>CM051237.1:222512641-225467641 GCA_027917425.1 Gastrophryne carolinensis
ATATACACTGGAGTTGGCCTCAGGAGCCCAAAAATTGGATGAATCACACCCTGGAGTTGGCAGGAGTTGACAGTAGCAGCAGCAGGAGCCCAAATATACACTGGAGTTGGCTTCAGGAGCCCAAAAATTGGATGAATCACACCCTGGAGTTGGCAGGAGTTGACACCAGCAGCAAGCAGGAGCCCAAATATACACTGGAGTTGGCTTCAGGAGCCCAAAAATTGGATGAATCACACCCTGGAGTTGGCAGGAAGTTGGCAGCAGCAGCAGCAGGAGCCCAAATATACACTGGAGTTGGCCTCAGGAGCCCAAAAATTGGATGAATCACACCCTGGAGTTGGCAGGAGTTGACAGTAGCAGCAGCAGGAGCCCAAATATACACTGGAGTTGGCCTCAGGAGCCCAAAAATTGGATGAATCACACCCTGGAGTTGGCAGAAGTTGCAGCAGCAGCAGCAGGAGCCCAAATATACACTGGAGTTGGCCTCAGGAGCCCAAAAATTGGATGAATCACACCCTGGAGTTGGCAGGAGTTGACAGTAGCAGCAGCAGGAGCCCAAATATACACTGGAGTTGGCCTCAGGAGCCCAAAAATTGGATGAATCACACCCTGGAGTTGGCAGAAGTTGGCAGCAGCAGCAGCAGGAGCCCAAATATACACTGGAGTTGGCCTCAGGAGCCCAAAAATTGGATGAATCACACCCTGGA
Source organism: Gastrophryne carolinensis (assembly GCA_027917425.1). Classification (NCBI taxonomy): domain Eukaryota; kingdom Metazoa; phylum Chordata; class Amphibia; order Anura; family Microhylidae; genus Gastrophryne; species Gastrophryne carolinensis. Next base: position 222,513,349 of record CM051237.1, read on the forward strand.
GTTGGCAGGAGTTGACAGTAGCAGCAGCAGGAGCCCAAATATACACTGGAGTTGGCCTCAGGAGCCCAAAAATTGGATGAATCACACCCCTGGAGTTGGCAGGAGTTGACAGCCAGCAGCAGCAGGAGCCCAAATATACACTGGAGTTGGCTTCAGGAGCCCAAAAATTGGATGAATCACACCCTGGAGTTGGCAGAAGTTGGCAGCAGCAGCAGCAGGAGCCCAAATATACACTGGAGTTGGCCTCAGGAGCCCAAAAATTGGATGAATCACACCCTGGAGTTGGCAGGAGTTGACAGTAGCAGCAGCAGGAGCCCAAATATACACTGGAGTTGGCCTCAGGAGCCCAAAAATGGATGAATCACACCCTGGAGTTGGCAGAAGTTGGCAGCAGCAGCAGCAGGAGCCCAAATATACACTGGAGTTGGCCTCAGGAGCCCAAAAATTGGATGAATCACACCCTGGAGTTGGCAGGAGTTGACAGTAGCAGCAGCAGGAGCCCAAATATACACTGGAGTTGGCCTCAGGAGCCCAAAAATTGGATGAATCACACCCTGGAGTTGGCAGAAGTTGGCAGCAGCAGCAGCAGGAGCCCAAATATACACTGGAGTTGGCCTCAGGAGCCCAAAAATTGGATGAATCACACCCTGGAGTTGGCAGAAGTTGGCAGCAGCAGCAGCAGGAGCCCAAATATACACTGGAGTTGGCCTCAGGAGCCCAAAAATTGGATGAATCACACCCTGGAGTTGGCAGGAGTTGACAGTAGCAGCAGCAGGAGCCCAAATATACACTGGAGTTGGCCTCAGGAGCCCAAAAATTGGATGAATCACACCCTGGAGTTGGCAGAAGTTGGCAGCAGCAGCAGCAGGAGCCCAAATATACACTGGAGTTGGCCTCAGGAGCCCAAAAATTGGATGAATCACACCCTGGAGTTGGCAGGAGTTGACAGTAGCAGCAGCAGGAGCCCAAATATACACTGGAGTTGGCCTCAGGAGCCCAAAAATTGGATGAATCACACCCTGGAGTTGGCAGGAAGTTGACAGCAGCAGCAGCAGGAGCCCAAATATACACTGGAGTTGGCCTCAGGAGCCCAAAAATTGGATGAATCACACCCTGGAGTTGGCAGAAGTTGGCAGCAGCAGCAGCAGGAGCCCAAATATACACTGGAGTTGGCCTCAGGAGCCCAAAAATTGGATGAATCACACCCTGGAGTTGGCAGAAGTTGGACAGCAGCAGCAGCAGGAGCCCAAATATACACTGGAGTTGGCCTCAGGAGCCCAAAAATTGGATGAATCACACCCTGGAGTTGGCAGAAGTTGGCAGCAGCAGCAGCAGGAGCCCAAATATACACTGGAGTTGGCCTCAGGAGCCCAAAATTGGATGAATCACACCCTGGAGTTGGCAGGAGTTGACAGTAGCAGCAGCAGGAGCCCAAATATACACTGGAGTTGGCCTCAGGAGCCCAAAAATTGGATGAATCACACCCTGGAGTTGGCAGAAGTTGGCAGCAGCAGCAGCAGGAGCCCAAATATACACTGGAGTTGGCCTCAGGAGCCCAAAAATTGGATGAATCACACCCTGGAGTTGGCAGAAGTTGGCAGCAGCAGCAGCAGGAGCCCAAATATACACTGGAGTTGGCCTCAGGAGCCCAAAAATTGGATGAATCACACCCTGGAGTTGGCAGGAGTTGACAGTAGCAGCAGCAGGAGCCCAAATATACACTGGAGTTGGCCTCAGGAGCCCAAAAATTGGATGAATCACACCCTGGAGTTGGCAGAAGTTGGCAGCAGCAGCAGCAGGAGCCCAAATATACACTGGAGTTGGCCTCAGGAGCCCAAAAATTGGATGAATCACACCCTGGAGTTGGCAGGAGTTGACAGTAGCAGCAGCAGGAGCCCAAATATACACTGGAGTTGGCTTCAGGAGCCCAAAAATTGGATGAATCACACCCTGGAGTTGGCAGGAGTTGACACCAGCAGCAGCAGGAGCCCAAATATACACTGGAGTTGGCTTCAGGAGCCCAAAAATTGGATGAATCACACCCTGGAGTTGGCAGAAGTTGGCAGCAGCAGCAGCAGGAGCCCAAATATACACTGGAGTTGGCCTCAGGAGCCCAAAAATTGGATGAATCACACCCTGGAGTTGGCAGAAGTTGGCAGCAGCAGCAGCAGGAGCCCAAATATACACTGGAGTTGGCTTCAGGAGCCCAAAAATTGGATGAATCACACCCTGGAGTTGGCAGAAGTTGGCAGCAGCAGCAGCAGGAGCCCAAATATACACTGGAGTTGGCCTCAGGAGCCCAAAAATTGGATGAATCACACCCTGGAGTTGGCAGGAGTTGACAGTAGCAGCAGCAGGAGCCCAAATATACACTGGAGTTGGCCTCAGGAGCCCAAAAATTGGATGAATCACACCCTGGAGTTGGCAGAAGTTGGCAGCAGCAGCAGCAGGAGCCCAAATATACACTGGAGTTGGCCTCAGGAGCCCAAAAATTGGATGAATCACACCCTGGAGTTGGCAGGAGTTGACAGTAGCAGCAGCAGGAGCCCAAATATACACTGGAGTTGGCCTCAGGAGCCCAAAAATTGGATGAATCACACCCTGGAGTGGCAGAAGTTGGCAGCAGCAGCAGCAGGAGCCCAAATATACACTGGAGTTGGCCTCAGGAGCCCAAAAATTGGATGAATCACACCCTGGAGTTGGCAGGAGTTGACAGTAGCAGCAGCAGGAGCCCAAATATACACTGGAGTTGGCCTCAGGAGCCCAAAAATTGGATGAATCACACCCTGGAGTTGGCAGAAGTTGGCAGCAGCAGCAGCAGGAGCCCAAATATACACTGGAGTTGGCCTCAGGAGCCCAAAAATTGGATGAATCACACCCTGGAGTTGGCAGGAGTTGACAGTAGCAGCAGCAGGAGCCCAAATATACACTGGAGTTGGCCTCAGGAGCCCAAAAATTGGATGAATCACACCCTGGAGTTGGCAGAAGTTGGCAGCAGCAGCAGCAGGAGCCCAAATATACACTGGAGTTGGCCTCAGGAGCCCAAAAATTGGATGAATCACACCCTGGAGTTGGCAGAAGTTGGCAGCAGCAGCAGCAGGAGCCCAAATATACACTGGAGTTGGCCTCAGGAGCCCAAAAATTGGATGAATCACACCCTGGAGTTGGCAGGAGTTGACAGTAGCAGCAGCAGGAGCCCAAATATACACTGGAGTTGGCCTCAGGAGCCCAAAAATTGGATGAATCACACCCTGGAGTTGGCAGAAGTTGGCAGCAGCAGCAGCAGGAGCCCAAATATACACTGGAGTTGGCCTCAGGAGCCCAGAAATTGGATGAATCACACCCTGGAGTTGGCAGGAGTTGACAGTAGCAGCAGCAGGAGCCCAAATATACACTGGAGTTGGCTTCAGGAGCCCAAAAATTGGATGAATCACACCCTGGAGTTGGCAGGAGTTGACACCAGCAGCAGCAGGAGCCCAAATATACACTGGAGTTGGCTTCAGGAGCCCAAAAATTGGATGAATCACACCCTGGAGTTGGCAGAAGTTGGCAGCAGCAGCAGCAGGAGCCCAAATATACACTGGAGTTGGCCTCAGGAGCCCAAAAATTGGATGAATCACACCCTGGAGTTGGCAGCAGCAGCAGCAGGAGCCCAAATATACACTGGAGTTGGCTTCAGGAGCCCAAAAATTGGATGAATCACACCCTGGAGTTGGCAGAAGTTGGCAGCAGCAGCAGCAGGAGCCCAAATATACACTGGAGTTGGCCTCAGGAGCCCAAAAATTGGATGAATCACACCCTGGAGTTGGCAGGAGTTGACAGTAGCAGCAGCAGGAGCCCAAATATACACTGGAGTTGGCCTCAGGAGCCCAAAACTTGGATGAATCACACCCTGGAGTTGGCAGAAGTTGGCAGCAGCAGCAGCAGGAGCCCAAATATACACTGGAGTTGGCCTCAGGAGCCCAAAAATTGGATGAATCACACCCTGGAGTTGGCAGGAGTTGACAGCAGCAGCAGCAGGAGCCCAAATATACACTGGAGTTGGCCTCAGGAGCCCAAAAATTGGATGAATCACACCCTGGAGTTGGCAGAAGTTGGCAGCAGCAGCAGCAGGAGCCCAAATATACACTAGAGTTGGCCTCAGGAGCCCAAAAATTGGATGAATCACACCCTGGAGTTGGCAGGAGTTGACAGTAGCAGCAGCAGGAGCCCAAATATACACTGGAGTTGGCCTCAGGAGCCCAAAAATTGGATGAATCACACCCTGGAGTTGGCAGAAGTTGGCAGCAGCAGCAGCAGGAGCCCAAATATACACTGGAGTTGGCCTCAGGAGCCCAAAAATTGGATGAATCACACCCTGGAGTTGGCAGAAGTTGGCAGCAGCAGCAGCAGGAGCCCAAATATACACTGGAGTTGGCCTCAGGAGCCCAAAAATTGGATGAATCACACCCTGGAGTTGGCAGAGTTGACAGTAGCAGCAGCAGGAGCCCAAATATACACTGGAGTTGGCCTCAGGAGCCCAAAAATTGGATGAATCACACCCTGGAGTTGGCAGAAGTTGGCAGCAGCAGCAGCAGGAGCCCAAATATACACTGGAGTTGGCCTCAGGAGCCCAAAAATTGGATGAATCACACCCTGGAGTTGGCAGGAGTTGACAGTAGCAGCAGCAGGAGCCCAAATATACACTGGAGTTGGCTTCAGGAGCCCAAAAATTGGATGAATCACACCCTGGAGTTGGCAGGAGTTGACACCAGCAGCAGCAGGAGCCCAAATATACACTGGAGTTGGCTTCAGGAGCCCAAAAATTGGATGAATCACACCCTGGAGTTGGCAGAAGTTGGCAGCAGCAGCAGCAGGAACCCAAATATACACTGGAGTTGGCCTCAGGAGCCCAAAAATTGGATGAATCACACCCTGGAGTTGGCAGCAGCAGCAGCAGGAGCCCAAATATACACTGGAGTTGGCTTCAGGAGCCCAAAAATTGGATGAATCACACCCTGGAGTTGGCAGAAGTTGGCAGCAGCAGCAGCAGGAGCCCAAATATACACTGGAGTTGGCCTCAGGAGCCCAAAAATTGGATGAATCACACCCTGGAGTTGGCAGGAGTTGACAGTAGCAGCAGCAGGAGCCCAAATATACACTGGAGTTGGCCTCAGGAGCCCAAAAATTGGATGAATCACACCCTGGAGTTGGCAGAAGTTGGCAGCAGCAGCAGCAGGAGCCCAAATATACACTGGAGTTGGCCTCAGGAGCCCAAAAATTGGATGAATCACACCCTGGAGTGCAGGAGTTGACAGTAGCAGCAGCAGGAGCCCAAATATACACTGGAGTTGGCCTCAGGAGCCCAAAAATTGGATGAATCACACCCTGGAGTTGGCAGAAGTTGGCAGCAGCAGCAGCAGGAGCCCAAATATACACTGGAGTTGGCCTCAGGAGCCCAAAAATTGGATGAATCACACCCTGGAGTTGGCAGGAGTTGACAGTAGCAGCAGCAGGAGCCCAAATATACACTGGAGTTGGCCTCAGGAGCCCAAAAATTGGATGAATCACACCCTGGAGTTGGCAGAAGTTGGCAGCAGCAGCAGCAGGAGCCCAAATATACACTGGAGTTGGCCTCAGGAGCCCAAAAATTGGATGAATCACACCCTGGAGTTGGCAGAAGTTGGCAGCAGCAGCAGCAGGAGCCCAAATATACACTGGAGTTGGCCTCAGGAGCCCAAAAATTGGATGAATCACACCCTGGAGTTGGCAGGAGTTGACAGTAGCAGCAGCAGGAGCCCAAATATACACTGGAGTTGGCCTCAGGAGCCCAAAAATTGGATGAATCACACCCTGGAGTTGGCAGAAGTTGGCAGCAGCAGCAGCAGGAGCCCAAATATACACTGGAGTTGGCCTCAGGAGCCCAAAAATTGGATGAATCACACCCTGGAGTTGGCAGGAGTTGACAGTAGCAGCAGCAGGAGCCCAAATATACACTGGAGTTGGCTTCAGGAGCCCAAAAATTGGATGAATCACACCCTGGAGTTGGCAGGAGTTGACACCAGCAGCAGCAGGAGCCCAAATATACACTGGAGTTGGCTTCAGGAGCCCAAAAATTGGATGAATCACACCCTGGAGTTGGCAGAAGTTGGCAGCAGCAGCAGCAGGAGCCCAAATATACACTGGAGTTGGCCTCAGGAGCCCAAAAATTGGATGAATCACACCCTGGAGTTGGCAGAAGTTGGCAGCAGCAGCAGCAGGAGCCCAAATATACACTGGAGTTGGCTTCAGGAGCCCAAAAATTGGATGAATCACACCCTGGAGTTGGCAGAAGTTGGCAGCAGCAGCAGCAGGAGCCCAAATATACACTGGAGTTGGCCTCAGGAGCCCAAAAATTGGATGAATCACACCCTGGAGTTGGCAGAAGTTGGCAGCAGCAGCAGCAGGAGCCCAAATATACACTGGAGTTGGCTTCAGGAGCCCAAAAATTGGATGAATCACACCCTGGAGTTGGCAGAAGTTGGCAGCAGCAGCAGCAGGAGCCCAAATATACACTGGAGTTGGCCTCAGGAGCCCAAAAATTGGATGAATCACACCCTGGAGTTGGCAGGAGTTGACAGTAGCAGCAGCAGGAGCCCAAATATACACTGGAGTTGGCCTCAGGAGCCCAAAAATTGGATGAATCACACCCTGGAGTTGGCAGAAGTTGGCAGCAGCAGCAGCAGGAGCCCAAATATACACTGGAGTTGGCCTCAGGAGCCCAAAAATTGGATGAATCACACCCTGGAGTTGGCAGGAGTTGACAGTAGCAGCAGCAGGAGCCCAAATATACACTGGAGTTGGCCTCAGGAGCCCAAAAATTGGATGAATCACACCCTGGAGTTGGCAGAAGTTGGCAGCAGCAGCAGCAGGAGCCCAAATATACACTGGAGTTGGCCTCAGGAGCCCAAAAATTGGATGAATCACACCCTGGAGTTGGCAGGAGTTGACAGTAGCAGCAGCAGGAGCCCAAATATACACTGTAGTTGGCCTCAGGAGCCCAAAAATTGGATGAATCACACCCTGGAGTTGGCAGAAGTTGGCAGCAGCAGCAGCAGGAGCCCAAATATACACTGGAGTTGGCCTCAGGAGCCCAAAAATTGGATGAATCACACCCTGGAGTTGGCAGAAGTTGGCAGCAGCAGCAGCAGGAGCCCAAATATACACTGGAGTTGGCCTCAGGAGCCCAAAAATTGGATGAATCACACCCTGGAGTTGGCAGGAGTTGACAGTAGCAGCAGCAGGAGCCCAAATATACACTGGAGTTGGCCTCAGGAGCCCAAAAATTGGATGAATCACACCCTGGAGTTGGCAGAAGTTGGCAGCAGCAGCAGCAGGAGCCCAAATATACACTGGAGTTGGCCTCAGGAGCCAAAAAATTGGATGAATCACACCCTGGAGTTGGCAGGAGTTGACAGTAGCAGCAGCAGGAGCCCAAATATACACTGGAGTTGGCTTCAGGAGCCCAAAAATTGGATGAATCACACCCTGGAGTTGGCAGGAGTTGACACCAGCAGCAGCAGGAGCCCAAATATACACTGGAGTTGGCTTCAGGAGCCCAAAAATTGGATGAATCACACCCTGGAGTTGGCAGAAGTTGGCAGCAGCAGCAGCAGGAGCCCAAATATACACTGGAGTTGGCCTCAGGAGCCCAAAAATTGGATGAATCACACCCTGGAGTTGGCAGAAGTTGGCAGCAGCAGCAGCAGGAGCCCAAATATACACTGGAGTTGGCTTCAGGAGCCCAAAAATTGGATGAATCACACCCTGGAGTTGGCAGAAGTTGGCAGCAGCAGGAGCCCAAATATACACTGGAGTTGGCCTCAGGAGCCCAAAAATTGGATGAATCACACCCTGGAGTTGGCAGGAGTTGACAGTAGCAGCAGCAGGAGCCCAAATATACACTGGAGTTGGCCTCAGGAGCCCAAAAATTGGATGAATCACACCCTGGAGTTGGCAGAAGTTGGCAGCAGCAGCAGCAGGAGCCCAAATATACACTGGAGTTGGCCTCAGGAGCCCAAAAATTGGATGAATCACACCCTGGAGTTGGCAGAAGTTGGCAGCAGCAGCAGCAGGAGCCCAAATATACACTGGAGTTGGCCTCAGGAGCCCAAAAATTGGATGAATCACACCCTGGAGTTGGCAGAAGTTGGCAGCAGCAGCAGCAGGAGCCCAAATATACACTGGAGTTGGCCTCAGGAGCCCAAAAATTGGATGAATCACACCCTGGAGTTGGCAGGAGTTGACAGTAGCAGCAGCAGGAGCCCAAATATACACTGGAGTTGGCCTCAGGAGCCCAAAAATTGGATGAATCACACCCTGGAGTTGGCAGAAGTTGGCAGCAGCAGCAGCAGGAGCCCAAATATACACTGGAGTTGGCCTCAGGAGCCCAAAAATTGGATGAATCACACCCTGGAGTTGGCAGAAGTTGGCAGCAGCAGCAGCAGGAGCCCAAATATACACTGGAGTTGGCCTCAGGAGCCCAAAAATTGGATGAATCACACCCTGGAGTTGGCAGGAGTTGACAGTAGCAGCAGCAGGAGCCCAAATATACACTGGAGTTGGCCTCAGGAGCCCAAAAATTGGATGAATCACACCCTGGAGTTGGCAGAAGTTGGCAGCAGCAGCAGCAGGAGCCCAAATATACACTGGAGTTGGCCTCAGGAGCCCAAAAATTGGATGAATCACACCCTGGAGTTGGCAGGAGTTGACAGTAGCAGCAGCAGGAGCCCAAATATACACTGGAGTTGGCTTCAGGAGCCCAAAAATTGGATGAATCACACCCTGGAGTTGGCAGGAGTTGACACCAGCAGCAGCAGGAGCCCAAATATACACTGGAGTTGGCTTCAGGAGCCCAAAAATTGGATGAATCACACCCTGGAGTTGGCAGAAGTTGGCAGCAGCAGCAGCAGGAGCCCAAATATACACTGGAGTTGGCCTCAGGAGCCCAAAAATTGGATGAATCACACCCTGGAGTTGGCAGAAGTTGGCAGCAGCAGCAGCAGGAGCCCAAATATACACTGGAGTTGGCTTCAGGAGCCCAAAAATTGGATGAATCACACCCTGGAGTTGGCAGAAGTTGGCAGCAGCAGCAGCAGGAGCCCAAATATACACTGGAGTTGGCCTCAGGAGCCCAAAAATTGGATGAATCACACCCTGGAGTTGGCAGGAGTTGACAGTAGCAGCAGCAGGAGCCCAAATATACACTGGAGTTGGCCTCAGGAGCCCAAAAATTGGATGAATCACACCCTGGAGTTGGCAGAAGTTGGCAGCAGCAGCAGCAGGAGCCCAAATATACACTGGAGTTGGCCTCAGGAGCCCAAAAATTGGATGAATCACACCCTGGAGTTGGCAGAAGTTGGCAGCAGCAGCAGCAGGAGCCCAAATATACACTGGAGTTGGCCTCAGGAGCCCAAAAATTGGATGAATCACACCCTGGAGTTGGCAGAAGTTGGCAGCAGCAGCAGCAGGAGCCCAAATATACACTGGAGTTGGCCTCAGGAGCCCAAAAATTGGATGAATCACACCCTGGAGTTGGCAGAAGTTGGCAGCAGCAGCAGCAGGAGCCCAAATATACACTGGAGTTGGCCTCAGGAGCCCAAAAATTGGATGAATCACACCCTGGAGTTGGCAGAAGTTGGCAGCAGCAGCAGCAGGAGCCCAAATATACACTGGAGTTGGCCTCAGGAGCCCAAAACTTGGATGAATCACACCCTGGAGTTGGCAGAAGTTGGCAGCAGCAGCAGCAGGAGCCCAAATATACACTGGAGTTGGCTTCAGGAGCCCAAAAATTGGATGAATCACACCCTGGAGTTGGCAGAAGTTGGCAGCAGCAGCAGCAGGAGCCCAAATATACACTGGAGTTGGCCTCAGGAGCCCAAAAATTGGATGAATCACACCCTGGAGTTGGCAGGAGTTGACAGCAGCAGCAGCAGGAGCCCAAATATACACTGGAGTTGGCCTCAGGAGCCCAAAAATTGGATGAATCACACCCTGGAGTTGGCAGAAGTTGGCAGCAGCAGCAGCAGGAGCCCAAATATACACTGGAGTTGGCCTCAGGAGCCCAAAAATTGGATGAATCACACCCTGGAGTTGGCAGGAGTTGGCAGCAGCAGCAGCAGGAGCCCAAAAAATGGCCTAAAGACATAAATATGTTTTGCACCATTTGGAAAGTGTAAAACGTGGCACCATGCTGAATCTAGTCGCATGCATCAGGCATTGGTGGGTGGAAATCCTGGCTGATCCATCCCTGATTCATTTTGACAAAGGTGAGTCTCTCCACATTTTTAGTTGACAGACGAGTTCTCCTCGCCGTAACTATGGCCCCCGCCGCACTAAACACCCGCTCAGATGGCACGCTACTTGCCGGGCAGGACAGCTTTTCCAGGGCAAACTCTGCTAGTTGCGGCCACAAATCAAGTTTGGCTGCCCAGAAGTCCAGCGGATCCTCAAGGTGTGTTGGCATGGTCATGTCAAAGTATGACATGACCTGCTGGTTCAGGTCCTGCTCCAGGTCTTCCTGCTGCTCATGAGTAGCCTCACTATGCGGGTGTAGAAAGCTACTCATTAGCGACTGAAGACTGAGGCTGCTGCTGCTGATGGAGCTTCTGCTGCTGCTGCTGCCAACCCCCCCAGCGGCCATGGCAGTGGAAGGTGAGCGCAGAGGTCCCCTCGAGTCAGACCTGCGAGAGTATGGACCATGGCGCAGATAGGCATCGGCCAACTGCCTACGTAGAATGTCTTTGTAGTAGTTGAGTTTGTCCTCCCTCTCGGTGGGTTTAAAAAATGCCCCCATTTTGTGCCGGAAGCGAGGGTCCAATAAGGTGGACAGCCAGAAGTCATCCCGCCGACAGATGGAAACAATTCTGGGGTCACTACGCAAGCATGTGAGCATGCTTCGTGCCATTTGCGCAAGTGACTCGGATGGACTACCTGTCTCCATCTCCACTGCATACTGCCACGGTGTGCCCGGGTCCTCTGTCTCTCCTTCCTCAAAAACCTCTAGCTCCTCTGGCTGCTCCTGCTCCTCCTCTCCTGTCCGCTGACTAGATAAACCAGCCATTTCGCCAAGCCTAAACTGTGTTTCGCTGGGCAACTCCTCCTCCTCCTCTTCCTCCTCCTCCTCCTCCAGTTCAGCTCCAACGGGGTTCATGTGGCCGTAAGATGTAAACGCCATGTCTCCAGTGCCCTGACCAGCCATGGTTTCCAACATGTGCTGTAGTACATGAAGCAGTGGAATCACGTCGTTCATCCCGTAATCCTGCCGACTGACAAATAAAGTGGCTTCCTCAAAGGGCCTGAGCAAACGGCAGGTGTCACGTATGAGCTGCCACTGGTTGACATTGAAGTTACACAGGGGAGTCCCCCTATCTGCTTGGATCATCAGGAAATCCGTGATGGCTTTTCTCTGTTCATATAATCGGTCCAACATGTGAAGGGTGGAATTCCAACGGGTGGAAACATCGCAAATCAGACTATGTTGGGGGATACCATTCTGACGCTGTAGCTCAAGAAGGGTGTGTTTGGCGGTGTAGGAGTGGCTGAAGTGCATGCAAAGTTTCCGTGAAGTTGTTAGGATGTCCTGCAGATGGGGGGAACACTTCAGAAACCGCTTGACAACCAGATTGAAGACGTGAGCCATGCAGGGGGCATGGGTCAGGCTTCCTTGGCGCAGCGCAGACAAAATGTTCTTCCCATTGTCGGTAACCATGATTCCCATTTTAAGTTTTCTCGGAGTAAGCCATGTTTGGATTTCCTGATGAATACATTTAAGCAGTTCCTCCCCTGTGTGACTCCGTTCGCCAAGACAAACCATGTGAAGCACTGCGTGACACCTCCGTGCCCTGCACACATGGTAGACTGGAGGGGCACTGAGACTTGAGCCTACAGTGGAGGGTGAGGAGATGGCGGAGGATGAGGAGGCCGAGTCGCACGGTGTCACAGGCCCAATGGGCAGAGAGCGCGGAGGCCGAAGCGGCGTGACCTGTCCAAGTTGCTGCTGCAAAGGGACCACATTCACCCAGTGGGCCGTAAACGACATGTACTGCCCCTGACCGTAGTTACAGCTCCAGATGTCGGCGCTGCCATGTATTTTGCTACACACCGACAGGCTCAAGGACTGGCCCACCTTCTGTTCAACAAAAGTGTGCAGCGCTGGTACTGCCTTCTTGGCAAAGAAATGACGGCTTGGGACTCTCCACCTCGGCTCGGCACAAGCCATCAGTTCTCTGAAAGGTGCAGATTCCACCACCTGAAAAGGGAGCGACTGCAGCACCAGCAACTTGGACAGGAGCACATTCAGCTTCTGCGCCGTAGGATGAGTGGGCGCATACTGCTGTCTCTTGGACATGGCTTCGCTGATGGATTGCTGGCGGGATGCATGACTTGGAGGAGGAGGAGCAGGAGCGACAGAGGATGGGTATGACGCACAGCTGCCTTCGGCTGAGGTGCTGGAGCCTTGGCTGGCAGAAATTGGGAGCTCACTTGGTGAGGAAGCAGACTGGACCACCCCTTGGGAGCCTCGGTTCTCCCAGGTCGTTTTATGGTGACGCATCATATGTTGACGCAGGGCCGTGGTGCCAACATTTGGACCCTGGCCACGCTTCACCTTTTGCCTACATATCTTGCATGTGGCCATGTTACCCTCCTGCGGATGCCTCAGGAAAAACTGCCACACTGCCGAGTAGCTACTTTTCCCACCCCCTGGCCTCACTGATTCACTGCTGCTGTTGCCAACTCCAGGAACCCCTGCTCCACTACCTCCCGATAAGGTAGACTGCCGCACAGCAGGTGCTCTACCCCGGCCCCGGCCCCGGCCGGCTCCAGCCTTTGGAATTGTGCCCCCATGCTGACTGCTACCACCTTGCTGCCTCAGCTGCTGACTCCGGGGCAACCTGCACCCCTCTTCTCCTGATGATGACGATGAAGCCCCTTCATCACCCGGCTCCCAAGTGCGATCGGCTTCATCGTCATCATCATCATCATCACCGAGTTGTGGCTGTACGTCACTGATGTTCGTGGATTCGTCAACAGTGTCTGGCGCAGGAGCTGGAACGCTCGCAGCACCCACGACACTGTCCACATCACTATTTGTCTGCCTAGCTAAAGAAGCCACCTCCATTTCTTGGCTGGGCAGTAGCTGCTGACTGTCCTCTATCTGATGGTCCTCCTCACTAAAGAGTGGAGCTGAACCCAAAGCATAGGATACGTCGCTGGGGGAGGGAACGGCGTAGGCCAGAGGCAATGGGAGGACAGGGACTGCTCTCGGGGCATGCCAACTCAGGGTTGTGTCAGAGGAACCTACCGACCCTAGACTGGGGGTCTCAGACGTAAGTTGTGATGATGTTGTTGATGAGCGCGTCAACCAATCTACCACGGCAGATGCGTTACTGGTGGAGACCCGACCGCTAGCAGATACTGGCAGATTAGGTCTCTCAGCGTGACTCCTGCTGCTACTGGCCCCCAGTCTGATGCGAGCTCTGCCTGCGGAATCTTGGCCTCTGCCACTCCTCTTTTCACTTCCAGGCACTTGTCTGCCCGACATAGTCTAACTGGCGTGGTAGTAGGTGATATTTAAAAAAACCCCGGGCAGCGGTGGGTCTATATGAAACAGAATATAATGCACACCAAAAGTGAGCAGTAACACTCAGCCTCCAACAGGCCTGCTTAGTGTAAATAAGAGAGCTGCTTAGTGTAAATAAAGAGGGGTATGCTATGTTACAGAATGGGATGCCTCAACAGAAGTGCACCTGGCAGGCAGCAGTAAGCCTATGCCCAGCAAAAGTGTCTTATAATATAAATATAATAAGAGCAAATGCTTATATGGTCTTAAACAGAGGCTGCTTTAGTCACAGAATGGGATGCCCTGGGCAGGAATGGACCTGGCAGGGTCCAGTAGTGCTTTGGCCAGCAAAAGTGTCTTTATCAGGCTAATTTCAAATATGATAAGAGCAAATGCTTATATGGTCTTAAACAGAGGCTGCTGTAGTCACAGAATGGGATGCCCCGGGCAGGAATCGACCTGGCAGGGTCCAGTAGTGCTTTGGCCAGCAAAAGTGTCTTTATCAGGCCTAATTTCAAATATGATAAGAGCAAATGCTTATATGGTCTTAAACAGAGGCTGCTGTAGTCACAGAATGGGATGCCCCGGGCAGGAATCGACCTGGCAGGGTCCAGTAGTGCTTTGGCCAGCAAAAGTGTCTTTATCAGGCCTAATTTCAAATATGATAAGAGCAAATGCTTATATGGTCTTAAACAGAGGCTGCTTTAGTCACAGAATGGGATGCCCTGGGCAGGAATGGACCTGGCAGGGTCCAGTAGTGCTTTGGCCAGCAAAAGTGTCTTTATCAGGCCTAATTTCAAATATGATAAGAGCAAATGCTTATATGGTCTTAAACAGAGGCTGCTTTAGTCACAGAATGGGATGCCCCGGGCAGGAATGGACCTGGCAGGGTCCAGTAGTGCTTTGGCCAGCAAAAGTGTCTTTATCAGGCCTAATTTCAAATATGATAAGAGCAAATGCTTATATGGTCTTAAACAGAGGCTGCTTTAGTCACAGAATGGGATGACCTGGGCAGGAATGGACCTGGCAGGGTCCAGTAGTGCTTTGGCCAGCAAAAGTGTCTTTATCAGGCTAATTTCAAATATGATAAGAGCAAATGCTTATATGGTCTTAAACAGAGGCTGCTGTAGTCACAGAATGGGATGCCCCAACAGGAATGGACCTGGCAGGGTCCAGTAGTGCTTTGGCCAGCAAAAGTGTCTTTATCAGGCCTAATTTCAAATATGATAAGAGCAAATGCTTATATGGTCTTAAACAGAGGCTGCTTTAGTCACAGAATGGGATGCCCTGGGCAGGAATGGACCTGGCAGGGTCCAGTAGTGCTTTGGCCAGCAAAAGTGTCTTTATCAGGCCTAATTTCAAATATGATAAGAGCAAATGCTTATATGGTCTTAAACAGAGGCTGCTTTAGTCACAGAATGGGATGCCCTGGGCAGGAATGGACCTGGCAGGGTCCAGTAGTGCTTTGGCCAGCAAAAGTGTCTTTATCAGGCTAATTTCAAATATGATAAGAGCAAATGCTTATATGGTCTTAAACAGAGGCTGCTGTAGTCACAGAATGGGATGCCCTGGGCAGGAATGGACCTGGCAGGGTCCAGTAGTGCTTTGGCCAGCAAAAGTGTCTTTATCAGGCCTAATTTCAAATATGATAAAAGCAAATGCTTATATGGTCTTAAACAGAGGCTGCTGTAGTCACAGAATGGGATGCCCCGGGCAGGAATGGACCTGGCAGGGTCCAGTAGTGCTTTGGCCAGCAAAAGTGTCTTTATCAGGCCTAATTTCAAATATGATAAGAGCAAATGCTTATATGGTCTTAAACAGAGGCTGCTGTAGTCACAGAATGGGATGCCCCGGGCAGGAATGGACCTGGCAGGGTCCAGTAGTGCTTTGGCCAGCAAAAGTGTCTTTATCAGGCCTAATTTCAAATATGATAAGAGCAAATGCTTATATGGTCTTAAACAGAGGCTGCTGTAGTCACAGAATGGGATGCCCCGGGCAGGAATGGACCTGGCAGGGTCCAGTAGTGCTTTGGCCAGCAAAAGTGTCTTTATCAGGCCTAATTTCAAATATGATAAGAGCAAATGCTTATATGGTCTTAAACAGAGGCTGCTTTAGTCACAGAATGGGATGCCCCAACAGGAATCGACCTGGCAGGGTCCAGTAGTGCTTTGGCCAGCAAAAGTGTCTTTATCAGGCTAATTTCAAATATGATAAGAGCAAATGCTTATATGGTCTTAAACAGAGGCTGCTGTAGTCACAGAATGGGATGCCCTGGGCAGGAATGGACCTGGCAGGGTCCAGTAGTGCTTTGGCCAGCAAAAGTGTCTTTATCAGGCCTAATTTCAAATATGATAAGAGCAAATGCTTATATGGTCTTAAACAGAGGCTGCTTTAGTCACAGAATGGGATGCCCTGGGCAGGAATGGACCTGGCAGGGTCCAGTAGTGCTTTGGCCAGCAAAAGTGTCTTTATCAGGCTAATTTCAAATATGATAAGAGCAAATGCTTATATGGTCTTAAACAGAGGCTGCTGTAGTCACAGAATGGGATGCCCTGGGCAGGAATGGACCTGGCAGGGTCCAGTAGTGCTTTGGCCAGCAAAAGTGTCTTTATCAGGCTAATTTCAAATATGATAAGAGCAAATGCTTATATGGTCTTAAACAGAGGCTGCTGTAGTCACAGAATGGGATGCCCTGGGCAGGAATGGACCTGGCAGGGTCCAGTAGTGCTTTGGCCAGCAAAAGTGTCTTTATCAGGCCTAATTTCAAATATGATAAGAGCAAATGCTTATATGGTCTTAAACAGAGGCTGCTTTAGTCACAGAATGGGATGCCCTGGGCAGGAATGGACCTGGCAGGGTCCAGTAGTGCTTTGGCCAGCAAAAGTGTCTTTATCAGGCTAATTTCAAATATGATAAGAGCAAATGCTTATATGGTCTTAAACAGAGGCTGCTGTAGTCACAGAATGGGATGCCCTGGGCAGGAATGGACCTGGCAGGGTCCAGTAGTGCTTTGGCCAGCAAAAGTGTCTTTATCAGGCTAATTTCAAATATGATAAGAGCAAATGCTTATATGGTCTTAAACAGAGGCTGCTGTAGTCACAGAATGGGATGCCCTGGGCAGGAATGGACCTGGCAGGGTCCAGTAGTGCTTTGGCCAGCAAAAGTGTCTTTATCAGGCCTAATTTCAAATATGATAAGAGCAAATGCTTATATGGTCTTAAACAGAGGCTGCTTTAGTCACAGAATGGGATGCCCTGGGCAGGAATGGACCTGGCAGGGTCCAGTAGTGCTTTGGCCAGCAAAAGTGTCTTTGTCAGGCTAATTTCAAATATGATAAGAGCAAATGCTTATATGGTCTTAAACAGAGGCTGCTGTAGTCACAGAATGGGATGCCCCGGGCAGGAATCGACCTGGCAGGGTCCAGTAGTGCTTTGGCCAGCAAAAGTGTCTTTATCAGGCCTAATTTCAAATATGATAAGAGCAAATGCTTATATGGTCTTAAACAGAGGCTGCTTTAGTCACAGAATGGGATGCCCTGGGCAGGAATGGACCTGGCAGGGTCCAGTAGTGCTTTGGCCAGCAAAAGTGTCTTTATCAGGCTAATTTCAAATATGATAAGAGCAAATGCTTATATGGTCTTAAACAGAGGCTGCTGTAGTCACAGAATGGGATGCCCCAACAGGAATCGACCTGGCAGGGTCCAGTAGTGCTTTGGCCAGCAAAAGTGTCTTTATCAGGCCTAATTTCAAATATGATAAGAGCAAATGCTTATATGGTCTTAAACAGAGGCTGCTTTAGTCACAGAATGGGATGCCCTGGGCAGGAATGGACCTGGCAGGGTCCAGTAGTGCTTTGGCCAGCAAAGGTGTCTTTATCAGGCCTAATTTCAAATATGATAAGAGCAAATGCTTATATGGTCTTAAACAGAGGCTGCTGTAGTCACAGAATGGGATGCCCTGGGCAGGAATGGACCTGGCAGGGTCCAGTAGTGCTTTGGCCAGCAAAAGTGTCTTTATCAGGCCTAATTTCAAATATGATAAGAGCAAATGCTTATATGGTCTTAAACAGAGGCTGCTTTAGTCACAGAATGGGATGCCCTGGGCAGGAATGGACCTGGCAGGGTCCAGTAGTGCTTTGGCCAGCAAAAGTGTCTTTATCAGGCTAATTTCAAATATGATAAGAGCAAATGCTTATATGGTCTTAAACAGAGGCTGCTGTAGTCACAGAATGGGATGCCCCGGGCAGGAATGGACCTGGCAGGGTCCAGTAGTGCTTTGGCCAGCAAAAGTGTCTTTATCAGGCCTAATTTCAAATATGATAAGAGCAAATGCTTATATGGTCTTAAACAGAGGCTGCTTTAGTCACAGAATGGGATGCCCTGGGCAGGAATGGACCTGGCAGGGTCCAGTAGTGCTTTGGCCAGCAAAAGTGTCTTTATCAGGCCTAATTTCAAATATGATAAGAGCAAATGCTTATATGGTCTTAAACAGAGGCTGCTTTAGTCACAGAATGGGATGCCCTGGGCAGGAATGGACCTGGCAGGGTCCAGTAGTGCTTTGGCCAGCAAAGGTGTCTTTATCAGGCCTAATTTCAAATATGATAAGAGCAAATGCTTATATGGTCTTAAACAGAGGCTGCTTTAGTCACAGAATGGGATGCCCTGGGCAGGAATGGACCTGGCAGGGTCCAGTAGTGCTTTGGCCAGCAAAAGTGTCTTTATCAGGCTCATTTCAAATATGATAAGAGCAAATGCTTATATGGTCTTAAACAGAGGCTGCTGTAGTCACAGAATGGGATGCCCTGGGCAGGAATGGACCTGGCAGGGTCCAGTAGTGCTTTGGCCAGCAAAAGTGTCTTTATCAGGCCTAATTTCAAATATGATAAGAGCAAATGCTTATATGGTCTTAAACAGAGGCTGCTGTAGTCACAGAATGGGATGCCCCGGGCAGGAATGGACCTGGCAGGGTCCAGTAGTGCTTTGGCCAGCAAAAGTGTCTTTATCAGGCCTAATTTCAAATATGATAAGAGCAAATGCTTATATGGTCTTAAACAGAGGCTGCTGTAGTCACAGAATGGGATGCCCCGGGCAGGAATGGACCTGGCAGGGTCCAGTAGTGCTTTGGCCAGCAAAAGTGTCTTTATCAGGCCTAATTTCAAATATGATAAGAGCAAATGCTTATATGGTCTTAAACAGAGGCTGCTTTAGTCACAGAATGGGATGCCCCAACAGGAATCGACCTGGCAGGGTCCAGTAGTGCTTTGGCCAGCAAAAGTGTCTTTATCAGGCTAATTTCAAATATGATAAGAGCAAATGCTTATATGGTCTTAAACAGAGGCTGCTGTAGTCACAGAATGGGATGCCCCAACAGGAATCGACCTGGCAGGGTCCAGTAGTGCTTTGGCCAGCAAAAGTGTCTTTATCAGGCCTAATTTCAAATATGATAAGAGCAAATGCTTATATGGTCTTAAACAGAGGCTGCTTTAGTCACAGAATGGGATGCCCTGGGCAGGAATGGACCTGGCAGGGTCCAGTAGTGCTTTGGCCAGCAAAAGTGTCTTTATCAGGCTAATTTCAAATATGATAAGAGCAAATGCTTATATGGTCTTAAACAGAGGCTGCTGTAGTCACAGAATGGGATGCCCTGGGCAGGAATGGACCTGGCAGGGTCCAGTAGTGCTTTGGCCAGCAAAAGTGTCTTTATCAGGCTAATTTCAAATATGATAAGAGCAAATGCTTATATGGTCTTAAACAGAGGCTGCTGTAGTCACAGAATGGGATGCCCTGGGCAGGAATGGACCTGGCAGGGTCCAGTAGTGCTTTGGCCAGCAAAAGTGTCTTTATCAGGCCTAATTTCAAATATGATAAGAGCAAATGCTTATATGGTCTTAAACAGAGGCTGCTTTAGTCACAGAATGGGATGCCCTGGGCAGGAATGGACCTGGCAGGGTCCAGTAGTGCTTTGGCCAGCAAAAGTGTCTTTATCAGGCTAATTTCAAATATGATAAGAGCAAATGCTTATATGGTCTTAAACAGAGGCTGCTGTAGTCACAGAATGGGATGCCCTGGGCAGGAATGGACCTGGCAGGGTCCAGTAGTGCTTTGGCCAGCAAAAGTGTCTTTATCAGGCTAATTTCAAATATGATAAGAGCAAATGCTTATATGGTCTTAAACAGAGGCTGCTGTAGTCACAGAATGGGATGCCCTGGGCAGGAATGGACCTGGCAGGGTCCAGTAGTGCTTTGGCCAGCAAAAGTGTCTTTATCAGGCCTAATTTCAAATATGATAAGAGCAAATGCTTATATGGTCTTAAACAGAGGCTGCTTTAGTCACAGAATGGGATGCCCTGGGCAGGAATGGACCTGGCAGGGTCCAGTAGTGCTTTGGCCAGCAAAAGTGTCTTTATCAGGCTAATTTCAAATATGATAAGAGCAAATGCTTATATGGTCTTAAACAGAGGCTGCTGTAGTCACAGAATGGGATGCCCCGGGCAGGAATCGACCTGGCAGGGTCCAGTAGTGCTTTGGCCAGCAAAAGTGTCTTTATCAGGCCTAATTTCAAATATGATAAGAGCAAATGCTTATATGGTCTTAAACAGAGGCTGCTTTAGTCACAGAATGGGATGCCCTGGGCAGGAATGGACCTGGCAGGGTCCAGTAGTGCTTTGGCCAGCAAAAGTGTCTTTATCAGGCTAATTTCAAATATGATAAGAGCAAATGCTTATATGGTCTTAAACAGAGGCTGCTGTAGTCACAGAATGGGATGCCCCAACAGGAATCGACCTGGCAGGGTCCAGTAGTGCTTTGGCCAGCAAAAGTGTCTTTATCAGGCCTAATTTCAAATATGATAAGAGCAAATGCTTATATGGTCTTAAACAGAGGCTGCTTTAGTCACAGAATGGGATGCCCTGGGCAGGAATGGACCTGGCAGGGTCCAGTAGTGCTTTGGCCAGCAAAAGTGTCTTTATCAGGCCTAATTTCAAATATGATAAGAGCAAATGCTTATATGGTCTTAAACAGAGGCTGCTGTAGTCACAGAATGGGATGCCCTGGGCAGGAATGGACCTGGCAGGGTCCAGTAGTGCTTTGGCCAGCAAAAGTGTCTTTATCAGGCCTAATTTCAAATATGATAAGAGCAAATGCTTATATGGTCTTAAACAGAGGCTGCTTTAGTCACAGAATGGGATGCCCTGGGCAGGAATGGACCTGGCAGGGTCCAGTAGTGCTTTGGCCAGCAAAAGTGTCTTTATCAGGCTAATTTCAAATATGATAAGAGCAAATGCTTATATGGTCTTAAACAGAGGCTGCTGTAGTCACAGAATGGGATGCCCCGGGCAGGAATGGACCTGGCAGGGTCCAGTAGTGCTTTGGCCAGCAAAAGTGTCTTTATCAGGCCTAATTTCAAATATGATAAGAGCAAATGCTTATATGGTCTTAAACAGAGGCTGCTTTAGTCACAGAATGGGATGCCCTGGGCAGGAATGGACCTGGCAGGGTCCAGTAGTGCTTTGGCCAGCAAAAGTGTCTTTATCAGGCCTAATTTCAAATATGATAAGAGCAAATGCTTATATGGTCTTAAACAGAGGCTGCTGTAGTCACAGAATGGGATGCCCTGGGCAGGAATGGACCTGGCAGGGTCCAGTAGTGCTTTGGCCAGCAAAAGTGTCTTTATCAGGCCTAATTTCAAATATGATAAGAGCAAATGCTTATATGGTCTTAAACAGAGGCTGCTGTAGTCACAGAATGGGATGCCCTGGGCAGGAATGGACCTGGCAGGGTCCAGTAGTGCTTTGGCCAGCAAAAGTGTCTTTATCAGGCTAATTTCAAATATGATAAGAGCAAATGCTTATATGGTCTTAAACAGAGGCTGCTGTAGTCACAGAATGGGATGCCCTGGGCAGGAATGGACCTGGCAGGGTCCAGTAGTGCTTTGGCCAGCAAAAGTGTCTTTATCAGGCCTAATTTCAAATATGATAAGAGCAAATGCTTATATGGTCTTAAACAGAGGCTGCTTTAGTCACAGAATGGGATGCCCTGGGCAGGAATGGACCTGGCAGGGTCCAGTAGTGCTTTGGCCAGCAAAAGTGTCTTTATCAGGCTAATTTCAAATATGATAAGAGCAAATGCTTATATGGTCTTAAACAGAGGCTGCTGTAGTCACAGAATGGGATGCCCCGGGCAGGAATCGACCTGGCAGGGTCCAGTAGTGCTTTGGCCAGCAAAAGTGTCTTTATCAGGCCTAATTTCAAATATGATAAGAGCAAATGCTTATATGGTCTTAAACAGAGGCTGCTTTAGTCACAGAATGGGATGCCCTGGGCAGGAATGGACCTGGCAGGGTCCAGTAGTGCTTTGGCCAGCAAAAGTGTCTTTATCAGGCTAATTTCAAATATGATAAGAGCAAATGCTTATATGGTCTTAAACAGAGGCTGCTGTAGTCACAGAATGGGATGCCCCAACAGGAATCGACCTGGCAGGGTCCAGTAGTGCTTTGGCCAGCAAAAGTGTCTTTATCAGGCCTAATTTCAAATATGATAAGAGCAAATGCTTATATGGTCTTAAACAGAGGCTGCTTTAGTCACAGAATGGGATGCCCTGGGCAGGAATGGACCTGGCAGGGTCCAGTAGTGCTTTGGCCAGCAAAAGTGTCTTTATCAGGCCTAATTTCAAATATGATAAGAGCAAATGCTTATATGGTCTTAAACAGAGGCTGCTGTAGTCACAGAATGGGATGCCCTGGGCAGGAATGGACCTGGCAGGGTCCAGTAGTGCTTTGGCCAGCAAAAGTGTCTTTATCAGGCCTAATTTCAAATATGATAAGAGCAAATGCTTATATGGTCTTAAACAGAGGCTGCTTTAGTCACAGAATGGGATGCCCTGGGCAGGAATGGACCTGGCAGGGTCCAGTAGTGCTTTGGCCAGCAAAAGTGTCTTTATCAGGCTAATTTCAAATATGATAAGAGCAAATGCTTATATGGTCTTAAACAGAGGCTGCTGTAGTCACAGAATGGGATGCCCCGGGCAGGAATGGACCTGGCAGGGTCCAGTAGTGCTTTGGCCAGCAAAAGTGTCTTTATCAGGCCTAATTTCAAATATGATAAGAGCAAATGCTTATATGGTCTTAAACAGAGGCTGCTTTAGTCACAGAATGGGATGCCCTGGGCAGGAATGGACCTGGCAGGGTCCAGTAGTGCTTTGGCCAGCAAAAGTGTCTTTATCAGGCTAATTTCAAATATGATAAGAGCAAATGCTTATATGGTCTTAAACAGAGGCTGCTGTAGTCACAGAATGGGATGCCCCGGGCAGGAATCGACCTGGCAGGGTCCAGTAGTGCTTTGGCCAGCAAAAGTGTCTTTATCAGGCCTAATTTCAAATATGATAAGAGCAAATGCTTATATGGTCTTAAACAGAGGCTGCTTTAGTCACAGAATGGGATGCCCTGGGCAGGAATGGACCTGGCAGGGTCCAGTAGTGCTTTGGCCAGCAAAAGTGTCTTTATCAGGCTAATTTCAAATATGATAAGAGCAAATGCTTATATGGTCTTAAACAGAGGCTGCTGTAGTCACAGAATGGGATGCCCCAACAGGAATCGACCTGGCAGGGTCCAGTAGTGCTTTGGCCAGCAAAAGTGTCTTTATCAGGCCTAATTTCAAATATGATAAGAGCAAATGCTTATATGGTCTTAAACAGAGGCTGCTTTAGTCACAGAATGGGATGCCCTGGGCAGGAATGGACCTGGCAGGGTCCAGTAGTGCTTTGGCCAGCAAAAGTGTCTTTATCAGGCCTAATTTCAAATATGATAAGAGCAAATGCTTATATGGTCTTAAACAGAGGCTGCTGTAGTCACAGAATGGGATGCCCTGGGCAGGAATGGACCTGGCAGGGTCCAGTAGTGCTTTGGCCAGCAAAAGTGTCTTTATCAGGCCTAATTTCAAATATGATAAGAGCAAATGCTTATATGGTCTTAAACAGAGGCTGCTTTAGTCACAGAATGGGATGCCCTGGGCAGGAATGGACCTGGCAGGGTCCAGTAGTGCTTTGGCCAGCAAAAGTGTCTTTATCAGGCTAATTTCAAATATGATAAGAGCAAATGCTTATATGGTCTTAAACAGGAGCTGCTGTAGTCACAGAATGGGATGCCCCGGGCAGGAATGGACCTGGCAGGGTCCAGTAGTGCTTTGGCCAGCAAAAGTGTCTTTATCAGGCCTAATTTCAAATATGATAAGAGCAAATGCTTATATGGTCTTAAACAGAGGCTGCTTTAGTCACAGAATGGGATGCCCTGGGCAGGAATGGACCTGGCAGGGTCCAGTAGTGCTTTGGCCAGCAAAAGTGTCTTTATCAGGCCTAATTTCAAATATGATAAGAGCAAATGCTTATATGGTCTTAAACAGAGGCTGCTGTAGTCACAGAATGGGATGCCCTGGGCAGGAATGGACCTGGCAGGGTCCAGTAGTGCTTTGGCCAGCAAAAGTGTCTTTATCAGGCCTAATTTCAAATATGATAAGAGCAAATGCTTATATGGTCTTAAACAGAGGCTGCTTTAGTCACAGAATGGGATGCCCTGGGCAGGAATGGACCTGGCAGGGTCCAGTAGTGCTTTGGCCAGCAAAAGTGTCTTTATCAGGCTAATTTCAAATATGATAAGAGCAAATGCTTATATGGTCTTAAACAGAGGCTGCTGTAGTCACAGAATGGGATGCCCCGGGCAGGAATCGACCTGGCAGGGTCCAGTAGTGCTTTGGCCAGCAAAAGTGTCTTTATCAGGCCTAATTTCAAATATGATAAGAGCAAATGCTTATATGGTCTTAAACAGAGGCTGCTTTAGTCACAGAATGGGATGCCCTGGGCAGGAATGGACCTGGCAGGGTCCAGTAGTGCTTTGGCCAGCAAAAGTGTCTTTATCAGGCTAATTTCAAATATGATAAGAGCAAATGCTTATATGGTCTTAAACAGAGGCTGCTGTAGTCACAGAATGGGATGCCCCAACAGGAATCGACCTGGCAGGGTCCAGTAGTGCTTTGGCCAGCAAAAGTGTCTTTATCAGGCCTAATTTCAAATATGATAAGAGCAAATGCTTATATGGTCTTAAACAGAGGCTGCTTTAGTCACAGAATGGGATGCCCTGGGCAGGAATGGACCTGGCAGGGTCCAGTAGTGCTTTGGCCAGCAAAAGTGTCTTTATCAGGCCTAATTTCAAATATGATAAGAGCAAATGCTTATATGGTCTTAAACAGAGGCTGCTGTAGTCACAGAATGGGATGCCCTGGGCAGGAATGGACCTGGCAGGGTCCAGTAGTGCTTTGGCCAGCAAAAGTGTCTTTATCAGGCCTAATTTCAAATATGATAAGAGCAAATGCTTATATGGTCTTAAACAGAGGCTGCTTTAGTCACAGAATGGGATGCCCTGGGCAGGAATGGACCTGGCAGGGTCCAGTAGTGCTTTGGCCAGCAAAAGTGTCTTTATCAGGCTAATTTCAAATATGATAAGAGCAAATGCTTATATGGTCTTAAACAGAGGCTGCTGTAGTCACAGAATGGGATGCCCCGGGCAGGAATGGACCTGGCAGGGTCCAGTAGTGCTTTGGCCAGCAAAAGTGTCTTTATCAGGCCTAATTTCAAATATGATAAGAGCAAATGCTTATATGGTCTTAAACAGAGGCTGCTTTAGTCACAGAATGGGATGCCCTGGGCAGGAATGGACCTGGCAGGGTCCAGTAGTGCTTTGGCCAGCAAAAGTGTCTTTATCAGGCCTAATTTCAAATATGATAAGAGCAAATGCTTATATGGTCTTAAACAGAGGCTGCTGTAGTCACAGAATGGGATGCCCTGGGCAGGAATGGACCTGGCAGGGTCCAGTAGTGCTTTGGCCAGCAAAAGTGTCTTTATCAGGCCTAATTTCAAATATGATAAGAGCAAATGCTTATATGGTCTTAAACAGAGGCTGCTTTAGTCACAGAATGGGATGCCTCACAGCAGACTTAAGATCAGTTCAGTATATATGCACAGTTAGTTACTATAAGCAGCCTGAAAACGCTAACAAAGGCTGGATGAAAAAAAAAAAATCTCCCTGTCAGCCAGCTCCGTTTTTCCTACCTTTCCCTGGCTTTCTGTCTGTCTCCTGTCTGTCTCCTGCCTGTCTCCTGCCTGTCTCCTGCCTGTCCCTGTCTGTCCCTGTCTCCAGCCTGTCTAACTGCCTCAGCTACACAGCGTTCTGTCTGTCTGTCACGAATGCAATAGAGAAATGAGGAAAAGCAAGATGGCCGCCGTTAAATACCGCTGTGTGACGTCACCGGGCTTGCTGGCTGCTGATAGGCTGCATGTGACTGCCCCAGCTTGCACTGGCGCGGGATACATGTCCAGACATGTCCCGTCCGCCATCTTAGAATGCCTGTAAATGTAAATGAATGGATGTTAAAGGAAAACTTCGAGTGATCGAATCGCGGGGAAATTCGGATTCGATCCGAATCGAATTTTTCCTGAAATTCGGATCGAATCCGGGTTCGTCCGGATCGATTCGCTCATCCCTAGTATTCATCAACATTATGTCACCACATATACCACTTTTGCCTTTGATTTGGAAGGCTATGTTTTATCTGAGATTATATACAACCTCCTCTTTATAACCTGGACAGAGGCCGGATTCACAAAATTAACTCATCTATTAAATGATGAGGGAGTGATTCCCTTACCTACTTTAATTTCTAGTAAAGATATCCCCAACTTGAAAGTATTTAGGTACCTACAATTAAAACACTTTGCAGATTCTATAATCAATGGTAAAGATGTTGTTAAAGGAGCACTATCACAAAATTATGTAATATTACATACCCATATAAACATGTTGGCTAATAAGAGGAGGGGTCACTTATACACCCAAACTGTTTAAAACTCCCACCAAGTTTGTGGTTTTCTTCTCCTGGTAGGAATAAAATCCAGGGGTGACTGGTTTAGTGTATCAGGTGTGACCCAATTTCACCCGATTTCCTCTTCCTTCCATTATCCCTGTTATATTATGAACTACCAATAAGTCTGGAATCTTATAAACCTTCATATGTTCATAGTTGGAAGTTGGAACCACCCCTTGGAGACAAGGGCTGGGAAAAAATGGCATTATACTGCAAAGGCAGCTTGAGACAAATTATAAAGTGCTACACAGATGGTACATGGTTCCAGTTAGGATTGTGCAATTTGTCCCAGGTTACTCCTCGCAATGTTTTAAGGGTTGCCAGTAAGATGATACCTTTTTAAATTTGGTGGGAGTGCCCTAAAGTTAGAATACTGTGGTGTTGCTCATATAGGATGATATACTATATACTAATGCGACATATTTGTACATATATCTGCATATATGGCCTGGAAAACCTCATATTTGCATTTTAAGGAGGTAACACATCGACCTAAACAAAATAAATGAAGATCATAGCATTTGGAAGCCATGCTTTACTTTATATGGGACCACTGCAAACAAACCGGTTCGGACAAACTGGAATTCGCTCAGAATTTCAGGGAAAATTCGATTCGGCACGAACCCGAATTTTTTTTGGTTCGTGCCGATCGAATTTTCCCTGAAATAAAAATAAAAAATGCCGGCATGGTGGGAGCTGGCAGGCCGGCCCGCTGACAGCGCAGCCGGCCTGCCCGCTCCCACCATGCCGGCATTTTTTTAAAAAGCAAACACTTACCTGCATGGTCGGAGCGTGGAGGCCGGCGCCGCTCTCAGCTGTCATCAGAGGAAGCGTCATCAGAGGGCGCGTCAGCAGAGGGCGCCTGAGAGCGGCGCCGGCCTCCACGCTCCGACCATGCAGGAAATTGTTTGCTTTTTAAAAATATGCCGGCATGGTGGGAGCGGGCAGGCCGGCTGCGCTGTATTTGCATTTTAAGGAGGTAACACATCGACCTAAACAAAATAAATGAAGATCATAGCATTTGGAAGCCATGCTTTACTTTATATGGGACCACTGCAACAAACAGAGGCCTAAGTCTTTAGAAGACACAGATTTCCTTCTGGACTCTAACCCCCTTCCAGGATGTATGAATGTGATTAGGGATGAGTGAACTGGTTCGGACAAACTGGAATTCGCTCCGAATTTCAGGGAAAATTCGATTCGGCACGAACCCGAATTTTTTTTGGTTCGTGGCGATCGAATTTTCCCTGAAATAAAAAAAAAAAAATGCCGGCATGGTGGGAGCGGGCAGGCCGGCCCGCTGACAGCGCAGCCGGCCTGCCCGCTCCCACCATGCCGGCATTTTTTTAACCTCCCTGGCGTTTTGAATAGACAAATGTAATGGTAACGAAAGCGTTACCATTGCATTTGTCTCTGACGCGCGGCTCCGCCCCCATGAGCCTCTGCGGCTCACAGAGACGGAACCCGGAAGTGGAGACAGCCGCCGCAGCCGCGGCTCTCACCTGTAATCGCGGCGGGGACATCGCTGGATCGCAGGGAGAAGGTAAGGAGGCTGCGCCGCCCGCTCTTGCTCCCAAATCGATCCCGAGCGTGACTCAGGGTTACCGCTACTTACAGCGCAAATTAACCCAGAGTCACGCTCGGGATCACCGCCAAGGGGGTTAAAAAGCAAACACTTACCTGCATGGTCGGAGCGTGGAGGCCGGCGCCGCTCTCAGCTGTCATCAGAGGACGTGTCATCAGAGGGCGCGTCAGCAGAGGGCGCCTGAGAGCGGCGCCGGCCTCCACGCTCCGACCATGCAGGTAATTGTTTGCTTTTTAAAAAAATGCCGGCATGGTGGGAGCGGGCAGGCCGGCTACGCTGTCAGCGGGCCGGCGGCGGCTCGCTGACAGCGTAGCCGGCCTGCCCGCTCCCACCATGCCGGCATTTTTTTTTTCAGATGAGCGATTCGTGAAAGTTCGATTCGGGCGAACCCGAATTTCTTGGGGAAATTCGGTGAATCGCCCGAATCGAACTTTCAAGAAGTTCGCTCATCTCTAAATGTGATTGTGATTTAGTAAACTTATTATGCTCTACAGTCAAAACCATACATGCCCCATTCCATACAATAAATTTAGTATTCCATACAAATAAAACATACACCAAAGAAATTGGGTAGCTCTATGATCTCCTAGCAGCAATAGCTAGTATTTGCTAATTTGGGCATACCCTCTCTTGGAGGCTAAATGCCATATGAACATATGATTATCATTCTACATCCATGTACCTTGACTTTTAGATTGTATACTCTACAAAATACCCACTTGTGCCTTTGTTACATTTATCTTGATAACCTAATAAACATGATTGTAAAATATTGTGATTGTATTAGTGTGTTGTATTCATCTTGTATATTTTTTTTATACAAAACATGGGATAAGTGCCTTATGAGGCTAAAAGAGCACTCAAATCAGAAGGTGCAAGATGATATTATTGTATTATCATTTATTTCACATCATATTGCCTTCACTGTTTGGTAAACATACAGCACTCAGCGGAAGAAGATTCCTCGAGATTCTTCCACCATGGTGTAGTAGGAAGAAATCATGCCCACACCACTTTATTTATTAAAAGGATTTATTTGGGTTAACAAGAAGGTAGGATGGGTAGAATGTAGGTAGGGTATGGTTAATTGGGTCCACTGGGGTCGTCTCTCCTGGAAATCGGAAAGGATGAGGGATGCATTTCATTGGAAATACAGGCACTAAGGGAAAAAGGTTTAGTGTCCCACCACAGAGCATCCCAAAAATCTACATGTAGTAGCCACTTACCAGGTGAGTGCAGAAACAGTATGTCCTATAGGACAGTAGAGAGATAGTGAAAGTGTAACTTACCCTGGGTGTGTGGACTAATTAGCCAACCATAACCTTTATTTGGATGACCTTTGTGTCTTAAGGGAATACAGGTGACACTGGCATCACCGTACCACTGTAACAGCTGTGGGCAGCTAAATCTGCAGAATGCTGCTTCTTGCGGAGGGTTATTTTTAGACTTCTTTTATAAATTTGAGCTTAGTGGGGGTACCGGGGAAATTTTTTTAAAATAGTGTTTCGAGTTAGGATCCCAGAGCAAATAAAGCCTGAATAAAGCCCTCTCTTCTCAGCATAAACATCTCCCTCCCTTTTCAGCATAAACATTTACCACCTCTTCTCAGCATAAACGTCTCTCGCCATGCTCAGGCTAACATAACTGGCAGCATAAACGTCTCACCCCATTCTCAGACAAACTTAGCTGGCAGCATAAACGAAGGCCGCTGCAATGGACTCGCCCACTCCCCCCTCCATCTACAAAGCTTTCCCCCACAACCCACATGGATTCTTCCTAGGTGACGGGACCCGTCACCCAGGTGATTTTTGCTCAGAAACCACATTATTGCTCAGCAAACACATTTCAAACAGCTTTCTCAACACATATTTCCTTAGCAAACAGCTTAGCTTATATTTACACATGTGACAACTATTAAGTCAATTTGTGTTCAAACCCCAATTTTGCGATAGTGCTCCTTTAAGGGATTTTCACTATGAAAGGCCATGATAGGCTTGTTTTTAACTTCCCCAGTTTTCTTAACCTCCCCTTGCCCCCCTGGCAAAAGGGTCCCCCATTCTGTTAATAACACCCATTTTGTTAACAAATGGGCGTTGGATCACTTTACAGTTTATCCCTGTTTAACTGGAGCTGTTATCCAGAAGCTAAGCAATGAAGCAAAATGACACCACGTAAAAATGAAAAATTCGGTCTTCAAAATGAGTTTTAAGCTGCCTCTGGAGGCAGCACAAGAACTAAGTGTGAGCTTCATGAATTAGATTTTATAAGCTATATTAGTGTTTGAAGAAGATAACCGTGCACAATGCATGGTGCCTATTGGAGAGGTGTAAATCATGATGCCAGTGAATGGTGGAGCAGTGAAAATGCTTTTAACGGATGGATAAAGAAACCTTTGTCATTGTTATGAACAAATCAGGGTTTAGTGGATGACATTTGAACATTATCTGTCTGCATGCTTAGTCACAAGGGAAATGTATGCTCTGGACTGTTTTATGATTTAAGATAGACCTCTACATTTTCATAGGAATGGTATTGAGGTCATCACCTTTGTGATGAATAGGAAGTCTGTGGGTCTTATTACCTAAGGTTAGCTTATAAAAGGAGTTTCTGGTGTTTTATTTTGGTGTTTTTATGGTGTGCTAAAAGGTACCTTCCACAAAATAAAAAAAACAACATTTTTTATTGTTTATGCAGATCAGCAAGAGATTCAATAGATTGTTTGCCCTATCTCTGTCATGGGAAAAGCACAATCTGCATAAACATGAAAAACAGGAGTGGAATCCTAGTGGCGCTATACTTGAGTCAGGCACCTGTTTGGGCAACCAAAAAATTCATAATTTATTTTAATACATGGGCACACACTTACAAAACATAAGTTTTTTTATAATGGATCTTTTCACTTTGGGCTAGGAAGCACTGCATCATAGTGATAATATTTTCTTACAAGTTTTGCTGTCACAAGCCTTAGCAGCCGACTTCACCAGGAAGTTGCATCAACCAATAATATGAGTATGATGTTACCAGGCAAACATCTGTTGGAAATCCTAGAACTATTTGCCAGTTTTGAATCAGTATACCCTAAGGCTTTAAAACGTAAGTCTTACAAGTAACAAATGCTACTGGATCTGTGTGCAGTTGGCAAATGGCAAACGTTTTGCAGAGACATTCATATGCCTTTCATGTCTTGCCCTAACGCAAGGAATGAGATTTTAAGCTTTGTGCAGTTGCATAAATTAGGCTGTAATGTTAATTCCAAAACAAACAAGGCTTAAATACCCATTATTTGTAATGTGCAAGCCAAGTGGCATAAATAACGTTAATAAGACTGGTGGCACGATTTCTTTTTGGTGGGATAATGGATGTGAAATCTAGAGATAGAATAAAGCCCAAAAAATGTATACCTGGTTGATTATGCTTTTTTGAATATCACTGGAAGACTAATGTTATTTTTTTAATTTGTACATGATTAGTCATGATATTTAGGCTCATTGATTATTTGAAAACAAATTAGCTTTTTAGTGGGAATATTTTTTCTGATACAACTAAATAACCAAAAAGAACTAATATATATTAAAATGTTACACTTTTTATGTTTCATTATTGAGTTAACATAATTTTTCCCCTCATACTGCATACAATAAACTAAAAGAGAAAATGTTTTTTTTAATCAAAATCTCCTGGTAAAGTGTAAATTATGTTTAATGAGTTTGATATTTTCTTTTAGAAGTTTGTAAATTATAGCGGCCTACAGAAATTTACAAACAAGCATTACATAATTATTTTGGACTGTTATTTCCAAACTCATAGAAAAAAATATATATTTTCCTGCTTAAAAATAATCTTTACCTTATTTGTACAATTGCATTATCACAGCTGCAGGGAATGTTGATTTTAAATAAAAAGAAACCATTTTATATTTTATTTTATTTTGTGCAGGGTGAGGGGAAATTGCTGTTGGGAAGTACAAGTTCTACATGCAAGATGCAGAAATTTCCAACTAAACTTTTTTAGTTTTAACAAATGTGTAAATGTTTGAATAACACAGGCTTTAGTTATTCACAAACTTGCAGAAAGTCGGAAAAATCATAGAGATCCTATGCCCCCCCTGCATACTCGTGTGACACTGAAAGGCCACCATGGAATCATTTAGCTGGATAAAAGTCTCTCCAACCTTTCATTGCATACCTTACAGTAAGTTTGTGGAGACCTTCTAAATCAACATAAATAGGATAAAAAAAAAAACATTGTTCATATTAATGTGTTTTGTGATAGGGTAGTTCTACAGGTAAGGTGCAAGATTTCCCTATAATCTCACCTTGATCCTGGATCACATGGCTGCAGCTAAGGTGCTACTAAGTTTATCCACACTCGGCAGCACCACACAGCATCCCCACCCCCCTACGGCCAGTGTGACCCGGTGGCAGACTTTCAAGTTTGCCAGGCATAGCAAGCGCAGAGAGCAGAGATGCCAACAGAGTCCTGCACATGTGATGGGATTGTGGAGCGAGGTGAATATACACAGAAAGCAGAGGGCTTCATACTGCAGGGAACACCAAATTGGGATAGCCCTAGTGGAAGGATTTAACCCCAACTAGAGTCTTTTGAACACTGGTCAACTTTAAGGCACATACAGTACCTGCACCAATTAAATCACTTTTAATATTATGAAGTATATTATATGTATAGAGTATTAACATATCATTTCTTGTTTGTGGCAGGGAGAAAATGGACTTGATGGCAGTAAAGGAGAAAAGGGAGACATGGTATGTAAACGAAACCTGAAGTGAAAAAATAGTAACTGATACTAACCTCTTCCTCCCCACAGTCTAATACTGGTCTGTTCTGAGATTGAGTCCCACAGAATGCATGTGGCCAAGCTTATCCCCATCTGCCTCCATCACACTGATTGGAGTGTGCTGTGCTCAATTTGGTGTAACAGAGGGGGCATGCCATGCACTACCTCTATGCACTCCCTTCTGTGCCAGATGGAAGGGCTATGCTCAGAAACATGTGACCTGACCTTAGGAACACTGAGTATTAGACTCTAAAAAAGCAGCTGCAGGGAAGAAAAGGTAAGTATGTATCAGTTTTCATTTTTGTTTTTTGGTGTGCTAATGATAATCCTGTTTTTATTTAGCTTTAACTTTATTTTGTTTACTACATTGTATCAGCAAAAACAATCAAAAATAAAAAAAACAGATTTCAATACCTTACTACAGTTTTATATCCATGCATGCTTTTGATGCACTGAAGCAGTGCTTAGCAAGCCACAGAACGCGTGGGTCTGGAGTGGAGGACATTGCTCAGTGATATCGTCCCTGGACTGCAGGTTGTGTACTATTCACTGGTAGTTTTTATTCTATTTATAAGATTCAGATTGATTGTGTGAGGGTTTTTTGCACTACATTTTATGTCTATGCACTATGCACTTTATTATTTAAAAATGTGTTATACAATTGGAATTTTGGCACAACAGGTGTATTTATTATAGTGGGGTTTTAGTAATTAACAAAGTATTTTTGTATGACTTTTGACACATATCTCTTGACAGAGGCTTTGTCAATTAGATAGATTTGTTATCCATTGGATGTATATACAAAACGATGAGTGCCAGTAACTGGTACCAACAACCTATAATTAAAAATGCTGCACAGTTAGAGAAAGAATAATCAATTTTAAGGATATCATCAAATTATAAACACTTAAAAACACTAAAAAGTCATAGATCTTGGACGTGGTACCCAAATGCCACTTTTTTGGCCTCAGTGGCACTCGTGGTGCAATTTATGAAACAAAAAACAGGCTGCATCAATGTGGCTCAGCTAACACTTTATTTAACACTAGCACCCAAAAGGTTGCAGCGCTAGGGGCCCTGATTGAAGTAGCACCAGTTGAAACATGGCACTGTAGGTCAAGATCCCATAGAGTTCAATGGGAAGAAGTGTTTTATTTTTATCATTAATATTACACATGTGTTTGTACAGAACTTTCATTGTTACTTGTCAATATTGGAAATGCAGAACCTAGATGTTGCCAGTTAGTTAGCATCCGGCACTGCGACCATTGTAGTCCACAGTGCATCACTAGAAAAGCCACCAGAAAGATGTAATTCACATCAGTATAAATAATCTGCTGAATACAATGAATAACCAGGACCAGATCAAGTGTGGTGGAGGCTTTTGGGCAGAAAGTCTGGTGTAGGCCCCCGATGCAGTATTTTTTTGTCCATTGAAGCAAATGTCTAGTGTCTTCATAACCTCCCACCGGGCTTCCTTCCCCTGGTGCTGAGGCAGGACAGGGGGTTCCTAAAAAATACAGATGGTATGCAGTGGCATTCCCCAGCTGTCTCAGGCCATGGGCACAGCTCTGTGTGCAGCCTCATTTTTACATGGGCAGGCAGTTGCGTGCACAGTGGGTGGGATGCCATGCTCTGTGTGGCTGCAACCCCCCTCCCAGCACCTGGGGGGTTATGAAAACACTGGACATCAGATTTAAAGTAATTGTCTAGTCAAGTAACATAACAAAAAATGGAATGTCAGATCCAGTCCCCTATGCCATCCTTGCTGTATCATCTTCAGGCAGCCTCTGCAATACACACTACTGTCTGTCACAGTGATTCTGTCATGCCCACTCCATTCACTGCGATAGAGAGGGAATGCGGGAGCTTTGCATGTATGTAGAGACAGGTTACCTACCCCATCAATTCACGCACCAAGTGGATAAGCCATACTCCTCCCCTGTAAGACTGGTCATTGCTCCTTGCTGCAATCACTCCTATTACAGCATTGTGCACTATTAGACCAACACATACACATGTCAGTAACCAACACCACTAAGAAATAAAACACAAGCCAATTTCTACTATGTTTGAATAAACCATGCTCCTGTTTAAAACCACTCTACCTAGTGCTGTAAATATATGCTGTGTGTGGTATGCGTGGACCCCACCCACCAAAACAAAGATGACTTCCCTGTATCTCATAGGTAGGTAGGTATGTTATTTTAGGAAGGTAGGTGGTTGAGCAAGCAGGCATACAGGTGAGTGGGTGGGTAGATAAGTAAGTACATCAGTGGGCATTTAGGTACTTAGGCAGGTAAAAAGATGGATAGATAAGTGGGGTTAGTCAGGTATGTGGGTAAGCAGGCAGGTTGGTGGATAGGCAGGTAGATGGGTAGGTACTCAAAAGGTCAGATGGGCATAGTCGGGTAGAGGAGTATGTGGGAATTTAGATAAAATCCGATAGGAATTCCTATTAGATAGGAATCTAGGGTAGGAAGGCAGATGGGTGGGTAGATATGTAGATACATAGGTAAGTAGGTAGGTGGGTGGGTAAGTAGGCAGGTATACAGTTTGGTAAGTAGGTGAGTAAGTAGGAAGGTGGGATGGTAAGGTAGGTGGTGGGGCCTTGAGTGAGGTTGGTGGGAGGGCAGGTAGGAAGGTGGGAAGATGGGCAGGTAGGTGGGTGGGTGGCTGTCACCTCCACTCCAGTGTTTGGCAACTCTGCCTTTGCATCAGGATCAACAGCTACTACTCCAGGTTCTGGGTTGGAAGGAGAGTGGACAGGTATGTAGGTAGGGGGAATTGGTCAGCAAGCAGGTAGATAGGTAGGAGGGTAAATAGGTAGGCGGGTAAGTAGGCAGGTATATAGATATGTAGGAGGGTGGGCAGGTACGTATGTGGGTGGTTCAGTATGCAGGTAGGTGGGTCAGTAGGCAGGTAGATAGTTAAGTGCGTCAGTGGGCAGGTATATACAGTTTTTTTGCTCTAAAAGACACACATCTTATGGTGTGAATGCTAAAAAAAAAATGTTCACTCGTAGGGGGAACTATAATTATTTACTATTTACTATAATTATTTCCTAAAGTGTAGCCATAACAGATTGCCCCCTATTGATAAACAAATAATTTATTTTAATTTAATACACTATAGTCAGCTTGAACAAAAACAAATACAAGGTTAAACTCAATCAGGGGATTGCACTCAAGTACATTTATCTCCAGCAAAATACATCAATGTTGCATAATGTACATTTAGACCTACTGAAGGCGGTTTGGAAAGGGGAGAAATTCAGATATACACCCATGCAAGGGCATGATAAATTGGGGATGACCAAACCAAGCACTGATATCGCAAATTCCCAATACTGTTGCTCACGCATGATGGGGTGGTACACTTCTGAGTGCTGGACCTAGGGGGGCTAACAACCTGGCAAAGGCATGCAGATTGGGGCTAACCAGACCAAGTGGCACTGCAAATCCCCAGTATCCCCAACCATTGCCCCCAAAGTTGGTGAAGGTCTGTTTGCAGGGCAAATGGTGGAGGCCCAGGGCACACACCTATAATCCAGCCCTGTGAATAACTGAATAAAAAACGAATTAATTGTCCAGAAGTGCAATTGTAAAGTGCAAAAGTGTTTATTAAAACATACCCAAACACACCTTAGTGTGTTACAATTGACATTTATGCAAATGCCAATAGTGCATATTTACCAAAATCCTCACCCACACGTGTGAGCACCTCACAACAGGGATAATGCCAGCCCTGCCAGAAAAGCCCAGCTGGCATGTTTAGATACTTTGGTAGGCAGTGCAACTCGTATTTTCAAGTATGGATATATATAGGTATATATCTATTAGGTGTGGTTAAACTATACTATTTGCAGTTGCTTCAATGTGTCATTAGGATTTGTATCAGTTTAGAGAGCTCCAGTGCCCCTCTGTACGTGTTTTTTAATTCTCCTTAGTGTTTATGTTGTATTTTGTCTTTGTTTTCCCCTTTTAATACATTTATTCACGTCCATTCCCCCTGGTACATACATGTGCATAGAGTTTTCTAGCCATTCTATATAATGATGTATTTTGCGTAGTGTCAAGGTGCATATTAGTAATATAGTACATGGGACATTTAAAATCCAATGGTGAGCTATTCCAATCAAGTCATCAGATATTTCAGGCATTCATTCTAAAAGCTGTTCCATCCACAAAGGCTATGCACAATTAGCATAACATGCTCTTGGCTAAAGCTGCATTGTTCTATTATCTTCCCATAGGTAACTGGGATAAAACATGTGATGTATTGCTAATACATCTCAGGAACATGCATGGCTATACATTTTTAAATAAAATAATACAGGTGAAAGATATAAAAAGCTTAAATGTATTACTGTGACCTGAATCACATACTGCACAGCAGGGACAGAAAAAATAGGGCTGATAGAAATGATGAATACAAAATGTAATGACCAGAGTTTCTGGAAATGCGGTAGAATCCAAGATAAGTCAGGTCACTATAACACCCTAGATCAGAATAAAGTACACTGCAATACACCATTTATCAAATTCACATGAATACCACAATAGTTGTTAAATTGCTTTCTGAGCCGTCATGGCTGAAAATTGATTCAGGTATTTATATTTTATTCTGGCGAACTTTTACTACTGGAGCTCCTATCTTTCATAGGAATGCAAATTCCAATATCCACATTAAACTATAAAGAGGAGAGTAATATGAAACGACTTGGTTGCTGCTCCCCTCCAGAGGGAACTAAAGCTCCAGGCAAGATAATTCCAGCTTCAAGAGATTTCATGACGTTATCATATGCATTGCCAAAAATAGCCCGGTTGACTATCTGTAGTATCTGTTAAGCTTTGCAAATAGGTTTTGATTTCTCGAGATGGGCACCTTTCTCCAGACTGAAATGACTTGTTAATTATTTACAAGTGCCCGAGCAGCTGTGTCACATTTTTAGGAGATTTGAGACATGTTGGTTTATGTTGCAGAGATACATTTGCAGTTGTTGCTGCCATTCTTTTTATTGAGGTGCTATTGAAATTGAGATCAGTTTTACCACTGCCCTTGTGTTCTTGTTAAAATATCTATATTAAGAATTTGGGGTGAGATTTTATTGTGTATTGTACAGAAACATACACGGGTGGTGTTGGGGGGGAGGAGGGTGATTACATATACAATAGTATCAGACTGCTTGTTTTCATCTACTAGAAAAAAAATGAAATGAAAAAGCAACTATATAAAGGATCACTACACTTTAATTGGGGAGAACTTCTCAACTCTAATGGAACATTTGCACCAATCACTCGAAAATCTACCCAACACATTGTATGACGGGTAAAGAGTTAATAAACATCCTAAGAATCCCTGCAAAAAATAATGTATTACAGGAGAGAATAGGGTGTGTGTGTGTGTGTGTGTGTGTGGGGGGGGGGGGGGGGGTCGCAGCCATAGGAGTTGAGCAGTCTGCTCCTGTAAAAGTAGGGTGGTACATTTAAAAAGCATTCAGCCCTGTTTCAGTTTATCCCAGTACTAAGACAAAGCTTGGATGGATGATTCAGGATTTTTCTATAGAGGCTGAGTTTTGAGAGGCCAGGGAAAACAAACTATATGGGACAGGTGGAAATGATCTCAATCAGGGGTTCCCAACGTTTTTTTATCAAGTACCCTTTTACATTTTCTACACAAAATGTCACATACATAATTCTTAAAACAAAAAGGTACAGTAATAGTACATACACCGCGCTGAAAATGAATTCAAAACTTCAAGACAGACAAACGGACTTAAATGTATAATATAAGTCCACAAATTTGATGCTCCACGTGTGCAAGTCCTTATTCCCAAATGGACCCAATGTAGATAAATAATGTAGAACACAGAGCAACCTCCAAAGTGAAATGGTACCGAAGATGATCTCTATCCCATGGCACATGCACCTCCACACGGTGAATCCACCACCAATCGTGCAAATCCTTACCGACTAATAAAAGTTATAAGACCTTCAAACGTCCACATAGAAGTACTTGATGGACCTTGTTCCTCCTTATAATGCTCACCGACGTCCAGAAAATTGGAGCAATTAAACCGGTCACCAAAAAATAATAAAAACAAAATCTAGTGTAACTCCATTAAAACCCCAAAGATTTAATAGGTAGTTTTTAAAAATGTACACTCACAAACATAGAATTAAAATCAGCTTTCAAACGAAATCATGGCAGTACTTGTCTCACCGGCCCTGGGATAAAGCAGCTTTGCCAGCAGAAAAAAGTCACGTCAGCCACTGAAGATTAGGTACCAATATTGTAATTTGAAGACAGGCGGTGGCGGAATTATCTTCAAGTTACAATATTGGTACCTAATCTTCAGTGGCTGACGTGACTTTTTTCTGCTGGCAAAGCTGCTTTATCCCAGGGCCGGTGAGACGAGTACTGCCATGATTTCGTTTGAAAGCTGATTTTAATTCTATGTTTGTGAGTGTACATTTTTAAAAACTACCTATTAAATCTTTGGGGTTTTAA
This sequence comes from Gastrophryne carolinensis, assembly GCA_027917425.1. NCBI lineage: Eukaryota > Metazoa > Chordata > Amphibia > Anura > Microhylidae > Gastrophryne > Gastrophryne carolinensis. Next base: position 222,552,726 of record CM051237.1, read on the forward strand.
TGGAGTTACACTAGATTTTGTTTTTATTACTTTTTGGTGACCGGTTTAATTGCTCCAATTTTCTGGACGTCGGTGAGCATTATAAGGAGGAACAAGGTCCATCAAGTACTTCTATGTGGACGTTTGAAGGTCTTATAACTTTTATTAGTCGGTAAGGATTTGCACGATTGGTGGTGGATTCACCGTGTGGAGGTGCATGTGCCATGGGATAGAGATCATCTTCGGTACCATTTCACTTTGGAGGTTGCTCTGTGTTCTACATTATTTATTTACATACATAATTCTCATCATCTTTTGGAGCAGTTTTCAAACCAGGCTTCAGTAATGCTTAGGTGGCAGCAGATTGGGGTACTAATCAGTCTGCAACCTGGCTGAGTAGCACTCATCTAAATAATTGCTCAGGAGCGCGCAGGAGGAGAGATATAGTTGGATATGATGAGTCAATTGACGGTAGTTTAGATAGTACTACTGTATATATATATATATATATATATATATATATAAGAAAAGAAAGAAAATAAATATTTTTTAAGCTGGGCAAGGAAAGCTTTTAGTGACCCACAAAACTCAGGCTCCCTAAAAAACAGCGAAATTATTTCGAAAACCTCCATAGCAAAGATATGACAAAAACACTAACATTTACCCAGGTTGTTTCCGGTATATACCTGAAACAACAAATGTGTATAAATGTGTGGGGTTTATTCATCAAGGGATAGTTGGCAGGTAGAGCCTTGTAGCGGCAGGCAGCATCTGGTGAACGCTGGGCGCTGTACGCAATTTCACATTTATGAAGGGGATTCTGGTGAGCGACTCTAACAGTACAACGTAGCGTACGATTCATCATTACAGGCAGCTCAGCGTATAGCGCCAGAGGGCCAGGAATTACCTGTCGCTACCTGTCGCTCGCCCATACATTTCAATGGAAGTTCCTTGTCTTCTGTTTAAACAGGGTTTTTTTTTTTTTTATTTTCCTGGCCTAGAAAGAGGCTATTGCTGTGCCCTGACATGAACAAACTGATTATACAGAAGAGACCAACACAATTTTCCATACAAAACTGAAAATTCAAAGAAAGGGGTGAAAACTTGCTATATAATATAATATAATATAAGTTTACTCCCCTTCCAGTGAGAACTCTGCTGCTTTCTCTTTTTTTATAGTTTTTTCCAACTGTTCATAGTCTCCTCTTTTTGCACACTACAATAGTTTTAGCCAGTTTACCAGTTCCTGTCCTTTTTTATCTACCTTCAGTCCAACATTAAATGTATCAAGGGACATTCACGGCTCAGCTTTGTTTATGTTGTCCCTTCTATTTATCTAGGACCATAGGGGCAGTTATCCAAATGATTTTTAGAGTGTTATTGGAAAAGCTGAATTTTCTGCAAAAATGTTTTTTTGTTTATCTATTCCCCTGCACTTGTAATAGTGCAGTTCTAGTATGGATTTTGGAAACAACAGCAACCTACGATGAGTCCAAACAAATTTGAAACTATTCATTTTCAATGTTTTTGCATTTTCAATAGACTGCTATTTCTGAACTTCTAAAATGATATATTCTCTCCCAGCTCAGTGCACAGGTTAAAAGTATTACAGAGGTATAAGGCCCTTATTTAAGAAGGGATAGCGTCAGGTAGCGCCTGGTTAATGACAGGTAGCGACAGGTAGCGACTGGTGAACGTCGGACACGGCACGCAATTACACATTTATCAAGCAGAATCTGTTTAGCTACTGGGATAGCGTCATGTAGCGTCTGATTCATCATTTTCAAAGCCTCTGTGAACAGCGCCAGCGTTCAGCCTTGCACAGCGCCAGGTATGACCTCTCGCTACCTGTCGCTCTCCCATACATTTCAATGAATGAACCTTTTCTTTAAACGGGTTTTTTTTTTTTTTTTTTCAAAAAAATCACAAATAATTCTTTGACCTCTTCTGGCATCATATTTTTTTCATTCTTTATATATTTCCTCAGAAATGACATTACAGGTCTGCCATTAAAGTGTTCATGTTACAATGTTGTTACAATGTAATTCCATATGTTTTCGCTTTGTTACTAGTTGATAGATGCTTGAAAACAGACTTTAAACACACCACCTCCTGCACTCTATGCTTCAAACAAGTATTTTTCAGTGCCAGAGATTTGTGAGGCTGTTTTTTTGCTGAATATGGTATGAGTCGGTCGCTATGAGCAGTCGCTAACATGCGCTCCAATACAGCGCTGTACTGGTCAAATAGCGACTCCTCACAATGTATTCAACATTACTGAACAGCGACTAAGTCGCTATAAACTAGCGACCCACGGCCGAGCACTGCGACTACTAGCGGGCGCTCTGAAAATGCCTGCTACAGACGCTCATCTGTCGCTACCTGCGCTAATGATGAATCAGCCTGTTAGATTCAGCTTCGCCTCACCAAATCTTTTGGGTTACCCCCAATGAGGGTCATGCTAATTATCTGGGGAAGTAAGGTGCACTTTGGGTGTGCCTTGTGGTATGAGTTGCAACTTTTTCATTTTAACACACAAGAAATGGCAATACAAATATTTCCAGTTTTTAGATGAGGTACAGATGTAATTTTATAGACATTTAAATATACCGTTGTCTCAGCATAGCCCATAGTTTGCTGTTATTTCCAAACATGAAAAACGTGAATTATTTCCACAATATTTTTTACATCATTGGAAAACATAACGCACCTGTAAAAATGCCTCATCTCAAGTAAATTCGGGGAAAAAAATGTTTATTTTGCACTTTTTTTGTGTGTTAAGAAAAGCTCACTGGGATGCAGTTTGCAGTTAACACAATTGAAGTGCACGTTGCTTTACCAAATAATTAGCTTGATCCCCACAGTATTAATTCTTGGTAGTTTTGACATTAGAATTACTTTTATTTCAAATTAAATGCTGCATGATTTTTTCTTCATTTTTCTTTCCATATGATTTTAATGTTGGGTTACAATGTTCTAATGGAAATGTTATACCTCATAGAAAACAATGCTTATAATATCTTGTATTAACCCTTTAAGTGCCAGCCTACCTGCAGCATTTCCCACTCCCTGTTGCCAGACTGAGTTTCACTGTTTCGCGCTACACATGTTCAACTGTCATTTTTGAAAGGATTTCCAGGGATTTCCCAGGAAAATTATATATTGTTTTTTTCAACAGAGTCTGGGCTTTAACATGAAATGTCTTGTTTGTATTTTTTAGGTGTATTCTCAACATTTTTGGGTGAAATGTGTGAAAAAAATTAAAAAAAATATATTTTTTTACAATTTGTAGAGTTTTTTTGTAATAAAAAATGTAAGTTTGTCAATAAAATCTTATTGCGTGAGAAACCCCAATTTCTCCCGGTTACAGCGATACCACATATGTATAGGTAGACACCCTTTCCTGCCCAGAAGCCTTTTATAGCTGCTGGATGACAAATGGTTAATTAAAAAAAAAAATGACATAGGGTCCCCCTTCCCGGGGAGGGGGACCCCATTTTTTTTTGGATTTTTAAGGGTTAAAAACCCTTAAAAATCCAAAAAAAAAAATGACGTGGGGTCCCCCTTACCCAAAGTAACCAGCCCGGGACCAGCTATGGGGGCTTGTAGGCACAGAGTGGGGGGGCCAGCTTTGGTGGCCCCCCCACCCTGCAGCCTACGAGCCCACATAGCCTATGTGGGCCCGGGCTCTTCTGCCCCCCCCTGGCCTTTGGGGAGGCAGGTAATGGGGGTGCGGGGGTTAATGGCAAGCCACCCGCTAGGGCAGGTGACTTGCCACCCCCCCAGCCTTGTGAACTGGTATAAGGGGTCTCATGGACCCCTTACCAGCTCACAAAGGGTTAATGTGAAATAAAAACACCACACAATAATAAAAAGTATTTTATTCAAAAAAAAAAAAAATTTTTTAACTGTACTTACCTTCGATTGCAAGCTCTTGTCCCTCGCCGCTCAGCTGACAGATGCCTGTGATCGGCATCCAGAGAAGGAGAAGGCAGGAGATCAGAGGATCTCCTGTCACCTCCTTCCAGGGCACCGATCACCGGCATCTGAGAAGCTGAGAAAGCTGAAGCCGGTGATCGGGACCGGGATGACGTCATAAGCCCCGCCCCCAAGGGGGCGGGGCTTAGAGGCAAGATGGCTGCCACCATCGTGAAGAAGAGAGGAGAGAGCCTCCCAGGCTCTCTCCTGAAGATCGGTAAGTCCTGGGGGGGGATCGGAGGCCCCCCAGGTGAAGAGGAGGGACAGCGGGAGCCAGCGCACACACAGGTAAGTGAATGTCATTTTTATTTTTTATTTTTTTTTACAGTTAGCAGCTGCTGCTGCAGAAGCGGGGGGGGGGGCGGCCTATTCCGGGGGCTCTCCTGGAGCCATCCGACCCCCCACGGGGGATCGGATGGCACCAAATTAAAGAGGAGACCCGGCCGGATCCAACAAGGGGTCAGGTGAGTATTTTTGATTTTTATTTTTTAAACTAGAAGCGAGGAAAGTCAAGCACGTAACACCTACGGGCTTGGCACTTAAGGCCCAGCCAAGCCAGCACGTAGGTGTTACGTGCTTGGCAACAAAAGGGTTAAGGCATATGCTTTTTAACAGTGTAGCTAATCTGCCTAATAAGACTTGGCTTTTTCCACATTGTCATTTATAAGTGCTAATATGCTGACAAGCTGTTAAGTATAGTCCCTTTTACAGCATTGCAGGAGGAACTGAACATTAATTGTTATTAAATAGAATGGAAATATAGCATATTATGTGTCTTTTATATGTGGAAAAACTCTAAATAAAAATATACATTAGAATGTTCTTACTCATCTAGGTCATAGCATACATGTACGAGTAAATTAAGGCAACTGGACTTGCTGTTTTCTTTTTTTAAAGGAGCACTATCGTGAAAAATATCCCAATAATAAAAATCCATATTTATCCATATTTCCATATATATCCATATAAATATGCTGAATGGCAAGTGGAGGGGTCACTTATACACCCTGCATCAGAAAATATCCAGCCAGGCTTTTTTTTTTTATTTTAATGGGAGAAAGAGGAAGGCTCTGTCACCCCTCAGCCCAGGAGAAAAAGAACACAAGCTTGGCAGGAGTTGTATTCAGTTCCAGTGTATAACTGGCCCCTTCTTTCATTAGCCAAGGTGTTTAATTAAAATTCTCATGGTAGTAAAAATTATGAGAAAAAAGCACGATAATTTCACAGTTGCTGAATCACTAGTTAGGAAGACAATGAAAGTAAATAATAATATTTTACTCCTCTTTAGACTGTAGTAAAACCTGACATTGACGTCCTTCGTCTTTCTAGTTGGTGATTCAGCAACAGTCAAAAAGGAAAAAAGAAAGCCAGCTCACCGACCATCCAAATCAGCACAGACATGAAGCTCCCAGGCAGCTCTCCATCAAACCAGATAGCATTCAATGTTGCGTCCAGCCGATCAAAGGTTAAAATTTAACTTTTAATTGTTCCTTATTTAAAAAAAAAAAATCACACCAAAATAGCAGCATCTATAGTATAAAGATCACAGGCAGCATCCCGGGGAAGAGGGCTGGTACGTTTGACGCGTTTCGAGCCCAAAAAGCTCTTAGTCATACACCTAAGAGCTTTTTGGGCTCGAAACGCGTCACACGTGCCAGCTATCCCTCTTCCCCGGGGTGCTGCCTGTGATCTTTATACTATAGATGCTGCTATTTTGGTGTGATTTTTTTTTCATAAGGAACAATTAAAAGTTACATTTTAACCGTTGATCGGCTGGACGCAACATTGAATGTTATTCAGCAACAGTAACATACTTTGGTGACATGCATGGTGTTTTACTTCCATGAGAATGTTGTTCAACTCTAACTAAATTGAGGCCATTGTGCCATTCCTATTTAAGCATCTGAGGCTTGCCCACCTCATGGGCTTTCAAAACATCATAAGATATTGATGGCAATGCCAATGATTTTACGGTATGGTTCATTTTGTGCTTTACTCTTTAGGGTGAAAAGGGGGAGAAAGGTGCAGCTGGTCTCCATGGAGTCAGTGGTAAAGATGTGAGTATAATACTAAAAGAAACTGCTTTCAATGTGTTACTTTTATCAGATTGTGTTTCCAGAGAAAAGGCCAAATATGTTTCTAACTTTCTCTAACCATGGAATTAAAGTCTAGTTCAGGGATCCAAAGTCAAGCCTGCAAGCACTTAATTAAAACGAATGAGGAGGAACGATAGGCCATGTTTGCTTACACAAGTAGTAGAAAGTTATTGTGTGTATTAAACATAATTTAACCTCAATAATTTAATCAAAGCAAGCATCACTGCCTAGGCTGAATTCATAAGAATTATATACAAAAATCTTTCAATGAAACAGGTGAAGAGGCTACTATACCAGTATAGGTATTATTAACTGAAAAAGATATGGAGGGGAGGCAAACTAACCTTACATATTATTGTGTTCTCTCAACTTCCATCTTTCAAAAATAATCATTCAAATTGTATTAAACCCCTCATTTTACTTTGGAGGAAAAAACATCACATCATTCGCAATCCACATCATATTTTTCATTGATTTTAAAGATTTTTAACTGGTTGGCTATATACTATAACATTGTAGATGAGTTAAAGTAAAAGAAGTAGAGGGAGGAGAAAATAATGTATAAAGCTAATGCTAGATAAAGGAACTACCCCTCATAAGCTTCCATGACTACCAGACACATTTTTGGGGATTTGTTTAGGTTTACACAAGATCGAAATTGATTCATAATAAAATCTGTGCGAAAAAGAAAATGGTGGCTGGAATCTAGTAGAATGTAAGACAAAAAATCCCTAAGGGGGTTATTCATGAAGGGATGGCGCCAGGTTGTGCTTCGTAGCGGCAGGTAGCGCCTGGTGAACGCTGGGCACTGTACGCAAAACCACATTTATGAAAGTGAATCTGGTGAGTGCCTCTAACAGCGCCAGGTAGCATCACATGTATTAATCCAGGCGGCTCAGCATATAGCGACGGCCCTCTAGGGTCCAGAGCACTATGTATTACCTTTCGCTCACCGTTAATCTCCTATACATTTCAATGGACATTCATTTGCATGTTTTCTTTTACAGCGTCTTTGACATTTTTATTTATTTATTTTTTGCTCAAATCATTGTGTGACCTCTCCTGGCTGCAAACAAACACTTTTCGAAACTTATTTGACTTTTTATATTTGTATGCAGAATTGTCATTACAGGTCTGGCACTAAAGTATTACTGTCACAGTCTTATAACAATGTCATTCCACGTGTTTTCGCTTTGTTACAGGTGTATATTTGTTCAAAAACAGACTTTAATCACACAGCATCTGGCGCTCTGTGCTACAGCACCCAGCTTTAGAGCGCCAAGGCTGCGTGTGTGTCCTTTTTTGATAAGTATGGTGTGGAGCGCCGAGAGTCGGTCGCACTGAGCTGGCGCTACCTTTTGCTTGCTGCAGCACTGTACTGGTGTTTGAGCGCCCAACATACATCACATTCATCAATGCCGGTGAGGTTACTACAGCGACTGAGGTGCTCTGTTACAGAGCCCGATACCCGCGCCGTTATACAGCACTGTTATACAGATGCTCATCTGCCGATACCTGGCGTTAGTCATGAATCAGCCTCCACTACTTTTTCCTAGCAGTGATGCACAACCTGCAGCTCGCACTGCCTTCAGGTGCAGCCTTTGGCACTTCAGCCTACCTCTCCCCACCTCTGCTCACCTTACCTCTTACCGCCTCACCACCACTTGCCTCTGCCCATCTTATCCTGCCGCATCTCCTCCCACCTCACCTAATCCTATATCACCTTTTTGCATCTGACCCTTGCCCACTTCTTCCCACATCACAGCTCCCTACCTCTGCTCACCTTTGCATATACATGAAGGCATAAATAATGCTTCAAAGTTCAGCATTACTCTAGTAACCTTTTTCATCTTATTGCGGCCCCTTGAAGTGGAACAATAACACAGTGAGGCCCTTAGACCTAAAATGGTTGTGCATCTCTGATGTAAAGCCAGATCTATGTTATGCTGTGTTTGCTGTAACATAATTCCAGTTTAATGAATACCATGGTCAAGTGTAAAATCTAACCATGACTGAATGTAATGTTTAGAAGAAGACAGTGTAAGGCAATAACCTCAGCTAATTGCAGCTGTTGTGCTGCTGCTGCCATATATAACACCAACAAATGGAAAGTAGCATATTATACAGTTAGCTGCATAATAATAAGTGCTCATCAAAAAATAATGGCTACTCTACCTTAAACATTATGAAAAGATTACATCAAACACAAGTTATGTTACATTAGATAATTCATTTGTCATGCTTTTAGCCATTTTAGTTTAATGCTTTTGGTCACAACACTTTTAATGTTGTAGTTTCCCGATAAGGAAATTGAAAGTGTATTACAGTACAATATAAACCATTAATACATTGCAGAAGTTACAGCAATATATAAAATAAGTGGGAATAAAAATAAGTAACAACAATTTTTAGATTAGTTGGCTTAAGGGCCTAAAATAGGTCGGCCAAGAGGTGGGTGCAGTACATTCCAGAAAAGTTCAACTTATTGATGCCATTCAGCATAATTTGATTCCCGTACTGTATTTTATACTACAAAGCACATAACTTATGCTGCTACAGAGAAATCACAAGACAGAAAAAGACAAACATAATACACAAACACAAAATTACTCATACTCATTCATAGAGTGTGAGGGGTTCCAGAATTGCATGAGTAAAAGTAAGGTTCTTTATAGTGATAGGTATCTGTCTAATATAGACAAACCATATAGTGGAAGTGAGAAAAAAAGAATGTGAGTAACAAAAGGGTGAGTAACCTTTGGTTTTTTACATTGTTGGTCACAATAATCAGGTCTGATTAGAGGATGGGCACTCAGCACAGAAGCTGAAGCTGAGATGTTAAGGAACAGGTCGGTCACCCAATTGACGAAGCAGTGCTGGGGGAGCTCAGGAGGAGTACAAAACATGCAATATGGAATATCATTTTATATTTTGATGCTTATAGTGTTATTAGCAGTGGATTGGTCCTCACACTTCCATTAATGGATTATGTAAATTCCTTGAGCAGCATAATGATAATAATTTGACACTTTGGCTGCTTTCCTCCTTTACATTTTTCCCCAACTTGAATATTATATGGATTTGGCTGCTTCTAAACAAATGTATTCCCACAATGATTTGCTCAGTTACATGGGAACAGAAAGAAACATATTGGAGTCGATTCAGCACCATTTGTAAAGAGGTTTTGCTCAATCACTGGCTAGGTAGACAAATAATGGCACCTTTTGCTAGTGCACTTTTTTACCCACTGGTGAATCACTATTTTTTCAATTTAGAATCTGTCCATCTAGGTGCAAAAAATTGCTTCTATTTTATTTTTTCACCTAAATTTCACTTTTTACACCTGGTACTTAATTATCCCCCTATATGTAATTTCTTACATCAGGATCAAACTGTGTCTCTTACACCTTTGTATTTCTCACCACATATAGCCTCTTCATAATTAACCACGATGTGTGCATGTTTGTAATAGTTTATAAGAATAGGCCAAATTACAATTTTAGAAGCCCCATATAGGGCAATCCTCACCACAATCAGTACTGTTTTTAGGTGTTTTTTTATCCTTCAGATGTTTGCTATCCTGATATAATCTAATGCATTATAAGGAAGGTTCTTATATAACATGGTACAACCATGCCTCCAAAACATTAAAATGCAATTCACTTCTCTTCTTCCAATGATGTATGTGTTATTATAATATAATGTACCAGTACCAAAGGACAGCATTATATCTAGCACTATAAAACATGGCAATACATGTCAGCTAACTGCGCAGTAATTGATAAATGCTGCCGTGGAAAAATGCCCTACAGGCATCCATGAACTGTGCTAGTAAGGAGCATGTGGAGACAGTGAAATAATTAGGACAAGGTTATGGTCACAGTTCAGCTCCTCAGTGCAATTTAAAAACCTTGTCCATTGTATGTTGTACGGGCAAAGGAGGACTGGAAGTTTATTGCCTGGGGAACAAGCGTAACCAACTTAACATTTTGCAGTAAGGTACATGCAAGCTTACCTGTATACAACATACTATAAAATAATCCATGAATCTTTTTGAACGTGTTAACATTTCGGATACACAAAACAATTTACAGTGTGGATGCTTTGCTACCGTATATTATTTTAAATCCAAGGACCTAGATTCCTTTACAACAGTTTCCAATATAAAAAAAATAAAAATCAATATGTAGCCACTTTCTGCATCCATGGCAATCAAGTAATTCTTCTTGTTGCCAGTATAGAGGTGCTTAAAAGTTTGTGAACCCTTCAGAATATATTATATTTCTGCATAATTTGACCTTATATTTATACCCCAAAAGTAGATAGAGAAAAAAAAAATTGGTAAAAAAAAATCTTCCTCATTTATTCCATTAAAATTATTTAATATAACATATCTTTAAGCAGCAAATGTATATACATTTTAGTATCCTGCAATAACTTTTTATTGAATCCATTAATTTCTCTACCCTTGAAATGTTCTCCGTGCCATTGGCTGCAACATAACTGCAAAGCATGATTTATCCACCCCATGCTTAGCAGATGGTTATGGTTGGTTATGGTTTTTATGAACTTATGTGTCCTTTTGTGTCAAAACATACCAGCTCATTGTGGGCTGAAGTTTGTGTTGAGGACACATGAGTAGTTTTCTTGTTAGAAGAGTCTGAGTATATAAAAGGCTTTGACATTTGCATCACCTGGGCTTTGCTAAAGAAGATTGTGAGCAGGACTTCACTCTAATGGGTTGATTAAAATGAGCTCACTCCAATTGGTAATGCCTCCCACACATAATCCCCCACAAACACAAAAACAGGCACCTTCTCTTGCATTCTTATATGCGGGCTCTGCTGTTCCTGGTGGGGCCATAGCAACTGGCTGCCGGCTGTCACATGGGTCTGGGGCAGGCTACCAATGTTTGCAGTCCTGGAAAATTCTGTTATCTTATGGTCCTGGTTTTGAGCTTGTAAAGGGGGTATCACCAGGCAGGGACTGACCAGAGCCAAAAATCAGCCTGGGATTTTACCAGTTCATGACCCGACATTCCTGCTGAGCCCCCCCCCCCCCCGCACAACCATGATGCAGCGGCTATAGGATTGGGGCCTGGGGTTGGAGAAGGGGACAGGTATTGAATGTGGGTGTTAAAAGTAGCAAACTTGAAGATATATGTGGATGCACTCTGTTTAGACAGATGCCTTGGGTGCAGGAATCAGGGTGTTTCCAGGGCCCTGTGGTCCAGCAAAGAGGAAAAGAAGGAAGTTGGGAATCCGCACTCCTAAAATTTAGCTTTTATTGGCATCCATTAAAAAATATATGAAAAAAATCCAAAGCGGAGATAAAAACATAAGAGCAATCCTAGCGCCTTCTAACGCGTTTCGGGCATGGAACGCCCTTAATCATAGATAAATGTCACCCCACATTAGACTTAATATATAGTGAATGAAATAAAGAAACTTACCCATTCATCCACGCGCTGTGTGCGGCTCCCAGACCCCTGTTGATGACATCGATGCTGGCGCCGTGAAGGCGCTCGCTCGTGATAGGCTATGAGAATAAGCCTATCAGAGAGGGCGGGATAACAGCCTATCAGGGAGAGGATTACATTCTGAGAAGCCGTCTAAGTATTACGTAACACGTAGTGTCTCCATGGAGATGGCGGGACGCCAGCGAAGATCAACAGAGGTCGGGAGCATACGCAGCCAGCGCGGAAAATGATTTAGAGACAAATAAAAGGAAAAGCATAATTAAATAATTGTTAAAATTAGCAGCCTAACTGGCCCCAAATCAGTACGGCCCACTGGGTAATCTCCTGGGTCTCCCTTTGACTAGTTTGCTCTGCTCCTAGTCACAAGCAGCGGTTCCACATGCCCTGCAGCGTGTGGGACTACTTTAAGGTCTGAGACCTTGGTCAAAGTTATCTGAGCTCACACAGCTCATCAGGTTGCCCTACATTTGCAAGGTACTCTTTACTTTTTTTTGCACTCTAAAATTTAACCAAACTGAAAAAATACAGTGACATTGCTAAAAATGTAGGTAAGTGTGCATCTTTAACTTTTGGAGATCATTTTAACTGTTCACAGTAACTGTAATTTTACTTTTGCATGCAACGGTTCAACCGTACATCAATATGTGTTGTAGATTGAAACCTTAAATTACACAAATGTTTTTTTGAATTTGTAGTAACGATATTCTGAAACCCCCAGGTTCCCCATGTCTAAGATACACAAACATATGGAAAGCAATTACCTTGAATAAACTGCCACTGTATTCTATCTCGGCAAAGCCACTGATATTACAAATAAAACAAACCTATGAGAGAAACAGTATTTTCTTTTACTTTTAAGTGCTTTTAGATGGGTAAGGAAAGTCATGAAGCATTTTGTGAGCTTGTTAAAGGCCAACTAACAGCTAAATCAGAACTATTTATTCCTCCACTAATTTAATTCAAGTGGGTATTTAAAATCTCATAACTCTAAATGATTCTTCTTCCAGATGGTAAATTAATGTAATTTTAGCAAGAAGAGAAGTTGCACAGATATTTAGTATTTAGAACACTCGCTGATTTAATGCTCTGCATCCACCAATGCACAGATGTTGCTTATCATTTTAGTGCCAGCCTGTCTGTATATTTCCACTTATTGTGATCTGTGGAATGAAGATTGCAGGGTGCTAAACATCGAAGTTGTTTTCATTATTACTGTCATGTTAATAAATCAGGAATAATGTACGTAGTTTCCAATTATAAATCTATAACCTTTCTTTTTTACTTTTTCAAAGGGTTTGGATGGGATTCCCGGTCTTCCAGGTCCGATTGGCCCCAAGGGAGAAAAGGTAGAATATTCATTCCATTACATTTCAGTGGCAAAGAAAACAATTGTTCACATAAAAATGTAATCACGGTCTCAAGGCTTCTGGTTTGTGAAGAATGCATGAATAGCTAAAACATCACGTCAGGATATTTCCATATCTGTAGGCACTTGCACTGCCCATTTCACCAGATGTTAGAAATATAGAATATTTGTATGAATGGAATTTAGTACAGAATGGTTCAAGAATTTCTTGTATATAATATTCTGTTGGCTGCTATAATTTAATTGTTGTTTATTTGTATAACATTATAAAACAGAATCCCCAACCACCTAAAGATTATTTATCCCTGGATCAATTGATGGTTTGAAAAAAAAAAGCAAATTAGAAAACATTTGCATGTGTCCCCACCCATTTATAAAGAAGGGAAACAATATGCAATAAAAAGAGAAAATGGAATGGAGAGACCATTTGGAAACATTACATATAGCATGGTACATATTTTTAAGATTAGGCTAGGAGTTTTATTGGTTGCTATAGGCAACATGTCTACATTTTTCCGCATCAAACTTTTATATAAGCAAAGTTTTATCGTAGTTCTCCTAGTTTTTAGGCATGTGCAAACCCCCCTCCAGTGGCATCATGATTTTGGATTCCCCACTTCCTAAAGATTCTTGGGATGCTTGAAAATGTTCTTTTATTCTTAGCCTTCTGGGATTCTCCACAACGGCAAGCACAGCCTTCTGCTTCACTGACCAACTGGGTTCACAGGGCAGGCGTACACATGTTTTGCGTGATTTGGCATGTGAAACACTCTTCACAGTTTCTGCCATATACTAGCTTCAATCCTCGATTTGAAAATGCATGTGCAAGGCTTCTAGCCGCATCCCAGCTCTGCGCGCTTGCTGTGCCCAGCATATTTGATTATCTACCAGCCAGACTGCACAGGCCGTAGGGAATAGGGAAGGCTGTGGGATGCTGCAGAGGACAGTGACGCCTAGATACATTATGATTCAAGGTCAGTTTACAGGGACCCTAGGGGGGTTTAAACTGCAGCACATCTCAAATTGGGATGCCTGTAGGAAAATCTCTAAAACATACCAACTCCTTTCAGTGGGATTTGGCCCACTCTAAGTACACAAGCCTCTCACATGTATGGAGCAACCCTTACCGCTCTCCGAGGCATGGGCAACAGCCGCACAGAGACGTGCGTGTGCCCGCCACCCATTCACTTGCATTGAATGAGTGCATGGAGATGGAGGAAGTCACTTTGGGTCTTTCTCAGGTAAGGGTTTTTTCCCTTGTTACTCCCACGTGCCAGGAGGGGGAAGGGGACAGTTGTTTTAGACTGGAATTTCACTTTAAAACATGTGACTTTAGAAATGGTTCTAATGACCCCCCCCCCCACATACATCATAGTGCTAGCAGCATGCAACATAGCTATAGTCATTTAAGTAAAGTACAATTATTTTCTTACATTTATATTTAAGGGTGAAATGGGACCTCCAGGACCAGCAGCATCATCTGTAAGTATAACAATGACACAATATTTTACTCTATACTACTGCTTTAACAACCTTTTTAATCTAATGAAAGTTTTAGCCTTTTTCAGAATAAGGCATGAAATAGGTCTGATTCAGTGAGAGTAAGTTAGAGGCATAATTTACTCCTCTTTTTTTTAATAAATATTAAACTGGAACCTTGATCCCATCATTGGAATGGCCCCTTGGGATGCTGCAGACCAAATATCTCTTGTGACTTTTGGCCTACTTTATAGAGAAACGTAGGCCTCCATCGTAACTAAAAGACACCAAGAAGGCAGATGTTTTTATCCCCCACTGTGTGAAATCCTCCAAATCTCCATTGATACTCAGTTATAACTTTCTAAACAATTATCCCTTATTTCATCTTCTGGCTTATTTAGACATATAGCATGAAACAGATTTAATATTCATGAGATATTTTTGTTGATAGGTTTGTTGAATCAAGGGCGTTGTATCAATAGTGTATCGTAGTTAACCTATAAACTACTACAATTTACTTATTAGAGGAAGTAAATGTTATCAATACTGGATTCTTGGGTTGTCTCTTCCTTTATATTCATTCTATGAAAGCTAACAAATCTCAGAAAACAGGTTCTTGCTTTGGCAGATAGAATTATTTCTTTATTTCTTGTTTATATTTTCTTTTTTATTATTATTTTCCCCTTCTTGTATGGAGTTTTGGTTGTGATAACACATTAAACATGAACCTCTCCAAATGTGTTTGAATTCCTTATAGGCTGCACTTTATACTTCTAAAATAAACTATCTACATAATTGTAACAAATCTGCACCTTTGCAAATCTTGTTGAACTACCCCATCCTAAATACAGAGGTTTTTTTTTCTTAAATATTTTTCCACTTTATTGTGTCCTAGAAGCTCTTGGATCCAGAGGCTCTCAAAATCATTTGGATAGCTCTGCACAAATTAAGTAGATCCATATCCGAAGGAGGAAGTCCAAGCATTTTGTAACCCCCAGCTACCCCTCTCTCCCTCTGTGTTCAGCCCAATTTGGGTGTTTAAATAATAAAACAACTCAGCTGGTTGCCGTAATCCTAGCCTGGCATCTGCATGGCAGCCGTGGACTCGCGTGACAGTTGGACTTGAGTGACAGACCAGTGCAGCCGCAGTGCTCTAGGGGATTGGGTGACTGAGCTGTTACTCAAAGTCCCAGATTCAGAGCTTCTTTGCCTGCCCCCCTTCCCCGTTAGTTGTTTTTATACTATTTCCCAAATTGGGCTTAGCACAGAGGGAGAATGGGTGGGAGGAGCATTTTAAAATGCTTTGAGTTTCTATTTTGTGGTGGTTGTCGAAATAATTTGGGATATTGAGGGATATTGAGGGTTTTGAGCAGCCAGGAGAGGTTTTCTCAGTTAAGACTGTAAAGTGAAAGGAAAAAAATCGTATATTCTATATCCCCTGCACATGTGATGAGGCAGACATGTAGGCGGGGTGCAAATTATTTTTAATGGGGTAGCTTTTTTTTTAAACAATAAAATAACTTACCTATGGTAAAGCCAAACAAATTTGGAGAGGATTCTTTTTAATGTGTTTGGACATTGTAAAATATAATATTCACAACATTAAAAAAAAGTGTACACTGCACCTGTAAACATTACAGAATAGAATCAGGGATAACATAAAAAATATATATACGTATGGTTTTGAATATAAATGCCAACAGAAATATACATACACATAGCCAAATCCCCTACTGCCAGCCGACAGGGATGTCTCTTCTTGTTTTGCAGATAGACATACGTGTAGGACATATCAAGTCTCTGGAAATCGGAGAGTAGATGGTATCTGGTGTACCCAGCATTTTACTAGTATTGAGAGAGATTTCAACTTATATCCTACTTGTCAGCCACGTCATCCCCATATAATCCCCACATAAACCCACATAAGGGTGGGGCGCACGCAATTAAAGAAGAATTTGAATAATTGGGGTGAGATGAGAAAAATTGGGACAGGAGAGACAGTATAAAAATGGTAGCAAAGAGAGAGGAAGGAAAGAAGGGACAAGGGGGTGAGTGTGTGGGCGGGTCGAGGGGTGATTTGGTTTGGTCTGGGCCACATCTGTTTCCTATAATTAACCCTTTAACCGCCAGCCTACCTTGAGATTTTGTCACCCTTTGTTGCCAGACCATTTTGCACTATTTTGCGCTCCACATGTTCAACGATGATTTTGAAATCCAGTATTTCCCTGGAAAATGATATATTGTTTTTTTCAGTACAGTCTGGGCTTTAACATGAAGTGTCTTGTTTGTAAGATTGTCAGTGTTTTTTAAATATTTTTGTGGAAAATATGTTAAAAAAAAACCAAAAAAACTTTTTTTTACATTTTTTTGTAGTGCGTTTTCTTAATAAAACATGCAAGTTGTTCCAGAAAATCATATTGTGTGTAAAAGCCCTATTCCTCCCGATTGCAACAGTACCACATATGTATTGGTAGACATCCTTTCCTGCCCAGGAGACACATAAAACTGAAACGAGCAACTGAGCCAATTTTCAAAGAAAATGCAACCATTTTGCTCTCCTTGCGGTTTTTCAACAAAAACACCACTTTTCAATTAAAATGCCCCCCACAAACCATATGTTCCCTGAAAGTACACACCTCAAGCGTTCTAGATGTACCAGGCTTGTTGTTGTAGCTGCAGCTTTCTGGACGCAAGCCTTCCCGAAACTCACTGGTTGTACCGGATTTCCCTAAAAAAATTGCAAAAATGCAGCATTAAGACCAAATTTTCCTATAAAAAACATGCGCTAACCAAAAAAACAAACCAAATCTGAAACGGCAAGGTCCTCTGAACAGAACAATACCCAACATGCATAGCTACCTCCAAGGATAGGGTTGCCAATTACCCCAAAGCAAAGCGTATGCATAACAGGCATTTCACTTGAAATTTCCTGCTCTGCAGACAAAGTGCGCACCTTGCGCTTTTTCAACCAAAACATCACTTTTCAATTAAAATATCCCCCACAAACCACATGTTCCATGAAAGTATACACCTCAAGCGTTCTAGATGTACCAGGCTTGTTGTTGTAGCTGCAGCTTTCTGGACGCAAGCCTTCCCGAAACTCACTGGTTGTACCGGATTTCCCTAAAAAAATTGCAAAAATGCAGCATTAAGACCAAATTTTCCTATAAAAAACATGCGCTAACCAAAAAAACAAACCAAATCTGAAACGGCAAGGTCCTCTGAACATAACAATACCCAACATGCATAGCTACCTCCAAGGATAGGGTTGCCAATTACCCCAAAGCAAAGCGTATGCATAACAGGCATTTCACTTGAAATTTCCTGCTCTGCAGACAAAGTGCGCACCTTGCGCTTTTTCAACCAAAACATCACTTTTCAATTAAAATATCCCCCACAAACCATATGTTCCCTGAAAGTACACACCTCAAGCGTTCTAGATGTACCAGGCTTGTTGTTGTAGCTGCAGCGTTCTGGACGCAAGCCTTCCCAAAACTCACTGGTTTTACCGGATTTCCCTAAAAAAATAGCAAGAAAAAAAACATTTTCTACTACTTTTTTACTAGTACTGTTCACTGTGCCTCAGCCTGCATTTGAAGATTTCAGTTGCTTGACCAATGATGAGTATATATAATATATATCAAGCAACTGGAATCTTCAAATGCAGGCTGCAAAACAGAACAGCAGTAGTACATCTCATAGTAATGAGATCCATTCACAAAAAATAAAAATATCAGGTAGATCACCGTTTTTTGTCAATGAATCTCATTACTATGAGATTCAAACATAAAAAAAGGGTCATCCCAATTGCAGCCAATGAGGGGCATCCCAATTGCAGGCAGTGAGGGGCATCCCAATTGCAGGCAGTGAGGGACATCCCAATTGCAGGCAGGGTAAAGGCATCCCAATTGCAGGCAGGGTACAGGCATCCCAATTGCAGGCAGGGTACAGGCATCCCAATTGCAGGCAGGGTACAGGCATCCCAATTGCAGGCAGTGAGGGGCATATCAATTGCATGCAGGGTAAAGGCATCCCAATTGTATGCAGGGTAAAGGCATCCCAATTGTATGCAGGGTAAAGTCATCCCAATTGCAGGCAGTGAAAGGCATCCCAATTGCAGGCAGTGAAAGGCATCCCAATTGCAGGCAGTGAAAGGCATCCCAATTGCAGGCAGTGAAAGGCATACCAATTGCAGGCAGTGAAAGGCATCCCAATTGCAGGCAGTGAAAGAAAGGCATCCCAATTGCAGGCAGTGAAGGGCATCCCAATTGCAGACAGTGAAAGGCATCCCAATTCCAGGCAGTGAGGGGCATCCCAATTGCAGGCAGTGAGGGGCATCCCAATTGCAGGTAGTGAGGGGCATCCCAATTGCAGGCAGTGAGGTCCCCCTCCCCCATTTTTGCAGTGTGGGGCAGGCGCGGCCCACCGGGATTGTGCCCGGTATGCCTTATGGCCAGTACACCCCTGGGTAAAAAAGTGGCTAGGGGACCAGGGGTGCAAGAGTGGCTTTGGGGGTGTAGGTGGATTGTGAATTGGGGGTGTAAGGGTGGTTACTCTCATATTTGAATCTCATAGTAAGGAGATCCATTCACAAAAAACGGCGATCTACCTGAGATCGCCATTTTTTGCAAATGGATCTCATTTTTTGTCAGTGAATCTCATTACTATGAGATTCAAATGTAAAGAAATTGTCTCCTACGGCCACCCACCCCTCAAAAACATACAAACCCCCTCCCCACACATTCACTTACCTGCGATCCCGGAGAAAGAGGCTGGCTGGCACCCGCGTGGTGGCATAGCAGGGGGCGCCGGCTGATGACAGCTGCCGTGCGCTCCCTGCTGATTGGTCGGGGAGGTGATCGGGTGACTTGGGTCACCAACAGGTCACCTCCCCCTGACCCCTGGACTCCCTTCTGCATGATTCCTCGGTATTTGGCCCGCTGATGCCCCCCCCCCCCCCCGATGCTCGTAAGGTAAGGGAACGCCAGCCACGTAAAATTTACGTGGCTGGCGGTTAACTGCAGGGGAGGCAGCCAGGTAAATTTTAGGTGGCTGGCGTTTAAAGGGTTAAAGCCAGGGAAGCAAAGTTTGTGTTAATTCACATCCCTGCCATGGATCATAAGGGCGAGGTAAAGCATTTCCCTAGGATTTAGATTTTTTAGGAGAAATATTTTTTTACTATGTGTTAAGTGAGAAAGGCTTTCCTCGGCTCTGAAAACTTACCATAAAAATCCACAAACCTGTCAATATTCCCCCCATATTATGGCCAATTTTTGCCACTGCCTGTCCCACCAACTAAAACGTATGTATCTGTATGTTGATCATCTTGTGTTCAGCAGAAACTATAATAGGTTTTCTAAGTACTTTCAGTTCATCATGTTCTGCTTGCTAGCACATATTTTCTCCATCTTGCTTTTTTTTAGAATGTGTTTGTTTTCTCATATCCCTAATTATTGACTTTCTTAAAGAAATGTAACTGGTCTATAATGTAAGCTCTTCCTGAAAGCCTTGGTCCAGCAGATATCCTGTCGAAAGTAATCTCATACAATCCCAGAGTTAATTAAGGCAAAGTTTCATGGGCTCAATGCACAGATCTGCCACAGAGCATTAATTGCTCTACAGGGACAGATCAAGCTACTCATTATTCAGTTATTGTTATAGAGATGCCGCTGCATCTGATTTCTTAAATTGCTTCAGGAAGACAGGTGAGAAAAGAATTCAGCACAATGGGACATTACGGAGGCAAGAAAGCAATAGAATACCTTTGAAAACAGAATGTAGTTTTAGAGCTGGCGAAAAAGAAGCATCCATCATTAACCTCTCTATTGCCTTATTCTCATGGAATTCTCATGATTCACATGCTACATGTCACTTTTCACAGATTCCCACTAAGTCACTCTAATTGATTTTATATCACTCACTTACAACGGCCAGAGTTCAATAATATTTCTGTGAAAATTAATTTTTTTTCTGCTAGAAACTGTCTTTATGATACTAGATGGTGACATTTTGTTTCTCGCTACATGACATGAAATATGTGGCATTTAAAATTGCTTGTCAAGAGAAATTTGGCAATTCATTTGTAGTAGTATAGTAGTAACTAATAAAGTAAAATAGACCTGTCCAGCTGACAAAAAAAGCAGACTGCACCTGGTCATAAGGCAACCAGCAGTGTATGTTTATATCCATTGATGTATTATTTTTAGATGTTATGATTGTTAAAACCACTCCCTATTTCAAAGATTTCCAGCTGATTTATTAAGTGGTCCACTTGTGATTTGGAAAAAGTAGCTATTGTATTAGGTTTATGATATGCCTCTAACAGAGATCTTGAAAAAGTCCACTCCTGAAGAGGAGCAACCACCAGCCTAGAATTTCTAAGATTCCAGAGCCAGCGGTCTCCCTCTTTGTCAGAAATCCAGATTTGGGAAACCCAAAGGGTGTTCCTGGGGGGTTCACACAGCAGGGCATCCCAAATCAGAATGCTCCTAGTATGAGAAACAAAACCCATGAGAAATCACAATTTGCCACACTGTACAGTTTTATGCCCATGTAAATGTGCCCTTTCTAATTAGTGTGCAATGTTTTGTCCACAATGCAACCACAACGCAGCCCATAGAAATGTTTGGGCACCACAGGCAAAACTCATGTATTGCTTTATCTGCATGAATTGCTGTGGAAGGTCCATCATTGCTGGTCCATCAATGCTGGTCCCCTGTCAGTGCCATGGCCTCTAGTCTGGCGCTGCAGCAGCCACGTTCCTTGGATCCTTCCACCAGGTCCTTGCTGGAGCAGAGGACTGAAAGACCCCAATAACTAACTACAGCAATCACCAGACTGGAGGAGAGTGCCGGATCCCACCACTTTCTGCTACTGCTGCCAGTGGGAGCCCCCGTCGCCATCTCCACCTTCTCCTCCTCATCCCCCTGCTGTCACCACTACATCCAGCTCCAGGTGCCTGCACCACTTCTGCTCTGGGGGACAAGTAACAGCTGTGTGCTGCAGGACTGCGCTGCACTGCACCAGAGGCACTGCGTTGCACACAATTGCTTATTGTGCTGTGCTGCATTTGTGCATTTTCCCCTCAATCCAATGGGATCCCACATCAACTAAACATTTACCAGAGCAACTAGCCATTTCTTTCATAATGTGAAAAGGGCCTAAACTGCACAAGGCCCGTCATGGTACTCACTGTGTGCGTCAGTATGCTTGTTTTTCACCGCAATACAGTAAAATGTATCCAGCTTAGTGTGGGCCAGTGTGGATAATTAGCTGCAAGCAGGTGTTTAAAACAGCGACTACATAGGCTGCACCAGGGTGCCAAACCCTATGTAGTACTATCTATGCAAATGCTTTAGCCCAGCACACAAGGCACACACAATTTAAGAACAAAAGCTTAAATATTATATATGCCACATATCTGGTTTAAAAAATACTTAAAGTGGATGAGAACGGGGGCGTTTCCACCAACTAAGCCATGCCCTGCGTAACTTTTGTGAGAGATGATTGGCTCTCTCAAAAGTGCCGCTGTGATGAGGTGCAACTGGGCATGGAAGCACACATAGCTACTCATGGGACCCACCTGGATCAGGTAAGATCACAGGCGCCCTGGGGGTTTTACACAGTAGGGCATCATCCGGTGTAGGCTAGCGGGCAGGCCTGGAATCTTAGATTCCAAGGCCTGGGCGACGTGGGTTCTGAGCCACTTTAAATCTACATCTATGTGCTTCTTTTATGTTGCCAAAGACTTGGGGCCTTATTTATCACGGGCTAGCGCCAGGTAGTGTCTGACTAGCGCCAGGTACCGCCAGCTATCGGCGGCTACCGACTCAAGTACGCCCGGCGGCGGTCACAATGACGCATTTATCAAGCTAAATGAGGCTAGCGCCGGCGAGAGCGACGGCTAGCGCAGGATTCATCATGAAGCCGCCTGGAACGAACAGCGCCGCTGCAAATTCCTTCACGGCGCCAGGTATGACCTGTCGCTCCCTGGCATTGTCCAATGCATTTCAATGGAGCAATGTTTAATTAATCATAATTAATTGGTAATATTTTTTTGTCAAAAATTCTGAGACCACTTCTGCAATGTTCGGTTTTTTTTTAAAGTAAAAAAAATTAAAAAATAAAATTTGTGCAGAATTGATCTTACAGGTCTGATATTAATGTATTCATATTACAAAATGATTCAAAAAACATGTATAATGTTACAATCAAAAAATATGGTTGTTTAGGGGTTAAAAACTAGTTAACACCCATCGCCGCCAGTGCACTGGGGTTTAAACAAGGAATGGACAGCGCCAACAAATTCGGAGCGTGATTTTTTAATGAATATGAAGCAAGCCGTTCGCTCTGGCCATTTGTTGTCAGGCGCTCACATACAACGCTGAACCTGTGAAACAGCGATCCCTAAGCCCGTATTCAACATTACTGCACACCGACTGAGTCGCTGTCATCAAGCAAACGCCGGCCAAGCACAGCGAATACTGGCTGGCGCTGTAAAAATCACGCTACAGTCGCTCATCTGTCGCTACCTGGCACTATTAATGAATCGGCCTCCCCGATAACGTTCACAGAGGTGAGCTGCTCCATTCCAATGCCTGTTTCCTGAGCCAACCTGTGGGGAGCAGTAGTTTAACCACTCCTAATATCTGACCAAAGCATTGCATGATGGGTAAAAACATCTGCATATATCAGAAAAGCTCCAATAGCAATAAGCTGTTATTCTAGCAAAGGCTGGTTCATGGAACAAACCATTCATTGAGCTTAGTGGCTCTCCCTTGTAAAAGCAGAATCGTATTCTTCCTTCCATTAAAAGAAATACGCATACTTAAACCAGACCAATAGCCTGGAACAGTTGGAAAAGAAAACTCTCCCAAGATCACTTGCCCCATCTGCATGCATGATACTGAATCATTCAGTGTAAACTTATTTGGAAAATGTAAAAAAAATAAAACACAACAAAAAAGTAAAAAAAAGATATACTTACATCCGGTCTATGCAGCTGGGACGTGGACGCAGGCCAAGTGTGTGCATGCACCAGCCCAAGTAGCGTCGGTATCAGCAGCGATTAAAGAGGGTGGCAGCGAGAGGGCAGGGTAACTGAACCCCGCCCTCTCTCTCCCCTCTGGCAGCTGCTGGCACTACGATACTTCTCGGATCAGCGCACACACACACCTGGTCCATGCAGCCAGGACTGGGTGTGTTCACCCTTTCCCTGCCTGCCGCTCTTTCGTTGGCTGGCGTCCTGATGGCAGCAGAGATAGGCTCCTGGTGAGGCTGTAAGTATATCTTTTTAGTCTAAGTATGTCACACACCCCGCTTCCAATATTCATGACATGTGGGTTATAACCAGTGGAGGGCGAACTTCTGCAGAGACGACAGGAAAAAAGAAGCCCCTCCTGGTCCATAAATACCTGGGACCTCCCACACATTCCCCTAGTTTTCGTCTCTGCAGACGGCGAGCAAGTCAGAAGATGGCTGTATCGCCTCCTTGCAGGTAGCCGGGTTACCCCCGGCCAATTGTTTCTATTGCTGCCCGGACCCTTTTTTATTTAAGTCCTCATAATGCCTCCCAGCCTAGGCTGTGGGTCCGGGCAATGGTAGGCAGCACCTTAGTGGTGTATACAGGGAGCCATGCTCCTCCGTGAGACCCCATACTAAGGAGTCGGCGGCGTCCGGGTTGGTGATCCCGGTTTGGGATGCCCCGTCCCTATTCTGTTCCTTCCACCTATGTGGTGTGTAATCCCCCCTTCCCGGGTCTCCCTGTGCCCCTCTTTAGGGGGGGGCCTTCTCTTCCCATAACTTTTAATTGTGTATTGTGTGTGTGGGTGTTGTGCTTGTTTTTACTCTCTCTCCTTAACTGGCCAGTCATTATCTATCCGGAGCCATTATCGGTGGGGGAGCTTCTTCCCCTCAGGTGCCCGGTGGGGGGGGGGGGGCGTCCGATCGGCTGGGAGACACGCTCCTCGCTGAGGGAAGGGGGCGGGGCCAGGTGCAGAGCGCGATCCGTGCTGGCCCTTCTTCTTCTCCCTCTCTCTTCTCGAGCTGCTGGCCGGACGCCATTGCCTTTTTGGTTGTGTGTGCCCTGTGGGCCCCTTCCTTATTACTTATTGCGCTGCGCCCCCCTTTATAGCGTTTGGAGCAGCTTCCTAGGCCTTTAGTTATATATTTATATGTATATTATATGTATTTGCATATATTGTTTTGTATACGACATATGAGTATGGTGTGTGCATGATTGTACATTCTTATGTGTCCCTTCGATTGTGTCTTTCAGAACGACTCCCTATCTAGTGTTTAAAAAAAAGGGGGGGGGTCTCCCGGTCCTAGAGTCCCTTGGAGTTTAAATTGGGTTCCTAAAATTCCTCCCACTTGGGACTTGAAGGGGCATCCCGGGTAGCTCAAGTAGCGTAATTCCCTCTGGTCCTTGCGACTACCTTAAAATCAACATTTGGAGGCTCCCCAGGATACCGGGCTCTGGCTCCCTTCGGGACAATCCCGGCAGTGTGTGGGTTGTGGGGTATCCCTTACGGGGGATACTGTACTTATTTGCATACCATGTGCTCAGCAGGCCATAACGCGGTAGTCGGGGTCCCAGGCGTCTGAGTCCGTGCCTCCGGCCTCATCTCCTACCCCACCCCGCCTAATCCGTACCCAAAGTGACACTGTCATTAGCGGGGAGTCGCAATCTGATGTATGTGCTAGATTGGCCAACATCGAGAAATTGATTTCTAGCTCTGCGGCCAGAAAGGCCCCAGCTAAGAGAAGACATCTGTCACCGGCCGCGCCTGTTCTGGATGTTGATGACTATGTGTCCCTTGACTGGTCTGATTGTTCCCCGCTTGAGGAGGGGTAATTGTTTGGGGCAGGCGCAAGGGGGATGCCGTTGATACCCCCAGGGTCCTGGCCCATTCATTTGAGGTGCTGGATATTTCTCCTCCAGCAGAGTCCCCTCCGCTGAAGGGGGAATTCTTTGGGACTTCTAAGCCTCGCTTGGAGTTTCCAAATCAGAATAATTTTGAAAGCATGACTCTTAAGGAATGGGAGAGACCTAGCCCAGGGATGGGATAGGAAATATCCCTTTCCGGTGGACGCGGTGAAGCGCTGACCGTCCCTTCCTGAGGTTGATGCACCCGTTCTGGGATTGTCCAACACCTCTGTTGTACATTCTCCAGACGCCACCACTCGTGGCGGTGAGGACTAGCGCCTTGACCAAATTGGCCTGCCATGCCTTTGCTAGTGTGGGTTCAGCCTTGCGGCCTGTTTGTGCGTCTGCACTCATGGCTGTGGCTACCAGGTCTGTGGTTAGGGACCTGTTGAGTGGTTCCCAGCTTAACCCGGCCAGTGATGAATTTGCAGCCCTTAAGTGGTGCGAATTGTTCATGTCTTTTGTTTTATCCGCCTTGGATGACACAATATGCATGTGTAGTAGGACCTCGGCGTTGCCAGTGACTATTCGCTGATCGGTCTGGTTGCACCAATGGGTGGCTGACATTGCGGCTAAGAAATCACTCACAGGGCTACCCTTCCTGGGTATGCGTCTGTTTGGAGATAAGTTGGATTCGGTGGCGAAAGGAGGAAAGTTACCACAACGTAAGAAGCAGCGTTGCTCCTTTCGGGGGGCAGGCTCCTTTAATCCCTCCTTTCGCGGTGCCAGAGCAGGCAGAGGTTTTGCCTACTCTACCTTCAGAGGTGATTCCTGGAACAGAGGCAGAGGACGTGTTCGTCCTGGACCTGCCTGGGGTTCCAAGCCTAAGCCCGCTGCCAAGCCAGCTCAGCAATGAGGGGGCTTCCTCACTCTTGCGGGTGGGGGGGACGGCTGCGACACTTTTTTCCAGGTTTGGGCCTGGGAGGTCACAGACAAATGGATCTTGGAAGCCCCGGGCTGCGCAGGGGCTCCTGTTGGCAGTACAAAATCTTCTGGACATGGAAGTCATATGCCCGGTGCCTTTCTCGGAGAGAGGCCGGGGCTATTATTCCAACCTCTTCACGGTGCCCAAAAACAGATGGATCCATAAGACCCATTCTGGATTTGAAGCTTCTCAACAGGTTCATTCAAACCAAGAAGTTGTGCATGGAGACTTTGCGCTCAGCCATCCTTTCTCTTCGTCAGGGGGACATCAAGGATGCTTACCTTCATGTACCTATCTTCCAAGCACACCAGAGATTCTCAGGTTTGTGGTGGGAGATCAGCATTTTCAGTTTGTTGCCCTCCCTTTCGGGCTGACCTCGGCGCCAAAGGTGTTCACCAAGGTGCTTGCGGGCATAATGGCCCTCCTCAGAGCCCAGGGCATTCGCATTGTGCCGTATCTGGACAACGTCCTCATTACGGCATCCTCTCTCAGACAGGCGGAGCTAGACACCAGGATGGTGGTGACGACGCTGGAGAGGTTTGGCTGGGTGATCAACCAGCCCAAGTCTTCTTTATCCCTGTCAAGGGGCATTTCGTTTCTGGGCATGAATCTGGATACCGTTCAGACCAGGGTGTTCCTACCTCAGTCAAAGGTGCAGATGGTTCAAGATCTGATACGTCTTCTCCTGTCCAACCCTCGCCCGTCTATCTGGCTAGGGATGAGACTGGTGGGTTTGATGGTGGCTTCCTTTGAGGCAGTTCCCTTTGCTCAGTTCCACATGAGGTCGCTTCAGCTCCATTTACTGTTGGCTTGGGACAGATGTCCGCAGTCATTGGATCAGTCATTTCTGATGTCTCCCCTGATTCGGCAGTCTCTTCAGTGGTGGCTGGAACCAAGGAATCTTCTGAGGGGCAGGTCTTTTCTGACCCCTTGTTGGGAGACGGTCACCACGGATGCCAGCCTGTCGGGCTGGGGGGGTTCTGGAAGGAACATCAGTTCCAGGGGCTGTGGGGTCCTCGGGAGGCCCACACCCCCATCTATGTCTTAGAGCTGAGAGCTATTGGGTGGTGCTGTCACGCTTGACGCAACCGGTCTACCGGTTCAGGTTCGATCAGACAATTGGACTGCGGTCGTTTACATCTATCACCTAGGAGGGACTCGCAGCAGGAGTGCCCTCAGGGAAGTTTCTCTGATTCTTGCATGGGCGGAGAGCTATGTTCCATGCATTTCAGAAGTGTACATTCCGGGTGTGGAGAACACGGAGGCGGACTCCCTGAGCAGGGGACTCTCTCGCCGAGGGGAATGGTCTCTCGACCACAAGGTATTCCGGTCCCTTTGTCACAAGTGGGGGATTCTGGAGGTGGCTCTCTTTGCCTCATGTCACAATCACAAGCTTCCTGCATTTGTGACTCTGTCTCAGGATCCTCTGGCCCTGGCAGCGGACGCCATGTCTCTTGCCTGGAGGGATCTGGGGTTCCTGTACCTGTTTCCCCCCTTCTCCATAGTGGGCAAGGTGGTGCGCAAGCTGGCTCAAGAGGGTGCGCCAGCAATTCTGGTGGCCCCAAGGTGGCCAAGATAGGTTTGGTTCGCAGACGTCGTACGGCTGGCGGTAGATCAGTACAGGTTGCCCTTGTTTCCGGATCTGATCACTCAAGGTTTTCTTTGTTACCCCAATTTACAAATGCTGGCTTAAAAGAAGAAGGTTTGTCTGATGCTGTGCTTCAGACACTTGTTAGGGCTAGGAAGAGATCTTCCTCTAACATCTACTACAGGACTTGGTGGTCCTATATTGATTGGTGTGAGGCTAGGGCCTTGCCTTGCAGGGTGTTTTCGATCCCTAGGATTTGGATTTTCTTCAACACGGTCTGGACCTGGGGTTCCAGCTTAGTACCTTGAAAGGGCAGGTCTCTGCCCTGGCGGTCTTCTTTCAAAGGTCCTTTGCTCTTCATCCCTTGGTTAAAACTTTTTTTCCAGGGGGTCACTCATGTGCGGCCCCCTCGAAAGCCTTTGTTGCCTGTTTGGAATTTGAATTTGGTTCTGTCGGCCCTCCAGGGGCCTCCTTTTGAGCCGGTGCAGGATGTTGCACTTTCTGTGCTCACTCAAAGGGTTGCCTTTTTGGTGGCTATTACCTCTGTTCGGCGTGTCTCTGAGTTGGCGGCTCTGTCTATTCAGGCCCCTTACTTTGAGAGACACCAGGACAGGGTGGTATTTCGCTTTAAGCCAGATTTCCTTCCCAAGGTGGTTTCTGCTTTCCACCTCAATCAGGTTGTAGTTCTCCCTTCCTTGTGTCCTAGGACTAGCAATGACAAGGAGAGGGTTTTGCACTCTTTGGATGTGGTTAGTTGTGTGAAGTACTATTTGGTGGCTACTTCTCCCTTTCGTAAGACGGATGCCTTGTTCGTGGTGCCCTCCGGGCCCAGGAAAGGTTTGGCGCCCGCCAAGTCTACCATTAGTAAATGGATATGCCTGGCCATTGTTGGGGCCTATGCTGCCAAGGAGAAGGTTCTTCCTTTTCAGATCACTGCTCATTCTTCTCGTGCTGTTGGGGCTTCTTGGGCTTTTCAGCACCAGGCTTCCATTGAACAAGTTTGTAAGGCTGCTACTTGGTCTTCCGTTCATACTTTTTCCAAGTTTTATAAGGTTGATGTGCGGGCCTCAGCGGATGCTGTTTTTGGCCGCAAGGTTCTGCAAGCTGCAGTGGTTTAAATTTGTGCTTTTTTGCCGCATCGGAACCCCCACCCTTGATGGACACTGCTATTGGATGTTCCATATGTCATGAATATTGGAAGCGGGGTGTGTGACATACTTAGAATAATACCATTTTGTGATTACTCACCTGTAAAATGAGTATTATAAGTATGTCACACACCCCGCTTTATCCCGCCCTTTTGTATTCTGGATCCTTTATATGGTGAACCTTTTAAGTTAAGTTTGTTATAATTGCCTCTTCCTGGTCCCCTTACTGCTGTCCTATACTGGGGAATGTGTGGGAGGTCCCAGGTATTTATGGACCGGGAGGGGCTTCTTTTTTCCTGTCATCTCTGCAGAAGTTTGTCCTCTACTGGTTATAACCCACATGTCATGAATATTGGAAGCGGGGTGTGTGACATACTTATAATACCCATTTTACAGGTGAGTAATCACAAAATGGTATTTTTTCTTTATTTCCAGTGTCGGGGTGGAAGGGGGGCATGGGGGGGGGAATGCCACACTGCCTATGGCAATGGGAGGGGGTAACGAAACACTGCATATGGGAATGGGAGGTGGGAATGCCACATTGCATATGGGAAATGGGAGGGGGGTGCCATAGTGTATATGGGGAATGGGATAGGGGAGTGTCACACTGCCTATGGTAATGGGAGGGGGGGATGCCACTCTGCCTAGCGGAATAAGATGGGGGGATTCCACACTGTCTATGGCAATGGGAGGGGGTAAATGCCACACTGCATATGGGGAATGGGATTGGGGTATGCCACACTGCCTATGTGAATGAGATGGTTGAATGCCACACTGCCTATGGGAATAGGATGGGTGAATGCCACACTGCCTATGGGAATGGGAGGAGGAATGCCACACTGCCTATGGGAATGGGATGGGGAAATGCCACACTGCCTATGGGAATGGGATGGGTGAATGCCACACTGCCTATGGGAATGGGAGGAGGAATGCCACACTGCCTATGGGAATGGGATGGGGAAATGCCACACTGCCTATGGGAATGGGATGAGGGAATTCCACAATGCCTTTATACATTTTCTTGATCAGGTTAAGGAAAAGAGTCGCTTTCCTAAAACGGGAAGTATTCGCACAGTACTCAGTCCAAGGACAGATAGCATTACCCATCTATCAGTAGGCAGAGCTATGCAAATCATCTCTTTACGTCTCTGTGCCATCCAAGGCCCTTAGAAACACTAAAGGTGCAATGCCAAGGATTAGCTTTAAATTTTACACAGCCAGACACATTCAACTAGTGGACACTTGTTTCGAGCTTTAGGCTCTCATCAGCACTAGGGCAAATGCCTCTTGCTGTATAGGGGGTGAGACTTGGTGAGTACCAAAACATAGTTGCAAGACAGTATGTGGAGAGACCCATGTTAGGCTTAATATAGGGGGGCTAAAGAGACCAAAAAACCCTCTACTTAGGTAAAGGAAAATAGTCGCTTTCCTAGAATGGAAAGTATTTGCACAGTACCCAGTCCAAGGACAGATAGCATTACCCATCTACCCTTGCAGTAGGCAGAGCTATGCAAATCACCTCTTTATGTCTCTGTGCCATGTGTAAAATTTAAAGCTAATCCTTGGCATTGCACCCTTAGCGTTTCTAAGAGGGTTTTTTGGTCTCTTTAGCCCCCCTATATTAAGCCTAACATGGGTCTCTCCACATACTGGCTTGCGACTATGTCTTGATCAGGTTAGAAAGCACAGAGTTTTTCTCCATTTATCATATGGATTGTCATTAATATTTTTTCCATAAGAACCTTGTTTTCAGTCCCAAGAGAATTTTACATCATGTATTCCCTTGTGTGCATGAAATGACTACCTTGCCTTAATATTTGCTGGCATTATATTTGGCAGACTGCTGTCGTATGTCATAATTCTTCCTGCAAACCCAAAAAGTTGCAAATATGCTAGGCTTACACATTCCATTTATCATTTCTATATTTAAAAATAAAATCTGACACTTTCAGAGTTTTTATTGTTCTCTCTTGTTACTGCCTATTATCCTATTAAGGGGAAACCTACAGTATTTTCCAGGTTTTATGATTGTTTACAGCTATATACAAAAAAGCATAATCTATGTATCCATTGTAATAAAAAAGACTTGTACAATATCATAAAGGAGACCTGAATTCAGCAGCATGCCTACTTCATTTCTTTAGCCCTCCTATTATGGATGCTAAAATAAATCCTATGCAGGTGCTATAACCTGTAACAGCAACAATTTACAAAGTTTCCAATAAATATTATTTAACCACAAGCACCACTGTGTAGTGGAAAGGTTTAAAAAAGGTTATGCAGAAGGGACATTAAGGCAGGTCGATGTACTGGAAAGCAGATGCAATTTTGACTAATGTAAAGAAGTCAGTGATTTTCCATGCAATATCATTTATAATGGGGAGGGTAAAGATTTTATAAAATGAATTAAAATCCTCAGCCTGTTTTGCTTCAAGATAACATATTTGGGCCAGTAAACCTTTTATCCCAGCTTGCCAACCATGTAACCAGTGGCCACAGAAAGACAAACATCACAGTTGACTGATGGCAGGTCACATGACTCACAGTCAGAGCCAGCGCATGGGCAGCAGTGAAAACTGAAGTTCAAGAAAGACTTTTCTCTTCAGCATATGAAGATGGTCTACAGGTACTATTCAAGAAAGTTAACTACCCCCCAAACTAATTGGTCCTTGTCCAGCAGTATAAAACTTACTGGTTCCTGAGACTCACATTGTGCCAGCTCATTCTCCATTCACCAGTGACAAATTGCCACTCCCTGCCGCGACAGTATCTACAGCGTGTCCCCTTCTTTGCAGTTAAAGGAAGAGGCATGACCAGTAAATGTGAAAAACAGTGGGGCAGGGGGATGTGGTTATTCATTCTAAAACTCTCCAAAGAATGAAGGATGGGCCGGCACGATGTAGGACTTACACACACAATGCCGGTTTTACACTGCTGAACATGGAATGATCAGCTGCGGGGGACAAAGGGTGAGCATGATTTTTCTTTACTTGCCTGCACTGATTCTTATAGATGAATGGTATTTCTGGAAATGACAGGGATGAGCTCCGGCCGGGTCCCTATAGACCTTTAAGCAGAGTATTCTCAGACAGTATTGAACAGATCATACCTTGGGGACTGGAGTTCTTCTATGCATTATACAGACTCATTCTACTGGATCTCTGGCTAAATAAGATTGTGCATTTATGTACAGCTGCCTATACACTTCACCAGTAAATACTACCCTGGCACACCCAGACCCATCAACTTACAGCTTTGCATGACATTTATTATACAGGTTCCAAGGTCAATAGATGGCAATGGCTGGCAGTGTATTGTTTACCACTTTGCTGGCAATCAGTAGGTCTCACCAGGCAGTGCGCATGCTCATCTTTCAAACCCATACTGATTACCGCCATCATGTCTGGCACAAGGGCTGCACAGTATAACAACCAGCTATGTAGTTCAGCACAATTTGGCTTCCTGTCACTCTTGAACTAAAAGGTCATCTGGTGAATTTAGGTCTGCAGTAAGTAGAAGTAGTGGTGCCTCCTGCAGTATATTGGTAAATATGGCTAACCTTTTGGGTGAGACCCTGGCAATCAAGCACAGTGAAGCATAGATTGCAGAAAGCCTGTCTATTGCCACACACAGCAGCTTTGTATTGGAGGCACAGGGCCTGTTGTGCTGGGTATACTACACTGAGCTTGATGGTACCAGGGTTTTGTTATGCAGTATGCCTAATATTATTCTATCTGGCACACACTTCCCCACACCTTCTGAATGTTCATGGAACACAGAGTAGTGGACATTCTAAATCAGTGCCCAAGTGTCCTCTGCTTAAAGTGGACCAACACCCAGGGGTGATCGGCCCGGAAATCTATAAGATTCCCGGGCCGATCACCTCCCACCCCGCGGGACATCCGAGATCGGGATGTCCCGCGGGGTGAAACCCCCCAGAAACCCCAAAAAGACCTTACCTGATCCGCCGCCTCTTCCGCCTCCGCCCCCTCCAGACGCCGGCGCGGGCGCCGAGAGTGACGTGCGGGAGGCGGTGGCGGCGGAAGAGGCTTGTACGTTCCTCTCCCCGCCTAGACGTTGGCGGGGATTGGCTGCGGCGTTCACGTGAGAGCGGGGAGAGGTGAGTTTTTTGGGGTTTCTGGGGGGTTTCACACAGCGGGGCACCCCCGATTGGGGTGCCCCACCGAAGTGGACCAAAACCCAGGATAGTCAAAATCCTGGGTGTTGGTCCACTTTAATCCATTTACTTGGGTATTAAACTGATAACTAGCTTGAGACATGCTGACCTGAATGGATCCACATGTAATAATAATTATAATAATATAATTAAATATTTAATATCCCAATATCAATTGCCAATGTCCCTAAAATAAACTCTCTGATGAATATATCCCTGACTCCTGCACAGCATGAGGATTATTCACTGCTATGCAGATGAAGGTGCATACTTCTAGTATAACACATTTCTGAAGATTCACTCATGGTCAGTGGGGCAATTTGGTAGGAGAACTTACTAGCAAGCAAGAGAAATATAATTCCAGATTAGCTATAAAATATTTTGCCACAGCTTGGAGTTTCTCCAGAACTGTGAAGTTTGAAAATCTTTCCTCTGTAGACCTTGTTAAATATTGTCACTCAACACATGTATCTATTTATATGTGTAGATGTCTCTATTTAGCAAAAGTGTCTCATGCTGATAGCTTTTCAATCAGAGGGAAGTGCAGGATATTTAGTTTCCCTACACTACACATTTGCAGGTTTTCTTTCTGCTATAGTTAAATCAGCCCATGATTTAGTAATATATCTCTACTCAATGAAACTAAAGTAAAGTTGAGTTAAATATCAAACTTAAACTCAGCAATAACAGTAACAAAGGCACTGATGATAAATAACCTAAAAAAACATGGATCTTAAATTTAGAACCCTCAAATGTATAATCAAATGCACTTTCATAAATGCTTCCCTTCTTGTGCTTGGTTTCTCTTCACGTATACTACTTATAGCAATTATGATCATCCAGTAAGTGGTTCGCTAGAAAAGAGTAGCGGAAAATATAATTCTAAAACATGAGATGTTATCAAGCTTTTATTTGCCATTTCATCTCACCAGAACATAGTAAAACCTAGACTATATAGGGCAGGTAGGGCAATACATTAAAGGCAGTCTTTCTGCCAAAATGTTTGCAAATAATCCCTGGGGTATCAAAGCAAAAGTTCCCTTTAGCAACGCAGACCATTTTTATCATAGTGTAAGTAAATTCTTCAATAAAAAACTGCTAATGGAGAAAAGTTTCTTGCTTAAACTTTCTTTTGAGAATATGTACTCAATTACATATTACTGATTTTATGCTATATAATTTATATTCCAGATAACTGCAGTCGGCATTAAAGGAGATAAGGTATGTCTAAAATGTGAATTTTATTTAGCTTAATGATTTGCATTGTGAAGCCTCCCGGCATGTGTTCTTTTTTCCATCTTCTATCTGTATGTCTATTATAAGATGGTACTGATAAAAAAAGCCCAGTTAGTAAAAAGAGTCCAGAAAAGCTGGTAGTAGGAGGGTTATTTTAGAATTCTGTTTGTGCAAAAACCAGGATTGTGATGCTGGAATTATTATTGACTGCATAAATGACATTTAGGGTTGGAATTTAAACTAGACCCTCAGCATCATTTAATAAAAAGCTAAAACCCTTAAAAAACTATTCCCCCAGCATCTAAAATTAATATATTTTAAGTTTTTAGTCCCTTACTTAATATTCTTTCCCCCGCTGGGCTTCAACTCTGTTCCGGACTCTAGGATACGGGCACCACCATCTTGCCTCAGAAGCATCATATACTGATGAGAGGAAAGGGTGAAAAGTACAGGGGTGGGGTTATAGCTGTGTTATACACAGACAGAGCAGGGCTGGGGTCAGGAAAAGGAAAGCAATCCCAGAATGCAGAAGAGACTTCCTGTTTGCAGGCAGCCTGAGACGCCATGGGCCACCATCTTGGATGCTTAAAGGCTCAGAAAATGCAGTAGATGCAGGTAGGATGTTTTTCATGTGGGCAACCTGTATGTACAGAGTGGGGGAAACATATAACATAAGCTCTAATTCAGGGTGAAGGTCCGGTTTAATAAAGGGTTTGTGCTTTTTTGCTGTGATCCAACACATTATCAACATAAACCTTGATGGACAATCCTGATGACCAGTCCAATTTGCCATCAGCACTCCAGGGCCTAGAAACAGCCAATAAGGATTTAACTAGTTATTAATTCTCTGCCTTGCAGCTTTCACTTAACATAGAGTGAGTATTCTATTAAAAAATCAAATCCACGTAAAGGCACAAAGGTGATTATAGTTAATTACTTTATAACTAGGCGGGTGTCTTAAATATATATTTTTCTCTTGATTATGAATAGTTCAGCGAAGTAACTTATTAGTGGTTGGCACCTGTCTGCTTACTGGAAAGTCAGATCGAGTCCCTTGTGCCACCCTTTGTGTGGATGCGTGGTGCTCGGGAACGCCTGCTTTGCTATTCTGGTTGGGGGGGTGTAGTCATACTGTTATAGATATATATCGTTTACAATCAATCTACCTATCTCTTTATTTATATATCTTTGCCTGATTATAATAGGGAATATCTGGCGCAGAAGGTCCACCAGGAAAGGAAGGAAAACAGGTAAGTTCCTTCTATCGTTCAATAAAAAGTCATGTACAGGATGATTGCAATGTAAATTATTGTTCAGTTGTTATTACAGCCAGGTTTGAATCTAAATTTTGTTATCTATAATTGTTTCAGTTACGGACTGCATCTCAAACATAATCGTATAATTATAATTATCATTATCACCTGTACAAAACTTCGAGCAAGTTTACCTAAAAAATGCTGTTTTAAAGGCAGAGGGTGGTCACATCAAATATTGATTTGATTTAGATTTCTCTTCTGTTCCTTAATTTTGTATTTGTTAAATGACAAAATCTAAACTGTTAAAATGTCTAGTTATGAAAGCATTTTTGACTATTTTCTCCCCTGGCACCAAGGCAGCATGCGGGAGTTACAAAGAAAAAAACTATTTACCTTGGCCATGGTCCAGCACTGTTCTTGCTGCTCTTCGGGTCCTGGGCACCACCATCTTGGACAGGAAGCACAAAGTGGCTTCCCCTTCTCTGTGCACGGACCACAGAGGAGGATGCCATTTTGTGCTTTGTCTGTGTGGGAGCCTCACACGCCTGTGAGAACGGCATCGGACCACCAGCTAGGTAAGAGTTTTTTCTTTGTAACCCATGTCCTGCCTCAGCGCCAGAGGTAGGGGCTATAACAGTAATATATATATATATATATATATATATATATATATATATATAAAGATACTTGACCTTCTTTTACAGATATCAGGGCTCAATACAACATGTTGACATTGTGAACAATTTCCATATGTACACAGGACCAGTCAATGCTCATGTTGAGCCCTATAGTTCTACTTTATACAATGTAACATTTGTTATTAATTCTTCACCTGTCAATGCAGATACATATTTTGATTTCCATGGGGCAGGAGGTGTAAAAAAATAATTTAGGATGTAGGAGCAAATTTAAACTTTCCTTAATTGCAATATAGACAAGTGTTAAGCAGTATTGAACGGGCATAGTTCTCAGCATGATCAGATCAGAATAAAAGCAGATTATGGTGTCATTATAGTTTCTACAGATAGTGTACCTCAGACTTTAAAAGTTCAGTTGGACTCGACTTTTTCGTAGCTCCCTTTCCCCCTGTTAAATGTTCATTCGCTTTCCTTCGTTACATTTGTAAAACAGGATTCTCGCTGTGGGTACTTGCCTTTTTTAGGATGCTGTAAGCACTTACTAACTGAGCAAGAGCCAAGGAAAATATTAGGTTATTAAAACTACAATATACACTCTAATTACAGTTACTAATGAAAGATTGTAAAATTTTAAAAGCCTAGTTTTTGAGTGAATAGGGTTGGAACCAGTAATTTTGCACTGTTTTGTTGCCTTTGATTGTATTCTAGCAACCAAATACAGGGAGTTTATTTAAAGTACCATATAGTACCTCCATCACGAAATCTGACTCTTTGGCAAAACAGCATTAATTTAAACCTCCTAATGCAAATATATATGCATATTTATTCATCCTTCATCTTCCTAATGGAAGTATCATTGGTGCTTTTAGGAGCCAAAAAAAATATTCTATGCCTTCTGTGCCAGTGTCAAGCCTCCTGGCTACAATCATGGGGAGAGCTGAGCTGAGCTCCAGGTATGGGGCGAAGTGAAGCAGAAAAAACTCCAAAGAGCAAATAAAAAGTCTGAGCAGAGTCCAATGGTGAATCCGGGGTCAGAGGCAGGCAGAAAACAGGCAAAGTCCATAAGCAATCCGCGTAAAAAATCAGGTTATCCGTCCGTATATAAATCCAGGTATTCGATCAGGTATTCAGGAATCAGGAAAAACAAGGTCCAGGAAGTAAGCTGATAACACAGCATTGGCTGTAGGCCAGCTGTCCTCTTAAATAGGGCTATCAATCAGCACAGGGAGGGATGTGCCAGAGTCTGGTGAAGTCACTTCCTGTCCATTCAAACTCAGGACACCAGGAGGTGAAATCAAGCCCAAGAGCTTACACTCTAGGCCTTTTGCACTTCCAATGGGCTGAACAGCAGGTGTCACTGTGGAGCATGCGACAGAAGAAGAGCCTGCTCTGTTAAAAACAGTCCGTGGTATGGCGCGCTCACGATGCCTTAAAGGGCAGGAAAGGCGAGGAGACTGACAGCCAGTGACATTTCCATGGACTGGGATACACAGTATTCAACTTTAGTCACCCAGACACCACAGTAGGCTAATTCACATTCACAGTTTGCAAACACTAAACTGTTATTTCCATACCCTATGATACAACACACTTTTATTGCATTTCCGGTTTCTGTTCGGTTCATTTAAAACTGAATTTAGCATGATTTGATTTAAATGTATCATTCTCAAGGGCTCACATGGCCGACCTCCAGTGTGGCAGCATATTGTATCCATGCCCTTTGAGTGGTTTAAGCGCTACCATGAGTGGGAAGTTGTGTTTATTTTTAACACTTTTCCACTACTTGTGAACTGGCAGGGTTTCAAGGAGCCCTATACCCGTTCTAAGGATAGAGGGTGGCAAGCCACCTGCCCTTGCATGTGGGCAGTGGGGCTTACCAATAACCCACATGATTTCAGACATCCCCTACTGGGCACTGGGGTGCAGAAGGGTTCAGTTCATATTATCATGCCCCTCCCTGCAGCAGTACCTCCAGCTTTCATGTTAAAGATAAGTACATAAATACATTTTAATTTTTAAACATTTAAAGTTTTTGAACAAAGTTTTTAATCCCTTTTATACTACTTGCAAACTGCTACGGAGTCCCAAAGTACTTCATAGAGTTCACATTGTAGGGGTGGCCAAATGGGCAAGGCAGATGCTTACTCCACTCTGGGCACAAGAGGTAGGGAAGAGCCCACTTTTTATTGGCATGGGGCAGGTGTTTGTCCAGGGCTGCAAGGAAGGATCACTGGACCAATGATGGAGATCATAGAGGCTGATACACTACCATGGCTGGAGACCAGCTGTGCAGCCTCTGCTCTTATGCCTGGTAACCCTGGTAACGCCACACTATTAACAAAAATAATTGAAATTCTATTTTGTACATTTAAACTTCTCAATATACCACTTAACCCCCCCCCCCCCCCCCCCTTGAAGTTAATGGCAATTCAGATTCACGAACACTCAAACACCACATTTTTGGGTCAAATATGGGTTAAACTGCATCTGAACCAAACAAGGCATAATTTGAGCTACATTAATTAAAAGTAAATTATGAAATTAGAATCATTTGAATCATCCCTATTCTTGCAATAGGCTGCTTTTTGAAAACAAATTTACAAAATTAAGGGAAATAAGAAAATCACAAACATGTTTAAAGGGCATGTGCATGAAGTCATCGACATGTTCAACCAAAAATGAATGAGTGGGCTGTGGTTATGACAGTACAATACATTTAGCACTCTGCGGTTTTCTTGTTCCCTGGTACAACAAATGGCAGGAAATAAGTAATACTTGTGTTAGAGAAAAGGCTTGTTTATTGCTGATGGAAAGTTGAAAATTCAGCTTTAAAGACTAAACATTTATTATGTAACTCAACGTGTTGTCTTTTGAAACAGATTTGTAATTATATCTGCTAAAGGAGCCTAATGTGTTTTAGAAGATTTCATTTTAATCTGCTGAGCCAGCTGTAGTGTGGTAAACTTTAAGGAAAAATGTTTACACTACAATACTTGATGCTATAGTGCTGGCGACAAATGCTTTCAATACAACATGGAATTTCACCCTTCGGACTTCTAAATCTAGTTTATTCAGTTAAAGTGGTTCCTTAGATGTAACATTCAGTGTTAATAAATGTCTTAGGTTGCATTTTTCCTTCTTAGTTATGGGGTCTCTCCACTCTTAAAACAGAAAGCTCCTTTCTATTCTGCCATTCCTCTTCATAGCAGCCTCCTCCAGTCAAACATCAGAGCTACAGTATAGGGTCGATTCAGGGTCATGCGCAAGTATATCTGCATGCGCCTTGGCGCACAATTCGTGGCACAGGTGTGCATCACACAAAATTGCACACGCGAGTGCAAGTTTCTGATTCATTTGCAAACTTGTGCATTGTTCATGAAATTCTGTTATTTTTATGTGGAAATGGCCCAGCTCCATGCGCATTTTGCTGGCTAAGCCATTCACTGGCCCCCATGTTTCCCACCATCTTTAGTGTTTAGCAGTGGCAAATTTGTCTCTCGGGATTCCCCGTGGTGGCTTTGTTCTCCTTGTTTTTATGTGTAGTGTTTTTTTGGGTGATATCATGATTTATGTTGACCTGCAGTGTTGTGTTTCACAATGTTTGATGTTGTCTAATAACATTTGTATGTTAGTTTAGTGGCTTAGTGCTTGCTTAATAATTAAGCTACTAATGTATTGTTTTTTTTTTTTATTTAAGTAAAATATTGGTGGCCAAATATCCCCTTTTTGGTTTTATTAGCCTAGAACAACATAATATTTGGCAACTTTTCAAACTTTTTACCACATTTTTATTAAAACAAATACTTTTTGCTGGAGGAAACTGGCACATAAACAAACACATTTGCGCACACTTTTCAATCCTCAAAACAAGGCCTAAATTGCATGAAAATTTACTCTTGGGAGTAAATTTGCACATGAAATCTTACTATGCGCAATTTACACGCAATTATAGGCGCACAAAAATGTGTCTCATGAATCTGGAGGAAGGGGAAAAACCTGTTTGGGCATGAAAAGTGTGCACAAATACTTTGATGCATGACCATGAATCAACCCTAATATGAGCTCTGAGCAGGAGGCAGTGGTGCAGATGTATCTAGCGACGGGAGCATTTTGGCTCTACAATATGTAAACTAGTTTGTAGAATAAGTATGATACTTTGTAGGTTAGGCCAAAATATTTATTTCTAACATCACCTATGTATGGGCAAAATGGACTCATCAACTATAGAAGGATTATATTTGTGAATTTGGGGGAAATGTTTCTACCTGAAACTATGGAAATACCTTTAAATCACCTGCACTTCACCCACGGAACTTTTCTATCTCCACAATGAATGAAGTCATTTTTGCACTTGGCTCGAAGTGGAAAAACAAATATACACATTGGGCTTGTGCAGCTAGCCCAGCATAGAGCATGTGAGTCTAGACTTTTATTTCATTAGGGAATTGGTTTTAGTGGAGCAGAAAGGGTAGGAAGGTTTTTATTTTGACAGTAAAGAACTGCTTTTAAAAAGGCCAGATCTGCATGAGGAGTATTTGTTACTGCTGGATACCTACTTGGTGTCCATGACACTGTACCACATAAGGAGCTCATAGATAAGTTATAGAAGGTAGGACTCAATCCCTGGATAGTTCAGTGGATTTCCAGTTGGCTGAGGGATCGGTATCAGAGCGTTGTTGTAAATGGTGTGCAATCTGAACAAAGGCGAGTTACAAGTGGTGTGCCGCAAGGCTCTGTCCTGGGCCCCATTCTTTTTAATATATTTGTAAGTGACATAGGAGAAGGCTTGGTAGGAAAAGTTTGTCTGTTTGCTGATGATACAAAGGTTAGTAATAGGGTGGATATTCCTGGAGGTGTCTGCAACATGGAAAATGATTTAGCTTTACTGGATAGATGGTCAAAACTGTGGAAACTAGAGTTTAATGTCTTTAATGCACTTGGGTAGAAGGAATCCCTGT
This sequence comes from Gastrophryne carolinensis, assembly GCA_027917425.1. Classification (NCBI taxonomy): domain Eukaryota; kingdom Metazoa; phylum Chordata; class Amphibia; order Anura; family Microhylidae; genus Gastrophryne; species Gastrophryne carolinensis. The sequence continues at coordinate 222,593,956 of CM051237.1, forward strand.
TCTGAGTACCGTATGGGCAGTACTCTGTTAGCCAGGACCTCGGAGGAGAGAGATTTAGGGGTACTGATTACTGATAGCTGCAAGATGAGTGGACAGTGTAGCCAGGCAGTGGGAAAAGCAAGCAGGATGCTCGGCTGCATAGCTCGAGGCATCACCAGTAGGAAGAGGGAGGTTGTGATGCCGCTGTATAGAGCCCTGGTGAGGCCACAGCTAGAATACTGTGTGCAGTTCTGGAGACCTTACCTGCAAAAAGACATTATTCAAATAGAACGTGTCCAAAGGCGGGCAACGAAAATGGTGGAAGGACTTAAACTTAAAACTTATCAGGAGAGACTTAAAGAACTTAATTTGTACAGTCTGGAGGAAGGAAGGGAGAGGGGGGACATGATTGAGAGACCTTTAAATATGTGAAAGGATTGAATAAGGTTCAGGAGGGAAGTGTTTTTAAGAAGAAACTTAATGATAGAACAAGGGGGCACAACCTGAAGCTAGTCGGGGGGGAAGATCAGGAGCAATGTTAGAAAATATTATTTTACAGAAAGAGTAGTAGATGCTTGGAACAAACTTCCAGCAGAGGTAGTTGAAAAATCACTGAATTTAAACATGCCTGGGATAAGCACACATCTATCCTAAGATAAAGAGTACATACAGTATACACATAAGGGCAGACTAGATGGACCGTATGGTCTCCTTCTGCCGTCAACCTTCTATGTTTCTATGTTTCTATGTTTTAGCAGCATGCACCCTGTCCATGTAGCAGCCATGGGTAGTTTATGGATCTTGTGCTGGGTTATAAATCTGCACAATGTACAGGGAAATAAAAAATACATGTATCTGCTTTTTTTATTATTGCTATTTTTTTGATTAAATATGCCAAATCAAAGTGTTGGTAGATATTTGATAGGGAGGTATTAATAAAGAGGATCATCAAGGGCTAGAGGTCTTACACCTTTCACTGTCATTGCTGCTCATAGAGGAGGTTTTGTGTGCAGGTGTTGAGTGACTAAAAGCCTCCCCCCTTCTGTTTCCCCAGCAGTTGCAAGGGCACCATTGCTTGGCCATCCCTTTTAAGCTAAGCAGATCATGTAGGCCCACATTGATGGTAAATATTCTTGTAGCTATAGAGCTATGTTTTAAGGGGTTATCTTCCTCATTTTGCAACAGAGGGAGCTATTGAGCCAGTGAAATGTAGACATTGTTTTATATAATAAATAATGCAAATTTGTTGCAGGGGGCTAAGAGTCTTATTTTCTGATTCAGACATAAAAAATGGATTTGAATCAAGGTAAAAAAAGATGAAGTACTAGGCATGCAACGGGGAAGCAGATCAGGTCAAGGTCAATGGATTTGGATGGAACTCGGTATTTAATAGTCTCGTTGAAGCATTATATTTTCCCAATATATATGTCCATAAGTGAACGCCCAGTCCTAAGATGAGCCATTACCCTGGTGCTGAGGCAGGATGAGGGGGGTGTAAACAAAATAAAACAGCTTACCTTGTCCTTGCAATCCATTGCTGTCCATCAGCATTTTTAGACATGGGTACACCCATCTCAGTCACAGGGCACAGAGCGGCATCCCCCACAGCCACCCCCAGAAGTGCCGATGGACAGCTCTGGTTACCCAGCCAGGGTATGGTACAGATACAGCTCTTGAAATCTTGAAATCTTTCAATGGTTTCTTTGTGAGATACCACAATGGGCTGAACAGGGATGTGTCAGATAATGATTGCTATATCTGGTATTTTATTTTGTCAACCCCCATTTTGCCTCATCTTAAATTAACTTCCCTTTTTATTTAATAGTTTTCAGCCCGAGGCTCATGAAAAAATTTGGTATTCCAATACTTTGGCTAGTTGGCCTTCTTACACCAGAGTTAGATATACATCAGCATAAACTTGAAACTCCAGTGCAGGGACAGAGGGGAGACCATTTATGAGACTCGGTATAGAGCTGGAAACACTCTTTTAAATCAAGTTTCAAGTCCAGGCAAGAATCACATGAATGACCCATTAATATAAACAGTTCATACGCAGAATCTCAGTATTCTGTAATTTTAGATAAAAGAGAAGAAACGTTTCTACAAATGTTGCTATAACAACCAATCTTTGAAATCAATAGCAAGGACCTTAAGCATCAGGAATAACAAAGGTATGCATCTGCTTGAGCAAAATATTTAACTGTTAGTTCTTAATAAAAAATAAAAAAAATATTGCTTAAAGATTTTTTTGTCATCATTGTGGGTAGATTGGCAATGTTGTCCTATTGTTGATTTTGATATTTATTTTTCCCCCTCAATACCCCCCTTACCCCCACTTACCCCTCTACCGCTCCCAATTTCCTTTGCCCCTCCCATGACACCCAACCCTAACCCCCTCCCTAACTTCCCTGCCTGAATATCAGATAGTTTATAAGCTATTAAACATATGCCGTATACTGTATATGGCTGATTTAAGAGAGGTTCCAGTCCCATGCATAATCTAATTTTCTTTGTCCAGTTACAAAAGTTATAGGGGTAGGCTTCCCCTATTGGCTTGGCTTATTTTTTTAGTTGCTACTAATATTACATTTAGGAGTCGATTTAGAGCAGGGTACTCATGTCATGAGTAAGGGCTGAGGGCCCGAAACGCGTAGGCATCAAAAAACCTGCTGCCTTATGCTTTTTACTGGCTTGTATATGTGGATGGAACTTTTTAATTTCCTTTGAAAATAAACGTGGATGAAGTATCCTTTTAAAGCGGATAATGGCTGGCGTTATTACTGATTTTAGTCTGTAAATGTACCTGTATGTAGTAGTGGTTACCCTATAGTGAAGTGTAGATTCCACTTTTATTGAGGTAGATTTTCAGTTTTTCCCCACAGTGCACATTCTCAACATAGGTGGGTTACTGTCCCCTGTGCACTGCTGCACTACCAGAAAATGAAAGGTGGGGCTTTCTGATTCGTGGCAAGGTAGAAACATGTGACAAAATAATAAAAACAAACCTTAGTTCTGTTGCCTGGAGATTGGAGGAAACTATATATAGCAAGAAAATTCTTAAAGCTGTTTTGAGAATGTACTTTATATATATTGTAGGTTTTAATTTAACTTTAATAAGTCACTCCATTTTCATAGCATGTGCTAAATGGGTCTGCATGGCTGTATACTGGCATCATGAAGTTATTCTACAGCTTCAAAAATTAGAGATACAGAGTACCAGACTTCCAACTATTCAAATGTAAATATAAAGATGTCTCTCTCCAAATCCTGCACTCCTTGAAATCATGGTATATTCATAATCAACTGTCAGAAGTTTATACTTTCAGTTATTCATTCTGTATAGTAAAAGGAAAATCGGTTCATGTGCCAGTAAACTACATTGAAAATTATTCTGTTTCAGAGCATATTTTTGAAAAATTCTACAATGTTTATTTTGACCCCAGTATTATGGTGGAAAAAGACCAAATGGTCCAAGTTAAATAGACCTGGGTGCCTCTTAAGCCCTAAAAACATGTAAATGAAAATGATAGCAGCCAATTAACCAATTTTGTACTAACTTGGGCAGTTCTAAAAGGCTGGGCAAATCATCACAGACAGTAGAGTACTTAATGGAGTACCGGCAGGAGCCTTATCAGAGTTTTGGAGGTTTCATAAGGGTGAGGGTTGCTTTTTCAATTTTGGAACTGCCGAATGATCTTCAGTTTTAGTGATAAGGTAATGGTCACAATGGAGGAAATCTTGGGCAAAGTTGTTCTCCTGGATTTAGCTTTGTTGTTACTACTTTGCTTAATATGTAAAAGAAACATTCAAAAGCATGTGACTAATGTAGCCAGAAGTGTATTCTCTTTTGGAAATGTCTTTACCCCCCCCTTTCCTTATTAGATTGGGTTGGCAATGCCCCCTGTGCAACAATGGAAGTTAAGCAGCTTGCTTTCCCAACAGGAATTTAAAAGCATTTTCATCCCACTGGGTGGGCATATGAAGACATAATGGGAGGCAAGCAGATGAAGGATGTTCTATTATTATGCAAGCATACATATGCAGAAAGCTTGTTAGCTGCAATGTAGTTAGTAGCACCATATAAACATTAGTTGCCAAAGCACACCCAGGTGACTTGCACAGCAATCGCAAAGTCCAGCACCGTTTCTTCATACCACAGCAGCAGCACCAGATTATCTGTGCGCTCCAGGGCATGCTCACAAATTAGCAGGTGCTGAAGCTGCAATGTGATGGCAGTGTCCTTGAATGGTTAGTCCCACGTTTGTACTGCATCTCATTGGGTTGTAAAGCTGACAGAATGGCAGGTACTAATCTGTCCTTTTCCAAGATGCAGCGGCTTGCAGGGGACATGTTTCATCCTGCCTGGACTTTCTCAATGTGGCAGAGGCTGACAGGGGTAGGCTTTTAACTGAGGTCATCAATTGACTCACCCGGCTTGAGCTTCAGCAGATCATTTCACCCTGCACTTTACAGCAAGTCATGAAAACAACACAGAGATGCCATTTCTCAGAGAAGATTTAAATGCTCCATTTACCAGTGTCCAGTAAGACTTGCCAAACAGTTTTCTTACACAAATCCCACATGCACAGTGCACTCCAAACATTCAAGCGCAGGCATCATCCCTAAGCTACTGCATTTTCAGCAATGTCAGGCCAAAAAGCTTGTAAATCATAGATATATATTGTGTATCACTAAGCTTTCCAGCTGATTCAGTATGGATTACCCTATCACCAACAGGATACAGCCTTTTTTTAAATCAAAAGCTATATACTGAGAAATCAGATAATTTAAGGCAAATCCCAGACAATAAATAGAATAGTAGGAAAGATGCATATCTGGGCTTACCTGTATCCTGTAGAGAAAGTATCTAATACCTGAATCAGTATTGATGCCCATTCGATACAGTGTCCCTAGATAGATCCATTGACTTTCCATTTTTAATAGGGCTTCATCTATATTTCCACCCCATCATTTTGGTTTAAGATAGGCAATTCCACATACTGACAGTCCTGATGGTGAAACACCATGTTCCTCCATAAAGTTTATGGCTGTTTGAATTTTAGTTTAGATTGTCCCTGACATGTTCAGCAACCTTTCAACCCCCTGTGGTTATCTCAAGCATGTAGCACATTCATTTATTTTTCATTGTCTCAATGCTGAAAAATGAGTTCCAAGCATCTCATTTTTTTACTTTTCTACTACTAATGATGCTAAGTTATTGTACCATGTTAGCCAATGTTGTAAGCAGAAAAGCCAAAGTTAAAGGAATACCATTTAATGGCTAGATCAATATAATGAGGATGCAAGCTTTCGAAACGACAGAGTTTCTTCTTCAGGCATAATACATTTTCTAGGATGTCCTCCATCATTTCCTACCATTTTGTGTACTGAAATGTATGTACTTATGTTGCCTTTTACATTCTGGCACTGGAGTCACTAGCACGCCTACATCTGATGCACACACACCCGTCAGCATATCTAAATAACTGCTGAAGAGTGGGGAAGTCAGATGGGGGCACTCAACAATCCACTATTCCAGCATGGATCAAGGGTTTCCCGCATCCCAAATCAGGATGCCAATGTAAATCAAAACCCAGGTGATTGAAAATCTTGGGATTTGGTTCACTTAGTAATTTATTGGGCAGCAATTCTGTGTCTTGTTAGAGGCTACCAGTGAAAAAAACTTGTCGGGTTGTAATTAACTCCCCAACTGTTCAATGCATTGCTGAAATCTCAAGATAAGGATTTCCGGTTCAGCCCACAAAATAAAATAAAGGTTGTGTCCTCAGATTTTACCTTTCACTTTTATACTTCAATTGATGGAAGTCTATGCTGTGATGGAAGCATATATTGTATTACCTTAGATTGTTAAAATTAGAGGATTAGATATTAGAGATTATAATATTTAAATAAATATCATAAATTGTATGTGTATTGTGAACGTTAGCAAAAGAACTGTATGGCTTGAGGTGATAAGAACACATCAAGGGATTAGAGCTGTATTCAACAGAGCACAGTTTAATTTTCAACAATTGCTTCTGTAAGTCTCCCAGTATTTCTCTTTTTGAAATGTGCACTCTGAAATCCTTTAAATTAAGTAGTAAGGGCCATTGCAAGCTGTTACCAAGCTCTTCAGGGCAGAAAATCATTGTGCCAGCTAAATTCTATTTACAGCATTGTGTACACTCGCATTCCATAAAAGAAGAAAAGAAAAAAACATTATTAATTTCTTTTGTTATAGAGCTGAAACAGGCCAAGGAAAATAAGTCTCAGACAGGCTCTGCCAGAATTCTCATGAGATTGTTTTTGTGAGAGTGTCATCTCCACAGCCCTGACTGAATATCACTATAACCAATATTAATAGAGCTCAGTAACAAAATTACTCTTTCTTTTGTAAATCCTATATATGCATCTTACACCATCTTTGGAATTTTCATCATAGGTGTATTACTTTGTCCCAAATAGAAATCACATGAATAATGTTCTAGAATTACAGTATATCTCTATAACGATATTTTGTTCTGTATTTCTTTATATTATTTAAAATATATTTAAGTCATTGTATAGTGTGTGGTGTGGCCATGTTTTTTTATTGGGGCCATTGTTTAAAAGTCATGCTGCCCTGGTACTGGTACTGTAGGTCTAGCTGTGTAATAATCATTTGTTTCCAGTATCCTGTGGCATGTAGATAACCTTGGCCACCATCGTCCACCACAGAGACAAGACTCATAGTGACTGGTGCATGCGTCTCAATTTACTGTAACAGAGCTACATTAACCCTTCTATTGACAGCCACGTAAATTTTACGTGGCTGCCTCTCCAACAGTTAAACGCCCCCCCCCCCCCCCAGGAATAAAAAAAAAAGTAAAAATAAAAGACACTTACCTGACCCCTCGTTTGATCCGGTCGGGTCTCCTCTTCAGCCAGAGGGGCTCCGATCACCCATCGGGGCTCCTCCGGCTGCAGGGGAGGGCCTGGAATAGGGTGCCCCCCCCCCCCCGTTTCAGCAGTCACCCAGTTACCTGTAAAAAAAAAAAAAAAAAAAAAATTACCTACCTTTGTCCCCGCCGGCTCCCACAGGCTCTCCTCTTCACGGGGGGGCTCCGATCCCCCCCGCTCTTCTGTCTTCTGGAGGGGGCATAACAGCCCTCCACCCTCAGCAGCGTCTTCCGATGGCAGCCGCCCGGGTGTCATCGGGGCACCCGGCGGTTCAGCTGTCAGATGCCAGTGACGGCTGGACAGAGGAGGAGGGAGGTAGGCGATCGTCCGATCGGCTGCCTCCCCCCTCCTCTGCCCAGCCGTCACTGACAGCAGATCGCCGCGGGACACAGGAAATGAAGATCGGAGGTGAGTAAAGTAAAAGTTTTTTTTTTTTAATAAAGTTTTAAAAAAAACCTGTGTCTGTCTTTTTTTTTTTTTTACTTTTAACCCTTTGTGAACTGGTAAGGGGTCCATGTGACCCCTATACCAGTTCACAGGGCTCGGGGGTCTGGCAAGTCACCTGCGGCTGGCGGGTGACTTGCCATTAACCCCTGGCCCCCCAAATTACCTGCCTCCCCAAAGCCCAGGGGGGGGCAGAAGAGCCGTGGCCCTGGGCTATGACGGCCCTGTTCTACAAGCCCCCATAGCTGGTCACAGGCTGGTTACGCTGGGTAGGGGGGACCTCACGCCATATTTTTTTGGGATTTTTAAGGGTTTTAACCCTTAAAAATCCCCCAAAAAATGGGGTCCCCCTCCCTTCCTTCCAAATTACCTGCCACTCCAAAGCCCAGGGGGGGGGGCAGAAGAGCCGTGGCCCTAGGCTATGACGGCTAGTAGCCGCAGGGCCAGGGGCCACTAAAGCTGGCCCCTGCGCCCTGTTCTACAAGCCCCCATAGCTGGTCACAGGCTGGTTACGCTGGGTAGGGGGGACCTCACGCCATTATTTTTTTGGGGATTTTTAAGGGTTTTAACCCTTAAAAATCCCAAAAAAAAATGGGGTCCCCCTCCCTTCGAGGGAGGACCCTATGTCATTTTTTTTTAATTAACCCTTTGTTACCTGTAGCCCAGTAGGTATAAAGGGCTTCCAGCAGCAGCAGAAGAGCAGAAGCCTAAGTGATCAGCGTGGGACACAGGGATGGATGGGAGGTAAGTATTTAAAAAAATATTAAAAAACATTTTTTTTTTTAATAAAGATATTTTTTTAAAAGTGTGTCTGTGTGTTTTTTTTTTTACTTTTAACCCTTTGTGAACTGGTAAGGGGTCCATGTGACCCCTATACCAGTTCACAGGGCTCGGGGGTCTGGCAAGTCACCTGCGGCTAGTGGGTGACTTGCCATTAACCCAGAGACCCCCCATTACTTGCCTCCCAAAAAAACCTTAAAATTCCCCCAAGAAATGGTGTCCCCCCCCCCTGTGAAGGGGGACCCCACACCAATTTTTTTTTATTTAACCCTTTATTATGTGGATAGTAATTGTATTTTATTTGTAAATGTTATAAAGTGCTCTTTTCAGTTTATGGGATGACCTGGACAGGAACGGGGTGCTACCGATACATATGTGGTATCATTGTAATCGGGAGAAATGGGGCTTTCACATGCAATATGGTTTTCTTTAATAAAATAAATGTTTTTGTTTAAAATAAAGGAGACAATTTTAAAAATATATATTTTTTTATTTTTTTATTTATTTAAAAATATTTTAAAAAGTAGAAAAAATACAAACAAGACATTTCATGTTAAAGCCTAAACTCTGCCACAAAAAGAAAATATGCAATTTTCTTGGAAATTCATGCAAAAATCACAGTTAAACATGAAAAATATCCTGTCAGGAGAGGGTGACAAAATCTCAAGTAGACTGGCAGTCAAAAGGTTACAGGTACCTTTTGTTGTTTTCTTATTTGCATATTGATATTTTAGGAAAAGGTGTTTTTTATTCTGCTTTTTTATACATTTTTTTGTGAAACCCTGTGCAACCTAAGAATTCTTCAAGATATTACTTCCAGAAAGATGAGCCCACTACAACAAGCTGGGTACGCTTAGAAAGCTTAACATGTGTACTTTCAGGGAATATATGGTTTATGGGGGATATTCCAAATGTAAAGAGTTGGTTTGCTAGAAAAAGCACAAGGTGCGCACTTTGTCTGCAGAGCTGAAAATCTGAAGTAAAATTACCGTTATGCGCATGCTTTACTTTGGTGTGTTTGGCAACTCTTTCCTTGACAGAACCTATGCATGTTGGAAATCGTTCTGTTTGGGGGATGTTGCTTTTTCAGATTTTCTGTTTTTTTCTGGTTTGCATATAGGTTTTTTCAGGAAAATGTGGTTTTGATTCTGCTTTTTTATTCATTTTTAGGGAAACTCTGTGCAACCAAAGAATACATTGAGGGATTACTTCTAGAAAACTGCACCCATGTCAACAAGCCTGGTACGCCTAGAAAGCTTGAGGTGGATACTTCTAGGGAATATATAGTTTGTGGGGGGTATTTCAAATGTAAAGGTTTGTTTTTCTTGAAAAACTGCAAGGTGCGCATATTGCATAGCATAGTTGTATTTTATCTGAAAATCTCCTAAAGCGTTGTTTCAGTTTGGGGGAGTCTTCTGGGCAGGAAAGGGTGTTTACCAATACATATGTGGTACTGCTGTAACCGGGAGAAATTGGGGTTTCACACGCAATAAGATTTTATTGACAAACTTACATTTTTTTATTACAAAAAAACACTACAAATTGTAAAAAATAGTTTTTTTTAAATTTTTTTGTACAATTTTCACCCAAAAATATTGAGAATACACTTAGAAAATGACAAACAAGACATTCCATGTTAATGCCCAGGCTCCGCTGAAAAAAACAATATATCACTTTCCTGGGAAATCCCTGGAAATCCCTTCAAAAATCACAGTTGAACATGGGGAGCGCAAAATAGGGCAAAATAATCTGGCAACAAAGGGTGACAAAGTCTCAAGGTAGGCTGGCAGTTAAAGGGTTAATGAAAGCCATTCCTTAAGCCACAAACAGTTGCATTTGTTTGGCAGGCATTCCCGCAATACCATGTACAATACTACATCCCATAATGCTTGATTTTCCACTATTTAAAAACAGACAATTAACACGGATCATCCCTCCTTCTCAGAATATTCTCCACCCTATTTGGTGTATCTTATTGCCCTTCTAAAAGGTTGTCCTATCAAGTTCATAGATCATGATTTATAATTCTGCATGATAGTGGTCAATTAACTAGGTACAATCCTGTGCTAGCATCATAAGAAGATTTTTGCAGGGCTGGGGTTAGGTGGGGGGAAGAGATGGGCTTCCATACTCAGAGGGGTATGGGGTTAGAATTTTGTTTACTTTCCAATGAACAGAACCAGATGTAACACTAACTTTAATTCTTAACCCTGGAGTCAATACCTCCCTCTTCCACCCTCCTACATGCCTAGATGCTATTCCTACTGTCAGCAACCTCAGCCTTGCAGGTCATGTGACCCACCACTGAGCCATCACCTCTATGGACTCCACAGTGAGTACCAGATCAAGGTTACAGTAATTCTATTTAGGCATAGTGGAGAAGGGTTCTCCAAACTACATGATTTAGGCTCCAATTCAAGTTTTTTTTTTATGTGAAACATTTATTTTTTGTAATTATTAATATTTGTGCTCAGTGCTTTACATGGAAAAGGCCAGGCAACAATCCCAGCATCCCTGCAGCTGACCATTAGGATCAATTCAGCAATGTTGAAATTTGAATTTTCGTTTGCTTTGCAAGTTTGTTTGGTTGCGATTCAAGTGCGCACATGCCTTTCCCATGCATTAAAAAGGTACCAAGGTATGTGGAAAATGCTCTCCAACATTTTCCTGGCAAGTGTAGCCTTTTTTCATGTGAAAATAGACCCTTCCATATGTTTGTTCCGCTGACACTATAAAATTACCTAATAGGTGAGTAGCTACAGAGCAACAAACCTTCAAAATGACAACTCCTAATGTACTTAAGATAGGCACACATTACAGGCAAGGACACTACTTACCCAAGCACATGCCTACATGAAAACACACAAATGCAACCACCTTTTGTTTCCTTGTGTGTATATAGTTCCATTATGTTTTAGATTTTATTTATTTTGTACATAAGGGGGCATTCAGCATCCGGAGAGAAAAAGCACACTCATTTTTAAGAGGAAAAACTTGAACTTCTGTCCTAAAAAGTAGCACTTTTTCACCTGATGCAATATCAACCATATTGCCATGGAAGTGTGGGGGGGGGGGGGGGAGAGGTTTGGTTCCATATTGGATAAGTTGAGAGGGACTCCTGGTTGACAACAGGAAGAACACAGGGGGGTGAGTATTGATAAATGTACATTTTAAAAGACCACTAGAAAAGCCAAAACAGAGATAACAATTTAAAGATAGAGACAGTAGAGAAATCTATAAGATTCCTGCCTGGGTTTTGTTCCACTTTAGATAAGGAAAGGAAAGACAAGTTTGAATTTACATAAATAACACATATATTACAATAAAATCAAATAAAGACAATAGAATAAATAACAAAAATCTAAAAACAGTAAATAACTTTACTTTTTGTAGAGATGCTTATAGATCTGCCTAGGGGAGAAAGCATGTGTCAAACCGCCAGGGACACCCACCTTCTTTGTGAGCCTACAACCCCAATCTCTGCAGCTAGCTTCACCTTCAGCCAAGCCCCCGTTTGCCGGGACGCTTTAAATGCCTCGCCAGACACGGTTGCCCCCAGGACTTATTAGCTCAAAGGATGTAGACTTACGGGGTGAAGACAGATGAACCCAAGGTAAGATTGGGCGAACTTGGGTAGCCGAGGTAAGTATAGCAACACAGTTCTGGGAACTCAGAGGGAGAAAACAGGCAAGGTCAGAGGTCACGCCAGTGGTCAAACCAAGAGATCAGAAAGCTTTGCGGCCCCAGGGATGAGACGGGTTTGTGGTCAAGATTCAGGCTGAGGTTGGTACAGGTTGCGGTCAGGATAGTCAGACTAGCAAGGTCGACAACGGGTAACAGTACAGGAACTCAGGAATAGCACACGCAGCTAAAGGCTATCAGGGGCAGTGACACACAGGAGGGTTAAAACCTTTATAGGGCTTAACCAAACGGGATTGGACAGAGGGAATGTGCATTATTGGTGCTAACACAATCTTTGGTTGATTGCCCAGTTTAAACCTTACTTACCTTACTATAGTAAGCACTTGTCTGTTATGTGTTGTCTTTGTCTGCTCTCCTACATTGAATACCCTTGATGATTTTGCACAGGTTCTATTTGTGATGGAAGCACTGACACTTTAATAGATGTAGAGGTAGGATAGTATTGATTTATTGGTACTATATTAGATTGATTTATGGTTAGGGCAAGTTATGCACATAATATATATTTTTAGTAAGGTTTATTAAATCACTGTAGATTATATATATTTTCTGATTGTATCACATTGTATTAACTATAAGGCAGTGCGCCCCCTGGTGGCTAAACATGCATATGACTTGGTAATATTGCTTTTAATGTGGTTTTAATCTATATTACAATAAAATGAATTGGTAAATTTACCCTTTGAGTGCAAGAGTAAGTCTCTGTATGGGTAAAAGATAGGGTGCTCTGAGGTCACCCTACATAATATATTGTGCAAATCAGGTGATCACTTTATGACCCTTTTTATCAGCTGTCATTCCGGTGGGATCAGATACATCTCTTTGTTAAACTGTTGAGCTTCCATGATTAGGCTGGTATTCATAGTTTCTTATATATAAAACGAGGCTCCACTGGTTAAAGAGGTTGCAAAAATTATGTTAAATGTGTGGCAAATCACATTTGTAAGGTGATGTTGATTACACTTGCAAAAAATAAGAGAAACAATAGACATGATTGGTGTTGCAGTAGCTGATCACTGTGCGCATATACTAGGTTTTTCCATGCCACCCCAGTCTATAATGATGATTACCTTAACGCTTTTCTGGAGTCCCATTTTGTGGACTTTCCTTCAGAACCCAGATCAGACATGCCAGGAGGGTAAGAGACTCCTAGCCACCTTTTGCTGTGCCACTGTTTGTTCACCTGCAGTACTGGTTTTATTTAGCACTGGTGTGGCCAGAGCGCTCTCATGGGTGCCACGAGGAACTTCCGTTTATGTAGCCACCCCTTTATATCAGAAGTTTTTTGTGTAGAGAACACTCCCATCCACCGTTCTCATAGTGGCACTCACCATTCTCATAGTGGCACTGTGGGTGGGAGATGTGTGGTGTTGGGGCTGGTGGAAGTGGGGAGTCTGGTGCCCTTTGGCATTCTGATTTGGGAAAAGGACTTTGAAATCCATACACGGCCCTAATTCGCCAATGTTAAACCTACATTTTCATCCTGCTACAGGTCCTAAATGTAAACTGATGCTTCATCAACCTGCTAACTATATGTTACACTGGGCTCCCCATCACCATGATCCTCAATTCTCCAACCCCTACATTTGGTATATGGACAATGATTCCTCGCACCAATAATAACTAAAGATCTCTCTGTTGAAAATGCTTGTCTCGTTTGTGGTTTAGATAAGATTATACTGTTTTAAACATGTATACTGTATATTATTCTCTTTAAATGTTGCCATTGTCAGGCTGTTGTTTATTTTATCTGGAAATTCATTGTTTGGGAAAAATATTGTAGTATACCTTAATGATCAATTATCTACTGCCTTTGCCAATGTTTAAAATAGTATATAGAATATTTAATGTTTCCTTCAAGAGGCAGCAGTGCTTAATTAACAAGACATATTCAATTCATGCCTATTTTTATTCTAAGTAATAGGGAGAATTAATGATATGGAAAATAGATATGTTTAAAACTACAAAGAAAAAAAAAATGTCTGCTGCTGGCGGGTAATTCTGTTCAAGTTATATCAAATTTGATTCCAATTTGTTTCATCTAATTTTTCTATACGTAATGCAATCCCTTACTCCACATGAAAAATCAGATTCAGCATAGAAATTGCCGAATGGTAGACAGTGACACTGTCCCCCCACCCCCGCCAAGCCATCCATCATTTTTGAGTGAATCTTGGTTGTATAGTAGCATACCCAACTCTGCCAAAGCTTCTGCCCCTACAAACTTAAAGCTTCAGTAACATTGCTTCAAAAGTATTCAATAAATGCACTTGTTGCTCAACTGGGAAACACATGTGGGGCGGGGCTCTGTAGCTTGTGGGCTGGTGATGGGCTGGCTGTAATCCTGGACTTATTTTTAGCCTCAGTCTGCCAGTGCTACAGAGTGGCAGAGGTAGTGAGCCACTGATAATCAGAGTGAGAAAAATAAAAAATTGACTATAAAGCCATTTGGCACAGTCCTGGAGTCTAAAAATCTCCCAGGCCAACCACTAACCTGTCCAAGGGGCCTCTGAAATTGAGATGCCCCACCACATGACCATGCCAGCCAATCACAGCACTAGATTTCTCCTGGGGAATGAGGAGAAAGGTAAGATTTCTCCCATTTGTCAACCAGTAATGTGCAGGGGGCATCCACAATCGGGATGCCCCCCTTCAAACAAAACACCAATTTTGCAAAAAATGGGTGTTGTTCCAGTTTAAAGCTCATCTCATGTATGAAGACCTGGGTCGCAGTGTCCATTCACACTCTCTGCTGCATGGAACAAATTGAGTGTGCTGATTCAGTATCTGGCATGCATATAGGGGTATATTAATACATGTAGGGATGAGCGAACCGGTTCGGAAGAACCGGAATTCGCTCTGAATTTCAGGGAAAATTCGATTCGGCACAAACCCGAATTTTTTTTGGTTCGTGCCGATCGAATTTTCCCTAAAATAAAAAAAAAAATGCCGGCATGGTAGGAGCGGGAAGGCCGGCTACGCTGTCAGCGGGCGGCGGAAGCCGGCCCGCTGACAGCGCAGCCGGCCTGTCCGCTCCCACCATGCCGGCATTTTTTTAAAAAGCAAACACTTACCTGCATGGTCGGAGCGTGGAGGCCGGCGTCGCTCTCAGGCGCCCTCTGATGACGTGCCCTCTGATGACGCGTCCTCTGATGACAGCTGAGAGCGACGCCGGCCTCCACACTCCGACCATGCAGGTAAGTGTTTGCTTTTTAAAAAAATGCCGGCATGGTGGGAGCAGGCAGGCCGGCTGCGCTGTCAGCGGGCCGGCGGCCCGCTGACAGGCGTAGCCGGCCTGCCCGCTCTCCCACCATGCTGCCATTTTTTTTTTCAGATGAGCGATTCGTGAAAGTTCGATTCGGGCGAACTCGAATTTCTTGGGGAAATTCGGCGAATCGCCCGAATCGAACTTTCAAGAAGTTCGCTCATCTCTAAATACATGTACTGTATGCAAAGTGACAGAAGCTATTTTATACCTAAAACACATTTTGTTGTAGGTTATTAATGCATTCCATCAGTAGCCTGTGGAACCAATGCCTCTGCCTTTGCTTAATGCATGGCTTGTTTTTTGTTTGTTAATATGATTTTAATAACTGATAACTAGTTTAACTTGTTGGTAGGAAAGTGCTTTATCTCTGGAACCTAAAGAACTTAAAGCTTGCTAATTATGTTGTAGTCCAAAAGCTATCGGCTATTCATGTGCATGGGGAGTGTACACTGCTGCATTCCCGGGGTGGGAGCACATGTACGATGCCGAGGATGCACGGGATGTGACAGGGCATGCTCCCCATTGACAACAAGAATTACCTTCAGTTCAGCAGGTAGCTCTCATTGGACGAGAGCCTGCACATGCGCCGTTGGACCCGGGAAAGGTTAGTGTGCAGGGGCACCCTAGGAGGGGGGTTCACATAGTAGGGCATCCCAATTTGAGATGCCCTGGGAGAAAGCCAGTGGCTGACCTTGGAATCTTTTAGGCTCCATGTCGGCCATTAGTGGGTTTTGTTCTGCTTTAAGTCTACGCTATATATATTTACTATTAAAACAAATTCCATAAATATCATGGTATGAAGCCATATATCTTAAATTGGAAGTGGAAATGTTAGTATTCAGTCCTATTTATTTGATGCATACAATATATGCCCTGGAACAAAAGAAGTGGGTTTTCGCAATCTGTTAAAATAATCTGTAAAATATTCTGTGCATTCACTGTAAGTAAGGAGAATAAAATTCTGATAATTAATGACCCACCCAGCAAATATAGCCATAGCAACTTGTGCGTATAGCTAAATTAGGGAAAGGGTATTATTCTTCTCTGCATACAGTCATTTTTCACCACCAGTGGCCCAGATTTTTGACTGCCCTGTGGCTGCAGATGATCAGTATCATGATGATGGTGTTGGCCATCCTTCTTTCAGAGCCATTAATAGTCTTTGAAACCATTTGAGAATTCAAGGTGATAACCATTTCTAGCACTGAAACAGCTAGAAATATAAATACTTGCTGAGAATTCTTGCAAATGGTGTCTTCCATCTGACAGCTGCATACCGCCACTAAATTAAGTGCATAAACGAAAGGTCAGTTTCAGACAAAATATATATCTAAGAATCTCAACACCAATTGGTTCACTTTGCAATGCACTGTACCATGAAAGATAGGATGTAAGTGAGACAGGTGACAGCTAGGCTGATAGGCTTGGCCATTGCTATACAAACTACACACATATCCTGTATGGCCAATCACTTTTTAGGGATCTGATCCAGATTTCTTTCCACCTGTTTCTGGTGTATAACTGTCCCCAGCGGGGAAGGACTAGAGTTTAGGATAAAAGACGGCCTAGACCAATAACCAAAAATACTGGATTAAATCAAGCTTATTTTTAATATATGAACAAAAACACACAAATATTATATCATATTGAGGAAAATAATGTAATAAAGGTTTTGTGTGGCAATAGCAATAGATAAGTTACAGAAAACACAAGAGTATTAAGTAAGGGTCTTGATTTGTTAAAATTTCTGAATGCTTAAGTCAGCTTTTCTCTCTACAAGTTTCACCCTTGTTCTGGGCTTCATCTGGAGATTTAGTGTAGGTGGTAAATTATTGTAAAGACATATGTCACAGTAAACAACAATTTAAATGTTGACAACACTGAGCATACAGGGGTATCTGGATCGTATGGTATCTATAGCAGTATCCAAGTAGCAGCTAAAACAAGGGTATGTCAAGAGATTAATCATATCATCATGTAAAGCTATGGCATCTGCTAGAAAGTATGGTATGGTATGGTAATTCGTAAAGGCTAAGAAGGGGGTAACAAGAATTAATAATACCACAGTTTAAATACCTTGGTCAACATGTAGATGCATGTGAGTAATATTAGCTCAGCAGCCCAGGTCATTTGTGGCACCCGGGGACTATTCATCAAGGGCTTGGGTAGTATGTAGCAGGAGAAGCCTAAACAAGGCTGAAAGGTGGGGAAAAAGATATAAAAAGAGAGTTAACTGCTGGTACAGAGCAGATCGGGGGTGAGCGTGGTAAAATTCTAAATAAAATAAGAATGAAAACAGCTTCCTTGGTCAATCTGTGTAGAGGTATGGAAATGGCTCAACTCAGGTGTGTCGAAAAAATGGTTTTTGTAGCAGCAGGCAGTGCAGTTGGATCTCAGAAAGATCTGGATTGTCGGTGTGGCTCAGCTGGATAGCGAAGCTGCTATAATTAAGTGGCGGTGCTGCTGGGCTGCATAGCGGTGGTAAGGTGGGTTGCTGTGTTGTTACCAGGCTGACTGGTAGCCTAACCCAAGGGTATCCAAAATTGTGATGTCCACCATGTGGAACTCCCTGTGTTGCCTGCTTTGCCCACCTTTTGGGATGCATCAAAATGGCTTATTTTACATTGTTCTGATAGGGGATATGATAGGAGGAAGTTAGTGTGCACCTGGGCAGGGACTTAAATTGACCTAAGCATACAGTACAGATTTTAGAACTTTGTGGGCAAAGTGAGTGTGTGATCAAATGCTATTGCCTGTCTATCATGGTTTGTAGCTGTCCCATTTGTTACAGCTTTACCTTAGGCACATATAGGAAACTATCAATTTATTTAATAGACTTATTTAACGGCTGATATAATATTTTTGTAAAAGTCACGTTGCATTTTAAACTGTCGACTGTGCCCCTCATAAAAAGTTATACAATATGTTTTAATAGACTTTACAAATCCTTAAAATGTGTTATTGTCAGATTCTCTGTGTAATAAAACTGATGAAGAGGTTCAAAGTTACATATAGCTCAGGAAGAGTGACATTTAAATGGTGTTATCCAGAACAGCGTGAGATTCAAGTACATGATTTAGCAGCTTGCAGGGATTCATCAGCATTAGATATGACCAAAGCTTCTCATGATATACCCTTTCCACAGAGGTTGCTGTGAAAACCAACAGTGACTGTAATCTTCTCTCTTTGGGATAGTTAGGGGTGACTTATTTTTATGGGGGCATATTTATTAAAGACAAAATAGCCTTTAGCCATATTCCGGGCCTTTGACTCTCTTGTCAGTAATAAAGTCTGCTTTTTAAACTTTCAGAGATAGCGCTGTTCTAATTCAGAGTTAAGGAAGGCAACAGCCCATGTTAGTTCCACATTTGCTGTGATTTAAACACGCACTTACTGCAAAGGCAGGCAAGTTATGTAGAAGCAATTGCAGTATTTTTAGTTCAAAGGGCAGTTTTCTTTGATCAGTTCCTCTCAAATAATATTTTAGCTGAAGGGATAGAATTGTATTTTTAATGTAATTTCTCTGAAATATTTTTAACTCCACAATATACATGTCTAAAATTGTTCAATCTGTGATGATTGTGCTGTGTTTACAAATTTAATGATGACATTACATTACCACCTTGGTAAAGGCAACATTTCATGAAATATGCTTTTAATAAAGATATTGCCATTTATGTAACTGCTTCACTGCTTACACAGAAAAATAAGTGTAGTTAATCATGAAGGGCAAGGAGTGCTATGAGTAAAATGCACTTACTTATAGCACATCAAAGTAGCCACAACATAGCACTATTTGGGGTATTGCAGACATTTTACCCTAAAATGTCTTGTTATTGTACTGAATGTGTTCAGGGCTGTCTCTAGGGAAGGGCAAGCAAGGTGATTGCCTTGGACACCAAGGTCCTTTTTCTAGGCATCCTATTTTTTATAAGAAAATGTTTTTTCTTATGCTCCACTAGTAGCCCTTACCTTAATCCTCCCAAATTGGGGGCACTGTCTGCTCCTAAGGTAGAGGCACAGCATGGCACATACTGCTGTGGGGCAGCAGCAGTGCCATAGGAGGGGCGAGGAGGGAGCAGAACTTTTTACTTTCCACACTAAGCACTATTTTGCTTAGAAACTGTTTGCAGTACAGTGGGTCTCTGCTTTTTTTCTTTTGCCAATTGTTACAATTTCAGGCAGTTACCTTAAATTATATGTGAATATGATCACAACTGATATTTAGCACTGAAAACCTAAATCTCACCTCCAAACTATCCTCTAAAATAAACCTTAATGCCTAACCCATCTAATTTCTGGCTGTAACTCTGAATAACTTTGACGATACCTATAGCTCAAACAATACCCAGCTGCTAAAATAGTATGTGTAACATTAAAATACCTGATTCATGAACATTTAAAATCTTTTAAATTAAAGAGAACAAAGTATTATTTATAGATACAATAAAAACCTTTAATATCCAGAAACAAAGAGCAATATTTAAGAATCAGACATGTACAAAGTTATTGCCAAGGACATAAATCCTCAACAAAATAAAAATAGAAAATGTACCCATTGCATCCAGGAATCTTATCACCCTCTGCCTTGAAGAGGTTAAACCTAGATAAAAGTATGTAAAGGCAAATGATTAATTAACATACCCAGCCCATAGATGAAGACATTCATATTAGAAAAGAACTTGCAGAGAACAGCTGCGAAAATTGCCAAATGAGTTTGAGCGACCATAAAATGATTAAGTAGGCAAATACATTAAAGAATAATAGTCAAAGCCTGTGCGTATGTTGGTTGTTAGTTTTCTCTGATTGTATGTATTGTATTTAGCAAATTACATTACCTACACAATGACCAAGTGTTGACTATATAATATATAGTAAAGGTTAATATCTGTATAAGAGACTCCCCTGGGAGACGGTCATCATGCCGACATTGAATAAGTGTTCCGGTGTGTATTTGGCCTCCATCTGTTTCCATAAGAATGATATCAAGGATTTTGGATGACCGATGGGTTTGGATGCAATGGTGCTTCGCGCCGTTTAGACAACACAACAACAGCATCGTGACTCTGGAATTGGTGGCTTGCGGAAGTACGTTTGGTTGATACCCCTATTATGGGGCTGGCCTCTTGATTACATCTGAATTGGACTGTCCCTTGCAGTCATTATGGACACTCTCATATGGTGTTACGCTATTTCTTCTTAGGAGCTATGCAGTCACAGGAATTGATTTTCACAACATTATCATTGATTCTTTCTGTGGTTGTC
Organism: Gastrophryne carolinensis; assembly: GCA_027917425.1. Classification (NCBI taxonomy): domain Eukaryota; kingdom Metazoa; phylum Chordata; class Amphibia; order Anura; family Microhylidae; genus Gastrophryne; species Gastrophryne carolinensis. The sequence continues at coordinate 222,614,333 of CM051237.1, forward strand.
AGGTTCCTCACTGCCTTTTCTTTTGTATTTATTTATCTTCTTGTGTTTCCCTTTTATATTCCACTAGTGTACACATAGTGTGCTGTACACTTACATTGATTGCTGTGCCCATAGGTAGATATTGCCTTAGGCAACATTGATTTTGGCCTAATGTGATCTATGATTCCTTACCTTAATTTAGTATATATGTAATTAGTATTAGGTGATATGTATTAACTGTATTAATAGTGTTAATTGGACACGGCCTTTGTGTGTCTAGATGGTGTTTTCCCTCCTTATGCCCCGTCTGCGCTCTGCTTGTCATCCCCGTGCTGCCGGTGCGCTCTCCATGGTACTGGCTGGGCGGCCGTTTGCTCACAGCCGGTTTGTTGACATGCGCACTGGGGGCAGGCACGCGCGCGTTGGCCGGGCACTGTGACGCTGTTCGGTCACGTGTCGCGGCCTGCGCCCCTACGTCACCACGCCATGCCTGGCGGGGTGGCTGTACGTGCGGGCGGAGCGTTCCGACGGCGCATTCGGCGGGAGCGCCTTCGCGATACACAATAGGTTGGTGGCATATTTATAAGGACTCACTATGGAGATGGATTTCACCTTTCACCCTTCTGAAGCCGCATGGGGGCGGCGGGCGCGGGTGGCCGGGGTTGTGTGCGGTCCCAAGTTTGACATGACGTGATGCTGGCTTAGTCTCCCAACCTTATGGGCTCTGGTAGTATCTTTGTTTATAATTGCTGACTCCATCTGCTGTTTCAATATCTGGTATATGTAATACCCTGACATATTGGTTCATCCCACCTGAGAGTACATTGGTGGGGTTGTTAATATTTATATGTATTTAAGGCACTTAGTTTATGTATATATATTAGTTCATTGATTATGCACTTAGATGTTTTATTTTTGCGGTCACTAGAATTTTGACATTTATTAGACTCATACATTGATAGGGATTTATTTAAGTATTTATTGGTGATATTTTCATCACTTTATTAACAGTTGTTATTAGTTTGTTTTCACTGTGGGGTGCTTATTTTTTCACATTTTTTTGATTTTTTTTTGGTATTTGAGTGTGTATTTTGTCACTTTTTTAGGGGTAGATTTTTCCTCACTCATAGGGTTTGTTTTATTATTTTTTCTCATTCAGTCTATTGTGATTATTTGGGTAGTTATTATTTTATTTGATTAGGGTGGTGCCGGCACAGGCACGGGGGTGGGTGAGTGTAGGGACATTCCGTCCCTGCGCTGACAGACTCCTATGCCTTTCTGTGTATTTGTATATATACAATTATTTTCTTTGCCCTATTCTATTCATTACTTTTGGGAGCGCTAGCATATACATTACATATACGGCCCATTATTTGGGTTTTTGATACTATATATTTAGAGTTACTTACAGGGACTTGCTACTTGTTTTTAATTGTCCTGTGGTTTATGTGTTTGTATGTACTTTTTAACTTTTATATTGTGTCAATAAAATTACTTTTGCATAGATAGTTTGTCAATACATTTCTCTTGGTGCTCCTCACAGGGAGGAAGGCATGATTTTTTCATGGCCACTCCTATAGAAACAGGTTGGATGGTTTGAGGAGTGAGCACATTATCTTAGTTTATTAGTGGTGCACCCCTTCACGTTTGTTGTATAAGAGATCAGTTTTTAAAATATCCCTGTAATTCAACTGGAACATAAGATCACAAGTGTTATTCAGCTCTACCAATATATAACAGAACAGCTATTAGATGTTTGAATGTCTACTGTGGTCCTATCATGAAAGGGAGACTAAGGGCCCAATTTATCAATTGTGCCTTTTTATACCATTTAGCGTAATTTTGAAGGCATACGTGTCCACCTTGGCGATTTCCAGAATGGCACCACAAGTTAAAACGTTGTTAAATAATCAACTTGAATTGGGGCAGTAGGGATTGGACAGTCTGTGTCAGCACCTGTTGGATGAAGATTATAACAGAGCCAGTGAGAGCTACTTTGTTGCACCAACTTACAGGGGCTGCCTGCCATATTTACTTTTATCACACAGAAAGGATAGCCAGTGTATTTAACAGGTGCTGGTCAGTGTTCCTTACAAGATATCGCTGCTGCGAACGAAAGGAACAAACTTCACAGTGCGCTTAGACTCCTTTTTAGTTGTTGTGCTCCAAAGAACACATTGGGAAGAAATCACAGGTGTGAAAAGTTTTTTCCAGAGCTAAAATGACATTTGGCGACATCCGCGTAAAATACACTTCTTTCACATTATTTACATGCAAAAGACACTTCAGTACAATTCTGCCCATTGTAGTCTATGGGATCTTTACCTACAGCATCATTATAAACTGGTGCAGCTTACACAAGAGTGCAGGTAATTTTTGCCAGAAAGCCTGTGGACACTGGTGGAAAGAAAGGAAATATATTGCTATAAAACATATTGCGTAAAGCGAGTACTAAAAGGCTTTGGCGAGTGGGTAAAATACAAAGTGGGTAAATACTAAGTGAACATTACATAGGGGGGCTTTGATTGTTTATCTAAGTGCTTTATTTTGTTTTTCTCTATTTTTTTACCTGACTGTATATTTAACTGATTATATAGCTTATATAAGTTATTGGTTTTCTCCAAACTAGAAACTAGGTATTGGTATTAGTGTTACCAAAATATGCTCCATTATTAGCAATGCTGTCTAGTGCATTTCTTGTGCTATGTATGCACTACCTGAACAGAAGTTTGATGGTGAATTCTGTTGTGCAAGATGTGGGCACATTGCACATTTGGAAGCCCAGATTCTGGATTAACCCTTTCGCTGCCAGCCTACCTGGAGTTTTTGTCACCCTTGGTGCCAGACCATTTTGCACTATTTTGCGCTCCCCATGTTCAAATGTGATTTTTGAAGGGATTTCCAGGGATTTCCCAGGAAAATGATATATTGTTTTTTTCAGCAGAGTCTGAGCTTTAACATGAAATGTCTTGTTTGTCATTTTTTAGGTGTATTCTCAATATTTTTTGGCGAAATATGTGCAAAAAAATTTAAAAAAATAAATTTTTTACAATTTGTAGTGTTTTTTTGTAATAAAAAATGTAAGTTTGTCAATAAAATCTTATTGCGTGTGAAACCCCAATTTCTCCCGGTTACAGCGGTACCACATATGTATAGGTAGACACCTTTTCCTGCCCAGGAGACTCCCCCAAACTGAAACAGAGCTTTAGGGGATTTTCTGAAAAAATACAACTGTGATATGCGCTATGCGTACCTTGCAGTTTTTCCAGAAAAACAACCCTTTACATTTGAAATACCCCCAACAAACTATATATTCTCTGGAAGTACACACCTCAGGCTTTCTAGGCGTACCAGGCTTGTTGATGTGGCCACAGTTTTCTAGAAGTAATCCCTCAATGTATTCTTTGGTTGCAAAGAGTTTCCCTAAAAAAAGGATAAAAAAGCAGAATCAAAGCCACATTTTCCTAAAAAAACTATATACAAACAAGAAAAAACAAGTATGATCTGAAAAAGCAACATCCTCCGAACAGAACGATACCCAACATGCATGGGTTCTGTCAAGGGAAGAGTTGCCAAACACCCCAAAGTAAAGCATGTGCGTAACGGTAATTTTTCTTGAAAATTTCAGCTCTGCAGACAAAGTGCGCACCTTGCGATTTTTCAACCAAAACAACCCTTTACATTTGGAATATCCCCCATAAACCATATATTCCCTGAAAGTACACATGTTAAGCTTTCTAAGCGTACCCAGCTTGTTGTAGTGGGCTCATCTTTCTGGAATTAATCCCTCAAAGAACTCTTTGGTTGCGCAGAGTTTCCCTAAAAAATGTATAAAAAAGCAGAATAAAAAACACTTTTTACTAAAATATAAATATGCAAACAAGAAAAAACAAGCTAAGTCTGAAAGCGCAAGGTCCCCCGAACAGAACAATACCCAACATGCAGAGGTACTATTAACCCTTTTAATTGCCAGCTTACTTGAGATTTTGTCACCCTCTGTTGACAGGTCATTTTTCCCCATTTTGCGCCATGTTTTGCGCCATGTTTTGTGTCATTTTTGCTGGAATTTTCAGGAAAATTATATATATATTTTTTGCAGCAGAGTTTAGGCTTTAACATGAAATGTCTTGTTTGTAAATTTTATTTATTATTAATTTTATTTATTATTAAGTAAAAAAAAAATAAATAAATAAAATTTTTTTTTAGAAAATTGACTCCTTTATTTTACATAAAAAATTTATTTTATTAAAGAAAACCATATTGCATGTGAAAGCCCCATTTCTACCGATTAGAACGGTACCACATATTTATCGGTAGCCCCCTGTTCCTGCCCAGGAGACCCCCATAACTGAAACAAGTAATTTTTAACATTTACAAATAAAATACAACTACCATCCACACTACAAAGGGTTAAATCGAGAAAAAAAAATGACATAGGGTCCCCCCTCCCGGGAGGGGGGGCCCATTTTTTGGGGGGATTTTTAAGGGTTAAAAATCCTTAAAAATAAAAAAAAATGACATGGGCCCCCCCTTACCCAAAGTAACCAGCCCGGGACCAGCTATGCAGGGCTTGGAGGAACGGGGCGCAGGGGCCAGCTTTTGTGGCCCCTGGCCCTGCAGGCTACAAGCCCGCATAGCCAGTGGGCCCGGGCTCTTCTGCCCCCCCCTGGGCTTTGGGGAGGCAGGTAATGGGGGTGCCGGGGGTTAATGGCAAGTCACCGGCTAGCGCAGGTGACTTGCCACCTCCCCCAGCCTTGTGAACTGGTATAGGGGTCATGGACCCCTTACCAGTTCACAAGGGGTTAAATGTAAAAATAAAACACAGACACACAAAGAGAAAAAATATTTTATTATTTTTTTTTTTTTAATACTTACCTCCCATCCATAGTGGAGCACTCTTTCAGCCTTTATAGCTGCTGGATGACAGAAAACAAAAGGGTTAATTAAAAAAAAAAATGACATAGGGTTCCCCCTCCTAGGGGGGGAGACCCCATTTTTTTTTGGAATTTTAAGGGTTAAAAACCCTTAAAAATCCCAAAAAAAAATGACGTAGGGTCCCCCCTACCCAGCATTACCGACCCGGGCCAGCTATGGGGGCTTGTAGAACAGGGCGCAGGGGCCAGCGTTGGTGGCCCCTGGCCCTGCAGGCTACTAGCCCACATAGCCACTAAGTGGCCCGGGCCCTTCTGCCCCCCCCTGGCCGTTGGGGAGGCAGGTAATGGGGGGCTGGGGGTTAATGGCAAGCCACCCACTAGCTGCAGGTGACTTGCCATACCCAGAGCCTTGTGAACTGGTATAAGGGGTCTCATGGACCCCTTACCAGTTCACAAAGGGTTAAATGAAAAAAAACGCCACACAAAAGTTTTTTATTAAAAAAAAAAAAAATTTTTTTTTTACTGTACTTACCTCCGATTGTAAGCTCCTTTGTCCCGCGCCGCTCTGCTGACAGATGCCGGTGATCGGCATCAGAGAAGGGGGAGGCAGGAGATCAGAGGATCTCCTGCCACCTCCTTCCCCGTTGCCGATCACCGGCATCTGACAGCTGAGAACGCTGAAGCCGGTGATCGGTGATCGGGGCTGGGATGACGTCATAGCCCCGCCCCCAAAAGGGGCGGGGCTTGACGCTGCGACGGACCGGGATGACGTCATAGCCCCGCCCCCAAGGGGGCGGGGCTTAGCGGCAAGATGGCGGCCGCCATCGAAGAGGAGAGAGGAGAGAGCCTTCCGGGCTCTCTCCTGAAGATCGGTAAGTCCTGGGGGGCGATCGGAGGCCCCCCAGGTGAAGAGGAGGGACAGCGGGAGCCAGCGCACACACAGGTAAGTGAATGTCATTTTTATTTTTTTTTATTTTTTACAGTTAGCAGCTGCTGCTGCCAAACGGGGGGGGGGGGGGGCTATTCCGGGGGCTCTCCTGGAGCCATCCGACCCCCCACGGGGGATCGGATGGCACCAAATTAAAGAGGAGACCCGGCCGGATCCAACGAGGGGTCAGGTGAGTATTTTTGACTTTTATTTTTTTTACTAGCAGGGGGGAAAGTCAAGCACGTAGATACTACGTGCTTGGCACTTAAGTGGAGTGGAAGCAAGCACGTAGTATCTACGTGCTTGGCACTGAAAGGGTTAAAATGTTGATAACATGGAAAGGAGTCTACTGCTCACTGATCAGGCATTCTTTGGGTAACAGATGGGGAGAGTGGGGAGGGTGTTAGCAACTGTTCCACAGTATTTACGAATAGCAAATGTGGTCCCAATCTTTAAAAAGGGGTCTAATGGGGAACCTGGGAACTACAGACCCATAAGTTTAACATCTGTGGTGGGCATGCATTATGAAGGCTTTTTAGAGATGCTATCTGCGAAGGTGATCTTATTATTTATTATTAGCATAGATTCATGAAGAATCGCTCCTGTCAGACAAACCTGATCAGCTTTTATGAGGAAGTAAGTTCAAGACTGGGTTAGGGGGAGTCATTAGATCATATATCTTGACTTTTCTAAAGCATTTGATACTGTGCCACATAAAAGACTAGTACAAAAGATGAGAACGCTTGGTCTGGGACAAAATGTGTGTGCATGGTTGATTAATTAGCTTAATGATAGGAAACAGAGGGTGTTTATAAAAGGTACATACTTAGTTTGGGTCACCATTACTAGTGGAGTACCCCTGGGGTAATTTCTGGGCCTAATGCTCTTTAAAATATATTCATGACAAAGGTAATGGAAACAGCAAAGTATCAATCTTTGCAGATTATACTAAGCTGTGTAATGTGATTAACACATGCAGTAAAATGGCAAATGAAGTTTAACATGGATAAATTTAAGGTTATGCACATGGCAGGAGTAATTGGTGCCATGATTACACATTAAATAGGGAAATGCGGTGAACCAACAATGAATAATAATAAACAATAAATAATAAACTAAACTGTATTGATCAATGTCAGACAGCAGCTGGCAAGGCAAACATGATCATGGGGTGCATCAAGAGGGGCATAGGTGCCCATTACCTAGAGCATCATTTTACCCCTGTATGAGTCACTGGTCAGACCTCATATCGAATATTGTGTAAAGTTCTAGGCACCAGTGCATAAGAAAGACATATCAGGTTAGAGCAGTGGTTCTCAACCTTTTTACACCAAGTACCTCCTAGCGACAAGAAGTTCCAAACAATTACCCAAAAGGGGCTTATTAATTATAAAAAGTACCAAAATAAGTAGGCCACTTTTAAAGCAAGAATGGAATGAATTAGGTTTCACCAGTCCAGTCAGACACCTCCTGAAGATTTGCTCTGGAATGCTGCCACGTACCCCCTGGGTAGGGGAGAAGCAGTAAGCTAGGGTACACTGTCAAAACTAGATTTATTTGGTTTGGAAAAGAGATGCCTGGGGGTGACCCAATAATTATGTCGAAATATGTCTGGGGTCAATACAAAGATCTGTATCCCGATCTATTTAAAGCCAGGACATTTAAAGCTTAATTTCAGTTTTAGCGAGTTTTCACACAGAAAAATCTCGCAAAACATTCCAGACCAAGTAATTCCGAGCCTCTTTTTGACAGAAACAGGCCTAAAACTATTTTTTACGGGCAGACATTCCCGACAGCAAAAAGTACTGCCTGGGCTGGCATGATTTTTACCTAGTAGAAATACATTTTTCACTTATAATTTAGCATAAGTTAGCATGGTTGCATGTCAGCCTGGGCTGCATCCCTGGATTTCTTAAGGCCTGGATTTATCAAGTCCATCTAAGAATTAGGCCCAAATTGAGCCCAAAATGACCAGAAAGTAACAGGCCAGACTTTGCTTCTCTGAAGAACTCTCAATCTCTGACAATGCTTTTCTGGTATTTCACAGTATTTCTCTGGTATTTCACAGTACTGCGTCCTCTCACACTAAAGTTCACAGCATCCCCCTGCACCTGCATCTCTCCATCACTGCTCTCATCCCCCTACCTGTCCTCGCACAAGTTTATCTCATTGGTTAAATAGCTCTCCCTTTCTCCATTCACCCGCAAAACACGCTCTGCCACTTTAAAATCCCACAGTCACCTTCTCTCCCTTTCTCTGCTCCTACTTGCTGCAGGTGACATTTCTCAAAACTCCTTGCTCCTCACCCGCTGCCCTTTCCTATGGGGGTTTCAGTTCAGCCACACCCAAAGATCAAGCAACAAACACGCTGAAGGTGTTGGCATGCTTCTATTAGAACACTACTCATTGAACCTGACCCCTGCCATGCGCTCCCTTTCCTTCTCTTCTTTTGAAGTTCACTGTGTTCATCTCTATTCTCCCTGTCACCTGAATATTGCCATTATCTATCCTGGACCTGCTACTCTCTTCCTCATCCACTGACATCCCAGCTATAATTATGGGTGACTTCCACATACCTGCTGACACCAACAACCCTGCCACCACCATATTACTATTGCTCACCTCCTTCTTTGGCCTCAAACAATAGTCCACAAGCCCCACCCACAAATATGGACACATGGTTGATTTACTCTTCACTCGCCTCTGCTCTGTATGCAGTTTCTCTTCATCCCCACTTACCCTCTCTGATCACAACCTCCTAACACTAACACTCTCTTCCCTTACCACTACCCCCTCTGCACACAAACCTGCCATTCTGTGCAGGAACCTCAGAAACCTACACCTTCAATCTTTAACGCTGCCCTCATTCACCAATGTAGACGCTGCAGTCTCACACCACCGTAATACACTAACCTCTGCCCTTGACTCTGTTGGTCCCCTTAATCATAACTACCCTTGCCCCAAAATAAAACAACCCTGGCTAAATACTAACACTGCAACATTGAAACAGCATTCTCAAGTTGCTGAATGGCTATGGAGGTAATCCAAAACCAAGGAGAACTTTCTGTTATACAAACAAGCCCTTCTGGAACTCAGGACTCAGGAATATTTCTCATCAGCACAGGTCCGGAATCCAAAACAGCTATTTAACACTTTCTACTCCCTACTTCGTCCACTGAAACCTCCTCCATCCAGCTAACAACAGAACAATTTGCCACATCCTTGAAAGATAAAATAAACAAGATTCAAAGTGGCTTCACCCCTCACCATTCCTTTCTCCTCCCAACCCCCCCCCCCCCCCCCACTTCACTCATTAACTAATTTCACTCAGCTAACTGGACAAGGTCTCTCCTCTCTGGTCCCTGACCACCTGTTCCCTTGATCCCATTCCCTCCCACCTTATCCCTCAACTGTCTCCAGCTGTCATTCTCTATTCAAACTCTTCCTCTCCACTGGTATCTTCCCCTCCTCCTAAAAGCATGCTGTTATATCTCCACTGTTGTAACTCCATTAAAAAACCTTCTCTGGACCCCTTTGCCCTCCCCAGTTACTGCCCAATCTCACTTCTCCCTTTCTCATCCAAGTTTCTTGAACAGCATGTCCACTCAGAACTGTCTACAAAACCCCTCCTAGATCCCTTCCAGTCTGGTTTCCGCTCAAGTCATTCCAACGCAACTGCACTCACAAAAGTCATGAATAATCTACTAACTGCCAGACCTATGGTCTGCTTTGACACTGTTGACCATGCTCTGCTTTTCAATATTCTTTTGTCTCTTGGAATCCAAGGTATCACACTCTCTTGGCTCCCCTCCTATCTTTCTGATTGCACATTTAGTGTATATTACTCAAACACCATTTCCTCTCCCCGTCCTCTGTCTGTTGGTGTACCAAAAGACTCAGTCCTAGGACCCCTACTGCTTTAAATATATACTTACAATTTTGGCCAACTAATAACCTCACTGGGCTTCCGATATCACTTTAATGCAAATGACACTCAGATCTACCTCTCTGGCTTATTTATCTGTTCCCTCCTCTCTCGCTTTCATAACTGTCTAACTGCCATCTCTTCCTTTATGTCAGCTCACTCCCTTAAACTGAACGTGGACAAAAGAGAACTGGTCATTTTCCCACCATCTCACTCTCCTCCCCTCACTAGCACCACAATTTCTGTAAATAATCTTACAATAACTGCAACTTCTCATGCTCGGTGCCTGGGCATCATTCTGGACTCCTATCTCTCATTGACACCTCACATTCACTCCCTAGCCACCTCCTGTCGTCTCCAACTTAAAAACATCATCCGCATCTGTACCTTCCTCTTCTGATACCACTAAAATGCTAGTGCATGCCCTGGTCATATCCCAAATTGACTACTGCTACACCCTCCTTTGCACCTTGCCAACAAACAGACTGGCACATCTGCAATCTATTCTAAACTATTTTGCTCACCTCATCCATCTGTCCTCTCACTTTTCCAGTGCTGCTCCTCTGTGTCAACCCGTTCACTGGTTACTTGTCTCTCAGAGTGTTCAATTCAAACTTCTAACATCAACCGACAAAGCTCTCTCCAGCCAACCCCCCCACTACATTTCATCACTGATCCAGCGATACCAACCCAAGTGCCAACTCCACTCTGCCTCTGATATTTTTCTGTCCTCTTCCATGGTCACCTCCTTGTACCAGTGCCTTTGAGACTTCTCCCATGCCTCCCCACTTCTCTGGAGTGCACTGCCCCGCTCAATCCATCACTGTCCAATGCAGTGCCCTCAAAACTCACCTCTGCAGACAATCATATAACCTGGCTTAAGCAATTCCTATAATCTTCACTGACACATGCCATCTAACTCAAACTCTACCACTTGTGGCCCTGCCCCTTTTGTCCACACCCCACAGTGCAATTTAGGTGAAAAATTACACAAAAGTGCACTTTTTTGCACCTGGTGCTAAATCCATTCCTAGGTAGAAAATGAAAAGGAAAGGCACTTTGTACTACAAAACTCTGTGCAGCAGTCAGCTGGAAAGGTCATGTTAGCAGTGTTCTGTGATACAGAGCATTTTTCTTTACAAATACAAATACTTATGATACCTATCCTCCCAACAATTAAGGAATTACACAGGGCAATCAAAATTGCTGCTTAGTGACAACGCGCCAAATAACAAGATGGCTTCATGGAGCTTAACCATCCATCCTACAGTCCAGAGCTAGCTACTAGTAATTACTTGCTCTTTCATAACCTGAAGAAATTTCTGCATGGGCAACAATTTTCTGATGATAATGCAGTCAAGAGGTTGTAACAGGGTTCTGCAGCAGGAAGTCTCCTTCTAGTCTGAGGCTATCTGATCACTGGAGGCAAAGTGGATTAAGTGTGTTTAGGTCAAGGGGGATTATTTTCTTAGAGGCCGATTCATTAATAGCGCCAGGTAGCGACAGATGAGCGCCAGTAGCGTGATTTTCACAACGCCAGCTAGTATTCGCTGTGCTTGCCGGGGTTTGCTTGTTGACAGCGACTCAGTCGGTGTGCGGTAATGTTGAATACGGGGTTAGGGGTCGATGTTTCACAGGTTCTGCGTTGTATGGGTGCGCCTGACAGCGAATGGCCAGAGCGAACGGCTTGCTGCAGATTCATTAACAAATCACGCTCAAAAATTTCTCGCGCTGTGAATTCCTTGTTTAAACCCCAGAGCGCTGGCGGCGATGTGTGTAAAGTAGTTTTTAACCCCCAAACAACCATTTTTTTTTAATGTAAAAATTATACAAGTTTTTCTAAACATTTTGTAATATGAATACATTAATATCAGACCTGTAATATCAATTCTGCACATATTCTTTTTTTTTTACCTTAAAAAAAATATCTAACATTGCAGTAGTGGTCACAGAATTTTTGACAGTTAAAAAAAAAAAAAAAAACATAAAATCAATTAATTATGAATATTTAAAGATTGCTCCATTGAAATGCATTGGAGAGCGCCAGGGAGCACCAGGTCATACCTGGCGCTGTGATGGGATTAGTAGCGGCGCTGTTCGTTGCAGTCGGCTACATGATGAATCCCGCGCTAGCTGACGCTCTCGCCGGCACTAGCCTCATTTAGCGTGATAAATGCGTCATTGTGACCGCCGCCGGGCGTACTTGAGTCGGTAGCCGCCGTTAGCTGGTGGTACCTGGCGCTCATCAGACACTACCTGGCGCTAGCCCTTGATAAATAAGGCCCTTAGATTCGGGTAGATACTTATTGAACAGCCCACTGTAATTTCTTTAGCATAAAATATTTATTTACCATATTGTTACTTACACTTAATGTTATTGTTTTATTATAGGGAGGGTTATCAAATTAAAAGTAAAAGCCTCTGCCATTTTTGTAGGGTTTAACTTTTGAGATACTTTACTCCATGAACTCAATAAAGTTATTCATTTGAACCTATATTTAGAGACAAAAGAAAATCAAATGAAATATGCAAAAATAAGTTGAATTTGTATGTACTGAAAAACAAGGTGGGAAAACTCTTTTTGAAAATTTGAATGTAAAAGAGCAGACTGTCGTACAAGTGTTTATATGGACAGATCTGAAAGTGATTTTGAAGTGTGTTGTAAATTGTGCCCCGCATACCTGGCTTTGAACAGCTTGTTTTGCAGCCAGTAGTATTTCAGATGCACATGAAGTGCTTCTCAGTTTTAAGAAGTTGTACCAGGAGCAGATCAATCTGCTTGTGGCAAGGATGTCTGGATAGTATTTCATCGACTGACATTTTCAAAAACAAAAAAAAAACAAAATCACAGCAAAAACACAAGATGTGACCTGTATTTTGTACTGTGATAAAACAAACACTAAATGTCATGTGGTGATGTATTGTTAATCCGCTACAGCCATCATTTAAAAATATGGTTTACCCTTGATGGATTGTGCAGCTTGTGTTTTTCTACTTATCCAGTGCATCTTGCCAATTAAGTAAAACCTCTTTCTGTACCTGAAAAAGACTTACGCTACCTAGCTATAATTCTGAATTGATAAGTACTTACCAGCCGCCAAGCTGTCTTAAAACATTTTAACTTAAAAATATAGATGGAGTATAGAATATTTGGCCATGTATTTTATCTGTACACATTTAACAATGTGCTGGTGACAAACACATCTGTCACTCATGTGAGGTTAAACTATAAGGGGAACTGAATAAAGCAGAATAAATCTAGTGAAATATCTAAACCTTCCCTATGCATTGCTCTCTAAAACAAAAATGTTTTGTTCCTCATGTGCATTGTATACTTTTAAAGGAGTAAACAGAGATTACCCACATCCCCATTGCTTGAATGTAGTATATTCATAGGGTCTCAAAATAGTGATGCAACTTTCATTAAATCCTATGAAGTCAGTGGATAGCTACCATGAACTGGTCACTACAATTCGAGGGAACCTGTCACATGATCCCCAGGCAGAGATAACCAAATAAGGTGCCACAACTTTAAGAGAACCAAGGGATAACCCAAACTTTAAGAGGATCCCTGCCCTTATAAGGTCTTCTCCACCACCCCCCAATCCTAAGACCATAAAATAAAACTAAAAAAAACCTCCTCTGCCTCTAAACGCAGAAGCACATCCCTGCTTTATGACTGCTTCGAGACCACTAAATCACTGCTGAGGCACTTCTTTTTGGGTGATTGACATGTTACTCAAGGCTCATCCCCACACAGAAAGGGCTCACCTGAATAATGTTCCATGTGCCTCTCCTCCATTTCCTGCAGTGCACTGTAGATGCTATACAAGCCCTCCATGCTTTTCTTCCTACCCCTCGACAAATGGGGTTGCACAGCCACCTCCTGTTCCTCCTGTTCCACCATTGGCGAGCCAACAAATGCAATCACTTTGGCTTGGTGGGCTACAAGCAATGACAGACATGGGCAGCCATGTGACCACATTTGAAGGTGGTCAGGGAGCAGTGTAATGGAAAGGAGGGGCACATTAAAAGCTTTGCTACAGTATCCACAACTGTGCTTTACACTCCCCACTCCCTGCCCCCACTACAGTTGGAAGAGGACATCTGCTTGGTGGTACCATTTAAGAAGAGTATTTTGCTTGTGTACTGGACCATCATAGTGGAGTAAATTTACCAACACAAATTTAAAGAAATCTGAAGCAAAATCATCAATATAGCCTCCTGCATGCTATATCATAAAGAGATATCTTCAAGAAAACCCTTAAAAGCAACTGTCAGTCAAATTATTTAGCTAGGGAGTATGTTTATAGAAATCTGTTTTGTTAGTTTCCTGTATAAACACATGATGTGCTTAGTATATTTGTAAATGTGTATATTTTTTATTTGCTAATTAGCATTGTGAGACATTTCCTTTAAATGAAAGATAACCTAATAGGTATAATATTGCATCCATAATGTTTCTCCATCTATTAATTTAAATCTCCAAAAATGTCAGGGCAGTTGCAGTAATGTATGATTGGAATCTGGTTGACAACTGACCCAAATCTGCAACCTGACTTTACGTATTATCCCACTGCATGCCATTTAGGTGGTATTAATGGTAATCCCCACATTGTGCAGATTATATTCATCCATTTTGCTGCCAGGAAGGTCTGATCCAGCTTTCTGGCTGAAAAAAGATGTACTGCCTAAGCTTCTTAGGCTTGCAAACAGCATTTAAATATTTTTCCATTTGAAAGCTCAACATATGTGCCTTTAATTTTCTAAATGCAGTCAATGAATCCAAATTGTGATGTTTGTTATATGGAAGCAGCCTTGACAACTCAAGATTGATAGTGAGCATTCTGCATTATTAATAGATTAATTGCCAGTATAGCAACTTGGTGAATTTATTCTACACAGCAAGCATTTATGATGAAAAAAGCTGGTCTGCCACCGTACAATGGGAATTCTGCTTAAGAAACTTTGAGCCTTATTTGTAAAGCATCAGTGCCAATTTTGTTTTGCCTCAGCGGCACTCGGCGTGCAATTTAAGATACAAAACCCAGGATGTGCTGATGCAGCCGCCAGCTAGCGTCTTATTTAACACTAGCACCCTAAAGGTCACAGTTGTATCCTGGTGCTGTAGGTCAAGACCCCCCTCAAGAGCACAATGGCAGAACTGGATTAAAGTATTTGATGCTTATTATTCATATTACACACATTTTGGTACAAATGTTGCAATGTGACTTGTCAATATTTGAAACTCAAAACCTTGATATTGCCAAATGTCATTTTTTTTGTAGCTTATTTTTGTTACAAATGTGTAATTTGGACAACAACTAAAATGCAGCCTAAATGCACTGTAAAGTTTGTCACCTTGTGGTGTCCCCACCAGTGATTTCTTGTAACTGTAATGATGAAACGCATTGTTTTCAAAAATTCATAAATACACTGTGTAGCATCGAAAAGACACTGTGAGCATTTGGCACTGCAACTTTGTAGTCCATTGTAGTCTACAGGGCAGCCCCAGAAAAGACAAAAATGCCAGAGCTCCAAAACTGTCGCCATGGCCACCAGAAAGATGCTAAATGGTGGCCATCATAAATAAGGCCCCATGTTTCCCCAGGATTGTATTCAATTTATTTCATATTACATATTTTAAATAGTGATGGGCGAACCTGAACCACAAAGTTTGGGTTTGTATTGAACTTTCAGAGTTCAGGTTCCCAAACCCGAATGCAGACTTCAGCCAAAAGTTTGTGCTTGAGTTCAGCATCTGGCCAGCTGGCACTAGAAGTGTCCTCACTCAGGGTAGGCGATTTCAAATGCCGCTGCAGCCGCTAACAGCCACCCCCCAAAATTTGGGTCCACAGTGATTTCAATGGGGACTGGGTACGTGTCCCCAAACATTTTTTTAAAGTTCGACCAAAACTTGCCAGACTCAAACTTTGGGTGGTTCGCTTATCCTTAATGGAAATGTAATCCCCTTCTGATTTACGACTTTTCTGCTATTTTTTATGTAAGGAAACACCTTACTGAATCTCTTTTCTGTCATTATGGGGAAGACTGTCCCACTAGATGCAGGGTGCAGGATGCCTGGTCTGTTTACAACTGCTCTCACTCTTTGGCTGAATTTGCAATAGAGGAATGCATACATTGGCTCAATCATCAACAACTTTTATTGTTATGGACCTCCGATCTTGATTGCATGGGGCAAGGGGTGGGGCTACACCCACTTCTACACATAAGAATAGAATGCTGTTAATATTTGTTCCAAAAATCCTATAGAAACCACACCCCTAAACCTCACCACCACCACCCCATTGACCACAAACTAATTTAAGTTATCTCACTTTGCCTCCCCCCCCCCCCCCCCCCGAAAATGCTCAGTTTAGCTATACAGTACAGTTTAAAAACAATAGGAAACCTGAAATCTCAACATTACAACTAAACATTATAATTAAGCAAGAATAAGTGCCTGAAATCTGATATTTGTCAGAGGCAGGTGGAGAGAAATGTAGTATGCCTTATGTATAATGCATTCTAATAAATACCCAACAAAGTAGAAATATGTTTAGCTGATTGGAGGTGAAAAAAAGATAAGTGGGGGAACTGAGTATTTTTTATTAAACTTTCTCGGTCATAACTTCTTAAGGAATAAAAGGCAATTGTACAACAAGAAAGCTTTAGTAGCTACCTGCATCAAAACGAGGACTTGATAAATTATACATATTGGAGTGAAGTGCTGTTTTGCTTTACTAGCACTTTCTGAGTCACTGCATCTTCCATTTCTGAATGATGGGTTGTGGAACACGAAAGCATCCTCTGATGTTTTAGTGCTCCCTACTGAGTGACTTTGAAAGGTTTAGATTTCTTTATGAGGTTCAAGGTGGTGAATATTTTAAATTTAAATCAGCTAGCCTTTTGGACGAAGAGGTAAGTTAACATGTAAACGTTGTGTATTTAGAGTATTTTCCTATTGTGATTATTGGTGTATTTTTTGTGAAGATGTTGGTGCCTGTAGCCCTTTTGGGCCAAATTGTTACAGTTGTCAATGTAAAGCAGATGTATATATGCAATGCATGAGTATTAGAGAGTATTGCAGAGAAGAAAAAACATGTAGGAGCGGTCACAAGTAACCTCTGTTGTTGCATGTTGCAGTCTATAGTATTCATGAATAATTCTATTATGACATATAGAATCTATTTAAAGAACATATAAGCATAAAAAAGAGCATAATCATTTTTTGTCCCTTTGCGGGGACTTTGCAGTGAATTCAATTTCATGGTACATTTAATATAAATAATAACAGGTTATAAATATTCATATTGTTGAACTTAGCAAAGCCAAAGCATCAGGGTGCTAATTCTTATTCTAAAATATATATTTCTATAATAACAGAGCGACTTATAGAAATGTGTATAGCTATAATGCAGCAAAATCAGTAACACCCTTACTGCGATAACGCGTACAGTACATTACTGGTTGTGAAAATGTAAAGATTAAAGATGGCGACAAGCACAAAATATGAGGAGCAGCTTCCCTTTTAGGTGTTAAGCTGCATGCTAACTCTTTCCCCCCTTTCCCCTCCACATATACTCCACTCCACACATAAGGGCTGATTCAGCACTGTATTTTTTAACTTTTTTTTTAAGAGAAAGCTTATTATGATTTTTCTTCAATTAAAAAAAAAATGCACAGCCTAATAGATTGCTGAATTGCAAGGAGGGGAAAAATCTTGATAAAAAAAAAATCCAGTGCTGAATCAACCCTATACCTTTTTTTCAGCCTCCTAGTTACATTAAAAGAGCTACTGATTAAAATGTAGCGAACTTTGAACCCCATGTGGACAGCACAACATGTTTCTAATGCTAATGGCTCTACATTAGAAAACATTTGCTCCTGGAAAACTCATCCACCTCAAAACCAAGTCAGCTACATAATTCTGTTTTGGGGTGGGAAGCTCTTCAAAGTTTTTGAAATACCAGCTGAGTTCCCTACATGAGGCAAAGTGCTCCCCACATAGCTGGCACTTTGCAAAATTATATATCCCATATTCCTGTGGTGATGTGTGTGGCAATTGTTCATCTTCTCACCTTCTTCCATGCAACTCAGGTAGGTTCAACCAGCGCTAGTAAAGATGTATAGAAAGTTCTGAAATGTAATTAAAGCCTAGGAAGGGAAGAATGAGTATATGTAACTGAAATAGAGAATGGTGTAGCAACATCTAATGCTGTATCTAGTGCTGCTACAACTAAAGAAAACTTATAGTAGAAAGTAGCTCAACTACCAAAACTATATTTGAATCAAGAGCCTATATATATATGTGTGCCTTTGCTGGCTGTACTGTATACTCGTTCAGCTCAGATTTGTCTTGTGCTTTTATCATCACAGCAGTGATGTGGCTTTGGTCTGTGCAAATGCCAATGACTTGGTTAAGGTCACATTTAGACATTTTAAGTAGCCATGACCTACAAATGACTTCACTTACTTGGTTTTAATCTTCATGCTAGCCTTCATTTCCCACGCATCATCATTAAACCTTAAAGAACTATCGCAAGAAAATGATCCAGTAATAAAAATTCACATAGATATACTAGATAGCAACCAGTTTTATTTACAACATAAAAATGACATTTTGCAATCAGTTTTATTTACAACATAAAAATGACATTTTGCAATCAGTTTTATTTACAAAATAAAAAATGTCAGTGTCAATCTGACACCATTACTACAGAGCAACTTCCCATATTGCTGACAATGAGAGTACAGTGTCTTGACTTTGACATACTGATGACTATCTATAGGAAATGTAAGCCTTCTTTCTCCATCCACTATACCTCTTGAAACTACCTTACTATATTTGAAACCATTTTCAATAGATATACCTGGCACAATTTTCCCCCTATGACTGAAACTTCTTCTTTCAACCCCATGGCTGGATCAACTGATCAGCAGATCAGCAGAACCACCTGGAGACACATTCAAGTCTTTTCCTTGTTTTCATACATTTTAATAGGCCAAGATCTTGTATACAGCTGAAACTGGCATCCTAACAGGCATCCGCATGCCCTTAGTCCCATTTTAGTTTTCAGCAACTGCACATTTTATCTTGTATTTATTGAGTTTTTAGGTCTTATGCATAAAACTTCCCTACTTGACCCCTGTGAAAGCCCAGCTTCCAGCCCAATGTGAATGATTGCTAGTGGCTGAGAACATAAAGCATCTTTAAAAGGCCAAAAATATTTTTTCCTTAGGCATAAAACAGGGTGTTCTTCCCTACTTGACCCTTGTGAAAGCCCAGCTTCCAGCCCAATGTGAATGATTGCTACTGGCTAAGAACATAAAGCATCTAAAGGCCAAAAATATTTTTCAAGGCTAATGAAAACATATGAACACAACTTCTTATAAATAGCAAGACTGCATATTTTCAAGAAATGCAATATATATTACATTTATCACACACAATATAATCACTTTTAAAACAAAGCTATAATTCATGCAAACATAATATGATCATTTTATCAGTAAAGAGATGGGAGATGGAGGATCTTTAAGAATACATTCAAGGAATTAGGCACCAAGTTGAAGAGAGAGACCTCCAAGGTTGTATTTTCTGGAATACTGCCTGTGCCATGTGCTACACATGAATGACAGCAGGAGCTTAGAGAGTTAACTGCATGGCTCAAGTCCTGGTGCAGGGCAGAAGGATTTGGGTTCCTAGAGCGCCTGCCTGACTTTTCATTGGGGTACAAACTGTAAACTTAAAGTATATGTTCACAAATGCCAGAAGTCTGGCAAGTAAAATGGGGGAGCTTGAGGCTCTGCTACTAGAAGAAAATCTTGATGTTATTGGTGTGGCTGAGACATGGCTGGATTCCACACATGACTGGACTGTCAATCTTCAAGGTTTTGCTCTCTTCCAGAAAGACAGAGCAAATAGGAAAGGGGGCAGAGTGTGTCTCTATGTAAAGCAAAAATTCAAAGCATATTAATGAAGGAAAACTAGCAGAAAATTGTGATGATGTAGAATCCTTGTGGGTAGGAGTGTGGAGGTGATGTAAACAATGTTAAAATACAATTTACAATAATCTATAGACCCCCAAACATAACTGAGGAAATAGAAGGTCAGCAGCATAAACAGATGGTGGGCATCACAGGCAGGTACAGTGGTGGTGATGGGGGACTTTAACTACCCAGGTATCGACTGGAGACATGGTTCTGTTTCTTCTACAAGGGGGAGACCATTTCTCAGCTTGCTACAAGATAACTATATGTATCCGTTCATGGAGGCACCTACTAGGGGTGATGCTCTTTTGGATCTGGTCATATCAAATGATGATGACCTGATAGGGACCATAAAAGTCAGTGAAAATCTTGATAACAGTGAACACAACATAGTTGTATTCAACATAAACTGAAAGAAAATGTTTCTGTCTGGGAGGGCAAAACACTGAATTTTAGGACGGCTAACTTCCCCAGGCTGAGGTCTGTACTCCAGGACATAGACTGGGAGCATCTGTTGAGGAATAAGGATACAGATGCCAAATGGGAGTTCTTTAAATCAATTGTGAGTACCAACATTGCAAAATGTATTCCTATAAAAGTTGCTAAACAAGAAAAGTAATTTAAAAATTACAAGGCTGAGCTCTCAGCTGTAATCCTTGAAAAGTATGAATTAGTAAGTAATGCATGTAAGAAAGAAATAAGGCTTGCAAAAGCACAAAATGAAAGAGATGTGGCCAAAAAAGCAAAACAAACCCTAAACATTATTTTTAAATATAAACATTCAAAGAAAACTAAATCAGAATAGGTAGGCGCCCTAATTAATGATAATGGGGAAATTGTCACTGGGGATAAAGAGAAGGCGGAGCTGTTAAGTGGATTCTTTAGCTTTGTATACACAAGAGAGGGGCATGGCACCAACACAGGAGATGTCGCTGATAGCAATAGCCCAATTTAACACTAAACACGCTAAACATGGATATTATCCTAGAAAGACTAAGGGGCTATTTAAGAAACGCTAACGCCATGTAGTAACATGTAGCATCAGGTGAACGCTGGGCACAGTATGTGAAAACCATATATATGTATATATATCAATCTGGTGAGTGCCTCTATTAGCGTCATGTTGTGACACATGTATTACTAGTGGCGGCTCAGTGTAAAGCGCCGGCCCTGTATGTTCAGCAGTGCCATGTAGCACCTGTCACTCAGCAGCATTTTAATGAATTATTTTTTGCAATTTTAGGATCAAATGATTGTGTGGCCTCTCCAACCAAACACTTATATTTTTATATTTTGATTTTTTTATGCAGAATTGTATGTGCAGGTCTGCCATTGTAGTGTCATTGTTACAGTGTTAAAACAATGTCACTGTATATTTTTTAGCTCTGGTGCTGGTGTTTATGTGTCGAGAAACAGATTTTTTTTATATAGCATCTGGCGCTCAACGCTAGAGCACCCAGTTTTAGAGCCCCAATGCTGGATTTGTGTTTGATTTTCTTAAATATGGGCTTCAGCACTGAGTGTCAGACACACTTTTCTGGTGCTACCTATCATTCGCTGCAGCGTTGTCCTGTTATATGTTGTTGTTGGGCACTACATATGCATTGATTCAGGGAGAGCACTTCTACAGCGCCATCCAGACATCACATTTATCAATGCTGGACAGGATACTACAGCGTCACTTGTCCAGCTGCTATGCTAGGTTATAGTGCCAGACAACTGCTTGCATCATCCATTATAGGTGGTGGAGGTATAGTTGTGACTACTGTTTTTTAACTTTTACTTCTAATTTCTACTGTATATGCTATTGCATAATGCACATGCACTGAAGGGTTTTCAGCATATGTCTCGTTTTTTATTACCAGCAGGGGTTTAAAGTCCCAGGCAAAAACGAACTTTCTCCCTCTTCATCCCCCATGGGAACAGTATATAATAAATCATTTTAAAGCATGTGAAAATCTGATGTATGATGTATTCCAAGCTAAATTGATTTATTTGCTTCATTTTCTGGGTCATGGTTGAGCTTGGGCTGTAGCCTCTGTTGTGTTGTGTTCTGTTGTTCTGTTGTGGTTAGAGACAGCTGTGGGACCACTGTGGCTTGCTGTTCTCACTCACACTGAGAAAACCAAGGTACAGAGTAGCTGTAGGACCACTCTTTTGCATGATCCTGAAGGAATATCATTAAATTAAGGGCAAGCACTAGAGCCCTGCTTCTGCCTTGTACTTCAGGAATTGGAGGAGAAACACATGGGTCAGGCACCAGGTGAGCAGCTTGCTGGCTAACTATAACTGTTGCATTTAGAGTAACTTTAAGGGGTAACTCTCCCCTGGTGCTGAGACAGGATGGGGGCTACAAAAAAAACTCCCTACCACACCTGAGATCCAGCAGCTCTGTGCGTGTGTCTGTCTGTCCATTCAAGTAAATGGGAGGGTGGGGCAGTGGTGGCAGCTTGTCTGTGTAGCAAATCCAAGATGGCTGCTTCCAGCACCGGAATCTCCAGGGATTGCATTGGATCCAAGGCAAGGTAAGGACTGGACAACTCCTTTAAGTTGATGTTAGTAGAACTGTGTGGCTTGAGTGCCAATTTGTCTTTCCCCTATGCTTATATGCATGAGATGTACAGCCTGGTTCTGTCTGAGCTACAATTAATGCATTGGAAGATAAATTCAGTGAAGGCTTGCATTCCCTGTAGAAATCTTTTGTGCATAAGGGCTGAGTACAAAGAGGATAGAATCCTTAGCTGAACAACAAATACATGTGAAATATTTTTTTTTCATTTTATTGGATACCTGCTAATGTAAAGAACACGCATTATGCTTTATGAAAGGGATAGAGCGATCCTTAGCTATCCAACAATACAAGCCTTTAGTGTTTTTAAATTTTCATTTTGAGGTCAATTCAGCGACTGATTATATAGAGCCAGACAAAAAGTATTCAACTCTTGATATATTGCCATAGAAAATGTATTCACAATGTTTATTTTGTATACTGATCAAAAAATACAGTTATTTTTATAAAGAAAAACATATGATTCACCAAACCATAACCTCTGAAGTGAGTAAAAATAGCTAAATATAGACACATTGTACATTTAAGAGGACCCCAGTATAAATATGTGTTTATCTTGAAATTCTGTGGCTGGAGAGACTATACATACATGCACAAAAGTTGGATGCGTATTTCATTACTGCCACAGCGTGGACAGCTTTTAAGTCGCAGAACTGTGGCCTCTTGAAATTCCTTAGTGTTATGGTGGAGCACTGTGCTGGGGGAAATCCCAAAAAGGCACACCTTGAGGCAAAAAGGCCTCTCCCTCTGGCGGCAGCATTTTTCCTCTGACAAGAAGCTAGAGAGAAAAGAGTAAGGCACCTGTGTGCTAGTGATGGAACTGACGGAGGAAGCTGCAGATAGCGTTGTAGGATGCCATAGATCAGCACCTTGCAAGTATGTCATACACCAAGATACTGGAATGTGGCCTTCAAAGATCTTCAAGGTAACCACCAGGGGCTGGGGGAATGGTAAATTATTGAGATATTGCAGGTAAAAGGATAATTTAGTCTGCTATCTGCCACCTGTAACATGTGGGTGGCTTGGTGATATCCCTGCCCAGTTACCCACATCCCATCCTGGGCACTGGGGCTGTGGAAGAGCACTAGACCTTTGTCCAAGGGCACAGGAGGGCATATGTCACAATTCATAACAGCTCAAGGTTGGCGGTTTGCCCTCTAAGCACTGAGAATACCGGCTCCTATGTATGGTGCCCCAGGCTTGTAGCCTTGGGGGGGGGGGGGGGCTTTTTCATTTTTAAAAATAATGAAAACAGGGAAAGCTTGTTGTTTGAATTACGCTTTTCCATAGACTGGGAAATTGGATTTGGCTTTGGGAATTCCAAAATGACAAACATTTGAGCATATTTAACCAAACATATTCCAAACTAAAAACAAGCCTCACACACAGGTTGTGGAATGATTTTATTCATTTATTAAAAAGCTTAACCATGTGAGGAATTGACTTCCGGTGATGACCGGAATCACAAGCCCACTTACAATGACTTTGACTGACAGTGTCAATATGTCTGATAGAGAATTTGTGGCTGAACTCATTTATGTTTCCAATACAGATTGACAGCTCTTGAGCTGTTGTAGAAGATTATGAGAATTTAGTGTCTAGATGTGCAAAACTGATTCTCCACATTATTAAAACTTAAATATGCACTTTTTCTACAGATTTCCTACTTCCCTAGAATTTATTTACAGAGTTTTATTTTTACTACTAAGATGAACAATTTCCAAAAGTGACACCTTTTTATAGAAACTTCAGCTAACTATGATCATATTAGAAGAACTAGGCTGTGGAAGGTCATAAATGGATTTCTGTTTTTAGATGAGTTGAAGCTAAAATTGACAACATGTCACACATGTACTACAGAAAAACAGTGCAATGCAGTTGGAAGGTTTAGCACTGCACAGCTATGTTTTATTAGCCCATAAACATTTCTGTCATAGGAATAAGGTGCATTTTTATCCTGTACTCTTTGTATAGGAAAAAGTACCTGATCGATGAAGTCATCTGCTGCTTACTGTGCTCTGTGTGTAGCGAGACATTGGTAGATAACCTATACAACAGCGGAGAACGATTTCAGCATAGTGTATTACATTATACCACAATGTCCTTTTCATTTTGTGGTTGCACAAATAAGTGAAAACCCCAGGAACATCACTGAACATTTGTATTTTGTCTCTTAGCTGTTCTCTATTACTGTTGGAAAGCAATTTGAAGTTGGGTGCTCTTTTGGCAGGTAGATCTTTTTGATGATCAGTGTGAACATATTAGCTTTGATCTAAAATAATGCAGGCAGATTCTATTTACTTCTAAGTAGCACAGATGACTTGAAAACATTTTATGTTATTGTTGTTGTTATTATTACTATTACCATCATATTATTTTACTGACAAGATAAAAAAACACAATAGTCAGCTTTGGTATTTCATCACCCGTTGGGATTTTCCCAAGACAGTTTGAAGTATCTGTAAATTATGCATGCAGTGCCCAACAATGTGGCCTTTTGCAATTGACTAAGGTAATAGTGTATTTTAAAGTTTATTTGTTTCAAGTGCCGCCCAAGGTCATTTGGGACATGATCACTGGAATCACTGCTGCAGGCCAGGGAGTAATCTTCAAATCAAAAATGTCTCGATTTTACTGAGTTTCCTCTCATAATCTCATCTTTCTCTGGATACCAAAACATCAACAAGCCACACCTTTTTTGTTCGGCAATGCTGATGTTGGATTATTATCTCATACCATGCAAATTCACAGCACATTAAGTAGTAATTACAAAGTAGTAACTACACTACAAGCAGACAATGTGGGAAGTGAAGCCTTCCTACTGGTGTGGCCAACAAAGAACCTGTGTAGTGACGTGTTTAACTTTATGTCCTGTCTGTCAGCAGGACAAGGTCATATAATGAGTTTATAGTTTACACAGATCCTGAGCTAAACAAAAGCAACCTAGCAAATAATCCTATCTAGGTATAAAAATATTATTGTCCCTAGTGTCAAAGTCACCAAATTAGCATTCTTTTTAGATGGTCATTGTATGGTTGCATACACATGCCCTAATTGCAGCACCTAGGGAGCAGTTGGGAGGTTAGGTGCCTTGCTCCCCTGCTCCGCTAATGTATTTTGCCATTCACTCTTGGCCTGTGACTGATTGCTTTGGGGGAGTCTTTTATACCGGCAGAGTGAGATGACATCATCTGACTTCCGTTAAAAAAGGCACCTCCCTGTGGGGAAAGCGAGCAAGCCGCCACCAGTTCCTATCTACTAATATATATATATATATATATATATATATATCTTTGTCATATATTTGCTGCATTAAAAAACAATTACCTCTCTGTAAACACAAGGCCCAAAAGGAAAACCTTCCTTATTTAATTCTTTGGTAGCAAATAGGGATTCTATAGTTTAATGATAATGTAGGTGTGGTATGGATTCCTTTTGCCCTCCCTTTATTTCATAATATATTCTTAACCATTTTATGTTCTGTTTCAACAGGTAGGGAAGTGACAAATTACACTATGAATCAAATATGAGGCTCCTTTCCCACCGATGCGCTTTTGCACTACAATGCTTTGGACTGTGTTGATGTTTACTTGCATTTTGCTTGCTTTTGCATTGCATTGTCGTAGACTTCTATGCATGCAGGACTTTTCCAATGCAAACGGCTAGGTGTGAAAGGGGCCTGGAGGTGTGCAGCAAAGGACCACCCACCCTATCCTGTAGGATAATAATTCACTTTTATCCATATGTGTATTAAAAGAATTCATGCGTAAAGTCCATGCCTGGGCCTTGTTTTAAAGCACACAGCACTGTCCTTCAATGTTATTCAAGCTCAACCACCCTTTACTGTTGTAAAATATGTCTCCATTCATTGTATGGCTTTCACTGTCTGCTCCCTGCAAAGTTTCCTCCATAGCTGGGTGGACCTAGATTGCTTGGAGCTGAACGCATGCCATTACATAAGCCCTAGTCTGCACTTTCTCTTTGATCATTAGCTATGGCCAAGGAAAACTAGGGGGGGGGGGGGGGTTTGCCAATCGGATCGGTCAGGACCAGAAGTAGCAGGAACCAGAATTGACGTTCCTGATTGGTAAGGAACCCACTAGCCAGGACCCTTGTTAGGATTCCTGCCCTAAAATACGCACTACAACTCCAAAATGTTGCTCAAAATGTAATTTTAATTATAGTAAATATATAATGACATCTTAAAGCACAAGAATAGCATGGAACTTGGATAAAGACAAAAACATAAAAACATTTCAATCCACACTTCTTAATGGTACCTCTAAGTTATTCAAAATGTATACTATATCCTTCAGATACAGCAACTACATGTATCCTATATCCTTCAGATACAACAACTAAAACATGACTATGGCTAGTTCATGGAACGTTGGCTTACCTACACAGCATTCATATGGTCAATCATGGGTCCTGTTCGCTGAAAAGCTCCAAGGCCAATATGTTCCATGAACTAGCCATAGTCATGTTTTAGTTGTTGTATCTGAAGGATATAGGATCGTAGGACACAGCAAGGTCAGGTGGGTCTTCAGCCCCACAGATCACTGTCCATGATGGGCGTCCCTCGTCAATTGCTCCCGAGCATCCTGTCAACACAGTGGTTTGCTTCTCATATTTATACCATTCAAGATGGTCCCACCCAAGAGCTGGCTGAACTCCAAGGGGTACAAGCAACTTGTTTACTATGCCCTGTCATAGTTGCGTTTGAAGCTGTATATTTTGATAAACATGTTTTTAAATTTGCTGTATCATAGTTGTTTTTCATCCTGGACATATCAATACATGTTTCTGACTTATATTTGCTGCATCACAACACACTGGTCACAAAATGTCCGCCAGTTGCAAGATGGGGTCCAATCTCAAAGCACAAACTTGCACAGCAAAATACAAAATGGCGGCCAGGTTGCCACTTTTATTATCACAGGGGGGCATCCTCTTGGTGTGCAGTCTCTATAGGCAGGAACTAGGGCCGGTGACAATCTGTGTTCTATGAAAAAATGACTTTCAATCAACTGAGATAGCCTGCCAAAATGTAGTTAGTCCACCATCATGGAAACATTCAAGTTTACAACTTCAGCTTGAATATGTATACATATAATATATATATATATTATATATATATATACTCCATATCATCATTATTTGTAACCATTGACTAGACAAGACATAATGCCAATAGAAGAATGTAATCACATTATCTGATAATTTTAATATTAAGAGCATTAGTTCCCATTTTTTATAAAATTATATTCGTGGAATAGTAATACTTTGCCTCATTATACGAATGTAGAGGCAGAATGAAATCCAGCACTTTTAATTAAGTGGCAGAAACAAAATCTGAAAAATAAATGAGAACTCTCTGTGCTAACACAGTCTAGAGGCTGATGGATTCTCGTCTGCTGTAACTTGTAAGAAAGTAGCCACACGGTAACCATATTTCTGCCTGTAAGATTTTCTGTCCTCTCTCTGATGTCATTTAGCTGTCTGAATTCAGGGGCTGCTGACTCTTTGCTTGTGGACAATGGAAGTTTAACAACATCAATAACTGAGAAATATGTTTTACCATCTAGAATGATAGATAATTAAACCTAGTTTAAACAAGGCTGAATGGCCATTGCATCAAACCGCTGGCATCATTTAACAGAGTTATTACTGGTGACAATGGTCTTTTTAGCTGACAATAGCTTGTTTGATCATTATCAATATACTTTTGCTAGTATATTGAAGCAAAATCAATACATTTTATGGTTAGTAAAGATAACTGGATATGTTACATCAATAAATCTTGTGTTTTGCATGCATTATTTGGTATAGTTATTCAGAGCTGTTTGTGAGCTATTAGACTTGATTGATGCTGTAGTCAACTTAACAGCCATTAATGCAACTGCTGGATTATATTTATGCACTTCTAACTAAGTACCATAATTTTTAATTGTAGTTATTTGTAGCAATTTAAATGTTATGCTTTTTTGTTTTGCAGGGTAGGAGAGGAAAACCAGGCCCCCCCGGCAAAGATGGCTTACCTGGACCATCTGTAAGTACTTAGCTATTGCTTGCATTATGTGGATTCCAGTTACATATATATGCTGCTGTTTCAGGTGCATATCATCTACTATGTGACATTAAGAGGGTTCTGCTTAAAGTGGACCAAGTACCTTTTTTTTCCTCCTCCTGTCCCATCAGTGCTCCCCCCACCACCGCCCCAAGTACCTGGAGCCAATCCATCTTCCTCTTCCTTTACTAGTTTTTTTTTCTAAATGGGGCACACAGTGGGACAGAATCAAGGGATGGCCAAACAGGGTTTTGGTTTGCATTATGAAATCACTAGAAAAGGGGGTTTACGTTTAATGTAACAAAAAACCTATATTTGGGAACCATTGACAAAATCAAATTTGGATTTCCTATTTTCTGCCTCTGACACTGGACTTTTCCCATCAAACATTATACAAATGGTCATCTGTCTGGGATTTAGATAGAAAGGGTAAGTGAATATTTTTTTCTAAACTCTGTGTATGGTACCTGCTGACAGTCCTGTACCCTCAGTGCTAAGGGAGGGGAGTGATGTCTGCATAGGAATTTATGAGGATAGTTGCTTGCTGTTTTACAGGATTATATTATTAAGTTCAGAGTTGTGCAAAGTTTGTGTCTGTGAAAACTATAATTATAGAAAAAATTGAAGATACAGTGAATGTTGCTCTCCAATCTGGGGGGGGGGGGGGGGGCATAAGACTTTTTATGGGACTAATTTTTGCTTATGCCATTTTTATTGCAATACATTTACTAAATGCTTTAAGTTTCAGCAATATTTGAGAGTAAATGAAATCCTCCTAAGCAGCTGCAGCCAACGTTTGTAGGGAAGATTAAGATGGCTTTGGGAGATTTTTAAGTAATGCCATCTCACTTTTCACTTTCAGCTGTAGAGTAGAATGTAACACAACTTGAATGGATTTTATTAGGATAAGGGGTGATGACAAGAATAATATATGGAGCTCCTATGCCGGTGACACCTTGCCAGTTTACTGTGACACCAATGGTTTTACTGTTAAATAAACTTGTTCACCATAGAGTAGACTAATATTTGGCTTTAAATGACCTTTATGGCTTTACAATTGTCCTTTTATGGGCTGTGATTTAGGGTTGATCTGCAATAGTCAAGCACTGTACAGGTAACTAGTAAAGCAAAATGTATTATACATTGTGAACCTTATATGTATGCATGATGAATTTCACAAGACAAAACAGGATTGTGACAAGCCGCTACAGAATTTATAGTAAAGTGGAATCCCAGGGTTTTATTGACATTTATATACTATCTATTCTGGTGATAAAATCTGACATTAAGCCAAGCTGATGCATCACCTCTAACCATCTTGATACAAACTTTAGGGTAAAAAAACAACCATTCTCACTGTGCAATATTGTTGTATGCATGTATAAAGACAAGTTGGCGATTGTCTAAGATCCTCTGATACATTCAAGTAATAAATCAAACAGGAAATCGGTGCCTTAGCATTAAGTAAAGAAATATATTCAATAAGGAAACATTCAGGCTATCATGGAATTGATCACCTTAGCTCTGGGAGGCTTTGCGGCATACAGGGACAATGAAATATAAGCCTGAATATGATAAAGTAAGACTACTCCTAGCTCTTGAGACCGATAAAATGTGGGTAGTGGTTACATTTTACGTAGAAGTTACATTTTAAAATATATTTGAAAAAGCAATTATTGCAAAATGTTAGATGCCAGTATATTTTAAAATAAGAAAAATGAGGGATTTTGTCTTAGCTTTTTTAGAATATATTTTTACTTGTAAAGCTGCATGGAAAGCATAAATAAGTGTATTTACTTATAATCCAGAAACTTTTGCCAAGGCACTTGGTGGAAAGTTTTAAAGCTTTAAAAGATTTAAAATCATGGTGAACATGCGGTGTAACTTAAAAAAAAGCTTTATGCACATTTCTTCAAATCCTTAAACGAAATTTACAGCATCTTTACAATTGATGGATGAACAAATTCCAAGATAAGAACATTAAGGTCTTAAAAGAGAAAGCTTCTTATTGAATTTATTCTGGACCCCAGCTTTCTTGGTCTGGCCTGCTGATCTAAGCCTACCATCTTGCATCTTTGACCTAGACTATGTACTGTAAATAGTTGAGCATTGCTTACCATAAAGTCTATATAATTAGCAATAGTCTGGTCAGTATTTAAGCAATATTGGAGAACCCCACTTGGCATGTATTTACTAAATATTTAAAACTTCTCTTTGTTACACATTAGTTTCAAAATGCAGAGAAGCCACAAATAACTTCCTGGTTAAGGTAGAAGTGGGGAAACTGCTTCTAATTGAGTCCTGCATGAGTGGGATATGTTTTACTAAAAGAAAAACCTTGCTAATATTTCAGCTTAAGAGGGCAGTCCATGCAAAAGTAATAATAAGACAGCAGGCAGCTTCACTTCTTTCAGAGCTGAGTAGAAGACTTAGCAGGGCTCCAATTGCCCTTCCTTTCACAGGGCAGTTTGCCATTCTACTTGTCCATGACTGTGCATGTTGTCCAACAGCTACTATGTCCCTTAGAGCTCTCAGAGCAAGTGTGCACAGCAAGCCATAGAGGTACTAAAGTTTTCTGACCACAAAAAGTTCTTAAATAAGATACAACATTTCTTCATACTTAAAGAAGTTGTCTTAACCCCCCCCCCCCCCCAACCCTGCCTCTCTCCCATTGGCGCTAAATCAGGACAGGTTACCACAAAAAAGCTTACCTCGCCCTCTATCCAGTGCTGTTCCCCCAGAAATTCCAGCACTGGGCTCAGCCATCTTGAAGGGGGTGCACCACAGAGCAGCATCGCCAGCTCTGTGCACAGCCCCACCCACGAACGGGCACATGCACTGATCAGGTGATGCCGCTCTGTGCACTGTTTGGGTGACTGCCACCTGTAAGTCAGTGACAACAATGGATTTCAGGTGAGATAAGTTTCTATTTTTAATACCCCCATCTGCTTCAGAAGACATCTACCTTTAGTAGAAAAGCATGCTTCTAAATTTGTAGTAAGTATAGGCGTGTCCGCTCTTTTGGTTAAAAACCCCAATTTGCATTAGGCTTTCTTTAGACTAAAGTATCACAAAAACACATTACAAAAACTGGTCAGTTGCATGTCTCCAATTATCTCTAGCCATGATAAGAATGAGTTACTATTTAGTGATAGCAAAATCATGGCAAGCTTGCTTTTCCAAGAAGCCTGAAGAGTATGGTGTGAGTATCATTAAAGTAATAGTTCAGACAATTAAGAAAACAAAAGGGATACTCACCTTTTGTTTTGCCCCCCCTCCCACAGTCATCAGTTCTTCCACACTAACCAGATCATCGATCAACTGCGGGGAAAAAGATGAGTATCCCTTTTATTTTTCTGTATTGACTGACTAATACTTAAAACTTCCAAAAAACTATTTATATGATAGGCTATATCAGAATGTGTTTGTTCACAAGGCTTTCAAGAACATTGCTTTATCGTAAGGCACAAAGATCACAACAACATTCTGCCGAAAGTAACCAATTTTTCTTTAAAGAATTTCACTTTCCTGTGTGTTTTTCCTCTGTGCAGTGGCATCCTGAATTGGGATGCCCCACTGTGTGTACCCCCCCCCCCAGATATACACTTGCTTTGCTTTCGCTCCCATGGCAAAGACTCGGGCGTCGTGCTCAGCTGATCAGCCTGCTCGCTGTCACTGATCTCCCTTTGGTGCCACCGCAACACTAGCCACATCTCAATGTCCACCTTGCAGCTGTAGCAGAAAGGCTAGAGGTGAGCAGGGATGCGTCCAGAGTGCACAAACGCGGCAAGGGCTCAAGGAGAGGGTGAGTGAAACTGGTGATCGGGGGTCCAAGGAGTGGAACTTGGATGGCCCTCCCATGTTCCTCTTTAAATAAAGTGTTTTAGTCAAACACAATAAAAAATAGCAACTTGCTTGAACCCGGACCATGCAATGATCATATAAATGAATATATAATTGTATTAATAAATCTGTTGCAATGCATCAATAATGACTAAATGGCCACAAGTGTCCTAATAAATATATTATTCAATGGAAACCCCATTTAATCCACTATACTATTTTCAATTCATATATAGAGGAGACAATCTTCACAGCATTCTCTCCATCACAGCAACGCACATGCACACATCACAGTAAGTTGTAAGCCACCTGTGCCACCTATTTACATTTCAGTATCAGACTCATGCCTGCTTTACAATGCATCACAGCTGGTTACAATTGAAATTAAGATACAGCATTTCTTCATACTTAAAGATGAAGTCCAGTTTGTCTTAAACCCCCCCCCCCCCCCCCCAACTCTGCCTCTTTCCCATTGGCGCTAAATCAGGACAGGTTACCACAAAAAAAGCTTACCTCGCCCTCTTGCCAGTGCGGTTCCCCCAGAAATTCCAGCACTGGGCTCAGCCATCTTGGAGGGGGTGCACCAGGGAGCTGAAAGGCTTTACATGATGAGTCATCTTGCATGTTACATTCACAATAGGAAGTAGACATAATGCTACCCAATTTATTATACTCTCCACATCATTTATAGCACCATAAATGCTGTTTCCTCTTTAGAACAAAGACATCCATGATCCTCCAAAATGACCCAGTGGTCATAACAATAGATAAATAATTACGTACTATTTAATAGATCAACCCTAAACAAGTGACAAGCTTACTGAAAGGAAAAAGAGGGGGTTCCAGATTTTCGAAAGTACCATTGTAATTGTCCTACTACATTTTTAGGTAGATTTTCCAAGAGAAGGAAGACTGGGTTATTTTAACATGGGGTATAAAAGTCACACTTCTTGCTACGCAGCAGATTTTTAGTATTCAAACATTTTCATGAATGCAACATTTTTTTTCAACATATATACAGGTATATAAGTCGTTTTAAAAGTGTATCCATTTACTAAATGACTGTTGCTTACACTCATCTTATTAATTACATATAATTGATTGTGAAATCATTATTACATAGAGTACCATCAAAAGTAAGAGTCAGAAAATTCAATATACAGGTGTAGAATGTCATGTTTACCATCTAGCAAATGTGGGCGTTAGTGGCCTAAACAACCTTATAGATATTTATAGTGATGTATAGGAATAATGGGAAGCAATCTTGTAATTCCTTAGAACTGGAATTCAACATTTTTTGTCTTTTCTATTTCATTTAAATGTTGAGGACATCTGTCATAAAAATGTTGAATTTGCATGAAGACTGTCGTAGTCACCTGGATACATAATTAGTAAGCTCTGCAACAGCTTAGGGACAAATAGCCAATGTGTGCCAAAGTTCTTACATTTATTTTTGTTCAGTGTTTGCAGCATAGTATTCTGTAATAATAGTAAAAACGGTGCGGTGTGTACAGAGGTATAACAAAAATGTATGTTACCCTTAAATACAGATTGCACAAAATGCATCACAAAGCACATTAAAAACATTCGTACCATAAAAACTGGCCATTTTTGGCTTCCTCTGTGCATGAGTGTTAAGCGTCTAACCTTCTCATCAGCATATACCTCTGCTGCTGAGCTGTTGTGAGCAGCCCATCAACCAGCTTCACCTAAGGTTGCAGTAGCAGAAGCGCTGCTGTAACTTACCGGAGCCCCAATCCTCTTCTTCCAGCAGCGGAGGAACAGCGACACTAGAATTGTCCTCACTGGTGGGAGCCGGTGGCCACCTTTTTGTAGCCCGGCTGGAGCCAGTTTGGGACACTGCTGCTCCGCTTCTGCTGCTGACAATAGAGGATTGGGTCTCAGGTATCTTACATCAGCGCTTCTGCTGCACACTCTGCACCCCCGCCACAGCCACCCCCCATAGTTTGGGTCCCCATTGATTTCAAAGTTTGGTTGAGCTTGCCGAAACCAAACTTTGCGAGGTTTGTCCATCTCTAGATTTGGGATTTACCACTGTGTGAAACCCCCCACAAATCCCCATTAAAACCTACCCGATCGCCGATCTAGTGGCTCATGTATGAGCCCTGGCCACACTAAGCTATACCTTTAGCCAGATGCATGCCCGTGGCAGGTATTTGGGAATGGCTGGTCCAGGCACATCCCCTGCTAGAGGCTAGCGGGGATGCAGACATCAGCACGCTTGGCTTCATTGGTTGCATTCAGCCGTTAGCCGATTCTTAGCCAAATCGGGCCGAACAAGCTGATGCTGCACGCCAGCACATATGCCATAGGTTTGGGGAAATGGGAGGTTTCTGGGTGATCTATGGTGTTTCACCCCCAGGAAGCCCTGCCCCGGGGGGGGGGGGACCAAAACTTTTGGGTTTTTGGCCACTTTAAGTTGTACAATACAATTATATGCATTTTGAGGTCATTGACTGTAATGTGGGCTTGCTCGTCTTGTTGGGGAAGCCCAGAGACAACTAGCATTGTCAGTTTCTCTTCTCTTAGGAAATCTTCCTCATGGCTGCTCCGTGACTTTTGACCTTTGACTTTGGAATCAACCTAATAACACTGAGCTATTTGGGAACTATATGGGCTTATTTTCAGGGTAGGTCTTATTTTAAGTGAAACGGGATATATATATATATATATATATATATATATATATATATATATATATACAGTATATAAAATAAAAGTACTGTGGTCCCCTGCAAAAGGACATTTTGCTTCCTTCTTGGTGAGAGGGCTAGTGAATAATGCCTGTATCCTCCCTTCTCTATTTTAAATGTATAAATTCTTAGTTTATACATCCTATTAAGAGCTGCATGTGCTAAGGAAGCATAGTGGGTAATTTTGTATGCATGGAAAGAATGGGTGGTGTGGGCACGCCCCCAGCTAGAGGCTCGCAGGGATGTTGCTCCATTTGCACCTGACCATAAGACACACCCAGGGTTTAAAGGAAGAAAATAAGAAGAAAAATATTTAGAAACAAAGAGTGCTAAATTACCCCCTCACAAACACCCCATTACAGGCAGTTAGTGGCATCCCTTATTACATGCAGTTAGTTGTATCCCCATTAAAGGCAATGTGTAGCATCCCTCATTACATGCAATGTATGGTACCCCCTAATTAGAGGCAGTGTGCAGCATACCTCAGTTAAAGCAGTATAAGGCATCCTTCATTACAGCCAGTGAGAGGCATCCCTCATTACAGGCAGCAGGCAGCATTCCTCATTACAGCCAGTGTTCGGCATCTGTCATTACAACCAGTGAGCGGCATCCCTCATTATAGCCAGTGTTCGGCATCCATCATGACAACCAGTGAGTGGCATCCCTCATTAATGCCAGTGAGCAGCATTCCTCATTACAGGCAGTGACCGGCATTCCTCCTTACAGCCAGAGTGCAGCATCCCTCAGTACAAGCAGTGAGTGGCATCCCTCATTACAGACACTCCTCATTACAGGCAGTGTGCATTATTCCCGATTACAGGCAGTGTGCAGCATCCATCATTACAGACAGTGAAAGGCATCCCTCATTTCAGCCAGGCATCCCCTCCCCATTTGCATGTGTGAGGAGAGAGTGCAATGGAGGACCAGCGGACAGGAAGCAGATAAATTTACACTTTCTGCCTGCCGGTCCTCCAATTCCCAGCCCTTCACACACATATAGACACACATATGCACACACACACATGCACAGACACAAAATCAGAGACCCACGAACACACATGCACAGGGACAAAGATACACACACACAAAGACATACCTAAAAGCTCTCGCCAGTTGATCTTGGTTCTTTGTGGGTGGGTGGGCGGGGCCTGTTTACGGGCAGCGCCTTGATTGGGTGCTGACCATTCATAGGATGTACACCCACACACAGGCCATGGCCACCCAATAAAGGGAAAAGAAGACGCCTGGACTGCTGTGATTCGGTAGGAGTGTCTGTAATGTTTTTGGTTTTGGTTTTTGTTTTACAATCGCTTAAAGAGGCAGGGGAAATAAGTGCGTCTTATGGCGTGAACATGCCTGTCCTCCTGCCTTATGCTGGGTATATATGTTTGATTAGCATTATATCATATTTTAAATTAAATTAGATTTAATTTGATATTTATTTTAGATTTAAATTAAATGAAAGAAGATTTCTATTTTTGTCATTTTTTTAAAGCTGTTTGAACATTCACAGTCACTCCGGCAGTTTGAATATAATTATGGTAGGACAAAGGGTGATCAAAATATCTAATATTACTTCCAAAGAACAGATAACATGACTTCACTGAAAAGAGAAAATTAGAATCACCATAAAGCAAATTAGCATCAGGCAATATTGCACAGCTCTTTAAACAAGGGCAGACTGCAAAGGTTGACATAGGCTAAATGAGCCAGTATTTAAGATAGGATATGTTTCTTTTTATCTAATTAATTTAAAAGATAAGGACTGCTTGAGTTGAGCAGAAAGAAAGGATTATACCCAAGCCTGGACTATGAAATAACAAGTAGAGCCACTCAGCTATAAATGAGATTCATTTTTAAAAGAATTATAAGGAGAAATATGCAAATACTTGATGTAATTGTGGGGACATGAAGAATTAGTATCTACATTTTGAAAGTAAGGCCTTTATAGATGAGTGACATGGGCAGACTGTTTCCCATTGAAATATAGTAGGCCTCACTCTTGGCTTCATTCCAATCAAGGCACATCAGTGTAATGCGCTGAGCAAAGAAGCGATGTAGCAAGCAATGCTCATTAAGTTCAGCACACACAAGGCTCAGCAAGCTGAAAAGCCAAATCAATTGCATTATTTTTACATTATTTCTGCCTGCCAAAATTGTCTACAGTATAGAGGACTGCCTGATGCATAGCACCATTCCCTTACCATTATGTAAGATTATTTAAAATGTAAAAGCATTTTGTTAAACCAGCATCATAGAATATTTATCAATTGTTTTCCTGTTTCCATCATGGTTAATATTCAATGGGGGAAATAGTATCCTACTTACCAGACCACACATCAACAGTCACTACCAATGTTGTTCAGCATTAAAACTCTACATGAATTAGATGCACTGCCATGGAATTTAGTTCATTCAGAACACCATATTTGTATATAATCACAAGACAATAAAATAAAAATGTATAGTTAAAGCTGTCCTCCAGTAAAAATAAAAAAAGAAAGTTTAGTAAATTGCTTCCCTTCTTATGATCAGTGGCATATGCAGTTTGATAGGTCTTAACTCCTTGCAGATGATGTGGCATGGCATAAAGATTAATCACTCTTAATCACATGGGGAGGCCATCTTGCCACACACCTAATAGTCCTGCTTAGACTTGAGAATTAAGGGGGTGCTGAGCCAGCAGCAATTCACACCAAAATGAGACAGATACATGTCCTAATAAGTAGGAGAAGCTTTCCTGACATTTTTCATGCACACAAATTCTGAGTAAACAGCTAATGTAGCAAAAGACATCTGTGTGAAGAAACCTGTTACAATGTATCTCTATGGTGGCAGTGGCCGCAAAAGCGTTCAGTCAGGGGATACAATGTATACAATGCATTTTTACTCAATGATGATCATTACAGCTGAAGGCTTACTCCTTCTAGCTAGAAGTTAGAGATGATTGCACAAAGCTATAAGGAGATTTTGCCTGAGATACCCTGTTTTTCCGAATCAGCTCATTCATGTGTGTGGCAAGATGGCTGCCATGCATGCTTAAAAGTGCAGAATCTGCCTACTACTCCAAACATCTGCATGGTGTTAATTCTTAATAAGATTAATAAGATTATGCCACTGATTGTTACAGATAGGCTTTAGGGGAGCAATTTACTAAGCTTTCATCTTTTTACTGGAGGTCCTTTTTAAGGATTGTTTTGTCCAAAGCACTTAACTCTTTGTTAAATTGCTTCCTCTGGGATCTATGAACTACAATCCCATCTGTACATAGGTATGGCCACCCAAGTCCGTGCCAGCGGATAAGAAATAAAAGGGGGATCAGACCAGGAAGGAGCAGCCAAACAAAATAATATCAACTTTTTATTTCAAATAACTACTCAGGAAGGGGTACCCTTGTATAGTCTAGGTTGCTCCTCAGTGGAACCCATTTATATTTTATTTTTTTATTAAACCCCCATTTAACCTTTTACATCCACCTTTATATTTCCCTTTATTATCTCGCATTATATTTCTATCTCTCTCACCATATTATACTTCCTTTTCCCCGCTGTTACATTCAGTTTTGACTTCATATTACTTATTTACATGTGCACTCAAATATAACTGATGTCATATTTAGCATTATATTCTTTATTAACGTGTACATGTGCACCCATATATATAATGTTAGATATCTTACTTATAATAGGTTCTTCTCCTTATATAATGGGTAGGTGTTTAGCTAAAAAAAAAGCACCCTAAGGTCCCCACAGACGTTTTTATGTCGTCACTCCGTAGCTCATAGAATGCTTACCTATCTTTGGTCTAATTTATACCTCCCAACTTTTCAAGATGGAAAAGAGGAACAATGGGATAGGCATGCTTTTTTTGCAATTAAGCCAAAGTTCCCACCCATTGACATCAGCTTAGACCCAGTTTTCTTCAAAGAGAAAATATATAGGTATAGGATAGCAGAGAGTGGAAACTAAGAAGTCACACAACTAGGGTAAAACCTTCAAAAAAAGAATGCTAACTTCAGCTATCTTGACTAATTACTACAGATTATTAGCAGGAGGGCTTCCCCCAATCCAAAGGAGTGGTTGTTCTGCTTTGACATTATTATATACATTCAAGATGAAATGTAACAGTTACAACAATATAAAAACTTTGAATAGGCAAATGAATCATGTAATGATGCAGAACAGCATGTTAAACACCAAAGAGGAACAATGAGAACAATAAGGGACTCAAGAGGGACCATCCCTCCGAATGAGGGAT
This sequence comes from Gastrophryne carolinensis, assembly GCA_027917425.1. Lineage (NCBI taxonomy): Eukaryota > Metazoa > Chordata > Amphibia > Anura > Microhylidae > Gastrophryne > Gastrophryne carolinensis. The sequence continues at coordinate 222,653,485 of CM051237.1, forward strand.
GGTTGGGAGGTATGCTAATGTTCTCTGTACATTCTCTTGTAGTTAACTGAATTTTTTTAAAAACTGTGTGCTTGTTAACTGGCATCTGAATACTCAAATCAAATGGTAGTGTTTAAAGCCTTACTTACTTTATTATTAAAAACGAAACTAAAACACCATTCCCCCTTAAAGTGTTTGTAGTATGTGGCAGTTTATTTGTTATGTATGTACTGTTTTAGGTCTGTTTGTCATAGGCACGAAACAGTTTTTTCACTTGACTCTGTTTGCAACAAGGAAAGGCCTGACTGAGAATGTGACATGATTTATTTTGAAGGTGTCTTGTATGTAGCATTATGGTTCTAGAAAATGCACTTTAGTACATATGTTAAAATAGGAAAATAGATAAAGAGGAAATATTATGTAAATTCACCAAATAGCATTTCCCTTAGTTTCCATAGCAAGAGTGATGCATTTTAACTTCTTCAAACATTGCATTTCAGTTTGTTTCAATGAATGACCTCCCCCCTGAAATACCTGCTCAATGTTGTTAAACCGGACCAACACACATTATTACTTTAACGGGTGTTGGTCCCTCTCTCTGCTAATAGCAAGAACCTGGAGTCCCACGATTGGTCGCCCGGCCGTAGTCGCGTCCTCTGTGCTCGCTGCCAGCAGGACCTGCCCACGTGACCACCTGGTGGCCAGTCGAGGGACTCCTTTCCCGGCGCTGGCACCAGATTCGCTTTCTTAAATGTGGTTTCTCATACAGCCCCCAGCGTTCACCAGACGCTACCTGCCACTATGAAACTACTACATGGCGCTATCCTTTCTTTTTTTTTTAAATTCATTATTTAGAAGTTTTACATATGCTGACAAGAAAGATTGTGTATACAATGTCAATAAAGAAGACCAACATAATACAGAGACTGAGTCATTTGTACAGTGGTACATTACATTGATCAAATATGTGATGAAAAAAAGTAGACAAATAAAGAAGGAATAAAAAACCACGAGAAATAATGAACAGTTTGGGGGGGGGGGGGGAGAGGAGGGAAGGGGGAAGGGGAAGTACGGCAATCAAGCATCTTGAAGTTTTTTTTTTTACATCCGTCCGAGTCAAGGAAAACCATCGAGTTATACCACGTCTAGGTGAACTTTTCAAATCCTCCCTTATCCAACATAAGGTCATCGAGTCATCGAAGCGCATGGCCTCATTGACCTTCAAGACCCAGCTGGCCAATTTTGGGGGAGAGGTCTTATTCCATAGCACCGGGATACAAGCTTTAGCGGCATTCAAAAGATCGCAAACCAGGGAACTTTTGTAAATTTTCAATGCAGGTCCCCCCATATGTAACAGGCACACTCCGGGGTCCGCGGGCACGTCTTCGCCTGTCGCTGTCTTTATCACTCTCTTCACCGAATCCCAGTATGGGCGGAGGATGGGGCAGGACCAGAACACGTGGAGTAAGTCTCCCCTCGCGACGCCGCATCTCCAGCATGTCTCGGGAACATTTGGGAACCACTTATGCAGGATCGTTGGAACTCTATACCAGCCGATGAGTATCTTATAGTTGCACTCCTGTATTCAGGTGCAAATAGAGGTTTTATGCGGTGCCGTGAGGAGCCTCCCATGCTGTTCCTGGGTGAAGGAGACCCCCAGGTCTCTCTCCCATTTACCTAAGAAAGGGAGTTCAACTGAGTCCGGGGGGGATCAGCATTTTGTAGATCGAGGAGAGGACATGTTTCTCAATGTTGGAACTGGAGCAAACTGGAGCAAAGCTCCTCAAACTGTGTTAATGGCCTCATGTTTTAAGCAGACCTTTGTAGGGACTGTAGAAAATGTGTGAGCTGTGTATACTGCCAGGGTGTCCAACCTTGCACGGCCTTTGACTGCGCCAGTTCCCCCAAATCGGCCCAGCTCTCTCCCGCCCAAATGTGCCCGGCCCTATAAAGATCTGCCCCGTGCCACTCCCTGACTCTAGGGCCACTACACCCAGGAGGGAAACGTGGGTTACCCAGTATCGGTGTCATAGGGGAGGAAGATGGGGAGATCGCAGAGGACTCAGTGAATCTCCATCCGGTCCTTAACGTAACCTCAGCCATAGGGTGTTTTAGTGCCTTGGTGACATGTCTCCTCTCCAGCCAGAGAAGGTTGGCTACCGGGACCTCTGATGACCCCTGTTCCAGCCCCAGCCACTGTTTTTGACCCGAGTGTATGCACCAGTCCACAACTCTTCCTAGGTGGGTCGCTGCATGATATAAGACTGGGTCTGGGAAGCCCAGCCCTCCTGCCTCCTTGGGCCTGGCCAAGATGAATCTGCTCAACTTGGGTTTCTTCCCCTTAGAGACAAAGCTGGCGAAAAGAGTGCAGACCCTCCGAAGGAAGGTCTGAGGGATGGCCACTGGGAGGGCCTGTAATAGATAAAGAAGGCAGGGGAGCAGATTCATCTTAATGCCATTTATGCGCCCGAACCATGAAATTCTCCCCATGGACCATCTGGTTCTGTCGTCGGAGGGAAGTTTAGGTTAAAGATTTTTGACAGGTCGCTCCCAATATTAGTTCCCAGATATGTGACCCCATCCCTAGCCCATTTGAATGGGAATGAGTTTCTAATCCCGGTGAATCTCTGTGTGGGCACATTGATGTTCAGAATCTCTGATTTTGAAAAGTTGATTTTGTAGCCTGACAAAACTCTGTATTTTTTAAGTTCCTCCATCAAGTTAGGCAGCGAAACCTCGGGGTTCGAAATACAGAACATTTCTGATCGTCGGCAAATTCCGCCACTTTGTAATTGGAATTGAGTCTGGTCAGGCCTTTAATGTCAGGGTGGTTGCGGATCCTGCATAGCAGAGGCTCCAAGGTCAGTATAAAAATTAGTGGTGATAGTGGGCATCCCTGCCTGGTCCCATTTGAGAGCTTAAAGGGGGCCGAAAATACACCATTGACTCGCACCAATGCTGAGGGGGCAGAGTAGAGGCTCATGATCCAGTTCAGAAAGTTTGGCCCAAGACCAATGTGGCTAAGTGCGGCATGCATGAATCACCAGCTGTCAAAGGCCTTCTCGGCATCGGTGGCGAGCAAGAGGGCAGGTATCCTCTCTACTTTGGCCAGGTGTACCAAATTTAGAACTTTAATGGTATTATCCCTGGCTTCCCTGTGGGGCATGAATCCCACTTGGTCCAGGTCAATCACGTGATGTAGGAGGGGGCAATTCTAGAGGCCAGTATCTTAGAGAAAATTTTAATGTCTGAGTTTAGTAGGGAAATAGGCCTATAACTGGCACATTGGGTTGGATCTTTTCCTTCCTTGGGGGGGAACTGCAATGTGTGCTCTTAGCGAGTCGGGGGGTAAAGCCCTCTCCATCCTTGATTGATTTGAAAAGCTTCAGCATACTATAGGCTAGAAGAGGAAACAGTTTCTTGTAGTATTGGGATGGAAGTCCATCCAGCCCTGGTGCCTTACCCCTGCCGCCCTAGCAGCTGCCCCCTGAAGCTTTAACATGGATATGGGTTCTTTGAGCATCCCCACCACTGGGAGTCTCGGGAGTCCTGAGTCCCTGATGTATTTTACTGTAAGAGTAAGGCTTCCCCAATTTCTGAGTCCTTAATGTTATAGAGGGTTTCATAAAATGTGCTAAAAGCATCTGCTATTTTTTCAGTCAGGTGTTCACTCGTCCCTCAGTGGCTATGATCTTCGGGACAAAGGACTTTGCCTTCTCTGCTCTAAGTGCCCTTGCCAGGAGTTTCCCACACTTGTCTCCCGACTCGTAAAATATTTTTCTATACTTGGACAATTGTGCTTTCACCCTGTCGCAACAAAGCGTCTTAAGCTTTTCTCTAAGTGACGTAAGGGAAGCTAGATGGGAGGCTGCGAGGGACTTTTTGTGTCATTTCTCTATTCTTCCTATATTGGCCAGGAGGGCCATGATTTGTTTGGCCTTTTCCCTTTTTTCCCAGGAGCCAATGCTGATGAGGACCCCTTTAATTACACACTTGGGTGTTTCCCAGAGGACCCCTTGGCTAATGTCTGGGGAGGAGTTGGTCTCAAAGAATTTCTTGATTTCCTCTTTGAGCTCAGCTAGGTTTGGCTGATCCTCCAACAGGGAGGTATTCAGGTGCCACGACCATCCCCTAGGAATCAGGAGAGGGAAGGAAAAAGCCAGTGCTATTGGGACGTGATCTGAAATAGTAATATTACCAATGGATGTGTCGGCTATCCGGGAGAGCGAGCCGTGAGGTATGAGGAATAGGTCAATTCTTGAATAGGACCCATGGGGCATAGAAAAGAAAGTGTAGTCTCTATCTGAGGGGTGTTGGCTGCGCCAGGGATCCACCAATTGGTGTAGGTTTAGGACTTTCCTAAGTCGCCTAAGTCTAGCATAAGATACACGGGGAGATCCCCTCAAGGTGTCTATTAGCGGGTCAAGAGTTAGATTAAAGTCCCCTCCAACTATCAATTCCCCTTCCTTGAACGTTTCCAGAAGGTCTAGCATTCCTTCCAGGAACGCAATCTGACCCACATTCGGCATATAGATATTGGCAAATGTAAATAGGTGGGAAGCTATTTTCCCCTTCAGAAAAATCCATCTTCCCTCCTGGTCTGTCTTATAATCTATAAATTCCCATGGGAGTGCGGCATCTATCATGATGCCCACCCCCCTGGATCTCGAGTCAGGAGAGAAGCTATGGTAGCCCGTCAGAAAACACTTATTGCCGAATGAGGGTGGATTGCTTACTCTAAAGTGAGTTTCCTGCAGGAATGCCACTTGAGCCCTCAGGCGCCTGGGGTTTCTTAAGATCATCAATCTTTTTTCAGGGCTGTTTAGGCCCTTTACATTCAGGGAAACAATGTTTATCTCAGAGATGGGTTTCAATTGCGTCTTCAGTACTGTATAGGACAAACAGATATTGATTAAGCCTTGAAATGCCGCACTTGGGAGGATTAGGTAAGGGTACACACCAACCAAAAGGAAAAAGATATATAGGAAAAAAACAAGTTAAAATAAACACGGTTAACTTAAACTATTGGGATCTAATCCAATTAAGGAAACAACGGGTTTTGTAGGTGTGAAGCACCTGTAAACCCAACCTATGTGGGGAACTGTGTGTGAGAAGCGGGTAGGGGGAAGAGGTGTAGCTCACGGGATAACACGGTCCCCTGACCCTCTCTGAGACTTATGTTTGACCATCTGCGGCAGGCGCGGGCACAACCCAGGCCAAACCCGAGGGTTTGACCTGGGTTGACCGCACCCATCGTCTGAATTAAGACTTGTTGGGACCCGAAAGGCAGAATTGGCTTGCCTTATGCAGCTAGTCCCTCCCCGGTCCCAGAGGAAAAAGCCGGAGGAGGGAGAGTGCCGCAGGAGGGGTTACCTCGTGGATCTGAGCGAGGCCTTATTGCATTAGGTCTGATCCGGTTGTTAGCGCGGTCAGCGCCATCATATGGGCGCGAAGGTCTCTTAAGCCGCGTAAGGTCTCTGTAGTTTCTCGGGCCACGAGGCGCGCCGTCGACCCGCCGTTGCTGAGGCAAAATTGCTTCCAGAGACCTCCAATCTGGGACTTGCACCGGATCACAGGGAAGAAACTCAAAAAGACCCTCCAGATCTTGATGGGATTTCAAGAAGTAGCTCTTCTGGTCTTTTCTGATCACCAAGTGGAATGGGAAACCCCACCTGTATGAGGCTCCTCTCTCGGTTATGACGTCCAGCAGGGGTCTCAAGGATCTCCGCATCTGGAGGGTGCGCGTTTATAGGTCCTGGAGGATCTTGTGTGACGCCCCCTTGTATGTGATTGAGCCATTGTTCCACGACTTCCGCAGTATTTCCTCCTTGAGGGAGAATAGGTGGACTCAATGTTGGCGTAAATGTCTCTGTCTAGGACCATATTGAAGATTTCAGTTGCCATAACCTTTATTTCTTCTCCAGAGGTCACTTCCGGGATGCCCATGATCCTCAGGTTATTCCTCCTGCTCCTGTTCTCCAGATCGTCTAAGTGGAGGTAGCAGGCTTGCAACTGTGCTTCCTGCCTATCGCATCTGGCTTCCAGGGCTAGGATACGGCCATCTATCTTCGTTTCCACCGCTTCCAACGAATCTACTCTCTCTTCTACTGCGGTTATTTGCTGTTTGACCATCGCTAGTTTGCGCTTATGCGCGGTCTCGTATCTGGAAATCAGACTTTCTATGTCAGCTCTCTTTGGGAGCCCCCTCAGAAGGAGATAGTTTCATTATGGATTTCTGTCGTCAAGCCTTCGTCATTTCCTGAGGTTACTGGATCAGAAGTGGGCTCTAATGCTTCCGGGGAGGGAGGTTGGAGAGAAGGGGTCAGAATATTGTCCGCCGGGGACAGCCAGATGGGGAGCTAAGGGTCCCGGAATTTATTCCAGCCAACCATTCTGTTGCGTGCGGAGTATCTTTCTTGTGCATGCGCTGCGGGAGGGCCTTGTGTGGTCTTCCGCTAATTTCTCGCTTGGGCGTATTAGGGGTGATTGGTTGCTGAAACACCACTTCTCTGGGTGTGAAGGCAAATTTATTTAGGTCTACGCTGCAATCTCTGGGCTCTCTGTGGGTGGGATGCCTCCCGGGGGTGTCCCTGTATGCTGGGACATGTTCACTGGCATCTGCTTTATTCATTATATCATTTGGTGTCCATGAACGCTGGGACGGGCCTCTGCCCAGGGGACACGTGGTGGCTGTCAGCCTGTGTGCTGCGCTCCCCTAGCCCGCAGTGTTAGATTTTATTCTGTGTGTTCCCCCTTCCTCATCTGGGGTCGGCGATCTCGCTTTTCCGCCACTGTCACTGCAGGAGATGGGATGATTGATGTGTTCTGGCTGGCCGGAATAGAGCGAGCCGGGTGTACCGGCCGCCATTTTGCTACACCCACCTCTCTGCTCGTTAGGTGGCTTGTCATCCTGCACGCCTGGGAGACACGTCCCAGCTCCGTCTGCTCGAGGATCCGCAAGCCCCAGCTCGGGCCATTTGCCACTGGAGGACTCATCTGTCAGCGATGCAAGGTGAGAACGGACGTCCTCCACCTCTCTTCCGATGTTAGGCACTTACCTCGTCGCCGTCCCTGGTCCCGCGGCGCGCCGTCGGGTGGCCCACGGCTGTCTGCTGCCCGACGGTCCTCGGGTGTGCCGGCTCCTTGGCGCTGTCGTGGGGACCGGGGGTCGGCGGCGCTGGGCGGTGCGGGTGGCCGCAGCCGCTCTGCGCGGCTGGGCGGCCCCGCCGGGCTCCCTGTCAGTGTGGCGCTTCCTCCTCCTGGCGGGGGTGCGCCCGATCATCAACGTGCTCGCACGTGCGCGCTCGCACGTCCTGTTTATGCCTCCCGGCGGCGCTTCCCCCAGCGCGCCTGCCAGGGGCAAGTTTTAAAGTAACCTATCCCTGGCATGATCCTGGGAGCGGACCCAGGGACTGGTCGGCCTGTCTGGCCTGGGCCGTCCAGTTCCTGGGACCGCTCCCGTTTTGTACTGTTGCACCAATCACTGTCCTTCCCTCCAATTGCCCCCTTCCTTAGTGGCCAGTATTCCCTATAAAGTATGACTGCTTCATTATCCCAGTGCCCGTTATAGCCTCTGGGTTCTGGGAGCGTTACAGATTGTCTTTTCTCCATATTATTCGGCTTTGTACTTTGACCACCCTCGCTTGCTGCCTGCCCTGACCTTTTGCCTGCCTGACCACGATTTCGCCTGACCCCTCTGATACCTCGCCCCGTGACCTTCTGGATTCGACCTCGGCTTGTTTGACTTCTCTTTGCTACCTCCGTTGGATACCTCGCTCCGTGACCTCCCGGCTTTGACCTCGGCTTGTTAATCGGACTTCCGCCTTCCGGCATCCTCACTTGGGATTCCCTGCCGTTCATCAGTCTCCACCTTAAGCTGGTAATCTTTGCGCCCTATAAGTCCTGGGGGTAACCGAGTCAGGAGAGGCATAATCCGCATCTCCTGCGAGCGGGGACTTGTCTATAGGCAGAAGAGGCGGTGGAGATTGGGGATTATCAGCTTAAGACAGACAGGTGTCCGGTACAGTCCTTACACCCGGCCACCATTTTGCCGCTCGTGCCTTCCTCCCTGGATCCCTGGTTCCACTCCTCCATCGATGGCCCCCTCAGGGGGGAGTCTTTCTGGGTCTTCCCTTTTCTTCTCCCTCCTTTGCGCTTTGTCATTGCAGCTTAGATCGGGCAGATGGCTGCTGATTGCTCTTTTATGGGTCAGGGGAGCAGGAGCTAAACTAGCAGCGTCCTCTCCCCGCCATGGTCAGGATACGCCCCCCCCCCCCCCCTCGTATTTCAATAAAACTGTATATAAGTTTAAACTGGACCAACAGCTTTGCAAATTTGGAAAAAAACTCTCCCCAAAAATCCCTTGCTCCATTTGCATGCATAATACTGTATCATTGTCAGCACTTATATCTGCTCCTACATCCACTTAAAGCTAAAACGCCACCTCACCAATTTTCTCCTGGTAGAGGAGCTGCCTTTCCCAGCATTCCAGCCATGCTACTGCCTGAATTTAACTTACATAAATCCACAATGCACAGTGGTTGGAAGCTTCCTCTTTGCAGGTGACCTGCAGCTTCATGAGATGCCATTTTGATTTTAAAATTGACTACAACTGGAGCTACAAAAACATGAATGAATTATGTGCAGCAATCTGAATTGCCCTGGGGAGGGATGCATATGAGCACTGTTTCCTGTAAAGGTGTCGGTCCGGTTTAAGTTATTTGTTTGAGTGACCTTTCTATTCATTCAATCCCTTCATACCTCATACCCTATACTCAGTTATTAATACGAGGGGAAATAATAACAAAAAAAAGTGTGTGGGGGGAGGGGAGGGGGCAATGTAGAAGACGGTTTTCGGGTGGTTCATATTTGCTAGAGGGATTGTAAACAGCTAGTGTTATATGCAAAGCTAATTTTAAAGAGCTCCCCGCATGTTCCACACAGCATTGCATTTGTCCATCGTCCCATTTTTTGCACACCATAAACTTTTGTAAAATTTTTGTCCATTGTCCAATTTATTGTCCAATTTTTTGGCCATCTGTCTACTACCATCAAATACTTAATTCATTTTTTACTGGTGCTGTGTAACCAGAAGGAGGAAGACACAACACGGCATATTGTTTTATTTAATATTTTATCTACTGTACTTTAATTCGTACGTATTTATATGAAATAAACAGTTGTGCAATGTGGCGCTGTGCAGTAATTTGCCAATTATTGAAGGGTCGGATGTAGGAACATTAGATAATGACTAAACCATCCTTTGCCCATTAAACCTTGCATAAAGAAAGCTTGAATGACTGGGTCCAATCAATAAAATGCTGTGAATGTCAGCTATAACATTATGACTATAATATATATATATATATAATTTATCATATTATCTTCATTGATATTGACTGATGCATTGATATATCGCCAAATTTAATTTGAACTCCTTGCATGGTACAAATATCAACTGAAATTCAGTACAAATGTTGTTTATCACACACACATTGCATTTCCATTTGGCTACGGTTGTTTTTCACAGTAAAGTGAAAGACTTCAGCTTTGCTTGATCTGAACTTCACACATGTGTAGCATACAAATAAAACACACCATAAAACTATTTGTACTTTTTGACAAACATCTTTGTTGTCTCCAATGTCCCTTTGACCTATCCACTGATGAGCACCAGATGCATTTTATATTACATTTGAGAGAATTGGTTTATGAACATTAATAAAACACACTTTACAGACCTCAATCACATTGTGGTATGTAATCTCTGAAAACAGAAAACCTGTAAAAATAATATCTGGGCTTAAAGAACAACTATGGGTAATATGAAGAAGCTACATTTACAATGTAGACAGAAATAGGGGGAGATGTATATATACATTTAAAATGAATAGCTTAATAGTTTTGTTTTTACACTACTGGACTAAAGATGCTACAGCAATTGTCCTTTGGTTCTTCATTGGGGATTTGTGGATTGTGATGTTGATTGCAACCTGCATCTCGGTGAGCTTTTTAGCACTAAAAATGTGTTAAAAAGTGCAAAAAAAGTTTGCCCTACTTTTTCCCACAAAATCACCTGTACATGCAATGCAATCATTTTTACAGGTGATGTACATTATATATCCAATAAGGTAAGGATATTTTTTTTTAAGTTTGAAATTAACAGCACCATAGGGGCTATGCAAAAGGATTTGCTATTTTTTCTGTATATCCCATAGGGGTGCTGTTGTTTCCAAACATAAAAAAATCCTTACCTCATCGGAAAAAATATGTACCTCATCTATAAAAATTCCCCATAACAGGTAATGGTCGTTTTTAGGGAAAAAAGGTAGAAAAAACAGAGAGGAAAAGTCACACTGGCTTTGCCAAAACCATGACCCCCTCTGCATCTATTATTATTATTATTATTTATTTATATAGTGCCATCATCTTCTGTAGCGCTTTACATGAATACAGACAAGCTAAAATATATAGCACAGGGAACAATACAAACTAGAAGCTACAAGAATTCATCACTAATGCCAGGTAGCGACAGATAAGCGTATGTAGCAGGCATTTTCAGGACGCCTGCTAGTAGTCACTGTGCTCGGCCATGGGTCGTTAGTTCCTAGCGACTCAGTTGCTGTGCAGCAATAATGAATACATTGGTATGAGTCGCTATTTGACCAGAACGGCGCTGTTCGCTGAGGCTGGGGTAATGATGAATCGGATGCTACATGGCGTTATCCCAGTCGCTCAACAGATTCTGCTTGATAAATGTGTCATTGCGTGCCGTGTCCGGCGTTCACCTGCCGCTACCTCTTATTAACAAGGCACTACCTGACGCTATCCCTTCATGAATAAGGGCCCAAGTGTTGTGAGCACAGGAGACAATAGGAGAGAGATCCCTGCCCTTGCGAGCTTACAGTCTAAAGGCTGAGGGTGGAGACAAAACAGCTGCGTGCGTCATTTGAAGGCTATAGGAGTTACTTAAGTGAGTGAAGTGAAGTGAGTTTTGAGGGCACTTTTAAAGACTTGGCATGATGGAGAGTGACAGACTTAGTGGGGGACTGCATTCCAGAGAATTGAGGAGGACAGGAGAAGTCTTGAAGGCGGGAGTGCAAGGAAGTAACCAAAGAGGAAGACAGAAGAATGCCAGAGGCAGAGCGGAGGTGGCGCTTGGGTTGGTAGTGCTGGATCAGAGATGAAGTGCATGGAGGGGTCTGACTGGAGAGAGCTTTGTAGGTTAGTGTTAAAAGTTTGAACTGAACTCTCTGAGAGACAGGTAACCCGTGGAGGATTGACGGGGGGGCAGTTCTGAAGAAGCGAGAGGAGACGTAGATGAGGCGAGTAGCAGAGTTTAGAATAGATTGGAGGGGTGCCAGTCTGTTGACAAACCACAGAGGATGCTGTTGCAGTAGTCCAGTCAGGATATGACCAGGGAATGCACTGGCATTTTAGTGGTGTCAAATGAGAGGAAGTGATGGATGCAGGAGATATTTCTGAGTTGGAGATGACAGGAGGTTGCTAGGGAGTGAATGCGAGGTGGAAATGAGAGAGAGGAGTCCAGAATGATGAACAGGCACCGAGTTTGAGAAGTGGCAGTTATTGTAAGATTATTTACAGAGATTGTGGTGTTAGAGAGGGGAGGGGAGTGAGATGGTGGGACTGGAGGGGATCCAGTAGGGAGTTTGTAGACAGATAGTGAGCTAGTTCTGTGTGGACATTTTGTTCAAGAAGCTTGGATGAGATAGGGAGGTAACTGCATCCATACATTGCTACTATCTTGTTTTGCTAACTTCATGCCACTGCACAGTGCAATATGGAACAATACAACAGCCATTCTTGTCTTAGTTAATTTTGTTGTATATAAGCCAACTAACAAATGGTGCTGTTACTGGGTGGGAAATGGGGCAAAATAACAAAAGCCATTATTAAAGTAAACCAATCACCAGAATTTTCACTACCTTGGTGATTGGTTCTTGTCCCTGAAGCATCCTGCTTTGGGACCAGGAAGCCATACATTTCAGTGCTGCATGCCTTTCATTGAAGAAGTTGCGGCTGTGTGTGGCTGTTTCTTGTGCCTCAGTAAGACACTTAAAGCTGTTTCACACCCGTTCCACAGCTAACGGGTGCGGGACTGCATAGTGACAGGTTCAGGCATCCAGATTGCTGAAGCCCCCCTCAATACCACCCACAACACCCTGAAATTGATGACTGTCACATAGGCTGTATCTCCTGGATGCCAAGGCTGTCCCACGTGACCGCTGGCTGCCTTGGACCAAGGTTAAGGTAATAATTCCGGCATTGCTGGGGGTATTGCATGGGGCGCTCCAGCAATCTGGATGCCCCCCCAAGCTTGTCAGTATGCAGCCCCGCATCGGTTTACTGCAAAACTGGTGTTTGACTGATTTAAAGCTTGATTTATGAAGTGTGCCATTCTGTGCTATTGTGCGTCATTTTTCTGATGCACTAATGACTTTACCTGCTCATCTGGATAGAGATCTCCAAAAGGTGACCTCTTGGTGGCTCTCGAGAAAGGGTTGAGGGACACTGATCTGCACATTAATATGTGCAACCAAAGAAGCTGATTGGGTTTTGGGCATTGGTCCTCTTTAGAGAGGGTAAGTTTGGGTTCGCAATGAACGTTGCAAGTTCGGATATCCAAACCCATACTTCAGCCAGGAGTCCATGTTCGAGTTTTGCCCATTCCAAACACCAAAAAGCTTCACCTAAGGTTGCAGCAGCAGGAAACTCCGAATGTCCTCACTCATGAGAGCAGTCATCCTTTTGAAGCCCTGTCCGGGGGCCAGTTTTATATGCTGCTGACGCCACGGATTGGCCATGCTGATAGAGAAGGGTTACAGCAGTGTACTTCTGCTGCACACTCTGCACCCCCTCCCCCAACACAGCTACCCCCCAAATTTTGGGTTCCTATTGATTTCAGTAGGGACTGGGTTTCGGGTCCCCAAACCTGAACATTTATTGAAAGTTCAGCCGAACTTGCCAACCTGAACATTGGGAGGTTCCTCCATCCCTAGTCCTCTTTATTGACTGAGAAATGTATCAAGATTTTAACATTGTCAAGTAATTAGTGTAACCAAACCATCTGTTATCTTGTTTTTGAGTGTTGTTTTATTACAGTCTAAGCCACAAGACAGTTTTATTAAGTGTAGACCTCTTTTGGTTGGCTAGCACCTCAACAGTGTGAATCCAACACTAGCACATGTCATCAGAGAGCTTCATAATTATTTTCCATGTATAGTAATTTATTAAAACATGACAGATTGATAGCTTTCAGGGAAAGTGCTAATGAAGAGCAACCTTCCTTGCTTTTCAGTATCTTGAATGTTAAATGCTTATGAAATCACAGTCTAACAGCCTTCCTTTTTTTCTGTATGGCCTTTTTATTTATAATAATTAGACATGATCTGCCATTCCACAGTGTTTCTTAATTTATAGTAATGCAACCTAATTTTTGGTCCATGTTGGTTTATAGCTCGCTGCTAGTGCTTTGCCTGTCACTCCTGAAACACTTGAAAGCGTTGCAGTTTAAGCAGATATGCACATGCAATCGGTCTTGCTTATTCTATGGTCAACAGCTCCCTCTATTGGATGGCCGCCTGCTGAAAACTGCTTTACAACCACAAAACCAAAACACCTTACAGTGTTTCTCTGGTGCATGCAGCATAAAACAACACAATTTTATGTATGTTTGGAAAATCTTTTAACCATTGGATGAAAGGAGGAGGGGCAGTTCTGTCATCCAGTCTGGCTGTACTATGGCACTATGTGCTTTGTTACTGCAGGACAAATCAGGGAGATAATGCCATCCCTATATTATTGCAATGGCTGTGCATGGGCTGCTCAGCATAACAAGGATTTGTAGATGCAATGCCGGATACAGACAGGTAATAGACCAAACCTAGTTTTTTGCTTGATTTGGCTTTGAAACAATAAATATATTGCATTTCAATTCAGCTCAGATATAATATAAACTGATTGACTGGCTTAATTATTATTATTATTATTTATATAGCGCCATCATCTTCGGTAGCGCTTTATATTTAATTCTTAAGATTCATAAGGATTGCCCAAACTAAGTTCCATGCAGATGATTCATCCTAGTGGGCTGCTAAAAGAAAAGGCATTGAAGATTAAATACAGCCCCATTTATTCTGTACACAGATTTTATTTATTCCTGATTACCTTTTTTACATTGAGCGGAAGATCTAACTCCACCTCCAGGGACAGATTGGCCATAGGGAGCGCAGGGAGAATTCCCAGTGGGTTGCACTGCTTTTGGGCATACTATGCACACAACCCACAAGATTTGATCATTGCAGTAGAGAATGTTGTTAACTAACACCCTGCATGGTAGACCATATTTCCTCAGCTGACAGAGAAAGTGGAGTCAATGCTGGATGTGAGGGCAATCTATCCCCCTTTTGAAGTTGTGGGATATGCTTGTACAAAGTGATTTTTTTTCTGTTACCCTCTCCACCTCAATGTAAATAGGAAATGGTTTCAGGCAGGCTCTCCTGAAATCTATTAACATCGCCATGGTCTTTGATGTATTGAGAGTCAAGTTGCTGTCTTTGCTGAACAAGTTTACTGACCTTGTTGTGGTAATGCCAGGTTGTCCTCATCACTGAGACCGATAACAATGGAAGAGACAAGTGTGGATCATCTTGTCCTCACAATCATAACCAAATCAACATTCAAAAAAAGTAGATGATCTTGGTAACTAGCAAGACTGACAATAGTCAAAAGGACCAAACACAGTTGTCCTCACTAAAAAACTAAACTGGTATGGCAGATTTGTAAAAGACCCCCCCCCCCCCCCGGACACTATGCAGTACCCTGCAAGCAACTACCTACCACCACTATGTTAGCAAAAGTAATCAGGCCCCCCCCCCCCCCCCCCACCCAGGTAACCCAACATTCTGTGCATCCTAAAATCAGCAGCCCAATCACCAAGTGAATTGGTGATCTACTTCTTTTCTTGGAATTCTTTCTAACTACTCATGTGCAGTTCAGGCTCATCTTGCCCCCTGGCAGGGAAACCAAGTTACACTGTTGCTGCTCACTGTTGCAGCGTTAACCAATTATGTGCTATGCTGGGGAGGTGTGCTATCAGATAGGGACATGTTGCAGGCACTTGGGGAGTGCAACCCCTGTAATAATAAAAATATTCTGATACTTATAAAATGTGTGACTCAGCAGCAGTCCTCTTAAAACACGACTCCCTGTGTGTTTGCTCACTCAGAACCCCCCTAAAGCCAGCCTTGAATTAATATAGACTGTAGATTTTGAAAAGCATTGTAACGGTATAGCAATCCAGTTTATACATAGAATAAATTTGTCTTCCATATTTTGGTAATACAGGTAGATTTGCATAAATATCATTGAAACTTTTCATATTTTACAAAATATTGTTAAGGTTACTTCTATTAAAACCATGTAAGGAAGGCAATAAATACATGTAAAAACACTCTACATACATAAAATGTGCCACCACCCTAATACATGGATTTGCAGCAAGCTAAGAAAAAAATCTGCCTTATTTCTTTCTACCCAGTTTGGATGCAAAGAGGGGCCTTTAGTCTCTGGTTGAACAAAGCTTTTCAATTCCCTCTGGAAAACTAGTACAAATGCCAAACCACATCCATTATTCACTGGATCGGTGAAATTCCCAGTTGTAATCTTGCAAAGTCAACATACAGCATCCTTCTGTGTAGTGCAGCAGTTCTAACATAGTTGTGCACCTATTACAGGCAGATCACTCTATCTTTGCTACTTCAAGAATTAATTTAACATTCGCCAATTTGTTAGCTTTGTTGCCTCTGCTACATTTCGATTTACTTTGCTTTAGAAGACATAACCAAAGGAAAGACATAACCATAGGAAACCATAGGAATATATCAATGAATTTTACCAATGTATTTTTAAACAAGATTTTATATGTTATTTTGGAAGTTGCGTATACATTAGCAAGACTGTTAGTAGGAATTCTGAGTGTTAGTAGGAATTCGGATTGTGGATTAATGGGTTAGCATGAGTTTTATTGGGGGTAATGAAAGAAAGCAGACAGCAGGAGGATCAAGTGGGATATAACAGGAACTTTATCGTGAAACTGTGTATTATTAAAAACCTATACAAGCTTGTTTGATAGTAAGCTTGTTGTGTTACAAGGGTGACAGGGTTTGGAGCATACCATTCCACTTTTACAGGAGTGATCTGCTCTATTCCAATGTCTCCTGAGCCAGGTTGTGGAGTGCAGGAGAATCATGAAACCACAATGGTAAGCTCAAAACATCATTGGCCCTAAGTCTTCTTCCTTTAAGCGTGGCTGGATTGTTGTTATGCAGGGTGTATAGGTAACTCCTCCTCTTGCAATCTAACACATTTGTGTGGATTTTTGTTATTGGACCAGTTTTTCATAATAGAGCTCCTTTAATGAAGAATCCTCTATATGCAGAATGCTTTAACCCTTTCAGTGCCAGCCTACCTAGAGATTTTGTCACTCTCTGCCACACAAATTTAGGCATTTTGCACAATATATGTTTAAGTGTGATTTTATTCAGGAATGTCTAGGATTATTATATATATTGTTTCCTTGAGCAGATTTTTTTTCTAGTTTTTTTTAGATAAAAATGTAAGTGTTTTCAAGAAAATCATATTGCCTGTCAATGCCCCATTCCTTCCAAATACAACTGTACTACATATGTATTGGCAGGCACCCATTCCTGTCCAGGAGACCCCCAAACTAAAATAAGTGTTTTGTGAGATTTTCAAATTAAATATAACAAACCGCAACTTGCAGCTAAATATCATGATTAAACCCTTTTTTTTATATGGTGTGCCCCCCCCCCCTCTTAGGGGGATTCCCATGTCTAAGCGTTAATCCGTTTAAAAATGTTTTTAAAAAATCAAGGACCCCTCACCAGTTCAGCAAGGGTCAAGTGTAAAAAACACACACTTTAAAAAGTCCATTGAATATTTTTTCCCAGTCTACTTACATTCTTCCATCACCAGGTGCTGTCCCCTGCCACCAATCTTCAGCCAGAAGTGATCGGTGAAAGTGATCTGTATTATCTGCTGCTCTCACACAGGCTTTGTCGCTCACTACTACTGCAGGGAGGGGCCTTTTATACCAGCAGAGTTACTCACCGGTATAAAAGCAAGCAAAAGTGAGCAATATGTCAGAAGCCACTTGCGGGGCAGAGAATTAATGTTCTCTTCTCCTCTGAACACCCTGGTCCCACAATCAGAGCCCCCCCCCCCCCCATCTGCTGGATCCTGGACAGAGGGGAGCTTTTTTTTGCTTTAAATTGAAGAAAATGCCAACCACATAGAATATATGTGGCTGGCACTTAACGATCAGAGATGCAGTCCGTAGATTCTATGCGGCTGCTGTTTAAAGGGTTACAGAGCACTGTCACGGCAGAGTATCATTCCCATGACATGAGCGTTTAATGAGAGAAAAGAACATCGTTAACATAAGGTCAAAACTTGGCACAGCTGCCTCATTTTGGAGCTGGGGTTTGTTCACCATGACTAATGGCACTTAGCAGTCCTTGGTTCCACCATGTCTGGTGACATATTTTTTCAAAGATAAGCCATCGCTGTAATCCAACAGTTCATGTTTTTAATGCCCACCAGCGAATATAAGGTTATCTGCCAACAGTGCATGTACTGTTGGTGACCATTTAGAATAGGTTAGAAAAAGTTAGGCTCAAGTGTTAATTAACATAACATATCATAACATTGTGGGCTGTAAAGATATATGCAATATTTATTAAAGTCATACTTTAGGAAAAGCAACAAAAATGCTGTGCACAGTAAACTTACCAGCCATGAAGACAGCCAGATTTGATGTCCTGACAGCTTCTTTATCCTCACTTCCAGTTTCACTTTGTCTTTCTCGTCTACTGATGGACATCTCTCATCTCTAACAATGTCCTTTCCCCTTAGTCTGTCTCTGGCTGCTTTGTTCCTCCCTCGCAGTTCCAGCCATGCCCTTCCTCCCTTCTTTTCCAGCGAGACCATGTGCTCCAGTGCAACATTGGGCTGTTAGCGTGCATAGCCCATTCACAGCTTCCTTGCTGTGTACTGCAGTCGGCTATGTGTGCACTCATACAAGTGTCTCTTGTGTCTCGCTGGAAAGGAAGGAAGGGAGGGATGGTGGGGCGTGGCTGGAGCTCACAGGAGAGGAAAAGAGCCGCCAAAGGCAGACTGATGGAAAAGAACATGGTTATAGATGGGAGATGCCCGTCCATCGACACAGGAAGTGAAGATAAAGAAGCTGTCAGAAAGGACGTTTGGGACAGCTTCCTGTCTTCATGGCTGGTAAGTTTATTTTTGCTGCTTTGCCTGAAGTATGACTTTAAAGCAGACCTTCAGCATCATTTAATGAAAAGCTCAAACCTTAAAAAAACTATTCTGCAGCATCTAAAATTCATATATTTTAAGTCACTTACTTATCATTCTTTCCCCCATTGGGCTGCAACTGTGTTGGGAACTCTAGGATACGGGTGCCGCCATATTGCCTTAGAAGCATCACATATTGAGGAGAGGAGAGCAGGGCAAAAGTACAGGGGGGCGGGTTATAGCTGTGCATTCTGGGACAGCAATCCCAGAATGCAGAGTAGCACATTCAGAAGACACTTCCTGTTTGCAGCCAGGCTGAGACTCCATGGGCCACCATCTTGGATGTTTAAAGGCTCATAAAATGCAGTAGATACAGTTTAGTTAATTCCTCATGTGGACAATCTGTATGTACAGAGTGGGGGAAACATATTTGGCCTCTAGGAAAATTAATCTTATCTGAAGAACACCATGGGCTGGTTCTAAATAGGCAATACATTTCATACCTAGTTTGAGGAACCACTACAGAGACATCTCTGGGTTAATTTGCCTACAGGGCTTTTTTAATGCAGAACGCACCGGAGGAAAGTGGGAGGATTTGAAGAACAAGTTAGGTGTGGGGAATAGCTGGAACTGCTGAATGGCTGCGTACAGCTGAGTTTCTAGGGAATCTCAGGAGCTTTCTGGACCACAATAACTGTCCTGTGGGCAAACATTGGTGAGACCTTATGTTTTTGCTGAAAATAAAGTGACTACAGCTGTTGCTGTAATTTTTAGTTTTGTAGAGAAAACTACTGTGTCAAAAACAAAACAAAACTATTCTTTTGAGCAATGGCAAAGCAGTGAAAGTTTTCTCCTAAGAGATAATCATGGGGGGGGGGGGGGGAGAGATACATGCAGACATTTTTATTTTTACATGCCAGATTAAGCTTTTCTCTGTGATAAAACAGTGACATCATCCAAAAGAAGCCAATACAAGTATGTCAGTAAAAAAAAGGTTTACTTTCTGGAGTTTTTGTACAGTGATAGATCACTTTAGTAAGTGACAGTACTTTTTAAAGATTTATTCCGTGCCCCTATTCAAGAAAATGTAAGTGCAATGGCAGACACACATACATAACTGTACCTGTACATTGCCGGAACATTACCGGAACTGCAGTCAGTCAGTTCAGTGAAAATGTAAATTGCCCTGTAAAGATGTCACTGCTGTACTGTGTTATGTGCATCAAGGGGTTCTTAATTGGCTTCCAAGTCACCAAGGGCTGTTTCAGTTCCTTGTCTGGGAATTCACAAAATCGTGAATCCTTAATTGTCCATTTAAGGGGAAAAAACATAACAAAACATATTGTAGAACCTCTTTTTAACTAGCTAAACTGTTTTCAAATAAAACGCTATTTTTTTTACATATGGAAAGACACAACTTATATTTAAAGGGTAATGCTGTGTTCATGGAAAATGTGTGTTCCTATCTTTACCTCTAACTCATGAAATATAAAGAATAATGTATTTATACTTAAAGGAGCAGTATCGCGAAATTTGCATTAAAAAAGATAAATAATTAAATAGACACACAATAGCTTCTAACATGTGTATAAATAATCTGGCGATAGAAAAAGGAAAAAATATATGCCTCTCTTTTAAATTGTATAATGACAATGGCTCAGTCCATTTGCTGAATAGGGGGATCTGCTGGCTTGTATTTAGTGAGCTGCTTCATTTAGCCCACTGGTCTCCTAGCAACACTTTACCTCAGAGGCTGACACTGTAATCAGTGGTAACGGCTGTGTGTGTGTGAGGTGCTGCTTTTGTTATGAGATCAGGTGACTCAAATGTGTAAAATCTATACAAAATAAACTAAACTGACTGAAAATAACTGAAATTCTTCTTTGAATAACTGTTCAGGAAAATCTAAAGGTATTAAAGTGGAACAAATCACTGAGTGGCCGACCCTGAAGTCTATAAGACCCGGCCATTGACCTTCCCCCTCGGGCATTCTAAATCAGGATGCCCACTGTGTGAAACGACCCCTGGATAACCACAGATCCCCCCATTTTTCTGGCGCGCTCACGCAGATAGTCATTTAGACAGGCCGGGCGGCCAGGAAGGATACTGCTCAGGCTCCCCATCTGCGTGCAAACAGAGCTGATTGGATGAGAGCCCGCGCATGCGCTGTGGGACAGGGAAAGGTAAGTTTTCACAGGCGAACTTGGGGATTTCACATATCAGGGCATCCCAAGTTGGGATGCCCCTAGGGGCACAAAACAAAACTCCAGATAGTGAAAATCCTGGGTTGGGCTTTGCTCAAAACACACAAAGCTGAAAGAAAGATCAAATGGAAAAATGAAAAATAAGAATATGAAAGAGAAAATGGTAAACTGAAAGATTCTGCAGCAGAGCCAACATGAAGGGAAAACTGTCAAAATCAGCTAAATGACTTCTAGAGCTTTTCTCTCTGTTTTAGATATATAAGTTCTGGCCAGGCAATGTTGCAATGTTGTTATCTTATGCTGGACGGCTGCCAGCACTGAACAGCTGATACTTTGATCCATTGTTTCACCCCTCTCCTCAGCGTGGAACAGGCCAGAGTGTCGGGTCCCGACACTTAGCAGACATAAACATGAGCTATTAGTCTCCAGCTGCTCAACACAGACATAATTTTTTTCTAAATTTGTAATTCTTACTCCAACACTTACCTACATTCGAAGTACCATTTAAATATAAGTCACCAAGAAAAATTTGCGATACTGCTCCTTTAACTATGTGGATTTGAGATTCAATATTGTATTATGCCTAAAGAGATTTAAAAGCTTGCCTTGCCTTTTCCTTTATGCAAATAAACAATTCATCTACATTACAATTTAGGTACTGAAAAAGTGGCTAAATTCTTAGTGGCTCGGTTTGCAGCACTGCAATATTTATCAGATCTGAGCAGAGATATGGATGTGCACAGCAAAATATTAATTGTGAGACCAACATCCGCTAGATATTCCATGAGAAATTCACTTTTTCATGGTCTCAAATATAAAAAGATCCCAACTAAGATCTGAAAACATGTGGTGTCACCAATTTTATTTCTTCCTAGAAATGCATCACATTACAGGGGTCAATTATGAAACATTCGCCGTCCGTTTGCCAGCCATGCATTCACTAGTTTACCTCATTTACTATGCTAAAAGCAGGCTATTTGCCAGGACAAAGCTGTGTTTGCCATATTTACACTATTGGAATCAATTTTATTTTTGTTGAGAATGGCTGTTGCGTTGGCTATATGGCTATGACTATATGTTTTTTTCATCTGTCACTAATATGTTACGTAGCATGAAGGTCAGATAGATTACTAGTATTGGAGAAACTACTATTAAAATGGTTTTCACATAAATTATTTTTTTAACTATTCATTGGAGGCTTCAAAAACACCCCACTCTCTAGAGACACCGCAGTTTGTGCACTGTCAAGAGAACCCTGTTCACTAGTAATTACCACACATTTTGACCAGTGAACTGTAGCAAAGATGCATTGCAAAGTCTATGTTCGCTGGTGTTAGCTGCAGTAAGCTTACTCGCCGGTCTGTCACGCATGCATCACGGGTCTGTCTACGTGCGTCATGTTTTCAGATCTGCACTTTATATATTTTGGACCAAAACTCACCCATAGCAAATATATAAACGTAACTTTTACTAATCTCTAAAATAAGTGCTACCCCCGACATATTTGTAAGGCCCAGCCGCGGCTCAGTGGCAATGATTTTCAACAGCACTTACTAGACACAAAATGTAATTTTATTTTTTAAAGCCAAACAATTGTCAGAACCCAGACCCAGTAAGCTTCCATTTTGGTTCACAATTTAGTGAAACGCAAACTGAATGTAATTTGTGTTGGATCAAATTCTAATCCAAAAAAAAGTAAGATGTTTCGGTTATTTGTAATAGCTTTAAACCTACTGGGGTCCATATTAAAATGAATACAGACAGCAAATCGTGATGTGTAATACATCTTTGCAATGCAATGCTGTGCAGAGATTCCAAAGCTACTGCATAACAATGTGTGCCAAATGACCCTTGTAATCAATCATTTTATAATAAAATGAATAGGTTTTAAAAATTACAACAACACAAGCAGAAATTAAACTGGAATGTTTTACTCTGTAAACATCTGCAAAATTTTCATTTCGCCATCTTGTTGGCAAATAGTCTGTAATTGTACTGTGTCCTGTTGGCTGCTTTCCCAGCAGAAATGCTGGGCTAAATGAAAAGTGCCAACTAGGTACCAACTAAAGACTTACCAGTGGGATGCACACACCAATGCCTAGTGTCCTTGTTGTCTGGCAACTCCAGTGTCCGTGTAATTATCTTCTCTCTGCAGTACTGGAGTCTTTAAATACAGACGCTTTAAGGTTTTGCTTAGCACTGTAATGGCTTGTCCCAACAAGTATTCAGTGAAGGCAAGCGACAGCAGTTAGCTATTACCGGGAATGTGGAGGCTATCTAAGTGACACCTTACTTCATTCTATACAAATCCCAGCCACACATCGAAATAACAATATAATTAACTGTGATATACAGCATTGCATGTCTGCATCTCCCTGACTTCAGCTAATCTCACACAGAAAAGGCAAGTGTGTTACCCAGGTGGCACATTTTTTCCTACATATCCTTTCTAGATTTTACATACTTCTGGGGCAGACATTTTAAAGTATCTAAAGATACATTTCATTCAGACAAAATGGAAGTGAATGTGCCACTCAATAAGACAGAACAATCAGTACTATACCTATTGGCCAGTGACTAAATGGTTGCTGAATTGATGCTCATTCCTTTTATATCCTTTTAGTAGTGGGATTTTTGAAAAACTTTATTTAGCCAGACCTACCCCACACAGCCATGATCTCTATACCCTTTGATAATAAGGATAAAAAACAAACAAGCATGTAAACAAGTGGGAGAATTATGGCTGTGTAAAATATAAAAGCCCAATGAAAGTATTGCATGTCACAAAGGAGGTGTATATTAAAAAGTAATATAGACACGTCGGCTAATGAGAAAGGAAACAATTATACACCCAAACTGAATAAAACTCCTGCCAAGCTTATATTTTCAAAGAGAAGCTGCTGGTTACCCTTCCATTCCTAGGTGTAGCTCATAACAAGCACTGTAAGCAGTTGCTTGAGGAGTCATGCACATGCCCAGAGGTTGTTGGAACCAGCATTGTGGCTTGTAGTGCTCTGTCATGCTAAGAGCACAAAGGGACAAGGCACTGTTGTGTCTGGACATGGAGAAATGGAATTGAAAGTAGGGGCAAACTTTTGAGACTTGCTATTGCATCTTTAATGCACTGTAGGTAATGTAGGAGAGGCACATTAAACAGGCTTAAGGTGAGATACTTGCTGCCTTATTATTGTCATTGACTGGGCTGTTCCTTTAACATTTAAAGTAGACCATGCAGCTTTTGGTCCTTACCCCTTGGGGATCCCAATTTGGGATGCCCTGCTGTTTAAAACCCCCAGATTATCCAGTAAAACCTACCTGATCCCTGGTCCTTGGCTCCATTAAGCCATTTCGGCTAAGAATCAGCTAAGGGTCGCATGCAGCCGAGCATACAGATGGCTGCATCCCTGCTAACCTCGATTAGGGGGCCCAAATGCGGGAAAGGGATAGCATAGTGCAGCTGCTGATGGTCTTATAGATTCCAGGATTGGATCAACAAGCAATGTCGAGATTACATTTTAGACTTTTTAGATAAACACAATAGCCCCACATTAGCTGGCCACTAATGTTGAGTGATTTGGAGACATTCATGAGTGGTCTGGAGGCCTCAACGTGTCATACATGACATTCAGAGGCAGTTAATGCACTTTCAATTTAGAATTAATCAATTCAGAGCTTACAATCAAGTTGTTTGAATCAGATACAAAACAGTTCCTGATTTGCTCAAAACTACTTACTATTATTGATTAGTGTCAGTTGTCAGAGCCTGGATGTACAAGAGCCTGGTAAGAAAACTTGACTTGACTTTCATTGTCTACCTTGGGGCTGATTCAGAGCCAGGTGAAATTTACACCGGGTAGACAATGAGTGAATGGCAGTTTTCTCTCCTAAAAAACAAGTGAGTTTTCTCGCCATGCTCTGAATTGACCACTATAAGTAAGGGTTGGATGAAAGACATTTGATGTCATGTCCAGCCCAGCTTCAAATTTCTGATGCCAAGAATGGAAATTATATTCCCCAATAACAACTTAACTTGGACCATTATTTCTCTACAGACTGGCAAAAATAGAAGTAGCAAATACTTCCTGTTTGATCTGGAAAATAACTGTAAATTGGTTATCCGGTTTGAAACAATACATTTTACTGTGCCAATATGGAACAGGCCAACAAGAAAACAAAAGAAAAAAAAACAGAAAGTATAAAAAAACCTTGCTTCCTCTGATCCACATAGCATGGAGAAACCCAGTTTGAGATGCCCTGGTGTACATCCCAGATTGGCAAGCCTGGCAATTGGGAAGCCGATACTCACGCATTCCCTCGTTGAGCTGACAACTATGTGACGGGGTGGGCTTGCACACCACTGTGCAACTAATTCATACTCATCTTTTTTCCTCTAAAATAATTATTCCAACAAATTAAAAACTATACTATGTAAGCTAAATAATGCTGCAAAGAAGTTAGCACCCTGTATGCAAAGACATATAGAACATGATATACAAATACATTTCATTACAAGTGTATCACAAATCATTAGTCTGTTCCAATTTTGGCTCCTTAGTATCAGAAAGAGGAGTTTCCAAGCACCACCATGGTAACTAAGCATGGGACCGTATGTTCCACTTTCATTAAGGCCATCTTGGATTTCTCCTTTAAATTTAGGCCACATATTTATTTATGCTATGGAGCACAGTGTCAGAACATGCCCAATGGTTCATCGTTTGTCACAGCATGTGTAAATAGAATGTTATTCCTGAAAATTTCACATTAGCATTTCAAAGTTATCTCTGCCATTGCCATGGGCAAGAAATGTCAGCGTTTTATAGAATATATGCTAAGTCTACCCTAATATTTGGACATATATCAAAATGGCATAACAATTTTGTTGCCAATTAAACAGGCCACATCTGTTAACGTGCAGCCCCTTTCCTTAGGAACAAAGTTATTGTAGATTTACCGAGTAATACCAGATTTTTATGCTACTCATAGATAGTGGAATAAAGTTTTATAGCTTCTCAGCCCGAAATTATTATGAGGTTGACACTTTTAATGCTGCTCTAAATAATTCTTGAAAACATATGGGAATCTTTAAGATAGTTTGATGCATCTTGGTTTGCTGCTATACTGTAATATGACTGTTCTGCAGCATAAGGAGTCCATTATTCATGCTTGCCGCTCAGGTTATTCCTATTTAGTAATCTTGCTATGCCAGCCCAAAACAAACATGCTTAGCTTCAATGAATTCCATTATTCACAGAGAGGAATCTTTGACAGCCAGGTAAAAGATGACATGTAGAAATGTCATCTGAGGTAGGCTTCAGCGCTGCGTTTCATATAGGCTAAAGGCCAACTTCATGAAGAAAACAGGTAGAAAAGCTGCGGGAAATTGTCAGGCGCGCAGAGTGGAATTTGCTTTGGCATCAACGTACAGTTTGCTGTACAGAGTTTGGACTCGACTCATGTCTTCTGAAAAAACAGCCCCCAAGGACATTTACTCAATTAGTGTATTAGCATAAACCGAACACTTTAGTGATGTGACTTTTACTATTTTGTAGCAGAAAGCCAAAAATTTGAAAAAAAAATCTGAAAACTAATTTTTACGGAAGCATGAGCACATTTCTTTGATACATCTGTTTAGGAAATACATTTTATAATGTTAATGGTTAAGGAACCTTGTTATTTTTTTTAATGGTGTTTTTCATGACCTGCAAATCTAAAGGAATCCAGGTCAAGATTAAACCCTTCCCTATGGGCATGGGCATCTTGATTTAGGATGTCATGCATTGTAAAACCCATATGTTATACTCACCTCATTCTTCGATCCCTGATCTGCAGCAAAGCAGAGTTCTTACTCCATTTTGCATCGGGGGGCAGACCAGCAGCTTGCCAGGCATGCAGAGCAGGGATGCAGCTGCATAGAATATGTTACCGCTGGATCCCCTACAACTGCTTCCTGTTCCTCCTAGAACTTTAAATGCAATAAGCGCTTATAAAAAATTAAAGTCAATGTTTCAAATCTGCTTCAACGTGCCAGACTTCTCATCCCACATAAGTCCCAGACCAATATAAATCGATAGGCCCCAGAGCAGTTGATTTTTTTTTTTTTAAATCTAAATTCTCGAAGGTATCCCACGGTGCATGCACATCAAACTTTCTTTTACCACACGTGCCCGCCACCTGTTGGGTGTTTCCTTACCAGATACTTAATGGGTCAAATGCCTTAATCAGATTCCAAAGCTCGTAATTAAGCCAAATGTCTCGCCATCCACTATTCCTTTAACCCTTTCACTGCCAGCCTATCTGGAGTTTTTGTCACCCTTTGTTGCCAGACCATTTATCACTATTTTGCACTACGCATGTTCAAATGTGAAGGGATTTTTGAAGGGATTTCCCAGGAAAATTATATATTGTTTTTTTCAGTCTGGGCTTCAAGATGAAATGTCTTGTTTGTAATTTTTTAGGTGTATTTTCAATATTTTTGGGTGAAATATGATCAAAAAAATAAAAATAAATTTTTTACAATTTGTAGTGTTTTTTTATAATAAAAAATGTAAGTTCCTCAATAAAATCTTATTGCGTGTGAAACCCCAATTTCTCCCAGTTACAGCGATACCACACATGTATATTGGTAGACACCCTTTCCTGCCCAGAACACGCCCGCAAACTGAAAAAGCGCTTTAGGGGATTTTCAGATAAAATACAACTATGCTATGCGCTATGCGCACCTTGCAGTTTTTCAATGAAAACAACCCTTTACGTCTGAAATACCCCCCACATATATTCTCTGGAAGTACACACCTCAAGCTTCCTAGGTGTACCAAGCTTGTTGATGTGGCCACAGTTTTCTGGAAGTAATGTATTCTTCAATGTATTCTTTGGTTGCAAAGAGTTTCCCTAAAAAAAGGATAGAAAAGCAGAATCAAAGCCACATTTTCCTAAAAAAAACTATATACAAAAAAGAAAAAACAAGTTAAATCTGAAAAAGCAACATCATCCAAACAGAACAATACCCAACATGCATAACTACTGTCAAGGGAAGAGTTGCCAAACACCCCAAAGTAAAGCATGTTCGTAACAGTAATTTTCCTTGAAAATTTCAGCTCTGCAGACAAACTGCACACCTTGTGATTTTTCAACCAAAACAACCCTTTACACTTGAAATACTCCCCACAAATCATATATTCCCTGAAAGTACACATGTTAAGCTTTCTAAGTGTACCCAGCTTGTTTTAGTGGGCTCATCTTTCTGGAAGTAATCCCTTTGGTTGCACAGGGTTTCCCTAAAAAAATTATAAAAAAGCAGAATAAAAAACACCTTTTCATAAAATATCAATATGCATGTTTTGTGCCATTTTTGCAGAAATTTCCAGGAAAATTATATATATATATTTTGCAGCAGAGTTTAGGCTTTAACATGAAATGTTTTGTTTGTAATTTTTATACTGTTTATTAAAATATTAAGTAAGAAAAATATATATCTTTTTTTAGACAATTGTCTTCTTTATTTTAAATAAAACATTTGTTTTATTAATGAAAACCATACTGCATGTGAAAGCCCCATTTCTCGCGATTACAATGGTACCACATATGTATTGGTAGCCCCCCATTCCTGCCCAGGATACCCCCCAAACTGAAATGAGTACTTTATAACATTTACAAATAAAATACAACTATCATCCACACTATAAAGGGTTAAATTAAGAAAATAATTGGCGTGGGGGTGACAGAACATAAGGGGTTCATTTTTAAAAAATGCCATAGAGTTAAAAACCCTTAAAAATAAAAGAAAATGAAATAGGGTCCCCCCTACACGAAATAATCAGCCCGGGACCAGCTATGCAGAGCTTGTAGGAACAGGGTGCCCCTGGCCCTGCAGGCTACAAGCCAGCATAGTAAGGGTGAGAAGCCAAAACGCGTAGACGTGTAAGGACACCTTCTCTATGCTGCTTTTATCTGTGCTGCTGTGACGGGCTCTTTTTTTTAATGGTATCGAATGAAAGGACTTTTTATTTCTCTACTTCTACGTGGCTGGCTTATTCTACGTCTTTTGGATTTCTGCCAAGTTTGGAGGTGAGCACTCTAGCCTTGTCCGAAGAGTGGAGCTTCTTGTATTTCCTGATATTTGGCTGGCCTTTCTTCCTTACAAGCCAGCATAGCCTATGGCCCGGGCTCTTCTGCCCCCCCTTGGGCTTTGGGGAGGCAGGTAATTGGGGATGCCGGGGGTTAATGGCAAGTCACCCACTAGGCGCAGGTGACTTGTCATCCCCCAGCCTTGTGAACTGGTATAGGGGTCTCATGGACCCCTTACCAGTTCACAAGGGGTTAAATGTAAAAAAAAACACAGACACACAGAAAAAAATATTT
The DNA here is from genome assembly GCA_027917425.1 of Gastrophryne carolinensis. Taxonomy (NCBI): domain Eukaryota; kingdom Metazoa; phylum Chordata; class Amphibia; order Anura; family Microhylidae; genus Gastrophryne; species Gastrophryne carolinensis. The sequence goes on from CM051237.1 coordinate 222,682,377, forward strand.
TATTTGTTTTATTTTTAATACTTACCTCCCACCCATCTTGCACTGTGTCCCTCGGCAATCACTGGCTTCTGCTCGTCTGCTGAAAGCCTTTTATAGCTGCTGGGTGACAGAACATAAGGGGTTAATTAAAAAAAATGACATAGAGTCCCCCCTCCCAGGGGGGAACAACCCCATTTTTTTTTAATTTTATTGACCAGCTATGCAGGGCTTGTAGGAGCAGGGAGCGCAGGGGCCAGCTTTTGTGGCCCCTGGCCCTGCAGGCTACAAGGCTGCATAGCCCATGGCCACGGGCTCTTCTGCCCCCCCTGGGCTTTGGGGAGGCAGGTAATGGGGGTGCCGGGGGTATAGGATGGACCCCTTACCAGTTCACAAGGGGTTAAAAAAAGACAGACACAGAGAAAAACATTTTTTATTTTTTTTTAACACTCACCTTTGATCCTGTGTCCAGCGACGATTCAGCTCCGGCGGACAGCTGTCAGGTCTGGTCACTGGAGGGGGCTGGGGAGGCAGGGGACCACATCCCCTACCCTCCAACTACGTCCGGTGATCAGACCTGACATCTGACAGTCCGGAGCCTGCAGCGGGATGACGTGGCGTCATAAGCCCAGCCCACCCGTGTGACATCATAAACCCGCCCACAAGGGGGCGAGGCTAGCGACACAAACGTTGAAGGGGGCATGTTTTGCCCCCTCCTGACCGTGGAGAAGCCCAGGGGGGGGGGGGGCGATCGTAGGCCCCCCCAGTGAAGAGGAGACCCGGCCCGAGGGATCAGGCACAGAGGTGAGTAACTGTCATTTTTTTTTTACTTTTTTTTTATTGTTAGCAGCAGCAGCTGCCGAAGGGGGGGGGCAGGCTTTTTTTGCCCCCTCCTGAAGGCAGAAGAGCCCCTGGGGGTAATCGGATACCCCCAGGGTGAAGAGAAGCGCCGGCGAGTTCGAACGAGGGGTCAGGTGAGTGTTATTTTACTTTACTTTTTAAAATAGCAGGGGGGAAAGCCAGCTCGTAGTACTACGGGCTTGGCACTTAACGGTCGGAGAAGCAACCCCGTAGTACCTACGGGCTTGGCACTTAAAGGGTTAAATAATGGTTCCAAGATGTATGGTAATGTAATAATACATATACAACAAGAGAGCACAAAAAAACATCTAGTGCATACTATTCATGAAATTTTAATGTATTAAAATGCACTTACAAATTTCCAATGATTTAAAATCATAGCAGATAAAACAGCACCAGTCAATCCTCTTTTACCTCCTCCACTATGGCCGTAAATGGGGATGTTAAGAAGGGGGCTTCAAATTTAGCTTAGTGTTGTCATCCAATTCGGTATCTCCTTAATGTCCAAACCGCTACCGTCCTGCCTAACGTGTTTCGTTGCTTCAATGCAACTTTATCAAAGGCTTTTCCAAGATTGCCTGTTTCCAAGATTGAATCCCGCAGTATACACGCAAGGAGTCTTTTTTGGGGGGCGGAGCTGGTGTGTAAGTTTAAGGAAATGAGTGTAAAAGCCCTTTGCCTCTGCCACACAATGCCAAGGGCAGGTACTGCAAGGCACTGTTTGTGCCCTGGGAAAGCCTTCAACAGACAACTGATGCATTTTCTATACTCTTCCTTTTACAGTTCACTGGCAGTCTTGCAAAGAACATTACTGAACGCCAGTAAACAAACCAGGTTGATTGTTCCAGCTGTTATCATGATGATGCATTGTAAGAATGAACAACTTCTTAAATAGTCCAGGATTGTTAAACTGTCAGTTCTAAACTTAGCATTGACCATGGAGCAAGTGCGACAGGAATAACCACAATGACCTCTCATTCCACATTTTGCTGACCATCAGGGCACTTCACCACGCCATATACCGTATTTGCACCTACAAGCTTTAACAGTCTGTCTTAATGGAGCTTAGGCCTATAGAGCTCCATCTGTTAATGCACAGTGCCCCACAGCCACTCTTCATATCATAGATTTTCTAATTATTTACCTGCCTAGCTGCCACAGGCTGCCTGTTTTCCACCTACACTGATTTTGTTGCCAAGCTTAGCACAAGGGTTGTCTTGTAATGCAAGAAAGTCACTGCACCAACTGCTTAGCTACTTGACTGCATGATACTGTTCTTCACTGCACCCTCTACAAAATAAATCAAAACTACTCTGCACCTTACAGAAACACAAGAATGTGGAGGTAACTCTGTCTCCAAAAGTTCAATAAAACTATGATATCACCCATCATAGCAGCCACAACCTACACAAATTTCAGGTAGGGCTGAGAAAATCCTCACTTACATACACAGGTACAAACCTTGTTGGTTTGGTTGTAGAAAAGACCAAGGGCCAAAAGCAGGTCACTGTTATAGGTCAGGTAAAAGTCTGCAATGGAGTGCACATCTTACCTGCTATAGAAAACACATATACATATATTTATTTTTAAAAGGAAATTTAGTTCTGCTTTTTGGAAACTGTACTTTTACTTTTTAAGATATCAACTTTACCATTCTCCTCTATTTCCGCTGGAAGGCTATTCAGATGCTTTGTGAAGTTACTGACTGCTACTGTTACAGTACTGTCATTTTGTGACCCTGACGTGTGTTGGTAAACAATTCAAATCAGGGGGTATCTCTTTGCTGACCATGATCTGATTGGGGAGATTTACCCTTACTTCCCCGATTTGAACAGAAAAGTCATGAGTGGCACAGGTAACATAGAGCTGCCAGTGGCACCACATATTTTGTGCTGGTACCATCCATGGAGGCTTTATCACTCAAATAAGAACAGCAAAAAAATAGCTGAACTGATTACACTTCTCCTATACCCTCCCCAAATCGAAATTGTAATATTGGTTGCTATGATTTATAATGCATTTCACTGGTTTATAAATACACACTTGTCCACCCAGGGATTTGGAGTGAAATATGGTTTAAATTGAGTGACTCAAGACTTTACACTCCCTCAATTGTGTTATATTTGTGTCTGCCAAATGCCACCCAGTGCACCACGTATATTTCTCTTCTCATGCCTTGGCATCAGTTTTCATTATATCGATGCCTTTGCCTCTTGCCTTATGTCAGCAGTACAGGCGATATGTCTTAACCTGGTGTTAAGTTTTGTTTTTTTTTACCAAGAATACATTGTCCCACTAAATCCTACAAAAGAGTTTTAGTTTACTGTAGCAAGATTAGATTACAACCTAATCCATAATACAAGCCAAATGGAGGTTCTGAAACTCTCTGCTCTTTTTTTATAAATCCCTTTTTTTTGTTGTATGTTACTTTCCAGTGCTCTGTTTACTTCGACTTGATGTCAGAAAATAATACATGAAAGGAAATTGCATTTGGATGCATATGACACTATGAGCCTGCACGTGTATCTAATTGTGGCATGTCTATCAGGGAACATATTTTCTGGTGCTCCAGGCAATATCAGCCATGTATATTAACATATTTCACTTTCCATACCTTTTATATTATGCCCAGGGGCAAATGAATGCTTAATGGCCTGGAAACAAATGAATATGAATCATGGTGACTAGCATTAACTACACAAGGTGAACCTTCACCTTGGAGTTCATTTTAAACCTTACCTGAGTGACGGTGTTAAAAAATAAGCACATTGTAGTATTTAATATAACCTCCGCGATATCAACGTTAAATCAAGCTAATGATACAATATTCTGTTCCTCTTTGATTATGCCTCCCTTGCAATTTATCATATTTATTTCATTTGTGAATATAGTTCATTAGCAAAGACATTGTCCTGTCGTCCTTTAAATGTGACTTTCTTAGATTAAAAGAATCATTCACTTCCTTGACATTCTGTTGACGCAAAAGGGCACATTACAAAAAGTCTAAAAAGTCACAAAGAAATGTCAAAATCTATTCGTACACAGCCTTAAGCTTGCAATGATTTTCTCTTAATATGATTTGTAAATTATTTCATGATTTAAATTTTAATAGCTGTTGTTGCAGTTTCAGTAGGTATCTACTATGCCTAAGCTGCACTCCTGTCACCTATTGGCACCTATCTAAACTGCACTCTTGTATCTGCATTCCCATATTCTTGAGCTACACTACCGTGCCCAGATACCCACCTCATAGACATCAACTTATTCTCAGTCTGATTTTTATGAAATTACAGTAAAGATCAGGTTGATGTCTATACCTCATTCCGACGTTACCATGTTGTGCTCTACATACCTGTGTAGCTCTACACGATGGTCCCCCCACATACTATGTTTGATGCTCTAGTGCTGCGGGTTACTTGCTGCTCTGTGTGTAACAGTGACAGCTACAGCTTAGTACTGGAAAGCTCCAGAAATGGTTGTCAGTAATATTCAGCATCTCAAAGGTGACCAAGCAAGGTGACTAGCAGAGATTAGTTGCAGTGACATGGTCAAGTGTGGCCAGCAACAGGCAAGAGACTCCAGACACTCTCAGACATGTCTGTCATGGTCAAACATGGTCTGTGGTTGGCCAACATGGAAAGGCATTCAGACATGACTAGAGGCTGGCAGAAAAAATATAGTAGAATGCAGGGACTGGGCTGTAACTGCAAGGTAGCCTGGCAGTACATCTTGGCGAGCTATTGCTGGAAGCAGATCTTGAATGAGCAGCTGAGACATCAAGTCCATTTTCTTTATTAGGTGGTTGCCACGCAATGGCACTGCTTGTTTGTTTTCAACAGTTTGGTGACCTAAGATCGGCATCCTGTCATATTCATTATCTCCTTAAACACAAAATAATGATAAAAATCCATATAAATATAATGTCTGGTGAAATGAGGGGACACTTACACACCCGTCATCAAGAAATATCCAGCCAGACTTGGGCCTTTCTTTTAATTAGAAGGAAGAGGAAATCCTGTTCTGTCCCCCATGAGACACTCAAATCTGTCATCCCTGGATTTTATTCCTACGAGGAATTTAGTTTTAGGTGTATAAGTGAGCCCTCCTTTCATTAACTGATGTGTTTATATGGATTTTTAATATTACACAATTTTGCGATACACCTCCTTTAAGAAAACAAGACAGTTCCTTGGTTCTGCATCCTGAAGAGCCTCTAGTTTTACTGCCCGTCTTTATTTACACCCCTGGCCTGTATCAGTTATTTAAATCAAATATATTTATATATGTGTAAAATATGTGTTGTGTTTTGCCACAGTAGTATCTATAGAGTAGCTTTTATTAGTTGGTAGATCCAGGTTACATACAGTTTGGTCTATTCATAGTTCATCATAGTAATGATGAGCAATTTATGTAGCTTAAATGGTTCAGGTAAGTCTGCCTGTTCATAAGCAAACATGTGACCAGCCCTATCTTTACATTGGGGAACTGTGTAGCGCAGGGTTTCTTCCAGTAGCCAAAGCCAAGCAGGGGTTTTAAACGCAAGAAGGTCTAAATGATTGATTATCCTTTTAATAGTATTTACTAGTATTACTAGTATTACCTCACATACAGGAACCCTTCATGATTTTTATCAGTAATCACTGAGTACTGCAGTTTTTGATCACCAATGCACAGGGGCAATGTATTTTGGCCTAACTATATCAGACTCCAGAGCCAGCAAATTTGGTGGTCTTGTTCCTTCACAACATCCTTATATCATTTAGAGGCCCCCTTTAACAATATGTATTTTAGAGTGGATTTGAAATACTCTTTAATTTGTTTAAAACATATTTAAAGTGGACCTGTCACCAGGATTTTGACTGGTGATTGGTCCTTGTCCCTGGGGCATCCAGATTTAGGTTGTCCTGCTGTGTGAAACCCCCTAGATCGTCCACTAAACTCACCTTCCCTTAGTTTTCACAGTGCATGCACGGGCTCTCATCCAATCAGTGCCACAGTTTTGGACTGAGGGTCAGCATAGGGAGCAGCAGCATCACTGGTGCCCCCCCCATTGCCCGGCTTATCTGTATGCCTGGGCACGGGATGGTGCACAGCTGCAGGAGTAGCAGCATCACTGGTACCTCTCCCCACCCATTGCCCGGCTTATCTGTATGCCTGGGCACGGGATGGTGCACAGCTGCAGGAGTAGCAGCATCACTGGTACCTCTCCCCACCCATTGCCAGGCTTATCTGTATGCCTGGGCATGGAATGGTGCACAGCTGTAGGGATGTCGGGGATGCGGCTGCGGCCCGTGATCATGACAATGGATCGGCAAAAAGTTAACGAGTTTGCAGGTGATTGGGATTGGGGAATCAGGATGCCCCAGGGGCACCTAGTCAACCGTCCGGCGATTGGTCCAGTAAATACAGTAGAACATGGTTTGGCTAAAGGGAACCTTTAGCACTTGCACAAATTTCAGTAAAAATGGATTACTTTTCACCCAATAGATATGTTATTTGGTTAAGGAGGACCATTAATTAGCATTATAGGCCTCAGCATGATAGGTAATGGGTCTTGCTATAGGACAGCTTCTCCTATTATCCTCCCATAGCTATCTCTATTACATTTTTTATATTATCTGGCACTTTGTTGGTTTATATTTCTTGAGTTACACTTATTTTCAGCACTAGCACTTTTATTATTTATGGCAAAAATATTTTTTGACAGATGTGGTTATTTGTTTATGTAAGGGGTTATAGTTGTATTTGTTTTAACTGTGCCCCCTGTTGGGGACATTTATTACCTTAAAGTGAAGTTTACATTTTCTATACTGAGTGTTTCAACATATGTAGCATGATTATAATTAAATTGGCTTATACTGTAGCTTCTTGAGCAGCATTATCTGGTTACTATGCTTCTATTATTGCATCTTAAATTGTTGGCTCTCTAATTAATTGTATCATCAGAATGATACATCAGAATAGCTCTATCTTATGTGTGTTTTTATGATGGTAGTCTATGTCTTGTGTATCAATTTGCTTCTAAATTGTATCTAATTTTAATTAAAATAGAGCTAAATACATTTCACACAGTTGTTGCCAAAACTCTACTATCTACATTTAACTTTAGCCCTAAACTTAACACTTTTTGTAAACCTTCAATATTCAAACATAAGTTGTTATTCATCTTCTACATGTTAGTTTAGTAAATAAAAAAATAATCACCAGCAATATTTAATGTACTTTTATAAATAAACAAAAAGAGGTCTTGCTAAACTTTCTGATAGAAACGGTCTGGTAAATTGGAGAGAGCAGAATATAATTTAGTTCGCCACATTTTATTGCCTAACTACCATTGCTTTCCGACGCAAAGAGACAGCATGGGACTGACATTGCATCAGGTGAGCTGCCAGGCAATCGGTTTCAATGACTAGCCTTATACAGTACTTCATAGCATAGCCTAGTAAATAGTACATTTTGGGCTAAATTTCAAAACATGTAGCACTTAGAAACAAATCCTCACTATTCTTGGCACAACTTTCAGCCATATAGAAAAGTAAGACAAGACTAAATTTGGGAGTTGGAGTTATTAGATTTGCTATGGGTACCAAAAGAAATAAAGGTTTTACCAGGATAAAACATATGGTACCAGGTATCAGTGTGTTAGAAATGGCTGCTGGGAGCTACACCAAGCCCAGCCAGCCCCAAAGCAATGAGGCATATTGCAAGTAAGTCTCCTACTCCTCCTTATGGCCAGTCTTCTCCATGGTACTAAGTATGATATTAATAGCAGGTTTTAAATGGTTCATCCTGCCATAACCATTTGTTGTGAGGTTGCTCATCTGTCGCTACCTGGCGCTATTAATAAATCGGCCTCCCCGTATGATATTAATAGCAGGTTTTAAATGGTTCATCCTGCCATAACCATTTGTTGTGAGGCCCCCACTTCTATAGCAATCAGCTGGTTAATGGTGGTGTAAGTAGTGAGTAGCATTATACAGTATAATCATTTAATAGATACATGTCAAAATTCTGATCAGCCCAGCCATTGTTTACACCCACCCTCATGCATACACCACCATTAGCCCAATAAAATCATACTTGCTTCTCTTTCCACCAGCAAAATGCAACCACGTGATTGGCTGCTGCCGGTCATGTGGTCTGTTATGCTTTCAGACACCAGTATTGCTTCACTTCCAGTGAATGTGTACATGCCGTAGAGCATGCAACATCTGATCTCTTTCTCTCTGAAAAATCAAGGGCATTTATACAGCCTTTAAAACAACTGTGCAGAAAATCTACATTGTGGTGCTGATCATATGCTCTCCAGCCCAGCCTGCCAAAAGATGCGTGTTACTTCATTTCCTTAAAACGATTCAGATCCACATGAGTTATGCAATATTACCTCAAAAGTGCACAGATGACGCATGGCCTTGGAGACTTTGCACTTTTGGGGTGAACCTTGCTCTCATTTGGATGGGAATCATTTTAAGGAAACATATTCTCTGGAGCTAATGCTGGCACACGGGGAGGCCGATTCATTAATAGCGGCAGGTAGCGACAGTTGAGCGACTGTAGCAGTATTTTCACAGCGCCCGCTAGTAGTCGCTGTGCTTGGCCGCTGTTCGGTTGACAGCGACTCAGTCGGTGTGCAGTAATGTTGAATATTGGGCGAGGAGTCGCTATTTGACAGGTTCCGCGCTGTATAGGAGCGCATGATAGCGACTGGCCATAGCGACCGGCTCCCACCATATTCATTAACAAATCACGCTCAAAAAATTCTCACGCTGTGAAATGCATGTTTAAACCCCAGAGCGCTGGCAGCGATGTGTTAAAAGTAGTTTTTTAACCCCCAAACAACCATATTTTTGGAAACCAAAAAAAACAAGTTTTTAATTACATCTTGTAATATGAATACATTAATATCAGACCTGTAATATCAATTCTGCACAATTTTTTTTTTTTTTTAACCTTAAAAAAAATAACCAACATGGCAGAAGTGGTCACAGAATTTTTCACATTTAAAAAAAAAAAAAAAAAACATTAATATGAATTAATTAAGAATATTTAAAGATTGTTCCATTGAAATGCATTGGAGAGCGCCAGGTAGCGAGAGGTCATACCTGTCGCTGTTCAAGGTTGGACGCTGGCGCTGTGGGCTGAGGCTGGAATAATGATGAATGAGTGGCTATATGGCGCTATCTCAGTCGCTAAGCAGGATTGGCTTGATAAATGTGTGATTGTGGTGGGGAGCCGGCATTCTCGTGGCGGTGCCCGTCATTACCGGCCGCTCACCAGTCGCTAACTGTCGCTATCCCTTGTTAAATAAGGGCCCAAGTTTTTTTTGTTCATTGTTGTGTGGAATCCGGACTGCAGATGCCTTGCACGCTTCTCAAGAGAACCAGTGAGCTGTTGAAAACGTCTTTTTCATAGTTACAAAAGATGCATGTTGCTTATTGCAAGCCTTAGACTGGAGGTGGGAGTGGGAATTCACAGTAGATGTACACCTTGGAACATATAGGTCCATTTTAGGAGGATATTAAAGGCTCTACTGTTTTTTATTTGTTGGCAGACAGGTGCACTTTACCTAATACTGACAATGAATGTGTTTTGGATGTGTGCTACCTAAAAATGCTTTCTTTTTCTGACTAGTAGAATGTCTGATAAAGAGGAGACACTTCGGTGTTACTACAGAAGGGGGTCAGCATCACTTGAGGGTTTTCCTCTTATAATGAATACCACATTGAATAATGCTATTACCATACTATAAATATACTGTGAAAGACTGGTGGTTACTCCAGCTAGGCAGTTTATAAACACGAGCATATATTGTGTTATCGTCATTTTATAGGTGTATACCCCATATCTTTAGAATGTGAGTGCTCACAAAGCAGACATTACTAGCTATACAAGCAAGAGTTGTTATCAAAATTGTTATGATAGTGTTAAACAGTTTCTCCGGAAGGCAAAAATCAGAATCCATTGTTACATAAAGATGCAGAAACCATGGTTGAAAGAAAGGATGTAGAATATGATATTCCTAATCTCTTTGACTGTGCAATCATTTTATTTGCCTGAGGCGGTGAAAGATACTGCATTATTGATTCTTCAGTCAGAACACATTAATGAGAAAAAGAATTCTTGTTATATATCACGTCTTAAGATTAACATGGTTTCCTGTAGCCTGTTGTATGATTTTTACTCCGGACATACAGTACCTCCGTATGACCTCATATGACAGATGATCATCATAGAGATAAATAACAGCCAGGTCAAAACATATTTAAAGTTTTTAATAGACTGGAGAAGGCCTTTTTTTTGTATGTTTTGCAATCTCAGGCATCATTGGGATTATATATTGATATTAGAGAGAGAGAGGGGGGAAGAGAGAAAAAGAGAAAGAGAGAGAGATAGTCTTGCTATTTGGTCACCAAAGTCAGGAGGTTTATTACGAGTCGAGCACATGGTGTAAAGTTTGTCTATAACTTCTATAACATTTTTAATACTTTCAACACCCCTGTATAAGAATGTGTTGTGCATACCCATCACTAAAATTATGTAATATTACAGTTCAAGCTGAAATGGACATAGGTCAAGAGCCCAGCGCACACACTTAACACATCAGAAATTAGGAAGGAATTAGTAATCCAATATATCAAGATATGTCATGATATTTCCACAGTAGGCCGACAGACTTTCACACCACAACAGAGTTCCTTATCCAGTTTGGTTCTACTTTATTCAGTTGTGGCAAGGCAAAATCTCATTACATTCGCGAAAGAAAGGCAGACTTCAGCATGGCAGGCTCCAATCCAAAGGCAGATTTCAGCATTCAATTAATCCAACGTCTGGTTCAGTTAATGGTCAATAAACTCTTTAGGTTAAAGTACACCATGTTCAGTAGCAAAGGGAGCAATAGGGCTACCCCACTTCAATGGAACTACTTCCTCACGAACAACTCTTTAAGGCAGTGAATTTCGCAGGGCAATATTCTCAAAGGAAGACCTTCTCCACCTTAGGGCTAGTACCCAGTCAGTTCAATCCATGTTTCATTACCGGGGCAATGTTCCCTACCGGATTCCACACTTCCCTGGGGCTTAATGGTTTCCAACAGGGTAGCCGTACCTTACCAATTCCACAGGCACCTATGGGGCTTGCTCTATCTCTCTCTACCAGGTCCTCTTCCAGGCATCCCAAAACACTTGTGCGTTGAAGCCGCATCTCCTCCTGTCCTGCAATAGTTGTTCCCTCCTCTCTCTTGACTGGTGCCAAACTGGAGTTTTAAGGGTGACCCACCCAGTGACCTACCATGGACCACACCCACTAAATCCCCCAGTATATGTATGGACTCCTCCCTCTTTATATTGGCAGGGCTATATAAAATAGGTTGAGGCGGGGATCCCAGCCCTCCCAGCCAGGAGCACAGTGTCCAGCCAGACACCACTCATACCCTTCCAGCACGACAAAGGCCCCCGCAGCCACAGGCCTTTAATAGGGTATAAGCCCCTAAATAAACATCAGAGTCACTATAATAATCCCAACTACCTGATCTCCCGAATAAGTGACGCCCCAAATTCGATTATTATAGTAATATCTTAAGGGGCCCAGTTAGCTGTTTTTATTTTGTCTTATTTGCCCTGTGTTGAATTAAAAATCATATATCATATTTTTCTTATTTAAGCAATGGGCTGTACAGCCCATTATTGGGCTCTTCAGAGCTTTTCCACCTTCCTAGGGTAAGCCACAGGTTGCAAACCCGCACCATAGCTGGACAGTAAGTTCCCCACTAGAATGCAAGGCTCCCCTGAGCTAAACACATGGCACACACAGTTAGTGAGGGCAAAAGGCTGAGAGATTTAAGCGGATCTACTGAATCTGATAAGCCTTAGACTAAACCCCCTCCTGAGACAGTAACCTAGCTGCCACAGTTCCCCGGTGATCCTTTTATAGTATAGCTTATTGCATTGGAAAGTATGTATTATTTCATTTGACATGGCAGAAAAATAATGCATACTGACAGCATTGTGTATTCAGGTTTTAGTGGCAACTGTTTTATCCCCACTGATTTATCCCCACAACTTGTTTCAGTAACAGTACAAGGCCTCCAGGACTTACTGGAAGTGTAAATTGGTGTATGAAATTCACAAATAACTATGACAAACTTGGCTGTTTCCATTTCCTTTCAAAACTTTTAAAATGCGTTTCCACCAATCATTATATACAAATATACTTTATATCACAATGTGTGTCACAAAATTTGATACTAGTATTATTATTATTTTGTTTTTCCTACAAGTAACTTCATTTGCGTTATCATGTTGATGTAGCGCAGCATGAATAATCATGAGTCCTCAGACCTGTGTAAGTAACATCTTGATGGCATTTATAAAGACATTGGTAATATCATGTTCACTGTACTGGCATAAATAGCATAGTGTTCCCACTGTTTTTCAGAAAACAAGTCTTTTCAAGGCAGTCTTTTTCAGGGTGAAATGTTTTCATGTCTCACTAATATATTCTTTTCTTCAATTTTCTTCCCAATGTTCTCATTTTGAAAAAGGCCCCTATTTCTCCAACTCTTTGTGAAAAATACAACTATGAAACTAAAACAGTAAAAGTTGCCTGACCTTTGTGTCAGGACAAATTTCCTGCAGTCTACACATAGACTGGCTAACTATTATACTGAATGCAGGCTAGCTGTGTCTGATCAAAATATCATATGACAGGGCTTATGTGGATACTATATCTCTTCTTGTAAAATATATTTCTGATGTCTTTTTCTATTTATTTCATTCTTCAGAAAAAGACCCATGATAGTATCCTAATTATTTGTACTGTACAAGTGATTATTTGGTATGACGGAACAGGTTTGGCTAAACCCGCGAATGGAGACCTTGACCATGAATTTTTTTTTACTGTGACCACTTTTGTGGTTATATGAGTAAAACTGACATCTGATGACAGTTGGTCCATGTTGTCGGACAATTATTTATACTTTCTGTTTTTTTCCTATTTTCTTTTTAACATTTTTGTTAAAGGACATGTGTTTATCCCAAGCATGTTTGAACTCACATACTGCACTATTGATCAATCCATTATCTCAGATGGAAGTTCTGCTAATCTCTTCTAATCAAACGTCTGCTAATCTTTCCTATTGGACTTTATTCACAACCTCAAGTTTTCAGTAATGCTCTGCCTAACCTTCTTTAATAGGGGCATTTCAATTCATTACTTTTACTTTTACTAATTTTTTGGATGTGTCACATCTTAATCTCAATATATTTTTGTACGGTCTCCTGATTGGGCTCTGACTAAAGTTTTATATAATGAGATTAGGACCTCATTTGTTACAAACATGATGATGCTCCAGAATCCAACCAAAATGTAGGTGGTCTCAACCTGTTGGATAAAACTTCAATGATTTGCTTATCTTGATTGATGCTCCTTACATGAGTATATCACTTCTTGAAAACACAGAAATGATGGTATTGACCTGTGCAGGTATCTGGGGAAGTGAAGGGTGTAGGGTGTATGTATGGGCTATATCTGTATACGTTATGCAAAAATGAATGCTTGACAGCACTCTTATTTGAACAAACCCCATATGGAGGAGGAAGATAATTGGGGATTAAAGAGATCGACCAATCAAACTTTAAAATCAATTAGCTGGCAGCGTATCTAATGCAGTGCCAGTCCCATGCTGTACAGTATATTTGCTATGGCCACAGAAAAGAAGGAAGGAGAATTTCTTTTTCCTTGTCTGCCTCCAGACAACCCCCCCCCCCCCCCCCCGATCCTGATCACAAATAGAATCCTGAGGCTTGGGCCAGATTGACACCTCCTTTTATAAAATGTGGCTAGAAAGGAGCTCTCCACAAGGTCAGTCAATCTCAGCTCACTCCAATGCAATTCACACAGTGTGCTTGCATCACTCGGCCATGCCACTTCCATCACAGAGGACATGAGGGACAACCTTTTTGGAGATGAAGCCCAGAAAGTGGGTTGGACTGCAACATGTATTTCTATAGTGAGTGGGTAAATTCATTTATTAAGTGTTACCCAATGATTATAACTTTCCTGTTTGCTTCAAGCTCTGGTAAGCCCAAAGATGTGGAGGCTGATTCATTACATGGCATGTATCGGCAGATGAGCGTCAGTATAGCAGCGCTTAGAACGACCACTAGTAGACTCTGTAAACATGTATCGGGCGCTGTAACAGAGCACCTCAGTCGCTGTAGTAACCTGGCCTGCATTGAATAATGTGATGTATGTTGGGCGCTCTAACACCAGTACAGCACTGCAGGGAGCAAAAAGTAGCGGCAGCTCAGTGCGACCGCCACTCGGCGCTCCACACCAAAAAAGGACACACACACAGCGTCAGCGCTGGTCGCTGTAGCATAGAGCTCCAGAGCTCCAGACACTCTGTGATTAAAGTCTATTTTTGAACACATATCCACCTGTAACAAAGAAAACACATTGAACGACAGCCTCTCCTGGCTGCAAACAAACACTTTTAGAAACTTTTTTGACTTTTTATATTTTTATGCAGAATTGTCATTACAGGTCTGGCACTAAAGTATTAATGTCAGAGGTTTACAACAATGTAATTCCATGAGTTTTCGCTTTGTTACTGGTGGATATGTGTTCAAAAACAGACATTAATCTCACAGCGTCTGCCGCTCTATGCTATAGCGACCAGATGTGTGTGTGTCTTTTTTTGATAAGTATGGTGTGGAGTGCCGAGAGTCGCATTGAGCTGGTGCTACCTTTCGCTCCCCGCAGCACTGTACTGGTGTTAGAGCCCCCAACATACATCACATTCATCAATGTGGGCCTGGTTACTACAGCAACTGAAGCGCTCTGTTACAGTGCTGATACCCGCTTACAGCGTCTACTAGCAGTTGCTCTAAGCGCCGCTATACAAACGTTTATCTGGCGATACCTGGCATTAGTAATGAATCAGCCTCCACGTGAATCGGCTACATGCATATATATGTTTTGGTTTTGAGAAAATTTATTTTGGGTAGAAAAGAAAGATGTATTTCATACAGTATATCAAAGAATTGTTTTTCCCACAGAGTAATAGATCTGGAATCTATAATAGTTAAACATGTATTTGTATGTTCAATAAGATGGCCCACATAGCATACCACCACTCATAAATCCCCTTCAGACCTTCAGAACATGGGCCAGAAATACGGGGAGGCCGATTCATTAATAGCGCCAGGTAGCGACAGATGAGCGCCAGTAGCGTGATTTTCACAGCGCCAGCTAGTATTCGCTGTGCTTGGCCGGGGTTTGCTTGTTGACAGCGACTCAGTCGGTGTGCGGTAATGTTGAATACGGGGGTTAGGGGTCGCTGTTTCACAGGTTCCGCGTTGTATGGGTGCGCCTGACAGCGAATGGCCAGAGCGAACGGCTTGCTGCAGATTCATTAACAAATCACGCTCCGAATTTTTTCGCGCTGTGAATTCCTTGTTTAAACCCCAGAGCGCTGCCGGCGATGGATTTAAAATAGTTTTTAACCCCCAAACAACCATATTTTTTGATTGTAAAATTATACAAGTTTTTATAAACATTTTGTAATATGAATACATTAATATCAGACCTGTAATATCAATTCTGCACAAAATCATTTTTTATTTTTTTTTACCTTAAAAAAAAATCCTAACATTGCAGAAGTGGTCACAGAATTTTTGGCCTTTAAAAAAATAAAAAAACCATTAATAGCAATTAATTATGATTAGTTAAAGATTGCTCCATTGAAATGCATTGGACATCGCCAGGGAGCGACAGGTCATACCTGGCGCTGTGATGGGATTAGCAGCGGCGCTGTTCGTTGCAGTCGGCTACATGATGAATCCCGCGGTAGCTGTCGCTCTCGCCGGCGCTAGCCTCATTTAGCTTGATAAATGCGTCATTGTGGCCCACGCCGGGCGTACTTGAGTCGGTAGCCGCCGTTAGCTGGCGGGACCTGGCGCTCGTCAGACACTACCTGGCGCTATCGCTTGATGAATAAGGGCATAAGACAAGCCCCTTTAGAACAGGATTTTAGATTACTCCATGTACAAACGGTCATTTCCTAATATGTCTCAGGACATGATCTAAGGGCAGGAGTACAGGAGGGATAAAAAGCCAACACCTCTACAGCCCAATCAATAAATCAAAACAGTTTAACCATTTAACCACTTTTCAAAAGAAAAGCTAGTCCAGATGTAAGGAAAAGAGTTGACACATTTCAACAAGAGCTGGCAAAGTCAAATAAATGTCTTAGTCTGGCATTTAACAGCACTGGGCAATTGCATCAGTCATTTGGACCAAGCATGATGAATTCTGATATGCCCACAATGGCAAATGTGCTGCGCTTCAATCATTTTACCGTTGTAGAGTGTGATGATGGATGTACCCGATAAAATAACTTCATTACAAAAATGTGTGTGCGTTGTGTAAAATGTGAACAAAACAAAAATGTAATGATATTTTATTAATAAAATAAATCAGATCTCATGAATGCCTCGCTGCATGTGACACCAGGTGGCCCCTGTTGAAATCAGTAGGCTGCGCTGCCTCTTTTTATAAAAAACGTTATGATATTTATGTGAGTATACTGGGAGGCAATGGGACTTCAGAAACATTACACATTAAAAAAAAATGTTTTGATATGAATTAGCTACATTGTTGGTTTATTAGTTGAGGAGGAGTGGTGCTTTTGGAGCAAGGTTCCTGTTCTTGTGGTATACTGGGTCACAAATTGCTTTTGTGTGTATTATATTGTTTGTTTGGGACACTTCATTGGCACACCCTCACTCATATGTATATTCTTGGATGGTGCTGAACCAATAGGTGCACAGTGTGCAGGTTCTTTTACGAAACATTACACATTGCAAATTCCTCATAAGCAGAATATACAAAGGCAATTTTATTTAGAATTGGGCTACTATGGTATGATGTCTTTTTTTCTAGAAAGCTTACCTTTACTGCATTGACCTTCATAGGTTTTATGGAATTGCAGGACCTTCACCTGCTGCATTTAAAAAGCTTTTAAAGAACCCTCAGGAATTCTTGAGTTTTACTATGCAAGGCATAGGACTGCTCCTTTTAAGCCTTTCTCTTTTCTTATACTATCCAGGAACTATTGAATTGTTTGAGAGGAAGGAGAGAGAATATCAGATAAAAAATATCTGGAACTGGAAAGTTTGACCAGGACACTTGGACTTCCCTGTGATTTACCTGCTCTAAAACTATTCAGGAGAAAAGGCGTTTGTACAAAGTTGTACAACTGCCTCTCTACTCCACAGGCAGATGTTTTACTTACTCTTTATACATCAGCCACTGGCCTCCACCATTAGAAGGCACACAGCACTTATATGTGGCTGAATATGACGCTACTGGCTAATAATGCTGCTTCATAATGACTCAACTGCCACTTACACAAATACATTTATTTGAATACTTCATTGATTATTATTTATTGTATGGCAGTGTATACTTCCCGTGAATTCTTTGTAGATGACTTCAAAGTAAACATGCTTTCGAATCGCATCAATACTTTTGCTGTACATGCAACAAAATAATGTGTTTAGGACATTTCCAGTATTTTTACTGAGCCTAGTACAGCTAAAGTGCCAGTTGACTGTCTCCCCCCCAGTCTAATCCTCCTCTGAGCTCCCTCATGTTAGCTGCACTTCCATGAAAGAAGAAGAGGGTTAGACTGAAGAGACACATATCTAAAAGCTGTGCATTTTTAAACCTCAAGGGACATTTATTGCAATGTACAAATGTGTCTTTAAGGGGAGATAATGTATCAATTTAGTTTAACCTGGATTTTAACCTGGGTCTATATTTGTCATGCCTTCATTAAATGACCTTTGATATTATGATGGCCTTTCACACTCTTTTCTTGTTTGGATTTGGAGTATTTTATCTACATTTTCCTCTTTCGCGCCCTGGAAATGTATTATTTTTATATGCTTTCCAGATGATAACCAGGATGCCTGATTTCTAGGGGTTAATATACTGACTCGGATAGGATGATATGTATGGCAGTCACAAATTACCCTAATGATCAACAGGCTGGTGGTTGAATGCGCGAATGAATGGAATCCTGTTAGTAGTAGGAGATGAGCGAACTTTTGAAAAGTTCGATTCGGCCGATTCGCCGAATTTCACAAAGAAATTCGGGTTTGGCCGAATCGAACTTTTACGAAGTTCCCCATCAAAAACGCCGGCATGGTGGGAGCGGGCCGGCGGGCCGATAAAGCCGGCCGGCCCGCTCCCACCATGCCGGCATTTAAAAAACAAACAAAAAAAAAAAAAGCATTTTTGCCGGCATGGTGGGAGCGGGCCGGCCGGCTCCGCTCCGCTGTCAGCGGAACCGGCCGGCCCGCTCCCACCATGCTGGCATTTAAAAAAAAGCAAACACTTACCTGCAGGTCCGGAGCGTGGAGGCCAGCGCCGCTCTCAGCTGTCATCTGAGGGTGCTTCATCTGCATTTTTTTTTTAATTTCAGGAAAAATTCGATCGGCACGAACCACAAAATATTCGGGTTCGTGCCGAATCGAATATTTCCTGAAATTCGGAGCGAATTCCGGTTCGTCCGAACCGGTTCGCTCATCTCTAGTATTTAAGGTTTCATACTATATGATATCATATAGTTTTTTTGTTGTGCTATTAATCTGCTGCTCTGACACAATCTTTGGACTCCCTGCGCTGGAATTTACCTATATTTTCATTGTAAACTGTTTGGAGATAAAACTTTTGTTTTTTCTTAAAGGTGTAGTGCGGCTTGTACATTGGTGATAGAGTTGGGTGTATCTCCAGCCCATATTCTATATACTAGTGTGTGTTTTT
This sequence comes from Gastrophryne carolinensis, assembly GCA_027917425.1. Taxonomy (NCBI): domain Eukaryota; kingdom Metazoa; phylum Chordata; class Amphibia; order Anura; family Microhylidae; genus Gastrophryne; species Gastrophryne carolinensis. The sequence continues at coordinate 222,701,043 of CM051237.1, forward strand.
GTTCAGTATTTAAGGTTTAGTTACTCTTACCGTTGGATGTCATGATTAAGGACTCGCTGTCCGAAACGCGTTGGCGTTGGGGCCCGTCATGTACATTTTGATGAATGCTTTGACCTGTTGGATTACTGATTTTAAATCGAGACAATAAATGCTTGAAGAATTTTAAACGACTGCTGGCTGGCTTTCCTTTTTCTACTATTTTATCTACATTACTCACACTTATTTGAAACATTCATTAATAAAAATGCATTGCTTTCATTTATCAGGGTCACTGTTCAAGTATATTAGAATATAAATATCAGTTAAATATGGCATAAATGTCAAAGTGCACACATTTTTGTTGTTAGTTTAGTCAGCAATTACAGGCTGACACTTTGTCATTCTTCCTGAAATAAAGTGGAAAAAATCTGCCAGTTTAGCAAGAAGAAATTTTTAGCAGTGAGGTGACATTGAGGAAATTCTGACGTTAATTGCCTAAAGCACAGAGCAAATTAAATTTTCTATCAATATAAAGTGTTTTCCGCTTTAACCCTTAACACCCTTGTCCACTAAATCCCTGAAGCGTTAACATTTTATTATCACATCCAAAAAAATCACACATTTTATGCAGGCTATCATTAAAGACTAGGAAACCGAATGCCAGGATCTCTTCAGAAACTAGCTGTACACTTTAAAAAGTGAAATAATATCGTTTGGGGATCTCTGTGTCAAGATGTATCATCAATAGCTACAATATTAAAATAGATGCAAAAGTACTATACTTTAGAATAGCAATGTTGCTTACTTTCAGAGTGCATTACCCTTTTACTATCATAGAATAATAGTTACCAGCATAACCTCTTACCACTGCCTCTTTGTCACTTCTGTCTTCAAACCTGTAGAGTAAGCTTACACTGTGAAATGATGAAGCACATTACTCAGTCTGCTATAATGACACTGCAGAAAGGAATACAAAAAGGAATAAATAAAGAACCCTGATTATCTGGCTTTTAGGGCACTCTTTCAGCTATATTTGCATTTTTACTATGGGGGTTATTCATCAAGGGATAGTGGCAGGTAGAGCCTCGTAGCGACAGGCAGTGTCTGGTGAATGCTGGGCACTGTACGCAAAACCACATTTATTAAAGCAAATCTGGTGAGCAACTCTAACAGCGCCATGTAGCGTCCGATTCATCATTTCAGGCAGCTGAGCGTATAGCGCCGGCGCTCTTGCTTCCAGAGCGCCAGGTATTACCGGTCGCTACCTGTCGCTCTCCCATACATTTCAATGAACGTTCCTTTTCTTCTGTTTAAACAGGATTTTTTTTTTCTCTGAAATAATTGCGTGACCTCTGCTAGCCTAGAAAAAGTCATTTTTGAAAACTTTAGATTTTTTTGTTTTTACAGGTCTGGCACTAAAGTGTTAATGTCACAATGTTACAACAATGTAATGCCATGTGTTTTCGCTTTGTTACTGGTGGATATGTGTTCAAAACAGACTTTAATCACACAGTGTCTGGTGCTCTATGCTATAGCGACCAGATCCAGAGCACCTACGCTCTTTGAGTCTGTTTTTTTGTTGAATATGGTGTGAGTTGCTGAGAGTCGGTCACACTGAGCTGGCGCTACCTTTCACTCCCTGCAGCGCTGTACTGGTGTTAGAGCGCACAACATACATCACATTCATCAATGCCCGCCAGGTTACTAGTGCGACTGAGGTGCTCTGTTACAGCGCCCGATACCCGCTTACAGCGTCTACTAGCGGTCGATCTAAGCGCCGAAATACAGACGCTCATCTGCCGATACCTGGCATTAGTAATGAATCAGCCTCTACATATTTATAGATTTAACTGCCCAAACCTACAGGGAATCTCCATCATACTTCCCTGGTGCTTGCATTTTAGAGGTATGTTACTCACATGGTATGTACAAAGCGCATATATCCTACTATTTTGGATGTCTCACATTGTGATCTCTTAGGCCGTTAGCATCTTCACCTGCCCTATTTGATATATACTACAGTTCTTCAACTCCTTTTATTGAATATTTCCTACAGTTCAGCAACTCAATGCACAATCAAGTACAAAAAATTATTTCCAGCTGACTGTGTGCAGAGACTGCTGACAATTAGAAAAATGTGTAAATAAGTATTTAGTGTGAAACAACCTTTTTAATGACAGGTTTATTATTAAGGTAGAGAAGTTATGTGAACACATTCCTACAACTTCAGTTCTGCCTTTTTGTAATAGAATTCATAATAACATCCCTAAACAATGCTCTAAACTGAGAGGTTATTACAGTTAAAGTATTTCCCAAGATGCATGCTTAGCCTATAATAATTAAAGCAGATTTATACAGAACAAATAAAAAATATAGACAAAGGCTGTTGAACCAATAATAAAGAAATTGACACCCGCTAATACATGCAAAAGAAAGGTTGAAGTATAAAGTAAAGATGCTCAAGAAGAAAGAAAGAACAGCAGTGGAAGAGAACAGCAGTGGAAGAGAACATGTTTAGGGGTGGAGAGATGTAGATGGATAAATGAGGAAAAAAGGGAGTAAGAAGTGGAGGGATAATTGAGGCCGATTGCTTACCATAGTGGGAGTGACTCGAGATGCACAGTGCCTAGGAATGACATCATGTAGTGTCTCAGGACTCAGGATAGTAAGGCATTTCCATCAATATGATGAATATGAAGTAGACTGCCCATAGTTGTCCCCCACCTAAGCACTAGAGTCTCATTAAGATTGTGTATTTCTTTTTCAGACAAGCGCTATACCATGAGTGGAAATAAGCAATTTGCAAAGCAAAGCAAGAGAACTGGTTTATTTATAGTATGTTTCCTACTTAGTGATGTACATTAGTTTAAAGGGTAAGAATAGAATGTATACACCAGAAGTCCAGAAGTCTAAAGATCTCTCAGGTAGTACTGTATGTACCACTGGTTGTGTTTGGAAGAATGGGTTTTCCATAGGGGTGTGAGGGTTAAGCGCTGTATTCACTAGACCACTGGTGGAAAAATATCAGTAAGCTGCCTGTGAAGCAGAGCACGCAATTCCCAAAGAGAGGGAAGGTTTATATAAATACAGACTTTGAATGCCCTTGTGTTTTCTTGAACTCGCCGAGGCGAGCAGAGGCTGCTGCAGTTTACTGTAGGTGTAAATTAAGGGTTAGCAAAATAGAGTCATCGACCCAAGCCCAAGCTGGCTTTGGAATAAAAGTAACAGTATATTGACCTCTATGGACTACCTGGGGAAAAAGCAGGAATTGTTGATGGAGTTGAAGACTTGGACATGAATGGGGCTACCGAGGGAGCAATTACTTTGAAAAAGCTTTAGGTAAAGCTATTGGGTACTGGAAATTTTTCTGGCTGGGTCTATTTGTATGCGCAGAGAACCCTTATCTTGCTCAAGCTGTGTTTCTAACTTCTCAACGGTTTCAGGTAGTATGACGGGAAGTGAGGTATAACCAATATTTTTTTTCTATCTGGTGTTCTATCAAAGTGTTCACTATCCCAAAGCCAGGAAAAGATCCAGGAGATCATGTTGTAATAATTATAGAACCATTTCCCTGATAAATACTGACCTTAAGCTTCTTACTAAAAAAGCATTAAGGCTTAACTGCTTTCTGGCTCAGTATATTCATCTTGATCAGGTGGGTTTTATCCCAGGAAGGCAGGCCTTGAACCTGACCAGAAGAGTAATTGATTTCATTTCTGCAGTTCAAACTATTTGGGATCTATGCTTCTCTCATTAGATTTACATAAAGCATTTGATGCGTTGACTTGGGATTATATGTTTCAGGAAGGAAAGGTTTTGAAACTACATTTCAAAATATTTTGAAAAATTCATATAGGGATAAAAGGATATGAGGCGAAGTCTATTGATATATACAGGGCTACTTGACATGGTTGTCCTTTGTCACCATTATTATTTATTTTGTCATTGGAACCATTGGTGAGAGCAATTCGACCAAACAGGAACAGAAAACAGGAAAATAAATTTGCATTCAATTTGTTCTATTGCTTGTTTCCTCACTCCTCACATCACTATATAATTTATTTCAGATGCTCAAGAAATTTAGCAAAACTTTGGGCTTAAATTAAATGAAACTAAGTCTGAGGCAATGAATTTGACACTCGGATCAAAAAGTTCTCAATTTAAAACAATCCTTTAATCTCATTTGAAAAACTGATAGTATGAATTATCTTAGGATATAACTTACCCCTCAGTTTCATTTATTATATAGAAATAATTTCATTAATTACATTAATTAAATAAATTGGGAGGTGACATGGACTCCTGGTCTGAGGCTGTCTGGGTTGGGGCGCATTAGGGCAATTCAAATTATTTTGTTACCTAGACTGTTATATTCAAAACACTTCATATTCCTATCCTGAATATATTTATATTTAAATAAATTTCTAAAGCGTTGTGATTTATTTGGGCAGGCATAGGTAGAAGAATAAATCAGATAATTTTATTTATAGCAAAACATAAGGTCTCCCATTTATATAGTCTCCCAATTTATATACCGGTAGTTATTATGTTGTTGCTCAATTAGCCCAAATTACACCGATTTTTTATTAGTGGGGAAAAGTCCAGCTGGGTAATGATAGAATTAAAGAAGGATGTAGAGTTAATACTAATATTTTTGAGAAATTACGCTTAACTCCTAGAGGGAAAAAGTGGTATTTCTACCTTGTATAAATAGTTGACAGATAAAGAAGGCAAACTTGATTATATGATAAAGTGGGAAGTGGATTTACAGCAAACCTTTAAAGTTGAAGATTGGGTAAATGGGCAGTTTGTAGTTCTAAAGGTTCCCGCAACACGGGCAGGCTAATTCATTACTAGCGCTAGGTATCGGCAGATGAGCGTTTGTACAGAGGCGCTAAGAGCGACCGCTAGTAGACGCTGTGATCGGCTATTGGCCGCTGTAGTAACCTGGCCGGCAGTGATGAATGAGATGTATGTTGGGCATTCTAACACCAGTACAGTGTTGCAGGGAGCTCATTGCGACTGACTCTCAGTGACTCACACCATATTCAACAAAAAAACAGACACACACAGCATCGGCGATCTGGATCTGGTCGCTATAGCATAGAGCGGCAGATGCTGTGTGATTAAAGTCTGTTTTTAAACACATATCCACCAGTAACAAAGCGAAAACACGCAAATTACATTGTTGTAACATTGTGACATTAACACTTTAATGCCAGACCTGTAATGACAATTCTGCATATAAATATAAAAAATCAAAAAGTTTTCAAAAATGACTCTTTCTAGGCCAGGAGAGGTGACACAATTATTTGAGAGAAAAAAAAAATAAAAATAAAAAACCCTGTTTAAACAGAAGAAAAGGAATGTCCATTGAAATGTATAGGAGAGTGACAGGTAGCGAAAGGTAATATCTGGCTGAGCTGCCTGTAATGATGAATCGTGGTATTGCATACAGCGCACAGCGTTCACCAGACGCTGCCTGCCGCTTACAAGGCACTACCTTGCCGCTATCCCTTGATGAATAAACCCCTTAGCTGTATCCAACTTGAAGGTAATTACTCATTGCATATATGGTCCCCAAATATATACCCTAATATCTCTCCATTATGTTTCATAAATTGTGGACAGGTTGGTGATATGTTTCATAAACGGTGGAAATGCCCTAAGGTGGTCAAGATAGGTATTGTAAGCAAGGTTATGGGAAAATGGGTGGAAAAATCACCATTGGTTGCCTTATTAAATAAACCTTTTGTGGGGATTTCCAAATTTCCTAATACATTTATTATCTATGCTTGTTTGGTAGCTAAAATGACCATTGCTGAGTCATTTCATACTTTGAATCTTCAAATGTTTTTTGATAAATTAAAATGGATAATGGTCAAGGAGATGCTGAGTAGTATTTTACTTAATAAGGAGTCGCAATTTAAGGAGATTTGGAGACCCTGGTTTGAATTCTGGAATCCAGGAGGGAGGGTTGAACTGGGTTCTTTAACTTCCCATATTCTTAGTACTATTTATTGTTCTAAGTTGTGGTCTCTATTTTGAGTTAAATGGTTGATATCTAGATATATTTGTTGTGTTTTGTTTTATGATTAATACTATGCTAATATATTGAAAAAATATTTATAATATTGAATTTAGGTGATTTTCAGGCCGAAAAGTTTATATTTCCATTTTTTCTGTTACTTTTTCTGCAATTCATACAGTGCATATTCTAATGTTATATTCAGAATTCTGTTTTGCTTTATTTAAAACTAAATTAAATAATTAAAAATATAAAAGCATATAAAAGCATTCACTATATATATTAAGTTAGATATTGCCTTTTCATCACCTGATCTGATATTTGGATGAATCGATTTGGCTAGGTTTTAGGCAGTGTGCAATCTGTAGTTCCCTGCAGAATTGTAGTTCCCTGAAAAGTTGTAATAGCTTCCATTACATCATTATAGAAAAGGAGGTTATTGCTAAGCCTGCAAGACCAAGGCAGCTTAAGGTTAGGAAAGACTGAAGAATGGCCTGTTCAGATCTGATCTATGCAACTATACACTCTATGAACTGAGTAGTAATATGCATAGTCTTTCATTCCCCATTCTGTACTCCCTCCCACCTGCTCATTCAAGTCAATAGGCAGACAGGGCCATACACAGAGTGGCAGATGTTCCTTCGGTTAAAAACAGACTGGATTTCTGCTTTATTAAAGTGAAAGGGATCTCATAGTCTATGGCTATGGCCCTGTATGCCACCTTGGACATGGCTAGCTCTATGAAATCATGATGGTAACATAGTAGTAACATAGTATGGAAGGCTGAATAAAGACTTTTGTCTATCCAGTTCAGCCTGTCTATCTCCTTCCAGTGGTCTAGTAGCCATAGCTGAAGAAGTGGCCTGCTATATGGGGCCAAGGAACGCGTGGGATTCTCATCTCCTGGTGTTGGAGTAGTGGGGCTACCATCTTCTCAGTCATCACTTAGGTGAACTTCTTTTTCCTTATTAGCATTTATTGCACATTTACACTTGTTGGCATCCTTTGCACACTTTAGGCACATTAGCACTTTATTAGTTTTACTTGATTTGCATTGTTCAATTATTGATTGGTAGTATAGTGTAGGATGAAAATCAGCATTTTATGGAATTTGATTATTGCACTTGCCCAGGGGTACTCTTGTGTGTGTGTGTGTGTAAGTGGGATTTATGTATTTATGGTGTTGTTTGTCTTTTTTAATTTAATAAACTGATATGATTATATTATTCATGAACTAATACTTACCTTTGAGGTCTTTTTGGTGCGGTGGTGTGTACTATCTACCGCAGTGGCTACTGGAGCCGCAGTTTCTTCTTGTAGATACTGGGAATGTCATTACATGCAAGAAAAATTAAATTAGGTAGACCCAGCACACCTTCTAAAGTACTTATGTAGATTAGTAATGTTTGGATGCAATTTACTCGGACTGGAAACCCACCAGTCTAGACCATATATATATCTGCCAAGGTAGAGTAATGCACACCTGTGCACGTGGGCATTACTCTACCTTGGCAGATAATTACATGCAAGGAAGACATCCAGGCCTCTTTTGAACTCTTTTATTGTATTCTTCATAACTACCTCCTCTGGCAAGGAGTTACGAGTAAAGGATCTTTGGCTCCAGGGATGCTTAAAACTCGTGTTTATTTAGTTCCATTAAAATACTTCATACCCACCAGTACAGGCCAAAATTCAAGGCATAAAAAGGACAGACATGACGTGTTTCAAGGGTTAGACTTTTAGTCAAATGTCAGATGAGTTCCTATGTCAGAGGAGGAAGTGCCTTAGTGGATGCCCCTGGGTTATGGCTACACTTTGGGGTATAAATACATAGTAACATAGTATGTAGGGCTGATTAATGACTTTAGTCCATCCAATTCGGCCTGTTTATCTCCTTCCATTGGTCTCGTAGACATCATGGGAAAGATCTTTGTATTAACCCCAGAGATATTTTTACATAGTTTTTAGTTCACCGTATAGGCGTCTCTTTTCCAAACTAAATAAATTAAGTTTGACAATCTTACTCTATTTTCCTCATTCGATTTATTCATTCAGCTGCCTACCTTTGCAGTGCTTCTGATATGATCTTCTTATGCACAGGTACCCAGAACTGTACACAATATTCCATATGGGGTCTGACCAGTCACTTATAGAGGGGTAAAATGATGCTGTGCCACTGTAGTTTTACCAAGCATTTCCTAAATTAGTGTGTAATCATGGTACAAATTGCTCCTTCCCATGTGCAAAACCTTACCTTTATCTCTATCAATAACATCATTTGCCATTTTACTGCCCATGCTTCCAGTTTATCTAAAATTGTTTGTAGCTGCCTGCTGTACTCTTTTGCCTTAAAGCAGACCTCCAGTCAAAAAAGTTAATTGTTCCCCTGAACTCCATCTCTCGCAATCAGTGAAAGGACTCAAATCCAGTCAGATGTTGTGGGATAGCAGGGAGATTCTATGCCCAGTTACACAGTCAAAAATACCCAAAATCTTATTAAAATAATGGTTCATCTCTGACCAGCAGTTAACAGCCACCAGCTATAATGACTCAGCACTGCTCAGAAAGCAACATTATAACAACATTGTAAACAACTCTGCGGCAGCCAAACCCATTGACTTAAATTAATTGATACATACAGTAGTTACACTCATCCCCTCCAGCAGCTATTTGTTCAGCATGTGTGTGTAATATGAGAGACATGCTGGTCCGTTTCTGAGGTCTAAATATCTCAGTTTGGGCTGCTTACAGCAAAATGCCAAACTTCAGGCAGCATGCATTGTGGGGACAAACAACATAACATAGGGAAACTGCAGCCATGCCGAATCTTTAATGCAGCCAGTATTAGCTCCTTCCAACATTCTGTGTGGCTGACTGGGCTGATCAAAAGGAAGCTCCCAGCTCAACTGCAGTGTCCGTGCACACGTTTTCCCCCCGACCAAGCATTTTCATCTTTTGTACCAGTCTTTTATGTGGCACAGTATCAAATGCTTTAGAAAAGTCAAGATATATGATATCCAGTGACTCCCCCTAATCCAGTCTTGAACTTACCTGCATAAAAGCTTATAAGGTTTGTCTGGAAGGAGCAATTCCTCATTAATCCACATATGTTAAACTTACTGTTACAAGGTTCCCCCCTAAACCCCTTTTAAAATATTGGCACCACATTTGCTAAGCGCCAGATAGTAACATAATGTGATGTGATTTTGTTATGTATAGCTGACCAGTGTTCTTGAGGAACACAATACCCATAAGTAAGAATTATACAATATTTGTTTACCTTTGTTAGGTATCTTTAGGCCCTTACCTAAAAGCAAAAAAAAAAGAGAAGGAAAAAAAAAGCGGACAGGATATACTTCAGCACCAATTAAGAATTTAGGGACTAACAAGGTTTAAAGCACATCTATCATTAGAAACCTCTGAATAGTTTCTGTTCTTATATTATAGACCTTGGAAAGGATACATTTTACTAATATATTTTATTTTAAATAATCTTTCCTTCTATACTTTTTTACCACTTGTCCCGAAACTGGTAAGTACCAGCTGGTATCTGTGGGATGTAACTAAACTAAAAACCATGTAAAAAAACAAACAGCCATTTAAAGTGCATGAAACCCAGAAAAATGACACAGACATTTTTCTATTACCCTTTGGAGCAGTTTTGTACAAGCATAGTAAGCTTTAGTTCTCAGTCAAGTACCACCTGATAAGCGTGATCCTTAGTGCCACACCACTACCATTGATTAGGAAGCTTAACAGTTAATGAAAAAAGTGTCATCCATATCTTCTTATTCAAGTACAGTATGTCCACCATTTAAAGGATAATTATCATTAGCAGCCTCTGAAATGTTGGCTGGCAGTTATGATGGGCAAGGAATACATATTGCACACAATCCTCCTGTCAGACATGACAGGCCCGGCACTTTTTATAAATTAGCAGTGTGGGTAGTATCTGCTTACAAAGTTTTCATTTTCAGAGGCTTCTAATAATAAAAATAATAATAATAATAACCATCCTTTTAATGGTGGACATGTTGTACTTGAGTAGGAAGATATGGATGATACTTTATCATTAACTGTTGAGCTTCTCTCTATAGCAGGGATTCCCAATCAATGGTAGTAGTACCACTGGTAGTACTCTAGATCACACTTGTCAAGATGGTACTTGACAATGACAAGGTACTTGACTGTACACCAAAACTTACTATACCTGTACAAATGTAGTTTTGTGGGTTTCATGCACTTTAAATGGCTGTTTTGTTTGGTGCTTCCATGGTTTTTAGTTGAGTGGCATCCCACACATACTAGCTGTTAATTAGAAAATGAAAAGTGGTACTCAATGAAAATGTTTGGCAACCTCTGGTTTATAGGAGCAGATGAGTAAAAATAATTAATATAAGTGGCATTTTGGATACTCATACATCATATTAAAATGCCTTCCCAGAACCCCACCCAGTCTCTCCTTTGAAGTCTTCAGGCTGGGATGCACTCAGCATAGAGAGCCCGGTGTATTTATGCTCTCCATTGGCCATTGATTGAGGGTTGACTACATCTCAGCTCATCAGGCCACGGGCCAGCAACAATCCCACCAATTCCAAACAGGGCATGCAAGGTATTGACTGCCCACAAGCTAGCAGCATAACAGTTCACTACAGACAATGGAACCCTTTCAGAAACATCTGAAGGCAAGAAAAACTTTGATCAAGCCAGGGGAGGTCTCCTCTTGTAAGTGTCTCTGGATTCCTGGATCTTGTCAAGTAGGGGGCCAGATGATACATCTCATTTGGAGGGTGTGGCTCAAGAGAGCTGCTAATATTTAGAACTGACTGTCCCTGCAAAATATCTAGCCTCTCTTCTAAGCCCTGTGAAGTATGTCCTCCTTCACCATAAGTGAAAGTAACAGGGAATGTCCCTTGGTGCCTATGGCCCCCCTACCCTGTGTATTAAATCTATAGCAGCTCAGCATCCTGTTCTCGTAGTGTATGATTGCAGGTAAATATCTGATTGTGGCTGAAATCTAGCCTGTACTCCTTACAGTTCTAGAATTTGGGGGCCTTATAGTAATAAAACCCTGATGTGACCCTGGAGTTTATACTGTGATGCACCTAAGATGATGTGAGCTGGCACTCACTTTGCATAGTATAGTGAGCTTTGTACATCAACTCCTATACATCAACTCCTTCGTACATCAAATCCTATATTCTATATTAAGATAATTTAGTATATATATGAAACATGGCAAAGGGAACATTTATGCATAATTGTAATTTTGAGTCCTGTAGTTTGAAATAATATAGCATGATTATGACTTAGTGTCCTTGATTGTTTGGTGCAAAGCACAGGTCATTGCGATCATGGAAGGGTGATAATTTGGCAGCTTGTTAAAAGACAAATGCAATTTAAAACCAAATAAGATGCACTGTTTGTAAACCATAATTGGGCGTATGTCTTTTGAACCTTCAAAAAGTTTGCTCATGTGTGAACAATGAAAACTAAGCCATTTCTAAGTGGCTCCACGGTGAGCTGCTCTAAAGTAACTAGATCTGCCAACGTACAAAAAAAAAAAACTTATTATGTACAGATGCCTATCATTGTGACTGCAAAAAGACTATAGATGCAAATGCTTTGCAATTACTGTAATTAAAATAAACTTTACTATGAAGTATTGTAATACATGTACAAACAAGATTTTAACTTACAAATTTTATATATCTATGCTGATTTTCTCTTTGATGCATGTGCAGAAGTAAAACATTTTTAGTCACCATTTTAGTATATTCACAAATGTATGACTGCCATGGTAATAAGCAGAATGCTAACATCTCAGCAGAAGTATGGGCATGGGTGTCCTACAATAATTATTTCGTTCCACCTTCATACATATTTGAAAAGGTTATCCTTGAAAGGATAACTTCACACGGCTTCGAAAAAGTGTATCAACATGTTTTGTGAGTTACTACCCCATTGGTTCAACTTCCATCCTTCCTACAGCAGTAATGAAATGGGACACACCCCATGCACACATACAGTAGTAGAGTGGCCCTACAGAAAGCACAAGGGGAATGGGGAAACAAGGGAAACAAATTAGCAAGTGTAGAGTGCATGAACTGTTTACAGGGCCATTATAGGTGCACCGAAATCTATGTACACTTGGGTCGATTTAGAGCCTGCTGAGAAAATTCACTTATTCTTTTAGGCGAGAAAATTGATATTCACTTTCATTGTCTACTTTGGGACTGATTAGGAGCCAGGTGAAAATTTACAACCCAGTAGATAATGAATCGAATGGTAGATTTTGCTCCTAAAAAAGAAGGGAGTTTTCTTACCAGGCTCTGAATCAACTCCATTGTGCCAACTTATTGATTTTACTGCTGTCCTGTGCTGTTTTAGAACAAATAGAAAGAAATGTGTTTTACTGAGGAACTCTAGGCAACAAGTAGAGCTGTCCACTTAATTGAAATGTAAGCCTTTATTTTCCAGTTATTACGTGGAAACACATTTTAGCCACCTTTTTATTTAGTTCTGGAAGGATTAGAGGCAGGGCAAAGGCCACTGTCATGTTTGGTTTGCTGACTGACTTTGTTGGCTAAATCAAGCTATAAAGAACAGTAAGATCTTTTATTAGAGAACATCAGTGGTGTCATTGGGATCATGCTGACCAGAACAAAGAACCAGTTTCTGTGCCTGGTGTATTCCTCTGATTCTTAGGCTTTGATATTTATTCATTTTAACTTTGACCCCATATTTCATAAATATAGAAATTTAATAACCCTCTGGTCCTTAGGCTTTAATACTTATTCACCTAACTTTGACCCCTGCGCCCTCGGCAAGATGGCTGTGCCCTGCGTTGGAATTGCCAGAGGAACAGCGCTGGAATTCTGGTAAAGCTTTTTTTTTGTAACTGCCCCAATCTGCCTTAGCACCAGGGGATGGGGGGCAGAAGGGGCGGGAGGTGCTTCTAGACTGGACTTCTGTTTTAAATCTGTAATGTGCAAAATTGTATTATCCATTGTATATGAGTACTGCCTAACCTGGACTGCTTAAAACAAATTATTCACGTTTTAATACATAAATAGCAATTATCCTTTAGGCTGAAACATCAAAGTACTTTTAAGCATTTACTATTTGCCTTTTGAAGGTAGACCATCTTGTTCTACTCATGTCTCTTCTGTTAATAGCCATACAAAAGCCATACAAATTGCTTATTATTCTTTCTTAACATCTTTGAATGATACAATTTTGCTTGGCAGGCTAGGGTGGAATTAGACTGTTAATTAAATGTAAATCTATTTTTATTTAGGGTTTACAAGGACAAGATGGACAACCAGGTCAAAAAGGAGAACAGGTGAGATTTTTACATACAGCATCGAAATGTAATATATTTTGCCCTCTTTAGCACTTTTATTCCATTTGCATTGAGCCAAATGTCTAGTATTTTGTCTTGCTTATTTGTCCTGCAATGTGCTCTCTTGGCAGTATTTCACTCCCCGGGTGGGAGTCTATAAAGTCAGTCTGTAAATCAGAGTGAAAACAAGCTGTTTTTATGTTCATACTAGTCCAATGCTTACATGGGTCTTTTGTCAGCACCATATTCATAATCTAAAAATCACTCACATGATATATTATGTTTATAGCTACCACATATTACACAATTCCATCCAATTCCCAACAGTTCTGTTTAGTATAATGTTTTAATCTATATGCCAAATATGTTTATTGCTGTGACAAATGTGAAATGCTTTGGGATAAATAGGGGTATCCTATTATTTGAACCGCATATACATTTTGAGGGACAATACAAATAACCATAATAATGGACACAATGCAATGGCAGTTTATCTGTATACACTACTATACCTTGAACACTTTGTTGGAAACCAATAGGCTGTCTTTGATTTCCTGTTTCGATGAACAAATTTTCAATAAACCTTATATCTAACTGTCTTAGTATAGCTGGAAACATGATTTTATGTCATATAAACAGGAAATTGTGTAAGAGAACTTAATTTATTTGTTTGCATTGCAGTAATGTTTAATTCATGAAATACAGCAGATATGTAAACCACCTAATGAACAGAGGGAGGGTTATCCAAATGATTTTGGATTTTTCTGGAGAGGCTGAGTCTGGAGAGACAATAAGAGCTTTTCTTACTCAGAACACAATACATTTAAATGAAAAAACACAAAAGATGGTGCAGTTCTACTGGTGAGAGACATTTTTAATAGAGTATATATTTTATTTTTGAAGTTAAAAATTAGTAGCAGCCTATGGGAAACGATGAGCCTATCCAAACTTGTTTGGATTTTCCATACGCTGCTGTTATTTTATATACAATAAAATTTACCCCAGGCGTAAACCCCCCCTCGCATGGGCAGACTGCCTCTCCAAACTCCGATTCTTCCAAGGAATCCAAGTCATTTGGATATCCACCATAATTATTCTGCTTAATTTTATTTCAGTTTATTTCCCAAGTAAAACTGCATGGATGTCCCTACTAAATAATAAGATAAAAAAGTCAAAGCAGCCTATTGAACCAATAGGGGCCTAACCAGCTGCCACATGCACTGAAGTCTCTAAACTGCCACCCCAAGCCTCTGTGGTAACAAATTCAACATAAGCTGTATACGGTCCTAAAAACACAACTAACTATTCAAGCTCTGCTTAATTAGATAACACCACAAAAGAAAGTGTTTTCTGAATATGAGTTGGCATAAGTACATTACATTTTCCCCATTGAAAGTTGATGGTCAATCCTTAAAGCGGACCAAAAGTCCAAAACTAAAAATCCAGAGAACTTACCATTTGGCGCAGGTCTGGATGCTCGTGCAGCACACAGCCGACTGCTGTCAGCGGTGCTGCTGCTTTTGCTATGCTATGTTCATGTAGTGTGGTAAAACAGCACTATATGAACCTGAATGAAGCTGGGGATCGCTAGTTGCCACCACCTCGATGCACTATAGAAGAAAAGCTGGCTGCTCTCTGTGAGGGGCTGGCCTAAGGTTAAAGGCTGCTCCGGGTGTAGCAAAATGGCGGTGCGGGAGCAAAGCGATCGGGAGCCAGTGGCCTGGAAAGGTGAGTAGCTCATTAATAAGCATGTAGCAGTTTATAGACTTTCCCCAAGATGGGGCTTTTAGAGGACACAGGGCTCGCTGCTTACCTGTTACATAGATCTCACTCCTTTAGCTCAGGGATGTGACACCAAGACAGAACTTCAGGATTTTTTTCAGCTTCGACATGTTAGACAACGTGTTTCACATGTGACCATTATACCTCACTTCTTTAATGCCATATGTTTGTTTACAAACATAATGATTTTAGTACATAATCCATTTATACCTGATTGCCAAAGGTATGGCAACACAAACACCAACTGCTTACATGCTCTTGGAATCAGTTCATTTCTATATATAGTGGTTAATATGGATAGGTTTCCATTCTTCTTGGTTGGCTTTTTATGGCGATTAGCGATAATCACCATGTCCCACGCCTGTGTACCGTGATTAACTGGCGTTTTCGTAGAGATCGTGTCTGCAATCGCTATTTGTTATGCAGCGATCAGAAACGCCATCAAAACACCTTATGCATGGCTTTTTGAAAGCACCGCAATCACGCCAGTGTAAAAGGGGACAAATAATTCTCAGGAATGTCCATGTGTGCTGTAGTAAGAAGATGGCATATCATTTGCAGACTTACAAGGACAGGTTCCACTTGGCACTTCACTCCTGATCCCCCCATACCTAGAATACCTAGAGAGATACCTTTTAATATCACCACATAGTCTACTTTACAGTGGGAACAGATGCAGCCCCATCCTGTAGCAGCCAGTGCCTGTTACTGCATACAGCAGCAATGCTGCATTCAGTGCCTTGTTGCCTAGAGACCCAGTGGAGGTTTATGGGTGAGTACTGCTATCTACGAACAACAGTGGAAGTAATTAGATGTGTCATTTTTTTGCGTACCATATTTAAAGATGACCAAAATCCTCTAATCCCTGCCTACCCCCCAGGTCTTATCTTTCCTCTAGGGGTGATTTCGGATGCCCCTTTGTGTGAACCCCCCGGTTTTGCAATATTCAATTACACAGTGCAGCTCTTTTGCAACATTCTTGCTTGAGGGGCCACACAATGCAAAGGCAGTGGGGTTGCTGGGGCAATGCACAGCGATCCACTCTTTTAAGCAGGGCGCCTCCTCAGGATCCTGGATTGAGGTGAGTAGACTCCAAAATGGAGAATGTCACACTGTGGGGTAACCCAGAATGTTGGGATAGTCAGAATGCTACCTAAGAAAAGTTGAATCCAGCTCTAAACACTTTTAGAACCTTTGGTCCCTTTTTGGTCATCCAAATTATTGGTCTGAATTACTGAGTAATGGAAACTGTTTACTATTTATTATGCTATTTAATAAAGGCTGACAAAGGTATTTATTTTCTTACATAGAACTTTGCCTGCCTTCCAGTTGTCCAGCATTTGAAGTGAAACCTTCATGTCCATTTTCAAATAACTTCAGAAAGCCATTTTTCATAAGTTGTTTTCAAAAAGTTGCTAAATGTTCAGTTCAGAAATAAGGTGTCTGCATGTGTCAGCAAATGCACTTTACGTTAAAAAAAGAAATTGTCAGAGCCCTCAAATGGCTTTTTATAGCTTTGATGTGGGGCATGTGGCGCACACTAAGCCCTTCACACCATGTTTTTAGTTGAGTCTCCGACCTCCTGTATAATTTATCGCTGCTGCTATAAGTGCGTAAGTAAATTGTGGATTCAAAGCAACCAGAGATAAGTAAATACAGTAGCTGCTCCAGCCTGAAAGACTGATGATCTTATCAGCCTCTGCCTTATTACATTTACTGCCGTTTTATAACAAATGCATATTTATGATGAATTCTAATTTGTCCAGAGCAAGAACTTGATTAGTATATAATGTGTCATTTATTCTCGTTTTGTATAGTAAACCCATTCTCATTATAGAAATTACAGTGCTTATCGTCCTTTCTCCAAATACATTCGTTTGATGCTTTTGTAAAATGTAAGCCTGCGTAGACTTGGTAAATGTTGTTTTTCACAACAATTATTCCAGTTGTTTTCTTATCGTTTTGATTTGTAGGGGGATGTTGGTCCAAGAGGATTGCCGGGCCTGCCAGGACTGGTAATTATATGACAGTGCAAATTAGGTTTCAAATTGTACAACATGTGAAGTAGGTGCCATAAAATCCATAAGGTTTAGTGCCTAGCCAGCAGAGCAAGCAGCAGCAAAGCTAATAAATATAAGCAAATGACTTTCTGTAAAATCATTATTTTAGGACAAAATAGTCTGGTGTGAAAGCTGTTTGCATAGTTCACAATCATAAAGCCAGCGAAAACATGTTTTGTTTTCTTAGGAGGTGTATTAGTGGACTGCAGTAAAAAAAAAAGGCCTTAATTTATAAAATACCAATTGGGTCACCTTCTATGATTTGTTTTCCAGTGATGGGCCTCCTAACAAGAAAATACTTGGTTTCTGTTTTCTCTTACTTGTGTGACAACATTCTGTTTAGAAAAAAACGTTACACCATTACAGCCATTACCCCTAGCTGTCTTACCTTTCTTACTTAACTCCTAACAGAGTCTACTTCTATCCTAATCTCACAATCCAAAGAGAGGAGAGCTATACCAAGTCAGACTGACATTATTAACATGAGACAAGGACCGTACAGTACCACTTATAATAGCCAACATCCATATAAAGCCACCCATGTAAATACAGGTTACAGACATTCTCACAACTCAAATATTCTTGCCAGCAATATATACACTTATGCCAAACAAGTGATAATATAATTCTTGAAATACCTGTCATATAAACAAAATTGACATGTGACTATAAACTACCATGATAACAAAATAAATACCTACATAAATTATTAAATCCACAATGGAAACAAGAATGCAAACTGCCAAATCATGGCACCAGTCACAAATCATGGAAACATGGGGTATCTGTCACCCAAATCAATGTCACACTGTGACCCCACTGTATAAGTAATGTATACTCAGAGTTGTGCTCAATATTTAAATATAGCCTTGTCTTCCCACTGGGATCTATTCAAAGTATACTGTCAACTAATACGTCCCCATTTCACTTACCCTGGAGTGCACATACCATACCTCAGATGCCTTCTGTGATGGGCCTAATCCAGATGTTTCATTTTGATGCCCAGGCTTCCCAATGATTGGGCAGATAGTGATCTATGCATAAACTGACCAGATGTGTCACTTTCAGAGGGCCAGTTCCACTTTGAGACATATTGTCCCCCTGAAATCTCTGGGGACACATAAATGCCTCCTCTGCTGAAATTATAGGGGGGATTTCCCCACCAAATGCAAGTCTGGTAGGTGTACAACTGCTACAACTTATTTTTGTTTTTATTTCTATGTCCATTAAACAAACCAAAATCAAAGTTTCATTATAACAAAGTTATTTCAAAGTAAAAGTTATAAGGATTTTTTTACTCCTAGGAAGCATGTATTAGCTCTAGAGCTGGGTTGGCTGCTTGAGCATAGTGCCAGTCCTCGGATTACAGCCACAATGGGACCTCTATGTTGGCAGGAGCGATATGTTAAACCTATCTGTATTTCAGGCAGTTTCCATCTGGCATGAAATCTCAGACAAAGCACATTACTGAGATCTCTTCAATTTAAAATGGGTTTATCTAGTCTACTATCCAATTTCATGGTCAGGCTTATTTAGAGGCAGAAAGTAAATTGTTCCCCATAGCTATATCATTGCCTAATAATTATAAAATTATGTAAGGCTTAGCAAATCTGCATAGCTGAGGATTTCAGTCAACAGATGCAAAACTTTTTTATTCGCTGTGCACAAAGTGCATTTTGAGGTATTGTTAGCTTTAGTGAACTATTTGTAATTACGTTCACTCTTTCTAAAAAGCATACTTTAATGAATAAATTGTCCTTATAAGCTTGTAATGTAAAATGTGTTCTTTGTCGTTGTTAAACAATTACTCTGTGTCCCAGTCTTTACCAACAAAGTACATTGACATTTATTCTCAGTGTAGATGTTGTGTTAAAAAAGTAAATTAATATAATTATTAATAATTATATGGAATGTCCATTTAATGTTTTTTACAATGGTCCATGGGGAGGGAGTCCACCCTATAAAAAGAGACCCTTTGCACTTGCATACTCTAGGAGTCATTATGTGCTACAAATACAAAGGCAACACATAGCAACTGATTCATTCTTTCTTTGCTGTTTCACAAGCCCAAGTCTGGACTTGTAATTGAGGGAGAAAAAAACTGATAGGGGTTAAAAATATAAAATTTGTTTCAAATCATAGCTGTGGGTCAGAGAGTCAGTCAAGGTTGGTTACAGCATAGCAGTCCCTGGTCCTAGACAGTCTATGACGTAGGACCACTATCCTGTAACTAACCTGTGGGACAGACTGTGAAATGATAGGTACTAAGACAACTGGTCTGTGGCACCTGAGAGGCACCAGAGAGGAAGAGAGTCTGATGGTGGACTTCTGTCTATTGCCTAGCTCTGGAAACAGGGAATACATGGGCCTGAGCAAGACTCTGGTAGTCGCAGCCCAAGGGAAAGAGAAGCAAATGGCAGACAGTAAGATGGAACAACTGGAAGCAGGACTAGGAATATCCAAACAGATCTTGGCTAGGGACCAGACATGGAAAAGGGAAGACCGACAGGCCCACACAGGACAGTGGCTGACAGTGGAGCAACATTATCACACAGTACAATACAGAGAGATCTGCCAGATCAAATTCTATGGTTGATTTTGGTTTGTGTGTAAGTAGAAATGAAGACACAGGGAGGGGACTCGGCAGTAAAATCCAGTGGAGGCTGAACTTCCACTTTCCATAGCATTATCTGGGTTTTGTTTGTGTAAAGCAAAGGCAAGCATTCTTTTTGTTATGTTATTTGGCTGGACTGTTACTTTAAATCTGATGTCCGGTGTCTTCATAACCCCCCGCCCCCTTTCAAGAGTGCTGAGATGGGTTTCAGCACTGTCATCCGGGCATGGGCAGCCCACAGAGAGGTCACAGAATGGCATCCCCCCATTGTGCACGCACCTGCCCGCACAAGGGAAGTGCAAAAGATGCCATGCTCTTCAAGATGGCTGAGCCCATGGCCTGAGACAGCTGGGGAACGGCACTGTAACCTGGATGTTTTTTTTGTAACCCCTGTTTTGCCTCTGCACCAGAGGAAGTAAGCCAGGGTAGGAGGCTATGAAGACACTAAACATAAAAAAAATACTGCATCAGAGGCCTCCACCAAATTTTCTTCCATGGGGCCTGGCTAAAATATTGACATTTCTGATGATGGGTAACTGACAGTACTGTGACTTACACAAGCACATTATGATAATGTTCACACACACACAGGAATCAGAATCCTTACCATGACAAAACTTTATAGAAATGATGATTAAACAGTAAAATGTCCTTGCAGAAGGCATAATGTGATCCTAAATATTTATGAAAGGATTGCTGTGCTTAACAGAGCATTGGGTTTTCCATACCCTATTTTGAATGTAAAAAAATGTAGTTCCAGACACAGTAGTAGGCATTAGCAATATACATATCATATGCATATACATTAGCAATATATATACAAGGGCATTTTATTAAGTCAGTTCATATGTTAACATAATTTACTAATTCAATTCAATGTGTTTGCAGATGGCTTCTGACACCAAGGGAGAAAAAGGTGACCCTGTGAGTATCCAGGAGATACCTGTGCTGCTGACGCAAACTATATTATTATGTTGGCCTGTAATCTTGACATCTCTAATCCGTTAAAGGAAAATCAAATTGAAGCAGTTTCCAAAAGCTTAATGCGCTGAGTGGACTGTTCGATTTTTTTGCAGACATTCCGAGAAGTCTGCCCTCATACAGGCTCCTATGTGGTTCACGCTAACAGATCATTTTGATTAAGAAATCATCAATACCAATTGCGCAAAGCATTTCAACCCTGCAAATCCTTCCTTCCCTCTTACCATTCCAATCCCAATGGCTGGAAATCCCTTTCTCTGTTTAAGCCTTAAATTTACTGCAGCAATCAATAAGGTTTTATAGTGTATTTAATCCGTATTTTGGCTGGGGTGGCATCATGCTCATATTGTTTATTATTTAATGTGAAATGTACAAAATGGAAATGAAAAATGCAAGCTGCAAGAGGCATTGTAATACCCTGATGATGATGATTGATATTGACACTGATTACAGAGAACTACAGAGATATGCATCATTTTTCATATCATTATAGATAGTGTCACTGGTTAAATATGTACTTTTCAGATTCCAATTTTCAAGGGTTTTAAGCCAATTCTTGTTCACAGAGCATAACATCATTTTTCATTTTCATAAATTAATAGTAAGCATTAAATAAAATGCATGTATTTCCTTATGAGAATCATGTTTTTTTCTCTGCGTGGCGTATTAAAGCTTAATGCTGGGTGAAGTTTAACATTTGCTAGTCATTGTGCCTGGATGTGTTTTTTGGAAATATTTGATCAGTTTTATTTTAACTAATCAAAATGTCTAAATATTTTATGTTTTATAAGGGAGAAACTGGGTTTAAAGGAGAACAAGGACTTAAGGTAATTTTATTAAATTGCCGTTTTTCTTGACATGCCTTAATGCAGACCTTCTGTTACTTAATGCAGACCCACTGCCACTCCCCCCTCTGGTATCCCGCTTGAGACTTGAGACAAAAATCACTCATCTGCATGTATTTCCCTGGCAGGAGCTTGGCACTGCCCGCTAGTGACAGTTGCACAGTTATTGGGCGACTAACAGACATTCTGACTCTATGCAGCAGCTTCAATGTTGTTGTACAATTTGGTTACAAAATTTAGGGAGATGTGGGGCTTCAGGTGCTCCACTTTCATTGTGGAATCAGACAGGACCAAGTTGGTTAGTCTTTTATCATTCTTACAGTAGGAAGCCATAAAGTGGGCCAAACCCCAGGTTTTTCACCCCCCTGTGTGCATCTCCCAGGTTCGCCTGCTATTCTTACCTCTCTGAAGATACCCTTTATCCAAATCAGCATATCACACTGACTTTCATCAATTAGCTATAAATGAGGCAGCCAGAATTCCATGGCCGATCTTGCTCTAAGTAGACTAAATCTACTGTCCTTTTTGTTGCCTTGAAAAAAAACTGTAAAAAAAACCCAGCAGAAAACAAGTGACTCTGATATTTCTGCTTGCGTGACTAAAATCAGTGGTGGTGATATTGTAGCTCTAATACCTGCACAAGTATAAGTAGCGCTGAAGCACATATGGCATAGTAGAATCCCATACCCAGGAATTATGGGCAACAATTATGCATGTGCCAGTTTTAAGGTGAAAGATAAGCTGCATGTCAAAACTCTGGCTTCATTGCTAAAGTATAATGTTTTACTAATGCCCTTTTGTTATTTATAAGATTGGAGCCATTAGAAAACTCTAAAGTGTTTTGTTGTATAATTTCATACCAGGGTGAACCAGGACACCCAGGATTGCCGGGATTTGCAGGAGCTCCTGGTCCTCAGGTAAGCACAAAGATCTATGACTGCAAAGTTTTTCAGATATTATTGTGATGTAGGTTATTTCTATCAAAGTCAGGTTGTGGAAGAATGTTAAATTTAGAAGTTAAAAGTCATGAGGTACATGGATCAACTTCTCTATGTAACCTATGTCTATCGTACTGCACGCAATGGATTTAGTCAATATCATTTACATTTCTCTCTGTCTGTTGTTTTATAATCTGATTTGTTCTTCAGGGACAAAAAGGCGAACCAGGATCTACTGGCCCACAGGGACCATCAGGAGGAGTGGTATGCTTAAATATAAAACATGACCTAAGGACATAGACTCAATACAAGCAACATTTTGAATTACCAGTGATAATAAAATTAAAAAATTGCTCCATGTCATTGCTGTGAAATGACTGAGGAACAAATGGCAAGACATACAAATAATAGGCTGTTTTCCCTTTAAAGGCATGGTTCTAAATGATTTATGGAATCCACAAAACTAATTGAGTCTATTTCAGTTTCTTCTTATAGCCAAGATATTACCAGACATTATTTGTAACAAATACAATGCGTATTTAAATTTGCAGCAGTGACTGTGCATTGAAGTAAAGGATTGATATATAACTCTTATTTCATTCTTTCAATTTAACTAAATGTCTGGGTTCAGTTGTGTGATTTTATTCTGCTCAGTGGTCAATCACCAGTTCAAAGTAGATGTTATAGTTGTTTTTTCCGTTATTTGATTTTACTTGCTTGTTTTCTTTATATATAACAGGGGTTGCCTGGAGAACATGGCATCCCTGGGAAACCGGGTAATAAAGGGGAAAAGGTAAGATATATTTGCTCCTAACTTTTCCTGCAAATATCTATTTATACATTTCAGAACTGCGTTTTATATCACACCCAATTAACCAATAACTACAGTACATTTCCAACCAAGAGTGTTGATGTGATACAGTGCTACTGTGTATTTTTAGGTCCAGCTAACATGTAGCACAGCAACATATACAGTTTATTAAAAAACAATTCATACACCTTGAACTTTCCTTTTTTAGACATTACAGCCCCAAACTTAAATGATTTTATGTGATAGAGCAACACAAAGTAGCAAGTATTTGTAAAGTCTAAAAAAAATTATACATCCTTTTCCACATTTGAAAAAAAAAATGGAAAGTGTGGCACGCTTATTTATTCAACCTTCTTGTACTCTGATACCCCTAAACCAAATCCAGTTTGACCAATTGCCTTTAGAGATCACCTAGTTAATACACATATTCCACCTGTAAGTAATTTATTCTCATTATTCCTTCTTTGAAGGCCTTAAAGGCTTGGTTACAGAACATTACTGAGAGAGCTCTAACTAGAGAAGCAGCCAAGAGACTTAAGAGCAGAAGAGCTGCAGAGATAAACAGCTCAGTTGAGAAAATCTGTCCACATGGCAAATGTTAGTCTTAGGTTTTCCACAAATCTGGACTTTATGGAAGAGTTACAAGAAGGAAGTCATTTCTGAAAGCAAGCCATAAGAAGTCTAGTTTGCAGTTTGCCTATAGGTACTGTATCTAGGGAACACATCAAGCATGTGGAAGAAGGGGCTCTCGTCAGATGAGACCAAAGTTAAATCACCTTGTAAATAGCGGTCCTGTCTAATCTAGGATACATTAGCATAGACCTGTATGGCTTTAGTAGTTAGGGCTTTTAAAAATACTGTCTGACTCTCGCTGTCAGTCTGATTATTATTTTCTTTTGTTTTATAGGAATAAAATCCTCTCTTTGTTTTGTTTCCTTTTTCCTGTTATGTTCTGCTGTTGAGAAAATGCTAAAACAATGTTAAAGCTGTTGCTTTACATTGTATAGTGTTAGTTACATATCTCCAAAGGATGCTACCCCAATGGTCTGTGCATTTTTTTAAAACCGGCACTTACGCCCTTAAAGTGGGCTGAAACTGAGCCCAGATCGGTCCGGGAATCTTTAAGATCCCCGGGCCGATCTGTTCCCTCCCCCTGGGGCATCTAAAGTCAGGATGCCCCGCTGTGTGAAACCCCCCAGGTTGCCCGCTACACTTACCTTACTTTCCGGTCCAACGGCGCATGCGTGGGCCAATCCCCGCTGTCCCTCTAGCAGGGTGGGTGCCTGCACTGGCCATTTGTAAATGGCCGGCACGGGCACACTCCCTGTTAGAGGGAAGTGTGTGATGCGGCCGCCAGCGCTCTCGGAGCCGCTGTGCTAAGACGTCGGTTTAGACATCCATAGCTCAGCGGCTCAGAGTGCACTGATTGGACGAGCAGCTGCGCATGCACCGTGGGACCGCGGTAAGCGAGTTGATGTGGGAGATCTGGGGGTTTTCACATAGCAGGGCACCCCCGATCTTGGTCCCTTGGGGGGAAAGACCAAAACCCAGAATAGTCCAAATCCTGGGTTTTGGTCCACTTTAAGCATTAAGCTGGTGAAACTTTTTTCAGTGACTACAATCCATAATTGGATTGCATGGTAAGCTATAGTCCTTTGGTAAGAGCATGGTAAGCTATAGTCCTTTGCCTTAGCCAAATTATTAGTTTCTGGGAGATGCAAAGTGATTTCGAAACATTGATCCTCATAATTTTAACTCTAGAAAGGCGGTTTGACTGTTGCTAGTAAATATCCCTTAACTTCAATTAATCTGTCAGTTCAAAACTTGATCTTCCTGCTTGTTGGTGACATATACTGTATATTTATTAGGAAATTAGACAGACTGCCTTAAAATAGTGTTCTGTTTAAGTTATTTAAAGAAGCATTTAAATTGGACCAAAATCCAGGGTTTGTCTGCTTTACAGGGACATGCCATTTATGTGAACCCCCTTAAACTCCTGTGAATTGCCAGTATTCTCAATGCTCCTGCATGTGTGGACTTCCAGCCAATCAGAATAGATTTTACCTATTAATCTGATTATTGTGTACCTCCCCCTGGCTGATGTGCACCCACACCAGCCATTTAAAAATCCCATGCATGTGCCATGGAGTCGCTAGCAACAGTAGTATACACAGTGAATCAGTGGGCTTCACAGAGCACGGCATCTCAAATTTGAAATGTCCCAGAGACAGGGAATCAGCCATCCCCAGCAGCTTTTCCTTTTTTCTTTTTAAGACCCATTTCCACTGCTTCATTACATTTTTGAGCATCCACATTCAATAAACAGCAAAGTAACCAGGGGGTATGCAAAAAATAAAATTTCACCTTACTAATAAGTAGTGGTAAAAGGCAATCCAGGATGTACATTAAAAGGCAGAAATCCAATGGTGGACACATTTTAGATGTGACAATTTAGACCCTGTCTTGTCCTTAATTAGAAGTAAGGACCTGGCTGGGTCTGTAATGCATTGACTGATTTGATCAGATTTCTGTCTTTTAATGTACTTCCTGGCTGCCTTTTACCACTACTACTACTACTAGTTTTATTTTTTGCATACCTGCTGGATGCTTGCTTTGCTTCTCACTGGACTCTACATGGTGGATTGGGAAGTTTTCCCCCAAGCCATGCTGGAGCATCAAGCATTTTTAAAATGCAAATAGACAGCAAATAAATGCTTGCCACTTCTATCTCAGTACGCAAATAAATCATACTTTAAACCAATATATCTTGTAAGGTATCATATTGCACAAACATGTATACAATAGTTTTTGTTTTATAGGGAGATCCTGGTGGCATTGTTGGACCCCAAGGACCCCCTGGCTCTAAAGGAGATCAAGGTCCACCTGGAGTTGGCCTTCCTGGAGACCAGGCAAGTATATAAATGAGTATTGACAATATAGCACTATTGTCAATTTCTGTCCCTCTGTTTTGTATTTGCATGTAACTTGTATATATTGTGACACAATGAGAATAAAGCCCAATTAGTCTGTAATATTGGATTATTAGGGACAAATAGGGCTTTTTCATGGGAAACAATGACAATTTGAAGAACCAGACATTATTATAATCACAGTGTCCACTGTAAGCTTTAGATTGCTATGAAAAGGCTATATACCACTATTCCCTTATCAATATCCCTAATCAATTTTATATCAGCAGATAAATATTTATTTTAGTAAAGGAAAATTATGACATCTACCTAAGGCTACATTTGTGAATCCTATCTACACATCTACTATTTGCCGTTGATTGAATCAGTGGAGATAATGAGGTCAATTCAAAGCCAGGTGAGAATTCCTGCTCCTTTTTAAGGAGAGAAAATTGCCATTTACTTTCACTGTCTGAATCAGCTCCAAGGTAGACAATGAAAGTGAATGGCAGTTTTCTCTCCTAAAAAAGGATTGAGAATTATCACCTGACTCTAAATCAACCCCAATGTGTATTGCATCTTGGTCCAATCCCCACTTCTTTTGTTTAGTAAGAAGGTCTTCTCAACATACCCCTTTATTTGCTAGAGGAGATGCTTTTTCATGGCCATTACCAAAGAAGAGCTATTACCTTAGCTAGAAAGCCTTATTTGCCTTTAGTTTTGAGACTCTTTGTATTGTTCACTTTTAGACTTGATTGGACGGCCATTCTATTATTTTGGGATACCACCCTGCCAGTGCTGGATAAAAATAGTAGAAGTCACTCAAATACTACTGATGGATATCAGTGTTCTGAGTCTCTCATTTTAGCAAGTCTGCAATAAGGCTTTACAACAAAGTAGTGTGTAAACATATATGAATGTTATAGACAGCTTGTAAACATTGGACATTACTGAAATTCTAATTTTCCATATACCTTCTGGCTGTCTTGGCTAGACTCACCTTGCAATTCTTCAACCAGCTGAAGTTTGGTAGGCTGCTCTTTAAGCTCTGGTCCAAACAAAACTAATGACTGTGAATGTGGGGCTCATACCCTTTGTGAACACTTTGGCAGCACAATGCGTGAGTGAGTAGGTGAGTAAGAAAGAGGCAGGGCTTGGTTTAATCTGTCCCTGCCCATACTGGTGAACCACATTTGAATTGCGTCTGAAGTCTTCACGGCCGTTTAAACTTCCCCCCTCACTACAGATTCCTACAGCCTTCTGTTTATCTACCTGCTTAGCTGCTGTCTCCCCGACCTATTACAGTATGTACCACTGGTGGTTGCCGTCACTGATTGGTAACATTACACAATTCCTGTTGCTATGCAAACTGTTGGCACCCTTTCCACATACTGAGTCTTTTGCTACATCCCACATCTATGCAGCAAACTCTTGGGAAGCAAAGGAGGAAGCAGGGAGGAGGAAGAATAGAAAAGGAGGAAAAAAGATAGAAGAAGCAGGAAGGAAGAATAAAAGGGAAACAACAAGAAAGAAAAAAAAGGTAGCAAAAAAAAGTAAAATAATCAGGATAAAACAGAGAAGAAGAAGAAGGAGGGAGGAAAGGGAAAATAAAGAGAAAACAAGGTGGAAGGTGGGATGGATGAGGAAAACCAAAGTAAGAGGTGGACGGGGAGAAACACAAGAGGAAGAAGACAGGAGCAAAGTGGAGAGGGAAAACGTAAAAAAAAGGTGGAGAAGAAGGGAAAAAATAGGAGAATTTAAAGCTGTGACTAGATCAAAAAGCGGATCCCTTCTAGATCAATCAGGTGAACACCTTATTGGGACCACAAAAAGATCTAAATTGTCTTCTAAAGCGAACACAGGAATGCTGACAGCCAAAGATATCCCCCCCCCCTATATCTGGCAAATTACCAAGAAACATGAGGCCTGCTCCAATGACAGGCCAGAAGTGAAAGGAGCTCCCCATAGGAAACAAACCTTATTAAAGATTGGCAGTTCTGAGGACCCAAGTTCTGGCAAAACAACAGCACTTAGTGATAAAGGAAGATCAGACTGCATCAAAGAATATTTTTGATAAATTTGCACTGAAAATGAAAGCTTATTATTCTGAAAGTCTAACAAATGTGGTAATACAAACTATTAACCAGGAATTTCAAGAACTCTGTGAAGCCATTGGTGAATCACATTAGATTCTAATGGAGATCACATTCATAGAATTGGCCACATTTGGAGTGCAGACAACAAGAAAACACAAGATACTCTTTGTTATCTACCAGATTTCAAGCATAAAGAACATGTTTTTCAATATTTCAAATCATACAAAGAATTTACATTCGAAAAATGCAGCTCAATCTGTACACTTACTTCTCCCCAAATACATTAAAGAAATGGTATGTTAAAACCACTAACAAGAATGCTCCAAGAATTACAAATCCGATATAAATGGACATTTCCGTTCAGGTTGCAGGTCAATCACAATGGCAGATCTCTCCTTTTAAGAGATGGAGACTCTATTCAGCAGTTTACAATTACTTAAGGAATGGGACCAGGTGAGATCCAAGGATGAGAGGAGGGCCCCTTTAATTCCCCATTGGGGATTGGTCTAATGCCTAGATGAGTTTGCTCAGCCATTTTTTTCACCTTTTCGGTTCCCTTTTTTTTTTCGTCTTGAAAAATTTTTTGTATGTATTGTTCAGGACAGCAAACAGGGGCTAATAGGCCTGAACTAGTAAGGGATTTCTATCCAGACACAGGTTTGAGCAAATAAACTGGAGCAATCTTTTTGCAAACCCAGGTGGCCTATACCCAGGTGTTAAATGAGCCACCTGCGGGGTTAATGAGAAGTGGGGGTGGGTCAAAGTCCTCTTTCACCAAATTCTGTTGTACTGGTATTGAGGGGTTTGGTTTCTGGTTGTGGGTTTCATTATTCTCTGCGAGGTATTTAACTTCAAAACCAACAAAGATAAAAACCAATTTCCTCCATTAAATATCTCAAATCTTAATATAGATAGATTAAATGTCACTGCTCCTGGTCAGAGTTTGGCCCTAGGTATTTGGGCATCACATTGACTAGAAACCCAGATGAGCTATATACTGCAAAATATCTCCCTCTAATTAACAAAATAAGAAGGAAATTGTCGCAATATCAAAGATGTGGACTCAACCTTGTGGGTAGGATCAACTGTGTAAAAATGATGACCCCCCCCCTTTATGTTTTTCCGATACAAAATTTGCCAATTTGGCTGCCACACACTTTCTTCAGAACTATAGACAAAATGTATAGTATATTTAAACTAGAAATCCTTATCAACCCACCAACCCTTCTGTGCAACTTGGGGGACCAACCAAGTCTTCAACTGGATAATCCAGGGCTCAACTTAATTATATTTTCCGCTAGGAAAATGATTGTTACTTGTTGGTAAGCACATGCACCCTCACCTATTAGGATAGCAGAGCATAGTAGGGAGTCAGAGACAAGAGGGACCAACGTCACTTAAGACTTTTAAAGACAGTCTGGTAACAGGCTTTAGGCTATATAGTGTCACCATTCATGTAAATTTTGTTATCTATATTTAGTTCAAGATACTGTTTGCTTTACTATTAATTAACAAAACAAAACCCCAATTAAAAGACTTCCATTAGGCATGGTTGAATACCGTATCCTCCCCCCTTTCCACATTTACAATAAAGGGAGTTGGGGGTACCTACTACTATTTTTGCAGTCAGTAACAACAGGAGGGGACTTGACCAAAGGTCAAACCCCCACCTCCCCCCTTGCCTCTTATAAGCTGTGAATTCCACCCACTGCTAATACTTGCTATAGACTCCATTATTGCAGTGAGGAAAGTTACCAGGGGAATCATAATTGTTGAACCTAAGGTAAGTGGGTTTCATTTTTAATAAATGCCACAATTGCCTTTTTCAACTTTAGCAGGGAATTCTAAATGAATGTCTGTGCAACACAAATCCTTTTTTTTATACTTGCACTGCATCAAAGCCAAGCAGCCAGCCTTGCTTTTGTGAACCTTGCTCTCCTAACAAATGACTAAAATTGTCTAAAATGTTACTAGTAATAATATTTTTGTTTTTTCCAATATTAGGGACCAGATGGCGAACAAGGTGTCCCTGGCCCACGGGGTCCAAAGGTAAGTACAAAATTCTTTCCAATACATTTACTAGAATATTAAAATACTATATATCTAACATACTGTATAAAAACCTGTCAGGCTAGTACAAACGAAACCAGAGCAAAATTCAAACAGTTGCCTAGAGTATCAGCTTTTTGTTTTTCTCAAAAGATGGCATTTGACTGGGTTTGCTGAACTCAATTTTTCTGCTTCAGTATCTGATTTTCTAGTTTATCCCACTAACAATATCCAAGTGACATAACAGTAAATTATCCCTTGATGATTGGCAACTTGACACTAGGAATGATCTTCTTCATAGTGCCATTGGGTGTGTGGTCACAGAATTAATATTTTTGACCAGTAATAATCTTTATAACTTGTATATGTAATATTGAAGAACATAATTTGTTTTAATTGATATGCCTCTATTTGAAAGCTGGTTCAATGTTTCCACAGGGGCCATTTATATTACACATTTATCACTCTTTAATCGAGAAACACAGTTGGGCTAATTTAATTGGCATTAATTAAGCAACATCAAAACAGGATAATCATTGCCTCTGCAAATATGTGACATTCTTTTTTTAAAATATATTTTTTGGTTTTCTAGGAGAATGGAATAAATTGTTCTAAAATGTTTAAAGTTTTTGTTTTTTATTAAACTACATAATTAGGGCGAAAGAGGGTTTCCTGGTGTTCAAGGACCACAAGGAGAGCCTGGGTTACCTGGAACTGTTACTGAAGGTCCCCCAGTAAGTAAATGTGGCTATTATGGTATCATGTGATGGCAATGCTTATGAATCCTTTATATTTGGTCACTGGCCTAACATTGAAACAAAATCTGGTAAAATGCAGTAGTCTCACCGAGATGTGACCAGCAATTGACACGGCAAGGCACATCACTGGTGCACACTGCTTTACCAAATAATTAGGATGACCCTCCCTACAGACTCCCTTAAAGCCCTACTGACTCAGTACAGGACCCCGTTTTGTAAAGAAGCCTAGGGCAGCAAACAGCCAGTTCCCTGTTTAGATTTGCACAGAGTTACCTTTCAAACCTACCCAACCTCATTTGGACTCGTCAAACGTGTTAGTGATTTCTCTCACCACTTTAGAAACATCCAAATCAATTGGCCAATGACTAGGCAGTAATAAACAGATCCATAGGTGCCAATGCATGAATACTAATTTACCTTTACTTATATGCACTGTTCTATAGCACTGAGACTGTAATGACGCTCACACATAAATATATATAAATATATATATACTGGATAGAAAATCCCCCATTGCCCCCAATTCACCTCCATCTCGACTGGAGTAGTAAACACCACTGACTCCCTATTCTCTGCACACCTTGCCAGTTACTATAAAACTTCAGATATTTGCTATAAACTTTATTATAGGGTCTACAACTCAATCTAAATGTTACGTTTTTTTTTCAAGCCTTAAGCAAAAGTATCATATAAAGGGATACAGAAGACAAAGGCAATTGTTAGACCATTGCATTAGACTACATGGACTAAACAGTTTTCTGTTTTTAAATTGAAGACGAAATGGCCAAGATATCAATGTTTATAGTTTCACCTTATGATTTATCTTTTGAAACATTTGGGCGTGCCCCTTGGCTCTGTGATGCCGCATAATAATCAACATAATGGGCGGGGTCTGTAAGACGCCTGACACCTTATCATGTTGGCTTTTCTCGCTCTCTTTCAGTTTGACAGTCTGATGATGCTGCGCTTTAGACCACCAGCTTATGATTGGTGGTCTAGGACAAAGGAATTCAGGGGGTGTGCCATTACTCTTTGCGTTGTTTCTACTTTCAGAAGCAGCTTCATTTTGACAGGAAGGGAGAGGGCAGCCATGGTGAGATGCCGAATGACAGTTTATGCACTTTGCCTACAGAGTCCCTTTAAAACCAGGTCGGAAACATCTTGTTAAATGCCATTTACAGGCTGCATTATAATAGCATTGTTGGCACTTTCTCAAAGATCATGGGACAGATTTTTCAAGTCCTTTGAGGGCGGGTGCACATGAGGGCACATTGTCATAGGTGAAAACCACATTTATCAAGTTTTGCTTACAGTTGGGCATGTCAGCACACTGCAAAACACACATCTAAAAAACTATCATGTTTACACAAGTGCAGCATTATCAGTGTGTCTGGTTTAAACACAAGCTTTCATTTATCATTGGATGTAATAGGCAAATTACATCAGCTTTCTTATTTTATTTTTTTCATTGAAAATTTGTCCCATGATTTGGGAACATGACAGAAGCCCAAAAACGTTGAGGTTTATTGAGATTATTTTTTTGTCTTTGTAATTGGTTTCTTAATCACCAGTTTTGTTTGTCATATATTTAGTATATATAACACAGTTTTAGTTCACAAATTAAGCTATTTCTTAACCAATAAACACATTTTTCCCATAAAGTTTGTGTGTTGTGTTTACCTAGCTATGTCACCTGCTAAAATAACGATACTTTTAGGTTGATCAGCTTGTTAGCACTACGCCAGGGGGTTTCGACTGTGTTGCACCAAAAAAACAGCATAATACAGTTCACTAGTGTATACCATGTTTTAAATGGCACACTGTAGCAAAAGTAGTCAATCAGGCCCTATATCTTTTTTTCTAATGGCGGTGTAGCTGTGTACAACCACCTTTCATCTAATTGATTAGGAGTTCCAGGCAACCACTTCTTCAGCGTAACCTAGAAGAGTGGTTCTCAACCTTTTTATAAGTACCCTTTAGTGACACGCAATTTCCAAGCACTCCAAAGAGGAGATCAATTACTAATGACCAAAATGAGTAGCTCATGTGACTTGTAACACTTTTTGACAAAATAATGAATGCTTTTTTACTGTTAAAATAATTTACCAGACCAGTTAGGCTCCCTCATTGGTGCATCCTTGAACGTTGCCAAGTACCCCATGGGGTACACTTACCACAGGTTGAGAAACAGTGACCTTGAACACACCAATGTGCCAAACAACTATTAAGGATAAGACTACTTGATAACTACTGTTTTCATTTACAGGGTCCCATTGGTCCACCAGGGCTTCCAGGTATTCAGGTAAACGAGCGCAAATGAGAATTAATAACACATTTTAAAAAATGCACTATTAAACTACTTGCTACAGCAATACTTGACCTTCTCTTTCTATGGCAGCAAATTCTACTTACTGTAGGCACCACTCCTTGCCATTTTTAGGATTTTTAGTTGTGGCTGTATTGAGAATATTTACTCTCACATCCTGCCCTTAAAGGAAAAGTCCACTTTTGTGGTCGTTCCTTTTGGACTTTAGAACAGGGATACCCTTTCAGTGACTCCCACACACATCTCTCATCTGCTGCACCAGTATGAGAAGCCAGTATGGCAGGTTGGAGTGGCCTCAGTATGACGTGCTCCCATTAAGATAAATAGGCACCCTATACACAAAGATTTAATGGCATTGATGAAGAAGGAAGATAGGCAGGTGAATGTAGGCATATCAGATCACAAATGATACAAGTGACCAAACTATATGGGTTCGGAAGGGGGTAAATATATAGAAATAAAAATACATTCTAGTTATTTAGTCATTTTAGTTTTAGCAGTGCTAATATGATGTATAAAAATGTTGCGATGCATAGCTGTTACAATAAACAGAAAGTACAGTAGAAACACTTACCTTTTACACATAATTAGAATTTGCTGGGAGCTTATTTGTGGCAGCTGGGTAGTCTGGAGGTAAATGAAAAATATATATTTGCATAGTGTGAGAAGGCAATGAAAGTCAAAGGCACTTTTTACTGCTACGAAAAATAGTGAACTTTTTACATATTTATAAACTGCAATAAGAAATGCCATTGAATTTAATTGTCTTGTGTTTGAAAATAACATCATCCCATGGGATTTCAAAAACTATTTTATTTGAATTCCTATAGACAGCTGTTATTTCCAAATTTCTAAAATAAAATATCTACCTCATTAAAGTCTATACCTCATCTGTAAAATTGCGCCATCTGATGAGCAGGTGATATCGATTTTTCAATAAAAGTAAAACATTTGTTTCACCTTATTGTTTGCAGAGTGAGTAAAAACACACTCTCTGCCTTTCAAACGGTTTATTTTCTGATTATAATATTTCTAGTATAGGTACATGCAACTTTTAATTGTTGATATGTTACAGGTATTACTGTTTCCAAGATGCATTAAATATGGTTCAAAAGAATTGTGGCATATGCAAAATATTACACAAAATGTGTAGTGTGAACAATGGTTTTACAGAACAATAACATTATAATATAATATAATTATAAAGTTAAACAGCATTCAGCTATACAGTACTTAGTTAATGTATAATTTAGGAAGTCACTTAGATGTGGGCAAGCGTAGGCTATGACAATGCTTTGTGTGTTCCATCCCAAAATCATTTCCAATACCTAATCACAGATAGCACTATCCAACAGACATCTGGCATCTAAATACTCTCTGATGACACATTGCCAGCCTTTTATACCAGCACATGCCCATGTTTTTGAATGAGAGTCCAGTTAACCCTAACCCAAAAATCTTTCTCATCCTATGTTCTCTAGGAATCAGGATAATGTATGTTGGCTGTGTAACTAGTGCAAGAATAGCTGCAAATGAATACCTTCTCACTTGTTTTCTTGATTATTTTTCACTAGGGTCTACAAGGTTTTCCAGGGCAACCAGGACCTCCAGGTCCAGAAGTAAGTAATTATGTATATAATTTGCGAAACTCTTAAAATGGACCTTCACTGTGTTAAGCACAGAGTTGAAGTCTGTCAGTACTAAGGTGTAATCCAACAGAAACTGCACCCACAATTCAAATTACAGAGTACTCAGTCATCTTGACAAATTGGTTCTCTGCATTGTGGCATGACCACCCATCCACATAAAGATGAACATGCCACAAAACACCAACAGACTGCTGAGGATTCTGTGATTGTGAAGTCAGATCCACATTGTCCTTGGAAAGTTAAAATTCACTTTTTAGTTTCAAACTTTAAAGAAACATCAATAGTACATTTGCACAAATACATTGGACTAAAATATTAGGCATACATTTAACATGTAGATGTTCATAGGGAGCTGGGTTGAAAGCAGCCAAGATTTGTGCTGAACTTATAATGTGAAAGAACATCACAGCTCACTTTCTACCTATAGTTTGACCTTATTTTAAAAGATTTTCCTATGCAAAGTATCCATTTTGGTTCTGTACTGATGTAGTTATGTGCTTTATCAAAGCATAATTTCATGAACCATTGCAAGTTCAGCTCTGTTTGATTTCAGTAGACCATGTGTTCTAAAAATTCCTCCAACTTTCTTTTAGACATTTAAAATAAGCCAACAATTGATCTTCCTTTAAGACAATAACCTTCCTATCAACTATTATACTTGAATTACCAAAAGTCATTGCACTTTAATTTAGGTATATAAGCAACATTCCCTGGAATCTGAATTAATGCACTGGCACGGTATGCTATCCTTAAATCTCCAATGTTTTTCAGTGGCTTCTGTGCTGAGATAAACCAATTAGTTATGCTAAGCACCTGCTTTTAAGAATTGCTGCAAAAGCATTATGTAAAATATATTAAAGGAGCACTATCTCGAACATAGTTAATATTAAAAACTTGTCAGCTAATGAGTTGAGGGGGCCACTTATAAACCCGAACTGAAAAAAACACCCGCCAAGCATGTGGTTTATTCTCTCATGGCAGGAATAAAATCTAGGAGTGACAGGTTTAGTTCATCAGGGGTGACAGGTTCTGTCACCCCTTATTTCCTCTTCCTACAATTGAAAAAAAAACAAGCCTGGTGGGATATTTGTTGGTGCCAGATGTAAAGGGGCCTTTCTTTCTGCCATCCAGCATATTTATATGGACCATTTTTTACAAGAATACTACTTTAAGTATTAATGTTGCTCCCCTTGATTTACTGCATAGCATTACATTATTTGTTTACATATCTGAATACACGATGAAAAAGAACTATTTAATGCAACCATATTCTGCATGTTTTGGTGTATGTTTTTCTATCAGGGTGTTCCAGGAAGAGATGGCCGGCCAGGACTTCCAGGACCCCCAGGTGACCCAGTATGTGGATATATGTAGATTGTTGAAACTGCTAGGATTGTTACCGGAACAATTTAAAACAATACCATGGGTATATATATAGCCGTCAATTGGGAGCACAAATATAATAAAGAGAAAAGATCTTTATTCCAGATAACTGAACTTATAAACCACCTAAACCATTAAAATGTTTCCAAGATTGCCATGGTAAAAACATTTACAAAATGTTAAACTGTCCAAAGAAAAAAATACCCATTGTAAATGTGGCCAGGTGAACACACTATAAAAAAATATTTGGTTCAGTACATGTCTCTTGAGAGTTAGGACATCCATTATGTATAATGGGTTGCATGCAGTCTGAGAGAAATATGCTATTATTATGTCATGCATATTTTGAAAATGATAATGACTGTGTCTTTGTAGATTGCGCTTCCGCTTCTTGGTGACATTGGAGCACTGTTAAAGGTAACTTGTGTCCAACACATATTTTACACACAATGCAATGTCCCAATTTTGTTATTTTAATTGCTTCTTTGTTTCCACTACCAACAGTAGACCACTAATTATAATTATTATATGCACCAAGTATATAGTAAACAGGTAATATAAAAGGATCATCTCATCTATTTGAGCAGGAAGCAATTACAAAACACATTACCTAATCGTAATAAGTCTATGGATGATCTGTACTTCAGTCTGCCATGGAATTTATTGGTTCCCATGCCTACGTGCCACCCGACTTGTACCAGATCTGTTACACTATCAGTTTTTAACTCAACCCAGGTTGTAGTTTTGTCATGTTCCGTACAATTTGTGTTGCACACTTTGGGGGTCATACTAAAGATTTGGAAAAGTCAGAGTAACATTGTAACACTGGTCCCATACTTGGGTGTGAATTGCAACCTACATCTCTGTGAGCTTTTCTAATGTTTCAACACACAAAAAAGTGTTCAAACTTGTTCCCACATTTCAGCAGCACTTGCACTGGGGGGGGGGGGGGTTTACAGATAGGGTACATCGTTTTTTCCAATAAGGTATAGATCATTTTTTGAAAGTTTGGAAACAGCACCATGGGGACTATGCAAAAACAAATCGAAAATTATTCAGCTCCATTAATGTAACAGTGAAAACATATGTGAAATTCTCACCAGATAGTATCTGGTACCAGAAAGAACAGCCAAGGCTCATCATCATGCTATAGGAGATGTGCAATCTCAGATTCTTTCCTGCATACAGTATATAGGGGAATTGTTGGCTGATAAAGCATTTTTGGGTTAAGATCTACCAATTTATATACACAGTGTTGGGTAGGTCAGTGGCAAAGGATCTTTCATCACTAGTTCTTCATTTTACTTCAATAAACCATATACATTTATGTATTTCTATGTTTGCTACTCATATTTCAGTAGGTTGCATCACCTAGTATTTGTAAAGCGAGGGAGGTATGTTGTAGGTTAGTCTTGTGCGTGTTAGGGCGAGCGCTGCACGCCCGTCTCACAGCAAGTCACTTACCTCCATGGCTGCATGCAGCCATCATCCATCTTGCAGCACTTCCTCATGGCTGCATCCAGCTGCCGCCCTTCCCCCCATGCTTCCTCCTCACATGCTCAGGTGCACGCACGTCTCCGTCCACTAGAGGGCGAGCGCACTGGATTCCTGAGATTTAAAGGGCCTGTACAGCACTGATTGGTGTTTGGTCATCCAATCCTGCATCCTCTTCCCCCATTTAAAGAGGCACTTCCTTACTTCAGTGCCAGATCTTGGTCTCTCCATGCTTGTTGAAAGCCAGACATTCTTGGATTGCTCACCCGTGTACCGATCTCTGCCTGTCCCCGATTCTGAACCTTTGCTGCCTGTCCTGACCTCTGCCTGTCCCCGACTCTGAACCTTTGCTGCCAGCCTCGATCTCTGCCTGTACTTACTACGCCTTTTGCCTGCCACTTGTGTACCTCGCTGAACCTCGACTGATTGTGGGACTGGGCCGCTGTTGGGGGTTCGCTCCCCTGACACGGTACCCGCCATCGGTCCCACAGTTAAAGCGGATCCACACCTGAGTCCGCTCCACCCGGTCCCTGACAGTGCGCTTAGTAGTGTATTTTGGTTCAAACCAAATGATGATGTATAACTTCCCAGCTGACAGTAGCCCTAAATTAATGACAGACCTAGCAAACAAATACTGTATGTAATTCTATGTAATATGAGTCTTGTCCCAATCGGACTTAATATAGTGTTTTATTTTACTATAACAGCTGTATTTTTAAAACAGAAGAAAAAAAAAGGGAAATTATTTGGCATACCCCATAGGGTGCTTCTGTTTTCAAACATTTGAAAAATTATTAACTTCACCTGTAAAAATCCCCCAACATAGGTACAGGTGATTATTTAGGAAAAATTCGAACAAAAAAATCAATGTGAGGCTATAAATGTTTTAATTCTAAACAAATTGTTGTTTAGATGTAAAGCATTGGAATATTATACAATAGATGATAATCTTAGCTACATGGGTTATCATTTTTCATTTTAGATTCAATTGATTGCATCATTATTTACATGCAATTTTCAATTTTAAAAATAAGTATTTGATTTCTTAATGAATTTGGCAAATGCCTAAATTAAGAAAAGTTGTTTAGACTAATGTGTGTAGCTAGCTTTTTCTGGCTCAATATCATTATGTTGTAAGGGTCGCCCCTACCCTTTTTCCTTTTTAACTTTATTTCACTGCTTACTGTATTTCCTTTTAAACCAGTGTATGGTAATGTGTAATGTGAACTATATTGCTATAAAACTATAAATATATTGTATAATCCATGGATTACTAATATTGAATGGACGTTTATGATGGACTAAATTCAACAATAACCTTAACAACTAGCAATAGAGAAAAACTGTATAAATGACAAGAGTTTTTATACTCTGCATTTTCACCTATCACTTGCTTTGCGCATTACCACATATCACAAGTGATAACTTCCGTTTACTGCAGCTAAGTGACAATGGCTTGCTGCTATTTGGAAAATTAGTGTTTTTCAAATATCTAGTCCCTTTTGTATAAGACTGCAGATAGATATTGGACATTTTTATAGAATGTATTGAGCAGCTGTTGTGAAGCAAGCGATGAACCTTAATAGTATTGTCAGAAGGATAAATTAAAAACTTCCTGACAAATATGTGGCTAAATACTCTAGTAAAGGCAGCAACCCAGCTCTAATGATCAGAAACCATGTTTATTTTCACCTCAG
The DNA here is from genome assembly GCA_027917425.1 of Gastrophryne carolinensis. Taxonomy (NCBI): domain Eukaryota; kingdom Metazoa; phylum Chordata; class Amphibia; order Anura; family Microhylidae; genus Gastrophryne; species Gastrophryne carolinensis. The sequence goes on from CM051237.1 coordinate 222,740,787, forward strand.
AATGTCTGCAGTCAGTGCTATGCTGGGGGTCCTGGCACCAGTGTCAAGGGAGAAAAAGAACGTGCTGGTTTTTCAGCCCTCGAAGGAATTAAGGTAAATTTCTATACAAGCTCAAAGCTGAAGAAAGTCTATTCCCATAATGATGATTGCCATCCAATCATTTGGTATTGTTTCGTCTGGTCAGTTTCTAACACAGTTGTGAAATAATGAAGGATTTACAATGCACCTTCCCATTTTAACTACCCCCTAAGCGGGATAATTAAATGGACAGATGTTCATTGGGCAAATGCCCAAAAACCTTGCAAGGACCCACAGGCCCAAACTGATTTGCTAAATGTCACAAGGAGCAGCATTCTACAACTTTCTGATATCAGAAATCACAGGTTATAAAAGTTACTATGGCAATTCTGCTCTTTATCCTCATACAAAAATTAAGTTTGACTGGAACTAAAATTTAGCTCTTGTAACACTAATGACCATCCACCTAAAACCTTTACTTTTTATTCTGAAGGGGCATGCATCATAAGGTTCAAGGTACAATACTATTAGTACTTTAAAGCAATATGCTGTCTGCCCTAATACTAATAAATGCTAGAGAGGGGACAATTTTATGAATGCCCTCCATGCTCCTAAAGCACTCCGGTGGTAACCCAATGGCCCATGTATCCCTTTGAGGCCAGTGGAGTTTGTGTACTCCAGCACAGTGAACCTTATTAGATGGTTTTGGATAGCAAATCTTACTTTTCTAGATAAGAACAGCTGAACTTTAACTGCTTGTTATCTATTAACAATTTTCTCCAAAGATCTCCTTCAAATTATAGTGACTTTTGTATATGCCGATGTTGTTAATAACCTGTTTAATACACAAGGGATTGTGCACAGCATTTCTGACTGTCTCTTGTAACAAAATTATAGGGTGACCCTGGTCCAAGAGGTCCTTCGGGGATACCAGGCAAAGAAGGTCCTAAGGTATGTGGACAGAGCTAGTTAAAAACGATATATTCTGGTTATATAAATGATGCAAAAAGTCTCCAAAATGACCATGATGTTAGTCCAAAGTAATGCCAAGAACAGAAGTTGGAAAATATTTCCACAAATAGAAAAAAAAATTGTGATGAGAGTGGAAAATAGATTTTTGATCAGTGTCATCACATCTAACAGCATATGCACTGAAACTACTGTAGGCAGTGAGCTAGAATGGCATTGTAGACTGCAGATTCTCATTCAGATGACTGGACATTAATGAATCCATCTTGATATCCTATTTCATGCTGTCCTAATAATCTTTGAACTCATAATCTATTATTTATATGTGTCATCTAAATGCACATACATATTTGTGTTTTGGTTATCTATATATGAAAAAACTGTTCTATGTGTATTGTGTCACTGCAGTGCACATCAAAAGTGAAATCGAAAAGAAAAAAAGATTATTTTGGTCCAGAGATTTTATGTGTATAGTGTATGCCAGGTTCCCTGGTAACTCTGCATGCTACTAAAAATGAATTGTACAGTTCATTTGAAGCAATGTAGTTAGCAGAGCTTGAAATGAAATCCAATGATTGCAAGGCTGTTGAAATTTTGTTCTAGGGTATCAAAGGTGAACGTGGCTTCCCTGGCCTGTCGGGAGAAAAAGGTGACCAGGTACTGATGCTCTGTTCTTTCATCTTAACATTCCTACTATAATAAACAGCCAGATATTGTACTGTAAATGGGAACTAGTCTCATTGGGCCCAGTGGAGCAAGGAAGAAATAAGAAGAGGTGTATGAAACCACTGTAGGGAATTTAATTGCTTTTTCCAATCACAGGCTTTTATAGACTGAGTAAAGTTCAATCTGTGTATCAGTATGTTAAACTATCTTAAATAATTGCAAATAAATTGCATAAGGTGTTTACATCTTAGCTGCTGAAACACTTTCAAATCCTAAAAGCCAGCCATTGTAGTGGTATTAAAATAATACTCTAATCTAATTAAAACCACATTAAATTACACTATATGAATTTTAGGTTTGCTTCTAAATGTGTATTTTATACCATCCACAAAAAATATCTATATTTATATGTAACAAATTGCAGGTCCCCCTCTAAGTCACTGTATTTACTAGAAAATTGTCTTAAAGTCATTTGTCCAGGCTAAGAAATAAATAAAAAAATATATACCCATCTTTTGCCCCCTGCAGCTAATTGCTCTTAGTTTTGGCACTCAGCATATCACCCTGAGATTGATTTACCTATCATCCAGGCATCTCCAGTATGAATGCATACCCCCAGCTATCAGTCACAGTGTCCAGAGAACCCCCATTTCATTGACTTCAATAGAGGGGGACATGGGCAAGGCCTAGCACAACTGATGAAACCACAATACTGATACAGTAATGCTCAATTAATATCCCTCGATTTCCACCAGGGCCAATAAGTCAGCCAGAGCTTTCTGCAATCTTATAGGGTTTTTCTGGGTTTATAAACATCTCAGCAGTGGACGGCCGCATGGTGTGCCACTACCTTCCGATCATTCAAGAGTCTGCTCCATTATGCCATAACTGTTGATACATGCACTTCTGCCTGCAACCATCAACTGTCCTCTCCTGCACACAGGTTTACTTTAACTACAGTATAGGTTTACCTTATGATAAGCAATATCACATTCTCTAAAACACACTGGTCTTAAAGCGGAAGTCAAATCAGGACTGGATACTGTTGCTGCCCCATGCCTGTTGCAAAGATCTCTTTGGGTAAAAATAAAATAAAGGTTAAAAAAAAATACCAAAAACACACCACTGGCGCTGGACGCCTAACTCCACTGCCCCCCGCCTCCTTGGGGGTATTGATTTGGGGAAAGAAGTCTTCTGCCAACCAGTAACTTACTAATTAACAGTACAGGGACCTATTGTGTCCAAAGCAGAAAATAAACAGAATGCCTTACTTAGCTTAAATTATCATGCACATACATACACATGTAGCAAAAAATTCCCATGAAATACATCAGAAACACAGTATTTTAGTTCTGTCAGATTTGTAATCCAGGGCAGGGCAGGCTTTCCACAGCATGCATCCAGGTAGACCAAGAGCTTACACTCTAATCTTTTGTCTCTCTGACATCAGCAGCCCCTCTCTCTTGGAGCACACCTGTCTTTTAACAAAAATACCTTTCCCCTGCTACCTGAACCACCACTATCTATATATATATATATATATATATATATATATATATATATCATTTGTTTGTGAAACGGTATCATCATTGGTAATCACACAGACATGTTTTGTTAATGTTGTAGGGTTTTCCTGGAGTTCCTGGATCACCTGGAATTGCTGGACCTCCTGGACCTTCTGTAAGTTTCAGAAGTTCAAAGCATGCTAAATATGTGTCATATTTGTGTTTTCATCATTAAAATATATAAAGATGTATTTGTGATGTAATAATGCTTATAATCAGTTCTTGTCTCATCTTATATATAAATAACAATTTTAGTTGCTCTTTTTCTTTATTTTTTATGTTTTATACTTCACTGATTGTAAACCTCTAGAGTTAAGTATCTAATATTTATGCATGAATGGTCATAATAGCTGTGCAAAATTCATAGCTCAACATCTCCTAAGCACTAAGCTTCATCAACTTGCCATGATTACTCTGTGTGTTACCTTTCTGTTTGTGTGGAGGGTATCTATGTGCTTGCTTTTGTTGCTTTTCTTTCAACTATAGCGACATTCAATGGTAGCAACTTTTGAATGGTATGGTGTGTCACTACATATTTTGATGCAAATATAGGTTTGGGGAGCACAGTGTATGCTGGTTGTTGGCCACCCTAAATCATATCATTTGAACTCTTCTAATAATAGCATGCAGAGAGAGGTCGGTCATTTTAGAAACTGCTACGTGTCAGTAATTAAATTTAGAGAGCGCTTTAAATGTCTCCACATACAAAATTGTAACCAGCAGCAACACAACTTAGTAATAGCCTGAATAATCTAAAATTTTACTGATCCTGGACAAGTGCCATTCATCATAACAGTTCCTTTAATTTTTCTTAATTTTAGACAGTTTCACTTTAAAGCATACAATGTTAAAAGTCTATTTAATATTTCCAAAGATGGAGACATTTTCATTACCATGAAGTTGTTTTCTATTTAGCTGAGCCTCTGTGGATTCCCCCTTGTGACTAAGTACGTCACTGGAGGGAAGGGGTTCTGTAGCGGATTTCCTGGGGAATGCACCAAACATAGGGCTGGTAATCCCAGAGCTCAAGGATCAAATTTCCAGCTCCCAGTCCTAGCTATTACCAGCCCTTAAGTCCTACAGGACAGGTGATGAGCATTGGGATCATGCTGTAGGGCACTGGGCTCTTCTACACCTCTCTGCCTCTTGGGGGTTCAAGCATTGTGGCAGAAAGTACACCAAGCATAGGGCCAGTAATCCCAGGACTCAAGATCTAAAATTCCAGCTCCGAGTTCCTCCCGGCCTGCTAATCCACTTGGCAGTAGGAATAGAAGTGGAGGGGACCTGTGCTGCCCCCTCCCCATTTTCCAGAGGGTGAGGGTGACGTCATTACCTATAAAAGACATTGTAGGTGCCAGAACACATACTTTATTTTGGACAGATTTTTTTACTCCCATAAAGATTACAATAATTGTATTCACCATTTGGAAGTACTGAATGCTGAATGTCAAGGATAGACATGTTTTGGAACCTTTGCGTTAGAGACCAGTTTGATTGACTTTAAAAATTAAGATAAATTAAAATATTACTAATGCAGTACACTGAGCTTGAAGCTGGGGCTGACAGGATATTTCCTATCGACAGAAATCCGTTCAAACCTCTGTACTAAATCCACTGGCCTTCAACCTCTGTAACCTTCACAAAAAATCTCTAAAAACAAAAGAAGCTGCTATTAAAGCTTTTTTAACGTCACCTAAAATTAGCTGGTAACATTATATGATCTCATATGGCTGTAAATGTTATTTAGCACTAGTTAAATCTTTACATATCTAAGAGAGTAGGCTGGTAGAAAGCAGTTGATGTACTGTACAAGTAAAGCAATTTCACAAATAATATGAACTTTTTTAATAAATCGATTGCACTTAAAGCAGACCTTCACCCTGAATAAGAGTCTATCTTATATGTTTCCAACACCCTGTACATACAGATTGCTCACATTAAAAACATCCTACCTGCATTTACTGCATGTTATGAGCCTTTATACATCCAAGATGGCGGCTCATGGATCATCAGGCAGCCGGAAAACAGGAAGTGTCTGCTGACTGTGCTGCTCTGCATTCTGGGATTGCTGTCCTTTACCTGACCCCAGCTCTGCTCTGTCTGTGCAAAGCACAGCTATAACTCCACCCCCTGTACTTTATCCCGCTCTCCTCTCCTCAGTATGTGATGCTTCTGAGGCAAGATGGCGGCGTCCGTATCCTAGAGTCCTGAACAGAGTTGCAGCCCGGTGGGGGAAAGAATATTAAGTGACTAAAAATTTTAGATGCTGAAGAATCATTTTTTAAGGGTTTGGGCTTTTAATTAAATCAAGCTGAAGGTCCAGTTATGAACCCCAGCAGAAGCAAAAAGACTAAATATTAAATGGGAATTGGGAATAATTTTTTTTTTATCAGGGAGTAAAATATTTACTACTTCCACTGTATAACTTGCTAATATTTCCTTCTGTGCTTTACCATTGCAAACCAAGACAGATTCTATATAAGTAACACTCAGTGCAGACACTGGTAAACTCAGAAAAACATTTTTACCTACCTTTTTAGTATGAATAAACACATCCATGCAGTGCAGTTAGGCAAACCTTTTTTAACTCTTTTACATGCCGAGCAAGTAGAATCTATGCAGCTGCCTCTCCGATTGTTAACTGTGGAAATAAAAAAATGTTCCCCTGAGTCCAAGATCCAGTGTTGGGGGTCTCCTCTTCCCCCGGGGGGCCTCCAGTCCTACTGGGGTCTTCAGCTGGGCAGATAAAACCTGTTTTCTGCCCCACTTAGCGGCTTCTGACAGCTTGCCCTCTGCCGCAGGGAAGGGCTTTTTATACTGGGGAGTCAGCTGACATCAGCATTCTTACGGCATAAAAGGCTCCACCCAGCAGCAGGAGTAAGCTGATTGGTGGAAGCCAAGGGCAGGGGATCTCAATTCTTTGCCCCACTACTCACTTCCACCGTTCAATTCTGTCTGTCAGTGAGCAGCATGGGACATCAGCAAACTGTGATGGATGGAGGTAAATAGTAAAAAAAAAAGGACTTTTTTCTCTGCGTGTTTTTTTGTACATTTAACTCTTTATGAACTGGTAAGGGGTCATTGAGACCCCCAAAAACCTGTTCACAGGGCAGGAGGGGCTGACAAGTCACCTGCCAGCAAGCGCATGACTTGCCACACCCCTCAGCCTCATTACCTTCATCCCCAAAGCCCAGAGCGATGCAGAATGGCCACAGCCCATATGGGCTATGAGGGCAGGTGGTCTTCAGGGCCAGGGGCGGCTGCTGGTTTTGCTGGTGAGTGGGGACCCCACGCTATTTAAAAAAAAAACATTTTAGGTCCTCTGCAAAGACAAAATCCTCTCTAAAGACAAGGGGGCATTCCCTTTGACTGGAATAAAATAAATTCAATCTCCGGAGACAGCAATCATTTTTTACCATATGAATGATAAATCTGTGGAATAGCCTCCCACAAAGCTTGTCACAGCATCAACCACTGACAGCTTTAAAAAGGATTAGATGCTTATTTAGAAGAAAATATCATTAACAGTTACTATTAGCGGTTATCATTAAAAAAAAACAAAATATAAAATAAAAAATAACTTCCCCAACACCCTTGGTTGAACATGAAGAACATATGTCTTATGTCATCCGTTTTTACTATGTAACTGTGTAAATAAGGGTTTAACCCTAGAAAATGCTATCTAAAAAAATTCCAAATATTTTACGCAAATGTTTTGCAACAGCACTGATAAAATAGGAAATAATATATTTCAAGCTAAAGACCAAACTCTACAGAAAAAAACTATAATTTTTGTTGTAATTCCCTGGAAATTCCTACAAATATCACAGTTAAACCGGACCTTCACCATGATTTATTGAAAAGTCCAAACCCTTAAAAAAACGATTCCCCAGCATCTTAAATTAATATATTTTAAGTTTTTAGTCACTTCTTATTCTTTCCCCCACTGGGCTGCAACTCTGTTCAGGACTTTAGGATACGGCCGCCGCCATCTTGACTCGGAAGTGTCACACTTACTGAGTAGAGGAGAGCAGGATAAAGTACAGGGGGCGGGTTATAGCCGCCCCCTGTACTTTAGGAAAAGGTCAGCAATCCCAGGAAAAGGTCAGCAATCCCAGAATGCAGAGTGGCATAGTCAGAAGGCACTTCCTGTTTGCAGGCTGCCTGATGTTCCATGAGCCGCCATCTTGGATGTTTAAAGGCTCATAACATGCAGTAGATGCAGGTAGGATGATTTTTAATGTGAGCAATCTATATGTACAGGGTGGAGGACATAAGATAAACTCTTATTCAGAGTGAAGGACCGCTTTAAAAATAGCGCAAAATGGTTAAAAATTGCCAGAGGGTGATAACAGAAGATGACAACTTCTTTATGTAGGTTGGCAGCTAAAGGGTTACATACTTTTTTTTTTACATTTATGACAACCTTTGAATGAAGTAGCAATGAATACTAGAAACCTGTGTGTTTAATTATAATACAAGCACCTGCATAATGTATTTAATGTGGGAGAACAAGAATAAAACAAAAGCAGAATAATATATATATATATATATACATGTATATATCCTGGACCTGAGAAACAATCAGTAAAAGCTAAGAAGACGGTCAGCCCAGGGATTTGAAAGCAAATATAATAGAAGCAATGACGTTGGGTCAAATAGCCGGTCTGAAGTTAACAGAAGTCCAGAAGTCTTGACAAATGCAGGGAGGACACAAACAATGACCAGGTAATGGAGTACAGTCCAGGAAGAGGTAGAAGGTAGAAAGACCAAGAACAGGTGACTGGAAAACAGAACACAGACCTGAGCCAACAGCTGACCACCTGAGACATCCTGCTACTTCTGTAGTTTCCCAGATGATGAGCTTCTAGTTTTTACTGGCATTGAGTAAGGAAAGTGAAATACTGTGCACATTAAATGGTTACTAACACCAGAAAAGAAAACATTCACTCACCATTACTCGCGTGCCGCTTGTCTGGACCAGTCCTACTCTCTGAAACTGGGAAACTGAATGGCACTCGCTCCCGGGCCCTTGTGCACCACCCTTCCCTCGAGTCAGTCAAACAGCACAATCTATTCATTGCAATGGGGGTGCAGGCCATGCTCAGGCTGCTCGCTGTCAGTCTGGGAGCAGGGCTCCCTACCACTGCCCCCAGCCCATAGGTTGCTGAGTGGGGGACAGGGCTGCAGCTGCTGCGTGGGAGCAAAGGTTAGTGTCTGTTTGTTTTTTGGGGGAGTTTAGTAATCCTTTAACTAAGTCAAAGGGAAAGTCAAGAAAAATACACAGTAGCCATTAGGACCATTGCAAGCAATTGTGAAATGAAACTGAAAAAGCAGGGGCTCAGATACAGGTTTTAATAGGGAAAACCAGAAACACCATTAATGATCCAGCAGCGAGGCAAAACATGGCACTAAGAACAACTGGGAAAAGTAAGATTGATAGGCCAGTAAAGCAAATAATAACTGATGCAAATAAGAGATAGCACAGCACAGAAGGAAGTGGATGCACACACCATAAGAAACTGACCACGGGATGGTACTTCATCAATCCCTATGCTATAACCTTTTCAGTTTGGCTATCTAAAATATCTGCACCTTCTACATTTAAAGCTAAGACTACAAAGAGATTGAAATATGCCCTTTTAAGTAATTGGCCAACATATCAAATATTTTTAAACAGCTCTGTGTGAAACTCTTGCATTACTATTTATTTCAAGGATGGCTGAAAATCAAATGCAAATCAAATGATCAATGGATTCTTATAATTAACTTGGCACTTTTCTGAACAATGTTCACATTATGGCATTAAAGCAAATACTAATTAATTTTTTCTTTAATATGTTTAATTCAAATGAAAAGATGCCTGCCATAAATCAGCTCCTTTAATGCTATGTTGCTGACTGTGCCTTGATGTGTGTTATAGTCTGGACCTCAATTTAGAAAGGTGCCAGTGGGAAGGTTACATTTATTTTAAGAAATAATTAAATTCAGCTCTTTGAATTAAGGATTATTCATTTTACTGACAGTTGTTGGGACTACCTATTTTTGGCAACAGAGCAGTTGTTTTTTTGGGCAAGAAAGACTTAAGAGGATCATTTAGAGGACTAGGGTATGGGAAATGGCCAGACTGGACAAATAGTCATGCCATGTCTGAGGTGTTTGCCTAACAATCTATACTTCAGAAAGTGTCATTCACAGATGTACAACTTCTAGACAGCCATGTGAGATATTGCACAGCAAGGCATGGCATTCAGTTATTGGTCTAATTCTCATCCTTAGCATTATCTCTATGGAATGTGTATGCTTTCCCTGTGTCTACATCTGTTTCCTGAGATTGGTCAGTCTCTTTTTACTGCACCAAACATACTGATAGGTTAAATCGTCAGTACTTTCTATGGGAGCTAGAGAAAGTAGATTATCTAAAATATCTAGTGTAATGTAAATGCTTCTCCAACAGAGCTAAACCTGTGATAAAACATCCTCATGAATACTTTTAGGATTCAGTTGCTCTTGGTTTGAATCAATACATATTCAAACCAGGTAGACCTGAGGTTCTGTGTCTTACCTTTCCTTAAAAACTTTTCCAACAGCTGCTTGCCCAAGCTTTCCTATGCAGCTAATATACCCCTCAGACATAAAGGCAAATACCCAGACTACCCAAGGGCATTTCATTTTGGAATTCCCTGCTATTTTACATTCCACGTAAAGCCCAATATTAGGAGAGATTCACGTTCATCCTAAAGATCTGGTGAAGCACGTTACCTTTGGGTGTGCTTTCGGGTGTAAACTGATTTTAACATCTGAGTGAGCTTTTTTTCCTTAAACACACACAACAATTTGAAAAAAAAATATTCTGATTTAATATTGCCCAAAAAATTACCTACCCCTGTGATGAGGCATTTTTACAGGCAAGGTGCTACATTTTTCCAATGAAGTAGATTTTTTTTCAACGTTTGGAAATAACAGCACCTGCAATTTTTTTTTTACTATACTCCATATGGGCCTGTTTTTTGAAATATATTTATACCATTGGATAAATGATGTACCTCATCTGTAAAAACGCCCCATCACAGGGGTAGGTGATTTTTTACAGAATATTTTTTTTGTGTGTTCAGGTTCAAAGCTTCTCAGATGTAAACGTCAGTTCTCACTTGAAAGCACCCCAAAGGTAAACTTGCCAAACCAGATCTTTAGCATGGCCTGACCATGTCATTTTTCCTTGTTGTCGCACTATGGCAGCTGCATCTGGCTCATTCACTCCTTAGTCAGCTGCCAGAGGTCATGATTTGCAGGAGCATGGATCAGGTAAATATGGTACTTTCTTAGGCTTTATATTGAATGCTAGGTAGTGAGTATGCGGGTGTTAGCAAACATTAAGGGGTGGACTTTCTAGAACATTCTAGAAATTCCCTGCAATCGACACAAGTATTCTGTGTATGTCTGCATATGTCACTTTACACCGTAATATCACTTAAAATGTTAAAATGTTATATGGTCAATTTGTGTGAACCTCATATTATTAACTAACTACTAATGACTTTGTTCTTTTTAAAAATTAAAGCGATTGGCAAGTCAAAAGCTAAAAAAATAAATATCACTACCTTACATTACATTGAGTCCCTCCAGCGCTCTCCTTCCTGCTATGTCAGTCTCCTTAATGAGAAAATCACTGCCTCATTCAGCTTTCAGTGTCCACTCCGCTGACCTGGTCCTTCAATCAACCTTCAGTGGACCGAGAAAGGAAACACCCTGAATCCTTCCCAGATGTCCTGATTGGCTGCCTCTCTCTGCAGATATGAAACCCCATCCTATTCCCTCCTCTCTGGTCACAATTTGTGCCTGCAACATCACTCACCCCTTTTTTCTGATTGCCCTATGTGCTGGCAGACTGGTGACACTTCGTCTGCAGCCTCTCTCACCCCCTTTTTCTGATCACACTATGTGCTGGCAGTAATAACTAGAGGCACAACAATGCACTTATGTTTTAATATGATATATGTAAAGCACACAGTGTGCTTACATCACATCACTGTTGCCACACCCACTGTTTCTCTTTATTTTTTCTCTGCATCTCCAAAGCTCTAATACTTTTACTAATAACTTAGGAACGGGGTCTTTTTGAAAACAGATTGAAGTTAGGGACAGTGGAACATGTATCCCAAGGCAATGGGCCAACAATCGTGCTTGCGTTTAGTATAACTTTAATATCTGTACAGCAATAATCTTATTTATGCCAACAAAGCTAGAAATATTTTTTTATCATTTACATATTTGTATCTCTATGCAATCCAAGTGATGTCTGCCTATTTATTATGCAGGATGACCCAAAGTGTGTACTTCATTGGACTGTGTCTTTATGGCTGATTTTGTTCTTTAAAAATTAAATATTGTTGGGAGGAAAGTCCAGTGTAGTACTAGAAGTCATATGACAATTATAGAAGGGCAGTGACAATCACAACACTGGTTATACAAACACATATTTACAATAAGGTTTGGGTACAGGTTTTGAGAGAGATTAGTTTACTCCATGTTTAACATGAACAACATCAAAATCCTTATACCTTTACAAATTGTGAATTATCTTCTGATATCAATGCGACATATGTTGATAATGATATGCATATTCCTAATGAAGCAGCAAAATGAACTTCTTACTGTATCAACACACCCCAGGTAGGGCCTTTGCATTTGATCTGCCAAGGTGAAAAGCAACCACTGGCAGCATTGTATCATTTCAGTTTGTGTGGCTTATCAGTAGGATGCAGCTGCTTTATCAGTCAGAACGAGAAGATGCTTCTTGGGCAACTTAATTGAGTTTAAGCTGACCTCGAAATACAACTTTTCAAAGCAAATATGTTGTTCTAAGCTCTTTACTGTTGTTTACAAATCACAACCATATTTTTTTCCAGGGACAGTTTGGGCGACCTGGACATCCAGGCTCTAAAGGAGAAAAGGTATGACAGTTCATACATTTTTTTTAAATAAAAATTCATATACTATTAGAGTAATTATATGCTTATCATGTTTCTTTTTTATTTCAATATTTTTGCTAAGAAATCACATTTTATTTAAGCTTTTTCTGAAAATCATTTTTGTATATAGCTTGTTCCTTTTATTATGGAAGCAGATTTAAGATATATCACTTGACATTTAAAAGTAAAAATATGCAATAAATAACTTAGTTAAGTATTAAGTCATTGTCTAGTCAGTAAAAGAAAAAAGGCTCACTCCTAGTCTGGCATTCTGATACTTACCTAATCAGCAAATCTGAGTCCCACGGTGCCTCATCCTGAACGTCTGCTGCTTCTGCAGTGTCAATGTTGGTTTGCCCCCCCTCGCCATACACTACAGGGATTATTTCACACCAACTCTATTCACTGCAATTCAGTGTTAAAGAGAAAGGTCAAAAAAAGAACGTTTAGTAAAATGCTCCCATAAAGCCCCCCTCTAGCAAAAATTATTTGAGAGGGCTTAACTCCATGCAGATGTTCTGAAATAACAGGCTGATTCTTTGTTGCAGAACTACATGGGATCGGCCATGCCCGAAGCATGCCAGAAGAAACATGGGCAGCTTGTGTATTATGTTATATAAACACACACACTGAATAACCATCTGCTAGATAGATTGTGTGTGTGAAGGGAAAGCTGCAACAATGTATCTTTATCACTGTTTACTGCAGACCATTCAGTCAGTGTATCTTGTAAAATTATACATTTTTTCAGCTATGCAGCAGAGCAATCACAGCTGATAGTGTTCTACTAGAATTGCAATAATTTCTGGGTTTTTATATAATCTGGACCAATGTATGTGGCAAGATGGCAGCTGCCATGTAGTTTTTCAGCATAGAATCTGCCTGCTATTCCATGTCATCTGCAAGGAGTTGAGCTCTCTCAGATAGTTCATGTCACTAACTACCTGAGTGGGGCTTTAGGGTTGCAATTTACTGAATTTGCATTTTTGACTTTAGACATCCTCTCTATTGCAGTTCCCATCCAGTAAGTGATTGTCTTCAGGGAGATAAAAGGTAAGTATAGCCTTACTGCCTAGACAGGCAGTAAAGCTCTATAGGGGCTGAGTCAGAGTCAGTTGAAATTTACACCCATAGACAGTGAAAGTCAGTGACAGTTTTCTCTCCTAAAAAAGGAGTGAGAATTCTCACTTGGCTCTGAATCGACCCCTGTTTGTCTATATACATACATTTATGCTGAATATAGCTAGCTGCAGTTTAAATTAGAAGGATTTTTTTAAAATCTCTTAAAAAACATATCACATGATTTTGTCCAGAACCTTCACCAAAAGATATAGTGATTCATACACCAGGCTCAGGATCTTTTTAACATTTTTTTTCAAACTTGTAAACTGTAGGTATAATACTCGCATCCTCCAACTGGTTATACTAAATATTGTAGGCACATATCAATATACAGCATACTTTAGAACTTCCCCTACAATTACACTAGATAAAATGTAATTGTAATTATGACAGCCGCTGCGTACGGCTAAAATAATTTCTCCGAACCCCTCTACTGATGCCACTGTTGGAAAGTAGTTGACATGGGTAATAATGTGTTTGCCTAGGTAGGCTGCCCTAACATTCCGTTGGCCTCCTCTACCAACAACCTATCACATTTACCAAAATAATTGCATGGCACAGGCTAGCACAGCACATTATAGGGGTCATTTTTTTTGTTTAGGTCAGCGTCAAACATAACTAATTAACACTGGCAAATCAGACCAAAACCCTACTGTGGTGGCCCTGGAGTCTTAAAGATTTCAGGGCCTGCTGCTAACCTTCTCCTGAAACATCGAAAATCGGGAAGCCCCATTGTGTGAAACCTCCCATGTTCACTAGTAAACGGAAGGGATTTTTTTTCAGTCTACACGTAAGATTTGGTCAGCAGGCTGCCCATGCCAGTCGGCATTCTTGAAATCAGCTAATTGGCGATCTCATTTGCCTAGTGGACATATCCATGGCGGGTAAAAAAAAACTTGTTTATTTAACTGGGCCACTCACCTCGGACCGGGGCGGCAACAGGTTTTGTACCGCTTTAATTTCAAAATACAGGACTATTATAAGACATATAAAACATTTAGAAGATACTAGCTCTGAGTTTGTGAATCAGGCCCTAGGTTCATTATAAATAGAACATGTCAAAAGAAATTAAATTAAATGTAATTGTCCTTTACAGTTTAGAGCCTTATTAATAAAAAAAAATTTGGAGGTGCAAGATGAGCGCAAGATGAGCCGCAAAGCCAGCTGAAGACAGCGGGCGCTCGGCACTGCACAGAACTTGTATAAGCCTATGCACTAGCAACCTCTAGTGCTGGCTGGGAGCACTGAAATTGCAGCAGATTTACTACTGCACACACACAGCTCTCGCATGGGTGCTGTAGAAAGGGGAAAAGAGGTATACAGCGCATGTTGCAATCCCCAATTTTTGTTTTTTTGGGGGATGGCTGCACATTTTAACTGGAGAAAGACCACGAATTTCATCTCATCTCTTGAATGACATGACACAGGCTTTGCATGGCCCAAATTGTACAGTGCAGTGCAACCCAAAAGTGCGAACAATGCATATTAATACAATGCCAAACAGCCCAGGTATCCCATGGCACATGCGCCATCCAACCATAAATAAATAATAATTTGAAAAAAATTATAACCAACTCTGCCCACTGAAATGTATGGGATAAGGCCACACAGTGCATGGTGAGCACCTGTTCTTATGTGGCATTGTAGGCAAAACAGCTCCAGTACTCATATACTCACCGGCACTGATGATAGATGGGATCAGAGGCGCTATGGATTTTGACCTTCATACATACACCTTTTGCACTGGGACCTGACATTCACCTGATGTTCATCTAGCACTACCTTAAACCGGACCTTCACTCTAAATAAGACCTGCATCTATTGCCTTTTCTGAGATATTAAATATTCGAGATGGCAGCCCGTGGAGTCTCAGGCTGCCTGGAGGTGTTTTCTGACTATGCTGCTCTGCATTCTGGGAATGCTCTCCTTTTCCTGACCCCAGCTCTGCTCTGTCTGTGCAAAGCACAGCTATAACCCCCCCTGCACTTTTGCCCCCCTCTTCTCCTCAGTATGTAATACTTCTGAGGCAAGATGCCGGTGCCTGTATCCTGAAGTCGTGAACAGAGTTAAAGCCCAGTGGGGGAGAAATAATAAGTAAGCGACTTAAAATTAAAAATATATTAACTTTAAATGCTGAGGAACAGTTGTTTTAAAGGTTTGATTCATTAAATATATATTCATTAAATGATGCTGATGGTCCGGTTTAAATAAACCCCTTGGTGTTCTCCTAAACAAAACCTCTCTGCAAGTTAACACTCATAACATTAAAAGGCATATCTGTAGTTCCTTCTGTATAATCACATAATCAACTTGCAAAATCATTTGTATTCTTGAAAACACACACATATTAATCAACTGTATATATATGCATCAAATATATCGACAACTTTATATTCTGCGTTCTGACATCAGAATATAAACTGTGCCAAGCAGCCAAATGCTAAAAATTAAACTAAAAGCTGTTCCACGTAAGCACCTCAAAGGTTTTTTTGTCATATTCCTGTCCATTTAGCAGTTTATAATAAAATACAATGGCCAGCTTAAGTAATGCTGCATATTGTACTCTGGGTACTTTAACATAATTACTCTTCCATATGAAAAGACCAGAGATATTGCAAAGGCATTTTATTCTAATGCCAACTGTGATTGGCTCAAAATTCAAATAAAGTGTTTACTAGGTTTAGAGAGGTGACTCAACCACACAATTCTAGAAAGAAACTGACTGCCAGAGCAGTACAAGGGGCTATTCATCTAAATAGGAAGAACTTTTCATTTAATGATTTCTTCCTCTTACCTTGAGAATTTCCCCCAATCTATAATAATCAGGTGCAGGGAATGTATTGTGTCTTGAGATGAAGAGGCTCTCATATCTTTTTTTAAGTTCTGAGACTGAGACTGACTGAGAGGCTAAACCCTAAATAACACCACTTCTATGGTTTTAAAAAAACAAATATGTTCTCCAATGCAAGCAATTCATTCATGAAGATCTAATTCAATACTTCTGTGATTTTAGCTGTAGTCATTTACATAATCGTATTAATGGTTAATTAATATTCTAAAGTTAATGTGTACTTTCTTATTACTTCTAGGGCAATGAAGGTTCACCAGGCAGACCTGGACCTCCTGGACCCCCTGTAAGTAAAAATGTATTCAGCAGCATTTATGATTACAAGAACATAATGGGTGACTGCTCAAGACAGTTTAAAAGGAAGCAAGTGCCCTCCTAGAACAGAAGATAATTGCATGGGGCTTACTAATCTAGAATTACAGAATGACTTATCCCCTTTGCCATTTGTGGAACAGCAGTTTGACAAAATGTAAGCCATGTCTGAGCTTTACACTTCTTACCAGCCTCTGGGAGCTCAGATTGATATAATGGGCATCAAGAGATAATAATTAAGTCAGTCAGTTATTCTTGGACAGTAAGCGCAGTGTAAATTGCCTTCTGCTTTTGGAAAGCCCTTATATCCTTTAAAAATTACAGTCAAAACAAAGCATTGATACATATAGCTTTCCTAATATGCAAATGCTATATTCATTTGAGGCCGCTCACCAATTAAGTTGTTACTACGTACTTTAGGTAGCATTTTAGGTTGCCAACTACGGACACCAGCAGTTGGTTTTAGACACGAGACCCTTAGCAGCTGCATGCTATCTTGAGGAATTTGAAAACATTATTTTCCTGACAGGGGTAATATACAAAGAGAAGAGCATTTCTAAGGGCCTCGGATGTCTCAGAGACTTAAGGAGATGATTTGCATAGCTCCGCCTTCTGCAAGGATTGATGGGTAATGCTATCTGTCCTTGTGTTGGGTACTGTGCAGATATTTTCTGTTTTAGGAAAGCCCCTCATTTCCTTTACCTTTGAGTAAAGGGTCTTTTGGTCTCTTTAGCCCCCCTATATTAAGCCTGACGTGGATCTCTCCACATACTGGCTTGCGAAAGTGTAAATACTTTTTCCTTAACTGTAAAATAAGGTAGACATGCTTTTAAGAGGGCAGTAACAATCATATTATTTTACATTCTTTTACAAACATGATAGATAGATAGATAGATAGATAGATAGATGCTCTTGATTTACCCATATCATATGCTTAACTATATCTTTACTCATATATTAACTATATCTTCATTTATGTTCTAATACACTAAATTGTGAACTAAATCACTCCCCAAATGCCACCACTGCCACTGTTGTGTTGCCTCTGTGCTCCTCCTGAAGTGGCCTGGGCTATTCACTGGTGCCAGTGGTGCATGGGTGAGCAACATCCAGGTAACCAATGTAATAATGAGGGGCAGCAATGTTATTTCTTATATCTGCCCCAATTGAATTATCTCAAAAAAGATGACAAGTTGAGAATTTTTACATCAGATTTTGGTACCAGCTTCCTTCTGGACATCGGTGGGTGGTGTGAAAAGGCTGCTTGTTGGCATGGGCTGGCATCTGACTTTTCATCACCTGACCTTCTCACGTGTGTTTTTCCTCATACCTGAAACCACTAAACTTCTAGTGCCTGCCCTGATCATCTCCTGACTAGACTAGACTACACACCCCTATTTGGTCTACCAGCTAACAGACTGGCACCCCTCCAATCTATTCTCAAATCTGCTGCTTGTCTCATCCATCTCCCCCCTTTGCATTTCCTGTGCTACCCCTCTCTGTCAATCCCTGCACTGACTGCCAATATATGAAAGAAGAGTTCAAAATCATAACCCTAACCTGCAAAGCTCCTTCTTACATTTCATTGCTAGTCCAAAGATACCAACCCAGATGCAGTCTCCATTCAGCCCCTGGCCTCCTCCTATCCTCAAACCTGATCACCTCCCCCCCACTCTTGTGTTCAGAACTTCACACGTGCTGCTATGTTGTCCGCTGGACTGCCCTTCCCCTTACAATTCATCATTCTCCAACCCTTAAAACCTTCAAAAGCACCCTCAAAACCCATATATTTGGACAATCTTACCATTTGGCTTAACCAAACCACTTTACAGTCTTGTCACACTTCAGAGCATATGCTACAATGCTTAGTACATGCTCTTTGTGACCCAACCTTTTGTCTCCACCTTCATGCTATAGATTGTAAGCTCACATGAGCAGGTCTCTCTCTCCTCTCCTCACTTACTCCTGTCTTAAAGAGGACCAACACCCATGCGGTATAAGGGTTGGTCCCTGCCATCCTAAGACAGTCTAGGGGGGCATCCAAGATGCTGGAGCACCAATATGCTGGAGCACCACCACACATAACCACCAAAACTCCCGATATTTGTACCTTACCCTCAATACTCCTCCGGGAATATAGAACCACTATTGGCGCTCAGGTGGGTGAAGCTTTCTGGCAGCAGGAACATTACTACCCATGTGGGCACCTGGCTGCCAATCGCGGCGCTGTATTCGCAGCAAGGATTATGGCTAAGGTAAGAATATTGGGCATTTGGGGGGGTTATGTGCTCCAGTATTGATGATACTCGCCTCCTGTAATGTATACTTTGTACAGTGCCATAGAATACGGTGGCACTAAGATGGCATCTGACCTAGAGCCAGCGTAGAGTATTTTTTTATCTTCTTTGAAGTGAACATGCAGTTCCACAATAAGACATGTTTTCTTTGTCTTGTTTTGCTTGGGCATAGCAGAAAATATCTGAAATGTAATCTGCTCATTTTTTAACAGAATGCATATTGATCTGTTTCAAAAAAAATGTGAATGATTGTTAGAAACACATTGAACAAAAATTATTTCTATTATTTGGTAAAGAAAAACACTCTGGGGAGAATAGCTGACTGCTGATTATAAAGCCTTTTCCTTTTTATGATAGATAACTGTAATCAGCCTGTCTGCCAGTAGGTAGGTGTCATCTAGGACTAAGTCTTTGATGGAGAAAAGAAGAACAGGTTTGCGTTTGAAATGACAACGGCTGTAGCAGCTGGTGTTTTACAACTTGCATATTGTTACCTCAATGTGTACTTTGTTTGTTTATGCCTAATTATTCTCTTCGTCATGCTACCACAAGTTCCCAAGCTTTTTTCTCTTTAATAAATGTATGCCAGGCATGTAGCGAGCAGAGATTGAATAAAAGCTCTGCCTAAGCTTTTATCAGTTTTTGCTCAAAAGGAAAAAGCAGTCTCAAACTATAACATGAAGTTCAATATAGATTATCTCGAAGATAGTGGTGCAAGTAGACACTTTTTTAGTGTGGTTACTGTGCCAGCTGGAATATTTCAAAGTTCCAGATAACACCAGCATGCTTTACAATGCTGGAAGGAAGTTGAAACTATACATAAACACTTGAAAGGTAAACAGCAGGCGACACAATTATAATCTGTAAAATAAATAAGCCCTTACCTTTTCTGCTATTTGCTTTTCAATATGTTATCTGGAAGAAAAAACACGTTTAAAGTTTGAACTAGTAAATGAAACATCTTTCTGATTAAAGGCATCTTCTGAAAGCCATGCAATGGGTATAAACATCTACACACTCCTGTTGTTAACATGCCGTGTTGTTTTCATGTAAAAAAACAGACCAAATGAAATAAAATTCAAATCAAATCATTTCAAACTTTTTTCCCACCTGTAAAATTGTCCAAAGACCTTTAATACTACCAACTGCACTCTCGATCTGGCCCTGAGTACCTGGAGGCAATTCTTCATCCCCAAAGTTTCCTGGTATATCAGGGATTTTGCCCTGCTTAGACACATCCACCCAGCAAATTTTTAGATCACTGACTGGTTGATCGCAAAGGTGCTTTTAGACCCCAGGGATGGTGATCAGGGTTTTGGTCCACTGTAAAGTCTGCTATAAAGTGTACAATTCTATTAAAAACAAGAAATTATGAATACAAGAATTCCACCACACCAGTAAAGATCACACTGAAAATTTAACAGGCGTGCGGTAATATGGTAAGGCAATACCATTGTAATTGTAAGCAAGATGACTGGGGATAGCCCAAAAACTCCCCACAGCTACAACAAAGACAACATCCAAAACTATACAACTTTTTATTATTTATGTTGGGCCGACACAAAAGACACAACTAAAATTTCAATAAAAAACATATAACATTTAACAGACACCATATATTGTATGGGACACTTCACTGTTAAATCACAGCAAGCAAAAAATCATAATACACAATAGCCAGGCTTGCAGTAATATGGTAAGGCAATACCAATTGTAAGCAAGATGAGTGGGGATAGCCCAAAAAATCCCCACAGCCACCTTCAGCCAGTGCCCTCAACCTTCGCCCTGATAAAGTGACGGGGCCAGCTGTCACGGAACGCGTGGGAGGCGGGGCACTGCATTGTTCGCAATCGGTAACATTTACTATTAATTGTATTACTTTTTTATGGCATTGGTCCCCTCCGAGTTCTGCTCCACTTAAGGGATATTTTTAAGAGATAGCAGTTTTCAGCACAGGCACTATATACATGGATTCTGAGGATGGAATCATGAATTGGGGAGGCAATGATTTATAAATCGATGAAATTGGATTCATAGGCGGTTATTGACACTTTAATATTAGTATATTTTGCACATGACGTTTAATAGTACAGAGTAATGCTAATAGGGGCTGTATGGCTATTGTGTATTATTATTTTTTGCTTGATGTGATCTAACAGTGCAGTGTCCAATACAATATATGGTGTCGGTTATACGTTATATGTTTTTATTGACATTTTAATTGTGTTCCTCGAGTTTGCCCAACAGAAATAATAAACATTTGTATCGTTTTGGAACTCTACGGTGTGCGGAAGTTTGTCTTTGGTATGGCTGTGGGTATGGCTTTGTATTGCTTACAATTCTATTAAAAAACAAATTGAAATCTTTTAGGCTGAAAAGATAAAAATAAAAAAGTAAAATAATGTGGCTGCACAAACATGCACTCAATCTAATACTTCGTTGAATTACCCTTTATGGGTAGGAGTCTATCAGCATGGCACATCTAGACTTGACAATCTTTCGCCACTTTTAACATTGTGTAGGCTGCACATTTTTGGCCAAAAAGTTCAACCTTGGTTTTATAAGGCTGTAACACATTTTCCCACTGGTATTTAATGTGCTTTAGGCTGTTTATGAACCATGGCTTTTGATGTAAAATGCAACTAAGAAAATGTCAGTAAAATTCTAGTAGCACAGCTGAACTTTGTATAGTTTTTTCAGAATCACTTTAACCCTTCTAAAATCCAATTACTATAGTATTTAAAATTAGTGTAAATGTGATTGGCTTATTCTGAATGCAAACACATCTTGAGTGTTCAGACTTATAGCACCGCATGATTTCGTTTTGTTATTTTCATTTTCCTCCTCTAAAGATTACAGTTTGTTATTCAATGAGCTTGTACACATGATGTGTGACAGTGAAGGTGGAAAATGTTCTGAACCTGCCATTTTAACAGGGTGTGTAGACCTTGTATATCCACTGAAAAGGGCTTCCATGGCAACAATCTGACTTCAAATATATATCTCCTGTGTGTACGGGGGGGGGGGGGCAATTAAGAATAATACTTTTTCTTTTTCAAGTTCAGTAAGTAACTCTAATTTTTGCAAATAACTATGCAGAGTCAAGTAGCTACTATTAACACAAATCTTGTATAGTACTGAATTAGACCCATACCCTTAAAGAAAATGTCCTTGGCCCACATGCCTAATTTAAAGTGGACCTCCGGTCAAAGAATCAAAGCTTAGTAAATTGCTCCCCTAAAGCCTCTCTCTGGAAATCAGTAACATAATCTTATTGAGAAGGATTAACACCATGCAGATGTTTGGAATAGCAGGCAGATTCTGTACTCTTAAACATGCATGGCAGTAGCCATCTTGCCACACACATGAGAGTTCTTAACTCTATGCAGATGTTATGGAATAGCAGGCAGATTCTATGCTGCATAGCTGCATGGGAGCAACCATCTTGCCACATGCATGAGTCCAGCTTCTGAAAAACCCAATTCCACAGTCAAAATTGCCTCATATATCAATGAAATCCTCCTTTATTTCTCGTAGAAAGCCTTCAGTTGTGAATACTTATTGCTTTGCTGCACAGCTGAAAGAATTGGAACATTTTAGAAGATACACAAGTTTACACTGTGCAGTAAATTCAAATTCCACAGTGAACAGTGATAAAGAGACATTGTTGCAGCTCCCCCCCCCCCACACACACAATCCCTCAAGCAGCTGATTTTTCAGTGTGTGTGTTTATATAACATAATACACAAGCTGCCTGTATTCCTAAGGAATTTATTTCTCTGGTGTTGGCTGCTGCTGGCACAGCTCTGCCCTGATGCTTATGTGTGTTACAAGATGGCTGCTGCATGAAATTAAGTCCTGTTAATCAGTTTTTGCCAGAGGGGGGCATTAGGGGATTCATTTACTAAACTTTCTTTTTTTACTTTTGGTCCCCTTTAAGCCGTCTCAGACTGCTTGTGCCACTGATTATAAGAAGGGAAGCAATTTACTAAACGTTCTATTTATGACTGGAGGTCCGCTTTAAGTCCTTCACCTCTTATTCCCCATTCCCCATGTGAGTGCAGTTGTCATGGATTTTCTATATTGATGCACATCATACATGACCTAGGTCAACATATTAGCAATTGAAAACAGGATATCACTGCCAGTGGAGGAAAATGCCTTTTTGCGCAGAGCTGGTAATATTTTGTAATATCTAATATCCCAGGTTAGTAGTGGGACTTTAATTAATATGAAACATATAGGCAATGTTGCAGCTATATTGTGTATATATACCAGCTTACGTATAATTTGGCTTTAGTGAATATTTAGAATTTAACAATGTTATTCATCATCATTAGTAGGGATGAGCGAATCGATTCAGACGAACCCGAATTCGTTCCGAATTTCATGAAAAATTCGATTCTGAACGAATCCGAATTTCCCCGCGATTCGATCGATCGAAGTTTTCCTTTAAACTCCATTTATTTAAATTACAGGCATTCTAAAATGGTGGATGAACATGTCCAGACATATACCCTGGGGCAAGTTATCATGGGAAGGTCACATGCAGCCTATCAGCAGCCAGGAAGCCCGGTGACATCACCGTGCTATATAAACGGCGGCCATTTTCCTTTCGCGCATTTCAGCCTTGCATTCCAGAAACAGCGGTGGTTGCTGCAGACAGGGAGAGACTTAGAGATAGGCAGGGACAGTCGTTGAGACCCACAGAAAGGCAGACAGAACCAGGGAAAGATAAGGAAAAATCGGGAACGATCCAGGCAGGGACAGTAAGAGGGAAAGCTTTTTTTTATTTTCATTTGCCAGATCAGTTTTCAATCAGTGTTCTTTGTGCTGTAAATATTCCTTGCCACTGTGCATCTCATCTTGGCAGTGGCATATTTAACCCTATCTGTTATACACAAGCATTTCTTATTAAGCTATTGCATTTTGATTTGGTTTTTGTCTGCTTTAAAAACACCAGCCCACATGGGCATCCCAAACCAGCACATGTGACCCTATCTTTTATACTAAATCAGCTTGTTCATCCTCAGCTTTATTAAGCTATTGCATTTTGAATTGGTTTTTATCTGCTTTAAAAACACCAGCCCACATGGGCATCCCAAACCAGCACATGCCACACTATCTGTTATACTAAGTAAGCCTGTTCAGCCTCAGCTTTATAAAGCTATTGCATTTTGAATTGGTTTTTGTCCTGCTGTCAAAACACCAGGCCGCAGGGTATCCCAAACCACCACGTTGCACCCTATCTTTTATACTAAATCAGCTTGTTCATCCTCAGCTTTATTAAGCTATTGCATTTTTAATTGGTTTTTGTCCTGCTGTCAAAATACCAGGCCGCAGGGTATCCCAAACCACCACATTGCACCCTATCTTTTATACTAAATCAGCTTGTTCATCCTCAGCTTTATTAAGCTATTGCATTTTGAATTGGTTTTTGTCCTGCTGTCAAAACACCAGGCCGCAGGGTATCCCAGACCACCACGTTGCACCCTATCTGTTATACTAAATAAGCTTGTTCAGGCTCCGCTTTATTAAGCTATTGCATTTTGAATTGGTTTTTGTCCTGCTGTCAAAACACCAGGCCGCAGGGTATCCCAAACCCCCACGTTGCACCCTATCTGTTATACTAAATAAGCTTGTTCAGCCTCAGCTTTATTAAGCTATTGCATTTTGAATTGGTTTTTGTCCTGCTGTCAAAACTCCAGGCCGCAGGGTATCCCAAAACACCACGTTGCACACTATCAGATATACTAAATAAGCTTGTTCGTCCTCAGCTTTATTAAGCTATTGCATTTTGAATTGGTTTTTGTCCTGCTGTCAAAACACCAGGCCACAGGGTATCCCAAACCACCATGTTGCACCCTATCTGTTATACTAAATAAGCTTGTTCATCCTCAGCTTTATTAAGCTATTGCATTTTGAATTGGTTTTTGTCCTGCTGTCAAAACACCAGGCCGCAGGGTATCCCAAACCACCATGTTGCACCCTATCTTTTATACTAAATTAGCTTGTTCAGCCTCAGCTTTTTTAAGCTATTGCATTTTGAATTGGTTTTTGTCCTGCTGTCAAAACACCAGGCCGCAGGGTATCCCAAACCACCACGTTGCACCCTATCTGTTATAGTAAATAAGCTTGTTCAGCCTCAGCTTTATTAAGCTATTGCATTTTGAATTGGTTTTTGTCCTGCTGTCAAAACACCAGGCCGCAGGGTATCCCAAACCACCATGTTGCACCCTATCTTTTATACTAAATTAGCTTGTTCAGCCTCAGCTTTTTTAAGCTATTGCATTTTGAATTGGTTTTTGTCCTGCTGTCAAAACACCAGGCCGCAGGGTATCCCAAACCACCACGTTGCACCCTATCTGTTATAGTAAATAAGCTTGTTCAGCCTCAGCTTTATTAAGCTATTGCATTTTGAATTGGTTTTTGTCCTGCTGTCAAAACACCAGGCTGCAGGGTATCCCAAACCACCATGTTGCACCCTATCTGTTATTCTAAATCAGCTTGTTCATCCTCAGCTCTATTAAGCTATTGCATTTTGAATTGGTTTTTGTCCTGCTGTCAAAACACCAGGCCGTAGGGTATCCCAAACCACCACGTTGCACACTATCTGTTATACTAAATCAGCTTGTGCATCCTCAGCTTTACTAAGCTATTGCATTTTGAATTGGTTTTTGTCCTGCTGTCAAAACACCAGGCCGCAGGGTATCCCAAACCACCACGTTGCACCCTATCTGTTATACTAAATAAGCTTGTTCATCCTCAGCTTTATTAAGCTATTGCATTTTGATTTGGTTTTTGTCCTGCTGTCAAAACAGCAGGCCGCAGGGTATCCCAAACCACCACGTTGCACCCTATCTGTTATACTAAATAAGCTTGTTCAGCCTCAGCTTTCTTAAGCTGTTGCATTTTGAATTGTTTTTTGTTCTGCTGTCAAAACACCAGGCCGCAGGGTATCCCAAACCACCACATTGCAC
Organism: Gastrophryne carolinensis; assembly: GCA_027917425.1. Classification (NCBI taxonomy): domain Eukaryota; kingdom Metazoa; phylum Chordata; class Amphibia; order Anura; family Microhylidae; genus Gastrophryne; species Gastrophryne carolinensis. Next base: position 222,766,536 of record CM051237.1, read on the forward strand.
CCTATCTGTTATACTAAATTAGCTTGTTCATCCTCAGCTTTATTAAGCTATTGCATTTTGAATTGGTTTTTGTCCTGCTGTCAAAACACCAGGCCGCAGGGTATCCCAAAACACCACGTTGCACACTATCAGATATACTAAATAAGCTTGTTCGTCCTCAGCTTTATTAAGCTATTGCATTTTGAATTGGTTTTTGTCCTGCTGTCAAAACACCAGGCCACAGGGTATCCCAAACCACCATGTTGCACCCTATCTGTTATACTACCACCATGTTGCACCCTATCTGTTATACTAAATAAGCTTGTTCATCCTCAGCTTTATTAAGCTATTGCATTTTGAATTGGTTTTTGTCCTGCTGTCAAAACACCAGGCCGCAGGGTATCCCAAACCACCATGTTGCACCCTATCTTTTATACTAAATTAGCTTGTTCAGCCTCAGCTTTATAAAGCTATTGCATTTTTAATTGGTTTTTGTCCTGCTGTCAAAACACCAGGCCGCAGGGTATCCCAAACCACCACGTTGCACCCTATCTGTTATAGTAAATAAGCTTGTTCAGCCTCAGCTTTATTAAGCTATTACATTTTGAATTGGTTTTTGTCCTGCTGTCAAAACACCAGGCTGCAGGGTATCCCAAACCACCACGTTGCACCCTATCTGTTATTCTAAATCAGCTTGTTCATCCTCAGCTCTATTAAGCTATTGCATTTTGAATTGGTTTTTGTCCTGCTGTCAAAACACCAGGCCGTAGGGTATCCCAAACCACCACGTTGCACACTATCTTTTATACTAAATCAGCTTGTGCATCCTCAGCTTTACTAAGCTATTGCATTTTGAATTGGTTTTTGTCCTGCTGTCAAAACACCAGGCCGCAGGGTATCCCAAACCACCACGTTGCACCCTATCTGTTATACTAAATAAGCTTGTTCATCCTCAGCTTTATTAAGCTATTGCATTTTGATTTGGTTTTTGTCCTGCTGTCAAAACAGCAGGTCGCAGGGTATCCCAAACCACCACATTGCACCCTATCTGTTATACTAAATAAGCTTGTTCAGCCTCAGCTTTCTTAAGCTATTGCATTTTGAATTGTTTTTTGTTCTGCTGTCAAAACACCAGGCCGCAGGGTATCCCAAACCACCACGTTGCACCCTATCTGTTATACTAAATTAGCTTGTTCATCCTCAGCTATATTAAGCTATTGCATTTTGAATTGGTTTTTGTCCTTCTGTCAAAACACCACGCCGCAGGGTATCATAAACCACCACGTTGCACCCTATCTTTTATACTAAATCAGCTTGTTCATCCTCAGCTTTATTAAGCTATTGCATTTTGAATTGGTTTTTGTCCTGCTGTCAAAACACCAGCCGCAGGGTATCCCAAACCACCACATTGCACCCTATCTGTTATACTAAATAAGCTTGTTCATCCTCAGCTTTATTAAGCTATTGCATTTTTAATTGTTTTTTAGTCCTGCTGTAAAAACACCAGGCCAGAGGGTATCCCAAACCACCACGTTGCACCCTATCTGTTATACTAAATCAGCTTGTTCATCCTCAGCTTTATTAAGCTATTGCATTTTGAATTGTTTTTTGTCCTGCTGTCAAAACACCAGGCCGCAGGGTATCCCAAACCACCACGTTGCACCCTATCTGTTATACTAAATAAGCTTGTTCAGCCTCAGCTTTATTAAGCTATTGCATTTTGAATTGTTTTTTGTCCTGCTGTCAAAACACCAGGCCGCAGGGTATCCCATATTGCCAATTTTCATAGTATCTGGTGCAGAGAAGCAGTTCCTCACTTTATTTAGCTTCTGCTTTTTAAAGTAAACACATTTTTTAAAGTACCTATTGCGCATTTCAAATACATAAAAATGTCAGGCAGACAAGTGCCAGGATGTTCAAAGAGGAGTGGCAGAGGCCAAGATTCAGCAGGCAGAGGTCGCAGCAGACTAGGGGCGAGTGGCAGCAGGAGTCACAGTGAGAGACCTGATCTGCCAGTATCTACTAGCGGTCGTGTCTCCACCAGTAATGCATCTGCCGTGGTAGATTGGTTAACGCAGTCATCCACATCATCACAAGTTACATCTGAGACCCCCAGTCTAGGGTCGGTAGGTTCCTCTGACACAACCCTGAGTTGGCATGCCCCGAGAGCAGTCCCTGTCCTCCCATTGCCTCTGTCCTATGCCGTTCCCTCCCCCAGCAACGTATCCTATGCTTTGGGTCCAGCTCCACTCTTTAGTGAGGAGGATGATCAGATAGAGGACAGTCAGCAGCTACTGCCCAGCCAAAAAATGGAGGTGGCTTCTTTAGCTAGGCAGACAAATAGTGATGTGGAGAGTGTCGTGGGTGTTGCGAGCGTTCCAGCTCCTGCACCAGACACTGTTGAGGAAACCAAGAACATCAGTGACGTGCAGCCACAACTCAGTGATGATGATGATGAAGAAGCCGATAGCACTTGGGAGCCGGGTGATGAAGGGGCTTCATCGTCATCATCAGGAGAAGAGGGGCGCAGGTTGCCCCGGAGTCAGCAGCTGAGGCAGCAAGGTGTTAGCAGCATGGTTGGCAGTCAGCATGGGGGCACAATTGTAAAGCCTGGAGCCAAACTGGGCCGGGGCCGAGGTCGGGGTAGAGCACCTGATGCACGGCAGGCTACCTTATCGGGAGGTAGTGGAGCAGGGGTTCCGGGAGTTGGCGACAGTAGCAGTGAATCAGTGCAGCCTGTTGGTGGGAAAAGTAGCTACTCGGCAGTGTGGCAGTTTTTCCTGAAGCATCCGCAGGAGGGTAACATGGCCACATGCAAGATATGTAGGCAGAAGGTGAAGCGTGGCCAGGGCCCAAATGTTGGCACCACAGCCCTGCGTCAACATATGATGCATCACCATAAAGCGGCGTGGGAGAACCGAGGCTCCGAAGAGGTGGTCCAGCCTGCTTCCTCACCAAGTGGCACGCCGCTCCCAATTTCTACCAGCCAAGGCTCCAGCACCTCAGCCGAAGGCAGCTGTGCATCATACCCATCCTCTGTCGCTCCTGCTCCTCCAATTCATGCACCCTGCCAGCAATCCATCAGCGAAGCCATGTCCAAGAGACAGCAGTATGCCCCCATTCATCCTACGGCGCAGAAGCTGAATGTGCTCCTGTCCAAGTTGCTGGTGCTGCAGTCACTCCCTTTTCAGGTGGTGGACTCTGCACCTTTCAGAGAACTGATGGCTTGTGCCGAGCCGAGGTGGAGAGTCCCAAGCCGTCATTTCTTTGCCAAGAAGGCAGTACCAGCGCTGCACACTTTTGTTGAACAGAAGGTGGGCCAGTCCTTGAGCCTGTCAGTGTGTAGCAAAGTGCATGGCAGCGCCGACGTCTGGAGCTGTAACTACGGTCAGGGACAGTACATGTCATTTGCGGCCCACTGGGTGAATGTGGTCCCTTTGCAGCAGCAACTTGGACAGGTCACGCCACTTCGGCCTCCGCGCTCCCTGGCCGTTGTGCCTGTGACACCGTGTGACTCGGCCTCCTCATCCTCTGCCATCTCCTCACCCTCCACTGTAGGTTCAAGTCTCAGTGCCCCTCCAGTCTACCATGTGTGCAGGGCACAGAAGTGTCACGCTGTGCTTCACATGGTTTGTCTTGGCGAACGGAGTCACACAGGGGAGGAACTGCTTAAATTTATTCATCACAAAATCCAAACATGGCTTACTCCAAGAAAACGTAAAATGGGAATCATGGTTACCGACAATGGGAAGAACACTTTGTCTGCGCTGCGACAAGGAAGCCTGACCCATGCGCCCTGCATGGCTCACATCTTCAATCTGGTTGTCAAGCGGTTTCTGAAGTGTTCACCCCATCTGCAAGACATCCTAACAACTTCAAGGAAACTTCGCTTGCACTTCAGCCACTCATACACCGCCAAACACACCCTTCTTGAGCTACAGCATCAGAACGGTAGCCCCCAACATAGTCTGATTTGAAATGTTTCTACCCGTAGGAATTCCACCCTTCACATGTTGCACCGATTTTATATGAACAGAGAAAAGCCATCACGGATTTCCTGATGATCCAAGCGGATAGGGGAACTCCCCTGTGTAACTTCAATGTCAACCAGTGGCAGCTCATACGTGACACCTGCCGTTTGCTCAGGCCCTTTGAGGAAGCCACTTTATTTGTCAGTCGGCAGGATTACGGGATGAACGATTTGATTCCACTGCTTCATGTACTACAGCACATGTTGGAAACCATGACTGGTCAGGGCACTGGAGACATGGCGTCTACATCTTACGGCCACATGAACCCCATTCGAGCTGAACTGGAGGAGGAGGAGGAAGAGGAGGAGGAGTGGCCCAGTAATGCACAGTTTAGGCTTGGCAAAATGGCTGGTTTATCTAGTCAGCGGACAGGAGAGGAGGCGCAGGAGCAGCCAGAGGAGCTAGAGGGTTGTGAGGAAGGCGAGACAGAGGACCCAGACACGCCGTGGCAGTATGCAGTGGAGATAGAGACAGGTAGTCCCTCCGAGTCACTTGCGCAAATGGCAGGAAGCATGCTCACGTGCTTGCGTAGTGACCCCAGAATTGTTTCCATTTGTCGGCGGGATGACTTCTGGCTCTCCACCTTATTGGACCCTCGCTTCCGGCACAAAATGGGGGCATTTTTTAAACCGCCAAGAGGGAGGGAGGACAAACTGAACTACTACAAAGATATTCTACGTAGTCAGTTGGCCGATGCCTATCTGCGCCATGGTCCATACTCTCGCAGGTCTGACTCGGGGGGACCTCTGCGCTCACCTTCCACTGCCATGGCTGCTGGGGGGGTTGGAAGGAGCAGCAGCAGCAGCTCCATCAGCAGCAGCCTCAGTCTTCAGTCACTAATGTGTAGCTTTCTATACCCACATAGTGAGGCTACTCATGAGCAGCAGGAAAACCTGGAGCAGGACCTCAACCAGCAGGTCATGTCATACCTTGACATGACCATGCCAACACACCTTGAGGATCCGCTGGACTTCTGGGCAGGCAAACTTGGCTTGTGGCCGCAACTAGCAGAGTTTGCCCTGGAAAAGCTGTCCTGCCCAGCAAGTAGCGTGCCATCTGAGCGGGTGTTTAGTGCGGCGGGGGCCATAGTTACGGCAAGGAGAACTCGTCTGTCAACTAAAAATGTAGAGAGACTCACCTTTGTGAAAATTAATCAGGGATGGATCAGCAAGGATTTCAACCCACCAATGGCTGATGCCTGCTACTAGATTCAGCATGGTGCCACGTTTTACACTTTCCAAATGGTGCAAAACATATATATGTCTTTAGGCCAATTTTTGGGCTCCTGCTGATGCCAACTTCAGGGTGTGCCTTTCAGCCAATTTTGGGCCTCCTGCTGCTGCCAACTGCAGTGTGTCTTTCAAGCTATGTTTGGGCTCATGCTGCTGCTGCTTGCAACTCCAGGGTGTGATTCATCCAATTTTTGGGCTCCTGAAGCCAACTCCAGTGTCTCTTTAAAGCAATGTTTGGGCTCCTGCTGCTGCTGCTGCTGCTTGCAACTCCAGGGTGTGATTCATCCATTTGTTGGGCTCCTGCTGCCAACTCCAGTGTCTCTTTCAACCAATGTTTGGGCGGCTGCTACTGCTTGCAACTCCAGGTTGTGATTCAGCTAATTTTTGGGCTCCTGCTGCTGCCAGCTCCAGGATGTGTTTTTCAGGCACTATAGGGGCCCCTCATAGTGATGCCACCTCAACTCTCTGCAATTGTGCTGCTCTGTGATTCTATTAGCGATGCCTCTGATCTGCATGTCATAATTATTTACAGTATTATTTCACTAACCCAGCACTCATCCTATGCGTGTTACAGCAAGGCAGAATGGTTTACAACCCTATTGAGGCTCTAGGAAGCTCAGAAATAGCCGTTTTTAATAGTGATTCATCGCAAATAAGTTCACTCATCTCTAATCATTAGGCATCTGTGGGTATAAAAATAAACACCCGTCTTATCTCTCCTGTGCACATCACTCTAAGTCTGGGGATATTATATTTTCCTGTTCAGGAGATCCAGGTCCCAGGTTCAAGCACAACCCATCTCATACAGAGGGAGCACTGATTACACCCCTCTGCACACAGTAATTGGAAATGCATGCTCCATGTACTACAATCTTGTCAATGGCTCTGCTTATAATAGAACCTGGTCATAAGTTGAAGAGCCATCGAAGTGCATGTAAAACCAAAGGTTGGGTCTCCTGAACTCTTAAATATTTTAGACCACATGTCCTCTGGGGGTTTTATGGTGGGCAAATGATATAACTTTTAAGAAGAACATCAGACCTAATTGTAATTGAGGCTGATTCCCCCCCCCCCCAAATGGGCCCTATTTACCTTTTGGATGTCGCCGCCAGGTCCAGATTCCTCTGTCCTCTGCTTACTGCTAAACAACAGCAGGGGCTATAGCTGTGCTTATCTTCTTCCAACGCGCTCCCAGCTGATTTTCCGATGGCTCCTTCTGAAGCCCATTCATCGGCACTGCGCAGATGCTAGATCTGTTGATGCGCTCAGTGTCTGATAACATTGCAAGATGGTGCTGCCCATTGGAGGTCGCCCGGAATCCGAGGCACCCAGAAGACAGAAGCCCTGGTAAGGTCAATAAAAAATGCCCAAATCAAAAAAAGGAGGGGGGGCAGCAGGCCAATAAGGTTTGGGGGAGGTTTTTTTATCCCCCGATGTTACTTTTTGATGCCGCTTTAAAATTATATTTAAATGTATAGTATATTGAAAAACAGTTCTGCATAGGGATCTTTTCCATGCGTACAAGTGCATTCTATATGCTGTATATGAAAGAAAAGCAATCATTTTATTTATATCACCCTACTTTTTTTTATTAAAACTGCTGCAGTGGAGAATGCAGTCTAAGACTAATAACATGCAGTTGCTTTGTTGACAATAGATAAAAGTTAGAAAAATGGTTCAGATCTTCAGAGCTGCCATCTGCCAGGCATAACCATGTTATGTGCCTTTTCTGTGAATTGTATAGTGACATATTCTTACAAACAATTTACTTTATAAATCCATCTTAAGCTTGAGATATGGGGCATCCATCTTTGGCATCAAGTGTGCACAATATTCATTTTTATGCTTAAAGTACTAAACAGTTGAATGCATTTTTTATCCAAAGGCAATTTGTTCATGTTTCTATAGAAGAGTAAATCAAAATCTGACTGGCTGCTCAAGATTGGCCATGGCGGATTTCCAGTACCTGAAAGAGAAATTAACCAGCTCGAGACTTACGTGACATGCATAACAGAAAGATGCCAAAAAGCAAAAAAAAATGCAATCTCTGCAATGAGTTCTTCAATGCCTAGCTATTAGTCATCTCATAGTAAAATAGAATATTGAGCTTTACACAAAGGCCAGGAAAATCTTTACATTCAATATTTGTGAAATCAGGGCAGATGTTTTCTGCTGATCCTTGTTATAAAACAAAGCATAGGCACTGATAGCTTATGTTATGCTTGAAATTAATTTCATAACACCTTTTGGTTTGATAGCTTGGTTTTGGTTAGAGACTAAGCCAACTGAGGGAGGCCTACAGCTTAATCCAGGAGTCCAGGAGGCTTATTGAGAAATGTTTTAGATTATTCACCTTGATATTTCTTCTTCAGGGTGTTCTCTACATCACCAGAGAGTGATAGATCAATGACACATTGCAGAAAGCCATGGTCAGCTTTGGGCCCATTGTAATACTAGGTGTGTGGATGATATACAATGTATATCAGTAGGGAGCTGGTAAGAATTTCACAATGTAATAGCAACAATCTCTCTTGTTACACTGTACAATGTAAGGCAGTGGCACAAGGTTTAAATCCCCCTTCCTTTATTATAATGAGGGCTGCAATTTACAATTTACAAAATAATCACAATTTAGCGAAAAAGTTACTAGAGCATACTTCTAACACAAGAAGATGCTACTCTTATTGTTCTCTGCAGTCTTACCCTGACCTTGAAATTGGCTGACCACATGTTGTAATTAGAGATGAGCGAAGTTCTTTCCAAGAAATTCGGGTTCGCCCGAATCGAACTTTCACGAATCGCTCATCTGAAAAAAAAAATGCCGGCATGGTGGGAGCGGGCAGGCCGGCTACGCCTGTCAGCGCAGCCGGCCTGCCCGCTCCCACCATGCCGGCATTTGTTTAAAAAGCAAACACTTACCTGCATGGTTGGAGCGTGGAGGCCGGCGCCGCTCTCAGGCGCCCTCTGATGACGCGTCCTCTGATGACAGCTGAGAGCGGCGCCGGCCTCCACGCTCCGGCGCCGCTCTCAGCTGTCATCAGAGGACGCGTCATCAGAGGGCGCGTCATCAGAGGCCGCCTGAGAGCGGCGCCGGCCTCCACGCTCCGACCATGCAGGTAAGTGTTTGCTTTTTATAAAAATGCCGGCATGGTGGGAGCGGGCAGGCCGGCTGCGCTGTCAGGGAAAATTCGATCGGCACGAACCAAAAAAATTTCGGGTTCATGCCGAATCTAATTTTCCCTGAAATTCGGAGCGAATTCCGGTTCGTCCGAACCGGTTCGCTCATCCCTAGTTGTTATCTTGGGAACCCTACACCTATAGATTCAACACCTATAAGATTACATTTACAGGAGGCAGACCCTTTAAAGGAGCTATCATATGTTAAAGGGACTGACCTCAGATAACTGGTCTTTTGCTACAAGATATTGACTTCTTGTACATTATTGAACAATACGGTATGCAAACTTTTGTGTTGTAAGACACTAACCTCAGCTTACAGACCCATCAATTGCATCAGTATCAATTTAGAGGACTTTTACAGGATAAAGCCAAAAGAGAACCGGCACTCAAAAATGACTATTGGTTCTCTAAAACCTGTAAAGGGGGGACATTCCCTGGCCGTGTTACCTACTTATGTGTTTCCCAAAGCTTTGCAGCCCCATTTGACTAGTAGCAGCTAGTGACATTTTCAGCACACTGCTTACTGGAAGTCATGTGGGGTTATCATTCAACAATCAGCAGGAGTGATAGCAGAAGTGGGCAAGTATCATGGCTAGAGAAAGCCTGTGTCTGCCCTCAATTGTCTCAGAGAACTGCCTACTGCCAGTCATGTGGGTTCATGGTCCTCTTTAGGGGGATCCTCTTTTATTTTGCCTAAACTATAGTGGTCTCCCTGGGCCTAACTCAAGCTAAGAGTTTTAAAGCACGCCAAAAGTCAAAAAAGGAAGTTTAGTAAATTGCTCCCCTAAAGTCCCCCATGCAGATGTTCTAGAAAAGTTCTATTTTCTGCAGAACTGCATGGGAGCGGCCATCTTGTCACACACATAAGCATGAGAGGAGAGCTATGCCAGCAGTAGCCCACACCAAAGTGAGAGAGATAAATGCCTCAGAAACATGGGCAGCTTGTGTAATAGGTTATTTAAACACACACACTGAATAACCAGCTGCTAGAGGGATTGTGTGTGTGAAGAGAAAGCTTCAACAATGTATCTTCATCACTGTTCACTGCGGACTCTCGATATACTGCACCCCATTCAGTTAGTGTAAACTTATTTAATCTGTGCAGCAGAGCAATGAGTCATTGCAGCTGATGGCTTTATACTAGAAATAAAGTAGGATTTCATTGATATGAAGGGCAATTTTGACTGTGGGATTGGGTTTTTCAGAAGCTGGACTTATGTATGTGGCAAGATGGCTGCTGCCATGCAGTTTTGCAGCATAGAATCTGCCTGATATTCCATAACATCTGCATGGAGTTAAGCCCTCTCTAGTAGTTTATGTTACTGATTGCCAGAATGGGGCTTTAGGGGTGCAATTTACTGAATTTGCTTTTTTTTTTTTACTTTTGGTCTGTACTGTATCTGTACTTGATGTCCATGAATCACTTGTGAAAACACCAATTTACAAAAAATGAGTTCCTTCACTTTTAACTTGTGCCAGTGATGTGCAGAAGTAGTATAATTAATATTTGTTGTTCTTTGTGCATGATTTGGTATTTAATGAAGGATATGTGAGTATTAAATCACAGCTTGTCAAATTGTGAAGAGCCTTTTTTATCATACATTTTTTTTAAGAAACTCTCTGAATAAACAAATAATTTTCTGTAACTGACTGGTTGTTGCAATGGAGAAGTTCACCAGGTCAGATGCTGACCTTCTCCAAAATGGTTGCGCTATGGACGGGATTCAGACAGTCCTCAGTTCTGTGCAGCTGGAAATTAAGCAAAGAATGCGTCTATTTTGAAATTAATTTGCAAACTGCTTTTAATATTATTGTACTATCTACCTGCCAAGCCCTAAAATGTATATACAGGATCATATATGTTAGATGTAGTATCTATTATCTATTAAATGTTCACAGTTATAACATGTTATATGTTAGAGAACATAGCTGGTTTAAATATGCATATTTAAAATCAAATAAATATATGTTGAACTCTCTTTTAGGGTGTGCCACTTACTGAAGGCAATGGAATGGGCAGTTTGTATATGATCAAGGTAACATGATAAATAATGTTGATGGTGTTTGTATTTTTATTTTTACATATACTAACATGAAGTGTTAAGAAATTGAAGTTAATTTAAGTATTTAACCCAGAAATGTTGCCCTGTGTTTTGTGCATTGCAACAAACCAGGTATGTTGTAAGGGCAACTGAAGACATTCAGTTTTTACTTGCTCTCTATTTCTTTAAATCATAATAGTGCAAGATATAGCAACCTGCCTAAAACATGTGCAAATGCCTGCTACCAATGTCTCTTTATTTAAATGGGGGTCTTAACAAAATGGGTGTTGTATCGGGTGCAGGGAGGCATCCTGATTGTGTATGCATCCCTGTGCATTAATGGCACAGAATGGGAGAAATCATATCTTTCTCCTCTGTCCTCCGGAGAAATCCATCTGATTGGCCAACATGGTCCTGTGGCTGCCGGTACTCGGCCAGAAACTTAGAGGCTGATTCACTACTAACGCCAGGTATTGCCAGATGCGCGTCTGTATAGCGACGCTTAGAGCGACTGCTAGTAGATGCTGTAAGCGGGTATCGGGCGCTGTAACAGAGCGACTCAGTCGCTGTAGTAACCTGGCCGGCATTGATGAATGTGATGTGTGTTGGGCACTGTAACAACAGTACAGAGCTGCAGCGAGCGAGAGGTAGAACCAGCTCAGTGCATTCGGCACTCCACACCATATTTAAAAAAACCCTAGACACAGAGCATCAGTGCTCTAAAGCTGGTCGCTGTAGCATAGAGCGCCAGACTCTGTCTGTTTTAGAACACATATACACCAGTAACAAAGCAAAAACACATGGAATGTCATTGTTGTAACACTGTGACAATAACACTTTAGTGCCAGACCTGTAATGACAATTCTGCATAAAAATATTAAAAATCAAAAAAGTTTCTAAAAGTGTTCGTTTGCAGCCAGGAGAGGTCACACAATGATTTGAGCAAAAAAAATGAAATTGCCAAACACGCAATTTATACGCAACTAATGAAAGCCCATTGAAATGTATGGCAGAGCGCTACTGCTAGTGTGCCGGCGCTATATGCTGAGCCGCCTCTAGTAATACATGTGACGCTACATGGCGCTGTTAGAGTTGTTTACCAGATTCGCTTTCATAAATGTGGTTTTGCATACAGTGCCGCTCCAAGGTGCTACCTGGCGCTATCCCTTCTTAAATAACCCCCTTGATGTGCATCATCCACAATCAGGATGCCTTCTAGCACCTGGTACAACACCCATTTTGGGAAGAATTTCTGTTCCAGTTTAAGCACAGTGTTTCCAATATGTGCAACCACTATAGGTTCTTAGTGATGGTTTTGGTCCTAATACTTAAATGTCACCCAATATGGATATAGATGGCAAGAAGGATTTTTTATACACCCTAACTGGATGGACAAAGATGTATAAAAAAAATCCCTGAATGGCCATATTGTGCTAGTGATTTACAAATGTGATTTCTTTGTTTTATTGGCATTCTTAAGGAAGTCTGATACTGCCCATCTACTACTATGTGCTACAGCTATTTTGAACTTCCCTAAAGTGTATCCAATTGGATTAAAAAAAAAATAATATTTATCATCTGAAATATGTTTTTTTTTGTTCTTCAAGGGTACTGCCTCAGTCATCGTCCCTGGACCACCAGGTCCACCCGTATGTATACCTTCATATCATTTCTTAATTCAATTATACAAAAATATGTTGGATTTCTACCTTCTGATCACCAAATAAAACATCACCACATGGCTATATCCAGGATTTATGTGAGTGAGGTGTGATGCACAAGCCTCTGTATAGATCATCAGCAATTCAGCCAGTCCCCTAAGCTCTCATTTCTATATATTGCTGCCTGATATTGTGATTTTTTTTAAAGCAGGCCTCCAGTCAAAAAAAGAAAATGTAGTAACTTGCCCCCTTATGGCCTCTTTTTGGCAAAAACTATTTGACAGGGCTTAACTCCATGCAGATGATCTGGAATAACAGGTCAATTCTTTGCTGAAGAACTGCATGGGAGCGGCCATCTTGTCACACACAAGCATGAGGGCAGAGCTGTGCCAGTAGCAGCCCACACCTAACTGAGAGATAAATGTCTCAGAAACACAGGCAGCTTGTGTATTATGTTATATAAACACACACTGAATAGCCAGCTGCTAGAGAGATTTTGTGCATGAAGGGAAACCTGCAGCAATGTTTATTTATCACTTTTCACTGCAGACTCTGGATTTACCACAGACTATTCAGACAGTGTAAACATTATGTATCTTCTAAAATGATACAATTCTGTAAGGTGTGCAGCAGAGCAATGAGTCATCACAGCTGTTGGCTTTCTCCTAGAAAATAAAGGAGCACTGCATGTTGTAAGGCCAACTGAAGACATTCCCACAGCCAAAATTGATATGTGAGGCAATCTTGACTGTGGGATTGGGTTTTTACAAAATCTGGCAGGATAGCTGCTCCCATGCAGTTATGCAGCATAGAATCGACCTGCTATTCCATAACATCTGCAAGGAGTTAAGCCCTCTCAAATAGTTTATGTCACTGATTGCCAGGGTGGGGCTCGGACCTGCATTTTAACTATTGACCCAATAAAGTCAAAATGCAAGTTCTGTACAAATAAAGGTATTTAATATTAATTATAAACATTCAACACTTCAATCCAGTTCTGTCCATCGTTCCCTATGGGATCTTGACCTACACCTGAACGCCTGGCGTCGCAACCTTTTATGTTAAATTAGACCCTAGCTGGTGGCCGCATCAGAGCTGCAGTTTTTTTATTTCTAAAATCAGACACTGCCAAAAAGTGGTTCTGTGGTGTGCTGATGCATCTAAAATAAGGCTACCTATGTCATTAAAATGTGTTCCGAGCTCTTTCAGCTCTTCCAATCTACCTGTCAAGAAAGCTAGAGCCCAAGCTACAGCTCCACATAAATCATACAGAGCACTTGAAACACAAGTTAGAGTAACATTAAAAGGACTGGCAGATGTTACAGCATCAATGTGTGAAGTTTTTCTTGTAATTAGAGCTTTGCATTTCATCACTGTGTAAACATGGGCAACATGCATCATCATGAGCTATTATGCAGAGAGCTTTTATGAAACATTTATTCATATTATTTATGTGTGCAGAGAGAATAGATTTCAACTGCAGAGTGCATTGGCAAAATAATAAGGGCTCTACAAGGGTGCAATTTGTTTCACTTGATTCCTGTAGAGACAGCACAGAAAGAGAATGTGAGCTGTTCAGTTGGTGGCTTATATTAAGATGTGCCTAATCTGAAAGCTCTTGTCTATTCACACATGGCATTTACAACAACCATCTCACTAGTCTGCTTTTTATGTAGATTATAGGGTTGATACTGCACCAGGTGAAAAAACTCTCCTACTTTTTAGGAGAGCAAACTGACATTCACTTTCATTAACTACCATGGGGCTGATTCAGCACCAGAGGAAAATTTACACCCGGTTCTCATATGGGGCTGAATCAACCCATATGCTGCAGAATTGATACAGTATGTGTCACTGTCCTACAAAGGCAGAAATGACCCTATTAAGGGCAGGTGGAGCTACAACACGATAAAGCACCACTGTGGCTTAACGGCCTTTAAAGGGCCACACCAGTCAATGGCAATAATAATATGGCAGCATGGAGCTCTCCTGAAGCCTTTCTCACATGCCTCTCCTCCATTTCCTGTAGATGCGGTCTCTGGTCTCAAATGTTTGTCTCCTTTACCTTTCCATTTTTGTCTGACCACACTCCAAATGTGGTCGCACGGCCACACCTGTCACAAATTGCTCATGGCATGAGTGAGCCTGGCAAGCAACAGTGGTCATGCTCGCCTGGCACCTAGGGCGTGGAGGGGTGTGGTCATGGGGGAAAAGAATTGAAATGGGAGGCAAATGTTAGACTTGCTATGGCATGTGCAATGCACTGCAGGAAATAGAGGAGAGGGACAGGCTTTAGGTGAGCTCCTTGCTGCCTTAATATTAATTATTTCTTCATTGTCTCTGCAATCATATAAGCTGCTGGCCATTAAACGAATACCTTATTTTGAAACAAATCGCACATTTATAAAATCTATAGGAGATATTGTAAGAAAAGGTCATTGAATCAGGCCTAAGTGTTCATTTCCAACCAACCACAATTGCATTGTGTATTCTGGAATGGAAAAATGTGGCTAAACTTACACTATGTTTTCTTCTAGGGTCCAAAGGGTGACCCAGGTCTAATGGTATGTATGTCCACTAACCGAAAATGCACAATAGAACACAACCACTGAAACATACATGTACAAATATGAATATTGTGTACACATATCAATATATAAGGGGCCAAGAAGAAAAGGATGGAACAGGGTAATAAGCAGAAGCGGGTGGGTGGAAGACCAGGGAGCGTGACTAGAAAGCAGGCTGGATAGGTAGTCAGGCTGCAACATAATATGCAAAATAAGTTTATACCACACAAACAGAGGATTTGGTTCATTTCCATTTGCAGATGTATAAGAGGCAACACTGTCACGTCACCGCACCTCCAATTAAGCGTGGTCCACCTTTGAAAACATCTATAGAAATGACTGACTGTAAACTTACCTAGAGGTCCTGTAAGTGCAGGGCCACATGGGGAAAACACATTTATTTAAAGGAATAGTCCAGGCAATGACAATAATAAGGCAGCAAGGAGCCCAACTGAAGCACACGTCTCATAAATTCACTCCAGTGCACCTTAAGGTGGATTGAAAACATTTTAAAATGATTATGTATCATAACTCAGCCGCCATTGATGATATTTTAATATTTTAGTCTAAGTACCACCCTGCTTCTCAGACACAGCACACAAGTACAGATGCTCACAGATACTTCAGGTCCACTGTAGGTTCACTCCTGGTCATGTCATGTCTGCTTTTATGTAGATCCGAAGCACTATGTTTTTTTTTCCTGAAAAAAAAAGCACATAAACGTGAAAACATGAGTAATGTTACATGATATATATATATATATATATATATATATATATATATATAGAGAGAGAGAGAGAGAGATACCATGTAACTCCATATACTCAATTAATTATATGGTCAGTTGATCAGTCCCCCCTAGTAAAAGCCAGGTGTCACCCTCCTATTTCCATAAAGTGTGTTTATAGAGATTTTTAATATTACGCTATTTCACAATAGAGATCTTTTAATGTTACAAAAGCAGTTTTAAATTCTTTTATGTCTGTCTCTTTATTAAACGACGTTATTATTGCTCTGGATCCTCCGATGTATCACATGGCAAATACTGTACATTTATTTTGGAAGACTCATTTACTACTTTCCAAAATCTCCCATCAAATCCATCCCGTCTCCCATCTTTTTGAAGCATTTTATTTCTGTGTATATGGGGCATAATCAAACTAGGATCAAAATAATACATATTTATAGCATAATATAGCTTCTGAAAATAGTTTATATATTTAATCTTTTGAAATAGAAAACAGATCATGCTGCTATGTTTTGTTATGCATTCAAAGTTGCAGCTGTTAGCATTCAAGCACTGGTTACGCTACAACCATCTGATCAAGTGTAAATCATATCCAGTGTGTTTCAGGATAGCAACCTGGAGGCACATGGTGTTCTTGCAAATTAAAATGAAAAATCTGAGCAACTGAGCACAAAGGCAAGCAAAGCAAAAAATAATTAAAAGAACACATATAGTTTGATGTTCTGTTATTTCAGTCTTACAGCCAGCAGTAAGTTTATTTTTAGAGCAAGTATGTCTGTCTTTTTAGTTTAGGCTATCTCTGTACATTTTATGTGTACATAAAAAAAGATACATGAAGGCATTTTTGCGCAAGCATTAAAGGGAAGGGATTGTAAAATTGTACCATGTATCATGTAGGGATCCCCTCTACCAGTGCTTTACGTTAACGTTACAGCATTGGTTAGTGTCATTTACATAATCACATTAATAAACAATAAATAAAAAAAAAACAATTCACAGACTGTATATAAACAGGACCTTCAGAATTTATTTAATGAAAAGCCCAAACTCTTAAATGATTCCCCAGCATCTAAAATGAATATATTTTAAGTTTTAAGTCGCTTACTCATTATTCTTTTCCCCCAGTGGGCTGCCACTCTGTCCAGGATTCTAGGATATGGGTGACTCCATCTTGTCTCAGCAGTCACATATTGGGGAGACAATATAGACAATGACACAATAGTGCTTTAGTTGGAGGGCCTCCAAAGCTGCCCCCCACTAGCATGTTTGCCTAGCCCCCCACCATAGAACCTATAGCTTATAACTAGAGATTTCCATAGGAACCCGTATTAGGCCTCCATGATGAGGGAGTGGCATATGGGTGTGTGCTAAGTAGATTAGGAACAGATGGGGGGCCATGAGTAGCCCACCCCCAACCTAGACAACCAATGATTTGAAGCACCTTTAACACCCACTGATGTGTAATTGATCATATTTATTGGGACACTTGGTACAGCTATATTTCTGACTTGTTGCTTCACTACCTAAATGTGCATCATGTATAAACACTGTATTCTAAAATTCAATAAAAATATTGAAACAGAAAAGTGCAGGGGATGGGTTATAGCTTTGCTTTGCACAGACAGAGCAAAGCTGGGGTCAGGAATAGGACAGTAATCCCAGAATGCAGAGCAGTGCAGTCAGAAGACTTTTCCTGTCTGCAGGCAGCCTGCAGGCATGGGCTTGGATGTTTAAATGCTCAGAAAATGCAGTAGATGCAGGTAGGATGATTTTTATTGTGGACAATCTGTATGTACAGGGTGGGGGAACATATAAGATAGACTTTTATTCAGGGTGAAGGTCTGGTTTAAATCCATCATCTTTTTTGCAACCACAGAAAAAGATCAGAAACACTAGGGCAAGTTAACCCTACATCAAGTTTGCATCAACTTTGCCCCTCTTCATCCCCAACCACACGAGCAGTCACCTGAAGATATGAAGCAGGGGGCATAACTAGGGCTAAATCCAAAGAAGAGTAGACTTACCTCAAGGCTAAGGGTTTATTTGAAAGATGGTGACAATGGGGGTTATACACAGATTTTGTGAGCCCTTGGTTTCTATCTGCTTTAAAGACATTACCAGCTCCCCAAAAACGGCACTGTTCACCATTTTGTCCATTGCTGGTGTACATGGTTGTTGGTGTACATGGTTGGTGGTGGTATGGAGGCTGTCTTGCAGAGTCAGCAGTGGAAGGAAAGCTGTCACCTGGAGGAGGCGTGGGGGGGGGGGAGGCTGCTGGTCATCCGGTGGTGATGGAGCGGGCTGAGGCTGAAGGACCCAGGGGTGCAGCTGGCAACTGAAGGTGGCTGCAGCAAAGCCTGGAGGGGGTTTGAGGGACCAGCGATGGACCAGGAGGAGGTGGTTAATATGCTCTGCACTGCAATGCGTGCAAAAGTAATTGGAGTCGCATTGCAGAAGAAAGTTTAATGCAAAATACAGCTGCAAAATGGGCTGCAATGCTGTGCATAGACGTGGAGCCCATCGATTTCTATGAGTAGGATTTTGTTGCTTTAAAGTATTACTACACTAACACAACAGATTTAGGAAGGTGTAAATAGGCCCTTACAGCCACAGGATCTTTTTGCCTGCCCAGAGAGAAAGTTTTAGGTAGTTATAACCAACAAATGAGCACTTTTAAAGTGGACCAACACCCTCCACTGATCGGCCCGGGAATCTTATAGATTCCCGGACCGATCAGTCCCCTGACTGCGGTGTGAAACCCCCCAGAAACCCCTAAATCCCTACCTGCTCCTTGAACCAGCGGCCGCCACCGCCTCCCGCGCGCCCCTCTAGCAGGACACGCACCCGCGCCGGCCGTTTGTGAATGACCGGCGCGGGCGCGTGCCCTGTAAGAGGCTGACGCGCGGGAGGCGGCGGCGGGCGCGCTCTCTTGTCCGTCGCTGCCTCCCGCTTGTACGGCAGCGGGGATTGGCAGCTGCGGTCACGTGGGAGTGGGGAGAGGTGAGTTTTTGAGGCTTTCTGGGGGGTTTCACACAGCGGGGCACCCCCGATCGGGGTGCCCCACTGAAGTGGACCAAAACCCAGGATAGTCAAAATCCTGGGTGTTGGTCCACTTTAAGTTACTTGCATAGGGCCTATAGTCTAAGAAAAATTCTCCATAATTCAAAATAATATTATTAAATGTATTTAACAATGTGAAAACCCCAGGCAACGCATTTAGTATTTATAAATTGTACATGCTAAGTTTTACGTGCTTTGTACAATACATGTCTTGCACTACCTTATTCTTTTGATACTCAGGCCCAGGGCATAGGAAAGGCTTTAATTGCACAGTAAATGATATGCATTGGTTCCCATCACGACTTTAAGCAGCAAGCAGCTAAGGTTAATAAGATGTTTTATAAGAACAGCATTAAGTCCTCAGTATGTTGTAGTTAAAGGTCTGAATCATATATCATATAAGTAACCTCATATCTCTGGCATGCCCATCATTTCTTCCAGCGTCTAAAATAAATTGGCTGCTGAACAGTGTACACACCTTCTTGATTTCCTTTAGAAATTACCATAATTATATGTTGTTTGCAATGGAAGATCCTTCTTCTTTTACAAGCAGGAGTAGTGTAGGCTTGATTTAACTACTTACTTTTACTAGAGTTGCATGCAAATATAAATAGGAAAAAATGAGCCCTTAATGATTACTTTGTTTAGCAAGTGATAAAAATGAATTCATGCTCAATAGCTTTCTCCATATTCACTGTCTGGAGGTGCAAGTGTTCACATCATAATTCAAACAAGCATGATGCCTTCTTATCCCACGCTTTGGGTAATGTAGTATTTTAACATTGCTTCATTACTGTGTTTTATTATACCTATTTGTAAGAAAAGTGAACCCGTCTTCCATTTCATAAACTTTTTATTATTGGGCCAAAGTGAAAATTATTTATAGGTGTTGTTGCACAGCACCACAAATTTAATATCTTCAGATGTACTATCAGAAAATAGGACTTTTGCAGCAATTATATTTTTCTTCAGATAACCTTTACAAAAATTCATTGTGAAATAAACTTGTAGGAGGATAATTAAAACTGTCGCTCAGGCAGCTCTAACAATAGTGGAAAAAGGGTGAACTTTGCATGTTTAAATTATAT
Source organism: Gastrophryne carolinensis (assembly GCA_027917425.1). Lineage (NCBI taxonomy): Eukaryota > Metazoa > Chordata > Amphibia > Anura > Microhylidae > Gastrophryne > Gastrophryne carolinensis. The sequence continues at coordinate 222,786,124 of CM051237.1, forward strand.
TCTGCGCCAAAAAAGTGGCAGATTTATTGTAGGTTTGTAGCTTGGAAATGTAAAATTGTCTGTGTATGTCTGGCCTACTGCCAAATGGGTTACACTGTGCTATTCTTTTATCTAGGGAGAAGCTGGACCTATGGGGCTGCCCGGTCTTGAAGGTCTTCCAGGGGAAAAGGTATATTGTGATCAGTAAATTTAACTTTGCTAACAAAAAATGCTTTGCTTAACTGTAGTCAAGGCATCACTTTCTCATTCACACATTTAGAAGCAAAAATCAGCCAATCATGTGACCACCAGAAACCGTTCAGGTTTGATGTGCAAGGCCAATCAGCAAACCTAATTGGTTACCAGCACGTGATTGACATCCATACAATGAATGTGGAATTTGGTTGGCCTGACTATTTACAATGTTAATCTAACCAGCAATGTCTGTCAAGTGCATCTAACAATATATCTAGCCCATGCTTCAACCTTTCATCCACAAGCAGTGTCCCTCCGTATTCTTTCTCCAGCTTGAAACCCTAGGTCTCCAATATGAAGACTAACTTCAGGGTGTTCTTTCTTTTTTCCTTTTTCCCGGATGCTCTGCCGCATAAAGTCCCATAGCATGCTAGGTCTGCTTCCCTCTCCAGCAATCCCCGGTGCATCTCCTCCAGTCAGAGTTCTTTACCATGCATATAATAGAATGCCATAGGACATTTAAAGGAGCACTATTATGAAATTGTGAAATATTAAAACTCCATATTAACACGTCGGCTAATAAGAGGAGGGGTCACTTATACACACGAACTGAACAAAACTCCCGCCAAGGTTGTGGCTTATTCTCTCATGGTAGGAACAAAATCCAGAAGTGACAGGTTAGGCTATCAGGGGTGACAGAACCTGTCACCCATGATTTACTTATTCTTCCATCAAAATAAAAAAAATAAAAAAACAAGCCTGGCTGGATATTTCTTGATGCTGGGTGTATAGGTGACCCCTTCTCCCGTTTGTTATTCCAATTTGAGTAGCACCCACATTTTTTTATGTACAGATGTGGCATTCTTCAGAGTCATCTCTCCATTGCAACAGTAGATCATTCACACATTGCTGACAGCTGCGGATTACACAGTAATAGCAGGAATACCTGCTATACCACGTAGCTCAATGGAGAACTGTCCTTGTTACATTGTCAACAGCTGCCATGCAGCTAGCTGTTAAAAATCAACACATCAGGATGCTGAACAGCTTTTTGCAATGTAACAGCAAAACTCAGTCCTGATTATTACATTGTGCAGTGCAAGGAGAGGGGTAAAAACGCAGGTTTTATAACTCCCAGTATGAGTGAGCTCAGCTGCCTCAGTATATATCACTTATGGTGAGACAGTGGTCATGTCTGCAGCTACCTTTTGTGGCCCTTAGCAGCTTCAAAGCACCTTCATGGAGACTCTATTTTACAAGTGTAAGAGGCAGCTACAGGCACTTCCCCCATGCTATTAAAGATAGGAACAATTGGGGGGTTACATAGTAGGTTCCAGAGCATCCAAATTTTGTTCCTGCACATGACCATTGAGACACATTTAGGCTTCATTGCTGTAACTACAATGCTGTTACTTTATTTTGGGTCTTAAGAATATCTGGCATAGGTTCCGCTGTTTAATTTTTAGTTTAATTTTTACATTTAATTTTCCACTCACCCTGAATGTGATTTTCTGGAACAATGAAGTATGCAAGTTCTGTTTTAGTGAAATAATAGTTACAGCTTCACCTGGCCTGTAGAGGCAAATGATATGCAAGCTTTGATGATTCTGATGTTAACAGATGGATAAGTGCAATTATATATGAGTAAATGTGTCATTATGTATATGTATGAACTGATACAAAAGATATATAAGACACTTTACTTAGAACAAGCACAGCTTTTCACTTTTGCATGAGTTGAAAATAGTATCATTTTTTTTCTTGCTGCCAGAGACTTTTAGGATATCATTTAGCATAACTTTCTGTTTAGTGATTGGTTCCTATTTAACTGAAAATCCATCTGTATCATTGGAACTAAGGTGGTGACCAACACAATATAGGAGGTTTCTAACTCTGAAACACCTTTCTGGTCTCTGTGGTATCAGTGGTTTATTTATATTCGATAAACCTGCTTATTGATCACTGTTGTGGCTTTAAACTAAATGGGTGTGATACGCAGCAAGCGTGGGGGCATCCTGATGGTCACTCCCCCCCTCCACAAGCTTGTTTTGACTTATCCTCTACAATTTAAAGTTCCCCCTACTAAGCCCTGCAATCCCATCCTGATCTAGGATGCCCAGCTTTGGAAATTTTAGGAAGCCTAAAATCAGGTAAATTGATTTAAAGGGTTCATAATCCTGTGACTGGCAGCCAACAAGGTTCATTGGTTGAATTGTACCAAAACCTGGGATTTCACTATATCAGGTTTTGGTCCACCCCATGAGCATCCTAGTTTGGGATGTCCTGCTGCATAACACACCCCAGAGCCCCTGCTTTTCTTACCTTTCCAACATGGCCAAGGCATATGATGACCGGCAGCATCATCTCTTGCATCCATCTTGGGCTCTGCGCAGCCACTCCCACCATGACTGAATGACAGGCTGGCACACAGCCGAGTGATGCAGGTGGCATCACGTGACATTCACAAGCATGGCTAGGATGCTATTCAGTTTCTCCAGCTACACTTTAATAGGCACAGCCGAGAAACGAATTGTACAACAGCCACATATGCACTGTGGACTCATTGGAAAGGTAAGATAAGCAGCTGATCTAAGGGGTTTCACACAGTTAGGCTGTCCTAGGGGGATGGACCAAAACTTGGAATAGTGAAATCCTGGGTTTTGGTCCAGTTTAATACCTGGGCAGCGGGGTATTCCAAATAAGGATGTGGGGGATGAGTGGTCAGACCTATTTGACTGGAGGCCGATACAGCCATACAGCATTTTGCTATGCCTCCCAAGTTTATACTGTTTGGTGGGAGGGGGAATCATTTGCTACCTATGCATAAGTGAAATGATACAACTAACCTTTATTGGATAATTTCTTAAAGAAAATGTTAATTTCAGCATCCAGAGTATCAGAGTCATATAACCCACATGACCCACATGACTAGTGTTGAGCGAACCTGTAGAAGCTCGGGTTCAGCAAGTTTGGACGAACTTTGAATCAATCAATGGGGGACCAAAATGGCTGTAAAATGAGGGTAGTAAGAGGTAGAGTGCTAAAAAATTGGGGTAATAACAGGGCAGTTGCCCTGCAAAAAATGGGGTAGGGAATGTACTTAAAATAAGTACTTACAATAAATACATTAACAAAAAATTAAAAACAAATAAAATAGTTTTTCAACAGATGTTAAAGGTACAGGGGCAGGAGGTGGAGGTGGATTTGGTGGTGTAAGTGGATGAGGCAGAGGAGGTGTAGTTAGAAGAAGCGGAGGAGGAGGTAGCCAACACTTTAAGACCTCACTCAGGTGCTGGCACAGCCAAGTCCCTGTCACTGCACTAAAAAACGGTATGGTGTGAGTATACATTTGCAGTTACTTTCAGTGCACTACAAGAATGTATGAGTATACACTTGCAGTTACTGACACTTCCCTAAAAAGGGCAATTATTTAAAATTACTAGCTGTCCCTCACTATACGATCCTCCTACCTGCCTGCCCTGAAAAGGACAATTTTAAGATTTTTCTCTGTCGCTAACTGTCCCTCACTGCAGCTACAGCCTCTCCCATTTTAATCTACCTAAATGTAACATTGCTGGGAAACTTGACCCTGCCTCTTATACAGCGGGTTCATGTGCCCCACCTGGCTAATCACAGGAAATGGGCATGGCTGTGGTTGCTATGGCTTAAAAGCTGGTTGATTGACTACTCAGCAAACAATCAATGATCACTACTGTTCAGCCAAATGGCAAACCCAACCCCAAACTTCTGGCTGAAGTCTGTGTTTGGTTCCAGGGAGCTGATCCAGTGATATCTGGCACAGACCTGAACAGTGTGGTTCGGGTCAGCTTATCTCTATATATGACACATTATACTTTTAATATATAATTGTGCTACACTAAAGACGAATATTTCAGGTATTGGGGAGTAAAAAAAAACTCACCAAGCCTGACTTGCTCAACCCCCCTGCCACTCCGGGTTCACAATTTACAAATTTAAACCTATCTGTCTGGTCGCATCGCTCCGGCATTCCTCGGTCCAAAGCCGTCTCCGTTGGGCAGCACCATCTTGTTGTCCCGTCATGCACTACGCTTCCCCTCATATCTTGCATATGCAAAGTGTCACTGCATAGGCTTCAATGACACTCAGCGTAGAATAGCGCGAGAACTGGGGAGCGGCAAGCGAGTTTTGAAGAGGGGACGACTAAGCCACTGCGATCAGTCAGCGACGGCTAAGGGGGGAGGGGGGTGGAAAGAGGTCAGGAATACTGTTGGATGTTGGCGTTTTAGATATTGCCGACATCCAAAAGGCAGTGAAGGAGTTGGGATGTTTAGAGAGGAACATCAGAAAAGGTCTGATGTTCCTCTTTAAGGGCCAGACAATGCATTTTTCAGCATGTCGCTGCACTGCTAATGTTTTAGTAAATATAAAAAAATATTTTAATATATTTTTTACTACTCTAATTTGCACTGATGTGGCACTGTCTAGCAAAGTGCTTGATAAATAAGGACTTAAATCAGTAATCTTTTAAAATGTCAAGCACTATAATTAAAATAAAAGTTTCTTAGAGCATTTCCTAAAGGCACCATAATAAGACCTGAGGGTGCCTAAAAGCTATAAACCTAAAATGTTGAAACTAAATATGTCATCACTCATGATGCAAACTGCATGGAGCATATACAATGCAAGAGTGGCATTCTGATTTAATTCAGAGCAGCATAACTTCCCTCGAGATTCACTCATTCTCATGCAATAATGTTTACTATCTATAGAACAAAGACATATTAGAGTATGAAGACTAGACAGATTAGAAGCGTCATTTGGATTAGCTAATGAATTGTAATCTTGACTAAGCCATTGACAAAATGTGCACGATAAACTGCTGCTCCTTCAGCAATACATATATCACTTGTCTGTTTTGTTTCGTAAAAAAAAACATGCTCTAGATTGTTAAACATGATTGCCTGCATTATTTGTATTCTAGGGTGATCGAGGACAAATTGGCCCTCCGGGAATCCCTGGGAATCCGGTGAGTAAACTTGGCAGCCTTCAACATTCAGTGGTAGACACTGCCAGTATTGCAGAAAATGTTTTTGTGAATTTACATATGTCTACTAAGCTAAATAAATTCTGATAGACTTGTTATGTGTGAGTGGTTTGTATAATAATTATATTTGGGTATTTAGTATAAGAATAATACACATTTAATTAAGGGCATTAAGAAACCTGCTCTTACATAAGTGGAAACATGCAACAACAATATAAAGATTAATAATCTGTGTGCAATTCAGTTACAACTATGGGCAATACAATTACACCTAACAAGTAGGTAATGCATTTACCCAACATTAGCTGATAAAAAAAGACTCTCAGGTGATGACCATGCCAACATGGTAACATAATATCCTCATCTGTTTAGTCCTTTCCTCGAATTTACCAAACATAGCACAAGACCAGGGTTGGAGCCATGATGTAGGGTAACCATGGTAGGCTACATGATCATCATCATTAAAGAGGATTCTCGGGCCATCCGAGTTCCCCTCCTTAGGCCATTCTGAATTGGTTTGCCCCACTGTGAGAAACCCCCCCAATGGCTAGTTTCACTCACCTTCTCCTGGAGTCCTCGGTGCGACTATGTGCTCCGGCCACATCCCTGCTCACGTAGCCGTGCGCACCGCCCGCCTTTCTGAATGGGTGGTGCTGACGCACCACTGTTGCAAGGTGGGCAGGGGGGGATCTGCTTGCAGCGCCGCTCAGCTCCCTTTGGAGCCACTCGGCCGTTTAGGTGTCCAGACGGCTTAGCCGTCAACCGTAGGCAGCCGCGTGACAGCGGGCACACTGATTGGTTGAGCATGCCACTCAGGCAATCAGCGCACTCGTCCGAGTATGCACCATGGGAGTGGAAGGAAGGTGAGTGAAACGGTACGACCTGGGGGGTACACACAACATGGTACCCCTATTCGAGATGCTGCCACACAGAGGAACAACACATGGGAAAGTGAAATTCCTGTGTGTTGTTCCTCTTTAAAGGAGGTATATCGCAAAACAAAAAATCAATATAAACATGTTGCCTAATGACAGGAGGAGGCACTTATACACCAAAACTGAATAGAACTCAACTGTTTTCTTCTCCTGGTAGGAAAAATCCAGGGGCACCCCGTTTGAGTGCATCGGGGGAGACAGAACCTGTCCCCCTTGATTATCTCTTTCTTCCATTAAAAAAAAACAAGCATGTCAGGATATTTCTTGATGCCGGGTGTATAAGTGATCCCTCCTCCTGCCATCCAGCACACTTATATGGATTTTTATCACTCGCCGATTTTTGGAGCTAGTCCTCCTTTAATGTAAATTTATGTATGTGTTTTATGTATATATACTTATTCACGAATTGTACTAAATATCAACAAAAGTGTATTAAATGCTATACTTTTAAGAGCCACATCACACTTATTTTAACAGTTATAAAAAACCTCAATGTACTGGAGGTAAATTTGATTATATCCAGAATCCCCAACTTGTTTGCCCCCTGTAAACATTAACGGGGGTCTTTCTGGGGGGGGGGGGGGGGTGCGACTGTCTCTCTTAATTCTATATCTATAAGACACATTAGTTCATTAGCTTAGTTATGTTGGCTATGTTTGACCCCCACCCAGGGTATATAAAATGCCAAATCATCATATTTTAACAAGTTACAGAGTACATTCCTGTCCTTTAGCTACAGTAGGAGGTGCTGGTGAACGTAACAGCATTTTATTTATTATAGATCTTAATAATTAATATTATAGATCTTGCAGTGGAGCATACTGTCGTACAAAAACAATTCAAATTTGCTTATCTATATTCTGCACTTGTTGGTACAGGAGATGTCACAATAGCTAGACATTTTTGCCAAAGTTGTTAAAAATTACAACTCTTAATCTAAAGATAAAAATTCTAAAAGATACCATGTCTAATGTAATGTAATCCTATATTTCTAACAATCAGCACCAGTACAACTAAACTTTAATTGGACTTGCAATAGGCCTGTCATGCCATTTCCTAAATTGGGTGTTGGGTATGGGGCAAATCAGACCTGCCCCTTACAGCTTTTTGAGAAGGTGATCTTCCTGTACTTAGACCTGAAGGTCTAATTTTTTTGTGGGGGGAAACCTCTCAAAGGGACTTAATGTTAACAATCTTTCTTGGGTAAGACCCATCTAGGAGCCTTCTGACCTAAAGGTTTTGATTGTGCCCAATTAAGATACCAGGTGCTTATTGAAAGTTATACCAATATATGACCATGGGCTGTTGATTATTTTTTTTGCTTCTATGTAAGTTGTTTCAGTTTTTTTATACAAAAGGAATGATAACATGCTACCCAGGAACCAGCAAACCTAGGGAGCTGAGGTTCTCATTTTTTCTCCTTTTGTATTACTATGACAAATGCCCAATAATGTAAAGTTCTTTTGCTTAGCTTAGCATGCCAGAAATCACCACCGGAATTTCCCCCTAAAAATGTGTCTACCTCATTATAGAAATTTTAACTAAAGAATTTATCCATCTCAAAGCTTAGGTGGATGCTTTACTAAAGTTCAGGAGCTTCTTTGTCTTCTTGGATAATTTTTTGTAGACAGTTGGCTAGTATGTCATAAAGTTTGGAAAGTTTCTCTCATCCAGCAGAAAGACATGAGTGTGCTGGACGAGAGAAACTTTCCAAACTGTATGATATACTAGCCAACTGGGCAAAAAAAATTATCCAAGAAGACAAAGAAGTTTAAAGTGGATCAATCATCAGGAGGTGATTGGTGCCTTCTCCAGTGCATCCTGATGTAGGATGACCCCCTGTGTGAAATCCCAGAGGTTGCCCCCTTTCACTCACCTTTCTGTCGTCCCCACAGCACAGCCCAGTGCTCTTCCAATTAGTGCTTTATGCTGGGAAAACTAATGCGTGCCATAAAGCTTCTGATTCAAACTTCAAGGTAGCATGGGCGTGGCAGCGGTCGCATCCACGGAACCCCTCTAGAGTGCCCACTTCCATGCACCCTGCTAAATGCTGGGGGTGCGTCCATCAAAGAGAGCGCTGCAGGACCCGCCATGATCAGGTAAGCCCTGAGGATTTCACACAGCGAGGCATTCGGTATAGTGTGCCCTGGGATAAGGCTAGCGGCCGTCCCTGGAATCTTTTAGATTCCAGACCGGCTGCAGGGGCTGAATGGTTCACTTTAAGCCATCTTTCAAATGTAATGAGCAACAGATACATATAATGAGAAATGCATAATAATTATCTGCCAGAAAGACTGAAAATGACTGGATATATTGCTTTCTAAAGCAGTGATTTTCTTGTCATGGAATACAATCTGATACATATTTAGCACATAAAACTGGAATGACACACAGAAAAGTTTTCTAACTTTAAAAGAAACATTCCATCTATACGTAGTATTTCATGTACCTAACTACCTCCTCTGGCAGAGAGTTCCATAGTCTCACTGCTCTTACAGTAAATAATGCTCTCCCACGTTGATGGATAGAGCGACTTTCCTTGAACCTTAGTGTTATAGTTACAGTCCTAGGTAGGATTAGATCATGGGACAGATATTTGTATTGAACCAGGATATATTTATACATAGTTATTAGATCACCCCTCAGGTGTTTCTTTTCCAAACTAAATAAACCTAATTTTTGCATTTGTTCAGGATACTCTTGTCCCGCATTCTAGCTCTGATATGTTCTTCTTTTTTCCTGGTGCCTAAAACTGTACACAGTATTTCATATGGGGTCTGACCAGTGACTTAGAGGGGTAAAATGATGCTCGGGTCATGGGCACCTATGCCCCTCTAGATGCTTATGATCTTATTTGCCCTGGCAGCTGGTATCTGGCATTGATAACTACAGTTTATTTTTTTAGAACTAAACATTTTGTAGTTATACCCAGCATTTTGCTATTTAGTGTGTAATCATGGCACAAATTGTTCCTTCACATAGGCATAACCTTACATTTCTCTGTATTAAACTACATTTGTCATGTTTTTGCTCATTCTTCCAATTTATATAAATCTGTAGATGCACTCTGCCCTCTTTTATGTTAATTACTTTACATCACTTAGTATCATCTGCAAAGAGTGTTACTTTATTTCATTTTAATTACTTTTAAGTCAATCCCAATTAAATCCCAATGTCACTAATGTTAGGGCGAGCGCTGCACGCCAATCTAGCAGCACTTCACTTACCTCCATGGCTGCATCCAGCCATCATCCATTTGGCAGCACTTCCCTCATGGCTGTTCCCAGCTGTCTCCCTTCCCCCAATGCTTCCTTCTCACATGCTCAGGTGTGCGCACGTCTCCGTCCACTAGAGGGCAAGCGCACTAGATTCCTGAGATTTAAAGGGCCTGTACAGCACTGATTGGTGTCTGGTCATCCAATCCTGCATACACTTCTCCTATTTAAAGAGGCACTTCCTTCCTTCAGTGCCGGATCTTGGTCTCTCCATGCTTGTTGAAAGTCAGACATTCTTGGATTGCTCACCCGTGTACCGACCTCTGCCTGTCCCCAACTCTGAACCTTTGCTGCCTGCCCCGACCTTGGCTACTCACCTTTACCGCGAACCTATGCTGCCAGCCCCGATCTCTGCCTGTACTTACTACGCCTTTTGCCTGCCACTTGTGTACCTCGCTGAACCTCGGCTGACTGTGGGACTGGGCCGCTGTTGGGGGGTAGCGACCTGGGGGTCACTCGCCGCACAATACCAACCTGCCTTGCGGTGTGCTCCGGTGAATACCGGTGGGCCTTAGACTCCGCTCCCCTGACACGGTACCCGCCATCGGTCCCACAGTTAAAGTGGATCCACACCTGAGTCCGCTCCACCCGGTCCGTGACACCTAAAGGGAATTTGAGTACTGACCCCTGCAGTACTCCATTTGAGTGTCTATGTAGCGGCACTTAGCGAGCCCGCTAGTGGTCCAAGCGTAGTGGCTGGACAAGTGACGCTGTAGTATCCTGTCCAGCATTGATAAATGTGATGTCTGGAGGGCGCTGTAGAAGTGCTCTTCCTGAATATGTATAGTGCCCAGAGGAAAAGCCACCCAGAGCAACGCCACATATAACAACAGGACAATGCTGCAGAGAACGATAGGTAGCGCCAGTTAAGTGTGTCCGATGCTTGGCGCTGAAGCCCATATTTTAGAAAATCAAACACAAAACCAGCGCCGGTGCTCTAAAATTGGATGCTTTAGTGTCGAGCCCTGGATGAAAAAAGTCTGTTTCTCAACACATATCCACCAGCACCAGAGCGAAAACATATGGAATTACGTTGTTTTAACACTGTATCTATGACACTGCAATGGACTTTGCACATACAATTCTACATAATAAAATATATATATATATATACATATATATATATATGTTACACATTTTTTTATTGAGGTTTGCACAGGATAGACAGTTTACATTTGTACACAATCTTACTGGAATACATAACACAGGCATTGCATATCAGGTAAAAGGTAAACAGCGCTGTTCACAAATCCATAAGCGCCATCAGATCCTAGCTGCCATCTGGTTGCATGTGTGTTGCGACCTACTGAGGCTAATCACCCGGTCATCCCGTATGGCAGGTCGCATTCCTACTATTTTGATCATCTGGCCGCTTATTAAATCTTCTCATGGGGAAAGCCACTATACCATTTATGAAATTCCAGCCGTCAACCTATGCTGTAGGAAAACAGTTAACTCAAAGTTTATGAGTAAAGTTAATGAGAATATGAAGAGTGGAGACAGGGTGAGGAGGAGCAGAACGTGTGAAGGTATAGGGGGTAGGGAGAGGGAGGGCAGTGGGGTTCCGGGTACCTCATCTAAATTCCGGGAAATTGCAATCTTTAATGGAGAGGGGGAAATTATATCAGGAATGTCGGGTTTTCACATACTGCGCCCGGTGTTCACCTGACACTACGTGGCGCTATGTGGTACTACATGGCGTTAGTGTTTCTTAAATAACCCCCATAATTTCATACAAACTACCAAAAGCATTTGTTACTTATATAACTGTATACAAAATGTTGTTTGGTAGCAATACTGCCAAGGATGAGTCACCGTGACCAGTGCACCTCTGTATCTTTTGTGCTACAAATAAATACATGCTAATTAGAATATGCCTGTTTGGCTGTATTCATATTGCTAATGAGTATATAGTTCTACCTGTTATAGTAGACTTATTCAAAAGATGCGCAGACACCAATAGTCTTGGTTTGTTTCCAATAAGAGGAAACGCATTGAGATACATTTCAACATTTGTATCAGCTTATTCCGAGTTCATCCATTAATTGTTTATAGCCATCTTGCTAAGGTAGGCTCTACCCAGCCCAGCTGGTCCAGAGGCAGTGCAGCCCATTGGGAATTCTCCTGACCCTCCTATGGCCAGTCTGTCCCTGTATATGGGAATGCAAGTGGCCCATTTGAATTGCTAAATTTTAAGTGACAAGTAAAAAATCTGTGTTCTCTGCATTGCTAGTACTGCATGTTTCATCTGTGTGAAGCCTAGTGTGACTTAGATGATAAAGTTTAAAAGCATAGTTATACTTAATTAGAAAAAAATCTAAAAGAATGTTTCAAATAGAATAGAATTGCAGCATTGTTTGATGCCTATTTGGAAATACAATAATTCTTTCTGAAACATAAAGCATTTTACCTGATGTCAACTGCAAGGGAATTTACACCCACACTGGCAATTATATGAATAAGAAATAGTAGTGTATTATGGAGGGAACATCTCGATGGAACACTATAGGATAGCCTTCTCTCTCCATCACTGTCTATTCTTCCTGCTGTCCTGGATTTACCGTAAATGTGCTGTCATTTTGTATTGTGATATAACTTGCCATTTAATATAGTTTTGGCCAGTGATGCTAATTCATAAAGAAAGCTGTAACCAATGCAATTTTTGTTATGTAGGATAACACAATTCGAATAAAACATCTTTCTTTATTTGAACAGGGAAGAAGTGGAGCTCCGGGTCCACCAGGAATTCCAGGTGAACCGGTAAGTATGCATATTAAATCTGCTTTGCTACAGCATATGCTGGAAAATTGAGACGGCAGGCATTTCAAAGATTTGAGAACTGTCATTGCTGTTCTCAATTTGGTAGCCGTGCTTCCCAGAGGTACAGAGTATAGGTGATTCAGAACCTGCAAATCCCAGGAAAATACAGACAAGCTTCTTTCAGTCTCACTGAGTAAGCTCAGGGGATGCTCGCCATATGTTTATGCTGGTGCCTTATGTTAATAGAGCTACACAATTAGCAGTAGGCACTTGTTACCGCAGTTTCCCATCTACACAAGGTTTACACTAAGTGCTGTGCCTTAACCCTTTTCTTATGACAGAGGCCAAGGACTCATTTTTTACCATGCAGAATCCATTACCAGGCTTCAAATGGAACATTTTATAACTACATTGCCCCCTGGTAGTATATAATAAAATGTGGATAAATTGGAGAAAAATATAATTATATACTTGTTCGCCTCTCGCAAGCAGCTTAGCCAGTGAAAATGGTTTAATGGGTTTTTAAAGGCTTTTGCCTGTGGTATGCTATTGTTGGGGTTATTGAGTTATTATTTACTTAACTTATTTGTGCAGCCTGAATGATTGGTTTATTACAGTATGTTGCATCTTGTTTATATGCTGTAGTTAATGACAGCTTTTTTTCTGCTGATTTATAAATTAGGAATGTATAGCTTACCATTTAGTGTAAGTAATCTAAATGAAAGCAACAGGTAGCAATAAACATCTTAATTGGCTTTTTATATTTGCTATTCTAGCAACAAAACAAAGGCAAAACTTGGATTGCCTCTGCCTTTATTTTGACTTTGGTTGCAGAGGAATGTTTAATATTCATGTCAATGAATGGACATCATCCAAAATGCTGCCGGATAATGGGATGCATGCTCATTGAAAACTTGGCTTCAGCTGTAGAGAACAGAAACCAGTATACAATATCGAGTAAAAATACAATAAGAAGATAAACTGTGTGGCATGGCCAAGGTCATATATTAACTCAATAATAGTGGGTGTGAGAGCACTGCCTAAAGAATGGTGTGAAGAGTCACACCAAAGAATGCCACCTACCCTAACCTAAAGAATAGCTTGCAATATGAATAAAAACAAAAATAATTATTTTCATTTTGTAATATACGAAGGCCTCTCCTTTTCGGTTCTATTGTACAGGCAGAGTATGGGCTGGAGAATGCCACCATGCCCCTCCCATCCACAGTGACACACAGTCATATTGAGGGAGGTCATCGGAGGTTTATTCAAGGCCCCTCCATGTCGATCCCAGATTATCTATGGCAGTAGACTATCAGGATTGCCCGGCCAGCAGTCTCATGATAATGTGCATAGCAAACCTGATAAACTGTCACATGGGGCATGGAAAATGAAAAGGTAAGTATCGGCTGCCCGGCAACTGGGCACCGATAGGGACCAATTGTCCATGCAGGGCGGGGCATCTTGAATGAGGATGCTTATAGTTTAATGGAGGTCCAATCAGTTTTGTAATGCCTCTTTAATGAGCAAGAAGCATTTATGTCCAAGGCGAATATCAAAGATACAGATATTAATATGGTCAATTACTTCACCCATTCTTGAGATTTTGCTGAACAGTTTGTGGACTTTCTCTACAAACTTCGGAGCTGCCAGGGGGGCACGTGGGTCCCCTTGGAACCTTTACCATATCCCGCAAGCCTCAGTATCTGAGGTACCCATAAAGAAATACGGGTGCCATATTTTGAGCTTCTACAATGTACATGCCCACCTCCAGGCTGGTACACAAAATGCAACACCTGGCAGCAGATATCAGAGCTGCAGGAGAGAACTCCCCAATGGGACCGAGTAAAGCAGGGAAACCTCTTACCCCTCCAGCAGCTCTGATCTGAGGTCTATAGGCAATTTCCACAAAAGTGCACTTGAGTGGGCTTCCATTGAAAAAGAATTATATGTGTCACTTTGACCAGCATTACATATGTAGAGTACTGTATATCATTGAAAATAAACTGAAGCACAATCTTTAAGTTTTCTGAAAAAATACATTAATAATATTAAAGTATACTTGGGATTACCTTTAGCTCTAAGTTTAGCACTCAAAATAACTTGTTTTTTCAGTTTACGGGGCTGAGGCATACATTTAGTAATCAGTACAATATTTCAAGCGGAACAAAATCCAGGAATTTGACTTTCCCAGGTTTTGTTAATTTGGGGCATACCTGAATTGTGATGCCCTGCTGTGTGAAACCCTCAGAACCCTGCTTTTCAATCACCTCTATCTGGTCCCAATAGCGCATGCCTGGGCTCTAGTTCAATGAGAGCCGTCTGCCTTGACTATGTCACTAAGCAAATGGCTCTCAATGATTCGAAATGGGAAGTGCACTCTGCCACATCCCTGGCAGGGTGCGCGTTCTCGTCCCAGTCTATCTGAATGGCTAGGGTGGGAGTGTACGCATGCCGTCAGGGATGCAGGGGATGCTGTAGCGCACACTCCCCATTCATGTTCATGGCAGGTAGATGCCACTAGATGAGAGCCCATATATGCACATGTTCATGGCAGTTAGCTGCCACTAGATAAGAGCCCACATATGCACCTTAGGAGATGGAAAAGGTGAGGAATCCTGATTTGGGATAAAGAGCAGCGGCCAGCCCTGGGATTTTTAGATTCCAGGGCTGGCATGGGTGGGTTTTGTTCTGCTTTAAGGTCCACTTGGAAACAAAGAACTAGTTAGGTATCAAAAAAACTTGAGAATCCTTCTTACGTTGTTTGCTTTTACGCAGTGCTATGACAGTTAGGTTTTGTGACTAAAACAATATTTTCTTGCATTTACCATTGTAGGGTTGAGAGTTCATTTATCTAATTCATAATTATTCAATCAGATCTGAATACAATTATTAATGAGTCATGACCTGATTTCAAAATACTGCAGCAGAAAATCCAAACAATTGGGAATTGCTTTGACATACTGTTTCTGAGATATGGAGCATATATGGTAGATTATGGTACAATTCATAATTAGCGAGATAACTGGGTAACATGTAACTACTTAAAGTGATTCTCTCCTAGAGACTTCAGAGTTAGGGATACACAGAGAAGCCATCGCTTCTAAGAAAAAAGTAAAGGCTAGTTGACTGGTTGTTATATTTCTTGGCCTGGTTCAATATTTGGTGTTCAAAAAGCACTTCTGACTTTTTTAGCTGTTATACGCTACCCACAAGGTCATGCCGGTCATAGTCAGATGTTGGATCTGCAGACATGGCAATTGGCTATGAGAAATGCCATGCTTACCGATACTAGAATTTGCATTTAGGGTTTAATTATAAGTAGGGATGAGCGAACCGGTTCGGACGAACCGGAATTCGCTCCGAATTTCCGGGAAAATTCGATTCGGCACGAACCCGAAATTTTTTTGGTTCGTGGCGATCGAATTTTCCCTGGAAAAAAAAAAAATGCCGGCATGGTGGGAGCGGGCAGGCCAGCTACGCTGTCAGCGGGCGGCGGAAGCCAGCCCACTGACAGCACAGCCGGCCTGCCCGCTCCCACCATGCCGGCATTTGTTTAAAAAGCAAACACTTACCGGCATGGTCGGAGCGTGGAGGCCGGCGCCGCTCTCAGCTGTCATCAGAGGAAGCGTCATCAGAGGGCGACTGAGAGCGGCGCCGGCCTCCACGCTCCGACCATGCAGGTAAGTGTTTGCTTTTTAAACAAATGCTGGCATGGTGGGAGCGGGAAGGCCGGATGCGCTGTCAGCGGGCCGGCTTCCGCCGCCCGCTGACAGCGTAGCCGGCCTGCCCGCTCCCACCATGCCGGCATTTTTTTTTTTCAGATGAGCGATTCGTGAAAGTTCGATTCGGGCGAATACGAATTTCTTGGGGAAATTCGGCGAATCGCCCGAATCAAACTTTCAAGAAGTTCGCTCATCTCTAATTATAAGTGACCGACTCCATAACATATTTCTGATTGACTTATCTATAAAAAAGGTAAAGAAATAAGGCGATACATTTTGTAGGCTAATTCCCGGTCCTATTTTAAGGTGAGCTTTCGAGAATAACGAGAATTTTGGAGAATAATTCTCTTCGTTAGACATGATGTTATATGCCGGGTTCTAAGTTCTATTGCACATTGCAGTTGCCGGGTTTTAAGTTCCATTAAAACATTATAACATCATGTCTTAGGAAGAAAACAGGGTATTCTCAAAAGTTCAACTTAAAATATATTCCGTTAGGCTACAAAACGTATGGCATTATTTCTTTACTTTTCTATTATTCGCAATGGCTAACACAGTAGAACACAATACTGCTTGACTAATTGCACATTAAAAGTATTCATAATGTTTTATGGCTAAAATCAAAATTTCATTTTGGAAGAGTTTTACATAAGCCCATTGGTAAATGGACAGTCCCTGATCTGAGGAAGGCATGTGACTTTTCTGCAGGAAATCTCTGAAACTTAAAGTGCACCTATACTCAGAAAGGAAATTTATGTGGTCACCTTCCATTTCCAGCCCTGTGCCCCAAAACAACATGTGTTTCTTTTATTTATAATATTGATAAAAAGTGTAACAGGAAGTAGTATTATGATGAATGGCCTGTCATATGCTACTTAGCTAAGTCACAAATAAACTGTCATATTAAGCTGATTCAACAACGTGAATTTTTTTTCGTCTCAAATTTTTCTGTTGGTAAAACAGTTTTGTAATGATTTTTTCCCACGGTTCAAATCAGCATCTTTTTAGCGATGCAAATTTTATAAAACATTGGCACAGCTAAACATGCTGCTGAATTGCACCAGGAAGAAAATCAAGATACATTTTATTCTCACAAAAAAATGTGGGGAACAAAATTGTCGTGGTGCTGAATCAGCCCTATTGCCAGCTAGGTTGAAGTGCTCCCCATTGCTGAGCGGTGTGTACTGTGATTGAATGCATCATCACTGAGGACGGGACTCGGCCAGGGAGCAATATGGCCAACTGAATCTGGTTCGTGTTGTTATGAATACTGGGCGAATGCTTTAGTAAAAAAAAGAAACACAAGCAATTTTGGGGCACTGGGCTGGGGATAGAAGGTGACATAAACTTTCCTCTGACTATAGGTGCACTTTACGCAATTCATCCAGCTGTGAAAGGTAAACCGAAAACATCTTTCTGACAGGGGAAGTCACAAAGAGAAAAAGACTTTATTGTCCATCATTACACCAGTCAGAAAATGATTGTGTTAGGTCAGTGTTTGCCAACTGCCACAGGAAGTACCATAGTCAGGCTCACCAACACGGAAGGGTTGAACGTGACACACACATCAATGCCTTGGGGTGTAACAAAGGGTTTTTAATGGTAAATAAAATGACAGTCATTGCTGAAAGTGTTGAGACCAGTGCAAATTTTGGTTTTCCCAAAGTTAGATGCATTAAACTTCACAAAGTTTGCGGATATATTGGCAATATTTTTTACGTTTCATTGTTATGAAGTATGATCATAAAGCAAGGTCATTCCTTACCAAGATAATCACAAAAAGCACCTTTCCCAAAGAATATCAGCCCTGCCACAAAATTACAAAATTGCAGTACCTGCTACCATAATATCAGTGATTTTCTTGTTAGGTCAGGAGAAAGAATTACTTTTCAGCAAGGCAGCTGATATTCTTCTGTCATGCTGATTAAATTCTAAAAGCAGACTAGTTGCTTTAAAACTGTGCAGGAAACACGTACATCAAAAGGGCTTTAAAGTGGACTAAAGCCAACAGAGACTGAGCCAGAAATCTGTAAAATTCCCGGGCCAATCGATTACCTCCCCGGGGCATCCAGAATCGGGATGCCCCATTGTGTAAAACCCCCAGGTCGCCTATAAACACACTTTCCTTCCTGGTCCAACGGCGCATGCGTGAACAGCGAGCGCATCCCCGCTATCCCTCTAGCAGGGCGTGTGCTTGCTCCAGGCATTTGTAAATGGCCGGTGCAGACACGCTCCTTGTTAGAGGGTAGTAGGGTATGCGGCCACCAGCTTGCTGCTTGGACCAGTGGCCATGCATGCGTTATAGGATTGTGAAGAGGTGAGTTTGGGCGACCTGCGGGATTTCACACAGTGGGGCACCCCCGATTGGGCAAAGACCAAAACCCTGGTTAGCCAGAATCATGGGTTTTGGTCGGTCCCCCCCGGAGTCTTCAGGTCAGGCTTACTCCCTCCCCTGTGTGACCTCCCCCCCCAGGGTGCCTGGTAAACTCACCTTTCCCTTGTGCCCATGGCGCATGTGCAGTCAGCGCTGACATCACTCAAGGCCACTGCAACTAAATGGCTGCGTGTATGCACAGTCAAAGAAAGTAATGCCACACATCATTCGTAAGTGTGGCTAGGGATTCTGGAGGGTTTCACACAGCAGGGCACCCCCAAACCGGGGTGCCCAGGGAGGAGGACCAAAACCCAGGATAATGAAAATCTGGGGTTTTGGTAAACTTTAAAGGCAAGGGAACTTTTGCTTGTACTGTTGTGTATCATGTATTCCCAACATGCCACAAAGCAAACTAAGCAGCTCATTGACCAAAACAATTTTGGGTCCATGGTCGATCCTCATTAAGCTGGTGGACAAGCAATAATAAAAAATTAATTAATAAAAAAAACCCTGATTAGGCAATAATGGGTTGCCTGCAGTTAAGTTTTCACCCAGAAGCCCATATCCAGCATGCTTAGATGAATAGCAGATGTCTTGAAAAATAATCTTGATGTATCTGTCAATAAAAGTAAAAAAAAAAAATTAAATGCTTAAAGTGGACCAACACCCTGAGGTGATCGGCCCGGGAATCTATAAGATTCCCGGGCCAATCACCTCACACACCGCGGGACATCCGAGATCGGGATGTCCCGCGGGGTGTAAACCCCCCAAAACCCCCGAAAAACCTTACCTCTCCAGCCGCTGCTTCCGCCGCCGCCGCCTCACTCGCGCTCCTCTAGACGTGCGCGCGCCCGCGGCGGCCGTCTCTGAATGGCCGGCGCGGGCGCGCACACGTCAAGAGTGACGCGCGGGAGGCGCCGACGGGCAAGCTGCTTGTACGCCGCTGTCAATCAGCTTGTCTGTCGGCGCCAATTGGACGGCGCGGCCACGTGGGAGCGGGGAGAGGTGAGTTTTGGGGGCTTTCTGGGGGGTTTCACACAGCGGGGCATCCCCGATCGGGGTGCCCCGGGGAAGTGGACCAATACCCAGGATAGTCAAAATCCTGGGTGTTGGTCCACTTTAAAGATATCTATATGCTATAGATGAGCGAATCCTCCGCCTGGCTGCAGAGCAGCAAGGAACACCCGCACTGAGAAGCACTGAGGAGTTGAGTATCGCTCACTTACCTAGATGTCAGCTCGCCCATGACACTGATCCAGCGTCTGGCAGAGGTCACTGTCTCAGCAGTGCTGGATGCTGGTTCGCACAGCTGACAGTGTATAGCACAGCAGGAGCAGAGCTCGGGATGTTGACCACTCTGTCAGTGCCTGTCACCACCCACCGGGCACCGGACCTGAACAATGGGGGAACTAGTATGCAGTTAAATGACAGTGAGTTTCAAGGAAAATTCGATAGGCACGATTTAAAAAGAAATTCGGATTTGCGCCAAGTCGAATTTTCCCTGAAATTTGGAGTGAATCCTGATTTGTATGAATTGGTTCGCTCATCTGTACTATATACCATAGAAACATCCTACCAAAAAGATCTGAAAGTACCGCAGCAGCAAACTTTGGCAGAACCAGTAGCCTCAAAAATGGTGTCCATGACAGCATAAAACATGCCGTTACTCCAGGTATCAAACACATTGGGCTTGATACATTAAAGGCTGAATTCAAATTTTCGTGTGGTTTTTTTTTAGAAAAAGGTGCGATTTTGTGCGTGAAAATTCCACGCGCGATTCAACAGCCTTGAAAGCTGTTTTACTTTTGTTTTTGCTAATTCAATTCGAGTGAGAGAAAAAGAACTCGAAAATAATTCGATTTTCGAAAATAATTTGTGTGGAATTTTCAAGTGAAAAACAATTCTAGTGATTCAGGTCTGGCCCATTAAAAAAAATGAGCAGCATTTTCTTTTGCGTTGTGACTGCGTTGCCCAATGGCGCAAGCAGAGAGGTGTGAATAGAGCCTAAGCTGTTTGCAGTTATGCACAAACAAAATTACACAAGAACCAGACTCCAACAGCCCCATGAAAGACATGGGGGATGCCTGCTGACCAAGGCATAGTCCAGGCTGACTAATTGCAGATACACAGAAGTTCTCCAGCAACCATGAGTAGACTGCCAGGAAGCTCTGCAGGACAATGGTGGCTGATAGAACAGCTTTGCTGAAATCCACCAATGGGTCTGGCTTGTGGATTGCCGCATGGTTGCTCAAGTGAAGTAATTAGAGCTTCAGCAGTGATATAGCATTGCCTGTGTGGAGAGCTAAAAATCATGACCTGGTGGTGGTACTTGAGGACAGGGTTCAGAAACTCTGCTAGGTCACTAACTCATTCAAGATTATGCAGATCACCTGTCTGGTGAAGAAATCTTGAAGAAAAATGTCAAATGCCCTTTGTCCAGCAGTGAAGCACAAATTTTTATAGCACCATAGTAACAGCAAAAGCTTTTCTACTTGCATAATCAATTATAATGTGTTTTTGTATGTGTAGGGTGAAAGAGGGCCAGTAGGAGATATTGGCTTTCCTGGCCCTGAAGGACCTCCTGGACCACCGGTAAGTGTACACACTTTCTAAAGATATTTTCCTAAATGTTTTTTGGTGTTGATTTTGGGGTTTTATCTAGGCTTAAAGTCAGCATCCAGGTACACTTAGGGCTGGTTAAGGGCTACACATGGCAATGCTCCTCGTTTTTTCCTTTCTAAAAAATTATCTATATTGCCAGAGTGATTTTAAAATAAAGGTTACCCTCAATGTTGTGCTGTTCTCTGTGATGGGAGTGACTGAGCTGAGTAACATAAGCACACTGTGTGCCCTGCATTGAAGTGAGCTTGAGTTGATTTTAACCTATGACTAACAGAGGGGTTGTCAACCTGACATGAGCCTCAGGATTAAATTGGTGGTCAGCATGGGGGGGGGGGGCACTGGAGGCAGAGAAAGAGGAATAAGAAATTCCAATTCCTTTCTGTGACCAAAACAAAGAGACAGCATGGAACTAACTAACCGGGTATACCTAGAACCTGGTGCTAGGAATTTTTTGTTTGTCTGGTCAATCCATGTGATTAAAATCTTCAGACTTCTTACTAGTGTGAGGTCATAGACATGTAGTCACATTACAGTTACATTAGTTACATTTTCATCCATTATTTTGAGAGCTTCTCTTGCTCGGCACACAAACAGTGGATTTTTTTCTCCTATATAAAAATCGAATTTCCTGCATCATTTGATAGGGCAGTTCTGCAGCCTATGGGGAATTCAAACAAATTAAAAATGAACCTCAACCTGTTTGAGGCTGCTGTTATTTCCAGTATTCTAAAAATAGAAGAATATCTACAGTAAACAATTACAACTAATCTGCACCTGAACTGTAGAACAGCTGCAGGGGGCTTAGATTTTTAGACATTCTTTCCAGTTTGTTCTGAAGCAACCAAGAGGGTGAGTGGAAATTCCTGTATTTTGGGCTTGTGACTGGGTATCCCGAATCAGGATCTGCTGGGTGAAAGCTCCTACATCACCAGAGATGGGGAAATTTACAATTCTGCTATTACATTTAGGTTGGCTTTATGAACATGTGGCTCTACTGAATGTATTTAAATGTTCACAGTCATCTGTTTGTGATCTACTTTATAGTTTTCCTCCTATATGTAGATAACCTGTTGCACATGTGTTGTGCTTGCATTGCCATAGACTTTTATTGACCTGCACTGTTACAACGTTGTGCTGAAAAAGGTGTTTGCAATGCCATTCAGAACACCCAAGACGTGACATACAATAGATAGATACAACTAGATAAAACTGAAGCCACAGCCACATACAGATTGTACAATTTTTACCCCCCATTCATTATACACGAGCTAGTCGAGTTCTGTGTGGAAGTATGGGACAGAGAGGAAAGCTGTTTAGTCACATCCTCTCCACTGCCTGTAAGTAAAAATCCAGCTATTTAGTAGAGCACAGGTCAGCTCGAGATCAGTGGCATTATGAATGGTGTAAAGGTAGTATGGAGTTTAGTACAGGGCAGAGCATATCATATGGAATCATTATACCTATATGATAAGTGCAAAAGGGGCGGAGGGATCAGGTGACCCAAAATTAATGGGATCAAGTTTAAAAAGTTCTCCCTGTGACCATTTTCTACTATTCTGACCTGATTTACTTCAACTATTCGAGGATGTTTTACTGAAAGAGTAATTTATTCCTTCAGTCAAGCCGAGATTATAATTGGTTCAATATAGCACCCATCCGTTCAAGTGAATCTGCAGTCTGGTTGGACTGACCCTTTGATGTACTGTATTGTATTGCCTATTTTATTGTTGGTACAAAATAGTTGTACCTACAATACCTAATTAAAAAGGAAGTAAACTCAAAAAGACAATACTTTCCTCGCACGCACAGCATAGGGGCACCCTGTTTTGGAATGCTCCTACATCTCCTCCAGGGATGTCAACCTTTTCTCCAGTCCTGAACTTCACAATGACCATTTACCCCAACACATCTGGACTTAGATAATTAGAATTCTTATTCAACCCAGCCACTGACTGTGTAGAGTTAAATAGTCAGTGCTAAGTTAAGGATTGAAGAAAAATCACCCAGCAGGAATGGGTCAGGTTGGCATATCTGCTATCCCCACACCAAGCCTAAGACCAGGCTGCCGCATACTTACCACTTCAGAGACCCTAACCTGACTCATTCCTCCTGGGTGACTCTTCTCCAGTCCTGCACTTCACAATGACCATTTACCTCAACACATCTTACCTTGGATAATTCAAATTCTTATTTAACTTAGTTAATTGGTTAAGGCCAGGTGTGTTCAGGAACATGGTAAGTGTTAAGTGCCGGAAATTACCTTGCAAGAACGAGTCAGGTTGGCACCTCTACCACTTTCACATTCCATTGGAGCAGACTGCCTTAATAGGGTAATATGGGGCTGCTTGCAGGAACCAGTCAGGTTGGCATCTCTGCCACTTTCACATTCCATTGGAGCAGACAGCCTTAATTGGGTAATATGGGGCTGCTTGCAGGAACCAGTCAGGTTGGCATCTCTGCCACTTTCACATTCCATCAGAGCAGCCTTGGCCATGGATGCACTAGCAATGTCTTGGAAGAGCTTTCAGCTTCTCTATGTGTTCCCTCCTTTTCCTCTGCTGGGCAGGGTGTTGCGCAAGATTGCCCAGGAAAGGGTGCCAACCATTCTGGTTGCCCCCTGTTGGCCAAGAAGGGTGTGGTTCACAGACGTCGTGCGGTAGATCAGTATTCTCTGCCCATGGATCCAGACCTGCTCACGCAGGGGCAGCTACGCCATCCCAATTTACAAACGCTGGCTTTAACGGCCTGGCTGCTGAAACCTCTATCTTGATGGAAAAGGGGCTGCCTGCCTCTGTTGTTAGTACCATGATTCGGGCTAGGAAGAAGTCCTCGTCATCCATTTACTATAGGGTATGGCATGCTTACATTGACCGGTGTGAGTCTAAGTCGCTTCCCTGTAGGGTGTTTTCTATCCCTAGGATTCTGGAATTCCGGCAACATGGTTTGGATTTGGTTCTTCAACTTAGTACCCTCAAAGGTCATGTTTCTGCTTTGGCTATTTTCTTCCAAAGGTCCTTTGCTCACCATCATCTGGTCAAGACCTTCTTCCAGGGGGTTACTCACGTGCGTCCTCCACGTAAGCCTATGTTACCAGTCTGGGATTGGAACTTGGCCTTATCTGCCTTGCAGGGGTCTCCCTTTGAGCCTTTGCGTGAGGCCCCTTTGTCCATTTTGACCCTAAGGTAGTCTTCTTGGTGGCTATCACTTCTGTTAGGCTTGTTTCTGATTTGGCGGCGCTTTCCATCAAGCCCCCTTATTTTGAGAGACACCAGGACAAGGTGGTGTTTCGCGTTAAGCCAGATTTTCTACCTAAGGTTGTGTCTGCCTTTCATCTCAATCAGGACATTGTTTTGCCTTCTCTGTGCCCTAATCCTAGTAACCCTAAGGAGCAGGTTTTACACCTCTAGATGTGGTCAGGACTCATGAAGTTTTATTTGGTGTTTACTGAATCCTTCAGGAAGACTGATGCTCTTTTTGTGCTCCCGTCTGGACCTAAGATGGGTCTGGCTCCAGCTAAGTCCACCATCAGCAAGTGGATCCGTCAGGCTGTGGTACAGGCCTATTCTGCTAAGGGGAAGGAGCCTCCCTTCTGCCTTACTGCTCATTCTACTCGTGCTATTGGTGCCTCTTGGGCTTTTCAGTACCAAGCTTATGTTGAACAAGTTTGCAAGGCCGCTACTTGGTCTTCTGTTCATACTTTTTCTAAGTTTTACAAGGTTGATGTTAGGGCCTCAGCTGATGCTGCTTTTGGTCGCAAAGTTCTGCAGGCGGCAGTGGTTTAAACTGCCCGCTGTTACGTTTTGGGGATCCCACCCTACCTTACGGACACTGCTATTGGATGTCCCAAGTGTAAGGAATATTCTGGAACAGGACGTGCTGTATACTTAGAATAATACAATTCTGTGATTACTCACCTGTAGAATTGGCATTATATGTATACAGCACGTCCTGTTCCATCCCGTCCTTGTTATCATTATTCTTAGTTACCTCTGCATGGTGATTGTTCATATGTTCATTTTTGAATTCTGGTTATTATTGTTCTGCCGGCTTCTTGTTAACTGCTTGTCAATACTGGGGAATTTGTGGGAGGTCCCTGACTTATATAGGGCCGGCAGGAGCCACAAGACGTTTTCTGCAGTCCAGCGCCATCTTGTGGATGTATTACCCAAGTGTAAGGAATATTCTGGAACAGGACGTGCTGTATACGTATAATACCAATTCTACAGGTGAGTAATCACAGAATTGTATTATGGGGCTGCTTGCAGGAACCAGTCAGGTTAGCATCTCTGCCATTTTCACATTCCATCGGAGCAGATTGCCTTCATAGGGTAAAATGGGGCTGCTTGCAGGAATCATTCAGATTGGCATCTCTGCCATTTTCACATTCCCTCGGAGCAGATTGCCTTCATAGGGTAAAATGGGGCTGCTTGCAGGAACCAGTCAGGTTGGCATCTCTGCCACTTTCACATTCCATCGGAGCAGACTGCCTTCATAGGGTAATATGGGGCTGCTTGCAAGAACCAGTCAGGTTGGCATCTCTGCCACTTTCACATTCCATCGGAGCAGACTGCCTTCATAGGGTAATATGGGGCTGCTTGCAAGAACCAGTCAGGTTGGCATCTCTGCCACTTTCACATTCCATCAGAGCAGACTGCCTTCATAGGGTAATATGGGGCTGCTTGCAAGAACCAGTCAGGTTGGCATCTCTGCCACTTTCACATTCCATCGGAGCAGACTGCCTTCATAGGGTAATATGGGGCTGCTTGCAGGAACCAGTCAGGTTGGCATCTCTGCCACTTTCACATTCCATCAGAGCAGACTGCCTTCATAGGACAATATGTCACATTTATTTTGGCGTTTTTACACTCTCTACCCCAATCCCCAGCTACCAAAAGATGGCCTATAGACAGAGTGTAAACTAATGATGAGATGTGAAACCCCCCATATGAGGGAATCCATTTTCAAAAATAGGACATTCTCATATGACAGGAATCTTACACACGCATGATCCAGGCACACTCTAGAAATGATATAGATGACATTATCTTTACATTTCCATTTTTACCATTTCTCCATTATCCTGTCCTATTAGAATATTTTATTAAATCTGCTTGTTGTCACTGTGATATGAACACCCCTATCACGGCAGCTGTTGATATAGCATTGCTCCATTACACATCGTTCTGGCCAGAGCGGGTCATTTGTTTTCCTGTTAGAAGAGGCAGGCAAAAGATTGTATGCTCTGTGTATAGATATAGTATGATAAACATTATTACGCCGAGCACAGATCAATATCACATTTCAATTAGACGGCACAATGCAACACGCGCTCCCAGCTGGGAAGCAGGTGCACAAATTGCAAGAAAACAGTACAGGCGCCGGAGCAATGTTCTTTTTATCAGCACTACCCAGCTCTGCAGCCACTGTGCTATGATGAATTGTTTTCTCACTGTGTTATGAAATGTCTGAGGTAAGTCTTCTGAAATGACATTCATTTCCACAGGCCTCCTCCCAACCAGCAGCCTCCAATCCTTAGTCGGGTGAACACTCTGGGCTCCATTACTAGACATTTGGCTGCTCGCCCAGGTTGTTTCCTTCTAATCTCCTTTTTGACCCTATTTGACACTGTGTCAGATGGGAATGATATTACATCACCACTGTCCTGTTTAGTCTTAGTACATGTTGCGCTCTATATTGACATTTGTAATATGATACAATGTTTTGCAGGAAACATTGTGAAAATGTAATACTATTGTTATAAATTATTATTATTATTGTGCATTCATGTAGCACCATTTTTTCTCATAGTGCTGTAGAAAGTAGTAATTACAAAATGCCACAGAGATGAAAGAGGGATATAATAGAAGAGAGAACTTACAGTGTAAAACATAACATAACGTAGAGAAAATGGTAACATTACAAGTGTATTGGGTTTGGTGATGTTTGCCCTATGGAGGTTCTATGATACAAATCTTACACAATGGCGTGAGGTAATACACAATATACACATTCAAGGAACAAGCATTTACCTGTGCCTGATCACATCTCCACTTACCCAGAAGAGCACCACTGCAATCCATGGGGGCTCAGCATGCTTTGCTAGCTATTCCTGGTAGAGACTGTTTATGGCAATAAAAAAAACTTAGATTGCATGAGGCTGGGTAGGGATCCCCAAGCTGGCAATTATTTGAGTTTTATGAAGGCTAGTAGCATATAGTAATTACTTGTAATTACATTACAGTTTTAGTTCCGTTACTTCACTTTTTCTCCTGTTCTGTAGGATATGCTGAGCACACATGTCTTTTTTCAAAAGTGTGCTTTTCTTGAATACATATCTCTATGGATGTACAAGTTGTACGTTTAGTAATAAGAAAAAAGGCTTTGTTTGCCACGTTGGATTGGCCCGCTAGAACACCAGAGAATCCTCCGATAGGCCCCACATCGAAGCAGTACAAATATGAGTGTACCACAGTGTCTTTGGCTTGCCTGGCAATGTTCTGGGATATTTTATCTTTATTCAATATGTTTCTTTTTTTATTTAAAGTGAATGTCCATTAAATTGTAACCCCCTTGTCTTGCCTCATTCCCCTGGTGCTAAAACACCTTACCTCACTCAGAATCCAGCGCTGTCACAAGTGCACACGCAGTAGCCACACGGCAAGTGCACAAAGTTGCACCCCCCAATTTCCATGGGCTTTCACCAGCCCATTCAAGTGAATGGGTAGGAGATGCTGATCTGCAGCCTCAGCAAGATGGCTGAGCCCAGCACTAGAATTGCCAGTGGGAAGGGCTCTGGATTCCTGACCTCTGCTTTAACTAATAAACATTGCACTTGATATTGTGCAACCATCTAACTGGGTTTAACTACTTGAGTGGTCTTGCGTTATATCTATAAAACTACAAGAAAGGGGAAACTGCCAGCTCAGATCCCAAAGTCCACATGATCAGCCGCTCAACAGAAATATCAATCATTTGTCAGATATAACAATCAAAAAGACTTTATTGAATAATAGCTTGACACAAACCTAAAAACAATTAAAAACATGGGGGCTGGGCCAGGAGGTGGCGGACTGTTAATATTAATACTTAACAATTATTCATAATTAATACAACCTGAATGTTACAGTACATATATCTATGCCCAGGAGTATGGCCTGTGAAATGTGCCCGTGATGTATGTGCCAAGTGACACCAAGAGAATAAAGCAAAGTACTGACTATTGAGGTGAGTAGAGGGCCATATAAGGCCGAATAAAGGTTACAGTGCAAAGCATATAGTGATAAAAGTGCCAAGTGCATAAAGTGCAAAGTGCATTTAGAAAAAAAAAGTGGCGAAACTCCAGGTCATATACAATCAGAAGAAATACTACAATAGTAATTGATCAAACATAGTAAAAAATGGTATCAAAAGACAATCTACATTACCGCATGATTACAAAATCCAGTCCTATTCCATCTCACATGCCCAGCGTGCCAGTGTGTGCCAGCATGTGAGATGGAATAGGACTGGATTTTGTAATCATGCGGTAAAGTAGATTGTCTTTTGATACCATTTTTTACAACATTCAGGTTGTATTAATTATGAATAATTGTTAAGTATTAATATTAACAGTCCGCCACCTCCTGGCCCAGCCCCCATGTTTTTAATTGTTTTTAGGTTTGTGTCAAGCTATTATTCAATAAAGTCTTTTTGATTGTTATATCTGACAAATGATTGATATTTCTGTTGAGCGGCTGATCATGTGGACTTTGGGATCTGAGCTGGCAGTTTCCCCTTTCTTGTAGTCTCAATTTCGCCCGATTTTCGGGTGGCTTTGGTCCACTTCAGCCAGCATCCAGTATAGATATACATTGTGCTGTGTAGGTAAAAAGTTTGTTTTGATTCTGTATATCTATAAAACTGTCAGATTGGCCCAAACTATGAATAAGGGGGAACATCTACCGAAATGTGTAGCCTATGTGCACTTCTGGACTGGGGACCTTGATGTTTTAATCAGACAGCAGAAAAAAGATCAGCTATAATTGCACTCTATCTGCTCGTGAATCTTTTGCTGAACTTTTTTCACAACTCACGCTCATCTTGGGACTCGGCTCCTTTCCATGCAAGACCACTAGCTACAGTGTGAGCTGAAGTTCTTTTTTCAATCCCTTTGTTAATGGCCATAAGCTTGTTGTTCACAGCATAATGCATTTCAGTTCCAGTACAATGATAGGTTATAAAGGAGAATACTCCTTACCCATTTACTAATTGGCTGACCTCCTGTGTCTGGGAGAAAGAACCACAGACCAGCAAATGTCTGGCCACAATGCAGTTCATGCCATTCAGGAGCCAACTGGAATTATCCATTCTTTGATATCCATTTTATCTATTCTGATTGGGTACATTTATGTTGAGTTTTATCCTCATTGGACCTCTCCTTTAGTTCAGTTACATGTTTTTACAAGTATTATATTATATTATATTT
Organism: Gastrophryne carolinensis; assembly: GCA_027917425.1. NCBI lineage: Eukaryota > Metazoa > Chordata > Amphibia > Anura > Microhylidae > Gastrophryne > Gastrophryne carolinensis. Next base: position 222,815,479 of record CM051237.1, read on the forward strand.
TATAAAAAAAGTAGTAACTGGTTTCTGACAAAAGAAGTCAAATGCCCCCAGTTTCACAAGAAGAAACAAAAAACACCTGTACCAATGCTATCTAGATGATCCCATTAGTTTTTTGGTTAGATTAACTTTTGCAATAGTTTCTTACTCCTTCTCACTGAAATAAATATCCTAGTTGGAGTTGGTCTTTATGGCAGACACCAGCTTCTCATCTCATTTTGTAAAATATGAGGGACACAGAAAAAGCAAAAATGGTATACTGGTATCATGTAGTGCCTTTTTTGGTACATAACTTATTTTAGGGTATATTTCAAGGCCAGTTATACTTTCAAGCTATTCATAGGAGAAACGTTTCAGTGTTAAACCGGAACAGCAACCTATAGAAGTCTATGGCGCATTGTGTCCGGCACGTAATTTAGACTCCAGGGCTGACCACATGCTGCCCACCTGCTTGTTGCCTCCCCACCTGCCCGCCCGCGGTCACATGGTTGCTGAGACTGGTAATGTGGTTGACCAGGATACACAGTGAAGGCTGCCAGCTACCACGTGACAGCTTGTGGCTGGCCCTGGAGTCTAAATTTGGTGCTGGACACAATGCCCCATAGACCTCTATGATGATTTTTTTCCCTGTTACTGTTATTCTTTTTCAGCAGAGAGGCAGCATCTTGTAAGAAGAAAATTCCATCAAAAGTCTGTAGCTGCAGAATTGGAGAGTGCTTAACAATGGTGCAGTAAAGCCTTTGCCATTTAACTATTGAAAGCCATAAAACTCAGATTCCTTACATTTCTTATTTAGCCCACAAGCGTATCAATTGATGATTTAATAGGCAAAAGTTGCAATGAACTTTGATTCCACGGTATTTTAGATTTTGTAGACATTCATGGCTTTTAGAGCTTAGCTGATTTCATTATTAAATCCAATACTACCATCTAGTGGCTGTGCATCAGCAAATTAACGTATTATAATGCAATGCGCCAGAAGGTTTTCTGCACAGCCAATTTAAGCCCAGAAATGATCCAGACATTAAGTATTCTATGTGTCTAGCATCTTAGTACAGAATATATCTTGCTAGGGTTGTTGTATTTGTATCCACTGCAAACTTGTTCCCATACATATACTGTAAAAGCATATGGCTGAGAGAAGTGTTACAATTAGAATGGAAGTCATAGCAAATATATTGTAAAAATCTTCTAATTATGCTGGAAAAAGTCCTGTTACATTTACTTTAATATCCTTCTTTATATTAGCATTGCAAAACAATTTACATGGCAGACATCAGAGTCAGGGTAAGGGCCACACTGTCAGCTAATAATAGGATGATTTACTGAAAGCTCGGGGGAAAGCAGTGATATGAGGTCAATACTGTTGGCAGGTGAACAGAAAGGGCTATGATTGTAACCAGGTCACTCTGGAGATTATATATTCTGAGGTTAGAATATAGAGTCTAGAACAGGGGTTCCCAACAGGTGTTACTAGTATCTTCTCAGGTGGTACTCAACAAGGCTTCAGACTTACCTGTACCTCAACCTGATCTGCTGCCATCTATACTTCACTCAAGTGATATGCACCATTATTTGTGATTCATTCACTTTAAATGGCTGTTTTGTGTGTCTTGATTAGGGGTTTAGGTGACTGACAATGCCCATGCACCACCCAGGTGGTGCTTGATATAATCATAAAATAGAAAGTGGTACTTGATGAAAAAAGGTTGTGGACCCTAATCTAGAAACAAGGAATAGAAATACTAGCCTGGTCATTGAAATAAGATTATTTCCTTGTTTCTACAGTGCACCAAATGATAGTTGTTTATAATAGGTAGTTAATATGCAAATACCTAGGCCAGATACCTTTAACACTTTAATCCGGATTTCTGTATTCCAAAACTCCTAACCATTTCAATCCCTAGCCCTAGAACCAACTCCCAAGGCCCTACTCAGATAGTCCCTTTGAAGTAGTCTGCTGTGATTTGAAAGTTTCCAAAGCACTGGTGAACCTAACAAAAGGATGAGCACACAAGAAATAGCTGATTTTGACTGGGGAGGTTAGTTCACTAAACCAAACCTGGCTACAGCTTCTGCCAATTTATTTTCTCCTAGTTTTTGATATTGTACCTTTCCAGCTGGACATCCAGACAGTCAGAGCACTTTACTCCATACAGCTTCTGATAGCCACTCTGACATCAGATCAGCAAGCAAGCTGAATGGTTAGCGGAGGGCACTGGCCACACCCATGATCCTCTGTGTGTTGCACCAGTTATTCAGAGATGCCTGGCACAGGTACAGGCCTCAGCTATGTCCAGCAAGCCAAATTGATATGTCCCAGGAGGCCATTGTTCTTCTTAACGGAATTGCAGTATTACTCTGGTAGCCTCTAAGCAAAATGCCCAGTTTCTTCTGTCTGAAAGAAAAATCCCCAGAGTGGTTAATATGAGGCCTTTGAAATATCTACATATCTACTATATTATATAGCATGGGAATTCTTTTAAGATAGTGGATAGTGGTCCATGCTCCAGAGATGTTTATTGGACTAGTTTTTGAGCTAAAGTTGTGATCCTTGTCTGCTTATCATGCCCTTATTATTATGTGCAGTTTCACCTGACTGGTAGCTGATTATAGCTAAGGACCAAGGATGTTCAGCTTTTCATAATTAATAACCAAAGTCCCACTATAACTCATAAGATTAGGCGACCAGTCTATCATCTGTTATATGAGACTACTGCTTGCTCAGACCTCCTCTCCTCTGCTTCAAGTCTTAAGAGAAGTGGTCATTTACTAATTCTATTAAAAAGCCCCAGGCTTAGAAGGACATGTACAGAAAAGTGGCCGATATGCCTGTTGGTTATGCATCTAGTCTTGTACAAACATAGGATCATAGCACACTGAAGCTAATAGTACACAGAGCTTATCCTTTTCCTGGCTTTGCACAAACCTTTTCAGAATCCTGAATCACATCACATGTATTGCACATGTATCGATATATACACCAAAACCAGCATGAACGTAATATTTTAGATAGTAATTCCACTAGTAATTACTAGAATGAAGTTGAATTGAGGAAACAATTGTTTCCATGTTTAAAGGGAAAGCCTGTGAACACCAAAGGCCTCTACCTTGCACCAGGCTGTGGGAAACAGTAGCATTAAACACTCTAATTTCTAAGGCTTTGCTTGATGGGTAAAACATCTACACATATCATCAAAAAAATAAGAGGGTATTCCAGCACAGGACAGCTCAGGAAACAAGAAAGTTAGTCAGGGAGCTCAGCCACGCTCTCTTTTAAAAGCAAAATGTAACATTCACAGACCTGTCGCCCCTGATTCTCCTTCCATCTGGTGATAGAAAAAAATAAGCATTGTCTTTCAATGTAGCATATTGATGCAGTTTTTTATTTTTACAAACAGACATTTTTTTTTAAATAGAGCCCTTTTAAGATGTAATTATGTCTATGGTGGCACCAGTCAATGGCTATACTAATAGTGATCATTGCCAGATTCCACTGTCCTCTCATTCATTTCATCGCTGTTAAATCATCAAATGATCATTTGCATGGCTCTTCCTCCTGATATGGACATATTATTCTTATACTTATATATCATATTATACTTTCTCTATTAGGAAAGCACTATATGCCTTATCACTTTTATGTGATAGCAGCAACCCACTGGGCTTCTCTTCTATACAGTAGCATTGTAGCAAGGGGGTGAACAGTTCCAATATCTATATAATATACTGCTCAATAATGGGAAAGTTTATGTGCAAAGGTGTGGGTAGAAAGCTTTTTATGCTTTAGTCTTAGATAACTTGTGTAGTTGTATAACTGGAGGCCAGCATTTCCTTACCTCATAGCCTGTCATGATATGCATTTTTGACCTGCTGGCTGCTTTGCTCTGTCAGAAGCAATAAAGAATGAAATTGGACAGTGTATTATCTCACTTAAAGGACCAATTTATATTCATTCTGTTATATTTGTATTGCATGCATACTTCAACTGAGGGATTGCCAAAGTACATAACCTTCGTGCCAATGTTCCGAATACAAATTGAAGAACTTTGGCCGAGGTAAATAAAAAAAAACAGCTTCGTCTGACATAATCTCTTGCTAAAAGATGGGGTTCATTCCACACTAAAACTAATTAATTTTAGCGAAAGGGCAAACTGTGATTCAAACTGACACTACTCGGCAAGCTTTGTTTATACTGATTTTGTAACACTAGCAGGGCATCTCTGAAGAGAATGAAAGAAAATGATGTGACAAATCCTACTCAAACAGAGTTAGTCGTTTTGTATTTAATCTTTTCCATTAAAGCTGATTGATCTTCACACTCTCTCTTCTTCCTGACCCCCTCACAGTCACAACATAAAAAATGATTCCTGTTCCAAGCTAACATAAATCAAAGGTCATTGTTATTGGCAGCTAAGTGTTCCCCTAAAATTATTTGGGGGAAACTAAGTGGGAGAAATTGACCAATCTACAGGGTAATAGGTGTGACAGGGGTGTGGTGTATTTGCAGTCTTTTGAAGGAATAAATATCTGCAACATTCTATAATATGCTTAAAGCACAACTTATATCTCTGGTCCATAAATGATGTTGCGATTGAGCTAAGCATCAGTCAATGCATACATTCCACTAGCAATGAGCCAGAGCAGGGCCCTAGTTGTAAACTGTCTAGATGTTTTAGATTCATTGGGACAGTTCCAGAAAACAAAGTGTCTCAAAAGGGTTGATTCAGCACCAGATGAGAAAACACCTTTTTTAGGAGAGAAGACTGCCATTTGCTTTCATTGTGGTCGATTTAGAGAATCACCACTCACCTTCATTGTCTACCTTGTTCGTTGTGGGCCTGGATAATGCACTAGATGATGATAGAGCAACAGGTCAAAACCTACAGATACCTAGTATCCTTTGAAATCAGGGTGGTCATACCTTTTGGATTTTTGTGCATATATGGTCAATGTATGCATGTGCATTTTCCTCCAAATGTAACCCATATGTGCAGTTAGACAGTTGGACTGCCCTAACCATGGCACCTGGGAAGCAGTTGGGAGGGTTAGGTGCTGCATACATGTCTGGAGCAGTGGACTGCCCTAACCATGGCACCTGGGAAGCAATTGGGAGGGTTAGGTGCTGCATACATGTCTGGAGCAGTGGACTGCCCTAACCATGGCACCTGGGAAGCAGTTGGGAGGGTTAGGTGCTGCATACATGTCTGGAGCAGTGGACTGCCCTAACCATGGCACCTGGGAAGCAGTTGGGAGGGTTAGGTGCTGCATACATGTCTGGAGCAGTGGACTGCCCTAACCATGGCACCTGGGAAGCAGTTGGGAGGGTTAGGTGCTGCATACATGTCTGGAGCAGTGGACTGCCCTAACCATGGCACCTGGGAAGCAGTTGGGAGGGTTAGGTGCTGCATACATGTCTGGAGCAGTAGACTGCCCTAACCATGGCACCTGGGAAGCAGTTGGGAGGGTTAGGTGCTGCATACATGTCTGGAGCAGTGGACTGCCCTAACCCTGGCACCTGGGGAGCAGTTGGGAGGGTTAGGTGCTGCATACATGTCTGGAGCAGTGGACTGCCCTAACCATGGCACCTGGGAAGCAGTTGGGAGGGTTAGGTGCTGCGTACATGTTTGGAGCAGGGGACTGCCCTAACCATGGCACCTGGGAAGCAGCTGGGAGGGTTAGGTGCTGCATACATGTCTGGAGCAGTGGACTGCCCTAACCATGGCACCTGGGAAGCAGTTGGGAGGGTTAGGTGCTGCATACATGTCTGGAGCAGTGGACTGCCCTAACCATGGCACCTGGGGAGCAGTTGGGAGGGTTAGGTGCTGCATACATGTCTGGAGCAGTGGACTGCCCTAACCATGGCACCTGGGAAGCAGCTGGGAGGGTTAGGTGCTGCATACATGTCTGGAGCAGTGGACTGCCCTAACCATGGCACCTGGGAAGCAGTTGGGAGGGTTAGGTGCTGCATACAAGTCTGGAGCAGTGGACTGCCCTAATCATGGCACCTGGGAAGCAGTTGGGAGGGTTAGGTGCTGCATACTTGTCTGGAGCAGTAGACTGCCCTAACCATGGCACCTGGGAAGCAGTTGGGAGGGTTAGGTGCTGCATACATGTCTGGAGCAGTGGACTGCCCTAACCATGGCACCTGGGAAGCAGTTGGGAGGGTTAGGTGCTGCATACATGTCTGGAGCAGTGGACTGCCCTAACCATGGCACCTGGGAAGCAGTTGGGAGGGTTAGGTGCTGCATACATGTCTGGAGCAGTGGACTGCCCTAATCATGGCACCTGGGAAGCAGTTGGGAGGGTTAGGTGCTGCATACTTGTCTGGAGCAGTAGACTGCCCTAACCATGGCACCTGGGAAGCAGTTGGGAGGGTTAGGTGCTGCATACATGTCTGGAGCAGTGGACTGCCCTAACCATGGCACCTGGGAAGCAATTGGGAGGGTTAGGTGCTGCATACATGTCTGGAGCAGTGGACTGCCCTAACCATGGCACCTGGGGAGCAGTTGGGAGGGTTAGGTGCTGCATACATGTCTGGAGCAGTGGACTGCCCTAACCATGGCACCTGGGAAGCAGTTGGGAGGGTTAGGTGCTGCGTACATGTCTGGAGCAGTGGACTGCCCTAACCATGGCACCTGGGGAGCAGTTGGGAGGGTTAGGTGCTGCATACATGTCTGGAGCAGTGGACTGCCCTAACCATGGCACCTGGGAAGCAGTTGGGAGGGTTAGGTGCTGCGTACATGTTTGGAGCAGGGGACTGCCCTAACCATGGCACCTGGGAAGCAGTTGGGAGGGTTAGGTGCTGCATACATGTCTGGAGCAGTGGACTGCCCTAATCATGGCACCTGGGAAGCAGTTGGGAGGGTTAGGTGCTGCATACATGTCTGGAGCAGTGGACTGCCCTAACCATGGCACCTGGGGAGCAGTTGGGGGAGTTAGGTGCTGCATACATGTCTGGAGCAGTGGACTGCCCTAACCATGGCACCTGGGAAGCAGTTGGGAGGGTTAGGTGCTGCATACATGTCTGGAGCAGTGGACTGCCCTAATCATGGCACCTGGGAAGCAGTTGGGAGGGTTAGGTGCTGCATACATGTCTGGAGCAGTGGACTGCCCTAACCATGGCACCTAGGAAGCAGTTGGGAGGGTTAGGTGCTGCATACATGTCTGGAGCAGTGGACTGCCCTAACCATGGCACCTGGGGAGCAGTTGGGACGGTTAGGTGCTGCATACATGTCTGGAGCAGTGGACTGCCCTAACCATGGCACCTGGGAAGCAATTGGGAGGGTTAGGTGCTGCATACATGTCTGGAGCAGTGGACTGCCCTAACCATGGCACCTGGGAAGCAGTTGGGAGGGTTAGGTGCTGCATACATGTCTGGAGCAGTGGACTGCCCTAACCATGGCACCTGGGAAGCAGTTGGGAGGGTTAGGTGCTGCATACATGTCTGGAGCAGTGGACTGCCCTAACCATGGCACCTGGGAAGCAGTTGGGAGGGTTAGGTGCTGCGTACATGTCTGGAGCAGTGGACTGCCCTAACCATGGCACCTGGGGAGCAGTTGGGAGGGTTAGGTGCTGCATACATGTCTGGAGCAGTGGACTGCCCTAACCATGGCACCTGGGAAGCAGTTGGGAGGGTTAGGTGCTGCGTACATGTCTGGAGCAGTGGACTGCCCTAACCATGGCACCTGGGGAGCAGTTGGGAGGGTTAGGTGCTGCATACATGTCTGGAGCAGTGGACTGCCCTAACCATGGCACCTGGGAAGCAGTTGGGAGGGTTAGGTGCTGCGTACATGTTTGGAGCAGGGGACTGCCCTAACCATGGCACCTGGGAAGCAGCTGGGAGGGTTAGGTGCTGCATACATGTCTGGAGCAGTGGACTGCCCTAACCATGGCACCTGGGAAGCAGTTGGGAGGGTTAGGTGCTGCATACATGTCTGGAGCAGTGGACTGCCCTAACCATGGCACCTGGGAAGCAGTTGGGAGGGTTAGGTGCTGCATACATGTCTGGAGCAGTGGACTGCCCTAACCATGGCACCTGGGGAGCAGTTGGGAGGGTTAGGTGCTGCATACATGTCTGGAGCAGTGGACTGCCCTAACCATGGCACCTGGGAAGCAGTTGGGAGGGTTAGGTGCTGCACACAAGTCTGGAGCAGTGGACTGCCCTAATCATGGCACCTGGGAAGCAGTTGGGAGGGTTAGGTGCTGCATACTTGTCTGGAGCAGTAGACTGCCCTAACCATGGCACCTGGGAAGCAATTGGGAGGGTTAGGTGCTGCATACATGTCTGGAGCAGTGGACTGCCCTAACCATGGCACCTGGGAAGCAGTTGGGAGGGTTAGGTGCTGCATACATGTCTGGAGCAGTGGACTGCCCTAACCATGGCACCTGGGAAGCAGTTGGGAGGGTTAGGTGCTGCATACATGTCTGGAGCAGTGGACTGCCCTAACCATGGCACCTGGGGAGCAGTTGGGAGGGTTAGGTGCTGCATACATGTCTGGAGCAGTGGACTGCCCTAACCATGGCACCTGGGGAGCAGTTGGGAGGGTTAGGTGCTGCATACATGTCTGGAGCAGTGGACTGCCCTAACCATGGCACCTGGGAAGCAGTTGGGAGGGTTAGGTGCTGCATACATGTCTGGAGCAGTGGACTGCCCTAACCATGGCACCTGGGGAGCAGTTGGGAGGGTTAGGTGCTGCGTACATGTCTGGAGCAGTGGACTGCCCTAACCATGGCACCTGGGAAGCAGTTGGGAGGGTTAGGTGCTGCATACATGTCTGGAGCAGTGGACTGCCCTAACCATGGCACATGGGAAGCAGTTGGGAGGGTTAGGTGCTGCATACATGTCTGGAGCAGTAGACTGCCCTAACCATGGCACCTGGGAAGCAGTTGGGAGGGTTAGGTGCTGCATACATGTCTGGAGCAGTGGACTGCCCTAACCATGGCACCTGGGGAGCAGTTGGGAGGGTTAGGTGCTGCATACATGTCTGGAGCAGTGGACTGCCCTAACCATGGCACCTGGGGAGCAGTTGGGAGGGTTAGGTGCTGCATACATGTCTGGAGCAGTGGACTGCCCTAACCATGGCACCTGGGGAGCAGTTGGGAGGGTTAGGTGCTGCATACATGTCTGGAGCAGTGGACTGCCCTAACCATGGCACCTGGGAAGCAGTTGGGAGGGTTAGGTGCTGCATACATGTCTGGAGCAGTGGACTGCCCTAACCATGGCACCTGGGGAGCAGTTGGGAGATTTAGGTGCTGCATACATGTCTGGAGCAGTGGACTGCCCTAACCATGGCACCTGGGAAGCAGTTGGGAGGGTTAGGTGCTGCGTACATGTTTGGAGCAGGGGACTGCCCTAACCATGGCACCTGGGAAGCAGTTGGGAGGGTTAGGTGCTGCATACATGTCTGGAGCAGTGGACTGCCCTAACCATGGCACCTGGGAAGCAGTTGGGAGGGTTAGGTGCTGCATACATGTCTGGAGCAGTGGACTGCCCTAACCCTGGCACCTGGGGAGCAGTTGGGAGGGTTAGGTGCTGCATACATGTCTGGAGCAGTGGACTGCCCTAACCATGGCACCTGGGAAGCAGTTGGGAGGGTTAGGTGCTGCACACAAGTCTGGAGCAGTGGACTGCCCTAATCATGGCACCTGGGAAGCAGTTGGGAGGGTTAGGTGCTGCATACTTGTCTGGAGCAGTAGACTGCCCTAACCATGGCACCTGGGAAGCAGTTGGGAGGGTTAGGTGCTGCATACATGTCTGGAGCAGTGGACTGCCCTAACCATGGCACCTGGGGAGCAGCTGGGAGGGTTAGGTGCTGCATACATGTTTGGAGCAGGGGACTGCCCTAATCATGGCACCTGGGAAGCAGTTGGGAGGGTTAGGTGCTGCATACATGTCTGGAGCAGTGGACTGCCCTAACCATGGCACCTGGGGAGCAGCTGGGAGGGTTAGGTGCTGCATACATGTCTGGAGCAGTGGACTGCCCTAACCATGGCACCTGGGAAGCAGTTGGGAGGGTTAGGTGCTGCATACATGTCTGGAGCAGTGGACTGCCCTAACCATGGCACCTGGGAAGCAGTTGGGAGGGTTAGGTGCTGCATACATGTCTGGAGCAGTGGACTGCCCTAACCATGGCACCTGGGAAGCAGTTGGGAGGGTTAGGTGCTGCATACATGTCTGGAGCAGTGGACTGCCCTAACCATGGCACCTGGGGAGCAGTTGGGAGGGTTAGGTGCTGCATACATGTCTGGAGCAGTGGACTGCCCTAACAATGGCACCTGGGGAGCAGTTGGGAGGGTTAGGTGCTGCATACATGTCTGGAGCAGTGGACTGCCCTAACCATGGCACCTGGGGAGCAGTTGGGAGGGTTAGGTGCTGCACACAAGTCTGGAGCAGTGGACTGCCCTAACCATGGCACCTGGAAAGCAGTTGGGAGGGTTAGGTGCTGCACACAAGTCTGGAGCAGTGGACTGCCCTAACCATGGCACCTGGGAAGCAGTTGGGAGGGTTAGGTGCTGCGTACATGTTTGGAGCAGTGGACTGCCCTAACCATGGCACCTGGGGAGCAGTTGGGAGGGTTAGGTGCTGCATACATGTCTGGAGCAGTGGACTGCCCTAACCATGGCACCTGGGAAGCAGTTGGGAGGGTTAGGTGCTGCGTACATGTTTGGAGCAGTGGACTGCCCTAACCATGGCACCTGGGAAGCAGTTGGGAGGGTTAGGTGCTGCACACAAGTCTGGAGCAGTGGACTGCCCTAACCATGGCACCTGGGGAGCAGCTGGGAGGGTTAGGTGCTGCATACATGTCTGGAGCAGTGGACTGCCCTAACCATAGCACCTGGGAAGAAGTTGGGGGGTTAGGTGCCTTTCTCAAGAGCACCTCAGTTGTGTCACAGCCATCGAACCTGAAACTTTCCGGTCACAAGGTTGCTTCCATACCTCTAGGGCACTACTTCCCTTTAAGCTGCACACATATGCAATGTTAGCAACATTAATGTGTAAAATAATGACTAAAAATGTAAATGTGACAGGCTCACTCTGCTTGAACTTGGCTTTACCTCCACAAAGGGCTGGCCAGGTGCTGAGCTGATCTAGTATTTTTTTATGTTGGCAAATGGGTGTTTAATTGAGGCAGTTTTCACTACCTGGCAACTGTACACCAAGATCTAGAAGTAGAGAGAAATGATCCTGTACACACAGAACACTACAGCTAGGCATGTGTAAGGTTGAATGAGCTCCATCACCTCAGCAATGACCCATGCACCATTGTTATGTGTGTACAGGACACTTTCCTCTTATTGGTGTATAGTTGCCAATAGCAACAGATTACAATGAAAAGTGCTTCCTTAAAATACACATTTGCTAACTTGTGAAAAAAAAATACTAGATATACTCCGCACCATGAGGACATCCTTTTGGCACAAAAAAATACACCTTCGGAAATGTCATCGAAAGTGGACTTTAATGTAGGCTGTTCAAGGTAACGTCTAGCCAAATGTAATCTTATATGAGCAGAATTTTGGCTTTGCTTATTTATAGCCAGTATATTTTAGAGTGAAGAGTTATGTATACTATATATTATCAGAGTTTCCTTTATACAATGCTTATTTTTAGAGTGAAAAAATCCCCTTTAGCTACAGTTTTTCATGCATGCAGATAAACAATAACACTAAATGTTACAATAATAATTTAAACTTTTCTATATGAAACACACTTGGCTATTGAGGATCTCTGCTATTATGAGCCAATGTATTACTCATTACCCAAAATATATATATGCACAGCGCAGAGGCACAGCTAGGTGTTTTGACACCCAGGGCAAAGATTCAAAATGGCACCCCCCCACCTGTGCTCAGCCCCCCTTTTGGTGCCCCCCTGACCTGCTGCACCCGGCGCACATGTCCCTCTTGCCCTCCCCTAGCTACACCCCTGATGCAGCATTTATATGTGATCTGGGCAGCATTTTTCTTTGCGCTGTGACTGCATTGGCCAACGCATCACAAGCAGAGAGGTGTGAATAGAGCCTAAAGAAACCCAAACATAGAAGATACTCTTTTATGCAAAACTCCTACATCTCCGAGATGATACATAATAGAATTTTTGTCCCAAGAACTTGTACACACAATTCATTATTTTGATTTAATTTAACTGGTTTTGGTTCACTCAAATAAGGTCTATAGCAGATGTTTTGCTTTGATACCTATTTCAGTCAATAATTTCTTAATCAGAATCTTAATCTTACAGCTTCTTTCCTGTATACAGCCTTTTGGTATCATGCTTCCACATCACTGTGACACAGCAAGCAGATGTTTGTATTTTCCCACCTTTTCTTTTTTTTTTAGCTATATAAAGTAACACAGGCTGAATTATTACCTGAGTATAAGAAAGAATATTCCAGGTAGCTCATTGAGCATGGTTTCTATCAGTTTTCTAACTTCTAGACTTTGATGAATTGGCCCCACAATCACCCTTCCTAGGTACACAGTGTGTGCTTTTTCAAAGCCTGATGAGGAAGGAGAACTGATGATCTAAAACTCATGTGCGGCTTTGCAATGCAATTCAGTGACTAAAAATACCATATATCATTTCTAGGGAAGAAACGGAAATGATGGATTACCAGGTTCACTGGTGAGTCATGTTTAATTTCATTGCTTGTAATAACTTCACTGAACAAACAATAACATTTCTGTTGCAATCTTCGACTTTTATATGTTTTCCAAAATCTTTAAAGTAAATTGCTCTCTATGTCTTTCAGGGAGCCCAAGGAAGATCGGGAGACAGAGGTCCAAAAGGGGAACGTGTAAGCCTAGAAATTCTTTTTAATTCTTTGTGACATGTGGGCCTCGATTCAGTAAACGTTCCCTTAAATATCTCATGAAAATCAAGTCCCTTTATGCTTTATTTCAGAATAACACATAAGTTAAATTCAATTATGATACTATGTAAGAAAAGCGAACATTACAGGAGAAGTGCTTAAAAAGCTTAAAAGGTCTCATATTTTTATTAATATCACCAAAAACTTTCACTCCAGGGAGGTACAACTGTAGAACAGCAACTGTAGAACATAAAATGTACTAAAAATTTACTTAAAGCGGACCAACAGTCAAAAATGACTTAAACCAGACCAAACAGTGCTCATATGCACCCCTCTCCGGGCAATTTAGATTACACAAAATGTACACTTTTCTAACTCCTGCTTTGGAAACAAAATTGTGTCTCATGCATTTGCAGGCCACCTGCAAACAGGAAGTGCTGCTGGGCTTCCTGTTACTGTGCATTGTCTGTTATGTCAGTTGAATCCAGGCAGCAGCATGGCTGAGATGCTGGGAGAGGAAGCTCCAAAATGGCCGTTACCTTTCTTATACAACTGTGCCAGGCTGTCACATTAGAGCATGATTTGCCAGCCTGTTGCTTTAATGCAGAGCAAACCCCAACATTTAAATGTTTCCAGGGCCAGATGCTGCCCTCCCCCCAGGACATCCCAAATTTGTATGTCCTGATGTGTGAAGCTCTCTCGGGTCACTGCAAAACTAACCTTTTTCAGTGGCTCCCTTGGTGAAGTAAACAATCGCGGCTGCATAACCAGAATCTGTAGGCTGAGACACACTCCTTCACCCAGCCATTGGGATAGGCTGGGAGCAGGCACTTTCCCAAATCTAAAGGGCACTGGGGATGTGGCCGCTCCTGATCCTGATTGCCGAGGTCTGGTCTAAACAGAGCCATTTTGCCATGCATTAATATGCACGGCATATGGCACTGATTGGAAGTGAGCCCGCACATGTGCAATAGGACCAGGGAAAGATGAGTTTCTCGCCCAGAATAGTTGAAATTTCGGGTTTTGTTCTGCTTTAAGAATTTCCTATTGAAAGGTGCATCTGCCAAGCAGTAAGAAGGTGGATTTTGACCTGTAGTTGCATCTGCAAAGCAGTAAAAAAGTGGATTTTGATCTGCAGTGTCTGTTTAATGGGTTCTAGATAAATATATTGTTTCTATAAGCATTACTGGCCTCCAAAAATGTAAAAAATAGATGCTACAAGAGCAGTATCCTTTTTTTTCTAAATGTGGAATAATAATATTATAAAAATATAATGCTTTGCCTGTTGCAATGACCACCAAGCAGCCTGTCAGGGATTCTCAGATGAGATCCCACAGATGGAGGCTGACCAGTATTAAAACTGTCTCTCGACATAGAGGCATGTCCAAACTCTGAGGATCTAGTCCAACATGTCCACAGGAAAGGGTATCCAGGAGACAACAGCTCTGCCTGCATCCACCACAGCAGAATACAGCAGCAATGCTTGTGACTGCAACTGAGAGCAGCCCAGCTAATTTAGACTAAGGGGGTTATTTAAGAAAGGATAGCGTCAGGTAGCGCCTGGTTAATGACAGGTAGCGACAGATAGCGACTGGTCAACGCCGGACACGGCACGCAATTCCACATTTATCAAGCAGAATCTGTTTAGTGACTGGGATAGCGGCATGGAGCGTCTGATTCATCATTTTCAAAGCCTCAGTGAACAGCGCCAGCGTTCAGCCTTGCACAGCGCCAGGTATGACCTCTCGCTACCTGGCGCTCCCCCATACATTTCAATAGACGAACCTTTTCTTCTCTTTAAACAGGTTTTTTTTCCTCAAAAATCACAAATAATTCTGTGACCTCTTCTGGCACTGAAAAGCTGTTTTTCACATTTTTTACATTTTTTAAATATTTCTTCAGAAATGACATTACAGGTCTGGCATTAAAGTGTTCATGTTACAATGTTGTTACAATGTAATTCCATATGTTTTCACTTTGTTACTAGTGGATAGATGCTTGAAAACAGACTTTAAACACACCGCCTCCTGCGCTCTGGGCTTCAAACAAGTATTTTTCAGCGCCAGAGATTTGTGAGGCTGTTTTTTTCCTGAATATGGTGTGAGTCGGTCGCTATGAGCAGTCGCTAACATGCGCTCCCATACAGCGCTGTACTGGTCAAATAGCGACTCCTCACAATGTATTCAACATTACTGAACAGCGACTGAGTCGCTATAAAGTAGCGACTCACCGCCGAGCACTGCGACTACTAGCGGGCGCTCTGAAAATGCTGCTACAGGCGCTCATCTGTCGCTACCTGCCGCTAATGATGAATCAGCCTCTAATAATACTCCTACAGCCCAGGTGCCAGATAATTAGCCCAGGCTCCCAAGTAACAGCGGGACACCTTTGGGGGCCAGGTACAGAACATCCTAAACATAAGGAATGCATAGCCATCAGCAGGGTGAACTAAGGGTAACTCAGTTCTCTTCCATTTTGATAGGCTTTTAGATCTTACACAACTCTCTAGAACTGAAAAGTAGGACTGCATGCTAATACCTCCAAAAACACCTCTTCTGGATGCTCTGTCACCTCCTTAAGGGGTCATTCATTATTATTCTTTCAGCTCTTCACCTTATGTAAGATGGCTTCCTAGACTTCCTAGACTGTCCAAACATCTGCGGGGGCCCTATAATCACTTCTAGAACTCCCTATCACATCACCAAAGTCCCATTTACTAAAATGCAGCCGTAGCCAAACTCTGTTCCAATTATAATCTCTCCAAATGCACCATATCTTTTAAATAACATGTTTACTTCCCTTTGGAAATTGGAAGTGGTCCAGCAGTGACATCAGCTCAAAACTGGCAGAAACCATTGGGACCCAGATATAACTAGATATTTACTGTTCCTAAACATCTGGGCAGAATTGGGGCCAAACTCCATACCTTCAGTAGGGAAACAAGGCCAGTAGACTCAACTATGAAAACAGAGGATTGTGGAAGCAGAAAAATACATGCTCTGTGATTAGTCAAAATTTGGCTGTAACAAGTTGTTTGCCTAAGGGCTGCAAAGAGGTACATTCAATTCTGGAAGCAACAATGAAAGATGGCTGAGGTTCCTTGCAAGTTGAGGGCTGTATTTTATATTTCATTTTTTAAATTATATTATATACACATTTTCCATATCACATTTTTCACTATATAGGCATTCATGAAGCAAAACAATTTATCTGCTCCACTAAATTTGATTGGTCGATCAATGACTCTATAGCCGTTAGCCTGGCCCCTGTTTCTTGCTCCTTCAATAAAGACTTAAATCAGAACAAAACCCAGCGTTTTTTAGGTTTAGGGCTGGCCTTTGGCCTTCCCCTGGGGCATCCTAAATCTGGGTGTCCCTCTGAGTGAATCCCACCCTGGGGCACCACAAAACTCAACTACTTTCTGCCTCTCTTGCCAATTAAATAGGCCCAGCAAATGGCTTTGAGTGGATGAGAACCTTCACATGCACCATAGGATCAGGGAAAGGTGAGATTTTCTGGGCGATCTGGGGTGTTTCACATAGCAAGGCATCCGAAATTTGGATACGCCCAGGGCAGGGAACTAAACACAAGATCCCAGGTTTTATTCTGCTATAAACATTACATCTGGAAACCCCTGTCCTGATTGATCTCTTTGCCTGGGAGAGACCTTGCTTATGCAGTATAATTGTGTCTTACTGCTTTGCTCAGTCCTGCCATGGTGTATGACCTGTGACATAAAACAGAGCCTCATCTTAGCAGCAGTTTGGTTGTTTGTCACAGCTGTATTTTCTTCAGTTAATGACTGAAATGAAGGCAATCACCTTGCATAATTGGTTAAAATCCAACAAAATCCCTGACTGTATGCAAGTGTATCTAAGAGAGATTATGCTGTTTTAAAGGCAGAGGTGGCCATGCCAAATATTGATTTAGATTTCTCTTCTCTTCCGTTTTCTTCTGTTCATGCAGCACTGCCTAAAACTGTCACTCAGTAGTGTATATTGTAAATGCAAATGCACAAGAAATCCTATAGACAGCAAAATATACCAACAATACTGGCCGTTATGTCATTTATTCCTTCCTGCAATAGATGTGTCAAGGGTTAACAGTGTAGCCCATGACATGTAGTTTCTCAGGGAAAATCTCTCTAACCCTTTTGATTTCTAAATAAATTCATGCAAAATGTATGCTATCGAAAATGTCTGCGAGCTGCATAACCTCATGCTGTTTGTGAGTGAGCCTGCTGCGAATAATTTGTATCTTCAATTTCAGGAGAAGTGGTCTCACTAGATGACCGTTTGTAGCTTCCATTTCAAATTAATATTAAACTGTTCTTTTTAATTAGTGTAATTTTAAAGTGCCCTTTCAAGTTTTATCTCTGTTGTGCTGCTTTTTTTTTCTATACAAGTGTTGTTTGAGTTGTCTGATTTCTTTCATTATTGACAATGAAGCTGGTAGAGATGGATGCTCCAAATTAGAAAGCTTAGTGACTCCCTGGGCTCCAATTCATGACTCATTAATTCATGACATTGAGTACGCTGATGCATGTGTAATTAGCAGTGTTTGTATATCCCTAGTGGATGTGGTTCTGCTAGCCTTTGTACACAGGCAGTCATACACAAATATCAAACTCTCTCCCCCTGCCATCTCAGTATCCACAGGTGATATGCAACCTTTCAAAATGTTTACTAATAACCTATGCTTCACGTTTAATTAATATATGAAATATTTTACGTTTAAATAGATACAGAAGAATTACAGTTTTCTCCCACAAGCATGATTTGTACTTTTGATCTGATTACCAATATTTAGGACATACATAGAGTTGTTCAACCCCCTAATTGGTTCCAGAACAACCAAAAATTGCTGACCATAACTGTGTAGGCACTTCTAAAGCGCAGTCTACATAAATCAGATAGTAATCATAAAATGGTAAATTGTAGAGATGAGCGAACTTCTTGAAAGTTCGATTCGGGCGATCCGCCGAATTTCCCCAAGAAATTCGGGTTCGCCCGAATCGAACTTTCACGAATTGCTCATCTGGGAAAAAAAATGCCGGCATGGTGGGAGCGGCGGAAGCCGGCCCGCTGACAGCGCAGCCGGCCTGCCCGCTCCCACCATGTCGTCATTTGTTTAAAAAGCAAACACTTACCTGCATTGTCGGAGCGTGGAGGCCGGCGCCGCTTTCAGTCGCCCTCTGATGACGCGTCCTCTGATGACAGCTGAGAGCGGCGCCGGCCTCCACGCTCCGGCGCCGCTCTCAGCTGTCATCAGAGGACGCGTCATCAGAGGGCGCCTGAGAGCGGCGCCTGCCTCCACGCTCCAGCGCCGCTCTCAGCTGTCATCAGAGGACGCGTCATCAGAGGGCGCCTGAGAGCGGCGCCGGCCTCCACGCTCCGACCATGCAGGTAAGTGTTTGCTTTTTAAACAAATGCCGGCATGGTGGGAGCGGGCAGGCCGGCTGCGCTGTCAGCGGGCTGGCGGCGGCCCGCTGACAGCGTAGCCGGCCTGTCCGCTGCCACCATGCCGGCATTTTTTTTTTTTTATTTCAGGGAAAATTCGATCGGCACGAACCAAAAAAAATTCGGGTTCGTGGCGAATCGAATTTTCCCTGAAATTCGGAGCGAATTCCGGTTCGTCCAAACCGGTTCGCTCATCCCTAGTAAATTGTATTATGTTAAACTCACATCAAGCAGACATAACTCACAGACATATATGGCCAAAAACAGGATAGACAAAGAAGCAATAATTAAATAACATCATCATGTGTCTAATGGGTTTATTTAAGAAGCGCTAACGCCAGGTAGTGTCCCATCTATCAGCACCGGAGGTGGGATGAGCGCCAAGACCAGGCACTCACTATGCACTGTGTGGCCTTATCCCATACATTTCAATGCATGTGCAACGGGATCCCTGGGCTATTTAGAATTGTTTTGGTATACATTTTTTTCACTTTAGTGTTGCACTGGACTTGTGATTTGGGCCATGAAAAACCTGTGTCATCAAGTGTCCCCGATGCAATCCCCATTATTTTTAACATTTTATTGTGCTACCATCACCGAAAGTAAAAAAAAAAAAAGGAATTGCAACAGACGCTGTATGCCTGGAATCCCCTTTTGACAACGCCCGTAGGACGCTGTGTTTTTTTATTAATGAATTTGAATGTTTTATTGCCCTCCCAGCATATAGGATTTTAAAAGCCTTGTGCTAGCACCCAGCGGCCAGCTGGGAGCTAGTGGACGCAGAACGCTACCTATCTCCAGGTGGCTCTGCAGTGCAGGCAACGCTCATCTAGTGCCAGCAGGAAAAATTAATAAATAAGGCTATGAGGACTGCTGGTGACTTGAATATACATCACTGAGGCCGCTTTCACATGTATTGTGGTCTCCTGACCACTTCCTCGGGGACCCAGAGATAGTTTAGCATTTTTGGTTTGTCCATAGTACTTACTCATTTGTTTAATAAAAATTGCTTTTTCTGAGGTTTTACTAGGTTTTATTTACACGGGACTGCAGAGGCAACATTTCTTCTTTGTTTTTAGATATCTGTGAGTTATAGGTATGTTCTCTTCATGTGATTGTAACATAATCAAATTCATCTTCAAATGATTGCTATCAGATTTATGTAGACTGCGCTTTTGCAGTGCTCTCATAGTTCGGGTGTGCTGGAACCAATCAAGGGTTTAAACAGTTTTTAGAAGCTGACTTGTAAGGACAAGCTCAGCATTGGTTTATTTGGTTAGGGTTGTGCTTGGCTGTTTTTCTGTATTGCTGCATACATATCTTTTAATATGTTGGGGGCAACTTTACCCATTCATTTATAATATTGGCCAAAAATAATATCTTTTCGAGGAAAGGTTCATGCCTAATAAATGCATTGCTAGGTATGCCCCAAAGCTGGAGGTTTTAAACATTATCAAAGTACATGAACATAACTGTAGAGTGTTGTAGAGAATTGTGATGTTTTAGTGCTTTTCGATCATATCTAGCTAGGCAGTTGACTCGGATTAGGAATAACACCAATTTTTAATAATATTGTAATAATATTCCACTTCTTTTATTATTAGAGGCTATCTGTAACCAGAAACCGAACAACAAATAACCTTTTGGGCAGAGGAAGCTTTCTTTGGTTAACTTTTTAATCAGACTGCACATCAGAATCACCAGAAGTGTAGGGTGAAGTGCCAAGGTCCAAATAGAAAAAGACAGCTCAATCCCCCCAGGGGTCAAACTGGGAGCAAGCTCACCGGGTAACACTAAAACGTAACTTTTACTTATCTGTCAAAATACATGAAAAAGCCCCGTTCTGACAGTGCCTGTCGTGCAGCCCCCTCAGGTTACGCATTTCAGGGCAATCGCCCCTTAGTCATACCTAGGCGATTGCCCTAAAACGCATAACATGACGGGGTATAGGATATATTGATATAAAAGCATGTCAGCAAGCATACTTTCACCACACATGAGAGATGAATACTTGCATTTCAGCAGAGGGCATAGCGAAGCATCAAGGCTGTGGGAGGTTAGATGAGTTTAAGTGTTTCTTTTTGTCCATGATAGCCTTAAAAATTCTGATTTGTGTATCTATTCTTGACAACTTACAAAGAAATATTAATATTGCAAAGGGGCAGGAGATACCAGAAGTGAGGGCATGAAGTATCTGTCTATATTGTGATATCATTTACACTCTTATCTAAGATCTATAAAAAGAAAATTCATCATTGACACATTGGAGACATATATCACATGTGAGGAAGATTTATTTCTTTTTACTTTTAGTAAATTTGAAATGTTACCAAATGCCATGAATACTTAACATTAATGCAGTAACTGCCTAAAGCTTATGCTTTTTGGAATAAGCTCCCGAGGTGGTATTTTCTTCATTGCAAATACAGTAGATACATTTTGAAACGACTCTAACTGAAACAGAGGTCTTACCCTAGACGTCCTTGGTCCTGGCTCATTACGGACTTTAAAGCTACATTTCACAATAAATGAAGGAAGGCTAAGTGTGCATCATACTTACTTGAATAATCAATAATTTTAATTTTCACCTCTGACTTGTAGAACAAGAACATTATTTTCCATTCAGATATAAACCTTAGTGAGTGTCATGCAGATTCATATTCATATTATTGGACAAATCACTGAATAGATTTTAAACTGGACCTTCAGCATAATTTAATGAAAAGCCCAAACCCTTAAACAACTATTCCCCAGCATCTAAAATTAATATATTTTAAGTGTTAAGTAGCTTACTTATTATTCTTTCCCCCACTGGGCTGCAACTCTGTTCAGGACTCTAGGATACAGATGCCGCCAACTTGCCTCAGAGGCATCAAATACTGAGCAGAGGAGAGGGGGGTTAAAGGTGCAGGGTGGTGGGTTATGGTTGTGCTTTGCTCAGACAAAGCAGAGCTGGGGTCAGGAAAAGGACAGCAATCCCAGAATGCAGAGCGGCACAGTCAGAAGACACTTCCTGTCTGTAGGCAGCCTGAGAGTCCATGGGCCGCCATCTTGGATGTTTAAAGGCTCAGAAAATGCAGTAGATGCAGGTAAGATGATTTTTATTGTGAGCAATCTGTATGTACAGGGTGGGGGAAACATACAAGATAGGCTCTTATTCACGATGAAGGTCCAGTTTAAACTGTTACATTGGGGTCGATTCAGCGCCATTTTTAAATATTACATTTTAGGTGAAAAATAAAATAGAATTGCCCATTTTACATATGGTGCTGAAAAAATACTACATACACAATGAAAATGAATAGCACTATTTACTCTAAAAACAGCAGTGCTCCTTTGCTAAATGTTAGGAGTGATTCAGCACCGAGTACAAAAAGTGCACTACTTTTTGTCTGGGAGTAAGAAGTGCCATTCACTTTCATTGTCTTTGTAGGGTTTGATTCAGCACCATTATCTATGTGCAATTTTTATGCGTTACTGGTTATACTGATTAGTGAGCCCCTGCAGTAAAAACACCCACCCTGTACCCCCTTTTGTAAAAGAGACACCATATTGCAAAAAGTGGGAGGATATACACCATCTTGCCAGTTGGCTCCAGTCTTTTCATATCCCCCTGAAGCTTACAAGGCTTCTCATTCTCCTTGGAAATAATTGACTAGGGAATTATTTTAGTATCCTGAGAGACTGGCTGCTTACAAGTCAACACACGCAATCAGATGCTGACTTTGACCTGTAAACAGCTGCACAAAGAACCAAACCTGTAACATTTCAATAAGGTGCATACAACTACTACCACTGTATTGCACATTTGGTATTATTCAAACCAATTGCACATCATTAAATCGACCTGCAGCTTTGCACAGTTGGAGAAAAAAACTCTTGCATCCATTCAAAGCTGAAATGCCACCTCACTGATTTTCTGGTGGTATTGGCCATTTTGGAGCTTCTTTTTCCAGCATCTCAGCCATGCTGCTGCCTGGATTCAACTGATATAACTGAAGTAACAGGAAAATCAGCAGCACTTCCTGTTTTCAGGCAGCTTGCAGATACTAGGGATGAGCGAACCGGTTCGGACGAACCGGAATTCGCTCCGAATTTCAGGGAAAATTCGATTCGGCACGAACCCGAATTTTTTTTGGTTCGTGCCGATCGAATTTTCCCTGAAATAAAAAAAAAAAAAATGCCGGCATGGTGGGAGCGGGCAGGCCGGCTGCGCTGTCAGCGGGCCAGCGGCGGCCCGTTGACAGCGTAGTCGGCCTGCCCGCTGCCACCATGCCGGCATTTTTTTTTCACATGAGCGATTCGTGAAAGTTCGATTCGGGCGAACTCGAATTTCTTGGGGAAATTCGGCGAATCGCCCGAATCGAACTTTCAAGAAGTTTGCTCATCTCTAGCAGATACACAAGCCACAATTGTGCTTCCAAAATTTACAACAGCAGGAGTGGGGTGAATTAAATTTTATGTGCAGCAATCTGAATTGCCCTGAGGAGGAATACATATGAGCACTGTTTGTTGTGTTGGTCTGGTTTAAGCCATTTTTGGCTCTTGGTCCACTTTAAGTGTGTATTGGTATTAGAAATCAAACAGTAGAACTAAAATGTAGCACCCCTAGAAACTATACTTTTACTTTTAATAACAGCTTCCTTCTTAATTCACTATGCCTACTGCCAAGGAAGCATCCACACTGAGCTTGAATAACTGCATGTAACTAGGGACCTAGTTATTCTAGCTAAAGACTAAGTGGGCCAACAGTCAAAAAATGAGTTAAACCAGACCAACACACGGTGCTCATATGCTTCCCTCCCCAGGGCAATTTAGATTGCTGCACATAAAAATGTATTAACTTTGTCCTAACTCCTCCTAGAAAATCAGCGAGGCTGTGTTTTTGCTTTATATGGATGCAGGAGCAAATATAAGTGCTGATTCAGTATCACGCATGCAAATTGGGCAAGTGAGTTTTGGAGAGTTTTCCTTTCCAAATGTGCAAGGCTGTTGGTCCGGTTTAAAACTCCTCTAAATGGCATCCTTTCCAAAAACAATTACGCTTGAGGGAGCACCCTAAGATGTCCCCATAAAAGCTGGTAAAACTAAACGAATTTGGATAAAAAATATTTAATTTATCTTGTTTAATTAATTTAGACATTTCTGTACAGCTAAACCAGTTATAGTATATAAAAAACGAATTTCTGAATTGTTACAGGTTTTATGCACAGGCTGATTGCTGGTTTTATTTTTTATTACTGTATATAGATTTTATAGAACTTGCTGGTCCATCTAAATTTACTCATAATAGTTATTTTGCAGCTGGATGGCAATTCAGAAACTGTTCACGAGTACAAATCTGACAAAAGAGAGAACTATGGGCCACTTTTTTAATTTTATTTTTATTTTTGCACTGAGCTCTGCTAAAACAAAGTTGTTGACTGAATGTAACGTTGTATAAAGACAGAATGAACTATAGATCACTAGGGCAAGAGCACAATGTTCTTTGAGGGACATAAAATACCACAAAGGCTCAAACCATAAGCTTGTTAGCCATTAAAATGTCTTCCAAGTTGAATAAAAAAGTATTGCAATTGCTTTGCTGATATTCAATGACTTTAAGAACTGGAAACTGTTCCTTAGATATCCAACATTCCATGATATTTCTATTTCTTAAATATTATGTATATCCATGGAATACTCTCCTAAGAAAGAAAAATAGCCAGGCATGACATTTTTTATGACTGCCATAAATTTTAGGAGTATATTACATCCCCAAAACCTGATCAGTGCTCAACTCCAGTACCTATTTATGATAGCTATAACCAAGCCAAATTAATCCATGTATGTTAAAATAAGATAGTAGGGATATATGTAATAACTCACCGCAGCCATACGCTCTTATATAGATGTTGCAAGTCATCAAACCATGAACTTTAGGGACAGCTAGTCATTAGCAATTCACTCCTACTGTTATGTATTTTATTGCTGCTTCAAAAAAAAACTAAATTGATTTTACAAATGAGTACAGATGCCTCTTAAAATTATTTAAATTTAGAAATAAAGTGCACTTAAATCTGTACCATGAATAAGGGCATAGGAAGCATTAGGCTATGCACCATCTATATTATGAACACTTGGCTTCCAAATAGAAGCATTAGACTTCTCACCATCCATATAATGAGCACTTGTCTTCAACATGGAAGCATTAAACTGCCCACCACCTACATTATGAACACTTGCCAAAGACAATATGAAAACATTAGACTGCCTGCCATATATATTATGAACACTTGTTGAAGACAATATAGAAGCATTAGACTGCCCACCATGTATTATATATTTTTAAAATTTGTCTTAGAAATATGGAAGCATTTGACTACCCATTGTCTATATTATGAACACTTGCCGAAGTCAATATGGAAGCTTTAGACTGCCCAACATCTATTGTATATTATGAGCATTTGTCTCAGCCAATATGGAAGAATTGGGCTGCCCACTTCTCTATATTATGATACCTGTCGAAAACAATATTGAAACACAAGAATGCCAGCCATCTACTGTATATTATGAACATGTGTTGAAGACAATATGAAAGCATTAGTATTGTCTTGGACAATAGGGGAGTATTAGATTGGACACTGTGTACAATATGAACACTTGTCCTGGACAATAGGAAACCATTAGAGTGGACACTATGTACATTATGAACACTTGTCTTGGACAATAGGGGAGTATTAGACTGGACACTGTGTATAATAGGAACACTTGTCTTGGACAATAGTGGAGTATTAGACTGGACACTGTGTATAATAGGAACACTTGTCTTGGACAATAGTGGAGTATTAGACTGGACACTGTGTATAATAGATACACTTGTCTTGGACAATAGTGGAGTATTAGACTGGACACTGTGTATAATAGGAACACTTGTCTTGGACAATAGGGGAGTATTAGACTGGACACTGTGTATAATAGGAACACTTGTCTTGGACAATAGGGGAGTATTAGACTGGACACTGTGTACATTATGAACACTTTTCTTGGACAATAGGGAAGTGTTAGACTGGACACTGTGTGCAATAGGAACACTTGTCTTGGACAATAGGGGAGTATTAGACTGGACACTGTGTATAATAGGAACACTTGTCTTGGACAATAGGGGAGTATTAGACTGGACACTGTGTACATTATGAACACTTTTCTTGGGCAATAGGGAAGTGTTAGACTGGACACTGTGTGCAATAGGAACACTTGTCTTGGACAATATGGAAGCATTAGACTGGACACTATGTACATTATCAACACTTTTCTTGGACAATAGGGGAGTATTAGACTGGACACTGTGTACATTATGAACACTTTTCTTGGACAATATGGAAGCATTAGACTGGACACTGTGTACACTATGAATAGAGATGAGCGAACTTTTGAAAAATTCGATTCGACTGATTCGCCGAATTTTCCGACAAAAATCGTTTCGACCCGAATTTATTCGCGACGAATCGCTATTAAAAACGGCTATTTCTGAGCCTCCTAGAGCCTCAATAGTGTTGTAAACCATTCTGCCTTGCTGTAACACGCATAGGATGCGTGCTGGGTTAGTTAAATAATACTTTGAATAAATATCACATGCAGATCAGAGGCATCGCTAATAGAATCGCAGAGCGGCACAATTGCAGAGAGTTGAAGTGGCATCACTATGAGGGGCAGGAGCCCAAACATTACTTTAAAGAGACACTGGGGTTGGCTTCAGGAGCCCAAAAATTGGATGATTCACACCCTGGAGTTGGCAGGAGTTGGCAGCAGCAGCAGCAGCAACAGGAGCCCAAACATTACTTTAAAGAGACCCTGGGGTTGGCTTCTGGAGCCCAAAAATTGGATGAATCACACCCTGGAGTTGGCAGCAGCAGCAGCAGGAGCCCAAACATTACTTTAAAGAGACACTGGGGTTGGCTTCAGTAGCCCAAAAATTGGATGAATCACACCCTGGAGTTGGCAGCAGCAGCAGCAGGAGCCCAAATATTACTTTAAAGAGACCCTGGGGTTGGCTTCAGGAGCCCAAAAATTGGATGAATCACACCCTGGAGTTGGCAGCAGCAGCAGCCCAAACATTACTTTAAAGAGACACTGGGGTTGGCTTCAGTAGCCCAAAAATTGGATGAATCACACCCTGGAGTTGGCAGCAGCAGCAGCACCAGGAGCCCAAACATTGCTTTAAAGAGACACTGGGGTTGGCTTCAGGAGCCCAAAAATTGGATGATTCACACCCTGTAGTTGGCAGCAGCAGCAGCAGGAGCCAAAACATTACTGTAAAGAGACCCTGGGGTTGGCTTCAGGAGCCCAAAAATTGGATGAATCACACCCTGGAGTTGGCAGCAGCAGGAGCCCAAACATTACTTTAAAGAGACACTGGAGTTGGCTTCAGGAGCCCAAAAATTGGATGATTCCCACCCTGGAGTTGCAAGCAGCAGCAGCAGCCCAAACATTGCTTTAAAGAGACACTGGGGTTGGCTTCAGGAGCCCAGAAATTGGATGAATCACACCCTGTGGAGAGTCATGTGGAGAAAAAGTAGCTTAGTTAGTAATATCTACATAAAATTATGAATAAACAAATGCAAACGTATTGCCAAAGTGAAGTTTTGTTTGAGGGTGTGTTTCCACCTTTTAATTAAATCAGAAACAACAAGGTATCATTGCCTCTGACTAATTAGCCCTCAAAAATTCTTGGAATTTTTAATCTGGAATCATGTCTGATCTGTCTTATCCGAAGAATATTAATAAAAAGTAAGAGTAACGTAAAGGATTTTTTATCAATACTTACTTGTGGTCCGATGCGGAGGAATGTCTGTAACTGGAGAGCAGCGCCTTAAATCTGTTTTGCACGATCCATCTTTCTTTAGTGTTGGTCTGGCCCCGTCATCAATCTACTGGAATACATCAGGCATTGTTGGGAGGAAAGCTTGGCTGATCCATGCGCCATTCATTTCCACGCAGGGCAGTCTCTGGAAAAAAAAAAGTATGTATAAACCAGGGTCTTTTTCATATAAAAACAAATGGTTATTTTTGCTTTTAAACCATATATTCCACAGCTTTACCAGTCATTGTGTCAGCCAATTAAGCAACTTTGTCTCGAAGTGCTGCAAAAGCAGTCCACTGCATCACAAGTGGCATCTGACACCCCCAGTCAACTGTCTGTTGTCTGTTGTTATGCTTTGGGTTCAGCTCCACTATCCATTGATGAAGATCTGATAATCATAAAATTCAGCAGCTACTGCCCAGCCAAGAAGTGATGAGGAGAGTGTCGTGAGAGGAGGTGTTGCAAGCCGAGGTAGTGGAAGAGGGTCCCTGGAGTCTGCGGTGGTGGCGGCGGCAGCAGCAGCAGCAGTGAATTATTGGGGACTGTTGATAGGAAAAATCAGCTACTCAGCGATGTGTCAGTTTTTCATGTTGCATCCACAATCCTGTGGAGAAAAAGTAGGTTAGTTAATATATATACATAAAATTATGAATAGACAAATGCAATAGTATTGCCAAAGTGAAGTTTTGTTTGAGGGTGTGTTTCCACCTTGTAATTAAATCAGAAACAACTAGGTATCATTGCCTCTGAATAATTAGCCCTCAAAAATTCTTGGAATTTTTAATCTTGATGTCTGAGGGATTTCTCCTCTCAGAAAGCGTCACCATAAGTCCAGCCTGCTGCATTACCCAGTGGTGGACCTTTCAGAGAACTGATGGCTTGTGCCGAGCCGAGGTGGAGAGTCCCATGGTATCATTGCTTTGCGAAGATGGCAGTGCCTGCCCTGTAAAATGTTGAACAGAAGGTGGGCCAGTCCTTTAGCCTGTCAGTGTGTACCAGAGTGCACAGTGTTGTCTACGTCTGGAGCTGTAACTATGGACTCATGGTGGACAATATATATCCTTTTAGGCCCCCTTGGTGATTGTGGTTTCACGCTGTTCTTCACATGGTTTTCCTTGAGTCACACATGGGAGGAACTACTAAAAATGAGAACTCAATCCATGAAATCATTGCTTAATCCACGAAAACAGCAAATTTGGACCCATGGTGACTGATACTTGGAAGAACATCTTGTTTGCGCTGCGACAAGGAAGCCAGAGTCATGCGTCCTGACATGGCACACCTGTTCAGTCTAGTTGTCAAGCGTTTCTGAAGTCTTGCCCCCGTCTGAAAGCATCCGAACAACAGGAAAGAAAGTTAGCATGCACTTCTGGCACTCCTACACCACCAAGCACAACCTTATTGAGCTTCAGCGTCAGAACGGTGTACCCCAACATAGTCTGATTTGCCATATTTCCACCCGTTGGAATTCCACCCTCCATATGCAGGATCCACTATAGGAACAGAGAAAAGCCATCACGGATTTCTGGATGATCCAAACGGATAGGGGGACACCCCTGTGTAAATTCAATGTAAACCATTGGCAGCTCATACGTGACACCGGCCGTTTGCTCAGGCCCTTTGAGGAAGCTACTTTATTAGACAGTTGCCAGGACTATGAGATGAGCGATGAGATTCCACTGCTTCATGTACTACAACACATGTTGGAAACCATGGCTGGTCAGGGCACTGGAGACATGGCACATACATTTCACAGCCACATGAAGCCTGTGGGGGCTGAAGTGGAGGAGGAGGAGGGGGTGGGGCACAGCAAACCACAGTTTAGGTTTCACAAAATGAAATTTTATCTAGTCATCTGACAGGAGAGGAGGAGCATTAGCAGCCACAGGAGCTAGAGGGTTGGGAGGAAGGCGAGACAGGACCCAGACACACTGTGGCAGTTTACAGTGGAGATGGAGACAGGTAGTCCCTCCGAGTCACTTGCACAAATGGCACGATGCATGCTCACATGCTTGCGTAGTGACCACAGAATTGTCTCCATTTGTCAGCGGGATGACTTCTGGCTCTCCAACTTATTGGACCCTCGCTTCCGGCACAAAATGGGGGCATTTTTTACGCCCACTGAGAGGGAGGACAAACTGACCTACTACAGAGACATCCCACGTAGTCGGGCGATGTCTATCTGTGCCATGGCCCATACTCCCGCAGGTCTGACTCGGGGGGACCTCTGCTACCACCTTCCACTGCCATGGCTGCTGGGGGGGTGGAAGGAGCAGCAGCAGCAGCTCCATCAGCAGCAGCCTCAGTCTTCAGTCGCTAGTGAGTAGCTTTCTACACCCGCATAGTGAGTCTACTCATGAGCAGCAGGAAGACCTGGAGCTGGACCTCAAACAGTAGGTCATGTCATACCTTGACATGACCATGCCAACACACCTTCAGGATCCACTGGATTTGCTGGGAAGCCAAACTTGACTTGTGTCCGCAACTAGCAGAGTTTGCCCTGAAAAAGCTGTACTGGCCGGACAGTAGTTGATTTAGATGGCAACTGGGCTGCTCTATATAATGAAGCAAAATGGCAAATTTACCTCACAATATAAGCTATTGCCCCTCAGATTTACACAGGGGCTGCTCTATATAATGGTGCAAAACCATGAATTTACCTCATAATATAAACTATTGCCCCTCAGATTTACACAGGGGCTGCTCTATATAATGAAGCAAAATGGCAAATTTTCCTCACAATATAAGCTATTGCCCCTCAGATTTACACAGGGGCTGCTCCATATAATGGTGCAAAACCATGAATTTACCTCATAATATAAACTATTGCCCCTCAGATTTACACAGGGGCTGCTCTATATAATGAAGCAAAATGGCAAATTTACCTCACAATATAAGCTATTGCCCCTCAGATTTACACAGGGCCTGCTCTATATAATGAAGCAAAATGGCAAATTTACCTCACAATATAAGCTATTGCCCCTCAGATTTACACAGGGGCTGCTCCATATAATGGTGCAAAACCATGAATTTACCTTATAATATAAACTATTGCCCCTCAGATTTACAGAGGGGGTGCTCTATATAATGCAGCAAAATGGCAAATTTACCTCACTATATAAGCTATTACAGCTCTATATAAATAAAAATAAATACATAAAAAAAGGGCCTGTAGAAGCTTATTTAGCTAGGGTGACATGTGCTGGTTTGGGATGCCCATATGGGCTAGTGTTTTGGCAGCAGTACAAAAACCAATGCAAAATGCAATAGCTTAATAAAGCTGATGCTGATCAACACTTATTTAGTATAACAGATGGGGTGCAACATGCAGGTTTGGGATGCCCTGCGGCCTGGTGTATTTAAAGCAGACCAAAACCAATTCAAAATGCAATAACTTAATAAAGCTGAGGCTGTAGATGCTTATTTAGTATAAACAGGTGCAGCTTTGGGGTGCCCTGCGGCCTGGTTAAATGAAAGCAGTCAAAAAGGAAGTGCAAACTGAAGTAGCTTAATGAAGCTGATGCTGATCAACGCTTATGTTGTATACCAGATAGGGTGCAAGGTGCAGCTTTGGGGTGCCCTGCGGCCTGGTTTATTAAAAGCAGTCAAAAACAAGTGCAAACTGAAGTAGCTTAATAAAGCAGCTGATGCTGATCAACGCTTGTATCTGTATAACAGATAGGGTTAAAATAGCATGTGCCTTGGGATGCCCGTGTGGCCTGGTATATTTCAAGCTGAACAAAAAGTAACAATAATCCAAGTATGAGAAATGCTTGTGCTTAACATATAGGGTTAATCAGCATGTGCCTTGGGATGCCCGTGTGGCCTGGTATATTTTAAGCTGAACAAAAAGTAACAATAATCCAAGTATGAGAAATAATTTTGACCTTCTTTACAGCGCCATACTTTGAAAAAAATCCTTAATTTCATGCCGATCAATCCAAAGGTCAATGCCCCCAACAAAAATAGTGTTCGGCATAAGTTTTCCTTCTGGAAGGACGTAACCTTTAGTTTACATGGTTGGGGTAGGTTATCTTACAAATTGGGATACCCCAGGCAGCAGTGTCATTGAAAGAGAGAGATTGTAATGCAGGCCATACGCAAGCAGAGAAACTCAGGCTGCAACAGGCCTCTTTAGTTTACATGGTTGGGGTAGGTTATCTTACAAATTGGGATACCCCACTGTATATGAAACCGAATATAATGCACACCCAAAAGTGGACAATCAGCATCCAAGAGGCCTGCTTAGTTTAAATAAGAGAGCTGCTTAGCTTAAATAAGAGAGCTGCTTAGTGAAAATAAGAGGCCTGCTTAGTTTAAATAAGAGAGCTGCTTAGTGTAAATAAGAGAGGTAGGTTATGTTATGTTACAGAATGGGATGCCCCGAAGCAGACTTGAGATCAGTATATATGCACAGCAAGAGTGGATAAGCAGGCTCAAACAGGCCAAATTACTTTAAATAACTGTGCAGCTTACAGTAAATGCAGAGGCTAATGGTATGTTACAGAATGGGATGCCCACAGCAGACTTGAGATCAGTATATATGCACACAGCAACAGTGTGTAAGCAGGCTGAAACAGCCCAAATTACTTTAAATAACTGTGCAGCTTACAGTGAATGCAGAGGCTAATGGTATGTTACAGAATGGGATGCCCACAGCAGACTTGAGATCAGTATATATGCACACAGCAACAGTGTGTAAGCAGGCCCATACAGCCCAAATTACTTTAAATAACTGTGCAGCTTACAGTAAATGCAGAGGCTAATGGTATGTTACAGAATGGGATGCCCCAACAGCCAGCAGTGCACCTGTGAGCAGTACTACTATGCACAGCAAAAGTGTCTTTATCAGGCCAAATGACTTTTAGAATAAGTGCAAAGGGTTATAGTAAATAGAGGCTTGTGTAGTCACAGAATGGGATGCCCCAACAGCCAGCAGTGCACCTGGCAGCAGTAGTACTATGCACAGCAAAAGTGTCTTTATCAGGCCAAATGACTTTTAGAATAAGTGCAAAGGGTTATAGTAAAGAGAGGCTTGTGTAGTCACAGAATGGGATGCCCCAAAAACCAGAGAGCACCTGGCAGCAGTAGTACTAAGCACAGCAAAAGTGTCTTTATCAGGCCAAATGACTTTTAGAATAAGTGCAAAGGGTTATAGTAAAGAGAGGCTTGTGTAGTCACAGAATGGGATGCCCCAAAAACCAGAGAGCACCTGGCAGCAGTAGTACTAAGCACAGCAAAAGTGTCTTTATCAGGCCAAATGACTTTTAGAATAAGTGCAAAGGGTTATAGTAAAGAGAGGCTTGTGTAGTCACAGAATGGGATGCCCCAAAAACCAGAGAGCACCTGGCAGCAGTAGTACTAAGCACAGCAAAAGTGTCTTTATCAGGCCAAATGACTTTTAGAATAAGTGCAAAGGGTTATAGTAAATAGAGGCTTGTGTAGTCACAGAATGGGATGCCCCAACAGCCAGCAGTGCACCTGGCAGCAGTAGTACTATGCACAGCAAAAGTGTCTTTATCAGGCCAAATGACTTTTAGAATAATTGCAAAGGGTTATAGTAAAGAGAGGCTTGTGTAGTCACAGAATGGGATGCCCCAACAGCCAGCAGTGCACCTGTGAGCAGTACTACTATGCACAGCAAAAGTGTCTTTATCAGGGCAAATGACTTTTAGAATAAGTGCAAAGGGTTATAGTAAAGAGAGGCTTGTGTAGTCACAGAATAGGATGCCCCAACAGCCAGCAGTGCACCTGGCAGCAGCAGTACTAAGCACAGCAAAAGTGTCTTTATCAGGCCAAATTTCTATTAGAATAAGTGCAAAGGGTTATAGTAAATTGAGGCTTGTGTAGTCACAGAATGGGATGCCCCAACAGCCAGCAGTGCACCTGGCAGCAGTAGTACTATGCACAGCAAAAGTGTCTTTATCAGGCCAAATTTCTATTAGAATAAGTGCAAATGGTTATGGTATTAAATAGAGGCTGGTGTAGTCACAGAATGGGATGCCCCAAAAACCAGAGAGCACCTGGCAGCAGTAAGACTATGCACAGCAAAAGTGTCTTTATCAGGCCTAATTTCTATTAGAATAAGTGCAAATGGTTATGGTATTAAATAGAGGCTGGTGTAGTCACAGAATGGGATGCCCCAAAAACCAGAGAGCACCTGGCAGCAGTAAGACTATGCACAGCAAAAGTGTCTTTATCAGGCCTAATTTCTATTAGAATAAGTGCAAATGGTTATGGTATTAAATAGAGGCTGGTGTAGTCACAGAATGGGATGCCCCAAAAACCAGAGAGCACCTGGCAGCAGTAAGGCTATGCACAGCAAAAGTGTCTTTATCAGGCCTAATTTCTATTAGAATAAGTGCAAATGGTTATGGTACTAAATAGAGGCTGGTGTAGTCACAGAATGGGATGCCCCAAAAACCAGAGAGCACCAGGCAGCAGTAAGGCTATGCACAGCAAAAGTGTCTTTATCAGGCCTAATTTCTATTAGAATAAGTGCAAATGGTTATGGTATTAAATAGAGGCTGGTGTAGTCACAGAATGGGATGCCTCACAGCAGACTTGAGATCAGTTCAGTATATATGCACAGTTAGTGTATAAGCAGCCTGAAAACGCTAACAAAGCCAGTCAGCCAGCCAGTAACACTCAGGCTGGATGAAAAAAAAAAATCTCCCTGTGACTGCCTCCGATTTTTCCTAACTTTCCCTGCTTTTCGCTGACTTTCTGTCTGTCTCCTGCCTGTCTCCTGCCTGTCTCCAGCCTGTCCCTGTCTGTCCCTGTCTGTCTAACTGTCTCTCCCTGCCTACAGCAGCGTCCTGTCTCTCACGAATGCAATAGAGAAATGAGGAAAAGCAAGATGTCCGCCGACTTAAATAGCGCTGTGACGTCACCGGGCTTGCTGGCTGCTGATAGGCTGCATGTGACTGTCCCAGCTTGCACTGGCGCGGGGTTGATGTCTGGACATGTCCCGTCCGCCATCTTAGAATGCCTGTAATGTAAATGAATGGATGTTAAAGGAAAACTTCGAGCGATCGAATCGCGGGGAAATTCGGATTCGATCCGAATCGAATTTTTCATGAAATTCGGATCGAATCCGGGTTCGTCCGGATCGATTCGCTCATCCCTAACTATGAACACTTGTCTTGGACAATATGGAAGCATTAGACTGGACACTATGTACATTATGAACAATTGTCTTGAAGAGTTTAAAAGTATTAAGTATTATTCTTAAATCCCAGAAGGAAGAGATTCCAACCCCTTAAAAGGCCTGTAAAGCAAAAGTGCTGTACTGGTATATCCATTGGCATTGGCATTCCAATTGTGCAAAACATGGGGGTCGATTCAGAGCCAGGTGACAAAACTCACTATTAGTTTAGTTTTCTCACCTGGCTCTGAATCGACCCCATTGTCTGCCATGAAATCAAGCCAAATAAAAATAATAATAAGCAAGTTTATATTATAACATGGGCTACAATGGTATATGTTAACAACAATATACTTGACATGCACTCATTTTGTAATATTTTTCAAACATGTAGAAGTTTAACTACCAAATAAAGTTTAACTCCATTACTGTCAAGTCTGCATTTGCATGTCACAATAAGAAAGATCATTTTATATAATAAGCCTTATTAATCTGCATTGTAATCACTTAAAAAGTAAGTCTATAACATCTATCTACTGAGCCTACTGCCTATTTAAAAAAAAATATGGCTGGCACTTTATAGAAAAGTTAAACAAATATAGATATCTGACACGGCAAAGAGCTTGCTACTGTAAATGTGGTAGCTGTCTAGCTAACATGATGCTGACCTGGAATAAGTTACAGATCGAGAGATCAGAAGTGCATGCATGCTCCAGGTAGGGTTACCACCTCGGCTGAATGGTTAGATACTTTTAATAGCTGGAGCCAGTAATTATTTAACTGCCTTGTAGGATTTTATATTTTTGTGATGCAGCACAGGCATCTTTTTAATAAAAGCCTGGTACAAATTTCATCATGGGTAAAAATGTGTTGCCCTTGAATAAATACATTTTGGCCTATATGTAAGAAAAAATCCCACAGCTATCTAATGCTATGTTTTAGTTTATTTCATAAGGCATAATTTGATAATTAGTAGATGTTCGCTAAGCGATTATAAGTAGTCAAACACCAGTTAGTGTAACTTTTACTTGCATTAAATATATAGTTACTGTAGCATTTGAGATTTTAAAAAGCAAGCAAAATGAAAATTGCACTAGTTAAAGTTTTGGAATTAGTGATGCTAAACTACTACTATAACTTATTTTTAGGATCTAAAGTACTTAAAGTGATTGTCCAGGAAAAAAACTATGCTCATCTTTGGTCCCCAGCATCTTCTCCCTCAGGCTCTTGTGTTAAAAATTGTATCGAAAAGACACACTCCCTACATCTAACATTGATCAGACATGGTGGCCTTCATTAAGGCAGACTAACATCACTTTGCATGTACACTGAATTAATTGCAATGGAGAAGCTGTGCTGATACTGCATCTGCACACCCCTTCAGTTGCAATAGATGGAGTGGGAGTTAAGAGGGGGGAGGGATTCCATCTTGGAAGATGCAGAGACTAAAGACCGGTGCAAAGTGATGCAATGCTCTTTCTTAAGTATCGGTAAGTTTTACAACTTGTCTGGAAACTCTATTGCCAGACAATGTTTAAGCATTTTGCACTACATATGTTTATAAGTGATTTTTGCAGGATTTACAGGAAAATTACAGAAGACAGACAGACAGAAGATGGGTTTTGTGTGTATGTGGGGAAACATTTTTTAAAAAACTTTTTTTTTTAATTTTGTAAAAAAACACCTGTTTTTGCCCAGAAGACACCCCAAAATCAAAAGAATGAGAAGAACTTTCAAATAAAGTAAAACTAACTGCACCTTGCAGTTAACCTCTTCCTGACATATTATGTACTATTACGTCATGTTCAAATGGAGCTTCCCACAATTCCTGTGTAGCACCTAAAGGGTAAATAAACTTTCTTAAAATGGTTTTGCATATGCTGAAGGGTATCATTTTATAATTGTATGGGAGTGCCTGACATATAAGGGCTGGTTCACAGCCAGGCGAGAATTCTCACTCCTTTATTAGGAGAGAAAACTGTCATCAACTTACATTGTCTACTTGGGGCTGATTCAGAGCCAGGTGAAAATTTAAACCCAGTAGACAATGAAAGTCAGTTGCAATTCTCTCTCCTAAAAAAGGAGTGAGAATCTTCACCTCAGGCCTGAATCGACCACATAGTCCTTCTAGAATCATCCAACCAAATGTAATCGAAAATCTTTCTGTGGTGGAAAGGAGTTAATTATCAAGGCTGCTTTTTATTTTTAAGGGTTAAACCCTTAAAAATAGCAAAAAAACTCTGTGGGGTCACCCTATCTC
Organism: Gastrophryne carolinensis; assembly: GCA_027917425.1. NCBI lineage: Eukaryota > Metazoa > Chordata > Amphibia > Anura > Microhylidae > Gastrophryne > Gastrophryne carolinensis. The sequence continues at coordinate 222,851,999 of CM051237.1, forward strand.
CAGCTAAACCAACCCAGACACCAGCTATGTGGGCTGACCAGGGTATGGAGGGCAAGTGGCCAGACCCCGACCCTGAATGCTACCAGTCCACATAGCCCACTCGCACACCAGGCTCTTCAGCCCCCCTGACCTTTGAGAATGCAGGTAAAGGGGTGGGGGGTGGTTGCAAGTTACCTGCTTCCTTACCTTACCTCACTTGCCCCTTTTGCCCTTTGAACTGGTAAATGGGTCTTAGGACCCCTTACAAGTTCACAAAGGGTTGAGTATAAAACACACACAAGTTAGTAATCTCCTCCCCCACTTACCTCTTTCCATTGCTGGGTGCTGTCCTACTCTTTCTGCTTTCTGACAGCCGGAAGTGAACGGTGGAGGCCGGGCGCAGAACAGAGCATAGAGGGGGGTCCTCTTCCCTACTCCTGCCTTCCGCTGCTCACTCCGGGCCTCGTTGCTCCCTCCTGCTTCAGGGAGGGGCCTTCCATACCAGCGGAGTGAGTTGACATCAGCACACTCAACGGTATAAACATCCCCTCCTGCAGGGAGGGGAGCTGTCAGAAGCCGCGTGGGGCAGAGAATTGGTGTTCTCTGCCCTGCTGAAGACCGGAGGATCAGAGGCCCTTCAGGGTATGAGGAGACCCCTTGCACTGGATCCTGGATGAAGCTTTTTTTTAGGGGAAAATTCCAGGTACGTAGAATCTACGGGGCTGACAATTAATTGTTGGGGAAGCAGCCATGTAGATTCTACTCTTCTGGCAATTCAATGGACACTTCTGTGAAAGTCATATAAAATGCAAATTATCTTTACTAATAAAAAAAAGAAGCTAAATAGTAATGCAAACAATTAGTCATTATTTTCTTCCATTGTTTTGCTATCTTCTCCCAAGAAAGGGATATATGTGTTATTGCTTTTCATTTATATGTAGGTTAAAAAAAAATCAAAAAAGTTAAGGGGATATCTTAACCAAGTGACAGTGCATAAAGAAAAAAGGTGGAATAAAAGAAACAGCCATAAGCACAGTTACCGCATGTTTCATCCCCAAAGTACCCCTCCACCAATTGTAATAAATTCTCAGTTATTTGAATGCAGCTCCTAGGCACAGGTTATACTTTAAGTATTTATGAATGTATAGGACTGTTAATGTCACAAACTGCAGTCACATTTATTCATCTTGGTGACAATGACAACCAAAATGTGACGCGATTATAAATTCATCTCCTTTAAAAAATACATGAATCCGCTGTTCTGACTTGCAAACAAAAGACACAAAAGTTCATTGTTATGATTTTTCTATAACTAAGAAAGAACATCTACCGTGAAAAAATCTTAAGCACTATTATGTGGCAAAATACATAATGTTCTTAGACGCTTCATTATCACACAGTGCTTTAGAATGCTATACAGGCTACAACATGTTTATTGAGTTTATTGTTTATTGCAGATGTATTAACCCCATGCTGATGTTGTGGAATAGCATGCAGATGTAACTACCTACCAGCTGCCATCTTGACACACCCCTGAGAGCCCTGCTTATCAAAATTGCCTTAAATCTATGTGCAATCTGCGATCATCCCTTATTTCTAGTCAGAAGTAGTAGTAGAAGCCATCATCTGTAATGACACATCATTGCTCTGCTCAAAGCTGAGAACTCCAAGATACATTATAGATAGATTAATTACATTGTCTGAATGCTCTGCGGCTGCCGCACGATTGCCATGACATGAAGAAACAAATGTAACATATTCCCCCTCACACAGAATTCCTCTAGCAGCTGTTTATTCCATGTGTGTGTATGTGTATAGAATGATAGATAGGGTTCCCCATATTTCTGAGTCTTATACAATATCTCTCTCATTTTGGTGTAAATTGTTGCTGGCACAGCTCCCCCAGGCTCCCCCCAGACTGCCAGGCGTTTAGACAGATGGCCACTCCCATGTTATTCTAAGAGCACATCTATTCCACAACATCTGCATGGGGTTAACGTGGACCAAAACCCACCCTGGAGTCTATTAGACTCCAGGACTGGCTCATTCCCTCACCCTGTGGCAGCCAGATTTGGGGTGCCCCACTGCGTTAAAAATCCAGGTCACCCAGGAAACTCACCTTCTCCCTGCTCCTACAGTGCATGTGTGAGCAGTGGCCATCTGCTATACCTTTAGCAGGGCATGCACCTGCGCCAGACATTTGTGGATGACTGGTGTAGGCACACACTCTGTTAGAGGGCAGTGGGGATGCGGCTGCCAGTGCGCTCTTATCCACTCAGCTAGACTTGGATGGAGCTGAGCCTTAGATGAGCCTTATACGATGATTTTACATTAACTTTTACATTTACAGTCGAGCACCGTGATTGAAAAAGAGGCCCTGCATGCACCGTAGAACCGGGGAAAGGATTTAATGGGTGACCTGGGGGAGTTTCACACAGCAGGGCATCCCACAGTGGGGCGCCCCGGGGCCAAGGACCAAAACTTTTACATTTACAGTCGAGCACCGTGATTGAACAAGAGACCCTGCATGCATCGTAGAACCAGGGAAAGGATTTAATGGGTGACCTGGGGGAGTTTCACACAGCAGGGTGCCCCGGGGCCAAGGACCAAAACTTGGTATAGTCAAAATCACGGGTTTTGGTCCACTCAAGTTTATGCCACTGAGTTAGTGGTTTAAGGAAGCAATTTATGAAACTTTTTTTTGATTGAAGACCCGCTTTAAGTATTATTCTGGGTCACCCTTAAGTATGATCTTTGGGCCTAATATTGTTCAAAAACGATAAGAAGCAAAAGATTACTGGATCTTAAAGAAATATGGAAAAGCAATGTTTGTAAAACCCATGCACTCCGTTTGCTTTACTCCCACTGGGTGTAAACCTTGCCCCCCCCCCATCTTTCTTACGTACCTCTTAATATCTTTTGCAATCATTTGTACATTTGTCTAAACATCAACCAAATGTCTGCTTCTCGGCCACTTCTTAGCCCTAGGGGATGAAGAAGAACATTGCAAAAACATGGACTAATATTAAAAATCCTCATAAATATTCCAGGTAGAAAGAAGACGTGTCCCTTACACCTTGCATAAAAAAGAAAAAAATTAGTAGCAACAATTACATGTACCATAGATGCATATACCATTCCACATTTACAGAAATGGACTGCCCAACTCTAATGGCCTGTTTTCCGAACTAGCCTGTGCTGGAATATTTGCTTTTTGGTGTTTCAGTACTGCAGAAGATTATAGATGTTTTTACACATGTAGCTTTGGGCATATATGACAGTGGTTATTGTTACTGTTTCTAAAAGGTTGTCTCAGCAGACGAGCAGCTAGAATGAAGCCGCTCTCCATTTATAAAAGTGGAATGGTTCAAAAATGTGTCACCTCTGTTTATACTTTCCTCTAGGAAAACAACATATATATTATATAACATGTGACCCCTCTTCTTGCTTTCTTGCGTTCTAGCTTGTTTATATGTATGTTTAAAAAAGGACAATTTCACAATAGTGTTCCGTAAAGCCATGACGGTGTAGAGGACACACAGGAGGAACCTTAACTAAGCAAATATGAGGCTATACTCTGCACCCCTAGCTTGAGCCAACCTAGGTGGCTGGTTACCTTTGCAAAATCTAGGCTCATTTCTGACCTTTGCTTTATTGTTGCCCTGCCAGCTCTGTCAGTTCCTCAGTACATGCTCTGCCAACTAAAGGTTCAGTATCATCAGTTGCCACACATTAAACTGGGCCAACACCCTTACAAGAATAAGTGCTCATATGCACTCATTTATCTTTTGGTAACTCCCACCAAGGTCAAATATCCCCCTTCAATTGGGTCCTATGGAGCTGCCAATAGCCTGCAAAGAGGAAGTGTCTCTGGGCTGCCTGCCGCTATGCAATGTGGGTTATGCTGGATAAATCCAGGCCGAAGTGCTGGTGGGAAGCTGGGAAAGGAAGGTTTCCTGGGTGCTGCAAGATGACAGAGACCAGGAGAAAATCAGTGAGGCAGTATTTCTGCTTTGAGTGGATGCAGGAGCAAATGTAAGTGCCGACAATGATTTAGTATCATACATGCAGATGGGGCAAGTGAGTTCTGAGGATTTTTTGTTTCAAATGTGCAAGGCTGTTGGTCCGATTTAAGTAATGTAAATGTCAGTTACTTACATTCCATGTTAACTGAAATCTACATTATCAGTGATAAACATGTTGCAGAGAAACATGACACCTAACTTTGCAGTGTGCAATATGAATAACAAATGTCCGATTTTACAGATGGATAGAGGAAATAAGGATGCTTGTAATATGTGTGCAATTAATAGGTTTTCTCATCCCCGAAAAAAAATATCTGCCAAGCAACATAGATTTTTTGCTGGATAAGTGCAGTATCATTAGGGACTGGAATTGAACAATCCTATTAGCTGATTGCTGGTGTTATCTTTGATAAACTAGTAAGGAACAACACTGAGACTCTAGATACCCTGATAACCAGTGATCCCCATAGCTAATTATAACAATGTGCTTCTCAGGATGATTCCCTAGCTCAGAATTTGTCACAAGATAAATAACCTTAGTGGGAATGCAGTCTTAAGCGATGAGTTGAACACAACGCTATTTATTAGCTATATATATGTTTCCATTGTTTTGTTTGTGGTTTATAGTGAATCACAATGAGGCACATGCACCGTATGATCTATCTTTTATCACAGGGGGCCACTAGAGGTTTTTTAGGTCAGTTTACTGTAGCATCTTTTTTTTTTTACCAGAACACACATGATCTCGTTCTCTAACGTTTTCATTTTTATCTGTTATTCCTTAGTGCATTTAAAGGTGGTTGCTGTTTTCTTATAAGCAAATGAAGCATGAGACTTATTTGATATGTTTTTAGGGTGATCCAGGTATACCAGGGGATCAAGGTCCAAGAGGAAAAACCGGACCGCCAGGAGAAAAGGGGGATATGGGGCCTGCTGGACATTATGGACCACCTGGTGACAGGGGCACGCCAGGTCAACCGGGAAAAGATGGGCAGCCAGGACCACCAGGACCCCCAGGAATAACGGTAATAACTTCAGTAGCATTTTCAAACCTTTTAAGGTTCATTTTGATTAAGAAATATACGATATTTTGTTTGGCAGGGGAGGAGGGGGATTTTGTGTTCAGTATTATTTACAGCATGTTCCTGCAGCTGGGCTAGGACATATTTGGGGATCTTATTTCTGACCACAAGAACAACAGTGAGTTCTGACTCTAAAGGGACTCAAGGGACAGTCATGGCAATAATAAGAGAGCAAGGATCTCACTTGTGCAAGCTTGTGCATTGTGCCTCGCCTCCATGGTCTGGGCTCCTTTTCCTGCAGCGCACTATAGATGCTTTAGCAGAACTCTATAGTTTGCCCCTCTATACTTTTCTATTTGTCCATGACCACTTGAAAAAATGTTGTCACAAGGACCTCCCTGTCCCTCAGCGTTTCCAGTGGAAGAGTGCCTGGCACCCACTGTGGTCGCTTTCTGGGCTCACACACACCGAGAGGAACAAGGGTGGTTGTGTGACCTCATTTGGAGTAGGATTGGGAAGAAAGGAAAGGAGGGGCGAACTTTGAAGACCCGCTACAGCAGCTACAGCCAGTTGCAGGAAATGGAGGAGGCACATGAGACAGGTTTCAGGTGAGTTCCTCGCTACCTTATAATTGCCATTGACTGGACTGTTCCTTTAAAGTGGACCTTCACCCTGAATGAGAGCCTATCTTATATGTTTCCCCCACCCTGTACATACAGATTGCCCACATTAAAAGTAATCCTACTGCATGTTATGAGCCTTTACACATCCAAGATGGTGGCTCATGGAGCATCAGGCAGCCTACAAACAGGAAGTGTCTTCTGACTGTGCCGCTCTGCATTCTGGGATTGCTGTCCTTTTCCTGACCCCAGCTCTGCTCTGTCTGTGCAAAGCACAGCTATAACCCTCCTCCCTGTACTTTATCCTGCTCTTCTCTCCTCAGTATGTGATGCTTGTGAGGCAAGATGGCGGCGCCCATATCCTAGAGTCCTGAACATAGTTGCAGCCCAGTGGGGAAAAAAATAATAAATAACTGACTAAAAACTTAAAATATATTAATTTTAGATGCTGGGGAATAGTTATTTAAGGGTTTGGGCTTTTCATTAAATCATGCTGAAGGTCCGGTTTAATATTAACATAAAACATGCAAACAAAACACTGAATGCTCGGCATTTATTTTCTACACCTCAGGAAAGCAAAGAATGAACTCTCAGTGGTTCTGTATAACAGGATACCATTTCAAATAATTATTACAAAACTAACGTTTGGGGACCCAAACATCAGTGTTTAAAAAAGAACATTATTTTGCAATTTAACATTTACTAACCACATCATCTCAGCTTTGTATTTGAACAGAGGTGTAGCTAGACTTTCTAGCAAAGATTCGAAATGGCCCACCTGTGCTCAGACCCCCCTTTGGCGCCCGCCTGACCTGTTGCTCGTGGAGCACATGCCCCCCTGCCCCTCCAGCTAGGCCCCTGCTTTGAAGATCTACAAGCCCTTTTCATTTACTTAGCTGAACAAAAAATTCTCGTTAATCGCTTGATGGTTGCAATGTGGAAACAGAAGTCGCTCCCAAAAAATGTATTTTACTATGAGAATGAGAATCGAACTAGCAATCGCTCTAGTGACGGATTGACCAACAAGTCTTTGGCATATAAACCAGTTGCTGCCTATCTTCTTAAAGAAGTGCTATCACAAGAAAATTCCCCCATCCAAATAAATATGCTGGGAGGAGGCGTCAGTTATACACTCGTCATCAAGAAATATCCAGCAAGGCTTGTTTCTTTCTTTTAATGGATGGAAGAGGAGTTTTATTCAGTTTTGCAGTATCAGCCCCTTTCACTAGCTGACATGTTTATATGTTTTTTTACACAATTTTGCAAGACACCTCCTTTACAGTTTTCTACAAGACTTGTCTTTGAGTACCTACAGGTGGAGAGAAATGACACATAGTTGATCTGAAAAGGGGCAGAACCAGCAGGGATTCCTAGGCAGGATCTACTCGACATACTCTTAATGAAGACTATACAAAGCTCATGGACACCCCTGTGGGTGAAAGATATCTAAACCCTTGTCTTTTGTTCTTTGGGACATACAATGCATTGTTTAAATCGGGAGCAGCTTACCTGAGGTTGCCACCCCTCCCCATGTTCTACACTTGAGGTTACAGGGCAACTTCAGGTTGTCAAGCTGCTCCCAATTTATCCATCGCATTGTATGTCCCAAAGGGGGTTCCCATAGATTAGAGTTAGGACTACATCTTACAGAGGCACCGTGGCCTTTGGTGGTGCAGCTTTTAGATTGTAGCTTTGGTTGCAAGCTAACAGGGTTGCGTGCTTTGGCCCCTTTTAGACTTGGGTATCTTCATGCTATTCCACAACATCTGAATGAAGTTAAGAATTAAGGGTTCAGTCCAGTCTCTGTACTTTCTTCCAAGACTGTCAAATAAGCTGCTTTTTTTATATAATCCTATTATTTAAACAATTTTGATTTGGCCATTATTATTAAGGGGGCTCCAGTAGAAATTGTAATAGCTGGAAACTAAGAAAGCAGCAGAGAGGGATGGGAAAACTGTTTCCTTCACCCCAAGAGCACACAGGTTCCCTCTCCTTCTATCCCAGCTGCCAGCCAGGCAGGCAATATTCTTACTTACACAGTGAAATACATTTTGCAACATTACTCTCGTACATGTAATTGTTCATAAGGATACTGAAAAGGGATGGACAATTAGTAACATACTTTTCTCCTTTGCCATTCCAGCAAGGGGGACTTCTAGTGGAATTACAGTATAGCGAGTGTGCGAGTCAGAGATGAATGGGCAAGTGTTCACATGGGACCTAAAAGCTGTTACCGTGTGCTGCACAACTTTTCATGATTCATTTCCGCTCATCAGATCAGAATCTCCTTCAGCATGTGACCGAATATTTTACCGACTAGTAACCTGACAAAGAAAATAACAATCTAGAAATAGGCATTCTAGGGTCGTATTTTTTTTTAAAGATATTCTTCTGCCATTTCAAATGCAAAGATTTATTGTAGTCCTTGCTTTACTTTTGTTTCAATTATGCAAATAACCACAATAACTTTCTTTGCAGACACAGAATATTTCATTTGAAGAACTGAAAAAATATATTAAACAAGAAGTTTTACGAATATTTGAAGGTAAGGGAGGCTGAGAAAAATATGAATAACTCATCCAAGCTACTAACTATCATTACCTTCTTTACTATATGTATGATGTCTCTGTATAGTGCTCTCTGGGAGTTTTTCATTCACTTTCATTCACTTTCTTTTTTGTTTGTGTTATTGTATCTGCATACTATTGCTTTATGTCAACTCCTTACTGATCTGTTACTTAAAGAGAACCTATTTTAATCCGTGGGGCATCCTGGTTTGAGAATGCAGGTAGGTTGATACCCCCTGTCATCTGAACTGCTAGAGTGTTCATTGGGACTACTTACTAATTCAAAAGGGCTAAAAGTTAAATCAAATACTATTCCCCTCCCTAGTCCAATGGTTTATTAACCCTTCTAGTGCCAGCTATGTGAGTCTCACATAGCAGCCTCTACTCCACTTAAGTGCCAGCTACGTGAGACTCACGTAGCTGACTTTAAACCGCCACAGTAAAAAAAATAAAAAAGTAAAATACTCTTTGGATCCAGACGATTCTCCTCTTTAATTTAGTGCCATCCGATCCCCCGTAGGGGCTCTGATGGCTCCAGGAGAGCCCCTGGAATAGCACCCCCCGCTTCGGCAGCAGCAGCTGCTAATGGAAAAAAAAAATAAAAATTACATTTACCTACCTGTGGCCGCGCTGCCTCCCGATGGGCCTTCTCTTCACTGGGGGGGCCTCCAATCGCCCCCCCCAGCCTCTTCCGTGGTGAGGAGAGGGCAGAAATTGCCCTCCCCCCCACATCGCGACTGCTAGCCCCGCGCCCTGGGTGACATCATTGTGATGTCACCAGCAGCCGGCTTCATAATACTGGCACCCGAGACTCTGAATCAGTCTGCTCGGGTGCTTGGAGGAGAGAGGAGGGGAGGGGGAGAGGGCTGTGATTGCCCCCCCTCCCCAGGCTCTCTCCTCCAAACATCTGAGCAGACTGTCAGCTGTCATCGCAGATCGCCGGGGGACAGAGGATCGGAGGTGAGTAAAGTAAAAAAAAAAAAAAAAAAATAAAGATAATTTTTTTCACTTTGTGTCTGTGTCTTTTTTTTTTTTACATTTAACCCCTTGTGAACTGGTAAAGGGTCCATGAGATCCCTATCTACCTGCTACCTGCAACTAGCGGGTGACTTGCCATTAACCCCCAGCACTCCCATTACCTGCTTCCCCAAAGCCCGGGGGGGGCAGAACAGCCCGTGGCCATGGGCTATGCAGGCTTGTAGCTGTTTTTTAACCCTTAAAAATAAAAAAAAAATGGGGTCCCCACAAAAGCTGGCCCCTGCGCCCTGTTCCTACAAGCCCTGCATAGCTGGTCCCAGGCTGGTTACTTTGGGTAAGGGGGACCTCATGTCATTTTTATTTTCTCGATTTAACCCTTTGTAGTGTGGATGGTAGTTGTATTTTATTTGTAAATGTTATAGATTACTTGTTTCAGTTTGGGGGTCTCCTGGGCAGGAACGGGGGGCTACCGATAAATATGTGGTACCGTTCTAATCGGTAGAAATGGGGCTTTCACATGCAATATGGTTTTCTTTAATAAAATACACTTTTTTATTTTCTAAAAAAAAATTTATTTATTTCTTTTTTTTGTAAAAAACAGAATAAAATTTAGAAACAAGACATTTCATGTTAAAGCCTAAACTCTGCTGCAAAAAAAATATATATCCTTTTCCTGAAAATTCCGGCAAAAATGGCGCAAAATGGGTGACAAAATCTCAAGTAGGCTGGCAATTAAAAGGGTTAAAAGTAGCTATGTATGTTGGGTATTGTTCTGTTTGGGGGACTTTGCGCTTTCAGACTTAGCTTGTTTTTTCTTGTTTTCATATTTATATTTTAGTAAAAGGTGTTTTTTATTCAGCTTTTTTATACATTTTTTAGGGAAACCCTGCGCAACCAAAGAATTCTTTGAGGGATTAATTCCAGAAAGATGAGCCCACTACAACAAGCTGGATACGCTTAGAAAGCCTAACATGTGTACTTTCAGGGAATATATGATTTATGGGGGATATTCCAAATGTAAAGGGTTGTTTTGGTTGAAAAATCGCAAGGTGCGCACTTTGTCTGCAGAGCTGAAATTTTCAAGTAAAATTGCCGTTACGCACATGCTTTACTTTGGGGTGTTTGCCAACTCTTCCCTTGACAGTAGCTATGCATGTTGGGTATCGTTCTGTTCGGGGCATGTTGCTTTTTCAGATTAAACTTGTTTTTCCTTGTTTGTATATAGTTTTTTAGGAAAATGTGGCTTTGATTCTGCTTTTTTATCCTTTTTTAGAGAAACTCTTTGCAACCAAAGATTACATTGAGGGATTACTTCCAGAAAACTGTGGCCACATAAACAATCCTGGTACGCCTAGAAAGCCTGAGGTGTGTACTTCCAGGGAATATATAGTTTGTTGGGGGTATTTCAAATGTAAAGGGTTGTTTTTCTGGAAAAACTGCAAGGTGCACATAGCGCGTTTGGGGGAGTCTCCTGGGCAGGAAAGGGTGTCTACCAATACATATGTGGTACCGCTGTAACCGGGAGAAATTGGGGTTTCACACAAAATAAGATTTTTTTGACAAACTTACATTTTTTATTACAAAAAAACACTACAAATTCTAAAAAAAATAGATTTTTTTATTTTTTTCACATATTTCACCCAAAAATATTGAGAATACACCTAAAACATGACAAACAAGACATTTCATGTTAAAGCTCAGACTATGCTGATAAACACAATATATCATTTTCCTGGGAAATCCCTGGAAATCCCTTCAAAAATCAAATTTGAACATGGGGAGCGCAAAATAGTGCAAAATGGTCTGGCAACAAAGGGTGACAAAAAACTCCAGGTAGGCGGGCACTTAAAGTGGACCAACACCCAGGATTTTGACTATACTGGGTTTTGGTCTACTTCGGCGGGGCACCCCGATCGGGGGTGTCCCGCTCTCTGAAACCCCCCAGAAACCCCAAAAAACTCACCTCTCCCCGCTCCCGCGTGACCGCGCCGTCCAAGCGGGTGACAGCGGCGTCCAAGACAGCGCATCCGCCACCGCCTCCCGCGCGTCACTCTCGGCGTGCGCGCGCCGGCCATTCACAGGCAGGCGGCGCGCACGCTCGTCTAGAGGGGCGCGCGGGAGGCAGCGGAAGTGGCGGCGGATCAGGTAAGGAGTTTGGGTTTTTTTGGGGGGGTTTCACCCCACGGGACATCCCGATCTCGGATGTCCCGCGGTGAGTGAGGTGATCGGCCCGGGAATCTTATAGATTGCCGGGCCGATCACCCCTGGGTGTTGGTCCACTTTAAAGAGTTAAACAAAGTATTGTATTATTTGATCTAAATGCTACTTCTAGTGTCATTGTTTCTAGAAGCTTTCTTCATATTGCTCTAATTAGATCTCTGGTCTTGACATTGAAGATGGTCTTCTTCCTTCTTGTCTTCTTCTTCTCTTCTTCTTTCTTCTCATCTCCTTAACGTAGGAAGCCCAGACATGGTTTTAGTACACTCTCTATGACAGCAATTTTCTCTTCATACAACCAAATAGGTTCACTATGCAGACGTTTCTGTGCAACACAATTATGTCCAGGTGAATAGTTCAGCCTGTTTTCAGGCTCTGTCTCAATATGGAGGTTATTCTTTTTGTGGGAGGGGACTTCCAATGCATTTGTGTACAAACCCCACAATTCTTTATAAAACTGATTTCTAGTTCTACTGAATGTAGAGTGCTGCTGTAGAGACCCTAACCCACTTCCTTCTGTGAGCCTTGCAGTACAGAGATACTAATTGTGTGTTACTCCTTCTGGTGGCAGACCCAAAGTAGAGCAGCTGCAAGTGTGCAAACAAAGGAGCAGCAGTGCAAAAAGAGTAAGTGTGCCAGCATTGTAGTACTTGTAGTCAGTGGAAGAATATGATTTAGGATCCCAGTGTGCCATCACTGTCCATGGTTTAGAGTTAAACATTTAGATCAAATTTCTATGTAATGCAATGCAAATGGCTTTCTAATTTTCTGAAAGATAGCTGCAACTTTCTGAAAGATAGATGTCATGGAAAAGGGTGTAGGTTATACAAACACATACAGCTGACCAGAGTCCCTCCAAATGAAAAAAAAGGACGATAATGTCAGTTTAATAGGTTTGCCTAAAGTAATATATTATTTTTTACATTTGCAACCCCTTTAAAGCAAGTGTCAGCTATTCTCCAACCTCTAATAAATCCAAAATGCTTTATGGTATTGCTATTGCCAGACATTAACCAGGCAGTTAAAGTTGCTTATGTTTCTCACAATTTAATGAGCTATGAAACACAATTTGTTGTCAGTGTTACACTGTATAGTAAATCTACAGAATAAAAATCTAACTGCCAATGCATGTCTTCCTTGGAGGTCTTGAAATTCTGTGATTTTACCCAAATCTGATTACTATGTGATACTACAAAGACTCAACTCTTTTATTTACACTGCAAATTAGAACTAGGTTTTACACAGTGACGGATGTACCTGAGAAATTCTTAGCTAGTATACATTTTATATTCATATTTGAAAAGCTAATCAGACTTTCCTCAAAATATCTAGCTGATTCATTAATAGTAGAGATGAGCGAACTTTTGAAAAGTTCGATTCGGCCGATTCGCCGAATTTCACAAAGAAATTCGGGTTCGGCCGAATCGAACTTTTACGATTTTCCCCATCATAAATGCCGGCATGGTGGGAGCGGGCCGGCCGGTTCCGCTGTCAGCGGGCCCACTCCCACAATGCCGGCATTTAAAAAACAAAAAAAACAAAAAAAGCATTTTTGCCGGCATGGTGGGAGCGGGCCGGCCGGCTCCGCTGTCAGCGGAACCGGCCGGCCCGCTCCCACCATGCCGGCATTTCAAAGAAAAGCAAACACTTACCTGCAGGTCCGGAGCGTGGAGGCCGGCGCCGCTCTCAGCTGTCATCTGAGGGCGCGTCATCAGAGGGCGCTCTGATGACGCGCCCTCAGATGACAGCTGAGAGCGGCGCCGGCCTCCACGCTCCGGACCTGCAGGTAAGTGTTTGCTTTTTTTTTAAATGCCGGCATGGTGGGAGCGGGCCGGCCGGTTCCGCTGACAGCGGAGCCGGCCGGCCCGCTCCCACCATGCCGGCAAAAATGCTTTTTTTTTTTTTTGTTTTGTTTTTTAAATGCCGGCATGGTGGGAGCGGGCCGGCCGGCTTTACCGGCCCGCCGGCCGGCTCCCACCATGCCGGCATTTTTTTTTTTTTAATTTCAGGAAAAATTCGATCGGCACGAACCACAAAATATTCGGGTTCGTGCCGAATCGAATATTTCCTGAAATTCGGAGCGAATTCCGGTTCGTCCGAACCGGTTCGCTCATCTCTAATTAATAGCATAACAATGCTGCCACTATTTAGAAACTTACGTTCTAGTTTGATCAGCAGTATTTCCTGTTTTAGATTTCAACTAAACTAGAGCCTATGAAACCTGTTGCTTAGTACCACTAACTGCAAACCTTAGTAGCACTTTAAAGAAATAACTCAATAATGCAGACCCAAGTGCTAAACGTTTAACTCTAAAAGCATTTTAATAAAAGGTAATTGCTGCTTCAGGCATTGATTTAATGAATGTTGCTCAAAACTGTTTTTGAGAAAATTAATAGAAATCGATTGCTCTCACATCTGACTATTGTCAGACAGCAAGCTAAATATAAAAATCAGAGCTTTGTTATATTATTTTTATATTATTATATAAAAGCAGTGTAGGAGAGATTCAAGCAAACTCCAAGCATGTTCACTGTTTAATGATGAACTGGCACATAATGTAATAGTCCAAAGTCCAAATATCAAGCTTCCTACAATCAAGATGTTACACCACAGTCTTCCATATTGTATATTTTATATTTCAATATGCTTAATGAAAAGTATATAGCCAAGCCATGCAGTCCATAATTCCCTTCAAGGAATGTAGCTAAACTTTGCCTCTACAATGTTTAGAATTAGGAACAGAATTATCTAACATTTATGAGGCCAAATGTGTTGACTAAATAAGATTGACCAATCTCTGGCTCATTGGATATTTTAGAAGTTGCGACCTCCATGAAGAAAGTGCTAAGTTCAGCTAACTTATTGCAAGGTTAATCCAGAGATTATAAACAAGACATTTCATGTTAATTCCAGTATTCTTGGGAATTACTGCAAAAATGACAGTTAAACATTTATAGCACTAAATGGTGAAAAATGGCCAGGCAACAGAGGGTGACAACATCTTTAGGTAGGCTGGCACTGCAATGATTAAAGTCCCTGTCACGACACACACTAACTTCCTCCCTACTGCCTCTCTCTTTTTGTAAAATTAGTCATTTTCTTGCTACTATTTCTGGGTTTTGCTAAGCTGGTAAGGGCGTGTCATGGGGCAGCTTTATAAGTTTTGAGTATGCTCTGCTGTGGCTTGGCATGCTCACTTGCACTGAGAGCTCTAAAGGACTGAGTAACTGTTGGACCGCCTTTTTCGTGTGGGAAATTGAAAGAAGGGGAAAACTTGGGAGCCCTGATAGGACTTCTACCTGTCATTGTAGGAAATGGAGAAGACTCGTATATGACAGGCTTTAGGTGAGCTGCTTGCTGCCTTTTTATTACTGTTTGGTTTACAGTCTCTTTATCAAGCACTTCCTGGAAGCGTATTCTGGAAATATAAAAGCGCCCAAATATTATAAGATGTGGCCACACCAAGACAGGCATATGTCATGAAAATGACGCTAAATGGCACAGAAAGGTGCACTTCATGAATTAGACTCCTAATGATTGGTATAGTAAAGATAATGACAATGAGGATAGTGATCCTCTGAACCTACTAAAAGCATATGGGTCTAGGCGATACAATTTCTCAAGTAACTGACCAACAACTAATACCTCTTCGCCTTTCTGTGTTTAACCTTTTAGGTTTAAGTATTATCCCTCTTTTAACTTTTAACAACATTTGTATTATCTGGATATAGATATTTGCATATATGTAATATAATATGCCAAATAAATCAGTTAAATATTGCATATAAATATAATAAGGATAACATTAAGGATTCCCTTAAAACTAAAAAAATGACCCCCAGTAGATCAACAATGCTTTGAAGTTGTAAGTACTGCTACTTCATATATTTTCTGTGGTATCTCAGGTGCATATCCATGTCAAGGAAATCTTGGTTTAATGGTCCTCCTGACAAAGTGTCAGTATATTGCACACTCTTTCTGAATGTGATGTCATTTCTCATCACTATCCATGTAGTTAATTCCATGCAGAGCTATGCGATTTTCGATTGACTTATTAAAAAACATAACTGGGTTTAGGAAAATGATCCTTAGAGACAGGATTTTTCCTGAGCATCAATTATTAATGCAGTTGCGGCTGCTGAATACATAATCCACTGGCATCTCGGGAGCTTATGAAGCTGAGCAAGACACTACCCTTTTTATCATCGTTTTCTTCCTGGTGAGAAAACTATCTTCTGAAACAGCAAAGATCCCTTCCAAAAACGTGCTGATATTTGCTATCCAAAAGTACAGTATGCTTATCTTTGCAATCATGCCTAGTTTTTACTGCATGCTGAATTTTATGGTATAAACTAAAAGAAACATTTCTAAAGCCATACATTTGCAAATGATCCTGTTAGTTCTAATTTATAAAAAGATGATTTATTTACATTAGCATATGAATATGAAATGACTAGTGAACTGCTTGTGTAGGATCAAAAAAGTGCTGAAGGTATTGCACATATACTATATACAGTACATTACAGAATATGTTATTAACGTTTCAGATTCTTAACAGCTTTTTGGGGCAAAATAGTGAGCTTGAGCAGACAGCTTGATTAACCTCATTTCATTTTATAGAATGAAATATTACCCGGATGCTGCTGCTGTCATTGGCTGATGACAGGGATCATGGTTCCCTGCATGGCTGTTCCCTCTCTGTCCTTTATCTGTACCAGCCAACAAGTTACCATTTACATCTCTTGGCTTAGCAAATTGCAGCCCTGGACTGCATACATAAAACCAAAGACATATGCATTAGTCCTTACGCCATTTAGCCCCACAGACACCATGTCACTGTTTGCCCTAAGCCCCTTGCCCTCCTCTCACCCTCTGTCTGCATCTACCCCTTTGTGTCCTCCCTGAGGCTCTGTCTACGGTAACCACTTGCACCTCACATTGCATTTGCACACACACAGACAACTGTCTGCATTTACCCCTTGCATCCGCTTCCTGGACTTTATGCATTTAACTCCTTTTGCCATCTCCCTCTACACTACTAAGGGTCTTTATGTGGCTTGGGGGAGGGGCTTGAGGGGGATAATGCTTGCACTCTGCATATTACATATACAGGGGCAGACACATGTGCACTCTGCATATTAGCATTATATTTCCAGGCATAAAGGTCTTGACACACACACTCTGCATATCCATTTTGGGGAGCTAAAGGAGGCTCTTTATAGATTTAGAGGGCAGTTTTGAGTGCTAAGTGCATTTATGTTAGGGACTAGGAGGGAAAATGTGTGCCGCAGACCGCAACCTGAAATCAGGATGGTTCAAGAGGGCTGGTTAACAATCCAGTTGTGATCCACTTTGAAAATGACAGCAACTTGCTCATTATGCAGCTTTTTACCTTCTTATATAGACCTCTATCACCCTGACCTGTTACCGGGGGGGGGGGGGGGGTAGATACAATACATGATGTGGAATTGCTTTCTGACATAAAATTAGCCTTTGGAGAGTGTACTTTATATCTGCATATAAAATACCGGCACAAAATAAAATACAGAAAGTGTGTATTCACCCTGAATAACATCATCTTGTATGTTTTCCCCACCCTGTACATACATATTACCCACATTAAAAATCATCCTACCTGCACCTAGTGCATTTTCCGAGCTTTTAAGATGGTCGGCCATTTCAGACTCAGGCTACCTGCAGAGAGGAAGTGTCTTCTGACTATGTCGCTCTGCATTCTGGGATTGCTGTCCTTTTCCTGACCCCAGCTCTGTTCTGTCTGTGCAAAGCACAGCTATAACCCACCCCCCTGTACTATTCCCCCCCTCTCCTCAGTATGTGTGATGCTTCTGAGGCAAAATGGCGGGGCCAGTATCCTAAAGTCCTGAGTTGCAGCCCGGTGGGGGAAAGAATAATAGGTAAGTGACTAAAATGTATTAATTTTAGATGCTGGTGCAGTTATTTTAAGGGTTTGGGCTTTTCATTAAAATAATATAATATATTGAATATAATGAAGGTCCAGTTTAAGAGGTGTGCCATTTAAATTATATTGGTGATTCTAAAGGGGTAACCTGGATAAGTAGATGTCAATAAATTCATTACATTTGTATTTAATTATATTAAAAGGTTATTAGCCTAAGTGTATCTCATATTAGTGTTATTTGGTTGTATTTATTAAGACAGCAGTTATTTCATTTACCAATAGTGACTCAACACATTTATCCTCATAATATATGCTTTTCACCGTCCTGCTGTTTCGGCTGAATTCATAATCCGCTAAAAATGTGAAATGTCATCTGAAAGTCTGTGATAATGAAATTGTCAGTTCTCCCACTGGTAGGTGTTTTTTTTCCCGCAGCTCTCGACTCTATATAAATTATGTGAATATATTGTTCATATCTTAATCATGAGGTTGAGATGACTTTAGAAAGCACAGTGTGCCTAGCTGATTGAAAAAAATAAACTTTAAGACTTCGGCATGCCTTGTAAATAATCACAAGAAATGTTCATTAAAATTCCTGTGTGTACTTTCTTCCAAGTCTGATAGGAGGATCTCACCTTTTGTATTTACCTCTGCAGACAAAATGGGCGATTTGCTATCTCAGCTAAAAACGCCGGCTGCATTACTTGCTGCTCAAGGAAAGCCTGGACCACCAGGAAAGGACGGGCTGCCAGGACCACCTGGAGATCCTGGGCCACCGGGCTCTCAAGGTAGAAGTTCCATTTTTTTGCTATTTAACAATAGCCATTCAAAATGTATACATATATATCGGGTCTTAAAGGAACAGTCCAGACAAGGGGCTGAATTATTTTGCCTTCTGCTGACCTCAGGCCCAGTCTTTCATCCACCAGCACTACCTGATAAGCCCTATGGAACTTGTTCAGTTCTGCTGACCTTCACAGTCTGATAACAGCAAAATACACATGTGTACATCAGCAGGCTGGAAAGAGTTCCCTATGGTTTATAAGGTAATGCTGAATAAAATACATGACCTCTGACATCCAGCATGGAGTGAGCAGGTTAGCAGGCTAATCTTACCATTTGCCAGCTCCTTCCCTTTAACAGAGGGAGAGTTATTTAAATTAATTTTTTAAGAGCCTCTGCAATTTTGGAGAGACTGACTTGTAAAAGACTTTCCGACTTTTCAGCTGACATTTTGAAGGCTTTTCAATAGCCTGTTTAGAACATATGGGCTACTAATTTAAGATGGCACCTGTCACAGATAGGAATAGGCTTAGTTAAAAGATCTGTATCAACAAACCAATATTAAAAATCCATATAAACATGTAGGATGGCGAGAGGAGGAGCTTTTTATAAACCCCAACCTAAAAATAAATCCATCCAAGCTTGTGTTTTATTTTCTCCTGGGGAAAATACAATCAAAGGGGGAAAAGGTTTTTAAACTCATAATTCCACTTTTACAGAGGTAGACTGTTGCATCCAGTGCATTGCATAATGGGTAAAAACATCTGCATACATCTAGAAGTGCAATAATAATAAGTTGTTGTTCCAGCACAGGTTGGCTCATGGGAAAAGTCATTCGTTTTGGGCAGATTTCCCCTGTAAAAGCACATTAGATGCAGGGTATGTAAGAGCCTCCCTCCTCTTGCTATTTAGCATATTTATGTGAATTATGTATTATTGGGCCAATTTGTCATGATAACACTCCTTTAACAATGCTTCAAAAGGTCCTATGGCTGCCTATTTCCCCAACACCCTATATTTTTACAAAGTCCATAAATAGCAGAAGCTTATGGAGTATTTAGTTTAATTCTAGGAGGCTCATTGTGTTTAAATAACCAATGTGGCCTATTATTTCCTTCATTTTAAAATAATTCATCTTTACTTTTAGAACTGCTTCATCCCAAAACGCAATCAGGTCCTGGGATTTAAAAAAATGAATTGAAATATACATTTTCATATTTATATTTTTATTTTATTGTGTGTTGTGTGGAAAGTCTTCCATTGCAGAGTCTATTAAAATCATTATGGCAACCCCATAATATTCAATTATACTAACAAATATCTTAGCAGTGCATAGTTATATGTACAGTTCTTGTAGACAGTGGGGTGGTCAGCTTTAATATAGTTTCAAAAACAGTCTAAATGTGTTTAAATAATTATAAGAGAATTTGATTTGGCCTATTATGAAATTTACAAAATACATTAGGTGGTTAAAATCTTTCATTGTCTCACTGTATATATTCCAATGAACACGACTGTTCATTAGGTAAAGAAATTGAGAGAGTTGATAGGAATATAATAGTGTGTATTGTGTTAAATTGCTAATTTGGAAAAAAATCCTATGACATAAATCATTCCGATAAGTCTAATTATAAGAATACTAGTATGGTTGCTCCTATTGTACTGTTTTATTAATAGAATAGGCGTACTTTACACAGCTATCAAACTACCACATCGCTACTGTCTGTTGACTGGATACTTAGAATAAATGTCTATTCCTTGAAACAGACGTATCTTGGCCTTGGCCTTTGTTCTTATATTTGCCTCATAAATGCCTTACAACTAACATGGCCAGGCCAAGATCTTTTTAGGATGCCCATTCCTTGCAGTAATTATGCTTCAGAATAGTTGGCGAGCAGTTTAAATGCCTGTAACTAACATTTTTATGCCATGCTTTGATTCATGCATAAAAATCTAAATCTAAATATATTCTGAATATAGTAAAGAATTCTTTGATTGCTATACATGTCCGTATGTCCAAAAATGACAATAAAATACCTGTGCTAATGTGTTGACTTCACTGTAAATCCTGGAAATTGACTTTCTAAAGATTACAAATACTTGCTACTCTCCTCTAGTTAATAGACCTTTCATTCTGGAGGTCTGCAGCTACACAGTGATAAAAATAACATTGAATAGGCATTGATAGAAAGGATGAGTAAATGATTTGATTCCAATTGAATTTCCTAACATTTCCAACTGAAACTACATCTGAAACCTTAGGGATTTGTTTTACAAGGATTGTTTGAAGAAGGTGACACTGACCCACATGACAGCCATCCGCCAGTCACAGGGCCACATTTCGGCCGAGTATGCAGGTGCACATTAGGATTTTAGGGGGTTTCAGGGGGTCTATGTGCGGTGGGGGATGCCCCCCAGACTGTCACAATTTGGCCCCACACTCATTAGGTAGAAAATGGGCATGGGACCACTTGAAATACACTACGAAGTTTTATTGCAGTAGTTTTTCCAGATAACTTTAATGCTATCACGGCAACCTGTGCCGTTCATTCACATATATGGCAAGCAACCCCAAGAAATTGGTGGAACAGTGTAGCACACATTGGCGCAGTTACATTCAGCATTAAGGCCAGTAGGTACACAACCAGGCACTGACACAGGCTGGCCTTTAGCAAGAAACCTAGTGCACCAGCTGATTTAAGAGCAGGCATTTTGACTTGCTGCACCAGTCAATGCACGCTTACGAAAATATACCAGCGCCAAAACAAAAAGAAGTGGACACGGGTGCAAATGCTAAAAAATTACACAAAATGGTATAGAAAGCACTGTATAAAGAAATGTGAAAGAAAATTGAATTTCATTGTTTTTACCAGATTTAGTATAAAGACGCAAGTGGCTGTGTTGATTAGCTGTAGCGAAATACACAAATGTATAGGTAAAAATGACAATAACTAAAAGAAAAAATACCTTAGAAATTCATTTTACCTTTAAATTGTTAATAAAACGAATCCCCTGAGCCAGAAAGACTGCTCTGGATGTGTTCCTGTCTGTGGGTTCCTCCAATGAACTCCAACATGGAACATATTCTATATCAGCATAGTTGTCTGGGCATTCTGGTGCTTGTGAGCACACTTTTTTTCCCAAAAAATTGGTCCAAATCTATAGTAAATTGTTTCATTTTGTTATTTTGAGGGTGGGGATAACACAGTCTGTATTAGATGGTTTATTAAAATAAAAACAAAATACCATTTTTTGGTAAGCCTCTTGATAGGTGGTTCCTATCTATTATTTTTCCGGTAGTTTGGTCTTCTCTGGGATCAGAATAAGTCAAACTGGGATGAAGACAAGGAAACATTTACTGTGAAGATATTTGAAGTCTAAATTGGGAGAACACAGACAGATATCTATAGAAAAATCCAGTGACTGAAAACTGAAACAGTGCCATATTTTGAGTAGAATAGGAATGGCTGAACAACATTGTTTTAGTGATACTGATGTGTTTAGTTTTACTGTGATTTAAAGAAGTATACATAATTTAACTGTGAATTGTTGTGTGTGTTATGTGAGATGAACAAACATATGTCTACAGGATAACAATGTATCCTAAACTGGAGACGTTAAAATCAAGGTACCTTTATTAACCAGTCATGTCTCTACTTTACTTCTCTTAAAGTGGGCCAAAACCCCGACTAGAATCAAAAAGATTCTTACCTTGGTTAAACATTTACCTATGGGGCCACCTGTGTTTGGAAATACCCCAGTCTCACCACTCATCTTGTTACAGCATTGTGCAGAAAAGCAGAGCATTTTGCATTGCTGCAGCATCCCCTGGGGTTCTGTGCGCCCCAGCCAGGAGAACATAAGGTCTACTGGACGCAGAGAACAGGGATGCCACTGCAGAGCAAAACGCCACTGCAAATCTCCGAATGAGTGGAGTATATGATGAGGCTGGGGTTTTTTCCTTGAGGCATCCTATATCAGAATGGCCCCTAAGGGATAGTAGCACCCGAGCCACCTTATCTATAGAATGGTTTTGGTACTCTTTAAATACAGTTGTGTCCTTTCTTAGATTTCTCATGGCTAGATATGTTGCCAGATGTGTCACAAAATGATCAGCATTACACAACTCAAAAAATGTTATCTAGTCCAGTGTGTCTCAACCCTGCCCTCAAATAACTTCAACATGTTTTGAGGATATCCACAAAGATACCCAGATGTTATAATTAGTGCTTCAACAGTACTTCAGACCTGCCTGTGACATGTTGGACTCACTTAAGGACAGAGATGAGAACACTGCTAACCTGTTTAGCTGTATGAATGGCTATCTGGTGATATAAATATAGCCTTTTAGGGATTTAGTTACAGCATCATGCTGCTGTGTTGAATGTATATAGCGAGCAACTGAAATCTTTAATCTAATTTCAGCTAGTGAAAGGGGGGCACGCCTGTAGGTAACCACTGATTGCTAAGGGCACACACCCACCTAATTTTCTTTAAAATGGATAAGTCAAAGTTCTGTACAAGCACTCAAGCTCTCTAGAACAGGACAGTTAAAGGAGAAGAGTCAGTAGGTGATATATATTCGCTTTAGGATGCAGTATATCTGCCCTAAGCAATGTAAAAAGGCAGACTCCTTTTAGACACCCAAAACAATAGGCACTTAAAATCACTTAAAGGACTTCCGCACGCAAACATTGCCAATAAATGCCCCCTCCTCCATAACATAGCACTAATATAAAGAGGCGACTGTACTATAAATTGAAATGAGAGTTATTGGGATGCATTATTTCTCCTTCCTTCTGTGACCATAAAAACCAAGATGAGCCATTCTGAAAAGCCTGTCAGCATCCAGGTGAGAGTGTTACATTGTTATAGTCCTGGTGCAACCGATGTATTCTAATTCTATCAACTGTGATACATTGTAAAGCAGACATAATCCTGCCATTGATATTTAAATAGTCCACAAATAGCTTACAGCTTTCTGTGATGGAAAGAACACTGTGAAGATTGTCTCCTTTGTATTTTTAAATTACAAGAGAATTTTCTCTTAACGAAAAAGTGACCCCTTAATGTGCAAGTGCTGAGCCACTAGATTAGTCCCTAGCTGGCATCAAGGGCTTAGCCGAATACTGGCTGGAAAAGCTTGGTTCCAGGCTCCATTACCTATTTCCTGGTTTCCCTGGGGCTTTGTGAAGTTCATGGGTGAGCTTAGTCACCGATGGTCATGTGAGCTTGCAATCTGGTGGCTGGTAGGAGAGATCCTGTAAGTACAGTAGGTTTGTAAGTTTGTATGTTCTGAGGTATAATCACTTGTCTTCACAGCACCTACCATAGATTATATGGTAATGCAAAAAACTGCTGATAAGACTCATCATTTGATAAAAATGAAAGGAATTTTAGCGATGATATTTAACCCTACTGCTTAATATTCTCCTTTATGTTAAATACTATGATGAGCATTTACTTTTAAAAGCCTCATAAACCTAACTGAACAACTGAGCACTACGTTAAGAGAGACTTTCCAAATCAACTTCAATATAGCATGACATTTTTCCAATAAAAAAAACGCATCTGTTTGGGTGTTTTGTGGTTAAGCTCTTCTTGGGTTGAGGAGCGGATTTCTTTCATTGAGGTAATGATTTTGTTTTAAAAGGAAATGTGTAAATAACAGCCATATGGTGTATTCAAACACATTTAAATGAACCCTTCCTTATTTCCTTTCCGGCTTTAGCACAACACCCAATCAGATGCAGGAGATAGTGGGGGGTTGATTAAGTGATTTTCTGTTTTAGGTTTTTGCCTCTGTGATCTGCATCTGTAATCGGTTAATTCTGCAGGTGAGAGGCAGATTATTTTTTAATGAGTTAGATTTTTTTTTAGAAGTGTGGGCATAATAGCAGCTTGCTGCTGTTGTTTGACCCTGTTAGCAGGGCCTGAAAAATAACCCCAAATAAATCTTTACCCCTACAATTACCCTCCGTACGTGTGTGTGTGTGTGTGTGTGTGTGTGTGTGTGTGTGTGTGTGTGTGATTTTATACTTACAGACCATGCACATATATTATATTATTATATTATATATTATACATTATACATATATAAGTTGAATGTATTCCTGTAGTGTGACAGATTTAGTTCATGTAAAACAAATATACATGTTATATACCTTGATAATATTGTGCAAGCTAATGCAATATAAGCAAAACTATGACCTGTTTACTCAACAAAAAAAGTGACCAGCACCTGAGAGCATTCATACTTATAAATATATATACATATATTTTGGACATCTTCCTGCATGCTGGTGCCTTCTTAACTTGTATGATTCCGGTTCTGCCATAGCCGTTATACATGTCTGATATGCGGTATGGTTTCTACATATGTTTACACAGGCAGTTTACAATGCAATGAAAACAGAGGATGTCCATGAAAGACCTCGGATCAAAATGTGCTAAAGGGCATGAGACGTCCCTGTTTACCTGTCATCCGCCTGGGCACTGCTCCCATTGAGATCTATGCACGTCTCCATAAACAGGAACAAGCCTTCACAGAGACACCATCTGTTTTTACTGGGAGTGTCCTAGCACGTTCTGATCAGAAGTCTTTGGAAAAGCCCCCAAAAGTTACATTTCCCTTTAAGCAGGTTTCCTTTAACCTCTTCTCTTTAATCTAGGTATATATAAATCAGAAAAAAAATATTTAAAAGAACTGCCCAGGCAAGAAAAAATAGCATGTTCTGACTTGTTATGCCCCGCTACAGCCTACATGTTTTCCAGTGAGCTGGAGCACACAGTAGACAGGAGAACGGGTCCCAATTAGAGATGAGCGAACTTCTTGAAAGTTCGATTCGGGCGATTCGCCGAATTTCCCCAAGAAATTCGGGTTCGCCCGAATCGAACTTTCACGAATCGCTCATCTGAAAAAAAAAATGCCGGCATGGTGGGAGCGGGCAGGCCGGCTATGCTGTCAGCGGGCGGCGGAAGCCGGCCCGCTCCGGCGCCGCTCTCAGCTGTCATCAGAGGACGCGTCATCAGAGGGCCTGAGAGCGGCGCCGGCCTCCACGCTCCGACCATGCAGGTAAGTGTTTGCTTTTTAAACAAATGCCGGCATGGTGGGAGCGGGCAGGCCGGCTGCGCTGTAGCCGGCCTGCCCGCTCCCGCCATGCCAGCATTTTTTTTTTTATTTCAGGGAAAATTCGATCGGCACGAACCAAAAAAAATTCGGGTTCGTGCCGAATCGAATTTTCCCTGAAATTCGGAGCGAATTTTGGTTCGTCCGAACCGGTTCGCTCATCCCTAGTCCCAATGCATGCACTATGTGAACTATTGGGCAAGACTCCACTTCTGACTCTTTACAGTATCTCTAATGTGCTGCTTCATTCACTGAGACAGAAGGAGTCAACCAAGCATTGCCACCGCTTGCTCCCTATGTGGGAGGAGGCATGGGCCTAGCAGCACATTGAGAGACCCAAATTGGAATTCCTCAGGGGCAGAGGACCAAAACTACGGACAGTAAAAATTGTGGGTTTGGGTCAACTTTAACTAATTGGAAAAGGTAGGCATCTAATTGTAAATTGTAATTGTAAAAATCTAATTGTAAACAATTTACTTATGAATAAAGTATTTGTAAAATATGTTCCAAATCTAAAATATGATACCCTTGCATGCTATGTGTCAATTTACATAAAACAGAAACTAAAGCAGAAGCTATTTTCCGTATGCTAGCAGAGACACCCTCCCCCAACAAGATTTGTGAATATTGACCACAACTAGGGCAAACATTTTATACTTGTCAATGGGTATAAAACAGTTTGTAATCCTATTATGAATCTTTTGTTATAAGCATACCAAGCTATTATCTGTGAATTAACATGTAGTTAATGACCTGCCATATGTTTCCTCCATGCTAATGGAAAGGTTTTTTCTATCTACCTTGAAGTCAAACATTAACGTTTAACATGTTACTTTATAAAGCCTTCCTGACCTTGTGTACTCGAACTACACAGCATGGAAAGTTCTAAGAAAATGCTAATTACTAATACCTCAATGATTAAGTGAACTCTGTTACCTATAAATATCCAGTACAGTTTTCTTTTAAAGTAAAAAGCTGTATATGTAATAAACACATGATGTTTTCTAACAAGTATTTCCCATAGTATATGCATTATGCAATTATGTATTTCTCACAGTACTGTCTTTTAAATATGTTACTGCAATCTTTTTGCTGCACTGGGTTATATAGTGTAGGGATATTGAAGGGATATATTTGTGCATTTGTATTTTTTAACAGTTGCCTTTAAAATATCCTTAATCTGATTAGGCATATAAAAGATTATCTGTATAGGATTTATAAAAAAGTACCACTTTAGTTTTTTTAATAATCTAAAGTACCACTTGGGTGGTACATATAGGTTTCCAGCCACCTAAAAAAAACTTTAAATGTCAAAAACTGCACAACGCCACTATTTAAAGTCCATGCAATGCACTAACATGCACACAAATAATGTATCACCTTTTTTAGCTGTTTTGTGTTTATAGAGCAATTTAGGCATGAATAAAGTACAGATAACAGCACATAAGTTTAGACGGGGAGGCCGATTCATTAATAGCGGCAGGTAGCGACAGTTGAGCGACTGTAGCAGTATTTTCACAGCGCCCGCTAGTAGTCGCTGTGCTTGGCCATTGTTCGGTAGTTGATAGCAACTTTGCCGTAATGTTGAATACGGGGTGACGAGTCGCTATTTGACAGGTTCCGCGATGTATGGGTGCGCATGATAGCGACTGGTCAGAGCGACCGGCTCCCACCATATTCATCAAAAAATCACGCTCAAAAAATTCTCGCGCTGTGAAATGCATGTTTAAACCCCAGAGCGCTGGCGGCGATGGGTTAAAAGTAGTTTTTTAACCCCCAAAACCACCATATTTTTGGAAACCAAAAAAAAAATACAATTTTAAGAATTTAGTAATATGAATACAATAATATCAGACCTGTAATATCAATTCTGCACAATTTTTTTTTTTTTTTTTTACCTTAAAAAAATTCTAACATGGCAGAAGTGGTCACAGAATTTTTCACATTAAAAAATAAAAAAAAACATTAATAACAATTAATTATGAATATTTAAAGATTGTTCCATTGAAATGCATTGGAGAGCGCCAGGTAGCGAGAGGTCATACCTGTCGCTGTTCAAGATCGGACGCTGGCGCTGTGGGCTGAGGCTGGAAAAATGATGAAAGAGTCGCTATATGGCGCTATCTCAGTCGCTAAGCAGGATTGGCTTGATAAATGTGTGATTGTGGTGGGGAGCCGGCGTTCTCGTGGCGGGGCCCGTCATTACCGGTCGCTCACCAGTCGCTACCTGTCGCTATTCCTTCATAAATAAGGGCCTAAGGATCAGTCTGTAGCCTTTTCATGGGTAGACACAGCCATGCATCCATAATCATGATACCCTATGTTGCGGGGGGGGGGGGTGAGTTAAGTATTTTGTGACTTTACTTTCTTTTAAAGACTTCAATTTCCCAACTTCAATTTCCCAGCTTGACATGGCTTATTTCACAATGCAGTGCAAAGTTCTTTAGCAGCTAAGTTAAAGCCATGGAAATATACTTAATCAAGTAGTAAAAGTTATTAACAAAATATTTGCCCCCTGCAATTTAATCCACTTGCAACTGGGCTTCCACACAAACCTTTTTGTCCATTTGTGACAGAGTAGTGTAGCCAACCAATGGTTTTAGATGACCAGTTAGACTTTAAACACAAGTCATGTGCATTCATGGTCATTTTATAGTGATGCAATTTTATAGTTTTAGCATGATTTTGTTAACTTTCAATTCATAATTGTAGGCAATGGCATTCAAATCAAGGCAGAAGCCATTAATAGGGGTAGTTGGGTGTCATTGGTGGTCACCTAGAATCCATAGCTGGAGAGCCAAAGAAGTCACCAGGGTACTCAAATACATGATTCAAAATTTAAACCGCTTAAGGAAATATTCCCAACCCTCCTCCTGTCCTTTTAGTCACCATCTAACCTGAGACAAATCATCATTGAAGTACTTTGATGTCCCTATTCTATCAGAAATGCCTAAAGGACAGGTGCTGACGCATTGACACTGTCAAACATTGTACCTGTACCATAGTCATGTCATGCAGCTCACAGTCACAGCAGGTTGGCATTGCGTGGCTTCACATTTCCCAATAACAGAGCACTCAGATGAGGATCTGAAGGTCCTAAGTTTGATGAGAAATTTTGAGATCAGAAAACTAAATGAATGTGAGTATAAGTGAATGCAATCATGTAAATGTAATATGCTATATGTTGTAGCTTCATTTCTTCCTGTGCCTTAGCTAAAGTGCCTTTGTCAGTAAATATGACATATAAGACCTGCGCATAAATGTGATGATATGGGCTGTCATTTTCATGACATCTGTTCTGGGGAAGACAACTTTAATTAGGATTTTTAGTTTGGGAATACTATTTTGAGCTGTTCAGGTCTAGCAATATCTGTGGATTCCCAGAAAAAGGGCTTCTAAAGCTGAATTTTTTAAATGTTGCATCCTGTAATTTTTACATTTCTGTTAAACTGTAAATGCAAAACCTCTGAACGTTTACCATATACCTCATGTTACCGTATATGTAATTTTCAATGAATTGTTAAAACATACATGATTACTTATTTTCAACTACAGAAAATAGTTGTGCTCGTTTTTTTAACTGTGAAATCAACTCCTATTCTTGTAAATGTATTGTTTGCCATTAAAAATGTGACTGATAACAAAGACGTTTTATTTTTAATTTTTTAACCACTATAAAGATTGCTAAAAGACTGCCTATGTGTTGCATGTGATGAAGGCACTCATAATGCATAAAATAATTAAACTAATTACATAGATATTAGTACAGGTGTGTCCATCCTTACTTGAATTGGACTCATTTTTCACAATATCTATCCAACACTGTATCATAATGCCGTAACGGGCAGGCTGGTTCATCACTAACGCCAGGTAGCGACAGATGAGCGTCTGTAGCAGGCATTTTCAGAGCGCCCGCTAGTAGTCACTGGGTCGCTAGTTTATAGTGACTCGGTCGCTGTGCAGTAATGTTGAATACATTGTGAGGAGTCGCTATTTGACCAGTGGAGCGCATGGTAGCGACTGCTCATTGCGACCGACTCACAACATATTCAAGAAAAAAAAAGCCTCACACAACTCTGGCGCAGAAAAATGCTTCTCTGAAGGCCAGAGCGCAGGAGGCGGTGTGTTTAAAGTCTGTTTTTCAGCATCTATCCACTAGTAACAAAGCGAAAACATATGGAATGACATTGTAACAACATTGTAACATGAACACTTTAATGCCAGACCTGTAATGTCATTTCTGAGGAAATATATAAAAAATGAAAAAATTTTGAAAAAACTGCCATTTCAATGCCAGAAGAGTTCACAGAATTATTTGTGATTTTTTTGAAAAAAAAAAAAAATACCCCTTTTAAAGAGAAGAAAAGGATCGTCTATTGAAATGTATGGGAGAACGACTGGTAGCGAGAGGTAATACCTGGCGCTGTGCAAGGCTGAATGCTGGCGCTGTTCACTGAGGCTGTGAAAATGATGAATCAGACGCTACATGGCGCTATCCCAGTCGCTAAACAGATAAATGTGTAATTGCGTGCCGTGTCTGGCGTTCACCAGTCGCTACCTGTCGCTACCTCTCATTAACCAGCCACTACCTGACGCTATCCCTTCTTAAATAAGGGCCTAAATCTCTGAAAGGTTTTATTCACATTGCAATCACCAGCAGGCCACCCACAGACTTACATCTTGTGACTGAGTATCATAAATACATTGTTGTTAAAAGTTGTCCGTCTTGCAACACCTTACAATCTCTCTGGTTTCATGAAGTGGATGGCCACACCTGTATGAGTTTACTAGCTTATATTTTCTTGCTAATGAAGTATTGGGGAAGGAGTGAATGTATCAACTAAAAGAAAGAATATTAACTCAAGGCTTCTCAAAATAATAATCTTGGTAAACACGTAACGCCTCTTCATTAAAAATGGCATAGGAACAAACCATAATACAATTCAGACAAATGATCCTTCAGGCATGTAAATGTATTTTCTTTTGCCCAGCTACATCTTTACATTTAGCATCAGAATGGCGGCAACTGTCCTGATCCTTATTAGGGTCTTATTTCTTTTCTTTCTCTCTTTCTTTTTTTTACAGTTCTTGACTTTTTTTAAAATGGACCCATACCATTGATCCCTCCCAGCCTACCCTAATAAAATAATATTAAAATTTTGCTCACCTTGTACACGTTGGGGCACTATTGGCAGGTGTAGTAGCCATGCTGCAAGCATTGCAACAGCGCTGCCAGTGATTGGGTGACAGGAGTGTGATTCTGGCACTATGACCGCTGATCAAACTGTATAAGACCCCCCCCAAGGTGTTCCGTGTGTGTGTATTTTTCATCTTATTTTGTTGATGGGGCAAGCTGGGATAAGTGAATGGGCGGGGCACATTTTTTTTTTAGAAAAGTACAGGACTGCTTGATAGTGCTATCTATTTTTTTTTCTATTTGATTAATTTTGAACACAGACAGCAAGGACAAGCAGTTGGTATTAAAAGGAACCCACAGCAAAATTAATCTTCCTCTAGAGTCATCAATAACTCCACTGCTTAGCTCCTAATGGGTTCTGCCAGTGGGCTATAACCATTATGGTTGATTATGATTTCACAAGTGCTATGTCAGACTGTGTTGGCATTAGCACACATTGGCATATGCTGAATCATTAAACATTGCTGCATCCCCTGCACTGTAAAATACCTATTCACTAAATCATCACTGTACAGTGGTAGCCAGCATGCTTACTTTACACAACATGCTATTTTACATGCTTTTTTTATTACATTTTATGACCAAAGCACATGAATTCAAGTTTTTTTAGATTTTCTTTTTGGTAAAACCTCTTTGTAAATAAATTGTTTATTAATATCTAAATAATAATATTTATTAATTAATAATCTCACTATTCCCATTCTCAACCTGGCACATTAACACATCCACTCAGAACTGGCACACAATGTGTCTATCAAGTCCCTCAGACCCCCCCCCCCCCATCTGGAAAACAGTCTAACCACTTTAAATACCACTACTTCAGTCTTATTTTTTCTGACCTAGATTTTGACACTGTTGACCACATCCTTATCCGTGTACTTGTACTCTCCTCTATTGAAATACAAGGTCTTGCACACTTCTGGCTCTCCTCTTATTTATCCAGTGGATCATTTAGTGTATTCTATTCAAACACAGTTTCCTCTCCTTTGTCTGTTGATGTACAACAAGACTCCATCCTAGGACCCCAATTTTTTTATACTTCTGGCCTCAGCAAATTTATAACCTCAACTGGTTTCCAACATTACTCTTATGCAGATGACATTCAAAAATATCTCTCTGGCCTAACTTCTTTCATCCAATCTTTTCTTCGTATCTAATAGCGATCCATTATGACATCTTGTTCCCTAACACTAAACATAGACAAAACAAAGTATATCCCAACATCCACCCACCCACCCATTCAAATAGTCATTGTTAACTTTACAATTACTACAACCTCCCAAGCTCGATGCCTTAATGTCATACTGGACTCAAGCCTTACATACATTCCCTTAACATGGTAAGTCTCCAACTTAAGAACACCTCCCGCATTCGTCCCTTTTTCTTGACTGACACCACTAAAATGTTAATGTATCATATCCTGACTGGACTGCAACACCCTCCAGCAAACTCCAATCTTTTCTGATCTCTGCTGCTCACAATATCCACCTCTTCTCTTGCATCTCCAGTGCTGCTCCCCATTGTCAGTCCCTACACTCACCTCTATAGCCTGATTTAAGTAACCCTTTTAACGTCCAAAGGACTCATACTGCCAAACAGAATAACTACCACTTGTGATTCTCATCCATTTGTCTCCAGCCCTTATCCTTTATACTGCAAGCTTGCAAGAGCAAAACTTCTTCAATTGTGTCATTGGATGGGTGTGAAGAGTAACTTGAGTTGATCGGCCCCACCTGTAGGTATCCAATGTCTTTGGATGCAGAGATCATAGGATGAGGCTCGGCCGTGAGTGCTCAGCTCACATGCATAAGTAGATCAATCAGGAAACGCCAGCCTTAATCCAGTTAAAAGGATAAGATATCCACGTTTATTGTTCCATACAAAATTCTTTAAAAGCATTCCATCCATAGATATAAGTCAGAGCAAAGCATGAGGGAGCAGTTTGGATGCCAACGCGTTTCGGGCACAGACTCAGCCCTTAATCATGACATTACTTCCTACTCCCATAAAACACATTTAAATACTAACACCATGCATGTATCTCCCATTGTCACGCACCTGGAGCTAATCAGATCATTATAGAACCGGATGAGCGAGCACTATCACTCCAAAACACAATTAATAAACAAAAGAAAAAAGAATGTTTGTTAGTAAAAATTAATGTGTTTCAAAAACCGGAAAAAATATCTTGTATATTGGTAATAAAACCAAATTGGATGGGTGTGGCCTGTGTCAGGAGACTCCTATTTAGAACAACAGATGCCTCTGAATTTTTCTAAACACCTTTTTATGCTTTCTGAAACCATTTGTATTTGTTTGCTGTTCGTACGGCGGACAGTTTAAAGATTTGTTTTTACAGAATAGCCAATTTTTTGCCAGACCAGCACAGCCGTGCTAGTGCACAATACAAATACAATTGTTATTTTCCTCTCGGCAAACTTTTACATAGCGAAATGCTAGTTAAACCTATTTTCCTTTTACATAAGTGAAATCACAGTTTAAAGCAGGAGATGACTTTGCACGGCATTGTTAGGCTTTTGCCAACCTTAAAAATTGAAAATTGTCTTGGTGTTATGTGATTAACTGAAATGATGTAGTGGGGACACAGAACGTTATTATTATAATAATCATGTATATTAGTAGTAGTAGCAAGAAAGCAACGCATGCAATACACTGTATAACCAAGAATTTCATTTTATTATGCCATTCTACTATTGTCAGGAATGCTATTATACTACTATCATTGATGTCATGTGGTATTTACCATGCTTGTCTCCATGTACTTTATTATATGCCTTAACTAGCGTTTGCCTCCAAAGCAGAGTGGCAACCTTGCTGGCTGCTTTCTCTGTCTGCATGCTTAATAAATCAAATCCAAAACATTATATAACCTTAGGTTATTGGCACAGAACAGGTTCAAAATATTATGTTAACAGAAAGTCAAGCAAATAGATTACAGGTCTGTCTGTAATTCCACAGGAGTAAAGAGATCTCTACAGTTATTACTGGGCCAAAATGATGGCCTCGAGGTGCTGACATGACCTAGTGTTTTTTTATTTTTCTTATGTAAGCAATATGTGTTTCATGCAAGCTGTTTTCACTACCCACACTTTTGCCAGTGGCAACTGTTCACCAAGACTGTACACCAAGATCTACAAGAAGAAGAGAGAAGTAGAAGCTTAGCACCTTGGGGAAAATCTTCTGGCACAAAAAATATACTATTTAAAAATATACAACAGCGCTGTACCCACCCTCCCCAGAACACCCAAACCCCAAAACCCATTGGCACTACTCAATATTTCAATAAAACATATCCATACTTTATTCTTAATTCATATATATATACACAGCGACATAAATACTCATTAAAACCAATTAAAAGACACATACGCACAATGAATGATCAGAGGAAGGGCAAAGAGAGGGAACATATGGGAGGGGACAATTTGATGGAACCTATAGTGCTGTATAATTTCTTACAATCACAAATATATAATTAATCAGTGCCTAAAAAATGCCATATAAATTAATATAATTATTTATACACATGTGAGACTATCTACAACGACACATATCTTAAATATATGTACCCACTTCTTCAGGGTGCCCTGAAGAAGTGACGCAGCGACGTCACGCAACGTGTCGGCGTGGAGGCGGGTTGGAGAGGGAGGAGAGGGACTGTGCTGTCGGTACATTGTGGATCTGTGAGACCTTGTTTGTTACATGTGGTGTGTTTGTTTGTTCGTCACCCGGCTGGTCCTTTAGATATTTAAAAAAAAAAAAAATGCCAGTTGAATAGCATTTCACTTGATTGAGGTTAGGTTATTATTATATGTTTTTTGGAGTAGCATTATGCACTTTTATGCAGTTCATTTGTTGTTATCATGGAAGTTCTTTGATTAGCACGTTTTTTGCACTTTATTCAGCTGGGTATATATATTTAAGATATGTGTCGTTGTAGATAGTCTCACATGTGTATAAATAATTATATTATTTTATATGGCATTCTTTAGGCACTGATTAATTATATATTTGTGATTGTAAGAAATTATACAGCACTATAGGTTCCATCAAATTGTCCCCTCCCATATGTTCCCTCTCTTTGCCCTTCCACTGATCATTCATTGTGTGTATGTGTTTTTTAATTGGTTTTAATGAGTCTTTTTGTCGCTGTGTATATATATGAATTAAGAATAAAGTTTGGATATGTTTTATTGAAATATTGAGTAGTGCCACTGGGTTTTGGGGGTTTGGGTGTTCTGGGGAGGGTGGGTCCCCAGCGCTGTTGTGTTCTGGTTCATGTAGCCATACCCACCCCCTGTGTTGCACACTTACATAGTATAGAAAGTTAGTGCGGTCTTGTGCTGTTGTTGTATTTCATTTAAAAATATATATAAAGACTTTGCCTTTAAACATATGTTTGCCTTCAGCGAACCTTAATAGGTTTTTAAGTAATGTTGCTGGTACAATCTTTCTGATTCAAATACAGTTATAAATAAAAATAAGGGCCATTGGAGATATTTACTGTATCTAGGAGATACTTCTCACTTGAAGAGCTTGCATATGCAATATGGTAATAATAATAATAAATATAATAATAATAAAAACTTTATTGTAAATTCCCTATATTTTTATGAGTTTAGAGTGGGAGAGCTCACTGTTGTTTTTCACTCTCAACCCAACATAAACTATAAACTTTGGACCAACAGCCAATATAACCATTGAAGCATTCTCTCTTAGTAAATAATCTAACAAAATCAGGCTGTAGTATTGTCCTTAATCGGTTCAACACTAATCTAATTTTTAATGAATCCCTCAAAAAATAGCCCACCTGCTGCCTAAATCTATGTCCTCTTTCCAGCCGGCCCAACCACCAGCCCTGTAAGTGAAGGGGGTGGTGAGGGCCCTGTCAGCTTACCCATGAGAGTATAAAGAGCCCCATTCTATGGCAGGGGACATAGAGGACACTTTTTTTACATCATGCCAAATGGATTTTTCCCTGAAATTTGGATCAAATTCCGATTTGTCAGAATCTTTTCGCACATCTCTAAAAATATCAGTCTATGGCAAGGCTATAGTTGGGGCAGACAATAACTGTAACGTAAAGCAAAGATCAGAAAAAAAGTGTAGACATATGCTATCCAATACTCTGACATGTACAAGGCAATGACATGTGTAATGAGGACAAATGCCACCAGCCTGCCATATGTATCACAAAGGAAATAGAAGGCATAATTATTAAAGTAATTATTTCTATAGCACATCATTTTGTGTTCATGGTCACGCAAGTTCGAACATTTTGTTGTACAGTCTTACATTTTAATTGTAATTTATCAAACTTAAAAAAGCACAGCTTTAAATGTAAAATGTGCAATGGTAGGAACCCAAGGTGCATAATTCTAAGATCTCAGCATGGAGCCTTTATCGTAGATAGGCCTTTCCTCGGTGTGTTCTCATGCATGCATTTCAAAGCTCCTCTGATCAGATAATGTGTTAATATTTAGCTTGCTGGTATAGCACAGGGGCTTTGCTCCATCTATTGTAGCCAGGAATATTGATTTCTCTCGAACATGAGTGCTGTGTTTTGATCGTCAGTGTGCAGGCTTTGTTGCTTCTTATAAAGCCCAATGCTAGAAATGCAGGCTGTGCGGCACTGTGAGCTTTGCTTGACAGAAATCTGCCAGAGCACATTTTACTTCCAGAAATTCACTGCAACGCATGGTCGCTCACAGCCTTTCACATTCAATCTTCACTGTTCACTGAGCAAGAGCTCCAAAGGCCTGAAACTTTACTTCATGTTTGTGAAGGAAAAGCTTTGGAGATGCCCTAATGACGCCTGCAACATCTGTGTTTTTTAAACTAGAATAAAAATGACCACATGCTCACTTTTCTGTTGCACATACTGAGGAACAAAAGGACCAGAGAACGCAATTCTGATTGTGAATAAGGTTGTGTCCATTTCCCTTCACATAAACAAAAACACACCGAGGTCCTGCCCACTGAAGGAGCTCATGCTCTTATGTATAGCACACAAACTACAGATACAGTAGCTAAGTCATAAACCAGTATACCAGGCCAGTCTACAAAGACTCACTTAAGCAGCATTTTTTCTCGCATGAGCTACAACAAGTAAATAGTATCCCATGAGTTATTCTCTCTCCATTTATCCAACTTATGCACTAGTGTTGAAACCCAGAACTGTGAGACAGGGAGCGCAAAGAATAGTGTCGCCAGTAAACAATACACAAGCATATGTTGTGATGGTCATTTTAAATAAGATGAAGCACCTAAATGCTAATATGAAATTCACATGTATCCATGTCTATAAATGTTTTTACATTTACCTCCTGTAGTTATGTCTGATTGTGATTGATTAACATCAATTTAGCGGTTCCCTCAAATGTAAAATATTGGCCATGTTTCAGGAAAGGTTTTTAAAAGTTCAAACATTTTGTAACCATTCATCAACCCCTATCTCCCATCTATGCTAAGCTTAATTCAGCATGAACTCACAGAGGGACAGCCAATCTGCATGGAAGCTGAAGCTGGGTCCGTGCCAAAGCAAGATTCAACCCAGATTTGGCAAATTTGATCTGGTTCTCCCCATCCCGGATACCAGCAAGATCCAGGTCAAAATCTATTGCATGCCACCCACTGATGCTGGCACTCACCATCCTCGCATCATTCTTTATCTGTCCCTCACCAGCTGGTATCCTCTCTACATGTCTACCATGTCAGGGGCTCCCTCCTGGTCTGACAAGCTCTGGTCTGCTGATAGTGGGGAGCCACTATAGCAGCCATCTTGACGGCATCTTAAGTGACCTCTGTTCCCTTCCATGTGTCCCACCTAGTTGATGTCAGACTGGTAGGCGGGGGGGGGGGGGAGCTGCCTCTATGAAATCCCCTCCATTACAAGAAAGTTTTTAATTTGTTTTTAAAAATCCCCATACATTTTAATATGCATATTATTGTGCTCCTCACATTTTTCATTTTTATTTAAAAAAATACAAAAACAAGTAAACTTTCCCATTTATTGTATGGGAATTGGAAGCCCTGTGCTAGTAAAACAGACACACTTATAGGGGCTGCATAGCTATTCACTGACACTTTAGTAAATGCCAGTTTTACATGCTCTGATGTTAGCAAATGTTGCTAAAGGTGCTTTTTACCTATGACAGCATGTGTCTATGTATGCCTGTCGTGCATCCTGTTATAGTCCTCGATAAATCAGGCCCTACGTTTTTTTTATTAAACTGGACCATAGAAATATAGAAGGTTGGCGGCAGTAGGAGAGCATACGCTCCATCTAGTCTGCCCTTATGTGTATACTGTATGTACTCTTTATCTTAGGATAGATGTGTGCTTATCCCAGGCATGTTTAAATTCAGTGACTGTTGATTTTTCAACTACCTCTGCTGGAAGTTTGTTCCAAGCATCTACCACTCTTTCTGTAAAATAATATTTTCTAACATTGCTCCTGATCTTCCCCCCGACTAGCTTCAGGTTGTGCCCCCTTGTTCTATCATTAAGCTTCTTCTTAAAAACACTTCCCTCCTGAACCTTATTCAATCCTTTCACATATTTAAAAGTCTCAATGTACCCCCTCTCCCTTCTTTCCTCCAGACTGTACAAATTAAGTTCTTTAAGTCTCTCCTGATAAGTTTTAAGTTTAAGTCCTTCCACCATTTTTGTTGCCCGCCTTTGGACACATTCTATTTGAATAATGTCTTTTTGCAGGTAAGGTCTCCAGAACTGCACACAGTATTCTAGCTGTGGCCTTACCAGGGCTCTATACAGCGGCATCACAACCTCCCTCTTCCTACTGGTGATGCCTCGAGCTATGCAGCCGAGCATCCTGCTTGCTTTTCCCACTGCCTGGCTACACTGTCCACTCATCTTGCAGCTATCAGTAATCAGTACCCCTAAATCTCTCTCCTCCGAGGTCCTAGCTAACTCAGTACTGCCCATACGGTACTCAGAGCAGGGATTCCTTCTACCCAAGTGCATGATTTTACATTTAGAGACATTAAACTCTAGTTTCCACAGTTTTGACCATCTATCCAGTAAAGCTAAATCATTTTCCATGTTGCAGACACCTCCCGGAATATCCACCCTATTACTAACCTTTGTATCATCAGCAAACAGACAAACTTTTCCTACCAAGCCTTCTCCTATGTCACTTACAAATATATTTAAAAGAATGGGGCCCAGGACAGAGCCTTGCGGCACACTACTTGTAACTCACCTTTGTTCAGATTGCACACCATTTACAACAACGCTCTGATACCGATCCCTCAGCCAACTGGAAATCCACTGAACTATCCAGGGATTGAGTCCTACCTTCAATAACTTATCTATGAGCTCCTTATGTGGTACAGTGTCAAAGGCTTTGCTAAAATTCAGATATCCACAGCACCCCAGAGCAGATCAACACCCATTTTATGAGTGATGAACAAGATTTTAGCAATTGCCAAAGTAACTATCAGACAAGGAAGGCAGGTGCTTGAATGACCAACCATAGGTATCTCTGCTCATTTAATTGTAAAGGCAGCAACATTTGTATGAGTATGTATTTGTATGAGTAATATTTTTATAGTATAGTATGTTATTT
Organism: Gastrophryne carolinensis; assembly: GCA_027917425.1. Classification (NCBI taxonomy): domain Eukaryota; kingdom Metazoa; phylum Chordata; class Amphibia; order Anura; family Microhylidae; genus Gastrophryne; species Gastrophryne carolinensis. Next base: position 222,891,047 of record CM051237.1, read on the forward strand.
GTTATATATATTTTGTTAAGTTTAGTCTGTTTACTTGATTTGATTCCAGAAAATGTAACTCCACTTATCCTGTGTTTTTCAACTCTTTTTACTAATTTGAAGGTTTCTTGTTTTGTATGGGATTAGAAAAATCCCAATCGCTCTGTTTGTGTATTTATGTGCATATATTTTTCTTTAATGCAACCATTATATTACAGATGAAGCAGATGTTAAAGTCCCTTTTAATTAATTAAACAATGCTGTCTTGAAATCTTCTATGATTTTCAATGGCTTTTGTGTTCTGAGACAAAGATATATCAGGTCTTATAATTCACATCTAAAAACAATAATGCCCCACCTACCCATCTCTCCCCATTTTGGAAGCCCCTCTGCAAGAAACTTGGCATAACACTCACTCACTAACCCCCAGCAGCCAGAGGGGTTCCAGGAGGAGATTGGGCTACACCGACATACCTGGAATGGGATACATTGCAGGGAGATTCCAGCTCAATCCTAACACTTAACTTTCTTTGGATTCTTAAACATGTTTGTGGCTTTTCCTCTGGCAATTGTAAGATGTTTTTACCTATTATGGGTTGAGCTGGAATCTCTCAGCAATGTAAGGACTTCCTATGTGGGGCCTGCCAGTGAAGCCCCTTTTCACTGCCTAATCCATAGCAACATTTTTAGGGGTGAGCTGCCTATACTACTGTCTTTTCATACCTGGAATGGGAAAGGATGAGTATTCTGCTCAGTTTTTTGGTGTTCGAAGGGATATTCCAGCAAAAGGGCATCCTAAATCAGGATTCCTAGAGGTGGGGATATAGCAGCCTTCAATGCCTTTTTGGCTTTTGAGCCACCTCTGCAGGGGCTGTATGGCAAAAAGAGAGAAGCGACCTGTTTCAGTCAAACATCTTTAGGCACAACTGCCAGCTTGTCATTGTTCTGTAAGTACATCAGTCGGTCAGTGTATATTACTGCTTAGGGCTGGCTCACACTGCTTCTGCTTCCATGTAATTCTCAGTGGAGAAAAATGAGGAGAGTCTGCTACTTTCTATGGGTCTTATTTCATAGAATTTTCGCAGTGTGGTGTCGGTGTGATTAGTCTAGTAAAAGGCATTTTCTGTGCATTATTGCCCTCCATGCAACAAAATACACCCAAATGCAAAGCACCTAAATGCATGTATTTTTGTGTGGACATAGCTTTGGTGCTTGCCTTTGGTGCGCTTCATTGATAACTGATTTTATTTGTCGTTATTTGTGTGTGTGTGATGTGGCCATTTACTATTCCTTCATGACTTGTTTATTTTGTATAACAGGTTTACGAGGACAGAAAGGGGAGAGAGGTGAATTTGGAATCGGTCTTCCAGGAAGTCCAGGACCCTCAGGACCCACCGGTAATCACGTTTTATTCTTTTTGCTTATCCCTTGCTTCTATCACTGCATTGATCATAATTCTGAGATAAGTATGAGGTACTGAGATGTGTAATTCCTGCAAACAGTTTTATCATGAAAATCTCATAATTTCAATTATTAAACTTTTAAAGTTGTTTCCGGGGCATCCTAATTTGGGATGCCCTGCTGAGTGAAGCCCCCGGTAACCCCTAATAACTTACCTTCCAACGCTCCCAAAGCACATACACAGGCTCTGATCCAATCAGCACTTTAGACCAGAGCTCCCGCATAGAGAGCCGGAGCAGCTGCATGCCCTGGCCTCTCTGCTGAGGGGGGGATTCCCTGGAGGATTAAAATGGCCAGCCCTGGAGTCTAAAAGACAAACAGAGAAACTCTACCTATACATTGACAGCAATATAAATAAAAGTGTATAGATATAATACATATATATTAGGGTTGAGAAAACCAGGACCACAAAGTTTGGGTCTTTGCCGAACGCAGACCTAAGTCAGAATCCATACCCCGAAAAGCTGATTGATTTTCTACCCTTTCTGCAGCCAATCAGTTCGGCAAGCAGGCCTACCATTTCGCTGACCCTGGCCCACGTCCCACCCCCAACTAATCAGTGAGGGGAGTAGGCAGGGCCAGGCCGCAATGGGGATGGACGCAAGCTGGGATTACAGATCCCAGACAAGCTGGCAAACACACACACACAGGTGAACACAGCGCTCTGCCTGTTACAAAAGATGATGGGGGGCTCTGTCACAGTCTGCTATGGGATGATGGGGGGGCTCTCTAACACTCTGCTATGGAATATGGGGGGCTCTGTCACAGTCTGCTATAGGGATGATTGTGGTTGTTCTGCCATGCAGTCTGCTATAGGGATGATTGTGGTTGTTCTGCCATGCAGTCTGCTATAGGGATGATTGTGGTTGTTCTGCCATGCAGTCTGCTATAGGGATGATTGTGGTTGTTCTGCCATGCAGTATGCTATAGGGATGATTGTGGTTGTTCTGCCATGCAGTCTGCTATAGGGATGATGGGGGTTGTTCTGCCATGCAGTCTGCTATAGGGATGATTGTGGTTGTTCTGCCATGCAGTCTGCTATAGGGATGATTGGAGTTGTTCTGCCATGCAGTCTGCTATAGGGATGATTGTGGTTGTTCTGCCATGCAGTCTGCTATAGGGATGATTGGAGTTGTTCTGCCATGCAGTCTGCTATAGGGATGATTGGAGTTGTTCTGCCATGCAGTCTGCTATAGGGATGATTGTGGTTGTTCTGCCATGCAGTCTGCTATAGGGATGATGGTGGTTGCTCTGCCATGCAGTCTGCTATAGGGATGATTGTGGTTGTTCTGCCATGCAGTCTGCTATAGGGATGATTGTGGTTGTTCTGCCATGCAGTCTGTTATAGGGATGATTGTGGTTGTTCTGCCATGCAGTCTGCTATAGGGATGATTGTGGTTGTTCTGCCATGCAGTCTGCTATAGGGATGATTGTGGTTGTTCTGCCATGCAGTCTGCTATAGGGATGATTGTGGTTGTTCTGCCATGCAGTCTGCTATAGGGATGATTGTGGTTGTTCTGCCATGCAGTCTGTTATAGGGATGATTGTGGTTGTTCTGCCATGCAGTCTGCTATAGGGATGATTGTGGTTGTTCTGCCATGCAGTCTGCTATAGGGATGATTGTGGTTGTTCTGCCATGCAGTCTGCTATAGGGATGATTGTGGTTGTTCTGCCATGCAGTCTGCTATAGGGATGATGGGGGTTGTTCTGCCATGCAGTCTGCTATAGGGATGATGGGGGTTGTTCTGCCATGCAGTCTGCTATAGGGATGATGGGGGTTGTTCTGCCACACAGTCTGCTATAGGGAAGATGGGGGGATTCTGAGACACTTAGGTTGTTATTTATTAAGCACTAATGCTCAGTGCAAATCAGTAGTGAAAAATATTATTAATAATTCTTATTTCACACTTGCGCATGTTGCTGCACTGCAAAAAACACATTTACTAAAACATTAGTGGTGCAGCAACATGCTGAGAAGTTTAGAAATCATAGTTTGCACTACTCTAATTTGCACTGAAACGGCATTGTCTGGCAGAAGTGCTTGATAAATCAGGTCCTTAGTTTCCTTTCAGAATTAACATTTTCTATGGAATACCATACACAATACTCTCACAAATGTGGACCATGGATTGAAAACAAGATTTGTTAATTTGCACAACCAAGTAAGTGATTTCTCTACCAAATTCATCCCAGTCTAGGTAGCAAAGCTAAAGTTTAGACTAGAAAACATAGTATGACATAACAATTTCTAGACTCGAGGAAAGCACCAAAATGATTATGACTGTGTGGTAAGCTAGGGGTTATATAATCCAGATGGGTTCTGCAGAGAAGATACTCGGTAGATAGATAGCCAGTGTGAATTATCAATCTTCTAGAGTGAAATTATTTAGATCCATTGTGGGGTATACAGGAACATAGATAAGAGATTAGTTGAAACATACTGTTACATTGTTTCTTTATGCTATGAGAATTAGCAGACATAAAGCATACACACAGTGCAATTAATGTAACTAAAATGTAACTAGTTGCTCTCAGCTGTTACCAGAGCAATGCTGAGTCATTACAGCTGATGGCTTTTTTTACATCTGGCTATAAATAAGGGATGATTGCAGGGATTTGAGGCAATTTTGGATGAGTTTTTCAGAATCAGAGCTCTCAAGTGTAAATCAAGATGGCAGCTCCCATGTAGTAGTTCAATAACATAGAATCTACATGCTATTCCACAATATATGCATGGGGTAAAGCCCTCTGCATGGGGTAAAGCTTTATTTTTTGACTTTGCCATGTCACTGCAGTTAGCTAAAGAAGTTAAAAGCAAACTGTGGTGAGTGTTTCCCATGACACAATATGGGGCCTGTTTTATCAAGCACTTCTGACAGACAATGCCATTTCAGTGCAATTTTGAGTAGTGCAAACTATAATTTCCAAAATTCTCAGCATGTTGCTGCACCATTAATGTTTTAGTAAATGTGTTTTGCATTGCAGCAACATGCGCAAGTTTGAAAAAAAGTTATAAATGATATTTTTCACTACTGATATTTGCACCGATGTGGCACTGTCTGGCATTAGTGCTTGATAAAAAAGGGCCATGGTGTACATTGCAGAGGAATGGTATGCAGGTAGACTTCTCCTAAAACCCATTCACTTGCCAGGGCCTATGCGGAAAAATATGAGTACTGGGACTCTATAGGACTTTATGAAACCAAGATAAATGTTTTAAAACAAATGCCTCCAAAGCTGCATTGAGTCGCAAAGTTGAGGAGTACAAATAATGCATGAGGCCTATAGAGAAACATGGCAGTGGCAGTGTCCTTATGTTGGGCTGCATGAGTGCTGCTGGTGTTGGGGTGCTACATTTTGTTGAGAATATCATGAATTCATAGATGTGCTGCTCTTTATTGAAGGAGAAGGTGCTACCGTCAAACTATGTTCTTGGTTTTCATACACTTTTCATGACAATGATCTTAAACATTTTGACTTATTTTGGATAGATTTCTGATTTATTATTTTTGATTTATTTTTGATTTATCTTGATTGATTCCTATATATCTCTTTAAACATCTTTATAGTATGGATGGTCAGTACCATCTCCACTTATATATATACCATACCCCCCCCCCTTTTTCTCTATTATAGGTTGGTTCCATATAGAAATGTGAGAGTTTGTTTTTCCTTTAGTGGTATGGAAATTGAAGGATTATGGTTTTTGGTCGGTTTGGATTTGTCTGAACACCTGATAACGTTTGCATTGCATTCATTTGTTCAGACTTTACCTGGCATAATAACATGTTTTTACAGGTTATATATCATGTTTTGTACTTGCAATGTTTAGGAGTTTAAATGTTACATGTATTTTAAGACTATGCGTAGGGCTTCAATGATATTAAGCTTTAATGATTAGTATGGATAATGATATGTATCTTGTCAGTTTATTTAAGTTTATACAACCATGAAATTTATGCACTGATAGTTTATCTTCCTTCCTTTTGTCCTTTTGACTGTGAGGTCCACTTGTCCCTGTAGCGTTGCTTGCCTGACTCCTACGGGTGTTCTGCCGGTATGCCAATATTCCGGTTTTTCACCCCTCTGTGTGCGTGCTGGGCTATGATGTGATCCTTTTCATATGTGGCTGCGGGGCTGCGAGCGGCGTTCCCGCTGTCACTGGCCGGGTCCCTGACAGCTCGGGAGGCCTTTCTCCTCCCCTGATTGGTTGGAGACTCCGGCCTCTGATTGGCGGTGACGTCCGCTCTCACCCCTGACGTCACATCCGCCCTTCGGTCTCGGCCCTCGGAGCAGGCGGGCGGTGCTGCAGTAACAGGTGAGTCCTTTCTTTCTCATTATTATTTATACTATATATATAGATATTTTGTTGGGGCAAACTTAACTATGATTAAGGGTCAGTAAAGGACCCGAAACGCGTCAGGACCCCTCTACACAGATCTTGTGACCCGTGTCTACATATGTTTTTATCCGGTGTGGCAGTTCTCATGATGCATGGGAGACATGTCTATTGATTTTATTTGGATACAATAAAGAGGTGATTTTAAGAGGAAGTGCGGATCCACCATTTCTCATTTCATGTGCTGTTGTGGGGCTTGGGACAGCCCGGGATCGAGCACCCTTTCTTTGCCGGAGTGCGGAAACCTTTTAACCTATGAATGATCTTAAACATGTCTTATGCATTTCCAAAGAAAAAAGTGAAGAAATGTATTGGCCATTATTCGGCAATGGTTGAGAAAAATCAACTACTTTTTAGGAGAGCAAACTGCCATTCACTTTCATTGTCTATTGTGGGAGTGATTCAGCACCAGGGGAAACTGGAAATTCAACTCCAGGATCGCTCGCTCCCAATGTAGACAATGAAAGTGAAGTAGTAGAGTTTTATCACCTAGTGCCGACCCTCAGGTGGGCACATATGGGGAATTCTGAGGGGACACATTTAGCACCACTCTCTATCTAAATAAGGTTATTCTTGAAGAATGGAAAAAGATAGCAATATATTGTCCACCTGTTCATTTTATGCCTAAAAGACTGCTATTCTTATAGAGTAAGTCCAATCCCGATGGAATGTTTGTAAGTTCAAAAGGATGCGCTCAAGATACTGAGCTGATATAGCATTTATTTAATTTTTTTCTATGTTATCTAATGTGTGTTTTATGGAAGCTATTTGCAGTCATTTGCTATTGGCAATGCACACCAAAAGAGAGGGGTGACTCCTGTACACACAAAACACTGCTGTTATGGCCACTGCTGAGGTGAGGGAATTCACTCAGCTTTGCACATGCCCAGTAGCAGTGTCCATCTGCAATCTATTGCTATTGGCAATGTACACCAAATCTGCTCTTGGTGTACATTGCCAATAGCAACAGATTAAAACTGCTTCCATAAAACACAGATTTGCAACAAAAAAATAAAAAATAATAGATCAGCTCAGCCCCTTTAGGACCTCATTTTGCCACACAAAAATATACACTTTCAAAAATTCAATTAAAAGTGAACTTACTCTTTAAAGTAGACCAACAGTGTAAAAACAAGACATTTGATAAAAATTCCCACACAAGCTTCACTTTTAAAAAAATGCAAAATTGGGCTGCGGATTCCGCACATAGATGAGAACCCACTAGCCAAACGCTTACCCCTGAACATTCATTGTCCCTCATAGTCCTTGCTGTTGCAAGGCTTGTAAGCGGGGCTGATGTGGTCACAGCTCATGCGGGCGTGTATTAAAACTATTAGCGGGTACAAGGAGGACAAGCTTGCTCCTGCTATACACATGCCGGCTGTAAGCATCACACTGGACACAAGCATGCGGCTTCTCACAACAGCTGCGATGAGAAGAAAGTGCTCGTCCCCGCTTGTGAGCAGAGAATGGGGATTAGAGGAACTTTTTTTTAAATTTATTTTTTCACTTTAAATATCAAGTTATACAAAATGCTAGATGTATTTGTTTTTTAAGTGGGGTGTACTCATTTCTGCACCAACTGATTTGAGCAAAACTAAAGATTTTGTAACCCAAGTTATATTATTTATCTTACTTTCATATTATGCATTAAACAAATGTTTAATGAAACTCAGTCTTGAGCAATAACTGAGAAATGTAAAATCCATAAACAGTGAACAAATGTGTTTTTCCTTCTCAGAAGAATATCGAATGCAGACATTTTACTGTATAGAAATACTAAATACTAACCAAATGAATGTCTTTAAATGTGCATTTATTTTACAGAACAATAATTTTTTTTTACTTTTCTATGTAGGTGAACCTGGCCCTCCGGGACCACAAGGGCCCATTGGCCCGACTGGTATAGATGGAAGATGTAACCCTGGAGATTGCTACTATCCAACATCCCATGGAAGGGCCAGAATAAATGGAAAATAACTGGTCTTTTTAGAAAAGTTTGACTACTCAAGACACCAGCTTCACCTCACTGGAGATGTGCTGAAATGACTGTTTAATGCTGTCAGTGCATAACTGGGAGGAGCAGTCCTGCAAAGCGAAAGTTGAGCAGTTTTCCACGAGGCCTCCTCCTGCTGCTTCCTACTACTGCCAATGGGTTCATTTATTTTGTACAGGTTATTTTACTTGGTATTGAGTTACTATTAAGTTACAGATCCAGAGTTATCTATCAGGATTTAAATGTGGATCTCAGCTTTACAGTACCTTGGACTTATTGTTGTAATAATGAAATGTGAAATGTACATTATTTAAGTATTTGGGAAGCAGAACAGCACATTTTAATTGTTCAAAGTGGAAGGCTTTAAAAAAAACTAACTTGTCTGTGGTTCCAAGAGGTTACGGATTTGCCATATGAAAGCCTTTTTTTAAGTTTTTATCTAGTTCTTTTGGCTTTTATATTTTGCCTTGAATAACTATTGAAACTGTTTTTCTAAAGTTGAATGGCTTTATATTCATATCTCTACAGTGGCTGTGTTTATTGATCTTGAGCCACATAAATACAGATACAGAATTCTTAAGATTGATCACTGGCACATGACAATCAGCTGTGAGTCAGTTGTGAAGCAGATTAGATTGTCACAGGCTCCTATACAATGTAACACAACAGAGCGCAGTCAGTGTTACACTGTAAAAGCAGCCATGCATCTGCTTATTTACAATTTAACACAACAGGAAGCTGGTTTGCTTTTTGCAATGTAAGAGCAGGACTTCTGTCCAGCTAGTTACATTGTACAGCATGGCAGCATCACAAGTTTTAAAACTCCCAGCACAAGTTGTGTTATACTCCCAGTGCTGCTGCCTCTATTATATAGCAAAGACAAAAGGAATATATTTCTCTGCGTATCTCCCGATTTCTCTGTCTGACTTTGCAAATCCCTTCTCAGTTAAATAACAATAATCAATAATCTAATGAGCTATTCAGTAAGGAGAGAAATATCACTATTTGACCTCTCTTACTTTAAAAAACAAATCTCCATTTTTTTCATTTTGTACACGATTTTTTTTCTGCATAGAGGTCACCAAATGACAATTTCAACTTTCCTCAATTTTAAACTCTGAGTTAACATTTAAAAAAATGTGACATTTAAAAATTGAATATTATTGATGTTGGCAACAAGGACAAAGCGTGTTTGCTTCTGGGAATCACACAAGTTCAATCAGTTTTTTTATTATTTAAAAATATTCTATAAGCTATCACGCTCAAAAATGCAGCAGCTTACACATTTAACGCTGGCAGTTTACAAAGGTCAGCAATGACAAAACTATTTACAATATTGTTAGATAAATTCTACCATCTAAGTGGCCATTGATGTTTTCCTACTCTAAACAGGAAACTCCTATGGAAGCCCAGCGAGTGCCTCATTACTGCGTCTTTTTTTGTTTAACTGTAAATAACACAGGCAGCTTTTTAAACCAGAATTACACATTTAAAGTGATCCCAAAGATATATTTGTTTTGCTAGAAACTTTTACAGAAAGGAAGGAGAGAATAACAATAACCAGTTTCAGATGGTGAATTAAAAGTATTTTATTTAGATGTTTTTGAGATGTGATTTATTGCACATAACCATTTAAACTACAACAGTCTTAAGTTATTTTTTATTGTATTTGTTCAGGATGTCTGCTCATGAGTGGTGCAGAAATATTGTATTATATTTGTTATATTTAAATAGTACATACTCACAATAACACTAATATTTTAAGTATCCTAATGTGACATACTATCAGTTTCGCTCAAAACATATCTGCTGATACTGCATCGAAAATTGTTCTTTAATAGTAATATAATGGTGTCTGCTAGACAATATCCTGTTAAGTCACAAAATTATTGTAGGTGACTTTAGGTCCACTTTACCACGTTGGGGTGCCCTTCTGTGATTAAAGTAGTAGGAATCCCAAAAACAACTTTAATAAGTTCTTATTCCGTGGATTGTGGATAACAGGGCCGTACACCCCCTTGTCCACTAGTGACCAATCAGGGTTACCCAGAGCCATGCCCTATTCATGGCACTATTTTTGTATACCCAGTGAAGCCCATTTACCACCAGCCATTAAAAGTAAAGGAGCATGGACACTGTCAGTAATTTTGCCTGTTCTCATGCTTTCTAATTATTTTGTATTTAAGTCAATAGGGGTTCTCTTCAACTCTGCAGTTCCATCACTTTAGTAGGTCAAGGCCTATTGTAGGGCAGCCTTACAGATTAAGTCACTAGTGGTATAAGAAGAAAGCATCTGGCTTAGCTTTCCATACTTTCTCTTTTTTTAGAAGGACTCTTTAGACAGCAATACTATAGATAGGCAAATCCTTTGTTACTAAGAAGGAGGGGAGGGGGGTTGATCATTCTCCAAAATGTGTCAAGCTCACCTCCTCAGACTTTAGTGAATACTCTATCGGCTCTACCTCCTTAACCTAAACCTCTGCATCACATGTGGAGAACATCCCCACCCACATAACTCAATATAATGGATATGATTTTTTTATGGAATACTGTTGTTTGAAGAGGAGAGCTTTCTAAGTATCACTACATATGAGTCCTTCTCCGGCATACAGGCATTTTTCAATGAGATGTTTTCACAAATTATTAGCTTTTAGGTGTTAATCACTAGCGTTTATAGCTATAGTCACCACATTTTAGTGACTTACTGTACCCCCATAACACACTTTAATGTGAACTAAGGCTTTACCACAATCTAGGAAGCATTTATTGCTCACAGCAAAAGATGTCAGCTTCTCGGAAAGCATAGAAGGTTATTGCTTGAAACAATAAAAGTGTTCTTTCAAGTGCTTTCATGCATTCCAGTACTCTGGACACTGTATTCATCTATTTGCTTCTCATTGTTCTGCTGCTTTTGACTGCAGATTTATCTGGATGCCATACAGTACATGTGCCAGATGCTAAATGTATTTTTATATTTTGTGTCTAGAAAGTCTTATTTTTGTTACATTATATCTATATTCAGGATTATAAAATGGTGCTTTTTAGACATTGCATGAATGCAGGGAGTGTACATACAAAAGTGTATTGTGTATATTTTGGGATTTATTGTTGAAAGCCTTGTAACCTTGTTACATTTTGATTTTCTTTGAATGCTTCTGTGCAGAAGGGTTGTATATTTTTGGGGTGTTGAAAGTGTGTTTTCTAGCCTACAAAAATTTTTTTTTTTATTAATAGTTTAGGTTGTATTTCCTACAGGGCAATTTATTTTATGTCCATATCATTTTAAAATTTTTAGGCACAGGTGTGCATGGCAATGGGAGGTGCTAGGGCAACCACTTTACACACACTTCTAGGGCCCCAGGTGACCCCACCAAAGCCCAAGCATAGAAGATGCCACCCAGTCACAATAGAAAACATAGATAACACACTGGACAGTGTTTTATATATGTTTTTAATGGCGAGTTTTGCACTTTAAAACATTTTCAAATAAAGCATAATTTCTTGGATTTTGGTTGGGTCACCTGGGGCCCTAGAAGTGTGTGTTTCCATATAATTTTACTTTAACATTATAAGAGAAAAAGAAATGCAACTTAAAGGGGAATATGTACAGTGTTATACATAAAACACTGTTGGATTCTGTTCGAGGGAGTGACTTGGCTCATGGGAACACTAAAATAACCTAATCTCCCCCTTATGCCACCATTGAGCCCTGCATTAGTGACATACAAGCCTTTTACTAGAGGAGCTCCATCAAATTGGCGGTAGGAAATATGTACATATGCATATGTGCCAAATGTGCTTCCTCAAATAATTTAACATGTGCGAGTGTGCAACTCGTTTTTATGCCCCATCATAAAGAACTCCATATCAGTATATGTCTTACTAAGGATTTTTACTGTAAAGGGACCCCAAATTGAGATGTCCTGGGGACAATGCTTAAAAAGTGCCTGTAGTGATTTTTTCCTATATGTGTGCTTTAAGCCACGCTGTGCTCCCCCTGCTCTCAGATTAATTTTAATGGAGCGTCTCATGAGTGAAAAACTGAAAAATTATGCCAAGAAAGCAGACACCTAACAAAGCATTTGGGCCCAAACACCATAGGAAAGGGGTATAGGCAAGCTAAAGTGCAAGTTGCCAGTGCAATAATTTTGGAGGTCTTACCCTACTAATCTGCAGCACAATGTGCATAATAACTGCTCTATAAAATATAATGCTGGGTACAAAATATCAGTGGGTCCTGAGTGTAGTGTTTTGGGCACTAAACTGATGTGCATGACAACTTAACTTTTACCCAAACCCTAAATATGTTACCATAAATATAGCAGTAACTCAAACTATATTTTTACATATTTGGATAAAAACCATAATCACATGAATAATATTAAATATTCTTTATAGTCACCAGTCAGGGGTGTAGAGGTAGCAACTGAATCTGGGCACATAAGGTCAGGGGGCCTGTCTATATTGCCCCTTCACCTTTTTTATCAAATGTACAGCTTCTGAGGCATCATTTGTTTCTTATGTTCCAATTTATAGTTGATCCAATTCAGCTAAAACTACAGGAGGAAGGTCATTGCGTGACTAATGATGGGGCCCCACACACCACCACCTGGTCACATTTAGTTACGCTACTGTCCAGTCAACCTATATCTAACCTAAACTCTCATATTTTACTTAACTGCTAACATAACTAGAAACATTACTTAACCTGTTAGTTTGAGCCCAGACTAGAATGTTTCTTAAAATGTTAAGAGCTCTCTGATGGAAAAAGGGAACTTGCCACAAAATGTGGAAAAACATAGCCACTAATTTGGCAAGCTCATCAAATTTCAGTGAACACTGCAGAGTGTTGGCCAAAGAAGACATCAAACCCCCCCTCCCCCCAAAGACCACCACATTTTAATGAACATACCCAAATACTTAACAACTGAATCTATATCTATCAATGTCATTCAGATGCAATTATGCGCTGTTTACAGCACAAAATTAGATCAACCTAAATTCGTGGTTTTCCTCAAAATCACATTTCAATTCTGCAACCCTTATTTCACCTTAAAGGGACATTCTAGGCAAAGGGTTAAATAAGACAACCTTCTGCTTACCCCATGGTGAAATGTCAGGGGATGCATCTTTCATTCACCAGCACTTTGCATTCCTAGCTATACACTGTTGAACTTTCTCCCTTCTGGTGACTTGCCATTCTCAGTCCTCTCTCTGAATTCACGTGGAGGCTGATTCATTAATGACGCCAGGTATCGGCAGATGAGCGTCTGTATAGCGGCGCTTAGAGCATCCGTCACTCAGCACTCAGTCGCTGTAGTAACCTGGCCCACATTGATGAATGTGATGTATGTTGGGCCAAAGGTAGCGCCAGCTCAGTGCAACCGGCACTCGGCGCTCCACACCATACTTATCAATAAAGGACACACACACAGCGTCGGCGTATCTAAAGCAGGTGGCTATAGCATAGAGCGCCAGACACTGTGTGATTAAAGTCTGTTTTTGAACACATATCAACCTGTAACAAAGCGAAAACACATGGAATGAGATTGTTTTAACACTGAGACAATAACACTTTAGTGCTAGACCTCTAATGACAATTCTGCATAAAAATATAAAAAGTCAAAAAAGTTTCTAAAAATGTTTGTTTGCAGCCAGGAGAGGTCACACAATGATTTGAGCAAAAAAAATGTCAAACACGCTGTTTAAACACAAGCAAATGAACAGCCATTGAAATGTATGGGAGAGCAACACTGAGCGAAAGGTAATACCTGGCGCTCTGGAAGCTAGAGCACTGGCACTATACGCTGAGCTGCCTTTAATAATACATCAGATGCTATATGGCGTTGTTAGAATCGCTCAACAGATTCGCTTTCATAAATGTGGTTTTGCGTACAGCGCCCAGCGTTCACCAGATGCTGCCTGCCGCTACGAGGCACTACCTGGCGCTATCCCTTCTTAAATAACCCGCTTAACCAGTGCTAAAATCTCTCCCAGCCCAAAATGAAATATTGTATATTAAAGGAGATCTAATGTGAAAATATATGTGATAATAAAACATAGAAATGATGCTATGTATTAAATGCAACAGGGACAAGCAGGTAAAGGTGAGTAGTTCTCCTCTATAAAAATAAGCCTGTCAACCATAGTCCTTTTATTCCTAGTATGTCACACACCCCACTTCCAAAGATCCATGACACTTGGGAAACCGGCCTGTAGAGGGCGGTCTTGCAGAGATGACATGGAAAAAGGAGCCCCTCCTGGTCCATAAGTACCGGGTTCCTGTCACTATTCCTCAGTCTTTTGTCTCTGCAGTCGGCGAAGCAAGTCAGAAGATGACTCTCTCCACCTTGCAGGTAGCCGGGGTAACTCCCGGCATTTTTTTATGTCTATTTCTGCCCGGACTTCTTTTTCTTTTAAAAACTAAGCTATAACAATATGCCTCCCAGCTTAGGCTGCAGGCTGGGGCAATGGTAGCAGCACCTCTGGGTGCATAGGGGAGCTTGCTCCCCCCCGTGAGACCCCATACTAAGGGGTAGGCGGTGTCCGGGTTGGTGATCCCCGGCTTGGGATGCCCTGTCCCTCTTGCCCTTTCACCTATTGGTGTGGGTTCCCCCCCTGCAGTGTCTATCCATGCCCCTTGGGGGGAGGGGGGTATCCTTTCTCCCATAATAAAGCTAAAAAATCACATGGGAAAAGTGTGTGTGTGTGTGTGTGTGTGTGTGTGTGTGTGTGTGTGTGTCTGTGTGTGTTTTAGTATCGCAGGAAGCTCAGCTTGTGGCAAGTCTTTGCTTTTAAAATAGATGGTGTAATCTTCAAATTCAGCCATTGTTGATTTTCAGCTGGTTTAGGCTGCTGCTCCTCAGCTGTGGTTAAGGAGAGGGCAGGGCCAGGAGCTCAGCTATATTGGCTTCACTGGTGTTTTTTTCTGGCCCGTCCTCTCCTTCCTGTCTCTCCTTCCTGTCTTTCCTCAGGACACGTGAGTTTTTGCCACTTGTGTTATATATTCTTATGTATATATTTACTCTGTGATTCACTCAATGGTATTTTTCAGTAGCTAGCTCCAGCTCTGTCTAGAGAGACAACACTTTGATTGCACAGGCTGGATTTTCTGTGTAAACACTCCCCTGTGCTGAGCTGCCTCACCTACGCTTGTGTGCAAGCCTAACTGCTGCTAAAGCCATTTCTTGTGGCTGGAGCAGCTGGCCTGTTGTCCAGCCTTCTTTGGAGCCTTGACTCTGGATATGCTGGGTTTTGACTACTGAAGAAAATCTGTCTTATAGATACACAGATATATGTATTGGTTTTGAGTGATGTGTATGTTTGGCTTATGTCCTCCTGCCCTTATGTTCAGGGTTTGTGTCCCACTTTAAGGTGGACCTGGATTCATGTTACCTGGCTCTATGTGTTAAAGACCAACAACATGGAAACATAGAAGGTTGACGGCAGAAGGAGACCTTATGCTCCATCTAGTCTGCCCTTAAGTAGTCCTAAAGTATTTAAAAAAAAAACCTCCCACTTGGGACTTGAAGGGGCATCCCGGGTAGCAACTGCGTAAAACCCAGATATACTTGGCGACTATAATCAATTATAAGTATAATACTAAAGCATCATATGGAGGCATCTCAGGTTATTGGGCTTGCAATTCCCTTGGCACAGACTCGGCAATGTTTTGGATGTGGGGCATCCCTTGTTTGGGATAACGCAGTTCTTGCGTCCCTTGTGCACAATTAACCATTATGCAACTGGGGCCCAGGCTTCAGGGTCTGCGGCTACTGCCTCTTCTCCTACTCCGCCGTGTCTTGTCCGTACCCCCAGTGATATTGTCATGAGTGGTGAGTCGCATTCTGATTTATGTGCCAGATTGGCTCATCTTGAAGGATTTATGTCTACCTCTGTGGCTAAGAAGGCCTCAGCTAAAAGAAAGCATTTTACTCATGCCGTCTTGGCAAGTGAGTTGGACAATTGCAAATTGCTTGATTGGTCTGACCCTTCTCAGTTAGAAGAAGGGTAATTATATGAGGATTCAGATGTTTCTGACGAACAGCAATTTGTTGGTACTGAAAGTAAGCAGGGTGAAGAGAGTGTTGTGGTTACCCCAAAAGCTCTTGCCCAGTTATTTGAGGTTTTGGTTATTACTCCTCCTGAAGTAGTCCCTCTCAAGAGAGGGGAATTCTTTGGAGCCTCTAAACCTCGTTTGGAATTTCCAAATCAAAAGCATTTTGATGATATTATTTTTAAAGAATGGGAGAAGCCTGCGTGGCTTCATGGCATTCCGTTGGGCTGGGACAAAAAATATCCCTTTCCAGCTGATACGGTTAAACGTTGGTCATCACCTCCTGAGGTGGATGCCCCTGTACATCCTGACTCCACTACACTCAAGGGTGGAGAGGACAAACGTATTGATCAAATGGCGTGCCACGCTTTTTCCAGTGTAGGCTCGGCCTTGCGGCCTGTTGGCGCTTCGGCGCTTATGTCGGTGGCTATTAGGTCTGTTGTGAGAGACCTAATGATTAACTCAGGGCTTGATCCGGCCTCTGATGAGTACGCCGCTCTTAAGCGTTGTGAGATGTTTGCATCTTTTGTACTTTCTGCTTTAGATGATACTCTGCTCATGTGCAGCAGAACCTCTGCCTTGTTAATCGCCATTCGGCGGTCAGTATGGTTGCGGCAGTGGGTGGCGGATGTTGTAGCCAAGAAATCGCTTACAGCGCTTCCGTTTGTGGGATTGCGCCTATTTGGAGAAAAATTGGGTTCTGGAAGTAGTTTCTTCCGGTTACAAACTGGAATTCGAGTCCCGGCCTCCTCCCAGATTTTTCATGTCCCGGATGCCGTCAGATCCGGCAATTGCACAGGGACTGTGGGCAGCAGTAGCGAATCTGTTTAACATGGCTGTCATCTGCCTAGTGCCTCCGGCGGAAAGGGGTTTGGGGCTTTACTCCAACCTATTCACGGTACCCAAGAAGGACGGCTCTGTTCGGCCTATCATAGACCTAAGGAGACTCAATCGATTTTTCAGTTTCAGAAGATTCCGCATGGAGTCTCTGCAATCAACGATCGATGCTCTCCGTCAAGGGGACTTCATGACACCCATAGACATCAAGGATGCTTATTTGCACATTCCTATTTTCCAGGTCACCAGAGATTTCTCAGGTTCTCGATAGAAGACCAGCATTATCAATTTGTGGCCCTGCCATTCGGGCTTACCTCGGCCCCAAGAGTCTTTACCAAGATGCTGGCAGGAGTGATGGCTATATTCAGGGTCCAGGGCATCCGCATTGTGCCTTTTCTGGACGATCTTCTTATCGCGGCCTCCTCCCTCGAACAATCAGAGTTGGACACCAGGATGGTGGTCTCTACGCTAGAGAGGTTCGGATGGGTAATAAGTTACCCCAAATCCTCTCTCTGTCCATCCAGGGAAATTCCCTTCCTGGGCCTGATTCTGGAATGGTTCTGATTCAGGACTTGATTCGTCTATTCTTGTCCAACCCTCGTCAGTCTATCTGTCTAGGGATGAGACTAGTGGGATTGATGGTAGCTGCATTCGAGGCAGTCCCGTTTACCCAGTTTCACATAAGGACGCTTCAGCTCTTCCTCTTGGCAAAGTGGGACAGGTGCCCACTATCATTAAATCAGACTTGTCTGTTGTCTCCCCACGTTTTGCAGTCCCTTCAGTGGTGGTTAATATCGCACAACCTCCAGAAGGGCAAGTCATTTCTGTTCCGTTGGGAACTGGTTACCACGGATAACAGCCTGGTAGGCTGGGGGGGCTTCTGAAATAAGCATCAGTTCCAAGTATTGTGGGGGCCTCAGGAGGCTCGTTCTCCAATCTATGTATTAGAGCTTCGGGCCATACATCTTGTTCTACTTCGACTGACCCATTTCTTACAGGGTCTGCCAGTTTAGATTCGGTCAGACAGACAACCGAACAGCTGTTGCATACATCAATCACCAGGGAGGGACTCGCAGTTGGGGTGCCCTCCGGGAAGTGTCTCTGATCCTTCAGTGGTCAGAGATCAATGTTCCCTGCATATCAGCAGTTTACATTCCCGGGGATAGAGAATGTGGAGGCAGACTCCCTGAGCAGGGGATGTTCTCGCCAGGGAGAATGGTCTCTCAATCCAAGGGTCTTTCAGTTCCTCTGTCACAGGTGGGGGACTCCACGGTTGGGCCTGTTGGCTTCTCGTCACAATCACAAGCTGCCAGCTTTTGTGTCTCTATCCCAGGATCCTCTGGCAGTGGCAGCGGATGCCATGTCTCTGGCCTGGAAGGATCTGGGGTTCCTATATCTGTTTCCCCCATTCTCCATGATCAGCAAAGATGGTGCGCAAGTTAGCACTGGAGGAGGCGCCAGCAATTCTGGTGGCGCCAAGGTGGCCAAGACGTCTGTGGTACGCAGACGTCGTAAGGCTGGCAGTGGATCATTTCCATCTGCCTCTTCTTCCAGATCTCATCACTCAGGGACAACTTTGTTACCCCAATTTACAAACGCTGGCTTTGATGGCATGGCTGCTGAAGTCTCCATCTTGAAAGAAGAAGGTCTTTCTGATGCGGTTATTTAGACTCTAATTAGAGCTAGGAAGAAGTCTTCCTCTGTCATTTATTACAGGACTTGGAGGTCCTATATTGATTGGTGTGAATCCAGGGCTTTGCCCTGTAGAGTATTTTCTATTCCTAGAATTCTGGAATATCTGCAACGAGGTCTGGATATGGGATTCCAGATTAGTACTTTGAAAGGGCAAGTCTCTGCCTTGGCTATTTTCTTTCAAAGGTCATTCGCTCTTCATCCTTTGTTTAAGGAGTCGCGCATGTGCGGCCTCCCAGAAAGCCTATACTTCCTGTTTGGGACCTTAACCTGGTGCTTTCAGTTATGCAGGCCGCTCCCTTTGAGCCTTTGCAGGATATTCCTCTTCCTATTCTTACTCAGAAGGTTGCCTTTTTGGTTGCAATTACTTCTGTCCGCCGAGTTTCTGAACTGGCAGCTTTGTCTATTCTAGCCCCTTATTTTGAGAGGCATCAAGATAAGGTTGTTTTCCCTTTTAAACCGGATTTCCTTCCTAAGGTGGTGTCTGCTTTCCACCTAAATCAGGATATAGTTCTTCCTTCCTTGTGTCCTAAACCTGGTAACGACAAGGAAAGGGTCTTACATTCTTTGGATGTAATTCGTTGTGTTAAGTATTATTTAGTTACTACCTCGGACTTCCGCAAGATGGATGCCTTTTTTGTTGTGCCTTCTGGGCCCAAGAAGGGTTTTGCTCCTGCCAAATCTTCCCTTAGTAGGTGGATACGTCAGGCCATCATTGGGGCCTATATGGCTAAGGGGAAGGTTCCCCCTTTTCGTGTCTCCGCTCATTCTACTCGTGCTATTGGAGCTTCTTGGACTTTTCAGCACCAGGCTTCTGTTGAACAAGTTTGCAAGGCTGCAACTTGGTTTTCTGTGCATACTTTTTCTAAGTTTTACAAGGTTGATGTGCAGGCCTCAGCGGATGCTGCTTTTGGCCGCAAATTTCTGCAAGCTGCCGTAATTTAAGTTATGCATTATTCCTTGGGGATCCCCACCCATTATAGACACTGCTATTGGATGTCTCAAGTGTCATGGATCTTCGGAAGTGGGGTGTGTGACATACTAGGAATAATACCATTTTTTGAGTACTCACCTGTAAAATGGTTATTACGAGTATGTCACACACCCCCACTTCCCCTGCCCTTTTTGTTCTATGGAGCCTTTATATGGTGATTATTATTGAATATAATTGGCTCTTCCTGGTTCTCACTGCTTTTTAATAAGACTGAGGAATAGTGGGAGGAACCCGGTACTTATGGACCAGGAGGGGCTCCTTTTTCCATGTCATCTCTGCAAGATCGCCCTCTACAGGTCGGTTTCCCAAGTTTCATGGATCTTTGGAAGTGGGATGTGTGACATACTCGTAATAACCATTTTACAGGTGAGTACTCACAAAATGGTATTTTGAATTAGAAGAAAACAACAAGCATAACATGACAAATACACAGTATAACACTGACCTTTTCTCTTGCTATCTATTCTATACAACATTTGAATAACAGACCTAAGCTCATTTAACCCCTTAACTGTTTTGGACATGTTTTGTCCTTTTGATAAAAGAGCTTTTAGGTTTGGTTGATCAGACCCTTACTGACCCATCACTTTTTGCGCCAAGACCCAACACTCAGAGCTGTGTCTGGAGCTTCCCCCCACTAATGCAGACACATTTCTGGATGTTTTGTGCTCATTTAATACTAACAGTAGTTTTCTATTTTATATTATCACCATATTCTTCAATGCTCCCTCTGAAAGTCCAGGCCTCATTTTTGGCCACCAGAAGTCACATAGCTGAAAACATAGAAAAGGACTACAGACCTTGTGACCACTGGTGGCCAATCATGGGGCCCGGTCTTGCCAAGGGAGCAAAAAGGAAAATGTGCAGTTTAAAAAAAAGTAAAAAAAAAAAAACATACTGGCAATGGAGGATTCAGCAATCGGGGTGACCACTGTCATCAGCTATGTCCATTTTTTATTAAATCAGTTTAAACTCATGCTCTGAATAAAACATAATACGTTTCCTTTATTCAGTCTTTCTTATATACTTTATTCCATGACCATATTTTGCCTACTAGACACATGATTGGCAATGTTACCACCATAAATATTTCCTTGATTTTATAAGTTTGTGTATGGTGTCTTTATATATATATATATATATATATATATATATATATATTAATGAATGCATTAATTAAGCAAGACATACTTTTGTTTTTCTCATAATGCATTTTGACCTGTGTGTACAAGTTAGACACTTGCCACGCAATGTTATTATTAGCTTTACAAAGCCCAAGAAAAAATAAATATATCACAGCATAGCACATTATTTTATTTAGAGACATGCTTTTACTTGCTTGCAGAAAGCACAGTATAAGCCAAAGTGTATATAGATTTTTATGGAGCGCTTCCAGAAAATCTATTATTGACTGTTGTATTCCAACAGTGTAAATTCAAGTCATCTACCTAACTGCGAGCTAAAAGCTTAACACAGAAAGTGCTCGCAAGGCGCTGAATTTGGCGTTTTAGAGACGGGCTTGTGCGCTGGTGCAGAATGCTACCTCCGATAGTACATGTTTATTTAAGAGTAGTTAATGAATTACACCATTGGGAAGGATCTATAAATACACAGGTATTAAGGGCCCCTGACAAATAAGACTGCTGGCTTAAGCCGGGTTTAATGCATAATTGTGCCAATATTTTGTAGAGCAGTTATTATTTGTCATCATGCTCGGCCTCTGTTCCAGCACTTTGTGTTGACTTCTTTTGATATGTGCTGCTTTAATTGCTGATGTTCTCTGTGGACACTGAGACCAGGCTGGCTGATATTGGTTGGCCCTGGAACACTCTCTATCTTTGCAGCAATCTTCGGACCCCACTGGGAGTGGAAGGAGGCCAGTAATTACACAGTGTCTGTGTGTGCACATGACAAGATGCTGTTTTCTATTTTCCCACATCATGATGACTCAGAAATACAATGTGTGGATAATTGGCAGGAGCTGTAATTGTGGGGCCGCAGCATTACGGAAAACCAGTTATTTTTCTAGAGGCACTTAACAGCTTGGGAGCTATTTGGTGTATTTTCATATACGTAGTATCGATATTTAAAGGGAATTTCCACTTCTATAAAGCAGTTCTGCGGTTCACTTGCAGACTTTCCAGAAGCTCTGAACATTTTAATGAATGTTATTTACACAATATCAGGTGTAGGAAATATAAAAATAGCTTTTAAGACTCAAAAGCAAATGTGTTCAATAACATCGAATGTTAAGAAACTGCTCCCCAATTGTCACATTTCACCTGATCCGATGCCTAATTAATATTAGAGATTTTAACTACTGCTACCTACCCTCTACCAAACCAAAAACAATTTTCTACCAACAATAGTATTGGAGAGGATCTCAAACCTTGAAGCATAGGTATTAAAGTGGACCAACACCCAGGATTTTGACTATCCTGGGTTTTGGTCCACTTCGGTGGGGCACCCCGATCGGGGGAAACGCCCCAGAAAGCCCCAAAAACTCACCTCTCCCGGCTCCCACGTGACCGCTGCAGCCAATCCCCGCCGGCGGACAAGTGGGAGGCAGCGACAGACAAGAGAGCGCGCCCGCCGCCGCCTCCCGCGCATCACTCTTACAGGGCACGCGTCCGTGCCGGTCATTCACAAACGCCCGGCGCGGGTGCGCGTCCTGCTAGAGGGACGCATGGGAGGCAGCGGCGGGCGCCGCTGGATCGAGGAGCAGGTAGGGATTTAGGGGTTTCTGGGGGGTTTCACACAGATCGGGGTGCTCCGCAGTCAGGGAGCTGATCGGTCCGGGAATCTTATAGATTCCCTTTAAAGGAGCACTATCGCAAAAAAACGGCTAAATAATAAAAATCCATATAAATATGCTAGCATCAAATTTCCAGCCAGGATTTTTTTTTTTTTCATTTTAATGGAAGGAAGAGGAAATCAGGCTCTGTCACCCCTGATACACTCAAACCCGGCACCCCTGGATTTTACTCCTACCAGGAAAAGAAAACCACAAGCTTGTCGGGAGTTTTATTTAGTTTGGATCCACAAGTAACCCCTCCTTTCATTAGCGGATCTGTCCGCATGGATTTTTAATATTACACTATTTCACAATGCAGATCATTTAAATACAGTTTAGAGGGGCTGACCACATGTTAAAGAATCACTTACAACTACTGGTACCTTCACTCTACCAACAAAGTCTCAAAGAAACTTATTCTAAAGATCACACAGGCAGCTTTCTTTTGCCCAACCTCTTGGAGGCTCCAGAAAGACTGGTCACCTGCCCACTGCCATCTACTATGCTATAGAAATAAGGGAATTCTGCATTACTGTTACTGTAAGGAGTAGACAAAAAGGGACACACCAAGAAGACCAGTATTTGTTTTGTAGAGGTATGGGGTAGTGTTGGCTTTGTTTATCTGCATAACATTTAAAGCATAGAAGTTAACAATAGAAGGAGACCATATGATCCATCTAGTCTGCCCTTATATGTATATTCTGTATGTTCTCTTTATCTTAGGATAGATGTATGCTTATCCCAGGCATGTTTAAATTCAGTGACTGTTGACTTTCCCACCACCTTTGCTGGAAGTGTGTTCCAAGCTACTCCTTCAGTAAAATAATCTTTATTGGCACTGATCATGAATTTCCTGCCAATCAGATTCAGGTTGTGCCCCTTGTTCAATCATTTCACATTTTATGTCTCAATCTTTTCCCTTTTTTCCTTTCTTTCCTTCTGCTGTACAAATTAAGTTCTTTGAGTCTCTCCTGATTTTTGTTTCACTTCTTGTCCACCATTTTTGTTGCCCACGTTTGGACCCATTCCATTTGAATAGTAGGTAAGGTCTCCAGAACTGCACACAGTATTCTAGCTGTGGCCTCACCAGAGCTCTATACAGCGGCATCACAACCTCCCTCTTCCTACTGGTGATGCCTCGAGCTATGCAGCCAGGTATCCTACTTGCTTTCCCCACTGCCCCACTCAGCTTGTAGAACTCTTGTCTGATGTCCTGGCTAACACAGTTACTGCCCATACGACACACAGAGAGGGGATTCCTCCTACCCCAGTGCATCATTTGACATTTAGAGACATTGGAATTCAGTTTTCACCGATCTGACCGTTCATCCAGTAAAGCCAAATCATTTTTAGTGTGGCAATTGCAACTCAAACTACTGTTTTACTAAAAAGTGGAGATTCTCTTTAATATCGTATACACCATTTAGTTATTTTATTTATTTTGGTTCTGTAACTTCTGTTATATGATTTTAAGTGTGATCACTTGTGTTTTCTATCTATGTGCCTATGTTTTCTGATGTATTATTTCTTAATAAATATGTACATTTAAAACAATGTGTGCCTATCTTTTCACCAATAATACTTTTGACTCATTCAAATAGATGGACTGCACTGGTGTTTTGCCCTGTTATCAAAATTGGAAGGTTTTCAGAAATCAAACAAGATAATCTAGCTCAGTTAAGTAGGTTCAGGAGAGAACATGACAAGAGTTATTTATCATGTGTTGTACAGTGGTAAACAAACCATAATAGTATGCTGCTCTGTTACCTTTAGTATTATTTCTAAAGCTGCGAGGAGTGGGGGGAGGTCTTCACACATAAGGTGCCATTCACCGATGAGTCTCATATTACACGTAATGGGAAGCACTGTTGTTAATACTGGTCAATACAAAGTGAATACCTCAACTCATCCACTGCATGCCTGCATAACCACAAGGAGCATGGGAGCCAAATGTAGTGCAAAAAAAGGAATTTGTCCAGTTCCAGATAACAAATTTAAACTTCACTTCTAATATCTGCATTAATAATTACAGGTACAGCAACCACCCCAATAAACTTGACAGGGGGTATCATGTTGTTGGGACTTGGAGGCTGATTCACTACTAACGCCAGGTATTGCCAGATGAGTGTCTGTATAGCGGCACTTAGAGCGGCACAAGTAGATGCTGTAAGCAGGTATAGGGCGCTGTAACAAAGCACCTCAGTCGCTCTAGCAACCTGGCTGGCATTGATGAATGTGATGTGTGTTGGGTGCTGTAACAACAGTATAACACTGCAGCGAGCGAGAGGGAGCGCTAGCTCATTGCGTCCGGCACTCGGCTCTCCACACCATATTTAACAAAACAATAGACACACACACAGCAGCAGCACTCTAAATCTGGGCGCTCTAGCATAGAGCGCCAGACGCAGTGTGAATAAAGTCTGTTTTTGAACACATATCCACCTGTAACAAAGCAAAAACACATGGAATGACATTGTTTTACCACTGGAACAATAACACTTTAGTGCCAGACCTGTAAATACAATTCTGAATAAAAATATAAAAAGTCCCAAAAATGTTTGCAGTCAGGAGAGGTCACACAATGATTTGAGCAAAAAAAAATGTTTTAATTTAAACACGCTATTTATTCACAACTAATGAAGCCCCACTGAAATGTATGGGAGAGCGCTACAGACGAACAGGTACTACATGGTGCTCCTGAGCCTAGAGCTCTGGCGCTATACACTGAGCCGCCTGGATTAATACATGTGACATGGTGCTGTTAGAGGCGCTCACCAGATTCGCTTTCTTAAATGTGATTTTGCGTAAAGCGCCTGACGTTTACCAGCCATTGTCTGCCGCTATGAGGCACTACCTGGTGCTATCCCTTCTTAAATAACCCCCTTAGTTTTAATGCCATGGTACTTATGAAATACAGTAGGTGTGCCACTAAAACTCCCCGCATTGAGTCTGGCAAAGTTTGGGTACCCTGCCCACCACTCTGGTGTTGGAGGAGGAAGGAGAATAGAACTGGCCGCTCACAAGTGGAAAAAAGTGACAATGCATCCCTCCAGCCCCTATCATAGATAGAAGTCTGATGGCCCCACACCCGTACGCTTGTATCCAGGAAAGTGACCATCACACACCCTGACCCTCATGTTTCCCTCCATCTTTATGGCACCGGGGCTCAGTGGACCCCAGTAAGCAGAAAAATGGGAGTAGAGACAGCAGCGCACTCGTAACAACCTGATAAAGGACACGTTTTTTTTTTGCATGGGGGTCTGGTGGTGGTGCTGAGTGGAAAAGAGAAGGTAAAGAACCTTGGTTATTCTTTTCTAATGATGATAGGTGTTGGTGAAAACTCTGGCATAATGTTTGCTGCTTAGTTATGACCAGTTGAAAAGATTTAGCCTTACCTTATGTTTTTTGATACAAACAGAAATGTAACAGAAATGCTAAAGTGCCACGGTGGCCAGAAATTATAGATGATTCCCAAAGGGGTTACAACGAGAAAATCTTTATTCACTTATTCATCCAAGACTACAAGATATTTTGGCTGGAGATCAGCAGGCTGATCAGCGACTGCATAATCCTGCACAGTCAGACATCATTGTATCAAAGCTAATTCAATAATGTGTAAAATTTCACTAGTGCAAATTTGGTTGGCTGAATTCCCATCAAATTGATTTATCTCTTGCATTGCTGTTTAATGCTTCTTGCTAAACCATGAGTGAAAGTGGCAGGCTGAGATTTTACATTTCTACTCTTGTTTCAATGTATTCCTTGTGGACCACAATGATTGCTTCGGAGCAATGCAATAAAAGTTATCCGTATAACATCTTTATTGTTCTTCTCTTCTTATTGTAGTAAGTATATGGAATAAATATGAATTTATTCTATCTAAGGCACACTAATTCAAACCGCGCATTATTTCAGAGCACTGCAAACCTTCCCTTGAAGTTTAAACAGAACAACCACCCTGAAGACAGAGATGAAGTTTTTATTATTGACCCTCTTAAGGAAACTGCTAAGTACTGGTAATTGGTTAGAAAATGTAGTGTTACATTGGTTCTTTTTTATATTATAATGTTGCTATTATTCAAACTGATGCACCAAATTGATGCAATTTATTTACTTCCCACTGTGCCTAAGATGGTTTTCTTTAAGATGGTACCATAGAAGAAATAAAATGTATAAATACAAACCAATAAAATATAGTTGTGGTATGCAAATTATTTCTGTTGTACTTGTGTGCTATGTATGATCTTTAAAGGAAGCAAAGTAGAAATATTGAGATTTTCATTGGGCCTTATAATGGCCATTATTCAACAACTTCCCCTTATACTCTCGCCTGAAAGAAGGTCAATTTCATGTTTTATTGTAGAATAAGGCATACGTGAAGAAAATTCCAGGAAAAGGTAAGTGTCTATATGTTTAGTAACACACTGCACTTTGAGCAGCCAAAATGTAAATTTTACACATATTTAAGATTTACTTGAATCAAAAAAGTTGTCACATTGATCTAGTGTGATGCCCTCCTGTACCCTCATCTCTTTTTGTAATAACACCTTTATCTCATTACCTGTTCTTCTTTATTTTCAGAATGTATTTTAAGGAAATATTTAATTTATTGAATCAGGGACAATCTTTTTCAACAAATCTTGTTTTTGTTTTCAATAATGATGGTTCCTCGTGATTTGGCTGTTCAGTTTCATGCTGGAGAATACAGTTGGACCAATAAATGCTGCCTTTATGGAAAGATATCTGCCTGTACTTCTCAACTATCAACACCATCTGTATTAGCCACATCTGACTCCATTGGTGGAAAGATATTCCAAAACCTTCGAAGAACCTACACTGTAATACACTGTTGCCTGCATCCATACATCCATATACAAGAGATGAATGCATAGAAAAGGATTTCCTATGTATAAGTCTTACAAATTGTCCCACAAGATAATGAGGCCCTAAAGGGTTGGCAAGTATTCTAAGCAGCTCTATGCCCTGCGGGCTGGCTGGTGTGCTATTAAGTCATCTTCTTTGATCCGCTGTGGCACCAAACCACCATTGCCAGCTTCAGGTAGAGGACCCTTATTAGATTACGATTTTTACATATGTAAGTAAGGTTTAGAGAAATATGAGGGGACTTGTATTTGGCATATACATTCAGTATATTTAGATAAATCTATGTATGACAGGTAGAAAGCTCTTACTTCTGTAAAGGAATGCCTACAATGTCCATGATACTGACACTTGTTATATAAGGCTATTAGGTCACATCACAAACAATTATATGATTTTTAACAATAATTATAAGCTTTTGTTTTGGGTTTTACCTTTTTAAGAAAATATTACTCTAGGAGGTATTTCTATGAAAAGTCTCATTCATCCATCCAGCATGGAAAGATGATAGGTCTGTAACAGGAATGAACCAATGAGTGTCCAAATTTTATTTCTAAAACTAAAAGTCACTGTCTAGACAAAAGATTAAAAAAAATCTGCAGTCACCCACTTGTGATCTATCTGTGCCATTGGCAGCCTTCTGCTGTTTGTAGGGACATGAAAAACCTTTTGAAACAGGTAAGATCTGCACCAAATATATTTATTTCAACACAAAATAATATTACTTCACTGTTTCATTGCAGAATTCTCAAATACAGAAATCGATCATACTGCCTTTCGCTCTATCTGAGAAAGAATCCGACACATTAAAACACGCAAGTAATCTTCAGTGGGAAACCTCGCACCTGAAATACTTAGGTATAAACATACCAAAATCCCTGGACCAGTTATTTAATTTAAACTATATCCCTTTAGAAAAACTACTAAAAGACCAGATCATGAAATGGGAAAACTCTCAGTTAAATATTCTTGGCAGAATTGCCGCAGTCAAGATGTTTTTTTTACCACATTTTCTGTATTTACTGCAAAATATCCCAATAAGGATACCGACCACCTTTTTAAAACAGCTAAATAAACGACTCGCATCTTTTTATTGGAATAATAAGCAACATCGCATTGCATATAAAAATCTAACCAAACAACCCGATCTCGGAGGGATGGGGGCCCTGGATCTAAGCGCCTACTATAAGGCCGCCCAATTTAAAAGAGTGGATGAATGGCTAATAACCTACCAAAACACAATATGGCCAGCTATCGAGCTATACCCCATAACTCTTGAAGAAATTACATCATGTGATTACAATAGCTTAAAGGCAATAATACAAAAAAATGAGCATATGAATCCCATCGTGAATAACATATGCTCGACAATAATAACAACCCTGAAAAACAAAGTATTATTCCCATTCCCAGATATGATGCGCTCATTGACCACTAACCGGGACTTTCCCCAGGGAAGACGCAATGCACAAATATCAAAATACAAACAAATGTCCCACACAAGAATAGCACATATCTGGTCACCAGCAACCGGGTTGCTATTAAGAGAAAACCCCCACGTATTTACCTTAGTTCAATATCAAGTTGCCAGTTATATTAGGACACTGAGTCTCCCATCAACGATCTTCAAACCAACAGCAATACAGGAGATTTTTCTCAATGCAAGACAAACAGAATCTCATTTTATTACAATCATATAAAGAAATTAACAACAAGTATAATGACAGACTATACTAGGAAATGGGAATATGATCTTGGGTCCCGAATAGAAGACGACGACTGGGCTAACATTTATCATACAATCAGACTAATCCAGTCCCCTGCCCTAAGAATTTTCTGCACTAAATTCATATCACGTTTCTATTTTACAGCGGATTACAATGCCAGATACCCATCATACAACTGCTGGTGGTGCAAGCAGGTACCGGCAACCTTAATGCACCTCTGGTGGAATTGTAAATACTCTAAACTTCTATGGCAGATTGCTACAGAGAAAGAATATGACCAGTTGAAAAGATTTAGCCTTACCTTATGTTTTTTGATACAAACAGAAATGTAACAGAAATGCTAAAGTGCCACGGTGGCCAGAAATTATAGATGATTCCCAAAGGGGTTACAACGAGAAAATCTTTATTCACTTATTCATCCAAGACTACAAGATATTTTGGCTGGAGATCAGCAGGCTGATCAGCGACTGCATAATCCTGCACAGTCAGACATCATTGTATCAAAGCTAATTCAATAATGTGTAAAATTTCACTAGTGCAAATTTGGTTGGCTGAATTCCCATCAAATTGATTTATCTCTTGCATTGCTGTTTAATGCTTCTTGCTAAACCATGAGTGAAAGTGGCAGGCTGAGATTTTACATTTCTACTCTTGTTTCAATGTATTCCTTGTGGACCACAATGATTGCTTCGGAGCAATGCAATAAAAGTTATCCGTATAACATCTTTATTGTTCTTCTCTTCTTATTGTAGTAAGTATATGGAATAAATATGAATTTATTCTATCTAAGGCACACTAATTCAAACCGCGCATTATTTCAGAGCACTGCAAACCTTCCCTTGAAGTTTAAACAGAACAACCACCCTGAAGACAGAGATGAAGTTTTTATTATTGACCCTCTTAAGGAAACTGCTAAGTACTGGTAATTGGTTAGAAAATGTAGTGTTACATTGGTTCTTTTTTATATTATAATGTTGCTATTATTCAAACTGATGCACCAAATTGATGCAATTTATTTACTTCCCACTGTGCCTAAGATGGTTTTCTTTAAGATGGTACCATAGAAGAAATAAAATGTATAAATACAAACCAATAAAATATAGTTGTGGTATGCAAATTATTTCTGTTGTACTTGTGTGCTATGTATGATCTTTAAAGGAAGCAAAGTAGAAATATTGAGATTTTCATTGGGCCTTATAATGGCCATTATTCAACAACTTCCCCTTATACTCTCGCCTGAAAGAAGGTCAATTTCATGTTTTATTGTAGAATAAGGCATACGTGAAGAAAATTCCAGGAAAAGGTAAGTGTCTATATGTTTAGTAACACACTGCACTTTGAGCAGCCAAAATGTAAATTTTACACATATTTAAGATTTACTTGAATCAAAAAAGTTGTCACATTGATCTAGTGTGATGCCCTCCTGTACCCTCATCTCTTTTTGTAATAACACCTTTATCTCATTACCTGTTCTTCTTTATTTTCAGAATGTATTTTAAGGATATATTTAATTTATTGAATCAGGGACAATCTTTTTCAACAAATCTTGTTTTTGTTTTCAATAATGATGGTTCCTCGTGATTTGGCTGTTCAGTTTCATGCTGGAGAATACAGTTGGACCAATAAATGCTGCCTTTATGGAAAGATATCTGCCTGTACTTCTCAACTATCAACACCATCTGTATTAGCCACATCTGACTCCATTGGTGGAAAGATATTCCAAAACCTTCGAAGAACCTACACTGTAATACACTGTTGCCTGCATCCATACATCCATATACAAGAGATGAATGCATAGAAAAGGATTTCCTATGTATAAGTCTTACAAATTGTCCCACAAGATAATGAGGCCCTAAAGGGTTGGCAAGTATTCTAAGCAGCTCTATGCCCTGCGGGCTGGCTGGTGTGCTATTAAGTCATCTTCTTTGATCCGCTGTGGCACCAAACCACCATTGCCAGCTTCAGGTAGAGGACCCTTATTAGATTACGATTTTTACATATGTAAGTAAGGTTTAGAGAAATATGAGGGGACTTGTATTTGGCATATACATTCAGTATATTTAGATAAATCTATGTATGACAGGTAGAAAGCTCTTACTTCTGTAAAGGAATGCCTACAATGTCCATGATACTGACACTTGTTATATAAGGCTATTAGGTCACATCACAAACAATTATATGATTTTTAACAATAATTATAAGCTTTTGTTTTGGGTTTTACCTTTTTAAGAAAATATTACTCTAGGAGGTATTTCTATGAAAAGTCTCATTCATCCATCCAGCATGGAAAGATGATAGGTCTGTAACAGGAATGAACCAATGAGTGTCCAAATTTTATTTCTAAAACTAAAAGTCACTGTCTAGACAAAAGATTAAAAAAAATCTGCAGTCACCCACTTGTGATCTATCTGTGCCATTGGCAGCCTTCTGCTGTTTGTAGGGACATGAAAAACCTTTTGAAACAGGTAAGATCTGCACCAAATATATTTATTTCAACACAAAATAATATTACTTCACTGTTTCATTGCAGAATTCTCAAATACAGAAATCGATCATACTGCCTTTCGCTCTATCTGAGAAAGAATCCGACACATTAAAACACGCAAGTAATCTTCAGTGGGAAACCTCGCACCTGAAATACTTAGGTATAAACATACCAAAATCCCTGGACCAGTTATTTAATTTAAACTATATCCCTTTAGAAAAACTACTAAAAGACCAGATCATGAAATGGGAAAACTCTCAGTTAAATATTCTTGGCAGAATTGCCGCAGTCAAGATGTTTTTTTTACCACATTTTCTGTATTTACTGCAAAATATCCCAATAAGGATACCGACCACCTTTTTAAAACAGCTAAATAAACGACTCGCATCTTTTTATTGGAATAATAAGCAACATCGCATTGCATATAAAAATCTAACCAAACAACCCGATCTCGGAGGGATGGGGGCCCTGGATCTAAGCGCCTACTATAAGGCCGCCCAATTTAAAAGAGTGGATGAATGGCTAATAACCTACCAAAACACAATATGGCCAGCTATCGAGCTATACCCCATAACTCTTGAAGAAATTACATCATGTGATTACAATAGCTTAAAGGCAATAATACAAAAAAATGAGCATATGAATCCCATCGTGAATAACATATGCTCGACAATAATAACAACCCTGAAAAACAAAGTATTATTCCCATTCCCAGATATGATGCGCTCATTGACCACTAACCGGGACTTTCCCCAGGGAAGACGCAATGCACAAATATCAAAATACAAACAAATGTCCCACACAAGAATAGCACATATCTGGTCACCAGCAACCGGGTTGCTATTAAGAGAAAACCCCCACGTATTTACCTTAGTTCAATATCAAGTTGCCAGTTATATTAGGACACTGAGTCTCCCATCAACGATCTTCAAACCAACAGCAATACAGGAGATTTTTCTCAATGCAAGACAAACAGAATCTCATTTTATTACAATCATATAAAGAAATTAACAACAAGTATAATGACAGACTATACTAGGAAATGGGAATATGATCTTGGGTCCCGAATAGAAGACGACGACTGGGCTAACATTTATCATACAATCAGACTAATCCAGTCCCCTGCCCTAAGAATTTTCTGCACTAAATTCATATCACGTTTCTATTTTACAGCGGATTACAATGCCAGATACCCATCATACAACTGCTGGTGGTGCAAGCAGGTACCGGCAACCTTAATGCACCTCTGGTGGAATTGTAAATACTCTAAACTTCTATGGCAGATTGCTACAGAGAAATTGGAAACCATGATAGACGATAAAATAATCCTAACCCCCATATGGGGGCTTCTGAACTTGTTTCCCAAGAGCTGGCCTATAGAGAAAAGACGACTGGGGTCAGTGATGTTTTGGGCAACAAAAAAAATTATAACGCTACGATGGGCTAGCACTGACCCACCAGATAACGGGTTATGGTTTAAAACTATAATACTGGAACTTAAAAACGAGCTGGCTCTAACAAATTGGCCAACATACAGAGATCTGATAAACCAATTCCTCACAGGACTTGGAAGCTTACCAAAGTGACCATAGCTTAATTTTCCTTCGGTGTAGGGGGGGCGGGGGGTAAGGGTGGTAGGGGGGACACAGGGGGATAATATAACTTGAAAAAGAAAAAAAAAAAACCCCAAGCCACTCCAACATATCCACAATGACGAGCAAGTAACTCCGATCAGGCTGTTGGCCCATCTTGATAACGACGGTAGACACATGGGCTACTCCATATGAAGAAGGAGATACAAAAACTGAGTGGAAAGAAAAATGAAAAAAAAAAAAATACAGAAATAGGACATTATTGTAAATGTTGTGAATAGGGTTGGCGTTTAATTTCTGGGAGTTAGTTAAGCTGCTAACAATAAAACAATTAAATAATTAAATTAAATTAGATTCTCCCCAGACTGATTTCTACTACAATCACTGACTGTGAGATTTAAAGGGCAGTCCCATCATTTTTATTTGCTGCTATCTCATGACATTGTGGACACACTTTCTGCTTCCAAAATCTGGGCATTCAAGATCAATTTTAACAAATTTACTTATATGTAGAGGAAGAGCGTTCTTCCGAACACTAGCATTTCTCCTGCTTGTTGGCAGTAAAACACAGGTGAAATATGATATAAAATATATCCCAATAAGCTGGATTAGAGATTTTGTACATTCCTAATGCAAAGAATGCCATGACTTCAAATTTACTTTTTGAAGGGGGAATATGGAATTTTACACATATTCAGAAGTAGAGCACAGCAAAAAGTTTTATAACAGATCCAGAACTGCATGCATAAAATATAAGAGGCAGAAGTGAATTGCCATTGTTTGCCATGAAGAAATAAAAATAAATAAAAAAATACAAAAATACAATATATATATATATATATATATATATATATATATATATATATCAAAATGATAACCAAGCACTAAAATGAATAATGAAGTTACAGAAAGAAAATGCAGTGCCCCCAGAACTGTATACAGTGGAATCTGCTGTATGCAGAGGCTCAGACGAGTTTGTGTCTACAGTCAGGCAGGATAGCAGTTTAGAAATTGATATATCAAGGCAAAGGGGCCAGATTGCTAAATTAGCTGAGGCTGGGAAGAAGCCCCATTCTTTGAACTAATTATGATTGAGGACAAGATTTGGAAGATATGTGGGAAGCAATCCAGGTGTGGAGTTCTGTGCCAAAGACACATTTACTGCAGAGCTACTGCACAGAATCCGGGGTAAGCTTAAAGCAGACTTAAATTGGCAAATATCAGGATTAGGCCCCTCCCGATTGTGTGTCTTGGACCTAGAGATTTGACCACACCAATTGGTTCTATGTTAAAATATTCTTTTTACTGTGGAAAATTAAAATACTTTAATGGTTTACTATACATAAACATCTATATGTGTGTTTCACAAATTTTCAAGGTAAATATATCATATGTAAGACGTATATTACATAGTAAAAGGCAAAAAAAGTTCCTTCACATGTGTTGTTGTAGTTCTTCATTATTTCTTAATAATACTGGTATTCATGAGGGGCAAACATGTTTCGCCTGTCAAGGCTTCTTCAGTCCCCTATTGTTGGTACAAGGTGCGCTACTCTGTTCCGCCAACATATTTGCCCATTTTTAACACACAATGGAGTTTGGAGGTGGAACATATAGGCGCTGGTTGCTGTAATCTGAAAACCCTGTCGCCATAAAATTATGGCAAACATTGTAGTCTATTTCATTCTATTTTTAGCTTTTGTGAAAATCAGGCAGAAAAGGTGATTTTTGTTTGTAAAATAATAGAATCTAGCGACAACTATGTCATGTGTTTGCTTTCTGAATATGTTACACAAACTGTTGAAGTGCCTTAATTCTTTTCTTGCCATTATTCTCTATAGTAGCTTAGGCTTTAGCACCACTTATGACTGGCGTATCATATACAACAGTGCCACATTGCACTGTGAAGAAGGTGAGAGTCAGAAATGTGTCTATATAGGGTGTTCTACTTGGTGCTGGCTGTCCCACACATCTTAAATTAGGCATAGAGTGACGCAATGATCAAACTATTGGCTAAATTAACCTAAATGGTGTAGATACTTCCTAAGACAGGTCCTTAGTCCCGACTATTTTGTGGGCATTTCCGGGGAGGGCAGGTTAGTATATGTGCATTTTATATTGGGATGCCTGGGGTATAGGAGCGCGAGCATCACTTGGTAATGTCCAAATTAAATAACAAGATATGATTCATATTTAAGAACAAATCACTAAAATCTTAGCCACAAACAAGGGAGTATATGTTTTTTTTATCTTTTAAACCACCTAACAAGCAGCTTTGTTTTTCTAGCAGGGATGTAGGGGTCAGGTGTAAAAGTTTTTTCCCCTTTTAGAAATTACTCAGGGTTTCATTGTGGTATCGTGCTATATGCAGCATTTATACACAAGCCTCCATCTTGATACACCCCACCTGATTAAACAGATCTTTCATGTTTGACCACACGCAACGTTAGAATAGTCATTTTTCAAATGTATTTTGCAAAGTATGATAACAATCCTTTGCATTATAGAGAGTCATTCTTATATGTCACCTGTTGTGCCCAGTTTTGCGATATTGCAGCAAGTTTTGCTAGCATCTAATACTGACACCATGTTATCTGATAACATAAAGTGTATTCCCTGGAAATGTAACAAATATACTGATAGCTCTGATCTGGGTTATGCATGTCAATTGTACTGGATTTAAAAATGCTAGTGGTAGCGTTTACTGTGACTTGATAGGCCTTTGTAACAGGGAGCCATTCAGTAGAAAACATTAATTACCAAAATGAAGGATAAAATATGTATAATAAAATACAATAGCTAAACATAACATTCCACCTTAACTGTAACTGATAACTTTATATGGATAACTAAAATATATTTATAGGACAATTGAGATAATGATCAGTAAGGATTGGCAAGTTTCCAGTAATTTCAAGGTTACATTTACATTTGTCGTCTTGTAGAGGAAATACTGAATGTGAGTTTAAAGTGACACTTCATGGTTTATTCTTCATATTTTATTTTAATGTTTAGGTACTGCAGTAAACAGGTAGATGCAGCAATAAATGGATCACTGTCGTTTGTATTAATGAAATATTCACTGGAATTATAAATGACATGTAAGACAACGCATAAGGATTATTTGGTCCTTCTTCTAACACTGACCGCCGCTAAAGCTAAAATATTGGCCCTGAGTGATATTAACAGTTTTTAGAGCTACATCTATCCAAAATGGTAATTTTTTCTAAAATAAATCGTACCATGGATAATAGTGCTGGCCATCAATGACATGTGCCATGACAACAGCGCAGCCTCTGCTTATAACACTTCAACAAGTGCACTTTTCATCTTTGTTATCTGATTATTTATCCCTTTTTTTCTCATTTTCATTTCTTTTTCTAAAACATTTACAGCGTTTACCATACTCTCTCTAATCTAGAATACATTTGCGACAATTTTGATGCCCTCACTAAAACCACGAAAGTCAATAATTTAGAAATTATGGATTACATATTTTCTGGCCATAGATGACCATTGTATGCTCACACACATATAGTAATTCTTCCTCATTTAACCTATCCAGGGAGCGGGTGGGGGTTGCTCAAGAACACTCCAGTCATGTCCCAAGGAGTTTGCCAAGGACTGGCATTGCTTCCTCTATTATAGTGAATAGAGTGGGTGCAGCCAGTCACTTTTATTGACATGGAGGGGGGTGGCCATTTGCCACAAAGGCACCAGGATATGGGGACTGGATCTTGGACAGTGATAAGTTAAACACTCTAAGAAAGGTTAACTGTGTAGGGTCATAGGTAAGTATGTAGGATTTAGTTAGGAAAGTGAGGCTCCCTTAAAACAAATCAGAATTACCAAAGGTTCTGCGCAGGCACTTTTCTCTAGTTATGGCAAATTCCTTGCCAAATGTAACAGTTTATTTAGCTTTATACATGGAATTGCTGGTCCAGGGGGGAAGAGGGTTCCTGGCACCAGACAAGAGTCCTCTTTTTTTAGCTAAATTGGGAGTACTGCCAGGAAAGGAAAGGGTGCCCAGAGCTCGCGTTCAGGCTAGACTGCCGCTTTAAGTGGTATGCTGTAGCTACCTGTGAAGTGCTGCTTCGTACTTCCCTCAATGTATGAGGTCAGGGGTGCAGCTACAATTATCAGCAAAGTTATGATAGCAAAATTGAATAGGTCCCTTCCATGCTTACTGCCGATGCCCAGTAATTTCCCCTCTACATACAAAGTGCACAAAAGGTGGGATGAAAGATTGCAGAAGTTACAATCTATTAGAAATTCATTGAGGGAATACGAGAGCTATAACGGTTAATTGGTAAGAACACAAACAGGCTGATTCATTACTAACGGCAGGTATTGGCAGATGAGCGTCTGTAGTGCGGCGCTTATTGCGACCGCTAGTAGTCGCTGTAAGCGGCTATCGGTCATTGTAACAGAGCACCTCAGTTGCTAGTATGCTGGCCGGCAATCATGAATGAGATGTACGTTGGTCGCTGTAACACCAGTATTACTCTATAAGGAGCGAAAGGTAGCGACTGCTCAAAGCGACCGTCTCTCAGCGACTCACACCATATTCATCAAAAAAATCACCCTCACACAGCGTCGGTGCTCAAAATTTGTTCGCTATAGTCTAGAGCGCCAGGCGCTGTGTGATTAAAGTGATTTTTTTGAACACATATCCACCAGTAAACACATGGAATTACATTATTTTAACATTGTAACATTAACACTTTAGTGCCAGACCTGTAATGACAATTCTGCATAAAAATTAAAAAAAAAAAACATTAAAAAAAATGACCTTTTCGAGGCCATGAAATCAGAAAAGGAATTTGAAGGAACGTCCATTGAAATGTATGGTAGAGCGAGCGGTAGTGACAGGTATAGTGT
This sequence comes from Gastrophryne carolinensis, assembly GCA_027917425.1. Lineage (NCBI taxonomy): Eukaryota > Metazoa > Chordata > Amphibia > Anura > Microhylidae > Gastrophryne > Gastrophryne carolinensis. The sequence continues at coordinate 222,928,821 of CM051237.1, forward strand.
CAGTGCTCTGGATTCTGGAGCACCGACACTATAAGCTGAGCCACCTGTAATGATGAATGATGAACATGGCGCTGTTCCAGTCGCTCACCAGTACAGTGCCCAGCGTTCACCAGATGCTACCTGTCACTGCGAGTCACTAGCTGAAGCTAGACCTTGATGAATAACCCTTTCAGTGCCAAGCACGTAGATTCTACGTGCTTGCATCCACTCCACTTAAGTGCCAAGCACGTAGAATCTACGTGCTTGACTTTCCCCCCTGCTACAGTAAAAGTAAAAAAAAAAAGACACTCACCTGACCCCTTGTTCTATCCGGCCGGGTCTCCTCTTCATCCGGGGGGGCTTCGATCCCCCACCCAGGCCCCCCCGGGTGCAGGGGAGAGCCCGGAATAGCCACCCCCCCCCTTCAGAAGCCGCCGAAATACATGTTAAAAAAAAAATATATAAAAATGACATTTACTTACCTTAGTGATCGATTGCTCCCGCCGGGTCTCCTCTTCACCAGGGGGCCTCCGATCGCCCCCCCCCCCGGCTCTCCAGCTTCAGGAGAGGGCCTGAAAGGCCACAAAAGCTGCCCCCCCCACTCTGTGCCTACAAGCCCCCATAGGTGGTCCCGGGCTGGTTACTTCGGGTAAGGGGGACCCCACGTCATTTTTTTTTTATTTTTAAGGGTTTTTAACCCTTAAAAATCAAAAAAAAAATGGGGTCCACCCCCCCTGGGAGGGGGGACCCTATGTCGTTTTTTTTTTCATTAACCCCTTATGTTCTGTCACCCAGCAGCTATAAAAGGCTTCCAGCAGATGAGCAGAAGCCAATGATTGGGAGGGGAAGATGGATGGGAGGTAAGTATTAAAAAAGACCCCTATATCCACAAGACCCCTATATCAGTTCACAAGGCTGGGGGATGGCAAGTCACCTGCACTAGCGGGTGACTTGTCATTAACCCTTGGCACCCCCATTACCTGCCTCCCCAAAGGCCGGGGGGGCAGAAGAGCCCGGGCCCACGGGCTATGCGGGCTTTGTAGCCTGCAGGGCCAGGGGCCACAAAAGCTGGCCCCTGTGCCCTGTTCCTACAAGTCCTGCATAGCTGGTCCCAGGCTGGTTACTTTGGGTAAGGGGGCCCCCATGTCGTTTTTTTTTTGGATTTTTAAGGGTTTTTAACCCTTAAAAATCCCCCCCAAAAAAATGGGGTCCCCCCCCTGGGAGGGGGGACCCTATGTCATTTTCTTCCCCGATTTAACCCTTTGTAGTGTGGATGGTAGTTGTATTTTATTTGTAAATGTTATAAAGTACTTGTTTCAGTTAGGGGGGTCTCCTGGGCAGGAACGGGGGGCTACCGATAAATATGTGGTACCGTTCTAATCTGTAGAAATGGGGCTTTCACATGCAATACGGTTTTCTTTAATAAAATACATTTTTTATTTAAAATAAAGGAGGCAATTTTCTAAAAAAATTTTTTATTTATTTATTTTTTTTTACTTAATAATATTGTAAAAAAACTGAATAAAATTTACAAACAAGACATTTCATGTTAAAGCCTAAACTCTGCTGCAAAAAATATATATATATAATTTTCCTGAAAATTCCAGCAAAAATGTCGCAAAACATGGCGCAAAATGGGGAAAAATGACCTGTCAACAGAGGGTGACAAAATCTCAAGTAGGCTGGCAATTAAAAGGATTAAAAGTAGCTATGCATGTTGGGTATTGTTCTGTTCGGGGGACCTTGCACTTTCAGACTTAGCTTGTTTTTTCTGGTTTGCATATTTATATTTTAGGAAAAGGTGTTTTTTATTCAGCTTTTTTATAAATTTTTTAGGGAAACCCTGCGCAACCAAAGAATCCTTTGAGGGATCAATTCCAGAAAGATGAGCCCACTACAACAAGCTGGGTACGCTTAGAAAGCTTAACATGTCTACTTTTAGGGAATATATGGTTTATGGGGGATATTCCAAATGTAAAGGGTTGTTTTGGTTGAAAAATCGCAAGGTGCGCACTTTGTCTGCAGAGCTGAAATTTTCAAGAAAAATTACCGTTATGCGCATGCTTTACTTTGGGGTGTTTGGCAACTCTTCCCTTGACAGTAGCTATTCATGTTGGGTATCGTTCTGTTCGGGGGAGGTTGCTTTTTCAGATTATACTTGTTTTTTCTTGTTTGTGTATAGCTTTTTAGGAAAATGTTGCTTTGATTCTGCTTTTTTATCCTTTTTTTAGGGAAACTCTTTGCAACCAAAGAATACAAATACAAATAAATGAGGGATTACTTCCAGAAAACTGTGGCCACATCAACAAGCCTGGTACACCTAGAAAGCTTGAGGTGTGTACTTCCAGAGAATATATAGTTTGTTGGGGGTATTTCAAATGTAAAGGGTTATTTTTCTGGAAAAACTGCAAGGTGTGCATAGCGCATAGCATAGTTGTATTTTATCTGAAAATCCCCTAAAGCGCTGTTTCAGTTTGGGGGAGTCTCCTGGGCAGGAAAGGGTGTCTACCTATACATATGTGGTACCGCTGTAACCGGGAGAAATTGGGGTTTCACGCGCAATAAGATTTTATTGACAAACTTACATTTTTTATTACAAAAAAACACTACAAATTGCAAAAAATTGATTTTTTTTTAATTTTTTTGCGCATATTTCACCCAAAAGTATTGAGAATACACAAAAAAAAGGCCAAACAAGACATCGCATGTTGAAGCCCAGACTCTGCTAAAAAAACAATATATCATTTTCCTGGGAAATCCCTGGAAATCCCTTCAAAAATCACATTTGAACATGGGGAGCGCAAAATAGTGCAAAATGGTCTGGCACCAAGGGTGACAAAAACTCCAGGTAGGCTGGCAGCGAAAGGGATAAACTCCAAAGTGTAGAAAATTAGAGTCTGTAAAGAGGCATAGTTAGGTACTGTCACCACAAGAGTTATGTTCAACAGCTGCAAGTAAGAACAAAGCCAAGCCCAGTGCTGACGCTCTTCCTAACAGGTACATCCTGAAGATTAAAGTAAAGGCAAGAGACAGAAAGTGAAAGTGCTCGCAATCTACTAGATGGATGAGAGTGTAAACTAATATTTATAATCTGTTGTGCATTATAAACTAGTGGTAAATAAGGCTGAGCGAACCCGACTCACAAAGTTCAGGTTAAACAGAAATCTGTGTTTGAGTTCAGTGTTCGGCCCGAACTCCACACAACAACCAGTCAACCTTCATGCTAACCCTAGCAACCCCAGCCATGTCTATTCTGGGCATGGCTGGTATTGGCCAGGTGGGACACATGACCCCACTGTATTAAAGGCAGGGTTCGTCTCCCGGCACTCACAGAGTGATTAGATAGGGAGAGGTGGAGAGGTGGAGTGAGGGACAGATAGGGCATTGTTAAAATATGTCCTTTTCAGGACATTTATTTTGGGACAGTGGCTGGAGTGAGGGATAGATAGGTTGTTGTTAAAAACTAAATTGTCTTTTTAAGGACATTTATTTAGAGACAGCTGCTGGAGTGAGGGGCAGTGAGGGCCATTGTAGATGAGGCCACATGAGGGTCATTTTTGTTTAATAACAAATAGTTACCCAGTGTCCACAAGCTCAGGTCATTTGTGTTTAATAACACATAGTAGTTGTGTGTACACTTGTTCAGGCCATGTGAGGCTCTATTGAAAAAAAAAAAGATTAAAAAAATTATTGCGTACTGTCCACTAGTTCAGACCTTGTGAGGGTTATTTGTGTTTAATAACAAATAGTAATTGAGTGTCCACTTGTTTAAACCAATTTGGTGTCACTACTGTTTAATAACAAGCATTAGTGAAGTATTCACTTGCTCAGACCACATGGGTGTCACTGCTGTCTAATAACAAGTATTAGTGGAGTATCCACGTGCTCAGGCTACTTGGGGTCATTGCTGTTAAATAACCAGTAATTTAAATAACCAGTAATAGCGGAATATCCACTTGCTCAGACCACTTGGGTGTCATGGCTGTTTATTAACAATTATTAGTGAAGTATCGACTTGCTCAGACCAATTGGGTGTTGCTGCTGTTTAAAAACAAGTATTAGTGGAGTGGCCACTTGCTCAGACCACTTGGGTGTTACTGCTGTTTAATAACAAGTATTAGTGGAGTATCCACTTGCTCAGACCACATGGGTGTCACGGCTGTTCAATAACATGTATTAGTGGAGTATCCACTTGCTCAGACCATTTGGGTGTCACAACTGTTTAATAACAAGTATTAGTGGAGTATCCACTTGCCCAGATCACTTGTGTGTCACTGCTGTTTAAAATCAAGTACTACTGGAGTATTCACTTGTTCGGACCAATTAGGTGTTGCTGCTGTTTAATATAAAGTATTGGTGGAGTATCCACTTGCTTAGACCACATGGCTGTTGCTGCTGTTTAATAACAAATATTAGTGGAGTATTCACTTTCTCGGGCCCCTTGGGTGTCACTGCTGTTTAAAATCAAGTGTTAGTGGAGTATCCACTTTCTCAAGCCATTTAAAACTGGGTATGATGCTGCAGGGAGAGGACATGTTTCATCCTTGCATACTACACCTTTCTCTGCTGCAAGCAGGTACCAGGGTTTGGAATGTATATTTGTAGGCCCCAATACTGCTGGCAGAGTAGTGAGGCCAGAACAAGTTGAGGCAGTTGTAGATTATATGGCACGCAATGCTACCAGTTTCACAGGATTGTCTTCCACCTACTCCACTTCTGCCTCTAGTGCTGAGCCCTCCTCCTCACCCCCTTCAAATTAGCAAGGCTGTCCCAGCCAACTCAGTCATAAAGTCACTAATGGTAATGACACTCCTAGCTTGGGGATACTGTGGGCCATCCACTTGCCCCTGCCCTAGTTGCAGACCTAGGGTTCCCAGATGCCAGCTTATGTTGGAGAATGAGGATGTGGCCAGCGGACCATCACAAAAGACCTTCGATGATAATGAAACCCTAGTGTCGACTGCTGCAGCTTCTGCTGAGAGGGAGGCTATCAGTGAAGAGTGGGGGTGGGGGGGGGAGAAGCTGCCTCAAAGGATCACACCAGCATGGCATTTTTTCAAGAAGTGCACAGATAAAGACATGAGTTATGTGCATGCTGTGAGAACAGTCGCTGAAGTGAGGTAATGTTAATATCTCAGTTCCTCTTGCATGACCAGGCATCTGCAAACAAAACATGAGCTGCAGTGGCAGAAATACATGAAAACTTGCAAACACCTGATTCTTCCTCTGCTGCTTTAATTGTCTCAGCCTCTAGCACTACCTCCACCACCAACAGCAGCAGCACCAACAACATCACTAAGCCTGTCCACACCATCCCACAGAAGCATTCAGCTTTCTATTCTGCAAAACTTTGGGGAGAAACTGAAGTTTGGCCTATCTCTTCCATGAGCCCTGGTCCTGAATGGGAACATTTCCAAATTGCTGGCCTTTGAACTGCTCCCATTCTGCCTGGTGGAGACATATAGAGGCCGATTCATTAATAGCGCCAGGTAGCGACAGATGAGCGACTGTAGCGTGATTTTTTCAGCGCCAGCCAGTATTCGCTGTGCTTGGCCGGCATTAGCTTGATGACAGCGACTCAGTCGGTGTGCGGTAATGTTGAATACGGGCTGGGGGGTCGCTGTTTCACAGGTCCAGCGTTGTATGTGAGCGCCTGACAACGAATGGCCAGAGCGAACGGCTAGCTTCATATTCATCAACAAATCACGCTCCGAATGTGCTGTCGCTGTCCATTCCTTGTTTAAACCCCAGAGCGCTTGCGGCGATGTGTATTAACTAGTTTTTAACCCCTAAACAACCATATTTTTTGAATGTAACATTACACATGTTTTTAGAATCATTTTGTAATATGAATACATTAATCTCAGACCTGTTAGATCAATTCTGCACATATTTTTTTAAATTTTTTTTTTGACTTAAAAATAAATCCTAACATTGCAGAAGTGGTCTCCGATTTTTTGACATTAAAAAAAAAAAAAATAATAATAATACCAATTAATTATGAATAATTATAGATTGCTCCATTGAAATGCATTGAACATCGTCAGGGAGCGACAGCTCATACCTGGGGCTGTGAGGGAATTTGCAGCGGCGCTGTTCGGTCCAGGCGGCTTCATGATGAATGCCACGCTAGCCGTCGCTCTCGCCGGCGCTAGCCTCATTTTGCTTGATAAATGCGTCATTGTGACCGCCGCCGGGCGTACTTGAGTCGGTAGTCGCCGTTAGCTGCCGCTACCTGGCGCTCGTCAGACACTACCTGGCGCTATCGCTTGATGAATAAGGGCCATAGTTTTAAAAATCTGATGGCGGTGGCTGTCGCACAATATGCCTTTGCCAGTCGCCACTACTTTTCTCACCATCCCTGCACTGCACCAACATGCTGTGGAGAGAAAAAAGATGTGCAATCAGCAATGCTATTAGTCCCAGTGCACATATCACCACTGGCATGTGGGCAAGTAAGCATGGACAGGGACGTTACATCTCTTTAACTGCCCACTGTGTTACTGTAGTGGTGGCTAGGACTGAGATGGGAAGCACATTGCCACATATCGTTCCACCGCCTAGGATTGCTGGAAATCAGTCAGTGCCTCCTCTTGCCTCCTCCTCCTAATCTGCTTCCTCCTCTTATTCTACCTTATTAAGTCAGCACAGCCCCAGCAAATTTGAGGACAGTCAGCATGCGGTGCTGAAACTCATCAGTCTGAGCATCTGGGGCTGAGGAGGTAAAAATTGTCAACATAGCATGGGTGCCAGCATCACCTCACAGGGGAGGGTGAGAATAGCCGCAGTGTGGAACATCTTATTTAATTGTTCGCCACATCCACCACCATCGGATGTGGCACGTAGCACCTGAAGGCAGACTTTGACTTGCATGATGGATGACTACCTGTCGATGCATCTCATGCATGGGTCTTCCCCGTTCAATATCAGGGTCGCTAAATTGGACACGTTTCCAGAGCTTGCCCTCTATACATTGAAGTTTCCTCCACGGGACGTGGCTGTGCCAGGACCTGAGTGAGTGGTTAAAGCATTTGCTACCTCCTCCATCTCTTCCATGTACATCTCCTCCGTCTCTTCCCGCTTACACACCACAGCCACCTACATACCCATTTTGTGCAGGGCAGTCATCCTCAATTTGCAGCGCTCTAGCCTTTGCTACCCCAATTCTACAGCCAATTTTGGGCCCCTAAGTTTTGGTCCTCATTGATTTCAATGGGGTTTGAGCTCTGGTAAAGTCCAGGGACCCGAACCGAACTTTGGCAGCAAGTTCAGCCTAACTTGGTGAACCCGAACTTCTACCGGTCTGCTCATTCCTTGTGGCCAAAGTCTAGACCCATACTAAATAGTATAATCAGCTTGGGATGTCACAGTAGGTGACTGTAGAGAATTCTCCAAAAAGTAATTATGGCATTATTAGGAATAACATCATTGTGCAAGTAGCTTTTAATAGGGTTGATTATAACATAGCATCACTCTGGTCAACATGTAGCACTGGGGCAAGTAAGATTGTCAACTTGTGTAACCTCATTTCATATCACTTTACATAATACAGTTAAACACCTACTTACAAATACCACAGCACAAAGAAATGTTTCTCTGCAAAAAAGTAAAGGTTTATATGCCGTATAAGTAAATCCATAGAGGTTAATACACTTGCAAAGGTTTCTAAACTAAACTTGATTAAAGCCAATATCATTCCACTTTACACAAAAGACAGCTAAAATGTTGTGTGTCAGCTAACCCAAAATACCTTTTAGTTTCTAAACTGCAATAAAAAGTAATTTCACTGCAATCGGTAACAACTTTTCATTCTTTGCTTTTTATTGAATATTTAAAGCACATTTGTAAGCTAAAACTGTAAAGTGAAGTAGAACCATTTATTTAAGTGAAATAATTGAAGTCAAATCTGTGCAATGCAGATGAATTGATCCCCCACTATGCGTCTTATGTGAAAGACTGGGAAAGGCCCTAAAGAAATTTGGAAGATGAATTGGTTGCACCACTAATGAAATAAGCTGCTGCTCATTTTAGAATACATAAAACATAAATGCTATTACATGCACATTAAAAATCAATAAAACTCTCTGAAAACAATGAAAGGAAAAACAATGTAAGTTTTGGCAGGATGGGGGTTCAGACTTAATGAATTTTAATAAGTGACTGGAAAGGCATGGCTGCGAATCATCATGCTAAAAGCTAAATTATTTTTACTACGTGGAATGAAGCACGCAACAAAATATTGCTCCAATTAACTGTGTCACTTTCATTTCTTAGATGGAAAGTGTCCTTTGTTTTTAACCCTGTCTCGATGAATTAATGTTTCCTGACTAAATGGAACATATTTCTTTTCAATTTACAAGTCTTATTTCCTTTACCTGCAGTTATCCACTAACAAGTGTCACATTCAAAGCAAAGTAGACTAGAGAATACTAATGACGTGTACTCTGCCTGAAGATTATAGGCAGTCCTTGGAGCTTAAAGTGGACCAACACCCAGGATTTTGACTATCCTGGGTTTTGGTCCACTTCAGGGGGGCACCCCGATTAAGGGTGCCCCGCTGTTTGAAACCCCCCAGAAAGCCCCCAAAACTCACCTCACCACGCTCCCACGTGGCCGCGCTGACCAATCACCGCCGACGGACAAGCGGGTGACAGCGGCGGACAACACAGCGCGTCTGCCGCCGCCTCCCGCATGCCCCTCTGACAGTGCGCGCGCCCGCGCCGGCCATTCACAAACGGCCGGCGCGGGCGCGCGCACGTCTAGAGGGGCGCGCGATGCAGTAAGTTTTTGGGGGGTTTTGGGGGGGTCCCTCACCGCAGGACATCCCGATCTCGGATGTCCCGCGGTGAGGGAGGTGATCGGCCCGGGAATCTTATAGATTCCCGGGCCGATCACCCCTGGGTGACGGTCCACTTTAAGGAATAGTCTGGAGCCCTTATCAGCTCAATAGCACTTCTGGGGGATCCTAGCCACCCCCCCCCCCCCCCCAACAGTACTTATTTTTGCTGCCTTTATAACCAGAAGCACTACTCTAATGAAACAGCACTCCCCTCTGTTTTAAATCTGTTAGGTGTACCCTCTGTCCTTCACTTCTATTTCACCCCCATGCCCAGGGTTAATGTCAGGATGCAGAACAAGATATGCAGGGTGAAATGAGTTGTTGAGTAGGGTGATCCCACTATATCCGCTACGTGTACTGGCCACAAAGAAGCAAAGACCGACAATGAAGAATGTAAAATACACCAACATATTAGATTGTACAAGTTGTAGCAGCAGCCGCAGCTGGTGGTGACTGTGGAGGGCAGGTAACAATGCAGCATGGCACTGTGTGAGGCAGGGATTTTAGCTGGTAGGTATAGCACAAAAGTATGCAAGTCAATAGTATCCGACATAGACCATGAATGAGGCACTGGGGCTATTAGTCCCATTTGTTAGGCCCTGTCCCTGTGGATCTTCGGAAGTTATTGAAGGAGTTGTTTTTGCTTGATTTGTAATTATTAGTTTGAAAAAGTAGCACATGCCAAATTGACTGTAACCAAGATTGATGGCGTTAGAAAGTGATGCCCCTCTGCCCACATGCTGTAAAGAGTTTGCTTGCTGTATTGTAACATGGAGAAACTTGTAGATATTAATGAAGAGTATAGACGTGCTTTTTTACGTTCAGCATGTTTTCAATTAATTATTGAGTTGGAGAAATTGGAGCAGACTGGCATTAAACCAGAAAAGACTTCATGAATTCATGTGGTAAGCAGTCAGAGGTCTTGCATGGATTATTCTGCCCAGCGTTCCCTAATTAGGATGATTGATGCATTGTTTGATACTGTTGATAGCAAAGCTTATATCTTAATGGTGGGGTGAAATAAGGATTATAGTGGCCTTTGAAGGCCTTTTTTTAACCATTTTAATGAATCTTAGGGGAGGGTCTTTTCTATCATAAATTGTATACCTGAATAACAAAGGGTACATAGATGGTTTCTGAGAATCTGGATGTTCTGATAGGTGACAGAATGCAGAAATATGGGGTATACTCGGCCCACTGCCCGGCTTGAAGTCACTGAGCTGCTTACAAAGACAACTCTGTTGAATATGGTGATAATTTTGCATCATTCTACAAAAAGTCATTAAGTAGGGTTAAACCCTTAAAAATTAAAATAAATGGTGTGGGGTCCCCCCTATCCAAGCATAACCAGCCCAGGCACCAGCTATGGTGGCTTGTAGACTAGGGCCTTTTTGCCCTCCCTTTGACTTTGGGGAGGCAGGCAATGGGGCCGAAGGGTTAATGGTAAGTCACTCACTTGCTGCAGTTGACTTGCCAGCCCCTTAAGCCTTGTAAACTGGTAACGGGGTCTCATGAACAGTACACAAAGTGAAATGTAAAAAAAAAACACATGCACTGTTCAGCTAAATTTATTGAAAGCTGGAGGGCAGAGGCTGGGAGTCATTTTATAGTGACTTTTAGTGCAATACAACATCATGTTTAGTTGTGTCAATTCTTAAATAATTGGATTTCTTAAATTCTTAAATAATTCACACAGCTACAAATGGTGTTGAACTGCACTAAGGAAAAAAAAATCACACAAAACAAGTAAGAAAAACATTTGTCACAGCCCTATAATGTAATAGATCAACATGAAGTAGCAAGTGTAAAGAAAATGTTACATGCTTTTCCAACAAAACACAAAATATGTATAAAACAGAAAAGTATAAATGTATTCAGGCCTCTGTACTTTGTTAACCTTAAAAACAATCTAGTGTGACCAATAGCCTTCAGAAGTCATCTGATTAGTATATAATGTTCACCTGTATGTATGTTAGAAAACATTAAAGAACACACAGCATCATGGAAATGAAAGAACCCAACAGAAGGCTCATGGAGATTAATTGCAGGGTTAGGGCATAAACAGATAGACCAAGCTCTGCACATGTCACTGAGCACTGTTTAATCCATCATCCATAAATAGAAGAATTATGGCACCACTGCAAACCTACCAAGACATGGTCGCCCACTGAAACTGACAGCCCAGGCGAGAAAAGCACTAACTGCAAAAGCAGCCAGGGTCACTCTTGAGGCGCTGTGGAGATCTACAGTACAGGTGGGAGAATCGGTCTACAGGACAACTATTAGACCTGTACTTCACAAATCTGGCCTTCATGGAGTAACATTAAGAAATCCAAATGCCATTCTTGAGTTAACCAAAAGAAGGCATGTTTGCAGTTTGCCTAAAGCTATATAGAAAACACAGCTAGCATTTGGAAGAAGTGCCCAGATGAGACTAAAATTGACTTTTTAAACTAAATGTCAAAGACTATACATGGAGGAAACACGGCACATCACCCTGCACACGCCATCCACACCTTTAAACATGGTGGTGGCACCATCATGCCATGGTGGTGCTTTTCTTCAGTAGGAACTGGGAAGCTGGTCAGAGTTGATGGGTAGATGGCTGGAGCTAAACATAGGGCTATCCTAGAGGAAAGCCTGTTAGAGGCTTCAAAAGACATAGGTTTCACTTCCAGCAGAACAACAACCCTAAACATACAGCCAAAACTACAATGGAATTGTCTAAATCAAAGAGTATTGTGGTCAATTCAGAGCCAGGTGAGAATTCTCACCCCTTTTTAAGGAGAGAAAACTGTAAATGGCTTTTATTGTCTACTGGGTGTAAATGTTCATTTGGCTCTGAATCAGCCCAAGGTAGACAATGAAAGTCAATGGCCCAAATTTCAGACCTAAATCCCATTGAGAGTCTGTGGCATGACTTTAAAAAATCTATTCACAAGCACTCTTCATTTAATCTTACTGAGCTAGAGATCTTTTGCAAAGATGTGCAAAGCTGGTACAGATGTGCCCCAACAAACATGCAGCTGTAACTGCAGCAAAATGTGGTCCTACAAGTTATTCACATATGGAATACATATTCAAGTAAACTGTTTTCAGCTTCTTTTTTATCAATGTTTCATTTTAAGAATTTTTTGGAGGGTCAAAACATTCAACATCTGAATCATCATACATATAGCTAATCTTCTAATATGTCAATGATGTCAATACCAGGGGGCAATTTTGCAGATCTTCTTATGCACCACCCATAACATCATCTGGGGCAAAGGCAAGTACCATACTTGTTCTATACAGTTATTGATTAAGTCACCAGAGAAATGTTATATCTGTCAGCTGCATGTGTTGGTGACTGGGCAGGATCACAAGGACTACTTACAACCAATTCTCTATGGCTATACTCTATACTATATACTCTATACTATATAAATGGTGTCTTTCTAATTTCATCATCAGAATAGCTGCTGGATGCAATTGGGTGGTTATGTTTTCTGCAAGAACAGCTCAGTCTTTTATGCTGCCAGATGCCTACCCTCATGGCATCCAGGTTTGGGGTGCCCAGCTGTGTGAGACCCAAATGGTCCACTTTAACCTTTCTGATACACACGTGCTATGCTTCATCAGCTATTGCATGGCATACCTATTTTAGCGTGGGTTCTATGACAATAAAAGTTTCCTTATCTCAAGGATTAATTTAATCTTATCCTAATCGTCTATAGCAGTGTTGAAAAGGACCTGTTACCAAGATTTTCGCTATCCTAATGATAGGTCCTTGTCCGTGAGACATCACGATTACTAGATGCATGGCATAAAACATTGTTTTGAACTGATGCACATTCATCCTTTCCCTGTGCTGTGCAGCGCTCTTCTGTGCTTAGAGAAACCAGGGATGTGGCTGTGCCTGCTTCCTATGCTGGGGTCAGTTCAAGCAAGCTCTGCAACCGCAGAGTAGGACCACCGAAAAGGCGAGTGATTGCGGGCATGTGCAGATGGTTCCCAGAGTCAGGTATCCTAAATCAGGATTCCCCATGGGTCTTTAACATTGACCAGAGTTAGCCGAAGCAGTGATATGTCCCCTTTATAGTGGTCTCACACCCATTACTGACTAATTAGTGTGGGATGGCATCATACCAGGGGTGGCATCCTTGACTGCCAGTGGGCAGTGGCAGGAATGCATTTGGGCAGAGGATCTAGGTTAAGGTAAGGATATCAGGGCTTGTGGGGGTCATTGCGTGGGGGTGCTTCAGCACTCTGGATGCTGTCTCACACCTGTTAGTTAGAAAATGGGTGTGGGATCACTTTAACAGTGGTAATAAACGGATAACACTAGGATAGCTAATGTGTGCCCGACACTCCACCTGCTGGGGGCTACTGGTAAATGTAGAATTGTCTTAAGTAGTCATTTTTGAATGTATGTTTTAAAGTGTTAAACATAATCGCTGTGATTAAAAAGTTGATTTTCTAGTACTAAGAATAATAGTTAAATACTCTTTAAAACAAAATAGTTTGCATCACTGTAGCAGATGTTGTTTTGTATATTTTATGGATATGCCGGAGCAAAGCGTGTAAATGCTGGAGTGCCGCGGTCTAGCCATGTTTGTGCCAAGTTATTACACATCCTTCACTAATTCACTTTGAATATCCTGAAATCTGCATTGCTACAGATAACGCATGGTAACGTGGGCTAGTGAGGGGGGATGTGGCTAATCCATCTTCCATGGCTTCTAATCCTGTAGTCACTATCTTGCTTTGCTTGAAAGCACACATTGTTTTCCGTTTAAAGACTGGAGGAAAACAACCCGCAGGCTGCCGGCGACTCTATACGTGTTTTCAAGACGATCCCGATTGGGTTAGCAAGTATGTTTTCCAGTGACAAATGGTCCGTGTTAATTTTGTGTCGGGTTCATCTAGCAACTAACGCGTTTCCAGTCATCATATTGTTTTCAGCTTGGTGGAAGCCTGAAAAAGAAACATGTACTTCTTATGTATTAATGCCTGCAAATCAGCATTTTTAGAAAGTAGTTGTTTCAATTTAATCAGCCCTTCATATCCTCTGAGTACGGGAGCAAATGCCTTTGGTTGTATTACAGAATATAAAAGCATTTAGTGATCCCCGGGAGAACATTGCCATCTGCTGGCTTTGCTGGCTCATTGGGTAGCTTGCGCATTTTATGCATATCTTTCTACCGTTTTGTGAAATGGGTGGAAATGATTTAGAAAATATTAGATGATTTCTGACTGGTATTAGCAGATGAATAGATCAGCTTCACTGATTTGAATTTTTACAGTTTTCTATAGTTGCATCATAAAGGTAAATTCCCAAAGGGTGAAATGTTTGATGCATTTAAGGACTAAAACATATATTCACCTTAAAGTCATTGTCCAGGCACACATGAAACTATTCTATTCTATTGTAGTAAACGTTCTCTTTTTTTTTTGCCAGATTCATTATAAATAAAAATTTCACCTCGTGTTGTGCTGTCCTCTGAAATGACAGGGCCATGGTATGCAAGTGCATTAATTGGAGTGAGCTGGGATTAATTCTAGCCTACCGCTAAGAGAGGGAGTGTCAACCTGACATAAGCCTCAGAATTGGATTGGTGGTCAGAATCAGGGGGAAGGTGCCGGAGGCATAGAAAGAAGAACCCCCCTCCCTTTTAGTCACTGGATACTGGGAGCTGGGACTGATTCTAGCCTAACGCTAAGAGAGGGAGTGTAAACTGACAAGAGCCTCAGAATTGGATTGGTGGTCAGAATCAGGGGGAAGGTGCCGGAGGCATAGAAAGAAGAACCCCCCTCCCTTTTAGTCACTGGATACTGGGAGCTGGGACTGATTCTAGCCTAACGCTAAGAGAGGGAGTGTAAACTGACAAGAGCCTCAGAATTGGATTGGTGGTCAGGATCAGAAGGAAGGTGCTGGAGGCAAAGAAAGAACTCCCCCTCCCTTTCAGTCGCTGAAGCAAAGAGACAATGTGGAACTGATGCTACATTAGATAAACTGTCAGACAAATGCTTTTTATTTATCTTTCCATCTTTTTTATTGTCAAAAATTTCAATACAGTTTATAGAAAAAGAGAAAATGCCTTCAGTTATTCTGCAGACATATTGCATCCAAAAGCAATAATATACTTCATAATATTGAGCTGAAAAAAACAAACTGAGTACACATACTCTAGCATTATCAGAGTATTAGTCGATTGTCTATGAATCTAAGAAAGTGATCAGTAAATACACACTTAAACAACCTAAGGAGAAAACAACAACTAGGGGGAGGGGGTCTTAGCAGAAGAAGAAAAGGTAGGTACCTTGTCACTCTATCTCTCATCCCCACAGGTCCAATATTGACTGGTCCAGGTTGGTGGTGGTAGGATGGGCATAAGCAATCCTAAAGTTTGACTGATCACCCACTTTAACTCCCCCCAAAAATATGATAGACCTGGTTCTTTAACCCTTTCGCTGCCAGCCTACCTGCAGCATTTGCCACTCCCTGTTGCCAGACGATGTTTCACTATTTTGCGCTACACATATTCAACTGTCATTTTTGAAAGGATTTCCAGGGATTTCCCAGGAAAATTATATATTGTTTTTTTCAACAGAGTCTGGGCTTTAACATGAAATGTCTTGTTTGTATTTTTTAGGTGTATTCTCAATTTTTTGGGGTGAAATGTGTGAAAAAAAATAAAAAAAAAATATTTTTTTACAATTTGTAGAGTTTTTTTTTAATAAAAAATGTAAGTTTGTCAATAAAATCTTATTGCGTGAGAAACCCCAATTTCTCCCGGTTACAGCGATACCACATATGTATAGGTAGACACCCTTTCCTGCCCAGAAGCCTTTTATAGCTGCTGGATGACAAATGGTTAATTAAAAAAAAAAATGACATAGGGTCCCCCTTCCCGGGGAGGGGGACCCCATTTTTTTTTGGATTTTGAAGGGTTAAAAACCCTTCAAAATCCAAAAAAAAAAAATGACGTGGGGTCCCCCTTACCCAAAGTAACCAGCCCGGGACCAGCTATGGGGGCTTGTAGGCACAGAGTGGGGGGGCCAGCTTTGGTGGCCCCCCCCACCCTGCAGCCTACGAGCCCACATAGCCTATGTGGGCCCGGGCTCTTCTGCCCCCCCTGGCCTTTGGGGAGGCAGGTAATGGGGGTGCGGGGGTTAATGGCAAGCCACCCGCTAGGGCAGGTGACTTGCCACCCCCCCAGCCTTGTGAACTGGTATAAGGGGTCTCATGGACCCCTTACCAGCTCACAAAGGGTTAACTGTTAAAAAAAAAAAACGAGACAAAAATAAAAAGTATTTTATTAGAAAAAAAAAAATTTTTTTTTACTGTACTTACCTTCGATTGCAAGCTCTTGTCCCTCGCCGCTCAGCTGACAGATGCCGGTGATCGGCATCCAGAGAAGGAGAAGGCAGGAGATCAGAGGATCTCCTGTCACCTCCTTCCCCAGCGCCGATCACCGGCATCTGAGAAGCTGAGAAAGCTGAAGCCCGTTCGGGGCCGGGATGACTTCATAAGCCCCGCCCCCAAGGGATGGCATGATGGCGGCCGCCATCGAGAAGAAGAGAGGAGAGAGCCTCTCGGGCTCTCTCCTGAAGATCGGTAAGTCCTGGGGGGGGATCGGAGGCCCCCCAGGTGAAGAGGAGGGACAGCAGGAGCCAGCGCACACACAGGTAAGTGAATGTAATTTTTATTTTTTTATTTTTTTACAGTTAGAAGCTGCTGCTGCAGAAGCGGGGGGGGGGCGGCCTATTCCGGGGGCTCTCCTGGAGCCATCCGACCCCCCACGGGGGATCGGATGGCACCAAATTAAAGAGGAGACCCGGCCGGATCCAACAAGGGGTCAGGTGAGTATTTTTTATTTTTACTTTTTAAACTACAAGCGAGGAAATTCAAGCACGTAACACCTACGGGCTTGGCACTTAAGGCCCAGCCAAGCCAGCACGTAGGTGTTACGGGCTTGGCAACAAAAGGGTTAATGTTCGCCAGTTATGGGGATCCATACTCAGGTATATTTGCACCTGCCTATTCCTCAACTCCTGGTCTCAATGAACATGCCTGGAACACTCCCAGTTGCTAAAGCTTTATTAAAAGGAGGACTTAGCAATGAATTATACTATGGGGGTTATTTAAGAAACGCTAGCGCCAGGTAGTGCCACATAGAGGCATATAGCGCCGGGTGAACGCTGGGCGCTGTATGTGAAACCACATTTTAGAAAGCCAATCTGGTCAGCGCCTCTAATAGCTTCATGTATTGTCACATGTATTACTAGAAGCGCCTCAGCGTATAGCGCTGGCGGTCTAGGTCCAGCAGCGCCATGTAGTACCTGTCGCTCAGTAGCGCTCTCCCATACATTTCAATGGTGTTTCATTCGATTGTGTTTAAATAGCATTTTGATATAGTAAACTTTAAAATGCTTGGCTCAAATCATTGTGTGGCCTCCCCTGCCCTGCAACCAAACACTTTTATAGTTTTATTTATTTATTTATTTATGCAGAATTGTATGTGCAGGTCTGCCGTTGCAAGTGTCATTGTCACAGTGTTAAAACAATGTCATTTCATGTGTTTTTGCTCTGGTGCTTTTCCACACAGCGCCTGGCATGTTTTAGAGCGCCGGTGCTGGTTGTGTGTAGTAATTCTTAAATACAGGCTTCGGCGCCGAGTGCAGGATGCACTTAACTGGCGCTACCTATCGCTCGCTGCAGCGTTGTCCTGTTAGGGGAGCGCTTCTACAGCACCCACCAAACATCACATTCATCAATGCTTCACATTCATCAATCACAAAATCAACGCTTACAGCGTCTACTAGTGGTCGCTCTAGGCTCCGCTATACAGGCGCTCACATGGCGATACGTGGTGCTAGAAATAAATCAGCCTCCACGTCTTCCTTTAAATAACTTACTGCATGTAAGGGCCATGTCAGGCCATTGTCTGACGCAGCTGCAGGGAGATAAGCATTATCTAGAAGGCCAGAGCCAGATTTTATGAACTGTTATGTATTGAAGAACAAGATATGGAAATGTGTTTTAGAGAGTGAAGGGATAGTTGAGATTTTTGGAGCATACAGATGGACTTAAAAGAACAGTTCAGGCAATGACAATATAAAAGGCACTTAGTAACTCACTTGAAGGCTGTCCCATGTTCCTCTCCTCTATTTCCTGCAGCATGCTGTAGATGCTATAAAAGTTTTACCACCACCATGCACAAATATGATCACACAGCCGCTCCTGTCCCTCGGCGTGAGCAAGTAACAGTGGCTGTGTTTGCGGGGCTTACTTATGCTGGAAGCACTGAGGCCAGGGACCTACTACAGCATCTACAGTGCACTGTGGGAAATGGAGGCACATGTGACAGACTTCATGTAAGCTGCTCGTAGCCAAATTATACCCATTGCCTAGACTCTCCCTTTAAGGCTTTAAAATACATTAGCAAGCACTACTCCGGGTTAAGTTTATCAGTCTGAGATACAATAGGGTCGATTCAAAGAAACATGTAACAGCTTTGATTTTGGTGCCGATCATCCTATTTTTCCCGTACGCTCGTGCGCTCGTATGAACTTGCGAGTGATTCTATAAGCAAATACGTTTCTATCCTAAAATATACATCCGTTCGTATGGCAGTTCGCGAATCAGACCTATGTCAGTTTGCATCCTGAATTTTCCGTTTCATTTCTCAGGTTGCAACATTGGTTTTGCCCTTTTTCCTTTTTTGTCTGGACGTAAATCCTTCTGATCTTGCGGCTGCGCACTACAAACTTACCTCATTAAAGTGCATTCTAAATATTTGGTCTTATTTTTCTTTATTTCATTCATTTTGTAGTAACCAACCATTAATGAATGCATTTGCATAAGTAAATCTTACTTTGTTTAATTTTTAGTTAACTTGCATTTTTTACTTGTGGATTTAATTTTAATATTTTGGCTTCAAATGGTACAACTTAAAATTTTGTGTGTGGTTACCCACACCCTCTCCATACAGATTGCTCTCAAATATAAAAAAAAACCCAGCAACTTCTGCATGTTATGAGCCTAGAAACAGCCAAGATGGCGGGTCAGGTATTCTCAGGCAGCCTGCAAACAGAAAGGGCCTTGTAACTGTGTTGCTCTGCATTCTTTGATTTCTGACCTTTCCGTGCCCCCAGCTCTGCTGTGTCTGTGCAAAATACAGCAGTAACCCACATCCTGCACTTTATCCCGCTCTCCTCTCCTCAGTAAGTGTGATGCATCTGACCAAAGATGAGCTAAAATAATTAAACAAAGCAAAGGTAAACAACTACACCAATAAATTCAAATTAAAAATATTATTCTAGTACATCAATTTAAAAATAAATAACAAAGGACATAAGTTTCTTTAATTAACGCAAATATATGGATGTATTGCAAAATAAAGGTTTACATGCAAAGGACTAATTAAGGTCCACATTAAAATGCTTTTATAAGGCATACATGAATCAGGTATGCATTGCCATACAATTTATGGCCTCGGCCATGCTGATACATGCAGTTCATTGGAGCTCAAGACGCGCAGACTCCTCCACATAGCCAAAAAACCTGTTCAAGAACAGCAATCCGACTGCTAAAAGGTGTCGGCAGTGGCTTTCTTTTAAAACGTATTTAGAGGTTGGAAAACTGCTCTCTGAATCACACAGAAACACATTCGATTATCCTAAGTTTTACGTTTTGATCCTAAGTTTTAGGATTTGATCCTAAGTTTTACGTTTTGATCCTAAGTTTTAGGATTTGATCCTAAGTTTTACG
Organism: Gastrophryne carolinensis; assembly: GCA_027917425.1. NCBI lineage: Eukaryota > Metazoa > Chordata > Amphibia > Anura > Microhylidae > Gastrophryne > Gastrophryne carolinensis. The sequence continues at coordinate 222,948,395 of CM051237.1, forward strand.
TTTTGATCCTAAAATTTAGGAACGAACTTGCGATGATCGTAAGAGCATATACGAATTTGTACGTAGGCTCGTGCGAGTCGGAAATGGCCAAAAAAACAGGAAAAAATGACTAACACCCACCCAAACTTACGATTCTCGATCCGAAATCAATTAACTTTTGCTCTTTGAATCGAGGGGAATGTATTTTTTTCCACTGATAATTGATACATTCTTGCTTACTATCAATTAATAGGAGAAAATAGTTGATTATGGAAGGCTGAAGCCTCCAGGATGAGATCTGATTTTAGTTATGTAAATAATGGGACAATATCCACTCAAATGCTCACTTTTACATATATATTTGGTATCTCCTGCAAGAGAAAACCCAAGCTCCAGTAACAGCTTTTTATCCTTTGTATTATAACAAGCATCTCCAGTAGTTCCAGTGCCATTTTATTAAAGTGGTTCTAATCCCAAATTAACTGCAGTGTCTATCATGGCTGCTCCATCACCCTCTTCTACTTTATTTCCTTTCAAAATGCCCCAAAAATGGTGGCAATAATAACCAGTTCCTACTTATTCCCAAGATCTATGGGCACCAGTGGGCTTCACCCCATGCCTGCCTATCTAGCAAACCCTATTGGTCACAAATGTACACTTGCAAGCAGTATTGTGTTTTACTGTATTGGCCATTGAAAACAGCAGAAAAATAAAGAAATAAGGTGATACATTTTGTAGGCTGGCAGAGTATATTTTAAGATGAGCTTTCGAATAAACCTAGATCTCTTCATCAGACAAAATGTTTTACAAGGAAACCCATAACCGAGAATTGATGGGCATGGGCTTAGGCGCATGACATGGGCCTCAGAGTAAATTTTCCTGAAGAACATAACGCAAAATGGTGAAAAATGACCTGCCAACAGAGGATGACAAAATCTCAAGTAGGCTGGAAGTTAAAAGGGTTAAAAGTAGCTATGCATGTTGGGTATTCTTCTGGTCGAGGGACCGTGCACTTTCAGACTTAGCTTGTTTTTTCTTGTTTGCATATTGATAGTTTAGGAAAATGTGGTTTTCTGCCATTTTATACATTTTTAGGGAAGCCCTTGCAACCAAAGTAAAATTACCCCTAAGCACATGCATTACTTTGGAGTGTCAACTCTGCTCTTGAAAGTACCTATGCATGTTGGCTATTGTTTTGTTTGGGGAACCTTGCTTTTTCAGACTGAACTTGTTTTTTTATTGTTTGCATATTGGTGTTTCAGGAAAATTGGGTTTTGTTTGTGATTTTTAAAATCTTTTTTTAGAGAAACCCTGTGCAACCAAAAAATTCATCAAGGGATCGCCTCCAGAAAGATGTGCCCACTACAACAAGCTGGACACACCTAGAAAGCTTAATATGTGTACATTCACTACGCTAGGTTATAGCACCAGACACCCGCTTGCAGCATTCACTAGCATATGCTCTAAGCGCCGCTACATAAATGCTCAAATGGCAATACATGGCGCTAGTCTTAAATCATCCTCCACATTAAAGCAAATCATCATTACTGAGGTTAGAGCCATGGTAACAGTCCTTTGTACATGTCCATATGTAATAACAAACCTGTTTTCATCCAAAGTAAAACAATTTTGGATGAAAATACTTTTCATATTGCTGTGTACTGGAACACACAAACCAGTCAAACACATATGCGAGAATCTTGCTTGTAGACTTTAGTTCGACCTTTAACACCATCAAACACGAGAATCTCATCAACTAGATGGAGCAGCTAGCTGTCTCAAAAACATCTGCACTTTGAGGGTGAAAGACCACTAATCCTGGAGTAACCCAACCTGGGTTCTCCTCTTTTTTCACCTTTTACCAATGGCTTCACGTCCTCAGTGGAGGTCGTCAAAGTTCATAAACTCCATACGAATTCACAACCACAATAATGGAGCATAACAGAGCGAAGAAAGGAATAGCCTGTGGTATAAAATAACCTTCTACTGAATATGGACAAGACTGTTGGAATAAGGACTGGCTTTAGAAAGAACCCCTCCTGCATCCTATCTATATCCGTACGTTATATGGGGGAAAAGTCAAGATGGTCAAGGAGACAAAATAGCTTGGATGTGTAATCTTGATGAACCAAAATGGGAACTAGACAACCAGGGTGTCCAGAAAATTCCCTTTTTTTTTCTAAGGCAGGCAAAGAAATTGGCATGCATATGAAATTGCTGGTCTACTTCTTTAGCTCAGTGATCATGACTGCTCTGCTGTTATGACAGTAACTCTTCAACCACATGCCTTTTTTTTTGTCTCTAACCAAAGAAAATTCCTTATATGTTTGATAGAAAATATGTGGAAAATAAAATGAATGTTATATTAAAACTTAAATATAGCTAAATATGTGAGCAGTTACAATAAACATTTCCTGATGGATAGTTCATCCTCAGCCCTGGAGTCTGATTGGCCTGGGTGTCACTTGTAGAGAAATAATTCTGGTTTGCAGGAAGCTGAACCATCAAATTCAAAGGTACAGTATGCAAATACACCTTCTCATGTCACTGTCTTCCATGAATAAAAATTCTAGCAAAGTTTTCCCAAGCTCAGCACTTTAATTGATGCTGTCATTTACACCTTTTCCCTTATTGTTAATAGTTTTATTTGTAAAACTATAGTTAAGAATGATTGATTTGTGTTTGAGTTGAGTTCATGAAGGTCATTGGGTAACTATCTATATCGTCTTTTGTTTATAATTGGTGGTCAGTGTCTTGTTAGCCTTGTTTCCTTCCGATACATTTAACGGTAACAGGCTGTGTCTACTAAACAGAAGAATGGACTCATGGCTCAGACTTTACCTTTCTGAGGATAAAAAAAGGCCTCTTGACATACTAGAGGAACTAAAAGCTACATGTCAAAAATATCTCCTCTGATTTGCTTTCATCTCATCTGGTGATGGAAACATTTTATTCCACCCACACACTGCAGCACTTCTGACAGCTCCCTCATTAGTTTGTGATGCCATTGTTGGATCAAGTCATTAAGAGCTGATTCTGGCCATGCAGGCTCTAGATTTAGATTTGCCAAGTGTGACAAATGTTTAAGTTATAACCATTCCTATAGCATCAGATGGGTTTATTAGCCTCTGTATTATCACATAAATAGAATGCGCTGTTTTCCTATTATTCCTCTTACATGCATTGTGCTTAGCTACATGCTAAATGCTAATGTTACCCAATGATGTGGGAAGGAAAGAGTATGATACCTGTATCGCATCCCTTTTGTGTCGCGGCTTCATGTTTAGAGAATTGTAATGCAAGTAAAATGAGCTTATGTAACATTCCCAGGCTGACGGGAAACAATGCTTAAAGAATCATAACCTAAAACACCATTAAAATGAATCATGCATTGAAAAAAATAACACATTCATCTTTGTCCTTCACAGCTGTGTAATACCTACCAGGTCCTAAGATTGAGTCCTGCAGCTGCTCCATACCCCCTCCACTGTAGTGAATAGAGTGGGAGTGCTCCAGGCATTGTAACTGTTGCAGTGGGCCGCCAGCCCTATGGGGTTGATGAACAGTGGGATGGGCATGCATGCTACAGAACAGTTTAATAAGGCTGGAGTAGCCTTATTATATATGCATATAAAAATAACATATTCATCTCTGTCCTTTACAGCTATATAATACCTACCAGGTCATTGAGTCCTGCAGCTGCTCCATACCCCCTCCACTGCAGTGAATAGAGTGGGAGTGCTCCAGGCTTTGTGATTGATGCAGTGTGCAGCCAGCCCTATGTGGTTGGTGGCATGCTACAGAACAGTTTTATAAGGCTGCAGTAGGACTGACCCCTTCTGGTGAACAATGGTGCAGTATTTATTTCTTTTGCCTAAAAAACAGGTATCACACTTCCTCCTGAAGAGCCAGCAGCGGCCATGTTTTGTGCATTTCCATAGGTGGAGTAAATAGTGCTCAGACAGAGATATAAGGGTCGATTCAAAGAAACATGTTACAGCTTCCTATTATTTGCGAACGCTCGTGCGTACGTATGAACTTGCGAGTGATTCAATAAGCAAATACGTTTCTATCCTAAAATATACGTCCGTTCGTATGTTATCTCCCGAACTTGCCTCAGTCAGTTGACAATCGTAAAATTCACGTTCATGTGCTCACTTGTTGCGGCGGCAGCCTGTTTTTTGTGCTGCTTCCATCGTCCACCTCTTCCAATTACTTGCGTTTGCCTCTGGTTTTCATTGGTTTTTGGCCTCTTAGATTCGTGCGTTCGTATGTATCTAAGATCTTGCGCATGCGCACTCTCACCACTACTGCCTCGCGCCAGGCTACCACTTACCTTTATGAACCATAAAACTTACCTAAACCCCTTAGCGCTTGCATCCTTCTTCATTTCTCGGTCCCTAAAACTTACCTAAACCCCTTAGCGCTTGCATCCTTCTTCATTTCTCGGTCCCTAAAACTTACCTAAACCCCTTAGCGCTTGCATCCTTCTTCATTTCTCGGTCCCTCAAACTTACCTAAACCCCTTAGCGCTTGCATCCTTCTTCATTTCTCGGTCCCTAAAACTTACCTAAACCCCTTAGCGCTTGCATCCTTCTTCATTTCTCGGTCCCTAAAACTTACCTAAACCCCTTAGCGCTTGCATCCTTCTTCACTTCTCGGTCCCTAAAACTTACCCAAACCCCTTAGCGCTTGCATCCTTCTTCATTTCTCGGTCCCTAAAACTTACCTAAACCCCTTAGCGCTTGCATCCTTCTTCATTTCTCGGTCCCTAAAACTTACCTAAACCCCTTAGCGCTTGCATCCTTCTTCATTTCTCGGTCCCTAAAACTTACCTAAACCCCTTAGCGCTTGCATCCTTCTTCATGTTGACGACCCTAAAACTTACCCAAACAACATAATGTACATATGTCTATATGTTTCTAAGCGTGTTTTTTCGTGTTTGTGTAAATGTCTTTTTGGGCGCATATTAGAAATGACACATTTATGAAGGCTTAAAATATTATTTATTTAAAATATTTTGTTTTGTTGTTTTTTTGTTTAGTTTAAAAACATTGTAAAAATGTTTAAAATTTTTTTTTTTTTTTCTAAAAGAAAATTTGTCTATCTAAAATCAACTTTAAAACTATTTTACAAAAGTAGCCAGGACCAAGGGCACTAATCCTCCTCCTCTTCCTCATCTGTTGGCCCCAACGTCGCCTGTATGGCCAGCAGCTCGGCCACCAACTCTTGTATTCTTTTTTTTTTTTCATGCACGGTTTGTGGCCTCATCCCTGTAAGCAATAGAGAAATAAACATAAATAGGAGTACCAGACCGGTTTGTATGCTGGGAATAGATTTTGGGTTAATCAAATACATGTAAATGCATGACATATGTCATTCTTCCAAGGGATAAAGTAAATGCATTTCCCACAGGTAAGTATTGAAACTCCTTAAACCGGACCTTCAACATTATTTAATGAAAAGCAATAACTATTCCAAAATGATTCTGCACCAGATCGAAGTATATTTTGGTGGATTTTTGATTACTGCGCCGCCATCGGGACTCAGAAGCATAACACTTAATGAGGAGAGGAGAGTGGGATAAAGTACAGGGGAGTAGGTTACAGTGGTGCTTTGGGAATACAGAGCATAGCTGGGTTCAGGGAAAGGTCATCAGTCCCACAATGCATGGCAGCACCTTACTTTTTAAAATCTGTATCCCATGCTGCATGTAAATATTGCGCATTCCATATTCCGCCATATTGGATGTTTACAGGCTCCTAACATGCATTAGATGGCTGTAGGCTGTTTTTCAATGTTCCCAATCTGTATGTACAGTGTGTTGGCTAAATATTAGCTATGTTCTTAATACGAGTTAGGGTCCGCTTTAAGCTAACGAAGTGCCCACATGAAAGTGTTAACTACACATTGGCTACGCCTTTAGTTATGTGTGTGTTATTAGCTAACAACACATTAATATGAATAATGGCATGGCTACTTACTGAGTTGGTGGCCGACAGATGGCTGGTTGGGGCCAACAGGCTGCCCTTGGTCCTGGCTATGCTGTGAAGAAGTCCCTGGAGAAACATGTGACATTTGGTTAGTAGTTGTATAGAGTCACTATTCCAAACAGATCTGGCTCCCAGGCTGGCTGACATCACTCACCTTCGTCAGGATCGACTTCCAGCATCTCTGCTGCCTCCTCCTCCACTATCTCACCCGCTCCCGAAGCTTCTACAAATACATAATAAAGGATAACTTAGTTTTTGGCCTGCCATGTATATCTTTGTGCATATACATGAAGAGTGACATACCAGAGCCTTCCCCATGCCTGGCCGGGCATGACTCCACGCCCACGCGGTTGCGCCCCTCCTCTGTGGTAAGGTCCAGGGGCTGGTCTGAGGAGGCCACAGAGGAGGGGTAGGTCCGTCGCCCGGGAGATCCACCACCTTCACTCACAGATGCAGACTCATGCAGCACTGGTCGGCCTGTGCGCCTCCGGGTGCGGCGAATTCTGAAATCCATTTCCAACACTACCAAAGAAAAGTCATTATAAATAAAGGTATAGCTTATACATTTGGAACATATACCATGCTATCGCTTGGTACTTACTTGGGAAATGGATCCCAAAAAACCTCCGCACCCGGGCCATGTGCAGACGTTTCAGGTCCGACCAATGCTGCATTATCTGGGTGTGAGTGAAGGTGGTGCTGGTCACACGGTGGATTTCCGCGATGATCTCCCGGGCGATGTCCCTTTTTTCGCACACATTGGGCGCGAAGTCATACCGGCGCTGAAGCATGATCTGAAAAACATAATGGACACAGAGCTTTTACTTTTACACACAGACCCATATGTGTTGCATCACAAGTTGAGAATTTCATGTCATTAACACACACATTTAGAGTGCCAGCCATTTTTGGGGAGTGCCTTAAAGCGGACGTTGACTGTGAATGAGAGTCTGGTCTTATGTTATATGTTTCACACACCATGTACATACAGATAATAGCCAACATTAAAAATCAGGCCACCTGCATCTATGGCATGTTAGGATGGTTTCAACATCCAAGATGTCGGCTTATGCTTAGGCTTTTGGGCCACGTGTGTGGCTTGCCGTTGTGTTTTGCGGTCTTAGGCAAACAGTGTTCCTCAAACATCCGCATCAAGGTCCGAGACAGGCCAGGTTTGACAGCTAGCCCCGCTACTCCACAGGTTAATTAACTGGTGCTAAGCCAGAGCAATTGCCCTAATTAGGACATCAGCATAGACAGGTGAAAACGTGGCCAGGCTCGGCCCTTGAGGATGAAGTGTGAGGAGCCAGTTCTTAAACATTAAGAGACCCAAAACTAGTTCCAAACGCATCATTTACATTTAGGCCATCATTGAGTATTAGCTTAAAAGGCAGAGCCAGGCACTTACCAGCATGAGGATCTCTTCCTGTTGACGGGTGAAGATAGTGGGCGCCATCTTTATGCTTCTTCAAGGCAGCAGATAAGTGAAACCCCAGCGGTTTCCTGGTTCCGCTCGAACGTACGTCCGTACGAGCGCGTAGTCGTGCGCATAGGCGTCACACGCTGGGCTCATTATTTAAAGGTCCCTGCACCCAAAGCTCATTCTCTTTGAGCATTTGGTGAAAATGGCACCCAAAAAGCCTGCAGCAAAACGCGCCCAGCCAAGCCAGACCTCGGAGGGCCCAACCACCAGGTCCCAGCAAGGAAGCAAGAAGTTACGCTCCCAGAAGGCGAGTACCACCTCGGCCCCACCAAGGGACACTGGACCCTCCCTTACCCAAAAAAGGGCCCCAAAGGCACGTGCCCCTGCGGCCAAAAAACAGGCCACAGCAGCACCCACCACCTCTGCCCCCAGAAGAGGCCGCCCAAGGGAGCCCACACCGCCCATGGTTTCAAGCAGGGCACTTCGCCAACCCAGGCCCCGCAGCAGGGCCAGAAGCCCATCTAGGCCACGCAGCAGGGCCAGAAGCCCATCTAGGCCACGCAGCAGGGCCAGAAGCCCATCCAGGCCCAGAAGCAGGGCCAGAAGCCCATCCAGGCCCAGAAGCAGGGCCAGAAGCCCATCCAGGGCCAGAAGCCCATCCAGGCCCAGAAGCAGGGCCAGAAGCCCATCCAGGGCCAGAAGCAGGGCCAGAAGCCCAGAAAGCCGACACAGGAGGCCCAGAACCCCAGCAAGGCCGCGCAGCAGGGCAACAACCCCATCCAGGCCCAGAAGCAGGGCCAGAAGCCCAGAAAGGCCCAGAAGCAGGGCCAGAAGCCCATACAGGCCAAGAAGCAGGGCCAGAAGCCCAGAAAGCCGACACAGGAGGCCCAGAACCCCAGCAAGGCCGCGCAGCAGGGCAACAACCCCATCCAGGCCCAGAAGCAGGGCAACAACCCCATCCAGGCCCAGAAGCAGGGCCAGAAGCCCAGAAAGGCCCAGAAGCAGGGCCAGAAGCCCATACAGGCCAAGAAGCAGGGCCAGAAGCCAATACAGGCCACGCAGCAGGGCCAGAAGCCCATACAGGCCACGCAGCAGGGCCAGAAGCCCCCGACCTGGCACCAGCCGGGAACATAGCCCCCGACCTGGCACCAGCCGGGAACATAGCCCCCGACCTGGCACCAGCCGGGAACATAGCCCCCGACCTGGCACCAGCCGGGAACAGAGCCCCCCAAGAGGCCAAAGAATGGCCACCCTGACCACATCTACACCTGGAAGTTCGGTGGCCAGCCACGCAAGAACACTCAGTCCCTTGGCCAGTCCAGTCCAGTCATTGGGAAGCCAGCAATCCGTCCATTCCCCTACCCAGCCCCAGGCCATAATGTCACCACATGTGTCTGCACACATGGAGGAGCACCCAAGCCAACCATCTGGCCGCACATTGCGCCGCGGCCATTTGAGTGGGAGATTCTCCCATGACCAAAATATGGCATTGGCTAGTGGCCTTACATTATACTATGACGAGCTCTATGGGACGACAAGTAAATGCAGCGGGGGAAGAGAGGAAAGATGTGCCACAAATTCAAAAGAAAATCTCGGATCTCAAATATGCTGTACGTCAAAAAGAAATTAAAAGGCATAATTACAGGTAAATAAATGATGTCTCCAAATATAAGGATTAGGATGTACTGTATGCACCTTTTCTGAGTACCAAACGATTTTCTCTTTTCAGCATGCAAACTGGAGGTGGCTTTCCAACCAAACTGGAGTTTACCCCTGCTGAGGAGATTGTGCTGGGCCTTCTCCATCCGGTCACGGTCGGTGGCCATGCGGGTCTAAGGGACACAGACTCACCGACCCGTTCCCACGGTGAGTACTCTTAATCTGCATGTTTGCCTGTTTGGTAAAAAATATAAAGTTCACTAGTACCAAGATGACGGTATGGCCCTATGGTGTGGCTTGCTTGGGCTCGCACTACTGTGCCTGTTTGTGTCCTGTTTTGGTCCCTGTGAATCACACATTTAGGACCACATACATTATGTAAAAGACCAATTAACAAAAAATATTTGTCAAGTAACGAAGTTTATCCTGAAAAGTGATATATTTGGACTCAATCACAAAACACACATCATTAGGGATGGGTTGGCTATTTGTTGTGTGAGTTGTGTTTGAGGTAACAATTTAATTACACACCCCCAAACATATCTGACCTAGAGCAGCGAGACTCAACTGGCGGCCCGGGGTCCCAATGTGGACCTTGGCACCAAATTCCCGGACCCCTGGCCAGACAGCCCTGCACTCAGTTACTTCTGTGTTGACGTGCTCAGAGCTGCCCCCTTGATCGGCGATGTAGTGGTTGGTCTCCTGCCCAATGTCATGGCTCCCTGAAACATAGCATTGCAATATGAAGTACTGCACAGGAAGTGGCATTGCAAGGTACACAGTAACTTGGTGCATCTTTCTCTTGGTCCAATCCTGTCCCGCTGCCCCAGCTCTGCCCCATCTGCCACAGTCCCACCATCTGCCCCCCCCCCACATCAGCCCCATACATTTCTAACATATTTGCTCCATCCATCCCATCACCATCAATTCCTGACCTCCCACCTTTAGCCATCCAATCCCTGTCCCCTCAGCTATGCCCCATCCAGCCCAGCAAGGGCAAGCAGCCTTTATTAGTTTGCACTTGGCAATCTCCAGCCCCTCCCCCAGTGTGTTTAGTTCTAACTAGACACCCCCTGCGACAGCCCCATGGCCAGACATTCACCTCTCACCACATACCTTTAAATGGACCTTTACAAGAAGTGTTTGAGTACCCCTGACCTAGAGAATGGTAGTCAAAATCCAAATAGTTGCTGTGCAAGTTGTATGCTGACTGGGTACACTTCCTGACTTTGAACTGAGGTCAGTTAGCAGTTTTCTAGAGCCATTGCACATATCTAAAATTGCGTGTATTTTAACAATTGTCCCCATTGCTGTAGAGTTGCTTAATATTACAAATAGTGGCTTTTTTTATTAACTAAAAAAACAATGCTTATGTGTGTGTTTACCTTGTTTTGTTTTCTCGTCTTGAGCCCAGCATGACCCCTCAGCAAGGGTAAACTCACCCCCCAGTTTGCTTATGCCTACCAGGTCCGTACAGCATAGGAGCCCAGATCCGAGTTTTCCGGTAAGTTAATTTAGTACCATAAATACTACCAAGTGCTTAAGCATGTGTTAAACTGATGGAATCCCAAATTTGGACGCCAACTTACCCTTTTTTTTTATATGTCCCTACAGACCCGCACACTCATGGAAGAGATCCAGGAAATGGAGGAAGCTGATGTCTCCCTGCAGGGCACGTCCGATGACCTCCCCCTGGGTCCCAATCTGGAACTGCTCCCTAATGTTTCTCTGGCCAATCCTCAGCAGCAGAGTGAATCTCCATCCATTGTGCATGCACATGGGGAGACTGACACAACAGTCCCCAGTGTTCACTCTGCTGCTGAGGATTTGCCAAGCATGCCTGTTGCTGTTGAGGGGACGACACAACGCGGCAGGGCACGCCCAAGAGCCAGGGTAATTGTGCGGCGGACTCCATTACGCCGCCCCACAATTTCCCAGGGGAGGCAGAGTGCCCTGCTTCAGTTATGGAACCAAGAGAGGGACTCTTTTGAGGCACAGCTCGTTACTGAGCGTGAGGAAAGGCATGCCGATATGGTCAACATACATAACACCTTACAGGGCATCCTCGCGGAGTTTCGTACCCTCAACAGCAACATGGTAACTGCAAGTAATGGCATCCAGTCAGCCATGGCTGAGATGACCAATATGCAGAGAAACATTATGGAGCAGTTGCAAATTCACAATGCAGCCATGGCCCAGGCTAGGTCCCATCCCCACGGACCTCCACCTGGGTATTATGGGCAGCCACCCTATTAATCCATGATTGTGTGGGACATCTTTTCTCTTACCCCCCACTGTATTTACTTGTCCTTTGAGGTTTCAAACAATCCATTTTGTGTTTCACATGCAGGTTGTGTTTTGTATTTGCTCCCATATAGCTCCTTAGAGTAATGATTAAGGCCACTAGCCAATGCCATAGGTCTATGTGGAGTGTATCTGGCCACTTATGGCTTTAAATATGTATTTGGTTTGTGCTCCTCCTGTTTGCAGACATGTTTGTGTGACATTATGGCCATGGCAAAATATCCCTTGACACAGGCAAGATTAAGTACTGGACTAGGCTGGCCTTTGGACTGGGTGTCCTTGTTTGGTTGTGCCACTCACTTCCAGGTGTAGATGTGCTCGATTTGTTTTTTGTTATATCATGCCTTTTTAACCACAGTTGTATTTGGAATTTTTTATGTTAAGCACAATAATTCTAATTCAACAAAGTAAAACAAATTTCACAATTACAATACTTGTGGCGTTTTTAGTGGAAACACATTTTAAATCAGCTTGGGCTAAACCAGATACTTTTTGGTTTAAGAGGTGTAACAATGCAAATATCAAGCTAAGTAAACACCATGAAATACATTAGGCAACAATTAAGGGAAAAATGTTTTAATTTAAGGTAATGCCACATTACGGCAAAACAACATATTGAACAAAAAGGCTAAGACAGACACACAGAATGTTGAAAAACAAAATAAAATTAACTAAAATGCTGCAATATCAAATTTGCTCTAACTGATTGTCCAGACTCACTGGGTGGCCCCACATAATTGTCTCCATCATCCTCTAGGGCTGTAGAGGGCAGACTATCCACATAACGGGGGACACGTTCTAGTATGGCAAAATTGTGCAAAACAGCACATGCCATGATGATGTCGATCACTTTTTTGGGATCATATTGCAGGGCGCCCCCAGTATGGTCCAAACAACGAAAACGGGTCTTCAACAGCCCAAATGCCCTCTCCACAACAGCCCTGGTCTTGCGGTGCGCACGGTTGTACGCTTCCTGAGAGGCATCCTGGGGCCGCAGCACAGGCGTCATGAGCCAGGGGAGAAGTGGGTAACCGGAATCACCTTAACAAGACAATTAAAGTTAATAAAAATTAAAAAGGCAAGACAACAAACACAAAGAATTTGACATATATCAAAATGATGTAAGGTAAAGGGCGTAAAAATACACCCAGGGCACATTAGCAAAATAACTATTGCCACTAATGTAGTACATAAATAAAAATGCCGCTTAAATATACAAAAGAATGATAAAACATCTGCACGGACAAGGGTAGTTAGAATTTTTTTATAGTTTGGGATTTCTGACATGTTACAATTAGGATGCTGCTGAGGGGCACTCAACATTTATATAAAGAATACAATGTATGCAGTTTAAGTCCACTTTGCCATTTAAAGACCAATACTACAAAAGGACCATAAACTAACAGATACTTGGGTATAAACTCCCAACCAATATATTTTGGGACATGGAACTTACAGACATCCTAACTAAAGGGAAAACATTCTGAAGGACAAAGTGAGGCAAGCATTTTGGTTTGGAGTTCCGAAAATACGACCCAACTAAAATGCAGTTTCAGGCTTATGTAAAGAATACAAAAACAAAAATATCAACAAATAACAGATTAATCAGAAATTTAATACCAAATAAATAGGACGATCCTGGGTAGCCGGCAAGGACACTCAGAAAACGCATGTCCGGCCCAACCACGGCCTGGACATTAAGGGAGTGTCCCATTTTTCGATTCCTTAAGGCAAAAGCATACAAAAAGGGTAATTGATAATTGAAAAAAGGATCAAAAATTTAAAACATGTCTGCACTCTATTTGAAACTACTAATGAAAAGCCTAAATAAGGCATGTACACAAATGAGCCCCAAAAAAATATGCTGCCGCAAAGGAAAACAGGTTACATTACACGTTGGGCAACATAATAACCTAAAACAAAATATAAATACCTATATATATACTCGTCGGCTGCCCTAGGTACGAGTGCCACATGTGTGCAGTCAACAGCACCAATTACATTGGGCATGTCGGCCACATTATAAAAACCAAGCTTAATGGCGTTTCTGGCTGCCATATCATCCGGAAAATAAATATATTTGGGAGTTATGGCAGCCATGCCTTCCAAAAATTTAGATAGTGCGCGGCTCAGCGTAGGCTGTGAGATCCCCACGGAGAGGGCACCCAGCCTCTGGAACGAGCCGTTCGCCAAAAATTGCAGGCAGCCAAGCATCTTGGTCATACCTGAAATTGCATGCCCCTTCCTTGTGGTGCGGGCTAACCATGGCCGCAGCTCACTATATAATTTATGGAGGGAAGCGCGATTAAGCCTGGTCAGCTCGAACAGCTCAACATCATTCATGCTATCGATGTTCATGCGACGACGCAGGGGCAATCTGCTCTCAGACATCCGGATCAACTCAATGCCAAAAAGCATAAGCCCTTGATGTGCCACAAACTCGCTCCTCTCCATCCTACTCCCGAGGCCAAATAGCTGCCGGCAAACATTTCGTAAAGCAGCTATTTAATGGGCTTCAAAACAATTAGCAATCAGCTCTCTGAATTGGTCGCAAGCCCATGTGAATGACGTAAAAAATAGGATCTGACGCAAATAATACGATTTGGACGGGAAAAAGACACGAACTAACGCAAAATATACGATTTCCGTACGAAATGCGTATGTTCATATACGTCTATGCGCGAACGATCGTGTGAATACGAAATGGGCAAAAAAAAAAGAAAAAATGACAAACACCCACCCAAACTTACGATTCTCGATACGAAATCAATTAACTTTTGCTCTTTGAATCGAGGGGATAGTGCTGACTATGGGGAGATCTACTGTTGCTGGTCTTTAAGTATGGAGTTTGACACCCCTGACCTAGCCAAACCCTTTAAAATGACCCTATATTCAAATATGACTTTAGATTGCATCTAACAATTCCCCATTGAAGCAGCTTGATTTGGGCTGCCATTTAAGGTAAATATTATAAGCCTAAAATCAGGCAGAGCCCCCCATGATCTTGGGCTGAAGTTCCCACATCTTGTGCATCCCCTTTTCTGTCAGTGACCAATCAGGTTCACCAAGAAGGTGTGCATGTGATGTGCCTGGCAAACATACATTGGTTGTAGGTCATGTGGGTCATGAGGGCAGCACAGGTGGGCAGACAGATCACTTTATTCCACCTGACTTCAGGCTTCATTCATTCAATTTGGTAAGGAATGTGAATGCGGGGGTGGAGGTTTTTATCTTACTCCAAGCAGATCACCATGATGACAGCTAAACAGAGCATCATCCGTGCCTCTGTATTAGCAATACCTTATTATAAAGAAAAGGATGACATTTGGTTTGTCGATATACGAGGTGAGTCAGAGCCTTTTGTCCATGTATTTTCGCCCATTTTTCATTAAAATGCAAGTTTTTGGGCCTTTTTCATTTTTGTGCAATTCATCAAAGCCATTTTTGGGTGATCAAATGTTTCAGTTTTTTTGTTTGCTTTTTGGGGTTTTTTTCATTTGGAAACAAGTTTTTCAAATGGACAATCCCGGCCTTTTTTGTGGCAAAAATGAGTAGTAAACAAATTGTTGTGGTTGGCAAGCCTGCATGTATGTGTGTGGGGGGCTTGTATGTGTGTGGGGGCTACCCTGCATGTATTTATGTGTGTCGTGGCCTAGCCTGCACGTATGTGTGTGGGGGGCTTGTATGTGTGTGGGGGCTACCCTGCATGTATTTATGTGTGTCGTGGCCTAGCCTGCACGTATGTGTGTGGGGGGCTTGTATGTGTGTGGGGGCTACCCTGCATGTATTTATGTGTGTCGTGGCCTAGCCTGCACGTATGTGTGAGGGGGCGTGTATGTATGTGGGGGGCTAGCCTGTATTATTATTATGTAACTCTTAGTTGATGCTTCCCTTTAAGGGTGTGGCTGGGGGTATGACTTAATTGTGCACCACCGCACACTTTAGTTCATTCCTCACTATTCATCGATGTGTGCTTTCCTGCACTTCTCACTAATGAAGACAGAGAAGTGACAGTGAAGAGTGATATAACTATGAGTGACGAGGGCCTTAAAGGCATCCCCAGCCACCTTACTCTCACGCTTCCTCTAAGCTATACACCACACAGTGATAGCTAGGATGTGCAGATGAACACTCATGCACCTGCGACAGCAAGAGGTTGCATTTCACTGTGGCTACACGAGCTGGCTTCTACTAAAGAAGCTCCATCAACTGCCTGCCACCACCCACCAGACCGGAGCAACGAGGGAGCAAGCGTGTAGGTAGACTGTGAGGCTTTCTTTAAGAATATCGGGAAGAATTCGATCAACACAAATGCCAAGAAATTCGGATTCATGACTAATTGGATTTGACCAATTCTGCTTTTCTAGAATCGGTTCCCATCACTAATGATGTACAATATAATATGTCATGTTCAAATAGAGCTTCCCACATTGTGTCGATTCCTGTGAAGCATCTAAAGGGTTTATACACTTCCTGAAAGTGGTTTTGCATATTTTGAAGGGTGAAGTTTTAAACAATGTTCTTGTTAAGGGGTTTACTGACATATAGGGGTTGATTCAGAGACCTGTGAGAGTGCGTATTATTGGGAGAAAGCCCCGTTTGTGCACATTTTTCTCCTCGCCTGATTCAGCAGACCGTTTTTTCTGCAAGATTTTTTGGATGAGATTTTTTGTTTGATTTTTTGTTTGGTTGTGAGATTCCAAATGAAAAATCAATCCAAGAGTAATTCAAGGGTTTTTTTTTAGAGGAAAGCTTGGCCGAGAATCTTTTTCATTCACTGGCCACCAGCAAAAACCTCCCATGAGCAGCTGGCTTCATTCGGGCGAAATTGTCGAAAACATTTCTGCTCGAGATTCCATGATTTTTAACAGTTAAATTGACATCTGGCATTAATAATTTTCATATTTTTTGTTAACTTTTTTCTTTATCTAATGCAAAAATTATTATCATTAAAGTGATATTACAGGCAAGGGTAATTGTTAGACCATTGGGCTACAATTGGCACTGTCCTAAACTGTTGAGAGTGGGCCTTGGCTCTGTGATGCTGCGTAATAATCAGAATAATGAGCAGGGTCTGTATGATTCCTAGAACTTGCTTCAGATGCTCTAACTGTGCTTCTTCCCTCTCCCCCTGTTGCTAGGCGATATTGGAGCCTAGGCCAGCACTCCTCAGACACAAAAAGCCGCAATTCCAATTGCAAATGCGTACACTCCCAAAGTGCATGTGTGCACTCCCAAAACACATGCACATACTCCCAAAACACATGCAGTCATCCCAAATGCACATGGGCGCACTCCCAAAGTGCAAACTCACAAATGCACATGCTCATACTCACAAACATATGCACTCACCCCTGCACTCCCACACATGCATACACAGCCAAACTCCTAAAGTGCATGTTCGCATCCCAAACGCAGATGGACGCACTCCCAGATTGCATGAGTGCATTCTCAAACGCACATGCGTGCATTTCCAAACACATGTACTCCCTTGCACGCACTGCTGCACTCCCCAAAAAATGCCCTCACACTCCCAAACACATGCATGCACCCCCAAACACTTGCTCGCATTCACAAACGTATAAACGCATCCCTGCATTCTCACACCCATATATACACCCCCAAACTCCCAACCACATGCATACACTCGCAAACAGGGTAGGCAGGCATGCTGGTGGGTGACCTGGTAGATATGAAGGTAGGCAGGTCAGTGGCCATGCTGGTGGGGGACCTGGTAGGTGGGAAGCCGGTGGGGGACCTGGTATGTAGGTAGGTGTGCAGGCTGGTGGGTGACCTGGTAGGTAGGTGGACAGGCTGGTGGATGACCTGGTAGGTAGGTGGGCAGACAGACAGATAGGAGGAAAAGGGTGTAGGGGGCGGCTTGGGGCAGACTGCAGCTCCTACTACCAATGGACCCGTCTAGCGGCTCCGGAAGTGCTCCTCCAACAGCAGGTGGCTCATCTCGGATGACAGTGACAGGCAGCTCACCTCTGCTGGGCCGCAGGTGGCTCATCTCAGACAGGCAGCAGTGGTGGATGGCTTTTCTCCCAGGTCTCCAGTGGGTGGCTACTTAGCATGGGTAGTTGGGGTCTGTTGCCCACATCTCCAGCTCCCAGTGACATTTGCCCCGCCACTGGGGAGGGGGGAGAGAGCGCTGCTAGGAGGAACTGGGCAGCGAGGTGGGAGGGAGGGGTTAGCTAGGCTTGATGGCAGAGAGTCATTCAAACCAGAGAGGGGTGGTTCAGTTATGGAACCTGAAACCTGGGTGCTTCAACAAAAGCCCCAGCCTTGTATTTTAGATATTTAAAGTGGACCTCCAATCAAAAAATATATCTTAGTAATTTCTTCTCCTAAAGCCCCCATTTGACGATCAGGGTTGTATGCTGTTTAAGAGGGCTTAACCTGATACAGATGTTGTGGAATAGCTACGCTCTTGGAATCACATGGGAGTGGCTATCTTGGATAAGACCTGAGAACTCTTCTTACACATGAGCATGCGTGCGAGGATGTGGGACAGTTTTGCTAGCACACAGACACATTGCAGTTGAGCTGGGAGCTTCCTTATGATCAGTGCAACCAGCCAGAGAGAGATTGTATCTGTTTCCAGAGATAAAATCCTTCTCTGGCTGGCTGCACTGATGTAAAGAGCAGCATGGCTGCAGTGTGCCTGTGTGATATTGTTTCTCCACACAGGGTGGGCTGTCTGTTGGGATTTTGATATAAACAGTGATGAGTCATTACAGCTAATGTCTTTTTACTGTTTAACTATAGGACTGAGTTTTTCAGAAGCAGACCTGTCAGAGTTGTGGCAAGATAGACACTCCTATACAATTTAGGGCCATAGAACCTGCTATTTCATAAGTTAAAGGAGCACTATTATGAACATTGCATCCATTTGCTGAATGGGGGGGTTGCTAGGTTTTTATACAGTGAGGGGATAGCAATCAGCTGCAGCATTTAGTCCACTGGTCTCCTAGCAACAGCTGCAGTGAACTTGCTCCAGCTTTTTTTTACAGGCAAGCTCTGTGCCTGCCAATATTCTTTGCACAGCAATTGAAGAAGAGAGGACCAGAATTCCACAGGCCACAATAAACAACCTGATCAAATCTATGTAAAGGAGATGTGCTGCAATGTGTGAGGTGAATGGTGGTCACACCAAATACTTACTGGTTGTTTGATCCCCCTGGACCCCTTGAATAGGGTAGAACTGCACATTTTATTATGGCCAGCCTAAGACACACCTGTGCAATAATAACGCTGTCTATTCAGCATCTTTATATGACACACTTGTGAGGCGGTAGATTATTTTGGAAAAGGAGAAGTGCCCACTAACACGGATTAAGACATTTTTTAACAATATTTGAGAGAAAAAAAGCCTTTTGTGTACATAGACGAATGGGAGCAAAACAAAAGTCTTGCACTTAAATTTTTGTCCAGTATACTTTCCTATTTTCCTTTTCTCTCAAAGTATAAAATTAGAATACCAGAATGCAACCAGATCTTTAGGTTCTTCACATTCCATGCCATGTCAAAGTTCTCCTATTTGATGTTCCACATGACACAGGGGATTGAATTCAGTTTCGTCATGGTCTTCAGTGGTGCAGCAGCACCATTGCAGGCGGCAGATAATAAGGGAAACACTACACTTAAAGAATTGTGCACCTGCCTAAAAAAGGGAGATGCTGGTCCCCGCATCTCAGCTTATTGCAAGCTACTAATTAAAATGCTTCCTCCAGGAACAGTACAGAGCCAATTGTATTGTCAGGCTGTCTTAAGGTTCCAGTCTAGTCCCTGCCTCAGTTCACTTGCTATGTTCTTGATTCCCTGTTGCTAACCACTGCCTGTTTTACCACATCAAGTTTCAAACCACTGCCAAGTCTGACCACAGAAAGTGCCAAGCTTAGTCTGGCCACCGGCCAATGTCTGACTACATCTGACTGCCTTGCTCTGTTGCTGACCACTGGCCATGTCAGACCACACCAAAGTTACTGCCTTCAGCCTGCCAAGCTTCTTCACTTCAGTATATCTGGGGCAGCATATTAGTGCCATCTACTATCCATGGGACCCATCATAACGAACCTTCTCAATCCTGAACAGCTACTATCCGGGGGCATGTCACAATGGACCTGCAGGTGCCAGGCCGCTATCATAGCACAGAAAATGACCAGCTTCACGTGTCCATTGACTGTATTACTTAGAGACTCTGGTGTAGCATTACATGTACATTTCACTGATCTTAATAAAAAAATAATAAATACATATGTCAAGAAAGTTTGTAAACCAATATATTCTTGATAAACATTGGGATTTCTTTCTTCCTTTTTATATTTCCACAACAGAAGGTAATATGCTAATGTTGTTGGCCTTTACCTGTAGAATATTAAACCTGAAAAATGCTTTGCCGTGTCCTGTTTATATTTATTTTTTGATAAATATTCAGCCAGCTTGAAATCTCTAAGGATGTGATTCAGAACTATATTGAATCACTTGCCTGGAAATTGGTTTTGGCTGTTTTATATAGGCAAAGTGAATAGCTTGATGATAACCAAGAAGACTTGAAAGGCTGTCAAAACAATTGTCAGTCATTATAAACAAAAGTGATTGAGCAAGAATCTGGGGAAGCACCTGGGACTGCTCTCATTTCTCACATAGTGAGTTTAAGCACATGTTAGCAGAATTAATTATGCGTGATGCAGATTAACCAGATGTTGCAGGAGACTATATAAATTATTTGTCCATAATGTTTAAACCAAAAGAGAATCCTTGCTGCTGTGTTTTAACCCAGCTTGCTATTTCTACTGTTATTCATTATTATTTCTGTGCTCATTTAGCAAGAAACTAAAATCTTTTAAACCAAAAATGTATAGTTTAAAAGTATTTTTCACAATTGTCTACATCTTCAATGAGCTATTTGGTCGCCTACATAATGCAGAGTGTCTTGCGATCCTGTCTGGGTGGACTCCTAAGTCAGTAAAATCCCCAACCTCCAACTTATTGTAACCCTTTGATTTGGTCTGGGTGGCTACCTGGGCGGTGGCTCTTGGTTCTCTCAAATGTAACCTCAGTTCTTTAATTTCACAATCTATTTTTGCTCTTCACTTATTGGGACTGGGAACTCCTCCATTTGGCACCTGAGAACTGGCTGCTCAGGTCCCTCACCGATCATCCTTCACTCCATTTCTGCTTATGCTGGAAATGATCCTCTAACCATTGTATTTCGCACATGCAGAACTGCATATTCAAAAAATTAGGTGCATGAGATTTCTTTGTTTAGCAAAGAAAAGTTTTTACTTAAAAAAGTCTTTCAAAACTCAGCATCTCCAAAAATGTCATAGGCCCTCAAAATCTTTTAGCTAACCCTCTGATTTCCCTTACAACCATCTTATGCCACTATAGCTTGCCCATCTGCAACCATATACTTTACATCTCCCTTGCCATGTATCCCCCCCGGCAGCATCTTGTACTTCTCTTATAGACCTCTACCTTACGAAAGCCACTTACCATTTTACACCTTGAAGCCTGGCTCTTTATGTGTTTAAAGAGGTACATCGGGGGTTAAAACCTCCCTCAAACCTCACTGGACTGCTGCACCCCCACATTCAGTTTCAGGTTCGGGCAATTAGGGTAGCTTTGTACTCACCTTGCCGGGGCATCCATCTTCTGGGTCGCGTGGCCTGCAATCTTGCGTCTGCACAGTGCCCATGAATGGGATACAATGGGGCCATCCAAAAAACTTTGAGTTAAGTAGCGACAGCTAAGCCAGTGGCAGGGCAGATAATTGTGGCCCTTAAGCAGCCAGATGTTGCCCCATGAGGTGGTAAGCAGGGCCCGAAGGGGGGGGGGGATCACCCATATTGTTTTTAAGTCCGATGTTCCTCTTTAATGCCAATTAGGGCTTTTTATTTATCTATTTACTCACTGAAAAACATCTGCAACTTACCCAGAATACCTCTCAAAACTGAACTCTGCATTTTTTGTGTGAGGTAATTCTTACCAGTGAACTGAGGCGATGACCTCTCCCTACATGTGAAGGGGAGCTTGCCATGTTTTAAGGAAATAACCCTCTGAGTTGTCACTGGAAGAGGTGGTGAACACCCCCCACAAAGACCACCAACAGGCCATGTCTTATATGTGAAGTAATTTACATGTGAAGTAAGTTATAGGTGAAGACGGAGCTATAGTGCTGCCTGATCCACAAGACATGCTCTGTTTGTAGAAGCAGCAGCATTATGTGTATTTTTCCTGTAGGCCCACTGAGTGGTCTCTGTATTAAATAGGACTCAAAAACATGCATGACGCCCCCCCCCCCCCCCCCCCAGATATGCTGGTACAGCATTCCGTATGCCCACTTTCCTAATTCCCCTCCCAGAGCAAAAATACATAACTATTCCTCAACTATCCCATGCTGCCCTGCTGGATGCTCACCAGGGGGTATTACCAAGTAGACATCCATATTAAATTATTATTGTTCATATCTAAATAATGATCTGCTTTAAGAGCCTGGTAAGGCTCATCCCCCCACCCCCAAATCTAAAAGACAAAAGCTGGAGCTTCCTCTGGATAAGATATTTAAAACAGTGACCATGACACTGCAATGCATAGCGATTGCATCAAATGAATGGTAATACTGTATCAACATCAAACACAGTGACCACTGAAAGAGAGTTTGTACCTTTCAGTCATTTCTAACTTGTTACATTGGAAAGAATTGTTCTAGCCTTGGCAGATGTTTTGGAAAGTAATTACCCCCCTTACAATTTATTTTAAATTGTTGCTAATAATGTACATTACCATTGTAAGATGTTCTCAATGTTTCTATAGTTTACAAGTTGCTTCCTGCATCTGCTTGGCTTTATCGCAGAAGATTTTGGCATAGAATATGACAGCAGTAACTGTGTACTTCGGGTTACTCCTCTAGGGATTTTATTTTCATTATTGGTCTTAAGATTTTCCTAATGTAGCATGAAAATCTTGTCCTAGCTGCAAGGAAAGGTCACAACCACATCTTCTTTATAACATTGCACTGTATGTGGTATGATGAAAGATCCTAGTACAGGAAAGGGTGCTCCTGTAATGAGGCCATTTGAGATGGCACTGCAGAGTGGCAGCAATTGACCTGCTTTATATTAATTTCCTATTTTAATTATTCATTTAAAAATATATTTAAAATAGGATCTGAGATGCTAGGCAGGGCCCACACAACGCCGGCTTCAGCCTGCTGGCGCTGTCTACTTTAGCGCTCCCAACCAGGCAGTGTTCGCAGAGCATGGCTTTTATATGCCTAAATAGTTAAGACAGCTGTCCTGTTCCTGCCACCTAACCTTTGGGTTAGTCATCTTCTAGGGCATAGATTGGAAGTTGATGGGTCATTCACAGGTACAAGTTGTAGTCAATACAACTGGAATGATTTCCATGGTAGGCAACTTCCTCAGTCCTAACTCTAGTAAGTAATACGTGCAAGCACAGTGATTCCAGGGCTTCATTCACTCTGGAGATGTGGCCAAGCTTATCTTGGTGGGCTCAAGGCCATAGCTAGAGACACCTGCATGCAGGCCCCTGCAATCCAAGAGCAACATCTTGGAGGAGCTGTCTGCAATATGGCAGCGAGATTACTTACTAGGGGCAGGACTACCCAAGCAATGTATCTACAGAGCTATGAATAATAAAACTAAGGGTCTTTCCACTCACTTAGCAACTGTTTGTTTGGTGTACAGGGTAAAGACTAACTGACTGAGTTTAAATAATCTGATTGGCTAGGGCAGAGATGATGCTCCACACATGTGACGTCACAATTTCAACCCCCCCTGTTTTAATTCAGTCTCAGATGAGGGGATCAGAATCTTATGTTCGTATAGTTAAAGGGTTACGGCTAGCATTCTCAGCTGGGGAGGGAGAACTGTCGTTGCTAGTGTCTCATTGCAATGTGGGGGTAGGGGAGCTCGCCCTCGCCAGTGGAAGGATTCTGGGATTTGACATCAGAAGCTATACTAAGGGGCTTTACGTAAAGCGGACCAGCAGTCAAAAATGAATTAAGTTAGACCAACACAACAAACATGGCTCATATGCCTCCCTCCCCGGGGCAATTTAGATTGCTGCACATAAAAAATTATTTACCTTTTTCTAATGCCTGCTGGGATACATTTTAAAAACAAGATGGCCGCTTATGGGCTTGCAGGCGACCTGCAGACAGAAAGTTGTACTGGGCTTCCTGCTACTGTGCATTCCAGTTATGTCAGTTGGGAGAGGAAGCTCACACATTAACATTTCAAAAAAACACCAAAAACCTGAAAAAAAACGTTTTTCGTAAAGCAGTTCGCCTTCAAAAACTCATCTATCCAGGCTCCAACTGTGCATGCGCAGGCTTTCATCCAATGAGAACTGTCTGCTGTGATGTAATTCGGCAGACGGCTCCCATTGTTTTGAATGAAGAGCACGCTGACACCCCCCCATCCCCGGCCGTGTGTGAGCTTTCATCACAGACTATCTGAATGTACAATGAGAATGTGAACAATGAGAGTCTCCTGACAAATGATGTAGTCACAGCAGACAGCTCTCACTGGACGAGAGTCCGTGTATGTGCTGTTGGAGCATGGGAAGATGCATTTTTTGGGCAAACTGCGATCCCCAGAGAAAAAAGCCAGCGGTCAGCCCTGGAATCGTTTAGATTCCAGGCCGGCAGCTGCTGGGTTTCTTTCTTCTATAAAGCAGATCTAAACATTTCGAACGTGAAAGGAGCCTTGTTCACGCAGACCCTTCTAGTAGGGATGCCTGTCCACAAGCCTAAAACATTCCCAAATACGCCAGTTTTACTTAGCCTTCCACACTTCCATGATCTTTGTCACCCACTAATGATAAATGGGGTTTGATGCATCAGCCAAATTAGTCTCCAAAAGTCATTGCCTAATTTCAGTCATTTACAGGTTTTTCATGGGGACCAGAATTACTTCTAAAGGTGCTGGGGGTGTGTTGAGGGGACACAGTGGCTTGCAGCGCCACTATAGGGGGTAAACTTTTAGGCAATTTTAATCTTTATCTTGCCATTTTTGAAATAAAAGAATACTTGCTTGTTGAACTATCCTCCAAGTTCTGATTCATCAGCCCTTTTTCTAACATATGGGTGCAAGCAACACTTCTTTCTGACACGCACTATTGATCTTTGTAAGCACCCGCAAGTCACTCTCAACTAACAGAGAATAGGAGCGGAATTGGCACAAAGCAATCTACCATATGTTGTTATGTAGGTCTCACAGCATTAATTAAAGTTAATGCCGATACTTTGATATATAACCCCCCATCGTTTCCATAGAGCATATGATAAATGAAGCATACATCTAAACTTTCAATGTATCGCATTTACAGAACAAACGTTTGAATCTAAAGGGCAGATGCCTCCTTAGGAGTTAGGCTTATTTTCTTTTTTTTAACTTAGCTCAAGCATACATTGAAGAGATGCGCAGGTTTACGAAACAGTGTTTATTTCTTCCTTTTTTTCGATTTCCATTACAACCAGAGATGCCAAGTGAAAATAAATATTCTCCATTATAAAACAATTGTATTCCTGGGTATTTAAAAATCTGTTAATGCTTTCATTGCATTGCAAGTGTCAGTGGATTCAGATGTTATAGGAAAAAATAAGCTAAAGGAAAAAATGTCACATTGTCTTTAATTAGGCTGCATCTTCAGGATATATTGGTCACTTTATAGACATTTACAGAGATTTACACACGTTGGATCATGTTTTACAGGTACCATTTTCCTCCCTTTTTACAGCGATGCAAAGATACTCATTTGTCGGTTAAACACAGAGGCGCCATTTTTTCTATTATTAAGTGAGATTTCACTACTGGTGACATTCAAGAACATTTCTAATTCTTTTTTTGCATTATATATTGTATATTTTGTATACCTTTTCATGGGGTTTATATACTGTACACTACAAAGGTAATTAAAACCCAAGATAAATACAAGATCAGCATCACCCATGGGTCTTTTATTTAGGAAGTGGCACCTTGAACATTTTTAAAGAGTGTTTTTAATTCTTCGCAACTGCACATGGAGGTCTTCATGGGGTATTTTTAAAGCACCATCTTTGGTTTCCAAATTTTATGGCATTAAAGTCATGATTGTCACAGTGTGTTAAAGCCTGAGAATCAGAATCAGTTAAGGGTCTTATGTATCCTTTTTCTCCTTCTGTTTTATGATGTTGCTTCTGAGCGCAGACAATAACATGATTTTAGCAGTTCCAGGTCCTTTTACTCTGGTCCTTTCATATCTTTAGCAGACTGTGGAGCAGCAAGGGCCTGAAGGCTGCAAGAGGAAGGATCGCAGTATCCTGCTTGGCCAGGGGGACCTGGTGGTCCGGGAATTCCAGGCTGTCCTGCACGACCCGGTGGGCCTCGCTCTCCATCTCGTCCAACTCGACCATAACTGGGTTTGCCTGGTTCACCTATTTAAAGCATAAAAAATACATTTTATAGTAATGCTAAAACACACATGCTTTGTCTGTCAACTGGAGATGGCTGTACATTACAAGTACAGATCTAAGAGTCATTGGGGGTAATTCTATAACATATGAAGGCTGATACTCCCCAATCTTCATAGCAAAGAGTTTTAAGAACCTTTTCAAATCAGCATACAAGAGTAAAAAAAATGGGGTGAATGGAGAAAAGATGTTTCTGCCGGGTCCACCATTTTACAGCCATTCATGCTTATATTTGTCTACTGGGGACTAAAAAGTCTAAAAAAACTTTAGGTCCACCCAAGATCCATGCCCACATTAGCATGCTTATTTGAGATGTCACACAGTGTAATAGTAAAATGAAACCTCAAGAATGGCCAAATGCCAAAACTCAATAGGTGGTGGTCAGTGGTCACATGCAAAGTTGCGGATACACGGAATATGCTACTCTGCAACAGTGAAGCACAGCACTGGAAGGTGGAAGTCGTAGGTTTTTAAAGTGATTTTAAAGTCTGTAAATAAGATGCCATAGGATGTCTAAAAATAACAAATCTCAGAAATGGTCCCCCGTAAACGGCTGTGTAGCGACACTGGTCGTACCTTACAGCAGGGAAAGCTCATTCCTGCTACCCGTCTACTCATGACCGCCGACCTTGGATGCACTGGGTAAACCCGATGAGTGGGGATCATAAAGATACATTTTGCAATTGGTGTGCCCCCACCCCAGGTACCATAATTAAGACATTAGGATCGCTTAAAGATGAGAGTTTCCCATTTTGGGATGCCCCACTGTGTGAAACCCACTTGTTCTGCTCACCTCTTCTGGGATCCCACGGTGCATGTGCAGGCTCTCCTTCAGTCAGAGCTCTAAGTCATGCATTCTAAGGAGCAGCATAGAACACTGAATATATGGAGGGTAGCAACCATTACTTCAGCTGCTTCCCTCTGACTGTGTGCCTGGATCAGCAAGATGATTGCTAAAGCTGGTGAACATGAGGCCGCCAGCATTTCTATGACACACTGATTATTTAGGAGCGTGTGAAAAACTTTTATTGAAAAATGTATAAGCATTAGTATACCTGTCTATACCCACTGCTATTCTATTCATCACAACTGACAGGAAACCACACTTAGCTCTTATAGAAACCATGCCTAGTAGTGTAAAACTATTTACTATTTACCAGCCATGTATGGTGACTAGTAGTGTAACTAAATGTGAAGGAACCCTGGTTAGAACATTAAATGGGGCTCTTTCATGGCTCATATAGTAAACTCTTTTCTGTCTTTTACCTCAACTGGATGCAGCTAGACTAAACTAAAGACTGAAACAGAATAAACAAATGGTGTTTCCCTTTTTCTAAATGATGCCAAGTGAGCACAGATATGATAAATAAGGCTGCGGAGCAATAGTGATGGCCTCACCTGACCTTCTGGGCCCCAATGAGGTTGACCCCCTGCATCCCCTCAGGTTTCACCCCAGATGGTGTCCAATGAGCAGGCATTGATAGTGACCCATCATATGTTGCCAGGATGTGCTGTATAGCTGATAAACGCACCTACTTCATTATTTGATACAACAGACAGCAAGAGATGCAACTGGCCGAAACCCCACCAGGCTCCTGCAATGTGCTGTTGGTCTAATGCGACAATGCCACGCCTATTGCATTTTAATGTCTTCCTTCAAGCACAGCAACAATACATGTGCCAGCTATGAACCACTGTGCAAGTAATAATGACACTATCAATAGCACAGGAAAGCACTACAATAGCCAAGCAATACTAAAATCTGCTCCCTAATAGAATGTGAGAATTGTGTAATATTAAAAATCCATATAGATGCATCGGAGGAGTCACTTATATACCTGAAACTGGACCTTTAATGAAAAGGCCAAACCATTAAAAAACTATCCCACTTAATCTAAAATGAATAGATTTTAAGTTGACTTTGTCACTTTTTTTAAAATTATGATTTTCCCTGCTGGGCTGCAACTTTGTTAAGCACTCAGAATACAGCCGCCATCTTGCCTCAGAAGCATCACATGCTGAGAAGAGGAGAGGGGGGCTAGGGGGCGGGTTATAGCTGTGCCCTGCACAGACAGAGCAGAGCTGGGATCAGGAAAGGGACATAAATCCCAGAATGCAGAGTGGCATATTTAGAACACACTTCCTGTTTGCAGGCAGCCATCTTGAATGTTTAAAGGCTCAGAAAATGCAGTAGATGCAGGTAGCAATCTGTATGCACAGAGTAGGAGAAACATATAAGGCTCTAACTCAGTGTGAAGGTCCGGTTTAACTGAATAAAACTCATGCCAAGCCTGTGTTTTTTCTTCTCCTTGTAGGAATAAAATCCAGGGGTGCATCAGGAGTGACAGAACGTGTTACCCCCTGATTTCCTCTTCCTTCCATTAAGAGAAAGAAACAAGCCTGGCTGGATATTTCTTGATGCTGTGTGCATACGTGGCCTCTGCTCCCACCATCCAGTATATTTATATGGCTTTTAATCATTGGGCTCTTTTTTGATAGTCCTCCTCTAAGCTCTGTCTCTATTATATGCACCCCTTACGAAGAAGAAGGCTTGTATTTCAGTGAATGAGTGAAGGCCACTGTGTTTCTCACCCAA
The DNA here is from genome assembly GCA_027917425.1 of Gastrophryne carolinensis. NCBI lineage: Eukaryota > Metazoa > Chordata > Amphibia > Anura > Microhylidae > Gastrophryne > Gastrophryne carolinensis. Next base: position 222,976,831 of record CM051237.1, read on the forward strand.
GGCCTAGGGCACAATATAGCTGGGAAACTGTCCCCTCTCTGGCCTCCTCCATGTGGCCGCTGGGAAGGTAGGAGGTGTAGCTGCACTGAGGGACACTTTTGGTCTATGGCCATAAGGTGCAGTATATTCTTCAGCCGAAAAGTTTAGTGCATTGCATTGTATTTTTTGTGTGGAGCTGTTGGTGCATTTTTACTGAGACATTGCCCAGTGCACAAAAACTGAGCTTATATAGGTTTCTATATGTCTACATTAGGTAAATACAGTATAAGGCAATAAGGTGCGTACCTTGAAGGCCTGGTATTCCTGGCAATCCCTTTGGACCTCTTCCTGGCAATCCTCTATCTCCTCTTTCTCCAGAATCACCTAAAGAAACAATTGAATTAATTAAGGTGTTTACTTCTCCAATATAAAAGAAAATCATTTCCCTTTTTCTTTTATGGTTAATAGCATTTCGCATTTTCCACACACACGCGCGCACAATAGCTCGCACTGCATGACTCGTCCCTGGGGCTCTGGAATTATGAATCATATGCCATTTATGCAAGTATGCAAAGCAGTCTTGAAAGCAGCAGCAGAATATAAATATGAAAATTAGATTCTCCTTTTGCACAATAAATATAGCAAAGGTTAAAACACAAATTAAAACTCATGCTGAAAAGGGAGTACGCCCGAATCTTCCCTATTCTTCAGCTCTGTAAATAGCCTGACAACAAATACACTTTCCAAGTGTTCCTTGGCTGATAAATGAAAATGTGATTCTGAAGATGTATTGACACTTTTAAGCTGGTGTGAGGAAGTGTCATGTGAAAGATCAGCCCTTTTAAAGTATGTATTTTAATGGCTGATGTTGCCTGCATACAGGCAGGATAATTCCGATGTTAAAGTGCACTATAGCTGATATATAACGCCACATGGTAATACTAATAAATTACACTACTGCTGATATATTATGACTTCAAAAGCTTTTGTAACAAAGTATTAAAAAGCCTGTAAAAAATGGTTTAGCATTGATACAATCTCACTTGGATCATCTATATGTCTGTATATCTTTGGGACCGCATACTACATTTTTTCCTGTGACATTTTTTATGTTTATGATCAGCTTAGTGGAAGGCATTTCTGTAATATAAATTAAGGATGGCAGCGTGTGGGAACTGCTAGAGCAAAGGCAACTGAACAACTTCTAATGTAGTTTATGAAGTGTATCTGTAACCCACATGCAATGGGTAAAATCAATGTTTACAAGGGCTTACAAATGTGATATATTAAAGCCATAGTCCAATCCAGATGTTGAGTATTGTGGTCACTTCATTGTTATTTTTGATGTGTGTGACCCTAGCCTAGCCTTACTTTTTGTTTGGTCACCAGTAATCCACATATTTGTGTCCTCATAAAAAGTTGGGACCACCACAAAACATAGGAATCCTGGGCCAGTGACACCAGTCTGAATGCACAGGTGTCAAACCCTCCTGAAAGGCCAGTAAACATGCTAGGCTTTGTCCATCTCCACACAGGCGCCCAGGGGGAATATTTAGTGCTTATACAGAGATATAACGTCAGCTATGTAGAGATCCACAAAATATGGCCCATTGCTGCCCCTTCAGGAGTGAGTTTGACACAACTGTTTTATAGGGACTCTAAACCTAACAGCAAAAATAAGGCAGCAAGCAGCTGAACTGATGTCCCTCTCCTCCTTTTCCAGCAATGTAGAGTGGAAGCCGTAACAAGGTTCCAAAGTTTGCCCCTTTTTCAATGTCATTCTTCCCGGACCATTCATAATTGGCTTCACAGTTACTTTATCCCTTGGAGCTCTCAGTGTGAGCAAGCACAACAAGTCACAGCATGACAAGATATTGCCTGACACACACCCTGTACACACAGGTAGAGTGATTGGCAGGAGTGGTAGGGCCATGACCTACAGTGAACGTTGGTAGCAACCCCACCCCCCATTCTCAGAAAACAGGGAGCTGCTTCGCAGGAGAGAAGATAAGTGTTGTTTTTATATATTTTAGGTTGAGTGACCCTTTCATTTACTTGGCGAGTTTATGCTGGAACAGCTAATGTTGGCTCACTCTGTGGCACTGTACCACTGAATCTAATCAGGGACACAGAACTAGTACATAATCTAAGTTACATATTCTAAGTTATGCTAACAAGTCCCTTTGGGATATTTAATAATAATAATAAAATAATAATATCTCTCATTTCAATTAATACATTAAATTCGACTGTTATCATGAACTTGTGGAAAACCTAATTAAAAAACCTTTGCACAGAGGATCTCTCATTCACAAAGCTCAATTGAATACAGCTTATTAAAAAATATATATTTTTGCTCTTTTTTTATTTGGAGAGGCTCTCTCAATTTTGAATGTTGGTGAAGTGAAAGGGAGAGACCTGGCCCATTTCTGTAGGGTGGTTTTTGTTCTAGTTCTGTATGTAGCGACCATTTTCCTGAATAAATCTATAATTAGAACGTCCTGGAGGTGGAAGAGGCTCCTCAATAATACAGAGCTTAGCAAGCTGGTATCTGCAGCATGATCTCTTGACCCACCTAGCACAAGTGGACACCTCGCTTGTATACAGTTGCTCTTCCTTTGCACTGATTGCTTAACAGTGGTTTTCCATGTTCATCCTATCAAGTATTATTTTAGAGTGGATTTACCATGCTGCCTTTTCTGTCCTACAAGACGGACCCATGTCAAGTTCAGTAAACCAGCTGAAAGGATCAATATAGAGCAGGATCCTCATAGTTTTCTGCCTCATTAACTAAGAGCTCACTTCAGCTATGGATAGAACCAGTTAGGGAATGTGCAAAGCTAAGGAACAAACGAATTACAGAAATACGATTGGCCCACCTCCAAATAGCCAACACAATATTTTGGTGCTTAAGTGATTAAAATCATCATTTTATCTCAAGGGGGGGGGGGGGGAGGCAGAATGTCTTATGGTTAGCCACAGACAGGCCCTTAGTCCATGGCAGAGTGGAGTCTTTACCTCCTGCTTACCTGAATAGCACAAGCGTTTCTATGGTAACTATCCAGGAGGATAGTTAACATGCACTTGCCAGACTGACGGTATCAAAACCTTACCTGTACATCTGGACTGTTGTTTTTGCCAAAAGTAGTAGAAATCCACCAGCATGCAGCCTCCTAAGAGATGTATTCTTCCATAAATGTCCAATACTTCAGGTCCACAAAGAACCCCAATGTCAGGGATGCAAGCCACAGACAATGACCAGGGGTCGTCTGTGGCTTGTACCCCTAAAAAAGAAGTCATTTGAGGCCCCAAAATGTTGCCCTTTAATGGAAAAATAAAGTATCTCTAAAACTCTAAAAAATGCTGTGTGTTTTGTAATGTGAAAATTCTCCCTTTTACTATGGCCTAATGCTGGGCGCCTATCTGTGGCCCACTATAAGATGTTGTGTTCCTGCAGAACTGGATTTACCCACTTCACTCATCTCTACATGTCAGTATTTGCTTTTTCCAAACATGTTTTCAAGGGTATATTATTAAAGCGGACCTTCACTCTAAATAAGAGTCTATCTTATATGTTTCCCACACCCTGTATATACAGATTGTCCACATTAAAAATCATCCTACCTGCATCTACTGCATGTTATGAGCCTTTAAACATCCAAGATGGCGGCTTATGGAAGCCGCCATCTTATCAGGCAGCCTGCAAACAGGAAGTGCCTCCTGACTGTGCTGCTCTGCATTCTGGGACTGCTGACCTTTACCTGACCCCAGCTCTGCTCTGTCTGAGCAAAGCACAGCTATAACCCGCCCCCTGTACCTTATCCCACTCTCCTCTCCTCAGTAAGTGTGATGCTTCTGAGTCAAGATGGCGGCGCCCGTATCCTAAATTCCTGAACAGAGTTGCAGCCCAGTGGGGGAAAGAATAATAAGTTAGTGACTAAAAATGTAAAATATATTAATTTTAGATGCTGGGGAACCGTTTTTTAAGAGTTTGGGCTTTTCATTAAATCACGCTGAAGGTCCAGTTTAAGTGCTAGGCTCAGAATTGTTATCTCACATTTAGAGACCTGAATACCCAGGTTAATATGGAGGTTACACATGTATCTGCAGATATATGCAACCAAATCTCTGTCTTTCCACATAGCTAGACATGTTTGTTGCTTGATATTTAGTTGATGAGAGGGTTAAACTGGGCGGTAAATTAATTCCCAGGCCCTGAATAATAATAATAATTTTGTATAAATAATAGTGATTGAGCTGCTCCCACCCCCCTTTATTCATTTGAATTGCCATGAGCACAAGCAGGGAGGAATTCAGTTAATATGGATTTCTCCCTGTGAAGTGTCCTAAAGGGAGGCTGGCAGCTTCCCAGGTGAGTAGCTCTCAGATATTTGTCTGCATTGCATGTCCCAACTTTGGGGACTCAGAATTAAGAGTAGGGACCACACTAAACACAGAGTGCCTTGCCGGGGCAGTGTGGCTTCCACATGTATCTGCAGATATATGCAACCAAATCTCTGTCTTTCCACATAGCTAGACATGTTTGTTGCTTGATATTTAGTTGATGAGAGGGTTAAACTGGGCGGTAAATTAGTTCCCAGGCCCTGAATAATAATAATAATTTTGTATAAATAATAGTGATTGAGCTGCTCCCACCCACCTTTATTAATATGGAGGTTATCCACATAATGTTACAGTGGAATAAAACCTAATAAGACCTGACCCTGGGGTATCTCAAATTCCCCTATGGATGAGGTGATTTTGGGTTCTGACTGATGAGCGCAGAGCCTTTTGGACAAAAGCCTGCGCTTGTGCCGTAGGACCTGGGAAATGTGAGGTTGTACTTGGCTGTCTGGGGGGGGGGGGGTTCACACAAATTGGGATGCACCCAGGGGCAAGGAACAACACCAGAGGAACCCGTCAAAATCTCAAGTTTTGTTCTGCTTTAAGAGCCTCTGCATTTTTTGAAATGGTTCTTGATTTTTGAAGTTGAGTTTTGAAAGAATTTCCAAATCAAGTGGAAAAGTTACAAAGTTTCTCCGATGAGGATGATATTCTATTTTTTAAATGTATATATTTGAAACAACCTATGTTGCATTCAAACACATCTGAAGAGGCTCATTGCTATGATGTTTGAATACCCCATACAGGAGGGAGGGCAGATATTTCAAAATTGGAACAATAAAATATCAACCCTATTAGAAAAGATCTGCACTTTACTGTGTTATTCCAAAACCATTTGCCGTGAATCAAAGAAAAATATGTTTGTGTGTGTTGAGTTGGAAAGTCTCTCAAAATGTTTCTAAATATTGCAGAGCCTCTCATAATCATTTTGACAACCCCCTATGTAATCAAAACCTGTTTTAGAAAGATCATTTCATAGGGCTTGAGTCTCTGAAAATAAAGACCATGTATTTTAAAAAGATTTTTGGAAAAAGTAAAACAACAAAATAGTAGCAGACTGATCAAAAGGCTGGACTTCACAATCTCTGCAGATAGCAGTTATCCATAAACTGTCCCTTTAGAGATCAGATCTCAGTCTGCATGGATTGGTTCTCCTATGTCTGATAAATAACAGTCCAGATGTACAGGTAATAGGTTTTAATACTGATAGTCTGGCAAGTGCCCTTGGCGTACCATCAGTGTTTCCAAGCAACAGGTGCATTGTGATAATCATCCTGGATAGTTAACATAGAAATGCTTGTGCTATTGAAATATCAGAGAGAAGCCCTCGGGAGGAAGCAGTTAGCAGCTAATAGCCTTCCTAAAATTAACACTTTAGGCTTTGCTTTAAACATTACATTTATTCTAGTAAATAACCCTGGAAAATGTTGCATTATATAGTAACACACTGCTGTATTTAGTCATTGTATTGTAATTGCAGCTGACAGCGGTGGTATAACTCATGAGATTTTGCTGAGATAGAAACTTTTCACCTGCACTGTAAATAATTAAAAGACTCTGACTTCACAGTATTGTAAAGCAGAGGACATTTTTATCTTCCTACAGGGGGACCGTCTAGCATCTTGTGAATTCATTGTATCTTCAAGTCCTAGCCAAGAGATATAAGTCACTTCTCCTTTGGGTATTTCTTAGTAAGCTTTTTATGGCTCTATTCTGATATTTATTTTAGCTTGGACAGCCTTTGAAGTAAGGTTTGTCGAACTTCTGCGGACCTTAATAAATTGCTATGCATCTTATATTTCCCCCCCAAAAAATATGTTTCTATTACAGCAAACTTAAACTTTATGCAGTACTGGGAAAGATTGCCGATAATAAAATATCCTGTATGTATAAAACTAGGACTGGTACATTTTATTTTATTACACACGTTGTTGCTTTTGCTAAAAATGACTTGTTAGGTTGCTTTATTTATTATTTTTATTTTTTTTTCCTTAGTAAAAATAAATTGTCTCATCCATTTAATTTTATACTAATGAAGAAAAATGTTTTTAGAATTATTTGTTGCCACCCATCTATGTCTCCATTGTATAATTGTAAGTTGAACAACAGGCAGAAAAGAAACAGTCTATTCAATGCATTGATTAAAGTGGACCAACACCCAGGATTTTGACTATCCTGGGTATTGGTCCACATCCACGGGGCACTCCCCGCTGTGTGAAACCCCCCAGAAAAAGAAATAAAGCCCCGATAATTTACCTGACCCCGCTCCTACGTGACCCGCGCGTCCAATCGCTGCCGACGGACAACGAGCGGCAGCGAGGGACAAGCTGAGCGCGGGCAGCCGCTGCCTCCCGTGCGTCCCTCCTACAGGGAGCGCGTGCCCAGGCCGGGCATTCACATACGGCCAGCGCGCCCTGCTAGAGAGACGCGCGGGAGGCGGCGGCGGCGGACGCGCATGCGCCGCTGGAACGAGGTGAAGGTAGGATTTGTGGGGGTTCAGGGGGGTTTCACACGTTCGGGGTGCCCCACGGTCAGGGAGCCGATCGGTCCGGGAATCTTATAGATTCCCGGGCCGATCGGGGGAGGGTGTTGGTCCACTTTAAAAGGACAGTCTAGGACAGTGGTAGCGAATCTATGGCACCTGTGCCAATAGCGAGTCTTCTCCATGGGCATCCATCATCTTTCAAGTATATGCATTTTGGTTTTTTTTTTTAATTCCCCTGGCATCAGAGCCATTAGGTTGGTAGTACTTAAAGTATTGGGTTGCACTTTGGTCACTAAAAGTTTTGCCATCACTGGTCTAGGCATGATGATAAAAGGCCAGCAAATAGCTCATCTCTTCTCCATTTGCTGTAGCATGCTATGGATACTGTCACAGATCTCCAAAGTTTGCCCCTCTTATCCATTTCATTTTTTCATGACCACACTGAAAGTGAGGTTATACTTCCTCATTCACTCAGCGTTCCCAGCATGAGCAAGCCTAGCGATCCACAGTTCTGAACTTGCTGGGCAAGGAAAAATAGAAAGGAAAAGAAGGGGGCATTTTGAAGACCAGCTACAGCATCTACACTGCCCTGCAGAAAATGAATTAAAGGCACATGGGACAGGCTTATTGTTATTGTTGCCTAGGTATTGCTATTGCATGGACTTCCCCTTTTCTGTCATCTAATTCTGTCATCGTTGTCATTCGGACAACATTTTCTAAATCAGAGAGCTCTAGGGTAAACAGTTGGAAACAGTGGAGTAATGGGGCCAAGTGAGGTGGCAGCCTAAGGCAGCACTTTGGAGAGAGCAGCAGTTGGCCTGCTTTTTTATTTATTTTCTATTTAAAATATATTTTAGTTTGTTTCTTGTTTTACTGCTGTTATGTTTTTAAGTAAACTATTGGTGGCTCAGCAGCCCCGGCCCGCCTTCACTCCATAATCCCCCATCCCCCCGCATTGTTTCATTGAGGATGGAGGGGTGTATTTCTATAGTTTGCAGAGAGACTAGGTTCACCCCTACCCCCCACCCCCTTGTGAGTGTTGAACTCCTAGTGATGGGCACTGTATCCAGCATTTATTTGTGACCTACAACAGTTACAATCATTACATTTGGGCCAGTTAAATAAAAAAAAGTAGATATTTTTTTTATTTCCCAAGAACAAGCTAATATATTTACCATTTACCATTTCCAAATTCCTTTGCACAGCCCTCATCACTGGTGAGTGTAATGAGAGAGGGAAAGGCACAGGCTGTTATTCCTATACAGTGCTGAGGCTCAAGCTGTGCTTATCTTAGTGACACTGTATGCACCGTGAATGATTTAGTCACAGCAGGCGGCACTTATTGGACGAGAGCCCACGCATTGGTGTGTGAAAAGGTGAGTTTTATGGGCAAACTGGGGGGTTTCAAACAGCAGGGCATCCCAATTCAGGATGTCCCGGAGATAAGCCAGCGGCCAGCTCTGGAATCTTTTATAAAGCTGGTGGGTTTTGTTCCATTTTAAAGAAGACCAACAGTTAAAAATGGTAGTTGGCCCACGTAGACCTGCAGCATGCACATTCACCCCGCAAACCCAATATCCGCAAGGCACAGCCACACATGATTGCAGAGGACAAATTGGGTTCACCATGCAGACAGGCAGGCAGAGATGTGCAAGTCCGGTGGGCAAACCTAGCTGGCTGGCAGCTGTTAGATGGATTGTCAAACTGAAGAAGGGAACAGTAGTAGGTGTGTTGATCATGCCCGGTATCTGGCTTGCGGTAAGGTGCAGCCAACAGCTATTTTTGACTGTTCATCCAGTTTCAGTTAAAGTAGGTAAAATGAGGAAAGAAGTTTTAGCCCCCTTGTACAAAAGAGATTTCAAATGCAATTTGTGAACTGTGAGCCATTATGAGTTGAATGATACTTTGTTGAAATTCTTTTTTGTCTGCTGCAGAAAAGCTCACCCACGGTTACTTGAGTAAAAGACTATATGCATAAAATTAGCTATAAAGTAGATTTAAAGTTGGTGCAAACTGCCGTTCAAACAAAATAATGTCAAAGGCATCATTCAGTCCATTCCAGCATGTACTGGATAGAGCAGACGGAATATAACATTTGTACTTACCTTTTGGTCCTTTAAGTCCAATTTCCCCAGGGGGGCCTTTAAGTCCAGGAAGTCCTCTAGCTCCAACATGTCCTGGTACACCATTGTCTCCAGGTGATCCAGGAGCGCCAGGTGGACCTGGTGGTCCTGGTAGCCCAGCAGCTCCAGATTCTGGCCTTCGTAGACTAGCTGCCAAGTTTGCTAACTGGTCTGCAAATTGAACATTTCAACAAAAATTGTCAAACATAAGCCCAATTGTCATGTAAAAAACTTGCTTACAACAATCAAGCTTGTAACATGTTGCATTTTAATGTGTAAGGAATGAATGTTTTATAAAAAGTCTAGAAATGTCATCATGATTGTCAGGAGAGCAGCTAACTTCCTATCCTAAATAATTTATCTCCTGATAAAAGAAAAGTGTACATATATATTTGTTTCTAAATTCTTTTACTATTCCCAAACACAGTAAAAAAAAAGTCAGAATGCTTGGCTTTATTTCATGCTTTAACATACCTTGCAACACTCTCATACACACTTGTTTTATGTGCGCGTCGGTGGGTCCTCTGCCCTAGACAAAGAATAGTTAAAAAATTGCCATTAAATACAGTACAACTTTTAACATTAATCTGGAAATAAACCAGCAGATGATATTGTAATTTGCACAAAACAAGAGCATCATAACTGTAAACAGATCTCTCCCTCCCTCTTTTTCTCTGAGGCTTTAATCTTTATGAAATCACTAAAGAATTGCTCTCTCAAGTGTCCTAATTTGTGTGGGCAGTGGCATGCTTAACCACCACACATACCAAGCAAATGCATGGACCCCCCACCTGCCATGGCCCAGATCAGATCATTGGCAACTTTTTGTTTAAAAAAATAAATAAATAATGGCAATTGGTGGGCGGCGGCTGCAGTGAGTGAGGGAGGGAGGGAGTTAGCTCAGCTCCATTTAGTTATACAAGATGCTGTGACGTCACAGCAGCTACAAAGCTAAATGGGGGTTGCATCCCTGCTCACCTCTATCTAGGGGTGTGCCATCCTGGCCAATAACAAATGGCTGCCCCAGGTATGTGTCTAGCTAAAGGAATAGCGAAGCCATGACATGCATGATTGGAACGAGGTTAGGTGAGTGGTTGCGGCAATTTAATGGGGTTTCACACAGTGGGGGAGTAGAAATTGTATGGCTATATACCATATACTATTGATGGACAATGGCAGGAAGCCCCTGTGTGTGAAACTCTCTGGGTTTGCTCGGGATCCCACAGCTCACAAGCAGGCTGTGTCTACATCCCTGGCAAGGTGTATTATTATTTTTGTATTTTGGTATACTATTTGTCTTTGATTAGGGCCCCCAAACGCAACTTTGCATGAGGCCCCAGTAATGATAAGCCTGTCTCTGTGTGTCAGGAATAAAAAAGTGAAGCCAGCCATTATGTAACATAGTAATGAGGCAAATAAAACGGGTATAGAGCAAGATAAGAAATATGGCCTGTAATCATGTGGAAGCAATTCATATATTTCTCTTTTGAGGCCAGGAATTATATTGGGTTGGGGTCACAACCTAACTGACAGAATGGCTGCATATTAACAGGATGCCCAGCAGCGCTACTCACCTGCTTCCACTTTACTTTGCTGGCAGCTGAGGCACAGCTTCTGGGGCTCACCAGGCCAGCACTGTGTGCAAGCCTACTCCGCATGCTTGATTGGCTGTCGGCATTCGCGCAGGGCAATGGAATGTGAAAGCGTGTGGGGTGCTGCCCAGTCCTGGGCGTTTTGTTAATGGCAGTGCAGCAGATGCCCCCCCCCCCTTGGCTGCAGTCTTATTTGACTGCTCAGGAGGTCTGAGTAAATGTATAACTATTGATCGGTAATCTAGTTGTTGAGCTTTGAGTTTTCCGGATCTGTTGGATTTTGCCTAGAGAGGGAAAAAAGCACTACTTACTGCTGGGCCCTGACTTCCTGGTAGTCCAGGGGCACCGTGTTCACCTTGCATACCACGGGGGCCAGCACCACCTTGAGGACCTTCTACACCAGGCATACCACGACTTCCTTCAGGACCACGATTACCAGGTTCACCAGGGCTTCCAGTCTGCAAATGTATAGACACAGTGAATGATATTTAAGCATATTTTTCAGATATTGTAGATATTTCTTTAAACTGAATTGCTGCACCACCCAAAAAGTACAAGTATATGCTGGGCCTAGAAGAGGGAAAAACTACAAATCTGTGATAGAAATGTAAACCTTACCCATCAACCGCCACAAAACAGGTCATACCATCTTTACATATACCAATATATAAATATACTTAACTTGCTAAACTTAAAGAAATACACAAAGACACCACACTTTTAAAATCAAGGCCTAATATATAAAAAAACATCACTAGAGAACATTATATTTTTTATATAATAAATGCTTTCTGTGATTAGTGTTTTCTAAATGATTTTGGATTATTCCGGAGAGGCAGTCAGAGCTTTTCTCACTCAGCACAAAATAAAAAAAATAGTCTTCTTCTATTTTCAAACAAATCTCTCATGCACATGTGATGGGGCAGTTCTACAAGTCAGGGGCAAATAATTTTTAATGTGGTAGATATTTTATTTTATAGGTTACAAAAATAAATAACTGTAGCATATGGGTAATTCAAAACACATTTGGAGCAGCTTGTGTTTAATGAGTTTGGATTCCACATAGGTTACTTTTATTTTGTAAAGTGTCACTGTGACCAGCCAAGAATAGTTTATTTAAAAAAAACATGGCATTGTTTTTTCTTTTTCAGCATTATGGAATATGATATGTAGAGAGAACATTGACACAGAATTTTAAAACAATGTTTTTTTTAACTTTTAGTCAAAAGCAATTTTAATGAATTTGATCTTACCGCTCCCTTTGATCCTGGATTTCCAATATCACCCTACAATTACAAATGTATATAAATTACTGATGTTGTCATTTAAAAAAATGTATAATAGTGCATAATGTATAACAGGCATTCCCTTGCCAGTTGAGTTTATCTTTTTAAATATCAGTGACTATCATTCACAATTTAGAAGCTATCTAATGGTTACTAACTTCATATTTTCTAGGTAAATACTACAGGTTTGCTGCTTAAAGTGGACCAAAACCCATGGAGGTTGGACCAGCAATATATAAGATTCCCGGCCAATTGATTCCCTCCCCCCAGGCCATACAAAATCGGGATGCCCTGCTGGGTGAGACCCTTCAGGTCACCCATAAACTCATCTTCTCTTCCAGTCCAACGACGCATGCGTGAGCAGCAGCTGCATCGCCGCTATCCCTCTAGCAGGGTATGTGCCTGTGTCAGGTATTTGTGAATGGCCGGCACGGGCACGCTCCTTGTTAGAGTGTAGCAGGGGTTGCAGCAGCCAGTGCTCTTGGATCCGACCTTTAGGAGAAGGCTTAGACGGGAGTGGATCCGAGCACGCTGATTGGACGAGCAGACGCGCATGCGCCATAGGTGAGCTTGTTTGGACAACCTGGGGGGTTTCACACAGGGGGCATCCCCGATCGGCGTGCCCTGGGGGCATGGACCAAAACCCAGGATAGTCAAAATCCTGGGTTTTGGTCCACTTTAAGTTCCTAAATAAATTGTGAATTGTAGCAAGCTACAAAATAGTTTACACCAAATAGTTTTTTTCTGAAGGTTTATAGAGGTTACATTTATTCTATGACTTTAATGATGTTCATGCACCCTGCTTGAGGCAGAAACATAAAGAGCCAGAATATAGAACACAATATTACTGAGCAAAAAATAAAATATGAATAGTATTTGACTAGTCTAAATGGATTTCTTAACTCATACATGTCTAGTAGCCTCAGAACTGAGACGTGTGAAACTGCGTAAACTGAGTCTACTGAGTGACTTGCATTTTCATAATCCATCTTTGGGTGCGCTGACAGAATAATGCAATGACAAAAGTCACCTACCTGGTCGCCCCTATCCCCAGCAAGACCTTCTTCTCCGGGGTTGCCCTGCAATAGAGAGAATACAATGAAATATTGCTGGCAGAGATGGAATCATGGTGCCAAGTAACTATTTTAAAGCATTACTTACTTGTTCACCTTTAGGTCCAGTCTCACCCACTATACCCTAAAATAGAAAAAAAAAAGGTCACGTGTTGTATTCATTTATCTATGTTTTAAATCACTGACCTAAAAACTACAGTACAATAACTGTCTACAGCATGTAATTATGTTACCAAGCATGCTACTTTTTATTGTTTCTTACTCTGCATTGAGATATGGCTTTCAGCCTTGTGTTACTGAAGTTTTGCTTTGAAAAGCAAAGTGAGCCTTAAATGACACCAGTGAGATGGAGACACTGCATTCTGATTATATTACCCTCATCATGATCTCCTACTGTCCACTCTGTGTCCAGTTTTTAGCACACAACAAAAAAAAACATTCATGTACTCATTAGCATTGGTGATAGCGAACAAAGATAATGAGCCCTCTGTCAGGTAGTTCTGCAGATATACTGCTGATGGCACTGTGACGCTATTCAACACATTTACTGTTCTAGTGGCATCAGCAGGTGTCCAACAGAACTACAGCCAACAGTCCTCATTACTGGCTGCACCTGAGAGGAAAATGATACATATTTGCCAGCCCCTCATCCAGCAACAACAGGATACTGTTATTCCTTGGTAAATGCTTCTTCCATTTTCAGTGATAGTAGACCTCCTCCTGGCATTCGTCTGAAAGGATTCTACACTCATATCTTGGTCCTGAGCTAGTTTCTAGCGCTGCTAGGCTGTCCTGTAAGGTGACCCTCCCTGAGTAAGTTCAGTACCATCACCTTGGGGTTCACTCCGTGACCTGCCAGGTATGTTTGGTCTAGGTTTACTTCTGGTTCTAGTTAGTTATCCTTCTTACTTCTGGTTCTAGTAGGCACCCTTAAACCTGACTTGTACCAGTGATGGGTCAGGGAAGTACCTGCAATAGTAAAAAAAATGATATAGAATAGATTTATAGCACTTTTAGAACCCTTTAAAGCGGACCTCCATTCAATAAAAACCCCTAAAGCCCCCATCTGGCAATCAGTGACAAAAACGTATTGAGAGGGATGAACACAATGCAGATGTTTGGAATAGCAAGCAGATTCTGCACTCTTACACATGCATTGCAGCGGCCATCTTGCCACACACATGAGAGATCTGCTTCTGAAAAATAGAGTTCCTTAGTAAAAAATTGTCTCATAGATCTGTGCAATCGTTTCTTGTTTCTAGCAAGAAGTAAGCCTTCATCTGTAATGACTCCGCTTTGCTAACAGATGAAATCTTCTAAATACATTGTATCTCCTGACTGAATGATTTTGCGTCTGTCTACGCCATAGAAATACATTGTAACAGCTTCTCTCTCACAGATTTCCTTTGCTACATTAGTTGTTTATTCAGTGTTTGCGTGTGTGAAAACACAAATACAGTATTTTCTTTCCTTTAAAATAATTGTTAAGCCAAGTAACTAATTGGTGGTTGTCTGGCACCTATCTACTTACTGGAATGTCAGATCGAGTCCCTTGTGCATGTGCTTTGCCGTTCTGGGTGGCGGTAGTGAAATCACACAGCTGGTCCAGCAGAAAACAGTTCCCCGCATTGAGCTGCCAGCGGCTGTGCTTGTTGGCGTATGTGCAGCGAGCAGCTGCCAATTGACAGCTCTGCACCCAACCATCTGCTCTAGGCTCTCGTCCTGCCCTGTGGTGACTTTGGCTGCAGGTTTGCAAAAACAAAAAAAGGCTTTCCAGGCATGGGGGGGGGGGGGGGGCGCACTGCCGCAGATAGTTTTGTTGCTGGCTCTGCGATCCGTCAGACCAAAGACTGAAAAGCCTCCTGGACCAGACCATAACCCAAAGGTTGGTGGAGGCCCCCCTTTGTCATAATCCGGCCCTGATCAGGTGTGTGGCAAGATGGCCGCCCCCATGTAATTCTAGAGTGAATAATCGTTATGCCATCCCACATTATTTGCATGGGGTTAAGCCCTCTCAAACTGCCTATGTCACTCATCGTAAGAGGAAAAGCAATTTACTACACTTTTTGTTTTTTGACTGGCGCTCCATTTTATGGACAGATCCTCAGGAAATCTACAGGTGTCTTTATAGTTAAAGACACTAGTGATACTAGGAAAGGGGGTACCCATTTATTATTACTGGGGTAAAGCTCATTTGTGACTAAATATAAAAGAACATTTACAGTACATTATGTTTGCCTTATCTCCAGCATCATCTGGTAGCCAGGTCATCAGCGAGTCCCACAGCTGCCTCTGGTGCATGACCAGGTCTCCAGCCTCCAAAGAGCCCTCGCTGATTGGAGGGTGATTCTCATGCCCAATTTCCTGATCAAGCACCTTTAAAAAGTTTACCCACAAGTTGAAAGCTCATTCCCAGTGTTTGCGGTGTGTTCTAAAGGGTTTTTTCCCCCCACTCCTGTGAGCAAATAAATATAAACAAGAAGAATGAGAGAGGAGGTAGAGGATATTAGAAGAATCAGCTGAGATAAATTGATTGAATCCCAGGGGTAACAAGTCCTTCTGAAGATCCTCCAAGCATTCTACAATTATAGGGAGCAGCTCTAAACATGTATTTGCATATGTTTAGTAATCAGTGCAGTAAGGAATTGCCGGGACTGGATTAAAGCAACCTCAGTTTAAATTCTTCAAATCAAACAAGCGTTATTTTCTAACAAATTCCCCGTTCTCTCGCAGCTGCACAGTACACACAACAAGGCAATTTGAAAGGTAATAGAAAATTAAATAAACTACGGGCAAACAAATAGAAAAAAAAAATGTCAGGCTAATTACATAAAGAGCCTGTGATCTGACAATAAACAAATAGCTGGCTAACTGTAACAGTTGACAGAACTTTTTAAGTCACTAGAGAATTGGAAGCATATATCACAGTCAGAATGGAAATTTAATATAAGAAAGCCATAAATTAATTCAGCGATTTAGATCATTTGTCACGTGCGGCAGATACGCAGATAAATAAAATAATTGATAGGGTGCTCCTTTTGCAACAATGCCACAGCTTAAATAAACCATGAGAATGAAGTCAAAGGTAAATGAAGCCCATAAATAATAACTGTGCCCTTGGAAGTCGTAGCAAGATCACTGAAAGGCTGGAAAGATGAAAATTTAACATAGATATAGTTAGACTGGTGTTCTGCTTTACTACCAATAACTTTACCTGCTTTATTTTTTCACCTCCCAGTAAATTTACATAAATGTCATAAAATGTCATAAATGTCAATGACCAATATAGAATACACCTTCTTCTATGTGTGATTAAGCCTTTAACTCTCATTTTAAACCTTCAAGCTTTACAATGCAGGCAAAGTGTTAAATGAGCCTGCTTACTAGCTGTCAGGGGCGGCATCCTTCATTCACCAGCACTTTACATTCCCTGATAAACCCTATAGAACTGGTTCCCCTGCTGACTCCTTAAATGAATTCACTTCTGAGGGGACTGAGACATAGAGATATGTATTGATAAGTCATACTCTGCTGCAGAAGCTACATTTCAGGCAAAGGGTTAAATGAGCCTGCTTACTAGCTGTCAGGGGTGGCATCCTTCATTCACCAGCACTTTACATTCCCTGATAAACCCTATAGAACTGGTTCCCCTGCTGACTCCTTAAATGAATTCACTTCTGAGGGGACTGAGACATAGAGCTATGTATTGATAAGTCATACTCTGCTGCAGAAGCTACATTTCAGGCAAAGAGTTAAATAATCCAGCTTTCTGCTCTCCTCAAGCTGGCAGTCAGAATCTACATCTTTCATCCAGCCCACTTAATATTACTCCATAACTCCTAGTTCACCATGTTACATGCAGATTTCTATATATTTGTATATGTCATAACTAGGGGTGAAACCAAAGCGCAAAGTTTCAGTTTGTACCAAACTTTGCAAGTTTGGGTTCCCAAACCCGAACACGAACTTCAGCCAAAAGTCTGTGTTGGCGTGAGTGCGGCGTTCAGCCCGAACACTGAAAAGCCCATCAACCAGCTTCACCTAAAGGGTGCAACTGCAGGAAGCACTGCTGTAACTCACCTTGGCCTATGATTCTCTTTTTGTCAGCGGCGGTTTTCAGCCGGGACAAAAGGAGGATGGCGGCCGGCTTCCATGAGTGAGGACACTCCTAGTGCCAGCACGTATCCAGCTCTAGACGTATACTCACTCATGGTAGCCAGTTTCAAAGGAAGCCACCTCTCTTGATTTCTATAGATACCGGGTTTGGGTCCCCAAACTCTAATATTTTAAAAAGGTTTGGCTGAACTTGCCGAAACCGGAACCTTTTATTTTACCTATTGCAGGCTTTTCTATGGCACTCAGTGGTGTCTGGTTTTGGGTATAACCATATGCAGTGGGGGGGAACCCACTGGCACATTAAAATATCTCTCTCTGCAGGAAGGAATAGAACTCCAGCTGGAGGCTCTGAAAAGCACAGCTCCATGCAGATGCCAGTGCCCTATGCATCTTCACAAGGGGCTGAGCAATGGCATGTGCAGAGGGGTTTCTAGTGGTAGTGGCGGCCCCTGCTGCAAATGATTGTTCCCACTTCCAAATCCCCACAGAATGATCTGCAGTGGTTGAGTTCGGCCATTTACAAATATACAAAAAAAAAGAATAATTGAATCACCAGTGCATTTGAACATCATTAATTAAGCATATTCATTGTTGTATGTTAAAAAGAATAGCTCTCCTTTAAATCAGAAAAAAAGCTTTGCAGGGGTGTCCTGATTTGGAACTCCCCTGTTTGTGAACTTGATGCCCATTCACACAGTGGATGGATGGAGCCTCCACCAATAAGCATTGATTGCTGTGCAGCAATGAATGAACATTGAGTGCTTTGTCTTGCAACTCCTCATGGCCACTTACTCTGGCTGCTGGAGTATGGAGAGCTGCCAGGGATGCCGCAGGTGGCCAATTCAAGTTTAGCCCATGGCCAACAGAGGGGTTTAAAATGTGGGGGCCAAATCAGGATACCTCTAGGGAGGATATTCACTTAATAGGGCTTTATTAGGGCTTTTAAGGCTTTAGGACAGGGTAAAAAGGGTTTTGGTCCACTTCAATTGGTTCAATGCATATTTTTAATGTGGTATGTTTGCAAAAATGATAGTAAGATGAGTTTTTGGTTTGCCCAAAACACATATTCCAATATACCTTTATAGAAATGTATACAATTGTATGCTGTTTAAAAGTGGCACCATCCCCCAAAAAGTCACCTTTCAATAACTTGCGACAGATGAATACAGCCAATATAAGCACGAGAAGACATAACATACATAAAATAGCATCCATTAAATGTGACAGAAAAATCACAGCATTTGTAAAGTGCTAACTTGATTTTCCTGCAATGTAAGCTATGCTCAGATCTCGGTGGAATTCAGCTGGTGTATGTAGAGAATGTGGAAAATGGTGCTGGCATGTTAAATAAAAGACAATCATTAATAGTTGGGGACTAAGGAGGCATTGCACATTCCCTGCAGGGTCTGACGTCTATAACGTTATGATGAAAAGTACTTAGAAGACACAAAATAAAGATAGCTGTAATTCCACCTCGCCATTTCATCTTTCCAAGCTTTTGTGACCTAGCAGGGAGCAGCTGCCAAAACCACCAGGAGGAAAATGACCTTTTCTGCTCTGGGCCCCGTTTGATTTAAAGACCGGGAGCAGCAAAGGCTTCTTTATCTTCTTAGTAGCTATAGATAATTGCACACCTTCTAAGACTAACACTGTCGGAATAAGGATGCAATGGACTCACAGATAATAAATTCCATCAAGTATTATTAGTTTGTAGGTTGTTGTCATCAAACAAAATGGCACCCTCCAAATTCAAAATGGACTCCTTCTTTGAGTAGCAAAATGTCCATAGTGTGGATTAGGTAAAAAAAAAATTAATTTCCTCTAATTCCTGAAAGTTGGGGTCATCCTGACTTCAGATGCCCTGCTGCACACCCCTACCTGGCAAGCCTGGAGACCAGACAGCTGATACATACTTTTCCCTCGACCATTCAGGTTCATGAGGTATACAGTATTAAGATGTATAAGTGTTCCTATGTGTGTTATTTTTCTATAAATGTGTAAATGATGTAACTCCATGGGGTGTTGTGGAACATTTAGAATAAGCCTCTTTAGGTCCAAACTACTGTAAATAAAATGTACTTTGTCAGTAAGCCTTTCATATACACACCAATCCCTAAACAAACACAGAGGGCCAAGCCTGCAGTTGTACTGATTCAAACCAAGAAGCTACAAGACCCATCAATGATGTAAAATGATGAGTTGCATTGGTAAAACCAATAATCAAGCAGGGTGCAGCATACACATGATTAGTAATAGCTATTAGGCACATATCTAACCTTTTTAGTTCAGCTACACAGCAGAGGCATTAGTTTAGTTTCTGTCCTTCGCTGCTTGACCTAGGGAGGGCTTGAAGGTTTGATATGTCTAAAGCACTTGAATGTTTTTTTAACTGTTTAGAAAGTGATGAGTTAAGACGATACCTCTTGTGTTTAACTGAGCTTTCAAGAATTCTTAGCCCTTTTTATCAGACATTTAGAAAAACAGAACAAACACCAACTGTACAGACAGAACCCAACTGGGCAGGCTAATGGTTAGCAAACATCTAACAGTTGGATGTCACAAGAACCCCATATTTCTGGAGCTTTCCATATTTACACCCATGGATAATCTTCTAGGCAAACATTCTTTGTCTGTTAACCAAACAATTAGGCTTAATCTCCTCAATAGGATTCTGCAAAAAAATAAAGTGTCTTTGACCAATTTAATTTAAAGATTAACTTTCTACTTTATAGCTTATACATGAATACTCACTATTGAAAAAGCATGATATAGCAAACCGAATGGTTTCACTAATTGCAACTGGCTCACTGGCTCTAACCTTTAACAGCTCTGGGCTCCTCATACAAGAAGTGGTCGCGTTTTGAATCTATGTGTGTAAAGGAACCAAAGGCAACAGGCCTAATTACATTGTTATATTTCTCCCCTGATGATTTAGCAAGATATCGAGATCATGATGGGCTGGAAAAGGGGCCTGGAAACAACAAAAGAGCATGAGGAATGGATTAGCATTTGGAGGTCAACAGCTGGATGCTCGTTCAATACTCTCAAAATGGAATCAGCCTATAAAGCACTCTTTAAATGGTACTAGGTACCCAACAGGCTGAATAAAATATACCCAGCCTGCCCAGGAAACTGTTTCAGGAGATGCACTGAAAAGGGAGATGTAATCCACATATGGTGGACCTGTCTCATGGTTGTTCTACTATGATTGCAACACAAGGCACCAGAGCTCACTTATAAACAAAACAAATGATTTATGTTCATCATGTTGGCCCCTAAGCAGGCCATAGAAAAAGCAATTCATCTTCCTGATGGAGGTGAAGTTGAGATTGAATGGGTTTTTCATAAATGAAAAGCTCACTACCATATTAAACGATACACATGAAAAATTCTTGAGCATATAGAAGTCATGGAAATTATAACCCACCAAACACCTGATGACTCTCCTTCCACCCCTACTCATGTTCTCTGCCCTTCCTCCTCAGGTTTCTCTTTAGTCAGTGCCAGCGTCAGCACTTGGCAAGGGTGGTAAGCTGCCGGGGACCCGGGGGGCACTGAAAGCTGGCACAAAAAATGGTTCCCCCCAGTTTTGCTCCATTTATCAATGTCCCCTCAGTTCTGTCCCATCCACCCCTCAGTTCTTCGCCTCTCCATCCCTTATCCTCCAAGGTTTGGCCATCTACCCCTCTTCCTCCCAGCTCTGCCAATCTATCCATCTTTCTTCCAGCTCTGCCCATCCACCCCTCTCCAGCTCTTCCCAGCCATTCCTGTCCTTTTCATTATGCCCATCCATCCCTCTTCCTCCCAGCTATCTCTCCAACCATCCATCCATTCCTGCCCTTCCTTTTTTGTCCACCCCTCTTCCTCAATACTTTCTCTACTCATGTGGGGTCAAACTAAAAAAACAGCTCCAATAGGGGGTTGGAGGGCAAGCAGCCCTTCTTAGTTTTGTACATTGAATTTATAGTGCCCCCCCGGTCGGACCTCCACCGTACAACTAATGCTAGTAGATGTGACATGACTCTCCACTGCAAAGGGACCAACTGAGAACATGCCACCCAAGGGCCCACGTAAACCTGTAGCCAGCCCTGTCATTACTCCACCTATATATTGCTTACTAACGGAACTGAATTAGTGGGGAACTCCTCATTCATTTTTCTAGTAATAATGAGACGCTGAACACTTTATGCTATTTTTAACAGCAATAGGGTCAATTCACGGTCATGCGCCTAAAAACCCCAAACCAAGTGCCAGCGGTTCCGCATGCATCTGGGCGCCTGATTCATGGTTTTATGTGCGCCCATGTCGCAAGTGCGAAGCGCACCGTATGGCTTGTGCACAGAGCTAGCTCAAAATTCCTTTTCATGCACCTTTTGCCTGAAATTCTGCTGTTTTGGAGCGCAGACGATCCTGCCCCAGCAGCAGGATCGTTGCCCCAGCAGCTTTTGGCTGGCTAAGCTCCTAACTGGTCCTGATGGCGCACCATACTTCTCCCTTTTCTTTACTGTTTGTGTATTGCAAGTCAAAAACTAGGACTACTCATCAGGACCTAGGGATAACACTGCATGTGAATGTAGGAACATGTTTCAGAAAGATTAAAAAAACAGCCTGGGGAGCAATGTATGTCTGGTTAATCCTGCACAACAACAAATGATTTCACTTATTACTCACACAGTCCCAGTTTATAACTCCCCCTACAACCAATGGAGTTCACAGGGCAGGCATGTGCTGGTCACGGGCAGATCAGTGAATGCAAATCCAGTGCCTGCTGTCCCCATAGGAACACAGAGGGGTGCATTTTTCCCAATTCTGTGTTTTACTTTTTAAGAGACCAGGGAAGGGGTTAAAGTGGGTCAAACGTCATTTTTGACATTAGGACTGCTTTAATAAGATTTTCCAGGCTATACCAAAAACATTCAATTTTCACCTGTTGTCCCCTGCAACAGTTTTGCCCTACTCCGGGTACCTACAACTTAATGGTTCCTCAGATGTCCTATGGTGTACACGTGCCCAGAGGATTCTTGGGTGCTTGTCAACCACCACCAATGGTGAATGAGGCTCTGCCAGGCTTCCAACACAGTGCCTGGAGTGCACCACTTCATTTACTTCAACAGAGGGGCATGTATTTTCTGTAGGAGCAGGTAAGCACATGCCAAAACTCCATATGACCTAACTTTGTCCTGAAGTCGGACAAAGCTGCTGCAGGTGAGTATTGATTTTATTTTTTCGTTTAGCCTGGACAGAGACTTTTAAATGCATTTAGTGATAGGTCCTTCATACATAAAGACCAGACCAATATGATTGTTATTAAATTAGGTGGCTCCTCATTTATTCTTTCTGCATAAAAGGCATACTTTAGGGGAGATAATGACCTTTAAGACCTGTTGTGGGTGATTTGAGGCTTGGAGGGCCAAGATAACCAGATTATTATTGTTATTATTCACTTTTATTCATGGCTGCAAAAAACTGTCTAGTGGCAAGTTGTTTGCAAATTAAAAATCTAGTATTACCAATGGAAGATAAGCCTTATATTTCATTATAGATTTTCTCAATTAACTTCTTAGCAGGGAATACCCATAATGCATATCTAACTGTATTAAAAATTTTAGCTTTGACATATCTGGAAACGAAAGCTACCTGCTGAGCCGATTGTTGTACTTGCTGTACCAAATCAGTAGCTAATGTAAGAAATGATTTACTACACAGCAGTGTGTGTTAAAAGTGCTAACGTCAGCATGTTTTTAACTATTGGAATGAAAGTCAGCCTCATTTATAGTTTTTGTTGAAAATACTAAGCCTTTTAATGCCCTTTTTAATGAAATCTTATTAGATTTTAATATGATCAGGGAAAAGCATCACTTTAGCTAACAACTTATAATTAATACTTTTTTTTTCTTTTAAGTGAGTATTTTTATGGAACATGGAGTGCTGTTTTGTACCTTTGTTTGTGCTCACTTGTAAATGTTACAAAATGTGTAGCTGAATGTATATTTGTAACTTTATTTATAATCTCATTATTTAAAAAAAATTAAAACCTGTGTCCTCTGCTGACTTATTTTGGTTGTTTTTAGAATTGTTACATAGTAACTATGTAAAACAAACCAAATAAGTCTCAAATGAAAACCTGTGCCCCCTGCTGACTTATTTTGGTTGTTTTTAGAATTGTTACATAGTAACTATGTAAAACAAACCAAATAAGTCTCAAATGAAAACCTGTGTCCCCTGCTGACTTATTTTGGTTGTTTTTAGAATTGTTACATAGTAACTATGTAAAACAAACCAAATAAGTCTCAAATGAAAACCTGTGTCCCCTGCTGACTTATTTTGGTTGTTTTTAGAATTGTTACATAGTAACTATGTAAAACAAACCAAATAAGTCTCCAGAGGATTACTAGTTGTATGTTCTTTTGGTGACTTGCTACACCCATTGCCAACTGTACCTGTAGTAAGTATAAATCTCCAAAAACGATTTAATAAATGTATAACCTTAATAACCTGACATACATTATTTCTCCAATTCCTGGTTTAGGTTGAGTAGAAAGAAGTTATATTGACTTGTACCCTGTGTATGATACTTATTACTACTATCCCTATTTCCGTGAAGCAGGATGGCTAATGCATGGGATGGATGGAGCATACATATGATAATAGGTGGTACAATAAGAAACAATTAGCACAACATTTAAGTTAAAGAGTGGGAACAGAGAAAAGATATCCTTGCCAAGGAGCCCCCTGCTCAGACAGTAATTTTAGGTGCCGCTTGACTACAAATAAGTACAATGAACAGGCTGTTTTGAATAGATACAAAGCTCCCCAACTAGATTATTAGAAGCAGCATAACAAACACATATTACAAGCCTTTCACACTCATCAAAAAATAAAATAAATCTAACAAAGTTTTATCAGATGTTCAACTTCCACTTAAAAAATTAAAGTATGATACAATTATCTCTAGTATGGGCCCTAGAAAAATGTAATTGCACACTCAATGTGTGGCCATATGCTATAATAGAATCATGCCACTGAATAGGATAGCACCCCTCCATTTTTGCATTGCAGTGAAGTTACTATATAATTATGCCTCAGCTGGACACTCTGCTTCCTCCCATTATACTTCTCCATGAATCAATAAATACAGCGTCTACCTTGTCAAGAGTTAAACTGTTTACTACTGGGATGCTATTAAGTCCAGATACCATCTTCATCACACAGAATGATATATCACAATTAAGATTCACAATGGGCAACTGCAAATAACCTATGCTGCATTTTCTTTATACACTTAATTTCATAGCTGGAAGAAACAGTGTTGTTCTGCTCACTGTTATCATTATCTCTGCATAATTTGCAAATGTTCCAGGTCTATTTCAATTACGCATCTCTGGCCAAAAAGTATTCCTTCTCATTTTCTTAATTACATGCCCTGGCTGTTACTCGCTGTCTAGCCAGCAGGAATACGTTCCCTTTGTTATAAAGTCAAAGACACTTTGTGCTATACTGCAGTTGTGACATTCCTGAAAGAAAATCTATTTAAAATATTCAGCGTACAATCTAGAAAATCAGCGTTCCCTAAACCGGACCTTCACTCTGAATAAGAGCGTATTATATGTTTCCCCCACCCTGTACATACAGATTGCTCACATTAAAAATCATCCTACCTGAATCTACTGCATGATATGAGCCTTTAAACATCCACGATGATGGCCTGTGGAGTCTCAGTCTGTCTGCAGACAGGAAGTGTCTTCTGACTATGACGCTCTGCATTGTGGGATTACTGTACTTCAGCTATAACCTGCCCCCCAGCACTTCCCTCCTCTACTGAGTATGTGATGCTGCTGAGACAAGATGGTGGAACCCGTAACCCCTTACCCGAGTCCTGAACACAGTTGCAGTGGGGGAAAGAATAATAAGTAAGTGACTAAAAACGTATATATTAATTTTTGATGGGGGAATAGTTTAAGGGTTTGGGCTTATTATTAAAAGATACTGAAGGTCCGGTTTGACATATTTATATTTTGCACCTTTTTGGTTGATGTTCGTCATGCTACATTTTGTCCCACATACCCTCTTAAAGTCTAAGTAAATGTACAACCATTTATTATATAACTACAGCTAGACTTGTTGGACTTGAGATGTTGAAGTATACATACAGTAGATTTAGTTAAAGTAATCCTATACCCTGAAAGAAGGTTCGTGTCATCACCTTCTATTCCCAGCCCAGTACTGCAAAGCCTGTGTTTCTTTTTTTAACTAAAGCTTTTGCCCAATTTTCATAAAAACACAAACCAGATGCAGTCTCATGATCAAATGGCAATGCAGCATCACTCCCTGGTGCTCTTCTGTCATTATACATTTAATTACACACAGCTCAGCATCCGGAGTCAAAATTATCAGTTATAATAACTGCAATAAATCAGAAAACACTTCAAACCCGACCACGATATAAACTTTATGCAGCAGTTTAGCTTGTAATTGAATGAATAACCAGCGGAGAGCACCAGGGGGTGCTGTTGATGCTGCTATTTTAGCAGCAATCTTGTAATTGAATGAATAACCAGTGGAGAGCACCAGGGGGTGCTGTTGATGCTGCTATTTTAGCAGCAGACTGCATCCAGTTAGTTTTTTTTTTTATAAATATTTAGCAAAAACTATAGCAAAAAAGAAAAACAGGCTGTTTTGGGGCATTGGGCTGAGGATAGAAAGTGATGACATAAACTTCCTTCCCGGGTATAGGATCACTTTAAGAAGCTAGGTATTACAACAATGTATTTCGGTTGTCTGATTTAACTAATAATTTATTTTAACAACATGACTTTATATCCTTTCCTTTTCTTTTACCCTACCTTCTGTAGGCTAACTGATTATATTTTTAGGTGCGCTTTCGAGGATATACAGTATTTTCCTCATCGTCAGACATGATGTTACCACATATAACAATGGCTAACACAGTTAAATAACTTGCTGAAGGAGATAAGTAAACAGTATACCACTGTGGTAGTATGGTGCTCACCACTGGAATCCAAATTACAGGCTCATTCATCATTTGCGGCAGGTAGCGACAGATAAGCGTTTGTAGAAGGCATTTTCAGAGCGCCCACTAGTAGTCACTGTGCTCAGCCGTGGGTCGCTAGTTCATAGCGACTCAGTCGCTGTGCAGTAATGTTAAATACATTGTGAGGAGTCGCTATTTGACCAGTACAGCGCTGTATGGGAGCGCATGTTAGCGACTGCTCATAGCGACCGACTCACACCATATTCAGCAAAAAAACAGCCTCACAAATCTCTGGCGCTGAAAAATGCTTGCTTGAAGCCCAGAGCGCAGGAGGCGGTGGGTTTAAAGTGTGTTTTCAAGCATCTATCAACTAGTAACAAAGCGAAAACGTATGGAATTACATTGTAACAACATTGTAACATGACACTTAAATGCCAGACCTGTAATGTGATTTCTGAAGAAATTTATAAAGAATGAAAAAATTATGAAAAAAATGCTTTTTCAATGCCAGAAGAGGTCACAGAATTATTTGTGATTTTTTGAAAAAAAAAACCCAGTTTAAAGAGAAGAAAAGATTTGTCCATTGAAATGTATGGGAGAGCGACAAGTAGCGAGAGGTCATACCTGGCACTGTGCTAGGTTGAACGCTGGCGCTGTTCACTGAGGCTGTGAAAATGATGAATCAGACGCTACATGGCGCTATCCCAGTCGCTAAACAGATTCTGCTTGATAAATGTGTAATTGCGTGCCGTGTCCGGCGTTCACCAGTCGCTACCTCTCATTAACCAGCCACTACCTGACGCTATCCCTTCTTAAATAAGGGCCTTAATATTTTCAGTTCAAGTCCTACTCCATACTGACCTGTTTTTTAAGAGAAACTAAACTCAAATCTACCAGTGCTTACCACTACTGCAGTCTCTTATATGGCTGCCAATAACATCACAACTGGCAATTATTCATTTCTAGTGTGTGAGCCCAACTGGCAAACCAATTTGATCAGAAAAACAATTTAAAGATCAGCACTCCTTAAAATGAAAGTTTATTGAAGTCCTTTAAAAAATATCCAATTCAAACTGCCTTAAAAACACATACCGGACCCCGACAGCAATCCTAGATAGTAAGCTCTAACGGGTCTATGACTAAGCACCAGATGACGTCCGAAACACGTTAGAGCTTTTATCTAGGATTGCTGTCGGGGTCCGGTATGTGTTTTTAAGGCTGTTTGGATTGGATATTTTTTAAAGGACTTCAATAAACTTTCATTTTAAGGAGTGCTGATCTTTAAATTGTTTTTCTGGCTATACAGGGGCTTGGGATGCCCCGGGTCATGCACGCTGCCATAGCTCTATAAATCGGAGTGCATTTACTTGCTCTTGTTTTGTAAACCAATTTGATCACCTGCATTCTGCTTGGCAGCTATTTGAGGGAATGACAAATTGACAGCCCTATGAGGGGATGTCAAAGAGGAAATGACAAACTGGCAAACTCCCTAGATCACCCAAATTCACATGACTGGCAGCCATTTGAGGGAATGACAAACTGGCAAACTAGATTGAGCGTGGAAAGACGATCAGCCAGCACTCCAAAAGATATTGTATTCAAATCCAACAGGTCAATATCACAGCAAAGACCAAAAATATCCAACAAAATCCAACGTTTCGGGGCATCTAGCGCCCCTTCATCAGGGAGCAAAAACAAGCAAGCAGAGATTCCCCTCCACTGAGGATTAAATGTCCTCAGAGAGCCCGGGATTGCCACCTGATGTCAGTGGGTGTGTCCCAGGTGACATCAGAGCTGATGCAGCCAATCAGAACAACACCAGCCAAACAAATGCAATTACAAACCATATACATAATACAATCATGTGAGACAAGTAAAATAAGTAAAATAAACACGGCAGAGACCTGATGCGGTCGCTCAACAGGGGCTAAGGTGGGTAGGTCCGGTGGTAATCCCGGGCCCTCTGAGGGCATTTAATCCTCAGTGGAGGGGAATCTCTGCTTGCTTGTTTTTGCTCCCTGATGAAGGAGCGCTAGACGCCCCGAAACGTTGGATTTTGTTGGATATTTTTGGTCTTTGCTGTGATATTGACCTGTTGGATTTGAATACAATATCTTTTGGAGTGCTGGCTGATCGTCTTTCTTGTGTGTTTGCGGCGCCACCGCCGGCCACAGCACCCACTACAACGCTAGGTAAGAGTGCTTCTGTGGAATCTGACATTGTAGATTGAGCGTGGGTGATCATTCACATGATTGGCAGCCATTTGAGGGAATGACAAACTGGAAAAGCCGATTGATTACCCGCATTCACATGACTGGCAGCTCTGTGAGGGAACGACAAAGAGGGAATGATAAATTGTCAAACCCAATTGATCACCCACATTAACATGATTAGCACAGGCTGCCAAGCATGTGAATGTGGGTGATCAATTGGGTTTGATAAAGAGGTAAGCATTGGCTGACTTGAGTTTAGTTCATCTTTAAGCTAAATCCTACTGTAAGTCTTAATGCCCACATTTTTTTATTTTCTTCAAAATGATGGAGGTCAAGTCCCCACCAATCTAATCACAAGGATCAGGTGTCCACTTCCCTTTTGCTGTCACAGTCATATAAGGCAGTGTTTCTCAACCTTTTTTAAGCCAAGTACACACTAGTGACAAGAGGTTCCAACCAAGTACCTCCAAGAAGAGGATAAATTATAGATGTTACAAAAATAAGTAGGCCAGGAGACTCATAGCACTTTTAAAGCAAGAAAGAATAATGCTTTACTGTAAAAATAATACAACAGACCAGTCAAACTGGCCCCGATGGTGCACCCCTGAACATAACCACTTACCTTGGGGGGGGGGGGGGGGGGGGCACATACTCCATAGATAACAGTGATTTAGGGTACTAATAGGCAAATTCTAGGTGCAGTAAAAAGATGTGTAAGAGGCCAAATTATGTAGCGACTGAGGTTGGGTTCAAGCATAAAATGATCAGACTTCCTGTAGGCAAATGTGACAGGTAGCTTGCTAGTCAAGCACCACAATACTCAGCAACCGCTGTGCGTGTAATATAAACCAGACAGCTGCTTGTGTCTGCTGGACAGAGACTCAGCACCCTAGACTTGAGTGTGCATATGAATTGGCTCATTAACATTTGAACAGTAGGTGAGCGTGTGTCTCTGGATTAATAAAATGAGTACACATTCATGACAGGAGATGCGTTCAATCATGTATCACATCAACCTCATAATTAATTGAACACCCTTGACTTGCTACACATATTACCGTACTATATATCTGTATTTGGTCTAAGTGCCTTCTTCTGCTAAAGGCTTATCTTTTGCTGTTTGTGTTCTTATTTAAACTGGAGCCTTGGAGCCTGTCTGCTGATGTTGAAATTTCATGCAAGCACTTACCCTATCACCTTTAATTCCAGGAAGACCTGGGGGTCCTGGCAGTCCTAAGAATCCAGGATCTCCTCGGGGACCCTTAAAAAGAGTTCAATGATTAAAAACCTGCAAAAATATTGTTCAGTACATGTTTTGTTGTTCACTGGAAGCACACAGATAGGAATATTATGGATAAAGCTGTAAATTGCATTATTTTAAATAGCAGGATGAATAATTTCTTCTGTGTTTGCCCTTTTAGATACAATCCCCATGGTTTACATTCCTCCTGAACACTGCATTCTTTCACACAAGCACATGTATATGCCTCTCAGATGGTGCTGTGTAAATAGTGGCTAGTGAGCTCTGAATGAGGCTATTCATAGTGGAGCTCATTACATCCAGACACGGAATATCTTTCATTTGGTTACTGCTAAATACATTTCCTTCCTTAAAAAAGACTGATGCCATATTCGTATAAGATCAATGTATAAAATGCTTATCAGTCTGTGTGTGTGTTTGTTAATGCAGTATAACATTTTATCTTCAAAAAGAATTGTTATTGGGCAAATACTGGATCAAATATGTCTCTTACTTGTTTCCCAGGTGGTCCAGGTTGCCCGACAGGACCAGGTTCTCCTCTGTCACCCTATATAAAATAGAAGCAGATGTCAAATACAAGCATAGTCATTGATTCAATGAGCGAAAACATGCTACATGTACAATATCGAAAGATTTCAAGAGCAAATTTAAAACGTGTAACTTGTACCTGTAACTTTCCTTTAATCTATTAAATTGAGTTGAAAATATATCTATTAAAGTTTCAAACAATAACCTATATTACAATGCTTCAATGCTTCATAATATTCAGGTTGTTCACTACAGCATTTCAAATGCGTTTGACAGATGCAGTTTTGAAGTACAATAAGGGGATCACCCAATGGGGTGGTCCAGGAGTCTTGCCTACACCTCCTGGCATGGAGGAGCACAGTGCTGGTGCTATTTGCATCACTCTTGTGCACAGCATGGCTGCTGTTTGCATTAAGAGAAGCTTAGTGGCAACAAGTGAGGGCAACAACTAGGAAAGCAGCAATGGTGGAGCCAAAAAAGGAAGCACGTGATTCTGAAGTTAATGGAGCTCAGGACACATTTCAAGAGGAGGAGGGGCAGGGTGTCAGTGTTCATGAGGTGCAGAGGGTAGGTGCCAAGCCACCAAGTTTTCAGCAGGAGCATCCAGAGAGTCATGCAAAATACTCATCAATGTTCCTTCAGCAGTCTCATTCTCATGTTCACCACTTTGGCAGCAGGAAAATGGAAAAGTCATGCTCCATCTGTCCCGTGTCCCCTACAAATAAAATTCCTGGGTGCTACACTGACAATCACCACTTCTCTTTGCAGCGTTGGGGGTACATTAGTCCAGTTCTAAACAACATTAAAATTGATCAAAACTCGAATTTGAATTTTGGGTCACTGTCAAGAGAACCTGAAAGAAGGGGAGTATACAGCATAACCCATGAGTTAGCGGACCACGTTTCTAATTAGAGTTTTGGTCTACTCTAAAGGGCAAATAAGCTTTGTAACGTAGAACGCTAAAATGTAGCTAAATTGAACAATACCGTCAACTAGATGGATCCACTTTTGTGCTTGGCATAAGAACATTAATCTTACCATCTAGCCATTTTTTTTTTTAGCCTTTATATCACAGAGGAGTCGTACAGAAACGCGCATCCTATGAAAGTGTATCTTTCTACATCCCCAAATAAGTTAAAAAACTTGGGCCTCAATTCAGTAAACTATCCTTAAAAAATCTCATGACAAAAAGGTCATGTCCTTCAGAATAAGGTGTGAGATAAAATAAGGCACGATTCAAATAAAAGAGGATTTTTAAGGAGTTTTTAAATGCTTTAAAGGGAACACATTTTGGTTATTAACCTTTATTTCTAACTTCTGTCTGAACCACACCTTTTTTCATGAGATATTTTAAGACAAGTTCACTGTATTAATGCCTTGAGGAGGTATAAGAGATGGATGGCAACAAGCAAGTTAGTGGTCCAAGATGGTGCAAGATAGTGATGCAGCACTTTCACTATAACAGAAACCCTTAGAAGAAATGCAGGATTTTCAATGGACTCCAGTCCAGGAGACTAATCTTGTGGGTCACAGCTTATCACCACATTAGTTTTTAAAGTGGACCGTCACCCATGGGTGATCGGCCCGGGAATCTATAAGATTCCCGGGCCGATCACCCCCCTCACCGCGGGACATCCGAGATCGGGATGTCCCGCGGTGAGGGACCCCCCCCAAAACCCCAAAAGAACTCACCTGATCGGCGGCGGCAGCGGCCGCCGCCGCCTCCCGCGCGCTCCTCTAGCCGTGCGCGCGCCCGCGCCGGCCGTTTGTGAATGGCCGGCGCGGGCGCGCGCACTGTCAGAGGGGCGCGCGGGAGGCGGCGGCGGACGCGCTGCCTTGTCCGCCGCTTGTCCGTGGGAGCGTGGTGAGGTGAGTTTGGGGGTTTCTGGGGGGTTTTACACAGCGGGGCACCCCTAATCGGGATGCCCCCCTGAAGTGGACCAAAACCCAGGATAGTCAAAATCCTGGGTGTTGGTCCACTTTAAGCTTCTATAACAGCCTTGATGGCGGATGCTGCTCATTCAGTCTATTTTATTTAATATCCAACTGCCATACCACGTGATAACATGTTTTCATAGCAACTGCTAATTACTGTGAGTATTCACAAGCATGCTGTTTTATTCAAGTACACTTGAACAACAGATACAGTGGAGCATACTAAAAAAAAGTTCAGTAAGCAGTGTCACCAGGGCTCACCACTCAATTGTATTACTGCCAATTAGTTAAATCCTATACAACTAAGCGATCACAAGTGAGGCTTATTTTGAACAAAATTGCAGTAATTCTTCATTTGTTAGATGATGAATAATGGCACCTTTATACAAAGGAGCCAACAGTAATGGCTGCTTAATAAATGGAATAAAGAATAATACATAAATGACAGAAAATGAATAGCACAAGCAATGTGATTTGTGAATTCCTGTAAAAATACTGTAGCAGGTAGTCATCCCAAAAGATGTGACACGTGTGGCTTTTGTGTTGTTTTGTCACATGGACTAGTGAGCAGCTGGAAACTACTCGCAGATTGTCTGTTGCTGAGAGCCTACCCTCATCCTTGTACTTTAGCGCCCATTTAATAGACTTTTTGTGGCTTTCTTGGACTTAATAGATATATCTAACCTATTGAATAGGATGTTTATTGATTGAGGCAGTATATTAAATAGGATGCCAGTGGCACATTACTGTACATTACAGTAATGTGCCACAATTACACCTTTGGACAATTCTGGGCCATTCATTTCAATGGGAGGGGGGCTCAATTGCAGTGAATGGATCTGCCCTGGACAGTCACTGAAACTGCCACTTGTGGGCAACAGTTTGTTGTGGTGGCATCGGGATATGATGATTGGATCTCAACCAGGAGTACATTTCAAACTTCAGAACTAGGGCAGATCAGCTGCGCAGGACCAACGCTGAGTATGTTTTTTTGTTTTGCCCACAAATACATTAGGACAAAATAATGAAGGATAATGTTTATCTTCAATATACTATATGAGATTACATAAAATTGGTTTAATAAAAGCTGGGACATGGTTGCACTGTGTACATTGACAGTACTCTTAGACTCTTAGACTGAATAAACATTTAAAATAAAAGAACATCCACCATAAAACAACCAAATCATAATAGTTATTTACTTACATTAGGTCCAATTGGTCCTCTTGGGCCAACTTCCCCTTGAGGTCCTTGGTCACCCTGTTTGAATATATTCATGAAAATACAGTTATTTCAGTGTGACAGACATTGTTGGCATTAGGTAACAACAAAACTGGCTAGTAAACCAAGCAGCCTTATTTTTAAAACTGTTATATAAAATGATGTAAATTATAAAAGGATTAGACAACAAAAAATAATTACAGGAAAAAATAAATTAAATCTTACAGGTTTACCAGAGTTTCCCATTAGGCCAGGGACACCAGGAGCACCAGCATTACCCTGTAGAAAATAGAAATTCATTGATTTTAGAATAATTACGCACAATAAGTTTCCATCTAAACAGTCTGTTTAGCGATACTTGTGATGATCGCAAGTAGAATATTTGTTTATTCCTATCCTACATTTTTACTCTTTAGAAAACATGATAAATACATTCAATAACATAAATGCTTTACATTTTAGTATGCTTGTAAATGCAGAAAAGCACTTGTGAATAAACGTAGTACCTAGCAGCATCATAAAGCAAATGATGCATGGTCCTTTAGTTAGAGGAAGCAGGGTGAGCAGGGATATGCCTAGAAAGCAGCAGCCATATTTATTGTACATCTATATAACTACTGCAACTACATCTTGGTGATCTGTGTCCCTGTATAACCTATGTCAATCTATGTTCTACTGTATAAACACCACCCATTTTTTTTTACAACAAAATACGTGTTGTTACCTGTGCAAGAGCACATTTCAATCCCCACCCCCTCTTGGAAACACAGAAAAACAAAAACTCTTACCTTTCAAAACGCTTACCCGGGCTAAACAGAGCCTCGCAATTGTCCGCCAGTGGTGACCAAGTGATCGCAGTGGCTAATTGCAGGGTTTGATTTTGCCGGGGGAGCAATTTGAAAGGTGAGACTTCTTGTTTTTGTGGCTGTTGAGTGTTGTTCCAGTTTAAAACTGTTGGGGACGTCAAAGGTCAACAGGCTATTTAGTAAGCACCCAGATCCCTTATATACTCTAGAAATAATCTACTAATGGGAACAATAGTGGGACCGGGCATCCTACCTCTGGAAGTGATGCTTATGATACGGAGCTTGCCGTTACCCAATGGAAATATTTTCCTGACCTAATTTAGCTAGTGCACACCTAATATAAGGCCAAAGTGCTGTGTCTATTTCTTGCTTTAGAAATCCCTAAAAAAGAACAGTAGTGGGTGTTTGTTTTCTTAGGAGTTGAAATGGACCTATATTAAAAGGAACTGCTTGATACGGTCACCCCCTCCCACACCCAGGACATCCTGTTAATCCTAATAATCTTGCTGATTTGAGCTCCTATTGTTTTTTAGCCGGCATGACTTATCAAATTGCGATGTCCTGAGAGATTGTCAAACAGCGTATAGCCATTTTTGACTAAAGATCTACTTTTACATCAAGTTCCTTTACATACTCTTCGGTTTTCTATGATGTGCATCCGACTGCACTAAAAACCACAAGGGTGATCCAATACCGATCTGTAACTTCTCCTGCCACTGTCATATTATTATGCGTGTGGACTTTATCCAAGGGATTGAATTAAAATGTGCAAATCAAAGTGGAAGGAATCCAGTGTGAGGAAATTGCAATTCATTAATTCCCAGCGTAATGTTTATTAAACTGGAAGCCTTCACTATAAGAATTAGCAAATATGCCAAGAGTTAGCTGGATGGAAGTCAAACATACCACATAATTTTTCATTAGTAAGAAACCAAATTTGTAAACTCATTTATCAAAGGGCCAAAAAAACGGCATAATCCTATTTTGCACCGCTGTTTTTTGTAAAACGCATGTTATTCTTTGTAAACTGTATCATTGTGGTTGCGGATACTAATTAATCTGTAATAATAAAGAAAAGTAGCTTTCTCATGAGACATTTTGTACTGTCACAGTTACTAGAAAAGACTGTTACTAGAGAAGAAATTAAAGGGGATAAAATGTTAAATAAAGTAAATCAATTAGAGAACAACTCCAGGGATTAAAAAAAATTGGATATCCATGGTCAGGGTGCTGATAGAGTAAAATACTAATACAGTACAGTACCTGCAAGAAGTAATTGCTTA
Source organism: Gastrophryne carolinensis (assembly GCA_027917425.1). Taxonomy (NCBI): domain Eukaryota; kingdom Metazoa; phylum Chordata; class Amphibia; order Anura; family Microhylidae; genus Gastrophryne; species Gastrophryne carolinensis. The sequence continues at coordinate 223,012,128 of CM051237.1, forward strand.
AAGTTATTGAACAGCTGAACAAAAAAACAGAAGGGTACTTACCTTTTGTCCCCCGCAGCTGATCAGTGCTAGTCTGGTGACTAGCAAGTCAGTTGATCACTAGATCCAAGGCTGTACCACAGGTGTCATAATTGACAGAGTGTTGGGTATGTGACCCGCCATCAGTCACAGGAGAGTTGCCATACCCTCTACATTCATTGCAATAGAGGGTGTGTGCTGAGGCCGGACATCCCTCTCCATTGTAGTGAATGGAGTGGGTGTGGCTGCCCCCGTGACTGATGGCGGGGGGTGGCACAGAAGTGCCAGTGAATGGAGTTTGTGCCCAGGCTGACATGGGAAGCATGGGCTGTGGCATTGGCTGGGATCCAGAGATTAGGTGAGTTAGGTAAGTACTGTTTTGGTGTTTAACCGCTTTAAACATGAAGGGCACTTGAAAGAGTCCATCCTTTGTTTGAATCATTTAGATCTTTTAACAATAGGTCATAGATATAAAGAAAACTGAGGTTTACACTACAGATTTTAATGTAGGAATTTCTTTCATTTCTTAACTGCTCCCTTAGATGTCTGGATGCCTTTAAAAATATACAACTAATTTACCTAATATCTAATGAAGTACAAAACATGTAAAAACAGAGATAACCTGAATAATACATTGATGAAGATTTTATAAGAAACATCCAAATTGATCTGGCTTACCTTCTCTCCAGCAGCTCCTTTGGCACCTGGGTTGCCTGGCAATCCCTAAAAACACACACAAAAAAAAAAGATCCATATTTATGTACACATTTGACTGATGTGAAGTAATTTTGCAGACAAGATTGATTTCACACTTTTTAGCTAGAGACTACAAATAAAAAATGAATAATTCTGTCATCATTTACCCAATGAATTATGAATTCTTATCATAACTGACACACATCAAAAAAGCTGTTGAAGCAGAAAGAAGCAAAGTATGGCAGACATTGAAGGCTCACATAAATAGTTTGTAACACATTCTAATGGCATTGCTTAAAGAGTATTATCTATATGCACGCATTAATATGTTCTCTGCATTTCCACGGCCTTCCATTTCCGAAAACCATACTGTCAGGCTGGACTAAATTGTTCATAATACAATATGTATGATATGTATATTCAATTGGGAACTGTCATACACACTAAGCACATGGTGCTCCTTCATAGTGTTGAGCTTCGGATTCTGGGTCTAGGTGAAAGTTAGCCCACGTTTTGCCAACTCCATTTGGCAAAATGTAAGTAATATTCATCCTTAAAGGCATGCCCACCACTTCCCAAGCTATCAGTATGGTGCACCAGGCATAGAGGTCAAACATCCTGCCTCTGGCTGCATATCAACCCTTATAAATCCAGTGCTTCATGCTGAAGGGCACCAAGCTCTTCCACACCTTCACTGTTCAGAAGTGGGTGCAGGTTATCCTACCATTTCGAACTGGTATAAGAGTCTTTGGGACCCCTTACAAGTTCACAGGAGTTCACAGGAGTGCAGCTCCTACTGAAGGGACACTTATACTCAGAGGAGGTGTTTCCCCAGCTCTTCTGAGTGTCAAAGGGAGACAAGGGGGTGGCAAGCCATAAGGTTTAGTGATACCCCTGCACAATTACTCACACCCTCTCCTGGGTGCCAGGGTATTAAAGAGCTGGGGGCACCTTTGAAAGAGCATTGAACATATGCTGAAGTGCATGGAGGCTGGTGCATGGACCATGGTTGGAGGACTCTGAGCCACAGGAAAAACCTGCCCCTATGCTTAGTGTTTCGGCTGGGCACCTCAGGGGCAGGTGTTATCCTTTAAAAAAAGGATAATTGTTTATACACATTTGTCCACTAATGATGAGTAATGGGGAATATTTGCCCGAGAAGAATCTTAACCAAACAGAGGCATATTTGGTCCATTACTAGTCCTACATAAATCACATTACCAAAAAAAATAAACTGAGATAATGCAACATTTTGTTTTTTTTTTCTGGTGTGATAGATATTCAGGCTATAGGGAGCATGGGGAGAATTCCCAGTGGGCTGCACTGCTTTAGGGCCACGTGGCTGGGTGTAGACTATGGAATGCAGCCAGAACCTAAACATTGTTTGTTCTTATAAAACTCCCATCTACTCCCTTCTCATACTTGGCTCCACTGTAACACCCACTAGCCAGGACTCCCAAGCTAATGTTCTGCCCCTGCATTGCAATAGCTTCAGCATCATGACTGTAGGGGCATACAAGGGCGTAACTTGCGACCGCACCAGAGACCAGAAGGTCACTGTGTCCCCATCATTGTTTCTCCTTCACCCTATTTATTGTATTCGCCATCATTTAGAGAAAGGATGCACCATTTGTTTCTACTGTTTCAGTCTTTAGTTGTCTAGCTGCATCTAATTGAGTTGAAAAACTGAAAAAGGTCTACTGAATGAGCCATTAAAGAGCCCCATCTAATGTTTGCACCAGGGTCCTGCCACATTTAGTTACGCCACTGGGGGCATATCTACCTCTGACAAAATATCTTCCCCTAACTAAAGCTTCAGTACTCGTCAATTATCACATATCCATCACTGTATATGATCTGTTCCTGCAATGCTTTAGCACACATTTATCTTGTGAGAATGTGCTTGACAACAGGGGCGAAGGAGATGGGCTGGTCAGGGCCTGTCATTTTCTTGGCTGATTTGTGGCCCCAGTCCATCCCTGAAGACTAGTATAGTCTGGTTGCTGTATTAAGCTGTGTTACATACCTCTTGCATGAACTCTCCACTTCTGTTATTGAGAGTTCGGGTGAAACATGTCATTACATTTTATGGTAATCCTAGGACTAATATCTTTAATTCCTTTGATTAGCAAACCATGTTCCAGTGCTTAGTATAACCACTGTAGCACTCTGACCATTTCTTTACAGACATATCGGCCTTGATTCAATCGTTGAGAAAAATTCTCATAATATGAGAAAAAAGCCTGAGCATTTCAGTGTTGCTGAATCACCATTTAGGAAAACAATGGTACTTTTTACTCCTAAGAAAAGTTGAAAACTTTTGACTCCATTTTACACTGTAGTAAAAAGTGCCATTGACTTTCATTGTCTTCCTATCTAGCAATTAACTAACAGTGACACTCTCAGGCTTTCCTCATAAAGTGAATTTTTTACCATCATGAGATTTTCTTTCAACTCTTGAAACAAGGTCATATCTTTCATATTTCGGAACTTGTCGACTAATACATTAAACTTCCTCCTATTCGGCCATTATTCGCTACAGTTTGGTGAGCTTTCTACCTCAACATTATTTTTTTTTTCTTTTTCTGGTTTTCCAGTTGAGGTAGAGAAGTTTTTCAATGAGGTAGAGACATTTACTATTAGTTAGAGATATTGTATTCACTATTTGTTGTATTCACTATAGGCCAGAGAGCTCTTCCTATGAGACAGCGATTTTGCCCCATACTGTTCTTTTCCATGAAATGGAGAGTTCATCACATTTTAGTGAATCATACCCAAGTTGCCAGCAGCATGTTTTATATAGGATATTAACTTGTGCTGCGTAAAAACACTTCATAAGTTGGGCTGTGGGCAAATTGTGGTGGCTTAGATCGATGGCCCTGCAAGTGATGTTCCTTACAGACTCAATAAGGGAGCATATGGTTTATTAGGATGCCAACTTGCAGCAGTTGAAGTGAGACATGATGAGTGGCATTAATTAGACTCTTACAACAGATTCCAAAGATGTTTTGCAAGGAAGGATGATCGAGTACAATGATGAATAGAAAGAATGATGACTAACTATAAATTTCATGGGCACGCTTTTATAATAGGAAAACTCAGCACTAAATGACCTTGGCCATAGTGTGCTCCCTGTTTCATCTGCTTATTTTAGTAGCTCTGTATTACTAATTGATTTGCTATTACAACAGAAGAGTAGCAACTGTAATAAAAGGGCCTGGGGTGGCGTTTTATATTGTAATAAAACAAAGCAAAACCAAAAGATGTATTCACCAGATTAAGTTATATCCAGAATAACATTGTTATATTACTTATATGTCCTTATCCAAGTATTTTTAAATAAAAATAATTTAGTCCTTTATCTCATATTGGTTAGACAAAAAAAAGGTAATGCAATACAGGGCGTGATTTATCAAGCACTTATGCCAGATAGTGCCACATCGGGGCAAATTAAAGTGCACATGCTGCTGCAATGCAAGAAACAAATTGCTAACATATTAGAGGTGCAGCAACATGCTGAGAAATGTAGAAATTATAGTTTGCACTACTCTAATTTGCACTGAAATGGGATTTTGTAGGATATGTTTTCATAAAAATTACACATCAAGGATAACACATACTAAATTTAATTATATATATATATATATATATATATATATATACAAACAATTACAACCTTCTTTACCTTTATAGATCTGACACAAACTCCCATGTTGGGGTGCCCTGCAGTACAAGCCTCACCTAGCCATAGGATACCCTCAATGCTCATATTCAGCAATCAGCAGAGTGCTCTGTATTGACTCAGAAGCTCCGCTGTGGGCTCCAGCCATCATGTTTTCCACAAATGGGTTAGGGCCACTGTTAATGGTGCTTGCCATACTCTAGACCCATCATCCCCCCATATTGGGCTTAGACATGTAGAGAGGGTAATGCCTTCTGCTAAGGAAGAGGCACAGCATGGCACATACAGGTACGGGACAGCACTAGCAAAAAAGGATATGCAAGGAGAGGGTAGTCCCCCCCCCATACCCATACCCATATACCCTTCTGCTGTGAGCAAGTAACATTTACCTCTTAAAACACATATCAGCACACTTGCACTGTGACTGATAACACGGGAAAAACAAGAAAATATAATGAAGAACTAAAGTCAAGAAAGGCAACACGTACCACTTCCTTATTCATTGTATGGCTGCTTATCACATGACCGCATGTAATCAATCAGGTTTGCCAAGTAAGCTTGTGCCTCAAACCAGAATGTTTGCCAGCGGTCACATAATTAGCTGTAATTTGCTTCCAAACAAGTAAATGAGGAAATGGTGACTTGGATGTAGTTCCTAAAAACTCTCTTTTTTCCTCCTAACCCATTTGCCAGCCAGTCACTACCCTCCCACTATAACTACCACAAATGCCATGCAAGAATGTAATATTGTAATATTTCTGTTATGACAGGTAATACAATATAACTGATTTGTATGCCCCTGACAAAGGTAAGTTCTTTGTGTTTAATGAGGAAAGAGGTACAGATCCAACTTACGGGCAAGCCTTGCAGTCCAGCTTCTCCAGGGGCACCAGGCTCTCCAGAGTCACCCTACAAAGCAATACATTATAAGTGCCAAACAGAAACAAATATCTTAACTAAAAGTGGTTTTGATAGATGGTTTTCATTTTTAAGTCTTTTGACTATGGAATATAAAAAACAGACGGAGTGCTGAAAATACTATACATGACATGCAAGCTGGCCTTTGTGTTTATTATATGGCAGGGAATACATTATTCTATATCACATACTTTTCTGTTAGTAGCTGTTGTTATAACAGTTTCCCTGTTATTAGTAATCATGAGACATTATATGACACGGCATAGCCCACTGTGTGTATTTCACTCACATAACCGTTTTCCTTTACAAAAAGAACTTTTTTCATTTCCCTGTGTCTAAATCAGTGAATTTATAGATGTGTAAACCACATTTTAAGAATTACTATCTCATTAAAGTGAATAAAAGCAAAACATGTCCTTTTAATCACTGTAATGACTCTAGGTGTCAGACTGGTTATGGGCCTATAACATCATTGTAACAAAGCACTTTACACCTCTTTTAAACCATTATCATCAGCATGTAATGCCAGAATAAGTTCTAATGGTATAATAATGGGTAGGATCCATCAAATACTATTCTTAGACTTGTGACACTTCTAAACTGTCATTAACCTTGTCATTTGCAGAATTTTGCATCAAATGTTCCGCACTTTATAACGCTCATTTCATTCGGCATAAGCATTAAAGAATGGGATATTAAATAAGTCATGTGTTTCATGACATTAATGCCACGCACTTGATATATGACGGCAGTAATATCATTGAATGTATTGAAGTGGTGAAGATACTGTATAAGTGACATTACTACACAATCCTTTTGGATTTATGTGACTGTCTTCATTATTGTGACATGACCGTCTCTATTCTAGGCATGAGCAATAAACAAACATACTCATTGGCAAGGCTATTAGATGATACAGACACTTTTCATCTGTATCCTTCCTTTTCAGAGACTGTGTCATGAAATCACAAGTGGATTAAGATGTGATTCATTCATCATAACATATTCCCTGGTGCTTGGCTTGGTCTAGGGCCTAATAAGCCAGCTATATATCAAGCTATCATAATCACTGGTAGCATGCTGTGTGTTTATTGTTCTTCAATTTACCTTTGCTCCTGGCATTCCAGGGATTCCATCTCGACCATCAACGCCTGGCAAGCCCTAGAGAAGACATATGATAGTCATATCTGATGTGTACACATTCTATTAATAATTACTAAGCACCGTGAATGGAATAATTAGGGAATCTTTTCAAATATTCCACAATGATAACAGATAGTACACACATTGTAATTAATTTAAAAAGATCATTAGAGGATAATCATTTGGCTTTGAAACTACCAAATAATGCATGTCCAAATTATCCTAGCAATATTACAAAGCCAACCTATGCAGACAACCTGCCAGGCTTTAGACAATTATGTAGCAGCAACCAAAACCCAAAAGGTTTTAAAGCAGCAGCAGGGGAGTGGTTACAGGAAAATATCAAAATTGCTGGTTCAAGAAGCCTTTGTGACAGCTGTCCTTGTGTGATCAGCAGCATGGGACAAAAAACGTGGACCTAAGAACCCATTAGGAAGGCACAGACTCATAGCACAATTTAAAAACATTTAAATACATGTAAATACAACACATACCCCAATGCAGGACAAAGACACTGGTAACCACCATTTTTTTTCTAAATATACTATATAAATTTAGAGCTAATCAATTATTATAGATCATAAAGGCCAGATCCCAATGAATTGCCTGAGATCCAGATCTACAATAAAACAATGTTTCAATGTGCAATCAAGAAAGTATACTTGTGTATAACAAGGAGCAAAAGGTAAATGCAAAAAAAAAATAACCAAAGTATTGATAAAAAAAGGAAGGGGCCACAGTTACCAGCGGTCTCCCCCCACCAGATGCAGATCCAGGGGTGCTACACACTCGCTTCATTAGCTGTATGGGAAGTACATTGCGTATTCTTTTTCTTTTACTTTGCCTAGAAATGCCATTTAGTTAAACTATTGGGGAGCTCAAAGAGGGAGAGCTTAAACCAGTTTGTGGGAGATGTGCATGGTTTAGGGATGTGGCTTATTGACAGGCTCTTTAGGAAGAAAAAACCACAGCGTTCTATGCTACTACACCACACAACTATGTGTATACAGTAAGTATACTTACTTACTGTTTACAAGCTCTAGGGATATTAAAAGGTCCATAAAAGATGTTTCATGCATTCCACTACCACCACTCAGCCCAAGAGTAAGAGATGTTGTAAATGGAATATACATCCTGCATTTGGTGGGCTTCCCCATAATGTCAGCAAAGTGGGCATTCATTTTTGGACGGACAAAGTGGAACTGTCCCACCAAAAGTGCGACATCTGGTCAGTTTACCTTTAGGGCCTGATACATCAAGCACTTCCGCCAGACTATGCTACAATCGTGCAAAATATAATTTATAATTATTTCAGCATGTCACTGCACCCCTAACCACCAAATGTGTTTCATGGAGTGCAGCAACATGCTCCAGTGTAATAGAAAAAAATATATATTTTTCACCAAATTACCACCAACTTGGGGTAGTCTGGTATATGTTCTTGATAAATCAGACCCTTAGTTTATTAGTAGAAATGACATCCAAGTTTATAGTTTTTAATCCGGGGAATCCTTTAAATGATCCCTTTGCCTCTAATTTTTTGAACACTTCGTAGCCTGCAAGTATTGCCAGCCTTCCACAACAGTTTCAATATAATTTGAATAATTAATTTGTAATGTAAAGAAATTTCCTAATAGTTATATTAAAAATAGGAATAAATTGAAAAGGTCTCTCTGAGTCTTGCTGCTTCAACAATTAACGAACAGTCCCTCTCTTGCTTAGTGCTATTAAAGCAGAGCAAAACCCACTGAACTTGTGAAACACATTTGGCCAAAGAACTCGCTTATACTCCCTTCTTAGGGTGTAAAACTAGAAATGGATATTTTCGCATATTTGCTGTCCCTTTCTGTAAGATGGCATGGGACCAGTCATTGCATAGGTGTGGCAATTGCCACACACAACAATGGCAATGTATGGAGGAGGCGGAGTTTTACAGCTAAAACAAGCGCCATTAACTGGGATTAGAGTGAAGCAAGAGCAGTAAAATTTGAAAATTTGCTCTATATTGGGAAGTAATTCAGGGGATGTTAAAAATGTGACTTCGGTCTGCTTTAATTCTGTTATGTGGGAAACGGACACCCAATGAACGTGCCTATATAGTACAAGATGCAACTGCATTGTCATATAAAGAGAGGATATTATACTAAATGAGATATAAGAATTAAGCCAGTGACTAAGCCATGAGACATTTACACTTCTGAATTTATGAAGAAAAGTAAATGGCATCGTTTTTGTCTTTTATTCAAAAGTACTTTTTGAAGGAATGAAAACCAGTTGAAGTGTTCACCTGGATAATAGGTTCACTAAGCCTAAAGTTATATTTGGGCAGAAAGCTTATAACTTTATGGTCTAGCTCATTCTTATCATACAAACCAAAATCTATTAGGACTGCTGAACAATACAGGTACTATAAATGCATTGTACAGTGCATCTCAGGTATCCTGTGAGCTTTTATATGATCCAGCAGAATGTCTATGGAGGTCATGCTAAATATTTGGTGAAGCCAGTGTGACTTGCAGTGTGCATTGTAACCTGCATCTCGGTTCTTAGCTTTTAGACAAATAAAAGTACAATTTTTTTTTTTCTGCCCTTTTCCCCCCAAAATGACCTGTACCTGTGATGGGGCATTTTTATAGGTTTGGAACATCATTTTTCCAATGAAGTTAGGATATTTGATTTCAAGTTTGGAAACAACAGAACCCTTTGGGATATGCAGAAAAAAATGGTGAAATCCTTTTCCAAACTTTAAAAATATATCCTTCCATCACTGGAAAAATAATGTGCCTAAACTGTAAAAATGTGCCATCACATGTACAGGTGATTTTTAGGGGAAAATGTAGGATAAACACATTTCTTTGCACTTTTTTTGTGTGTTATCGCTAAAAAGCTCACCAGGATGCAGGTTGGAAGGCACACTACAATGCACACCAGCTTCACAAATATTTAGCATGACCCCCCATGTCTAGAATGTAATATTTTAAATAAGAATAATAAAAAGTATTTACTTACCGCTTCACCTTTGGAACCTGGCATTCCAGAAATCCCTCTTGGTCCAGCCTCTCCCTAAATGTAAGAAGCAAACATTTGATATGTAATGTTTTTATGTTTTTTTGATTGGTCAATATAAGTTAAATTAGCAAAAAATGTACTTACCCTGTCACCTTTAGGCCCAGCTTCTCCTACTCCACCTCTCTGGCCTTGGTCACCCTGAAAATACAAACACATGTTGTTACCAAATAACTTTAATAGAGTGATTCTCAAACCTTGCAAGTTAGCAGGTAATGGAACGAAGGTGGATAAAAAGGGATAAAAGCCAAGTTGCTGTAGAGTACATAGAAATTGACATGTGCAGCATTAAAGCAGGTTTCAGGTAGGACCTGTGTAAAATATTCACTTTATGGGCAGTTTCTCTTAAAGGAGGTGTATTACAAAATTGTGTAATATTGAAAATCCATATTGTAAACACAACGGCTAATGAGAGGAGGGGTCATTTATACACCTGAACTAAATAAAACTCCCATCAGGCTTGTGGTTTTCCTGGTAGAATTATCATCCAGGGGTGACACATTTGAGTGTATGGGGGGCAGAATCAGCCCTTTATAATGTCATCTTTCTTACATTAAAAAAAAGAAAACCAACCCTGGCTACATATTTCTTGATATCAGGTGTAAAAGAGACCCCTTTCCCGCCATCCTGCACATTTATATGGATCTTTTTTTTTTTTCCTTTAACATGGCAGAGATAGAAGCAGGTTTAAGGCAGGATCTAAGGTATAGACTTTATGGGTCAGAATCATGGTTGTGTGAGCTGGGTGATCGCATGGGGCACCATCTTAACCCTTCTGTAACGGGGCACCCAGAGAAAATGTAGACATCCCTTCAAAGATAAAGCACTAAGCTGAATCAGCCGGCCTCTCTTTTCCACATTTCTGCCATCTCTCCTTTTTGCATACACTTTTATTATTCTTTATTTATCCTGTTTTGTTCTTTCTCCTCAACATTATCTGTCTCATTCCCCTCTTTTTATGTGATCTGTACATCTTTATTTCTTCCACAGCCCCCGATTTTTAATCTTTTTTCACATTCTATCTGCATATCACTGATTTCCACATTGCCACCATCTTTCTTTCTTGTAACATTTCAGGCATCTTCCTCACCTTCACCTACAAGTCTGAACTCTACATCTTCCGCTTTTGTTACCTTCTCTCTTTTTTTCACATATCATTTTCTAACCATACCTCGGTCTTTCTTTCTTTTTCTGCTTCCCTGCATACTTTTCCGCACTCTTTTTTCACTCTAGTTCCCACCTTTCTGTGCCCCCTTTATCTCTCTCTGTGAGTGTGTGGGTGAGAGGACAGCCCTAGTCAGAATGGTGCGGCCTCTCTGAACATGGCAGGGAATAAAGCAGGTTTCAGATAAGGTTCAAGGAATAAATGTTATTGGATATTGCAGGATGGTGCAGTTTCTATTGACAAGATTAAGTAGGATTTAAGTGGGATCAAACGTATTATGGGTCAGCACGGTGCATTTTCTTTTAAAGAAGACCTATATCCTCCCTTTCAGTTAGGTGATAGGGAGAGTCCTGATCCACATGAATGGACTTAATAAGCTTAAAAACATAAAAAACTAAGCTGTATAATTTGTGGACACCACATTAAACAGATAAAAAAAATTCCTAGCAGAGCTTAATTCGCCAAATAGGAAGCATATGTGGCACTGCAATGGGCAGCTATTTCCTGGGGCCTTCAGTGCAGTATCCAGCATCAGTACAGTATACAGTATCTTCTGATGTTGGTGTTTATGTGGGGGGCGTACTTGCAGACATAGTTAACATAGTCAACATTTTTTCTCTGCTTTAGCGGGGATTAAAGGGAGATTCAAGTAGGGACTGTAATGTTCAGCATGTTAAAGATTCCCCTAACTTGGGATTAAAGCAGGTTTCTGGTAGGGCCTAGGGTATAAATAAACATTTTTGTAAGAGTAAATGAGGTCACGAGATAAGAACAAAAGTTAGTCATGGGTTCTAGATCTTGTCGGTACAGGTCTGCAGAAATAAATTAAAGGAGGACTATCACAAAAAATGGCCCAATGATAAAAATCTCTATATTAATATGCTGGATGATGGAAGAGGGTTCCCTCATACATCCGGCATCAATAAATATCCAGCCAGGCTTGTTTTTTTTTCATTTAACAAAAGGAAGAGAAAATCAGGGGGACAGGTCCTGCCCCCACCCGAGACACTCCTGTCACCCCGGGATTTTATTCAGTTCAGGTGTATAGGTGACCCCTACTCTCATTAGCCGTTGTGTTTAAATGGATTTTTAATATTACGCAATTTTGTGATACACCACCTTTAATTGTACCCATTCATCTCTTTTTGTGAGATTACAGTTACTCCAATCAATATTGCTTTCCAATCAAATATCATGTAGTGTCAAATCTAGTAACATAAATGTAAAATGTTAACTAAGAAGTTAAGGGTCAAGTTAAGAATAGCTTGAGTTTGTGATGGTGATACTTACAGTTGCACCCGCAACCCCCCGAGGACCAGGTTCCCCGTCAAGTCCTTGAGCACCCTTTACGTGAAAAAAATGACATAAATACACAGTACAGATAAACAAGCATGGGACAGTTTTATTTCTTCAAATCACTAGCCAATAAGGAATTTGATAGGAACATAGAAGGTTGGGGGCAGAAAAGGACCACATAGTCCATCCAGTCTGCCCCCATAATAGATTTGTTTATTTCAGTAAAGTTTATTTTAATAAGCAATACAAGAATACTAACTATGACAGTGTGTGGAAAACAAAATCTAATGAGATTTCATTTTCTGAAAAGTCAAAAGGTTATTATAGTTACACATTCTTAACAATGTCAGATATATTTCTCATATTCTCTGCCATTAAGTTGCTGCTTTTGCTTGCAGACAGACAGTTCTGTGTATCTAAATGACTTTATAATGAAAATAATGAAAATGTCGCATTTAAGCATTGACAGATATCTACACAGGTTAATGAAGTTGCCCTTGTTGGCCCCGGTTAGGGTTGTTATTCTAATTTCTAAAGTTTTGGGCTTGTAATGGTATTATAGTGGCCTTTTTAAAAAAAAAAATCTTTAAAGTGATTACATTGCCACTAGAGATTGGCAGAACCCGAGCCACCGTATCGAACTTTGTAGGTTCGGGTCCCCAAACCCAAAGACGGACTTCAGCCAGAATAATATGTTTGAGTTCGGCTGGTTGCTCCCATGATTGAGGACACTTTTAGTGCAAAGACTAGGAGTATCCTAGGAGCAGCCATCTTTCCATAGCCCCAGCTGGGGCCAGATTCAAATTATGCTGCCACTGACACGCTGATGGGAAGAGGATCAGGCAAAGGTGAGTTAAAGCAGCATACTTCTGCTGCACATCTACTCTAAAGTAAATCATGCACTGTCTGGATAATCTTCAATATTCACCTGTTCAGAAGGTCTAGGCCGCAAGCTCCATGCGCACCCCTGGCTGCCACACACAGAAGGAGTGTTCAAGGAATGGACTAGGTTTCTTTGCCATGTATTACTACAGATCTAGGTTGATTTGAAACATGTCACATGGCTTTTACACTGCAGCACTATCGCTCTGTCCTTCATATTTTAACTTTAGGATTAAAAGGTAAGAGGAGCAACAGCACCTCTCGAGTCTATAAGCATCTTGTGGTGTTGGCCTACCTCTTTTTGGGGCATCCTGAATTGGGATGAAACCCCCTGGATCGGCCAATCCAATTACATCTTCCACAAGTCCGCATTATGGCAGCTAAGGAAATCTGACAGTGAGGTTCAGAAAATCTGAATGGAACCAGATCCAGCTGAGTGGTGTGCGTATGTGCCAAAGGAATGGGGAAAAGGTGAGTTTACAGCTGATCCCAGAAAATACACACATGCCCAGGAAATCAGGATGTCCCACCAGATAGGAACATTACCTAAAAAAATATTTTTTGTGGGGGTGTTGCTTCTCTTTAAGTTTTAATTGGGATTGGTACTGGCTTGCAACATCATTGCTTGGCCATAACCAGATCAGAAGAACCTACAAAGATCACACATAGAGCCCATGGCTTGATCTCCTAAGACAGTAGTAGTACAAGTATTGTAGGTATAGATAGGGCCCGATGTTAGTAAAGGTAAGTAGAGTATAGCATATTTTGGTGTTTTGTCCACAGATGGCTATTAGATGTTAATAATTACATATAAGTTAATAATCTTACTTTGTTTCCTTTTGGTCCTGTTACACCAGTGATTCCTCTTAGACCTTGTGGTCCCTATAAAACAAATAAAAAGTTGACCCAATTAGTGTATAATTGTATAATATGCATATATCTATATCTTATTGTTTACATAGAAAGAAACTATACATCTTACTGCATATACAGTACTTAGCAAAATGGATGTTGTAAGAAAATAGATTTTCAGCTCAGCAACAATGTATGCTGCCCTAAAGGCAAAGTGTATTACACATATGTTTTATGCAGGATGTATATTGGCATATCTGTGTCAGCTTTACCAGCAGAGCAGTTCTTAATTTAGAGAATATCCTTGCATTTAAGGCCCGCAGGCATCTTAACCTGTAGGACATGTCAGGCCACATGGTTACATGGCCACAGGAGTGATCTGCTGACCTAGCATTATCAAGTGCTCCATGTCAAATGCACACAGCATGCAAGTGTTTAACTAGGTACAAAACGGATCATTTTTTATTAAGGCTCTACTAGGGTGATTGGTTTTGAGAAAAATATAAGGTACATCAAAGATTCCTCCTAAATAACATACCCTTAGTAACAAGAGACAAGTGTGTTTTTAGATACTGTACGATAGAGGCTACTGTATACAGCCGATTAGGGTCTTTATTCCATTAACTTGCCTTAAAAAATCTAATGAAAAAAGAAGCTTTTCCTTCTTTATTTCAAAATCAATAGGGGATTGCCATGTGAAATTCAAACTTTTAAAAACACACACGTTACTACCATAATCTTATATACAATAGATATAAAGTCAAAAAATATTGGAGCGGACACTTACACATGAGCATGAGGAGAGGGGTAGGGAAGAGCCTCTGTTGACAGTGTGCCTCTGACACACACAGACACTGCAGCTGAGCTAAGAGCTACCTTGTGATCAGCACATCCAGCCAGAGAGAGTTTTTATGTTGGCACACAGAATGTTGGAAGGCGATAATATCTCTAGCTGGCTGCATTGATCCAGCTGGGCTGCAGCGTGCCTGTGTGATTTAGTCTCTCCACACAAGGCAGGCTGTCAGTGTGGAGGTAGCACAAAGTTTGGAGCTTTCCTGCATACAGCTAAGACCACACTGAGAGAGATATATGTCCCAGAAAAAAAGAGGGAAGCATCTCTCAAGTGCTGCACACATGCGCACACACACACACACACACACACACACACACAATCAACAGGTGGGGTGTGGAGGGGGTTTGATCTCTGTACTGTCTGGAGCTCTCAGTTTGCCATTCTTTTTCTCGTGACTTCTCACGACTGAAAGCAAGTAAAAAAGACACGGGACAGGCACAGCAGCCTGTCTGTACATTCACATTTGAGATGCCATCAGCTTTAAGGGGGCATAGGAGGGGTGAGCAGTGTAAAGCAGAGGAATGCTGAGCATGAGTGGATGTAACTAACAGTTACTACAAAAGATTCTAGGAGCTCTGGGAAGTCATTGCTTTTCTTGACTAGTGACTCACTTTAACCATTGAATTGCAGGATTGTATTCAGTGCCCTTGAGCAGGTATATAAAAACAAAGCACCTAGTCACATAGTCTGCTTCTTTGTGAAGGAGTAAGCTCTCTGAATGTCAGATAGCAGGCTCACTAAGTGCATAGTGCTGAATGGCATGCCAGCAGCTTCATGGCATGGGTTTCCATCACCTAGACTCTGAAGCACAGGAAACATTTTCAATGTTGTGATAATACAGGATGACAACTGTGTTTACTGAAAACATTTTTGAATGTTACAGACCATCAGATGCAACTAAATGCTGTCAAAATAGTTTCTGAAATAAAAGCACTTTACCGGTGGACCTTGGGCACCAACATCTCCAATTCCTCCTTGTTCTCCTTCTTCTCCCTGTAACAATAAATACATTAGTCCAATATACAATGGGCTGTTAAACAGCGAGGGGGAGATGGCTCAGGATGACAGCTGAATGCTTCTGTGCATGATACAATTCTGTAGGACAGTCTTTTCTACAGAAAAAATAGGGGCATTTACTGATTTTTTCGGGTGGGGGGCTAAAAGTGACTAAACGGCTGATTCAAATCAATGAGATTTCTCTCTCTCTCTCTCTCTCTCTATATATATATATATATATATATATACTTAGTGCAATTCAGCACCAAGTTTAATTGTGTACATTTCTGAATAATGCCCCAGGGAAACTGACATAAACCTA
This sequence comes from Gastrophryne carolinensis, assembly GCA_027917425.1. NCBI lineage: Eukaryota > Metazoa > Chordata > Amphibia > Anura > Microhylidae > Gastrophryne > Gastrophryne carolinensis. The sequence continues at coordinate 223,028,017 of CM051237.1, forward strand.
CGATGTTCAAAATTCCAGGTTCAGGTCTACATGGACTTTTTGCACTTTTTGCATCTGCTCATGCAGCATATGGGAAAAGTACAGAAATAATCATTCTGTATAGCTACGCCATTAAACCAGACGAACACCCTTACAATAAAATGCCCTCCCGCACCCAATCCTCCACTCCACAACCCTTAAAACCTTCAAAGGAGCCCTCAAAACTCACTTATTCAGACAAGCATATAATCTGGCTTAACCAATCTTCTAAAGGGCACATACCACAAAGCTCAATACTGACTGTTTGTGATCCTCCCCCCTCGTCTTCACCCCTCTTCCTTTAGACTGTAAGCTCGCAAGGGCAGGGATCTCTCCCCTATTGTATCTTGTACTCAGAATATCCACTGTCAAATCTGTAAAACTGCATTTGAAATAGTATATGTACCATATGTTTCTACCCTGTCTGTAACTACTACTTTGTAAAGCGCTTCGGAAGATGATGGGGCTATATAAATAAACAATAATAATAATAATAAAAAGCGTTCATATGTATCCCTCCCCAGGGATATTCTGATTGCTGCTGTAGTCTATTTAAAAAAACAAAATGACATCTCATGGAGCTGCAGGCCACCTGCAAAGTAGTTTTTTTTTTTTGCTTCTGTGCATTGTGGGGTTATGTCAGTTAAATTCAGGCAGCAGCATAACTAGGATAGTTTTCCTTAAACACTATTTATAGAGGTCAGTGCAAGTCTGTTTAGCTACAGATAATAATATAAATCAGTATATAATGAAAAGAGTAGTGTAAGGCTATAGAGGCATACATGACCTACTGTATTAATTCACAGTAGAGAAACTAAATGCACTTCATTACCTTATGGCCTTGTTTTCCAGGTTCACCAGCTTCTCCTTTAACACCTTTGTGGCCCTGAAATTATGAATCATATACCCACATTGAATGTTAAAAGAAGATACTGTGTCCATGTGACGTAAATCTAAACATATAAAGAAGCAGAAACTCTCATGGTAACTAAAACATTTTACTGGAAACTTGGACCATTTTGGTTTACTACTTGCTTCCTACTAGCCACCTAAAATGAATAGGGCATACATAATATAACAAAATACACTTTACCCCTCTATTATGCTTCTTTACCCTTCTATATATGTCGTTTCTACACCATACTATAGAACAATGATTTTGCTGAAACTTTAATTGCCACATTTTAAAGATTTAGCGGATTTAATGGGTATCTGTTATCATCAGTTTTCATTGTTGTGTGTAGGGGGCCACTATGCCACTGTGAAGAACTGGAGATTCCCACCTAGTAATCATTAGGTCACTGGTGAGTCCAGTTCACAACTAGAACAATGGAGGGGACGGATAACAAGGGTTCAGCTTAAAACATGTCTGCAATATCCTGCAGGCTGCCTGTACAGTACAGAACCCCACACATTTTCTATGTGGTCCTGTAACTTGTAGTTACACTCCCAGGTGCCAACATACAGCAACTAAATAAGTTTACTTCCTTTAAGATTTAGTCCTCAGTAAACTTGCCTTAGTCTCTACAAAAATGAAGACTGTTGCTTGTTTGAGGCGTGATTCAGTAAAAGGAGGACGTTAGAACTGGATTTGCACCTAATGTTCACAGTAATGGGACAAATTATTGAACTTGCTTTTTAAGTAAAGCCTCAGTAAATCGGTAAGTGAACAGATATTTTTTCACATGAGGATTGAATAGGATCATATGGACATAACGTGCTCTTATCAACATACAAAGATGTTTTTAGACGTTTTAAAGAGGAACATCGCGGGAGGCTAAAACCTCCCACAAACCTCACCGATCTGCTGCCCCCTCCAAGTTTACCTTTGGGCATTACTTACTCACCTACCCGAGGGATCCATCTTCTGGGTTTCTATGATTCCAGGCGACCTTCAAATGCGTGCCACCATCTTTCATCCCATCAGGCACTGCGCACAGCCCCCGATCTTGCACCTGTGCAGTGTCCATGAATGGGATGCAATGGAGCCGCCTGAAATCACGAAATACTTCACTGAGAGGCTCGGGACTAAACCTGTGCTGTCACTTACAGACAGCTAAACCGACAGCGAGGGTGAGGATCGGGCCTCGAAGCAGCCGAATGTCGCCACAGCAAAAGGTAAGTCGGGGAAGTGGGGGGGGGGGGGGGGGTCAGCCCCTTTTCATATTTGGTCCAATGTTGCTCTTTAAGTGTTAATATGGAACATCTGAGCACTAAACCCTTGTCAACTCCTGCAATGTTCTCTCTTCTTATAATCACATTATTTTTGCCTTACTCTGAAATGAAGAATGAAGTGGCCCTTATTTTCATGAGTTGTTTTAAGGAAAGTTTACAGAATCAAGGCCTGCTTTTCAAGAAAAAGGTGACATTTAGATTGAAAAGTTAGCAATACTGATTGCAAGAAATGCAGAAACCTAAATCAATTTTTATATAGACAGTTTTCTGCCTTGCTAAGATAAAAAATGGCTAACCGGCTTGATTTTAAGTGCTATATAGAAGTGCAGCACAATGCATAGTTATGTTGCCAGCTCTAGTGGACTACTCATTAAAGCAAAGTTAGGGGACAAAAATCATTACGTTTTAGTTGGGCTGCTGCAGATTGCTACACGTTGCTCAATTTCATCTCTGATGTCGTCATCAATACTAATTCCATTCGTTACTCGTTATCCTTTCCCCCTTTACCTGCTTTCATCATTTTTATAAATGTGACTATTCTAAGGATCGGCTCAATGTAACATTTTCTAACAAATGCTAGTTTTTTGCGTCCATAAAATTGTCAAACTTATACTTTGAAAGCATGTCCTTACCTTCATACCAGCCAATCCTGGATACCCCATACGCCCCGGTGGGCACGAGTTAGGGCACTGTAAATAAAAGAACAGCCTTAATAATAAAGAAAACTCTAAACTGCTGCCACTGTTCATGCTTTTAACACAAAACTCACCAGGGGATCTCCCTCTCGCACAGTAACTGTCCCCTGTTAAAAACAAAAATAGACTACTATTTACTGAGACACATGACATAATAAAACACAAGGAAAATCAATCCAAATAAAAGTCTGAACAAAGCCAACCACTGCTAGGTAAGCGCTATAGCTATGTCATTAAAGGTTTAAAACATTTTCGAGTATTGAATTTATGAACTGAATATTAAAGTTCTGCAGTAAGGTTTTGAACAATATGGTGCAAATAGACTGTCCTCAAAGAAACTTTAAAAACATGATTATTAAGAGAAAATCTATAACATTATAGAAACGAAGGTAATATGTAGAAAATGAATCTGCTATAAGACCAAAATAACTTGAAATCCAACACAGATATTAATAAAAACTTGTCACTGAGGAGGAATTCAGCGAGCTCGTAAGAACACTTCACATTTTAATAACCCATAGGGTGGTTTAATTCCTAATTTGTGGAAAATATCTCTATACTATTGAAAAACCTCTGAACCTCACATGGGTAACTTCTTTACTTTAAAACCCATGCACTGTATGCCGAAGTGGAGAGCACTTAAACTTTAATGAATTACAACCAGCTGAGACAGCAAGCTACATGAGAGCACCCCACATAAGGCAACAAGCTTCCGAAATTGCGGGCCTAATCTGGCCCCCAAGGCAAAAATGGACTGTTTCCTCCATTTCTGGCTTGTACATAGGGCTATGCAATCTCCCCAGCAAACTCTCTTGGCCATGAGTTCTCAAGCAGACAGCAAGATGGCAGCTTCCAGCAAGGAAACAGGAGCAGGTGAGTACACAGTTTCAGGTCTCCTTTTAGTCAAATTGTGATTCCCTTCCCTACATTTAGTGAATTACTACCATTTATACTGCTAGCCTGGATATCTGAATGTTTAGTTGTCAGTGGCTGGCTTGGAAAACTGGTGCCGTCCATGTCATAAGGGCCTCTTTGACCTACAGATCCTAGTAGATTTGACTATACTTTTCCAAATGCCACTGTCCCCAACTAGCACGGAGATCGGCTGCACTACAAATACACTGCTGCTTCACATAGTATGTAATAAGGGGAGCAGAGACCAAGTAATTATTGAGCTTGGAAAACTATGCCTCGCTGCATTTTCAAGTGCAAACTGTAAACATTTTTACAGGGTTTCCTGTAGGCAAAACTAACAGTTGACCAGGCGTAGAGCATTCCTCAAATCTGCCCCCTTTAGCCAGGGGCCATGGCTGCTCCCCATGTCGGACACTGCATCAAGAGAAGCAACACTGATATGAAGAAATTAAGACTTGTCATTTAGGGCACATGCTTCTCCCTCCAATTAGCAAGTGAGGCTGCTTGTTTGTGATTGAAGAAAGATGCACACATCAATCCTAGGCCAAAATAATATCCGGTACTGCACCAAATCAGCCGTGGGGGGAGTTACGATGAGATTATTTGATATTTTTGTAAAATGCAGCTACTGATATGTTGAACACTGTATTGTCTGCCCAAATTTTATTAATGTCCTAAAAATCTTTCTTCTGTGTTGAGTAGATGTATTTATGGTCTTCTTGTCCAATTGCACTACTCTCTACACAAAGGAACCATGTAGAATAATTCATGTTTCTTATATATTACGTGGGACGACCCTGTAAGAGCTTGGGGGCTAAAGCTAAGCCATTCACGTTAGCAGTAGTACTGAGTGAGCTTTGGCCTATGAATGTTACCCACCCCACAGAACAATCATGGTACCAGCAGCACATACATACTGCTCCACAGATGAATTCAAAGCCCCACATCGAATTATTTGGGGAACAAAAAAAATCACATTCCACATAGATGCTCAGCTTTTATTACACTTAGAAAGAATAACAAAGCTCACTTTTTTTTGTTAACATGAACCAAAAAAAAGGGAGGGGGTGTGGATAAACTACCACACCTACCTCTAAAGATGGGAGCACCGCAATAGTATCAAAACATAATCACTTTATTGAAATAAATACAATTGCAGCAATTGTATTTATTTCAATAAAGTGATTATATTTTGATTTTTTTTTTGGTTCATAGTTGCATTTGAGTGAGCACATATGACTTTAGGTGGTGCACTCCTTACTTTTGATAATAGGCAATACTAAACAAGGCTGTCCAACTTTTCTTAAACTAAGTGCCAGATTCTATACTACGACATGGTCTACTGGCAACTGTATGAATCTCTCCCACTCTTAAAACAATTTCCCCTTCGCAAGTGGCTCCCCTATCTCCAAAGATGTTAAATGGCAGAGGGTGTATATATGTACATAACTAGCTGAACAAATATAGCCAACATTTTCCATCAGACACACCATTGTTCTGTACATTTTTATGAACAAATACTTACTCTAGGTCCTGGTGGTCCTGGTGGCCCTGGGGGACCTCTAAGACCAGCATCACCCTAGAAGACAATACAGTTTTATGATATTTTCTGCAGGCCAACAAAATGTATTGCAGTTATGTACCATGCATGGCAGCATTTATGTTATCTTATGATTCATCACCTAACTGCACACGACGGTGAAAAAATAATTATTGAACTTACGATTTCACATCTATGATATGTTAATGATTCCAGTGACACTACCATTTATCACATTGTGTTTGCATGCATTTTCATGCTTTGTCAAAACTTCTGTATTTCAGAAATTACCGTACAATTTCCTGTCCATCAGCATTCAGCTATGAATGAGAGAGCAAATGAAAATTGCTTCCCTCAAGGGGTTTGAAAAATCCACATGCAATTTAAAAACCAAATCTGTCAAAGTTCTGGCCATATTACAAATGTATTTGTGAATGGCACAAAATACATTTTCATATAGAAAATCATTTCTATTTTAGCTCAACAGCATTTTGCAGTAAAATAGTCTATGTCATTATTATTAATATTGATGGCCAACAACAGCATCAGCATAATTACTATAATTTATAGCACTGAAAGTATTGTTCATGGTGACACTGTTATGATGCGTAGCTCTTTAAGCCAGTTCTCGATCAGTGCTAGACAGTACAACAGGGTGAACTTTTGGGCTTTAGAAGGGAATTCTATATTTTAAAGTAAACTAAAATTTTACATTCTGGGATTTGAAAAATGTCGATCTTAAGAATGTATTTTTTTAAAGTGAGGGACTTCTCAATTGTCTTATGGAGGTACTCCACATAATGCAAGCTGCCAGCTGCAGATACTACTAGTGGACAGCACCTGGATCATGAATGCCTGGGTCCCTACTTTGAACTACCACAATTTGAGTTGCTTCCTTACAATTTAAGTGCTCTTCTGTATACCGTATCCACCAGCATAATCCTTTGTGTCCCATATCATTTACGTGGCCTAGATAACAGTCAAGGGTTCTCCTAACCACCCATATTGACCAGGGGCACCTTTATTCAACCCTAAGATCTATGCATATGTCCAGAGACCCCTTATGCAAACCTGTCTGTATCTTCTAGGGAACATTCCATACTATCTTACACCCTACACATGCTGCCCAAGGTCTAGGATTGCCCTATCCCTTATTATTGAAAGTGCTTGAAAGTGAGTTTATATTGCCTTATTCTTAAAAAAAGGATACGTTTAATATACCTGGTTGCTAGCCTCATCAGACACATCCCTGAACCCTACCTTATAACGCTTGAGGAGCTCCATAAAATGCTGCATCTCCCTCCATACCATCTATTAATCCTTTGCCACATTAAAAATAGTCTGGTTCTGTATTACCAGAGGGCTGAATGTACTTAGCCATGTTTATTCTGACTTATTGAGCTATTAAATCAATAGTCCAATGTTGTATTGAAAATAACTTCAGTGACCATTCAGCCTGTTAATAGATTATATGACCCAGGACAATACCTCTATTAATTAGTGCATGAGCACTATATCTTTGATTCTAACAGCTTCAAAATGAGTTGTTGCTAAAGCGAATCAGAGGTAAACCATATTGATGGGAGGACATTGCAGGAGAAATGTATTGACTAGTCTAAGAATGCAGAGTGCTTTCACACACAGTTACTGCATAATGAGAGCATACATTATAATACACGCCCACTTATACATGTATTTAAACAGAATATCATTTGTGTGGGATTTGCAATGCTCAAGTTTAAAGTCAATCTTTGTTGTAAAACTCAGATCCTGAGTACGAAAATTCCCCTTACAATGCGCCTGGACTGTGGATATGTTACACTGAAGTTAGTGTTTTTTACTTTATCGCATGTTGAGTTGGGAATTCTTTGTAGACTTAAAGCATTCGTTAAGGCATTCGCTTTGAGGATCTAAAAATTTAAGTGGATCACCTCTATATAAATCCCTTAACTGATGGTGTCCACTGCTTACTTTAATTATGCATAGGTTACCCTGTCACTAAATCTGACTCCCTGATTTTATTCTATTCCCCTCCAAACTATATTTGCATAAACGCCCCGACTTTACCAGCAAAAGTTGGACCACCCTATTGTTTTCAATAGGTACTGCATGGGCAGTGCACAGGAGCACGGGCCCAGTTCTTAGTGTTTTCACAACAGAGCAACCTTAAAGTGGACCAACACCCAGGATTTTGACTATCCTGGGTTTTGGTCCACTTCAGGGGGGCACCCCGATTAGGGGTGCCCCGCTGTGTAAAACCCCCCAGAAACACCCCAATACTCACCTCAAAACGCTCCCACGTGGCCGGGTGACAGCGACGGACAAGTGCTGGCAGCGACGGACAAGCCAGCGCGTCCGCCGCCGCCTCCCGCACGTCCCTCTGACAGCGCGGGCGCGCGCACGGCTAGAGGGGCGCGCGGGAGGCGGTGGTGGCCGCAGCCGCCGCCGAGGAGGTGAGTTTTTGGGGGGTTTTCGGGGGGGTTCCTCACCGCGGGACATCCCGATCTCGGATGTCCCGCGGTGAGGGGGGTGATCGGCCCGGGAATCTTATAGATTCCCGGGCCGATCACCCCAGGGTGTTGGTCCACTTTAATCAAGATGCCCCAGGCTTAAAAAATAATATCTAAAAATCCAAGTATTTTGTAACATTCCATCCACTCATGCCAACCCCTATGCTAAGAACCATTTTGGGCAGTAATGTAAAAATAAAAACTCATGGGGGGAAATCTGCAAAGAAGCTGAAGCCGAGTCCTTGAGTGACTGGTCAGTCATCCAATCCCATGCAGCAGTGTGACTGTACTGGATGGCTTCTCAAGTACAACTGTCACTCTAGTCTATGACTGCCTTGCAGATCCCTTCCCCATTCTGGCATCAGAGGGGATTTTGATGATGGGGAGGACCTTGAGCATCAAGTAAGTCATTCAATCCTGTGCAGCAGTACGACTATAATGGTTTGCTACTCAAGTCCTACTGTCACTCAAGTCTGTGGCTGCCATGCAGAGCTCCTCCCCCTGCCAGCATCTGTTGAGTTGTTTAATTAGTTTAACTCCCAAATGCCACAGCAGGGGGAGGGGTGGCTGGAAGTACTCTTTAGAGCAGACCTTCACCCTGAATAAGAGTCTATCTTATATGTTTCCCACACCCTGTACATACAGATTGCCCATATTAAAAATCAACCTACCTGAATCTACTGCATGTTATGAGCCTTTAAACATCCAAAATGGTGGCTCATGGAGCATCAGGCAGCCTGCAAACAGGAAGTGTTCTTTCCATGACTCTGCTCTGTCTGTGCAAAGCACAACTATAACCCCACCCCCTGTTCTTTATCCCACTCTCCTCTCCTCAGTATGTGTGATGCTTAATTTTAGATGCTGGGTAATAGTTTTTTAAGGGTTTGGGCGTTTCATTAAATCATGCTGAAGCATGCTGCTTAAGTAGCTCTGACATATCCTAACAACTGTTCAGGGAGGCAGGGATACTAAAAAGCCAAAAAGGTGGCACTGAAAAGGTTTCAATAAATAGCGTTACTGTATATAGTGTACAGTAAAAATACATTTCCTCAGGCATCATGGACATAAGTATGTTGTATAGCTGCTACACATATTTTACTCAGCAGACTTACAAGTGCTGTAAATGAACATTTATACATAATGAACATACTTTAAAAGACAGACAAGCCACTTACCACTGGACCACCACGGCCAAGCTCCCCTGGAAGTCCTGGAGGTCCAGGTACCCCCTAAAAAACATGGAAAAGATAAATACATTAAAAGTATTCTAATTTTTCAACACAGTGTGCTATCACTCCCATATCAGAATCTAGTTATCGCCCACATTAAAGAGGAACAACACACAAGGATTTCACTTTCCCGTGTTGTTGTTATTCTGTGCGGCAGTATCCTGAATTGGAATGCCCTGCCCCAGGTCGTCCCTTTTCACAACCCACGTCTCCTTGTGAATTTGTAAAGCACCTAAAACCAAATGTTAATGAGCTGGAGGCTCAGCTTTTTGCGCTGTGCTGATCCCACCTTTTTACCCAGTGCCCCACCACTATCTCTAAAGACAAATCTTTAGACAAGCACAGCCATCCAGGGGAAAGCCCTCTTCAATGTTTCAAGGCTAACCCTGGTTCAAGAATAGTGGGTGACCTGGTTGGAGAACCTAAAAATCTTACTGCCATGTAATTAAATTGGCTAGATTAGAATAGGGCAGGAACAGAGCCTATATAAATGGTCCTAAAGGTTATGACACACACCTGTAAGGACGTTTAGGTGGGTTTAGTTAGGTTGACTTATTTTTTTATGAATCAGCATATTGGTATAATCAGCAATCTTCCCATCATGTAGACAATGAACTATTTGCCTTTTACCTTATCTCCACCACAGCAGCTCCCTCTGTGTTGAGCAGGAAATGTTCTGACATACTGTGGGACTGTGCTAGCTGACTAGGACAAGTGCCACTCACTTGGTGATGGTATGGGTTAACCTTTTCATTTTATATACTGTGAGATAAACAACCAAAGGTCAAGCTCTGAATTATCTCATATGATGAACTTGGGAAGTTCATAGATGCATCATTAGAAGATTAAATGCTCTGAATGCTTCCCTTTTACTACTGTAACCAGCAACATTAAAAAGACACATTTGCACACATATACTTGTCTGATAGATCCCATAAAAATGTACTCTTTAGAAGAAATCTGCAAAATGATTTACTCACCCTTGGTCCTGCAACACCTCCACCCTGAGAAATAAAGATAGACAATTATTAAATTCAGCATTGTACTATATTATTGTATGTAGTTGTCAATAGCTCTCCTGGAGTATCTCCTTGTGAAAAGCATTCCTTTTTTGTATCCTGTACTTACTTGGCGGAATAAATAAAGTATCTAAAGTATGTAATAAAATCTGTGATACTGTACTATAGCTATTGGTCTAGCCCCAAATCGGCATGTCATCAATATGGTCAATGATATAAAAATTTAATGGAAGAATAGCAGTTACTAGAAAGTTATTTCTCAAAACATCAGTGCTGTTACCCACTTTTATCCCCACTGGGGAATTCGATATTTTAAAGTAAATGAGTTGCATGTTTATGACAAGATCAATACGGATTGCAACCACGCAGAAAATGGAGATAGTGTTTTTTTGGAAAAGTTGTTTTTATTTAGTGTTTTATTTTATTTTAGTCTATAGAAAAGCAAAAGAAACTTGCATTGTTTGTTTATGGATCTGGTTGACAATAATGAGAAGCCTGGAGTGCAATGACAGTCTCTTCGAACTGTACAGAGGAAACTAATGATGTAGCATTGCCTCAGTTAACATCAAGCGACACAGACAGCGTTCCTTTGTGTTAGGTTTAAACGCTGTGTTGCTTAAAAACAAAACCTCAAGGATGGCTGCCAAAAGTCTGGAGCAATGCATTTGTGTACAGCAACTAATCAAATTCTAGAGGTAAAGCTAGTTCATCCACATGCAGTCAGATCATTCATTCTATGAATAATCAGATCCATGGCTAGTTGCCCTTGGTGAGTCATCAGGGCATGTTTCAAAATCCTTATGTACATTGCCTACTAAGTGTATGAGGAGTCACACTATTAAACTCCACTGTTATCATCAAGCGCCCACTTTGGGACAATTTTGTCACTGGATGAGCATTCAAATTAAGAGCTCTGTAGATTTCCAGCTTTAAGCCATGTTCACTCCAAAACAAGTTTTGAAAGAAAGTGAAAGAGAGAGACAGAGGGAAAGCAGGAGAGTGAAATGCATGTAGAGAAATCAAAAGAATTAAAAAGAGAGAAAATGAGATAGATGGATAGACTAGGGAAAAGGAAAAGACAAAGGAATGCAGATGGATGTTGCAATGAGAGGAGAGAGAAAGATAGCCTTAAAGTGGACCAACACCCAGGATTTTCACTATCCTGGGTGTTGGTCCACTTCAGCGGGGCATCCGAGATCAGGATACCCCGCTGTGTGAAACCCCCCCAAAAGCCCCAAAAAACGTACCTTTTCGCCGACGGACAAACGACGGACAAGCCGCCGCCGCCGTCTCCCGCGCGTCCCTCTTACAGGGCGCGTGCCCGCGCCGGCCATTCACAAACGGCCGGCGTGGGCACGCTCACTGCTAGAGGGGCGCGCGGGAGGCGGCGGCGGCGGCTGATCCGTCGCCGATAAGGTACGTTTTTTGGGGCTTTTGGGGGGGGGGGGTTTCACCCCGCGGGACATCCCGAACGCGGATGCCCCTAGGTGAGGGAGGTGATCGGCCCGGGAATCTTATAGATTCCCGGGCCGATCACCCCTGGGTGTTGGTCCACTTTAAAGAGAGTAGGAAGGAATGCGGAAAAGAGAAAGGCATAAATAAGGTGTGGTGGCATAAGGGGTGACAAAATGTGAGAAAAGGAGAGAGAAAGAGAATGTGGGAAAAAGAGTGGGAAGAAGGAGAGAGATAGGAGGGAAGGTGAAAAGTGAGAAAGGTGTAGAGGCGGTGAAAAGGCAGGTAGATGGAGGGAAGGTGCAAAAAGGAGGTAGAAGGAAGGAAGAAAAGTAGAAGGACAAGATATGAAAAAGATTTGGTGCAAAGGTAGAAAATATAAGGTGGTGGGTCACCTGGCGAGGTGAGTTATTGCCCTAAAAAGAGAAAGCCTTTCTCAGATTGTGGCTAAGTAACCCTAGTTATATACATTCCATAATATTTAGACCTAGAACATGGTTCTTAGGGTGGATTTACTAACCCTCTCAGGTGTATTGTGTTAACCTCTGACAGTGAAGTGGTATAACAATACAGCACAAAATGGCAGTTATAAACACATCAAAACTCAATGTGTAACAGTGGAAAAGACCATTGAGTAAAATAATTGTTGTAAATTGAAATACTTGTCACTATACTTACTGACAGTCCACGGGCACCTGGTAGTCCTGGCTCACCCTACAAATAGATATTGAATTGTATTAGAACACACATCAGAGACAATTATTCTGCCCAGATATCCTTTTGCATAATTTTGCTGAAACAGTTACTTGTCTTTTGACTGTAGTTATGTTTCCTAAGATACGTTCATCAGAAGTCAAGTCGATGGCTTGAAAATATCATCCTTTAAAACCGATTGAGTTTAAATGTATACCAACCTTTTGCCCTCTTGGGCCAATAGGGCCAGAAGATCCTTCAGGTCCGGTCAGACCCTGTTAAAACACAATAAACCACCTAATGAATTCAAAAAATCAGGACCAGTCTTGCTTCTGCTTCTAATTGAAAATCTTCAAAGGATTTTTCATACATTATGAATACATGTACCAAAGCAATGCAGCCCCAACATTCTGCAGAACTATACATGAGCATTAACCATCGTTCACTATTCAGCCTGCAATACACATCCATCCATCATATATACAATCTAAACAGCTGTAGAAATTTCTAGAGGTGAATAAAATCTCACCTATCACATAAATGCTATGATTCCATGTAGGGTAGCATAGTTTGCCAGAGGCTAGTGGTGACATAGAGAGCTGGTGAAGCAAACTGCTAATGTGCGGCCAGTGCTGGAGAGGGGGCACTGGTTTCTGCTGCCTGCTGCTTTGGGGAACCAAAAAGGAGGTGAGTATCCTGAAAAAGCATTGCTTTTTTGTTATTACATTACGGGACATTCCTAACTGGGATGCAGCTTGGGGACTTTAATAAGCACTATGAATGGTTCACCTATGTAGCCAGAATGGTCCCCATATCATCACATATTTGAATAAGATATATGTTACAAAATGCTCCAGTGGATGTTGTCTTGACCATAAAATGGATTTAGAAAACCTTTTGGCTTTACCTATATATCTACTCTAGCTTAACATAAGATTAATCTAATATCCAGGGAAGTTTCCAATATCAAAAATGCATCACCTGTACAAGGAACAAGAATACTTTCCGATGACACCACTTGCCTGGTAACCATCATAGGTTTCTATTTGGAACTAATTATCATTGTGTTACAGTAGACAATCTTTTCCTCTTTGCTGATGACAGAAACACACAAGTTCTAACCCTTCTGTTTTTAAAAAGCCCCCTTGTGTTTTATGAGCAAGTGGTTTAACCACATAAGCAATGGCGAGCCCTTACTAATGCAATATTTTTTATATTGTGCTTGTGTGTAATCATGTTCCTCTTGAGAATCCTAGCTCCACAAAGTAACAAAAGGGCTGCTGTGGATCTTCCTAGACACTGCGAACTGTTTCAAGGCATGTTTTGTTCACATAAGTCGATCTGGGATACCGTACCATATACTGACCACATTCCAGGATCCCATATCGGCACACTGTGGCAAAGAGAAGAATGATTTGCTTTGCACAGCTTTCCTGGTGCCGATGCCAGTCAATGTGGATTCAAAGTCACTTATATGGCAAGGCGAGGAGGCACGCTGCTTGTTTCTTACCCTTTGCCAAGAGAAACTAAACATTTTATAGCTCTAGTACAAAACATTTTCGAATACTAAAGCAGTTTAAATAAATGCAATATTTGCTGTAAGCAAAAAAATGCTGGTGCCATTTTCTGATACATTTCTACAAAATAACGCTCTTGTTTAAAAAAGCGGAATGTATATCATTTGGGTGAGTAAGCAGAGCAGTCTCAGTAGACTTGTTATGGTGTACTAAACTGAAGCACACTGAGCGCTCAGCGACATGTTAGGCATAAACAAGTTACTACAGCGCCATCTCCTGGAAATCATATACATGGCCATTCACTTTCGGGCAAAATATATTGGCGTCAGCTTAGAAAAAAATGCAACTGGGAAGATGCTTCAGATGCAATGATGTCAAACAGTGTAATAATAAATATGTACAGATTACAAATGTAAGCCAAGAAAGCAATCCACTCAGATATAATTAGCCTGTACAAATGTCTAGGTTCAGCTTGTAAGAGGTAGAGCAGAAACTTCAGGTTTTCACCAAAATACCAATACAAGAATGAGGCTGGGCCTTCCAAACCTTCTCACCACTCTCAGGGGATCTTAAAGAACAAGTCTAAAAAATGTTTCTTTATGATTGTAAGGCCTTTTCATAATGTTGCACTTATGGCATTAACTTGCACCCAGAAACTGCACCAAAATGAGCAAATTCACCTTAAACCTTTCACTTTTCCTGCCATTTTCAAAAATGATGTCTTCAATGTGCTCAAAACTTATCTGCTATTTGCTTATAACAAAGCTTATCTATTTGTTTGCAACTCTATTTTAAAAAAGGAAACAGTTTTCCATAGCAACAATGTGTTTACCTTAGCTATGTACACCAAAGTAGTGATTTCGAGTACATAGACTTCCTAACTCTAGCTTGCTAATCATCTGATTGGCTAAGGCTTGGGTGACTGGTTTGAACCATTTTCCTGAAACTCAAGGCTTAATGGCCTGGATAGGTGAATTAAGAGTTCACCTGTTACATTGAAAGAATTGAAAGTCACAGGAATATGATGATAAGTAAATCACAGGTATGGGGACCCAATCCTAATACAAATGATTATTTTACATTCCAAAAAAGGAAAGCAATAAGGCAGAACACCCAAAACATGCCAAAAGGGGAGTTTTCCTTTAATGTCATTGCCACAGGACCCAGCAGGAGTCCTGTGTGCCAAAATATCAGCATGGAATTCTGGTATAATTGAAATAAGCACTTAAAGTGGACCTATAACCTGCTGACAACTGCCCTTCCCCGCCTCCTCCCAGTCAGCCAAATTAGAGCGAACAGCACTTGCCAGCTTCACAGACCGGGAGTGTGAGCACTGCAGTCACGCTGACTATATCACAGTTTCTTTACCAAATAACTGCAGCACCAGGACCATCACTCACAGGTAGAAGGCAGAAAGATAAGACCAGGTGAGTTCATTTTTTGTTTTACACTCAAAATCAGACCCAGTTGGAATAGGGGGTCTAAAGGAAAAACAAATTAACATTATGTCCACCCCAAGGTTTTATTTGACTTCAAGGGAGTGGAGGTGATGAGTAGAGGAAGCTACATTTACCATCCTTTTCAACCTTCAGGCTATCAGGTTAAAGTGGAAAAAAAAACAGAATTTTGAGTATTCAAAATTGAACATTTTACTCTCTGGTGATACCATCAATGTTCCATGCAGTTCATATTAAAGTGAACCTAAACCGAGATGATTACCACTTCCTTGAGGGCAGTTATGGCCTAGAGGTAGAATGAATGGAGAGCGGCAAGCATCCCTTTGGCTGCTCCCCTCTGGCTGTGCATACATGTGTTAGCTAGACAGGCATCAGCTGTAGGGAGGGGAGTGGGGTGGGCTGCAGGGGATTCTGCAGCAGCCTGTGCCGTGGGATAGCTGGAAAGGTAAGATTCTGGGAATAATAGGGAGTTTCAAACAGTGGGGCATCACAAACTGGAATACCCAGCTGAGAGAGAGACTTAAGTACAAAATCCTCTGGCAAGATAAAGCAGCCATAGCCCATCCATATTCAGAGCATCCTCATTGTAAAAAAAAAGGCAGGCATAAGAGATTATTTAACTGCCCACCCTCCCCACAACATGTTATTATTATTATTATTATTATCATTAATAATATTTAATAATAATTATTATTTTAATAAAAAATACTTTGGATCTTAAAGTGGACCAAAACCCAGGATAGTCAAAAGTTTGGACCATCCCGGATTTTTGGTCCTCTCTCTGGGGGCACCCCGATCACCGCATCCTCCGCCTCCCTCTACCAGGGAGCATGCCCACTCCGGTCGTTCACAAATCCCTGCTAGAGGGGAGCCGCTGCTCTTAGACGCGCAGTAAGACCGGGATAAGATGAGTTGCTGCGGTGATCTGGGAGGGTCTCACTCAGCGGGGCACCCCGTTCAGGGTGCCCAAGGGGAAAGGACCAAAAACCCAGGATAGTCCACTTTAAACCCTAGTGGTTGTTTTGGCCTCTTGTGATCGGGCCCGGAGAGCTCCCTAAGATGGCTTTGGCTAACACGCCAGCATTACAGATTCATGAGCTTCATACTGTACCCTGACTTATGAGATCCTACCATTCCAAAGCTAGGCAGATTGCAGGGCATTCAGGGTGGTTAAATGGGGTATGATTTGCATGGATTGGCAATCATTGGCTTAGGATGATGGGTAATTATTCTTGGTCAGTATGTACCAGGTAAATACTTTTTAGGACACTTATGTTGCTCTTAATGTTAGTAATAACACAGAAGGCATTACCTAACATGCAAATTAGACATGGCAGCTGAAAGCACTCCTGTTTGCCGTGCTCTACAGGCAACATTTTCTAATCAATCATCCTCAGGAATGAAAAAAGTAGATTACATTTATTCTACAGTAATTACAATTATGTGCTTTGACATAATATATCTTAGCAACAGCAACAGTCATTTTAGTGTTAGGTCATTCATTGCAAAGTATACTTCTGACTCCATACACATACCCAAAGTAAACCGGCTACTTGACCTTCTCGTTACTGCTTCCCATCTAATGAATATTCTGGCTGTTATGATACACAATTGGAATGATTGCCTTTGTATTTGCCAAAGCCAAGTGTATGCAATCCAGCTGTGGGGTCATTATTATGGCCACTAAATATTCAAATAAACACTTCATTAGCATTATAGCAATTGTAATGCTTCTGCAGTGAACATGAATCACCATGTTCCAAAACTGGGAACACTTCCCTATGACCAGCAATCATATTAAAACCTGACCTACTGCAAACAGCGGAAATAGGGCCTAAATCCTGATTGATGGTTGATGGAAGTGAAGTTACACACTAATGCATGGGGCCCTTTTGGCAGGTGTATCCATAGCTTGTCTCTAACATGTAGCAATAGAATTCTGTAATCAAAACATCTGCACAGATATCCAATACCAGAGAGTGACAACTGGGATGAAAGTATTTATGAGGCCAGGGTGTGTAGAGCAATCTCTAACATGTCTAATGTAAGAGTACAAGCTACACGTTTAGTTAGGGTTGTTGCTGACCTGGGCCTTAGCCGGCACAGAGTTGCCTGGGAGGGTTTAGATCTGCTTTAACAGTATCTTCATTTGTTTTGGAGAGTGCTGCAATACTCAGCAATCCAGGGATGCTTTGTATGTCTGGAAGATTCCGCAACCCACTTTATAAATGAATTGCTATATGATGCAAGTCCTGACCAAAGCATTCACTGCATGTGAAGAAATTGTATGTGCCCTAGGATAAAATGGTCTTTTAACCAAAGGTCTAATCTCAGGGATATCTTAGCAAAGAGCTTAGCTATCACAGGGTTAGTTTCAAGATCTTTTCAGTATATATGTTTATATATGTCATGACATTAAAGCCAAGTCAAAAAGCTTTTTGATTTTGGGTAAAGTGGAGAAATTAGATGCACCTTGTTGCTTGTGGCCTATTGAGATGTAGGTTCACTTTTGGACTGTTGTGACCAAACACAGTTCAGCATAAAGGAATGTCACTTGGACAACCCCTGGGCTACACACGAGTAGTGGTCCACAGTTACCTCTGAGCGGGTCCGCAAAGAGCCAGATCAGGGCTACAGCAAAATGGCTGTCTCAGTCACTGAAGGCACATTAGCTGACAGAAGCCATGAATGTCCTAAGTGAATAAGGCAGCCATTTTGTTCAAGCCCCTCATTGCCTGGCACAAGGTGTGTGTGGGCCAGTGTATGATATGTTTGTACGGGCTGGTGGCTAATCTTTGGAGTGGTACAAGGCAGAGATGTGTCTTGAGTGGGCAGCAAGTCTGAGATGGGGTGATGGGGGGCAGAGATGGGGTGCAGCAGGCAGAAAGTAAAAGATGGTGAGAAGTGGATACAGGGCAGAGATGGGGGTGCAGCAGGCAGCTGACAGGGATGGGTGCAGTGGATGTGAGGCAGAGATTAGACATGCAGTGGGGCAGAGATGAGGGGTGCTGAGAGTGTGGGGCAGAAATGGGGTTCAGAGGGTTCAAGTAGAGACTAGTGGGTGCAGGTGGGTGTGGGGCAAAGATGGGGTGGAGTAGGCAGCAAGGCAAAGATGAGGATGCAGCAGGCAGATGGGCAGACATGGGTGTAGCAGGGTGTGGGACAGAGATTAAATGGGCAGCGGAGCATAGATGAGGGGTGAATGGGGTGTGGGGCAGAGATGGGGTTCTGTGGATGCGGGCAGAGATGGAAGTGCAGGTGGGTGTGGGGCAGGAAGATAGGTAAAGATGAGGAAGGCAGCGGGGCACAGATGAGGGGTGCATGGGGTGTGAGGCAGAGATGGGGGTACAGCAAGCAGCAAGGAAGAGAGGTGTAGCGGGGTGTGGGCAGAAATGGTGGTGCAGCAGGTTGTGTGGCACTGATTGGGAGCAGGGGGCAGCGGGGCAAAGATATACTGATGTTTAACTATAGTTAAACAGGGGTTCTTTTTACGCTCTATTATTACTTCTTTTTTGTGAAATGAGCTCTCTAGAATTACCCCATTTGCACTTTTGGGGGGTAAAATGTCAGGGAGTATTATCGGGCTAATGTAAAAAACAAAACAAAAAAAAACATATGTTCCCAGAGCTTCCATGCTGCAGCAGCCTTCTCCTGTCAACATAAAGACACACACACCAGGGCAGATTCTAGGCTAAAAAATAGATAAGGCAGGGAATTAAAATTCTGCCCCCCCCCCCCCCAATCCTTGTAGTTTGTAGTGCACGTACCTGACTGCTGCAGTATACACCAGGATCACTCGGGAGGATAACCAGGATTAGCACTGTTTTTCTGGTGGGGATGCCCCGCTGTGTGAAACCCCCTAGATCACCCTCAAAAGTCACCTTTCCATTGGCAGCACAGCACATGCACAGGTACTCTTCCTATGAGCACTGTATGCAAGGCATTGTAAGCGGAAGTCCAGTCCCCAGATAACACCCTTGCATTGCCACCCTGGCAGGATGGGGGGTTACAAAGAAAGAAACCCTTACCTCACTTGCAGCGCCATTTTCCCGGGCACGTGCGGCTGCATCCCCCTCTATGTGTGCTCTCCTACTTGCACATTAAAGTGAATGGGTGAGCGGTGTCGCACCCAGAGCTGGGGAAGTCATTCTCTACTTTCTCCTTAAGTTGCCAGTGCCCAGGACATGGAGTGCCAGAGAATGGCACTGGACCGTGGCTGAGTTTTTTTCCTTGTAACCCCCCCACCCTGCCGCAGCGCAAGGGGAGGGTGGCAGCACAGGGGGTGTTACCCAGGGACTGGATGTCCACTTTAATGCACAGAATACAGCTGTTTACACACAGAGCCTGGTATAGAGAAAGGGGAGTGGCCACATTCCATGCAATGTTGTGCAGCATGCTCCTGTCCCCTGCATATCTGAATGGTTGCCAGTGGGATTGGGGATAACAGGAGGTTGCTGTACACTCCAGCAATCCAGTTATGGTGGGTGCAGCTGTGCAGAGCCCGAGGAGGATGCAGGAGATGGTGCTGTCGTGGGCTCATTGGATAGGTAAGAAAAGCTGGCTCACACGGTGAGGTATCCCAAATTGGGATGCCCCAGGTGTGGTTGTTTAATCGGACATAGTGTCTTATGGCTTGTTTTAGGTGCACTTTTAAGCTGCAGCCAGTGCCTCCTCCAAAAGAAACTAGAGGTTACTACAGAGTGTGCTGCAGCATCTGGTCCTCATTCACACAGGCTTGACCAGGGCTGTTCAGAGAGTGGTTGAACACTGCAGTTGGCTATACTCTTTTGCCATGACATGTGGGAGATGGGGAACTGGAAGTTGTAGCACACACGCTAGCTACTGCAGTGTGTGCTGTTGTTTCTGCTCCCTCTGCTAAGAGAGACCTAAACACTGCTAGGTGAGTATACTCTCAACTGAAGAACAGTGGGGGGAAGATTAGTAAAGGGGCTGTGATTGTGCTGCATTAATTAGGGAAGCTTGTACCAGAGATGTATTATGGCTACTTACTGCAGATTCCAGTCTCTTCTTCTCTCTTAGTGCATGCTGGACGGGCTAGCCAGCTCTCAGTGACCCCCTTGCTCAGAGGTGAGTCACATTTCTAGGAGGGGTGGGGGCACACTGCCTGTAATTGGGATGCCACGCACACTGCCTGTGATTAGGATGCTAGCACACTGCCTGTAACTGGGATGTTTCACACTGCCTGCAATTGGGATTCCATGCACACTGACTGTAACTGGGATCTTTTACACTGCCTGTAATTGGGATGCCACACACACTGCCTGTAACTGGGATGTTTCACACTGCCTGTAATTCGAGGGATGCCACGCACACTGTCTGTAACTGGGATAATTTACACTGCCTGTAACTGGGATGCCACGCACACTGCCTGTAATTGGGACGCCATGCACACTGCCTGTAGTTGGGATGCCAGCACACTGCCTGTAGTTGGGATGCCACGCACACTGCCTGTAACTGGGATGTTTCACACTGCCTGTAATTGGGATGCCATGCACACTGACTGTAACTGGGATGCCACGCACACTGCCTGTAACTGGGATGTTTCACACTGCCTGTAATTGGGGGGATGCCAAGCACAGTGCCTGTAACTGGGATGCCACGCACAGTGCCTGTAATTGGGATGCCATGCACACTGCCTCTAACTGGGATGCCACGCACACTGCCTGTAACTGGGATGCCACGCACACTGCCTGTAATTGGGATGCCAGCACACTGCCTGTAATTGGGATGCCACGCACACTGCCTGTAATTGGGATGCCACACACACTGCCTGTAACTGGGATGTTTCACACTGCCTGTAATTCGAGGGATGCCACGCACACTGTCTGTAACTGGGATAATTTACACTGCCTGTAACTGGGATGCCACGCACACTGCCTGTAATTGGGACGCCATGCACACTGCCTGTAGTTGGGATGCCAGCACACTGCCTGTAGTTGGGATGCCAGCACACTGCCTGTAGTTGGGATGCCACGCACACTGCCTGTAATTGGGATGCCATGCACACTGACTGTAACTTGGATGCCACGCACACTGCCTGTAACTGGGATGTTTCACACTGCCTGTAATTGGGGGGATGCCAAGCACAGTGCCTGTAACTGGGATGCCACGCACAGTGCCTGTAATTGGGATGCCATGCACACTGCCTCTAACTGGGATGCCACGCACACTGCCTGTAACTGGGATGCCACGCACACTGCCTGTAATTGGGATGCCAGCGCACTGCCTGTAATTGGGATGCCACGCACACTGCCTGTAATTGGGATGCCACGCATACTGCCTGTAACTGGGATGTTTCACACTGCCTTTCTTACACTACTTAGCCACGAGCCCTAACATTAGGTGCTAAAATGGCAATTTACAGTTGTCATACCCTATTGGCTAATCATAGCGTATACCAATCAAATGGTTTGTCAGTTCCAGAGACTGAGAGAGCTGGCGATGGGGTGTCAGCAGAGGGGAAATGATGTTAGGTCTGGTTAAAATTGGTTTCATATTGTATATTTCTGTGTGTAAGACATGCTTTATTAAATGGGTTTTGTATTGTTCTCCTGACATAATCAGTGCTTGTTCTTCTTCTAACCTCATGAATCCAATAATTGGAACCAGATTGATGGTAATAAAGCATTTGTAAGGCCGACTTTGCCCCCAGTCAATTAACACATCAAAGAATAAATGCTTTGTGCATAGACCACAACTGGCAACAGGAAGTTTAAAAATCCGGAAGGCCAACAGGTTCTTCCAGACTGAATTATTGAAAATGACAAGGTTGGGGCCTTTTTTCTGAGCATGCAGTTCATAGTCATGTAACGTGCTGTGATTTTTAATTGTTTTCTGCATCGCTCCACTAAATGGATTTGTTTTAAACTAGTAATTTAAAGTCACTGTCCAGACGCTAATCTTCCCCCTGTTATGCCCCTCAGACTATGTGTAAATATATATATATATATATATATATATATATATATATATATATATGTATATTATAAAATATATATAATATGTATTTAGAAAATTCTACCAGGCACTGCAGGAAATGGAGGAGAGACACAGAGGACAGGCATCAGGTAAGCTGTTTGCTGAATTATTATTGCTGTTTCCTGGACTGTCCCTTTAAAATGAGGCATTGCGAATTGGGATGCCCTGCTGTGTGAACCCCCCAAGATCGCTTATTAGAAGTCCAGGAATGGACTTTAAAGGGTAAGTCCACTTTCAATGGAATTTTTGAAAGTGTATATTTTTTGTGTGCCAAAATAATGTCCTCACAATGCTGAGCTGATCTAGTATTTTTTTTATTTCTTGTTATGATAGCAAATGTGTGTTTTATGGAAGCAGATTTTACTGACTGCACTCTGTTGCTAATGGCCGTACACCAAGTCTGTACACCAAAATCTACAGCAAGAGAGAATTTAGTCCTGTACACAGAGCACACTTCTGCTGGGAATGTGTAAAGCTGTGTGAGCACCAGCCATAGCAGCAGTGTTCTGTGTGTACAGGACTCACTTCTCTCTTTTTGGTTTACAGACTTGGTGTTGGACCGGTTGCTTATACCCATAAAAAGAAGGTAGTGAAAACTGCTTCCATAAAACACACATATGCTTACATAAGAAAAAAAATACTAGATAGGTTCAACACCTTGAGGGCAACATTTTGACATAAGAAAACTTTCAAAAATGCAAAAATGTATGTAACCATACAAAACAGGGTTTTACATATATATATATATATATAGATATATATATATATATATATATATATATATATATATATATATATATATACTGCACGCAGCTATAAGCCTCGTATATACTACAGGCCTAATTGAAGTAATTGCAACATGTTTGTAGATGTCTCATTTAAACATTCGCTATTAATGCCATTTGGGAAATAATAACAAGCGATTACCTAGATGGATCATCAGAATGAATAAACAAAAACATAAAAGGAATATTACATGTGCTCCAGCAAGAAAACTCCTCTAAAGCCATTGAAATTGAATGCATGTCTAAAGATAAATATTCGATATGACCAGAAACTAGAGTGTTCTTTCTGCTTGCAAGCAGTGGCGTCATGCAGGGATCCCACCCGCAACCAGCGTTCCTGAAAGTTGCAGGTTTGGATTTATCCTTTAACCCAATGTTCCCCAACCCTGTCTTCCAGGGCGGCCAACAGGCCAGGTTTTGCAGCTCTCCACACCGATGCGCAGATGGAGTAATGAGTGCTTAGCCAAAGCTATACAGAGAGATGCACAAAACATGACCTGTTGATGTCCCTTTGAGGAGAGGGTTGGGAGACACTTCCCTAAAGGGAAGGAGGACCAGCGAAGGAGGGTGGAGCTGGGCAGGTCAGTGCCATTGGCTCTCCCAAGACCACGTCTGAATAGGTGGATACACTGTAAAAGTTGCCACCTCTCGCACTAACTGCGACATTAAATCGACATTTAGGATGAGGAGGAAGTGGTAACACCAGGGGACATATCTTAAAATATTGTGAGCGAATGGAGCAGCAGATAAGTGGACAGAGGGAGGAGGAAAAGGAAGTTTCACAGTAGCAGCCTCCTGTGTAGGGAACAGGTAGTCCGAAATTAAAATGGCTTTAACGTTATGGCCATCAGCTAGCAGTCACATCTGGCCACCCCCTGTGTGAGGAAAGGTATTGTACCACAAACCAGCTGTGCCCACCACTAGATCTGTTGACATTTCTGTGGGGCTAGGAGTAGATTGCCTCACCTCTGTCCCCTGTCCAGCAAGCTGCATTTTTCCGCAGTTAGTTCATATAAGTGCATACTTTCTGCCTAGAAACTCCAGAAACTACTTGTGATCCGTCAATGGAGGAAGGCTATGAAGCTAGAATATGTGAAGTATATCTATATTTTGAGCCGTCTAAAAAAAGCCCATGTCTGTCTATAATTTGCATTGATTATTTGGTGCTTCATATTGAGTGGGCGAGCGGAAGCATGCACTGAGCCAGGGGGGAAGCTGTACGTGTATTCTTCAAAGATGACAGCACCCAGAATCCAATGATCCATTAGAATAGAGCTGGAACGCAGCGAGGTGAGGTTTTTTTAATTTGTAACCCCCTCCCATCCTGCCTTAGTGCCAGGGGAGGGTGGCAGGGTGAAGGGAGGTTACCCCATGACTGGACTTCCACTTTAATATATACCCAGGCTTACAATCACTGCTGGATTGGCCCAGGAAATCAACCTCTTATTTCTGCTACGCTTTCACAGCTCCCATTCATTTTACACCAATATAACCTATAGCTATGCTTCACATATGTAGCTTCATAGCCTTCCTCCATTGATGGTTCACAAGAACCTTGGCAGAGGAGTTTCTGGTCTTTCTAGGCAGAAAGTATGTACTTATACGAACTTAATTCCCAAAGAGATATTGACAATAATCAGTAAGGGCAGTATGCACCAGCCCAACGGCATGTTAGGCCCCCCACCGTCACTGCTTAGAGCCCATGTATTTCAAATCTGCCCCTACATATATCTATAATTCCAATGATAGCAAGCATCTATATAACACACATGTAATCAGCACTGATCTAATTAAAAAATAATATACAACCATTATTTGATTCTGTATATTGCTATTGCCTATTGACTATATAGGTAGATAGTGAGGGGAAAGCATTTATTTCAGTGCCCTGTGATGGAACAGGATTCCCTGTGGCACAAACATAGTATCCTCATAGTGTTAGTAATAAAAAGAAACACATTAGCACTATATGGGATATCCAAAGGATTTGTAGAGCTTCTGAAGATTCTGAGTTTTGAAAGACAGTGAGAGATTGTGTCACTTAACACACAATGCCATGCCAACCATGGAGGACCCTTTAAAAACCCAAGCACTACCTATTAGAGTTAGAACTCATATTAGCCCTGAGAAGACTTACATGTAAAGCCTTCAGCGTTCTAATGTCAGTCTGCACAGTTCTATCACCTAATCATCAGTAGAGACATCTGAATTGCATACTGTGGCTCGGGGATGAATAGAGCTCACTCAGTCTGCTCTGTCACCCGAGCCTCAGTACAAATCTCACACACAACAAGCTCTCTATGCGCACTCTGCACAGGGG
Organism: Gastrophryne carolinensis; assembly: GCA_027917425.1. Taxonomy (NCBI): domain Eukaryota; kingdom Metazoa; phylum Chordata; class Amphibia; order Anura; family Microhylidae; genus Gastrophryne; species Gastrophryne carolinensis. Next base: position 223,053,341 of record CM051237.1, read on the forward strand.
AGATGTCAGGGTCTACACCGCCCTCTGACGTGTATAGAGCTGCAGCTTTCAATACAGACACCCTCCAAGGACAAGCACATAGCACTTCAAGTACTCACATCAGCTCCTGGCTCGCCTGGTAATCCAGGAGATCCAGGCTTGCCCGAGTCCCCATCTGGACCCTAAAAATGAAATAAAAAAAGCTAAGTCATTAAAAACTCTACTACATTAGGATAGATAGAAACTAAGAAAAGGAAAGGTAAAAAAAAGTTTTTATTACCGGTGGCCCTGGGGGACCATCAGGACCTCTGTCACCCTGTAAAATAAAAACATGTTAGGTTCTTTATCACATTCTAGATACATTCATCACATAGGTGTTAATAGGTTTGTGAAGGACTTGATAAGCAAACTTTACGTTTGCTTAACATTTTACACAGTTGTAATATATTTGGCAAAATAACTTTTTATAATTGTTATTACTGCCATTGTTCTCAATTCTTCATTGTATTATGTTAAGTTACAGTTTTTCAGCCTGCAAAGCACATTGCTCATGTCTCCTTGCATTACAATCACGGGATTCATTCAGCATATACTGTAGCAGTGGTAAAATTAGCATTTATGCCAGACTCTAAATAGGGGACAATCCATTGATGTTGAATATAACTGCAGAGCTGTTTGCAGCAATCATTGACTCAGTGCTACTATATAGAAAGTGTTTTATTCTATATCGACTTTGACCTGTTTGGATTTGTCCCTGATATAGAGCCTGGCATATGTATATTGTCGGGGCTTACTCATACAAGGCCCTTTTTTTCTGCATTAAGCGGTATTTTTATTTCATATTCTATATTTTAAACCATATTTTTAATTATTACTTAGTCTATTGGCACTTGTTGTTTATGATTGTATAGATATATATAATACATGCATTTAGAAACTTACATCTATGCCATCAATGCCAGGAACTCCAGATGGTCCGGGGGGACCTGGTGGCCCAGCGGGTCCAGGTGGTCCTCTCTAAGAAAAAAAATACAGATGAAGGTTTAAATGACCAATATGCCTTGTAAAACATAGCTTTATGCATTATTTGTTGACCCCAATACTGTCTGACTACATGTCTCATAATGACTGACAATACTGTGACCTGTAGTTTTACAGCAGTGGCTAATCTCTAAATGTGCTTTTTTTATCTTTCCTTTTTGTACACCTGTTATGCTGATTTTCTTTCCATCTATCTTATTTTATCAGTAAACAATTGTGTGTGTCCAGCTGTGTCCAGAACCGCTTAGCTGGGCAATTCAGCAGCAAATAAAATACATAAAACTTTCTGGTTGCTGTGGCGTATATACAAAAGCACATAAAGACCTAAGGAAGATAAAGCTGCAATAACTGCAGAAGTCATAAAAGGACGTATAGAAGAGCACCTTCTCTTCTGATCTAAAGTAATCTAGCTTTGGCCTTTACCTTGTAGAAGTAAGACAGATGATAGGTCGATAGACTGATAAACAGACATGACTAACAATACAGAATGTAATGGACAGACACAATATGATATTGGATTTTTATATATTTTGCAGGTAATCAGCAGACTTTGTTGCTGCCCTTATTTTTCACTGATGAAATAGATTTATCACATAACTCTATGCCGAATCCCGTGAAAGCCTATTCACAGTGGCAGTTTAACATGCTAGCCGGATCGGGCCCCTGCCGGCAGGATGAATGTGCTCTTGTTTTATTTTCCTTTTTTTTTTCTATTTATTTTTACAGTGGCCAGCAAGGAGGGCTTTACAAAGAAGCCATTGTGAGGTGGAGGTCTCTCCCTCAATATGCTTGAAGGGGTGGGAAAATACACGGGAGGGAGGCAATTTGATGCCCTTCCCCTGTTACTGAACTGGTCTGAACCACATGTGCTGCTACCTTATTAACCCTTTCATCATAGGCCATCATAATGTTATGGACTATAGCTAGCTGGCATTTCAATGATCCCCTGGTAAGTAGCATGAAAAAGCTTTAATACTGTATTTTTCATGGGAAAGATAGAACATCATCCCATTTCTGAAAAGTAACTCTGCCAGCCTGTAAGCACTAGCAAATAGTTTTGAACACACACTGTGATGTTAATAAATACGGATCACCTCTGCCCTGACAGTACATCATTGCAAAACGAATGAACTCACTTCTGCAGCAATACAAAGTTTCATTTAAGCCCAGAAAGTTTGCTGGCATTTTGTAAGTATCACTTAACACTTGAGATTCCAGCAGATGCCTGTGAAAAGTCCAGGAAGCTGCTGAAGCTTAGCAATCCAGCTCTTACCTCGAGTAGTGCCTGGCTGACCTGCAAACGACAAATGAATGAAGTTAGTTTTCACTTACTTGAGCTATAGAGATGCTGACAAGCTGCAAGATGAGCACCAGCACAAGGGCCCCTCCATCCCTGGCTGTCTTAGCCATAGTAAAACCTATGGCTAGGTAAGGAATATCAGGGTCCTTTCTCTTTGTCCAATTTTTGGAGCCACCAGGAAAATCCCCCGACTGAATAAGCTAACACTAGTAGCAAGGTAAGCCCTGGAGAAGGCAGATCCTTATGTTTATTAATGTCCTGGGAGGAGGGTAATGAGGATTGGAGGATGCCTGGGCTGTGGGATGGGAAAGTACGATGGTAGTGGCCTCTTAACTCTTTACTTGGAGGCTGTACCTGTAATGTAATACTACCCCACTAACTCCAAGGAGATTGCAAGGGGTTACTGACCTCCCAGAGCCCCCTATCAGATATACCTCATACTGGACCAAAATTATATTCCCACGCTTAAAATACCTTTTTAGGCAAGTTCATCTTCAATACTGTATACACAATCAATCAAGACTCTATACTTTTAAACTATTGTAATGTTACCAGTTTAACACCACAAATTGCTTGTTAATGCCTTTACAACATTTACAACTCCATGCTACTATTCGGTCTTGGTACCGTTAAATCTTTTATTTTTCATAAGAATTTTAAAATATTTTACTCTCTGTATTGTTCAATAACTGCTGTTCTGATACACTGCATTAGTCATCATTTGGTGAAGGAATTACAGTGATATTTTCACAACATCTAGTGCACTGTATATTTGCCAAGAAGGATATACTGTAAGTGTATAAGTGTGGCAAGTAACATCAGTATATAAGTTTAGCTATTAACATAATTATACATATACTGGCTAAAGATATATATTTATGTTATATACTAAACTTATATGCTAAACATATATATTTATGTTATTGGCTAAACCTATATGCTTCTGTTACTGGCTAAGCTTATGTATTTATGTTACCACCAAAACTAAAAGTATATACCTATGTTACTGGCTAAATGTATATGCTTCTGTTACTGGATAATCTTACAGTAAGTACAGTAAGTTTAGCCAGTAACATAATTATATAAGTGTAGCCAGTCACTTAAGTACATCTTATTGGCTAAATGCAGGGCTGGACTGGCCACTCGGTGGGCCGCACTGCTTTGGGGCCAGTTAGGCTGGCCCACATTCAAACCCTGCCCCCTTAGTCTCTCTCTCAGCCACCTGTACCCAGCCCTACTGCACCCACAAGTCAGGGAACCCCAGTTTCTAATGCTATAGCCCCAGTCATGGTTGGGGGGCCTCAGCAGGGATGGCTTGGGCCGGCCAGGAGCTGGTAAAATCCAGGGCTGATTTTTCGCCCCAGTCCGCTACTGGTTAAACATAAATAATTCTGCTAATTACTAAACATATATACTTATGTTACTGGCTAAATATATATATACCTAAGTTTAGCCAGTAACATAAGCATTTAAGTTTAGCCAGTCATATAAATATATAAGTTTAGCCAGTCACATAAGTATATTCATTTAGCCAGTCACATAAGTATATACGCTTAGCCAGTGACATAAATATATAGGTTTAGCCAGTCACATAAGTATATACGTTTAGCCAGTCACATAAGTATATACATTTAGCCAGTCACATAAGTATATACATTTAGCCAGTCACATAAGTATATACATTTAGCCAGTCACATAAGTATATAGGTTTAGCCAGTCTCATAAGTAAATACATTTAGCCAGTCGCATAAGTATATACATTTAGCCAGTCACATAAGTATATAGGTTTAGCCAGTCACATAAGTAAATACATTTAGCCAGTCACATAAGTATATAGGTTTAGCCAGTCACATAAGTAAATACATTTAGCCAGTCACATAAGTATATACATTTAGCCAGTCACATAAGTATATACATTTAGCCAGTCACATAAGTTTATAGGTTTAGCCAGTCACATAAGTATATACATTTAGCCAGTCACATAAGTATATACATTTAGCCAGTCACATAAGTTTATAGGTTTAGCCAGTCACATAAGTATATACATTTAGCCAGTCACATTAATATAAAAGTTTAGCCAGAAACATAAGCATATATATGTATATATGTTTAGTCAGTCGCATAAATATAAAGGTTTAGCCAGTAATAAAAGTTAAGCAAGTAACAGCTTATCAAGTAACAGTGTGACAGTTGCCATCCCCTGATGTGTAACCACAGTATATTATTCAGTGCATTTAAGGATATCTTTCCATTCTTAGCAGTGTGCTTATAAGCTGATGATATCTCAGACTGTCAAAATGCCTGACTATGTGCAATAATCTCTTCTTGTGCATGGCAGCCTTTTTTCTGCTGCAAACTTGTTTTAATATCATACATTACATACCCCTGGCACTATCCCACTGTGTTTCAGTTTCAGCAAAGGTGACCAGATGTCTCACCAAGAATGGCAAACACAAAGACATTCGCTGACATCTGACATGCCCACAGATGTCTTTGTTTCCACTGTCAACCCTTTCATATTTCTCGGTAGAATAGGGAAAACATAGTTCACTTCGCTTGTGTAAAAAGTCTAGATTAGACTCTATGGTCGCTGGTCTATGCAAGAGGCCAGTAAACTAACCTCGACGGTGATCCCTCACTACATCCCCGCACACCTCCAGCTAAGGTACACACCCGGACCAAGAATTTCTGAACATCATGGGTACATAAAGTGGGAAGGATTCGACCAGAGGCACGCGCTCCATTCACCTCAAGTCAGTGATTGGATGGTGGCCCGCCAAGGCCGATCTGAGGGATGTCATACAGCAAGGAATCCCAAATCGTGATGCCCCAGAGAAGAAGAACCAGTCCCAGATTTTCTCCTCTTTAAGGATTTAGTTAGACATTCCCTTCATCCTCTTTAACACTGTTTCTCAATTGCAGTAAACATACCCTGGGGGTACAGGTCACACCTTGTAGGGGTAGGCATGGTAGGTGTGATGGGTTTGGTATATTATTTTAACAGTAATACATTATTCCTTCTTGTTTTAAAAGTGTTACAATGCATGTGGCCTACTTATGTTGGTAACATATAATATAATAAGTGATCCCATACTTAGGGGTACTTGGTTGGAATTCTTTTGTAGTTAAGGGAGTTGCTTGTTGCTAGAGCGAACTTGGTGGTAAACAGTTGAGAACCACTGCTCTATAAGACTATCCCACACTAGTTGGAGGGGATCAATTCTCCAATGTAAGGCATCTCATAAACCGAATGATAAGCACCAGAAGCTAGTAAAACCACAGTGCATGCACAGGATCTTGTGCAATCAGCATTCATATTCATGTGCAATTGCCGGGCACATACCACTGGCTGCTCCCCTCTGATGCATGCAGCTGCCGGCAGCAATTAACAAATGTTGGTGGCAGGTGAGTGTATCAGCTAGAGGAGCGCCAGGGATGCTGCCAGAGGCCCGCACATTTGACTTGGCGCCTTGGGGCATGGGAATGTAGAAGTACAAAATACGACTACGCCAATTATAGATCAATTGTCTTGTTTTATAATCCACAGAAAATATATCCCAGCAGCTGCCTCAGTGGCTGATGTGGTAGCTGCTGATTGGTCTTTTGTATGCAGAGCCTGTGATTGGCAAGTTTGACCTATAACAGCATAGCACTGCTCTCACTCGTGTTGTTTGCCTGTGTTAATAAAGGGGTATTTAAGGGCCCGGAAACGAGCTACTGTCATTTTCTGTGGATTATAATACAATCTATCATTGGAGTGCTCGTCTTTTGTACTTTTGGATTAGGACTGCAGGCACCTCCGCTGAATATTGCACCCTGCATTCCCTGATGAGAGTATACTATGGTAAGCCGTGCAGCAGGCTTTGGGAATGTAGAAATAGGTGGGTACCAGGGCTGGCGTTTGGGCTTCTGTTACCAGTATATCTCATCAGGCCCTAATTTAAGGGCTGTTAAGACTTATTGACTAGAAGGTCTTTTTAATGAGAGGGGTTGACTGTAAAAAGCAAACTAAAAGCATTTTAACTTTCACTGTTTTAACAGGAGATCAGTAGTAGGACAGTCTTGCTTGGTCAAGCTTTAATGGGCCCATCCGGGAAAGAGATAAGAAAGGCTTTACTCACCACTTATTCCCCACAGCAGTGAACTAAAACTCACTAGAAGCAGGAGAACTGGTTCCACAGTGTGCATGTGTCTGAGGGTTCTTTGGGAGCTCATCCACCATTCTCCACTGAAATTGGTTGACCCCCCTGCATTGTTATAGTGTCTGGAGCATGATGCCCCATTTACTAAGACAAAGTTGTATGGTATACACAACCTTGCTGCACTCTCTGTAGTAGGCAGCAGGGACACACCAGCACCTTGGGGGACCAGGTCCTTCTACCTTTGGTAAGTTTCATTCCACCAGGGCTGCTGCAGGGGAGAAGAAATGAGCGTAGGTTGTTTTTATACCCAGACAAGGATTTAAAGTCAATGATTACTGATGAGCTAGAAAACATGGAATCCCAACAATAGAGGTCCAGCTTCTCCCAGTTCTGCCTCAGTGCTTCAGCTAACCAGACTTTCAGACTAAAACAATAACTTATCTTCTACAACATAATATTTCATTGTGACAGCTTCCAGTCCCTCCGCATAAAAAGACCCAGCACTAGATGAGGTGAGTAAGCTGAATAATAAGAGGTATGAGCGGATCGGACGGAGGCACACTCCATTCTCCTCTGAGCTCGGAGTAGAATAATAAAACCAGAATGGCGCACAAGTCAGTAATTGGATGGTGGACGTCTGGTCAATTTGGGGGATGTCACAAAGCGGAGAGGAAGAACAAAACCCAGATTCTCTCCTCTTTCTCCTTTTTTTCCTGCATCTCATGAACAAACTGATTAGCATGGACTGGCTCTTGTCAGTACTCACCACCATCCATACTCATGCACAACAATGTGTTCTGAATGAAAACGATTGCTGGCCACCTGGCACTGGTAGGTGTGTGTATCAGCTAGAGGAATGCCAGGGATTCTGCCAGGGGCAATGTGGCAGCTTCCAGTCTCTCAACACAAAGAGACCCAGCAGTAGATGAGGTGAGTAAGCTGAACAATAACAGGTGGAGAGCGGCAGAAGGAGAATAAATGGAGTTCTGATGGGAAGTGTGTCCTATATGGAAAATAATTCATAAAAGGATGTGGGTCCGCTTTAAACAGACCTTCACCCCAAATAATAGTCTATCTTGTATGTTTATCCCACCCCATCCTACCTGCACCTATTGCCTTTTTTGAGCTTTTTAACATCCAAGATGGTGGCCGGTGGATTCTCAGGCTGCCTGTATACAGGAAGTGTCTTCTGACTGTGCCACTCTGCATTCTGGGATTGCTGTCCTTTTCCTGACCCCAGCTCAGCTATAACCCCCCTCCCCCCCCCTCTGTGCTTTTCACCCCTCTCTTCTCCTCAGTATGTCCTCTAAAGAGAGTTGCAGCCCAGTCGGGGAAAGAATAATAAGTGACTAAAAACGTAAAATATATTCATTTTAGATGCTGGGGAATAGTTTTTAAGGGTTTGGGCCTTTCATTAAATGATGCTGAAGGTCCGGTTTAATTCTTGGTGAGACACTGGCTGGAAACATTGGGCAAATAAGAAGTTCAATTAAATTCTAAACTTCACAAGCTTTGTGTTTGTTCTGGGTCAGAGACCCGGCAAGATTTAAGCTTATTAGGCAGCAATAGGAGTAGGTCATGAGCTTATGTGTGTTTCTGCAATCCTCTTCCAAATGGTCGATTTCAAATGAAAATGCATCATAAATGGTTATACTTGAATACCTTGTGGATTGTAAATGGTAGATTCTGCAAAAGTTTGATCAATAAATGTATCTCTCATTCTATCTAAATGCTGCAATGAGAGAGCTGATGTGTGGATGTTCAGGCCCCCATGGTCTCTTTATATTCACTTACCGCTCTTCTGGCCTCCAGCTCGGTGCAAGACTCCCTTTCAGGCCTCAGAGGATCACAATGAATTAACATCCACTGGAGGTCAAACTGTTTCAAAGAATAAATTGTGTCAGGTTGAGTTGCTATTTTATATTTTCAACACAAAACAAGCACATCAAATGTTAGAGCTTTTCAACATCTGTATGCAGGTCATGTCATGAGTCTATAACAATACGGACTCAACACTTGAAGGAAAAGTTGTTAGTGTATCAGCAATATTACAAAGTGTTATTTGATAGTTCACTGCTGTCAACTGTGTGCTTCTACTTAGGACATTTCAATATGTATTCAAGGATGAGGATGGAGGGGTCCAGCTGCTTAGTTCTATGTGTACAATTGGTACAAGTGCACTATACACTACCCATGCTCTTTAATGGCGCATGCAATACATAGCAATTGATCAGTACTTAAATGATTGATCGGCATTTAAATCGTTATGAACAAAAGAGAGACAAGAGAGAGAGACAAAGACAGGGGGACATGGGGGGCACATGCCCCGGGCGCAGCATGTCAGAGGGGGGCCTGAGCACAGGTGGGGAGGCAGAAAGCCTAGCTATGCCTCTGGACAAAGCCATATAGACAGTAACTGTCACTTGTACATATTTAGTATAAGGCAATACATTTCTCATCTAACAGGAGGAAAAAACAACAAAGCATTGTCATTCAGCAAAAAGTATTTAAAAAAAGTATACATTTTATTCACATCCATTCTGCTAATGTCCCAAAATAGAATAGAAAAGCATCACCATTTTCGCTATGTAACTGCAACTGTCTCCCCAAATCTGGATGCTCCCCTGGGAATACTGTAAGTGGGACAGGAATTTAATCATATTAAGGGGGAAGAGGGAAACACCCTGAGGAAGTGATCTCTCACGCAACGCGTCGGTGTTCAGGAACGGGCATTTGCAGGGGACCAGGACCCACTCATTGGTGATAGTATCATGTTTAATTTTGCCTTATTTTGGTAAAGGAATGTATTATATATGCCATGGTGTATCGGTATGACTGTTGATAGCACTCTCTGACCACTCTTTGCACTTAAACTCTTTTGTTGGAGCACTTTTGGTAGGGCCCTCTGCTCTATTTTAGTACTAGTTCTTATAGCCACTATCTGTGCAGTCACGATCCTTATGATCATACACTTATTAGCATATGTTTATCTGCACCATCCTTTCTTAGACAGCTGAACCGTATACACCTGGCATATTTCGTAAATTGTTCACTTACAATTTGATTCTCCTATTGGTAGTCCTATTAACTTCACCTGCAGAGCCCGCTCTTTTATTTGTGTATATATATGTATACACATTTTATCATGTCTAAATGTGGTTTATGTTTGTTATGTCATACAATGTGTCCTTGATGAAATAAACTTTGATTAGTTATTATAGCATGTGTGCGGCCTAATATATAGGGTGAGACAATAGCTATCCAACACTGGTGGATGGCCCCTTTGTCAATATTAAGGGGGTTATTTAAGAAGGGATAGCGCCAGGTAGTGCCTCATAGAGGCAGGTAGCATCTGGTGAACGACGGGCCCTGTACGCAAAACCACATTTAAGAATGCGAATCTGGCGAGCGCCTCTAACAGCGCCATGTAGCGTCACATGTGTTAATACAGGCAGCTCAGCGTATAGCGGCGGCGCCCTAGGCTCGGGAGCGCCATGTAGTACCTGTCGCTCTGTATCGCTCTCCCATACATTTCAATGGGGTTTCATTAGCTGTGTATACATAGCTTTTGGCAATTTATGTGTGCTGTCTGTTAATATACGGTAGATATCTACAGTAACTTTACAGTAACAAGCTACCGGATGCATTGGCGCTGACTGAGTGGCATTGACTGAAACTGATGCTTGATAAACGAGGCTTAGTCTCCATTATCTATACAGTTTAATACTTTCCTATGCACACTTTACCCTGAAACTACACAGCCCCCATACCGCAGAAAAGCAAGATTGAAAAGGGCAATGCTCTCCAGAACAGACATTACTGAAACACCTGCTGCCACTATGGAATGCAAAACAGGTGATCCTCCTGGTCTTATATTAATATATTTGATGAAAATTATACAGCTTGTAATGGTTTATACCAATTGGTGCTTTAACTCCTAGTTATATGAATCAGATTTTTTAAATTACATTTTCAGTATAAACGTATGGCGCACTCCAACCCATAACCCTCTTGCCCTCGACCTTTGCTATAGACTTTGACCACAATTACTATTGTTGCCAGACCATGACCTTTGGCTTATGTTTGAGCCTGTGTCTGCCACCCAGCTGCTGCCATTCCATATGTGCCAGGGAACCACTGCTTGCCTTACCCAGACCTTAGATTCCCCGGTAGAATGACCCAGGGCTCCCCATGCATTGGGGGCTTTGGTGAAGCCTGGGGCTGCCCTTAAATTCTAAGCTGTGGGGTCAAATCTTGGGATCTGGGTAGTAGTTTCCCATGAAAGTCATATTGGAGGAGCAATGATCGGCTCCTCTAACTATATGAGCCCCAGTGCGGTCATTACCCCTGCACCTTCTTGGCAGGAACTAGTTGTAGGTCTGCATTAAAGCCCACAAATGTTTATTTTACTGATGGACTGGACAGTGGTTAAAGCCAACTTTATTTTGCTGACTACTACTTCATTAAGCCACTATTTCTTTTCAGTCAGCACAGACAGAATTTTTTTTTGGCTTAACCCACTGCTCACACCTATGCAGATGCAGTTGCCATTTCTGTTTCAGTTGCAGCACAGGTGTATCTGGACAGGTGTGAAGGTCACCAGACGGGAACAGAAACAGCATCCACATCTACATAGGTGTGAATGGAGGATTACAGTAGGATCACTTCACATGACAGAATCCATAAGTGTAAGTATATTTGACAAATTCTAGTGAAAGATTCAACAATGTTTAGAGACAAATTTCCTGTTGCTATCTGCTACTTCATTTATCCTCTCCTGTTTAAACAAGAAAAAAAACATGTCCCTGACCAATAGTTTTCCTGTAAGGTCACCGCATGAGTAGCAATACTAGATCCATATAGAGGGATAGATAGATATTTCAGCCGCATTTGGATATTTTTAAATAGAAAGTGTCACCCTAACCTACTGCAGGGCTAAAACAAAATAAAACTGAATTTAAGGTAGACCCTTACTGCACCTTCTGTGAATATACCACATCCCAAATTAAACACCTCACATATTTTAGATATTAGTGTTCACAAGTATTCAAGTTTCTGTGCTGAATCACACTGTTTTTAGTAATTATCCAGTGCTTTTAGAGGAATAGCATGTAAAGAGAATCGGGGGTGGTTAGTGGCCTTGTATTGACAAGGGGCGCTGCTGGAATGTGCGGCAGAAAGCACACAGGGCGCTCTCTATGGCTGCCTGTTATGATCCTGTGAAATGTATCACCACTGTGAGATATGTAGTCTGGCCTCCATAATGTGACCTATGATGAGAAGCTAAAGTCTCTTGCAACTGCCTGCTGTACGCTAACTGCTATGGGAGATAATGAATTCCTTTCATACATAAATGATCATTGCTATGGAAACTGGAAGACAGAATGCACTGCAGCTGGAAATGGCGTGCACATTATTTCTGCAGAGAAGAGAATTCGAGAGAAAAATACGTTTATGCAACCAGACAGAGTCATTTTGCAAAATCATGGTCATTAAACTGAGCCTTTGCTGCCCTCTGTGTGCTTGATAGTTATACGGCCCTCCACATAGGAAATCAGTGGGACAACCTAATGAGCTGCTCCACCATTGCTCAGCGCACGGCGGGTCCATGCTCCATTGGTTCAGGCTTGGGCTCCCCTAATTGACATTTACAAATTCAGCTCCTCGTGGTAATTTAAGGAGCGAAAAGTTATGCTTTCAAATATTATGTAGATTACTTTATCGAAACAAAGATCAGTCAGAGAGACTTTCACATTTATTTATCATGTTAAGCTTCAGTAAGCCAGACTTAGATTGCAGAGATCCGGGGAATGAAAATATCAGAGAAATGTATGTGAAGGCTAATGGCTGGAGTCTCGTCTTTTTGTCTGGATAAAAAGTAATTTTAAATGTAGTCGGGTACTTTTTTGCTGATATTCCCATTCTGTACAAATTCATAGATTATGAGGTTGTGATATATTGCCACCTTTTTGGTTTTTAACCAAATATTTGGGATTCTGGGGTGACCTGTTCAGCAAAAAGTTGTCTCAAATTCCAAATCATGTGGTTAGAAATTAGACATATATCAACTACCGGTATATCATAACCTAATGATGCATGCATTTATATAGACCAATAAATTATCAAAAAGGACCAGGCTTCATATCCTGATGAAAAATCTACTTTTGTTAGCCATCAAACTCATTTGTGTTGTCTGTTTATTCCCCAGATCTATGCAACGGAAGTCTGCCCAAGGGTTATGCATGGCTTGATCATTGAAGAAGTATCATGAGAGTAGAAGAATTGCCTAAATAAATTAAACATATGGGAGGGCAAGTATCTGAGCACATTCAGTAGGTGCAGATGCTTTACAGATGTTTCACCACTCCAGTCAATGAATCTATCAGTCAGAAAAGTTCTTAAAGCTGACATAGGATTCCCTACTCAGTGGTGGACTGAGGCTTGTACTGACCACGGCAGGCCTTATTGAGCACAGGATAATTTAAGGCGGACCAAAACCCACCATACTTGTGAAGTAGATTTGGCCATAGCCCCTGCCGATATTCCCTTTTTAGGGTGTAGAAATAGAAATGGATCATCCTGGAACACTGTTTTTTTGCTGTCCTTCTCTGTCAGATGACAGGTGATCAGTAATTGTCTAGCATGATATCATTGCCACACACAACAGTGGCAATGAATGGAGAAAGCGGAGCTTTATAGCTAAATCAAGCGGTATTATCTGGGATTAAAGCAGGTCCTCTTCATGGGGGGAGCAATTCAGGGGATGCTAGTTAAAAATGAGGGTTCTGTTCCACTTTAAGTAGGTAAGATTGGGCTAAGTGAAGTTTAGGAAGACTGGGGGTTGGGGCTAAAATCAGGGTAACTAGAAACATTTTGCAGCCAGACTTGTAATTCGAAAGTAATGTCATTTGCACCGCTATGTGAATTTGGCATGTACACTGCTGTGTAGCAGTGAAATGTACGCAGTGCACAGCAGCTAAAGCTTTTCTCTAAAGGGAGCAACTATATAAGGTCTAAGATACCCGACAGTTTCTAAGCCCAACAACCTTAACAAAGCACCACTTGGCTTCCTGGAAATGATGCTCTTTAGCTCAGAAGTGTAATCCAAGGAACAATCTATGAACTGTATATTAGAGAAAAGCACACACACTCTAGGGATCAAACACATTTTCTCTGGTTATTCTTATATATAGTTTCTGTAGTTCTGTGGCTTTTTCTCTTCAGGAAATATGTGCAGTAAATAAGCTGAGATTATCTTGGAAATCTGTCTTACAGATTGCTTGTCAGCATTTGATACAGAGAAATGATTTGCTTAATATTCTTACACATTTTAGGCAATTATATTTGACTTATGGCAGACTGCTTCCCAATAACTATGGATTATATTCATTTATTTGCAGGAACTGTCACCTAGACAATTGAATCTGCACATATATACATCAATTAACCCCACATGCTTTCTCCATTACACATAGAATAAGGCCCTTATTTAACAAGGGATAGCGACAGGTAGCGACTGGTGAGCGGCCGGTAATGACGGGCTCCGCCACGAGAACGCCGGCTCCCCACCACAATCACACATTTATCATGCCAATCCTGCTTAGCGACTGAGATAGCGCCATATAGCGACTCATTCATCATTATTCCAGCCTCAGCCCACAGCGCCAGAGTCCGACCTTGAACAGCGACAGGTATGACCTCTCGCTACCTGGCGCTCTCCAATGCATTTCCATGGAACAATCTTTAAATATTCATAATTAATTGTTATGATTTTATTTTTTTTTTTTTTTAAATGTGAAAAATTCTGTGACCACTTCTGCCATTTTTAAGGTAAAAAAAAAAAAAAAATTGTACAGAATTGATATTACAGGTCTGATATTAATGTATTCATATTACTAAATTATTTAAAAAACTTGTTTTTTTTGGTTTCCAAAAATATGGTTGTTTGGGGGTTAAAAAACTACTTTTAACCCATCGCCGCCAGCGCTCTGGGGTTTAAACATACATTTTACAGCGCGAGAATTTTTTGAGCGTGATTTGTTAATGAATATGGTGGGAGCCGGTCGCTATGGCCAGTCGCTATCATGCACTCCCATACAGCGTGGAACCTGTCAAATAGCGACTCCTCACCCAATATTCAACATTACGGCAAACTGACGCTATCAACTACCGAACAACGGCCAAGCAGAGCGACTACTAGCGGGCGCTCTGAAAATGCTGCTACAGTCGCTCAACTGTCGCTACCTGGCGCTATTAATGAATCGGCCTCTAAATCTTTGGCCCCTGTTTAAATAAGTTGCATTGATTAATAGCCAGGTATTGTATAATTCAAAAGTGTTGTCCAGAGGCTTTTTCGGAAACCAGAGCAAAAAAATGTGTAATATTAAAAATCCATATAAACACGTCGGCTAATGAGAGGAGGGGTCACTTATACACCTGAACTGAGTAAAACTCCTGCCAAGCTTGTGCTCTTTTTTCTCCTGGTAGGAATAAAATCCAGGGGTGACAGGTTTGAGTGTATTGGACAGATCACACCTGATTTCCTCTTCTCCCCATTAAAAGAAAGAAACAAGCCTGGCTGAATAAGTGACCTCTCCTCCCCCCCTCTCCCCCCCCCCCCCCCACTTCCTATGAAAGTTGCATTCATTTTACAATATTCGTAAGAGATTTTAATTTTTATACTGTAGTACTTTTGCCAGCTGCATTTTGAGAGTTGGTTTGGCATTCTCTACAGAATATTGCTATATACTAGCGTTGCTTAAAGAGTTGGAAGTAGTATGCCCCACAAGATGGAGTTGAGCAGTAGCACTAGCTCCATTCAGCTTTTCTTGAATGGAAATCTGAATGGAAGCTGCTAATTGGCTGAGTATGAGAATGAAAGAAAGGTGAGTTATTAGGTGATCCTAAGATGCCAAAGGCAGGAGGAACAAAACCCAACATAGTTTTGTTCCTATTTTAACAGTACTCTAGTCCACTGTTTCTCACCATGCAGTACACATAGATCAGAGATTTGAGGGGTGCACCAACAGGGGGTGCCTGACGGGTCTGGTATTTTTTTCAACAGCAAAACATTATTTCTTCTTCCTTTAAAGGCAATGTGATGGCTATGGCCTACTTATTTAGGCAATATCTATAAATAATTCCCCCTTTGGGGGCACTTGATTGTAACTTCCTGTCGCTAGGGGGCACTTGGCATTAAACGGTTGAGAACCAGTGCTTTAGTCCAGAGGTTCTCAACCTTTTTATGACAAGTACCCCCTAATGGCAAATTGCAACCAAGTACCCTGAAAAGGGGGGGGGGATTTTCATCAAGGCAAAAACGGTGATTAAAATGCTTCCCTTGTTAATGGGAGCAATGATGCATTCCCTTGGATCATTGCATGCCCATGGGTGTCTATTTAGAAAAAAAAACATCTCCTATTAAAAATAGGTCCCCTGGTTTATGTATATTTGTCCATTGCCTATACTGTATTTGGGGAATAAGTAAATCTTTGTTCAGGCATCAGTAGCAGAAACGCAGCATGTTCCTTAACAGGGCGGCAGCTGAATTCAAGAAGAGCTACCGTATCTGATAGAACACAAAATGTTGTTGTAATCATGTTCAGTGCACTTAAGAAAAGATGTCTGTGAGTGTACCAGATGTGTCTACATAGGTTCTTGGAATGATGAGCAAATCTCTCCCCGCTCATGTTCTCGGCGTGAATTCTTGGTTGTTAGAAGCCAACCTGCTGGTTGTTAGAAGCTCTGCTTCAGCGTGTTGGCATTAGACTTTATACTGCTTATAGGCTCCTTGTGTGCCTCTGACGTGCAAGGTGAGGCTTTGCCTTAAACAAAAAGGTCTCTCAGAGTGGCTAGAACATTCCAAATCATCACATATTGCTAGAGTGAAGGTACTACACTATGGAACATTTATAATAAAAGTTCTTTTTCTTTTTTTGTGAAACATTGTAACATCCCACCCTGCCAGCAGCCTGCACTGATAACCTGGGGTGTTTCAGTTATTTCTGACATTTGCTCTCACTTTCAGAGCCTTTAGTGACATATCACACTGTATACACTGTTGCTGTCAATCTTACACAAGGCATGAACTCCCTTTCTGGCAGGTCTGGCATAAAGGCCTGGTGTGTACCTTTGTGTAAAGTAAAAATGAAATGAAATGGTATATTGCTCCCTATGCCTAGATGATTCAATGCTTTTCATGACAGAAGCCATAAAATACTTTTTAGCAGTTAAAGTATAACCTCGGAATCAGAGAGAATGTATACGGGGGTTAGAGATAGTCCGGAAGTGTAGCTCTTTACATATAGGGCCCCATGGCTGCTGCTCGTGGATTCAGATAACTAAACACAAGGGAACTTGGGAATCAAGGACTCATTATGACTAGAGATGAGCGAACTTTTGAAAAGTTCGATTCGGCCGATTCGCCGAATTTCACAAAGAAATTCGGGTTCGGCCGAATCGAACTTTTACGAAGTTCCCCATCAAAAATGCCGGCATGGTGGGAGCGGGCCGGCCGGTTCCGCTGACAGCGGAAAAGCGGTAAAGCCGGCCGGCCCGCTCCCACCATGCCGGCATTAAAAAAAAAAAAAAAAAAAGCATTTTTGCTGGCATGGTGGCAGCGGGCCGGCCGGCTCCGCTGTCAGCGGAACCGGACGGCCCGCTCCCACCATGCCGGCATTTAAAAAAAAAGCAAACACTTACCTGCAGGTCCGAAGCGTGGAGGCCGGCGCCGCTCTCAGCTGTCATCTGAGGGCGCGGCATGGTGGGAGCGGGCCGGCCGGCTTTACCTCTGCTGTCACCATGCCGGCTTTTTTTTTTTTTTTTAATTTCAGGAAAAATTCGATCGGCACGAACCACAAAATATTCGGGTTCGTGCCGAATCGAATATTTCCTGAAATTCGGAGCGAATTCCGGTTCGTCCGAACCAGTTCGCTCATCTCTAATTATGACTCTCAAAGGTCAGCAATAGAAAAAACTAGCAAGCATGCTGCATACACTAACATAATATGATAAAGAAAATACAGTTGTGGGCAAATTTGGGTTTTCACATTTGATGCTATAGTTTTTATATTGCCAATTTGAATTAACTCTAGAGCAGGGATTGACAGCCTACATAGAGTATCACTTCCTGTTCAGCATATATCTCAAGTACCACCAGTAATGAAGCATGAAGAAACTTTTCTGCCATTAATGCAGTCAGTCATCCATGCAGACTTGGCCACCTGGACATCCTATTGAAGTACAGTAGTAGCTTGTCTGTAGAGCTTCATGCCCCCCTCCACTTTCCTCTCCTCTCCAGTGGCCCTTAAGTACCACCAGAGGGGAGCTATAGTACCACTAGTTAAGAACCCCTGCTCTATGTCAGCATGATCAGATGAATTGCATTAAACTGTGAAGTCATTCCGTGCCATGAAAATTACCTTAAAGTGGACCAAAACCAAACCTAGGTCTGGTCTGACAACTGCCTGTGAGGCAACCCAATTTGGATGCTCCACTATGTGAACCCCCCCCCCCCCCGATTGCCGCTCCTTACCTGTCCAACGCCATCGAGGTATGTATAGCAGCCAATCTAGGGGATTTCACACACCCGATCAAAAGTGATAGTGAAGGTCCTGGGTTTTGGTCAACTTTAATCACAAAACATCTATTTACATGACTTTCAGCCCTGACACAAAGTGACCTGCTAACATCATTTCAGCTATCGTCTCAGGAGAAAGGGTTACCAAGGAAAAAGCAGTTGATATCACTGAATTATCAGAGCAGACCGGACTTCAAGGAGAGGTCCCGCTGCTGTAAAGAAAGATTTGAGGAGCACAAGAAAGTCCAGCAATTGTGAGGACAGTGTTCTAATGAAGATTAAGCTACAGGACAGGTTCAACACCAGTGAACAGCTTGCTCAGGAATGGCAGAAGGAAGGTGTCATCGCTTCTATGAAGAGTATCTAAACATAATCCAATAGCAACTTCTATAAAACCAGGAGCAATTTTATGAACAATACCTTATCAGAATTATGGCACACCATGTGTTAAAAGGCAAAACTGATGACTACAGTAAGTGGGTCAGTAAACAAAAATAACATTTTGAGTCTATGGCCAGGAAAGTTCCCAGATCCTAAAGTGGACCTATCTGTTGGCATGCCTGCCCTTGAGCCTAAGAGGCCGACTAAGTAGCCCTGTGAAACCCCATTATGGAACCTCCGCTATAGCCCACACTCACTCACTTTCCCAGTAGAGTGTGCACGGCATAAAGCACTGATTAGAGTGGAGCTTGCATATGCACCGTGGGACTCCCTGGAAGGTAAGTTCATTGGGTGATATTGGGGGTTTTAACTAGCGGGACATACCAAATTATGATGCCTCAGGGATGAGGGCCTATCACCAAAACAGTAAAAATCCTTATGATGGGCCCACTTTAATTTGATTGAGAACCTGGGGTCAGATCTCAAAAAGCAGGTGATCAAAATTGTGATTAATTCCAATCACTGATCAGGCCAGAATGGGATGCCATCATTCAGGATCTAGCCCAGAAGCAGTTATGTTGGTTTACAGCATATCATGGGCGATTGGCAAGTCTTAAGAAAAAGGGTCAAAGCAATAAAGTCTATAAATGTATGAATTGCTTATAACTAGGCTTCTGTGTTCATTCAGATTTTTGGCCCCTTCTGTATTTTTTTATTTTTTCTGATTACTTACAGATTACATAAGTTAATTTACTTTGTCCCAGATAAAAGGTATTTTCTTGGAATGGAAAGTATTTGCACAGTGCCCACCAACAGAAAATAGAATTACCCATCACCCCTTGCAATGGCAGGGCAGAGCTATGCAAATCATGTCTTTACTACTCAGAGCCACCCAACATACTCAGAAGCCCCCCGAGGAGTAAATATAAATTTACACAGCTAAACAACATCCACTATTGGACACGTGTTTTGTCTGGTTCTCATCAGCACTAGGCCGGATATATTTGGCTGTATGGGGGGGGGGTGTGATTTGGTCACGCATGACACATGGAGGTGAGCCATGGATTTCGGATCAGGTTAGCTACCACAGTGGAGTGGTTATGTAGCTGTGGATTGAAAGCATGTGTCACAGGCCAGGATTTCCTTCTATGGGTGTAGGCGGAAGAAACAAGATTAGTAATTTTTTACCTACTTACCTGCCCTCATGCTGTCTCTATCCCGCGTAGTCCATGGTCTTGCAGCATGCATCATTTTAGAGGTATCAGCTCCAGTAACTAACACGTGCTCCTGAAAAGGCTGCGGGTAGCAGGGAAGCAGACAATGAGATGCCACGGCAGGTAGGGGCAGGCTTATCATTTCTGGGGGCCCCATGCAAAGTTGTGTCTGGGGGCCCTAATAAAAGACAAACTTTGTATAGTGAAATACAATATTAACGCACCCTATTAGGGATGTAGCCATGGCCTGCTCATGTGCTGTGGGAGCTCCAGCGAACCCAAGGGATTTCACAACACAAAGAGGGGCATCCTGGCATAGGGAATTGTCCGGGAATAGCCCATATGGCCATACAATTTCTACTCCCTATGGCATCCCAAACTAGGATGCCCCACTGTGTGAAACCCCATTAAATCTTCGCACAAACTCTGTTGTCTCAATGATGCATGTGCAGGTCACGGCCTTGTTATACCTTTGGCCAGATGCATACCCGGGGCAGCCATCTGGCACACCCCCAGCTAGAGGTGAGCGAGGATGCAAACAGTGCACCATTCAGCTCACTAGCTGCATTGATGTTACAGCATCTGGCATAACTGAATGGACCTGAGTTCAGTGATTTTGCAGCAGCTGGCTCAAGTTAGTGTACAGTGCAGCCCATCTGCCGAGTGTGGGTATTCAGGGCCAGATTATAAGCATGGCGCAAGGGGCTCACGTCCCTGGGGATCCACCACTTGCCTTGCAAGAAGTGCAACAGTGGGGCTGTGGTTGGAGTACAAGGATTTTGCTGTGCCGCTACTTGGTCCAGTCAGCCCCAATCCACATGCCCTATTAGGGATGTATATCTGAGGCGCTGCCCTTTCCACCTTTTCACCTCCAGTGAGTCATTAGCCTCCCTAGGTTGGCCCAATCCACATGTCCTTGTAGAGGTTTATACCTGAGGTTCTTCCCTTTCCAAAGTTGGTAGTTAGCCCCTCTAGGTCCGTAGATGGGACACTCGGAAATGTACCACTTTGGCAGCCATAAACAATGGTACAGGGACTTTGTGATGCTACCGCTTGGTCCAGTCAGCCCCAATCTACATGCCCCTGTAGGTGTATGCCTGAGGTTCACTCCTTTCTAACGATACCTCCAGTGGGCCCCCCTAGGTCCAGAGATCAGACGTTCGGAAAGGCACCACCCCAGTGTCCACTAGTAACGGTACCAGTGCGGTGCCACTGCTTGGTCCGGTCGGCCCAGATCCACATGTCCTTGAAGCCTTGTAGGGGTGTATACCTGAGGTTCTGCCCTTTCCAACTATACCACCAGTGAGTCGTTAGCCCCCCTAGGTCCGGAAATCTGACACTGGGAAAGGTACCACCCCAGCACGAGTGAGCAATGGTACCAGAATTAGCGGTGCTGCTGCTTGGTTAGGTCGGCCCCAAACCGCATTCCCTTATAGGGGTGTATACCTGAGGTTCTCCCCTTTCCAATGATACCTAACCGTTAACCCCCCTAGGTCCGGAGATCTGGCACTTGGAAGTGTACCACCCTGGTGCCTGCAAGCAACGGCACCAAGAATTTGTGGTACCGCTGCTTGGTCCGGTCAGCCCTAATCCACATGCCCTTGCAGTGGTGTATACCTGAGGTTCTCCCCTTTCCAACGACACCTCCAGTGGGTCGTGGCCCCACTAGGTCCGAAGATCTGGTGCTTGGAATTGTATTACCCTGGATGAGGTGTATTGATTCCCAGGATGACTTGGAGCAGTGTTTCTCCATATCCAGGGGAGGTGTCATTGCAGTTATGCATCGCTGCAAGGGCATGTTGATCCAATCAGCTGTACCACAAAGTCCAGGTACTGTTGCTCACCAGAGCCGGGGTCTAAAAATAAGTGGATGGTGCCTGATCTGCAGCTGGAGATCTCAGCTATATTCCCTGTAAGTTTAGGCTCCCTTGCCCCCATGGTCCTGGAAAACCAGGGCTCAGAAGGGGACCTCCCTGGGTGAGGTACATCGATTCCCAGGGTGACCCACTTTGCAGCCCGGGATCTACGGACTTAGGGGACCAACTGGATGAGCCAAGGACAGTGCAGAGAAGTAGTAAGGACTTGAGGACTGGAGCCAGCAGAGGCAAGTGGTGGACAGTTCCAAGGACAGTACACAACAGGATTCTCCAGCCCAGATCTGCTGTGATATCAGTCACCTACCTGCCTACTGACCCAGCCACCAATTTACGCACCCGCTCACCCATGTAAGGATGGGGTTATGAAGACACTGGAATTAAATAGAAAAAAAATAGTGTATCAGGGGCCTCCAACAGATCTTCAGCTCAGGAGCCTCCACCACACTTAATCCAGCCCTGCTGTCTTTTATTTATTTTTTTAAACAAAAAGTTGCCACTACTCTGAACCTGTCTTTGGGGCCCCCCTGCTGGTGGGGGCCCCATGCATTTTAATGGAATGATTAGATTTGATAGAATTATTTCTAAAACTAGTACCTATTAATTAAGTAAAATCTATTTGTCACAGGGGTGTAAACTCAGAGGGTGCAGCGATAGCTATAATGTAAGAGCCCCAATATTTTTTATCCAATTGTGCACATATCATAGAGGCAGGGAAGGCAAAAGGGGGCCCTGGAAATGCTGCCACCTCGCCTCTATGGCATGGATACAGAGTCAGAGACAGAAGAGCAGGTGAAACTTGATTGAGGCACCACTACACCCAGCAGTGCTTCTTTAGTCTTGCCCATTGCCCATTGCCTCGTTGGCCGGGCCTCAGCCTCATAGACCTGCACCAGCAGAGCCTGCAATGAGCATAACAGGCCTCCTGACCCATCCACTTCCACCTTCCCTAGCAGCATGCACGCACCCAGCACTGACCTCCCTGGCCAGGGTATGAGGCCATGGGGCACAGGAAGCAGGCTGATAGCACTAGTTTGCCCCAAGAAACATATGTACCCCCTTCCCACATGGAATATGTACAGAAAGGAATCGCCATTTGTCTCTTATTTTTAGTCTAGTTTAGTTGTATCCAATTTATTCAACACAAGAAAAAGGGTCCGTTTTAAGACATGAAACCAGGACCAACAGCCTGATACAGTTGAAAAAGAAAAGTGGCAGCCGTTTTGGAGCTTCTTCTCCCAGCATCTCAGCCATGCCACTGCCTGCATTCAACTGACATAACTGACAATACACAGTAACAGAAAGCCCAGCTGCACTTCCTGTTTGTAGGTGGCCTACAAATCAGGGCTGACTCCAGGTTTATGCGGGCCCTTGCGGTGTGGTATGACACTCCATACACAGTGATAAAGTTGCATGTATGCTGAATATTGCCAAAGAACAGAAAAAAGTAATAGGAGGAATTACAGAAAGAAAGTATGATATATAAAAATGAGAAATAGAGGGAATGACAGATAAAAGAAAAGAAAGAAACAAAAAATATAGGGACTGTCTCTGCCAATGGCCAATCTGCCAAATGCATGAGCTGACATTTTGTTTCTAAAATATACTACAGCAGGAGTAGATACATTTTATATGCAGCCATGTGAATTGCTCTGGGGAGGGATGTATAAGAGCACTGTTTGTTGTGTTGGTCTGGTTAAATTCATTTTTGACTATTGGTCCGCTTGAAGGCTAATGTCCGCAACTGGGGTCGATCACAATTAGCTATGCCTCTGTTTACTCAAAACTATTCCTAGACACAATTTATTATTATCTGTGAAAGTAACGTTTTGTCATTCTGCACATCCTGTTCCCCTTAAATGAAGGACACTACATGTCTGGTATATTCCTTTTAAACCGGACCTTCACCATGATTTAATGAAAAGCCCAAACTCTTAAAAAATGGTTCCCCAGCATCTAAAATTAATATATTTTACGTTTTTAGTCACTAACTTATTATTCTTTCCCCCACTGGGCTGTAACTCTGTTCAGGAATTTAGGATACGGGCGCCGCCATCTTTACTCAGAAGCATCACACTTACTGAGGAGCGGAGAGTGGGATAAGGTACAGGGAGGCGGGTTATAGCTGTGCTTTGCTCAGACAGAGCAGAGCTGGGGTCAGGTAAAGCTCAGCAGTCCCAGAATGCAGAGCAGCACAGTCAGGAGGCACTTCCTGTTTGCAGGCTGCCTGATAAGCAGCCATCTTGGATGTTTAAAGGCTCATAACATGCAGTAGATGCAGGTAGGATGATTTTTAATGTGAGCAATCTGTATGTACAGGGTGTGGGAAACATATAAGATAGGCTCTTATTCAGAGTGAAGGTCCGCTTTAAGTGAAATGCTATTTCCCCTTTGACTGCTTTGTCGCCATTTCAGAGAGAACCGTGCTGTGCTGTCCAACACTGCCATCTAGTGGATATTGTGGGTTTGGGGTTTTAAAGACCTTTGGAATCTTGCATATACAGCTTCCTATTATGAATGGTTTATGGCCATGTAAAAACATGTTTAATATAATCTGTGATACACATTAGAGTCCATTAATTGAATCACAGATTATAATACACACCTCTGTTATAGATTCATATTCAAGCTTCAACACAGACAATATATTCAGACGTGATCCTACATTGGCATGACTGCAGGATGGCACACCCTGGGACAATACAGACTGGACCCTACCTCACCTCTAAATAATAAATGTGGCAGTGAGCAGGTGGTGCCCCCTTCTCTCTAGGGACAAAACACACTGCCTGTCCTCTAATGAACCCCGCTTATGGGGTCTGACGGAGCCTGAGCTGAACTACCACCCCCTCTTCCCCCTTGCTCTCACCCAGACCAAATTATTAAAAACAACAAAAAAAAGGTCATCTGAGCTTCTTATCCTCATCCTATTATAGCATGATAAAGCGGTAGCTCATGAACATACAGTATTTAGTTCCCCATCTCCATATTATTTTTCCACTTTCATTTGGTCATTTACTGATGTTTAATGATTTTATTGCAGGTGCTGATATTGATTAGTTTTAGCACATGTGCTAAAATTATTCAATATCATCACATGTGCTAAAACTAACATTGAGCATCTGACTTTACTTGGCAACAATTCAAGACAATACTCTTTCTCTTTTTTTATATATATATTAATGTTTTAGGTATTTGAATTGATTTGATTTTAGCACCATGGCTGATGTTTATTGATTTTAGCACATGCATTTTATTTATTTTTTCCTGTATTGTTGCTATTTGTCTTTGGAGATCTTTGAATTTATTTAATTCTTTGTACATTCTATACCGTGGGCTATAGTGAGATTTTTGCAGCCCTTGTGCTCAGGACGGGGAGGCTGATTCATTAATAGCGGCAGGTAGCGACAGTTGAGAGACTGTAGCAGTATTTTCACAGCGCCCGCTAGTAGTCGCTGTGCTTGGTCGTTGTTCGGTTGTTGATGGCGACTCAGTCGGTGTGCCGTAATGTTGAAAACGGGGTTAGGAGTCGCTATTTGACAGGTTCCGCGATGTATGGGTGCGCATGATAGCGACTGGTCAGAGCGACCGGCTCCCACCATATTCATCAAAAAATCATGCTCCAAAAATTCAAGCGCTGTGAAATGCATGTTTAAACCCCAGAGCGTTGGCGGCAATGTGTTAAAAGTAGTTTTTTAACGCCCAAACCACCATATTTTTGGAAACAAAAAAAAAACATTTTTTTAAGAATTTAGTAATATGAATACAATAATATCAGACCTGTAATATCAATTCTGCACAATTTTTTTTTTTTTTACCTTAAAAAAATTATCTAACATGGCAGAAGTGGTCACAGAATTTTTCACATTGAAAAAAAAAAAACATTAATAACAATTAATTATGATTATTTAAAGATTGTTCCATTGAAATGCATTGGAGAGCGCCAGGTAGCGAGAGGTCATACCTGTCGCTGTTCAAGGTCGGACGCTGGCGCTGTGGGCTGAGGCTGGAATAATGATGAATGAGTGGCTATCTGGCGCTATCTAAGCAGGATTGACTTGATAAATGTGTGATTGTGGTGGGGAGCCGGCGTTCTCGTGGCGGGGCCCCTCATTACCGGCCGCTCACCAGTCGCTACCTGTCGCTATTCCTTCATAAATAAGGGCCTAAGTATCCTTATATAGCCTATGTGGATAATGTGAATGTAATTGCTTTTTGTAATTTCAATTATGCCGAATGATTTTGGCATGTTAGTCCGACCTGTATAAATGGCTTATGCACAGCGGTGTGCTTTGCCACCATGCAACTCATGCACTTGTATATAGCCTCGCCTCTCAGGGACCCCCATCATGTCCAGCCTTTGGGGTATGCAGTTGCACAGGGTGCCATCCCAATCTCTCTATCAGGGCGCCAGGAGCTCCCAACTGGAACAGCAGGCTTCTCTTCTCTCACCTCTCTTCCATAATATCCTTTCTTGTTTGCCCTTTGCTGCCTAACTTTTCTGCTTCTGTACACCTTCCTCCTTTTTGTACCCGCCTTCCATTTCTCTTTTCTTTATTTCTCTCTTTTTCATTCTCTCTCTCATTCTTTCACTGTCTTCCTTTCTTTCACACCATTTTAGTTATTTTTTCTTTCTTTCTCCCTTTCTTTTTCTTCTTCTTCTTTTTTTTCTTTCTTTGATTCTTCTTTCTTCAATATTCTACTCTTTTCTTTCTTTCTCTATCTCTCTCCTTTTCTGCAATCCTATTCAACTCTTTATTTCCTTCGCTCTCTCTCTCTCTCTCATTCTTTGATTTTTTTTTCATTCTTCATTTCTTTCTTTCTCTTTTTCTGCAATCCTATTCAACTCTTTCTTTCCTTCTCTCTCTCTCTCTCTCTCTCTCTCATTCTTTGATTATTTTTTCATTCTTCATTTCTTTCCTTCTCTTTTTCTGCAATCCTATTCAACTCTCTTTCCTTCTCTCTCTCTTTCTATTTCTCTATCTGCCTCTTTTCCATGTTTGCTCTGTTGCTCGCTCTCCATTTTGGGTCAGTGGGTGTCTAGGAGGCTCCATCTTGAGATCTTGCACAGGGCGACCTAAGGCCGGCCCTGCCCCCCAGAACTCAGCTGGGTGAACACTGGAAGCGGCTGGTGTGTAATACTGGTGTAATACTGGTGATGCTGTCAGTGCTGAGGCCACATGAAAAGGAAAGCAGCTTCTCTCCATCATTTGTTCCTCTTTACCATTGTATTTTGTTATATAAAAGTGCCTTTGATTCGGGACCCTAGATACAACCCCAGAAATTATATGCTCGCACCTGCCGATGCAAATACAGAGATGCCAACCTTGGAGACCAGTTTACAGGGTGATGGCCGTGGGGGGTGTGGTTTAGGGGCATGGTTTATTCACAACACTTTTAAGGGTCAAGTGTTTATCACCACCATGACAATTTGCAGGTATGTAAGTGTCTTCATAATACTTACATTGTAATACTGTCTTTAATTGAAGCCTCCATGCACAAAAGATCCTTGTGTATGGAGGTGTCCATTGAAATCAATAGGAGTGCTCTGCATTGAGTTCACACAAACCCTGACAAATCTAGCCAATCAGATACTTAGAAGAAGTCAGAGGCAGCCAATAGAGAGGGTCCGGATGGCCAGCCAATCATTTGGAGATGGCAAAGCCAAAGAGTGGGGAGGAGAAAGAAACGCATGTTTTGCAGGGTTACTTCATAGTTTCACAGAGTGACCAGTTAAGGGTGTTAAAACCAGGTGACTCCCTGGAAACAGGGTGGCTTGGCATCTTTGCAAATGAGTGGTTCAAATTTACTCATAATTCTGTGTTAGCGCCACTTGCAGAGGAGTAGCTAGGCTTTCTGGCACCCAGGGCAAAGATTCAAAATGGGCCCACCCACCTGTTCTCAGGCCCCCCTTTGGCGCCCCCCTGACCTGCTGTACCCAGGGCAAGTGGGATGTGCTAGCCAATCCTAAGAGTATGTTGTGCCCCAGGTTGTGGCTGGTGTACGGGCAGTGGGGAGTTGTTAATGTGTGGATGTCCTCCTGTTTGGCAACAGGGATGCTGATGGGTTTAGGACCACCATCGCTGATTCGCTGAGCACAGATATCACCATTTGTCAGGTAGACTGACACTATGATGCCAGGCCAGTGGGAGGACTTCATAGTGCCACTCAGGGTCACTCATCCAGATTGCTGGAGCCCCCCACCCCTACGCACAGCCCTTCTGCCCTTCAGCCCTTGCAATCCTTACCTGACCCCCAGTGAAATGTGGCCCCGCAATTTTCTACCTGAGGTCATGTGGGTCAGGATCTCCAGCTGTGCATATTAATGTGCAGCCCGAGAAGCTGAATAGAATCCCAGCTGCACAAGCATATGCGCCATGTGCTCGTCAGACAGGTTAAAAATGGACAAACATCGGGGTTTTATACAGTGGGGCATCCCAGTTCAGGATGCCCCAGGGAGAGGGAAATCCACCGACCCTGGAGTCTCATAGACTACAGGGATGGGTTTGGTCCACCAAAAAGCACTACTAACCTATTTGGGTTGAGCTTCTGTCTGATTGGGGGAGTGGCAACTCCTATGATAGGATAAGCAGACTACATCAGCTTTCATCTTCATACATAACTTAATGTAAGGATAATAAGCAATTACCCCTTCCCACTCCCTATCAACAGAACCCATTTTCAGGATGGAGCTCTATCTGATGGGGTAAATAAAACAAAACACTTCCTACCATGAGTGGATGAGCTGTAGAAATAAAATCTCCAATAATACAGAATGCTGTGGTCACTGGAAAACAGACATGTGTGGCTCGCAGACCCTAGCTGTGTGGCTTTTGAACTGCAGCTCACACGTCTGGCGGCAGTTTACTGGGACATAAATGGCTTATAGATGGCTGTACAAGGCAGGCAGTGTGTGTGCTGGCTAGGAAGACAGACAGATGGGGGCAGTGTTACCTCCGTGTGCCCCCACACCTTTCCTCTGCTGGCTAGGAAGACAGACAGATGGGGCAGTGTTACCTCTGTGTGCCCCCACACCTTTCCTCTGCTGGCTAGGAAGACAGACAGATGGGGCAGTGTTACCTCCGTGTGCCCCCACACCTTTCCTCTGCTGGCTAGGAAGACAGACAGATGGGGGCAGTGTTACCTCTGTGTGCCCCCACACCTTTCCTCTGCTGGCTAGGAAGACAGACAGATGGGGGCAGTGTTACCTCCGTGTGCCCCCACACCTTTCCTCTGCTGGCTAGGAAGACAGACAGATGGGGCAGTGTTACCTCTGTGTGCCCCCACACCTTTCCTCTGCTGGCTAGGAGGACAGACAGATGGGGGCAGTGTTACCTCTGTGTGCCCCCACACCTTTCCTCTGCTGGCTAGGAAGACAGACAGATGGGGGCAGTGTTACCTCCGTGTGCCCCCACACCTTTCCTCTGCTGGCTAGGAAGACGGACAGATGGGGGCAGTGTTACCTCCGTGTGCCCCCACACCTTTCCCCTGCTGGCTAGGAAGACAGACAGATGGGGGCAGTGTTACCTCTATGTGCCCCCACACCTTTCCTCTGCTGGCTAGGAAGACAGACAGATGGGGCAGTGTTACCTCTATGTGCCCCCACACCTTTCCTCTGCTGGCTAGGAAGACAGACAGATGGGGCAGTGTTACCTCCGTGTGCCCCCACACCTTTCCTCTGCTGGCTAGGAAGACAGACAGATGGGGGCAGTGTTACCTCCATGTGCCCCCACACCTTTCCTCTGCTGGCTAGGAAGACAGACAGATGGGGGCAGTGTTACCTCCATGTGCCCCCACACCTTTCCTCTGCTGGCTAGGAAGACAGACAGATGGGGGCAGTGTTACCTCTGTGTGCCCCCACACCTTTCCTCTGCTGGCTAGGAAGACAGACAGATGGGGGCAGTGTTACCTCTGTGTGCCCCCACACCTTTCCTCTGCTGGCTAGGAAGACAGACAGATGGGGGCAGTGTTACCTCCATGTGCCCCCACACCTTTCCTCTGCTGGCTAGGAAGACAGACAGATGGGGGCAGTGTTACCTCTGTGTGCCCCCACACCTTTCCTCTGCTGGCTAGGAAGACAGACAGATGGGGCCAGTGTTACCTCTGTGTGCCCCCACACCTTTCCTCTGCTGGCTAGGAAGACAGACAGATGGGGGCAGTGTTACCTCCATGTGCCCCCACACCTTTCCTCTGCTGGCTAGGAAGACAGACAGATGGGGCCAGTGTTACCTCTGTGTGCCCCCACACCTTTCCTCTGCTGGCTAGGAAGACAGACAGATGGGGGCAGTGTTACCTCCATGTGCCCCCACACCTTTCCTCTGCTGGCTAGGAAGACAGACAGATGGGGGCAGTGTTACCTCCATGTGCCCCCACACCTTTCCTCTGCTGGCTAGGAAGACAGACAGATGGGGCCAGTGTTACCTCTGTGTGCCCCCACACCTTTCCTCTGCTGGCTAGGAAGACAGACAGATGGGGGCAGTGTTACCTCTGTGTGCCCCCACACCTTCCCTCTGCTGGCTAGGAAGACAGACAGATGGGGGCAGTGTTACCTCTGTGTGCCCCCACACCTTTCCTCTGCTGGCTAGGAAGAAAGACAGATGGGGGCAGTGTTACCTCTGTGTGCCCCCACACCTTTCCTCTGCTGGCTAGGAAGGCAGACAGATGGGGGCAGTGTTACCTCTGTGTGCCCCCACACCTTTCCTCTGCTGGCTAGGAAGACAGACAGATGGGGGCAGTGTTACCTCCGTGTGCCCCCACACCTTTCCTCTGCTGGCTAGGAAGACAGACAGATGGGGGCAGTGTTACCTCTGTGTGCCCCCACACCTTTCCTCTGCTGGCTAGGAAGACAGACAGATGGGGGCAGTGTTACCTCCGTGTGCCCCCACACCTTTCCCCTGCTAGCTAGGAAGACAGACAGATGGGGCCAGTGTTACCTCTGTGTGCCCCCACACCTTTCCTCTGCTGGCTAGGAAGACAGACAGATGGGGGCAGTGTTACCTCCGTGTGCCCCCACACCTTTCCTCTGCTGGCTAGGAAGACAGACAGATGGGGGCAGTGTTACCTCTGTGTGCCCCCACAGCTTTCCTCTGCTGGCTAGGAAGACAGACAGATGGGGCAGTGTTACCTCCGTCTGTCCCCACACCTTTCCTCTGCTGGCTAGGAAGACAGACAGATGGGGCAGTGTTACCTCCGTGTGCCCCCACACCTTTCCTCTGCTGGCTAGGAAGACAGACAAATGGGGGCAGTGTTACCTCTGTGTGCCCCCACAGCTTTCCTCTGCTGGCTAGGAAGACAGACAGATGGGGGCAGTGTTACCTCCGTGTGCCCCCACACCTTTCCTCTGCTGGCTAGGAAGACAGACAGATGGGGGCAGTGTTACCTCCGTGTGCCCCCACACCTTTCCTCTGCTGGCTAGGAAGACAGACAGATGGGGGCAGTGTTACCTCCGTGTGCCCCCACACCTTTCCTCTGCTGGCTAGGAGGACAGACAGATGGGGCCAGTGTTACCTCTGTGTGCCCCCACACCTTTCCTCTGCTGGCTAGGAAGACAGACAGATGGGGGCAGTGTTACCTCCGTGTGCCCCCACACCTTTCCTCTGCTGGCTAGGAAGACAGACAGATGGGGGCAGTGTTACCTCCGTGTGCCCCCACACCTTTCCTCTGCTGGCTAGGAAGACAGACAGATGGGGGCAGTGTTACCTCTGTGTGCCCCCACACCTTTCCTCTGCTGGCTAGGAAGACAGACAGATGGGGGCAGTGTTACCTCCGTGTGCCCCCACACCTTTCCTCTGCTGGCTAGGAAGACAGACAGATGGGGGCAGTGTTACCTCCGTGTGCCCCCACACCTTTCCTCTGCTGGCTAGGAAGACAGACAGATGGGGCAGTGTTACCTCTGTGTGCCCCCACACCTTTCCTCTGCTGGCTAGGAAGACAGACAGATGGGGGCAGTGTTACCTCCGTGTGCCCCCACACCTTTCCTCTGCTGGCTAGGAAGACAGACAGATGGGGCAGTGTTACCTCTGTGTGCCCCCACACCTTTCCTCTGCTGGCTAGGAAGAAAGACAGATGGGGGCAGTGTTACCTCTGTGTGCCCCCACACCTTTCCTCTGCTGGCTAGGAAGACAGACAGATGGGGGCAGTGTTACCTCCATGTGCCCCCACACCTTTCCTCTGCTGGCTAGGAAGACAGACAGATGGGGGCAGTGTTACCTCCATGTGTCCCCACACCTTTCCTCTGCTGGCTAGGAAGACAGACAGATGGGGCAGTGTTACCTCTGTGTGCCCCCACACCTTTCCTCTGCTGGCTAGGAAGACAGACAGATGGGGGCAGTGTTACCTCTGTGTGCCCCCACACCTTTCCTCTGCTGGCTAGGAAGACAGACAGATGGGGGCAGTGTTACCTCTGTGTGCCCCCACACCTTTCCTCTGCTGGCTAGGAAGACGGACAGATGGGGGCAGTGTTACCTCCGTGTGCCCCCACACCTTTCCTCTGCTGGCTAGGAAGACAGACAGATGGGGGCAGTGTTACCTCCGTGTGCCCCCACACCTTTCCTCTGCTGGCTAGGAAGACAGACAGATGGGGGCAGTGTTACCTCCGTGTGCCCCCACACCTTTCCTCTGCTGGCTAGGAAGACAGACAGATGGGGGCAGTGTTACCTCCGTGTGCCCCCACACCTTTCCTCTGCTGGCTAGGAAGACAGACAGATGGGGACAGTGTTACCTCCATGTGCCCCCACACCTTTCCTCTGCTGGCTAGGAAGACGGACAGATGGGGGCAGTGTTACCTCTGTGTGCCCCCACACCTTTCCTCTGCTGGCTAGGAAGACAGACAGATGGGGCAGTGTTACCTCTGTGTGCCCCCACACCTTTCCTCTGCTGGCTAGGAAGACAGACAGATGGGGGCAGTGTTACCTCTGTGTGCCCCCACACCTTTCCTCTGCTGGCTAGGAAGACAGACAGATGGGGGCAGTGTTACCTCTGTGTGCCCCCACACCTTTCCTCTGCTGGCTAGGAAGACAGACAGATGGGGGCAGTGTTACCTCCGTGTGCCCCCACACCTTTCCTCTGCTGGCTAGGAAGACAGACAGATGGGGGCAGTGTTACCTCCGTGTGCCCCCACACCTTTCCCCTGCTAGCTAGGAAGACAGACAGATGGGGGCAGTGTTACCTCCGTGTGCCCCCACACCTTTCCTCTGCTGGCTAGGAAGACAGACAGATGGGGCCAGTGTTACCTCTGTGTGCCCCCACACCTTTCCTCTGTTGGCTAGGAAGACAGACAGATGGGGGCTGTGTTACCTCTGTGTGCCCCCACACCTTTCCTCTGCTGGCTAGGAAGACAGACAGATGGGGGCAGTGTTACCTCTGTGTGCCCCCACACCTTTCCTCTGCTGGCTAGGAAGACAGACAAATGGGGGCAGTGTTACCTCTGTGTGCCCCACACCTTTCCTCTGTTGGCTAGGAAGACAGACAGATGGGGGCAGTGTTACCTCTGTGTGCCCCCACACCTTTCCTCTGCTGGCTAGGAAGACAGACAGATGGGGGCAGTGTTACCTCTGTGTGCCCCCACACCTTTCCTCTGCTGGCTAGGAAGACAGACAGATGGGGGCAGTGTTACCTCTGTGTGCCCCCACACCTTTCCTCTGCTGGCTAGGAAGACAGACAGATGGGGCAGTGTTACCTCCGTGTGCCCCCACACCTTTCCTCTGCTGGCTAGGAAGAAAGACAGATGGGGGCAGTGTTACCTCCATGTGCCCCCACACCTTTCCTCTGCTGGATAGGAAGACAGACAGATGGGGGCAGTGTTACCTCTGTGTGCCCCCACACCTTTCCTCGTCTGGCTAGGAAGACAGACAGATGGGGGCAGTGTTACCTCCGTGTGCCCCCACACCTTTCCTCTGCTGGCTAGGAAGACAGACAGATGGGGGCAGTGTTACCTCTGTGTGCCCCCACACCTTTCCTCGTCTGGCTAGGAAGACAGACAGATGGGGGCAGTGTTACCTCTGTGTGCCCCCACACCTTTCCTCTGCTGGATAGGAAGACAGACAGATGGGGGCAGTGTTACCTCTGTGTGCCCCCACACCTTTCCTCGTCTGGCTAGGAAGACAGACAGATGGGGGCAGTGTTACCTCCGTGTGCCCCCACACCTTTCCTCTGCTGGCTAGGAAGACAGACAGATGGGGGCAGTGTTACCTCTGTGTGCCCCCACACCTTTCCTCTGCTGGCTAGGAAGACAGACAGATGGGGGCAGTGTTACCTCTGTGTGCCCCCACACCTTTCCTCTGCTGGCTAGGAAGACAGACAGATGGGGGCAGTGTTACCTCTGTGTGCCCCCACACCTTTCCTCTGCTGGCTAGGAAGACAGACAGATGGGGCAGTGTTACCTCTGTGTGCCCCCACACCTTTCCTCTGCTGGCTAGGAAGACAGACAGATGGGGGCAGTGTTACCTCTGTGTGTCCCCACACCTTTCCTCTGCTGGCTAGGAAGACAGACAGATGGGCAGATGGGGGCAGTGTTACCTCTGTGTGTCCCCACACCTTTCCTCTGCTGGCTAGGAAGACAGACAGATGGGGGCAGTGTTACCTCTGTGTGCCCCCACACCTTTCCTCTGCTGGCTAGGAAGACAGACAGATGGGGGCAGTGTTACCTCTGTGTGCCCCCACACCTTTCCTCTGCTGGCTAGGAAGACAGACAGATGGGGGCAGTGTTACCTCCGTGTGCCCCCACACCTTTCCTCTGCTGGCTAGGAAGACAGACAGATGGGGGCAGTGTTACCTCTGTGTGTCCCCACACCTTTCCTCTGCTGGCTAGGAAGACAGACAGATGGGGGCAGTGTTACCTCTGTGTGCCCCCACACCTTTCCTCTGCTGGCTAGGAAGACAGACAGATGGGGGCAGTGTTACCTCCGTGTGCCCCCACACCTTTCCTCTGCTGGCTAGGAAGACAGACAGATGGGGGCAGTGTTACCTCTGTGTGTCCCCACACCTTTCCTCTGCTGGCTAGGAAGACAGACAGATGGGGCAGTGTTACCTCTGTGTGCCCCCACACCTTTCCTCTGCTGGATAGGAAGACAGACAGATGGGGGCAGTGTTACCTCCGTGTGTCCCCACACCTTTCCTCTGCTGGCTAGGAAGACAGACAGATGGGGGCAGTGTTACCTCCGTGTGCCCCCACACCTTTCCTCTGCTGGCTAGGAAGACAGACAGATGGGGGCAGTGTTACCTCTGTGTGCCCCCACACCTTTCCTCTGCTGGATAGGAAGACAGACAGATGGGGCCAGTGTTACCCCCGTGTGCCCCCACACCTTTCCTCTGCTGGCTAGGAAGACAGACAGATGGGGGCAGTGTTACCTCTGTGTGCCCCCACACCTTTCCTCTGCTGGCTAGGAAGACAGACAGATGGGGGCAGTGTTACCTCTGTGTGCCCCCACACCTTTCCTCTGCTGGCTAGGAAGACAGACAGATGGGGGCAGTGTTACCTCCATGTGCCCCCACACCTTTCCTCTGCTGGATAGGAAGACAGACAGATGGGGGCAGTGTTACCTCTGTGTGCCCCCACACCTTTCCTCTGCTGGCTAGGAAGACAGACAGATGGGGGCAGTGTTACCTCCGTGTGCCCCCACACCTTTCCTCTGCTGGCTAGGAAGACAGACAGATGGGGGCAGTGTTACCTCTGTGTGCCCCCACACCTTTCCTCTGCTGGCTAGGAAGACAGACAGATGGGGGCAGTGTTACCTCCGTGTGCCCAAACACCTTTCCTCTGCTGGCTAGGAAGACAGACAGATGGGGGCAGTGTTACCTCTGTGTGCCCCCACACCTTTCCTCTGCTGGCTAGGAAGGCAGACAGATGGGGGCAGTGTTACCTCCGTGTGCCCCCACACCTTTCCTCTGCTGGCTAGGAAGACAGACAGATGGGGGCAGTGTTACCTCCGTGTGCCCCCACACCTTTCCTCTGCTGGCTAGGAAGACAGACAGATGGGGGCAGTGTTACCTCTGTGTGCCCCCAGACCTTTCCTCTGCTGGCTAGGAAGACAGACAGATGGGGGCAGTGTTACCTCTGTGTGCCCCCACACCTTTCCTCTGCTGGCTAGGAAGACAGACAGATGGGGGCAGTGTTACCTCTGTGTGCCCCCACACCTTTCCTCTGCTGGCTAGGAAGACAGACAGATGGGGGCAGTGTTACCTCTGTGTGCCCCCACACCTTTCCTCTGCTGGCTAGGAGGACAGACAGATGGGGGCAGTGTTACCTCCGTGTGCCCCCACACCTTTCCTCTGCTGGCTAGGAAGACGGACAGATGGGGGCAGTGTTACCTCCGTGTGCCCCCACACCTTTCCTCTGCTGGCTAGGAAGACAGACAGATGGGGGCAGTGTTACCTCCGTGTGCCCCCACACCTTTCCTCTGCTGGATAGGAAGACAGACAGATGGGGGCAGTGTTACCTCTGTGTGCCCCCACACCTTTCCTCTGCTGGCTAGGAAGACAGACAGATGGGGCAGTGTTACCTCTGTGTGCCCCCACACCTTTCCTCGTCTGGCTAGGATGACAGACAGATGGGGGCAGTGTTACCTCCGTGTGCCCCCACACCTTTCCTCTGCTGGCTAGGAAGACAGACAGATGGTGGCAGTGTTACCTCCGTGTGCCCCCACACCTTTCCTCTGCTGGCTAGGAAGACAGACAGATGGGGGCAGTGTTACCTCTGTGTGCCCCCACACCTTTCCTCTGCTGGCTAGGAAGACAGACAGATGGGGGCAGTGTTACCTCCGTGTGCCCCCACACCTTTCCTCGTCTGGCTAGGATGACAGACAGATGGGGGCAGTGTTATCTCTGTGTGCCCCCACACCTTTCCTCGTCTGGCTAGGAAGACAGACAGATGGGGGCAGTGTTACCTCTGTGTGCCCCCACACCTTTCCCCTGCTAGCTAGGAAGACAGACAGATGGGGGCAGTGTTACCTCTGTGTGCCCCCACACCTTTCCTCTGCTGGCTAGGAAGACAGACAGATGGGGGCAGTGTTACCTCTGTGTGCCCCCACACCTTTACTCTGCTGGCTAGGAAGACAGACAGATGGGGGCAGTGTTACCTCCATGTGTCCCCACACCTTTCCTCTGCTGGCTAGGAAGACAGACAGATGGGGGCAGTGTTACCTCCGTGTGCCCCCACACCTTTCCTCTGCTGGCTAGGAAGACAGACAGATGGGGGCAGTGTTAAGGTTATCACCCCCGGAGTGTGATACATTTTACCTGATTGTAAGTCGCAGCAGCCACCACCTTCTCCTGCAGCAGTGTTCCCTGCCACATCTGTTCTCCCCGTGGATAAAGGGTATTACTCATTGGATGCAGTAGAAGAGGTACAATAGGGTTCAGGTCAGCTTTATGGTTGGCCTGCGACTTTCTTCACATTTTTTACTTTGTGCATTTAGACACCCCTGCTGTAAGACATTTCTCTCTGCCTGACTTTTTGGGGCTGCGGGATTTGCTTCTGAGGGGAGCAAGTATTCTACAGAGAAGCAGGTTAGCGCGCGCGCGCGCGCGCACACACACACACACACACACACACACACACACACACACACACACACACACACATTTTCGAAGGATAAGTGGGAATCTATGTACAGATCCGACCTTAGGATGAAAACCACCCTGTGCGAGACTACAGGATGGGGCCCCCAAATCACATTTCTGCATGTCCCCACTACTGGACTACTGCCCCACATAGGTGCCGACAGCACCTGTTCATCAAGTCTGAAGCTAGGCAGAGGTACACACTCACCAAAGCATCTGTTGATCGGGCGGACGCAGCTGCGCAGCACCCCCCTGACCATGGCGCCCTGTGAGACACCCCAGCAAGCCCGGTCCATGCACACTCTGCTGAAATTATGTATTACACACAGTGGATGTAAACAGAAAGTCAGCAATCCCTTTGTCTGGAGGCTCAAGGCCATCTCCCTGTGCTAAATGTGGCCCCCAAGGTTAGGAACCCCTGCTGTAGTGTGTAACCATTATTATGACACAGTCCCCATCTGCCCAATACCAATAAATACCTTTTACTCATGTCAGTCAGTAAATGTCCCACTACTGTTGTCTGTTGCCTGATCCTTAAAGAGGAACAACACCAGAGAGTTTCACTCTCCGGGGTGTTGCAATGATCTGGGATGCCCAGTGTGCTTGGTCCCCAAAAAATAATATGCATAGAATTTCCACCTCAGCACACACTCCCCATAGCCCCAGAGATATCAGTATCAAGGTGATGGAGGAGGTTGAAATAGACCTTCAGCAGAGATGCCAACCTGACCCATTCCTGCTGGGTGATTTTTCTCCGGTCCTGCACTTCTCAATGACCATTTACCTCAACACATTGAACATAGATAATTAGCTGGCAGGAAGAAGAGCTCTAATTATCTAAGTCCAGATGTGTTGAGGTAAATGGTCATTGTGAAGAGCAGGGCTGGAGAAAACTCACCCAGGAGGAATGGGTCACATCCCTGCTTCAGACAGGAGAAATGCCCCCCTTACCTGCCACCCTTCACGCCCCCTGGTACTAGCCTGATAAAGGAAGGGTTTAAAAAACTTACCTGACTGATACTCACTGCCCAATCCCATAGAGAAAACAGGGCACACAGGGTGTGATCTGCTGCCAGTCAGCCATGTTCTATCAACCTCAGTGCTGCAGCTTTATCAGTGTAAGCTAAGCTGTCATTGGAAGAAAAGTGTTTCTTTTTTTCAAAGCCCCAAATTTACAGATAGCTAACTGGAGAGGATTAGAGGAAGAGTGCAGGTATAACTGCACACAGTTTCTGGACAGTGATCCTAAAGTGAAAAGGGTAACTTAAAGTGGACCAAAACCCACCCTGGAGTTTATGAGGTTCCAGGGCAGGCATACTCGCTACCCCCCCCCCCCCCCCCGGGGTACCCCGAGCTGTGAGAAACTCCCCAGGCATTTCTGAATGGCCGGTGCGGGCACACTCCCTGTTAAAGGGTGGCGGGGGATGCGGCCGCCAGCGTGCTTGGATCCACTCGCATTATATGAGCTCCTGGACTAAGGGGCTTGAGCGGATCTGAGCACGCTGATTGGACGAGAGGGCTGTGCATGCATCGTAGGACCGGGGGGGGGGGGTAAAATAGATTGGGCGACCTGGGGGGTTTCACACAGCGGGGCATCTCCGATCAGGGTGCACGGGGGGCAAAGACCAAAATCCAGGATAGTCAAAATCCTAGGTCTTGATCCTATTTAAAGCAAAACAAAACCCGGGATTTCAATTTCTAGTCAGGAGTTTTGTCCCACTATAGTAGTTTCCCCAGGGGGGTATCACAAATTGGGATGCCTCTCACTTGTAGGTTAAGAAAAAAGCCTGAAACTGGGATAAATACCCATTTAGTTCCAGGTTCCTGCGCATGTGTCGTAGGGGCGGGGTGAGGTGAGTTTTTTCTGGTGTTCTGGGGGGTTTCATGCAGTGGTGCCCAGCGGAAGTGGACCAAAACCCAGTATAGTGAAAATTCTGGGTGTTGGCCCACTTTAAAGTTGACTAAACATCTTTTTTTTCTTTGCTACTGGCATCATTTCAAATGAAATCATAATCATAGCATTTATGACCGCCATGGCCTGGGCCCCTTGCGGACATGCTTTTTATCCGGGCACCCCTGCTATTGGCTTACAGGAGTGAAATACTTGCACAGTGGCCAGACAGTGAAAGGGTTAAAAAGTGCCCCGTGACCCAGCGTGTTGTTGCCTGAATGAAGTCAGCCACAGAAGCTGTCTGGAAGTAACGCTACTGGAAAGCAGACGGCGCGCTTAATGCAGTATTTAAAACAGAATCATTTCTCAGACATATTTGGAAATGTAATTAGCTTAAAAATGAATAAAGACAACTCAGCGTGATAATTGTTTAAACATGCCTTGTTTCAAATGTCAAGTTAATCCTACTCTGCGCTTATTTTTTTTCTCATGCTGCTGAACTGTTTAACCCTTTCGTGTTATTGCTCTGCCAATGAGATCATTGTCAGCAAAAAGCTGAAGCTGAAAGGGTTAATCAGCCAGGTAGGATCTTTTGCAAAGAATCTTTCATTTTGGCATGGTGGTCCTTTGGAGCAAGTGGTGTTGTTAAAATATGCTTCTTGGTTTAGTTCAGCCCTATGGTATGGGCATATTCTCATCAGAACTGAATCTACCACATTCAAGGACCGGCCGCGTCTTTCCTCCTGGGCATCTGGAATTGAGATGCCCCGCTGTGTGAACCCCCCCAGGTCGCCGGTAATACCTTACTTCCCTGGTCCAATGGCGCATGCACAGGCTCTCATCCAATGAGAGCCGCCTGCTATTACTACATCATTCGGCAGGAGGCTCTCATTGTTTTGAATGGGGAGTGCATGGTGCCGCATACCTGGCGCTGTGCGTGCGCTCCCGCCCTAGCCATTCAGACATGCTGGGAAAGGAGCCGGGGATGTGGCAGGGCATGCTCCCCATTAAAGTCAATGACAGCTAAAGGAGGTAAACACAGAATGAGTCTTTCTGGGGGGTTTCATACAGTGGGGCAACGCCAATCAGAATTCCCCCGGAAAACGGAACAAATCCCAGGAAAGTCAAATTGCTGGGTTTTGTTCTGCTTTAACTCAAGTCTGAGCAGTAACGTTAATAGATATATTATTACAGAGCTGCATGTATGGCATTTTGTAAGTATACCAGAGGTGCATTGTATTAAATGGGGCAGTTGTGACCTAGAGGTAAGGGGAGCATACTTGTGACCGGAGGGTGGCAGGTTCAAATCCCGGTCCTGGGACATGACTGAAGTGCTCGTGAGCAAGGCACCTAACCCCCCAACTGCTCCCCGGGCGCCGTAATTAGGGCAGCCCACTGCTCCGGGCACGTGTTCATTCACTGCATGGATGGGTTAAATGCGGAGGACGAATATCTATGTGTGCACGCGCATACAATGGCCATCTATGCAATAAAATTAAATTAAAACATACGCTGTGCTTTTAATGCAATTGCGTTGCTTTTTTAAAAGAAAAACATTTTTGGGACAATAAGTAAATGGTCAGTTCTAAGGCAGCACAAAGCGTTATACACTGCCTTATACATGCATTGCCATAGAATTCTACTGACTTGTGCTGAAAAAAGGTGTCTGTTGGGCTTTGAATGACAAAGCTTGATAAATAAGCATCTTATAAATCACTAACACTTACCGGCACAGATACTTCATGGTTGCCCTTCAGCTTTCCCAGTATAGTATAGCCATCTACATTAATCTTCCCTCTGGGGACCAGCTGGAATGACTCCACTTTGATACAGTCAATGTGAAGAGTGAGTCTAGACTTCTGCACACTGAAGAGGACTTTGTGGAACTTGGTGTCAAAGAGAAAGGGGAGATGGCTGAAGGTGACCGTGTTCAGCCTACCATCTACTCCTTTGTAAGAAAATTCAAGAGCTTTTTTAGGTCCATTAAAGTTAATAGATGCTTGTTGCCTTCCTTCTGAATCAACAATTTGCCAGATACTCCAGTACTTGTTCTTTGTGCTGTCCCTCATCCGGAAGGTAAACATGAAGGAGTATTCCTCTGGTAGTCCACTGCTATAGATGTGCCTGTGGGGTGCAGCAGTGCCCAACATATCAGTTAATAGACATTAGCTTAGATGGTTATTAGATAAGGCTATTAGATACAAAATGGTATCCATTGTATTACATATCATTGCTGTGCCAAAATGACTTATCATATCATACATTTATGCTTTACTTTATATTACCGGTATACATTACTTTTTACTAATGTCTGTTAACTGATATGTTGTGCCCAGCATATCAGTTAATAGACATTAACTTGGATGGTTAGAGGCTATTAGATACAAAATGGTATTCATTGTATTACATATTATAACTGCCAAAAGGACTTATCGTATCATACATATATACTTTACTTTATACTTTACTTTTTACTAGTTTTACTATTTTAAGCCCGTACTGTACTTTTTGACTATTTTACTTTACTTTACTTTTTACATTATACTGGGGTTTTACTCTTTACTTTATACTTTATTTTATACCTTACTTTTTACATATATACTTATATTATGTTGCACTTATACTTGTATTTGTACATATGACAACATATTAGTTAATAGACACTAGCTTGGTTGGACAGAGGCTTTTAGATACAGAACAGTCTTCATTTTATTGCATATTATAATGGTGCCAAAAAACAATGGCTACAGATATGCATACATTTCACTGGTTCTTAACCCCCCGTGTTCCAATTTCTTTTTTTAGCTTCAATACCTTTATTGAAGGGTTTTTTTTTTAAAGAGAAAGAGAACACAGATGGACAGCCATCTAGTCTGGTCTCAATTATTACATAGGACTTAAAGAAAAAAGCTAAAGAGATTAAATTAAAAGGATAGTATATCCTGTATATTGTGATTAAAAACTGTGATCCTTGAGGCATGCATATAATCCATGCATATAGCACCACAATACCAGTACCAAAATGTAGGTGGGCACATTGCAAATATATATATATATATATATATATATATATATATATATATATATATATATATATACTGTGGTATCACCCATAACAAAAAGACTCAGATTGAGCTAATAGCTAATAATGGGAAATGAGCTAATGCCTTTAAAGTAGCTCGTAAGCTGTGTCGGCAGGTGCTGGAGTAAAAAACCCTCAGGGCTGGGGCGCCCAAAATCAGGGTGTCCCACTGTGTGAAACCCCCAGGGGTATTTCCCAGGCTACAAGTACTGGGCACGGAGGGTGGGAGGAGGGTGCAGGGGGAAACCAAGAAGGGTTTTGTGCCCCTTTAAAGACTTTAATAACAATGCAACACTTAAAAGGGTTGATGTAAAAGAAAAAGTCAAAGGTCAGCCAGTAGACATGGTGGCTGCAGGGAGCACACACGCGTATATGTCACTTTCTTGGGAGAGTCTATAGAAGTTGGGTGTGCATATGTATACAGTGCACTTGTGAGTAGGCAGCTAGTAACAGTGTGATTACAGGGCATAGGAAAGGTAAGTGAATAGATCAGTTTTTCTATGCCCCTCATATTTTAGTAACAGAGACATATTTCCCCCATGTGCTAAGGCTGAATTGTAGAAACAAAGGTACAAATTAGGTCAAGTTATTAAACATATGGAGGAGGTGAGTTTGTAGGCTTGTCAAATCCTTAAATTATAGATTCAAAAGCCAAAAACAGCTCAGAGCCTGTTGCCCTGGTAAAGCATTAAATCAATGCCGTAGCAAACAATCAAATGCCTGTTTGAATGCCATCATAACATTCATAGGCTAGTATTCCTTTTCTGTAACTCTTTCAGCAGCAGTAGACAGGAGAACAGGCGGACCTTTATGCCGCAACGTTCAGCACCCCTCATTGGGAACAGCGACCCATAGGCCTGTTCATTAGCCAGGCAGTCACTAGAGGGAGCTAGCACCCAATAAATTGGAGAATACTGAAAGCAAAAGAGAAAAATAAGCACCACAATGATCCACTATGTCTGGGTGTCTGTTCATTTCAGCACGCTATATGCATTTTATATGTCTCTCTATGTGCACAGCTCAAATTTTGATTTAAGATTTGGATGTTGTTAGAGCCATCTAGGGTTTCTGAAACTACATTTCAGTATCATTAGTACATAACTCTGTATATTTTGTGCTGGTTTAAAAGATCTATTGCCCCTTACACCTTATTAAAGTGAATCAAAACCCAGCCCGATATTTCCGGGCCGATTGATTCCCTCCCCCTGGACATCCAAAATCGGGATGCCCCACTGTGTGAAACCCCCCAGGTTACCCCATACACTTACCTTGCTCCCCGGTCCAACAGCGCATGCACGAGCCACATCCCCGCTATCCCTCTAGCAGGGCGCGTGTCTGCGCCATGCATTTGTGAATGGCCGGCAAGGGCATGCTCCCTGTTAGAGAGAAGCGGGGGATGCGGCCGCCAGCGTGCTCGGAGCCGCTGGCCTTAGACAAAGGCTTAGATGATGTGACGTCAGCGGCTCTGAGCACGCTGATTAGACGAGCAGCTGCGCATTCGCTGTAAGACTGGGAAGAGGTGAGTTGCACTCAGCCTTCTGGGGGGTTTCACACAGTGGGGCACCCCCTTTCGTGTTGAAAGGACCAAAACCCAGGATAGTCAAAATGTGGGGTTTTGGTCCACTTTAAAGGCATTATCCAGCACACCCCTGCACACAGCATGTGGACCTACACTCTCATACACTATAAGGGTCGGCAAGAAGTGGTGCTTTGGCCACAAATTAGCGAATAATATCTGGACTGAAGGGATCAGTTTAGGGCTGGTGGCTACATTACAGGGCTGATAATGCTGGGTCAAGAGGAGGACCGTGTACATGGAATAGGCATTTTTATACCTACAGGTGCAAGGCTAAATCTAAAAAAAAA
This sequence comes from Gastrophryne carolinensis, assembly GCA_027917425.1. Classification (NCBI taxonomy): domain Eukaryota; kingdom Metazoa; phylum Chordata; class Amphibia; order Anura; family Microhylidae; genus Gastrophryne; species Gastrophryne carolinensis. Next base: position 223,097,247 of record CM051237.1, read on the forward strand.
CTGTCCTACCCTATTAAACCATAACTAATTAATTTCTGGAGTTGGGATTCTCTAGGCTAAGTGTAAATCCATGTTTCCTGCAACTGATTCACCTTGTGTTTCTGCAAAAAGCTACAATTGCATGTTTCTAGCTTCTTTTCTTTCACTAAACCTCCAGCATTTTTGACTTGACCACCTTTTTTATACTGAGGGGGTGGTCCACACAGTGCAGACACCAATCGTGTGTCTGCAGAGGGTATTGCATTAATTGCTCTGCTTTTCTGCTTCTTTTAATTATTTGAAAAGTAAGCTGCCAACAAAATCATGTTGCATACATTTTACTCATGCTGTCTGTCTGCTGTACAGTCACTTAAGAGCACCTCTTCTTATAGAGGTTAAATGTAACATTTTGGTAGTGCTTACACAGCCTAGAGGGAAATATGCCATAGGTTTAAACCAGACCAACAGCATTGGACAGTTGAAAAATAAAATTCCCCAAAATTCGTTTGCCCTGTCTGCATGCATGATGATGACTGAATCATTGTCAACACTTACATTTGCTCCTGAATCCACTCAAAGCTGGAAAATCAACTCTTCAATCTTGAAGCATCCCAGATACTTGTTTTCTTAGCTTCCCATAAGTGCTGCTGTCTGGATTTGGCACAATGCACAGCAGCAGGAAACCCAGAGGGCACTACCTCTTTGCAGGCTACCTGCAGCTCCATAGGAAGCCATTTGCTGGTAAAATTGACCACAGCAGCAGTTACAAAAAGGTAAATTAATCTATATGTAACATGCCCTGGGTAGAGATGCATATGGGTGCTGTTACTTGTAAGGGGGTTGCTCCAGTTTAAAACAGGAGATTTTAATTCAGCCACAACACTCCTCTGACACAGCAGAATGGTAGAAAGTAAAACTTGTTTGCTTGTATTTTACACCTACGTTCTTTAATAGTCATTCATCAGTTAAAAAAAAAACAACAACAAGTACAGTAACATAATCGAACATTTCTGTTTTCCAGATACCTACCTTGTCAAAATCCTGAAGTCAACATTTGGACCCAGCTGATAGGCTACCTGGTAAGGAGAAGTGCCCACTACTGTCTGAATGGCCCCAACAGAGGCAGCTCTGTCTATTTGGAACTTGGAAATCAGATCAAAGCCTGGAAGAGGAAATAGGAAAGTCAAGGAATAAACAGCTATCAGTGACTGGTATCCACAGGGGGCTCTGCAATCACTTGTCTCCACTTTTTAAACAAATACACAATTCAGTATATAAAGGAGGAAGGGGGAGCTGGGAAGTCATTAAGCAGCCTTTACGGCACGGCCTGGCCACATCAGACAGACTGTGCAGATGAAAATGTCAAAGTAAATAACACTTCTCAGTGAACGGGACTATCCTATAAACTAGAAAGAAGTAAGACCCTGGAGGATTGGGGGTCACCGTAACACATACCTGGGAGGTCGTCTTGTCCGCCATTAAGGGGAGGGCATTTGTGCTGTATACTGTTAAATTTTAGATTGAAAGGGAATCCTGTGGAGGCAAAATGTTGAAATGGGTTAGAAACAAACGTTAGCATCATTTAGCACTTCTCTGTGTTCCTTGGTTTTAAACAAATCTTTCTTAGTCCCTTAACCTTTTAAATGCCAGCTATATGAAATTCACTAAGCTGCCTCTGTCTGTTAAGTGGGAATTTCACGTTGCTGACATTTTCCACTGTTTGTGAGCAAAAAAAAAAACACTCACCTTTGATAATTTTTCAGTGCTCTTCTCTTTATCCCGGGGGCCTCCAATCCCCCCCTGGGGTCTGCAGTTGGCAGATAAAACCCATTCCGTGACCCCCCCCCCCCCCCCCGTTGGCTTCTGTCTTCGCAGGGAGGGATCATGTCATCGTGGTCACTCGTGGTATTATGTCATCTCACTGAACCAGTATAAAAATCCGCTTCCAGGAACGGGAGAGCAGGCACAAGCCAGGAGTGATCGGCAGGCATGGGGCAAGGGACTCTGATCCCTTTCCCTGTACTCGCCTTCTATCGATCACTTCCAGCTTTTTAAAGGTTTAACCCTTGATAAAGCACATAGTAGTATTTCATTTGAAAATATCATAACATTCTATTTTCGGTTTGGCGTGTCTACTGGGCAGGAGAGGGTATCTGTCAAAACATATGGGGTAGCGCTGTAATTGGGAGGAAAGGGGCCTTTACACTTAAATTGATTTTCTAGAAAAAAGTGACAAAGATATAACGTTTTCATTTTTTTTCATTTTTTATCCCTAAAATATTAAGAATACACTGAAAAAAGACATTTCATGTTAATGCCCAAACTAATTTTCCTGGAAATTCCCCAGATCGCCTAAGGCAACTCACCTCTTCCTGGTCTTACGGCGCGTCTAAGAGCAGCGGCTCCTAGCCTGCTGATGGCTGCATCCTCTGCTTCCCTCTTACAGGGTGCGTGCCCGTGCTGGCCATTTGCAAACGCCTGGCGTGGGCACACGCCCTGCTAGAAGGAGAGCGGGGATGCAGTTTGCTGCTTGTGCATGCGCCATTGGACCGGGAAGCAGGGTAATTGAATGGGGTGATTTGGGGGGTTTCACACAGTGGGGCATCCTGATTTTGGATGCCCTGAGGGGAATCGATCTTATAGATTCCTAGGCAGAACGGCATAGGTTTTGATACACTTTAAAAGCACCTGCAGGGCAAAAACAATCCTGGGATTTTACTATCCCCTGGCCAGACCATGATTGGCCCATGGCATTCCTGCCAAGTACCCCCACCCTCATATGCTTAAAGAGTGGTCAACGAGTGAGCTCCAATGCTAAGGCTATAGCATTGCAGGGACAGATCACAAGCGGTGTTGGCTATGGCTTCGGTGGTGCTAAAGTTTTAGTATTGTAAGATAATAAGGCAAGGGTGGGTATGGCCCCCCACAGACATGGTGTTGAAATTATAGCACTGGAGGTAAAACATGAGCTAGGTTTTATTCGCTGGGGGTTATAATGGTGCCAGGAACAGAAGAGCTGAGATGAAGATTAGAAAGCCAGGAATTGGATATGGGTTGTAGAAGCAGAAGCCCAGCTAGTGTCAAAGCAGTGCAGCCCAGCGGGAATTTCCCTTATTCACCCTATGGCCAATCCAGCCCTGTCTGCTTGCATGGAGATTTTATAGTCTATGTCTGAGCCTCATTCAGTGATTTAGCTGCCTAAACAACCCAACACATTTCTTAATTTGATCAGACATATTGTGTGTCTAAATAGAGGTATGATGTGGATGTGGCAGAAGCTGAGAAATGTGGCAAGGGTTTAGGGAAGAGATGGACCGGGCAATCGGGGGTTTCACAAGACAGCCCAATTCGGGATGCCCCATAAAAGAGGTAGATAAGAGTCTTATAGACTCGAGGGCGATATTGCTCCACTTTAAACCTAACCTGACCATGTAAGATAAACCATACTTTTTACTAAAACCCCTGAACGTCCATTGAAGTCTTAACTGTAATCTTCAATCTGTATTCAAAAGACCAATAGCAAGAAAATTGGTCCAATGATAAAAATCTAAAGAAATATGCTATATAGCTAGATGGTAAAAGCTCAACTCTAATGGTTTTCTCCTGAGCCAGCCTGTGCTGGAAAACCAGCTTATCGCCACGGCAATTTTTCTGATGTTTTTTGATGCCTTTACCCATCATGCAATATTTTAGGCATTTTTAGAGTAGTTAATGCTGCTGCTCCCCACAGACTAGCTCAGGAGACACGCATTGGAATAGAATATATGACCGCTGTAAAAGTTGAAAGGTATGCCCGAAAGACTGTCACTTCCGGATTTCATTCCTGCTAGGAGTTAAAAATACACAAGCGGGATTTGTTTTACATTTAGGGTGTATGAGTAGCTCCCCCTCTCATTATGAAGCATGATTATAACTACCTTTTTAATCAGTGATTTCGCAGTACAGTTCCACTAACCTTTTCCTAACATTGAAATAAAGTTCGATCATTTTAGTCAATCCTTTATGTCTAAGCTTTATTCATAACTCGTTACGTTTAAATTCAACCCTGCCATTTGCCCCTGCAATATTATTCCTTGTTATTATATTATTCCATTAAAACAAGGACTAAGATTAGATTAAATATTTCTAAATCCAATTCAGAGCTGAAATATATGGTCTCAAAAAAAGGGTAAAGCCTGGTTTAGGTCAGCATCTTAAAAAAAGTTTTAATAGTTGAACATCTGGCCAATTACCGGTAATCATTGTTAAAGTGGGTAGGAAACTGCAGCTTCTATTCCTCTAATTACATGTTTTTTTACACAATTTAAAAAAAAGGTGGATTTTACAAGGGTTTATTATATTCCACATGTAAACAATCATCCCATTTTAGAAGTATATGGTTTCTCAGCATTGCAGTTAAATAATCCTCCAGAGTGAAGTGGAGTCAGTTCTTTGCAATGTGTACAGTTTGAGGCCGCCCCTAAAAGGAACAAGCCTCACTGTATGGCCATTATTTTCTTTAGGGGCACAGTATACTGTCGTCACATAAGAGCAATCATATGGTAACCACATCTATTACAGCATAGTGCTGAGGCCCGTCATCTTCCGGTAAGTATCTTCATCTTTACTGCAAGGAATGTCTGGCCGGATTTGAGGCTTTGCTGCACACAGGCTGTGGTTTATTGACATTAACAAGAGCTCGAGGGGGGAGATCAAATAAGCGACCACTTTAATTTAAACACTCAATGGTCTGCTTTTCTGAAAGCAGCTGCTATGAGCAGGAAAAATAAACATTTTTCTTTACAAACCAGCTCAATGGTCTCCAAAAAGTCAGTTTGGAAAATGTTCTTCGAGTCTGGTTTGTGAGTGAAGGGGATTGGGTTGTGGTCTCTGGACAGAGCACCCAGAATCACACAGAGAGCTCTTTCTAGCCCGCAGGGCCAGGCTACTCAGTTCTTTCCTTTAAACAACATTCCCTGAGCAAAAACACCTTTCAGTCCTAACGCGACATGTACTGTATCTGCAATTACAGCAACTTGGACACCTTCCAGCCATGTAGGATCAAAGAGCAATTCATGGCAACTCTAGGGAGCTCCACCTAGTAGATGGCTGTAGGAAGCTCGGAGATGCTGGAAAGCTTAGTACTATGAAACAGAGAGCTACATTGCAATGTATAGTCACTTATAGAGACCTGCAATGCTTTTCACACAAGCCACAGCAAACAAAACTTCCACTCTCATACTCACAATACAATATGCTCCATACACTTACTTGTATAATGCTGTATGGTAGCCGACACCAAGGCTCCCAGCAGGCTGACCACATACAAGGCAAGTGGAAGTCTCCTGTTGAAAGAAAAACTTTGTTAAGTAGCACATAGTCATTAGCAGCATGTACTTAATGCTTTGTATCCCCCGATACCCTCAATGTGTGATCTGCTGCTTTTTAGATGACAGTTGACAGATAACAACCTGTGTGTTAGAGTCACACATATCTGTCATTTGTTGGCCTTCTCTCCCTTACGCTAGTAGGGCTATTGTACTTACCAGGTGCCCTTCATGATTCCTTTCAGGCTGGCATTAGATCCCCGGTATCCTAAGGCACTAGACTTTTCATGAGCAATCTAATTATTTATAGGGTGTCTAATTCTCTGGTGCTCCAGCTACCAATCAGGAGAGGGCTGCTTAGCATAGGGCTCCACCTCTGCAGCTATTTGCATGTTTACAGTGTGCCTGTGTGTGTGGATGGGCTGCTCCTGGAGGAGGCTCACTAAGGGGTCTGCCAGGGGGCTGTGCTGAGAGGTGGGCATACCAGTTAACTACAGAGCTGACTATATGCTACAGGTCTGGGAAATATTAACATCATGCCTGCACAGCCAGCTCGCTAACACACTAGGAAAAACAATACTATTTCTAGTTATATAGCTATTCATTTGTAACCTGTTTGCAATTATTCCGTATGGGTATTGGTCTGGCTTTCTGCACAGATGTCTGTAAATTACCAAGGTCTGCCCCACACTTTACAAAGGATAGTTTACCTACTTGAAATCTAATCAGGTGATTGCATGTTTGATGTACCGTGTTTCTTACCTGACCACCATCAATCACAGCATCCAGAGCATGCCCACTCCAATGACTGCAATATAGGGGGGGCATGTCAAGGCCTAGCAGCGCCCCCATTGCTTTAATTTAAAGGAGCATGTCCATGTCAATGTGATCGATGGTGGGGGGTAGCCTGCCATCCTAAAAGCAGATGTGACTGATGCAGGTCCAGGCTTAGGATGGCACCCCTCCCCCCAAAAAATATTCAGATTCCCAATTTGGGATGCCTGGTTGTGAGGTCCCCCCGACCCCCCCCCCCCCCGGTTTATCCTGTACTCACCTTGATCCGGTGACACATGTGCTGGGCCTCTGCTGGCATTTCTTGCATGTACCTGCACCAGGCATATTGAAATGGCTGGCCAGGTGCCCGTCAACTAAAATACTAAAATAAATACCCAACCCTGGGGCATCCCAGCTGTGTCGCCCATTATACATACCTCACCATTTATCCCATGGTGAATGTGCGGCCAGTAATAGCATCTGGTCTGTGCATGCCTGCACCCACTGCAACTGTACATCTGGCATGGCTGAACATAGCATTGGTAGGATGTAGGAGATTCCACCATTCAGCTTTCTTAGCCGCTTATTTATATGCATGGACAAAAAAGCTGATTGGAGAGAATCTGTGTCTATGCTTTGGGATTGCTGGTAAGCCATGTATAATAGGTGACTGGCAGCAGTTCCAAACAGCGGGGCACACCAGATCAGGATGCCTTAGGATTATGACCAAAACCCAGTATAAGTACTTTAGTGATAATTGGAAGCGAGCCTGCACAGAATGAACCAAGGGATTTCACACACAAGGGCATCCCAGTTCAGGACACCCTTGTAAAGCAGCCCAAAACTCAGGGGGGTGAAATTTTGTGGTTTTGACCTGCTTTAACATTTCCAGTTCTTTACCTGCCTCACACACAGACCAGTCACATGAATGAAGCTTGCAATCATCTGAAGTGAATTCAGACAGAGAGCAGTCACTTAACATGTCGCACTCGCATCATGTGAAGGGTTAATGTCTGCAGCCCCCTGTATAAGTAACACACACAATCACACACTTACTGTTTATCAGTTTAGTCTCCAGAAGGTAGAAAATCAACCTTTCAAAGTCTCACTCTCTCCACATCTTCAACATCAAAACTGCAGTGCTCGGAGGGTGACGGCCATCTTCTTGTAGCCTAAATCAAGCAGGTGCCTTGGAAGACAAATACAGTATCTACACTGCAGGCAGCCATCCTCCAGTGGGTATGCATTCTGCACTGCGGAAATTAGTGGTCTGTAATACAGATCGTCCTGGGAGTTTCCAGAGTTCAGGCAGCTGTACTGGCTCCCCCTGGAGGCAGACTGGAGTGGCCATTCCACCTGCCCACAAAGGCGGGCCCTGGACTGATGACCTGGAGTGATCCTCTGCAGGGGACTAAAGGTGAGTATAGATTAATTATTAGGGAACAGGCAGAAACCCTCTGGGTAAAGTTTCAACTTCCTTGTGACCTTTCTGGTCTTAACCTACTAAGGGTTTAACTACAGAGGGTGCAGAAGCAGCACCTGCATCAAGGCCCATGAGGTCAGGGAGCTCTACTATTGCTCCTCCACCTTATTCATCCAATTTGTTTTCACATGGCATCTTGTAGAGCAAGAAAGTGCCTTTTTTAAATCCTTTTTATTTATAGTAGTTTTTCATACATAACAAGGGTGGACCTGCAAATCCTGCAATATGTTACAATATTGCCAAATACACAGTGTGTAGCCATAGTTGTAGCATATACTCTGAATTCAATTGAGGAATGTGATCAGCCCGAATTTGCATCTTAACCTTCTAAGGCACCGCTTGGATTGTATACTGGTGATCAGAGTTCAGGAGCCTGTGATTTCATAGATGATGTTGGTCGGCTACTGTATTCCGAGGGATTGTTTTGTCATACGTCCAGCAGACATGAAAGACATTGCCTACAGCTCGCTCACATCTCCAAAAGAATTGGGGGAGTTCCAGGGAACATGGAGTACAATTTTGAAGGCATACAGTACCACCTTGAGAGGTACTTATAGTTTAGTTTTTGGGTTTCAGTGGAGATTGAGGAAGCGCCATTTTTTTTTGTTGTTTCAGTGATTAGTAGTCTAATTGTATCCAATGTATTTACATATTGGCTTCTATGGGCTAAATGTGACAGTAAAAAGGTTACTGCATGGGCAATGCTGGACTGGAGTGATCCTATTTAAACACTAGTCTGTACACTACAGAACATTTACAACTAAGTTTAAGAGGCCGATTCAGTAATAGCGCCAGGTAGCGACAGATGAGCGCCAGTAGCGTGATTTTTAGGGATGAGCGAATCGATCCGGACGAACCCGGATTCGATCCGAATTTCAGGAAAAATTCGATTCGGATCGAATCCGAATTTCCCCGCGATTCGATCACTCGAAGTTTTCCTTTAACATCCATTCATTTACATTACAGGCATTCTAAGATGGCGGGCGGGACATGTCTGGACATGTATCCCGCGCCAGTGCAAGCTGGGGCAGTCACATGCAGCCTATCAGCAGCCAGCAAGCCCGGTGACGTCACACAGCGGTATTTAACGGCGGCCATCTTGCTTTTCCTCATTTCTCTATTGCATTCGTGACAGACAGACAGAACGCTGTGTAGCTGAGGCAGTTAGACAGGCTGGAGACAGGGACAGACAGGGACAGGCTGGAGACAGGCAGGAGACAGGCAGGAGACAGACAGGAGACAGACAGAAAGCCAGGGAAAGGTAGGAAAAACGGAGCTGGCTGACAGGGAGATTTTTTTTTTTTCATCCAGCCTTTGTTAGCGTTTTCAGGCTGCTTATAGTAACTAACTGTGCATATATACTGAACTGATCTTAAGTCTGCTGTGAGGCATCCCATTCTGTGACTAAAGCAGCCTCTGTTTAAGACCATATAAGCATTTGCTCTTATCATATTTGAAATTAGGCCTGATAAAGACACTTTTGCTGGCCAAAGCACTACTGTACCCTGGCAGCTCGATTCCTGCCCGGGGCATCCCATTCTGTGACTAAAGCAGCCTCTGTTTAAGACCATATAAGCATTTGCTCTAATCATATTTGAAATTAGGCCTGATAAAGACACTTTTGCTGGCCAAAGCACTACTGTACCCTGGCAGCTCGATTCCTGCCCGGGGCATCCCATTCTGTGACTAAAGCAGCCTCTGTTTAAGACCATATAAGCATTTGCTCTTATCATATTTGAAATTAGGCCTGATAAAGACACTTTTGCTGGCCAAAGCACTACTGTACCCTGGCAGCTCGATTCCTGCCCGGGGCATCCCATTCTGTGACTAAAGCAGCCTCTGTTTAAGACCATATAAGCATTTGCTCTAATCATATTTGAAATTAGGCCTGATAAAGACACTTTTGCTGGCCAAAGCACTACTGTACCCTGGCAGCTCGATTCCTGCCCGGGGCATCCCATTCTGTGACTAAAGCAGCCTCTGTTTAAGACCATATAAGCATTTGCTCTAATCATATTTGAAATTAGGCCTGATAAAGACACTTTTGCTGGCCAAAGCACTACTGTACCCTGGCAGCTCGATTCCTGCCCGGGGCATCCCATTCTGTGACTAAAGCAGCCTCTGTTTAAGACCATATAAGCATTTGCTCTTATCATATTTGAAATTAGGCCTGATAAAGACACTTTTGCTGGCCAAAGCACTACTGTACCCTGGCAGCTCGATTCCTGCCCGGGGCATCCCATTCTGTGACTAAAGCAGCCTCTGTTTAAGACCATATAAGCATTTGCTCTAATCATATTTGAAATTAGGCCTGATAAAGACACTTTTGCTGGCCAAAGCACTACTGTACCCTGGCAGCTCGATTCCTGCCCGGGGCATCCCATTCTGTGACTAAAGCAGCCTCTGTTTAAGACCATATAAGCATTTGCTCTTATCATATTTGAAATTAGGCCTGATAAAGACACTTTTGCTGGCCAAAGCACTACTGTACCCTGGCAGCTCGATTCCTGCCCGGGGCATCCCATTCTGTGACTAAAGCAGCCTCTGTTTAAGACCATATAAGCATTTGCTCTAATCATATTTGAAATTAGGCCTGATAAAGACACTTTTGCTGGCCAAAGCACTACTGTACCCTGCCAGCTCGATTCCTGCCCGGGGCATCCCATTCTGTGACTAAAGCAGCCTCTGTTTAAGACCATATAAGCATTTGCTCTTATCATATTTGAAATTAGGCCTGATAAAGACACTTTTGCTGGCCAAAGCACTACTGTACCCTGGCAGCTCGATTCCTGCCCGGGGCATCCCATTCTGTGACTAAAGCAGCCTCTGTTTAAGACCATATAAGCATTTGCTCTAATCATATTTGAAATTAGGCCTGATAAAGACACTTTTGCTGGCCAAAGCACTACTGTACCCTGCCAGCTCGATTCCTGCCCGGGGCATCCCATTCTGTGACTAAAGCAGCCTCTGTTTAAGACCATATAAGCATTTGCTCTTATCATATTTGAAATTAGGCCTGATAAAGACACTTTTGCTGGCCAAAGCACTACTGTACCCTGGCAGCTCGATTCCTGCCCGGGGCATCCCATTCTGTGACTAAAGCAGCCTCTGTTTAAGACCATATAAGCATTTGCTCTAATCATATTTGAAATTAGGCCTGATAAAGACACTTTTGCTGGCCAAAGCACTACTGTACCCTGCCAGCTCGATTCCTGCCCGGGGCATCCCATTCTGTGACTAAAGCAGCCTCTGTTTAAGACCATATAAGCATTTGCTCTTATCATATTTGAAATTAGGCCTGATAAAGACACTTTTGCTGGCCAAAGCACTACTGTACCCTGGCAGCTCGATTCCTGCCCGGGGCATCCCATTCTGTGACTAAAGCAGCCTCTGTTTAAGACCATATAAGCATTTGCTCTAATCATATTTGAAATTAGGCCTGATAAAGACACTTTTGCTGGCCAAAGCACTACTGTACCCTGGCAGCTCGATTCCTGCCCGGGGCATCCCATTCTGTGACTAAAGCAGCCTCTGTTTAAGACCATATAAGCATTTGCTCTTATCATATTTGAAATTAGGCCTGATAAAGACACTTTTGCTGGCCAAAGCACTACTGTACCCTGGCAGCTCGATTCCTGCCCGGGGCATCCCATTCTGTGACTAAAGCAGCCTCTGTTTAAGACCATATAAGCATTTGCTCTAATCATATTTGAAATTAGGCCTGATAAAGACACTTTTGCTGGCCAAAGCACTACTGTACCCTGGCAGCTCGATTCCTGCCCGGGGCATCCCATTCTGTGACTAAAGCAGCCTCTGTTTAAGACCATATAAGCATTTGCTCTAATCATATTTGAAATTAGGCCTGATAAAGACACTTTTGCTGGCCAAAGCACTACTGTACCCTGGCAGCTCGATTCCTGCCCGGGGCATCCCATTCTGTGACTAAAGCAGCCTCTGTTTAAGACCATATAAGCATTTGCTCTTATCATATTTGAAATTAGGCCTGATAAAGACACTTTTGCTGGCCAAAGCACTACTGTACCCTGGCAGCTCGATTCCTGCCCGGGGCATCCCATTCTGTGACTAAAGCAGCCTCTGTTTAAGACCATATAAGCATTTGCTCTTATCATATTTGAAATTAGGCCTGATAAAGACACTTTTGCTGGCCAAAGCACTACTGTACCCTGGCAGCTCGATTCCTGCCCGGGGCATCCCATTCTGTGACTAAAGCAGCCTCTGTTTAAGACCATATAAGCATTTGCTCTAATCATATTTGAAATTAGGCCTGATAAAGACACTTTTGCTGGCCAAAGCACTACTGTACCCTGGCAGCTCGATTCCTGCCCGGGGCATCCCATTCTGTGACTAAAGCAGCCTCTGTTTAAGACCATATAAGCATTTGCTCTAATCATATTTGAAATTAGGCCTGATAAAGACACTTTTGCTGGCCAAAGCACTACTGTACCCTGGCAGCTCGATTCCTGCCCGGGGCATCCCATTCTGTGACTAAAGCAGCCTCTGTTTAAGACCATATAAGCATTTGCTCTTATCATATTTGAAATTAGGCCTGATAAAGACACTTTTGCTGGCCAAAGCACTACTGTACCCTGGCAGCTCGATTCCTGCCCGGGGCATCCCATTCTGTGACTAAAGCAGCCTCTGTTTAAGACCATATAAGCATTTGCTCTAATCATATTTGAAATTAGGCCTGATAAAGACACTTTTGCTGGCCAAAGCACTACTGTACCCTGGCAGCTCGATTCCTGCCCGGGGCATCCCATTCTGTGACTAAAGCAGCCTCTGTTTAAGACCATATAAGCATTTGCTCTAATCATATTTGAAATTAGGCCTGATAAAGACACTTTTGCTGGCCAAAGCACTACTGTACCCTGGCAGCTCGATTCCTGCCCGGGGCATCCCATTCTGTGACTAAAGCAGCCTCTGTTTAAGACCATATAAGCATTTGCTCTTATCATATTTGAAATTAGGCCTGATAAAGACACTTTTGCTGGCCAAAGCACTACTGTACCCTGGCAGCTCGATTCCTGCCCGGGGCATCCCATTCTGTGACTAAAGCAGCCTCTGTTTAAGACCATATAAGCATTTGCTCTAATCATATTTGAAATTAGGCCTGATAAAGACACTTTTGCTGGCCAAAGCACTACTGTACCCTGGCAGCTCGATTCCTGCCCGGGGCATCCCATTCTGTGACTAAAGCAGCCTCTGTTTAAGACCATATAAGCATTTGCTCTAATCATATTTGAAATTAGGCCTGATAAAGACACTTTTGCTGGCCAAAGCACTACTGTACCCTGCCAGCTCGATTCCTGCCCGGGGCATCCCATTCTGTGACTAAAGCAGCCTCTGTTTAAGACCATATAAGCATTTGCTCTAATCATATTTGAAATTAGGCCTGATAAAGACACTTTTGCTGGCCAAAGCACTACTGTACCCTGCCAGCTCGATTCCTGCCCGGGGCATCCCATTCTGTGACTAAAGCAGCCTCTGTTTAAGACCATATAAGCATTTGCTCTTATCATATTTGAAATTAGGCCTGATAAAGACACTTTTGCTGGCCAAAGCACTACTGTACCCTGGCAGCTCGATTCCTGCCCGGGGCATCCCATTCTGTGACTAAAGCAGCCTCTGTTTAAGACCATATAAGCATTTGCTCTAATCATATTTGAAATTAGGCCTGATAAAGACACTTTTGCTGGCCAAAGCACTACTGTACCCTGGCAGCTCGATTCCTGCCCGGGGCATCCCATTCTGTGACTAAAGCAGCCTCTGTTTAAGACCATATAAGCATTTGCTCTTATCATATTTGAAATTAGGCCTGATAAAGACACTTTTGCTGGCCAAAGCACTACTGTACCCTGGCAGCTCGATTCCTGCCCGGGGCATCCCATTCTGTGACTAAAGCAGCCTCTGTTTAAGACCATATAAGCATTTGCTCTAATCATATTTGAAATTAGGCCTGATAAAGACACTTTTGCTGGCCAAAGCACTACTGTACCCTGGCAGCTCGATTCCTGCCCGGGGCATCCCATTCTGTGACTAAAGCAGCCTCTGTTTAAGACCATATAAGCATTTGCTCTAATCATATTTGAAATTAGGCCTGATAAAGACACTTTTGCTGGCCAAAGCACTACTGTACCCTGGCAGCTCGATTCCTGCCCGGGGCATCCCATTCTGTGACTAAAGCAGCCTCTGTTTAAGACCATATAAGCATTTGCTCTTATCATATTTGAAATTAGGCCTGATAAAGACACTTTTGCTGGCCAAAGCACTACTGTACCCTGGCAGCTCGATTCCTGCCCGGGGCATCCCATTCTGTGACTAAAGCAGCCTCTGTTTAAGACCATATAAGCATTTGCTCTAATCATATTTGAAATTAGGCCTGATAAAGACACTTTTGCTGGCCAAAGCACTACTGTACCCTGGCAGCTCGATTCCTGCCCGGGGCATCCCATTCTGTGACTAAAGCAGCCTCTGTTTAAGACCATATAAGCATTTGCTCTTATCATATTTGAAATTAGGCCTGATAAAGACACTTTTGCTGGCCAAAGCACTACTGTACCCTGGCAGCTCGATTCCTGCCCGGGGCATCCCATTCTGTGACTAAAGCAGCCTCTGTTTAAGACCATATAAGCATTTGCTCTAATCATATTTGAAATTAGGCCTGATAAAGACACTTTTGCTGGCCAAAGCACTACTGTACCCTGGCAGCTCGATTCCTGCCCGGGGCATCCCATTCTGTGACTAAAGCAGCCTCTGTTTAAGACCATATAAGCATTTGCTCTAATCATATTTGAAATTAGGCCTGATAAAGACACTTTTGCTGGCCAAAGCACTACTGTACCCTGGCAGCTCGATTCCTGCCCGGGGCATCCCATTCTGTGACTAAAGCAGCCTCTGTTTAAGACCATATAAGCATTTGCTCTTATCATATTTGAAATTAGGCCTGATAAAGACACTTTTGCTGGCCAAAGCACTACTGTACCCTGGCAGCTCGATTCCTGCCCGGGGCATCCCATTCTGTGACTAAAGCAGCCTCTGTTTAAGACCATATAAGCATTTGCTCTAATCATATTTGAAATTAGGCCTGATAAAGACACTTTTGCTGGCCAAAGCACTACTGTACCCTGGCAGCTCGATTCCTGCCCGGGGCATCCCATTCTGTGACTAAAGCAGCCTCTGTTTAAGACCATATAAGCATTTGCTCTTATCATATTTGAAATTAGGCCTGATAAAGACACTTTTGCTGGCCAAAGCACTACTGTACCCTGGCAGCTCGATTCCTGCCCGGGGCATCCCATTCTGTGACTAAAGCAGCCTCTGTTTAAGACCATATAAGCATTTGCTCTAATCATATTTGAAATTAGGCCTGATAAAGACACTTTTGCTGGCCAAAGCACTACTGTACCCTGGCAGCTCGATTCCTGCCCGGGGCATCCCATTCTGTGACTAAAGCAGCCTCTGTTTAAGACCATATAAGCATTTGCTCTAATCATATTTGAAATTAGGCCTGATAAAGACAATTTTGCTGGCCAAAGCACTACTGTACCCTGGCAGCTCGATTCCTGCCCGGGGCATCCCATTCTGTGACTAAAGCAGCCTCTGTTTAAGACCATATAAGCATTTGCTCTTATCATATTTGAAATTAGGCCTGATAAAGACACTTTTGCTGGCCAAAGCACTACTGTACCCTGGCAGCTCGATTCCTGCCCGGGGCATCCCATTCTGTGACTAAAGCAGCCTCTGTTTAAGACCATATAAGCATTTGCTCTAATCATATTTGAAATTAGGCCTGATAAAGACACTTTTGCTGGCCAAAGCACTACTGTACCCTGGCAGCTCGATTCCTGCCCGGGGCATCCCATTCTGTGACTAAAGCAGCCTCTGTTTAAGACCATATAAGCATTTGCTCTTATCATATTTGAAATTAGGCCTGATAAAGACACTTTTGCTGGCCAAAGCACTACTGTACCCTGGCAGCTCGATTCCTGCCCGGGGCATCCCATTCTGTGACTAAAGCAGCCTCTGTTTAAGACCATATAAGCATTTGCTCTAATCATATTTGAAATTAGGCCTGATAAAGACACTTTTGCTGGCCAAAGCACTACTGTACCCTGGCAGCTCGATTCCTGCCCGGGGCATCCCATTCTGTGACTAAAGCAGCCTCTGTTTAAGACCATATAAGCATTTGCTCTAATCATATTTGAAATTAGGCCTGATAAAGACACTTTTGCTGGCCAAAGCACTACTGTACCCTGCCAGCTCGATTCCTGCCCGGGGCATCCCATTCTGTGACTAAAGCAGCCTCTGTTTAAGACCATATAAGCATTTGCTCTAATCATATTTGAAATTAGGCCTGATAAAGACACTTTTGCTGGCCAAAGCACTACTGTACCCTGCCAGCTCGATTCCTGCCCGGGGCATCCCATTCTGTGACTAAAGCAGCCTCTGTTTAAGACCATATAAGCATTTGCTCTTATCATATTTGAAATTAGGCCTGATAAAGACACTTTTGCTGGCCAAAGCACTACTGTACCCTGGCAGCTCGATTCCTGCCCGGGGCATCCCATTCTGTGACTAAAGCAGCCTCTGTTTAAGACCATATAAGCATTTGCTCTAATCATATTTGAAATTAGGCCTGATAAAGACACTTTTGCTGGCCAAAGCACTACTGTACCCTGGCAGCTCGATTCCTGCCCGGGGCATCCCATTCTGTGACTAAAGCAGCCTCTGTTTAAGACCATATAAGCATTTGCTCTTATCATATTTGAAATTAGGCCTGATAAAGACACTTTTGCTGGCCAAAGCACTACTGTACCCTGGCAGCTCGATTCCTGCCCGGGGCATCCCATTCTGTGACTAAAGCAGCCTCTGTTTAAGACCATATAAGCATTTGCTCTAATCATATTTGAAATTAGGCCTGATAAAGACACTTTTGCTGGCCAAAGCACTACTGTACCCTGGCAGCTCGATTCCTGCCCGGGGCATCCCATTCTGTGACTAAAGCAGCCTCTGTTTAAGACCATATAAGCATTTGCTCTAATCATATTTGAAATTAGGCCTGATAAAGACACTTTTGCTGGCCAAAGCACTACTGTACCCTGGCAGCTCGATTCCTGCCCGGGGCATCCCATTCTGTGACTAAAGCAGCCTCTGTTTAAGACCATATAAGCATTTGCTCTTATCATATTTGAAATTAGGCCTGATAAAGACACTTTTGCTGGCCAAAGCACTACTGTACCCTGGCAGCTCGATTCCTGCCCGGGGCATCCCATTCTGTGACTAAAGCAGCCTCTGTTTAAGACCATATAAGCATTTGCTCTAATCATATTTGAAATTAGGCCTGATAAAGACACTTTTGCTGGCCAAAGCACTACTGTACCCTGGCAGCTCGATTCCTGCCCGGGGCATCCCATTCTGTGACTAAAGCAGCCTCTGTTTAAGACCATATAAGCATTTGCTCTTATCATATTTGAAATTAGGCCTGATAAAGACACTTTTGCTGGCCAAAGCACTACTGTACCCTGGCAGCTCGATTCCTGCCCGGGGCATCCCATTCTGTGACTAAAGCAGCCTCTGTTTAAGACCATATAAGCATTTGCTCTAATCATATTTGAAATTAGGCCTGATAAAGACACTTTTGCTGGCCAAAGCACTACTGTACCCTGGCAGCTCGATTCCTGCCCGGGGCATCCCATTCTGTGACTAAAGCAGCCTCTGTTTAAGACCATATAAGCATTTGCTCTTATCATATTTGAAATTAGGCCTGATAAAGACACTTTTGCTGGCCAAAGCACTACTGTACCCTGGCAGCTCGATTCCTGCTCGGGGCATCCCATTCTGTGACTAAAGCAGCCTCTGTTTAAGACCATATAAGCATTTGCTCTTATTATATTTATATTATAAGACACTTTTGCTGGGCATAGGCTTACTGCTGCCTGCCAGGTGCACTTCTGTTGAGGCATCCCATTCTGTAACATAGCATACCCCTCTTTATTTACACTAAGCAGCTCTCTTATTTACACTAAGCAGGCCTGTTGGAGGCTGAGTGTTACTGCTCACTTTTGGTGTGCATTATATTCTGTTTCATATAGACCCACCGCTGCCCGGGGTTTTTTTAAATATCACCTACTACCACGCCAGTTAGACTATGTCGGGCAGACAAGTGCCTGGAAGTGAAAAGAGGAGTGGCAGAGGCCAAGATTCCGCAGGAAGAGCTCGCATCAGACTGGGGGCCAGTAGCAGCAGGAGTCACGCTGAGAGACCTAATCTGCCAGTATCTGCTAGCGGTCGGGTCTCCACCAGTAACGCATCTGCCGTGGTAGATTGGTTGACGCGCTCATCAACAACATCATCACAACTTACGTCTGAGACCCCCAGTCTAGGGTCGGTAGGTTCCTCTGACACAACCCTGAGTTGGCATGCCCCGAGAGCAGTCCCTGTCCTCCCATTGCCTCTGGCCTACGCCGTTCCCTCCCCCAGCGACGTATCCTATGCTTTGGGTTCAGCTCCACTCTTTAGTGAGGAGGACGATCAGATACAGGAGGACAGTCAGCAGCTACTGCCCAGCCAAGAAATGGAGGTGGCTTCTTTAGCTAGGCAGACAAATAGTGATGTGGACAGTGTCGTGGGTGCTGCGAGCGTTCCAGCTCCTGCGCCAGACACTGTTGACGAATCCACGAACATCAGTGACGTACAGCCACAACCCGGTGATGATGATGATGATGACGATGAAGCCGATCGCACTTGGGAGCCGGGTGATGAAGGGGCTTCATCGTCATCATCAGGAGAAGAGGGGTGCAGGTTGCCCCGGAGTCAGCAGCTGAGGCAGCAAAGTGGTAGCAGTCAGCATGGGGGCACAATTCCAAAGGCTGGAGCCGGCCGGGGCCGGGGCCGGGGTAGAGCACCTGCTGTGCGGCAGTCTACCTTATCGGGAGGTAGTGGAGCAGGGGTTCCTGGAGTTGGCAACAGCAGCAGTGAATCAGTGAGGCCAGGGGGTGGGAAAAGTAGCTACTCGGCAGTGTGGCAGTTTTTCCTGAGGCATCCGCAGGAGGGTAACATGGCCACATGCAAGATATGTAGGCAAAAGGTGAAGCGTGGCCAGGGTCCAAATGTTGGCACCACGGCCCTGCGTCAACATATGATGCGTCACCATAAAACGACCTGGGAGAACCGAGGCTCCCAAGGGGTGGTCCAGTCTGCTTCCTCACCAAGTGAGCTCCCAATTTCTGCCAGCCAAGGCTCCAGCACCTCAGCCGAAGGCAGCTGTGCGTCATACCCATCCTCTGTCGCTCCTGCTCCTCCTCCTCCTCCTCCAAGTCATGCATCCCGCCAGCAATCCATCAGCGAAGCCATGTCCAAGAGACAGCAGTATGCGCCCACTCATCCTACGGCGCAGAAGCTGAATGTGCTCCTGTCCAAGTTGCTGGTGCTGCAGTCGCTCCCTTTTCAGGTGGTGGAATCTGCACCTTTCAGAGAACTGATGGCTTGTGCCGAGCCGAGGTGGAGAGTCCCAAGCCGTCATTTCTTTGCCAAGAAGGCAGTACCAGCGCTGCACACTTTTGTTGAACAGAAGGTGGGCCAGTCCTTGAGCCTGTCGGTGTGTAGCAAAATACATGGCAGCGCCGACATCTGGAGCTGTAACTACGGTCAGGGGCAGTACATGTCGTTTACGGCCCACTGGGTGAATGTGGTCCCTTTGCAGCAGCAACTTGGACAGGTCACGCCGCTTCGGCCTCCGCGCTCTCTGCCCATTGGGCCTGTGACACCGTGCGACTCGGCCTCCTCATCCTCCGCCATCTCCTCACCCTCCACTGTAGGCTCAAGTCTCAGTGCCCCTCCAGTCTACCATGTGTGCAGGGCACGGAGGTGTCACGCAGTGCTTCACATGGTTTGTCTTGGCGAACGGAGTCACACAGGGGAGGAACTGCTTAAATGTATTCATCAGGAAATCCAAACATGGCTTACTCCGAGAAAACTTAAAATGGGAATCATGGTTACCGACAATGGGAAGAACATTTTGTCTGCGCTGCGCCAAGGAAGCCTGACCCATGCCCCCTGCATGGCTCACGTCTTCAATCTGGTTGTCAAGCGGTTTCTGAAGTGTTCCCCCCATCTGCAGGACATCCTAACAACTTCACGGAAACTTTGCATGCACTTCAGCCACTCCTACACTGCCAAACACACCCTTCTTGAGCTACAGCGTCAGAATGGTATCCCCCAACATAGTCTGATTTGCGATGTTTCCACCCGTTGGAATTCCACCCTTCACATGTTGGACCGATTATATGAACAGAGAAAAGCCATCACGGATTTCCTGATGATCCAAGCAGATAGGGGGACTCCCCTGTGTAACTTCAATGTCAACCAGTGGCAGCTCATACGTGACACCTGCCGTTTGCTCAGGCCCTTTGAGGAAGCCACTTTATTTGTCAGTCGGCAGGATTACGGGATGAACGACGTGATTCCACTGCTTCATGTACTACAGCACATGTTGGAAACCATGGCTGGTCAGGGCACTGGAGACATGGCGTTTACATCTTACGGCCACATGAACCCCCTTGGAGCTGAACTGGAGGAGGAGGAGGAGGAAGAGGAGGAGGA
The DNA here is from genome assembly GCA_027917425.1 of Gastrophryne carolinensis. Taxonomy (NCBI): domain Eukaryota; kingdom Metazoa; phylum Chordata; class Amphibia; order Anura; family Microhylidae; genus Gastrophryne; species Gastrophryne carolinensis. The sequence goes on from CM051237.1 coordinate 223,117,410, forward strand.
GGAGTTGCCCAGCGAAACACAGTTTAGGCTTGGCGAAATGGCTGGTTTATCTAGTCAGCGGACAGGAGAGGAGGAGCAGGAGCAGCCAGAGGAGCTAGAGGTTTTTGAGGAAGGAGAGACAGAGGACCCGGGCACACCGTGGCAGTATGCAGTGGAGATGGAGACAGGTAGTCCATCCGAGTCACTTGCGCAAATGGCACGAAGCATGCTCACGTGCTTGCGTAGTGACCCCAGAATTGTTTCCATCTGTCGGCGGGATGACTTCTGGCTGTCCACCTTATTGGACCCTCGCTTCCGGCACAAAATGGGGGCATTTTTTAAACCCACCGAGAGGGAGGACAAACTCAACTACTACAAAGACATTCTACGTAGGCAGTTGGCCGATGCCTATCTGCGCCATGGTCCATACTCTCGCAGGTCTGACTCGAGGGGACCTCTGCGCTCACCTTCCACTGCCATGGCCGCTGGGGGGGTTGGCAGCAGCAGCAGCAGAAGCTCCATCAGCAGCAGCAGCCTCAGTCTTCAGTCGCTAATGAGTAGCTTTCTACACCCGCATAGTGAGGCTACTCATGAGCAGCAGGAAGACCTGGAGCAGGACCTGAACCAGCAGGTCATGTCATACTTTGACATGACCATGCCAACACACCTTGAGGATCCGCTGGACTTCTGGGCAGCCAAACTTGATTTGTGGCCGCAACTAGCAGAGTTTGCCCTGGAAAAGCTGTCCTGCCCGGCAAGTAGCGTGCCATCTGAGCGGGTGTTTAGTGCGGCGGGGGCCATAGTTACGGCGAGGAGAACTCGTCTGTCAACTAAAAATGTGGAGAGACTCACCTTTGTCAAAATGAATCAGGGATGGATCAGCCAGGATTTCCACCCACCAATGCCTGATGCATGCGACTAGATTCAGCATGGTGCCACGTTTTACACTTTCCAAATGGTGCAAAACATATTTATGTCTTTAGGCCATTTTTTGGGCTCCTGCTGCTGCTACTGTCAACTCCTGCCAACTCCAGGGTGTGATTCATCCAATTTTTGGGCTCCTGAAGCCAACTCCAGTGTATATTTGGGCTCCTGCTGCTGCTGCTGTCAACTCCTGCCAACTCCAGGGTGTGATTCATCCAATTTTTGGGCTCCTGAAGCCAACTCCAGTGTATATTTGGGCTCCTGCTGCTGCTACTGTCAACTCCTGCCAACTCCAGGCTGTGATTCATCCAATTTTTGGGCTCCTGAAGCCAACTCCAGTGTATATTTGGGCTCCTGCTGCTGCTGCTGCCAACTTCTGCCAACTCCAGGGTGTGATTCATCCAATTTTTGGGCTCCTGAAGCCAACTCCAGTGTATATTTGGGCTCCTGCTGCTGCTGCTGCCAACTCCTGCCAACTCCAGGGTGTGATTCATCCAATTTTTGGGCTCCTGAAGCCAACTCCAGTGTATATTTGGGCTCCTGCTGCTGCTGCTGCCAACTTCTGCCAACTCCAGGGTGTGATTCATCCAATTTTTGGGCTCCTGAAGCCAACTCCAGTGTATATTTGGGCTCCTGCTGCTGCTGCTGTCAACTCCTGCCAACTCCAGGGTGTGATTCATCCAATTTTTGGGCTCCTGAAGCCAACTCCAGTGTATATTTGGGCTCCTGCTGCTGCTGCTGTCAACTCCTGCCAACTCCAGGGTGTGATTCATCCAATTTTTGGGCTCCTGAAGCCAACTCCAGTGTATATTTGGGCTCCTGCTGCTGCTGCTGTCAACTCCTGCCAACTCCAGGGTGTGATTCATCCAATTTTTGGGCTCCTGAAGCCAACTCCAGTGTATATTTGGGCTCCTGCTGCTGCTACTGTCAACTCCTGCCAACTCCAGGGTGTGATTCATCCAATTTTTGGGCTCCTGAAGCCAACTCCAGTGTATATTTGGGCTCCTTCTGCCCCTCATAGTGATGCCACTTCAACTCTCTGCAATTGTGCCGCTCTGCGATTCTATTAGCGATGCCTCTGATCTGCATGTGATATTTCTTAAAAGTATTATTTAACTAACCCAGCACGCATCCTGTGCGTGTTACAGCAAGGCTGAATGGTTTACAACCCTATTGAGGCTGTAGGAGGCTCAGAAATAGCCGTTTTTAATAGCGATTCGTCGCGAATTTATTCGGGTCGAAACGATTTTTGTCGGAAAATTCGGCGAATCAGTCGAATCGAATTTTTCAAAAGTTCGCTCATCTCTAGTGATTTTCACAGCGCCCGCTAGTATTCGCTGTGCTTGGCCGTTGTTCGGTTGTTGACAGCGACTCAGTCGGTGTGTGGTAATGTTGAATACGGGGTTAGGAGTCGCTGTTTGACAGGTTCCGCGCTGTATGGGAGCGCCTGACAGCGAATGGTCATAGCGAACGGCTCCCAGCATATTCATTAACAAATCACGCTCAAAAAATTTGCGCGCTGTGAAAAGCTTATTTAAACCCCAGAGCGCTGGCGGTGATTGGTTAAAAGTAGTTTTTAACCCCCAAACATCCATATTTTTTTATTAAAAAATTAAACAAGTTTTTCTAAACATTTTGTAATATGAATACATTAATATCAGACCTATAATATCAATTCTGCACAAATTTTTTTTTTTAATTTTTTTACCTTAAAAAAAATATCTAACATTGCCGAAGTGGTCACAGAATTTTTGACATTTAAAAAAAAAAAAAAAAAAAACATTAATAACAATTAAATATGAAGATTTAAAGATTGCTCCATTGAAATGCATTGGAGAGCGCCAGGTAGCGAGAGGTCATACCTGGCGCTGTGATGGGATTAGCAGCGGCGCTGTTCGTTGCAGTCCGTTACATGATGAATCCCGCGCTAGCTGACGCTCTCGCCGGCGCTAGCCTCATTTGGCGTGATAAATGCGTGATTGTGTCCGCCGCCTGGCGTTCTGGAGTCGGTAGCCGCCGATAGCTGGCGATACCTGGCGCTAGTGAGACACTACCTGGCGCTATCCCTTGATAAATAAGACCCTTAGTTTCAAAGTTGGGGGTGGGCTGCGCTACGTGACAACCAGCTAATCCAACAAAACTCTCAAAGCAGTGTTCCTTTTCAACAGAAATGTTGAAGCCTGGACTACCTTCTCCCTGTTCAGTTTTTGCATCACTTCCTCATTCAATGTAATATTATAGGGCACTGATTTTGATTTTCTGGCAATAATCATTGCAGAGGGGGTGGTAAATAATGAGTGTGCTTTGGAATGACACGTTGTCCTGGTAAAAGAGTGCCTATGGTGAGAACCCTAAATACAGCCTTGGATACAGTGCCCTGTTATAATATGAACCTGGCCTATGATATACACTGCCTAGCCCAAAAAAACTCTAATATTTAGTTTGACCACCTCTAGTTTTGATTACGGCACACATTTGCTACAGTATTTCTGAGAACCTGTGTACCTTAGCCCTTTGCCCTTGCCCTACAAACATTTTCTGCCTGCCTTTCTGAGCCTTTTCACGAAGACTTTGCCCACAAACCTTTGCTGCCTGCCCACTGATATGAACTTTAAATACTTCAATACTTTATTGACCGCCAAGTAAGTACAGGGTACATACAAGGAATGCTTTTTGGCAAGGAGATACACCATACATATTTGCCACCTACCTCTAACCCTGACTTCTTTATCAAGTTCCTTCTTTCAACTTCCCACCTAGCTTAGTCTTTGCCTGATATTTGGTGCTACAATCTTTGCTATACACAACCATGTCCCCTCCGTGCAGCCCCCTTTGTTGAGGGGAAGGGGTAGCTCCAGTGAGTCTGCTGTCCTTGTCGGTCATTGCAACCTCACATGAGTCCATACCCTGCAATCAGAGCTCCACTTCCGGCCAGTGTGACCATAGCGTAAAACAGAGGATGCAAGGGCACCTTGTTCCCTAGTTAATCTCTGCTAGTGGGCAGCCCTTCCTTAGATCCACAGTACATTACTGTTGGCAGTAGTTGGTGGTAAGTTGCTGGCAGTAGTTGCTGGTAAGTTAAGGTAAAAGCAGTCTTCATCTTTTAGAAACATTTCTAAAGCTAAAACGTATAAGGTTGGCAGTTGTGTATTCTAATCGTTAATAGGTTGAAGCGTTCCAGCCACATTAATGTAACAAATGTGCCTTCTGTACACATTATAGTTTTCTAGCTACGGTGTATTTTAGCATTCCCTCGGGGTACTACTCCGTATAGTAACTGCAATAAAAGCGCACACTGCACTCCTTGCAAGTTCCCTGTCTGAGCAGCTGGGATTAGAATTACCGAAAAAGAAAGTTTGTTCAAAATACTTTAATATGCAGGAAATCATAAAGACAAACCTTCCGAGGATCCTAATGTTCAGAATGCAAAACAAACACTCTGCTTTATTAACGCAGCTTTACTGTTATATAAAGTTCCCTAACAATAGTGCTGCTAAATTGCATTGTATGTTATATGCTTTAATTGTATTTTGCAAAGCATTTAAATATTTGATGAAACACAATTCATGTTTTATATATGTGGAGGACAATTTAGAATACCACCTTTGAAATAGTCTTATTGCTCCAAAGAAACGTGGGTCTAATGGAAAAGCAGCAGGCTATTTCTGAAAGACAAAGTATCAGTGGTATAACTGAATGTGACCAGGCCCTGGTGCAGAAATTAAATGGGGCCCCATCACAGCTCATAAAGTAACATTTTTTATGTAGTTATAATTAGAATAGATACGATCAGACTGATAAAGACTGAAACACCAGTGATAAATAGTGCTTTCCTCTGTGCATGATGCCATGTCAGAACAAACCTGATAAATAAAGTGAAGGGGAAACAAAGATAGAGAAAGTATAGCCAGCATGGGATGCCCATTTGGCCATTTGCCTACTCTGTATCAGTCTCTAAATAGTCTCATTGAAATTCTTTTTGTTAAAACAATAGGAAAAAATTTCTGTTTGAGAGATAATGGGACGCCGTTCAATACTGTATGTTTCTTTAGTTAGATTTCCCCTTCTCGGTAGACAGGAGAGATATGGGATCAGCTTATGCAGGTAGGCTGTGGTGGGCCAGCCATCGAGCAGGAGGAGGGTAGCAGGGTCTCCCGGTCAGGAAAAAGGAGCCATGCTTTGTGGTTGTTGGCTGCCATGATGGGATTTGCATTGGTTATTTTTATTGGCTGGTCCCTTTCACAATGCAAAGTGAGTGAGGTACCAGCAAGGTGTGTTTGACACAGACCCCCTGGGTGAGAGGTGAAAGGTTAGAAGGTTGCCCGAGGGAAGATGAGCGTGCATTAACATGTGTTTACCTAACATAAGTGGGTGCAGCAATGTGCATTTATAATTTCTCTTATAGTGCCACAATTGTAGCTAAGTTCTGTATACAGTGAGGAGACAGTTACTGGTATCTCAAATCGTGATTCCCCTGCTGTGTGAAATGCACCAGTTCGCTCCAAAAAACGTAACTTTCGACACTCAAACAGCGCATGCATGGTCTCTGGTCCAATAAGAGACACCTGGTGTGACTACATAATTCGGCAGACGGCTCTCAATGTTTTGATAGGGAGCGCGTGCTGCCACATCCCTGGCGTTGTGCAAGTGCTCCCACCCCTGCCACTCAAATAGGGGCTCCCCATTCAATTTAATGAGAGCCGCCTGCCAAATGACGTAGTCACAGCAGGCGGCTCTCATTGGACTAGGGCCCGTGCATGCGCCATTGGAGCAGGGAAAGGTGAGTTTTTATGGGCAAACTCACACAGAGGTTTCACACAGCTGGGGAACCCCGATTCGGCATGCCCCGGGGGTATGGAACAAATTCCATGGTTTTGTTTCACTTTAAGGGGCCAGCCTGCTTTTCTGCCCCATTACTTGTTCACCACCCTCTTTAAACCTCCTCATCCAAATCCCCCCCCCCCCCCAGTAAATAACCAACTTGAACCATAACTTGTTCAGAAATAAATTTTTATATAAATAACTTTATAAAAACAACAACAAACATTTTTACCATGCTTCCTTTGCATTATTTTGTAAGAGGCACAACCAGACCCCATGTTGACATGAACCCAGAGCAAAAGTAGAAGCTATCCATCAGCTCCCACTGCAACCAAGTTCAAGTGCTCCTAGGGCTTTGTCACTTAATGCAGACCAACAGTCACCCAGTTGATTTCTGTGCCCAAAAACTTGATGGTTTTTGGACCCTCACTTTTTCTGCCCACCATCAGAATGCCAAAGGCTTCAAAGAGCCCCAGCATGGTGTCCAAGAGACCCTGGCATATTCCAGTTCCCTCCGGAGTCACACTGAAAAAATCATCCAAATCAAACTCCCAACCTCTCTTTGATAACACATTTAAATAAAGAGCTGAGAGCCTCAAAGTAGGAACAGGATAAAGAGCACCCCATTGCAAGCCCCTGTCCACAAAATTCTTCCCTATCAAAAAAGCAACCCAATAAGTGTATGCTGCTAGGATGCACTGACAAAAGGTGGAAGAATGACTCAATGTTGGTCTAAACTATTAAGGCCCCTGGGTCTCAAAATAGGATAAGAGCCCGAGCTTGCTTTAAAAAAATGAATACATTTTAATTAAAACCATTAAAACGTTTTCTCTAATAGTCCACAAATATCATAAAGGCAGGAACATTCCAAGAACATGAGCAACAACATGAAGGCAAAGAGTGATCACTCTCTAAATCCTGGGCGTTTTGGGAGGTTTAGGAATTTCACGGTAAGGGAGTCTGGACATGGGTTGGGAACCGGGTAGCTGACTAGGAACATCAGGGACGGAAGACAAGCAACCCATCTGCTCCACCAAAGAGACAAGCCGCCGACCACCTGGGTCACCAAATGGGGGGAGAACACACAGGCCCTGGGTAGTCCTGTGGTGGTCAAAGACTTGGGGAGGGGAAACGCAGGGCAGATATATACAACAAGTCAGAGAATGGAGGATCTGGTCCCTGGTGTAGACAATGGAGGGTCTGGGTCCTAGGCAATGGGGGGGGGGTGGTCTCAGAGCATACAATACTGGATCTGGGCCCTGGTGCAAACAATGGAGTGTGTGGGCCCTAGTGTGGATAATGAAGGCTCTGTGCTCCAGTGCAGACAATGCAGCACAGATGATGGGCCGGTTGGGCCCGGTGCAGACTCAGCGCAAACAGTGGAGGGCTGTGTGACCAGCACAGACAATGGCACGAATAATGAAGGGCCCAGCAACAACAATAAAGGGCATGAGCCCCGATTCGGGGTACTCGACAAAGGCAAAATTTGGAGAGTAAAGCTAGATTCTGCAGAGACAATGCAATGATCCAACCCCAGGGTGGCACCAGGAACATGCATTTATAGGAAACACAACAGGATGATGATGGCCATTTGATTCGTTTAATATTTAATACATACCTCACCGTTCCATGACATTTTCAGGATTATGTTGGAGATAAAGGGATATACACACTAGCCAGAGATTTCTATATTGAGCTTTTTTTGTAGGGACATGCAAGTGAATTGTAAGGATATTAAAGAATATTGTGGAGTTATACAAGGTAAACTGGACGAAATAGGAGGGGGATGAATTGTCTGCCCTGGGTATCCAGAATTTCATGGTACTGGTAGCCCCAGCACACAAAATGGTCAGCTGTTTTTTAGCTTGTCCTCTATAAGACTCCAGTGATTGCTGCACAGATAGGGCACCATGTGATTAATATGCTGGATGTACTGTAGCTGTTCCAGGGTTGGCTCCAGGTTTATGTGGGGCCCTTGGGCGGCATGGTCTCAGTTGGTCTCTTTGTGGTGAAGAGTCGCGTCACATCACTGAGGAACATCCCAAATCTGGATGCCCAATAAGGATCAAAGGAATACCTCTACAGTGCTCCCCCCCCCCCCCCCCGGCACACACTCCCGGTCTCCTTGTTGCTGCCTGATCATCTGCAGCCCACCAACGTGCCTGTCACGTGGTGTGGAGGCCCCTTCCTCTCTCCCCGGTGGGGACAGCCCAGGCAGCAGCTGAACCTTATTGCTGTATACTGTTGTCCCCGCTCCGGGGAGAAAAAGTTGCATCGCCGCCTAGGTCATCGCTGGCACGCCACGAGGAGATGTGGGCACCAGTTGTCCAGTCACTGCCTGTCAAGCACTGTCACAAACCCCAAAGACCGACCCTGTCAGTGGGCACCCTTGGAGGCCGGGGGCCCCCAGCAGCTGCCCCACCTTGCCAGGTGCTGATTCCTGAGCTGTTCTATGGCGGGGGAGCACAAGGTTATCCACTCACAAACAATTCAGTATAGCATAAAGTCTGTGTGCATGACACCTAAAAATAAGCTGGTAATATCTGCATATAACTGTAAACTGGGCTCCCCAGAGTCCATTCCACTGGTTGGCCACTCACAGCACCCCTATGCTACTAATCAGCCTGCACCCTCATCGCTGGAAGCAGGGACATGTACTGAGACTGGCCATCCTGCATGAACTCCAAAAGGTCACAATAATCATATGAATCTACAGAATTTGGACTTGAGGTCAAATGTATGCAGATTCATAAAACATTAAAGCCTCACTAAACTTACCTACAGACTCTAAATATATACATTGTTGAATCCATAACAGAACTAGCCATATACAGCTCACCGTTATTACAGGATTAAGAAAATGGTCTAGTCATGAGAGTTTTCCTTGAGCTATCCATCACTTGTGGCTAATTCCCTGAGTCTGGATCATTCGGAAGCCATTTGGATAGAAAGTGTTGCAGTGTGCAGCTTAGTAAGTGGCCATTCATTGAATCAAGATCCCTGGATTGTAGAAATAAGGCAGCACACACTATGGCCTAGGGAAAGCAGGCCCCCTGTGGCTTTTGCATTGAGCTTTCCTGGCAGGCACGCTGTTTGATTTGGATCCAGTTAGTGTAAATTTACAAGGAGGTAAATGTATTTTATTGCCTTAGATAAACTGGGAGTAGATTTTTTTACTAACCACAAGCGTTCCTAAGCAGCAGCTAATGAAAGAACTGGCACATTCCCAAGCAAGCACTAGGCATCAAAAGTCTCCACATATCTGATTGTTCAACGTATAAAATATATGTACAAAAAACTCACATTTTGGGTTTTATTTAGAACTACCCAGCAGTACATGATGTAACTGAATCTGAGGTATTCTGACTCACCAAATGGCAGCAAATGGAATCCTGTAGACAGTTCCACGTTCCTTGTGCGTGTCTGTGTTAGATGTTCTCTTCGCTCCATAGGGCTCGGCAGATAGCTCACTCAATTGTTGGTAGACCAGTGATAAGTATTCAAAAGCTTTATTTCGGTACATAATCTTGGTACAGGAGACATGTACTTTCAATGCAGCTGGAAACTTGTGGTGAAATCTATACAACAACAAGAGGTGAAAGAACTATAGCTGAAGACGGCAGCAGCAGCTGTGCTCTCCTTGGATGTTAGAGTAAGAATGGCCACCAGGGAGAGGAAGAGGGGAGTAGTTACTAACATCAGAGCAGACTAAGGGAGCCTGGAGGGGACAAGGGGAATTAAAGGCACAGTGCTGAGCCTATGTAAATAAACATACACAAAATGTTACCCTAGGTAAAAAAAAATGTAAGTCGTGGGACATGACACTCCCCGCCTGAAATCTTTAGATTTCACATAAACAACAACATTGTATAAATGTCCATTGATTGTCCAATGGTAACTGGAATGTAAAACCTGTAAGGGAAAAACATGCAATGTCATAACTTTATTAAATAACTCTAAGCAGGATGACAACAATGTTCTTGAAGACTGTTCGTAATCCACAAGGGATTTTGGTCAATGTTCTTGTGACCAACAACTGGAACAAGAAACGCTGGTAATCCAAACAAAGAGAAAACCCATTCTTCGGATTAAAGAGGCTGCCATAGGCCAAGGCCTCAAAAACCCAGTAATCCAAGGGAAAACCTTTAATCAGAAGTCCAAGGACGTGGTCGGGCACAGTCAATGTCCAAAGCAAGAAAGTATCTTGTGTGCCATAGCAGTCAAATGGAGGGTATACTCCCCGCCATGGTCTTGCAGGATAATGCATGTCCTTTTCAGGTAACTTCTTCTCGAGAAAGGAGGCGAACAAGTTCAGTTACTCGCCGGAAGAAAACTCGCTCTGGGCCTCCACTTGCCACTTTGACTTCAGCATTTTCCACTGCTAATACAGCTGCACAAAGTTCAAGTCTATGCACAGTGTGGGCTGGTTTCGGAGTTAACTCTGCTTTCCTTAGAACGAATCCACAGTACAGTTTGCTGTTGGTTCCTAAGAACTTCAAGTAGGCTACTGCAGTGATGGCTTCACTGGATACATCTGAGAAGATGTGGAATTCTTTTCTGACAGTGGTAGGAATAGAGCTGGGAGCATAGCAGTGCAGGACCTGAAGTTGTTCCAATACTTCCAAAGAACTCTTCAATTTCTCCCACCTTTGCTGTTTCTCATGAGGGAGAGGGGTGTTCCAGTCTATGTTCTCTGTAGTAAGCTGTCTCAACAGTACTTTGCCCTGAATGGTTGCTGGGGCTATAAATCCAAGGGGATTGTGGATACTGTTCACAACAGTCAGGACTCCACGTTTGGTGAAAAGTTCATCAGAACTTGACACCTGGATTGTAAAGGTATTCTGTTGAATTTCCCATAGCAAGTCTAGGCTGCGTTGCATAGGGGGAATGTTGGAACTAAAGTTGAGGTCATTTAAGTTGACGGCATGCCCATCAGAGGGAAAGGCTTTCATCACCTTCTGGCTGTTGGACATGGTCTCATGAAGTCTGAGGTTTGCCACAGGTAGCAACTCTTGTGATGTGCTGAGGTGGTCAGATGTCTGTTCAGTTGTGGGCAAGTGTTTAGGATCTTCTTGCATGTGAAAGTCCAGTTTAACAGACTGACAAGCAGCAGAACCAAACTCCTTCTCAACTTCTGGGACTGTCCTTCTAAGTCCATAGGTTGCTACAGCAGGAGAGGGGTTGTTGCTGAAGACAAGCACTTCTATTTTGAAGTCTGTGACCTCCTTGTCGAAGTCTTTGTTAAGTAATGTCTCTCTTGGAGAATGGACAGGTAGGTGTGCTACCAAACTGTTGAAATTGTCAAGTGTAAATTCCTCGTCCATAACTTCGAGGACTTCTTTAACTTCTTTAGTAGGCACCAACTTGTTGTCATCGCTGGTTGTATTAGGTACTGTTGCTCTCAGGTTGTCATCCTGAGGTAGGTTGTTTTGAGGTTCTTGCTGACATTTACTGCTGCTCAGCTTCTCCTTCACGCGGTAATGGTATGGACATGACTCAAGGCGGCAGTTGGGACCTTTCAGCATGATCTGGGTTTTTAATGAAGTGACTGGTGTAAACTTCTTCATTTTGTCTATGCAAACATTGCCTACAACGACCCAACCTAGATCAAGGCGTTGAGCAAACGGAGTGTCACCCACTCCATTCATCTGCCAGCGTACCTTGTGTACTCGGAGAATGTCTCTGCCCAGCAGTAGCAAGATCTTGGCGTCCTTATCAAGACGTGGTATTTCATGAGCTATTAATCTCAGGTGTGGGTGATGACAAGTGGCCTCTGGTGTAGGGATCTCATCTCTGTTGGATGGTATTTGGTTGCACTCCAGAAGTGTAGGCAAGGGTAGTTCAATATTGTTTTGAACAGGAGCTACCATCAGTCATCTGGCTCTTCTTCCAGAGACTTTAGCGATGCCACTACAGGTACCCAGAGTGTAAGGATAAGTCTCACCCTTCAGGTTGAAAAAGTCCAAAAGTTCTGATTTTGCAAGCGATCGGTTGCTTTGATCGTCTAAGATGGCATAAACTCTTAAAGTCTTTTCTGGATGGGTATACCTTGACAAGACATATTTTTAAGCATGATTTGTCATAAAGGTCTTCACCACAAACCTCTGTACATGAAGCAGATACTGTGGTGGGTCTTGCAGGTTGACTTGTATCCTCCCCGCCATGCTGTGACACAGGAGAGGAATCAGCAGGTGGTTCAGGGCTTTGCACATACTGATGAAGTGCCTGCACATGGTCTTCACTGTCGCACTCTATGCACTTGATGGGGGTTTTACAGTCCTTGGCTATGTGTTCAGTGGACGCACAACATCTGAAACATACCCCAAATTGCTTCAAAAGTTCTATGCGTTCTTTGAGTGGTTTCTTTCTGAAGCCAATACACTTCTTCAGAGGATGTGGCAACTTGTGTATAGGACACTGGCGGTTAGGGTTCTCAATCTTGACCCCATGATTCTCCTTGTCAGGAGCCGGTGAGGGTGTAGGAAGAATGTCTGTCTTTTTCACTGACACTGGACCTCTGCGGTTTCTGTAGTTGGGGTAGGAGCTGTCAAGTGCAGGAGGGGGTGGACCAAGCCCACCAAGTTCACCAAAGGAAAAGCTTGGATCATTCTTAGTCTTTGCAATATCTCTGATAAACTTGCAGAAGTAGGAGAACGGAGAAAAAGAGACCTGATAATCACTTTTATATCTTGACCCAAGTGTAGCCCACCTTTCTTGCAGATGGTATGACAGTTTGGAAACTATTGGGTTTACCCCATGAGCAGTATCCAAGTAACTTAGTCCCAGTAAGTGGGGGTCTGCCTTGGCAAGTTGAAGCTCTGACAGCAAGTCACTAAGCTCTAAGAATTTATGGTTGTCCTTACCAGATAACTTTGGAAAGGTCTGTAGTCTTTTGAAAAGTGCGTTCTCAATAGCCTCTGGACTGCCAAAGCTTTGCTCAAGTCTTTCCCAGGCAGCAATAAGCCCTGCTCCTGGGTTGTCAGTATGAACAGATCTGAGTCTCTTAATACATTCGGTGGATTGTGGGCCTAGCCACTTTACAAGTAAATCAAGCTCCTCAGCTTGTCGCTATAAATGCACATTTCCAAGCTCTGTAGCTCTCAGGTTGGTCATCAAACCTTGTGAGGCTGGTCTTTGTGTCTTTGTTCACGGCGGACCATGTATCTGGCGAACTCTGACATGTCTGATTTATCTGTCTTTAGGCAGGGAATTGATGGCTGAGAAGTGACAGATGTGGGAAGGTAAGGAGCTGCATGAGCATTTAAACCAGAAACTGTCTTAAAGTTCTTAGGCTTGGTTCCATGAGCTGTGTAGCGGTGAGGTGGTTGGTGACACGTAGGAGTATTGGCTTGAACATGAGTGTTTTTGAAATGAAATTGCTGAGGTATAGGGGCCTGGAGTGCAGGAACATGTGAGGAAAGATCAGGTTGATAAGTGGGTGGTGCGTTGTACTGACCTTGAAAGCGGGGTGCTGCCAAAGGATCTGTCCCCTGCCGCTGTGGAGAAATGTCTCTACTATCAGGAACATCTGTAGCATTCAGGGATGCACTATTTTGGCTCAGCACATAGTCCCTTGTGCGCTCAAATGGATCTTCTGATGACACTTCACTTAAACTGACACTTCGGCCGATGGCTTGTTCTAAAGTCTTGCCATAGCTGTGGCGTGCTCACATTGTTTCTCCATAGCCTCTATTTCTGGCCTTTTCCTTGACGCCTCTGCTTCCACCTCTGCCTGCTTACGAGCTGCTTCTGCCTCTTTGATGGCTGTCTCTGCCACCATTTCTGCGTGCTACCTAGCTGCCTCTGCCGCCATCTTTGCCTCCATCTCCGCCTTCCTTTGTGCAAACATTGCTTGGACTTTAGTAGCTGCTGTATCTGAGCGAGCTTGTACAAGTTGTTGGCTGATTGTTGAATATTTAGACGATCGTGATTTGGATGATCGTTTTGAACCTTTAGAATGACTAGTGGCCTTAGAAATGTGAGAAGCGGTTTCCTGGAGGTGGGCAATTTTTGCTTGAGCATTGGTTTTAATCTCACTAATTAAACAGTCTCTTTCAGAGTTAAGGTGCTGGAAGCTTTCCAACTTTTTTAATGACTGGTCTGAATTAATTCTCTGTAAAGTGTCAATATACTTCTGACTTAACTGCATATACTTCTCATGAAGTGTGGAAAGTTGTCTTAGAGCAGCCTCTAATAATGACACATCATTAGCAGTCTGAGTAAAGGTAACTCGATGGGTTAATATGGCCTCCCTTTGCTGGGTGATTTTGGAGAACAGCACTTGAGTCATATTTTCAGGACTTTCCTTTACTTTGAATGTGGGCTTAACAGAGCGTTTTATTCTATAACTGGGCTGTAGATCTGTATTTTGTGATGACAGCATAAATCTCTGGGCTGCAGAGATGTTTGCAGAAAAAGTAACAACTTGTGATTTGGCAGGCTGCCCAGGAAGATGCACCTGCTATGTAACAATTTGCTAGAGACGCTGGCTGGGGGGAATCAGTTGAAAATGATACATTTGGGAGCTGGCTGGTGGAAGGCAGAAATGAATAGCTTACCTGCTTCTAGAAACAACGTTGAACTGAGCCAAATCTAAATCACATATCCATGAATGCACTTCAATAATCTTTCACAGGCACACAGATGAATATAGGTTACTTGATATTAGCTCCTATGAGACAGTCAGCTGTGCTGTGGCTTATCAAGCTGCAATAACTCAGGCTGGTACATGAAGACCTTTTATTTGATGGCTTCAGTCACACATATACATATGATGCTCTGTATAGCTCTGTAACTAAGCTGCCCATGAGCTGCTGGACAATCTTAACAGATGAAATACAGTTCTTTCACTATTCTGACTCACCAGATGGCAGCAAATGGAATCCTGTAGACAGCTCCACGTTCCTTGTGCGTGGCTGTTCTGGATGTTTTCTTTGCTCCATAGGGCTCGGCAGATAGCTCACTCAATTGTTAGTAGACCAGTGATAAGTATTCAAAAGCTTTATTTCAGTACATAATCTTGGTACAGGAGACATGTACTTTCAATGCAGCTGGAAACTTGTGGTGAAATCTATACAGCAACAACAGGTGAAAGAACTATAGCTGAAGAGGGCAGCAGCAGCTGTGCACTCCTTGGATGTTAGAGCAAGAATGGCCAGGGACCAAGGACCAGGGAGAGGAAGAGGGGGGGGAGTTACTAACATCAGAGCAGACTAAGTGAGCCTGGAGGGGACAAGGGGAATTAAAGGCACACTGCTCAGCCAGTACAAATAAACATACACAAAACGTTACCCTAGGTGAACAAAATGTAAGTCGTGGGACATGACATGAGGTCTAAATGAGGAACCGTTGCCACAACAACAGCAGCAGCACAAGAATAAAGTGTGGTGCATGGCCATTGTGGCACAGCGAAATCCACAACGAAGTTCCATGACAAAATGTCTAGATGTACTGGAAAATTATCTATAGAGATGCAGCAAAAGTAAGCCCACATTTCGAGTCCACGCTAGGCCCACCTCTTAAAGTCCAGTCTCTAGGTAACTTCTGGTCCTAGGAGCAGCCATCTTGGAGAGATTTCAGAGTGGTAGGTCTGTCACCCAATCCTGTGCAGCAGTGTGACTGTACTGCTCATTCACTCCAACTGTCACTTAGGTCTATGGCTGCCATTCAAAGGATTGCAGTGATCAGGTGAGGAGTTAATGACCAAATTGGCATTATAACAGGGAAAGGGCAAGGTGGCTGCAGGCTTATGAAAAGATTGAAGTTCTTCTAGGAAAAATGCAGCATTGCAGGGTATCCACGTGCATACATTATTAGACGAAAAACACATCCAGATTCCCACCTGATTTCATGAAGAAGTCACTATAGCAACAAACATCTGTCTTCAATATAGAAAAAAACATGAAAAAACAAACAAAATCCCAAAAGCAAGTGAGTCATATCTCAGATTGACACCCATTCATGGTCTACCTGGGTTTCAAGATTGTGGGTAGCACGTCTAGTGCCCAGGGCTGCTAAGCCACCCTGTGCAGTGAGGAACTAGGTCTGGCCATGGGCCCAGCACGAGAGTGTCAGTCTGTCTGGCAGCTGATTATATAGGTGCCCAAACAATCAGCATAAAAAGAGCCACAAAGCAAAATGTAATAGCTATCCTCCAGCCCACCAGCGTCCCTGTTGCCAAACTGGAGGATGTCCACACACTAACAACTCCCCCTTGACTGCCCACCATGGGCTGCACCAGCCACAATTTTTGCAGCACAAGGGCTGCAAAAATATCAATATGGTCACAGTATAGAAAGTTGACACTGGATCAAATAAATGAATCCATGGTGCATAACAAAAATAAATAGAAAGTTCCCCTAATGACACATAACAGAAATATACAAAAAAATGAGAGAAAAAAAGGGCCTGTGCTAAAAAAAAAAAATCAGACAATGTGCTGAAATAATTAAATACCTTAGATACAAAAAACTCTACATCCCTCACCTAATTGAGGGACGGGTAGGAGATAGGATAGGAGAATAGGAGAAAGTATAGGTTGTAACTATTGATGAGGGAACCCAGCTTCTGGCCCTCCTTGCAGCCAGTAAGCTGACCATCTCGCTGCCCCCCCCCCCCCCCCGCGCCCTGTCCCCCTACTAATAGGAAAGGAAAGTAGGAGCAGCTGGACCACAATGGGGAGGGCCACAAGCTGAAAGGACAGCTCCCAGCCCAGCCAGCAAGCAGGCCAATGCATACAATGCTCTGCCTGCTATGGAAGATGATGGGGGCTCTGTCACAGTCTGCTATGGAAGATGATAGGGACTCAATGTCTCAATGTCTACTATGGAAGATAATGGGGGTTCTGTCACAGTCCGCTATGGAAGATGATAGGAGCTCTGTCATGGTCTGCTATGGGATGATAGGGGGATTCTGTCACAGTCTGCAATGAGGATGATGGGGGTTGTTATGACACAAAGTCTGCTATAGGGATGATAGTGGTTGTTCTGCCATGCAGTCTGCTATAGGGATGATTGTGGTTGTTCTGCCACACATTCTACAATAGGGATTATGTTTTTGTTTGTTATCACACATTCTGCTATAGGGATGATTGGGGTTGTTATGCCACACTGTCTGCTATAGGGATAATGGGGTAGTTCTGCCACACATTTTGCTTTGAGGGTGATTTGGGTTGTTCTACCACACAGTCTACTATTGGGAAGATGGAGGGCTCACTGTCACTGATCACTGTCTGCTATTGGGGGATTTAGTCAGATTCTGCTATGGGGATGATGGGGGTTGTTCTGCCACACATTATTCTATAGGAATGAACGGGGTTGTTCTGCCACATAGTCTGCTATAGGGATGAACGGGGTTGTTCTGCCACATAGTCTGCTATAGGGATGTTGCAGGTTGTTCTACCACACAGTCTGCTATAGGAATGATTGGGGTTGCTCTGCCAAACAGTCTGCTATAGGGATGATGGGGATTGGTCTGCCACATAGTCTGCTATAGGGGATGATGGGGGGTTAGTTTGCCACACAACCTGCTATGGGGAGGATAGTGGGCTCTGTCACAGTCTGCTATGGAAGGATTCTGTCACAGTCTGCTATAGGGATGATGGGGTTTTTTCTGCAGCACATTCTGCTATAGGAATGATTGGGGCTGTTCTGCCACACAGTCTGCTATGGGATGATGGGGGGGCTCTGTCACAGTCTTCTATGGGGATGATGTGGGTTGTTCTGAAATGCAGTCTACTATAGAGATGATTGTGGTTGTTCTGCCATGCAGTCTGCTATAGGGATGATTGTGGTTGTTCTGCCATGCAGTCTGCTATAGGGATGATGGGGTTTTTTCTGCAGCACATTCTGCTATAGGAATGATTGGGGCTGTTCTGCCACACAGTCTGCTATGGGATGATGGGGGGGCTCTGTCACAGTCTTCTATGGGGATGATGTGGGTTGTTCTGAAATGCAGTCTACTATAGAGATGATTGTGGTTGTTCTGCCATGCAGTCTGCTATAGGGATGATTGTGGTTGTTCTGCCATGCAGTCTGCTATAGGGATGATTGTGGGTTGTTCTGCCACCCAGTCTTCTATGGGGAAGATGGGGGTTGTTCTGCCACACATTCTGCTGTTGGGATAAAGGGGGTTGATCTGACAAACATTCAGCTAAGGGAATGGTGGGGGTTGTTCTCTCACACATTCTGATATATGGATGGTCGGGGTTGTTCTGCAACACAGTCTGCTATAGGGATTATAAGAGTTGTTCAGCCAAACAGTCTTCTATGGGCAAGATGGGGGGTTCTGGCACAGGCTGCTATGAGGTGATGAGGTTAATATATCACACAGCCTGTTATAGGGTTATGGGGGTATTATTATTTATTTAATAAAGGATACATATCAGCGCTGTCCATACCCCATTTTGTGCAGTGTTCCCAAATGCCTTGTAAGGTTTATGTGCCCCCATAGATGGTTAGTAAGAAGCAGGTGGCCAAATACAGCTCCAAGCGCTGCCGGTGGCTTATGGATCAGACAGGCAGGCCATCATCCGCAGGTGATCTGCCATCTCAGGTTGCCTTGTTGCTGCGTGTGTCAGAGTGTGGAATGCCTGGCACTGGGATCAAACATTCTTTTAAAGCCTTAGTATATTGTAAACCATGTTGCATTGAACCATATACTTGCCTTACATGAGGAAAGCATTGAACAGATGGTGGAAGTGTATTCAAACTTCTTATATAACTCCTAATCACAAGGAGGACCTAAAATATCCACTTCATGGTGATCAAAATTAAAGATACATTATAACGAAACAAGTTCATTTAGGGGATGGAATCAATGTACAACTAAAGAAGAACATAAGAATATTTTTTTCATGAATGATACAATAAAGTGATTTTATATTTTATCTCAACAACACTGCTTTTCTCCTTCATATGTGGACCTAAACATGAATACATAGAGAGTATTATTAATCTGCTAAATTGCACATGGGGGATAGAAGGTTCTGTCTGTGTATAGCAACAGTTCACTGTATTTTTTGAATTGTTCCCCTGAACCACTGTGTGGCTGTTTATATTCCAAACAGTGTTGGTTATAAGATACTTGGACACATCTCTTTTACTATAAAAAAGGGACCCATATATATCTAGAGAAGTGAGTCAATAATAATGTGTATTGCTAGAATGTGGGGATTGTTACTTTTGAATGTAGGGGTGTGTCATTACAGGCTGATTCATTACTAACACCAGGTAGCGTCAGATGAGCGTCTGTAGAGCGGATTTCAGAGCGCCCACTAGTAGTCGTTGTGCTCGGACATGGATCATTGTTTCAGAGCGCCACAGTCGCTGTCCAGCATTGATGAATATGATATGTGAGTCACTATATTACGCTGTATGTGAGGGAACCTTAACGACAGCTCAGTGCAACTGACTCACACCACATTCATCAAAAAACAGCCATAAATATCGCCGGCGCTCAAAATCATGTAATTGTCGCCCATAGCGCCAGAGGCTGTGTGGTTAAAGGCTGTTTTTGAACATGTATCAACTAGTAGCAAAGCGAAAACATATGGAATTACATTGTTATAACAGTGTAACATGAACGCTTTAATACCAGACCTGTAAGTACAATTCTGCATAAAAATATTATTAATCCAAAAAGTTTTCAAAAATGTCATTTTCTTGCCTAGAATACGTCAGGTTTGTGTTTTTTTTCTTTTAGGAAAAAAAAAATTTGGATCAGGAAAGGTATTTAAGGATCGTCCATAGAAATGTATGGAAGAGCGCCAGGTAACGACAGGTTAGATGTGGCGCTCTGCAAGGATCAACGCCGGCGCTGTACGCTGAACCTGGGATAATGATGAATCGTACGCTACATGGCGTTGTTCCAGTCGCTCACCAGATTCGGCTTCATAAATGTGTAATTGAGTGCCGTCTCCGGCGTTCACCTGACGCTACCTGGCGCTGCCTGCCAATGTCCAGGCACTACCTGGCACTACCCGGCGCTATCCCTTCATGAATAAGGCCCTTAGTATTTTTAGGCTGTGTTTCCTTATGCATCCATCAAAACGAATACAGCCCACAACCTGAACTACAGCTGTGCTTTGACTCTCCATGTAGTTACCTATATTCTTGTCCCATCAATTAGGAAGGCATCATTAGGGATCCTGTTATATGCTTCCCATGCATATATTGTTGCTTTATTACTTTTTCTGAGCATACAATGTATTTGGTATATTTATTGCATCGCATATTTTAAAAAGTGCCCTTCTTTCCATAATCACAATCTCTGTGCGCTGCCAACCTTCTTTATTATTATTAAGAGATCTACGATTTCCAAGGATAACCGGAGATCTCAGAAGTCCAGGAACTACCAAAAATGTCAGATGTCTAGAGACTACATGGGATCTCTTCATTTTCAGTATCTACCACGGATCTCACATATCCAGGCACTGCAAAGGGATAGCTTATGTCCAGGGACTGCCAGGGTTCTAACGTGACCAGGGTAGTTTACTGACATTTTCAAGTGTATTTAAAATTGAACTAAATCCATCCAGGGCCCTGGAATCTAAAAGAATCTAAAAAGATCTAAAAAATCCAAAAGATTCCAGGACCGTTCGTTGGCTTCCCCCGAATCGGAATGCCCCACTGTATGAAATCCCCAGGGAGCCAGTAATCACTTACCTTTACATACCTTGCTGGCGTTCCCAGAACGCAGGCGGGTCTTTTCTCTAATCAGCTGTTTTGGGCATGCTAGGTCTGGCTTTGGTCTACGTTAAAAACATTCCAACAGAGGGAGCCTGGTAGCTCTCAGGTAAAGGGGGAGAAGGTTTATGAAAGCTGGTGGATAATCAACTACTGTAGAAGCCTAAACAACTGCCAGTGGTAGAAGCTGGAGGCTGGTAACATTAGCTCTTCCTTAGGGCCCCCCTCCTGGCTCTTTCTTCGCTATGTGAACGATGATAATGCGAAATATATGGTGCAGTCATTAATCTCTTTTGACAATTCAGGAGCACATGGGTGGAAATACATTGAAAAGTATAATTTTTCTAATTAAAAGTTAGTAATAATCGCTCATGTTTTAAATACATTGCAACCTATTAGTGTTAATGGCTGTAAAAAAAAGTTTTTTCCTATCTTATTTTCTCTTGCTATTAGCTTTAAATCATTGAATATTTTAGAGAAACAACATTACAGGCAGCCATTCATCTAATGTTTGCAGTTACAAGGTTCATCATTATAACTTTGGTTTAATGGTAAGACGCTTCATGAGTAGTTACTAATTGGTGAATTAATGGCTTCAAATAACATTAACAAGACCTTCAAGTCTGATTTCCCTAAATGCTTTCTGTCAATGTTCCTTTCTAAACGGATATTAAACATCTTTCTTAGACAAAATACATTAACTGATATTTCATTCTTGGGGCACCATTTATAGCTATCGAGCTATCGGAAGAAAGAAAGAACATAAGCAACTGCAGTTGTATAATGTATATTATATAAAAGAAGTGCTAGATTTCCTTTAAAAACATTTAAAGCGGAACAAAAGGCAGCAGTGTCCAGCCTGGGATGCCCCACTGTGTGAAACCCCCCAGGGCACCATAAAACCTCACCTTTCTTCGCTCCACCGGCACATGCACAGCTCTTGTCCAATGAGAGACATCTGCTGTGACTACAGAATGTGCGGGCTCTCATCCAATGAAAGCTGTCCGCTATGCCGATGACTACAAATGTCCGCTCTGCATCCCCCATCTGTGCCTCCCAATCAACCCTGAACACGGGGTCGGGATTGATGAAGGTCCGGCTTGTGACCGCCATCAGTCACAGGAGCCCTGCTCTCTCTATTCATTGCAATTGAGGTAGTGTGCTGAGGCGTGACACTACCCCCCTCCCATTATAGAGAATAGGGAGTGGGTGTGGCCAAACCCCTGTGACTGATGAAGGCAGGAGCAGACACAGATCCAGCAATCAGGTGAGTTGCTGATCACCAGATTATCATTAATCAGGGGACAAAAAGTGAGTACTCTTTTGTTTTGTTTTTTTGTTGGCTACTGAATGACTTTAAAGGTGCATCAAGACAAAGTTTAACATGTAAACATTCACAATGAATCTCTATTTTACCTGTAGACAAAAAAGAGAAGGGAATATCTTATTGTTCACTGGCTCTCAGTCTCCAGAGGATTCTGTAGCATGATTAGTAGAATATTAGAGCAGGTATCTTCTTATTTAACCACTGTATAGTGTTTCCAACACGCCAGCATGTATTCTTGTCTCGAATATTACAATTTCTGTGCTACCCATTGTCAGGGTATTTTACATAGTCACATGTAATAGAGTAGTGTTATATAAATTAATACTATGACTGAAATGGAATTACCTGTTGAATGTATTTTGTATGTCTAAAGTGTGATTAGCTAGTAATTATTTTGTTAGGGAAAATAAAAATAGGCCATAAAATAGCCTCCCAGTTGCCTGCTAGCATGGTCAGAATAGTCATGTCATGCCCAGGGGAACGAAATTGCTGGGGATTTCGAGTGGTTTGGGAATTTTATGGTGTGGGAGTCAGGACTCAATCTTGGGACTGGAGAGTGGAATCATTGACTAGGAACATATAGACACATGACAACACAACTCATCTGTGCCACCAGAGAGCAAGCCACCGACCACCCAGGGTGTAGGAGGTCTGCTTGTCTGCTAGTGTAGAAAATAGAGGTACTAGTTCTAGTGTAGAAAATAGAGGTACTAGTTCCCAGTACAATCAATGTAGCTCCTTCTATGGAGCCTTTGGGCCCCAGTGTGGATGATGGAGGAACTGGGCCCCAATTTTGAAAATGAGAGTATGGGACCCAGTGTGGATGATGGAGGAACTGGGTCCCAGTGTAGAAAATGAGAGTATGGGACCCAGTGAGGATAATGGAGGATGTGGGACCAAGTGCAGACAATGGAAGGTTTGGGCCGTATTGCAGGTAATGGAGCACAGATAATGGAGAGCCGTGGGCCCAGTACAGATAACAGCACAAACAATACGACACAGATAATAGAATGCCACAGGCCCCAGTACAGATAACAGCACAGACAATGAAGCACAGATAATGGAGGGCTGTTAGCCCCAGTAAGACACAGCATGGACAATGGAAGGCCGTGGGCCCAGCAAAGACTTAGCACAGGCAATGGAGGACCACAACCCAGCAAGGAAAAAGAAGGGCCAAACACATTACAAGATAAGGTGTGAGCCCCAATACAAGATTCAAGGCATAAGACAGAGAGTTGGATAGCACAGCTACACTCTGAATGAAAAATGCAATGATCCAAGATGAGGGTTGGGCCAGGGACATCCATTTATAGGAAACACAAAGGAGATGATTTATCCAGCTGAGTACCCAGGGGAGAACCACCCTAATTCACATACCAGACACATACCAGCACAATACTAAGTAGTACAGTAACAGGAGCAGCGGAAATGGGTATTGGGACCTTAATGACAGTCCCCTGGGGAGCCGGAATCTTCATGATTTTGACCATTGAGACCAAAACCCATGCCACAGAAACACTTAGGACCAGAGGTAACCAGAATGAGACCTTCTTGTGACACCATGAATGCCTTTGAGGTCTATTTGAGCCAGCTGTAAACTGCACACATTTTTGCGTGCAAACCGAAATATTTTAAAACCCAGGGCCATCCTTACCATGATTACTACTGGGAAGGTCTTAACAGGACCCTCAGCAGGGCATGCAAGGGCAGAAGTAACTGGGCACACCAGGCACGCAAGAGTGGAGGCAACAACTGACTTGGGTGAGGTGGTCATTAGAGGTTCAGGCAAAGCCAACGATGGCATTAGTGGCTTAGCAAGGGAGACATGGTCACAGATAAGCTCAGGAGCAGGCTCACAGACAAGTTTGGGGTCATGCTCAGAGAGAGGCTAAGGAATGAGCTCACAGAGAGGTTCAGTAATGAGCTTACAGGGACGTTAAAAGATAAGTTGAGTCATTGGGGTCATCAGCATGGGTTGATGTGATATAGAGAACTGGAGCACCCCAATAGACTAGACAGAGGACAGAACAACAGATGGATGATTGTCATTCTGTTTCAGACACATCAGTCCCGGCATCTGACTCACTCTCAACCTCAATCACTACATCAGACACAGAGGCATTAGGCTCAGCTGTAGGTTCTAATTTCTCACTGAGGTGTTTGCTCTGGTTCAGCCATGCTTCAGCTCAAGAAAATAAACGACTCTAGGTTGTCATGGATGACTGCTGGGTGTAAGGCTCCTGCACTCGTGGACATCTTATTGCTTAGACCAGACTTGCGCACACCGGGAATCCCAATATGGACTGGCGCAGACAAACTAAATGCTAGGCATTCTGGGAATTGCCTGGTATGAAAGTCAGGAGTTAGGTTGGGGTCTTGGAAAAACTGACTAGGAACGTAGACACACAACAATACAAGCCATCCATGCCAGCCCACCCGAACAAGACTCCTACCATGCCAGTCCTGACAAGTCACATGTAAATAGCAGTCATGACATTCTGTTGGGTTACATGGTGCTTTGAGAATATAGGTTTATGAAAGTAAGCACCCTATCGTTTTACAGCCACTTTATGTGTAGGTTGTAGAATGTCTCTAGACTGTGTTTTTTTTTCTTCTTCAGGTGGCCTATTCATGAGCGTGCATATTGCAACAAACAGTCCTTTTCATTTAAAAGCAGTAAACGTAAAACCAGAATACTACGAGAAGAGAAAAGCAAACAGTAGCTGAAGTGTCTGAAGCCCAGAGAGATGATTATTGAATTCCAAAATAAACAGCAACAAAAAAAACACCAGAATGAGACTTTGTTTTCCAGGCTTGCTACATTTTTAATGCTATGTTGTTTTCTTCTCCAGAGTCACACTGCGCCAGTGTAATCATTCGCACTGGCAAATTTAGCAGTACGAAAGGGCACATGACTCAAGAAAAGCTCGGAGGAAACAGACTAGAAAGAGAATATACACATTCAAAAAAAGATTCCATTGTATGGTTAACATGGCATTTGAAATAATTCTTTGCCGAATATTTATACATATACAAGGAAATTGTCCTGGTGTTGTTGTACAAACAAGTGAAAATGCCTATTATATGCATGTGAACTATATAATATGAAAAAAGAACCAGCAATCCAAAATGGTTAAATAATGTCCATATATTGTGTAAAGTAAATTAAGATTCTGTGCATCAAACCAATTCAATCCAGCGTTTCAGGGTACAGCAGTCCTTAGGACCCCGAAACGTTGGAATAAATTGGTGTCATACACAGAATCTTGGATTTACACACAATATATAGACATTTTTAACTATTTCAAAGTGTTTTTCACATACTTAATTCAGCACCACTGCTAGCACACTGCACCTGCCACATGTACCTATTGTTAGGCTGTGTGACTGTTATGGGCACAAATTTGGGTTATTATCCCCCATTGTGCCTTCCTATGCTTTATGATTCCTTAGTTTGCTGCCCGTACAGACTTAAGGGCGCTATTGCTGCCAGTGTGTCACCCTGCTCCAGGCCCTTTTCCACTGGAATTCTGTTGGGATTTACTAGTGGTGAGTGGGATCCTATCAAATGGAACACTACGAGGAAGAAGACTGACCTGTACCCCAACCTGATCTGCTGTCATCTATACTTTACCCACATTTGATTTGTTCCATAATTACAAAACCACTCCAAGAGGTGGTGGAAGTGGATCAGCACAGAACTACCAACACAGGTGACACATGAGAAAATGGAAAGTGGTACATGATGAAAAAGCACTGGAAACCCCTGCTCTGAAGGAAGTGTTAACATTTTATTAAATGCCCTCCTAAATGTAAGCAAACAGGTGTTAAATATACAAAAGTAGTCACATTGGATGTCAACCTGGCATATATAAGTATGGAAGGCATTGCTGTCAATGGTGCCCGCTCTGCTGGACCAAATGGCATAAAAGGCAGGATCCTGAAGTGGGAGGCAAGGGAGGGGGGCTGCCCCAGATCCACCCACCAGTGTTTGTTGATGTAAAGAATTACTTTTGAAAAAAAGTGTGGGTTTTTGCTGTATTAATCATATTGGCACAATACCCAATATATTGTAAGTAAATGTAAATATATATATATATATAAAGCAATGTAGACAAGCTAAATGGGCTGCACTCGCCAGAAAGCCACTTCAGTAACTAAAAATCAATGTGTGCTCACTCACCCTAACACCAAAGTACAATACCAAACAAAGGAATGGGGGAACCCACAACCTCCCCCAAAAGGATGCTAGGGATAAAGTGAGTGGCACTACTCATAAATATAAAAATATCAAAAGTTTATTGTCATCAATATTTACATAACAGACTGACATATATACCAATACACAACACAAGTACAACAACACATTAAAACACTAGGGGGCACCGGAGGTCTGATGAAAATAATAATACTACTACCCTAAAGTATATATTTACACAAATGCATAAACCCCAATAAATCCTATCTAATTGTGCAAAGTTGCATTCAAATCCACCATCATGCCATAAACAAAGCTAAATAACAATGATAATAATTATAATGATACCTGATTCAGAAAGGTAGACAGGCCCAATTGTATACATATACTAAGTGAGAAAAATAGAAATAAAGTAAAGAATTGTGAAATTGTGTATATACAGACCAACCGGCGGTACCCCTAAACGGTAGAGACGCCGACGCGTGTCGTAGTGACCCTACACTACTTCATCAGGGCGAAAGTCATATATATATATTTAATTTAACAGGTTCCCAAAGACCATGCCTTTCTTACACTGTACCTCTCTAGCCAGCCAGGTAGAAAATATATTTCAGCCTTCGCCAGGCCGATGGCAGGATAAAGAGCTACTAGGTCAGATAAAACCAGAAGAAAACTATTGTGTTTTTTACTCCATAAGACAAACTGTGTCAAATTCCTGCTGGGGGGGGGGTCTGATTCATGCTGGGGGGTGTTTACATTTACTTACAATATATTGGGTATTGTGCCAATATGATTAATACAGCAAAAACCCACACTTTTTTTCAAAAGTAATTCTTTACATCAACAAACACTGGTGGGTGGATCTGGGGCAGCCCCCCTCCCTTGCCTCCCACTTCAGGATCCTGCCTTTTATGCCGTTTGGTCCAGCAGAGCGGGGTGGAGAGTCAGATTCATACTGGAGGGGGTTAGATTCATGCCGGGGGCGTGTCAGATTCATGCTGGGGGGCTGTCAGATTCATGCTGGGGTGGCTGTCAGATTCATGCTGGGGTGGCTGTCAGATTCATGCTGGGGTGGCTGTCAGATTCATGCTGGGGTGGCTGTCAGATTCATGCTGGGGTGGCTGTCAGATTCATGCTGGGGTGGCTGTCAGATTCATGCTGGGGGGTTGTCAGATTAATGCTGGGGGGTTGTCAGATTCATGCTGGGGTGGCTGTCAGATTCATGCTGGGGGGTTGTCAGATTCATGCTGGGGTGACTGTCAGATTCATGCTGGGGGGTTGTCAGATTCATGCTGGGGTGACTGTCAGATTCATGCTGGGGTGGCTGTCAGATTCATGCTGGGGGGTTGTCAGATTCATGCTGGGGGGGCTGTCAGATTCATGCTGGGGGCTGTCAGATTCATGCTGGGGGGTTGTCAGATTCATGCTGGGGGGTTGTCAGATTCATGCTGGGGTGACTGTCAGATTCATGCTGGGGGGTTGTCAGATTCATGCTGGGGTGACTGTCAGATTCATGCTGGGGTGGCTGTCAGATTCATGCTGGGGGGTTGTCAGATTCATGCTGGGGGGGCTGTCAGATTCATGCTGGGGGCTGTCAGATTCATGCTGGGGTGACTGTCAGATTCATGCTGGGGTGGCTGTCAGATTCATGCTGGGGGGTTGTCAGATTCATGCTGGGGGGGCTGTCAGATTCATGCTGGGGGCTGTCAGATTCATGCTGGGGGGTTGTCAGATTCATGCTGGGGGGTTGTCAGATTCATGCTGGGGTGGCTGTCAGATTCATGCTGGGGTGACTGTCAGATTCATGCTGGGGGGTTGTCAGATTCATGCTGGGGTGGCTGTCAGATTCATGCTGGGGTGACTGTCAGATTCATGCTGGGGGGTTGTCAGATTCATGCTGGGGTGGCTGTCAGATTCATGCTGGGGGGTTGTCAGATTCATGCTGGGGGCTGTCATATTCGTGCTGGTGGGCTGTCAGATTCGTGCTGGGGGGTTGTCAGATTCATGCTGGGAGGCTGTCAGATTCATGCTGGGGTGGCTGTCAGATTCATGCTGGGGTGGGGTGTCAGATTCATGCTGGGGTGGCTGTCAGATTCATGCTGGGGTGGGGTGTCAGATTCATGCTGCGGAGGCTGTCAGATTCATCGTGGGGTGAGGGGTCATATTTATGCTGGGGGCTATCCTAGTCATCAGTTTGGTTCAGAATATTTTTTTTCTCCTCTAAACCTGCAACAGTTTTTTTTTTCTCCTCTAAACCTGCAACATGCCTGGGATAAGCGAACATGCCTGGGATAAGCACACATATATCCTAAGATAAAGAGTACATACAGTATACACATAAGGGCAGACTAGATGGACCGTATGGTCTCCTTCTGCCGTCAACCTTCTATGTTTCTATGTTTCTAAACCCTCCTCTTTTCCTCCTCCAACATCTATGTATGTATTATATATACATGCATCTATATACATTATATAGATTCATGCTGGGGTGTGAGAGTCATGCTAGGGAGTGTTAGATTCATGCTGAGGTGGCCTCTCAGATTCATGCTGGGGTGGGGTGTCAGATTTATGCTGGGGGGTTGTCAGATTCATGCTGGGGGGCTGTCAGATTCATGCTGAGGTGGGCTGTCAGATTCAGGCTGGGGGGTTGTCAGATTCAGGCTGGGGGGGTGTCAGATTCATGCTGGGGGGCTGTCAGATTCATGCTGAGGTGGGCTGTCAGATTCAGGCTGGGGGGGTGTCAGATTCAGGCTGGGGGGTTGTCAGATTCATGCTGGGGGGCTGTCAGATTCATGCTGGGGGGTTGTCAGATTCATGCTGGGGGGGTGTCAGATTCATGCTGGGGGGGTGTCAGATTCATGCTGGGGGGTTGTCAGATTCATGCTGGGGGGCTGTCAGATTCATGCTGGGGGGGCTGTCAGATTCATGCTGGGGGGCTGTCAGATTCATGCTGGGGGGGGTGTCAGATTCATGCTGCGGAGGCTGTCAGATTCATGCTGGGGTGGGTTGTCAGATTTATGCTGCAGAGGCACATTCATGCTGAGGTGGCCTTTCAGATTCATGCTGCGGAGGCCGTCAGATTCATGCTGGTGTGGGGTGTCAGATTCATGCTGGTGTGGGGTGTCAGATACATGCTGGGGGCTGTCATTCATCGTGGGATGAGGGGTCATATTTATGCTGGGGGGTTATTGTAGTCATCAGTTTGGTTCAGAATATTTTTTTCCTCCTCTAAACTCTCCTATGTCCCTCCTCCAAACTCTAGGCGTGTATTATAGGCCAAAGAATACAGTAGTTGTTTATTTTTTAAGTTGTTTAATTCCTTGTTTTAACTTGGTGTAAGTTGTGCACATATTTGTAAATGATGTTCTCAGACACCATAAAACTTCATTACAAGCCCTCTGGGAAAACAAGTCTAGGAATACCCCCACTTCTATATGAATCAGGTACAATAAAAGCTCCATGTTTATTAGTATTCATAACTGTAAATGCCTGAGTTAGCACTCACTTGGGATGGTTTATATGCTGGCTGCTCTGCCAGGCTACTCATTCCTGTGAATGTGCACTGTGTTGTGGCCATACACCCTGAGGAGCATGTAACCAGCCTTTCCAATATTGCCATGACATGTCGAAGGATTATTTATTTTTGCACTCTTCCGTTCATTCTTGACGTGCTAATTCCCATCACCTTGGAGAATGTATATCCATCTCCTCGGTGGGGCATCTTTCCAAGCATTCCCCACATTACAATGTGTGACTCCTGGGATTTTTCTTTCCAGCTCCAGGCCACAAGATCCTCTCCTACTAGTGCATGAAATAGCCATAGCTCTACATGGTGCCACCAGCTTTACATGAAATAGCCATAGCTCTACATGGTGCCACCAGCTTCACATGAAATAGCCACAGCTCCACATGGTGCCACCAGCTTTACATGAAATAGCCACAGCGCTACATGGTGCCACCAGCTTTACATGAAATAGCCATAGCTCCACATGGTGCCACCAGCTTTACATGAAAGCCATAGCGCTACATGGTGCCACCAGCTTTACATGAAATAGCCATAGCGCTACATGGTGCCACCAGCTTTACATGAAATAGCCATAGCTCTACATGGTGCCACCAGCTTTACATGAAAGCCATAGCGCTACATGGTGCCACCAGCTTTACATGAAATAGCCATAGCGCTACATGGTGCCACCAGCTTTACATGAAATAGCCATAGCTCTACATGGTGCCACCAGCTTCACATGAAATAGCCACAGCTCCACATGGTGCCACCAGCTTTACATGAAATAGCCATAGCGCTACATGGTGCCACCAGCTTCACATGAAATAGCCATAGCTCCACATGGTGCCACCAGCTTTACATGAAATAGCCATAGCGCTACATGGTGCCACCAGCTTCACATGAAATAGCCATAGCGCTACATGGTGCCACCAGCTTTACATGAAATAGCCATAGCTATACATGGTGCCGCCAGCTTCACATGAAATAGCCACAGCTCCACATGGTGGCACCAGCTTTACATGAAATAGCCATAGCTCTACATGGTGCCACCAGCTTTACATGAAATAGCCATAGCGCTACATGGTGCCACCAGCTTTACATGAAATAGCCATAGCTCTACATGGTGCCACGAACTTTACATGAAATAGCCATAGCTCTACATGGTACCACCAGCTTTACATGAAATAGCCATAGCTCTACATGATGCCACCAGCTTTACATGAAATAGCCATAGCTGTACATGGTGCCACCAGCTTTACATGAATTAGCCATAGCTCTACATGGTGGCACCAGCTTTACATGAAATAGCTATAGCTCTACATGGTGCCACCAGCTTTACATGAAATAGCCTTAGCTCTACATGGTACCACCAGCTTTACATGAAATAGCCATAGCTCTACATGGTGCCACCAGCTTTACATGAAATAGCCATAGCTCTACATGGTGCCACCAGCTTTACATGAAATAGCCTTAGCTCTACATGGTACCACCAGCTTTACATGAAATAGCCATAGCTCTACATGGTACCACCAGCTTTACATGAAATAGCCATAGCTCTACATGGTGCCACCAGCTTTACATGAAATAGCCATAGCTCTACATGGTGCCACCAGCTTTACATGAAATAGCCATAGCTCTACATAGTGCCACCAGCTTTACACGAAATAGCCATAGCTCTACATGTTATCACCAGCTTTACATGAAATAGCCATAGCTCTACATGGTGCCACCAGCTTTACATGAAATAGCCATAGCTGTACATGGTGCCACCAGCTTTGCATGAAATAGCCTTAGCTCTACATGGTGCCACCAGCTTTACATGAATTAGTCATAGCTCTACATGGTGCCACCAGCTTTACATGAAATAGCCATAGCTCTACATGGTGCCACCAGCTTTACATGAAATAGCCATAGCTCTACATGGTGCCACCAGCTTTACATGAAATAGCCATAGCTCTACATGGTGCCACCAGCTTTACATGAAATAGCCATAGCTCTACATGGTGCCACCAGCTTTACATGAAATAGCCTTAGCTCTACATGGTGCCACCATCTTTACATGAATTAGCCATAGCTCTACATGGTGCCACCAGCTTTACATAAAATAGCCATAGCTCTACATGGTACCACCAGCTTTACATGAAATAGCCATAGCTCTACATGGTGCCACCAGCTTTACATGAAATAGCCTTAGCTCTACATGTTGCCACCAGCTTTACATGAAATAGCCTTAGCTCTACATGGTGCCACCAGCTTTACATGAAATAGCCATAGCTCTACATGGTACCACCAGCTTTACATGAAATAGCCATAGCTCTACATGGTGCAACCAGCTTTACATGAAATAGCCTTAGCTCTACATGTTGCCACCAGCTTTACATGAAATAGCCTTAGCTCTACATGGTGCCACCAGCTTTACATGAAATAGCCATAGCTCTACATGGTGCCACCAGCTTTACATGAAATAGCCATAGCTCTACATGGTGCCACCAGCTTTACATGAAATAGCCTTAGCTCTACATGGTGCCACCAGCTTTACATGAAATAGCCATAGCTCTACATGGTGCCACCAGCTTTACATGAATTAGTCATAGCTCTACATGGTGCCACCAGCTTTACATGAAATAGCCATAGCTCTACATGGTGCCACCAGCTTTACATGAATTAGTCATAGCTCTACATGGTGCCACCAGCTTTACATGAAATAGCCATAGCTCTACATGGTGCCACCAGCTTCACATGAAATAGCCATAGCTCTACATGGTGCCACCAGCTTCACGTGAAATAGCCATAGCGCTACATGGTGCCACCAGCTTTACATGAAATAGCCATAGCTCTACATGGTGCCACCAGCTTTAAATGAAATAGCCATAGCTCTACATGGTGCCACCAGCTTTACATGAAATAGCCATAGCTCCACATGGTGCCACCAGCTTTACATGAAATAGCCATAGCTCTACATGGTGCCACCAGCTTTACATGAAATAGCCTTAGCTCTACATGTTGCCACCAGCTTTACATGAAATAGCCATAGCTCTACATGGTACCACCAGCTTTACATGAAATAGCCATAGCTATACATGGTGCCACCAGCTTTACATGAAATAGCCATAGCTCTACATGGTGCCACCAGCTTCACATGAAATAGCCACAGCTCCACATGGTGCCACCAGCTTTACATGAAATAGCCATAGCGCTACATGATGCCACCAGCTTCACATGAAATAGCCATAGCTCTACATGGTGCCACCAGCTTTACATGAAATAGCCTTAGCTCTACATGGTACCACCAGCTTTACATGAAATAGCCATAGCTCTACATGGTGCCACCAGCTTTACATGAAATAGCCATAGCTCTACATGGTGCCACCAGCTTTACATGAAATAGCCTTAGCTCTACAAGGTGCCACCAGCTTTACATGAATTAGCCATATCTCTACATGGTGCCACCAGCTTTACATGAAATAGCCATAGCTCTACATGGTGCCACCAGCTTTACATGAAATAGCCATAGCTCTACATGGTGCCACCAGCTTTACATGAAATAGCCTTAGCTCTACATGGTGCCACCAGCTTTACATGAATTAGTCATAGCTCTACATGGTGCCACCAGCTTTACATGAAATAGCCATAGCTCTACATGGTGCCACCAGCTTTACATGAAATAGCCATAGCTCTACATGGTGCCACCAGCTTTACATGAAATAGCCATAGCTCTACATGGTGCCACCAGCTTTACATGAAATAGCCATAGCTCTACATGGTGCCACCAGCTTTACATGAAATAGCCATAGCTCTACATGGTGCCACCAGCTTTACATGAAATAGCCATAGCTCTACATGGTGCCACCAGCTTTACATGAAATAGCCATAGCTCTACATGGTGCCACCAGCTTTACATGAAATAGCCATAGCTATACATGGTGCCACCAGCTTTACATGAAATAGCCATAGGTCTACAT
The DNA here is from genome assembly GCA_027917425.1 of Gastrophryne carolinensis. Taxonomy (NCBI): domain Eukaryota; kingdom Metazoa; phylum Chordata; class Amphibia; order Anura; family Microhylidae; genus Gastrophryne; species Gastrophryne carolinensis. Next base: position 223,150,810 of record CM051237.1, read on the forward strand.
GGTACCACCAGCTTTACATGAAATAGCCATAGCTCTACATGGTGCCACCAGCTTCACATGAAATAGCCATAGCTCTACATGGTGCCACCAGCTTTACATGAAATAGCCATAGCTCTACATGGTGCCACCAGCTTTACATGAAATAGCCATAGCTCTACATGGTGCCACCAGCTTTACATGAAATAGCCATAGCTCTACATGGTGCCACCAGCTTTACATGAAATAGCCATAGCTCTACATGGTGCCACCAGCTTTACATGAAATAGCCTTAGCTCTACATGGTGCCACCAGCTTTACATGAAATAGCCATAGCTCTACATGGTGCCACCAGCTTTACATGAAATAGCCATAGCTCTACATGGTACCACCAGCTTTACATGAAATAGCCATAGCTATACATGGTGCCACCAGCTTTACATGAAATAGCCATAGCTCTACATGGTGCCACCAGCTTTACATGAAATAGCCTTAGCTCTACATGGTGCCACCAGCTTTACATGAAATAGCCATAGCTCTACATGGTGCCACCAGCTTTACATGAAATAGCCACAGCTCCACATGGTGCCACCAGCTTTACATGAAATAGCCATAGCGCTACATGGTGCCACCAGCTTTACATGAAATAGCCTTAGCTCTACATGGTACCACCAGCTTTACATGAAATAGCCATAGCGCTACATGGTGCCACCAGCTTTACATGAAATCGCCTTAGCTCTACATGGTGCCACCAGCTTTACATGAATTAGCCATAGCTCTACATGGTGCCACCAGCTTTACATGAAATAGCCATAGCTCTACATGGTGCCACCAGCTTTACATGAAATAGCCATAGCTGTACATGGTGCCACCAGCTTTACATGAAATAGCCTTAGCTCTACATGGTGCCACCAGCTTTACATGAATTAGTCATAGCTCTACATGGTGCCACCAGCTTTACATGAAATAGCCATAGCTCTACATGGTGCCACCAGCTTTACATGAAATAGCCATAGCTCTACATGGTGCCACCAGCTTTACATGAAATAGCCATAGCTCTACATGGTGCCACCAGCTTTACATGAAATAGCCATAGCTCTACATGGTGCCACCAGCTTTACATGAAATAGCCTTAGCTCTACATGGTGCCACCATCTTTACATGAATTAGCCATAGCTCTACATGGTGCCACCAGCTTTACGTGAAATAGCCATAGCTCTACATGGTACCACCAGCTTTACATGAAATAGCCATAGCTCTACATGGTGCCACCAGCTTTACATGAAATAGCCATAGCTCTACATGGTACCACCAGCTTTACATGAAATAGCCATAGCTCTACATGGTGCCACCAGCTTTACATGAAATAGCCTTAGCTCTACATGGTGCCACCAGCTTTACATGAATTAGTCATAGCTCTACATGGTGCCACCAGCTTTACATGAAATAGCCATAGCTCTACATAGTGCCACCAGCCTTACATGAAATAACCATAGCTCTACATGGTGCCACCAGCTTCACATGAAATAGCCATAGCGCTACATGGTGCCACCAGCTTTACATGAAATAGCCATAGCTCCACATGGTGCCACCAGCTTTACATGAAATAGCCATAGCTCCAAATTGTGCCACCAGCTTTACATGAAATAGCCATAGCTCCACATGGTGCCACCAGCTTTACATGAAATAGCCATAGCTCCACATGGTGCCACCAGCTTTACATGAAATAGCCATAGCTCCACATGGTGCCACCAGCTTTACATGAAATAGTCATAGCGCTACATGGTGCCACCAGCTTTACATGAAATAGCCTTAGCTCTACATGGTGCCACCAGCTTTACATGAAATAGCCATAGCTCTACATGGTGCCACCAGCTTTACATGAAATAGCCTTAGCTCTACATGGTGCCACCAGCTTTACATGAAATAGGCATAGCTCCACATGGTGCCACCAGCTTTACATGAAATAGCCATAGCTCTACATGGTGCCACCAGCTTTACATGAAATAGCCATAGCTCTACATGGTGCAACCAGCTTTACATGAAATAGCCATAGCTCTACATGGTGCCACCAGCTTTACATGAAATAGCCATAGCTCTACATGGTGCCACCAGCTTTACATGAAATAGCCATAGTTCTACATGGTGCCACCAGCTTCACATGAAATAGCCATAGCTCTACATGGTGACACCAGCTTTACATGAAATAGCCATAGCTCTACATGGTGCCACCAGCTTTACATGAAATAGCCTTAGCTCTACATGGTGCCACCAGCTTTACATGAAATAGCCATAGCTCTACATGGTGCCACCAGCTTTACATGAAATAGCCATAGCTCTACATGGTGCCACCAGCTTCACATGAAAAAGCCACAGCTCTACATGGTGCCACGAACTTTACATGTCATTGAGAGGTAGCAGTGATGTATAGCTTAGCTTAACTGATACCTTCCTACAGTATACAGATCACTTCACAGCAGATCTGGCATGCATACCTCCCAAGTGTCCCTCATTTGGAGGGACTATCCCTCTTTTGAGTCCATGTCCCTCTCTCCCTCATTGTTCTCATTTGTCCCTCTTTTAGGTGTAACAGCAGCTATGTTTCAATAAATCATTTGCCAAGTGTGTATATTGTTTTAACTGTTACAACTTATTTCCTATCCATCCCTCAATGAGGGGGCAAGGCCTAATATAACAAATGTCCCTCTTTCCCAGTTAATACGTTGGTAGGTGTGGACATGGCATAGTCAAATGTTTTCTGTCTTCCACAAGGTATTTCTAAAAGTAGAATATGGTTGCTCAACTGGGTGGCCATTGGACTGGGTCCCCATCTGAAATGCCTTAGGTTACGCTGCACCAGAAAAACATTTCAAGGACATTTAAACTTATTCAATATCCTTAAAGGGCTAATATTTATCTTCTGCTCATGACCTTGACAGCACTGATTTAAAGCGAAGCAAAACCCTGTGTGGCTGGCCCTGGAATCTAAAAGTCAGTGGCCTCCCTCCACCTTACCGTATCTTTGGGCTGTGAGCGCACCACTGATGCTGGAGACGCGGCACTTCTCACTACCAATTGATGCAAACAGAGAGGTTTTCCGAACACTAAATATGCTTAACAAATGGCTCTGAATGAGCAAGATCCTGCACATGCGCCATAGGACCAGGAATAGCTGACTTTTACGGGGAGATCTGTGGGTTTCAAGCAATCCAAATCAGGATTCCTGGGGTCAAGGAACAAAACTGGGGATAGTAAAATGCCTGGGAGTTGTTCCGCTTTAATTGTTGATATTCTTTTATGGATTGTTTTAATAATTGAAAGTGCCGGCAACCTGTTTTCTGTTTGTGGAAGGTTAAAGATATCTGCTGTGTATTGCTGATCAAGTCAGGTACGCAACAAACTGCAATGATTAAGCAATTAGACCACTAATTACATAATATACATATATACAAAAGGAGCCTTTTAGTACCATATTAAAGCAAAACAAAACCTAGAATGGCCAGTCCTGGAATCTAGATTACTCCAGGCCCAGGCCCATCTCAGTTCGTATTGTCCTGTGGTGTGAACCCCCTTAGAGCGCCACAATACTCACTTGATTCCTGGTGCATCCTGCGACGTCAACATCCGACGCCCCCACCCCCGTATCTTTGGGCTTTGAGCACTGTGAGAAGAATAAAACCCAAACTGGCTGGCCCAGGAATCTAAGAGAATCCAGGACCAAATGCCGGCCTTCCCCTGGGGAATTCCAAATTACAATGCCCTGCTGTGTAATACCCCCCCCCCCCTTCCCCCCGGGTCACTGCAAAACTCCCTTTTCCAGCAGCTTCCGCTGCAATTTAAACAATTGGGAGTAAGAGTACCTGCATCTATAATAAAACATGGAGGTGATGGTGCTGCTGCTGACTAGGGATGCAACTTTTCCAAATGAGTAATAAGGTACCTTTTCCAGGGGCTCAGTCGAAATACTGAAACAGAGTCAGTCTCACATTACAAACGATGGGATGTCCCTCTCTTTATTGGACATTCAGCCCAGGACAGCCAACAACATTTCTTTCCTGTCACATTCCAGTCTCCCTAGTCCTCTGTCTGCCTCTCAGCTCTGGATGAAGAAATGGTGGGTATAGCCCTGGCACTGACCTCCTCCAGCTTAGCACCCCCTCAGGTCAGCTGGCCTTTGCAGGGCCCACTTCCCATGCCCGAGCCTCAGGTCTTCTTTCACCTTGGACTTGTCCGGACTGCACACCAACCTCTCCCCACCCCCTTGGGTCCCTCTTATACCCTTCCCCAAGGCCCAATCAGCCAGGGAGGCACTGTAGTCAAGCCACCGCTTCCTCAGTTCCGCAGTTAATCAGGTGACCAACAGAAACCTTTCAGGTTTGATTAATTCAGATTAGTCACCAGCAGTCACATAATTGCCAGCTATATGTGAATGAGGAAGTGGTTAACATATGGTTATAGTGCAGCTTTAAATTGGACCAACAGCCTGGTACCGTTGGAAAAGAAAGGTAGCGGCCATTTTGGAGCTTCCTCTCCCAGCATCTCAGCCATGCTGCTGCCTGGATTCAACTGACATAACTGACAATGCACAGGAACAGGAAGCCCAGCAGCACTTCCTGTTTATAGGTGGCCTGCAAATGCATGAGCCACCATTTAGTTTTTAACATTTACCACAGCAAGAGTTAGAAAAAGTTGAATTAATTTTCATGTGCAGCAATCTAAATTGGCCTGGGGGGGTGCGTATGGGTACTGTGTTTATGTGGTTTGGTTTAGGTCATTTTTGACTGTTGGTCCACTTTAACCCCTGTGAGGCAGGGAGGACTTCAGCTTAATCCAGACCTTCAGCATAATTTAATGAAAAGCCCAAACCTTTAAAAAAAAACTATTACCCAGCATCTAAAATTAATATATTCTAAATTTTAAGTTACTTATTATTCGGCTGCAACTCTGTTCAGGACTCTAGGATACGGGAGCCGCCATCTTGCCTCAAAAGCATCACATACTGACGCTGCGCTCAAGATAGAATTATAATTATTATAATAAATGTTTAGTATATTTAATAAAATTTCCCAGCGCAGGAGTATAATAAGACCGTATTGGTGCGGTCTCAGAACAACAATATCAAAAACTGTACAAGTAACACTTCATAAGTCCGCGGGGATGTAATGTCCCTTTAAATTTTCTTTCTTCTTTCACAAAAACACCTCAGGTGCTTAAGAAGGACAAACTTGTGCAGCTCCCAAACACCAGAGTAATATCAATCACGTACCAGAAAGATTAATCATAAAAGCCACTTGAGTTTAGATCCTCTTTAGGAACAAAAACTTTTTTATGAAGCCAGATCTGGGGTAAGGATAAGGACAGCAATCCCAGAATGCAGAGCGGCATAGTCAGAAGACATTTCCTGAAAGCCTGAGACTCCATGGGCCGCCATCTTGAATTTTTAAAAGCTCAGAAGATGCAATAGGTGCAGGTACTGTAGGATGATTTTTAATGTGGGCAATCTGTACGTATAGGGTGTGGGAAACGTACAAGATAGACTCTTATTTAGTGTGAAGGTCAGGTTTAAACTCCTTATCCTACCTACTATTCTATTACTTATCCTATGGGTGGCCCCTAGTGGCCTCTTCTAGTAACTACAAACTATAAGGACCCCTCTAATATCCTGACCCCCAGCCAGGGGACTATCCTATTACACATCCCCAGCATCTCAGTCTAATACAAAAATGGAAGCCCGAGAACAGCTTGGATGCTTATCATATCCACACTTCAATATGTGATTTAGTGCTGCACAGAAGTGCTTTCAGTAGTTCCTCCTGAAAGGTACATGGCCATAGTAACCAATTTCCCTGATGGGGGACCAGAAATCCAAAGTGGGTGCACAACACACATACAGCGGAGGGGTCTGTCAAAGTGTTTCTTTTGCTGAGCAGACGAAACAAACAATTCTTTTGGGTGTGAACCCATTAACTTGAACATGTGCTTAGAGAGTGTACGCCAGCCTTGTGCCACCCGCTGTAGGGAGACACATTGTGGCCTTCGTAAACAAAAAGAAAAATGTAGAGACAGAACCCCACATGCTTTCCTTAGGCGGGGAGGGAGGCCTCTCTCAGCACCATTAGGCCTAACAGTCTGGGCCCTGTGTCCACAGCTCTTTTCTTCATCAGCTCCCTCGTGGTGTCTCCTCTCCTGCTCTCTCATGCCCACCCACCACTGCATACTTCTCATGAGAACCTGAGGGCCCCCTAGTGGCAGGGAGGTCCTCTATCAAACCACAAAGATGGTAGGCAGCTGGATGCTCTCTGAATCTGCCCCTTACAGAGTCCACCCCACAACACAACAATCAGGTATACTTACCTCACACCACCAGTGAGCCTATGGTGGTCACAAGCAGAAATGGGGAAGCATGGCTGGTGTCAGCACATAGCAAACCTGAGAAGATGCCGGTGCTCATTGTACCCTAGCTGGCCTACTTCAGTTTGTGAATTTAATTTTTAAGTGTGCAAAGCCTGCTTACCAGGGACAGGTAATCAGCATCCGTGGTGAACACTCGGAAGAGGGGGCCATGTTTGGAGGACCATACATGCAGCTTTACTGCCAATTTTGTCATAAAAAAACACTGCAAAAGTGAATGGCCTGCATCAGTGGTGGATGCTTGGGGGGTTACGTATGGTGTACTAAACCTGCAACTTTTTTATCCAAGTGGCCACAAAAACCTGGAGTCAGCTCTGAGGGAAAGTGAGGTACACACTTCTCTGGAGCACTGTAGGCCAATTGCTACATGTACCTACCACGCTGGTAACAATAACAGCCATTCTCTGGCTTCTGTTTAACGATTAGATTTTTGGACATCCCATTCACAAGCTCTAGAATGAATATAACGTTTGTTAGACTTTAGGTCCACTTGAAGATGGAGATCTCTCTGTGAATCTGTTTAGAAACAGGATCTTGGCTGTTTCTGTGAGCCTTCTGTTACAGCGCTGCCAGAAAGTAGAGTATTAATGAAAACTCTGTTCTGATCTTGAGCAGCAACTAATTGATGGAGTGACTGTGAAGTTACTTTATGTGTGTATAGGAAGGCTGCCATAACTAGTGCAAGCATAGTATCCTCCTCACTGAAGTCATGGGTCTCTCCCTAGCCGGCCACTGACTGACACTCTCAAATCTCATCCTCCATACAGCCATCTACTTCCCTCCCTGTTCTGATGAGGGGCCAGACACACGTGTGCATAGGTAGGAGTTAAATGACTATACCAACCATTGCAGAGGGGGTGCTTTGGGAGCCCTGGGAATAGCTTTAGAGATGTAATGAGATCATTTGCATGGCTCCACCTGCTGCAAAGAATTTTGGGAGAAATCTTAATATCCTTAGTTTGTATGCAGCATGTAAATACTTTCTGTTTTAGGAAAGCATTCTCTGCATTGTACCATTAAATAGAGGTCATTAAGATCTCTTTAATCCCTCGATGTGGCCTAACACGGGTCTCTCCCTAGGCTCATAAATCTCCAAGTCGTAAGCAGTATTCACCACAGCTGCAGCTTTACTCAATCAATGCAGATCAAAGTGCCATTGCACCATCAATGAACCAGAAATAAGTAAACACAACTAACATAACGTAATCCAGTAAAAGTAAAAAAGTGCTAATGCGGTATACAGGGGTAAAACAGCATTGGAGAAAGGTACAGAGTTAATCAAATGCTCTATAACACACTATTCAATAAAACCTTGTGCCCAGAACCTAGCTGGAATTTGCCAATATGGATGAAGGTTATTTGTGGGCCAGAAGAGGTCTTAAATATATCCACCAACTCTTTTCAGATGGGGTTTTCACATCATTCAGGCAGATACAAATAGAGTTCAAAATAACAGGTGACTGGTTGTTCTGCTACTTCCTGCATCTAGAGCGCAATTTGAGGGTGCCGGAATGACTCTAAGAGGCTCATTCACTACTAATGCCAGGTATTGCCAGATGGACGTCTGTATAGTGGCGCTTAGAGTGACCGCTAGTAGATGCTGTAAGCAGGTATCGGGCGCTGTTACAGAGCGTTTCGGTCGCTCTAGTAACCTGCCCGGCATTGGTGAGTGTGATGTAGGTTGGGCGCTGTAACAACAGTACAGAGCTGCAGCGGGCGAAAGGTAGCGCCAGCTCAGTGCGTCAAACACTCGGCGCTCCACACCATATTTAACAAAACACTAGACACACACAGCGTCGGCGCTCTAAATCTGGTCGCTATAGCATAGAGCGCCAGATGCTGTGTGATTAAAGTCTGTTTTTGAACACATATCCACCTGTAACAAAGTGAAAACACGTGGAATGACATTGTTTTAACACTGTGACATTAACACTTTAGTGCCAGACCTATAATGACAATTCTGTATAAAAATATAAAAAGTCAAAAAAATGTATAAAAGTGTTTGTTTGCAGCCAGGAGAGGTCACACAATGATTTGAGCAAAAAAAAAATATTAAATTGCCAAACACGCTATTTATACACAACTAATAAAGCCCCATTGAAATGTATGGGAGAGCGCTACAGAGCGACAGGTACTACATGGCACTCCCGAGCCTAGAGCACTGGCGCTATACACTGAGCCGCCTGGATCAACACATGTGACGCTACTTGATGCTGTTAGAGGCGCTCACCGGACTCGCTTTCTTAAATGTAGTTTTGCGTACAGTGCCCGGCGTTCACCAGACGCTGCCTGCTGCTACGAGGCGCTACCTGGCGCTACCCCTTCTTAAATAACCCCCTAAGTGTAATAGAGGTAGAAAAACTATCATTAGAAATAAGAAATCACCAACACATCTCAGTCAACTTGGTTTTTATTAGAGACATTATTTCCAAAATAAAAAGGGAAACCACAAATGAATGGGAGGATTTCTTTACAAATGATATAAAATCAGTATTATTCTCCATAGACAGGTTGATACAGCTATGGGTTTAGCACCAGGTTTATTATATTCCCAGAAGGTTGCATAGGATGGGCAGGCTCCCCACTGATAAATGTCAGAAATGTAGTACTGAGGTGGGGGCACCCTGTCACATGATGTGGGATTCTTTTGTTGAATTTATATATAATACATCTTCCAAGTCAAAAGCATTAGGGCGTGTATTATGAGAATCTTCACAGACCTGCACATGGGAAAGAAAAATAAATACATTTTTCTATTGTAAAAAATGTATTGCATTAAAGTGGAGGGACACAGCCTCCCTACTATTACAATGTGGATCAATACAAAAGCACTCCCACGGTACAAACGAACATATGAAATAAGAGGTTGTCATAAGAAATTTGCGAAAATCTAGGGTAAATGGTTGCAAACTGAAAAAACGGCATTTGATATCACTATTGATACTTCGAAGATAATGTTATGTACTTAAATCTCTTCTAGCCTCTACTCCAGGATACACTGAAGTGGTGGTTTAAAAATAATATTGATATTATGTAATCTTGAACAAAAGGGGGTGGGAGCAGCTCAATCCCTCTTCTTTATATGAGATTGTTCCTTCATACAAGATTATTCGTATTATATAACCCCTTATCATCCAAAATTATTATTATTATATATCCTCTTATCATACAAAAATATCATTAATATAATTCAGAACTCGCCCAGTTTAACCCTCTCATCATCAATCTCATCTGATTATTCAGCACCAAACATGTCTAGCTATGTGGAAAGACAGAGATTTGGTTGCATATATCTGCAGATACATGTGGAAGCCACACTGCCCCGACAAGGCACTCTGTGTTTAGTGTGGTCCCTACTCTTAATTCTGAGTCCCCAAAGTTGGGACATGCAATGCAGACAAATATCTGAGAGCTACTCACCTGGGAAGCGGCCAACCTCCCTTTAGAACACTTTACAGGGAGGAATTCAGTCAATATGGAGTTCTCCCTGTGAAGTGTTCTAAAGGGAGGCTGGCCGCTTCCCAGGTGAGTAGCTCTCAGATATTTGTCTGCATTGCATGTCCCAACTTTGGGGACTCAGAATTAGGAGTAGGGACCACACTAAACACAGAGTGCCTTGCCGGTTCCCAGGCCCTGAATAATAATGTTGATAATTTTGTATAAATAGTGATTGAGCTGCTCCCACCCCCCTTTGTTCATTATGTAATCTTAATGAACGGTCTGTCTGCCTATGTATGTTAATGTAATTGTTCTTCTTCTTATGTTTTCAATAAAAAGAATGTTTAAAAAAAAAAGGAAAGAGTGATTGTTTATTCTAAAAGGGAATTATACTCAACTTTTTCCACTGTAAAGTGTGTATATAAAGAATCCCCGCTGGGCGTTGTTTATCCCCTCCTAAACCTCTGCGGCCACTTTGGGGTAGGGGGAAAGATATCTCACCACTACAGGTCAGGGTCAGTACCCTGGGCTCCAATAAGTCCTCTGCCGTCACCACATTTCATTGGCAAATCTGGCACTGGCGTGTGACATGATGCTACCCCACCTGAGAAACTGCACCCTCATTTGGAATACAGGGGGTATGGAAGAGCCCGGTGCTCATTGGGTTGAAGGGCATATAGGCTGGTATACCAGGGGTCGTCCTGTCATTTTCTTTGAAAAAAAAACATGGCAGAAATTGCTGAAAGACACATGCTCTGAGCAGGAGGAAATTGCTGGCATGTAAGAACCCGATTGCACACAAATGTCCCCATGCAAAATACTCCCTGAATCACACAAATTTACATCTTTTTGAGTAAAGTTCAGTGTGAGATCTGGCTCCTTGCAGAAATTCACTACCAAAAAAATGGGGCACCACAAAAATGCGTGAAAAGATGTGTGCAAATGCCCTGGGGGCCGATGCTGAATCGAGCCTATTTTGGTGGTTGATTTAGCAATTTTTTGTTTGCATATCAATTTGTGGAAATGGTCCATAAGGTCTCATTCATGCCTCTAAAATGCACTTTAAAATGAATGCATTGGAAAGCGTAAAAGGTTATAACCCAGCCAGACACTGGTTGCACTGTACAGTACAGTATTGGCAGCTTATAAACAGCGGGCCCGCAAGAGGCAAGGCAACTCCTACTAAGCTGCAACACAACCCTGTTAACCATATCCTGGTATAGTAAGTGCATGTGGCTACTCTGTATCACCCCAGGTAGACGCTGAGGTCTTTGTAAAATAAAAGATATAGGAATCAGGAGGTGCCATTCTGTTTTAATACAACTCAGTATGTAATTGCAGCTTTGAAGATATATGATATAATGTATATTGATATATGTTGTAGCAGGCCAAAATAATTCCAGATTAAGCCAGGGTATAGTTTGGCCTAGGCCAGAGTATACCCTGGGGTATAAATTGGCCTAGGACAAACTATACCTGGGAGTGTAAAATAGTCTAGGCCACACTATAATCCTCCAGGCCAAATTATATCTGGGGGTGTTAAATAGCTTAGGCCAAAGTCCAGACCAGAATATACACATAAACCTATACCCCTTCAGGACAGAATATACCCATCAAAAATAAGACCTCGGTATAGTCTGGCCCAGGGCCACATTGTACCCCGGAGATATACTCTATACCTGGGGGTGTAAAACAGCCTAGGCCAGACTATGTCCCTCCATGGCCATAATGTTAACACTTCACTTGTTTTCTCTCTAATTTGTTGACAATTGTGCCACATTGTACCCCGGAGATAAGCTCTATACCTGGGGGTGTAAAATAGTCTAGGCCAAACTTTACCCCTCCAGGCCAGAATATACCCATCTAATGTTAGACCAGGGTATAGTCTGGGCCAGGCCACATTGTACCCCGGAGATAAGCTCTATACCTGGGGGTGTAAAATAGCCTAGGCCAAACTTTAACCCTCCAGGCCAGAATATACCCATCTAATGTTAGACCAGGGTATAGTCTGGGCCAGGCCACATTATACCCTGAGGATAAACTCTATACCTGGGGGTGTAAAATAGCCTAGGCCAAACTTTACCCCTCCAGGCCAGAATATACCCATCTAATGTTAGACCAGGGTATAGTCTGGGCCAGGCCACATTGTACCCCGGAGATAAGCTCTATACCTGGGGGTGTAAAATAGCCTAGGCCAAACTTTAACCCTCCAGGCCAGAATATACCCATCTAATGTTAGACCAGGGTATAGTCTGGGCCAGGCCACATTATACCCTGAGGATAAACTCTATACCTGGGGGTGTAAAATAGACTAGGCCAAACTTTACCCCTCCAGGCCAGAATATACCCATCTAATGTTAGACCAGGGTATAGTCTGGGCCAGGCCACATTGCACCCCGGAGATAAGCTCTATACCTGGGGGTGTAAAATAGCCTAGGCCAAACTTTACCCCTCCAGGCCAGAATATACCCATCTAATGTTAGACCAGGGTATAGTCTGGGCCAGGCCACATTATACCCTGAGGATAAACTCTATACCTGGGGGTGTAAAATAGCCTAGGGCAAACTTTACCCCTCCAGGCCAGAATATACCCATCTAATGTTAGACCAGGGTATAGTCTGGGCCAGGCCACATTATACCCTGAGGATAAACTCTATACCTGGGGGTGTAAAATAGCCTAGGCCAAACTTTACCCCTCCAGGCCAGAATATACCCATCTAATGTTAGACCAGGGTATAGTCTGGGCCAGGCCACATTGCACCCCGGAGATAAGCTCTATACCTGGGGGTGTAAAATAGCCTAGGCCAAACTTTAACCCTCCAGGCCAGAATATACCCATCTAATGTTAGACCAGGGTATAGTCTGGGCCAGGCCACATTATTCCCTGAGGATAAACTCTATACCTGGGGGTGTAAAATAGCCTAAGCCAGATGATAAACTGAGTGAAAATGAGTGAAAAAAACACTGAGGGCCCCATGCCCATTTCAGATGATGCCAACCCTGATAAATACAATGACAACCATTCGTAAAAAGCTCCACTTAACTGTCACTATTAACATCCACTCCACCCAGGAACACCAGAAAAGTGCCTTTGATCGCCGACACAACAGAAATAAACAAATCACCTCTGGTACCATCTTCTTTATCAAGAATGGGTTAAAAGATGGAACCACGCTGGTTTGAACTATACGGGCAGGCTGATTCATTATTAGCGGCAGGTAGCGACAGATGAGCGTCTGTAGCAAGCATTTCAGAGCGCCCGCTAGCAGTCGCTGTGTTCGGCCGTGGTTCGCTAGTTCAGAGCGACTCAGACACCGTGCAGCAATGATGAATACATTGTGGGGAGTCGCTATATGACCAGTACAGCGCTGTATGAGAGCGAATGTTAGCAACTGGTCATTGCGACCGACTCACAACATATTCTTCAAAAAAACAGCCTCACACACCTCCGGCGCTCAAAAATGCTTTGCTGTAGCCCAGAGCGCCGGAGGCTGTGTGTTTAAAGTTTAAAGTGAAAACATATGGAATTACATTGTTATAACATTGTAACATGAACACATTAATGCCAGACCTGTAATATCAATTCTGCAGAAATATATAACATTTAAAAATAAAATGAAAAAATAGCTTTTTCAAGGTTAGAAAAGTTCTCAACATTATTTGAGAATAAAAAAAAAATAAATAAATAAAACAAAAACCCTGTTTAAAGAGAATTAAAAGACTGTCCATAGAAATGTATGGGAGAGCGGCAGGTAGCGAGAGGTAATACGTGGCGCTCTGCAAGGATGAACGCCGGTGCTATACGCTGAGGCTGGGATAATGATGAATCGGACGCTACATGGCGTTATCCCAGCCGCTCAACAGATTCTGCTTGATAAATGTGTAATTGCGTGCCGTGTCCGGCGTTCACCTGTCGCTACCTGTCATTTACAAGCCACTACCTGACGCTATCTCTTCATGAATAAGGCCCTTAGTTGTGGAATCCTTGACCAAGGGTTGAGTAAAACTTAAAGTGGACCAACACCCAGGATTTTGACTATCCTGGGTATTGGTCCACTTCCCCGGGGCACCCCGATCGGGGGTGCCCCGCTGTGTGAAACCCCCCAGAAAGCCCCCAAAACTCACCTCTCCCCGCTCCCACGTGGCCGCGCCGTCCAATCGGCGCCGACGGACAAGCTGATTGACAGCAACGTACAAGCAGCTTGCCCGTCGGCGCCTCCCGCGCGTCACTCTTGACGTGTGCACGCCCGCGCCGGCCATTCAGAGACGGCCGGCGCGGGCACGCGCACGCCTAGAGGGGCGCGAGGGAGGCGGCAGAAGACCAGGTAGGTGGATTTGGGGTGTTCAGGGGGGGTTCACCCCGCGGGACATCCCGATCTCGGATGTCCCGCGGTGTGTGAGGTGATCGGCCCGGGAATCTTATAGATTCCCGGGCCGATCACCTCAGGGTGTTGGTCCACTTTAAGAACTATAAGACTGGAAAGATACTGAGCAATACCTACCACTCCAGCAACCTTAAAGTGAACTGCAGGCAAAGGGAATTGTTACACCATTGTGTTGGATGACATTTGGCACTGTCCTAAACTGTTTTCCGTTTTTAGATTGAAGCAGAAATGGTGAAGATATCAGGGTTTACAGGGTCAGCCAATGACATCCCATCCCCTAATCAGCTCAGCAGAGCGGGACAGGATTGCTGGTCCCTCCCCCTGCCTTCTCCTCCTTCATCAGATTGCTGACAATGCAGGGAGTGGATTATTATAGTAATCATGGAGGAGAAATCATCAGGAGAAAGTGTAAACCCTGATATCTCTGCCATTTCTTCTTCAAATTTAAAATGGAAAACATTTTTAAAGCCGTCGGCAGTTTGTCTCTCCAGCTTCTGTGTTTTAAGCGAATCTCTATTCTCCATTTCGAAGTGTATTCCATGTCAGGTGACCCAGGTGACAGGGAACACACACAAAATTGAGAATGACCTAAAACACAGAAGCTAGAAAGACAAAAATCACAAGTGAGTAACAGTAAAGAAAGGGGAGAGGTATTTAGGTGTCGTTTATTTATAGGTGCTTATTTCTTATTTTTAGGTGTCATGTTGTATTGGGGTATATCCCGATTCCAGGTCACCTCCAAATGTTCATTCTCAGTTGTTCTCTTTACCCCTCCTTCCCTGCCCTGTTTTGCGTATTAGTGCTTAATAATAGTGATGAGCGAGTAGTATTCGACCGAGCCGGTATTCGATCGAATACTACGCTGTTCGTCATACTCGATTTCGATCGAGTACAGCGGCGATGGCGCACTCACAATTCGTTTCCCCTCCCACCTTCCCTGGCGCGTTTTTTACACCAATCACCATGCAGGGGGGGGTGGGACAGGTCCTGGGAGGACGCTGGCATCGCGAAAACGGCGTCTACACGCATTGGCTGGAAAAACCATGTGACCTCGAATATACAAAACTCAGCACTTCCTCTTCGTCAGCATTAGCAGCTTGAACTTAGTGAGGGACAGACGCTCACAGCAGGGAAAGACAGGCTGTCGCTGGCAGGGCCCCAGAAGCTCGGGATATCGCTTTTACCACCATCTATACCAGCTACCAGAAGACAAGAGAGTCATTAAGAGCCCTTATTAGGGCTACTACGCTGAACGGTATATGGCTCATATGTAGGCAGGCAGGGCCCCAGAAGCTCAGAATATAGCTTTTACCACCATATATACCAGCTACCAGAAGACAAGAGAGTCCTTAAGAGCCCTTATTAGGGCTACTACGCTGAACAGTATATAGCTCATTTTCTATGTAGTCAGGCAGGGCCCCAGAAGCTCAGAATATACCTTTTACCACCATATATACCAGCTACCAGAAGACAAGAGAGTCCTTAAGAGCCCTTATTAGGGCTACTACGCTGAACAGTATATAGCTCATTTTCTATGTAGTCAGGCAGGGCCCCAGAAGCTCAGAATATACCGTTTACCACCATATATACCAGCTACCAGAAGACAAGAGAGTCCTTAAGAGCCCTTATTAGGGCTACTACGCTGAACAGTATATAGCTCATATCCTATGTAGGCAGGCAGGGCCCCAGAAGCTCAGAATATAGCTTTTACCACCATATATACCAGCTACCAGAAGACAAGAGAGTCATTAAGAGCCCTTATTAGGGCTACTATGCTGAACAGTATATAGCTCATATTCTATGTAGTCAGGCAGGGCCCCAGAAGCTCAGAATATAGCTTTTACCACCATATATACCAGCTACCAGAAGACAAGAGAGTCCTTAATCCCTTATTAGTGCTGCTATGTTGAACAGTATATAGCTCATTTTCTATGTAGTCAGGCAGGGCCCCAGAAGCTCAGAATATACCTTTTACCACCATATATACCAGCTACCAGAAGACAAGAGAGTCCTTAAGAGCCCTTATTAGGGCTACTACGCTGAACAGTATATAGCTCATTTTCTATGTAGTCAGGCAGGGCCCCAGAAGCTCAGAATATACCTTTTACCACCATATATACCAGCTACCAGAAGACAAGAGAGTCCTTAAGAGCCCTTATTAGGGCTACTACGCTGAACAGTATATAGCTCATTTTCTATGTAGTCAGGCAGGGCCCCAGAAGCTCAGAATATACCTTTTACCACCATATATACCAGCTACCAGAAGACAAGAGAGTCCTTAATCCCTTATTAGTGCTGCTATGTTGAACAGTATATAGCTCATATTCTATGTAGTCAGGCAGGGCCCCAGAAGCTCAGAATATAGCTTTTACCACCATATATACCAGCTACCAGAAGACAAGAGAGTCCTTAAGAGCCCTTATTAGGGCTACTACGCTGAACAGTATATAGCTCATTTTCTATGTAGTCAGGCAGGGCCCCAGAAGCTCAGAATATACCTTTTACCACCATATATACCAGCTACCAGAAGACAAGAGAGTCCTTAAGAGCCCTTATTAGGGCTACTACGCTGAACAGTATATAGCTCATTTTCTATGTAGTCAGGCAGGGCCCCAGAAGCTCAGAATATACCTTTTACCACCATATATACCAGCTACCAGAAGACAAGAGAGTCCTTAATCCCTTATTAGTGCTGCTATGTTGAACAGTATATAGCTCATATTCTATGTAGTCAGGCAGGGCCCCAGAAGCTCAGAATATAGCTTTTACCACCATATATACCAGCTACCAGAAGACAAGAGAGTCCTTAATCCCTTATTAGTGCTGCTATGTTGAACAGTATATAGCTCATATTCTATGTAGTCAGGCAGGGCCCCAGAAGCTCAGAATATAGCTTTTACCACCATATATACCAGCTACCAGAAGACAAGAGAGTCCTTAATCCCTTATTAGTGCTGCTATGTTGAACAGTATATAGCTCATTTTCTATGTAGTCAGGCAGGGCCCCAGAAGCTCAGAATATACCATTTACCACCATATATACCAGCTACCAGAAGACAAGAGAGTCCTTAAGAGCCCTTATTAGGGCTACTACGCTGAAAAGTATATAGCTCATATCCTATGTAGGCAGGCAGGGCCCCAGAAGCTCAGAATATAGCTTTTACCACCATATATACCAGCTACCAGAAGACAAGAGAGTCCTTAATCCCTTATTAGTGCTGCTATGTTGAACAGTATATAGCTCATATTCTATGTAGTCAGGCAGGGCCCCAGAAGCTCAGAATATAGCTTTTACCACCATATATACCAGCTACCAGAAGACAAGAGAGTCCTTAATCCCTTATTAGTGCTGCTATGTTGAACAGTATATAGCTCATATTCTATGTAGTCAGGCAGGGCCCCAGAAGCTCAGAATATAGCTTTTACCACCATATATACCAGCTACCAGAAGACAAGAGAGTCCTTAATCCCTTATTAGTGCTGCTATGTTGAACAGTATATAGCTCATTTTCTATGTAGTCAGGCAGGGCCCCAGAAGCTCAGAATATACCTTTTACCACCATATATACCAGCTACCAGAAGACAAGAGAGTCCTTAATCCCTTATTAGTGCTGCTATGTTGAACAGTATATAGCTCATATTCTATGTAGTCAGGCAGGGCCCCAGAAGCTCAGAATATAGCTTTTACCACCATATATACCAGCTACCAGAAGACAAGAGAGTCCTTAATCCCTTATTAGTGCTGCTATGTTGAACAGTATATAGCTCATTTTCTATGTAGTCAGGCAGGGCCCCAGAAGCTCAGAATATAGCTTTTACCACCATATATACCAGCTACCAGAAGACAAGAGAGTCCTTAAGAGCCCGTATTAGGGCTACTACGCTGAACAGTATATAGCTCATATCCTATGTAGGCAGGCAGGGCCCCAGAAGCTCAGAATATAGCTTTTACCACCATATATACCAGCTACCAGAAGACAAGAGAGTCCTTAATCCCTTATTAGTGCTGCTATGTTGAACAGTATATAGCTCATTTTCTATGTAGTCAGGCAGGGCCCCAGAAGCTCAGAATATAGCTTTTACCACCATATATACCAGCTACCAGAAGACAAGAGAGTCCTTAATCCCTTATTAGTGCTGCTATGTTGAACAGTATATAGCTCATATTCTATGTAGTCAGGCAGGGCCCCAGAAGCTCAGAATATAGCTTTTACCACCATATATACCAGCTACCAGAAGACAAGAGAGTCCTTAATCCCTTATTAGTGCTGCTATGTTGAACAGTATATAGCTCATTTTCTATGTAGTCAGGCAGGGCCCCAGAAGCTCAGAATATAGCTTTTACCACCATATATACCAGCTACCAGAAGACAAGAGAGTCCTTAAGAGCCCTTATTAGGGCTACTACGCTGAACAGTATATAGCTCATATTCTATGTAGGCAGGCAGGGCCCCAGAAGCTCAGAATATCGCTTTTACCACCATATATACCAGCTACCAGAAGACAAGAGAGTCCTTAATCCCTTATTAGTGCTGCTATGTTGAACAGTATATAGCTCATTTTCTATGTAGTCAGGCAGGGCCCCAGAAGCTCAGAATATACCTTTTACCACCATATATACCAGCTACCAGAAGAGAAGAGAGTCCTTAATCCCTTATTAGTGCTGCTATGTTGAACAGTATATAGCTCATATTCTATGTAGTCAGGCAGGGCCCCAGAAGCTCAGAATATAGCTTTTACCACCATATATACCAGCTACCAGAAGACAAGAGAGTCCTTAAGAGCCCTTATTAGGGCTACTACGCTGAACAGTATCTAGCTCATATCCTATGTAGGCAGGCAGGGCCCCAGAAGCTCAGAATATAGCTTTTACCACCATATATACCAGCTACCAGAAGACAAGAGAGTCCTTAAGAGCCCTTATTAGGGCTACTACGCTGAACAGTATATAGCTCATTTTCTATGTAGTCAGGCAGGGCCCCAGAAGCTCAGAATATACCTTTTACCACCATAAATACCAGCTACCAGAAGACAAGAGAGTCCTTAATCCCTTATTAGTGCTGCTATGTTGAACAGTATATAGCTCATATTCTATGTAGTCAGGCAGGGCCCCAGAAGCTCAGAATATAGCTTTTACCACCATATATACCAGCTACCAGAAGACAAGAGAGTCCTTAAGAGCCCTTATTAGGGCTACTACGCTGAACAGTATATAGCTCATACCCTATGTAGGCAGGCAGGGCCCCAGAAGCTCAGAATATAGCTTTTACCACCATATATACCAGCTACCAGAAGACAAGAGAGTCCTTAAGAGCCCTTATTAGGGCTACTACGCTGAACAGTATATAGCTCATTTTCTATGTAGTCAGGCAGGGCCCCAGAAGCTCAGAATATACCTTTTACCACCATATATACCAGCTACCAGAAGACAAGAGAGTCCTTAATCCCTTATTAGTGCTGCTATGTTGAACAGTATATAGCTCATATTCTATGTAGTCAGGCAGGGCCCCAGAAGCTCAGAATATAGCTTTTACCACCATATATACCAGCTACCAGAAGACAAGAGAGTCCTTAAGAGCCCTTATTAGGGTTACTACGCTGAACAATATATAGCTCATTTTCTATGTAGTCAGGCAGGGCCCCAGAAGCTCAGAATATACCTTTTACCACCATATATACCAGCTACCAGAAGACAAGAGAGTCCTTAATCCCTTATTAGTGCTGCTATGTTGAACAGTATATAGCTCATATTCTATGTAGTCAGGCAGGGCCCCATAAGCTCAGAATATAGCTTTTACCACCATATATACCAGCTACCAGAAGACAAGAGAGTCCTTAATCCCTTATTAGTGCTGCTATGTTGAACAGTATATAGCTCATTTTCTATGTAGTCAGGCAGGGCCCCAGAAGCTCAGAATATACCTTTTACCACCATATATACCAGCTACCAGAAGACAAGAGAGTCCTTAAGAGCCCTTATTAGGGCTACTACGCTGAACAGTATATAGCTCATATCCTATGTAGGCAGGCAGGGCCCCAGAAGCTCAGAATATAGCTTTTACCACCATATATACCAGCTACCAGAAGACAAGAGAGTCCTTAATCCCTTATTAGTGCTGCTATGTTGAACAGTATATAGCTCATATTCTATGTAGTCAGGCAGGGCCCCAGAAGCTCAGAATATAGCTTTTACCACCATATATACCAGCTACCAGAAGACAAGAGAGTCCTTAATCCCTTATTAGTGCTGCTATGTTGAACAGTATATAGCTCATTTTCTATGTAGTCAGGCAGGGCCCCAGAAGCTCAGAATATACCTTTTACCACCATATATACCAGCTACCAGAAGACAAGAGAGTCCTTAATCCCTTATTAGTGCTGCTATGTTGAACAGTATATAGCTCATATTCTATGTAGTCAGGCAGGGCCCCAGAAGCTCAGAATATAGCTTTTACCACCATATATACCAGCTACCAGAAGACAAGAGAGTCCTTAATCCCTTATTAGTGCTGCTATGTTGAACAGTATATAGCTCATTTTCTATGTAGTCAGGCAGGGCCCCAGAAGCTCAGAATATACCTTTTACCACCATATATACCAGCTACCAGAAGACAAGAGAGTCCTTAAGAGCCCTTATTAGGGCTACTACGCTGAACAGTATATAGCTCATATCCTATGTAGGCAGGCAGGGCCCCAGAAGCTCAGAATATCGCTTTTACCACCATATATACCAGCTACCAGAAGACAAGAGAGTCCTTAATCCCTTATTAGTGCTGCTATGTTGAACAGTATATAGCTCATTTTCTATGTAGTCAGGCAGGGCCCCAGAAGCTCAGAATATACCTTTTACCACCATATATACCAGCTACCAGAAGACAAGAGAGTCCTTAATCCCTTATTAGTGCTGCTATGTTGAACAGTATATAGCTCATATTCTATGTAGTCAGGCAGGGCCCCAGAAGCTCAGAATATAGCTTTTACCACCATATATACCAGCTACCAGAAGACAAGAGAGTCCTTAAGAGCCCTTATTAGGGCTACTACGCTGAACAGTATATAGCTCATATCCTATGTAGGCAGGCAGGGCCCCAGAAGCTCAGAATATAGCTTTTACCACCATATATACCAGCTACCAGAAGACAAGAGAGTCCTTAAGAGCCCTTATTAGGGCTACTACGCTGAACAGTATATAGCTCATTTTCTATGTAGTCAGGCAGGGCCCCAGAAGCTCAGAATATACCTTTTACCACCATATATACCAGCTACCAGAAGACAAGAGAGTCCTTAATCCCTTATTAGTGCTGCTATGTTGAACAGTATATAGCTCATATTCTATGTAGTCAGGCAGGGCCCCAGAAGCTCAGAATATAGCTTTTACCACCATATATACCAGCTACCAGAAGACAAGAGAGTCCTTAAGAGCCCTTATTAGGGCTACTACGCTGAACAGTATATAGCTCATTTTCTATGTAGTCAGGCAGGGCCCCAGAAGCTCAGAATATAGCTTTTACCACCATATATACCAGCTACCAGAAGACAAGAGAGTCCTTAAGAGCCCTTATTAGGGCTACTACGCTGAACAGTATATAGCTCATTTTCTATGTAGTCAGGCAGGGCCCCAGAAGCTCAGAATATACCTTTTACCACCATATATACCAGCTACCAGAAGACAAGAGAGTCCTTAAGAGCCCTTATTAGGGCTACTACGCTGAACAGTATATAGCTCATTTTCTATGTAGTCAGGCAGGGCCCCAGAAGCTCAGAATATACCTTTTACCACCATATATACCAGCTACCAGAAGACAAGAGAGTCCTTAATCCCTTATTAGTGCTGCTATGTTGAACAGTATATAGCTCATATTCTATGTAGTCAGGCAGGGCCCCAGAAGCTCAGAATATAGCTTTTACCACCATATATACCAGCTACCAGAAGACAAGAGAGTCCTTAATCCCTTATTAGTGCTGCTATGTTGAACAGTATATAGCTCATATTCTATGTAGTCAGGCAGGGCCCCAGAAGCTCAGAATATAGCTTTTACCACCATATATACCAGCTACCAGAAGACAAGAGAGTCCTTAATCCCTTATTAGTGCTGCTATGTTGAACAGTATATAGCTCATTTTCTATGTAGTCAGGCAGGGCCCCAGAAGCTCAGAATATACCATTTACCACCATATATACCAGCTACCAGAAGACAAGAGAGTCCTTAAGAGCCCTTATTAGGGCTACTACGCTGAACAGTATATAGCTCATATCCTATGTAGGCAGGCAGGGCCCCAGAAGCTCAGAATATAGCTTTTACCACCATATATACCAGCTACCAGAAGACAAGAGAGTCCTTAATCCCTTATTAGTGCTGCTATGTTGAACAGTATATAGCTCATATTCTATGTAGTCAGGCAGGGCCCCAGAAGCTCAGAATATAGCTTTTACCACCATATATACCAGCTACCAGAAGACAAGAGAGTCCTTAATCCCTTATTAGTGCTGCTATGTTGAACAGTATATAGCTCATATTCTATGTAGTCAGGCAGGGCCCCAGAAGCTCAGAATATAGCTTTTACCACCATATATACCAGCTACCAGAAGACAAGAGAGTCCTTAATCCCTTATTAGTGCTGCTATGTTGAACAGTATATAGCTCATTTTCTATGTAGTCAGGCAGGGCCCCAGAAGCTCAGAATATACCTTTTACCACCATATATACCAGCTACCAGAAGACAAGAGAGTCCTTAATCCCTTATTAGTGCTGCTATGTTGAACAGTATATAGCTCATATTCTATGTAGTCAGGCAGGGCCCCAGAAGCTCAGAATATAGCTTTTACCACCATATATACCAGCTACCAGAAGACAAGAGAGTCCTTAATCCCTTATTAGTGCTGCTATGTTGAACAGTATATAGCTCATTTTCTATGTAGTCAGGCAGGGCCCCAGAAGCTCAGAATATAGCTTTTACCACCATATATACCAGCTACCAGAAGACAAGAGAGTCCTTAAGAGCCCGTATTAGGGCTACTACGCTGAACAGTATATAGCTCATATCCTATGTAGGCAGGCAGGGCCCCAGAAGCTCAGAATATAGCTTTTACCACCATATATACCAGCTACCAGAAGACAAGAGAGTCCTTAATCCCTTATTAGTGCTGCTATGTTGAACAGTATATAGCTCATTTTCTATGTAGTCAGGCAGGGCCCCAGAAGCTCAGAATATAGCTTTTACCACCATATATACCAGCTACCAGAAGACAAGAGAGTCCTTAATCCCTTATTAGTGCTGCTATGTTGAACAGTATATAGCTCATATTCTATGTAGTCAGGCAGGGCCCCAGAAGCTCAGAATATAGCTTTTACCACCATATATACCAGCTACCAGAAGACAAGAGAGTCCTTAATCCCTTATTAGTGCTGCTATGTTGAACAGTATATAGCTCATTTTCTATGTAGTCAGGCAGGGCCCCAGAAGCTCAGAATATAGCTTTTACCACCATATATACCAGCTACCAGAAGACAAGAGAGTCCTTAAGAGCCCTTATTAGGGCTACTACGCTGAACAGTATATAGCTCATATTCTATGTAGGCAGGCAGGGCCCCAGAAGCTCAGAATATCGCTTTTACCACCATATATACCAGCTACCAGAAGACAAGAGAGTCCTTAATCCCTTATTAGTGCTGCTATGTTGAACAGTATATAGCTCATTTTCTATGTAGTCAGGCAGGGCCCCAGAAGCTCAGAATATACCTTTTACCACCATATATACCAGCTACCAGAAGAGAAGAGAGTCCTTAATCCCTTATTAGTGCTGCTATGTTGAACAGTATATAGCTCATATTCTATGTAGTCAGGCAGGGCCCCAGAAGCTCAGAATATAGCTTTTACCACCATATATACCAGCTACCAGAAGACAAGAGAGTCCTTAAGAGCCCTTATTAGGGCTACTACGCTGAACAGTATCTAGCTCATATCCTATGTAGGCAGGCAGGGCCCCAGAAGCTCAGAATATAGCTTTTACCACCATATATACCAGCTACCAGAAGACAAGAGAGTCCTTAAGAGCCCTTATTAGGGCTACTACGCTGAACAGTATATAGCTCATTTTCTATGTAGTCAGGCAGGGCCCCAGAAGCTCAGAATATACCTTTTACCACCATAAATACCAGCTACCAGAAGACAAGAGAGTCCTTAATCCCTTATTAGTGCTGCTATGTTGAACAGTATATAGCTCATATTCTATGTAGTCAGGCAGGGCCCCAGAAGCTCAGAATATAGCTTTTACCACCATATATACCAGCTACCAGAAGACAAGAGAGTCCTTAAGAGCCCTTATTAGGGCTACTACGCTGAACAGTATATAGCTCATACCCTATGTAGGCAGGCAGGGCCCCAGAAGCTCAGAATATAGCTTTTACCACCATATATACCAGCTACCAGAAGACAAGAGAGTCCTTAAGAGCCCTTATTAGGGCTACTACGCTGAACAGTATATAGCTCATTTTCTATGTAGTCAGGCAGGGCCCCAGAAGCTCAGAATATACCTTTTACCACCATATATACCAGCTACCAGAAGACAAGAGAGTCCTTAATCCCTTATTAGTGCTGCTATGTTGAACAGTATATAGCTCATATTCTATGTAGTCAGGCAGGGCCCCAGAAGCTCAGAATATAGCTTTTACCACCATATATACCAGCTACCAGAAGACAAGAGAGTCCTTAAGAGCCCTTATTAGGGTTACTACGCTGAACAATATATAGCTCATTTTCTATGTAGTCAGGCAGGGCCCCAGAAGCTCAGAATATACCTTTTACCACCATATATACCAGCTACCAGAAGACAAGAGAGTCCTTAATCCCTTATTAGTGCTGCTATGTTGAACAGTATATAGCTCATATTCTATGTAGTCAGGCAGGGCCCCATAAGCTCAGAATATAGCTTTTACCACCATATATACCAGCTACCAGAAGACAAGAGAGTCCTTAATCCCTTATTAGTGCTGCTATGTTGAACAGTATATAGCTCATTTTCTATGTAGTCAGGCAGGGCCCCAGAAGCTCAGAATATACCTTTTACCACCATATATACCAGCTACCAGAAGACAAGAGAGTCCTTAAGAGCCCTTATTAGGGCTACTACGCTGAACAGTATATAGCTCATATCCTATGTAGGCAGGCAGGGCCCCAGAAGCTCAGAATATAGCTTTTACCACCATATATACCAGCTACCAGAAGACAAGAGAGTCCTTAATCCCTTATTAGTGCTGCTATGTTGAACAGTATATAGCTCATATTCTATGTAGTCAGGCAGGGCCCCAGAAGCTCAGAATATAGCTTTTACCACCATATATACCAGCTACCAGAAGACAAGAGAGTCCTTAATCCCTTATTAGTGCTGCTATGTTGAACAGTATATAGCTCATTTTCTATGTAGTCAGGCAGGGCCCCAGAAGCTCAGAATATACCTTTTACCACCATATATACCAGCTACCAGAAGACAAGAGAGTCCTTAATCCCTTATTAGTGCTGCTATGTTGAACAGTATATAGCTCATATTCTATGTAGTCAGGCAGGGCCCCAGAAGCTCAGAATATAGCTTTTACCACCATATATACCAGCTACCAGAAGACAAGAGAGTCCTTAAGAGCCCTTATTAGGGCTACTACGCTGAACAGTATATAGCTCATATCCTATGTAGGCAGGCAGGGCCCCAGAAGCTCAGAATATAGCTTTTACCACCATATATACCAGCTACCAGAAGACAAGAGAGTCCTTAATCCCTTATTAGTGCTGCTATGTTGAACAGTATATAGCTCATTTTCTATGTAGTCAGGCAGGGCCCCAGAAGCTCAGAATATACCTTTTACCACCATATATACCAGCTACCAGAAGACAAGAGAGTCCTTAATCCCTTATTAGTGCTGCTATGTTGAACAGTATATAGCTCATATTCTATGTAGTCAGGCAGGGCCCCAGAAGCTCAGAATATAGCTTTTACCACCATATATACCAGCTACCAGAAGACAAGAGAGTCCTTAATCCCTTATTAGTGCTGCTATGTTGAACAGTATATAGCTCATTTTCTATGTAGTCAGGCAGGGCCCCAGAAGCTCAGAATATACCTTTTACCACCATATATACCAGCTACCAGAAGACAAGAGAGTCCTTAAGAGCCCTTATTAGGGCTACTACGCTGAACAGTATATAGCTCATATCCTATGTAGGCAGGCAGGGCCCCAGAAGCTCAGAATATCGCTTTTACCACCATATATACCAGCTACCAGAAGACAAGAGAGTCCTTAATCCCTTATTAGTGCTGCTATGTTGAACAGTATATAGCTCATTTTCTATGTAGTCAGGCAGGGCCCCAGAAGCTCAGAATATACCTTTTACCACCATATATACCAGCTACCAGAAGACAAGAGAGTCCTTAATCCCTTATTAGTGCTGCTATGTTGAACAGTATATAGCTCATATTCTATGTAGTCAGGCAGGGCCCCAGAAGCTCAGAATATAGCTTTTACCACCATATATACCAGCTACCAGAAGACAAGAGAGTCCTTAAGAGCCCTTATTAGGGCTACTACGCTGAACAGTATATAGCTCATATCCTATGTAGGCAGGCAGGGCCCCAGAAGCTCAGAATATAGCTTTTACCACCATATATACCAGCTACCAGAAGACAAGAGAGTCCTTAAGAGCCCTTATTAGGGCTACTACGCTGAACAGTATATAGCTCATTTTCTATGTAGTCAGGCAGGGCCCCAGAAGCTCAGAATATACCTTTTACCACCATATATACCAGCTACCAGAAGACAAGAGAGTCCTTAATCCCTTATTAGTGCTGCTATGTTGAACAGTATATAGCTCATATTCTATGTAGTCAGGCAGGGCCCCAGAAGCTCAGAATATAGCTTTTACCACCATATATACCAGCTACCAGAAGACAAGAGAGTCCTTAAGAGCCCTTATTAGGGCTACTACGCTGAACAGTATATAGCTCATTTTCTATGTAGTCAGGCAGGGCCCCAGAAGCTCAGAATATACCTTTTACCACCATATATACCAGCTACCAGAAGACAAGAGAGTCCTTAAGAGCCCTTATTAGGGCTACTACGCTGAACAGTATATAGCTCATATCCTATGTAGGCAGGCAGGGCCCCAGAAGCTCAGAATATAGCTTTTACCACCATATATACCAGCTACCAGAAGACAAGAGAGTCCTTAATCCCTTATTAGTGCTGCTATGTTGAACAGTATATAGCTCATATTCTATGTAGTCAGGCAGGGCCCCAGAAGCTCAGAATATAGCTTTTACCACCATATATACCAGCTACCAGAAGACAAGAGAGTCCTTAAGAGCCCTTATTAGGGCTAGTACGCTGAACAGTATATAGCTCATATCCTATGTAGGCAGGCAGGGCCCCAGAAGCTCAGAATATAGCTTTTACCACCATATATACCAGCTACCAGAAGACAAGAGAGTCCTTAAGAGCCCTTATTAGGGCTACTACGCTGAACAGTATATAGCTCATTTTCTATGTAGTCAGGCAGGGCCCCAGAAGCTCAGAATATACCTTTTACCACCATATATACCAGCTACCAGAAGACAAGAGAGTCCTTAATCCCTTATTAGTGCTGCTATGTTGAACAGTATATAGCTCATATTCTATGTAGTCAGGCAGGGCCCCAGAAGCTCAGAATATAGCTTTTACCACCATATATACCAGCTACCAGAAGACAAGAGAGTCCTTAAGAGCCCTTATTAGGGCTACTACGCTGAACAGTATATAGCTCATATCCTATGTAGGCAGGCAGGGCCCCAGAAGCTCAGAATATAGCTTTTACCACCATATATACCAGCTACCAGAAGACAAGAGAGTCCTTAAGAGCCCTTATTAGGGCTACTACGCTGAACAGTATATAGCTCATTTTCTATGTAGTCAGGCAGGGCCCCAGAAGCTCAGAATATACCTTTTACCACCATATATACCAGCTACCAGAAGACAAGAGAGTCCTTAATCCCTTATTAGTGCTGCTATGTTGAACAGTATATAGCTCATATTCTATGTAGTCAGGCAGGGCCCCAGAAGCTCAGAATATAGCTTTTACCACCATATATACCAGCTACCAGAAGACAAGAGAGTCCTTAAGAGCCCTTATTAGGGCTACTACGCTGAACAGTATATAGCTCATTTTCTATGTAGTCAGGCAGGGCCCCAGAAGCTCAGAATATACCTTTTACCACCATATATACCAGCTACCAGAAGACAAGAGAGTCCTTAAGAGCCCTTATTAGGGCTACTACGCTGAACAGTATATAGCTCATATCCTATGTAGGCAGGCAGGGCCCCAGAAGCTCAGAATATACCTTTTACCACCATATATACCAGCTACCAGAAGACAAGAGAGTCCTTAATCCCTTATTAGTGCTGCTATGTTGAACAGTATATAGCTCATATTCTATGTAGTCAGGCAGGGCCCCAGAAGCTCAGAATATAGCTTTTACCACCATATATACCAGCTACCAGAAGACAAGAGAGTCCTTAAGAGCCCTTATTAGGGCTACTACGCTGAACAGTATATAGCTCATATCCTATGTAGGCAGGCAGGGCCCCAGAAGCTCAGAATATAGCTTTTACCACCATATATACCAGCTACCAGAAGACAAGAGAGTCATTAAGAGCCCTTATTAGGGCTACTATGCTGAACAGTATATAGCTCATATTCTATGTAGTCAGGCAGGGCCCCAGAAGCTCAGAATATAGCTTTTACCACCATATATACCAGCTACCAGAAGACAAGAGAGTCCTTAATCCCTTATTAGTGCTGCTATGTTGAACAGTATATAGCTCATTTTCTATGTAGTCAGGCAGGGCCCCAGAAGCTCAGAATATACCTTTTACCACCATATATACCAGCTACCAGAAGACAAGAGAGTCCTTAAGAGCCCTTATTAGGGCTACTACGCTGAACAGTATATAGCTCATTTTCTATGTAGTCAGGCAGGGCCCCAGAAGCTCAGAATATACCTTTTACCACCATATATACCAGCTACCAGAAGACAAGAGAGTCCTTAAGAGCCCTTATTAGGGCTACTACGCTGAACAGTATATAGCTCATTTTCTATGTAGTCAGGCAGGGCCCCAGAAGCTCAGAATATACCTTTTACCACCATATATACCAGCTACCAGAAGACAAGAGAGTCCTTAATCCCTTATTAGTGCTGCTATGTTGAACAGTATATAGCTCATATTCTATGTAGTCAGGCAGGGCCCCAGAAGCTCAGAATATAGCTTTTACCACCATATATACCAGCTACCAGAAGACAAGAGAGTCCTTAATCCCTTATTAGTGCTGCTATGTTGAACAGTATATAGCTCATATTCTATGTAGTCAGGCAGGGCCCCAGAAGCTCAGAATATAGCTTTTACCACCATATATACCAGCTACCAGAAGACAAGAGAGTCCTTAATCCCTTATTAGTGCTGCTATGTTGAACAGTATATAGCTCATTTTCTATGTAGTCAGGCAGGGCCCCAGAAGCTCAGAATATACCTTTTACCACCATATATACCAGCTACCAGAAGACAAGAGAGTCCTTAATCCCTTATTAGTGCTGCTATGTTGAACAGTATATAGCTCATATTCTATGTAGTCAGGCAGGGCCCCAGAAGCTCAGAATATAGCTTTTACCACCATATATACCAGCTACCAGAAGACAAGAGAGTCCTTAATCCCTTATTAGTGCTGCTATGTTGAACAGTATATAGCTCATTTTCTATGTAGTCAGGCAGGGCCCCAGAAGCTCAGAATATAGCTTTTACCACCATATATACCAGCTACCAGAAGACAAGAGAGTCCTTAAGAGCCCGTATTAGGGCTACTACGCTGAACAGTATATAGCTCATATCCTATGTAGGCAGGCAGGGCCCCAGAAGCTCAGAATATAGCTTTTACCACCATATATACCAGCTACCAGAAGACAAGAGAGTCCTTAATCCCTTATTAGTGCTGCTATGTTGAACAGTATATAGCTCATATTCTATGTAGTCAGGCAGGGCCCCAGAAGCTCAGAATATAGCTTTTACCACCATATATAAAAGCTACCAGAAGACAAGAGAGTCCTTAATCCCTTATTAGTGCTGCTATGTTGAACAGTATATAGCTCATATTCTATGTAGTCAGGCAGGGCCCCAGAAGCTCAGAATATAGCTTTTACCACCATATATACCAGCTACCAGAAGACAAGAGAGTCCTTAATCCCTTATTAGTGCTGCTATGTTGAACAGTATATAGCTCATTTTCTATGTAGTCAGGCAGGGCCCCAGAAACTCAGAATATACCTTTTACCACCATATATACCAGCTACCAGAAGACAAGAGAGTCCTTAAGAGCCCTTATTAGGGCTACTACGCTGAACAGTATATAGCTCATATTCTATGTAGGCAGGCAGGGCCCCAGAAGCTCAGAATATCGCTTTTACCACCATATATACCAGCTACCAGAAGACAAGAGAGTCCTTAATCCCTTATTAGTGCTGCTATGTTGAACAGTATATAGCTCATTTTCTATGTAGTCAGGCAGGGCCCCAGAAGCTCAGAATATACCTTTTACCACCATATATACCAGCTACCAGAAGAGAAGAGAGTCCTTAATCCCTTATTAGTGCTGCTATGTTGAACAGTATATAGCTCATATTCTATGTAGTCAGGCAGGGCCCCAGAAGCTCAGAATATAGCTTTTACCACCATATATACCAGCTACCAGAAGACAAGAGAGTCCTTAAGAGCCCTTATTAGGGCTACTACGCTGAACAGTATCTAGCTCATATCCTATGTAGGCAGGCAGGGCCCCAGAAGCTCAGAATATAGCTTTTACCACCATATATACCAGCTACCAGAAGACAAGAGAGTCCTTAAGAGCCCTTATTAGGGATACTACGCTGAACAGTATATAGCTCATTTTCTATGTAGTCAGGCAGGGCCCCAGAAGCTCAGAATATACCTTTTACCACCATATATACCAGCTACCAGAAGACAAGAGAGTCCTTAATCCCTTATTAGTGCTGCTATGTTGAACAGTATATAGCTCATATTCTATGTAGTCAGGCAGGGCCCCAGAAGCTCAGAATATAGCTTTTACCACCATATATACCAGCTACCAGAAGACAAGAGAGTCCTTAAGAGCCCTTATTAGGGCTACTACGCTGAACAGTATATAGCTCATATCCTATGTAGGCAGGCAGGGCCCCAGAAGCTCAGAATATAGCTTTTACCACCATATATACCAGCTACCAGAAGACAAGAGAGTCCTTAAGAGCCCTTATTAGGGCTACTACGCTGAACAGTATATAGCTCATTTTCTATGTAGTCAGGCAGGGTGCCAGAAGCTCAGAATATACCTTTTACCACCATATATACCAGCTACCAGAAGACAAGAGAGTCCTTAATCCCTTATTAGTGCTGCTATGTTGAACAGTATATAGCTCATATTCTATGTAGTCAGGCAGGGCCCCAGAAGCTCAGAATATAGCTTTTACCACCATATATACCAGCTACCAGAAGACAAGAGAGTCCTTAAGAGCCCTTATTAGGGTTACTACGCTGAACAATATATAGCTCATTTTCTATGTAGTCAGGCAGGGCCCCAGAAGCTCAGAATATACCTTTTACCACCATATATACCAGCTACCAGAAGACAAGAGAGTCCTTAATCCCTTATTAGTGCTGCTATGTTGAACAGTATATAGCTCATATTCTATGTAGTCAGGCAGGGCCCCATAAGCTCAGAATATAGCTTTTACCACCATATATACCAGCTACCAGAAGACAAGAGAGTCCTTAATCCCTTATTAGTGCTGCTATGTTGAACAGTATATAGCTCATTTTCTATGTAGTCAGGCAGGGCCCCAGAAGCTCAGAATATACCTTTTACCACCATATATACCAGCTACCAGAAGACAAGAGAGTCCTTAAGAGCCCTTATTAGGGCTACTACGCTGAACAGTATATAGCTCATATCCTATGTAGGCAGGCAGGGCCCCAGAAGCTCAGAATATAGCTTTTACCACCATATATACCAGCTACCAGAAGACAAGAGAGTCCTTAATCCCTTATTAGTGCTGCTATGTTGAACAGTATATAGCTCATATTCTATGTAGTCAGGCAGGGCCCCAGAAGCTCAGAATATAGCTTTTACCACCATATATACCAGCTACCAGAAGACAAGAGAGTCCTTAATCCCTTATTAGTGCTGCTATGTTGAACAGTATATAGCTCATTTTCTATGTAGTCAGGCAGGGCCCCAGAAGCTCAGAATATACCTTTTACCACCATATATACCAGCTACCAGAAGACAAGAGAGTCCTTAATCCCTTATTAGTGCTGCTATGTTGAACAGTATATAGCTCATATTCTATGTAGTCAGGCAGGGCCCCAGAAGCTCAGAATATAGCTTTTACCACCATATATACCAGCTACCAGAAGACAAGAGAGTCCTTAATCCCTTATTAGTGCTGCTATGTTGAACAGTATATAGCTCATTTTCTATGTAGTCAGGCAGGGCCCCAGAAGCTCAGAATATACCTTTTACCACCATATATACCAGCTACCAGAAGACAAGAGAGTCCTTAAGAGCCCTTATTAGGGCTACTACGCTGAACAGTATATAGCTCATATCCTATGTAGGCAGGCAGGGCCCCAGAAGCTCAGAATATCGCTTTTACCACCATATATACCAGCTACCAGAAGACAAGAGAGTCCTTAATCCCTTATTAGTGCTGCTATGTTGAACAGTATATAGCTCATTTTCTATGTAGTCAGGCAGGGCCCCAGAAGCTCAGAATATACCTTTTACCACCATATATACCAGCTACCAGAAGACAAGAGAGTCCTTAATCCCTTATTAGTGCTGCTATGTTGAACAGTATATAGCTCATATTCTATGTAGTCAGGCAGGGCCCCAGAAGCTCAGAATATAGCTTTTACCACCATATATACCAGCTACCAGAAGACAAGAGAGTCCTTAAGAGCCCTTATTAGGGCTACTACGCTGAACAGTATATAGCTCATATCCTATGTAGGCAGGCAGGGCCCCAGAAGCTCAGAATATAGCTTTTACCACCATATATACCAGCTACCAGAAGACAAGAGAGTCCTTAAGAGCCCTTATTAGGGCTACTACGCTGAACAGTATATAGCTCATTTTCTATGTAGTCAGGCAGGGCCCCAGAAGCTCAGAATATACCTTTTACCACCATATATACCAGCTACCAGAAGACAAGAGAGTCCTTAATCCCTTATTAGTGCTGCTATGTTGAACAGTATATAGCTCATATTCTATGTAGTCAGGCAGGGCCCCAGAAGCTCAGAATATAGCTTTTACCACCATATATACCAGCTACCAGAAGACAAGAGAGTCCTTAAGAGCCCTTATTAGGGCTACTACGCTGAACAGTATATAGCTCATTTTCTATGTAGTCAGGCAGGGCCCCAGAAGCTCAGAATATAGCTTTTACCACCATATATACCAGCTACCAGAAGACAAGAGAGTCCTTAAGAGCCCTTATTAGGGCTACTACGCTGAACAGTATATAGCTCATATCCTATGTAGGCAGGCAGGGCCCCAGAAGCTCAGAATATAGCTTTTACCACCATATATACCAGCTACCAGAAGACAAGAGAGTCCTTAATCCCTTATTAGTGCTGCTATGTTGAACAGTATATAGCTCATATTCTATGTAGTCAGGCAGGGCCCCAGAAGCTCAGAATATAGCTTTTACCACCATATATACCAGCTACCAGAAGACAAGAGAGTCCTTAAGAGCCCTTATTAGGGCTAGTACGCTGAACAGTATATAGCTCATATCCTATGTAGGCAGGCAGGGCCCCAGAAGCTCAGAATATAGCTTTTACCACCATATATACCAGCTACCAGAAGACAAGAGAGTCCTTAAGAGCCCTTATTAGGGCTACTACGCTGAACAGTATATAGCTCATTTTCTATGTAGTCAGGCAGGGCCCCAGAAGCTCAGAATATACCTTTTACCACCATATATACCAGCTACCAGAAGACAAGAGAGTCCTTAATCCCTTATTAGTGCTGCTATGTTGAACAGTATATAGCTCATATTCTATGTAGTCAGGCAGGGCCCCAGAAGCTCAGAATATAGCTTTTACCACCATATATACCAGCTACCAGAAGACAAGAGAGTCCTTAAGAGCCCTTATTAGGGCTACTACGCTGAACAGTATATAGCTCATATCCTATGTAGGCAGGCAGGGCCCCAGAAGCTCAGAATATAGCTTTTACCACCATATATACCAGCTACCAGAAGACAAGAGAGTCCTTAAGAGCCCTTATTAGGGCTACTACGCTGAACAGTATATAGCTCATTTTCTATGTAGTCAGGCAGGGCCCCAGAAGCTCAGAATATACCTTTTACCACCATATATACCAGCTACCAGAAGACAAGAGAGTCCTTAATCCCTTATTAGTGCTGCTATGTTGAACAGTATATAGCTCATATTCTATGTAGTCAGGCAGGGCCCCAGAAGCTCAGAATATAGCTTTTACCACCATATATACCAGCTACCAGAAGACAAGAGAGTCCTTAAGAGCCCTTATTAGGGCTACTACGCTGAACAGTATATAGCTCATTTTCTATGTAGTCAGGCAGGGCCCCAGAAGCTCAGAATATACCTTTTACCACCATATATACCAGCTACCAGAAGACAAGAGAGTCCTTAAGAGCCCTTATTAGGGCTACTACGCTGAACAGTATATAGCTCATATCCTATGTAGGCAGGCAGGGCCCCAGAAGCTCAGAATATACCTTTTACCACCATATATACCAGCTACCAGAAGACAAGAGAGTCCTTAATCCCTTATTAGTGCTGCTATGTTGAACAGTATATAGCTCATATTCTATGTAGTCAGGCAGGGCCCCAGAAGCTCAGAATATAGCTTTTACCACCATATATACCAGCTACCAGAAGACAAGAGAGTCCTTAAGAGCCCTTATTAGGGCTACTACGCTGAACAGTATATAGCTCATATCCTATGTAGGCAGGCAGGGCCCCAGAAGCTCAGAATATAGCTTTTACCACCATATATACCAGCTACCAGAAGACAAGAGAGTCCTTAAGAGCCCTTATTAGGGCTACTACGCTGAACAGTATATAGCTCATATCCTATGTAGGCAGGCAGGGCCCCAGAAGCTCAGAATATAGCTTTTACCACCATATATACCAGCTACCAGAAGACAAGAGAGTCCTTAATCCCTTATTAGTGCTGCTATGTTGAACAGTATATAGCTCATATTCTATGTAGGCAGGCAGGGCCCCAGAAGCTCAGAATATCGCTTTTACCACCATATATACCAGCTACCAGAAGACAAGAGAGTCATTAAGAGCCCTTATTAGGGCTACTATGCTGAACAGTATATAGCTCATATGTAGGCAGGCAGGGCCCCAGAAGCTCAGAATATCGCATTTACCACCATATATACCAGCTACCAGAAGACAAGAGAGTCATTGAGAGCCCTTATTAGGGCTGCTATGTTTTAAAAATTGTGTGGAGGCCCAAGAGCTGAGACCTTTTAAAAATTGTGTGGAGGCCCAAGAGCTGAGACCTTTTAAAAATTGTGTGGAGGCCCAAGAGCTGAGACCTTTTAAAAATTGTGTGGAGGCCCAAGAGCTGAGACATTTTAAAAATTGTGTGGAGGCCCAAGAGCTGAGACCTCTTAAAAATTGTGTGGAGGCCCAAGAGCTGAGACCTTTTAAAAATTGTGTGGAGGTCCAAGAGCTGAGACCTTTTAAAAATTGTGTGGAGGCCCAAGAGCTGAGACCTCTCAAACATTGTGTGGAGTCCCACGAGCTGAGACCTTTTAAAAATTGTGGGGAGGCCCAAGAGCTGAGACCTCTCAAACATTGTGTGGAGTCCCACGAGCTGAGACCTCTTAAAAATTGTGTGGAGGCCCAAGAGCTGAGACCTCTTAAAAATTGTGTGGAGGCCCAAGAGCTGAGACCTTTTAAAAATTGTGTGGAGGCCCAAGAGTTGAGACCTCTTAAAAATTGATTGTATTAAGCCTAAGAGGTGAGCCATAATTTTTTTCATTAATACAGCAATTCTACGGCGGTTAAGGAGGAGGAGGAGGAGGAGGAGGAGGAGGAGGAGGAGGAAATGGCACTTCATACAGATGGCACTTCACTCTTGGCTGCTTTCCACTGTTGTACAAGCAAAGTCCGGGTCAATCCACTTGCTGTTCATTTTGATTAGCGTCAGCCTGTCGGCACTGTCGGTTGACAGGCGGCTGCGCTTATCGGTTATAATGCCCCCGGCTGCGCTGAACACCCTTTCTGATAGCACGCTGGCGGCAGGGCAGGCAAGCACCTCCAAGGCGTACAGGGACAGTTCCAGCCACGTGTCCAACTTGGAGACCCAGTAAGTGTAGGTCGCCGAGGGATCGGGGAGGACAGGGGTGTGGTCTGCCAGGTAGTCCCGCAACATCCGCCGATACTTGTCCCTCCTGCTGATAGCGGGCCCCCCAGTGATGGAAGTTGCACGAGGGGGTGACATGAACGTGTCCCACACCTTGGAGAGTGTTCCCCTGGTGGCTGTGGGCCTGATCGATGTTGTCAGACTCTGGGAGACACTCTCCTCTCTGCCGCCAGCGATGCTGGGTGGGAAAATCTGCATCATGTTCTGCAAGAGTTCCCTCTGGTATTCCAGTAATCGATTCGTCCTCTCCTCTACCGGAATAAAAGAGGAGAAGTTATCTTTATACCGGGGGTCCAGGAGTGCGAAGACCCAGTATAGTTTGTTCTCCAATATCCGGACAACACGTATGTCCCGGGAAAAGCAGCCCAGCATGAAGTCAGCCATGTGTGCCAGACTCTGAGTAGGCATGACCTCACTGCCCCCACCAGAAGGATCATTTTCCATTTCCTCCTCTTCCTCCTCCTCTCCGCCCCATCCGCGCTGAACCAATGGGACGCACACAGCCTGACTGCTACCCTCGCCGCCAGCATCCTCTTCCACAGCCACCTCCACGTTGTCCTCCTCCTCCTCATCCTCCTCCTCCTGCAACTGCCACCGAGCAGCAGACAAAAGTGTGGTCTGACTGTCTACCTGCGTTGCGTCTCCTCCTACCCCCATCTCCTCTGTGTGCAATGCGTTCTCCCTTATTGCGATGAGCGATTCTTTAAGGACGCCTAGGAGCGGGATGGTTACGCTCACTATAGCGTCCTCGCTGCTGACCTTCTTAGTGGACTCCTCAAAGATACGCAATACATCGCATATGTCTGCCATCCATGGCCACTCGTGGTTGGCAAACTGAGGGAGCTGAGTTGGAGGCACGCGTGGATGAATCATCTGGTACTCCATCAATGCTTTCTGCTGCTCACACACCCTGGCCAACATGCAATAGGTGGAATTCCAGCGAGTGGGCAGGTCGCACAACAGCCGATGTTGAGGCAAATGGAGGCGTTGCTGGATTTTTTTTTAAGCTAGCAGCAGCTACAGTTGACTTCCGAAAGTGAGCGCACAAGCGCCGCACTTTGACCAGTAGCTCTGCCAGGTTGGGGTAAGTCTTTAGAAACTTTTGTACTACCAAATTAAAAACGTGGGCCAGGCATGGTACGTGATTGAGTTCTGCAAGCTCCAGAGCCGCCACCAGGTTACGGCCGTTATCGCACACGACCATGCCTGGTCCTAGCTGCAGCGGCGACAGCCACATCTCTGTCTGCTGCAATATGGCGTGCCTCACCTCTGCGGCGCTGTGCTTCCTGTCGCCCAAGCTGATGAGCTTAAGCACCGCCTGCTGACGTCTCCCCGTGCCAGTGCTGCAACGCTTCCAGCTAGGGGCTGAGGGCGATGTTAAGGCAGAGGAGGAGGAGGAGGAGGAAGAGGAGGGGGGTCTATCAGAACCTGTGCTGGCAATCTTGGGCGGGGGTGGTATGTAGGCCGTCCCTGTTTGCGACCCCGTCCCCGCTTCCACAACATTCACCCAGTGTGCCGTCAAAGAGATGTAGCGTCCTTGGCCGCAAGCGCTTGTCCACGAGTCGGTGGTCAAGTGGACCTTTGCGCTGACTGCGTACCTCAGGGTCCGCCTGATGTTACGCGACACGTGCTGGTGCAGGGCGGGGACGCCACACCGGGAAAAATAGTGGCGGCTAGGGACGGAATAGCGAGGTGCGGCAGCCGCCATCAGGTCGCGGAAGGCCTGCGTCTCCACAAGCCAAAACGGCAACATCTCCAGGGCCAGCAGTTTGGAGATGAGGCAGGTTAAGGCTTGGGCTTGGGGGTGACTGGAGGCGTACTTCCGCCTGCGGTTGAACGCCTGCGAGATGGACAGTTGATGGGACGAGGAGATGGAAGGTGCAGACGAAGATGCGGGGGAAGGGGGGGCTGAAGGAGAAGGCCCCAAAGTAGCCGAGGCAGAGGCAGATGTGGAGGTGTCCTGGCTGGAGGTCTGGACCGCAGTGGCAGCACACAACAAAGGGGAAGAGGCAGTGGCAGCAAGACGGGGCGCAGGTTGTATTGCGTTTGCTCTCTCCCACTCAGCCCAGTGCTTGAATTCCAAGTGACGGCGCATGCCTGAGGTGGTCAGATTGCTCTTCTCAGAGCCCCTACTCAGTTTTGAGTGGCAGATTGCGCAAACCGCGCTCAGTTTGTCATCCGCGCAAACGTTAAAAAATCTCCACACCACAGAAGTACGAGGCCTCGATGGGGGAGCTTCGCGCGACTGCCTGCTGCCGGGAAGAGCTTCGGCCCTGCTGGCTGTGGCCTGCCTTCTCTGTCTGGACTGTCCTCTGCCTCTGGACTGTCCTCTGCCTCTTGCTGCCTTATTCGGTGATGCGCAGACCGCATCTCCACTGCTTTCCCCGCTGGACATCACCCCTGTCCAAGTGGGGTCGGTCATTTCGTCGTCCACCACCTCCTCTTCCACTTCCTCTCTCTGCTCCTCCTCCTGCCCACTGGACATTCCAACAGCCTCCCTTGATGGCAACTGCGTCTCATCATCATCATCGCTCATGATAGCAGATGCTGGTTCCGGGTCCACATCACTAGCAGATGGCGGATACTCAAGTGTTTGGGCATCACTACAAACAAATTCCTCTGCTAGCTCCTGGGATTCTTGCAGCACATCTGGAAAAGGACCCGAAAAGAGGTCCTGGGAGGGGTCAAGGGTGGGCTGACTCTGTTGGCCAGGTTGGGAGGAAGGAGGGTCAGAGTGAGACTGTGTGGATGACTGGGTGGTGGACAAGTGACTGGAAGCGTTATCGGCCATCCATTGCACCACCTGTTCACGCTGCTCAGGCTTTAACAGAGGTGTACCCCGCCCCCCGCATAACTGTCCCATAAAGGCAGGGAAGCTGGATGAGCGTAATGCTGGCTGCCCCTCATCAGCACGCATTGTATCCCCACTGGCTTCAACGCGGTTTGTGCCCCCACCAGCATTTCCGCGCCCCCGTCCTCGTCCACGTCCCTTTGCGCTAGCCCTCCGCATTTCAGACGTTTTACTTTTTTGGCCACGCGTTATGCAAAATATAAAAATATTTTTAAGAAGAACACCTGGCTATACAGCCGTATACTGCCAGAAGGTGAAATGGTGCCTATACGCACCGGGTATATAACAAGGTTTTGTTGGTAAAGAGGACACAAAACAGTAGTGCCAAATATAAAAAATATTTTTAAGAAAAACACCTGGCTATACAGCCGTATACTGCCAGAAGGTGAAATGGTGCCTATACGCACCGTGTATAAAACAGTGTTTTGTTGGCACAGAGGACACAAAATAGTAGTGCAAAATATAGTTTTGTATATAGGTGCTAATACACCACTGAAGTCTTTCTGTTCCTATTCCAGCATCAGCAGCTACCCCTCACTAAAGCAGCCGTTTTGAGCAGAGTGTATATAGTTTTGTATATAGGTGGTAATACACCACTGAAGTCTTTCTGTCCCTATTCCAGCAGCAGCAGCCACCCCTCACTAAAGCAGCCGTAGCTGCAGCACTAATAAGTGCTCAGCTCTTGGGCCTCCACACAATGTTTGAGAGGTCTCAGCTCTTGGGCCTCCACACAATTTTTAAAAGGTCTCAGCTCTTGGGCCTCCACACAATTTTTAAAAGGTCTCAGCTCTTGGGCCTCCACACAATGTTTGAGAGGTCTCAGCTCTTGGGCCTCCACACAATTTTTAAAAGGTCTCAGCTCGTGGGACTCCACACAAGAGGCTCGATTCAAAGAAACATTCGTCAGGACTTTCGTAGCTGTCTGTGAAAGTTTTGGTGGGTGTTTGTCATTTTTTTGCTTTTTTTCGTACATTTTTCACTCGCACGAACGTTCGGGAGAATGCGTATATGCGCTTTCGATTAACGAAAGCAATTCGGAACATTTCCAAACAAAATTGTAAAATTTTCGTTCCTTCAGAAAACTTCCGTTGCTGGGATGGTTTACGTCACATTCAGAGAGCTGTTTGCCGACGGCTCACCACCCTATAAATTCGTATAATTGTAAAACCACTTCCGACACCTCTGAGGACTCGGATTGCTATTTTTGAACATGTTTTGCGGCTATGTGGAGGAGTCTGCGCGCCTTTAGCACCAAGGCATTGCATGTATCAGCATGGCCGAGGCCATAAATTGTATAGCAATGCACCTGAATCAATACATTTCATGTATGTCTTATAGATGCATTTTATTGCTGACCTAAATTAGTCCTTAGCATGTAAAAATGTATTTTTCCACACATCCATATAATTGCTATATTTTGTAAGACTTATGTCCTTTGTGAATGATATTTGGATTGTTGAACTTGAATCAATGTATTGTAGGAGTTATTGTTTTAGTTGGTTACCTTTGCTTTGTGTAATTATTTTATATTTGGTTGCAGGAACTGCAAGATGTGCCACTCGCCCTTGCTCCTGATGCCCGTTCTTTGCCTGCAGAATGCGGGTCAGGGGTTCTCTAATCGGGCACTATGCAAAACCCGGCCCGTGGTGGCGAGGGCCCTCTGGTTTATGAAGTCCAGATTTAGGTGTTTGGACCATACGGGGGGGGGGGCACTGCAGTATGACCCCAACAAGGTTATACCCAAATTGTAATTTACAGGGACCACACGTGCCAGAGTGGCACAACTGAGTGTCAGGCTCCTTCAGTTGGTGGGCGAGATGCAGGAGCTGTGCAACTCATTGGGGACCACAGATGAAGAATAATGTTCAGTGGCCTGCCATTGCTATGTATTTAATTATTTATAGTTGTCAAAAGTTGAAATTTAACACATTTTTCAAAAATGCATATTTGATGGTGGTAATTATTTTTAAAAAGTTACATTGTCATTTCATTAACAAACTACATTAACACAAAACTAATGGGCACAGAAATATTTCAAGATGAATATTCACATGACCGATAAGTGGTTTGGGTGTGCTTTAAGGGTCAAAAAGGGAAGATGGAGGATAGTGATAAGTGGTTTGGGTGTGCTTTAAGGGTCCAAAAGGGAAGATGGAGGATGGAGTGCTAAGTAGTTTAGCTAAACATTGTAGTAGAAGTGAGGGTGGCAAATATGTAGGCGAGCACTTTCATGACTTAAGTTTGTAGTGCGCAGGCGCAAGATCGTAAGGATTCCGTCTGGACGTTTATTTTTGGTAAAATGGAAACAGAATCTATCGGGAAACGTAAAGGATTCGTTGGAGGATACGATGGGAAAAGGGCAAAAACGAAAGCCTACGTTGTAACATGTGGAAATGAAAC
The DNA here is from genome assembly GCA_027917425.1 of Gastrophryne carolinensis. Taxonomy (NCBI): domain Eukaryota; kingdom Metazoa; phylum Chordata; class Amphibia; order Anura; family Microhylidae; genus Gastrophryne; species Gastrophryne carolinensis. The sequence goes on from CM051237.1 coordinate 223,192,765, forward strand.
GGAAAAGTCTGGATGGAAAATGACATCCGCGTAATTCGTAATCTGCCGTACGAACGGACGGAAACTTTACACAAGGTTTTCAATGCATGCATAGAATCGCTCGAACGCTCATACGAGAGCGGGAAATTTTGAAAATGTTACGACGTCGGCACCAAACCGAAAGTTTTTTTGTGTCTCTCTGAATCGAGCCTAATGTTTGAGAGGTCTCAGCTCTTGGGCCTCCACACAATGTTTGAGAGGTCTCAGCTCTTGGGCCTCCACACAATTTTTAAGAGGTCTCAGCTCTTGGGCCTCCACACAATTTTTAAAAGGTCTCAGCTCTTGGGCCTCCACACAATTTTTAAAAGGTCTCAGCTCTTGGGCCTCCACACAATTTTTAAGAGGTCTCAGCTCGTGGGACTCCACACAATGTTTGAGAGGTCTCAGCTCTTGGGCCTCCACACAATTTTTAAGAGGTCTCAGCTCTTGGGCCTCCACACAATGTTTGAGAGGTCTCAGCTCTTGGGCCTCCACACAATTTTTAAAAGGTCTCAGCTCTTGGGCCTCCACACAATTTTTAAGAGGTCTCAGCTCTTGGGCCTCCACACAATTTTTAAAAGGTCTCAGCTCTTGGGCCTCCACACAATTTTTAAAAGGTCTCAGCTCTTGGGCCTCCACACAATTTTTAAAAGGTCTCAGCTCTTGGGACTCCACACAATGTTTGAGAGGTCTCAGCTCTTGGGCCTCCACACAATTTTTAAGAGGTCTCAGATCTTGGGCCTCCACACAATTTTTAAGAGGTCTCAGCTCTTGGGCCTCCACACAATGTTTGAGAGGTCTCAGCTCTTGGGCCTCCACACAATTTTTAAGAGGTCTCAGCTCTTGGGCCTCCACACAATTTTTAAAAGGTCTCAGCTCTTGGGACTCCACACAATGTTTGAGAGGTCTCAGCTCTTGGGCCTCCACACAATTTTTAAGAGGTCTCAGATCTTGGGCCTCCACACAATTTTTAAGAGGTCTCAGCTCTAAGCTTCCCTTACTGCTGGGGTGACACACTGTAACAAACCTCCTCCTGTAAGCTTCCCTGACTGCTGGGGTGACACACTGTAACAAACCTCCTCCTGTAAGCTTCCCTTACTGCTGGGGTGACACACTGTAACAAACCTCCTCCTTTAAGCTTCCCTTACTGCTGGGGTGACACAATGACACAAGAGGACATGTCTGACCACATCTCACACACACACACACACACACAATGACAATTAGGGGTGGGGTCTATTTATTTTCCCCCTTGCCTATGCCATCTGTGGTTGTCATTAGGCAACGTGATTTTAAGGGGTGCAGAATTTTGTTCTTCTTTTTTGTACAGTTTGGCTTGGGGTCCATGGCAATGTAGAGGAAAGAAGGTTTCCTTGTCTTGTCTCACTTTACGTAGAAGTTATATTGTGTTTGGAATGTATTGTTGAGTGGCTGTGATAGTGGCGTAATAGTGCGACTTGGGTGCGTTATATGCACCCAGACATGCTTCCCCTGCTGTCCCAGTTGCATTCCAGCAGTGTTGGCATCATTTTCTGATGTTTCAGGGTGGACTTGGTGACCTCCAAGTGGTCGAATTGAGATTTCCAAGTGTCGAGCATTTTTTTCCCATAGACTATAATGGGATTCGATATTCGGTCGAGTAGTCGAGTAACGCGGTCTATTCGAATCGAAATTTCGAATATTTCACTACTCGCTCATCTCTACTTAATAATAGAAACATAGAAGGTTGATGGCAGAAGGAGACCATACGGTCCATCTAGTCTGCCCTTATGTGTATACTGTATGTACTCTTTATCTTAGGATAGATGTGTGCTTATCCCAGGCATGTTTAAATTCAGTGTCTGTTGATTTTTCAACTACCTCTGCTGGAAGTTTGTTCCAAGCATCTACTACTCTTTCTGTAAAATTATATTTTCTAACATTGCTCCTGCTGATATTCCCCTGACTAGCTTCAGGTTGTGCCCCCTTGTTCTATCGTTAAGTTTCTTCTTAAAAACACTTCCCTCCTGAACCTCATTCAATCCTTTCACATATTTAAAGGACTCAAGGTGCCATTAATGTTTTTTTTCTCTTAATTTTTGGGACCCAATGTCCACCTTTTTGATGTTTATCAAAAGTATTTATCTCAAAGTATTTTGAGATTTGTCAACTTTACAAATTTTAACCCTATGTTTTTTCTCATCAAACATAAAAAAAGGGAAAAATTACTCAAAAACCTTGAGGCTGACACTTTCATTCCTAAAACACGTCAGCAGCATCCAACATGTTTTTAAGCAATGAAATAAGCCTGTTTGTCAGTGAGGTCGGCAGTTTACTCCAGCTTTTTCGTTCTTGAAATTTACACATTTGCGCCCACTTTTCTGCTCTCTAAACACGCCATAAATGAGTCACCAATTTGTACAGGTGCAGGCTTCTGCATTGGCACGGCGCACACTTGGGTGTAAATTTCTGCCTTAAAAAATGAACTTTAAATTTAAACGGTCATGAATCAGGAGGAAGCCCAAGCGAGACTTGGAGCTAAAAAAAAAACATGAATTCAGCCTACGTCTCCCCCCGTTTTGATCTTACACTTATGTATACAATTATTTTTGGGGCTAGTCAAATAAAAACTTTGCCCCAAAAAATGTATGTTCCCGAGTTTTGGTCTGCCCCCCCGGGGTACCCCAGTTTGGGATGCCCCACTGTGTGAAATCCCCCAGATAGCTCACTTTTCTTACCTTTCCTCGACCCCAAAGCACATGCGTGGTGTGCGGCAGCATCATTACTCACATCCTTCAGCTGTGCACACATTAGCCATTCAGTTATGGCGGGCGTGACCACGCACAGACAGAAAGAGATGCATGTGTTTCCACCGTGCATGCGCCGTGGCCTCATTGGTAAGGTAAGCATACCGGGCAACTGGAGGAGAGGGGGGCTCAGAGAGTGGGGCATCCCAAATCAGAAGAAATCAGGTCAGGCTTTTCAGGCTTTCGGTCCAATTTCAAGCTGAACAAAAGTCACCTGCGGCCACCCTGGAAATAAAAGATTCTATGGCCTGATTCAGGATGCCTCCTAGGAATCCTAATTTGGGATGCTGTGGGGGAATAGAAACAGAACTCTGTTCCTTTTTAAGACTAAACAGCAGAGACACATGATGCTTTCTTTCTCTAAATGATGCCAAATGAGCACAAATAAGATAAATAAGAAAAAGGAACAATGATTGCGCTGAGGTGTTCTGACCTCCTGGGCCCCCGGTGCACCCCCAGTAGTAACACCCCTGATGGGAACAATGATGGGGCCCCTGTGAGCCCCTGGGCCATGGTGCACCACCAATAGTTGCGCCCCTCAGGGGAACAACAATAATGTGGCTCCTGGGCCACAGTGCACCACCTATAGTTACGCCACTAATGGGAACAACAATGATGGGGCCCCCTGACCTCCTGGGCCCTGGTGCACGCCCAATAATTAGGCCCCTGGTGAGAACAATAATTATGGGTTTCCCTGACCTCCTGGGCCCTGGTGCACCCCCTATAGTTACACCCCTGATGAGAACAAGAATGATGTTGCCCCCTGACCTCGTGGGACCCGGTGCACCCCTTATAATTAGGCCCCTGATGAGAACAATAATGATGGGGCCCCATGACCTCCTGGGCCCCAGTGCACTCCCTATAGTTACCTCCCCTGTTGGGAACAAGAGTGAAGGGGCCCCTGACATCCTCGACCCTGGTGCAGCCCCTATATTTATGCCCCTTATTGGAAGAAGTATGGTGGGGCCCCTGAACCCATGGGCCCCAATGCAGCCTCTATAGTTACATCCTTGATGGAAAGAAGAATGATGGGGCCCCTTTACCTTCTGGGCCCCAATCCACCCCCTATAATTTCGCCCCGATGGAAACAATGATGGGGCCCCCCTGGGGCCATGGTGAACCGCCAATAGTTGCGCCCCTCACGGCAACAAGAATGATGTGACCCCTGACCTCCTGGCCGTGGTGCTCCCCCTATAGTTACACCCTTGATGGGAAGAATGATGGGGCCCCCTGACCTCCTGGGCCTCAATGTTCCCCCCTATAGTTATGCCCCTGATGGGAAGAATGATGGCCCTCCCTGACCTCCAGGACCTTGGTACACCCCCTATAGTTACACCCCTGATGGAAATAAAAAATGATGGGGCCCCTGACCTCCTGGACCCCAGTGCTACCCCTATAGTTACACCCTTGGTGGAAACAAGAATGATGGGGCCCCTGACCTCCTGGAACCCGGTGCACCCCCTATAGTTATGCCCCTGATGGGAACAATGATGATGGGGCCCCTGACCTCCTTGGCCTTGGTGCAACCCCTATAGTTACGCCCCTGATGGGAAGAATGATAGGGCCCCGGACCTCCTGGGCCCGGGTGCAACCTATATAGTTACATCTGTGATAACAAGAAATATGGAGCTCCCCGACCTCCTGGGTTCTCGTGCACCCCATATAGTTACACCCCTGATGGAAACAAGAATAATGTGGCTCCTGATCTCCTGGACACTGGTGCACCTTCTAAAGTTACGCCCCTGATTGGAAGAAGAATGATGGGGTCCCCTAACCTCCTGGGCCCCAGTGCACCCCTATAGTTACACCCTGATGGAAACAATAATGGGGCCCCTGACCACCTGGTACCTGGTGCACCCACTATAGTTACACCCCTGATGTCCCCCTCCCCATGAAAAATGCAACGCATAGAAAAAACTCTTACCTTTCCCTTCGACCTCGAGCCCGCGCAGCTGCTCCACACGCCACTGCCCCCTCCTCACATATGATAAGACAGGTGGGCAAGGCCGGCGCTGCGCACAGGAGCCGACACAGAGCCTAGCGACAGGGGAGGGAGGGCGGCAGGGTGCAGGAGGCCTGTGCTAGTGGGGATTTATTTTTGTAAACAGAATGATAGTGCCGCGATTTGCTGCATACTTCATAACGCATGGCTGAGGCAAGGCCCCCTCTGGGTCATTCGGGGACCGGGACGCGGGGTGCCCCCCCCCCCATGGTGGCCTGGAGGGGTGTAAGAGAATACTCAAATATCTCCTTAGGTATGCTCTCCACCACACAGGCACTAGTTAGGTGTGTCAGGAGCTGCTAAATATCACTTTTCCCACTTCCAAGGCCCCATTTTAGTTGCGTCTTCTACTAAGGGAGGTCTTCTCCTGACCTGATATTCTTACACACTAACCCAGAACAAAAGGACTCCCAGACTTTTTATAGTCAGGTTACAGAACACTCCAGAACATTACACCCCTGTTAATGCCAATACCATTATGATAAAACATAGGGAGACATCTAGTGGCCATAGGCCATAGGTCGAAACCCGTGAGGCCAGGGACTGAAATCTAAAAGATTCCAGACCCGGCTGTTAGCCTATCCCAGGGCATCATGCACCGGATGGCCCACTATGTAAAACTCCCTGGGATGCTGGTGATCTTACGTTATCCTGGCGCCCCTTCCTCCTCTCACTCTCCCACGGCCGAGTGCCGCTCCAGCGGTGGCCTCTCGGCCAGGAGCAGCTTCAACGGTGGCTCCCCACTTCCTTCTCTGTCCCCGGAGAGTAGAAGCCACAGCCACCTGGAGCAGGAACAGCAGCATTGCCCATCTTTCTTTTTCCTTGGGCCGGTGTCAGGAGGTGAACAGTGGGGCCCCCGTTCACCTGAGCCCTGTCAGCATGCGGGGAAGGCTGTACAGCATCTCCACTGCCCAGTGCCCAGCCCTTGGAAGTGTTGCCCATGTGCCTTTGGGAGTGGGAGTGCTTAGGAGTGCGCACATGCGCCTTCAGGAGTATGTCCGCTTGAGAGTGCATACATGAGTTCTTAGGAGTGCGCACATGCGCCTTCAGAAGTGTGTGCGCTTGAGAGTGCGTACATGAGTCCTTAGGAGTGCGCACATGCGCCTTCAGGAGTGTGTGCGCTTGAGAGTGCGTACATGAGTTCTTAGGAGTGCGCACATGCGCCTTCAGGAGTGTGTGCGCTTGAGAGTGCGTACATGAGTCCTTAGTAGTGTGCACATGTGCCTTCAGGAGTGTGTGCGCTTGAGAGTGTGTACATGAGTCCTTAGGAGTGCGCACATGCGCCTTCAGGAGTGTGTGCGCTTGAGAATGTGTACATGAGTCCATAGTAGTGCGCACATGTGCCTTCAGGAGTGTGTGCGCTTGAGAGTGCGTACATGAGTCCTTAAGAGTGCGTACATGCGCCTTCAGGAGTGTGTGCGCTTGAGAGTGCGTACATGAGTCCTTAGTAGTGCGCACATGTGCCTTCAGAAGTGTGTGCGCTTGAGAGTGCGTACATGAGTCCTTAGGAGTGCGTACATGCGCCTTCAGGAGTGTGTGTGCTTGAGAGTGCGTACATGAGTCCTTAGGAGTGCGTACATGCACCTTCAGGAGTGTGTGCGCTTGAGAGTGCGTACATGAGTCCTTAGTAGTGCGCACATGTGCCTTCAGAAGTGTGTGCGCTTGAGAGTGCGTACATGAGTCCTTAGGAGTGCGTACATGCGCCTTCAGGAGTGTGTGTGCTTGAGAGTGCGTACATGAGTCCTTAGGAGTGCGCACATGTGCCTTCAGGAGTGTGTGCGCTTGAGAGTGCGTACATGAGTCCTTAGGAGTGCGTACATGCGCCTTCAGGAGTGTGTGTGCTTGAGAGTGCGTACATGAGTCCTTAGGAGTGCGTACATGCGCCTTCAGGAGTGTGTGCGCTTGAGAGTGCGTACATGAGTCCTTAGGAGTGCGTACATGCGCCTTCAGGAGTGTGTGCGCTTGAGAGTGCGTATATGAGTCCTTAGGAGTGTGCACATGTGCCTTCAGAAGTGTGTGCGCTTGAGAGTGTGTACATGAGTCCTTAGGAGTGCGCACATGCGCCTTCAGGAGTGTGTGCGCTTGAGAATGTGTACATGAGTCCTTAGTAGTGCGCACATGTGCCTTCAGGAGTGTGTGCGCTTGAGAGTGCGTACATGAGTCCTTAGGAGTGCGTACATGCGCCTTCAGGAGTGTGTGCGCTTGAGAGTGCGTACATGAGTCCTTAGTAGTGCGCACATGTGCCTTCAGAAGTGTGTGCGCTTGAGAGTGCGTACATGAGTCCTTAGGAGTGCGTACATGCGCCTTCAGGAGTGTGTGTGCTTGAGAGTGCGTACATGAGTCCTTAGGAGTGCGTACATGCGCCTTCAGGAGTGTGTGCGCTTGAGAGTGCGTACATGAGTCCTTAGTAGTGCGCACATGTGCCTTCAGAAGTGTGTGCGCTTGAGAGTGCGTACATGAGTCCTTAGGAGTGCGTACATGCGCCTTCAGGAGTGTGTGTGCTTGAGAGTGCGTACATGAGTCCTTAGGAGTGCGCACATGTGCCTTCAGGAGTGTGTGCGCTTGAGAGTGCGTACATGAGTCCTTAGGAGTGCGTACATGCGCCTTCAGGAGTGTGTGTGCTTGAGAGTGCGTACATGAGTCCTTAGGAGTGCGCACATGCGCCTTCAGGAGTGTGTGCGCTTGAGAGTGCGTACATGAGTCCTTAGGAGTGCGTACATGCGCCTTCAGGAGTGTGTGCGCTTGAGAGTGCGTATATGAGTCCTTAGGAGTGCGTACATGCGCCTTCAGGAGTGTGTGTGCTTGAGAGTGCGTACATGAGTCCTTAGGAGTGCGCACATGTGCCTTCAGGAGTGTGTGCGCTTGAGAGTGCGTACATGAGTCCTTAGGAGTGCGTACATGCGCCTTCAGGAGTGTGTGTGCTTGAGAGTGCGTACATGAGTCCTTAGGAGTGCGTACATGCGCCTTCAGGAGTGTGTGCGCTTGAGAGTGCGTACATGAGTCCTTAGGAGTGCGTACATGCGCCTTCAGGAGTGTGTGCGCTTGAGAGTGCGTATATGAGTCCTTAGGAGTGTGCACATGTGCCTTCAGAAGTGTGTGCGCTTGAGAGTGTGTACATGAGTCCTTAGGAGTGCGCACATGCGCCTTCAGGAGTGTGTGCGCTTGAGAATGTGTACATGAGTCCTTAGTAGTGCGCACATGTGCCTTCAGGAGTGTGTGCGCTTGAGAGTGCGTACATGAGTCCTTAGGAGTGCGTACATGCGCCTTCAGGAGTGTGTGCGCTTGAGAGTGTGTACATGAGTCCTTAGTAGTGCGCACATGTGCCTTCAGAAGTGTGTGCGCTTGAGAGTGCGTACATGAGTCCTTAGGAGTGCGTACATGCGCCTTCAGGAGTGTGTGTGCTTGAGAGTGCGTACATGAGTCCTTAGGAGTGCGTACATGCGCCTTCAGGAGTGTGTGCGCTTGAGAGTGCGTACATGAGTCCTTAGTAGTGCGCACATGTGCCTTCAGAAGTGTGTGCGCTTGAGAGTGCGTACATGAGTCCTTAGGAGTGCGTACATGCGCCTTCAGGAGTGTGTGTGCTTGAGAGTGCGTACATGAGTCCTTAGGAGTGCGCACATGTGCCTTCAGGAGTGTGTGCGCTTGAGAGTGCGTACATGAGTCCTTAGGAGTGCGTACATGCGCCTTCAGGAGTGTGTGTGCTTGAGAGTGCGTACATGAGTCCTTAGGAGTGCGCACATGCGCCTTCAGGAGTGTGTGCGCTTGAGAGTGCGTACATGAGTCCTTAGGAGTGCGTACATGCGCCTTCAGGAGTGTGTGCGCTTGAGAGTGCGTATATGAGTCCTTAGGAGTGTGCACATGTGCCTTCAGAAGTGTGTGCGCTTGAGAGTGCGTACATGAGTCCTTAGGAGTGCGCACATGCGCCTTCAGGAGTGTGTGCGCTTGAGAGTGCGTACATGAGTCCTTAGTAGTGTGCACATGCACCTTTGGGAGTGCACACATAAGGTGAAACTGTAAAACTTGAAATATCAGCCATTTCTTTTTCAATTTAAAAACGGAAAACAGTTTGGGACAGTGCCAAACATAGCCTGATGCAATGGTCAATAGTTGCCTTTGTCTGAAATATGACTTTAAATAAATAAAGTAGGAGGATAAATATTTATCACACCCCTACAGCTGCAATGGCTATAGTTATACTTAGCGGTTATCACCTGTATCTGTTCTGCTGACTCCTAAATGTGATCTGTTTGCTAAATGATGCGCTATGTAAAAGGAATTGTCAGCGGAGTGTGGGTGCTGCAGCCACAGCGGGGGGTTATATACAAGCAGGAATAAGACTTGGAGGCAGGGTTTATATAGTCCTGGCTATGCTTCTTTATAAGCAGCATAAAGTGATTCTATACCTAGAAAGAAAGCTCATGTCATCGCCTTCTGTCCCCAGCCCTGTGTCCCAAAACAGCTTGTGTTTCTTTTTTTTACAAATAAGATATTTTTGCCAGATATTCATAAAAACATGAACCGGATGCTGTCTGCTGTTTGGCCATATTGCTCCCTGGTGCTTTCCAGCAATGATACATACAGTTAAACAGAGCTCTGGCAATTGCCCAGGTCTGCCCTGTGCTGCCGCACGGGGCACAGGGCCGTTGAGGGCAGGGAAGCAATTTAGCCAGGTAACGAATGTATCGTGCAATCATTTACCTGTAAAGCACCACAGAATATAATGGTGCTACTGTATAAAAAACAGAGTAATAATGATCTAATTCTCATGGTATGTATTCCTCTGTAATAAGTAAAATCGCCCTCTAGATGGCATCTGAAGGAAAGCAATCACATTTAGTCCATAACCTTACTGAACGTGTTATCTACTTATGTTTTTTATAACACAGCAACAAATATCTAGAATAAAAGTGCATTAAAGGGACTGTAAACCCAATGACAATAATGGGGCAGCAAGCAGCTCACCTGATGACTGTTCCTTGTACCTCTCCTCCATTTCTTGCAGCAGTTTTGTGAAAATTGGATGTTGTTCCTGTTTACAGTGCACCAAAACCCAAGATTTTGTCTATCCTGGGTTTTGGTCCTCCAATTGGGGAGGTCCCGCTATATGAAACCCCCCAGGTCGCCCAAACAAACTCACCTCTCCCTGGTCCTACAATGCATGTGCAGCATCTCGTCCAATCAGCGTGCTCAGATTCACTCCCAACCCTTCGTCGAGTGAATCCTAGCATGCTGGTGGCCGCATCCCCTGCTACCCTCTAACAGGGAGCATGCCCACATTGGCCAATCTCAAATGCCTGGTGCAGCACACGCCCTGCTAAAGGGATAGCGGGGATGCGGCCGCTGCTGAAGCGGGAAAGAAGGTACATCTCTGGGTGACCTGGGGGTTTCACACAGCGGGGCATCCCAATTTTGGATGCCCCAGGAGTAAGGAATCAAGCAACCCTGGAATCTTATAGATTCCCAGGCTGATCTCTGTGGTTGTGGTCCACTATAAGAAATGTCAGAGGATCTGTTAGAGGATCTGTCAACATGCCCTCTGCAGTTGAGGGTGCAGTTGGCCAGCTTTAGGGCATGTACCTAACAGATCTTTACTTACACAAATAAGCTCTAATGTGTCCAGCAATCAGTGATCCCCCAGGAAATACACCTCACCAGTGAAGCCGCATCACACCCACAAAAAAATATGAATGGCTCATGAGCCGCTGAAGCAGCCTGTGCATGCGCCATGGGAATAAAACAAGTTTTAAGGCGATCCCAGGAAATATACACAGCAGGGCATCCCTCTCCACCTCTCCACCAGAGAGGAACAAAACCCAAGATAGTGAAAATCTGTCATATGTTCCTCTTTAAAAGTGGACCACAAGCCGGGATTTAGAATATCCCGAATTTTGGTCCCTGTCCCCAGGGGCACCCTAAATTGGAATGCACTGCATTCTGAAACCCCTCAGTTCTCCAGGTCTGCTTACCTGTCCACAAGGCATACAGGGGCTCTCCAATCAGAGTTCTATGCAGTGCATAGAAATGAATGACATATAACACAGATAGCAGACATAGCCTGGCACAGAGCATTGAGAGCTCCCCTACTGTGTGTGTGTTCCCACATCACAAGGCTATGCACGTCAGCAAGAGGGATGCCGACGTGGCCTGGACCTGCGCAGTGGAATTGCCAGAAAGTTCTACAGTGACCCCAAGGGTTTTCACACAGCATGGCAAATTAAATCAAGAGAAAATCGGACAGCCCTAGAGTCTTCTGTAAAGGGAGGTAAGGAAGTATGCATTCATTTTAGACTTTAGCCTAGGGGGAAAACCTTTCATTTTATATAGAAAATGTAGGTAAAGCAGTTATGTATTTGCTCTCAGTGGTACTAGAACATGTAGGTGAGTATTTTGCCTAAATCATATTGTAACATACAGTGTACCTCTGATCAGGGCCAGCGTTATTGTAAGTGCTGTCCTGCGCTTTAAAGTGGACCAAAACCCAGGATTTTGACTATCCTTGGTTTTGGTCCTTGCCCCCGAAGCACCCCGATCAGGGGGTGCCACGCTGTGTGAAACCCACCAGATCACCAATGCCAAGTCACCTCTTCCCGGTCCTACGAGGCATGCGCGGCCGCTTTTCCAATCGGCGAGCTTGGATCCACTTGAGCCCCTTTGTCCATGAGCTTGTCTAATCCTAGCACGCTGGTGGCCGCATCCCCTGCTACCCTCTAACAGGGAGCGTGCCAGTGTCACCCTTTCCCAGATGCCTGGCGTGGACACAAGCCCTGCTAGAGGGATAGCGGGGATGCGGCTGCAGCTCGCGCATGTGAAGCAAGGGAAGTGTACGGGGCGACCTGGCGGGCCCAGGGTGAGGCCGATCGTGCTGGGATTTGGTCCACTTTGAGCTTGCTTTTATTGATGCTACTTTTCATTGAAAATATACATGTGTATAAAAAAATCTGCCATTGGCCCTTGTGCTACAGTATAGGAGCAGCAAGCTGTACAAGACACTACCTGTGCGATGAATTTGGTGCTCTGACCCTTCCACTGAGATGAATACGGGACTATCGCTGACAAATATATTGTACAATAGATTTATCAAGAAAAGTTCTTCCTTGAAAGGTACAAACTTGCTATTATGGCCAAATGAGCAGAACTTGAAAAACCACTTAGGTCAAATGGCTCCCCGCCTGGCGGCAAGTCCCAGACATCAATCTTGCTGGTGACATGTGGGGCTGTGAAATATGCACATAGCTCTGTATATCCTTGTGTCATTCAATGTGATAAATGGCCCCTTTAACATTGACAATCCTCCCAGAGAGTCACACAAAGGCTGTCATTACCCAGGCAAAGCATACAAAACACTAAGCCTCGAGATAAATCTAAGCGGAGATAAAAAGGTTTTAATCAAGAAGCTATACGCACAATACTGCTGTTAATTATGGAAGAGGAAGTCTGACCTTTTTTTTTAACCCCACCCTCTAGCTGTGCTAAGCCCTATTTGGGGATTATAAAAATAAAACTTCCCCTGATGTTATTTCCCAAATGAAGCTTAGCAAAGGTGGAGGAATGGGCGGAGTGTTACAAAATGCTTCAACTTCCTCTTTAAAGTGGAACAAAAAAATAAAACAAAAAATAAAATAAAAATTACCTCCCCTACTCCAACACCTAAACAAAACTATCAGGCTGATTCATTGCTAACGCCAGGTAGCGACAGATGAGCGTCTGTAGCAGGCATTTCAGAGCGCCCGCTAGTAGTCGCTGTGCTCGGGCGTGGTTTGCTAGTTCAGAGCGCCTCAGTCACTGTGCAGCATTGATGAATACGTTGTGGGGAGTCGCTATATGAGCAGTACAGCGCAGTATGGGAGCGAATGGTAGCGACTAGTCAGTGCGACCGACTCACACCATATTCATCAAAAAAACAGCCTCACACACCGCCGGTGCTCAAAAATGCTTCACTGTAGCCCAGAGCGCCGGAGGCTGTGTGATTAAAGTCTGTTTTTGAACATGTATCCAACAGTAACAAAGCGAAAACATATGGAATTACATTGTTATAACATTGTGACATGAACACATTAATGCCAGACCTGTCATGTCATTTCTGCAGAAATATATAAAAGATGAAAAACATTTTCAAAAATGGCTTTTTCTAGGCCAGGAGAGATCACAACATTATTTGAGAATAACAATTTATAAAAACCCCTTGTTTAAAGAGAAGTAAAAGAACGTCCATAGAAATGTATGGGAGAGCTCCAGGTGGCGAGAGGTAAGACGTGGCGCTCTGAAAGTTTGAACGCTGGCGCTGTACGCTAAGGCTGGGATAATGATGAATTGTACGCTACATGGCGTTGTTCCAGTCGCTCAACAGAATCGGCTTCATAAATGTGTAATTGCATGCTGTGGCCTGTGTTCTTATGCCGCTACCTGTGGTTTACAAGGCACTACCTGACGCTATCCCTTCATGAATAAGGGCCTATGTAACTATCTTCGGACAGCGTATTTAAAGTGGGCCAAAACGCAACCCCCCAGATTGCTCCATACACTTACCTTCTTTCTTGGTCCAACAGCACATTTGTGAATGGCCGGCACGGGCACACTCCTTGTTAGAGGGTAGCAGGGGATGCGGCCATCAGCGCGCACGGAGCTCACATTAGATGAAGGCTTAGACGATGTGATGTCAGCGGCTCCGAGTGAGCTGATTGGACGAGCGGCTGCGCATGTGCTGTTGTACGGGGAAGAAATTAGTTGGTTTTGGTGACCTGGGGGGGTTCACACTGCGGGTCACCCCCGATCGGGGTGCCCCGGGGGCAATGACCAAAGCCCAGGATAGTCAAATTCCTGGGCTTTGGTCCACTTTAAGACTCTCAGGGCCAGTGCTCTCCCTATGCCCATGGTGAGTCCCCAGGATCATCTGCAGAACTCACCTTTCCGGCGGTCCCAAGGCGGTTGCATGGTCGCATCACTGGATAAGCTGGGGTCAAGCTTTATTGAGTTTTCAATGTACATACAAATACAATATACATAACATAGCTTTGGTAGAATCTTATTGGTGATCAAAAGTCCAAAGCTAAGCATCTGTGATGTCTGGTAGACTTCCTATCACTGTGCAAACACTGCGAGGAATGTTCAGTCTTGTCATCTTTTCCACTAGCAGGTTCAGACTTATGGTGTTAAACGCTAAACTAAAATCTCTGAAAAGACAAGCATTTTATAGTGTAAGAAATTCTGGATTTTATTACTAGTATTATAGGCTAAGTTTTAACCCATTATGAGTGCTGGTTTGGCTTCTCATCTTGGAAACGTATAGACTTACAGTGTCCCATCTGGGAACCCCTACCACATCCATACCCATTGAATGAGCGTGTCTTTCTGCTGATTTCTACTAGGATATAATATTTATATTAGGTTAACGTTCTTCTCATTTCTTGTTCACCAGCAAGTCCAAACCCTGGCGGCGGGGCCCTAGAATCGAAATGATTCCAGGCTCAGATGCTATCCTGCCCCGGAGCATCCTACACTGGATGCCCGGCTGTGTGAAACCCGCAGGATGCCAGTGGTCTTACCTGATCCGGGCAGGTCCTGTGATGCGATCTTCGCGGTCGTGCCTGCTCCTGCAGCCAACCCCTCTGATTGGCTGGGTGCGGCAGCCGGCTGCACCTCGTGAAAGCAGCACTATTTCATAGAGCCAATCGTCTCTCTCAAAAAGAGCAGCAGGCTGTGGCTTCGGCAGTGGAAGAGCCCCGAAATATGATCAGTGGACTTAGAAATGGGTTTTCATCCACTTTAATACAGAACAAAACCTGTGAATTTGACTTTCCTGCATCTTGTTCCTTTCCCAAGTGGGGATCCCCGCTGTGTAAAACCCCCTAGAAAGCCCCAAACAACTTACCTCTTCTGCATTCCAACAGCGCATTCGCAGGTGCTCAGCCAATGAGAAGCATTAGCTGTGTTTACCTCTTTTGGCAAATGGCTTTCATTGACTTTAATGGATGGCTGGGATGAGAGCTTGCACACTATCCCCTCGATTCAAAGAGCAAAAGTTAATTGATTTCGGATCGAGAATCGTAAGTTTGGGTGGGTGTTTGTCATTTTTTCCTGTTTTTTTGGCCATTTACGACTCGCACGAGCCTACGTACGAATGCGTATATGCTCTTACGATCATCGCAAGTTCGTTCCTAAATTTTAGGATCAAAACGTAAAACTTAGGATCAAATCCTAAAACTTAGGATCAAAACGTAAAACTTAGGATAATCGAATGTGTTTAGGTGTGATTCAGAGAACAGTTTTCCAACCTCTAAATACGTTTTAAAAGAAAGCCACTGCCGACACCTTTTAGCAGTCGTATTGCTGTTCTTGAACAGGTTTTTTGGCTATGTGGAGGAGTCTGCGCGTCTTGAGCTCCAATGAACTGCATGTATCAGCATGGCCGAGGCCATAAATTGTATGGCAATGCATACCTGATTCATGTATGCCTTATAAAAGCATTTTAATGTGGACCTTAATTAGTCCTTTGCATTTAAACCTTTATTTTGCAATACATCCATATATTTGCGTTAATTAAAGAAACGTATGTCCTTTGTTATTTATTTTTAAATTGATGTACTAGAATAATATTTTTAGATTGCATTTATTGGTGTAGTTGTTTACCTTTGCTTTGTTTAATTATTTAAGCACATCTTTGGTCAGATGCATCACACTTACTGAGGAGAGGAGAGCGGGATAAAGTGCAGGATGTGGGTTACTGCTGTATTTTGCACAGACACAGCAGAGCTGGGGGCACAGAAAGGTCAGAAATCAAAGAATGCAGAGCAACACAGTCACAAGGCCCTTTCTGTTTGCAGGCTGCCCGATAATACCTGAGCCGCCATCTTGGCTGTTTCTAGACTCATAACATGCAGAAGTTGCTGGGTGTTTTTTAATATTTGAGAGCAATCTGTATGGAGAGGGTGTGGGTAACCACACACAAAATTTAAGTTGTACCATTTGAAGCCAAAATATTAAAATTAAATCCACAAGTAAAAAATGCAAGTTAACTAAAAATTAAACAAAGTAAGATTTACTTATGCAAATGCATTCATTAATGGTTGGTTACTACTAAATGAATGAAATAAAGAAAAATAAAAGACCAAATATTTAGAATGCACTTTAATGAGGTAAGTTTGTAGTGCGCAGCCGCAAGATCAGAAGGATTTACGTCCAGACAAAAAAGGAAAAAGGGCAAAACCAATGTTGCAACCTGAGAAATGAAACGGAAAATTCAGGATGGAAACTGACATAGGTCTGATTCCCGAACTGCCATACGAACGGACGTATATTTTAGGATAGAAACGTATTTGCTTATAGAATCACTCGCAAGTTCATACGAACGCACGAGCGTACGGGAAAAATAGGATGATCGGCACCCAAATCCAAGCTGTTACATGTTTCTTTGAATCGACCCTAATGCCAGGGATGCGGCAGCGCATGCTCCCCATTGAATGCCTCAGGTGAAATCCAGCAGCCAGCCCTGGAATCTTTTCAATTTTGTTCCTCTTTAAAGAATTGTGCCAGTAGACTTTATATTACAATGTCACTGCCTTAACATAAGGAATCTGCATTTTATCAGCATCAAATGGAATATAGCCTCAGCTTTAATATTTGAATGGCATACATATAATGTATACACAAGCGTGCATGGAATGTTCCTAATAAATATTTGAATCTACTATCATATTGAGTCCTCATAATAGAAACCCTTTCTGATTTGCAGGATATTTTATTTCTGGCATAGTGACAGATAACCGCAAGAGATTTCTGAGAAATAATCTAGACTGCAGGCCGTGTCTTCATCTTACAGACGTCTCTCGGAGAGTCATGGAAGCGGCAATGATTAAAGCAATAGTTCATCTCCTGGGTCCACGCCAGCGAATAGTCAGCTGCTGTAAAACAGCTATTTTATACGCTTTATGTTTTCTTTAAAATTCATTAAACATTGGAGAAAGTCTTGGGTCCAGGGCAAGGATCATCATGTGGGTATTAATCACTTAATACAGCCTTGATTGATGTGCAAGGACTTAAACAATCAATACTACTGGCGAAGGTTGTGTTACCATTTTTATATTGTGCAGCTGAAGTTAAATGGACTGCCCAGGCATAAATGGAAAAAACGCAGGTGTGTGTGCGATCTCGGTAATAGGTACGTTTAAAAACACCGGAGCCAGGTCAAAAATGGGGACTTGTCTGGGCAGATCCTTTAAATAGGTTTTTGGTATCTGACCTTCCTAATTATTAAAGCAGACCTACACCCTGAATAACAGTCTATTTTGTATGTTTCCCCCACTCTATACATACTGATTCCCCACATTAAAAATCATCCTACCTGCACCTATTGCGTTTTTTTAACCTTTTAACATCCAAGATGGCAGCCCATGGAGTTTCAGGCTGCCTGCAAACAGGAGGTGTCTTCTGAATATTCCGCTCTGCATTCTGGGATTGCTGACCTTTTCCTGACCTCAGCTCTGCTCTGTCTACAAAGAGCCCCCTGCAATTGCTCACCCCCTTCCTCTTCTCAGTATGCACCCATAAAACATGCCTTATCCAATCAAAATGCATGCAAAGGCCCCTTTAAATCAAGAATCTTTTCAAAATGAATACCTTGAAGTAACAAAAGATGCCATCTACAGTTTTGTAGGCCATGAACAGTTTTTTGACAATCCTGGGCATTGGTCCTTTCCCCATGGGCATCCCGGTCCTCATCACCTCATCCCGGTCCTTTGACGCATGTACGGCTGCTAGTCCAATCAGCGCACTGATGTCACGCCATTTAAGACGGCGTCTAAAGCCTGTGGCTCCAAGCGAGCTGGCGACTGCATCCCGCGCTTCCCTCTAACAGGGAGTGTGCCCGCACCGGCCATTCACATATGGCTGGTGCGGGCATGCGCCCTTCTAGAGGGATAGCGGGGATACGGCCCTCGCATGCGCCGTTGGACTGGGAAGAAAGTTAAGTGAATGGGGAGACCTGGGGGGGTTTACACAGCGGGGCATCCCGATTTTGCATGCCCCAGGGGGAGGAAATTGAGCGGTGTGGGTTTTGAGCCACTTTAAGTGGTGTAATACACGGAATACAGAACAAACCTGCATAGTTCACATGGCTCACAGCCATGAAACTTTGCTACCCCACCCCTAACGGCCCCGCATAATGAGAGACACTCACCTATTCTTATGGGAGCTCCATCTGATGGGGACAGAAAACCAATGCACGAAAAGGTGGAAGCCACAACTGCGCATTGTACAGATTTTTCCTCTTCCCAAACATACAATGGCCTTGATTCACTAAGAGTTGAAAAAAACTCTCATGGTAGTAAAAAATTCAATTCATGAGAAAAAAGCCTGAGAATTTCACTGTTAGTGAATCACCAGATAGAAGACAATGAAAATCAATGGCACTTTTTTACTCTTGAAAAAGGTATTGAACTTTTTACCTGTAGTAAAAAGCTGCCATTGATTTGCATTGTCTTTCTAGCTGGTGATTCACTAACAGTGAAATTCTCAGGCTTTTTTCTCATGAATTGAATTTTTTACTACCATGAGAGTTTTTTTCAACTCTTTGTGAATTAAGGCCAATGTGTGAGTTTGGCTTCCTAAAGAACTTTAAGAGCATCCCAAATCTGCATCCCTCAGGGTGAATGAAACCTAAAATAATTTTTAACTGCAAGTCCACTTTAAACATAAAAAATGTACCAGTAGACTTTGAAGAAACCTTATGTCACTGTTAGCGGAGTCATGTCAGATTCTTTCTTTCCTCAGCCGGTGACAGTGTGACTTCAGTTGGAACTGAACAGCTCAGCAGTTCTGACATTATTGAGATACAACTGAAGGACAGTTTTAGTGTTGCAGTGAATAGAAACATTCACTTCTCTGCCAAGTTTTGCCAGCATTAATATCCTGACATCTGTCCAAGCAAAGTTACATAGAACTGAAAGTCCTAAAAAAGTAAACAGCTGTTACAAAAAAAAAAATAAATAAAATTATATATATATATGGCTCAAGACCATTAAGGCACATTCTAAATATATAACGTGAATACCACACTGAAAACAGAGGAGGAAAAAAAAGGTGGAATGTCAGGAGGTAGTGCCAATGTAGGAAATGAAGTCCCTTTCATCACTGGGTTTAATACACAACATAAAGAGGTTCGAAGTTTATTAAGTAAACATTGGCATATTTTAAAGGCAGATACCACACTGGGTCCTGTATTACCTGAATATCCAAGGGTTATTTTTAAGAAAGCTCCAAACCTGAGGGATCGCTTGGTAAGGAGCTATGTAGACCCACCGCAAACTAGATTGATGCGTAAGAATTTACCAGTTGGGTTTTACAGGTGTGGTTCATGTGCGGGTTGTAAGTGTTGCACTCCGGTAGAAAAACCCAAAATTTCATTTCAAAATTTTAAGACAGGTAAAGAGTTTAAAATTTCTAAATTCATTTCCTGTTGGTCGAAAGGAGTGATCTATCTGATTTGGTGCCCTTGCCACCTGTTGTATGTGGGAAGCACAACTCGCGAGCTTAGGATTCGTATCCGCGAGCACATATATAATATCAAGCGCGGCTACGAATCCCATAGCCTATCTGCACATTTTAAAAAACATCATAATTGTAATCCCAAGTGCATGTCCTTTGCTGGAATTGACCTCATAGAGTCCAACTGGCGGGGGTCGGATCTAGTGAAGGACATCTCTAAAAAGGAGGGCTGGTGGATATATACACTGGGCACCTTACATCCTGCAGGTCTCAACATAGATTTTGACCTGAATTGTTTTATTTCTTCTTAGCATTTGATTCATGTATTAAATCTTTGGTATTTTTAATGTTTGTATGTATTTTATGTAGTGTATACATTTTATGTGTGCTGTATTTGGATGCTGGAATCAGACGGCTCTATGAAAAATTATTCCATATTCATATAATTATAAATTGGGCTCCTTTCAGAGTTGGGGCATATGTGGACGTTGCCATTTAATTAGGTTATGTTTACATTGAGTGATGGTCTGTGTTTAGCAGGCTAGTGCCTAGTTGGTTTAGTCCCGCTTAAATTAGAATTAATATGACATCGAGACCATAATCATGTTGTAGTTAGGTATTGTGAGGCTCCTTTTACATGTGTTTTGGATTTTATGCCCCAGGTAGTTTGCCGTTTTTAATTGACATTGTTGGCTTGGACTGATAAGTTGATTCCAATCCAGGCTGCATAGATTTCAGCTATATTGTCAGTGATGTTTGAATGGAATGATATATTTTAATGTTTGTCTGTTGGTCTCCAATGCGCTTGGCAGCTTCTATGGCGCTGGAGCTTTGTATTAAGTGGCTGTCAGATGTTGCTAGGCAATCACTTATTTATGTCTCCGATTGGCTGTGGCGGCCCACGTGCTGCGCTGTCTTTGTATGACGCTATAGGTCTCCATGGCACTCCGGAAGATTGTGACACCGGAGCTTGGGAGTATGTTGTCAGCTGTTGCTAGGTGATTTCTGACATATGGTTTTGATTGGCCGTCGCGGCCCACGTGCGGCGCTGTTTCTGGATGACGTTACAGGTCCTCCAGCTGCGCGTTTGGACATTTACACCCTGGAATGTGGAGATTCTGGCTGTGCTGCTGGAAGTAAGTAATTGGATTTCTACACTTCGGGACTGTTTATTATAGTGGGCTGCTAGTGGCAGCCTGTTTCTCCTTAGTTAGTTTAATAGGAGCTGAGTTGTAGTTAAAATGCTAAGTCAGTTTTCCACATAGCTGGAGGACCTTATATCATGTGACCGGACTTTTTTGATATATATTATCCGCCGCTCTGCCGCGTCACCAGCCTAGTTAAAGTTGCCTTGCGGCGACGAAACGCGTCGGCGGTGGCGAGCGGTGGAAGTTTTAGATACTTTGGATATTTTAACCCATTTAAACGGGACTGTCCTTTTATTGGATCATCTGTGGCGACCATCTGATTCCAGGATCGGTGAGACCGCGATTGTATCTCTGAGCTGATATTTTTACTTGTTTTGTGAGTGCATTTGGATTATTCATATTAAAGCCATAAGTTTTGCAGAATTACACTATTTTGGCCTTTTTGTTTCTTTATCTATGTTATCATTTGAGCTATGCTCATTAAGGATATAATCTGGAGCAAGATGTTTTTATGGAAGTAGTGCTTTATATAACATCTAAAAGTATTGGAAGGATGAGGAGTGGAAGCTTTGCTTGATGAGCATTTAATTGGAAGCAGATGACATCAGAATTAGCAGCTGTTTAATACCATTTTAAAGTGCTTTGCTGATTTAAAGCTGGTAAGAGTTTGCACTATCGGTGGAGGATTCCCTTGCACAAGCTTGTGTGAAGTGTATGCACCGTGGGACACCGTGTATTGTGTACCGTGGCACTTCTTTAAACGATAAATTTAGAACTTTTTGCTCTTTGCACAACTTTTGCTCTGTGTTTGCATTATTTATTTGTATTCGTGTTCTTTTGGAGATAAGGACATTTCACGTTGAGCAATATTCATTATATAATATTCACTATTTTAAACACACTTTGGAAAAACAATTTTTTTCTTGTTAGCGCGGGCCTATGTATTAATAGTTTCACTGTTATTACATTATTTTATTTTTCAGACACACTTGATAGCTCTGCACCAACCTATCCCTGTAGCGCTACTGGCGGCAGATTTGCTGCTCTAGACTGTCCTTCCTGCCCTGTGGTGGCTTTGGCTGCATTTTTGCAAAAACAAAAAAAAAAGGCTTGCCAGGCACGCAGGGGGGGGTGCCAAGATTGCCGAAAGCTTTGTTGCAGGACCTGCAGCCCATCAGACCAAAGACTGAAAAGCCGCATGGACCAGGCCATACACAAAAGGTTAGTGGAGGCCCCCTTAGCAGGGCAAATGGTGGAGGCCCTGGGTACTGTTTAGAACCATTGCCAGACTACTTCCTATACTGTACATAAAATCACATCCCGCAGATGCAAGTTTGGATGATATGTGAAATTTCAGCTAATAAATTAAGTTTTCTAACACTAGCTTCTGCTATCATTACCCCCAAAAACCTTTTGCTGTAGGCCAGGGGTCCTCAACCATTCAGCATTGAAATATGTGAGTTAGTTGCAAGACACAGACAATGTGAAAACAATCATAGAAGCCATACAAAAATCAAGAAAATTAAACACAGTGAAGTACTTGAAAGCATCAAACTAGTTTATTGCGAAATGTAATACAGCTCACTGCAATACAGCGGAAATTAATGGTGTGGTAAGTGCAGCCAAAATCTACAGATATAAACATTGCAGGTGGTGCTCGGAAGGAACAGCTACATTCATAATGCAGCAGCAATAGAACATTGACCCGGCAAATGACCTTCCATAGAAATTTAAAATACTAAACCAAACTCCCAAACATGAACTTGCTGGATGTGACATGATTCGAGTTTACAAAGCCCCTAATTGATGTCTGGTGTGTTTCACACTCCTGGCGTTAGTCATAAATGACTACCCCAAATATGTCAAGAAATATACATGTGTATCTTCCTCATCAGAAAAAATATCTGCATCTCATTGGTATAGAGAACATCCCTTAAACACTCAGCCTTTCCAAAAATTGCATTAACATCATTTGGAAACCCCCTCATGAACAGTAGGTGTAAAGGGATTAGTTGTACTGTAACAGTGCTAGGGGTGTGCGTATGTTTAGAACACCAATGTGACGTATACATTACAATGATGTGTGACAGAGAAGCCACAGTGGCTTATTATTCACATAATTACTCCCTGTAGCAGTAATCCTTTCCTTAGAGATTAGAAAGACAAATGACTGCAAATCATTCTACAATCTCATTATTTTGTTTGCATGTTTCACCTGATTATGTCAAGTGGATAGGTTTTCTTTCAGCTCCTTGGTCTTCATTTTTTCCCTCAAATGAATGATTAAACATGACCAGCAAGTTATGTGATAGAATAGCAATGGCAAGTGTGAAATAGGCAGCTCAAACCATAGATGTATTATTATTATTATACAAAGAGCAGCAAAAAAGTACAAAGGCCCCTATAGTACAGTAACCTTTTACCTGTGACCCGTTTAACTCACTCGGATACAACTAGACAACTACAGACTGAAACAGCCAAGACAATGGGCTTCTTTTTCCAGTACATCTTGTCATGTGTGCACAATTCTCATAAATAAGGTGGAGGAGCCACATTGATGGGGCCCCCAACCTTATAGGCCCCAGTGCGGTCACTACCCCTGCACCCCTGTATTTACACCACTGCAGGGGCATGAACTATAGATTTTTGTACTCTGACCATTACCAGCCCATATTAAAGATATTCAATTTTAAACTTTTAATTAGGATTGAATGGGGTTAAAATGATATAATTTAAAGTAGGTGTAATATTAAAAATCTATATAAACACATAGGCTAATGAGAAGAGGGGTCACTTATAAACCCAAATTGAATAAAACTTCTACCAAGCCTGTGCCAGGTTTCTGAGTGTATCAGGGTGCCAGAACCTGTTCCCCCGATTTTCTCTTCCTTCCATTAAAAAAAAAAATTCTCTCGGGTCACTTCCTATCGACCATGAGAGCCATTATCCAGAGGCACTGTAAGACTCCCAATCCCCCCCACATTGACGGAATGGGTAGAGGAGTAGAGGAATTGGAGGGGATCCGCTGTATGGAAGAACTAGTTGCAAAAAATAGGGACACCACAGACTAATTTATAACCACCTGGACAGGCTGGTTAGTCTACTGGGATTCGCACCTCCCAGCATTGCTTTAGCAGGCCCAATATAGTGCTATATAGCCCCCCCCCCGGGGGCTGGGCCTGTGGAGGCGCCAAAGAGCCCACTGTACTGCTGCCACCCAGAGAACTGGCACAAGATGTTGACCGGGGGGAGGATCCGAGCCTTCCTTCTCCCAGCCCGTAATGTCACTCCCGTTCTAACACAAGAACCCTCTACCCTTATGCCCTTGCCACACCCTTCTCGTCTGGACATATGTCATGTAAGAACTCAGAAGAAAGGTGTATACCAACCCCGAGCTGCCCGGTCGTATCTCGGAGGTGGAACGTACCCTTATGTACTCAGGCTGGGGAAACAGGAGGCTATCTATTGGCCAGGATGGTCTCCCTTCTGGGCCGCGATAGGGCCCCGGCCCTCTCTGGTGTGGTTACCGACATCATCTCCTGCTTTAATACGGAGCTAAATATGAAGGTGTACATGGATTAAGCATATTAATGACTGGTGATGTAGTCTTGATGTATATACTATGTCTAGGCAAACCTCCCTTTTTTTCTGTTCCTTCCCTTGCTTCTTGCCTGTTGTTTTTTAATACCCCCATAATTTTGTATCCGTTTTCTTTTTCTTTTTAAAAAACCAATAAAAACTGATTACATTAAAAAAAAAATCCTGGCTGGATATTTCCTGATGTCGGGTGTATAAGTGACCCCTTCTCCTGCCACCCAGCATATTTATATGGCTTTTTGTCATCTGGCTTAGGAAAGCCACATTTTCCTAAAAAAAAGAAAAACAATATGCAAACAAGAAAAAACAAGTTAAATCTGAAAGAGAAAGGTCCCCCAAACAGAACAATATCCAACAGCCAAAGATACTATTAAGGGAGTTGTCAAACACCCCAAAGTAAAGCATGTACCTAAAGGTAATTTTATTAAAAATCAGTAGTATAGACTGGATCTTCTTAATGCCAAACATTCGGCCTTTGGAAGGAAGGTCTTTAAAGGTAGTTTCCCACCCATAAGGTATTTGCTTGCCTGCGAAAGGGGTGGGGCGAAGACCAGGTCGCTGTCTTCATCAATAGAAGCACCCGTCTTTTCCACCCAAGTGGCTGGCACTGCCCTTGTTGAATGAGCAGATAAATAATCTCCCCAACTGCCTTGCAGCTATTTCTTCATTCATGTCTCGCTACCTCAAGCTAAACATGGATAAGACAGAATTGGTCATTTTCCCACTATCTAACTCCCCTCCCCTCTCTAACACGTCTATTTCTGTCAACAATTACACAATAATGGCAACTCCTCAAGCTCGGTGCCTGGGAGTCATTCTGGTCTGGATTCAAACCACATATTCACTCCCTGGCCACCTCCAACTTAAAAACATCTCACGCATCCATCCCTTCCTCTCACCTGACAACACCAAAATGTTAGAGCACCCTCGTCATATCCCGACTGGATTACTGCAACATTCTTCTTTGTGGATTACCAACTAACAGACTGGCACCCCTCCAATCTATCCTGAACTCTGCTGCTCGCCTCATCCATCTCTCCTCCCGCTCATCCAGCTCTGCTTCTCTCTGCCAATCCCTGCACTGGCTGCCATTCCCACAGCGAATCCTGTTCAAAACTCTAACTCTCGCATACAAAGCTCTCTCCAACCAGGCCCCTCCCTACATCTCATCTCTAATCCAACAATATCAACCTAGATGCAGTCTTCGCTCTGCTGCTCACCTTCTCCTGTCCTCCACCCTGGTCACCTCCTCTCATGTAGGAATTCCAGGACTGAAGGAATAGCACTGCTCCTCAGATTGTTAGTTTCCAAACTTGGCGTAGTTGCATCTGGTCACTAGTTACGGCTGTTCAGTTAGGTTCTGACTACTCTGGCCAAACAACCCCTTTCTTCTAGGAGGAGGATCCATGCCAAAGGCTGTCTGGATTTGGATGTATAATGGGACCCTGGTGGAGTAGACTGGGCATTTTTGGAAACAGCCAGGGATCTCTTTGTGCCATTCTTTTGAGCTTGGAGAACCAAGATCTTTTTGGCCAGTAGGGTGCTATCATCATAACTTTGGTCCTTTTCTCTTGCAATTTTCCTGACTACTTGGGGAAGAGGTCTGAGGGCAGGAAACAATTCCCTGCATTTGGAATTGCTTGCGTTGGCAAGTAGGTCTATCTGAGGTTGTCCCAATCAACTGACACTAAGGGAAAATGCAGTCATGATGCGGTGAGCTGCTGAATGATAGTTTCTGCACTTTGCCTACAGCGTCCTTTTACCTCTTGTCAGTACCAAATGACTCTTGGTCTTCTGGGCCCTGCAGCTGGGCTGGCTGTGGGATTCCTGGATGCCCTATTCGGCGCACCAGCAGGAGAAACCTGCATGACTGGTACTAACCTACTTATTTGTTGTCACAGAGCTTTGCGTGTATTACGTGACCGCTGGCAGCGAATGAAGTTCAGGTAAAGGCTTGCACAGTACTGTGTGTACGCCTGCCCAGTAAACTTCCACTGGTTTCTGGAGGTCACAATGGGTTATGATTCAGCAGACAGAAAGAGGAATCATTGAACTAGTTAAGTATTGGGGGCTGGGGTTTAGACTTTGCAGATTGGTATGTGGTGTGGGGCACCTAGCAATCACAGCCCCCCTTCCTGCCAAGGCCACCATCAGTGCAGGACAGTACCAATGTCACCCACGTTTTTATTATGTTTTACACATGCAAGGTTATCCTAAGGGCTTTTCGGCAGTATGTGGTAGGGTGGTAAAGAGGACCTGAGCATTATGACACCCTTTGATAATATGGGGACAAAGCTGTAAAATTAAGCAGGCTTAATGAGGGCCCTGTCAGTTTGGCTTTAAGGTGCCCATAAATTACTGATAATGCCCCCCCACCGCAGGGTTTAGAGGACCAACTCATTGGGGGAGGGTTATTTCTTTCCACAAAAACATAGCCTAAAAAGGCCCTTAAAATACACAGTTACAGTATTCAATGCTATTTTCTATCTCATTACCAATGAAGTAAGATGAACTCTTCTCAGACAATCTTATAGTCAGCCTCTATGGTGCACATACTGTACCTTAAAAAAATTCCCTCCCCCACATTATAATAATGTGTCTATTAGATGTAGTAGGTAGATGGGATTTTTTTTTTTTTTTATGAAGACTGGAAGTCCTACTTAAACAGTTATACCATGGTATATTTCTCAGTATATACCCCAACACTCATGTAATGTAAAAAACATGCAAGAAGTCTATTACCATACCCAATCACAAAAGCGTATAAAGGCATATACACTCAACTAAAATTATTTTTTTAAAACATATACGTAAACAGGGTCTGGCAACCCACAAAGGATGGCAAACCAATGCACAGAATAATATTAACTGCCATGAATGTGGAACCTACAGTTATTGTGGGAGCTAATTAACCATACCCATTGTTCCAGTATATAGGTTAGCGTCTTTTTAAACATATTGCTTGCAGTGCAACCACAATGCAGCCCATAGGAATCTATGGGAGACCCAGAAAAGTCTAATGGTCACCCAGAAAAGTCTATTAGCCACCCAGAAAAGTCTATGGGCACATAGAAATCTATGGACCCTGCAGGTAAAGTGCATGTAAGGTGCTTTACATGCCCTGCATTTCAGTAAAAGGTCCATACTCACTACGGCCACCCAGTCTATCTCTGTTGGAGAAACTGTACAACAGACTTATAGCTTAGTCTATGCTAGAATGACTTTTGCTATGTTTTATTGTAGTTTGCAGCTATTGCAGGTTATGACACTAGATGGCGCCGTTACCAATGTGCAACTGTATTTTTCTACTGTATTGTTATTTCCTGCAGATCGAGCTGTAATCTATCACTGCAAGTGCTTCTCTTCCTGTCTTGTTGTTATTCTTAGTATACATCACGTCAGGGGGCGTGTCTATGTAACAGTGCTGGTAGGACGTGTGGCACGAGGGCTCCTGATATACATCCTTAGAAAACCCCAGGAAACCCATCTACCTGCAGATTTGAGTGGAGGGAGACCCCCACAATAACACCATGCATACCTTGTGGCGATCGGTGACTCTCCACGTGTCTTGTCCCGACGCCATCTTCAGGGGGTGGGTGAGGAGAGGAGGACTGGGCTTGGCTGTGGATCCTGGAATTGGACGGCGCTGCTTTCCGGAGGAGAGGGCTCAGTCAGGCTGCGACTGCCCTGCTTGGTTTTCCCGTATGCGGGGGTGAGAGGGACCCGCCGGGGACTCGCTCCGTTCCCCCTACCCCCGCAGTGGGCGCGCTGCCGGGTCTGCATCGCTTCTTCCACCGGCCATCGGCTGCTTCTGCCTGCTCGGCGCGGGGGTGAGGACGGCGCCGGCTGACGGCTCGGCTGCATCTCCTGTGCGGGCCCCAGGCGCCGGCTTACGGCGCTACAGAAGTGCCCTCCATCAGCTCCCTCCAGCAGTGGAGCCCGGGCCAATAAATAGTACCCATCATCCTCAAACGTTCGCCCCCCTGGCAGGATTAACCATTTACTGCCTGGGAGCGTGCACCTGAATCACCTGCTGTGGTGGAGGGGAGAGTGGGGATCAGCTTGATTTGAGTGGGGGAGAGAGACGTAAGGTACGGGTGGGAGCCCGGAACCTGGATCAACCAGCTTCTCTGGACTGCTCGCGGAGGTGTCTGCCCCCCCCCCCAGATAATAATATAAGTTCCTTAGGAGATTAATGGTCGGCTCAGGGCCCTACATGCCTGCAAGGGATTCCCATTGAAATACCGCAAACAACCGAGTGCTCGGGAGGCATTACAAGTGGCTGTCCTTAACCCACCACTACTACATGAAAGGCAATAAAAAACGTCGCACTGTGGTACTACACTGTGGCACTCAGACCATGGCTGATACACCTGATGAGCGCGCAGACTCGCCTACTTCTATTCCTGATAATCAAACAACTGCCAAATTGTCCTAACAGCAAAGTTTGACAACTTGCAAGAACAACTTAACTATTTCAAGCATGATCTAGACAAGATAAAGGACAGAGCGTCCGAGTCAGAGAGGCGAATAGGTGGGACGGAGGATGGTTTGTCATCGGTTACCTCGGCGGTTCAATCTCTGCAGCACCAGGTGAAGCTCCTCACGGATCGGGCGGAGGACGCAGAAAACCGAAACCGCCGTAATGATATAAGAATACTGGGGATACCGGAGAGGGCGGAGGGGGATGCCCCAGAAAACTTTGCTGAAGGTCTCATCCGTGGGGTTCTGGCACCAGAGGGCCGAATACCGTTTAGGCCCCCGCCGCCCGGCCCCCCCCCCCGCGTCCTTTTATCCTGAAGCTTCTGAACTTTAGAGACTGAGACACAGTTTTGGCGGCCGCCAGGAGGCAACGGGACATCCAGTATAACGGATCGCGCTTGTATTTTTTCCCGGACTTCTTATCTGAAGTGCAGAGGCAGCGCCGCTCCTTTAATGATGTGAGAGCAAGCCTCAGGCAGAAGAAAATTAAATACGCAATGCTATTTCCCGCCAAGCTGCGAGTACAGGACGGGGAGACTGCAAGATTCTGCTTTACAGCAGAGGATGCAAGCGCCTGGATTGACTCGTTGCCGGCTGATTGAGGGCGGAGGTCGCACCGGCGGTCGGCCGGGGAGGTGTGTGTGCCTTGCCATCCATCATTTGCGGCTTGATGGGGCTGGGACTCTGGAGGGGACTTCGGCCTGAGGGGACCTTCCTCCTTCCCCTCCTTGTTTCTGCAAGAGCCTATGGGTTTTCTCTTTCTTCCCCTCCTCTCTCCATTCCCCTTGGTCCAGGGATGGTCGTACTTCTTGGTGTGTATGTATCCTGTACATCCCCTTGCAGTGCCCACATCCAGTGAACACGTCTTGTTGGTAACACTACGGACAACCAGTGTTTAAGTTAGGTTAAGTGTTGGTTTAAGGGAATAAGCTCGCCACAGTTGGGTTAGGTAGAGCAGGGAGGGAGTGGGTACTGTTTTGAGTTTAACAAGTTTAATTGTTGATGTTTATTCATCTATGCGGTTTGGTTGTGTAAATTGCTGGTATGAGTGTGATGGAGTGAATGGTGTGACCTGCTGCTCTAAAGCTCTGAGGGGGATGGTGGGCCGCTGGGGCCCTAGACGTTTACCTGGCATATACGAGTTTCAGACTAAATTGGTATGGAGTGTAAAGTGATCTTGTGGAATGTGCGCGGCCTCAATGACAAGATAAAGAGATCCTCAGTTCTACAATTTTTGAAAAACCATAAGCCCAATATTATGATTCTGCAGGAGACCCACCTACTAGGGCAGAAATCAATGTCCATCAAAAAACCATGGATCGTGCATCTATTCCACTCCCATTACTCTAATTATGCCAGGGGCGTTTCAGTGCTAGTGGCCAAGCATCTGCCCTTTGCCCTTATCTCGGTGCACTCTGACTTTAAAGGCCAGTTTGAAATTATACACGCGAAAATATATGATGTTAAGATTCTAATAGTGGGGTTGTATATCCCGCCCCCCTTTGACATTGGGGTTCTCTGAGAGATTATGGATAGAGTGGCTACCCTCCCACCAGATCCAATATTGCTGATTGGTGATTTTAACATGATCCTTGATAGAGCTCTAGACCGGTTGACGCCCGGGACGGGCTGTCCACTCCATTAGCAGGATGGGTGGAGGCCCTGGGCCTAACTGAAATATGGAGGTGGAAACATCCCGCGGAGAGGGCTTTTTCCTGCCACTCGATCCCTCATAAGTCCTTCTCACACATCGACATGGCCTTTGGGTCTAAATGCCTGCTGGCCAGAGTGGTGGCCTGTGAGTACCTCCCGCGGGGTATCTCTGACCACTCACCATTAATGGTGACAATCCGCATGTCCGGGAACCGGGAGGGCCTGAGGCCTTGGACATTGAACCCCCTATGGTTGGAGGATGAGGAGGTCTATGGTTCAATGTTTAATGAACAGGAAAGATACTGGCAGTGCAACGGGGAGGAGACCTCGACTAACACACGATGGGACGCTTTCAAGGCGGTGGTTAGAGGCAGTGCCATCAGTGCCATAAAAGGGGCTAGAAAGAGGGGGAGGACCATCCGAGAGCTGGAAGAGAAAATAGCCAGAGCGGAAGAGAGATTTATGGAGACAACTAGCCCCTCAGATCATGATTTACTTAATGCCCTACAGAGGGAGTATAATCTAGCACTAACAGAATCCACTAGAAAGAGCTTATTATTTAAACAGCATACAATTTTTGAGAAGGGGGATAAAAATGGGAGAACCTTGGCATACCTCTCCAGGGCAGAAAGTCCACAAACACTGGTTCCGGGTATCACTAACCAGACCCAATTTATCACTGACTTGGAGGGAATTTCTAGACAACATGACTATTACAGCTATCTGTACTCCTCTAAAGTCAGTTACGATCCGGATGAGTTGGATTCTTATCTTGCTCCTATAGCTCTCCCTTCTCTGTCGGAGTCAGATAGGGAAATGCTGGATAGCCCAATAACCTGCGATGAAGTGGTGAGAGCAAAAGCCCTAATGTCTAACCGGAAGGCCGCTGGGCCAGATGGCCTTCCCTCTGAGTGGTATAAGAAAAATAGTGAAACCATAGCGCCAAGGCTGCTGGAGGTCTTCTTGGGGGCCCTGCAATCTGAGCATCTTCCTGAAACCTTTGCACAGGCGACTATCACCCTTATTTATAAAGATGGGAAACCCCCGGATGCCTGCGGCTCCTATAGGCCGATTTCTCTCTTGAATCAGGATGCCAAGGTTCTCGCCAAAATATTGGCACTCCGCTTAAATAAGGTGATACTCTCCCTCATTGGAAACGATCAGTCAGGCTTTATGCCAGGCTGGACAACGAGCATTAACCTAATACGGTTGTTTAGCAATCTGCAAATTGGGCATGACAATGCGGGGAGTAGAGTGGTGGTCTCTCTCAATAATGAGAAGGCCTTCGACTCTGTTGAGTGGTAATATTTGTGGGCAGTGTTAATTAAATTTGGCCTCTCCCTAACATATGTCAAATATGTCCAATTGCTCTATCGGAATCCCAAGGCGAGAGTGAGAGTTAACGGAGTTGTAACGGCTGAGTTGGTGTTGGGTCGGGGTACATGACAGGGGTGCCCGCTCTCCCCGCTGCTGTTTGCACTGGCCACTGAGCCATTGGCGTCACTGATCCGAGACTCCACCGAGATCCAGGGGTGGAGACTGGGGCAAGTGGTCGAGAAGGTCTCCATGTATGCGGACGATACTTTGGTCTACTTGGCTGATGCTGAGGGCTCTCTTGAGGCGCTACTGGAGTTGATAACAAAATTTGGTTCATTCTTAGGCCTTAAAGTCAACTGGGAGAAGTCCAGCTTATATGTGGTGGATGAACCGGGGGGAGCCCGAATCTCCCCGATCTCTTCGCTTCGGAGAGTGGACAACTTTAAATACTTGGGAATTGTCATGCATGCGGACCCTTCTAAATTTTTGACCTTAATATCTGCCCGGTGGTAGGCGCCCTCAAGAGAAAAGTGACCCAGTGGACGACTCTCCCTTTGTCGGTCATTGGTCGCATTAACATAATTAAAATGATCTTTGTCCCTAAGTTCCTATATCTGTAACAAGTATCGCCTGTGGTGCTGCCGGCCTCAGACTTTCGACTTTTAGACTCCATCATATTCCGGTTCATATGGGGTGTCTCTCCCCCCAAAATGAACAGGACCATCCATAAAGCCCCGTCGGGATTGGGTGGCTTGGCCGCACCGCACATGATGCTGTATTTTTATGCCGCGCAGTTGGTGTACACTACGTGGTGGATGAACCCCCCGTTGGTAATCCGGTGGTGGCTCTTGAGTCCTCTCTGTTGGGCCCAACACTCCCTTTGCAGAGTCTGGTGTATAGGAGAACAAAGGGTCTCCCGCGCGCCACTACATGTATGAGAGCGCCACTATATGTGTGGCAGAAGGTACAGACTATGAGGAATCCCCTCCAATCCCCTCCTGAATGGTCTCCCAATACTCCCTCTCTGGGATAACCCTGATCTGCCAGAATTGAAGGCCCTTCCTGACACAATTTTTTGGAAAAGGCAGGGAATAATCTCATTGGCGCAGCTATTTACTGGTGGGACTCTGATGACATACGAGCAGCTGTGCCATGCGTTCGCACTGTCGCCCAGAGACTTCTTCCAGTACCTACAGCTCCGGCACGCCCTGCGATCCCAGATCCCTATAGTGGGACTGCAGCTGGTGGAATCACCAATTGAATCTCTGATAAGATCCGCGGATATAAGTAAGCCCACCTCTACGTTGTATAATGCCCTCCTTACAAGCCAAGCGTCCCCTTTGGAAAAAGCACAGAGGAAATGGGAAGATTTGATCCCGGGTGTGGACCAGGAGGATTGGGAAGAAGCGGTAGATAACCTATACCCCTCTGTTATAGATGCTAGGCTTATCCAGGTCAAATGGCTTCATCAGGTGTATCTGACCCCAGTTAGATTAAAAAAGATGGGCCTGGCAGAAAACCTCAGTTACTTACCGGTAACTTCCTTTTTAGGAATCCTTCAGCTTGACCACGTGGAGAGATTATGCTCCACCCCCTGGGAAGAAACACAAAACAGGAACAGAGTTTAAAAGCCCCACCCCTTCCTCCCCACCTCAGTTATGGAACAGTAACCGTACTCCAACCCTTGACTACTGGGCGAGTAATCAGCAGTCAAGATGAAGGATTCCTAAAAAGGATGTTACCGGTAAGTAACGGAGGTTTTTCCAAGTCATCCTTCAGCTTGACCACGTGGAGAGGATTAGGCAAGTAATTATACCTTAGGGGTGGGATGCTGCAAGGAGTACACTTCTTCCAAAGGACTGATGTTTTGCAGACAGTAGGTCAAGTCTATAATGTTTAAGGAAGGTGTGGGGCGAAGACCACATGGCAGCTTTATATATTTCATCAATAGAAGCCCCAGTTCTCTCTGCCCAGGATGCGGCCATAGCCCTTGTTGAGTGAGCTAAAACTTCAGGAGGCGTCACTCTCTTAATTTCATATGTTTTTGCGATAGTCTGTTTAATCCATCTCGCAATAGTAGCCTTAGAGGCTGCTGACCCTTTATTTTTCCCACTAAACGTTACTAGCATTTGCTCTGCTAGGCGCCAGTCTTTTGATCTTTCCAAATATATAGTGCTCTTTTGACATCAAGCAGCGAAAGATCTTCCTCCTTCCCAGCTGCATTAGGCAGTGTCGGGAGAACTATCTCTTGCGACCTGTTGTCTGTTGTTACGACTTTGGGTAAAAACATTGGATTGGGTCTAAGGATTACCTTATCTGGTAGTATAGCACAATAAGGTTCTTTGATAAATAATGCTTGAAGCTCACTCACCCTTCTTGCAGATGTTATCGCTATCAGAAAACAAAATTTCAGAGACAACCATTTTTCTGAAACCTCTTCTAGGGGTTCAAACGGAGGTTCCAACAAGCCTTTTAGAACTATCGACAAATCCTAGGTAGGAAAGCCTTTAAATGTAGCTGGCCTCTTACGTACAATAGATTTGAAAAAACGATTAACAAGTTCATTTTGTCTAAGTTTACAATCCAGGAAAACTGATAACGCAGAGGCTTGACTCTTCAGGGTACTTACTGCCAGTCCCTTTTCAAATCCTTCTTGCAAAAATTCTAGCACTGAAGCTATATCCTTTCCCTTCAGATTGTTACCTTCACAAAAAGAAGAAAATTTTTTCCATACCTTTCCGTAAATCTTTCTTGTAGTTAACTTACGGCTTTGAAGTAACGTTCTGTGTGAACACCCCTTTTTTCTCAGAAGTGCCCTTTCAGGATCCATGCTGTCATTTGAAGCCTTGTTGAGTTTGGGTGAAGTATTGATTGTTGATGAAGGATGTCTGGGACTTCCGGCAGCTTCCAAGGACCTTTTACCGCCATTCTGGTTAATTCTGCAAACCATACTCTTCTTGGCAAGTATGGAGCTATGAGAATAACATTTGCTCATTCTTGAGCCACCTTCCGGATCACTTCCGGCAGGATTCTGAAGGGTGGAAAAGCAAAGGCAAGGTGAAAGCTCCATTTCTGAGCAAGTGCATCTATTGTTACTGCACCTTCCTCCCTCACTAGGGAGAAAAACCTTTGACATTTGGTATTCTCCTTGGTTGCAAACAGGTCTATTTGAGGATGACCCCAAACACTCGTGATCAAATCAAATATGTCTTGCTTTAGACACCATTCCGTTTGACACACCTTTCCCCGACTTAGGGAGTCTGCTAGCGTGTTTATAGTCGCCCTCAAATGAACTGCCGTCAGGGATCTTATTTGACTTTGTAAAGGAATTAAGAGATTTAATGCTAGTGCTGTCAGTGCCTTTGATTTTGTCCTCCCTTGATGGTTTAGGTAAGCCACTGTTGTTGCATTGTCCGACCTTACCTGTACCTCCTTTCCCAATATTTCCTTCTGAAAATGGTTTAACCCTTTAAGTGCCAGCCTACCTGGAGTTTTTGTCACACTCTGTTGCCAGACCATTTTGCACTATTTTGCGCTCCCCATGTTCAAATGTGATTTTTGAAGGGATTTCCAGGGATTTCCCAGGAAAATGATATATTGTTTTTTTCAGCAGAGTCTGGGCTTTAACATGAAATGTCTTGTTTGTCATTTGTTAGGTGTATTCTTAATATTTTTGGGTGAAATATGTGCAAAAAAAAAAAAAAAAAAATTTTTTACATATTGTAGTTTTTTTTGGAATAAAAAATGTAAGTTTGTCAATAAAATCTTATTGCGTGTGAAATCCCAATTTCTCCCGGTTACAGCGGTACCACATATGTATTGGTAGACACCCTTTCCTGCCCAGGAGACTCCCCCAAACTGAAACAGCGCTTTAGGAGATTTTCAGATAAAATACAACTATGCTATGCAATATGCGCACCTTGCGGTTTTTCCAGAAAAACAACCCTTTACATTTGAAATACCCCCAACAAACTATATATTCTCTGGAAGTACACACCTCAGGCTTTCTAGGCGTACCAGGCTTGTGGATGTGGCCATAGTTTTCTGGAAGTAATCCCTCAACGTAATCTTTGGTTGCAAAGAGTTTCCCTAAAAAAAGGATAAAAAAGCAGAATCAAAGCCACATTTTCCTAAAAAAACTATATACAAACAAGAAAAAACAAGTTTAATCTGAAAACGCAACATCCCCCGAACAGAACAACACCCAACATGCATAGGTTCTGTCAAGGGAAGAGTTGCCAAACACCCCAAAGTAAAGCATGCGCATAACGGTAATTTTACTTGAAAATTTCAGCTCTGCAGACAAAGTGCGCACCTTGCGATTTTTCAACCAAAACAACCCTTTACATTTGGAATATCCCCCATAAACCATATATTCCCTGAAAGTACACACGTTAAGCTTTTTAAGGGTACCCAGCTTGTTGTAGTGGGCTCATCTTTCTGGAATTAATTCCTCAAAGAATTCTTTGGTTGCGCAGGGTTTCCCTAAAAAATTTATAAAAAAGCTGAATAAAAAACACCTTTTCCTAAAATATAAATATGCAAACCAGAAAAAACAAGCTAAGTCTGAAAGCGCAAGGTCCGCCGAACAGAACAATACCCAACATGCATAGGTACTATTAACCCTTTTAATTGCCAGCCTACTTGAGATTTTGTCACCCTCTGTTGACAGGCCATTTTCCCCATTTTGCGTCATGTTTTGCGACATGTTTTGCTCCATTTTTGCTGTAACTTTCAGAAAAATTATATATATATTTTTTGCAGCAGAGTTTAGACTTTAACATGAAATGTCTTGTTTGTAATTTTTTTTTTTTTTTTTTTTACAATATTATTAAATGAAAAAAAAAAAAAATAAATAAAAAAATTTTTTTAGAAAATTGACTCCTTTATTTTAAATAAAAAATGTATTTTATTAAGGAAAATCATATTGCATGTGAAAGCCCCATTTCTACCGATTAGAACGGTACCACATATTTATCGGTAGCCCCCCGTTCCTGCCCAGGAGACCCCCCTAACTGAAACAAGTATTTTATAACATTCACAAAAAAAATACAAAAACCATCCACACTACAAAGGGTTAAATCGGGAAAAAAAATGACATAGGGTCCCCCCTCCCAGGGGAGGGAGACCCCTTTTTTTTTTTGATTTTTAAGGGTTAAAAACCCTTAAAAATCAAAAAAAAAATTGACGTGGGGTCCCCCTTACCCAAAGTAACCAGCCCGGGACCAGCTATGGGGGCTTGTAGGCACAGAGTGGGGGGGCCAGCTTTTGTGGCCCCCCCACCCTGCAGCCTACGAGCCCACATAGCCCATGTGGGCCCGGGCTCTTCTGCCCCCCCCTGGCCTTTGGGGAGGCAGGTAATGGGGGTGCCGGGGGTTAATGGCAAGCCACCCGCTAGCGCAGGTGGCTTGCCATCCCCCCAGCCTTGTGAACTGGTATAGGGGTCATGGACCCCTTACCAGTTCACAAGGGGTTAAAAGTAAATAATGACACAGACACACATAAAGAAAAAAATATTTTATTAATTTTTATTTTTTTTTTACACTGTACTCACCTCCCATCCATCCTGGAGCACTCTGTCCCTCGGCGATCACTGGCTTCTGCTCACTTGCTAGAAGCCTTTTATAGCTGCTGGATGACAGATTACAAAGGGTTAATCAAAAAAAAAAATGACATAGGGTCCCCCCTCCCAGGGGGGGCGGACCCCATTTTTTTTATTTTTAAGGGTTAAAAACCCTTAAAAATCAAAAAAAAAATTGACGTGGGGTCCCCCTTACCCACAGTAACCAGCCCGGGACCAGCTATGGGGGCTTGTAGGCACAGAGTGGGGGGGCCAGCTTTTGTGGCCCCCCCACCCTGCAGCCTACGAGCCCACATAGCCCATGTGGGCCCGGGCTCTTCTGCCCCCCCCTGGCCTTTGGGGAGGCAGGTAATGGGGGTGCCAGGGGTTAATGGCAAGCCACCCGCTAGCGCAGGTGGCTTGCCATCCCCCCAGCCTTGTGAACTGGTATAGGGGTCATGGACCCCTTACCAGTTCACAAGGGGTTAATAGTAAAAAAATGACACACACACAGAGAAAAAAAAATCTTTATTTTTCTTTTTTTACACCATACTCACCTCCGATCCGACGTCCCTCGCCGCTGTCCCGCGCCGATCACCTCACTGACAGATGCCGGTGGTGATCGGCGCAGGGCGGGTGACAGGTGAGGGGGCTCCGATCGGAGCCTCCTCACCTGACACCCGCCCTGCTCCGATCACCACCGGCATCTGACAGATGCCGGAGCTCGGAGGGGGTATAGGAGGAGCGGGATGACGTCATCCCGCTCCTCCCACAATGGGCGGGGCTAAGCGGCGGCGGCCATCGCCGCCATTACAAGAGGTGAGGACCCGGAAGAGGGTCCTCACCTGAAGACTGCGCAGCCCAGGGGGGGGATCGGACCCCCCCCTGGTGAAGAGGAGACCCGGACAGAAGGCTCGGGCGCGGAGGTGAGTAAATGACAGTTTTATTTTTTTTTTTTTTTACAGCGGCGATCAGCGCTGGAAACGGGGGGGGGGGGGGGCGGCTGGTTTCGGGCCCCCCCCTGAAGACGGAGGACGACGGGGGGGGGCGATCGGATGCCCCCCCAAGGAAGAGGGGACCCCAGGCTTCACAGGGATACCGGAGGTAAGTGATTTTTTTTTCTATTTTTTAACTGTTTGGGGGAAATGCCA
The DNA here is from genome assembly GCA_027917425.1 of Gastrophryne carolinensis. NCBI lineage: Eukaryota > Metazoa > Chordata > Amphibia > Anura > Microhylidae > Gastrophryne > Gastrophryne carolinensis. The sequence continues at coordinate 223,230,957 of CM051237.1, forward strand.
GGCACGTAGTTTCTACGTGCTTGGCACTTAACGGTAGGAGAAGCAACCACGTAGAAACTACGTGCTTGGCATTTAAAGGGTTAATGCTAGTTTTACAGCTAGAAGTTCCCTGAAGTTTGAGGATCTTCTTGAGATTACCTTTGACCATTTTCCCTGGGCTTGGTGAATCCCCAAGTGGGCACCCCAACCCCAGCTGCTTGAATCCGTGGTTAATACCACCGGATTTGACTGTTTCCATTCTCTCCCTTTTGTTAGATTCATGGTCTCTGTCCACCAGAGTAGTTCTCTCAGGACCATTGAGTTTAACTTCACTAACTGGTCCAGTGACTTTTGTCCCAATTTCCTAACAGGAATCCCTGCAGTGTTCTCATCTGTAACTGAGCCCAGTTTACTGCTGGAATTGTTGCCGTCATTAACCCTAGCACCTTCATTATTCCCCTTAGGGATGTCTTTGGTTCTTTTACCAATGCTATCACCTCTCTTTTTATCTTTATAGCTTTTTCCTCTGTCAGAAATATCTTTCCCTGGGTGCTGTCTATCAAGAATCCCAGAAACTTGCACTGTTGTGAAGGAACTAGACAGGATTTTTCCAGGTTTATTATCCAACCCAGTTCCCTTAAGACTTTTATCGCTTTTTCCAAATGCACCAACATTCTGGAATTGCTGAGAATCAGCAGATCGTCCAGATATGGCACAATGTTGATTCCCAATTGCCTCAGGAAGGCCATTGGCTCTGCTAGTATTTTTGTAAAAATTCTGGGGGAGGATGACAGGCCGAAAGGGAGTGCTCTGTACTGGAGATACAAGGTTCTGTGGTCTAGTTGTACTGCAAACCTCAGGTACTTGCGATGAGATTCCTGAATTGGAATGTGCAGGTATGCATCCTGAAGATCCAGATTGGCCATTAGGACATCTTGGATCAGGGTGCGCCTCACTGAGTAGATTGACTCCATTCTGAACCTTTTGTACCGAATGAATCTGTTTAATCTTTTCAGATTCAGAATCATCCTGTACTTTCCAGGCGGCTTTATTACTAGAAAAACATGAGAGTAATAGCCCTCCAGAATCAGACTTGGAGGAACTATTTCTATCACCTCTTTCTGTAAGAGTTCCTGCAACACTATTGGGAAAGCATTCCTTTGCTTGGGATCTCTTGGCAACAGGGGATACCCTCCTTCCAGTGTTTTTAAAACAAATGGATCTTGGATAATCTCTTTCCAGGCGGGTACAAACCTGGAAAGTCTTTCCCCCACCTGAAGAGGGTTGTCAGGACTGCTGCCTAGGCCCTTCCGGAGCCTTGCTGACCAAGGAATATTTCCTTTGTGACCTAGGCTGCACCCAGCGTTTCTTTGTGTCTGCCTTTCTGTGGGTCTGACTAGTCGTTGGTCTGCCCCTATTAGCTGACAAAAAAGAATAAGTCTTCTTTTTAGTAGAAAACTTTTTCCCCGAATCTGTGGACCTTGACAGAATATTATCTAGGTCTTCCCCAAACAATCGTCCACCTTGAAAAGGGATTGCACATAGTCTATTTTTAGAACTACTGTCCCCAGACCAGGTTTTTAACCAAACTGCTCTGCGGGCACAAGCTATTAAAGCCGCAGTTTTGGCTGAGGCCCTGATGATTTCCTGACAAGCATGTGTTAGAAAAGACATAGCTCTATATAGTGTAGGAAGAGTTGTGATAACCTCTTGAGGTGGAACTCTATTTCCAATATGAGCCTTAAGGTTGTCTATCCATTTGGACATACTTCTTAAGACCACATTTGAAGCCATTGCTGGTTTAAATTGAAACAGACTAGCATCCCAAGCCCTTCTTAGAACATGCTCTCCTCTACGATCCATAGGATCACGCAGCGAGCCCATGTCATAAAAACTTAAATCTGAGGTTTTGGAAATTTTACCAACAGGTGCATCAACTTTAGGGCATTTTGTCCACAAATCCATAATGGGATCCTTAAAAGGGTATTTTCTTTTTAAGACTCTAGGAAGAAAAAATTTTCTTTCCGGATTATCCCATTCACTTTTAACCATATCCTTTAAAACCGAATAGATTGGAAAAGCTCTTTCTGATTTTTTAATCAAAACTTCTCTATACATTTCATCCTGCTGTGAAAGAGTTGTCTCCTCCTGCGGGATGCCCCATGTATCATAAATATCTTTCAACAACAACTCTAAGTCCTCAGAAAGGGAGCCTGCACTACCCTGCCCTCTCTCTGGCTGACTTTCCTCATCCAGTGAATCCTGAGAGGACTCCGGATCTTCCCCTTCTTCCCCCGGATCTGAAGCGACTTCAATTTGTATTGGGGCTAAGGGAGCAGTTTCATTATTTAATCCTACTAATGAAACTCCCCTATCTTGGCTCTCTGTACTAATATTAGTAATGGGTGCAGTAGCAAGTGACCATTGATCATGGATTACAAATCCCCTTTAGGCATTTTCTATTGAAGCTAACTGTTGCTTCAAGGTAAAAATTTCCCTGAGGATAGCAGCCGAATCATTTTCTCTTTTGGCTTTATCACACCCCATACACAGAGCCAACTGCCAAGAATCCGGAAGAGTGGAACTACAAACTTCACATCTTTTGGTTTTCTTGGTAGACTTAACATGCTTTTTATCTTCAGATTTAGACTCTCTCTAAAACATAAGTAAAAAAAAACATATTTAGCTGGACCCCTTCCACTGCAAGATGTATATAACTATGCATATACATACATATCTATCTCTATTTATATCTATCTCTCTCTCTATATATATATATATATATATACATACATAACCATGTATACTCATATATAATATACAGTGATATGCCAATATCTATACAATGCATAAGGAAAACATATTTGTATGCTTTTATAGCCAGAAACCAACCAATACGTTATATATATATATATATATATACATACATACATGGCAAAAAATATGCATACTATCTCTGCATCATATACATATAAAAAAACATCACTATATATGTTGGCAGGTGTCTCCTACCGAATGCTGGCTTCGGTCGGGTGCTTCCGACATGACTGCCTCCACTGCAGTGTCCACCTCAGCGTTGGTGGGGTCCGTGGGAGCTCGGCTGGATGCTGCTGCTGCCCCTAAATTTAAACTGATCCGACGCTACCCGCGCCGGCTCAGCTTAACCACGCTGGTTGAATTTCCGGTTTCCGGCTTCCTGCCGAAAAACTGGAAACTACGCATTTGACGTCACCGCCATACCCCCGGATTTGAAAAAATGGAGGGAAATAGATTGCAACTAACGATCTATTCCCCCAAACAGCAACCCTTCTAAAGGATTACTTCCAGAGCGGCAGAACAACCAGCGCACCTGCTTCCTATAAAGAGCAGGATTAAAAAGACAGGGATTTTGCACTATCTGTGCAATCCCCATAGACTATGAGGGATATAGCCCCAGGTGCATCCAGTCTCCAATAGAGTCTCCTGTGGGTTATATCTGGTGCAGCTGGCTATCTCCAAACTATGGAGGGTAGAAAACAATAAACTAAAATAACAAACTGGCCGTTTACGAAAAACATCAGCAAACACTCTGTCCCAAGGTTTACCAGGGAGGAAACACAAAGAACTGAGGTGGGGAGGAAGGGGTGGGGCTTTTAAACTCTGTTCCTGTTTTGTGTTTCCTCCCAGGGGTGGAGCATAATCTCTCCACGTGGTCAAGCTGAAGGATGACTTGGAAAACAGACCTTTGCCTTAGGTGCAACACCGGCATCGGCTCTTTGCGGCACATGATCTGGGAATGTCCGATTATTTCTGCATTCTGGGACGGAGTGTCCAACTTTATCTCGATCTCATTAGGCCTCCCTGTGAGGAAGTCAGCGTCCCTCTGTCTATTAAGTGTGGTAGAACCCATGTTAGATGATGGCCCGCAAACAATCCTGTTACGGCTACTAATGTTTTATGCGAGGAAATGCCTTCTTTTACATTGGAAGCATCCAAACAAGCTGAGCCTTTCAGGTTGGAAGAGTTTAATAAACGGTAAACTGATTCTGTATAAGATGACCTACCAGGCTAGGGGATGTCCGAACAAGTTTGAGCAAGTATGGGGAACGTGGCTTAATGCCTCCAAATCCACTAGTGGCTAGGGATTACCGGTGGCTCACCCTCCAGGGCTATAATTTATCCTCCATACGCTGAGCTCAATTTAAGCAGGTGACAATGAGAGTGAATGTGGTGTGCATAATGCTGGTGTGTATGTACGTTTGTTGTGGTGGTTACGATTGTAGTTGCAATGTAGTGTAATAGTGGTAATATTGCAATTGAAATTGTATTGTTTTGCTGTACAATTTGAAAAGCATAAATAAAAACTTTTAATAGTATACATCACGTCCCGTTTCGAAAGATATCCTTACACATGTGGTTATTCATCTTCAGATGTCACGCGACTGCAGAGCAGAAAAAGTGCCCCCTCCCGGCCCATATATACTGAGGCACCTCCCACAGAACCCCAGATTTTCTCTGCAGTCTCGGCCTGCCAGGACGAGAAAGTGGCTCTATTTCAGGCAGGTGAGCGGGGTCTTATGGCCCTACGGCCCTGTGGAGCTATCCCCACCCGTTCTGTCTTTATTATACTGCCTCCCAGCCTCGGCTGTAGTGTTCGGGTGAAGGTAGACCGCACCAAGAAGAAGGTGCTAAGAAGCTGTGCTCCGCCGCAAATCCCCCACCAAAGGGTAGATGGTTCAGGCCATGGTGAGCCTTATGGGATGCCCTGCCGGCATTACGTGTGCCTATCACCCCATATCCCTCAGTGCGTTCCCTTATGGATGACCGCTGACTCCCCTTGTTTCTCTGAGTCCCTTAGGTGAGGGGGGGGGTGTTTTTCTATATATATATATTGTGGTAAGGTGCAAGGGGCCGTTATTGACGGCAGGTATGTAGCACCAATGTACCTGGCATTGGTGCAGTAAAGCCGTGTAGTCTGATTTCCAGCATCAGCTGCTGGTGGCAGTTTGCTGCTGTTGCTTTAGAATAGCCGAAAGGCTAACCTGGGACGGCTTTACTGGGATGGAGTAGAGCAGGGTGGGACTCCATCCCACTACCCAGGTCCGGGTTTTGCGGGCTGTTTAAATAGCCTGGGGAATCAGCTGTGGCCTGTCCTTTGTCTAGAGCTCACATGGGAGTGAGACTCTGTGAGCCTGGCTGAAATCTCCTGTGGAGGCTGTTCATGCGGACCTGAGGCCTATTTGACTGTAAACAGGACCTTTGCTCAAGGACTAAAAGCTGTTTGCCTGACTGTATCATTTATGCTGCAGTTTCCTGAAAAGGTGATGTAACCTGTATGGACATATGCTTTTGTGGATTTTTTGTGTGAAATAAACACAGACTTTACTTTGAACTGTTTGCCTCCGCCTCTATACTGCTGACACCCGGTCGCCTACCAGAGCTAATCTCCACATTTGGTGTCGGATGCGGGCACAGCAGTGAGGCCGTTGCTAGGAGCAACCGACGAAAAAGTTTTTTGTTTTGTGCATGTCCTATATTAAACCTGCCAGGCTGCTACCTGGGACTGCAGACAAAATGGAGGCGGTCCTGAAAGCGCTCTTGGAGGCGAATCAGCAGCAGCAGGAGACCAACCAGCTGTTTTTGCAACATATGATGGCACAGCAGGCTGCAGGTGCGCCCAAAAGTATTCCTGATGCCCGGAAAGCTGTCCGCTCGGCGCTCACAAAAATGACCCCTTCAGATGACGTTGAGACTTACCTGGCGGTGTTTGAAAAGGTGGCTGCAAGGGAGAAGTTGCCGCATGACCAGTGGGCTGATGTCATCGCTCCATTTCTGGCGTCTGGACCCCAGCAGGTGTTGTTTGATCTCCCAGAGGACCAAGCCGCTGACTACCCAACTCTGAAGGGTGAGATACTGGCCAGACTGGGGGTGAATGTGTGGGTTCGGGCTCAGCGGGTGCATCAGTGGAGCTACCAGTCGGCAGAGCCCGCCCGGCCCCAGTACTATAAACTGCTGCACCTGCTGCAAAAATGGCTGCAGCCGGAGTTGTTAAGCCCCACTGCCATGTTGGACCGCTTGCTGGCGGACATTTTCTGGAGGGCTTTACCGCACCCTCTTCAGCACTGGGTTGGCCAGGTATCCCCTGACAACGCACTAGGGATGGTGGACCTAGTGGAGCGATATGAGGCCACCAGGAACGTGCAAGGCGGCTCCATAAGGCGGGATTCGGGGAAACCCCGAAGGTCCCCACCCCAGCTCAGGCGAGTGGCGTTCCCTAAACCCCCTCAGGACCTACCCCCCAAAGTCCCTGCCAAGTGTTGTGTTTGGGATGTAAGGAGCCGGGACATATCAGAGCCAATTGTCCCCACCAGGGGGAGCCCATGGACGTGAACTTTGGTTACCGCCCTTCCATGTATGCCAGGAGGCTGTGTGCTGCTGGTGTCCCTGAGCTTGTGGGGCAAAGTCACCTCTGTCAGGTGAAAGTGGGAGACACCCTGGCTGTGGCCCTTTTGGACTCGGGGAGTATGGTTACCCTGGCAAGACCCGCCTTAGTACTGCCCGATGAGTACACTGGGCGGAAAACCGGGGTTTTGTGCATTCATGGGGACTTGAGAGACTATGCCACAGCACAAGTGTCTCTCACCACCGTCTCCGGCAGCTGGAAACATGAAGTCGCTGTCGCCGCTAAACTCCCGTATGAACTGATTATTGGGAGAGATTTTCCAGGGTTCAGGTCCCTGTGGGCCAAATTGGCAGTACCGGAAACCCGCGAGGCGGGTGTGTCCCCAATAGACTGGCCCTACTCAGGGGAGACCCCGGTACCCTGGGAACCGGAATCAGGAGGCACCGTGGAAGAGGTGCCCGCCCCTAAAATGGAAGAGGGGGAGTCAACCCCACTAAATGTTATGGTTGGAGATGTGGATGTGGATCTCCATGTCCCCACAATTAACTTTGGTACCGCTCAACACCAGGACCCGACACTGTCTCGGGCCTGGGAGAATGTTCTTGAGGTGGAAGGTGAACCACAACAGCCAGGGGCGGAGTTACAGTTTCCTCGCTTTGTGGTTCACCAGGAAATGTTGTACCGAGTAAACAAGGTACGTGAAGAGGTGGTGGAACAATTGGTGGTACCCAATCCATATCGCAAGTTGGTGTTGGATTTGGCCCACCAACATGTTCTGGATGGACACCTAGGCCAGCAGAAAACTCTGGACCGTGTTTTACAACGATTCTACTGGCCCAGTGTGTACAAGGAGGTGGAGAGATATTGTGAGTCCTGCCCAACATGTCAGATGACCAGCCCTCAGCCTCATTACCGTGGTCCCTTAGTTCCTCTCCCAGTTTTTGAGGTACCCTTTGAGCGGATTGCCATGGATCTAGTGGGTCCAGTGCCAAAATCCGCTAGAGGGCACCAACATATTCTGGTGATCTTGGACTATGCCACGCGGTACCCTGAGGCAGTGCCCCTGCGTCACACCTCTGCCAAGCTCATTGCTAAGGAGCTTATGGAAATGTTTTCCAGAGTAGGTCTGCCTAAAGAGGTCCTGACCGATCAAGGTACCCCGTTTATGTCGAAAGTAATGAAAGAGCTCTGTAAACTGCTGCAGGTGAAACAGTTGCGGACATCCGTTTACCACCCGCAAACAGACGGCCTAGTAGAACGGTTTAATCAAACTTTAAAGACCATGTTAAAAAGGGTGGTCGCCAAGGATGGGAAGAATTGGGACTTGCTGCTGCCCTATCTGATGTTCGCAGTGCGAGAGGTGCCCCAGGCCTCTACGGGGTTCTCGCCCTTCGAACTCTTATACGGTCGACATCCACGGGGCCTGTTGGATATAGCCAAGGAGGCCTGGGAACAGCAACCCACACCCCACAAAAGTGTGGTAGAGTACGTTAGGCACCTACAGGAACGGATAGAGACCGTCTTGCCGCTTGTCAGAGAACACATGGAGGCAGCGCAGCGGGCCCAAAGCAGGATTTATAATCGGCAAGCCAGGGTACGGAACTTTAACCCAGGTGACAGAGTTGTGGTTCCGGTACCCACGGTGGACAGTACATTTCTAGCTAGGTGGCAGGGTCCCTATGAGGTCATTGGAAAAGTTGGGGAAGTGACTTACAAGGTACATCAGCCTGGGCGGAGGAAGCCAGAGCAGGTGTACCATGTAAACCTGCTGAAACTGTGGAAAGACAGGGAGACCCCTGGGGGTGACAGTCCCCGACCAGGTATGGTGGGGGTGGAGCTTCCCATTCCTCGGTCTGTTATTAGAGAAGCAGTAGTCGAGGTGAAAACTGGCGACAACCTCTCCTCTAAACAGACTCAGGAAGCCAGGGAGTTTATTAGCAGAAACACAGACGTGTTTTCAGAACTCCCTGGGCGCACTTCGGTCATCCAACATGATGTTGTCACGGAACCTCAGGTCAAGGTCCGGTTGAGGCCTTACCGGGTACCTGAGTCCCGGCGACAAGCTATCGCGGAGGAAGTGCAGCAAATGCTCCGGTTAGATGTGATTGAGGAATCAAAGAGTGGGCCAGCCCCATAGTCTTGATTCCCAAGCCCGATGGTACGTTGCGGTTCTGTAACGATTTCCGCAAACTTAATGAAGTTTCCAAGTTTGATGCCTACCCTATGCCCCGGGTAGATGAACTCATTGAGAAGCTAGGCCAAGCCAGGTACTTTTCGGTTTTGGACCTCACAAAAGGGTACTGGCAGGTGCCCTTGACTGAGGCTGCCAAGGAGAAAACAGCCTTTATTACACCAGAGGGACTGTTCCAATACAAGGTATTACCCTTTGGGTTACACGGCGCTCCCGCTACGTTCCAAAGGTTAATGGATATTGTCCTCAGGCCACATCGTCGGTATGCTTCGGCATATCTGGACGATATAATTATCCATAGCACGGATTGGGAAAGTCACCTACCCAAAGTCCAGGCCGTAGTGGATTCCCTCAGGAAGGCTGGGTTGACGGCAAACCCGAAAAAATGTGCTTTAGGCCTAGAAGAAACAAAATACCGGGGCTATGTGATTGGACGAGGAGTGGTCAAGCCCCAGGTGAACAAACTAGAAGCCATCCGTAACTGGCCACGTCCTAACACCACCTGCCAAGTAAAGTCATTTCTGGGGTTGGTGGGATATTATATGCGGTTCATTCCCAATTTTGCCACCCTAGCGGCACCGTTGACAGACCTGTTAAAGGGACGCAAGTCTGTCATGGTGAAGTGGAATGAACAGGCCGAAAAAGTGTTCTCCGCTTTGAAGTCTGCCCTGTGTGGGTCTCCGGTGTTGGTGACACCCGACTTTAAGAGGGAGTTCATAGTGCAGACCGATGCCTCCGAGGTAGGTCTCGGTGCTGTACTGTCTCAGGAAGTCAACGGGGAGGAGCACCCCGTTGTCTACATGAGTCGCAAATTAACACCCGCGGAGACCCGGTATAGTATAGTGGAGAGGGAGTGTTTGGCCATTAAATGGGCCCTGGAGTCTCTTCGCTACTACTTGCTGGGGAGAAGGTTCCGTCTGATTACGGACCACTCTCCCCTCAAGTGGATGTGCCAGGCTAAGGACAGGAATGCCAGGGTCACCCGATGGTTCTTGTCACTACAAAACTTCAAGTTCATAGTTGAGCACAGAGCGGGACGATTATTGGGTAATGCGGATGCCCTGTCCCGAGCACATTGTTTGGCATGTGTCCACCCCTCAGGGTTGAACAAAGGGGGGGGGTATGTGGTAAGGTGCAAGGGGCCGTTATTGACGGCAGGTATGTAGCACCAATGTACCTGGCATTGGTGCAGTAAAGCCGTGTAGTCTGATTTCCAGCATCAGCTGCTGGTGGCAGTTTGCTGCTGTTGCTTTAGAATAGCCGAAAGGCTAACCTGGGACGGCTTTACTGGGATGGAGTAGAGCAGGGTGGGACTCCATCCCACTACCCAGGTCCGGGTTTTGCGGGCTGTTTAAATAGCCTGGGGAATCAGCTGTGGCCTGTCCTTTGTCTAGAGCTCACATGGGAGTGAGACTCTGTGAGCCTGGCTGAAATCTCCTCTGGAGGCTGTTCATGCGGACCTGAGGCCTATTTGACTGTAAACAGGACCTTTGCTCAAGGACTAAAAGCTGTTTGCCTGACTGTATCATTTATGCTGCAGTTTCCTGAAAAGGTGATGTAACCTGTATGGACATATGCTTTTGTGGATTTTTTGTGTGAAATAAACACAGACTTTACTTTGAACTGTTTGCCTCCGCCTCTATACTGCTGACACCCGGTCGCCTACCAGAGCTAATCTCCACAATATATATATATATATATATATATATTGTGTTATGTGGCATCATTTGTTATCATGCTCCCGCTTATGCGGAGCGCATTATGCAGCGATCTCCGTTTAAATTGGTTTTAATCTGATACCGCGCTCTTGTACACCGCTCTGCATATGGCGGCGACATTTACCTCAGGCGCTACGGCGCAGTCATTGGCTGTTTAGTTTACGTGGGGGCATCTTTTCGCGCTCTTCGGAGGGAGGCGGGCAGGGCGACTGACGCTTTTTGCGGCACTCCTCCGCGGCCCGCCCCTCGAGGTGTATGTGGGCGCCATCTTGTCTCGGTGGTGCTGCGTAGCTGGCATCTCCGTTTTCGCGGTCTGTAAGTGCCCTCGTGGGCTATCTTTTCTTAATACTCCTACGTTATATATATGTCTTACGGGATCCTCTCTTATGTCTTTCAGGCCTATAGAACTAGTGGTTTCTCCCGGCCTTTACATTTGATTGAGGGGATTTTTTTTTTTTAATACCTTAAATCCTCCCACTTCCCTTGCGGTGCATTGGGGCATCCCGGGTTTGCTCTAGCATTATTCCCAATTGGCCAATTGAGCCACGATAATCACCATATGGAGGCTTCTCAAGACAATGGGTCCGGGTTCCTTCGGGACAAGGCCGGTTCTGTACTGATCGTGGGGTTTCCCCTGTACCTTGTGACTTCAAGGTCTGTCTTTCCTGCGCCCAGCAGACTGTTGCGCGGTTGTCTGGAATGCCCCTTCTGGGGGCTGCATCCCCTGAGGCCTTGCCTACTCCCCCTCGCTTACATACAGCTCAGGTTGTGGCGCACGCTAGCGGGGATGCTCAATCTGATTTTGCTACTAGATTGGCCGATCTGGAGAGGCGGATGGGCGGTTCTGAGCAGGGCAGAGCCATTGGCAAGACACGGCATTTGATTGATAATGTGTATGTTTGCCCTATGACTTCAGATGCGATGGATGACATTGTTGGGTTTTCCCCTAAGGGGAATTATTCTCTGAGTCTGAATCTGAGGATCAGAATAGATCCCATGATGATCCCTTGACGGGGTCCAAGCCTTGGGATGCAGCTGATAATGACAGGCTTCTTGCCCATTTATTTGAAGTGCTTGAAATCTCTCCCCCTGTTGCTCCTCCTCCGCAGCAGGGAGATTTATTTTATGCTGCTAAACCGCGCTGGGAGTTCCCCGCACAGGCACATTTCAACAATCTCATTTCCCAGGAATAGGAGAAGCCTAGTAGGCTTCCTGGTGTACCTAAAAGCTGGGATAAGAGGTATCCCTTTCCTCTGGAAACAGCTAAATTAGGTGTTCCCCACCCGAGGTTGAGGCACCAATACTTGGACTATCTCATACCTCTGTGGTGCACTCACCTGAGACTACCACTTTAAAAGATGTGGAAGATCAGTGCATTGATCAGCTGGCCTCTCATGGTTTTGCCTGTGCGGGGACCGCATTGCACCCTGTGTGTGCATCTGCTATTACAACTGTTGCGATCAGAAGATTGATCAGAAGTGCCTTCGAGGGCGGTTCTGCGGCTTTGGGCAGAGATGTATTTAACTGGCTTGTGTATTGTGAGGAATTTACTTCATATGTTCTTGCTGGCCTGGAAGAGGCCATTAGAATGTGCGGCAGAACCTCTGCCCTGCTGGTTGCTATACGCCGTTCTGTTTGGCTGCGCCAATGGATGGCTAATATTGCTGCTAAGAAGGCTCTTACTGGGGCTCCCTTTAAAGGACTGCGCCTTTTTGGGGAACGTCTAGATCTGTTTGCCAAGGAAGGCAAGCTGCCTCAGCGCAAGAAGCCACTCAGGCCCTTTCGGGGTTCCAGAGTTGCTCTGTTCCCCTTTTATTCCCCCAGGAGAGGAAGGGGGGCTCCCCCCGCTGGGGGCCGGGGTGAGTTATGGGGCGGGGCAGAGGACGTGGCAGGCCCGGTCCTTCCTGGGGTTCCAAGCCTAAATCCTCCCCCAAGTCACCTCAGGCATGAAGGGCACCCTCACCCATCCGGGTGGGGGGACGGCTTCGTTTTTTTGCTCACGTCTGGAAACGCCTTGTCTCAGACCCGTGGATTCAGGAGGTAGTCTCCTCCAGTTACAAGATAGAGTTTGCAGCCTGGCCACCCCCAAGATTCATAAAATCCCGGATGGCTCAAGACCCCCTGTCAGCTCAGTGTCTGTGTCTTGCTGTCCAAAACCTACTGGAATTGGGGGTCATTTGCCCTGTTCCTCTGTGGGAAAGGGGCAAAGGCTATTATTCCAATCTTTTCACTGTCCCCCAAAAAGGACGGATCCATCAGGCCTATCCTGGATTTAAAGCTCCTCAACAAAATTATCAGATTCAGGCACTTTCGCATGGAGACTCTGCGTTCTGCCATACTTCTTGTCCTCTATAGACATCGAGGATGCTTACCTTCATGTGCCAATTTTTGCAGGCCATCAAAAATTTCTCAGGTGCGCAGTGGAAATTCAGCATTACCAGTTTGTGGCTCTGCCATTTGGTCTTACCTCTGCTCCCAGGGTGTTCACCAAGGTGCTGGCAGGAGTGATGGCTCTGTTGAGATCTCAGGGCATTCGCATTCTTCCGTACCTGGACGACATTCTTGTAGCTTCTCAGACTTTGCAACAAGCAGAGATGGACGTTCAGACAGTGGTATCCACTCTGGAAACGTTTGGCTGAGTGATCAATCTTCCCAAATCTTCCCTGTCTCCTTCCAGGGTAAAGTCAGTTCTGGGCATGACTCTGGATACATCTCAGGTCAAGGTCTTTCTCCCTCAGCTGAAGGTAGAGAGTCTTCAGTCACAAACACAGCTCCTTCTGTCTTGCCCTCATCCATCCATCAGATAGGCAATACACAGTGGCGTTGCTAGGGCTGGTGTCACCCGGGGCGGTAGGAAATGGTGTCACCCCCCCCCCCAATGGTGTCAACCCCACCCCCCCCAATGGTGTCAACCCCCCCCCCCCCCAAAGAAAACAAACAAAAAAAAAAGCATTTTTGCCGGCATGGTGGGAACCGGCCGGCCCGCTCTGCTGTCAGCGGAACCGGCCGGCCCGCTCCCACCATGCCGGCATTTTTAAAAAAAGCAAACACTTACCTGCAGGTCCGGAGCGTGGAGGCCGGCGCCGCTCTCAGCTGTCATCTGATGACGCGCCCTCAGATGACAGCTGAGAGCGGCGCCGGCCTCCACGCTCCGGACCTGCAGGTAAGTGTCTCTATACCGAGGGCATGGCTGTATTTTGGACTTGTGCTGCCCTAGGCACTTTTTGGACTCCCCCCCCCCCCCCTCTATTATTGTCCAGCACGACATTAAAAAACATTACACATGGTACACACAGTAGTACATGGGATAATGACAATTAGAGGCTTCTGTGTATGTGGTAGGAGGTAGGGCACTATTGGAATTAATAAGCCAGTTTGTTTTTTTCATGAGAACCTCTAAACATTTTTGAGAATTGAATTTGAAATATGAATAAAAGCCATAGCAGCACTTTCTCCAGTGCTACTACTTGCCTCTTTCAGGATGCCATGCTGCATTAGGGGTCCATTTTAAAGCAGAACAAAAGCCATCAGTGCAGATTCCAGGCCCGGCCACTGGCTTTTTACCAGGGCAGTCTGAATCGGGATGCCCCGCTGTGTTAAGCCCCCAGGGAGGGGATGTTAATGCACAGACTCTCATAGATAGATAGATAGATAGATAGATAGATAGATAGATAGATAGATATGAGATAGATAGATAAATAGATAGACTGGTAGATAGATAGATAGATAGATAGATAGATAGATAGATAGATAGATATGGGATAGATAGATAGATATGAGATAGATAGATAGATAGATAGATAGATAGATAGATAGATCTGTGATAGATAGATATGAGATAGATAGATAGATAGATAGATAGATAGATAGATAGATAGATAGATAGATACAGGTAGATGTGTAGATAGATAGACTGGCAGAGGGGTGGATGGATGGATGGATACAGGGGTGGGTGGATAGATAGACAGGCAGAGGGAGAGGTTGATGAATAAATTGACAGAGGGATAAACAAACTTGTGGAGTGAAGTAGCCAGAAATAAAGAACAGACATGACCTTTACACACAGTGCAGCCATCCTCTCTCTGTCCCTCCCCCGTGGTTACTCTACAATGGCCTCTAGTTACATTACACAGCTTAGCATTGGTGGCTCAGTAGATATCTTTGCTGCCCCCTCCCTGTCTCCCCTGTTTCTCAGCTCCTCCAGTTATTGCACTTCCTACCTTGTGGCTTCGCCTGCAGCACTCGGCTTCTTCAGTAAATAGCGCGCTGTGACAGACATCATTCTTTCCCAGCTGCCCCTGCAGAGTCAGTGGGTGGGGCTGATGCCTCTGATTGGTCCATTGCCAGGCAGCCTGTAGAGAAGCCAGGGGCGGGGCTGAGGCCTCTGATTGGTCCATTGCCAGGCAGCCTGTAGAGGAGCCAGGGGCGGGGCTGAGGCCTCTCATTCATCCATTGCCAGGCAGCCCGTAGAGGGGAGGGGCGGGGCGGCAGCCCGACATGTAAGTAGACACACATTTCCTTTGTTCTGTATTGCAGTTGGGGGGTGAGGAGTCTCATGGGTGCTGGGGGCGGATACGCTGAGGCAAGGTGACCGGCCGAGAGGTGTCACCCTCTAGGTCTGGTGTCACCCGGGGCGGTCCGCCCCCCCCGCCCCCGGGTCGCTACGCCACTGGCAATACAGCTGGTGGGTTTGATGGTGTCCAGCTTCAAGGCTGTCCCATACGCTCAGATTCACATGAGACCTCTCCAGGTTCATCTCTTGTCAGTATGGGATCGGGACCCAGGGTCCCTGGATCAGGTATTTGTGCTGTCCCCTCTGGCCAGGCGGTCTCTGTCATGGTGGCTGGATCCAAGGAATCTGCTAGTGGGCAGATCTTTTCTGACTCCCTGCTGGGAGGTGGTCACCACGGATGCCAGTCTGACTGGTTGGGGGAGCTTTTGGAAGTCCCTGAAATTCCCAGGGGCAGTGGGGTCCTCAGGAGGCCCATGCCCCAATCAACATTCTGGAACTGAGGGCAATAAGGTTAGTGCTTTCCCATCTGACCACGCGCCTTCGGGGTCTGGCGGTACAGATCCGCTCAGACAACCAGACGGCGGTTGCCTACATCAATCATCAGGGAGGAACCAGGAGCAAGAGGGCTCTCAAGGAAGTATCCCTGATTCTGTCATGGGCAGAGGACAATGTTTCCTGCATCTCGGCTGTGTACATTCCGGGGGTGGAGAATCTGAAAGCAGACTCTCTGAAGCGGGGGCCTTCTCGCATGGGAGAAGGTCCCTCAGCAACAGGGTGTTTCACTCTCTGTGCCTCCCTTGGGGCCTGCCGGATGTGGACCTGTTTGCGTCCAGTCACAATCACAAGCTTCCAGCCTTTGTCTCCCTGTCACAGGATCCCCTGGCCCTGTCAGTGGATGCTCTGGCAATGTCTTGGAAAAGCTTTCAGCTCTTTTATGTTTTGTCTCCATTTCCTCTGCTGGGCAAGGTGCTGCGCAAAATAGGCCAGGAAGGGGCGCCAGCCATTCTGGTGGCCCCATGTTGGCCAAGAAGAATTTGGTTCGCAGAAATCGTACAGCTGGCAGTAGATCTTTTCGTCCTGTCCCTGGTGCCAGACCTGCTCACTCAGGGGCAGCTGCGCCACCCCAATTTACAAATGCTGGCTTTGACGGCCTGGCTGCTGAAACCTCCATCTTGATGGACAAAGGGTTGCCGGCCTCTATAGTAAATACCATGATCAGAGCTAGGAAGAAGTCTTCTTCTACCATTTACTAAAGGGTTTGGCGTGCTTACATTGACTGGTGTGAGTCTAGGTCACTTCCATGTCGGGTGTTCTCAATTCCCAGGATTTTGGAATGTTTACAACATGTCTTGGATCTGGGTTCTCAGCTTAGTACTCTGATGGGCCATGTTTTTGCTCTGGCTGTTTTTTTCCAAAGATCTTTTGCTCAGCATCATCTGGTCAAGACCTTCTTTCAAGGCGTTACTCATTTGCGTCCTCCACGCAAGCCCATGTTACCTGTTTGGGATTTGAACTTGGTTTTGCCTGCCATGCAAGGGTCTCCTTTTGAACCTTTGCAGGATGCGGCTTTGTCCACTCTCACTGTCAAGGTAGCCTTTTTGGTGGCTATTAACTCAGTCAGGCGAGTTTCTGAATTGGCGGCGCTTTCCATCAAGCCTCCTTATTTTGACAGACACCAGGACAAGGTGGTGTTTCGCTTTAAAACTGATTTTCTGCCTAAGGTTGTGTCTGCTTTTCTCAATCAGGACATTGTGTTGCCTTCCTTGTGCCCTAACCCTGGTAACCCCAAGGAAAGGGTGTTACACTCTCTTGATGTAGTTAGGGCTGTGAAGTTCTATTTGGTGGCTACTGAATCCTTTAGGAAGACTGATGCTTTCTTTGTGGTTCCATCTGGTTTTAAGAAGGGCCAGGCTGATAAATCCACTATCAGCAAGTGGATCCATCAGGCCTATTCTGCTAAGGGAAAGAAACCTCCTTTCCGCCTTACTGCTCATTCTACTCTCGCTATTGGTGCCTTTTGGGCTTTTCAACACCAGGCTTCTGTTGAACAAGTTTGCAAGGCCGCAACTTGGTCTTCTGTTCATACCTTTTCTAAGTTTTACAAGGTTGATGTTAAGGCCTCAGCTGATGCTGCTTTTGGCCGCAAAGTTCTGCAGGCGGCTGTTGCTTTTGGGGATCCCACCCTACCTTACGGACACTGCTATTGGATATCCTATGTGTAAGGATATCTTTCGGAACGGGACGTGATGTATACTAAGAATAATACAATTCTGTGATTACTCACCTGTAGAATTGTTATTATGAGTATACATCATGTCCCGTTCTGCCCCACCCTTGTTGTTCTTGTTAACTCTTCATGGTGATTGTTGTTTATATTCTCCTGGCCTTTGTTAACTGCTTTTTAAATACTGGGGTTCTGTGGGAGGTGCCTCGGTATATATGGGCCAGGAGGGGCCACGTTTTCTGCTCTGCAGTCACGTGACATCTGAAGATGAATAACCCCATGTGTAAGGATATCTTTCGGAACGGGATGTGATGTATACTCATAATAACAATTCTACAGGTGAGTAATCACAGAATTGTATTTTTTCTAAGCCACCATGTAAGGTGACATTCTCTTACTGCATTCATGCTGAGTTAAGCCAGTTCCTGTTGTACCACTATTGTCTATCTGGACTACAACTCCGCTGCACCCAGCACTCACACTCTGCAACAATCTCCACTGTAATGGTCCTCTGTCCTCCAGTCTTTCACCTGCTGCAGCCTTCTTCTGATCACTCCACCAGGTCCTTGCTGGAGCAGAGGAAATTAAAAAATATACATACAGTATAAATGTCAATTATTTTTTAAACATAACTGAAATGTCATTTCAAAGCAAAATGAGTGATGTCTTGTAAAGGTTGGCAAACACTCAGGTAAACTTACTTTCTCAGGATTTAGTGGAAGACCTAGGGCTGAAACCTTTACAAACCAGTTTAACCAGTCTTAACTGGACCCGCTTACCAGTCTTAATGTTCTGCTGTATCTAGGAAACCATATGCCCATTGTATGGCTAATTCCTGTTACAATTCCTAGCCTGGAGTGTCACTTACCTGTACTTCACTTTTAACCAACTTAAGAAACTGGAAAGGAAACTGCCCTATTTATTATGTATCGCACAGCACAGCTAAATTCTTTCCCATGTTTGCTTACATATAAAGCATGGGTCCCATTGTGTTAGCAAAACAACTAAAAGTCTACTAAATTTTATATTATAGAGGAACAAAACCTGGGATTGTCACTATTCTGGCTTCTATTTCTCCTGCCTGAGCCATTCCGATTTGTGATGCCCCACTGTGTGTATCCCCCAGCTTCCCCCCTTTGATCCTATGGCGCATGCGCTGGCCCCTGGTCAATTGCTGGTGGGTGTTCCCTTTAGCTTTGACATGCGCCATAGGAATGCCCAATGACAACGTGCGCCATAGGAATGCTCAATGACAACATGGGCCATAGGAATGCCCAATGACAACATGGGCCATAGGAATGCCCCATGACAACATGCGCCCTAGGAATGCCCCATGACAACCTGCGCCATAGGAATGCCCCATGACAACATGCGCCCTAGGAATGCCCCATGACAACATGCGCCCAGATGTTGCCAGTAAACATACCTTTACTGATGGCTCCAACGACGTTGTCTTCACTGGTAGCCACAGCCCCAACTGCCCTGTAGCTGTGGTGTCCTCTCACCCCCAGCCATTTAGATAGGCTGATAGGCTGAGGGCAGGAGCGCTCCCCAGACTACAGGGAAACCATGTCTCAGGATTCCACAGACTAATCTGGATCAGGCCACTGAGATCAAATAATGTCTATGTCGTCTTCCGCAGACAGTCTGGACTATTTAAACATTGGCTGCTATGCTCTATAACTATAAATAAACCGAGGCTGCATTCAAGCAGCACAATTAGGCACCTTCTATTGCCCTGTGTGAATAGACACGTGCACCCCCCCCACCATCCATATTTAGAGTGCTTGAAGTGCTATGGTACTTTCTTGATATATCTATTACTCCAGTTTTCTGCAATGAAGAAAGCCAGTGACATTTGTCATTTTTAATACACTTACATTTAAAAATAAATGAATAGGGGAATGTAAGCTCTTCTACAAATGAATAGTGGAATATTCAGGAAAATCCCAAATAGAAATATATGGCAGAATGTTATATCCAGACTCACAGCCGCAGACGTGCATGCACACTCCCGCGCAACATCCCCAGACACACATCCCAGGACACGCTTGTTCACATTCCCAGATGTGCATTCCCAACCCCAGACATGCAACTGCGCACACACCCTCGGGTGCAGACTGGCTCAGACATGCATGCACACACACCCTCAGGTATAGACTGGCACAGACATGCATGCGCACACACCCTCAGGTATAGGCTGGCACAGACATGCATGCACACACCCTCAGGTGCAGACTGGCACAGACATGTATGCACACACACCCTCAGGTGCAGGCTGGCACAGACATGCATGCACACACCCTCAGGTATAGGCTGGCACACAGACATGCATGCACACACCCTCGGGTGCAGACTGGCACAGACATTCATGCACACACCCTCAGGTGCAGACTGGCACAGACATGCATGCACACACCCTCAGGTATAGGCTGGCACAGACATGCATGCACACACCCTCAGGGGCAGACTGGCACAGACATGCATGCACACACACCCTCGGGTGCAGACTGGCACAGACATGCATGCATGCGCACACCCGGGGGTGCAGATTGGCACAGACATGCATGCATACACCCCCGGGTGCAGACTGGCACAGACATGCATGCACACACCCTCAGGTGCAGACTGGCACAGACATGCATGCGCACACCCGAGGGTGCAGATTGGCACAGACATGCATGCATACACCCTCAGGTGCAGACTGGCACAGACATGCATGCACACACCCTCAGGTGCAGACTGGCACAGACATGCATGCACACAGACCCTCAGGTATAGGCTGGCACAGACATGCATGCACACACACCCTCAGGTATAGACTGGCACAGACATGCATGTGCACACACCCTGAGGTGCAGGCTGGCACAGACATACATGCACACACCCTTGGGTGCAGTCTGGCACAAACATACATGCATGCACACACCCTTGGGTGCAGTCTGGCACAGACATTCATGCATGCACACCCTCGGGTGCAGACTGGCACAGACATGCATGCGCATACACCCTCGGGTATAGGCTGGTACAAACATGCATGCGCACACCCTCAGGTGCAGACTGGCACAGACATGCATGCACACACACCCTCAGGTATAGGCTGGCACAGATATGCATGTGCACACACCCTCAGGTATAGACTGGCACAGACATGCATGTTCACACACCCTCAGGTGCAGGCTGGCACAGACATGCATGTGCACACACCCTCAGGTATAGACTGGCACAGACATACATGCACACACCCTTGGGTGCAGTCTGGCACAAACATACATGCATGCACACACCCTCGGGTGCAGACTGGCACAGACATACATGCACACACCCTTGGGTGCAGTCTGGCACAAACATACATGCATGCACACACCCTTGGGTGCAGTCTGGCACAGACATTCATGCATGCACACCCTCGGGTGCAGACTGGCACAGACATGCATGCATGCGCACACCCTCAGGTACAGACTGGCACAGACATGCATGCACACACCCTCAGGTGCAGACTGGCACAGACATGCATGCACACAGACCCTCAGGTATAGGCTGGCACAGACATGCATGCACACACACCCTCAGGTATAGACTGGCACAGACATGCATGCGCACACACCCTCAGGTATAGGCTGGCACAGACATGCATGCACACACCCTCAGGTGCAGACTGGCACAGACATGCATGCACACACCCTCGGGTGCAGACTGGCAAAGACATGAATGCACACCCTCAGGTGCAGCCTGGCACAGACATGCATGCACACACACACCCTCAGGTGCAGGCTGGCACAGACATGCATGTGCACACACCCTCAGGTATAGGCTGGCACAGACATGCATGCTCACACACCCTCAGGTATAGGCTGGCACAGACATGCATGCGCACACACCCTCAGGTATAGGCTGGCACAGGCATGCATGCACACATCCTCGGGTGCAGACTGGCACAGGCATGCATGCACACATCCTCGGGTGCAGACTGGCACAGACATGCATGCACACACCCTCAGGTGCAGACTGGCACAGACATGCATGCACACACCCTCGGGTGCAGACTGGCACAGACATGCATGCACACACCCTCGGGTGCAGACTAGCACAGACATGCATGCACACACCCTCGGGTGCAGACTGGCACAGACATGCATGCGCACACACCCTCAGGTATAGGCTGGCACAGACATGCATGCACACACCCTCAGGTGCAGACTGGCACAGACATGCATGCACACACCCTCGGGTGCAGACTGGCACAGACATGCATGCACACACACCCTCAGGTATAGGCTGGCACAGACATGCATGCACACACACCCTCAAATATAGGCTGGCACAGACATGCATGCACACACACCCTCAGGTATAGGCTGGCACATACATGCATGCACACACCCCCTCAGATATAGGCTGGCACAGACATGCATGCACACACCCTCAGTTATAGGCTGGCACAGATATGCCTGGGCAATTACAAGCTTCAGAAGTTCCTATAGCAATGGTGGCCCTGGGCAATTACAAGCTTTAGGAGCTCATATGGCAATGGTGGCCCTGGGCAATTACAAGCTTTAGGAGCTCATATGGCAATGGTGGCCCTGGGCAATTACAAGCTTCAGGAGCTCCTATGGCAATGGTGGCCCTGGGCAATTACAAGCTTCAGGAGCTCATATGGCAATGGGGGCCCTGGGCAATTACAAGCTTCAGGAGCTCCTATGGCAATGCGGGCCCTGGGCAATTACAAGCTTCAGGAGCTCATATGGCAATGGTGGCCCTGGGCAATTACAAGCTTCAGGAGCTCCTATGGCAATGCGGGCCCTGGGCAATTACAAGCTTTAGGAGCTCATATGGCAATGGTGGCCCTGGGCAATTACAAGCTTTAGGAGCTCATATGGCAATGGTGGCCCTGGGCAATTACAAGCTTTAGGAGCTCATATGGCAATGGTGGCCCTGGGCAATTACAAGCTTCAGGAGCTCCTATGGCAATGGTGGCCCTGGGCAATTACAAGCTTCAGGAGCTCATATGGCAATGGGGGCCCTGGGCAATTACAAGCTTCAGGATCTCCTATGGCAATTGGGGCCCTGGGCAATTACAAGCTTCAGAAGCTCCTATGGCAATGGGGGCCCTGGGCAATTACAAGCTTCAGAAGCTCCTATGGCAATGGGGGCCCTGGGCAATTACAAGCTTCAGGGGCTCCTATGGCAATGGGGGCCCTGGGCAATTACAAGCTTCAGAAGCTCCAATGGCAATGGGGGCCCTGGGCAATTACAAGCTTCAGAAGTTCCTATGGCAATGGGGGCCCTGGGCAACTACAAGCTTCAGGGTCTCCTATGGCAATGGGGGCCCTGGGCAATTACAAGCTTCAGGGGCTCCTATGGCAATGGGGGCCCTGGGCAATTACAAGCTTCAGGAGCTCCTATGGCAATGGGGGCCCTGGCAATTACAAGCTTCAGGAGCTCATATGGCAATGGGGGCCCTGGGCAATTACAAGCTTCAGGGGCTCCTATGGCAATGGGGGCCCTGGGCAATTACAAGCTTCAGGAGCTCCTATGGCAATGGGGGCCCTGGCAATTACAAGCTTCAGGAGCTCCTATGGAAATGGGGGCCCTGGGCAATTACAAGCTTCAGGGGCTCATATGGCAATGGGGGCCCTGGGCGATTACAAGCTTCAGGAGCTCCTATGGCAATGGGGGCCCTGGGCAATTACAAGCTTCAGGGGCTCCTATAGCAATGGGGGCACTGGGCAGTTACAAGCTTCAGGAGCTCCTATGGCAATGGTGGTCCTGGCAATTACAAGCTTCAGGAGCTCCTATGGCAATGGTGGTCCTGGGCAATTACAAGCTTCGGGAGCTCCTATGGCAATGCGGGCCCTGGCAATTACAAGCTTTAGGAGCTCCTATGGCAATGGTGGCCCTGGGCAATTACAAGCTTCAGGAGCTCCTATGGCAATGGTGGCCCTGGGCAATTACAAGCTTCAGGAGCTCATATGGCAAAGGGGGCCCTGGGCAATTACAAGCTTCAGGATCTCCTATGGCAATTGGGGCCCTGGGCAATTACAAGCTTCAGAAGCTCCTATGGCAATGGGGGCCCTGGGCAATTACAAGCTTCAGAAGCTCCTATGGCAATGGGGGCCCTGGCAATTACAAGCTTCAGGAGCTCATATGGCAATTGGGGCCCTGGGCAATTACAAGCTTCAGAAGCTCCTATGGCAATGGGGGCCCTGGGCAATTACAAGCTTCAGAAGTTCCTATGGCAATGGGGGCCCTGGGCAACTACAAGCTTCGGGGTCTCCTATGGCAATGGGGGCCCTGGGCAATTACAAGCTTCAGGGGCTCCTATGGCAATGGGGGCACTGGGCAATTACAAGCTTCAGGAGCTCCTATGGCAATGGGGGCCCTGGGCAATTACAAGCTTCAGGGGCTCCTATGGCAATGGGGGCCCTGGGCAATTACAAGCTTCAGAAGTTCCTATGGCAATGGGGGCCCTGGGCAATTACAAGCTTCAGAAGCTCCTATGGCAATGGGGGCCCTGGGCAATTACAAGCTTCAGGGGCTCATATGGCAATGGGGGCCCTGGGCAATTACAAGCTTCAGGAGCTCCTATGGCAATGGGGGCCCTGGCAATTACAAGCTTCAGGAGCTCATATGGCAATGGGGGCCCTGGGCAATTACAAGCTTCAGGGGCTCATATGGCAATGGGGGGCCTGGGCAATTACAAGCTTCAGGGGCTCCTATGGCAATGGAGGCCCTGTGCAATGGCAAGCTTCAGGGGCTCCTATGGCAATGGGGGCCCTGGGCAATGGCAAGCTTCAGGAGCTCATATGGCAATGGTGGCCCTGGGCAATTACAAGCTTCAGGTGCTCCTATGGCAATGGGGGCCCTGGCAATTACAAGCTTCAGGAGCTCATATGGCAATGGGGGCCCTGGGCAATTACAAGCTTCAGGGGCTCATATGGCAATGGGGGCCCTGTGCAATGGCAAGCTTCAGGAGCTCCTATGGCAATGGGGGCCCTGGGCAATTACAAGCTTCAGGAGCTCCTATGGCAATGGGGGCCCTGGCAATTACAAGCTTCAGGAGCTCCTATGGCAATGGAGGCCCTGTGCAATGGCAAGCTTCAGGGGCTCCTATGGCAATGGGGGCCCTGGGCAATTACAAGCTTCAGGAGCTCCTATGGCAATGGGGGCCCTGGCAATTACAAGCTTCAGGAGCTCATATGGCAAAGGGGGCCCTGGGAAATTACAAGGTTCAGGGTCTCCTATGGCAATGGGGGCCCTGGGCAATTGCAAGCTTCAGGAGCTCATATGGCAATGGGGGCCCTGGGCAATTGCAAGCTTCAGGAGCTCCTATGGCAATGGGGGCCCTGGGCAATTACAAGTTTCAGGGTCTCCTATGGCAATGGGGGCCCTGGGCAATTGCAAGCTTCAGGAGCTCATATGGCAATGGGGGCCCTGGGCAATTACAAGCTTCAGGAGCTCATATGGCAAAGGGGGCCCTGGGCAATTACAAGCTTCAGGTGCTCCTATGGCAATGGGGGCCCTGGGCAATTACAAGCTTCAGGGGCTCCTATGGCAATGGGGGCCCTGGGCAATGGCAAGCTTCAGGGGCTCCTATGGCAATGGGGGCCCTGGGCAATGGCAAGCTTCAGGAGCTCATATGGCAATGGGGGCCCTGGGCAATTACAAGCTTCAGGGGCTCCTATGGCAATGGTGGCCCTGGGCAATTACAAGCTTCAGGAGCTCATATGGCAATGGGGGCCCTGGGCAATTACAAGCTTCAGGTGCTCCTATGGCAATGGGGGCCCTGTGCAATGGCAAGCTTCAGGAGCTCCTATGGCAATGGGGGTCCTGGGCAATTACAAGCTTCAGGTGCTCCTATGGCAATGGGGGCCCTGGGCAAGGGCAAGCTTCAGGGGCTCCTATGGCAATGGGGGTCCTGGGCAATTACAAGCTTCAGGTGCTCCTATGGCAATGGGGGCCCTGGGCAAGGGCAAGCTTCAGGGGCTCCTATGGCAATGGGGGTCCTGGGCAATTACAAGCTTCAGGTGCTCCTATGGCAATAGGACCCCGGGCAATTGCCCAGTTTGCCACCCCTTAACGCAACCCTATGGAGCAGCCACCTTTTCCAGCAGCCCTGATTTGATTTGCTCGCAGGCTTTCCCGGTCACACCGGAATGAATGAGCCCTATACTCGTACACAGTACAACAGTAAGCGAGTAACCCGCCCGGGAGCCCCCTCCTAATGCCCGGTGGCAGCGGTAGACACACATCACACACACATATAGGGCGAGGGCCCGCCCAGTAGCGCCGTGGCTCCTCCCCTCCCGGCAGCGAGTCGGGGGGCGGGGTTCCGGGCGGCTCTCCTCCCTGTGTGTGTGTCCCGGGCCGGCCGGATGGCTGTCCTAGTCGAGGCCGGGGCTCTGGCCGCCTGTCAGCGGCTCCTTCCATTATCTTCTCCGGGCGCTGGTAAGAGCTTGGTGAGGGGGGCGGGGCGCGCCGGAAGAGGGTGTATGGAAGCTGTGACAGCTGTGTCGCCGCTGCCAGTGTTGGGGGCCCCGCTGCTGGAGATGTGCCACTGGGATGCCCACTTCCGGGGTGACAGCGGCTGCCTGCACACAGGGTGACCCGACCCCCCCTCCCCCATACACTGGCTGGCTGCGATCATTCTTCCCTATAGGAAAGAATAGGGATCAGGGAACACCCCACTGGTCTGTGCTATCTGTGCCCTTATACTGGCCACACAGCTTACACTCTACAATTACTGTTTATTAGATCATGGTGGTGCCTACTCAGTCCAATATCTACCCCTGTAAAGCTTTAGCCAATCTATCCAACGCTTGGGAGGTTGGGTGGCTAGGTGTGGACTGGTCATAGGGACAATTCCTGGTTGGCAGCACTTCTTAAAGTGGACCAAAACCCAGGTTTTTTTCTATTCTGGGTTTTGGTCCTTGCCCCCGGGGCACCCTGATTGGAGATGCCCTGCGGTGTGACCCCCCCCCCCTCACGCATGTGCCATTGGACCGGGAAGGAAGGTGAGTAAATGGGCGACCTAGGGGGTTTCATACAACGGGGAATCCTGATTTTGGATGCCCTGTGGGGAGGGAATTATATATATATATATATATATATATATATAATTTTTGTGCCGATCTCTGTGGGTTTTGGTCCACTTTAAGTGCCACTTGGGGTGCTTAATGCTTATGCGTCTCCTGCCAAGACCATGCAATGGTATAGCCTCAGCATCATGGATGTGGGGGCCATCCCCACCTCTTACTCTACAATACTAAGGCTTCACTACCATCACTCGGCATATCTTCTTCTGCCCATTTTATGTTCTTGTAATGTTATAACTTCAGCTGAACAATGTACACACTGATTGGCTGAGATGTTCCATGGAGCTGGTGAGGGTTGTGTTGGTGTCTAGAGTAGATGATCTCTTTTGAGCATATTACTCCCAGTCTTATCATTACCACTCATATTCCACATTGTTTGATGTATTGTGAATCTGTCACCAGTAAGGCTTAGAGTGACAGCACTGGTTAGGACCCTATTGGAATCAGTGGGCTGCTCTGATGTTTCTCCAAAGCGGATCTCCACATTCCCTTGCAACTCAACTTCAGTGGGCTTTGCATTAGAGAATTATTAAGCTTTTCCTATCCTTCTGATTAAATAATTGCATGCCCATGCAGCAGCCCCACCTCCTCCAATAGGAGACTTGCTTCATTGCATTGTTTAACTATTTCCTGCACCCTGTCATAGAACACTTCGATTTCCATTTAATATATATTGTTGGACATTAAAGAAAATGTCCAGGCAAATTGTTAAATTAATTTGGTTAATCTTCACCTGATGCCTTTAACTTATGTACTTGAGGGTCTGTCTGGCTCTCCTTGTGACAGGAGATAGGGGCACCTAGTTGGCCTGCCCTGCAGTCTTTTAGACTCCAGGGCTGGACTGACCAGTGATTGGTCCACTTTTAAAAGGAATGGTGTGATATACAGCCCATAATCCAAAAAACAGAGCTCACCTCCTCTAGGATCCATGTCCCATGTGACTATAAGCAGCCTGATAAGCGTGCCAGTGACAGTCCATATTGCTTTGCCACTACTAACTTGATAGTCTGTCTAAAGCTGTCATGGAAGTATCCTGGAAAGAGTATCCACACAATCAGGGCCGGCGTCGGCACAGGGCTTACCTAGGCAGGTGATCTGGCTCTTGCATTTATGGAGGGCCCATCCCCATTCCACATGGTCCTTTTCTCTCTCCTGGGCAGGATGCAGATCAAGCAGTAACCAGGACTGTGCATCAGCCAGGGGAAGATAGACTATTGGGATCTTTCTTTCTTTCTATATTTTATTTTCAAATCTTAAATTCATTACTTCTTTCTTTTCTCCCTTCTTTCTTTCTATCCTTCCCATTTTTCTTTCTGTCATTTATTCTTTTCTTTTTTCAAAAACATTTGAGCTTCTTCAGGAAACAAGAAAAACATCCAAATGGCAAGTGGCACTGGATCTGGGGGGCAGTGGGACAGAGTCAGCAGGAGTCGGGCAGCCTGAGGTGGGATAGATTAGATGAATTGTACCTGCAGCCTTCTCCTCATGCGTGGAGCGTCATGACACACCACAAGAGACCCACTGACACTCTGTCGCCACATGGAGCCGACCCTGTGCACACTGATTCAGGATTCCTCTCCTGCTGCATGATGAAGAGGAAGTCCAGTCATTTTGACTGAATTTTCTCTTTAGCCAAAAGAGCATCCCAGATCAGGACCCACAGGGGTGATGGTTAAAGCAGACCAGCACCCTTGTCACCCGGTCCTAGAGTATAAGAGACTCCGATTTGGGATGCCACACTGTGTGAAACCCCTGGAATCACCTGTAATTTTACCTTGGCACATAAACAGGCCTCCCGTGGTATCCCCAGTGCAACCCCACCAGGCTCCCCGGCAATCTATACATTTCAATCTTTACCTGATGCATGCAACTGTTGTACTTGTGAGTCTGCCTGACGTTGTGGTAGGTAATAAGATGCTTTGAATTCTCACTTCTTTCCTAACTGCTTTCTCGGTGTCCCTGGACCACCTCTGATTACCGACAGGGACACTAAGAATGTGATCAGGAAAAAAAGGGAAAATGTAAAGCTTCTTATCTCCTGCCAAAACGTGAGCCTGACAGGGGCACAAAGACCATAGTTACAGGCATCAGGTAAGTAATCACATTAATTTTACCCTTTTCCTGGAACAAAACCAAGGATTTTGACTTTCCCAAGTTTTGTTCCTTGCTCTGACACTGTGAAAAAACCCCCCATTCACACACAAGCTCACCTCTTTTCCTAGTCCTATGCTGGGCTCTTGTCCAATCAGCTCTTTGCCTGCATATTTATTGTTTGGCAATCGGAAGTGAATGTGCCGGCATTCCTAGCAGCAAGCGCGCTCCTGTGGGGGTATCTGATGGGAAGAAAGCCTGTGCATACACTGTGAGAGCAAGGTAAGTTTTCCCAAATCAGGATGCCCCTGTGAATAGACTCAAAACTCTGGATGGTTAAAATCCTGGGATTTGGTCTGCTTTAACGGAAAAGTTTGCTTTTGTGTACTTTTCCCAAGACTCAACGGCCAGCAGTGCCAAGAGTGCATCTGGAGTGTTAGCAATTTTTTACTAATTTTAGTCCCCTTTAACCAGCTTTCTCAGCCAACAGTCTCATTGTACAGTTATTTGAGAAAGTAAGTACACCCCCATGGATTGTCTGGCCTTTTTCATTTGCTTTATATTTATGTATTGTGTCTTCTTGGTTTGTGCTCGCTTTGGCAGAAACGGCCCTAGGTGTGTCATTGCTGATTTTAACCACTTTAGCCATTGTCTTGCTGTAAGGTCAGCATTTAGGTGAGCTTTGATCCTCTGGTAGATGGTCTGTTGTTACCCTGAGGAAACTCTGGCCAATGAAAGGTTTCTGTAATGTGAGCTGTCCAGCTCCTGATGCAGGAAGGAAGCCATGAGCCATAATATCACCACCACTATGCTTTACTTATGGTACCAGATACTCCCTCAGAAGATCTTCCTGTAAAACGATTTACCGTATGTCCAGTTGGTGATGGGTGAGAACAGGGATCTCAACCCTTTGATGCTATGAAAGCCACGTTTAGCAGTGAGAGATAATCGTGAGCCACTTTTGACATTAATAGATCTTATAGATTCCCGGGCCGATCAGGGGTGGGTGTTTCTAGAGTTTTCAGGAAGGACAGTGGCACTGTCCCACCAAGATGAGTTTATGAGTAGTGCTTGTTCCTCTTTATCTTAATAGGTAAAGGGATTAACTAGTTAAACTTTCAAATCATTTGTCTGGCAAGCATATCTGATGCAGGGTCAGTCCCATGCTGAACGTCTTCTTCCACTTTCTCTGCCTCCCTCCCTGATCCTGACCACAAATACAATCCTGAGGCTATTGTCAAATTGACACCCCCTTTCTTATTGATAGGCTAGAATGGATCCCTCCACACTGTCAAACTCCAAATGCATTACATACAATGTGCTGTTATGAATTGGTCCTCCCACTCCCAACATGAGAAGCACTGGGTAAAATGCTTATAATTGCTAAATAACATACAAAATAAATAAATATACCTTCATTTTCCAAAAGTACAAAATTGAGAAAAGTCTCATGTGTCGTCCTACACAATAGGAATACTCTTGAGTGCTGGGACAATGACTTTAAAGTGCACATCCTGCCATTGAAGGTCCCACAGCTTGGGCAGTAAAAGAAATCACTAGAATACGCTGGTTACAATGGAAGCATATGCCTGCTTCACAGCTTGTTTGACTTACCTGTCACCTGCAGCCCTACTGAGAGGAAGGAAGCAACATTTTCTGATTACATGTAAACCTTATGTACTCCTAGCAAAGCTGCGTTCTTGACTTGACTCGACTGGGATTTCGGGTGGCTCCATTGCATCCCATTCATGGGCACTGCGCAGGTGCGAGATTGGGGGCCGCACGCAGTACCTGATGGGATGCAAGTTGGCACCGCCCTTCGGAAGGTCGCCCGGATTCCGATGTGCCCAGTAGATGGATCCCCTGACGAGGTGACGGGGGGGGGGGGCAGCAGATTGTGAGGTTTGGGGAAGGTTTTAACCTCCCCAGATGTTCCTCTATAAAGTGGACCAAAACCCACAGCGATCTTATAGATTCCTGGGAAGATCAATTTCCTCCCCCTGGTGCATCCAAAATCGGGATGCCCCGCTGTGTGAAACCCCCCCAAGTCGCCCATACACTTAACTTCCCTGCTATCACTCTAGCAGGGCGCATGCCCACTGCAGGCATTTATGAATGGCCAGCGTGGGCACACTCACTGTTAGAGGGTAGCAGGGGATGCGGCCATCAGCGTGCTCGGAGCCGCTCACCTTAGACGGCGTGACGTCAGCAGATCCGAGCGGCTGAGCATGCTCTGTAGGACGGGAAGAGGTGAGTTGGACCAAAACCCAGGATAGTCAAAATCCTGGGTTTTGGTCCACTTTAAGCCCCATGTAAAATTGGGTAACCTAGCTCGATGCATGGTGGCTGCTGGACCACCTTTTCTCCAGGACTGAAAGCATACCATATCGGGTTGGTTGTGCTATTTTCCTTGTGTTATAAAATCAGCAGAAATCCATTGTATGGTTCCGTTATATTGGTACATATACAGTACGTAGGTGTTAAGCAGGGAGACCTGCTGACTTGCCCTCTGCTGTTCGGGACACTGTTGGTAGACGTAATATACACAGTTGCTTGTCTATAGGCTTTCTCTATGGGGAAACAATCAATCAGATCCCACGTGGACAGCCTGGTCACACTAGATAACCTGCCAGCACTGATAAGCCCAGCATATAAACATACACGCTGGTCCAGCACAGTTGCTGCAGAGTGCTGGTATGCCGCTCTTTCTGATCCATTGCCCGAGATAGATAGGCCTGTACAGTGACCGGTGGCAACTCCGAATCACAGTGAGATTGTAGCCACTTGTGTGCAGTAAACAGCGCAGCAACACAAATGCTAGCCGCTTATAGGCAGCTGACATAAAAAGGAAGTCTGCAAGGTATATGCCACCGAGAGTTGTTTGCTTCATGATAACTGGACATGTAATTGCATATTATCAGATCACAACCACAACTAGCGTTTCATTTGTCAGTGGTATTCAAATGTTGCTGGATGGCACCCAAATATGCCACGTATTCTCCCTGAGGCCACACGTTTCCTGTGATGCACTGGCTGTGGGCAAGCTTCTGCAAGAGGCCAGACATTCCACTAGTGAGACAAAGCTGGAACACACGCGTGTGTGTCTTTAGAGAGGAACAACACCCAAAGATAGACTTGTTAGGGTGTTGTTCCTCCCTAGAGTGGCATCCCGAATTAGAATGGCCAGAAAACTCTCCTCTTCCTAGTACCCATGTGGGCCACTCAACCAATCAGCAGTGTCTTTCTATTCAGATTTCGGCTGCCGATAATATCTAATTGTGGGGTGTGGGGAGTCAGTTCTATAGGTGGGCCCCAGGCAGGAGATTGGTGTTTCTATGCTTCTTGCAAGGTCTCAGGTCTATGTGTATATTAGCTGAGGCTGAGCACACTTTAGAAGCATGCAGGTGATTTATGTTGTAGACAGATTTTATGTGAGTCACAGATACTGCAGAGATACTATATTGTTATGTAGCTGCTAACCTCTTGTTTTAGCAGAACGGCGGTAAGAGGTGATTTTGTAGCTCTGTATATTGGAGCTTTTCTAAAGTCTGTACCTTAGCCCTGCTTTACCAATATGAATTTAATTGTATTTAATCCTCATACCATAAATGCGCTGATTTGCGGGGGCAAAAAGATTTTCAAGGTTTTTTTTTTTACTACAAGGTGGAAGAATCAGGGGTGACAGGTTTGGGATTGCAGCTTTCTGGTTTTTTTTCACTTCAAGGAGGAAGAATCAGGAGGGACAGGTTTGGGAATTCAGCTTTCTGGGGTTTTCACAACAAGGAGGAAGAATCAGGGGTGACAGGTTTGGGAATGCAGCTTTCTGGGGTTTTTTCCCTACAAGGAGGAAGAATCAGGGGTGACAGGTTTGGGAATGCAGCTTTCTGGGTTTTTTCACAACAAGGAGGAAGAATCAGGGGTGACAGGTTTGGGAATGCAGCTTTCTGGGTTTTTTCCCTACAAGGAGGAAGAATCAGGGGTGACAGGTTTGGGAATGCAGCTTTCTGAGTTTTTTTCACTTCAAGGAGGAAGAATCAGGGGTGACAGGTTTGGGAATGCAGCTTTCTGGGGTTTTTCAAAACAAGGAGGAAGAATCGGGGGTGACAGGTTTGGGAATGCAGGTTTCTGGGGTTTTTTCACTTCAAGGAGGAAGAATCAGGGGTGACAGGTTTGGGAATGCAGGTTTTCTGGGGTTTTTTCACTTCAAGGAGGAAGAATCAGGGGTGACAGGTTTGGGAATGCAGCTTTCTGGGGTTTTTCACAACAAGGAGGAAGAATCGGGGGTGACAGGTTTGGGAATGCAGGTTTCTGGGGTTTTTTCACTTCAAGGAGGAAGAATCAGGGGTGACAGGTTTGGGAATGCAGGTTTCTGGGGTTTTTTCACTTCAAGGAGGAAGAATCAGGGGTGACAGGTTTGGGAATGCAGGTTTCTGGGGTTTTTTCACTTCAAGGAGGAAGAATCAGGGGTGACAGGTTTGGGAATGCAGCTTTCTGGGGTTTTTTACTACAAGGAGGAAGAATCGGGGGTGACAGGTTTGGGAATTCAGCTTTCTGGGTTTTTTCACAACAAGGAGGAAGAATCAGGGGTGACAGGTTTGGGAATGCAGCTTTCTGGGTTTTTTCCCTACAAGGAGGAAGAATCAGGGGTGACAGGTTTGGGAATGCAGCTTTCTGGGTTTTTTCCCTACAAGGAGGAAGAATCAGGGGTGACAGGTTTGGGAATGCAGCTTTCTGGGGTTTTTTCACTTCAAGGAGGAAGAATCAGGGGTGACAGGTTTGGGAATGCAGGTTTCTGGGGTTTTTTCACTTCAAGGAGGAAGAATCAGGGGTGACAGGTTTGGGAATGCAGGTTTCTGGGTTTTTTTCACTTCAAGGAGGAAGAATCAGGGGTGACAGGTTTGGGAATGCAGGTTTCTGGGGTTTTTTCACTTCAAGGAGGAAGAATCAGGGGTGACAGGTTTGGGAATGCAGGTTTTCTGGGGTTTTTTCACTTCAAGGAGGAAGAATCAGGGGTGACAGGTTTGGGAATGCAGCTTTCTGGGGTTTTTTACTACAAGGAGGAAGAATCAGGGGTGACAGGTTTGGGAATGCAGCTTTCTGGGGTTTTTTACTACAAGGAGGAAGAATCAGGGGTGACAGGTTTGGGAATGCAGCTTTCTGGGTTTTTTTCACTTCAAGGAGGAAGAATCAGGGGTGACAGGTTTGGGAATGCAGCTTTGTGGGTTTTTTTTCACTTAAGGAGGAAGACTCAGGGGTGACAGGTTTGGGAATGCAGGTTTCTGGGGTTTTTTCACTTCAAGGAGGAAGAATCAGGGGTGACAGGTTTGGGAATGCAGCTTTCTGGTTTTTTTTACTACAAGGAGGAAGAATCAGGGGTGACAGGTTTGGGAATGCAGCTTTCTGGGTTTTTTTCACTTCAAGGAGGAAGAATCAGGGGTGACAGGTTTGGGAATGCAGCTTTCTGGGTTTTTTTCACTTAAGGAGGAAGAATCAGGGGTGACAGGTTTGGGAATGCAGGTTTCTGGGGTTTTTTCACTTCAAGGAGGAAGAATCAGGGGTGACAGGTTTGGGAATGCAGCTTTCTGGGTTTTTTTACTACAAGGAGGAAGAATCAGGGGTGACAGGTTTGGGAATGCAGCTTTCTGGGTTTTTTTCACTTCAAGGAGGAAAAATCAGGGGTGACAGGTTTGGGAATGCAGGTTTCTGGGGTTTTTTCACTTCAAGGAGGAAGAATCAGGGGTGACAGGTTTGGGAATGCAGCTTTCTGGTTTTTTTTACTACAAGGAGGAAGAATCAGGGGTGACAGGTTTGGGAATGCAGCTTTCTGGGTTTTTTTCACTTCAAGGAGGAAGAATCAGGGGTGACAGGTTTGGGAATGCAGCTTTCTGGGTTTTTTTCACTTAAGGAGGAAGAATCAGGGGTGACAGGTTTGGGAATGCAGGTTTCTGGGGTTTTTTCACTTCAAGGAGGAAGAATCAGGGGTGACAGGTTTGGGAATGCAGCTTTCTGGGTTTTTTTACTACAAGGAGGAAGAATCAGGGGTGACAGGTTTGGGAATGCAGCTTTCTGGGTTTTTTTCACTTCAAGGAGGAAAAATCAGGGGTGACAGGTTTGGGAATGCAGGTTTCTGGGGTTTTTTCACTTCAAGGAGGAAGAATCAGGGGTGACAGGTTTGGGAATGCAGCTTTCTGGGTTTTTTTACTACAAGGAGGAAGAATCAGGGGTGACAGGTCTGGCAATGCAGCTTTCTGGGGTTTTTTCCCTACAAGGAGGAAGACTCAGGGGTGAAAGGTATGGGAATGCAGATTTGTGCTGAAGCCTGACACAACCCCTCTATTGTAGTAAATGGTAGTGATCCTGTGACTGATGGTCAGGCCCGGCCAGCGTGGAATGCGATCGGGTGAGTTGCTGATCATTGAAATAGTACCAATCAGCTGCACGGGACAAAAGGGTGAAGGCTGTGTGAAACCCCCCAGGTCACTTTGTTCACTTACCTTGCTTCCCAATCCAATGGGGCATGCGCAAGCTGCTGCATCCCCGCTATCCCTCTAGCAGCATGCCCCCTGTTCGAGGGAAACAGGGGATGCGGCCGCCAGTGCACTGGGAGCCGCTGGTTTAGACGGCATGACATCAGTGGCTCCCAGCACGCTGATTGGACGAGTGGCCACACATGCGCCGCAGGATCGGGGAGAGGTCAGTTGCACTTGGCGATCTGGGGGGTTTCAAAGAAAGGACCAAAAATATATAGATTTTTATATATAGTCAAAATCCTGGGTTTTGGTCCACTTTAAAAACCCACCACCCCTGGATTTTATTCCTACCAGTGGAAAATAAACGGCAAGCTTCGTGGGATTTATTTTTCAGCTGATTTGTAAAGGTAACTCCTCCTGTCTTTATCATGTTTATATGGATTTAATTATTACAGAATTTTGCAGTAAATCTCTTTTAACTTACCTGCCAGGCAGCTGATCTTGTCTGCTCTCTCATAAGAGTGGGGTTACCTTGATCTAGCCCTCTTTTTATAGTCTCCCTTTCTGAAAAGAGCAGAGGGTGGCGTTGAGGGCTGTTTACTCCATCTTCTTGCACAATTTACTTCCTGCATATAAAATGGTTTTTGTTTGCGAACTTCTCAGATTTAAATATATAGGCAGTGACTCCTGTATTTATATCTCTGTGTGCTGGGACAGGCAGGTTATGTTTGTAAGATTTATTTTTGCCATTACATAGATGGCAGTGTTGATGTCCATTCTATTTGCATCTGGTGACAGTGTGTTTGTTCAGTTTCTGCAATCGCAGTCGGCAAGCAGGTTTGTGTCAGGCCTGTGACATGCAGCTGGAATAATAGGCATCTGGGTGTTACAATGGATGCCTCAACAGTCCTCAAGGCCCACCAACAAGTCATGTTCAGATCTCCACACAGGTGAATTTATTAAAAAGGAACATTGGACATTCTGGGGAGTTCTCAAAAACTCCCCAAACTTCACCCTCTGTTCCCTTTTTAAAGTTCCGGTTCTACATTTGGCAGGTTTAACTTGCCTGTTTTTGCTTTTCCCCCTGCACTCGACCATTCTTCAGCGCCATCTTATGTTCTTCTGTGTCCCACAATGTACTGTTCTCGCGCTTGCTCAGTTAAGTCCTCATCCCAGGCAAGATCAGAAATGCTGCGAGATGGCAAGACGGCAAATACGCCAGGGGGTGGCATAAAGCAGAAGGATGATGGCGATCCGGAAGATGCCATCATCCAAAAGGTATGCAGCATTGCGGTGGGGGGCTATCGGGACCTAGGTTAGAGGTCCGAAGTTCCTCTTTGACGTGGACCAAAACCCAGGATTTGGTCCTTTCCATCGCAACAAATTGATCGGTGGTGCCCTGCTGCGTAAAACACCCTGATCGTCAAAGCCAACTCACCTCTTCCTAGTCCTACGGCGCATTTGCGGACGCTCGTCCAATCATCACGCTCAGAGATGCTGACGTCATGTCATCTAAGGCAGCGGCTCTGAGCGCGCTGATGGCCGTATCCCCCGCTACCCTCTAACAGGGAGCGTTTGTGCATGCACCATTGGACCAGGAAACATGGTAAGTGTATGGGGCGACCTGGGGGGGGGGTTTAACCCTTTAAGTGCCAAGCACATAACACCTACGGGCTGGCTTGTCCGGGCCTTAAGTGCCAAGCCCGTAGGTGTTACATGCTTGACTTTCCCCGCTGTTATTTAAAAAAATAATGTAAAAAAATACTTACCCAACCCCTCTATGGATCCGGCCGGGTCTTCTCTTTAATTTGGTGCCATCCGATCCAGGAGAGCCCCTGGGATAGCCCCCCCCCCCCCGCTTCGGCAGCAGCAGCTGCTAACTGTAAATAAAAAAATAAATAAAAATGACATTTACCGTATGTTTCGCCCTATAAGACGCACCTAGGATTTGGAGGAGAAGAATAAGAAAAAAAAATATTCTAAGCTAAATGTTGTGCTAAAACACCCCATTACAGGCAGTGTGGTGTTCCCCCATCCCATTCCTAATGGGCAGTGTGGCATTCTCCCCTCCCATAGGCAGTGTGGCATGCCCCCATCCCATTCCCATAGGCAGTGTGGCATGTCCCTATCCCATTCCCATAGACAGTGTGGGATGCCTTCATCCCATTCCCATAGGCAGCGTGGTATTCCCCCCTCCCTATTCTCCATATAGGCAGTGTGGCACCTCCCTCCAATTCCCCATATAGGTAGTGTGGCATTTCCATCCCCCCCTCCCCATCCCATATAGGTAGTGTGGCATTCATCCCCCCTCCCCATCCCATATAGGTAGTGTGGCATTCATCCCCCCTCCCCATCCCATATAGGTAGTGTGGCATTCATCCCCCACTCCCCATCCCATATAGGTAGTGTGGCATTCATCCCCCCCTCCCCATCCCATATAGGTAGTGTGGCATTCACCCCCCCTCCCCATCCCATATAGGTAGTATGGCATTCATCCCCCCCTCCCCCTCCCATATAGGTAGTGTGGCATTCATCCCCCCTCCCCATATAGGTAATGTGGCATTCATCCCCCCTCCCCATCCCATATAGGTAGTGTGGCATTCATCCCCCCTCCCCATCCCATATAGGTAGTGTGGCATTCATCCCCCCTCCCCATCCCATATAGGTAGTGTGGCATTCATCCCCCCTCCCCATCCCATATAGGTAATGTGGCATTTCCATCCCCCCTCCCCATCCCTTATAGGTAGTGTGGCATTCATTCCCCCCTCCCCGTCCCATATAGGTAGTGTGGCATTCATCCCCCCTCCCCATCCCATATAGGTAATGTGGCATTTCCATCCCCCCTCCCCATCTCATATAGGTAATGTGGCATTCATCCCCCCCTCCCCATCCCATATAGGTAATGTGGCATTCATCCCCCTCCTCCCCATTCTATATAGGTAGTGTGGCATTCATCCCCCCTCCCCATCCCATATAGGTAGTGTGGCATTCATCCCCCCCCTCCCCATCCCATATGGGTAGTGTGGCATTCATCCCCCCTCCCCATCCCATATAGGTAGTGTGGCATTCATCCCCCCCTCCCCATCCATATAGGTAATGTGGCATTTCCATCCCCCCTTCCCATCCCATATAGGTAATGTGGCATTCATCCCCCCTCCCCATCCCGTATAGGTAGTGTGGCATTTCCATCCCCCCTCCCCATCCCATATAGGTAGTGTGGCATTCATCCCCCCCTCCCCATCCATATAGGTAATGTGGCATTCATCCCCCCTCCCCATCCCGTATAGGTAGTGTGGCATTTCCATCCCCCCTCCCATTCCCCATAAGCAAAAGTGAAAAGTGAGAGAAAAAAAAGTAAACTCACCTTTCAATCCTCCCCACTGTTCTCGCCGTCTTCACACAGACACACTGGCTTGGTATGGCGGTGGGCGTGGCCGACGCTCGAGCGTCGGCCACGCCCACCGCTGTTTAAGTCCGGAGTGTCTCTGTCTGCTGGCACCGTGGAGAGGTGGCAGGGACAGTGCGAGTGTCAGGGAGCAGCTGCCCCCGCCGCTTGCACTGTTCCTGCCACCTCTCCACGGTGCCAGCAGACAGAGACACCCGGACTTAAACAGCGGTGGGCGTGGTCGAAGCTCGAGCGTCAGCCACGCCCACCGCTATACCAAGCCAAGTGTTCACTCTATGCTGGCGCCGCAGAGAGGAGGCGGCAGATACAGCTGCCCACCGCTGTAACAGGCTGGGTGTCTGGCTCTGCAGAGAAGGCTGCCTCCGCGGCTTCCGGGGCAGCGGGAGCGATGGAAAGGTGAGTTAACTTTCTGCTTTTTATTTATTTTTTTTCCAACCTTCGCCCGATAAGACGCATGGATATTTTCCCACAACTTTTGGGGAAAAATAAGTGCGTCTTATAGGGCGGAAAATACGGTACTTACCTGCGGTCGCTCTGTCTCCCGACAGGTCTCCTCTTCACTGGGGGGGCCTCCAATCGCCCCCCCCCCCCCCAGCCTCTTCTGTGGCGAGGAGAGGGCAGAAATCGCCCTCTCCCCCCACTTCCTGGATCGCGACTGCTAGCCCCGCGGGGCCGGGTGACATCATTGTGATGTCACCAGCAGCCGGCTTCTTAAGTCCAGCACCCGAGACTAAGAATCAGTCTGCTCGGGTGGTTGGAGGAGAGAGGTGGGTTGGGGGGAGGTCTGTGATCGCCCCCCAGGCTCTCTCCTCCAAACACCCGAGCAGACTGATTCTTAGTCTCGGGTGCTGGACAGCTGTCATCGCAGATCGCCGGGGGACAGAGGATCGGAGGTGAGTAAAGTAAAAAAAAAAAAAAAAAAATTTCTTTTTTTTTCTTATGTGTCAGTGTGTTTATTTTTGCATTTAACCCCTTGTGAACTGGTAAGGGGTCCATGAGACCCCTTATACCAGTTCACAAGGCTGGGGGCTGGCAAGTCACCTGCGGTAGCCACAGGTGACTTGCCATTAACCCCCGGCACCCCTATTACCTGCCTCCTCAAAGCCCGGCGGGGGGCAGAAGACCCCGGGCCCACATAGGCTATGTGAGCTTGTAGGCTGCAGGGTCGGGGGGGTATCACAAAAGCTGGCCCCCCCACTCTGTTCCTACAAGCCCCCATAGCTGGTCCCGGGCTGGTAATGCTGGGTAAGGGGGACCCCATTTCATTTTTTTGGGGGATTTTTAAGGGTTTTAACCCTTAAAATTCCCCCCAAAAATTGCCCCCCCCCCCTGCCCAGCAGCTAAAAAAGGCTTCCAGCTGCAGCAGGAGAGCAGAAGCCAGATTGATCAGCGTGGGACACAGGGATGGATGGGAGGTAAGTATTAAAAAAATAAATAAAATATTTTTTCAGCTTGTTTCTGTGGTTTTTTTTTACACTTAACCCCTTGTGAACTGGTAAGGGATCCATGAGATCCTTATACCAGTTCACAAGGCTGGGGAGCTGGCAAGTCACCTGCGGCTAGCAGGTGACTTGCCGTTAACCCCCGGCACCCCAATTGCCTGCCTCCCCAAAGCCCGGGGGGGGGGGGGGGGCAGAAGAGCCCGGGCCATGGCTATGTGGGCTTGTAGCCTGCAGGGTGGGGGGGGGGGGGGCACCAAAGCTGGCCCCCTTGCACCCTGTTCTAGAAGCCCCCATAGCTGGTCCAGGGCTGGTTATGATGGGTAATGGGGACCCCATATCATTTTTTGGGGGAGTTTTAAAGGTTTTTAAATTCCCCAAAAAATGGATCCCCCCAGGAGGGACCCTTTGTCATTTTTTTTTTTAAATTGACCCCTTATGTTTATAGTGTGGATAGTAGTAGTATTTTATTTGTAAATGTTATAAAGTGCTATTTTCAGTTTAGGGGGTCTCCTGGGCAAGAATGGGGGGGCTACCAATACATATGTGGTACCGTTGTAATCGGAAGAAATGGGGCTTTCACATGCAATATGGTTTTCTCTAATAATAGGAGACAGTTTTCTAAAAAAATTTTACGCAAAAATATTTAAAAAAACAGTAGAAAAATTACAAACAAGACAGTTGATGTTAAAGCCTAAACTCTGCTGCAAAAAATATATCTATAATTTTCCTGGAAATTCTTCCAAAAATCACGGTTAAACATGGGGCAAAATGGTGAAAAATTACCTGTCAACAGAGGGTGAAAAAATTTCAAGTAGATT
The DNA here is from genome assembly GCA_027917425.1 of Gastrophryne carolinensis. Classification (NCBI taxonomy): domain Eukaryota; kingdom Metazoa; phylum Chordata; class Amphibia; order Anura; family Microhylidae; genus Gastrophryne; species Gastrophryne carolinensis. The sequence continues at coordinate 223,271,286 of CM051237.1, forward strand.
TCAAATATTAAAAGGGTTAATAGTACCTATGCATGTGGGGTATTGTTCTGCTCGGGGGATCTTGCACTTTCAGATTTAGCTTCTTTTTTCTTGTTTGCATATTGATTTTTTAAGACAATTTGTTTTTAATTCAGTTTTTTTATAATTTTTTTTGCAACCTAAGAATTCTTCAAGGGACTACTTCTAAAATGATGAGCCCACTACAACAAGCTGGGTACGCTTAGAAAGCTTAACATATGTTCTTTCAGGGAACATATGGTTTCTGGGGGGTATTCCAAATGTAAAGGGTTGTTTTGGTAGAAAAAGTACAAGGCGCGCACTTTGTCTGCAGAGCTGAAATTTGCAAGTAAAATTACCCTTACGCACATGCTTTACTTTGGGGTGTTTAACAACTCTTTCCTTGACAGTAGCTATGCATGTTGAGTATTGTTCTGTTCGGGGGGGATGTTGCTTTTTCAGATTGGGCTTGTTTTTTCTTGTTTGCATATTTTTATTTTAGGAAAATATGAGTTTGATTCTGCTTTTTTTAATCTTTTGAAACTCTGTGCTACCAAAGAATTAATTGAGGAATTACTTCCAGAAAACTTCACCCATGTAAACAAGCCTGGTACACCTAGAAAGCCTGAGGTGTATACTTACAGGGAATATATACCGTATTTTTCACCCTATAAGACGCAACTGCCCATAAGACGCACCTAGGATTTGGGGAAGGAAAACTAGAAAAAAAATATTCTAAGCCAAATGTTGTGCTAAAACACCCAATTAAAGACAGTGTGGCGTTCCCCCATCCCATTCCCATAGGCAGTGTGGGATGTCCGCCTCCCATAGGCAGTGTGGCATTCCCCCCTTCCTACTCCCCATAGGCAGTGTGGCATCCCCCCCATCCCATTCCCCATATAGTCAGTGTGGCATCCTCCCTCCCATATAAGCAGTGTGGCATTCCCCCTCCCATTCCCATATAGGCAGTGTGGCATCCCCCCCTCCCATTGCCATATAGGCAGTGTGGCATTCCCCTATAGGTAGTGTGGCATTCTCCCCCCTCCATTCCCCATATAGGCAGTGTGGCACCCCCTCCATTCCCCATATAGGCAGTGTGGCACCCCCCTCCATTCCCCATATAGGCAGTGTGGCACCCCCCTCCATTCCCTATATAGGCAGTGTGACACCCCCCCTCCCATTTCCCAGTTAGGCAGTGTGGCATCCCCCCTCCCATTCCCTGTATAGGCTCCTCTTCCATTCCCTGTATAGGTAGTGTGGCATCCCCCCTCTTCCATCCCCATATAGGTAGTGTGGCATCCCCCCCTCTTCCATCCCCGTATAGGTAGTGTGGCATCCCCCCCTCTTCCATCCCCGTATAGGTAGTGTGGCATCCCCCCCTCTTCCATCTCCATATAGGTAGTGTGGCATCCCCCCCTCTTCCATCCCCGTATAGGTAGTGTGGCATCCCCCCTCTTCCATCGCCGTATAGGTAGTGTGGCATCCCCCCCTCTTCCATCGCCGTATAGGTAGTGTGGCATCCCCCCTTCTTCCATCGCCGTATAGGTAGTGTGGCATCCCCCCACTTCCATCCCCGTATAGGTAGTGTGGCATCCCCCCCCTCTTCCATCCCCGTATAGGTAGTGTGGCATCCCCCCCTCTTCCATCCCCGTATATGTAGTGTGGCATCCCCCCTCTTCCATCCCCGTATAGGTAGTGTGGCATCCTCCCCTCTTCCATCCCCGTATAGGTAGTGTGGCATCCCCCCCCTCTTCCATCCCCGTATAGGTAGTGTGGCATCCCCCCCTTCCATCCCCATATAGGTAGTGTGGCATCCCCCCCTCCATCCCCGTATAGGTAGTGTGGCATCCCCCCCTTCCATCCCTGTATAGGTAGTGTGGCATCCACCCCCCTTTCATTCTCCTTATAGGCAATAGCAAAAAAAAAAAGTAAACTCACCTTTAAATCCTTCCCGCTGTCCCCGCCGTCTTCACACACAGACACACACAGCGGTGGGCGCAGCCGACAATCGAGCATCGGCCATGCCCACCGCTGTATAGTCCGGGTGTCTCTGTCTGCTGGGGCCGTTGAGAAGTGACAGGGACAGTGCGAGCGGCAGAGGTATCACTTCTCCACGGCCCCAGCAAATAGAGACACCCGGACTATACACGACGGCCACGCCCACCGCTGAATAAGGCCGTGTGTCATAGAGGAAGCGATAGAGGCAGCTGTACCTGCCGCCTCCTCTGCAGCGCCAGCACATACAGGCGCAGCGGAGGAGGCGGCAGATACAGCTGCCTCCACCGCTTCCTCGCTCTGCGGCGCCAGCACACACAGTGAATACCCGGCCTTGGTATAGTGGTGGGCGTGGCCGATGCTCGAGCATCGGCCACGCCCACCACTATAACAGGCCGGTGTCTGCGTGTGCTGGTGCCGCTGCCTCCGCCGCTTCCGGGACAGCGCGAGCGATGCAGAGGTGAGTAAACTTTTCCCTTTTTATTTATTTTTTTCCAGCATTCGCCCGATAAGACGCACTGACATTCCCCCCCCCCCCCACTTTTGGGGGGAAATAAGTGCGTCTTATAGGGCGAAAAATACGGTGGTTTGTGGGGGGTATCTCAAATGTAAAGGTGCGCCTAGCATATTTGTATTTTATCTGAAAATCTCCTAAAGCGCTGTTTCAGTTTGGGGGAGTCTCCTGGGTAGAAAAGGGTGTCCACCAATACATATGTGGTATCGTGGTAACCGGGAGAAATTAGGATTTCACACGCAATACGATTTTATTGACAAAATTACTTTTTTTATTACAAAAAACACTACAAATTGTAAAAAAAAAAAGATACATTTTTTTTGCACATATTTCACTCCAAAATATTGAGAATACACCTAAAAAATTACAAAAAAGACAAGCCCAGATTTTGCTGAAAAAAAGAATATATAATTCCCTGGGAAATCCCTGGAAATCCCTTCAAAAATCACAGTTGAACATGTGAAGCGCAAAATAGTGCAAAATGGTCTGGCAACAGAGAATGAAGAGTGCTCCAGGTAGGCTGGCACTTAAAGGGTTAACACAGCGGAGCATACCGATTTTGGATGCCCTGGGGGAAATAAATTGATCGGCCTGGGAATCTTATAGATTCCTGGGCCGATCGCCTTGGGTTTTGGTCCACTTTAACGCTTAGACCAAGCTATAGAGACAGCTATGTGGAGATCCACAAAACATTACCTGTTGGTGGGCCTTGAGGGGAAGGGCTGGGGAATATTGGTGTAAGGGCCTCCAATGGTAAATGTGCTTTATTCTGGGCAACGTTTTTATACCGGAATGTATGCTGTAGAATATAAAACACCTAAATAATGAAGGTATGATCAAGTAAGTGTTTAGACAAACAGGAATAAGGAAACCAGACTATTTCTTCAGTGTAGTTCCTCAGCTGTAAGTCTTCTGACCTTGGCAGCTCCAATCAGTTGTGAATATAATGGCACTGCTTTCAGCAGGAAGGAAGCAATGCTTGTCACATCCCCATAGTGCAGTGCTAGCTGTGTGAAAGCAGGATACGCATCCCCCTCCATGGTCTGGCTGATCACAAGCTTCCTTCCTATCAGCTGACACGTGCATGACGATTTCATTTACAGATGTGCTCTGCCTTGCACTAGCAGAACGTGTTCATAGATGGATGGGTCATAGGCTTTTATCCAGTCCCATTTATAAAGGAGCTACAACTAGTGCTGCCAGTTATATATAAACATCACAAACATATCTGTGGGAATAAACCAAGGCAACTGGACTTCACTAGCATGCTCAATTCAGAGTGACTGGTTCAGGAATCTAGCAGCACTAAAGCAGACCAACAGTCGCAAATGACTTAAACCAGACCAAACCAACAAACAGTGCTCATATACGTCCCACCCCCTGGTTAATATAGATTGCAGCTCATAAAAATTAATTTACCTTTTTCTAATTGCTGCTGTAGCTAAATTTAGAAGCAAAATGGGGGGTCATGCATCTGCAGGCCACCTGCAAACAGGAAGTGCTGCCGGGCTTCCTGTTACTGTGCATTGTCAGTTGAATCCAGGCAACAGCATGGCTTAGATGCTGCATGAGGAATCCTTAAAATGGCCATTACCTTTTTTTTCCAACTGTGCCAGGCTGTTGGTTCGGTTAAGTACCAATCCACTGCTTACGTCTACCATAAACTGTAGGGAGGTGAGGTGTTGCATACATTAGCATGACTGGAGGCATTTTTACATTGCCTTGAGTAGTCACAGAATAGGTTTCACAGCCCCTCCTTTATCCAGTATAGTCATCCCACATGCAGACGGGGTGTTGGAAAAGCATGGAGGGATCTTTACCCAAAAGACCCAGCGCCGATACAGAAGAAGAGCAATGGTTTGTGGGTGAATCCAAATATATGTAACACCAGCAGATGGCGCCGCACAGAAAGCGCCAATTTCTCTGGCCAGGACTCCTAGAAACATAGAAGGTTGACGGCAGAAGGAGACCATACTATCTAGTCATCTAGTCTGTCCTTTGTGTATACTGTATGTACTCTTTATCTTGGGGCGGTTGTATGTTTAGATGTATGTTTGTTCTAAGCATCTACTACTCTTTCTGTAAAATAATATTTTCTAACATTGCCCCAGATCTTCCATCTGCCTAGCTTCAGGTTGTGCCCCCTTGTTCTGTCATTGTCACTTCCCCTGTCATCCATACATACAGTACACAACACTCAGCTCAGCCTGACTACACTTTCTCTTCTCCTTTTTCCTGCTTTTACTGCTCACAGCCGCTGACAGTGACACCTTATCCCTCTGCTTACTGTCCCTCTTTGCCCTTTGTCCCCCCTTTTCTGAACACTTTGCCCTGGCTCCCTTCATACTCCTGTACCTGTCCCCATAGCCTATCCTTCATTTCCTCCTATACCCCTTTTTTTGGCCCCATATTCTAGCTCCAATGCCCTTCTCTTTTCCAGATGCTCCCCTCTCTCTGTCTCCCCCCTCTTTAATCAGTCCGCAGCCCCCGTTTTAATCACCATGTGTTTACTTCATTGAATATTTATTGATAGCACATATATCCCTGAGCTGTGGCTCTCTCCGCCACCAAAGGGACGTCTGTGGTCCGTATGACGCTCCCCGGGAGATAGTAGCTCCATGACTGTGGGGCTGCAGCCCCTGGGTGCGCGTCGTCTGCCATACGGGCTGGTGACAGAGCAGGGGCTGCGGACCAATAGGACCGCGCCCGCTGTGATGTCATCAGTCTCCAGGCAGACTTTGAGGCCTGGCTGACAGCGTCCTGTTACTCCTGGGCAGACGGAGACACTGCCACACACAGATGCAGCGTGTGGCGGCTGGCGGAGATGGGGCTCCACGGAATTGGAGCTCCGGGGGTATAAGGTTTGTTTATTCTAATCTATGTCTGTTGACTTGTTTATACATTCGTTTAGTATCCCGCTGACGTCACTATGACGTCAGGCGGGAATTCTGTAATTGTGTCAGCCTCAGTGTATATAAGCTAGGAGCACCTAAGGCACGGTTTGGCAGTCCGCCTTGATAAAGGGGGCTTCTGACCCCCGAAACGTTGGCAAAGTGACTGTTTTTTGTGCCATCATATGAAATTCAATCTGCTGATGCTTGATGCATTTTGTGAAATGTGTGCTTAATACAAGCGATTTGAGCATTGAATGGAGTGCCGGTCCTATTTGTTCCATTCAACACCTATTGTATGCCACTTACAATCCTGCGTTAATACCCCACCCATGTGTTGCCCTCATTGGCCGGGGAATGGGCAGCCATCGACGATATGGTAAGCTTGGGATTGCTGTCATGTGATCATGGCATTTACAGGAATTGCAACCCTTTATTTGCTATTGCCATTGGCAAAAGGGCCCAGACCAACATGCTTCCTCCCCCATGTTCGGTGATTGATGTAAAAATAATTGTGTTACAGAACAAAGTAAATACAAGAGCCTGTTTTTTCTAAGCATGTCTTTCTTCCTACCAGCTTGAAATCTTCTCTTCACACTAGAAGGTGTCCTTCAACATGCTTATCACACAATCTGTAGACTTGTACATTTTTTGTATGTATATAGAATTTGGGTCGGTTTTCCATACGTCATAGGAGGAAGCAGCAATTAGAAAGCAATTCCTGGAAGCATACTTTACTGGAAATATCTAGGGGTACTTTGCTGTGGACTTCTGTGAAACACCGTCTGGTGTAACAGGTTGTGTGAAGACATCTGTCATAACACCAATTGAATGTGTACGACCTGCTGAGGAAATAGAGATTATGGAGACTGAATCCTGTAACAAAAGGAAAGAAGTATGTCTCTGAAAATGAGGGATTAGTGCGTCTTTCTTCTGAATATGATAGAAGTCTCAGTTACCACTGAACTTTTCTACACTCACATTTTTTTCTACAATTATAAATTCAGGACTTAAAGCGTAATAAAACCCTTTAGTCTAAAAGACCCGACATTTCCCATCTCCGCCAGATGGCCCTGAAGTCCTATAGAGGTAGGGAATCCAATGCTGGCTTTATAGGGATTTGGTCTACTTTAAACCAGGTTTAAAAATGTAGTATAAAAAATACCTTGGTGCTGTGATTACAATGCGGGCCCCTGTGATTGTGCATGACCCCATTACCCCTTTACATTAGACTGTACTGTGCCTTGGTGGGCCTGCCCAGCTGCCCAGCATCAGCCATAGATGTGAAAGCAACGTAAAGCAGTGGGAGAACCTAGAGGAGATTGGTGATGGCAGCAGTAGTAGTATTGAGGGTGCAGTACGGACCAGCGGTGATGTACTAAGAGGCAGTGGTAAAAGCTAAACTGATTGCTCTAGGTTGCATTGTAAGCAGAGCACTGCACGTCGGATTGCTCATAATGTAGCTCAGCTTATGATTTAAAGGGTAAGTCCACTTTTGATGGATTTTTTTAAAAAGCGGAACAAACTCACTAGTGGCTGGCCCGGCCATGCATATGAGCACTGCTTGTTGTGTTGGTCTGATTTAAGTCATTTTAACAGTTTGGTCCATTTTAAATCCTGTCAGCATGGCATACCAGGCTCCTCTCATTCTTTCCTCGTACCTCAAATTAGGGCTAGTGGAGGACGGTGCTCCTGCTAAGGCACTAGAAGTCTGCTTTAAATGTGCTGCTCTTTCGTGTATTACCAAGCAGTTTGTACATTGCAAAATATAACTGAAAATCTGCCAACTCTAGGCTCAAACTTCCTCCCTTCAAGTCCAAAATCTGAAGCCCCCCACTAAAATTCACGAAGAGATCTCTTTACCTCTCTATGTCACATCACATGTCTGCAGTGTTAATTCTACTTCTATATTGTCATTTCATTTTTGGGTAGCACAGCTATACAGAGTGACACCAGCCAGTTTTTATAGTTTTTTGAGCTGCAGGGGTATGTGCAGGTCACATTGTGCTCATGGAAAGAATTATCTTACAATGTGTGTATATATAATATATATATATATATATATATATATATATATATATATATATATATATTCTGTACTGCAGTCAGCCTACAATGATGCTTAGTCTCTCGCCCAGGGGTATGTTGTGCATTACTGGAGACTTTTACACCCCTGAGCCAGGCAGCACAGGGGTTTGTCCTGTAAGCTAGCTGGGTTTAATATACATTGCATCATATGTTGAGTAAACCTTTATGATGTCAATATTATTTTTATTTTAAAGTTGACCAAAACCCAGGATTTTGACTATATTAAGGTTAGAAATTTAGTCTATTCTTAGATAATGGCAGCCAATGGAGGGACTGATAGAGAGGAGCTGCAGTGAAAAGAGGCGTAGTAGCGTAGAGGTAGATGAGGCGAACATCCATATTCGGCTGTGCCCGCAGCAACTGAATGGCCGCGCACATCTGAAGGATGCGAGTAATGCCACGTGCTGCCGATGTTTGCGGCTGGGAATCCGTTTAGCTTTTCCAGCCGCACATTAATTTGAGAATCTGATTGGACCGAGGAGAGGTGAGTTTTGCTGGGACGAACGTTGGTGTTTATACACAGTGGGGCATCCCAGATTGGGGTGCCCCCGGGTGATGGACCAAAACCGGGGATAGTGAAAATTCTGAATTTTGGTGCACTTCAATAGTAAATGTTTAGATGCTTTTGGATGCCTCGAGTGCAGACCCGACCAATGTCTCCCAAACTGTAGCGTTCAAGATCCTATCAGGTGATATGTGGCGAGGCTGCACACTGATCTGTATTCCAAGTCAGTCTTCTGCCATGTCTACTGTTCCTATTTGCTGTAAAAGAAAATCAAATTGATGTGCCTTTTTGTGTGTTTCAGTCACTTTAAATAGCTGATTGACAACCCCTATTTATTACCCAGGTGTTATTTGAAATAATCAGAAAACAAAAGGCACCCCTGCTGTGGTGGAAACACAAGCTCCATTGTGAACTTATATTGTCTATGAAACGAAGTCAGGTTGATGTCTGTGAGGCAATATATAAAAAGGTGCTCCTGGTTTTTGGGGCACCCTGATCCATGATGCTGTGCACGCCGGTGACCCCATCCCCGCTACCCAAAAATGCCTGGTGCAGGCACGCTCCCTATATCCTATAGATTCCAGGGCCATCGGCCTTGGGTTTTGGTCCACTTTACCACTGCTTTATAGTCAAATAACCTTTTTGAGATTGATAAAACAAAGTAGCTAGTAAACAACATTTAGGGGCATATGCTCAAAGCCATAATTTGTGGTTCTAAATAATTCTAAAAGTGTAAAGGGAGGGGAATGTTTCACACCTTTTTGTCTGCATAGCTTCTGAACTCCTTAGCCTTCCTGTATCTGCATATATATGATACATTGTAAGTGTCTGACACAGACCTGGTTGGTCCTAGAGGGAAAGTCTACTTTGGTGGACATTTTCACCAGACACCACATGAGAACCGCAGTAATGATTTTATTGCTTACATGCTGCCCCTTCATGGTGACTGTCACACTTCCAAGGACATAGCATCTTGGAGATCTGCATGAGGGTCGCACATGGCTGAAGCCAAATGTTCAAGTTAGAGAACTCGCCAAGCAGCCCATAGAGGGTAAAGCCTTGGGCTTGTACTACACTAACTCCGTCATGAAAGCAAAAGTCAAAGGTGTGGGACACAATGTCAAAAACTAGTTCACCAGTGTGGAGTCTTTTGCTGCTGATTCTGGTGGGACAGTCCACCAAAATGAAGTTTTCTTTTGAAGTGGGCTTACAGGATCTGTCTACAGGGCTGCTTACTTGGACTAGGTAAGTGCAAATAGGGGTTAGAGAAGCAATTTATTTTTGTACAGGTCCGCTTTCATCCCCCCCCCCCCCTTTTTCCTAGGATTGCTGGTCTAGACTGGCAGCTGCTGTCAGGCTTTATCCGGGGTTTCTCCTCTCTTGATAAGTCCGAACCTCAGATTCTAGATTTGGCACTTCAGCATAGCACAGTTGACAGAGCAGCCCTTCACTCCTGACTGAGACTCTATAGTCTCTTGTTGATTGCCCTCCCCCCCCCCCCCCCCTCCCTTGGAGCAGACACATGACACCGTTGAAAAATTAAAATTGCACCTGGTCTCCACGCTGAGCACCATTCTCTCTACAGAGAATCCCCCAACATAGTACCCATGTGCCATGCCAGGCCTTTTGCTTGTTTGCTCGAATGGTGGCCCGCAGTGTGCATGGGATGCCGCTCTGTGCAGCCTCTCTAGCAGCCAATAGAAGTGCAGGTGGAACTTAGCAAAGCCATGACCAGATGATTTACCAGTAATTAAAAAAAAAAAACCCTTTCTACCTTAGTGTCCTGGGGAGGGGAACACTAAATTCACCAAACTGGTGTCTCTTTCAGCAGCATAGGGCTGGTGACAATGTGGACTACTATAGACATAGTGTTAGTGCCAAGTGACCAGTTTGTCCCAGGACAGGTGAAGGTCCAGTGTAATCCTAAATCTTGCTACCTCCTAAACGCCAAAGTAAGATGGTGCCTTTTAGAAAGTGTGTGGGAAATAGATTAGTATCTATTCCCTGATTGCTGCGCTGGGGGCACTTAGGATCACAGCAGATCTACACTCTACTCAAAAATAAATTGCCAAGGAAGGATGGTAGGACTGGTTCAAAAAGGTTAATAGACCTACCCAGGTACAATAATCTATATTGGTGCAAAACTGCTTTACCACAACAGGGTGTCAAAGCATCCACAGAGTTATAAGGAATGCAGGATTTAAAGGTAGAGAGCACTTTTCCTTCCCGCTTTCACAATTTATACAGAGAAACAGCTCTACTGTTTACAAGACACTACACACAATGGGTGGGAATATGTATATGATATATACTGTGTATGTGCTCATGCTTATGTGTTTATTATGACCTCAATGCCATACAATAACTAGATGTAACACAGAATATACACCTAGAGAACCTTAGGCCTGGGTCAAACATCAGATCAGACAGAAACACCATACTACAGATCACTTTGGAGCAGGTGGGAGAGGGAATCTCACTAAAGCTTGTATACAGCAAAACTTGGTTCTGTATTAATAAACAAGTAATGTACACTGTTGCGAAAAGCTGATACTATGCAAGATACATAAATAAATAATGAATAAAACTCCTGGCTTTTTTGCAGCAACGTATATGTAGGCTCAATCGTTTTATCAGTATTACTGCGAGACAGCAGCTTTGTTTAAACCTTTATTTCTCACAACCTCTCGGGTGCTTGATGTATTATTTACCATGTATCTAGGCAAATCTATTCAAATAGAACGCTGTGCGGTGTGCTTACCTTGGTGTTGGGAGGAATCATTTCCAGCCATAGTACGCTTGTCTACATTGACAGTAAGGTTTCTCGGGCTGGTGTCAGTCAGTTTTGCTTTGACAGCTGCTGTAGAGTATAACTGCGTTGGCTCTGTCAGAGATTTGTTATAAATACTCTTCCATTCTGTTTTTATAGCAGTCATAATTTGACTACTGAATTTATATTGGCTTCTCGCTGAGACTGTGTCTGTAGGTTCCATTAATAATCAGTCAGTATTGTTATTCTGTCTCTGTTTCTGCTAGCATAGATTAAAGCAAACCCACAGAGAGATAGAACTTCCATACTAACCTGCAAAGTTTCCTGCTAGAAAACCACAATTTATGGTGGGCTCCAATGTTCATTGTCCCTGGCTTCTCCTAGTAACATAGGGCCCATATAGCCATGGCTTCTGGGGGGGGGGGGGAGGGGGGGCACGTCGCACAGGGCCTTCCAAATCTCTCTCTCTAAAGGGGCAGCTGGAGGGACCTTTCACACCTTGAGAAAAGCTCTCAGCTGGCTCAACAGGTCTCTTTTCCACATATCATGTCGCATCTCTTCCACCTCTTTTTGCTGGACTTCTCTATTATTCTCTCTTTTCCTTTCACTTTTCTGTACCCTCTGTCCCTTTTGTTTCAATATTTACCCGAAATCTCACTCATTTCTACATTTCCTTGCCCTTTTCTTTTGCACATTACCTATCTCTCGCTTTTTTTTCTTCTCTCGTCACATTCTCCATCTTTTCAGCTTTACTATGCCTTCCTCTCTTTTTACCTTCCATCTATGTCCATCTATGTCTCATTCAAACATTTCCTTGCCCTTCTTTTTCAACTTTTATTCCTTTTCCCTCTCTTTTTCTTACTACATTGCTCAATACAATAAAGGGAACACTTAAACAACACAATTACACAACAACACTGTGAAATCAACCTTTCCAGTTATAAAACAACAATGATTGTGGATCAGTATCTCCTGCTTGTTGTGCAAATGGAACTGAAAGAAATTATTGGCAATTAGCAAGACATAATAGGGTTGCTCTGCAGGTGGTGACGACAGACTATTTCTCTGTTCTCATACTATATGGCTGTTGTTTTGGTCACTTCTGCATTGTCAATGCGATCACCCCTAAAGTTAACATGAGGCGGTGTCTACAACCCATAGAAGTTGCTCAGGTGGTGCAGCTCATCCAGGATGGCACATTGATGTGACCTGTGGCAAGAAGGTTACATGTGTCTGTCAGCACAGTGTCTAGAGCGTGAAGCAGATACCAGGAGACAAGGCTTTACACCTGAAGATATGGAGGGGGGTTGTAGGGGGGCAACAAACCAGCAGCAGGACCGCTACCTCCTGCTTTGTGCAAGGAGCAGCAGTGGCATAGCCCTGCAAAATGACCTCCAGCAGGCCACCAATTCAGTGTGTCTGCTCAATCTGTCTGAAACCCCATGAGGCTGGTATAAAGGCCCCTTGTCCATAAGTTGTTGTAGGCAGATTCAAAAGTGCGCATTGCGTTCTTCACAGATGAGAACAGGTTCACTCAGAGCATATGTCACTGGAGTCTGGAGATGTGAAGAACGTTCTCTGCCTGTAACATCCAGCATGACTGGTTCGGTAGTGGGTCAGTAATGGTGTGGGGAGGCCTTTCTTTAGAGGGCTGCACAGCCCTCATTATTCCAGCCAGAGCTACCCTGACTGCCATTAGGTACTGGGAGGAGATCCTCTGACTCATTGTGAGACCATATGCAGGTGCAGTGAGCCCTGGGTTCCTTCTGATGCGTGACAATGCTGGGCCTTGTGTGGCTGAAGTGTGTCAGCAGTTCCTGCATAATGAAGGCATTGATGCTATGGACTGGCCTACATGTTCCCCAGACCTGAATCCAGTCAAGCACATCTGGAACATAATGTCTTCTTCCATCACCAACCCCATCAGTGCACCACAGTCCAGGAGCTGACTGATGCTTTAATCCAGGTCTGGGAGGAGATCCCTTAGGAGAACATCCACCACCTAATCATTTTCTGTTTTATTGTTCTCAATGCGTTCCACTATGTAGTGAATAAAGATTTGCAACTGGAATATTTAATTCATTGCAATCTAGGATGTCATACTTTAGTATTCCCTTAATTTCCTATGCCCCCTCGATCTTCCTCTCTTCCTTTATTCTTACTATACAGTACGTCCTGCTCCAAATCTAATACTTACAGTTGGGATATACTCCGCCAGATGGCGCTGGACTGCAGAGACATCGAAAATAGGCTCCTTCCGGCCCCTCAAATACCCGGGACCTCCCACAAATCCCCAAAATTTCTCTGCAGTCTTGCTGCGAAGGACGAGAAATGGCTCTCTACTCGCAGGTGAGCGGGGCTATTAGCCTGCGGGCCCTGTAGGACTATTCCCACCCGTTCCACTAGTAATATGCCTCCCAGGCTTGGCTACGCTGGTCGGGTGAAGGTAGGCAGCACCGCTGTTAGGTGCTTAGGAGCGCTGCTCCACCGCAATCCCCCACCGAAGGGTAGGCGGTTCAGGCTTATGGTGTCAGGTCATCAAAGGTTCCTCAGGTTCGCTCTGATGGATCAACACTACCAGTTTGTGGCCTTGCCCTTCGGCCTCACTTCAGCTCCCAGGGTGTTCACCAAGATGCTGGCTGGCGTGATGTCTCTGCTCAGATGTCAGGGCGTCCGCCTGCTTCCCTATCTGGACGACATCCTCATCACTTCCCAGTCTCTACATTTGGATGGGTGATCAACCACCTCAAGTCCTTCCTTGGTAACTCCATTCCTAGGAATGATTCTGGATACAGTTCAGGCAAGGATCTTCCTTCCTCAACAGAAGGTGGACAGTCTGATTGCACAGGCTCAGTCCCTCCTAGCTTGTCCCCATCCCTCCATCAGGCAGGGGATGCAGCTGGTGGGCCTGATGGTGGCATGCTTTGAAGCGGTCCCTTATGCTCAGTTCCACTTGAGGCCCCTGCAACTTCACCTATTGTCAGTATGGGACAAGGACCCAGCGTCCCTGGACAGGGTCTGTGTGCTCTCCCCCCTGGTCAGGAGATCCCTCTCGTGGTGGATGGACTCAAGGAACCTGTTGGGGGGCAGATCCTTTCTTGCTTCCTTCCTGGGAGACGGTCACCACGGATGCCAGTCTATCAGGTTGGGGGAGTTTCTGGAAGTCCCTGCGGTTCCAGGGGAGGTGGGGCCCTCAGGAGGCCCACACACCTATCAGTGTCTTTGAACTGCGGGCGATCAGGCTAGTTCTGGCTCACTTGACTACTCACCCACGGGGCCTGCCTGTTCAGGTGCGCTCGGACAACCAGACGGCAGTTGCCTACATCAATCATCAGGGAGGGATCCGGTGCAAGGGGACCCTCCAGGAATGGTCTCTGATCCTGACTTGGGTGGAGGCCAATGTCCCCTGCATCAGCGGTGTACATCCTGGGGGGTGGAAAATCGCCTGGCGGACTCTGAGCAGGGGGACCTCTCGCCAGGGATAATGGTCCCTATGCAGCAGGGTGTTTCAATCTCTGTGTCACCGTTGGGGCCAACCAGATGTGGATCGGTTTGCGTTCCGCCACAATCACAAGCTCCCAGCTTTTGTCTCTCTTTCCCAGGATCCTCTGGCCTTGATCTCGGATGCGCTAGCAATGTCATGGCAGGACTTTCAGTTCCTGTATGTCTTCCCTCCAATCCCCCTGCTGGGCAGGGTTCTGCGCAAGTTTGCTCTGGAAAGGGTGCCAGCAATTCTGGTGGCCCCCAGGTGGCCAAGAAGAGTGTGGTTCGCAGATGTGGTACAGCTGGCAGTAGATCAGTACGCTCTGCCTTTGGTACCAGATCTGCTCACTCAGGGCTCACTACGCCATCCCAAACTCTGGCTTTGACGGCTTGGCTGCTGAAACCTCCATCTTGATGGAGAAGGGGCTGTCTTCCTCGGTTGTGGATACTTTGATTAAAGCTAGGAAGAAGTCTTCCTCTTCCATTTATTACAGGGTTTGGCGTGCCTACATTGACTGGTGTGAGTCTAAGGCTCTTACCTGTTGTGTGTTCTCTATTCCCAGGATTCTGGAGTTCCTGCAGCATGGGTTGGAGATGGGGCTCCAACTCAGTACTCTGAAGGGTCAGGTTTCTGCCCTGGCTATTTTCTTCCAGAAGTCCTTTGCTCAGCACTCTCTGATCAGGACTTTTTTCCAGGGGGTCACTCATGTGCGCCCCCCACGTAAGCCTTGCAGGGTGCTCCCTTTGAACCTGTGCAGGATGCTGCCTTGGCCATTCTTACGCTCAAGGTTGTATTTCTGGTGGCTATTACTTCTGTCAGGCATGTGTCTGAGTTGGCGGCGTTTTCCATTCAGCCCCCCTTCTATGAGAGACACCAGGACAAGGTGGTGTTTCTTTTCAAACCTTACTTTCTGCCTAAGGTAGTGTCTGCCTTTCAATTGAATTAGGATATTGTTCTTCCTTCTTTGTGCCCTAATCCTAGCAATGCTAAGGAGAGGGTTTTGCACTCTTTGGATGTGGTTAGGTGTCTGAAGTACTATCTGGTGGCTACTGCACCTTTCAGGAAAACTGATGCTCTTTTTGTGGTCCCTTCTGGTCCTAGGAAGGGTTTGGCTCCTGCCAAGTCTACTATCAGCAAGTGGATTCGTCAGGCTGTGATTCAGGCCTACTCTGCTAAGGAGAAGAATCCTCCCTTCCGCCTTACTGTTCATTCCACTCGTGCTATTGGTGCCTCTTGAGCTTTTCAGCACCAGGCTTCTGTTGAACAAGTTTGCAAGGCCGCTTACCTTTTCAAAGTTTTACAAGGTTGATGTTAGGGCCTTAGCTGATGCTGCTTTTGGCCGCAAGGTTCTGCAGGCGGCAGTGGTTTAAACTGTCTGCTGCTGATTTTTCTTGGGGATCCCACCCTACTTTATGGACACTGCTATTGGATGTCCCACGTGTAAGTATTAGATTTGGAGCAGGACGTACTGTATACTAAGAATAATACAATTCTGTGATTACTCACCTGTAGAATTGGTATTATGAGTATACAGTACGTCCTGCTCCAACCTACCCTTGGTTGCATTATCTTGGATCCCCTGTATGGTGATTGTTACCATTGTTATAGTTGATAGTTTGGATTGTTCTCCCGGCTTCTCATTAACTGCTTTTCAATGCTGGGGATTTGTGGGTGGTCCCCGGGTATTTGAGGGGCCGGGAGCAGCCTATTTTCGATGTCTCTGCAGTCCAGCGCCATCTGGCGGAGTATATCCCAACTGTAAGTATTAGATTTGGAGCAGGACATACTGTATACTCATAATACCAATTCTACAGGTGAGTAATCACAGAATTGTGTTATTGTGTTTCCACTATCTCCCTCTTTTGTTACATTCTCTCCATATCTCTCTCTTTACACCTTCTCTACTCTTTTCCTCACTTTTCTCTCTTTTCCACACAATCCACAGCCGAACATAAAACTGAACCAGTGGAGGCATGGACAGTTTTTTTCTTTAAAAAAAAAAAAACATTACCTAAACAATTACATTACTAAAATCATAATAAAGGTTTTATTGTGTTAAACTACCCCTTTAATGCTCATACTCATCATTATTATCATCATATATGCATTCATATCAATGTATTGCCCTTGCTGAAACTTTCAAGAACCAATGCACGTAAAAACCTAGAGTAATGGGTCAGGTCATTACTTTGTTTCAACAATGGAACCTAATTGCATTGGACCCCAATGTTGTTTCATTTAGATTTATTTTTGGTATATGCTATAGCGGGACTGTGGTGGATTTTAATGATCCTTGATAAGGGGAATAAAAATAGAGGCATGCAAATGCACTGCAGGCTACTGGGAGGCAAGAAAGGAAGCAAGTGCTTTTAGCATTCATCGATTAGTGTATGCATGCATTCGCATACGTATGGAGAGGGAATGAAAAATTAATAATTAGATATTACTGTTTCATATTTTTGCAGACAATGTGCTTACGCCAGCAAGCATGGAGGACTGGAAATAGGCTGCAATGGATACTCCTTTGTCAGAGGTAAGCCCTGCAAAGACTTTTTTTTTTTTCTTCTATAAATAATTTAGTACATAACATTCAGAGATGTTAACCCGGTAACCCATGTGACGTAGCATGTTTTATCTAGTGTGGTTGCTCCTTCTTTGGGATAAAGTAATGAATAAAACCTAGCCGGTAAGGAAATCTGTCTCTCAGCATCCCTTTCCAACCGTTGGTAGCTGGAGAATGAGGGGCTTCTTCCAGGCCTTTCATTGAGGGATGTGTCACGGTTCCCTTTGGAGAAATTCCCATACAATGTTTTTACTTGCCTAAGAAGCCTGATGCGTCATTTTATTCATTGGTATCATTGGGAATGTACTGTAAGATTGTAAAGTTTCTGTTGAAACGTACATCTTGTCTACTTTTTTTGGTTCTCTATACACAAAAGTGCACCAAAAATCTTGTCACACTAGTGTGGCACAAGCCTCGTAACAAAGACAAGGCATGGATCTTGCTGACCCATCTGACTTGGTATGGCCACCCATATGCAGATTGATGCAACCATATCATTCCAGAGATCCAATGGGTTAATTAATTGTGTAGGACTTCAGTTTTGCTAATAACCCAAGCCCTGAATTTAATTTGTTGGGACCCTATTTCTTATTGAGCTCACTATTAATTTTGTAGTATACTTTCTTAACTCTGCAAGTCCTTTTCGGCATGGGCTTCATTCTTTATCTGCAGATGCCCCTTAATCAAAACATGCCTGCCAGTATGTGTTAGAGTTGTGACTGGAGGTTAGGACACTAAAAGTGGAAGAACTCTGTGAGCCGGGAAACAAAGGTGCATTGAGGCCAAGCAGGTAAGTGCCAGAGCTGACAACCCTAGAAGAGGGGCCTGTTAATGCCCATAGGGCTTTATGGGACTGAGGCTGTGCATGGTCAGGTAAACATTGCTTTTTTTTTTAATTGGGTTTTGGAGCCTCATTGATTAGCATGTGGGGAATCACAATTTAAAGGAGCACTATCGCGAAAAAAACAGACCAATAATAAAAATCCATATAAATATGCTAAAAATGGCGGAAGGAGAGGTCCAGCCAGCATCAAGAAATATCCAGCCAGGCTAGTTTTTTTATTTTTATTAATGGAAGGAAGGGGTAATCGGGTGACAGGCTCTGTCACCCCTAGTACACTAAACCTGTCAGTCCTTGATTTTATTCCTACCAGGAGAAGAAAACCACAAGCTTGGCGGGAGTTTTATTCAGTTAGGGTTTATAAGTGGCCCCTCCTCTCATTAGCCAATGCGTTTATAGGGTTTTTTTAATATTTTGAATATCCAGGATTTTGGTCCATCGCCCTGGGGCACCCTGGTTTAGGATGCCCTGCTGTGTAAAACTTTGCCATTTTCAAAGTAAACTTACCTCTCCTTGGTCCAAGAGCACATGCATGGTCTTTCATCCAGTGAGCTTCTCCAACCACGCATATTAATGTGCGGCTGAAAAGGCTGAATAGAATCCCAGCTTGCCAGCGGCATCAACACACCCTTTAGCTGTTCACATCCTTCGGCCACACACAGCCACAAGAGTAAGCCAGTGATGCTGCCTGCGCATGTACCATGGGCTTGTCGGACAGGATATCGGGCAACTGTTGAGGGTTTCAGAGAGCTGGGATCTCCGTTTTGGAAGCCCAGGGGAGAGGGATTCAGCTGGCCCTGGAGTTTCATAGACTCCAGGGACAGTTTTGGTCCACTTTAAGGATGCACTGTTTGTTACTGGCAGTTTGAATTTATTTTGTAAAACTGAAAGTGGATAAACTAGAAAGGTTTGTGCTAACCCACTGGCTCCTGCTCACCAGTGGACCACTGGAGACCGACCCTGGAGTCTTGTAGATTGCACACTCCACAAAGAAACTTGGGGTGTCCAAAACAATGGCTTTATGCCGCGGATTAGTATGCACAGGATCAAGCACCCCCGTGCATGGAAAGGTGAGTTGATTGGATGAACTGTGGTGTTGGACATGGACAAGGACCACTTTAACATATTGTAATCACATAGTTACGTGATTAATTTAGTTGAAAAAATACATATGTCCATGTTCAACCAAGGGGCGGGATGGAAAATAATGCATTTACAACTGACTGTAATAGGTAATGTGTTTTTTTCTCTTTTAAAAAACATCCAATCCTTTTGGAAGCTGTCAGCTGTTGCTGATGTAACCAGCTCATATGGCAAGCCTGTTCCCTGTTTTTTTTCTTCTTGTACTAAAGAAAAATTGTCACTGCAAATTGAATCTGTCTTTTGAGGGGGTTTACATTAAATAGATTTTCACCATATTTTTGTATGGGCCATTTTTTATGTTCAAGTTATCATGCCCCTTAGGCATCTTCTTTCAAGACTAAATAATTACACTTTGCTAGGCACTGCAATGCTCATAAATCTTTAGGTGGTCACTCTGTGTTGCCTGTGTCCATTTCCAGCTAGATACCAATAGAGAGACTTGCATTGCCTAGGGCTAAATCGTTTCTCTACTTAGAATTGAATGAATTAAAGTTAACAGTGGCCTTGTATCTTTGAACCAACAACACAGAGTTACAGTAGATGTTTCACCATGATATCTGTTCAGTTATGTGTCACCTTTCAGTTCAGAAGACCACTTAGTTTTAAGTGATGTCAATATACAGACAGGTCCCCGCACGGATAACATAAATATTCTTTCCAGGATAAGCTTATCTGCCTTATCAGGTCATCCATGTGGGATCTGAACACTCCTGTTCTCTGCAGCTTTCCCTGGAGAACTGTTATGCCTAACAAATGCTTCTTGGCCATGCTCTGCTGTTATAAAACATGTTCACTGTGTGATTTGAGTGCTGTAGGTAAATTAATACGTTATCTTGATAAGCCCAAATGTTTTCCCTCATTGTTTTATGTTAGGGGTTCCCATATGTGGTATGAGTACCACTGGTGGTATGCGAGATCTTGTCAAGTGGCACTTGACAAGGCCAACCTGTTCTGCTGCTATCTATACTTTACTAAGCCTGCTTTGTGCCATAAGTACATAACTGGTCCAAAAGGTGATGGAAACCTTTTGTGTGCAATTTTGTGCACTTTAAATGGAACTTTAAACCTAAAATACCAAAAAGTCAGGATAGAATCAATCTATTCTATAAGAGATATCTTACAGAAGGAGGCACTGATGGTGTCAGTCAACTTACAGGATGTCTCTACATACCTCTATATTCCTATCCATCCTGCTCACAGAAGGTTTCTGAGGTTCGCACTCCTGCTAGAAGGCAAGGTGAAGCATTGGCAATTTCGGTCCTCCTTCAGCATCTCAGAAGCCATGGCTTACCTGAGTGTTCATCAGGTGAACATCATAGCTTATTTGGATGACCTGCTTCTTTTTGTGAGGGACAGGTCTTTTGCAGCCTTGCAAAAGACCTTACTTTGTCTCCAAGAGTTAGGTTGGATATGGGGATATGGAAAAGCCCAGCCTCAAATGAGAGCAAGCCAGGGTTCTACTGATTGCACCAGATTGGCCCAGGATTCCATGGTTTTTCCTTCTGTCCTATATGTCAGTAGCGCCTCCATGGCTTCTACCAGAGTTTGCAGATGTCCTTTATCAGGGCCCAATTCTCCATCCACAGGTCCCTAAAATTCGCAGTGTGGACCCTGAATGGGGGTTATCACATAGTTATTTCCACCTTGGAAAGCAGGAAGGTAGTGACACGAAAGATCTACAGTAAGGTATGGCAAAGATACCGATCCTTCACCTTAACTCGGTCCTTAAGGACAGAAGAAGTTTTAGAATTTCTACAGGAAGGTTATGAGTTAGGCCTAGCCTTAAGCACCCTTAGACTGGACCAGCAGCCTGGTTTAGTTGGAAAAGAAAGGTAGCGACCAATTTGGAGCTTCCTCTCCCAGCATCTCATGCTGCTGCCTGGATTCAACTGAAATACCTGACAATGCACAGAAACAGGAAGCCCAGCAGAACTTCCTGTTTGCAGGTGGCCTGCAAATGCATGAGCCGCCATTTTGTGTCTAAAATTTACTACAGCAGAAGTTAGAAAAAGGTAAATTATTTTTTGTGTGCAGCAATCTAAATTGCCCCGGGGAGGGATGCATATGAGCACAGATTGTTGTGTTGATCTGGTATAAGTCATTTTTAACTGTTGGTCTGCTTTAAGGTTCAGACTTTGGCCCTTTCAGTCTTCTGGAGGAACATCTTAGAGATGATCCGTTGGTGGATAGATTTTTCATAGCCATTTCTAGGGAACAACTCTTGAAGGCCAAAATGTTTCCCAGCTGGGATTTGTCATTAGTTCTTCAATGACTAACATTACCCCCTTTTGAGCCCATTAAGGATGCAACATTAAAGATGCTGTCCTTAAAGATTACTTTCATCCTAGCAATTGGCCAGGCGGGTTCGTGACCTGCATGTCCTGTCAATTAAAGAACCCTACCTGAGAAAGTTACCAGACAGACTTATTTCAAGACCAGATCCCTTATATTTTCCTAAAATTACCTCAACATTTCACAGGTCACAGGAGGTCGTGTTGCTGGCAGTAGAAACAGCACTAACTGGGGTTTTCGGTCACTAACGGCCTATATAGACCACCCATGTGACACTTAATTAAAAAATGGAAAGCGGCAACAGCATCTTAGGGACCAACAAGTATACCATGTCCCAGTGTAGCAGCACTAAACGGAACAATCTGTTGTAGGTCTGTCTTATCCCTTAAAATGCCAAGCCTGTGAAATTTACGTGGTTGCCTTACTGACTGTTAACTGCCAGCCACGTGAATATTCTTAGTATACAGTACGTCCTGCTCCAGATAGATTACTTACACTTGGGTTATCCTCCGCCAGATGGTGCTGCACTGCAGAGACATGCATAACAGGCTCCTCCCGGCCCCTCAAATAACCGGGGACCTCCCACAAATCCCCAGATTTCTCTGCAGTGCTTACTGCGAAGACATGAAATTATCACTCTGTCGCAGGTGAGAGGGGCTATTAAAGCCTGCGGCCCTGTTGGACTATTCCCACCCGTCCTTGATGTGATGTGCCTCCCAGCCTGGGCTGCGCTGGTCGGGTGAAGGTAGGCAGCACCATGTGTGCTTATGGAGCGCTGCTCCACCGCAGTCCCCCACCAAAGTGTAGGCGGTATAGGCTGATGGTGAGCCTTTATGGGATGCCCCTCCCGCATTTTTGTCCCAGAAGGGGAGGGGGGGTGTGGTTGAGCATGTATCGTGATTTGTGAATACCGCCTGTTGGCATGTGTGTTGGGACTAGTATATGTGTGTCAACCACCACGCTGACTTGTCTTTTACTATTGCAAACGCCGCCGCTGTGCGCCCCTCTTCCTTCATTTGGATGTCCCGTGCCGGGCGGCGGCGTTGCCTCGGACGCTCCTGCGTCCTCATTGGCTGCTTGTCTGGTGGACTTCGCGCTCTTCGGGGGGGCGGGGCCGGACCTGGCGCGCCCTGCGTCACGGCTCGTTCTGGCCCGCCCTTCGAGGTTCGTTTGGCGCCTTTCCCTGTCGCGCGTGTGTAACGGTCCCCCCTCCTGCGGTCTGTAAGTGCCCTTGCGGACGACTTTAATACTCATTATTTACTGTGTATGGCTCTGACACCCCTTCTTTTTATTGTGTCTTTCAGACGGGTGAATCCAGTGGCTTCTCCCGGCCCGGTGTAATTGTAGTTGGGCCTAGTATAAGTACTCCCACTTCCCTAGCGGGTCATTGGGGCATCCAGGGTTGCTTTATAGCGTCAATCCCTACTGGCATATTGTGCCTAATAATCGCCATATGGAGGCATCCCAGGATATTGGGACCGGGGTTCCTTCGGGACAAGCCCGGCTGTGTGTAGCTTGTGGGGGTCTCACCTATCAGCGGTGACAGCGCGCGGGTCTGTGTCCCTTGCGCACAGCAGGCGTTAACGTTGCAACCCGCCCCTCCGGTGGCTGGGCCTGCACCTCGTCTCACTTCACTTACTCCCCCAAGCTTGAGTCTTACCCCCATTGAATTACATACAAGCGGGGATTCTCAACCTGATGTGTCTGCTAAACTGGCCAGTGTTGAAAAATTGATCGCTAATACCTTAGCGCGTAAGGCCTCTGCTAAAAAGCGCCACTTAACTCCTGATGCCACTCCGTCTCCTATGGAATCTGAGGAGTTGTTGCATCTGTATGGCTACACCCCATCAGACGAAGGGGAGCTGTTTTATGACTCAGGGTCATCTGATGAGAGACTCGGGGGTCATGACGATTCTGGCTTTGACCCCTGGACCCCGGATGATAGTGACAGACTGCTGGTCCAAATATTTGAGGTTTTGTCCATCTCTCCCCCTGATGCGGCTCCCAGGCAAAGGGGGGAGCTTTTTCATACTGCTAAGGCCTGTTTTGGAATTTCCTGAGCAAACCCATTTCAATAACCTCGTGCTTAAGTGTGGGAACGTCCCAGTAGGCTTCCCGGTATACCTAAGAGTTGGGACAGAAAGTATCCCTTTCCTGCTGACATGGTCAAGTGCTGTTCATCGCCCCCTGAGGTCGATGCCCCTATTCTAGGGTTGTCTAACACCTCTATTATGCACTCCCCTGACACTACTACGCTGCGGGACGCTGAGTACCGGCGCATTGACCAATTAGCGTGTCATGCCTTTGCATTTGTGGGGGCGGCGCTGCGCCCGGTTTGCGCCTCGGCCATTACGTCTGTGGCACTCAGGGCCCTGATTAGAAGTGTACTTGATGGGTCTGATGAAGGGCAACCTGATACGTTTAATGCACTGTGATATGTTTGTGAACTTTATCCTATCTGCCTTGGATGATGCCATTAGGATGTGTGCCAGAACCTCTGCCTTGGCGGTAGCTATACGCCGCGCGGTCTGGCTGCTGACAATGCTGCTAAGAGGGCCCTTACTGGGCTTCCATTTAAGGGGCTACGCCTGTTTAGGGACCGCCTAGACCTTTTTGCTAAAGGAGGTAAGTTACCACAGCGCAGGCGGCAGTCTCGGCCCTTTCGGGGCCAGGGGCCCCCTTCACTCCCCTACCGCGGTGCTAAGCAGGGCAAAGGGGTTTCCTTCGCGGGGGCTCATACAGATTCCTGGCACAGGAGCAGAGGACGACGTCCCGGCGCTTCCTGGGGGTCTAAGCCAAAACCCTCTCCCAAGCCCCCTCAGGCATGATGGGGCGCCCTTGCCCATCAGGGTGGGGGGACGGCTACAGCACTTTGCGCACGTCTGGAGGCATCACGTCTCAGACAGGTGGATTCAGGAGGTAGTGTCCTCTCGTTACAAGATAGAGTTTGCTTGGTGTGCGCCCCCCCCCCCCTAAGATTCGTCAGGTCCAGGATCCCCCAGGACCCTGCCTCAGCTCAGGTCTTGATGCAGGCCATGCAAGGCCTTCTGGATATGGGGGTCATTTGCAGGGTCCCCTTAAGAGAAAGAGGCAAGGGGTTCTATTCCAACCTTTTCACAGTCCCCAAAAAAGATGGGTCAGTCAGGCCCATTCTGGATTTAAAGATCCTCAACAAATTTGTCAGAAACAGGCGTTTTCGCATGGAAACTTCTGCGCTCGGCCATTGGCTCCCTGCGCCCAGGGGATCTCATGACGTCGGTGGACATCAAAGATGCTTACCTTCACATCCCTGTGTTCCCTGGACACCAAAGGTTTCTCAGATTCGCGTTGGAAGATCAACATTACCAATTTGTGGCCCTGCCCTTTGGTCTCACCTCAGCTCCCAGAGTGTTCACCAACTCTGCAGCAGGCAGAGTTGGACACTCAGCTGGTGGTGTCCACCCTGGAGTCCTTCGGCTGGGTGATCAATCACCCCAAGTCCTCCCTGTCCCCTTCCTCGGTGACCCCATTCCTGGGAATGATTCTGGATACGATTCAGTCAAGGATATTCCTTCCTCAGCAGAAGGTGGAAGCTCTAACTGCGCAGGTGAGGTTCCTGCTATCGTGCCCCCAGCCCTCCCTTAGGCAGGGAATGCAGTTGGTGGGCCTGATGGTGGCATGCTTCGAGGCGGTGTCCTTTGCTCCGTTCCATTTGAGACCTCTACAACTTCACCTTCTGTCAGTATGGGACAAGGATCCAACATCCTTGGACGGGATCTGTGTGCTTCCCCCCTTGGTCAGACGGTCCCTCTCGTGGTGGCTGGACCACAGGAACTTGCTGGGAGGCAGGTCCTTCCTTGCCCCCTCCTGGGAGACGGTCACCACGGATGCCAGTCTGTCAGGATGGGGATTCTGGAAGTCCCTGCGGTTCCAGGGGAGGTGGGGCCCTCAGGAGGCCCACTTACCCATCAACATTCTGGAACTGCGGGCATTCAGGTTGGTACTGGAGCAGTTGACCAATCACCTGAGGGGTCTGTTTGTGCAGGTGCGCTCAGAAAACAGGACGGCGGTTGCCTACATCAACCATCAGGGAGGGACCCGGAGCAGGAGGGCCCTCCCCCTCCGGGAGGTGTCGCGGATTCTGACATTGGCAGAGGCCAACGTTCAATGCATTTCGGCTGTGTACATTCTGGGGGCAGAGAACCTACTGGCGGACTCTCTGAGCAGGGGGACCTCTCGTCAGGGAGAGTGGTCCCTCTGCAACAGGGTTTTCCAGTCCCTTTGTCACCGTTGGGGGGCTACCGGATGTGGATCTGTTTGCATCCCATCACAATCACAAGCTCCAGGCTTTTGTCTCCCTGTCTCAGGATCCTCTGGCCTTGGCCACAGATGCTCTGTCCATGTCATGGCAGGAATTTCGGCTCCCGTATGTCTTTCCTCCATTCCCCCTGCTGGGCAGGGTCCTGCGCAAGATTTCTTTGGAAGGGGTGCCAGTGATTCTGGTGGCCCCCATGTGGCCAAGAAGAGTGTGGTTCGCAGACGTGGTGCAGATGGCAGTAGATCAGTACGTCCTGCCAGCAGTGCCAGATCTGCTCACTCAGGGCCCCCTACGCCATCCCAATTTACAAACTCTGACGGCCTGGCTGCTGAAACCTCCATCTTGATGGAGAAAGGCTTGTCTGCCTCCGTGGTTGAGACCATGGTGAAGGCTAGGAAGAAATCTTCCTCTTCCATCTATTACAGGGTTTGGCGTGGTTACATTGACTGGTGTGAGTCTAGGTCTCTTCCCTGTCGGTTGTTCTCAGTTCCCAGGGTTCTGGAGTTCTTACAGCAAGGGTTGGAGTCTGGTCTCCAATTCAGTACTTTGAAGGGTCAAGTTTCTGCCCTGTCTGTCTTCTTTCAGAAGTCCTTTGCTCAACATTCCTTGGTCAAAACTTTCTTTCAGGGGGTCACTCATGTGCATCCCCCACGAAAACCTATGGTCCCTGTTTGGGATTTGAACTTAGTCTTGTCTGCCTTGCAGGGTGCTCCCTTTGAGCCTATTCAGGATGCTGCTCTGGCTGTACTTACCCCCAAGGTTGTCTTTCTGGTGGCTATTACTTCTGTCAGGCGTGTGTCTGAGAGACACCAGGATAAGGTGGTGTTCCGCTTTAAGCCGGATTTCCTGCCTAAGGTGGTGTCTGCTTTTCATTTGAACCAGGATATTGTTCTTCCTTCCTTGTGCCCTAATCCTAGCAATGCTAAGGAAAGGGTTTTGCACTCCTTGGATGTGGTCAGAAGTATTACCTAGTAGTCACTGCATCCTTCAGGAAGACTGATGCTCTTTTTGTGGTCCCTTCTGGTCCTAGGAAGGGTTTGGCTCCTGCCAAGTCTACTATCAGCAAATGGATCCGTCAGGCTGTGATTCAGGCCTATTCTGCTAAGGGGAAGAGTCCTCCCTTCCGCCTTACTGCTCATTCTACTCGTGCTATTGGTGCCTCTTGGGCCTTCCAGCACCAGGCTTCTGTTGAACAAGTTTGCAAGGCCACTACTTGGTCTTCTGTTCATACCTTTTCAAAGTTTTACAAGGTTGACGTTAAGGCCTCAGCTGATGCTGTTTTTGGCCGCAAGGTTTTACAGGCGGCAGTGGTTTAAACTGCCTGCTGTTACATTTCTTATTGGGGATCCCACCCTACTTTATGGACACTGCTATTGGATGTCCCAAGTGTAAGTAATCTATCTGGAGCAGGACGTACTGTATACTTAGAATAATACAATTCTGTGAAATACTCACCTGTAGAATTGGTATTATAAGTATACTGTATGTCCTGCTCCACCCCACCCTGTTGTTGCATTATTCTGGATCCCCTGTATGGTGATTATCATTATTGTTATAGTTGCCAATTTTGTTTAGGGTGGTTAAATTCTCCCGGTTTCTTGTTCACTGCTTTTCAATGCTGGGGATTTGTGGGAGGTCCCCGGGTATTTGAGGGGCCGGGAGGAGCCTGTTTTGCATGTCTCTGCAGTGCAGCGCCATCTGGCGGAGGATAACCCAAGTGTAAGTAATCTATCTGGAGCAGGACGTACTGTATACTTATAATACCAATTCTACAGGTGTATTTCACAGAATTGTATTTTTCCCAGCGGGCAGGAGAATGCCTGTTACTTGCCCCCCAGCTTCTGGTGCCTTTTATAGGAGGAGCAAAATGATGACATCATCTCACTCCTGGTGTAAATGGATGATTCCAAAATAGGCTGCAAAATGTTAAATAATTGATTTTTTTAAATTTTTTCCCACATATTTCATCCAAAAATATTGTGAAAGCTGAAAAATTACAAAGAAAACATTTGTTATTAAAGCCCAAATTCTGATGAAAAAAACAATATATTATTTTCCCTGGGAAATCCCTGGACATTCCTTCAAAGTCACAGTTATAGTGGACCAAAACCCAGGATTTTGACTATCCTGGGTCTTGGTCCTTGACCCGGGGTGCTTCGCTGTCCGGACCGCCCCAGGTCGCCCGAACGTTTCTCGGTCCATCGGCATATGCACGGCTGCTCGTCCAATCAGAGTGCTTGGATTCACTCAAGCCCCTTCGCCCAGGAGCTCTTCTAATATGAGCGTGCTAACGCCCGCATCCCCTGCTCTCCCTCTAACAGGGAGCATGCCAGCACCGGCCATTCACAAATGCCTGGAGCAGGCACATGTCCAGCTAGAGGGATAGTGGAGATGTGGCCACTGCTTGCGCATGCGCCATTGGACCAGGAAAGAAGGTGAGTTTATGGGGGACCTGGGGTGGTTTCACACAGCGGGGCATCCCGATTCTGGATGCCCCGGGGGGAGGGAATCAATCGCCCCAGGAATTTTATAGATGCCTGCGCCAATCTCCGTGGATTTTGGTCCACTATAAACATGTATAGTGCAAAATGGTGAAAAATGGCCTGGCAACATAGGATGACAAATTTCTGGGGAGGGCGGCAGCAAAAGGGTTAAAGGATATAAATCCTCCCTACTTTCAGTTTGGCAGATCACCTCTGTCAAACAGAGTTCCCGAATTTGTCTTCCCAGGAATCTGTAACTGAAGGGTCATTCCATCCAAGCTTAGGATGCCCTGGGCATGATTTTTAATACCAACCTAAAGTCACTTATCTTTATCAGGCATTGCTGTAGTAAATATAAATCCACATGATCCTAATCAGTAGCACCAGTCAGCAAGTCTATGTATGCACCCTTGGCAGTCTACCATGTTGCCATAGTGAATCCCACCAGAGCACATGGTTGGCAGAAGTCCTATGAGGTCTAGGTCTCAAAACAAGAAAAACAATTGTAGGGGATTTAAAATCTGAACAAAAACTAGTATTTTCAGGTTATCCTGGGTTTTGTTTCATGTAACGTTTAAGCTGATTTGAAATTTGTTGTTTGTCACATGACATGGACATGTAGACACAGAAATCAACCACAAATAGGATGTGGAGTGCACAGCATGACTGTTCTCCCGAATTGATCCAAAGAACAATTAGACTAATATTTTGCATCCGAATGCAAGTTGTCCATCCGCATACAAGTTGTACAATTGTTTGCTCACTCTAGGAACAGTCCAATTTATTTTTATTATTATTGTGTAATCGGGCTATTACACTTTGCCTCTTTGTCACAAGTGGTGCATTGCTTTAATTTATTGGCCTGTCTCTGGCCACCATATAAAAATTATCCTTGCATAAAATGGAATTGCTTTGTACATATGGGAAAAGAACATTGGGCCACCATGCACTCGGAGAGTAGAGATGCGTCACTGCAAGTGCATGTTCCTAGTACAAAGAAAAGAGAAGATGGAAAGTAATGGCTAAGCAATGGAAAAAGCAGTACAGGTGATTTCTTCAACCTCCCCTCCTAGCAACAAATAATCAAAATCCAGTACCTGTTGTACACCATCTTGTCTGCAGTATGGGTAACCATGCATGAAATAAGTGTTAGGATCATGCGTACTAGGAAGTAGGACACCATACAGAGCTGTTCCCTTCCCTTATGCTGGGATTTCTTCAGGACATCAGGGTTGGTAATTCCTTTTCTCAAACTGTTTAATTGGATAGAAGAGTTCTATCTTAAAGTGGACCAACACCCAGGATTTTGACTATCCTGGGTCTTGGTCCACTTCGGTGGGGCACCCCCGATCGGGGTGCCCCGCTGTGTGAAACCCCCCCGAACCCCCCGAACTCACCTCTGTCAGCGGCGACGGACAAGCCGCGGACAAGCGGCTCCTCCGCCGCCGCCTCCCGCGCGTCCCTGTTGACGCGCGCGTGCCCGCGCCGGCCATTCACAGACGGCCGGCGCGGGCGCGCGCACGACTAGAGGGGCGCGAGGGAGGCGGCGGCGGCCGGCCGCCGCCGAAACTAAGGTAAGGAGTTTGGGGGGTTTGGGGGGGTTTCACCCCGCGGGACATCCCGATCTCGGATGTCCCGCGGGGAGGGAGGTGATCGGTCCGGGAATCTTATAGATTCCCGGGCCGATCACGGGTGGGTGTTGGTCCACTTTAAAGCAGAAGTCCATTCAAAATACAACCCTCTCCCATGCACACTCCATGACCACAGGAGGGGGGTTATTTCGACTGGAATTCTGCTTTAAACTAGAAAATATTTAGATAACGCATAATTGCCAATAATAACGATAATGATTAACTCATCGAGAGTCTTTCCATCTTTGGGAACGTCCTAAGAAGTAGAAGTCCTGTAATTTGCCTACACTAACGTTTCAGAATCCCGTCCATTATTTTTTGGGGTGCCAGTTGATTTCTTAGCGCTCTGCTGTGGAACTGTACCATGCAAGGCACCCGCATACAGCTTCATTGGGCATAGTCTTAGTGTCCTACATCCCAGACAGCTGATATCTGGTTCCTCATAAGAGGGCTGTTGCCATGATTCCTTTGTCTCCTATTCTGCAACCATGGCTGCAGTTTCCCAGGTCTGTGGAGGTACAGACTGGAATAATTCCATGATAGTAGATGAAAGGGGTTTCTTCTTTCGCCACATGTCTGTGTATATATGCCTTTTACTCCCTCTCTCACCAGCATGAGAACCAGTGAACCTTTCACTGAGCTCAGAAGCACAAAAGACACAGACAGACACAGAGGATGGAGCCACTATCCCCCTGCAGACAGTGGGAATGGTATATCCCACACAGTCTGATGCAAAATGATAGCGCTACAATCACCTCTTAGGGTGAAAGAAATGTTATTATGCATAAATAAAGCCTGGGGGTGTGGCTACAGAAAAGGGACTGGATCTCTGCTTCAGCAGGTTTAGTCGGCAGCACAGCAGGAGGAGTGTGCTGCATGCAGGTAATCTTGCTTTACTTTCATACTTCCCTTCTATGTATGTGTGTTTTAGTCTGTTCCCCACCTGTAGTATTTCCAGTTTCCCTGCAGACAGCTGTTTTGGATTTCCACTGGCAATAAGCTGGAGATAACGAAGCGGGAGAAGATAATTATTATGTAAACACATAGTATTACTGGGTAATAATGAGACTTTGCTAAAAGCACATGTTAGCGTTCTTCCACCTATCCACATTACGGTTGCTAATTATATACCGTGTCTCTCCGCCTCAGAATGGCAGATTGTGCAGCTCTCCTCCACAAGACAAAAATAAAAATCTTTCCGAGAGGCTATGCCCTCGCACGCCCCCACTATCAGCCAGCAACTCGACACATTCAGCTCCGGCTGCTGACAGGGTCTTCATTAAGGGTTAAAATGCTCCTAAATATTTTGGCTAGCTGATGAAAGACTTTATCAAAAGTCCTACTCATAAAACATTTTGTGAACACATCAAAAGAAATGAGTCAGAGTGGAAAAGGCCGTGGCTGCTTGTGGCGATCAGCAGATGTTTGGATAAAGGGGGGTTTCATTTCTATCACTACCAGCAAATCATATGCTGGCTAACCTACTGTATAGTCATAGGACACATGTAATTTAGACATCATGTCCCTCCTTGGGGTCTTCAGATTTGGTTGCATGGAGGGAGACTTTCCTGATGATTGGTCTTTTCTCCTGGGGCTTTTGGTGTGTCCCATCGTGAACAGAGAGAAAAGTGGATTCTTCTGGTGTATTCTATTGAGAGTTCATTCTGAGACAAACTGACACAATTTAACGGCTGCTTTTTATTCTCTGGCGTCTTGCTTGGCTTTCCCAAATTACTCCCACAACAACTTGAGGTTAGTTAGCCATGGTGGTCGGACAGTCCCCCTAAAAGAAACCAGTGCACCTAAATAAACAAGCGAGAAATGTGGATTTTGGTTCCCTCATCAGAAAGTTTTGACTATCCCAGGTTTTGGTCCTTTCCCCCGGGGCATCCCCATTGGGGGTGCCCCACGTCATAAAACCACCCAGATCGCCAAAGTTAACTCACCTCCTCCCGGCGCTACGGTGCATGCGCGGCCACTCGTCCAGTCAGTGTGCTTGGAGCAGCTGACTTCCCGTCGTCTAGACCTTCGTCTAAGGCCAGCAGCTCCGAGCACGCTGGCAACCATCCCCTGCTTCCCTCTAACTAGAAGCGTGCCCGCACCGGCCATTCATAAATGCCTGGCGCGGGCATTTGCCCTGCTATAGGGATAGCAGGGACACGGCTCAAGCATGCGCCGTTGGACCGGGAAGCAAGGTAAGTGTATGGGGCGACCTGGGGGGTTTCACACAGAGGGGCATCCTGATTTTGGGTGCCCCGTGGGGAGGGAAATGATCAGCCCGGGAATCTTATAGGTTTCCAGGCTGATTGCGGTGGATTTTGGTCCACTTTAAGACAAACCAATAATTTAATGTCTGCATCTCATTCTTGGTTCGGGTTTGACATATCCAGATTCCTCTCACTTACACTGCTGAGGCTGTTTAGATGTCCGGGTCATACAGTACTGCAATATAAACCTGTGTTTTTTTTATTTTTAATTTTATTTATTTTATATGTTGTTCATAAGAATTTTTTTTAATTATAAAAATAATGAACCTAATAATTTTCTTATCCCTCGGCATGACTAGGGTAATCTTTTCTGAACAAATGACTTATAATTAGTACATTCTATGATGCTGTGCAACAGAGGCAATATATAACCTCAAATCCTGATGTTACCTTATTCTTAGTATACAGTACGTCCTGCTCCAGATATAGTACTTACACTTGGGTTATCCTCCGCCAGATGGCGCTGCACTGCAGAGACATGCAAAACAGGCTCCTCCCGGCCCCTCAAATACCCGGGGACCTCCCACAGATCCCCAGATTTCTCTGCAGTGCTTACTGCGAATACATGAAGTATCACTCTCTCGCAGGTGAGCGGGGCTATTAAAGCCTGCGGCCCTGTTGGACTATTCCCACCCGTCCTCCTTGTGATGTGCCTCCCAGCCTGGGCTGCGCTGGTCGGGTGAAGGTAGGCAGCACCATGTGTGCTTATGGAGCGCTGCTCCCCCGCAGTCCCCCACCAAAGGGTAGGCGGTGTAGGCTGATGGTGAGCGTCTATGGGTTGCCCCGCCCGCATTATTGCCCTTCGCCCCGTGTAGCGGTGGGCCCTGTACGAAGGGCCGCCATCCTTCCTCGTTCCCCCTGTAGTCGGGGGGGGAAAGAAAGGGGGGGGGGGCTGTGCCTGTAGTGTCTGTGTATGATTGCACGTATAATAGCACTTTGTCTGTCTTTGGACTTTTATATATATGGTGTCAGCCGCCGCGCCTTTTTGTGTTTTACTCGTATAACTGCCGCCGCCGCCGCACGCGTTTTTTCCTTCGTTGGATGTTCCGCGCCGGGCGGCGACGTTACCTCAGACACCTCTGTGTCCTCATTGGCGATGTTGGACTTCGCGCTCTTCGGGAGGGCGGGGCCTGGTCTGGCGCGCTCCGCGTCATGGCTCGCTCTGGCCTGGCCTTCGAGGTACATGGCGCCATTGTGTCTGTTCGCGCGCGGCGCGTGCGACGTTTCCTGCTTACCGTGGTCTGTAAGTTCCCTCTCGGGCGGCTTATACTCATTGTAGTGTTTCGGTTCTGACGCCATTCTTTTCTCATTGTGTCTTTCAGACTGGTGAACACCATTGGCTTCTCCCGGCCCACTGTATTTGATAGGGGCCTTGTAAGATCCTCCCACTAAAATCCCTAGTGGGTCTTTGGGGCATCCAGGGTTGCTTATAGCGTCAATCCCTGCTGGCATATTGAGCCTAAATAATCACCATATGGAGGCATCTCAGAATTATGTGACCGGGGTCCCTCTGGGACAAGACCGGCTGTGTATAGCGTGTGGACAACCCCATGCTGATGCTGACAGGGCACGGGTCTGCGTACCCTGTGCCGAGCAAGCACTGGCTCTGCAATCAGGCCTGCCAGTGGCTGCACCTCGTTTCAATTCGCCTATCTCCCCATGCTTAAATCTCACTCCTGCTGAGTCGCATACAAGTGGGGATTTGCAGCCTGTTGTGTCTTCTAGACTGCCTACGGCTGAACAGATTATTGCGAGGTGGTCAGAGCGCAAGGGCCCTGGTAAGAAGCGGCACTTGACTCCTCATGTTACTATTTTCCCTATGGGAACTGAGGAGTTTACTACTCAGTGTGGTTATACCCCTTCTGAGGAAGGAGAGCTCTTCTCTGACTCAGGCTCATCTGATGGGCCAGGGAGTCATGACGATTCTGGCCATGAATGCTGGGCCCAGAGTGACACTGATGATCTGTTGATTAAGGTCTTTGAGGTTCTGGCTATCTCTCTCCCTGGTGAGGCTCCCAGGCAGAGAGGGAAGCGTTTCCATACAGCAACAGCACGTTTGGAATTCCTGGAGCAGGCACATTTCCAGACTCTTGTGCTCAAGGAATGGGAGTGCCACAGTAAACTGCCAGGGGTCCCAGGGGACTGGGAAAGGAAGTACCCTTTCCCCCCTGAGGTGGTTAATTGTTGGTCATCCCCCCCCCCCCCGTGGTGGATGCCCCGATCATAGGGGTTCCTAACCCCCCCTTTATTGCAGCCCCTGCTTATACTACCCTTCGGGATGCTGAGGACCGGCGCATTGATCTGCTGGCCTCCCACGCCTTTACATGTGCAGGGACTGCGCTGCGCTCGGTCTGTGCCGCGGCTATTACTGCCGTGGCCACTAGAACCCTAATTAGCAAGATTCTTGCTCGTCCCCCCCGATGATCTCCCCTGGGATGTGTTTAATGCACTCTCCAGTTGTGATATGTTTGTAGAATGTATCCTATTAGCGTTGGATGACACCATTAAAATGTGTGCAAGAACTTCTGCCTTTGTGGTGGCTATACGTCGCTTGGTCTGGCTGCGACAGTGGGGTGCTGATGATGCTTCTAAAAAGACTCCTACTGGGCTCCCCTTTAGAGGGCTACGCCTGTTTGGGGCCCGTCTAGACCTGTTTGGTAAGAAGGGTAAGTCACCGCAAAGCAGGCGGCCGTCTCGGCCCCCTCGGGGCAGGGGAACCTGTCCCCCCCCCCCCCCCCCTTACCTTAGTGTTAAACAAGAACCAGGGCTGTCCTTCGCGGGGACTCGCGCAGACTCCAGCCCCGGTAGCAGCAGACAACGCCCTGGCCCCTCCGGTGGGGCTAAGCCTAAATCTTCCACCAAGCCCCCTCAAGCATGATGGGGCGCCCTCGCCCGTCTGGGTGAGGGGATGGCTGCGGCACTTTGCTCTTGTCAGGAGGCATCACGCCTCATACTGGTGGATTCAGGAGGTAGTGTCCTACGAATGCATAGAGTTTGCTGCGCGGCCTCCCCCAAGATTATCAGGTCCTGGGTACTCCTGGTCCCTGCCTCTGTTCAGGTACTGGTGCAGGCCATGCAAGGCCTGCAGGGTCTGAGGGGTCACTTGCAGATTGCCCTTAACAGGCAGAGGCAGGGGCCACTGTACCAACCTTTCCACAGCCCCCCAAAAGGATGGGTCAGTCTGGCCATTCTGGATTCACAGGTTCCCAGCAATTCTCCAATTACAGGCAGTTTCTGCATGGAAACTCTGAGATGGGCCATCAGCGCCTTGCACCAAGGGGGCTTCTTGCCGTCTGTGGAGCTCTAAGATGCTTATGTTCTCATCCCTGTGCCTTCAGGACACCGAGGCTCTCCAGGTTCGTGTTGGAAGTCCAACACTGCTAATTTGTGGCCTTGTTATCTGGCCTCTCTTCAGCTCCCAGAGTGCTCACCCAGGTGCTGACGGGGGTGATGTCTCTGATGAGACTAAGGGGCATCCGCGCGATGACCTACATGGACGTCCTTTTTCACTTCCCAGTCTCTACGTCAGGCTAAGTTGGATACCCGGCTGGTGGTGTCCATTGGGAGTCATTTGAAGGGGTGATCAATCACCCCAAGTCCTCATTGTCCCCTTAATTGGTAACTCCATTCCTAGGAATGAATCTGGATTCGTTTCACACGAGAATCTTCCTTTCTCAGCAATAAAGTGGACAATCTGGTTGCATGGGCTCAGTCCCTCATTGCTGTCCCGGTCCCTTCACCAGGCAGGGATGCAGCTGGTGGGCCCGTTGGTGGCTTGCTCAGAAGATGCCCCTTATGTTCAGTTCCCCCTGGGCCCTTCTGCTACTTCTATTGTTAATACAGGACAGGGATCCAGCATCCCTGGAGCAGGGTCTGTGTGCCTTCCCACCTGGTAAGGAGGTCCCTCTTGGAGTGGATGAACTCAAGGAACCTGTCTGGGGGCAGTTCCTTCTTGCCCCTTCCTGGAAACGGTCACCATGGATGCCAATCTATCAGGTTGAAAGGGGGGGTTTTCTTCTGAAACTCCCTGCGGTTCTGGGGGAGGTGGGGCCTTTAGAAGGTCCATACACCTATCAATGTTAGAAACAGTGAGCTTTTTCAGTTGGTTCTATCTCGCTTGACTACTCCTCTTCTGGGCCTGCCTGTTTGGGGGCCCTCAGTCTGTCTGACGACAGTGTCCTACATTAGTCATTTGGGAGGGGCCTGGAGCAAGAGGACCCTCCAGGAAGTGTCTATGATCCTAATCTGGGTGGAGACAATGTTCCCTGCGTATCGGTGATATTCGCTCCGGTGGGGGTCCCCCTGCGACAGGATGTGCTAATCCCTGTGTCACTATGGGGTTCAACCAGTTGTGGATCTGTTTGTGTCCCATCGCTATCACAAGCGCTCGGCCCTTGTTTCCCTGTCCCAGGATCCTCTGGCCATTGTCCGGATGCCCTAGTAACGTCATGGCTGGACGTTCTGTTCTGTATGTCTTTTTTCCATTCCCCTGCTAGGCAGGGTTCTGCGCAAGATTGCTCTGGAAGGAGGACCAGTGATTCTGGTGGCCCCCGGGTGCCCTAGTAGAGTGTGGTTTGCAGACGTGGTACCGAGGGCAGTAGTTTCTGTACGTTCTGCCAGGAGTGCCAGCTCCGCTCACTCAGGGCCCCTTTACGTCACCCAATCTACAGACTCTGGCCTAGACGGCCTGACTGCTGAAACATCCATCTTGGTGGAGACAGGCTTATCTGTCTTGGTGATTGAGACTATGGGAAGTCTAGGAGCAAGCTTCTTCTTCTTCTTCCATCTATTATAGGGTATGGCATACCCATATTGATTGGTGTGAGTCTAGGTCTCTTCCCTGTTGGGCGTTCTCGGTTCCCAGGGTTCTAGAGTTATTACAGCATGAGTGGGAGTTGGTTCTCCAACTCAGTACTCTGAAGGGTCAGGTTCTGCCCTGGCCGCATCACTTTAGAAGTCTTTTGTTCAGTTTTTTCCTTGGTCAAGACTTCCTTCTGGAGGTATTCATGTGCGTTCCCCATGTAATCCTATGGTCCCCGTTGAGGATTGTATTTGATCTGTCTGCCTTGCGGGGTTTTTTCCCTTGGTCCTATTCAGGATGCTGTCCGGCTGCTCTTACTCTCAAGGCTGTCCTTCTGGTGGCCGTTACTTCGGTCAGTCACATGTCTGGCGGGTGGCTCTGTCTATCTAGCCCCCATTCTTGAGATACACCAGGATGGGTGGTGTTCCGCCTGAAGCCGGACTTTCTGCCTAAGGTGGTGTCTTATGTTCATTTTTTAAAGATATTGTTCTTCCTTCCTAGCAACCCTGTGGAAAGGGTTCTGCATTCCTTGAACAGGTGTTGGAAATTTTTCTCCTTGGTAGTCACTGTGTCCTTTAGGAGAACTGATGTTCCTTTGGGCCTACGGCCACTCCATCCTGAATGTGCCCGATCTTGTCTGCTTTCGGGAGTTAGGCGGCTTCGGCCGTGGTCATTACTTGGATGGGATGTTTCCTTCTGGTCCTAGGAAAGGGTTTTTGGCTTCTGCCAAGTCTACTGTTAGCGATTGGATTCGTCAGTCTGTTACTCAGGCCTATTCTTCCAAGGGGAAGAATCTTCCTTTTCGCTTTACTTCTTATTTTACGTGCTTTTGGTGCCTCTTGGGCTTTGCAGCACCAGGCTTCGGTTGAACTGGTTTGTTAGGCCGCTACTTGGCCTTCTGTTCACACCCTTTTCAAAGTTTTGCAAGGTTGATGTTAGGGCCTCAGCTCATGCTGTCTTGGCCGCTTGGTTATACAGGTGCCAGTGGTTTTAAACTGTCGGCTGTTGTCTTTTTTGTTGGGGATCCCACCCTACCTTATGGACACTGCTATTGGATGTCCCAAGTGTAAGTACTATATTTGGAGCAGGACGTACTGTATACTAAGAATAATACAATTCTGTGAAATGCTCACCTTTAGAATTGATATCTGTATACAGTACGTCCTGCTCCACCCCATCCTGGTTTTTGCATTATTCTGG
This sequence comes from Gastrophryne carolinensis, assembly GCA_027917425.1. Lineage (NCBI taxonomy): Eukaryota > Metazoa > Chordata > Amphibia > Anura > Microhylidae > Gastrophryne > Gastrophryne carolinensis. The sequence goes on from CM051237.1 coordinate 223,309,048, forward strand.
ATCCCCTGTATGGTGATTGTTACCATTGTTATAGTTACCAGTTTCGGTGGTTAATTCTCCCGGCTTCTTATTCACTGCTTTTCAATGCTGCGGATTTGTGGGAGGTCCCCGGGTATTTGAGGGGCCGGGAGGAGCCTGTTTTGCATGTCTCATCAGTGCAGCGCCATCTGGCGGAGGATAACCCAAGTGTAAGTACTATATCTGGAGCAGGACGTACTGTATACAAATAATATCAATTCTACAGGTGAGTATTTCACAGAATTGTATTTTAGCTGACCTGATCTGTATGAGGGTTGCATGAGAAAAAATGTAGATGGTGATTTAAAAGGCTGATTCAGAGTTTTTTTTTTTTCTCAGGTTTTTTTTGTGATAGAAAATGTTTATCTTGATTTATTTTTCATCGGTGCAGTACAACATTGTTTTTAGCTGTGCAAATGTTTTAAAATGTGCACAGCTAAAGGCGATGCTGAATTGCACTCAGAAAAAAGAGATAAAAATAATTTTCTTACAGAAAACGTGAGAAAAAATTCTCATGGTGCTGAATCAGCCATTTAGTGTTACATCTGAGAGAGAAAGTTGATTTGACAGAAAATCTTGGGGATGATTCAGAGGCATGTGAAAATGTACACCTGGTATAGACAATGAAAATGAATGGCAGTTTTCTCTCCTAAAAAAGGAGTTCTCACCTGTCTCTGAATCAATCCCAATATATATAACTATAAATTAAATCTTCTGAGAACTGGTGGGCAAATATCTCAATCGATAGGCCATTTGGCCATTTCCAGCACCACCCATGCCTGGTATTTATATCATCGTCATCGTCGTGTAAGCTGTGCTCTATCTGAGCCTTTGTGACGCCCAAGCATGTGAAATGTAGCATGTGCTAAGATGATGGGGTGATTTCCATACTAGCATTCCTGGTGGCTTCATTGAGCTCTCGGGTCACGGCATCTGTTAGCAGCCAACTGAAAGCGCAATGAATATGCAAACCGAATATCATGGGGATGTGATTTATTTTACGCTAATATCACTATTTGAGTTTCTTTTCGAGATTTGCCTAGTGATCAGTGGACGTGATTGTTTAAGGGAGAGATTTGATTTCTGTATTTTTAATTCCCAAAGTTAGGATGGTCCACCCCAACTCCATGTTGTGGTGGACCAGACACTGCAGCTGGTGTACCTCCTTTTGCATGAGCGTGTAGGTATCGGTGTGCCCTGTGGCTTTTATTCCCTAAGCCCACAAGACCTGCTGTTTGAAGAAACTACCTAAACTGCGCGACATATGTGGCAACGTTTTTGGGCTGAGGCTACCTCCGTGTCCAAACACTCCAGGACTGGGCAGCTCCGGCAATAACTAGAAGATCCGCTTACATTACCGATGCTCCCACATAACCAATTGTCCTCACGCAGCCCAAGTTTGTGAGTTTGTGAGTTCATAAGCTGTGCTTCTTGGTTCTTGCTGGTCCGGGTGCATGGCCTTTGTACAGATGGCTCCCACTAAAATCAATAGGCCCCTCAAACTCCAGGAACTTGCGTGTACGGAGGCTCCTATTGTTTTGAATGGGGGAGTCTGTACCCAGGCCGTGCCCACCTGCCAGCTAAACAATATACTAATATTTTAAGGAGCGCTTCTGCAAAAAGTTGGTCCAATAATGAAAATCCTAGATTGCAAGGGAAGGGGACATCTTTACAGCTTGCTTTGAAAAGTCCAACCAAGTTAGTTTTTTTCTTTCCTTGTAATGAAGTGCAATCAGGAATGACATTGCTTTTATGGGGGAGGACTGCTCCACTCTAACTGCCTGTAGCATGAACCTGCATGTGCTGGAAAACTGCTGTTATGGTAGCTTTCTCTATGTCTTTACTTTTGCTCGTTACACTGCTTATGCCTATTGCGCTTATTCTGACATATGTAGATGATTTTATCCATTATGAAATTCTTTGGGCAGGTGTTAAAGTGGGCAAAGAGGACCAAAACCAATTTGACTGGCCCTAGGCTATAAGCCTGTCCTGAGAAGCCCGCATTTAGAATCCCCCTGGGTTTGTCTGTATTCTCACCTGGATCCCACAGTGCAAGCTCTGGTGGCATCCCTGCTCTGCACAATTTCTGCAAACCCAGACTTGAATCTCTGGTAGGGTTGAACAGGCCAGAGGGAGTGGGGGTGCTGCGGAATGTGGCTAAGCTTAGCCGCAACGATGTAAGCAAGGATGGAGGGGAGTATACAAGAACACTGTGGGTGGCAAACCTTTTGCCACCCAGTAAAGAATAAAAAAACTTGGTAGAATTTTTTTGGGTTGGGGTGTGAAACATATCAGACGATGTGATAGAAAGCCTTTAATGTGATTGCATACATGGGAGCATACGAAATTACAACAGGGCCGGTCCGCATACAGTATGGGACAAAGAAACACTATAGTCTGTATATATAGCCCAGTGATAAAAAAAATCCATATACTGTAAATATGCTGGATAGGGGGAGGCGGCAAGCTCTGTCCACTCAAACCCTGGATTTGATTCCTACAGGATGTTTTTTCAGTTTGGGTGTATAAATGACCCCCCCTCTCATTAGCTGGCGTGTTTATTTGGATTTTTAATATTATACAATTTTGTGATACAGCTCCTTTAAAGAAAAATAAAACTCTAGGATTTTGACTATCCCAGGTTTTGTTCTGTGCTTTGCTGTGTAAAACCCCATATCGGAAGTAACCGCTTATCTTTTCTCGGTTCCACAGCACATTCTCTGACTCTGGTCCAATCTGAGCCATTTGCAGTGCCTATGTCATTCGGCAAATGTCTCCATCTGCAATAGGGGCACATGTGGACGCACCCCCAGCAGCATGTCCCAGTCCATCTGAATGGCTGGGGCGAGAGAGCATGCACAGTATGAAGATGCACGAGATGCACCCACTCTCGCTCCCCATTGCAAATAGTCAGAGCCGATTGCTGAATGACATAGGCACAACAAACTGCTCTGATCGGACGAGAGCATGCACGATTGGCCTGGGAAGAGATAAGCTATTACTGCCAATCTGAGGAGTTTCACACAGTGGGGCAACCTGATTTGGGGGATGACCAGCACAGGGTTCCAGGGTCGTCTGCTTTAATGGTATGACTTATCACAGCTGAGCCATTTACTAAGTGATCTCAATAGTATGTTAAAGCAGACCTAAGATCTGTAGTCTGCGTCTACACCCCTCCCCTGCTATTTTATTTCTATTCAAGAAAGGTTCTAGAAAGTAATTGGGGATCATTTCAGTGTCTATTGTGATTCATGTTGTTTGTAATGACTAAAATGCCTGGCCTCTGATATGTCCCCTGGTGTAGGTCATGGCTAGGCGCACCCTACTATGTTTACCATATGTAATGAACTTATTAGGCAGGCTTGTAATCATATATGCTTTTTCTCTTCTCTCCAGTAACTAGTATATCTGGCATTTACATCTACAATCAAAATGAGTGATGTTCAGGCCACAGTGGAATTCTCAGTGGAGCTCCAGAAATTCTACAATGTGGACTTATTTCAAAGGGGGTAGGTTTTTTACTTTTCTTTTTTAATTCTCCGACTTTGCTTCCTTGTTGTTGTTCAGTATTTTGATTCCATCTGGCTGCCACTCAGAAGTTCTTTTTTGTGTATTGAAGTATAACATGGCATATCTCCAGAGCAATATACTGCCACATGATTGCATTTAAGGTGTGAATCCGTAACGCACCAAGTTCATTTTTCTCACCACGCCCAATGCTTAATGGCATTAAAATTATTACTAAAACTAAAGCAAAATATCTTAAAATTTAAAAACTGATTTTTCATCCGTAGGCATGCTTTTTTTCTTTATATGTGAGGTTGGACACTATGGATCATCTGTGGGGCCTATGTATTCCCCAGTGCGGAAGTGCCAGTCCTCTTAGATATAGTGCCTACATTAGGCAGATGTACTTTTTCCATGATAAAATGTTTTTCTATTTATACTTAAATCTCTGAAGTCTTATAACTGAGAGAGGTGTTTCTGCAGCAGACCTGTGGTGAGATTAAATTCTATGCACACAATGTGGTATGATGGAACATTAGAGGGGGGCAGAGTGAAGTTTAAGCGCCCTGGAGGCCAAAGGATTTATAGGGGCCTGTTACATATTATTTAAATTGGATCAAAACCCTTTTTTGACCCACGCCCGATGCTGCTGGCTAGGTGGTGGCTTGGTTTTCAAATAAAGTTGGCTTGGTTGCTGATTTTTCATTCGCTTTAATTGCACCCGGTTACTTAAAGCAGACCAACAGTCAAAAATGACTTCAACCAGACCAACACAACAAACAGTGCTCATATGCATCCCTCCCCAGGGCAATTTAGATTGCTGCAAATAAAGAATTGACCTTTTTCTAACACTTGCTGTGGTAAATTTTAAAAACAAGATTGCAGTTAATGGACCTACAGGCCACCTGCAAACAGGAAGTGCTGCTGGGTTTCTTGTTACTGTGCATTGTCAGTTATGTCAGCTGAATCCAGGCAGCAAAATGGCTGCTACCTTTCTTTTCCAATTGTGCCTGGCTGTTGGTCTGCTTTAAGCTACCTGTAGCTTGGTCCACTGTTGGGGAACCTGCAGGTGGCACCATTGGGTAGGAGTTGTTCCTTGTTTCGCTCTGTCGCCATGCTTTGCCAAGCAACAGTGTCACACTACCTTTGTTCACCAGGGCACTTAGGATCTTCCCATCACAACAGTACCTTGGTCCCAAACGTATGGAAGACAGGTGTCGCTGAATACATTTCTTTAGGGGTTGTGTTGTTTCCCCCAAATATGTCTTTGGGCACTGACACTGAATGACATATATGACCCCCCTAGTAGTATAATTCATGTATTGTTTAATCTTATATTCACTGCTTGTCAACTCACTACCAAAACTCATAGAAGGGGTCATAAAGTCACAAATACTACATGAGCCACAGGGAAAGCTGCCCACATGAAGAGATTCCCTCACACTTATGGTTGGTGAGGGTGCTTGATGAAACTCTGAGAAGTATGGATATCACAGGAATTATGATCTACTGTGACTAGGTGGTTTTATTTTCTAACCTACTAATAGGTTGACATATAGCCTAACGTGAGGGCTGGATCCCCCAGCAAACTTCTCCTGCCATTGTGTTCTTCCAGGTCTGTAAGTACGCATGGGGCAGAAAGAAGGGAGGGTGGCCTAATTGGCATTATGTACAAGTGGGGGATTTGGGCAGCTGAGATTGTGGTCCCTATGTACTGTCTGTTATCTATTGCCGTGTTGAGGGGACCGAGGCTCATACGCAGTTGGTGTTGGTTAAAAACATTCCTGTATCTGAAATCTGGTCTGTGTGAGCATGGTGTGATTCCTCCATACACTTTCACCAAGTCTAGCTTCAGCCTTAAATCTACCAGCTCTCCCTTCCGGAAACCATTTCTGCCAACGTTGTAAATCTTTGGTTAACAATGAGCCCTTTCGCCCTTGCTGCCATCAAGGCCTAGATTACATCTCAGGATTCTGAATCTAATATACCATCCCTAGTGATACCATGCTCTATTAATCACTTAATGGGCTTTGTTCCTGATTCCCTTTCAAATATTTGGGTGTTCTTGGTGGGGGTGGGGGGGATTGATACACCTCAGCAGCCAGCTGATAGTGGCTTCAATAATCTTTTTTAAGCATCTTTAGCTGTTCCACCAGTGCATCCAACGGATGGAGCTTACTGATTTCTTAGGTTCTCTTCATTGAGACGTCTATAGAGAAAATCATAGACTCTGCAGAAGCCTGCTTGATAAAACCCGGTTGTTGTTTTGGGAGCTGGGCTTGGCTATTGTTAGCTTATACTCACCTTTGACTCAAGCTTACTCTTGACATGCAACCTCCTAGAAAATAATGGGGGGCCTTAAATTACACCAAAACCCAGGATTTTGACTTTGGTTCTTGCCCCAGGGTTACCCCGATCGGGGATTCCCCGCTGTGTGAAACCCCCCCAGATCGGCTGACGTCACTCACCCCTCCCCGGTCCTACGGCGCATGCTCAGTCTCTTGTCTAGTCAGCACGCTCAGATACGCTCTTGCCCCCTTTTCCAGGAGCTCATCTAAGGCGAATGGAGCCGAACACACTGGCAGCCACATCCCCGCTACCCTTTAACAGGGAGCATGCCCACGCCGGCCATTCACAAATGCCTAAAGGGATAGCAGCCGTTGTTCTTGCTGTTGGACCGGGAAAGAAGGTGAGTTTCCGGGCCACCTCAAGGGTTTTACACAGCGGGGCATCCTGAATCTGGATGCCCCGGGGGGGGGGAGGCGAGTATGCCTGCCCTGGAGTCTCATAGACTCCAGGATGGGTTTTTTGACCCACTTTAATTAGAGAGGGCCTATAATTAAAATGTTGCTGTTATGACACATCCTGCTAAGTAGCAGAAATCTGTTTCGATCTATAGTTGCTACTGTCAAACTAATGTATGTTATGTTTTGTGTTGCTATTATTGTCATTACTGTTGCCACATATGTCAGGCTAAATTGTTAACAGTGTCTGTAAAATAGAGTAATTAATACATTCTTAGTTCCCTGAACAGTAAATGTTAGGGTGCATTTTATACATGTCCGTTTGGGGAAGAAAAATATGTTACTTTTGTTGTGGTTTTTTCACTTTTTGGGTCTGGAAAGTCTTCAGAGAAACATGAACAGCGTAGGATGTTGCTCATTTGTTTTTAAATCAATACAAGTTCCTTATTCAAGTGCAAAATAAAACCGCAATTTCCTAGGATGGCTGCAGGGGAACTGAGTAGAGGAACTGCAAATAGAAACCCCTGCTGGCAGCTAATCCACCGTTTTGGAAATGTTCTGTGAGGATTGCAGAGTAGACTGTAGTGTGGGTGTTTATATACTTTCATAATATTTTTGGCCATCCTGTGTAACTGTGGAACTAAAATCTTCAAGAATTGTGGTCAGCATGTAAACTAATCTTTGATGCAACAGCATGGGGGTTGCACAGTAGCAATACAATGCTTTGATTTATATTCTAATTTTCTATTATTTATAGGGGCCTCCGACTAGAGCAACCTGGGAAATTGCCAGGAATCCAGGCTATGGACTTGCCTACAGCACAACTAGACAGGGAAATAAAGCTGCTAGAGGATCCTGCTTCACTCTAACCCTATGGGGTCGATTAAGAGCCAGGTGAGAAAACTGCCATTCACGTTCATTCTCTACTTTGGGACTGTTTCAACACCAAGTGAAAATGTACACTCGATTGTTGAAGGTAGATAATGAAAGTCAATGGCAGCTTTCTCTCCTAAAAACAGTGAGTTTTCTCACCTGGCTCTGAATCTGTGTTAAAGCTGCTAAAGGATCCTGTTGCACTCCATTTTTTGTCAAGTTGTCCATCTGGGGACACTAAGCAATAGATCACTAGAGCTAAAGCTGTAGGCAGAACCATAGCCTGGCTTCCTGGTAATTTCCCAGGTTGCTCTAGTCGGAGGCTGGTGTTTTCTCAGGCCTATTCTGCCAATGGTAGGGAACCTACTTTTTGTGTGACAGTTCACTCTACTAGAACTGTGAGTGTGTCCTCTGCCTAGGAGTGTAAGGCAGCCACCTGGCCAACTTTCCCTACTTTCACTTCTTTATACAAGGTGGCCGTGTGAGCATCCATGGATGCAGTGTTCGGGAATACTACAGGACTACTGGAGGAGTTATAGCTTTAGCGGTAGTTCCTGCCCATTGGCTGAAAGTAACACATACAGTGATCAGTGTTTCTGAATAGACCTCTTAAGGGAAAACTGTATTCTAAGTATACAGTACGTTCTGCTCCAGATATAATACTTACAATTGGGCTATCCCCCGCCAGAGGGCGCTGTGCACTGCAGACATGCAAAAACAGGCTCCTCCCGGCCCTTCATATACCCAGGGACCTCCCACAAATCCCCAGATTTCTCTGCATTGCTGACTGCAAAGACATGAAGTATCACTCTCTCGCAGGTGCGCGGGGCTATTACAGCCTGCAGCCCTGTTGGACTATTCCCACCCGTCCTCCTTGTGATGTGCCTCCCAGCCTGGGCTGCGCTGGTCGGGTGAAGGTAGGCAGCACCATGTGTGCTTAACGGAGCCATGCTCCACCGCAGTGCCCCACCATAGGGTAGGCGGTTTAGGCTGATGGTGAGCCTCATAGTGGATGTCCCTCCCGCATTCTTGTCCCATGCCCCGTGTAGAGGTGGACCCTGTGTAAAGGGTCGCCGTCCTCCCTCGTTTCCCCCCATATTCGGGGGAAAAGAAGGGGGGGGGTGTGTGTGTGTCCGTTGGCGGTCTCAGTGTACAGTATTGTCACACTTATGGCCGTGCTTTTGCCCCTGACCGGCAACTGGGTGTCAGAGCCGCGCTGCTTTTCTAGTTTGGCCCTCTCAATTTAACATGCAATAGTGTACTGCACGCCCTGCGTTATTATACTACATCTTGGGCAGGAAACTAATTTGTGCACGCCTACGGGTGTCAGAATGGTTTCGGTGTATTTAGACTTCACGAGTATCCACTAGCAGATGCCCTTACTGGCACACTCTATGCTTAGCTTGCCGAGGCTTTAAACGGCTGCTTCAGAGCTTCGCGCTCTTTGAGGGAGGTGGGGACCCGGCGTGGCGCGCTCCGCGTCATGCCCAGTTTAGACCCGCCCTCCGAGGTTCGGTCGGCGCCATTTTGTTTATCCGCGCGCGTGTTGGCGGTCCTTCTCCTCCCCAGGTCGGTGAGTGCCCTCGCGGGCGTTTTCATTATTAGTATTCTTTCTGTGGCGCATGGCCCTGACACCCCTTATTCCCCTTCTGTCTTTCAGACCTCTCCCGGCCTAACGTATATTGTAGCAGGCTTACAAATTCTCCCACATTCCTAGCGGGTCTTTGGGACATCCAGGGTTGCTATGGCGTAAATCCCTACTGGTATATTACATTAACAATCACCATATGGAGGCATCTCTGAATTATGTGACCGGGGGTCCCTCCGGGACAAGACCGGCTGTGTACAGCGTGTGGACTGCCCCACGCTGATGCGGACAGAGCACGGGTCTGCGGACCATGTGCTGAACAAGCACTGGCCCTGCAATCAGGGTTGCCAGTGGCTGCGCCTCATTTCAATACACCTCTCTCCCCGTGCTTAAATCTCACTCCTGATGAGTCGCACTCGAGCGGGAATGAACAGCAAGTTGTGCCGCGCAGACTGCCTACGGCCGAGCAGGTGATTTTGAGGTTGGCTGAACGCTTGGGCCCTGGTAAGAAGCGGTCCCTGACTCCTCCGGTTTCTCCCATTCCTTCTGAATCTGAAGAATTCACTTCTGAGCAGGGTTTTGCTCTTTATGATGAAGGTCAGCTATTCTCTGACTCGGGCTCATCGGACGAGGGGCTGAGGAGTCAGGATGATTCGGGCCCCGGTTCTTGGGGCCTGTGTGACACCGACGAATTACTGATAAAGATCTTCGAGGTCTTGTCTATCTCTCTCCCTGGTGAGGCTTCCAGGCCCAGAAGGGAGAGTTTCCATACAGCGCCGCCGCGTTTGGAATTTCTGGAGCAGGATCACTTCCAGGCTTGTACTCAAAGAATGGCAATGCCCTAGTAAACTTCCAGGGGTTCCAGGGGACTGGGATTGGAAATACCCCTTTCCCCCTGATGTGGTTAACTGCTGGTCATCACCCCCTTTATTGCGGCCCCTTCTTATCGTACCCTTCGGGTTGCTGAGGACCGGCGCATTGATAGGCTGGCTTCCCACACCTTTTCTTGTGCAGGGACGACTCCCGTGGGTCTGTCCCGCGGCCATCGCTGCAGTGGCCGCCAGGACCCTCATCAGAAAGCTGATTGATCATCAACCTGAGGATCTCCCCTGGGAGGTGTTTAATGCACTCTCCAGTTGTGATGTATTCGTAAGATTTATCCTTTTGGCGCTGGATGACACCATCAGCATGTGTGCTAGAACTTCCGCCCTTGCTGTAGCTATACGCCGCCTGGTCTGGCTGCGACAGTGGGGTGTTGACGATGCTACGAAAAAGATTCTTACTGGGCTTCCCTTTAGAGGGCGACGCCTATTCGGGGCCCGTCTGGACCTGTTTGGAAAAAAGGGCAAAACACCCCTTTACAGAAGGCGGTCTCTGCCTTCTCGAGGCAGGGGCAACCCTCCTCCCCCCTATGTTAGCGTCAAACCCGAACCAGTGGTGTCCTTCCAGCTTTTTGGTATAGATTCCTGCCCCAGGAGTGGCAGACAACGCCCTGGTCCCTCCGGCAGGACTAAGTCCAAGCCTGTTACCAAAAGCCCCCCAAGCATGATGGGGCGCCCTAGCCCGCTCGGGCAAGGGGATGGCCACAGCACCTTGCCTCTATCAGGAGGCGGCATGCCTCGTTCTGATGGTGTCAGGAGGAAGTTTCCTCTGGATGCAGGATAGTGTCTGCTGGGCGGCCCCTTCCCAAGATATTCAGGATGCTTCTGGTCCCTGCCTCTCTTCTTGTGTTGGCGCAGGCCACGCGCGATCTGCGAGGTCTGGGGTCACCTGCTGGTTGCCCTTAACAGACAGAGGCAGGGGCCTCTACACTAACCTTTCCACATTCCTCCAATTGGTTGAGACACTCTGTCCATTATGGCCTTCCATAGGTGAGGCAATTTACATTCACAGGCAGTTTTACTGCATGGTTTCTCTGAGTTGGGCCGCCAGTGCCCTGTGTCCAGGGACCTCTTGCTGTCGGTAGGGACCTAAGATACTTATTTCATTGCCATTGTGCCTTCCGAGCACCAAGGACCTTACAGGTTAGTGTTGGCGCTCAAACACTGCTATCTCCATTCCTAGGGTTGAACTTGGATTCCATTCATACGGGAACCTGCTTCCTTGACTATAACTGGACAAGATGTTTGCAGGGGCTCGGTCCCTCTTGCTGTTCTCGTCTCTTCACCAGGCTGGATTGCAGCTGGCGCGCCTGTTGGTGGCTGTTCAAAGGTTGTCCCCTATGCTCAGAACCCAGGGTTATATAGTTATCACAGCATGGGTTGGAGTTGGCTCTCCTACTTGGTGCCCTGGTGGTTCAGGCTCTGTCCTATCTGTTTTCTGCAGAAGTCTTACTCAGTTCCTTGCCTGGGTTGACCTTCTTTCAGGGATTGCTCAGTGTCATCCCCCACGTAGTTCTAGGGTCCCTGTTGGGATTGATTTCTATTCGATTTGCCTTGTGGGGTGTTCCCCTTGGCTCTATTCCGGATGCTGTCTGACGGTTCTTATCCATGAGGTTGCCCTTCTGGGACTGTTACCTCAGTCGGCCGTGCGCCCGAGCGGGCGGATCTGTTTAGCTAGCCCTCGTTTTCTTACTGTATCTTCACCGTGATGTGGTGGCGTGCCTAAGGTGGTGTCTCAGGCTCAGGTATTAAGACATTATCCTTCTTCTGGGATTATTCCTTGTAATGATGAGGCACGGGAATCTATTTTCCCTCAATAGGTGCTTGAATTTTTTTCCTGGATTGTCTCCTGTCCCTTAGGGGACTGATGTTCCTCGGGGTTGTGGGCACTTATATCTGGATGTGCCTGATTTCGTCTGCCTCTAGGGGTTAGGCGGCCTTGGGCCTGGCCTTTACCTGTATAAGATGTCTCTTCTGGTCCTGGGGAAGGCTTGGATTCTTCCTGGGCTACTTTAGTTTTTGCTTTTGTTAGGCCTATTCCTTAAGGGGATGAGTTCTTCTCACTCTATTCTGATTACGCTTGTGTCTTGGTATCTTTGGGCCTTTCAGCACCAGGTATTGTTGAACAGGTTTGCTTGAACGCTACTTGTTTTCTTGTTGGTACCCTTCTAGGGTTGTTTTGATGTTGAAGTTAGATATACTATCCACAATATAAGGAAGTGGAAGCACACCAATTTATGCTCAAAAAAGATTTAATATACACACGTCACAAAAAAATATATAAAGAGTATTTACACGGCTATATGCATAATCCATATGATGACAGGAGATGAGTTTAGATTTTATCCCAGAATTTACATATATACATTTATACAGAAAAGGATACTGGTCCCAATGTATAGCTTCAGGGGAGGCTGTATGTATCAAGACTCTGCATAATATATAAATATATATAGAGATTAACTGTAACAATAACCAGTAAAGACTATGCAAATGGTAAAAGATTACCTTGTAATGAAAAAATGAGTCTGGTGTAAATGCAGCAATCCCCAATGCAATCACATACACAATGTAATACCTGGGTTATTATTAAGGTAATTAATCCAAAATATACACAAATGGATATAATCTCATGAATCTGTATCAGCAATATTTAACTGTCATCATATTACAGACCAAATGATAATACACAGATAGAAGTTGTAATCATGACGCCTAGTCATAGACATAGAGCAATGCATATACATATGCACACAAGCACACATGTGATGGCAGTAGCACAAGAGATTCAATGCATAAATGAATAGTGATCGCCTATAACGTTACCGACGTTTCACGGCACACGGCCGTTTCATCAGGGCAGCGATACCTCCTACCTGTACCAAGCGCGTCTTTATACTAATAGCTTTCCCCCCGGCCGGCCAGTGTGTGCGCATCACGAGCGGCGCGTTTCCGGTGGCCGCTCGTGACGTCACATCCGGAGTCCGCGTCCCGACCAGCATCTGATTCCAAAATAGCGGAAGTGACGCCATCCCCTAGCGAACAGAGGTGGCGTCACGCAGCTCAATGGAATCCTATGCTGGCGCACAGGGCGCTACCTCCGGGACTTCACTAAAATGGCTGCGCTACTATTTAACTGAATTTATATTGTGAGGCTTTAACAAAACATCATGTAGTGAAGTGATTTGCTGGGGAATTCTTAGAAACTTCGTTCTGGGGAAAGCACTTTATTCTTGGTCTGCAAGGAAAAATTAAAATAGATTAAAAACAATGAAAATAGGCGATCCATTTATAGAAATGACACAGATGAAATCTCACAATGAACCACATCTCATGAACCAATTCTAACAGATGGCCTCAGTGGAACCCTATAGTACATTAAATTTAAAGGGGCACACCTCCCATTTCACCCATATATCCAAAATGAAATATATTAAGATGTCTGATTATCAGTACATAATAGGTCTTTTTTGAAAAAAGACAAGGTGGGACTATTCCCTATTCTCAGGTATAAGACCTGGCCTGCCGTTAGGTTTCCCAGTTCTGCTCTAGTCGGAAAAGTATGTCAGATGAGTTATTTTCCTTTTTGTTGAGTTCTAGAGCTGTTCAAAGCTGTTACTGGAAAGAATCTTGACCTGGTTAAAACCGGACGTGGGAGCAGCACATGTCCTTCCCCCCCCCCCCCCCGTGTCCCCATCTCTTCCAGCTTTGTTTCCCACGGGACTGGACGGATGTTGCACTATGTAAGTGCTTTAAGCAGGCTGGGAACGTCTTACCTCCAAGTTGGCTGCATGACTAGCTGGTGTTAAAGTCCTCTCCACTTGATCCAGCAGTTGCCGGGTTTATCACTTCTGAAGGGCCGCTCCCTCCCACTGCTCGCTGCTCGCCGCCCAACTCGTATCGTTGCAGCCATCTCTCCTGGCTAATCTGCAGGCCTCCCCGGAAACTCTCCAGCCTGAGGCGGTTTCCCACCCCTGCATTTAACTTCCTGGGTGAGTGCCAGCTGCCCTAGGTGGACCTCCGTCAAGGTACAAGTAGGGCCGCAGTGGGGCACCTTTTACTTTTTTTATAAAAAGAAAATATTTTTTTTCCTTGTCCTTCAGGAAGGCCACTTAAGAAAAGTCTACTGTAGAGGAAACACAAAACTGGGGCAAGTGTAAAAGCTCCTCACCTTCCTCCCAGTCCTCAGTATTTTGTGTTTCCCCTCCAGGAAACAGCTGAGACCATGACTTTACCATCTTTTATTTTATTTTCAACCCTAGTAGTTCCTGGGGTGATATTGTTAAACCCTGGGCTTTACCTCCACAGGATGGTCTTCCTGCCGCCCTAGGGCTCCACTGCATCTCTTTTCCACCCTCTGACGGAGGCAGCAGTGGACGTTCCGGTGGTGAGCAGGAATCTGTGGGTCCGCTCAGGTTGCAGTGGCCAGATGGCAGCAGAAAGAAAGCGCGACCCGGGCTGGCGAACTTTCTAATCCACGTTTGCAGCAGCAGGAGGGTGCACGTGCGCACCCGTGCCGTCACTTCTGGTGCCGCCGCCACTTCCGGGATGAAAGTCATTTCTGGCTGCAAAAAAAGTTTCTTGTAATTCCTGTCCCTGCTGTTTCTGTCCGCAGTTACCAAATTTGAGGTGAACTAAAAATGTTAGGGTATCAGTAGAATGTATGTGGCATCCCATACTTTCTGATGATGTCACCATGTGTGATCTTCGGATAATAGATAACTTGGCCTAGTCTGGGTAGGATGGGGATCAGCGACAGAAGAAGACCCCCAGATGTAGAAGTGTAGTATCCTAATTGTCCATGAGCAGCCTAATATCGGTTACAGCGATGCTATGAATCTATACATGGTCTCAGCAGTGATTTGTTTGCCTTTTCCCATTCACATAGCCTCTCATGACAGATTAGCTTTATCCAATGTCACAGCCTGGAGCTCTTTTCTTCATATTTCTCCTGTTTCTCTCTTTTTATAACCAACAATTGTCTTGACAGATTTGTTTGCCTTTGTTATTTTTATTACAAGTACAAATTATAGCTGTTCCATTTCACAGAAAATTATTTTGTCTGCACATATATACAAAGCGACACGGAAACGTCGAGTAAGTGTCCAATCTACTCACCACATTCTTAATGTAGAGCTGCTATCAGATATAACAAAAAGCCTAAACTAAACAACAAATGTGTTCAATCACAGCAGAGTGGTTTTACCTTTTATGTTTCAGTATTTAGCAAATTAAAGAGGAACAAAACCCTCTTCCCCCAGGGAACGGAACAAAACTCGGGTTTTATTCCACTTTTAAGTCTCAAGATTGAACATTTTCTTGACAAAAAATAAAAAGTTGCCTGACTGCCTTATGCAACTACTGTCAGTATTTAGGGTAATGAGTAGTAATGAGCTTTAGGTTCAGGACCAAGCTAGATCCAGGTCAATTCATCCGGATGTATTTTTTCAATTAAAAAAAGTATGCCCATGGGCTACTAGCCCAGGGCTCAGAGACTGAACAGCCGTCCCCTAGCTGTGCAAGTACACCAGCCCCTATGCCCTTCAGCAGAGGTCCTGGGCACCCCTGGAAAAACACAGAGCCACTGCCGATGGGCTTTTCCGTACCACCAAAGGTGACCTGGTAAGGATAATAGGGAGGCAGGGTATCAACAGGCCACCCGCTGGTGCCAGCAGGTGGCCTGCCGCACCCCCTAACCTTTGAACTGCTATAGGCGTCCCTTGGACCCCAAGAAAAATATTACATTTGACAGTACTAATCCTTCCGCGTCTTCCTTCTTCTCTGCTGCTCTTCCAGGTCAGGAACTCCCTCCTGGTCAGGTAGGCTGGGGCCTTCTGATGTGAACAGAAGCAACCTTAGCAGCCACCCTGCCGGCATCTGTGGTTCAAGAGGACACTGTTTCCTTTTCACTGTTCACAGCTCTCTTCCTGCTCTAGTCCTGCATTCCGGCTACTAAATCTGAATTGCTCACTGTCCCTATATGGACAACTAAGGGAAAACAATATTATAAGGTAACTACAAAGTTTCTTGTAATTTCTGACCCTTCTGTTTCTGTCTGCCGTTACCAAACATCCCTCTAATGAAAAACGTTAAGGTGTCAGTAGAATGTATGTGGCATCCCATACTTTCTGATGATGTCGCCATGTCTGTTCTTACAATAATAGCCTGGGTAGGATGGGGATCAGTGACAGAAGGATAGAGATATTTTAATGTATCTCATTTAAATTGTGAATCCAGCTTTGAAGGACACATTGATCATTTTCATATGTCACTAGGAGTGACCCAATCCACTTATGCCTGATTATTGAAGAACACATCAGGGGAGGTGTCAATGTCTGGGAACACCCACCTAGATCTGACAGTAAGGCAACCCACAGGAGCTTGGCTTCTGAAAAAAAGAATACATTGGATATTGTGTGCATTTTCTTTTAAATTTATAGAAGAAGCTCTCATGTTCTCCTTGCCAGCAGCGTCACTGACTGTTTTCTGTAGAGAGACGGTGGATGACAAGCTGCCTATCACCCTGTGGAGGAACGACTTCAGAAATGACAGCTTGGGATATTTCCATGGATAAAAAAGCAGTCAACTATACACTGAGGTGGACAGATTTCTATACCAGCAACTTCACTGTGAAACAATACATTTTGAAACAAATGCATAAATATTGAGCTTTAAAGTCGCTTGCGGTACTAAAGTCTAAAAGACTTGCCTAGGACATCCATAATGAGGGTATATACAAAGGAGAAACAATGTTTCATAACCAATACCGCGCTAAATAAAAAGTCCAAAAGCTCAACGTGCCAAGACTCCAGTCCAATAGAAAGTCCAGATATGCAAATGGTATTTAAAGGACACAGAGCTAAATTTTCTTAAAGTGGAATATGGCACTCCCAAACTTCATGCACATCTATTATCCTCCACCAGTAACACCAAACTCTTACCAGAACATTGAATAATAAGCGCTTTCAAATAGATAGGATCATTCTTTGGTTTCCATAATGCCACTTGGTGCAAACTCCTTGATCGACTCTAAGATGTAGCAGGATCTAATCAATAAGGGCTTTCAACCAAATCCAACTCATACACCCAGTTCAGAGTGCAGAGAAACATAAATGGAAAAAGAAGGAAAAAATCTAGTGCAACACCGCTGATCCAATTAAAAACAGGTGCTTTAATGTATGACAGAAAACTCACATTATCCAAGTAAAAACAGCGCATATAAAACTCGCAGCGGACAGCTCTCACCGCTCCAGCCGGCCTCTTTATAAGCTTTGCAAAGGTCCAAGGTTGTGTAAATCCAACACAACCTTGGACCTTTGCAAAGCTTATAAAGAAGCTTACAAAGAATGATCCTATCTATTTGAAAGCGCTTATTATTCAATGTTCTGGTAAGAGTTTGGTGTTACTGGTGGAGGATAATAGATGTGCATGAAGTTTGGGAGTGCCATATTCCACTTTAAGAAAATTTAGCTCTGTGTCCTTTAAATACCATAATGAGGGTACCCCACTGTGTGAAACCCCTGAGTAACCTGTAAACTTTCCTTTCCCAGTGGTTCCCTTGGTGCTTCTGCCGTGTTCCAGCCTATCCTATTCAAATCGCTTCCCAGTCTATGGACAGGGAAGCTGGGGATGTTGCCAGCAGGCTGGTCCCATCAGCTGCCACTCTAAAAATGCAAGGTGGGCATGGCCACATTGCCCAAGGTACTGCAGCTGGGCAAGTGGGTTGGTGCAAGACAGTCCCATATGGGTTTTGTGCCACTTTAAGTGTGCATGTGTTTCTGCAGCATTACAGATTGCAGTAGTAGGCTGTGTGAAGTTATCCAGCTTGTTCAATTATTTACAGGATGTTTTCTCATCTGTTGCTACAGGCTTGTGTGTTAAATTATGAAGCAGCTGTTCATTGCCGCTAAAGGTGTGATGATCTTTTTATATTGGACTGGAGGAAGATAACAGTTTTTTCAGATACACATTACTGGACCTGTAGATGTCTGTAGCTTGATGGGACATGTCTGTAGCTTGATGGGTAACCTGAAAGGATGACAGAAGTGCTTGTGTTTGTTAATATCCCCCTGCAAACACCATGCTTGTATGTGGATAAAATTACAAGTTCAGTCGGTTTAATATAAATGTAAAGGCACATTTTTTTAGAAAAAGCTGGACTCTGGGTTGGGATAAAAAGTGGGACCCAAACTACTCTTTCCAAAATTTTCGTGCAGCAGATGTTATGGCAGTGGCCAAAGGCAGCTCCCTTTTCTGGTAATGTGGTATCAGATGTGACCAAGCCACTCTTATCCATAGCAGTAGTTGGAGCCATGCAAATCTCTTTTTGTCTTTTTAATCTATCAAGTGCCAATAGGTCATCTGAGCATGCAGTGCTTGAGTATATCTTGTAATATTTACAAGAACATCACTTTCTACTTGTGGACAGGAGTTTTGGGCTAGTGGTCTTTGTCAGCATGAGGATCCTGGTAAAAGTATAGCCCAATGAGCTGAACTGCTACATTTCTCTATCATTACTAAATACTCTACCTTCCTCTAACTTTTCTGGTTGTTCTGGACACAACAGGATGATATTTTAGACTAGAATCTGAAACTAGCAGCACACATAATACTACACTCTTCTAGACGTTTATGGCATCCTCAGAGGTCCCCAACTTTTCTGTCCTTGAGAGCCACATCCAACCCTAAGAAATGGTTGCGAGTCACATTCAAATCAAAGTCTTTGTGCCTATATACATAGGGTATCTTTAAAGTGTGCGCTAACCCCCCTATCACCTTAGATATAAGCCCCCTGTGCATGGATTTCCTGCTATGTAAAATACTTGCTCCCTATGAGTGAACCCCCAACCCCAAATAAATAAATAAACTGGGTTAAATTAGTGTGGCAGCTTACCAATTTCTTCAGCCTCTGTCTTCAATGTTTGTGGGTAAGCCAACACACATCTCGACCTGCCTAATTCTTCAATCAGCCTCAGAAATCACTCGCCCGCAAACCACAAAGCAGGGGTCCGTGAGCCACATGTGAACCCCAATGCTACAGGTTGAGAATCGGGGATCTAGGTGATCTCTGCAGCATACCTGCTTATAGCTAACTTCTTACCCTCATTGCTCTCCTTGTTTTGCCAAGCACATGTGATTTGTTGGCCAAGTAAATTTATTTTGAAAAAAGGAACTGACCGTATCTTGCAAAGCTATACCAATAGGGGAATGAACCCCATAACAGATAATTTTGGCCTTGCATTTTGATTTTCCCTATATCCAGTCCAGGTCGTCCCATGTCCCAAGACATGTGGGTAGTTCGCCCCTAGGGGGCACCAACTGCAAGATCAAAGATGAAACACCTCCCGGCCCCCTATAAAGGCAGGTGTCCCTCTATCATTCTCCAGTTGATCATCGTGCAGTCTTGGCTGCAGAAGATCGTTTGACACTCTCTCAGTTAATGGCAGCAGAGCGGAGGCACCTAGCCCATCAGCCGCTGCGGGTCCTATTTCCACGGATCCCTTGTGACCCACTCCTGCCTCCCAGCCTCTGGCTGCTACGGGGTCGTGACGGTAGGCTGAACGCCGGGGTCTTTTGGCGTTTGGCAGAGCTAGGGTCTGGGCCGCAGACCCTATGCTAAAGGGTAGCCGGCCACAGGCTTATGGTGAGCCTGGGGGGGGGGGACCACTTGTTTGGCCATTAGTGCATTGTACCTTCCCTGCCCACAAGCTTTATTAGATGTTGTGTGTGTTATTCTTAGTATACAGTACGTCCTGCTCCAGATAAGATTATTTACGTCTGGGTATTACTCCGCCAGATGGCGCTGGACTGCAGAGACAGCGAAATTGGCTCCTCCCGGCCCCTCAAATACCCGGGACCTCCCACAAATCCCCAGATTTTCTCTGCAGTCTGGACTGCGAAGGACAAGAAGATGGCTCTCTCTTCTCGCAGGTGAGGGGGGCTGTTAGCCTGCGGCCCTGTAGGACTATTCCCACCCGTTCCATTGTTAATTAGCCTCCCAGCCTTGGCTGCGTTGGTGCGGGTGATGGTAGGCAGCACCGCTGCCAGGTGCTTAGGAGCGCTGCTCCACTGCAATCCCCCACCAAAGGGTAGGCGGTATAGGCACATGGTGAGCCTTATGGGATGCCCCTCCCGCACTATTGCCCCTTGCCCCTGTCTATCGGTGGGCCCCACGTTAGGTGGCCGCTGCCCTCCCTCGCTCTCCCTTGTCGTTCTTGGGGGGGGGGGTGTGAGTGTGTGTTTTGTACATTCACTTGTTTGTTGGTGTGCTTGGTTGCCTTTAGTTCTGTCACCGCACAGATTTGGTTGCACTGGTTGCCTGTTTGAATTTGCCGCGAGCGGGTGGCGACATTACCTCAGACGCTGCTGCGCCATCATTGGTTTAATTTGTCACGTGTGCGGCTTCGCGCTCTTCGGGGGGAGCGGGACCTGCGGATGGCGCGGTCCGCATCACTGTCTCCGCGGCCCGCCCCTCGAGGTATACTCAACGCCATTTTTTGCTTCTTTGTGCTGCGTGGCTGGTGCCTACCTATCCCGGTCCGTGAGTGCTTTCGCGGGCTGTTTGTATATATCTTTAATGTCATGTATGCATCTGGTCTGGTCTGCCATGCGTTCACCTTTGCTGGTGCCCTCTTTCACCCTGTGTGTGCCTCGGCGATTGTCTCTCTAGCCATCAGAAAGAAGGTGAAACACCTTGTGGATAGAGCTAAGGCTCACAAGCGGGCGGAGGAGTATAAAGAATTCAAGGCCTGCTTGGATTTCATTGGTTTTGTTGCTTCTGCCATGGGGTCCAGCTCGGGGCCAGGATTTCGGCCCTGCTTGTTGCCCTCCGCCGCTCGCTCTGGCTGCGGCAGTGGTCGGCTGACGTGGCTGCCAAGAAGTCACTTACGAGTATCCCCTGTGTGGGGCACAGGCTGTTTGGGGAACAGGCTGTTTGGGTAACGCCTAAACCTTTTGGTTAAGGATGGTAAACTCCTTCAGAGACGGAAGCCTGCTCGGTCCTTTCGGAATCCCTCTGCCTATCGCTCCTTTTGGGGAGGAAGAGGCTCTTCATTTCCAGGTGGCCGCAGAGATACCTGGGGTAGAGGTAGGTCCCGCGGCCGACCTAATCCCTCCTGGGGAACCAAATCTAAGCCCCCTGCCAAGTCTCCTCAGGCATGAGGGGGCGCCCTTACCCTTCTGGGTGGGGGGGCAGCTTCTGCTGTTTGCTCAGATCTGGAGGTGACACGTCTCAGATCGGTGGGTTCAGGAGGTAGTGTCCTCCGGTTACAAGATGGAGCTGGCAGTCAGGCCGCCACAAAGTTTCTTCATTCACGGATATCCTGAAACCCACTAAAGGCACAGGGCTTGAGAATGGCCGTGCAACACCTCCTGCGGTTAGGTGTGATTTGCCCTGTACCTCGGCGGGAACGGGGTCAAGGTTTTTACTCAAACCTGTTCACGGTTCCTAAGAAGGACGGAACGTTAAGACCAATCCTGGACCTGAAGGGTCTCAACAGGTTTGTAAGAGTCAGACATTTCCGCATGGAAACCTTACGGTCGGCAGTGAGATCGCTTCGGCCCGGCGACTTCATGACCATGGTGGACATCAGGGATGCTTATCTGCACATCCGGATTTTCCAGGGGTATCAGAAGTTCCTAAGGTTTGCTCTGGAGAATTGGCATTACCAGTTTGTGGCGCTTCCATTTGGGATTTCCTCAGCCCCCCGCGTCTTCACCCAGGTGCTGGCGGGCATCTTGGCTATCCTGAGGAACCAGGGCATTCGGGTGCTGCCCTATCTGGATGATTGGCTGGGTAATCAATTACCCAATGTCATTTATCACTCCCTCAACAGTGAGATCCTTCCTGGGAATGACGATAGACACCACTGAGGTCAAGTTCTTTCTGCCACAGCAGAAGGTTTTGGGTCTCCAGACGCAGGTGCAGGCATTGCTGTCTTGTCAGCGGCCATCAATTCATCTGGGGATTGGTGGGCCTAATGGTGTCATGTTTCGAGGCAGTGCCCTTCGCCCAGTTTCACATGAGACCTCTTCAATTGAACCTGCTGGCCGGCTGGAACGGGATGCAGGAAGCTCTGGAGCAAGAATTTTCGCTGTCCTCCCTAGTCAGGCAGTCCCTCTTGTGGTGGTTGGACTCCTGGAACCTGCTGGTGGGCAAGTCCTTTCTGACTCCCCATTGGGAGATAGTTACCACGGATGCCACTCTGACAGGCTGGGGAGGCATTTGGCAGACCCAGAAGATCCAGGGTCAGTGGGGTCCGCAGGAGAACAGTTTGCCCATCAATCTCCTGGAGCTGAGAGCGATCCAGTTGGTGCTTCTTCGCTTGACTTCCCATTTAAGGGGTCGTGCGATCCAGGTTCAATCGGACAATCAGATGGCTGTCGCCTACATCAATCACCAGGGCGGGACTCGGAGCAAGAGAGCTCTCAAGGAGGTGACCCAGATTCTGTCTTGGTCAGAGGAGAATGTTCCCTGCATATCGGCGGAACCTTCCTATTTTGAGCGGCATAGGGACTAGGTGGTTTTTCGCTTTAACCCTTTCGCTGCCAGCCTACCTTGAGATTTTGTCACCCTTTGTTGCCAGACCATTTTGCACTATTTTGCGCTCCCCATGTTCAACTGTGATTTTTGAAGGTATTTCCCAGGAAAATTATGTATTGTTTTTTTCAGCAGAGTCTGGGCTTTAACATGAAATGTCTTGTTTGTCATTTTTTAGGTGTATTCTCAATATTTTTGGATGAAATATGTGTAATAAAAAATGTAAGTTTGTCAATAAAATCTTATTGCGGGTGAAAACCCAATTTCTCCCGGTTACAGCGGTACCACATATGTATTGGTAGACACCCTTTCCTGCCCAGGCGACTCCCCCAAACTGAAACAACGCTATAGGAGATTTTCAGATAAAATACAACTATGCTATGCGCACCTTGCAGTTTTTCAAGAAAAAAAACCCTTTACATTTGAAATACCCCCGACAAACTATATTCTCAAAATATATTCTCTGGAAGTACACACCTCAAGCTTTCTAGGCGTACCAGGCTTGTTGACATGGGTGCAGTTTTCTGGAAGTAATCCCTCAATTTATACTTCGGTTGCACAGGGTTTCCCTAAAAAAAGAATAAAAAAGCTAAATCAAAACCACATTTTACTAAAAAAAAACTATATGCAAACAAGAAAAAACAAGTAAAATCTAAAAAAGCAACATCCGCCGAACAGGACAATACCCAACATGCATAGCTACTGTCAAGGGAAGAGTTGCCAAACACCCCAAAGTAAAGCATTCGCATAACAGTAATTATACTTGAAAATTTCAGCTCTGCAGACAAAGTGCGCACCTTGCAATTTTCCAACCAAAACAACCCTTTACATTTGGAATACCCCCCACAAACCATATATTCCCTGAAAGTACACGTTAAGCTTTCTAAGCGTACCCAGCTTGTTGTAGTGGTCTCATCTTTCTGGAAGTAATCCCTTGAAGAATTCTTAGGTTGCACAGGGTTTCCCTAAAGAAAATAGTAAAAAAGCTAAATAAAAAACATGTTTTCCTAAGATATCAATATGCAAACAAGAAAAATCAAGCTAAGTCTGAAAGTGTAAGGTCCCCCGAGCAGAACAATACCCAACATGCATAGGTACTATTAACCCTTTTAATTGCCAGCCTACTTGAATTTTTGTCACCTTCTGTTGACAGGTCATTTTTCCCCATTTTGCGCCATGTTTAACCGTGATTTTTTCCGGAATTTCCAGGAAAATATATATATATATATATATATATTTTTGCAGCAGAGTTTAGGCTTTAACATGAAATGTCTTGTTTGTAATTTTTCTACAGTTTTTTAAATATTTTTATTAGGCTGGCTGGGACAGGGTGAGGCGCTCGGCGCATGTCTGCCTGGTGAAGTACACATAGCGCATGTTATGATTTACTGCACTGTTTTTCTATGTCTTTTTCCCTTCGGTGTTTTCATTAGGGTAGAGTGATACTGATAGCACTGGATTGCACTTTACTGATGTATATTTGTATAAAATAGGATTGCATATAGGATAGTTTAGACACATTTTATAAGCTGGTTGATATTGTATACTGATTTTTTTGAAGACAACACGGGGTTAATAATTGTATGTATATAGATGTATATAGGATAGTTTATACACATTATATAAGTTGGTTGATATTGTATATTGATGTTTTTGAAGATAACATGGGGTTAATAATTGTATGTATATAGATGTACTAGGCATTCATGTGTTCTTGTAGTCCTCCCCCTCATGAGATGTGTGTTTTTAATTGTTTTTAAACTTTTTTTGTATTGGATTAATAATAAATTGAATACATTTTGTTATAAGAGTATATGTGGTGGTGCCATTTGTTTGGTTAGGCATTGTTTTGGGGTCTTGTGGGATCCCATGCTCTGGAGATTATTGTAATTTCTTGCCAACCAGGCACACCAGTTACTACTAGGTACTTTAACACTAGCTGGTGCGTTTTTTTTCTTTCCTTTTTTAAATTTTTTTGCATAAAAAAACAAAAAAATAAATAAAATAATATTTTTTAGACAATTGTCTCCTTTATTTTAAATAAAACATTTGTTTTATAAATGAAAACCATATTGCATGTGAAAGCCCCATTTCTCCCGATTACAACGGTACCACATATGTATCGATAGCCCCCCATTCTTGCCCAGGAGACCCCCCCAAACTGAAAGGAGTACTTTATAACATTTACAAATAAAATACTACTATCCACACTATAAACTTAAGGGGTTCATTTAAAAAGAAAATGACATAGGGCCCCCCCAGCCTGCAGCCTACAAGCCCACATACCCTGTGTGGGTCCGGGCTCTTCTGCCCCCCCCCCGGGCTTTGGGGAGCCTGGTAATTGGTGTGCCGGGGGTTAATGGCAAGTCACCCGCTAGTGCAGGTGACTTGCCAGCCCCCATCCTTGTGAGCTGGTATAGGGGTCTCATGGACCCCTTGAGGGGCTTACTCTAACCCTAACCCTTAAAATTAAAAAAAAAAAAAGACGTAGGGTCCCCCCTACCCATCATAACCAGCCCGGGACCAGCTATGGGGGCTTGTAGGAACAGAGTGGAGTGGCCAGCTTTTGTGGCCCCCCACCCTGCAGCCTACAAGCCCACATACCCTGTGTGGGCCCAGGCTCTTCTTCCCCCCCCCCCGGGCTTTGGGGAGGCAGGTAATGGGGGGGTCTTGGTGTTAATGGCAAGTCACCCCTAGCCGCAGGTGACTTGCCAGACCCAGAGATTTGTGAACTGGTAAAGGGGTCCCATGGACCCCTTACTAGTTCACAAAGAGTTAACAGCAAAAAAAAAAAAAAAAAAACACACAACACAGTAAAAACATATTTATTAAAAAAAACAATTTTTTTTTACTTTACTCACCTCCGATTGTCAGCTCCTGTGTTCCTCGCCGAGATGACAGATGCCGGAGATCGCCAGCCAGAGGAGGGGGAGGCAGGAGATCAGAGGATCTCCTGCCCCTCTCCTCTGCCCACCGCTCTCCATCTGACAGCTGAGATGCCGAGAGCCAGGACGACACCAGCATGATGACCTAATCGGCAAGATAGCGGCGCCCGTCGGGAGGGCAGGGGAATGGGGCCTGTTGGCCGCCCTCCTCAAGACTGAAGAGCCCCCCCCCCCCAAATAAGAGGAGCGCCGGCGGGAGCTATCGGGAACCAAGGTTAGTAAATGTTTTTTTTTTTTTTTTACATGTAATACTGGCAGCTCGGAAGCGGGGGGGCACCTATTCCGGGCACTCCCCTGCAGTCAGGGGGGCCTCGGTGGGGGATCGAAGCCCCCCCTGATGAAGAGGAGACCCGGACGGTTCGATAGAGGGGTCAGGTGAGTGGGTTTTTTTTTTTTTTGCCCGCTAGCAGGGGGGAAATCCAGGTACGTAAAATTTACGTAGCTGGCGTTTAACGACAGGAGAGGCAGCTACGTGAATTTTACGTAGCTGGCGCTAGAAGGGTTAAACCTGATTTTTTGCCTGAGGTCGTTTCTCCCTTTCATCTTAATGAGGAAGTTGTCTTACCTTCATTGTGTCCAGCACCGGCTAATTCTTAAGAAAGGACCCTCCATGCCTTGGACGTGGTCAGAGCCATAAAGTATTACCTAGCTGCGACTGAATCCTTCAGGAAATCGGATTTGCTCTTTGTCCTAACAGAGGGTTCTAGGAAAGGTTTGCCACCAGTCAAATCCACTCTCAGTAAGTGGATCAGACAGGCGGTGGTCAAGGCCAAGGGGAAGGAACCCCCTTTTCGGATCACAGCTCATTCTACCAGAGCTATTGGTGCCTCTTGGGCTTTTTAGCACCAGGCATCAGTTGAACAAGTTTGTAAGGCCGCCTCTTAAGTTCATACTTTTACAAAGTTTTACAAGGTGGATGTCAGGGCCTCAGCTGATTCTGTTTTTGGCCGAAAGGTGCTTCAGGCGGTAGTGAAATGAACTACATGCTGTTCCGCACTGGGGATCCCGCCCATATGGACACTGCTTTTGGATGTCCCACATGTCATCACTTGGGACGACCTGGACTGGATATAGGGAAAAATACAATTCTGTGAAACTCACATGTAGAATTGTTTTTGGATATATCCAGTCCAGGTTGTCCCACCCCGCCCTTGTTGTTCATTGTTTCCTGTTTGCCTGTTATGGTGATCACCATTTTTATTCATTGGACATTGTTTTTTTCATAAACTTGTTAGAGAGAGTACAAGCTGAAGCTATGTGAAGTAACATGGTTTCTTGGGCCTCCCGGCCTGTCCTCTTTTTTTTGTCTACTGCTTTTTAACCACTGGAGAATGACAGAGGGACACCTGCCTTTATAGGGGGCCGGAAGCAGAGGGTGGTTATCAATGGTACACACTCAGATTGGGTCACTGTTACTACAAGGGTCAGTTCTGGGACCAATTCTCTTCAATATATATATAAATGACATTGGGTATGGATTAAACAGTAAAGTCTCAATCTTTGCAGATGATACTAAGCTGAGTAAAGTAATTAAAACAAAAGAGGACAACAGGCAGCTACAAACAGATTTAGATAAATTGGAAGCATGGGCAGTTAAATGGCAAATGAAGTTTAACACAGATAAATGTAAGGTTATGCACATGGGAAGGAGAAATCCGTGTCATGATTACACACTAAATAAAGAAACACTTGGTAAAACAACAATGGAAAAGGACCTAGGGGTTTTAGTTGACAATAAGCTCAACTGTAGTAATCAATGCCAGGCAGCTGCTGCCAAGGCAAATAGGATCATGGGGTGCATCAGGAGGGGCATAGGTGCTCATGACCAGAGCATCATTTTACCCCTGTACAAGTCACTAGTCAGACCCTATATGGAATACTGTGTACAGTTCTGGGCACCTGTGCTTAAGAAGGACATATCAGAACTGGAGCGCGTTCAAAGAAGGGCAACAAAGTTAATAAAAGGGGTGCGGGGGCTAGAGTACCCGGAAAGATTGTCCAAGTTAGGCTTATTTAGTCTAGAAAAAAGACGATTGAGGGGTGATCTAATAACTATGTATAAGTATATTCGGGGTCAATACAAGGATCTGTCCCACAATCTATTTATACCCCGGAGTGTAACCATAACCCGGGGGCATCCACTAAGGTTAGAGGAAAGGTGCTTTCTCCACCGACATAGGAGGGGATTCTTCTCTGTAAGAGCAGTGAGACTATGGAACTCGCTGCCAGAGGAGGTAGTAATGATGGATACAGTAAAAACGTTCACAAGTGGCCTTGATGCCTTCCTGGCATGTAATAACATTTCCAGCTATGGCTACTAGACCACTGGAAGGAGATAAATAGGCTGAACTGGATGGACTAAAGGCTTTATTCAGCCTTACATACTATGTTACTATGAGGTGCTACATCTTTGATCTTGCAGTCGGCGCCCCCTAGGGGCGAACTACCCACATGTCATCACTTGGGACGACCTGGACTGGATATATACAAAAACAATTCTACAGGTGAGTTTCACAGAATTGTATTTTTGTGTAGGTAATGGTTGAAATTTTGTATTGGCATGGATTTTCAATGTGATGTACACATTTGTCATATCTTTTAGAGCGGGTCAAAAGCCTGATTCCAGGCCCAACCGCTAGCCTACCCCGGGGCATCCTACACCATATGCCCCGCTGTGTGAGCCCCCCACCCCGGACGTGTGTTCTTCCGCATCCAGCCTTTCTGAATAACTGGGCGTGGGGGCGCATGCACCCGAACAGTGGGCTCAACTCGTCACAGTGACACTTTTGAAAGAGCCACTTTCTTTGAAAACTGGGCCACTGCCGAGCCGAGATGGTTTCCATCTGATTTAAAGTCCCTGTCCATACTACTAAAATGACAAAAATATATATATACACCTCCCCTTTTCTCTCTCACAGCTGTTCTGTCCTGCTTTTGTAAGTTAAAATATACTATGGTCCAAGATCAAGCCCCCCCCCCCCCCCAACTACCATCACCACCATCTACTCTCAATTCACATACAGGCTACTGAGGAACGGCCACCTCTCTGCATCAGTCACTGTGGTGCCTCCCGCGCGTCCCTCCAGCAGGGCGCACTCCCGCGCTGGCCGTTTGTGAATGGCTGGTGCAAGAGCGACGCGCGGGTGGCGGCGGCGGACGCGCTCTGCTTGTCCGGCGCTGCCTCTCGCGTGTCCGCCGGCGGGGATTGGCTGCAGCGGTCACGTGGGAGCGGGGAGAGGTGGGTTTTCGGGGCTTTCTGGGGGGTTTCACACAGCGGGGCACCCCCGATCGGGGTGCCCCACCGAAGTGGACCAAAACCCAGGATAGTCAAAATCCTGGGTGTTGGTCCACTTTAAGGGAGCTCGATTCTTTTAGCATACATATCTTTTTATTAGCAGCTTCCATTTTCTTCTTGCTATTGAAACCCTATGTTTATTGTCTCTTTTGCTTGCCGCCTTCTAGGTTTACTTGTTTTTCTCTTTGAAGATATTTTTGTCTCACTTTATTTTTTTCATTGCTTATTTACATTCTGTATCATAGCAATCAATTATTTTCACTGCAGCATCTCCTATATCCTATTTAATGCTTCAGTTGTTTAGTTTTATAAGAAGTTATATTTGAAATGCTTCTCTGTATAACAGATGTTTGCAAGGTTTGACAAGACTACTTTTTGTAATCCCTCATTGGCTGCTGCACTTTAGCCGTTCGTTGTCTCATCTCTACTCCTACTAGCTAATGATCTGGGTGGTAGTGCCCCCCCTCCCGGTGTTTTGCATGAGTGATGCACATAATAGTTTTGGTTACACATATTTCTGGTACTTTCCCTTAATTTTTCATGTTGAAAACATGCTACGTTAATGAAATTGTAAATTACAGACTTTCTTTCTGCACATTTTTAAGTAGTTTACCACTGTATATTGCTTTTCTCTTGCCAGTGCATCATGCTTATGCTTTGCTACTATGGGGCATATATTAATGATTTCTGTCATTTTTGCAGGGGCTTGAGAGCCTTTCCGACTTAACGATGTTTGAAAAGTTTGTCTAAAATGACTGTTGTTCTACTAAAATAGGTAAAGGGGTATCTGAATAAGGAAGGTCCTACACCATTTACAAGCCTGGCATGCCTAATCCCCTTCGCCCCTACTGTATATATTCATATTTCCATGTTTTACCCCCATGATCCGTGGGGGTTTGCTAGGGGGACACACACAGCACTGTGCTAGCCTGCCCGTTAAACTAGCTGTTAGCAGTCTCATGGGGATTCACAGGAATTGGCTGCGTAACATAGCCAAGGAACAAGCTTCTCTGTCTGCTATGTGGTTCAGGACATCCAACAATCAGATACCCCCCACTGCCTCGTTTGGAGGAACAACACTATTTTTGGTGGTGTTCCTCTTTAATCAGCAAAGTGACCACTTTAGGTGAGGCCTACAAGATATATTACAGTATTTGATTTGAAGTCTACAGTAGATGTGCTGCTTTGAACATATAATTCTGAGAGAGAGTCGGGAATGACTATATTCGTATGTTTTTGAAAATTACAATTGGGTAAGTTTTTGGTGGGCAGGGGATGCTTCTTCATTCACTTCTGGTTCCAAGTTTGACTACAGAGGTGGATCTCGAGTAGAGATGAACCAACCATTGCTACTGTCCGGCATCCTAAAATTTAGGATTCTGACAATTTTGACTTTTGGGAATGGATTAAAGAAACTCTTCTCAGTGTTTATACCCAAAGTTAATAACCTTAAAAACTTCATAGTATCAGGTTTATGACTTTCTCTACATTGGTTTATATTACTTTAGGATAGCTTTGGTGCAGTGTATTCCTTTTCATGAGTGATAAGTTGTAATTGAGTTTGTTTTTTCTCTCCTTTAGATTTTACCAACTTCGAGCGTCTATGAAAATCCCTCCCCGTGTTCCACACAGAATTGAAGCAAGCCTTTTGCGTGTCACAGGTATGTGGTTTGTGCTACATATTTTATTGTACCCATTAACCCATTTTTTTTTAAATGTTTGCATTCCTATTGGTTATATATTAAGGGGGCTGTATGTCCTTACTTAGACAGCTATATAGTGTCAGCTGTCTTGTTTGATTTTAGGGATGTTCCCCACAAAGGGTTAAATTATCCTGCTTCCTACTTTCCCCAAGCTGGCATCTTTCGGTAACCAGCACTTTGCATTCCCAGATAAACCTTTATAGAACTTGCATATATTGAACATTACCAAGTAAACGTAGGGATGTTTTATGTAGTTTAATGGGATTTTCCGAAATCCATAGCCTGCTTTTTCATAGGAGCCTCACCTACAGTTGTCCAAACAATGTTAAAGGGATTGACAACTCAAACTTTAAAATCATTTGCCTGGGCGCTTACCTGATGCAGAGTCAGCCCCACAATGGCACTTTGCTCTGGTCACAGAGAGGAAGGAGAATTTCTTCTTGCTCTTTGCTGCCTTCAGCACCTTCCCCGACCACATATCCAAACCTGAGGCTTGTGTCACGTTGACACCCCCCTGTGTTAATGGTAGGCTAGAATTGAGCCCTCCATACTGTCAGCTCATTCCAGTGCAATGCACATGCTTTGATCACATAGCCCTGCAACCCCCATCACATAGAAAGACATAAGGTGAAATTTTATTTTAGAATTACTGTATTTTTTCGCCCTATAAGACACTTAGGGTTTAGAGGGGAAAAAATATTCTGAATCAAATGGTGTTCTAAAATACCATCGCACCAAAAACACAATAATTGGCAAGGTGCAGAACCTTCCTCCCCACCCCAAAGCAGTCCATGTGGCAGCATCCCTACCCACACTCCAATTTCTTCACAGTAGGCATTGTGGTATTCTCCCCAATACCCCCATTATAGACAGTGTTGCATCCCCCCATTTCCCTCAGTGTAGGCAGTGTGGCACCCCCCCCCCATTCCCCATTATAGACAGTGTGTCATACCCCTCCCCCCAATCGCCCAAATGCAGGCAGTGTGGCAGAATTGCCAGATGCTTGACAACAGAGGAGCAGTGGCCAGGCAGGGTGTCTGATCCCTGCTCGTCCAGGTGGGCATAAATATAATGATGCTATTGCAGGCCATGCCTATCTGCTGCACGGACCCGAAAATGTGTGTGTGCACACACCCAAGGAGAACCCTCCATTAAATTTGTTTTTACTTTGAGATCATTCCCAAAAGTAATTCCTAATGCTATGAGTTAAGAACTAATACGTTTGCTCAATACCTGCATCTGCAGGCCTGAATGGTATTATATTGTGTTGGAAAAGGGAGATTAAAGCATTTATTTCAGCAAAACTTCACAATGAGGTCAGACACAGAGCTAAAAATATTTGATTTCAGGACATGCAAAAAACATCCATGCCAGGTCACATTGTATTTCCTCTGAGCAATCTAGCTTTCTTCATTTTATGTACCTCAATTGAAATGGAGCCCCCAATTCACAAAGTGCATTGTTTTTAGATTAGTAAATATGATTGGATGCTTGAGTTAATGAGATCTGACACTGTAGAGAAAACCAAAGCATGCAGTCAATTTCCCATAAACAATCACCAAGTTGTATTTAGTAATGGTGCAATAATATTCCAGCAGCCTATGTATAATGGTGGCCAAATTTGTTTCTGTGCATTTGTTCAATTTACAGATGTAATTGATTTCTTTTGTTAATGGAATTTGCAATATTGGCTATTTTGGTTGCCTTTTGATTATTGTGTTTTAATTCCCAACTCCAAATAATTTCCCCCCTTATCCATTGACCTGGAAATGTTTCTTATTGATCTCTGTTCTGGAGTTATGGCCTCTAGAATTGGTTGACTGTTCCTCTGTGGTCACATCGGCCATCTTAGTGGAGCCCTATGTAAGGCCTAATGAGGGGCACCAAAAGAGGCAACACCTCCCACTATTATAAGGGTTTAAGAGGAAAGTGTTCTTTTCCCTACATCCAGTCCAGGCCGTCCCAATATCTTCACAATTGGGTGTCCGCCTCTAGAGGGCGCTTGACTGCAAGATCAAAGATGTAGCTCCTCACTGCCCCCTATAAAGCAGCTGCCCCTCTATCATTCCCCAGTTGTTCATCTTGCAGTTTGGCCGCATAAGATCGTAGGCACTCTCTCAGATTTTGGCAGCAGAGCGGGGCCACCTAGCCCATCGGCCGCTGTGGTCTCTATTTCCATGGATCTCTTCTGACCCATCCTTGCCTCCCAGCCTTTGGCTGCTACGGGATCCGTGATGGTAGGGTGAACGCCGGGGTCTGTGGCATTCAGCAGAGCACATGCTCTGGGCCACAGACCTTATTCTAAAAGGTAGCCGGCCACAGACTTATGGTGAGCCTGAGGGGGAACCACTTGTATATTTATTCCAAGTATACAGCACGTCCTGCTCCAGAAGATTCCTTACACATGGGTAATACATCCACAAGATGGCGCTGGACTGCAGAAAACAGCTTGTGGCTCCTCCCGGCCCTATATAAGCCAGGGACATTCCACAAATTCCCCAGTTCTTATCTGCAGTCTGGGCTGCGAAGAATAGAAGATGGCTCTTTATGCTGCGCAGGTGAGCGTGGCTATTAGCCTGCGGCCCTGTAGGACTGTTCCCACCCATTCCGAACCCACTGCCTCCCAGCTTATGCTGCACTGGTTCAGGTGAAGGTAGGCAGCACCGGGGTCAGGTGCTAAGGAGCGCTGCTCCAACCGCAGTCCCGGTCTTAAAGGGTAGGTGGTATAGGCCCGTGGTGAGCCTTATGGGATGCCCCTCCCGCTCTCTGGGGTCCCCCTTTACTCCCTGTCCCCTTAGTTGGGCCCCTTAGGTTGGCTGCTGCTCCTCCTCCTCGCTCTTCTTGGGGACATCTCCGGGTTGGGGGGGGGGGAGCACGTGTGCTGCGGCAGCTAATACAGGGTTGTAGAATTGCTTTCTCATAGATCCGCTTCATGTGTTTTGTCTTGTTGCTGCCGCGCGCTTGTACGGCACTCCGCGGGCGGCGGCGAGATCGCCTCAGGCGCCATCATTGGCTGGCTCAATCACGTGGGCGCGTTTTTTCGCGCTCTCTGGGGGAGGGGGTGGGCCTTGCGGATGACGTTTTCCGCATCACTTCTCCGCGGCCCGCCCTCGAGGTATATGCGCGCGCCATTTTGACTCTTGTGCTGCGTGGCTGCTCTCTTCCTAATGTGGTCCGTAAGTGCCCCTGTGGGGTTTTTTATGTCTGATTTATTTTCAGTGTTTGCTTATGGGCTTTTCTGCCTATGTCTTCAGGCGGGTCAAACTTTTTGTGGTTTCTCCCGGTCCTCTCCCCTTGGTTTAGCGTTAATCCTATATTGGAGGGCTATTGTATTTATATAGCTCCCACTTCCCTAGCGGGCTCTTGGGGCATCCCGGGTTGCTATATTTAGCGTGAATCCCATATTGGCCTGCGGTGCCACATTAATCACCATATGGAGGCTTCTCAGGATAATATGCTTGGGGTTCCTTCGGGACAAGCCCGGCTATGTGTTGCATGTGGGGTATCCCTTATAAGTGATGACGTCAGGGTGTGTGTACCCTGCACCCAGCAGGTGCTTGCGCTGCAGTCTGGGTTACCTGTGGCTGGGCCTGCGCCCCCTCTGGCTTCGCCTACCCCCCCACGCTTACATCTGACTCCTAGTGAGGTGCATACCAGTGGGAAGTCTCAACCTGATTTGGCTGCACGGGTGGCTAGCATTGAAAAGCATATTGCTGTGGGTGCCCCGTGTAAGGCTTCTGCTAAGAAGCGGCATTTATCACCCGCTGTTTCTCTCTTTCCAATGGAGGCCGAGGAAATTTTTGACGTTCCTGGTTATACTCCCCAGGAGGAGGGGGAATTATTTTCTGATTCAGAATCTTCTAAGGAACAGCCTAAGGTTTATGGTGATACCGGGTCTGGGGCTGACCTATGGTCCTCAGATGACACTGACAGGCTTTTGGCTCATATTTTTGAGTTGTTCTGTATTTCCCCTCCTGCCGTGACTCCGTAGCAGCAGGGTGAGCTTTTTCATACGGCTAGACCACGCTTGGAGTTACCTGAACAAACTCATTTTAATAATCTGGTGCTCAAAGAATGGGAACGGCCTAGCAAGCTTCCTGGGGTGCCAAAGAGTTGGGATAAGAGGTATCCCTTTCCTGCTGATGTGGTTAAGCGTTGGTCATGTCCTCCCGAAGTGGATGCACCTGTTCTGGGGCTGTCCAATACTTCCGTCATGCATTCCCCTGACACTACTACTCTGAAGGATGGTGAGGACCAGCGCATGGACCAGCTGGCTTGCCATGCTTTTGCCTGTGTGGGGACCGTGCTGTGCCCGGTTTGTGCTTCTGCCATTACAGCTGTTGCTATTAAAAGCTTGCTCAAGAGTCTCTTAAATGGGGCCTCTGATGACGTGGGAGGAGAAGTGTACGGTTCTCTCCTGCTTTGCTATGAATTTGTTGCATATGTTCTGTCTGCTATGGATGATACCATCAGAATGTGTGGGAGGACATCTGCTCTGCTGGTGGCTATACGCCGCTCTGTCTGGCTGCGTCAGTGGGTAGCTGATAACGCTGCTAAGAAGGCTCTCACTGGCTTTCCCTTTAAGGGGCTGCGCCTCTTTGGTGAACGCTTGGACTTGTTTGCTAAGGGCGGCAGGTTGCCTCAACGTAGGAGGCAGTCCCAGTCCTTTCGGGGTACAGGTGCCTTTCTTCCGTGGTCCCAGAATTGGGCGAAGAGCCTCCTTTGCTGGGGCCTGCAGAGATTTTTGGGGAAGGGGCAGAGGACATGGCCGCCCCGGCCCCTCCTGGGTTCCCAAGCCTAAGTCCTCCCCCAAGCCCCCTCAGGCATGAAGGGGCGCCCTCACCCATCCGGGTGAGGGGACGGCTTCGACTCTTTGCTCACGTCTGAAGGCTTCACGTCTCAGACCGGTGGATTCAGGAGGTAGTGTCCTCCGGTTACAAGATAGAGCTTGCAGCCTCGCCACCCCCAAGATTTATCAAATCCCGGATGGCTCAAAACCCCCTGTCTGCTCAGGGTCTGTGCCTTGCTGTTCAAAACCTTTTGGAGTTGGGGGTCATCTGCCCGGTCCCTTTCAGGGAAAGGGGCAGAGGCTTCTATTCCAATCTTTTCACTGTCTCCAAAAAGGACGGGTCCCTCAGACCCATCCTGGATTTAAAGCGTCTCAACAAGTTTGTCAGATTCAAGCATTTTCGCATGGAAACCCTGCGCTCTGCAGTCAATTCACTGCGCCCGGGTGACCTCATGACATCTGTAGACATCAAGGATGCTTACCTTCATGTACCAATTTTTCCAGGTCATCACAAATTTCTCAGGTTCGCTCTGGGAGATCAGCACTATTAGTGTGTAGTCTTGGAATTTCGGTCTCACCTCGGCTCCCAGGGTTTTCACCAAGGTACTGGCGGGAGTAATGGCTCTACTGAGATCTCAGGGCATTCGCATCCTTCCTTACTTGGACGACATTCTCATCACTTCTCAGTCTTTCCAGCAGGCAGAGCTGGATACCCAGAGGGTGGTGTCCACACTGGAGTCTTGATGAGGGCCTTTCTGGGCATGACTCCGGATACGTCTCAGGTCAAGATCCTTCAAGCTCAGGCCCAGCTTCTTCTCTCTTGTCCTCATCCCTCCATACGGCAGGAGATGCAGCTGGTGGGCCTGATGGTGTCTTGCTTCGAGGCGGTTCCATACGCTCCGTTTCACATGAGACCTCTTCAACTTCACCTCTTGTCAGTATGGGATCGGGACCCTGTGTCCCTGGATCAGGTGTTTGTTGTGTCACCTCTGGCCAGACGGTCATTCTTGTGGTGGCTGGACTCAAGGAACCTGTTGGTGGGCAGATCTTTTCTGACCCCTTGCTGGGAGACAGTCACCACGGATGCCAGTCTGACCGGTTGGGGGGGCTTCTGGAATTCTCTGCAATTACAGGGTCAGTGGGGTCCTCAGGAGGCCCACGCTCCTATCAACATTCTGGAACTAAGGGCGATAAGGTTGGTTCTCGCTCAATTGACTCCACACCTTCGGGGTCGGGCTGTTCAGGTCCACTCGGACAACCAGACAGCGGTTGCCTACATCAATCAGGGAGGGACCCGGAGCAAGAGGGCTCTCAAGGAAGTGTGCCTGATTCTGTCCTGGGTGGAGGAGAATGTCCCCTGTCTCTCATCTGTGTACATCCCAGGGGTGAAGAATCTGGAGGCAGACTCCCTCAACAGGGGGATGTCTCGTCTGGCGGAGTGGTCCCTCAGCAGCAGGGTGTTTCACTCCCTGTGCCACCGTTGGAGTTGGCCGGATGTGGATTTGCGTCCCAGTCACAAGCTTCCAGTCTTTGTTTCTCTGTCCCAGGACCCTCTGGTTTTGGCCATGAATGCGCTAGCTACGTCATGGAAGAGCTTTCAACTCCTTTATGTGTGTCCTCCGTTCCCTCTGCTGGGTAGGGTACTGCGCAAGATCTCCCAGGAAGGGGTGCCAACCATTCTGGTGGCCCCCCGTTGGCCAAGAAGAGTGTGGTTTGCAGACATCGTGCAGTTGGCAGTAGATCAGTATGTCCTGCCCAAGGTTCCAGATCTGCTCACTCAAGGACAGCTACGCCATCCCAATTTACAAACGCTGGCTTTAACCTCCATCTTGATGGAAAAGGGGCTGCCTGCTTCTGTTGTTAGTACCATGATTCGGGCTAGGAAGAAGTCCTCGTCATCTATCTACTATAGGGTATGGCATACTTACATTGACTGGTGTGAGTCTAGGTCGCTTCCTTGTCGGGTGTTTTCTATCCCCAGGATTCTGGAATTCCTGCAACATGGTTTGTATTTGGGTCTTCAACTTAGTACTCTCAAAGGTCATGTCTCAGCCTTGGCTATTTTCTTCAAAAGATCTTTTGCCAACCATCGTCTGGTTAAGACCTTTTTTCAGGGGGTTACTCAAGTGCGTCCTCCTCGTAAGCCTATGTTACTAGTCAGGGATTTGAACTAGGTATTATCGGCCTTGCAGGGTTCTCCCTTTGAGCCCTTGCGTGCGTTTGTCTACTTTGACGCTTAAGGTAGCCTTTTTGGTGGCTATCACTTCTGTTAGGCGTGTTTCTGAGTTGGCGGCGCTTTCCATCAAACCCCCTTATTTTGAGAGACACCAGGACAAGGTGGCATTTTAAGCCAGATTTTCTAAGGTTGTGTCTCTCTTTCATCTCAATCAGGACATTGTCTTGCCTTCTCTGTGCCCTAATCCTAGTAATTCTAAGGAGCCGGTTTTACATTCTCTTGATGTGGTTAGAACCCTGAAGTTCTATTTGGTGGCTACTGAACCTTTCAGGAAGACTGATGCTCTTTTTGTTCTCCCTTCTGGGCCTAAGAAGGGTTTAGCTCCTGCTAAGTCCACCATCAGCAAATGGATCCTTCAGGCTGTGATTCATGCATATTCTGCTAAGGGGAAGGAACCTCCTTTCCACCTTACTGCTCATTCTACTCATGCTATTGGTGCCTCTTGGGCTTTTCAGCACCAAGCTTCTGTTGAACAAGTTTGCAAGGCCGCTACTTGGCCTTCTGATCGTACTTTTTCTAAGTTTTACAAGGTTGATGTTTGGGCCTCAGCTTATGCTGCTTTTGGCCGCAAAGTTCTTCAGGCGGCAGTGGTTTAATCTGCATGTTGTTGCTTTTGGGGATCCCACCCTACCTTACGGACACTGCTATTGGATGTCCCATGTGTAAGGAATCTTCTGGAGCAAGACGTGCTGTATACTTGGAATAATACAATTCTGTGATTACTCACCTGTAGAATTGGTATTATAAGTATACAGCATGTCCTGTCCCATCCCACCCTTGTTAGCATTATTCTTAGTTACCTCTTTATGGTTCAGATGTTCATTTGAGTTATGGTTATTATAGTTCTCCGGGCTTCTTGTTAACTGCTTATCAATACTGGGGAATTTGTGGGAGGTCCCTGGCTTATATAGGGCCGGGAGGAGCCACAAGCTGTTTTCTGCAGTCCAGCGCCATCTTGGATGTATTACCCATGTGCAAGGAATCTGCTGGAGCAGGACGTGCTGTATACTTATAATACCAATTCTACAGGTGAGTAATCACAGAATTGTATTTTTATGTATATGTCCCTCCCTGCCCACAAGCTTTATTATTTGTGTGTGTGCTGCATGCTTAGTGCGACTTCACTTGCGCTCCTCACTGACAGGCAGTGAGGAGCGGTCTCTGATATCCTACTCACCTCCCTGCGTTCCCCCGTCAGGTGCCCGGGGCGCGCGCCTCTTGCGGCAGTCACGCCCCGCGGCCCTCTCCGCAACGCCGTGTGCGGCGCTGTCTGGCGTTGCGCCGGTGCCCCCCCCCCAGGATCCTTCCAGAAGGTGGCGGGGCCAGACGCGCTGCTGCTGCTACTGCTGCTGTGCTGGGGACCAGGCTCAGGCCTTCCTTGCTACGGACGCTGCGGTTATCCCTCCTGACGGTTTTGAAGTGTCGCGAGTCCCTCTTTGGATTATTGTTGCACTTTGCCATATGTATTTATGCTAAGGCTGACATGGGGCGCGCTCTCTCTTTTTTGATTAGATCGTGGGCTAAGGTTGAGGGTTGTGGTGCCTCCTGGTCCCCTTTTTTAATAAGAGGGATCAATTATAGGCTTAGGCCATTAGCGTCTAGTAGTCTTATTGAATTTTACTATTCTTAATCACCATAATGGAGGCATCAGGGGATAGTGAGCTGGGGGCCCCATTTGGGCAGGACAGGCTCTGCCCCTTGTGCAGAAGGAATTCTCTGGGCGGATTCAGCACTATTTGTCCCACTTGCGCCAGAGGCATTGTTTTGGACCATGAGCAGGCAGTCGCCCCTGACCCTAGCCCTGTATTACTATCGGCCTCTCTGGACCCTCCGCTGCTGCATTCAGCCCCTAGTGAAGGGAGAACCAGCAAGGGGTCTCATACTGATTTTGCGCGTAGGCTTGCTAGTCTCGAGAAGCAGATCTCATTGACAGCCCCTAAGAAGGCTTTGAGTAAGAAGCGGCATCTGGAGTCGATTTACTCGGATGACAATCTTTTTGATTGCTTGGGTTCTGCAGAGGAAAGTGAGTTACCAGATGATTATCGCTCAACGGTGGAATATTCCGCTGGCGATGACAGTATCTCTGGTTCCTCCTCGGACGAGGATTCTTATCTCCCGGATGATACCGAGAATTTGCTCTCCTCCGTGTTTGATACCCTACACATGGCTAAGAGGAAGCTGGGTGATTTATTTCGGCCTGAGAGGCAAAGACGGGTCTTCCCGGAGCAGCCTCACTTTTCTAACATGATCCTTAAGGAATGGGAAAGGCCCAACAAGTTACCGTCGGTCCCTAAGGGCCTGGATAGGCGGTACCCCTTCCCTGCTGAATTGGTTCGGTTATGGTGTAACCCTCCCCATGTGGATCCTCCCGTGTCAGGCTTGTCCAATACCACTGTTATGCCGTCGCCTGATAATGCTTCCTTTATGTGATCCTGCAGACAAACGCCTGGATCAGCTGGTCTGCCATGCGTTCACCTTTGCTGGTGCCCTCTTTCGCCCGCCGTGTGGCTCGGCAATTGTCTCATTAGCCAACAGGAGAAAGGTGAGACACCTTGTGGCTAGAGCTAAGGCTCGCAAGCAGGCTGAGGAGTACAAGGAACTCAAGGGTTGCTTGGATTTCATTGGCTTTGTTGTTACTGCCATGAATGATGTGGTCAGGCTTGGTGCCAGGATTTCGGCCTTGCTTGTGGCTCTGCGCCCCTCATTCTGGCTGAAGCAGTGGTCGGCTGATGCGGCTGCCAAGAAGTCCTTCACAAGTCTACCTTTTGTGGGAAGCTGGCTGTTTGGGGAGCGCCTGGACCTTCTGGTCAAGGATGGTAGACTCCCTCAGAGAAGGAAGCCTGCTCGGTCCCCTCTTCCTATCGTTCCTTTCGAGAGGTTCGAAGAGGTTCTCCATTTCCCGGTGCCCGCAGAGATACCTGGGGCAGAGGTAGGTCCTGCAGCCGACCCAACCCCTCATGGGGAGCTAAGTCCAAACCCCCTGCCAAGCCCTCTCAGGCATGAGGGGGCGCCCTCACCCATCCGAGTGGGGGGATGGCTTCTGCTGTTTGCTCAGATCTGGAGGCGTCATGTCTTGGATCGGTGGATTCAGGAGGTAGTGTCCTCCGGTTAGAAAATAGAGCTGGCAGCCAGGCCGCCCACAAAATTCCTCCATTCAAGGATATCCCGAAACCTGCTAAAGGCTCAAGCTTTGAGAACGGCTGTTCGACACCTCCTGCGGATAGGTGTGATTTGCCCTGTACCCTCGCAGGAACAGGGTCAGTGATTCTATTCCAACCTGTTTACGGTTCCCAAGAAGGACGGAACGCTAAGGCCGATCCTGGACCTGCAGGGTCTCAACAGGTTTGTAAGAGTCAGACATTTCCGCATGGAAACGTTGCGGTCGGTGGTGAGATTGCTTCGGCCCGGCGACTTCATGACCTGGTGGACATCGGGGACGCTTATCTGCACATCCCGATTTTCCAGGGACATCAGAAGTTCCTGAGGTTTGCTCTGGAGGATCAACATTACCAGTTTGTAGCACTTCC
Source organism: Gastrophryne carolinensis (assembly GCA_027917425.1). Lineage (NCBI taxonomy): Eukaryota > Metazoa > Chordata > Amphibia > Anura > Microhylidae > Gastrophryne > Gastrophryne carolinensis. Next base: position 223,349,692 of record CM051237.1, read on the forward strand.
ATTCGGGATATCCTCCGCCCCCCGTGTGTTCACCAAGGTGCTGGCGGGCATCATGGCTATCCTGAGGAGTCAGGGTATTCGTGTGTTACCCTATCTGGATGACTTGATGATTTCGGCCCGGTCCCTTCTGCAGGCCGAGAGCGATACTTGGACGGTTTTGTCAACCCTGGAAGCCTTCGGTTGGGTAATCAGTTACCCCAAGTCGTTTATTACTCCCTGAACAGTGAGATCCTTCCTGGGAATGTCAATAGACACCGCCCAGCGCTGGCCGCTGCGAACTTTTTCTTCAGATGAACCAGCCACAGGGTGCCATCAGGAACATGTGCTACCTGTGCGCGCTTCCGTCCTCCAATTTGAGTGAGCAGGCAGACAGGAGCATGTACATTGCTGGGAGCACGTGCTCCCCCATGGCAGGGGGCGGCCGCTTGTTCAGTTAGCGCTCCCGGATCCGCTCACGTCAGTGCGTCTAAGGCAAACTACTCTAAGCGTTCTGACGGCTGCATCCCCCATTACCCTCTAACAGGGAGTGTGCCCGCGCCGGCCATTCACAAATGCCTGGCACGGGCATGCTCCCTGCTAGAAGGATAGCGGGGATGTAGGCGAGGACTCGCGTCTGCGCCGTTGGACTGGAAAAGGTAGGTAGGTGTATGGGCCACCTGGGGGGTTTCACACAGCCGGGCAACCCTGATTTTGGATACCCCCGAAAGAGTAAATTGATCGGCCTGGGAATCTTATAGATTCCCGGCCCGATCGCCGTGGGTTTTGGTCCACTTTAAACACCAATTTTTCACAAAATGTTGTGGTGTTCCAGGCACTAAGGCATCCTGAATGCTAACGGGAGAAATATTACCTTTCTCTGCCACCTACTTGACTGCGATGGCCATTCATGCACCGTGGGGGAATACGCAATCGGCATGCCTCCCTCAGCCTGGGACAACACCCAGTTTAAAAAAAGGGTGTCGTTCTGGTTTAAGTATTCAAGGGAAAGTAATATTACACTTTATCTATTTTGTGTTTGTGTGTATTGTATGCCCTCTCTTATTTGTTTTTATATGCTATCCTACCACTGCCAGTCGTGCCAGATAAAATGTCTATCGTTTAATTGTCTATTTGTAAGAATATATGTAGCGATAAAGGATTGTATTTTTAGCAAGTAATATATATTGCTTCCAGAATAGAACACAAGCAAACAGCGTCACGGCTTGAGCTGGACAGACCCATCAGAAAGTCCCCAAAGCCTGCTGGCCAGTGTCCTCGCTGCTGTGACACATACAGTAGCAGAGCTTTTGTAATAATTGGAGGTTTATAGGGTCTCAAATAATGTAGCGGAATACACAGTGCTCTAATTTTTGAGACGTTTTACTTGCTGGAGGACAGAAAGCATTTGATTGTACTGTGTAGCCCAGGCATATAAGGACACACATTATATAGAGGCATACAGAGAGATATGATTGACGTTGAAGGCTTTTTACTTATTGGCGCTCGGGGCGTTCATCTTGTAAAAGAAATTCTGTTAATTCTTCGCTGCACTATTTGGGCTTGTTACTCAGTGGAGCATAAAAAGAAATCAGTACAATGTCTGCATGCTGTTTTATTGGAAACGCAAAAGCATCATTTGTAATTGGGTTGAAAGCTATTCTATACTAATATTGCTCACTTACTAGGGAAAGCTTATATTTAGAGGACATGAACAGAGAACTTGGTACAATGCATAATGAATTTGTTCAATGTAGGAAAATGCTGAATTTTCACCGGGACATTCTGAATCGGGATGCCCATCTGTGTGAAACACCCCAGGGCGCCTGTATACACTGACCTTTCCCATGGTCAAATGGTGCATGCGCGGGCGCTTGTCCAGTGAGAGCCACCTGCCATGCCTATGTAACTCGGCAGGCGGCTCTCATTGTTTTGAATAGGGAGTGCATGCTCCCGCATCCCTGGCACCATGCATGCGCTCCTGCCCCAGCCATTCAGACAGGCTGGGATGGCAGCATGCGCTCCCTATTCAAGTCAGTGTGAGCCTTTTGCCAAAAGTGGTAAACACACTCATTGACTGAGCACACATGCATGCACCATTGCTGAGCACACGTGCATGCACCATTGGACTGAGGAGAGGTGAGTTTTACCGGGCTGACTGGGGGGGTTCACACGGCAGGGCATCCCAATTTGGGAACAGAATAGCCGGGAAAGTCAATCTCCAAGGTTTTGTCCCAATTTAAGCTGACCTTGAGCCTTTGGGCTATTTAGATAGGCGTGTAAGTGCTAAGAGCCCCCTGCCCCAATTGATTGACCCAAGTCTTGCTTTCAACCTTCTCTTAATGTACAGATATATGACCGGGAGCACTTTTTGCATTTGTCATTGAGTTGTTTCTTAGGAGACATTACAGGCAGTGGCAATGTTATGGCAGCAAGGAGTTTACCATGAGCCCCACGGCTGCCCCTGTCCCTCAGCACTCCCAGCGTGAGTGAGCCCAACAAGCCACAGTGGTTGCACTTGCTGGGCTCCCTCACTCGCTTGGCTGACAAGGCACTCAGTCATGGCCAGGACAACAACTTAGAACACAGAAGAGCTGCATCCAGCAGGGAAGAGAGTGGCCAACGCTGCTAATATAAGCTTAGTTTGTTATTTTTACTGCCTAAAATCTACACCCTACTTGTTGTATTTCACACAGTCCTACAATACTGTGTGGCATGGGTCTGATTGGCGGTTTCTTCCCCAAACCTCCAAATATATCGAAGCCTTAGAAATAATATTAAAAACCATATCTTTATTCTTCGTATACAGTACGTCCTGCTCCAGATGTAATACTTACACTTGGGTTATCCTCCGCCAGATGGCGCTGCACTGCAGAGACATGGAAAAAACAAGCTCCTCCCGGCCCTTCAAATACCCAGGGACCTCCCACAAATCCCCAGATTTCTCTGCAGTGCTGACTGCGAAGACATGATGTGTCACTCTCTCGCAGGTGAGTGGGGCTATTAAAGCCTGCGGCCCTGTTGGACTACTCCCACCCGTCCTCTTCGTGATGTGCCTCCCAGCCTGGGCTGCGCTGGTCGTGTGAAGGTAGGCAGCACTACGTGTGCTTATGGAGCTATGCTCCTCCGCAGTCCCCCACCAAAGGGTAGGTGGTTTAGGCTGATGGTGAGCCTCTTGTGGATGCCCCTCCCGCGCTATTGCCCCATACCTCGTGTAGCGGTGGACCCTGTTCAAAGGGTCGCCATTCTCCCTCATTCCCCCCGTAGCTCGGGGGCAAAGAAAGGGGGGGGTGTGTGTGGGGTCTTGTGTATTCAGTACACGTTATGGCCTTAGTATTGTCCTTGACTCATTCACCTGGTGTCAGAGCCGCGCTGTCTTTATTGTCTATCGGCCGCTGCGGCGTCTTCATTGGTATACGTTGTCGGGCGCATCTGGAAGTAATCCCCTTTTACTTCTGTAGTGTGTCATTCACATTACTTTCTGCGCTGACTACTGTCTTCAGAGCTTCGCGCTCTTTGGGGGGGCGGAGACCTGGCTTGGCACGCTCCGCGTCACAGCCCGCTCTGGCCCGCCCTTCGAGGTCCGCTTGGCGCCATTTCGATGCTCATCGCGCGCGCGTGTGGTAACGGTCCTCCTCCTCCTCCCTCGATCTGTAAGTGCCCTCGCGGGCGATAGTGCGCATGGCTCTGACATCCCTATTCCCATTATGTCTTTCAGACGGTCGTATCCAGTGGCTTCTCCCGGCCCAGTGTACTTGCCAGTTGGACCTAGTATAATTACTCCCACTTCCCTGCGGGTCTTTGGGGCATCCAGAGAGCGTCAATCCCTACTGACCTATTGTGCCCATTAATCACCATATGGAGGCATCCCAGGATATTGTAAACGGGGTTCCCTCGGGACAAGCCCGGCTGTGTGTAGCTTGTGGGGTCTCATCTATCAACGGTGACAATGCTCGGGTCTGCGTCCCTTGTGCACAGCAGGCGCTAATGGTACTTCCCGCCCCTTCTGGGGCTGGGTCTGCACCTCGCCTCACTTCACCTACCCCCCCAAGCCTGAGTCTAACCCCCAATACAAGTGGGGATTCTCATCCTGATGCGGCTACTAGACTGGCCAGTGTTGAAAAATTGCTTGCTAGTACTCTAGCGCGCAAGGCTACCTCAAAAAAGTGGCACATAATCCCTGACTCTGCTCCTTTCCCTACGGAGTCTGATGAGTTTACGCATCTATATGACCATACCCTTTCGGGCGAAGGGGAGCTGCTCTCTGACTCAGAGTCATCTGATGAGAAGTCTAGGGGTCATGACGATTCTGGTTCTGATCACTGGACCCCGGATGATACTGATAAACTACTGCTTCAGATTTTTGAGGTTTTGTCCATCTCTCCCCCTGTTGCGGCTCCCAGGCAAAGGGGTGAGCTATTCCATACTGCTAAGGCTAGATTGGAATTTCCCGAGCAGACCCATTTCAATAACCTTGTGCTTAAGGAGTGGGAACATCCCAGTAGACTTCCCGGGATCCCCAAGAGTCTGGACAGGAAGTATCCTTTTCTTGCTAACATGGTCAAGTGATGGTCATCGCCCCCCGAGGTCGATGCTCCTATTCTAGGGCTGTCTAACACCTCTATTATGCACTCCCCCGACACTACTACGCTGCGGGATTCTGAGGACCGGCGCATTGACCAATTGGCGTGCCATGCCTTTGCGTTTGGAGGGGCGGCACTGCGCCCGGTCTGCGCTCTGGCTATTACTGCCGTGGCGCTCAGGGCCATGGTCAGGAATGCACTTGACTGCCCAGACGAGTTGCCTGCTGATACTATTAATGCACTGTCTAACTGTGATGTATTTGTGAACTTTATCCTGTCCGCATCGGATGATGCTATTAGGCTGTGTGCCAGATCTTCCTTGGCGGTGGCTATACGCCGCGCGGTATGGCTGCGACAGTGGCCGGCCGACAATGCTGCTATGAAAGCCCTTACTGGGCTCCCCTTCAAGGGACTACGCCTGTTTGGGGACCGCCTAGACCACTTTGCTAAAGGAGGTAAGTTACCACAGCGCAGGCGGCAGCCTCGGCCCTTTCGCAGCCAGGGCCCCCTTTCAGCCCCCTACAGAGGCGCTAAGCAGGGAAAAGGGGTGTCCTTTGCGGGGGCTCGCACAGACTCCTGGCATAGGAGCAGGGGGCGACACCCTGGCTCCTCCTGGGGGACCAAACCCAAAGCCCCTCCCAAGACCCCTCAGGCATGATGGGGCGCCCCCGTCCGCCAGGGTGGGGGGACGGCTACAGCACTTTGCGCACGTCTGGAGGCGTCAAGTCTCAGACCGGTGGATTCAGGAGGTAGTTACCTCCGGCTACAAGATAGAGTTTGCTGTACGGCAAACGGCCTGGGGATCCCCCAGGACCCGGTATCGGCTCAGGTCCTGATGCAGGCAGTGCAAGGACTTCTAGAGCTGGGAGTTATTTGCAAAGTTCCCTTGAGAGAATTGGGAGAAGGTTTCTACTCCAACCTTTTCACAGTACCCAAAAGAGATGGGTCAGTCAGGCCCATTCTGGATTTAAAGATCCTCAACAAATTTGTCAAGAACAAGCGCTTTTGCATGGAAACCCTGCGCTCGGCCGTTGGCTCTCTGCGACCAGGGGATTTTGTGACGTCTGTGGACATCAAAGATGCTTACCTTCACATCCCTGTGTTCCCAGGGCATCAAAGGTTTCTCAGATTCGAGTTGAAAGATCAACACCAATTGGTGGCTCTACCGTTTGGCCTCACTTCAGTTTCCAGAGTGTTCACCAAGGTATTGGCGGGGGTGATGTCCTTGCTAAGGTCAGGGGGCATTCGAGTGCTGCCCTACCTGGACGACATCCTCATCGCCTCATGGCCTCTACAGCAGGCGGAGCTGGACACTCAGCTGGTGGTGTCCACCTTGGAGTCCTTCGGCTGGGTGATCAATCATCCCAAGTCCTCCCTGTCCCCTTCACCGGTGACCCCATTCCTGAGGATGATTCTGGATACGGTTCAGTCTCGAATATTCCTTCCCCAACAGAAGGTGGAAGATCTGACTGCGCAGGTACGGTCCCTGCTCTCTTGCCCCCAGCTCTCCCTCAGACTGGGAATGCGGCTGGTGGGCCTGATGGTGGCGTGCTTCGAGGCGGTGCACTTTGCTCAGTTCCATTCGAGGCCTCTGTAGCTTCAACTCTTATCAGTATGGGACAAGGACCCCGCATCCTTGGACGACGTTTGTGTGCTTCCTCCATTGGTCAGAAGGTCCCTCTCGTGGTGGCTGGACCACAAGAACTTGCTAAAGGGCAGGTCTTTCTAGCCCCCTCCTGGGCGACGGTCACCACGGATGCCAGTCTGTCAGGTTGGGGGGGATTCTGGAAATCCCTGAGGTTCCAGGGGAGGTGGGGCCCTCAGGAGGCCCATTTACCCATCAACATTCTGGAACTACGGGCAGTCAGGTTGGTTTTGGAACAGTTGACCGATCACCTACAGGGTTTGTCTGTGCAGGTGCGCTCAGACAAGAGGACAGCGGTTGCCTACATCAACCATCAGGGAGGGACCTGGAGCAAGGGTGCCCTCCAGGAAGTGTAGCGGATTCTGACATGGGCGGAGTCCAATGTTCAATGCATCTCGGCTGTTTATATCCCGGGGGTAGAGAATCTTCTAGCAGACTCTCTGAGCAGGGGGACTTCCCGTCAGGGGGAGTGGTCCCTCTGCAACAGGGTATTCCAGTCCCTGTGTTACCGGTGGGGACTACCGGATGTGGATCTGTTTGCATCTCGTCACAATCACAAGCTCCCGGCCTTTGTCTCCCTGTCTCAGGATCCTCTGGCCTTGGCCACAGACGCTCTGTCACTGTCATGGAAGAAATTTCGGCTCCTGTATGCCTTCCCCCCGTTCCCCCTGCTGGGTAGGGTTCTGCGCAAGATTGCCCTGGAAAGGGTGACAGTGATTCTGGTGGCTCCGAGGTGGCCAAGAAGAGTGTGGTTCGCAGACGTGGTACAAATGGCAGTAGACCAGTACATCCTGCCAGAGGAGCCAGATCTACTCACTCAGGGCTCCTTACGCCATCCCAGTTTACAAACTCTGGCTTTGACGGCCTGGCTGCTGAAACCTCCATCTTGATGGAGAAAGGCTTGTCTGCCTCAGTGGTGGATACCATGGTACAGGCTAGGAAGAAAACTTCTTCTGCCATCTATTATAGGGTATGGCGTTCCTACATTGACTGGTGTGAGTCTAGGTCTCTCCCATGCAGGGAATTCTTAATCCCTAGAATTCTGGAGTTTTTACAACATGGATTGGAGTTGGGTTTAAAACTCAGTACTCTGAAGGGTCAGGTTTCTGCTCTGTCTGTCTTCTTTCAGAAGTCTTTTGCACAGCATCCCTTGGTTAAGACCTTCTTTCAGGGGATCACTCACGTGCGTCCCCCACGTAAGCCTACGGTCCCTGTTTGGGACTTGAACCTGGTTTTGTTTGCCTTACAGGGTGCCCCCTTTGAGCCTATTCAGGATGCTGCTCTGGCTGTACTTACCCTCTAAGTTGTTTTTCTGGTGGCTATTACTTTGGTCAGGCGTGTGTCTGAGCTGGCGGCTCTATCTATTCAGCCCCCATACTACGAGAGACACCAGGACAAGGTGGTGTTTCGCTTTAAGCCAGATTTTCTGCCAAAGGTGGTGCCTGCTTTTCATTTGAATCAGGATATTGTTCTTCCTTCATTGTGTCCTAATCCTAGCAACGCTAAGGAAAGGGTTTTGCATTCATTGGATGTGGTCAGGTGTCTGAAGTACTACCTGGTAGCCACGGCGGCTTTCAGGAAGACTGATGCTCTTTTTGTGGTCCCTTCTGGTCCTAGGAAGGGTTTGGCTCCTGCCAAGTCTACTATTAGCAAATGGATTCGTCAGGCTGTGATTCAGGCCTATTCTGCTAAGGGGAAGAATCCTCCCTTCCGCCTTACTGCTCATTCTACTCGTGCTATTGGGCCTTCCAGCACCAGGCTTCTGTTGAACAAGTTTGCAAGGTTGCTACTTGGTCTTCTGTTCATACCTTTTCAAAGTTTTACAAGGTTGATGTTAGGGCCTCAGCTGATGCTGTTTTTGGCCGCAAGGTTTTGCAAGCGGCAGTAGTTTAAACTGCCTGTTGTCAACTTTTGTTGGGGGATCCCACCCTACTTTATGGACACTGCTATTGGATGTCCCAAGTGTAAGTATTACATCTGGAGCAGGACGTACTGTATACTAAGAATAATACAATTCTGTGAAGTACTCACCTGTAGAATTGATATTATTTGTATACAGTACGTCCTGCTCCACCCCACCCTGTTGTTGCATTATTCTGGATCCCCTGTATGGTGATTGTTATCATTACCAGTTGTTCTGGGTGGTTTAATTCTCCCGGCTTCTTGTTCACTGCTTTTCAATGCTGGGGATTTGTGGGAGGTCCCTGGGTATTTGAAGGGTCGGGAGGAGCCTGTTTTTTCCATGTCTCTGCAGTGCAGCGCCATCTGGCGGAGGATAACCCAAGTGTAAGTATTACTTCTGAAGCAGGACGTACTGTGTACATATAATATCAATTCTACAGGTGAGTACTTCACAGAATTGTATTTTTCTGTTGCTTTGGTTAAATGATTTAAAAAAAATTTTGTTGTCGTTTAAGGTGACGATTTAGCTTTCCCCGCTTCAGTGCAAGACAATGTCATCTGTAGTAAAATCTTTCAAATATTGTACAAAAATGAGGAGGTTGCGGTCAATGACGTAATGAACTTTAAGATCAAGATGCTCCTGGATGAAAGAAAGGTAACAATTGACTTTATATTAAAACTGGGGATATGAAATATAGATTGGAGTATTGAAATCCTTCTCTGTATTTACAGATTGAAGAAACGTTAAATGAGATGGTGTTTCAGCTTTCCATTGACCTGTTTTTTACAGATACAGATTATTCGTAAGTATCATGTTATGTTGTTTTTCCTGCTGTGCTCTGCAGGTTCTCATCTCACACATACAGCTTTATCCCAGACTAGTGTACCAAGCTAAACCCAACTGTGATTTCTAGCACCAGCTCTGGTTCGTATACCACAATCTGAGCCTCCATATTGATTTACTAGAGCCTTTAGAATACTGGCACATTGAATTGTGGTTCTTAAAGTGGACCAAAACCCGGGATTTCCACTATCCCTGGTTTTGGTCTGCTCCCTGGCGCACCCTGGTTTGGGATGCCCTGCTGTGTGAAGCCCCGATGTTCGCCCAGTAAACTCACCTCTCCTCGGTCCAACGGTGCATGTATGGCCTCTTGTCTAATCAGCTTCTCCGGCTGCACACATCCATTCTGTTACAGCAGGTGTGGCCTTGCACAGCCAGAAAGAGATACAAGTGATGGTGGCGGCGCACGTGCCGTGGGCTTGTGGTAGAGGTAAGAAAACTGGGCAAAATGCAGGGTTTCACAATGAAGGGCATCACAATTCAGAGTGCCCCAGGTAGAGGAAATCTGGTTTTGGTCTGCTTTATTGTATCACCGTAAAGTGTGCATAAATGTGTCCACCCGAAATCTTCTGTTTCTCTGAGACATAATCTGGACAGATTCTGGTGCAAAAAGAGTACACAAATTTTAATAAAATGTGTTCTGGGACATGGGAGGCGAGTGGGCAGGCCTAGTTTAGCAGTATAATACTTACTCTTTTCTTCTTTTTTTTTTCTTTCTTTCTTCTCTCTTCCTATAATCATTTTTGAGTTAGTCTCTGGTCTGAGAAATAGAAGTATGTAAGTAAGCTCTAGGGGGCGAGTAATCTGACACAAATCAAAGAGGTAGTAGCTACCTGCAGCATTACTGCATTTGAATTTGCTTTTATCTTTGCACTTGAGCCAATTGCTCTGAGCAGCTGCCGTTTGCTGTGCTCTGGCCTCTGGGGATCACCCTTTCCAGCATAGAAAATGACAGGTGGAGGGGTCATGGACACCCGGACACCCGGCCACTGGGACATGTTAGAAATTTTCCCAGCCTCCCTTGATGATCTGTTGCTTACCCCTAACTTGAAGGCCAGCAGCTCCCTGGGATATGGGTGCTGTGTTCTGCCATTCTTCAGTGGTGGGACCAAGTTTGTTCCCCTCATCTCTGTCTGCTTTTGTGGATATTATCCTTAGTCACATTGTCCCCGATACAGAACTTTCTTTGGCATGGGATAATTTTTCTGCTCTGGTGTGTCACATCTGCCTTACCTCCAAGGTGATTGTTTTGGTTCACATATATATTGGTATCATATACCTGCTTGAAGAACTGTTACAGTGGGCACTTATCTGGCTGTTAGTTAGTCAGCATGTCCGACACACCCGATACTTTGTCAGTCATATCCATGGCCCCCCCTCTCCTTAAAAGGGGAATGGACTATTCAAAACATCTTGCCCCTGATTCTGTTCCCTTCCGTTATAAGAAAGAAACCAGTTTGGCTGGAATTTAATTCGATGCAGGGTGTAAAGTAACCCCTATTCATGCTATTTAGCCCATTTATATGGAACTGGCAGATAAAATATCCAATGCCCACACATCCAAGTAGACTAACTGCCCTTACTCACCTGAATTCAATAATACATTTCCTCATTGCAGTTTTATCTAGGGAGTGTCTCTGTTAATTGGGCCCCTGACTCCTTAAAGTGCACCTATACTCAGAGGGAAGTATATGAAATCACCTTCTATCCTCAGCCCAGTGCCCCAAACAGCCTGTGTTTCATTTTTTTCACCTCAGCCTTTGCCCAATTTTCATAGCAACACGAACTGGATGCAGTCGGCCATATTGCTCCCTGGCTGAGCAGTCCCGCCCCCAGTGATGATGCAATCAGTTGGAGTACACACATGGGGAGCACTTCAACCTAACTGCCATTATGTGACAGTTTGGTTGTAACTGAATTAATTAGCATATGGCTGCCATTCATCATAATACCTGTTGTTTTTTCTTGGTGTTTTTATGGATATTGGGCAAAGGCTGAAGTAATAAAACGCAGGCTGTTTTGGGTCACCTGGCTGGGGATCGAAGGTGACCACATAAACTTTATAGATATATATATATAATATATATATATATATATATCATATATATAGGTGCATTTTAAAGGATTCAGTGGATACGAGACTGGAGATTAGGCAAATACACAAGGCCTTTGGCTTTTGTCCCTGGAGCATTATCTAAATGGCTAGTCTCTTGTCTGCAGCAACAAGGGGAGCCAGGATGAAAGGGACCTGCTACATGGTCTTATACAGATCTGCAAGTTACAGCGATATCAATATTATTTATATTAATGTGTAAGATGGCCATATTCCCCTTTCAGCATTTTGCTGGAAAGCAATATTAATCACCTCTGTGGTGACTACTGACTGTTGTTAATGCTTTTTGACCCTTAGAGCGGGAAAGCTGTGTTAAATATGTGTGCTAGGTCATTTGCAGCTGACGTTACAACACTGTGTTGTCACTTGTTCATTTTTCATTTTGACTAAAGTGCTGGCTTTGTAGAAAAATAAAATACTTTGGATGCTGGCCTTCAAACCTCTAATGAACAGAAGAAATCTTTCCTGTATTTTATTATGACTGCATGCCTACCCTTAACAGAAACTTGAAAAACCTTGTTTATCCTGTTCATTTTATGTTTCTTTATAATAATAAAAATTGCCTACCAAGATCCTCCTGTTACTTGTATTAAGCATACACTTTACAAAGCTCTGAATTTTTTGATAGAATATTTGGGAGTGTGTATATATACAACCCGCCCTCCGTACTTCAGCATTCGCGGTTTCATTTATTTGCATTTGCCTCGGAGGGGGGCTTTATAAAGGGAAAAACCCTTCCCTCACCCGGATCCAGTTGCATTTGTCCCCCAGAGCAAGGGTGACGTCCTCACAGAGCAGCATTCCCCGTCCTGTGTGTGTCCCCACCGCTCATTTAAAGCAGACCTTCAGCTTCATTTAATGAAAAGCCCAAACCCCAGCATCTAAGATTAACATATTTTACGTTTTTAGTCACTTTTTATTCTTTCCCCCACTGGGCTGAAACTTTGTCCAGCACTCTAGGATATGGGTGCCACCATTTTGGCTCAGTAGCATCACATACTGAGGGGAGGGATCAAAAGTGCAGGGGTGGGGTTATAGCTGTGCTTTGCACAGACAGAGCAGAGATGGGGTCAGAAAGAGGACAACAATCCCAGAATGCAAAGCAGCACAGTCAGAAGACACTTCCTGTTTGCAGACTCCATGGGCCACCATCTTGGATGTTTAAAGGCTCAGAAAATGCAGTAGATGCAGGTAGGATTATTTTTAATGTGAGCAATCTGTATATACAGGGTGGGGGAAACATAAAAGATAACGCTTAGAATACTTACCTTCCGTACAAGCCAGGGCCAATCACGGGACTCCTTTCCCAGCACTGGCTCGTAAGAAAGGTGAATAATCTAAGCGACCTGTGCAGTTAGATACGAGGGTGCTCCAGCTTTCTGGATGCCCCCTCGAGCTTCTTGCTAGCAGCAAAGAGAGGGACCAACACCCGTTAATGTAATAATAAGTGTTGGTCTGGTTTAAATGGGTGGAGGCTGGCAGGGCCATGCACAGTGCGGGGAATGCCGCACTGAGCATTTTTTTTGGGTGCTGGGGACGCCCAGTGAGGTAAGGGTTCTTCTTCGCCCCTGCCCTGCACTAAGTGTGCCTCCCAAGGCTCTGGATTTTTGGGGGCTTTCATGGCATTCGCAACTATTCCACTCGCCTAACTCCCATGGATGCAGAGGGCTGAGTGTACATGCATTTAATTATATACAATATTTATACATTTAGGACTACCAGTTCTTTAGCACAGGGGCTACAAGTGCCACTGGTAATACCCAACCAGATTGCAGAGTGATCTATACCTCAGCCTGATATGCTGCCATCTGTACTTTACCCAAGCCTAAATTTCTGTATAAACACATAATTGTTTGAAATGGGAACTATGTACAGTATGTGAGTTGTTTGCATTTTATACACTCATATACGGTTTTACGTGCTGACAAGCCATATGTACCACCCAGGGGACACTTGGGGTATTTAGAAAATGAAAAGTGGTACTGTTCCGCTGTTTGAGCATCCAGAAACAATAGGAATCGGTAAAGGTTACACTATTGGGGGGGGGGCGCTAGTGTGCCTCTTTGTGTGGCCTCCTTTTGACTGCAGCCTGAAGTCCCGCTGATGATTTTTTTTTTTTTTTTTTTTTTTGTAAATTTCCAAGCCCCCCCCCCCCCCCCCCCCCCCATCTTTCTTAAAAGGAAATAGCAGGCAAAGGTGATTGTTGAACCATTGTGTCGATCAACATTTGGCACTACCTTAAACTGTTTTTAAATTGAAGAAGAAATGGTCGAGATATTGGGTTACAGAGTTTCACATCATAATTTTCACTATATCCAGTCCAGGTCGTCCCAGAAGTGATGACAGTTGGGTAATCCACCGCTAGGTGGCGCTTGACTGCAGGATCAAAAGCTGTAGCTCCTCCCGGCCCCCAGTGTTCTTCCTGCAGTCTTGCTGCATAAGGATCGTACGGATACTCTCTCCTGGATATTGCAGCCTCCTAGCCCGTCGGCCGCTGCATCCTTATTGCCACCGTTCCCATGGACCCACTACTGCCTCCCAGCTTCGGCTGACCGGGTCGGTGAAGGTAGGATGAATGCCGGGGTCAGGCGTCGACAGAGCTAGGCTCTGGGTCGCAGACCCTAACCTCCAGGTCAAGGACGGAAGACTCCCTCAGCGACGAAGGCCTGCGCGGCCCTTTCAGGGGTTCATCTGCCCATCGTTCTTTTTGAGGAGGAAGAAGCTCTTCATTTTCAGGTTCCAAGAAGGACCGAACGCTGAGACCCATCCTGGACCTGAAGGGTCTCAACAGGTTTGTCAGGGTAAGACCTTGCGGTCCGCAGTGAGCTCGCTTCAACCCGGCGACTTTTTGACCACAGTGGACATCAAGGATGCTTATCTGCACATTCTGATATTCCAGGGGCATCAGAAGTTCCTGAGGTTTGCGCTGGAGGATCAGCATTACCAGATTGTGGCCTTGCCATTCGGGATATCCTCAGCCCCCCATGTGTTCACCAAGGTGCTGGCGGGCATCATGGCTCTCCTGAGCATCCAGGGCATCCGCGTGCTGCCTTATCTGGACGATTTGCTGATTGTGGCTCAGTCTCTTCATCAGGCCGAGAGCGACACCCGGACGGTGTTTTCCACTCTCGAGGATTTCGGTTGGGTAGTCAATTACCCCAAGTCTTCAATCACTCCCTCTATGGTGAGGTCTTTTCTGGGCATGACGCTGGACACATCTCACGCCAAGGTTTTTCAGACGCAGGTGCAGGCCTTGCTGTTTTGCCAACTTCCATCCATCCATCTGGGGATGAAAGCTGGTGGGCCTTATGGTGTCATGCTTCGTGGCAGTGCCCTTTGTTCAGTTCCACATGAGACCTCTTCAGTTGAATCTCTTGACCGGTTGGGTTAGGACGCAGGGATCACTGGAACAGGATTTCTCACTGTCTCACAGTGGCCAGGCAATCTCTCTTGTGGTGGCTGGACTCCAGAAATCTGCTAGTAGGCAAGTCATTTTTGGTGGGAAATTGTCACCACGGACGCCAGCCTGACCGGCTGGGGAGACTTTTGGCTGACGCATAAAATCCAAGGTCAGTGGGGGCCGCAGGAGGCCCACTTGCCCATAAATGTCTTGGAGTTGATAGCGATCCGGTTGGTGCTTCTTCACTTGACTACCCATTTAAGGGGTCGTGCGATCCAGGTTCGCTTGGACAATCAGACGACGGTTGCCTACATAATTCACCAAGGCGGGACTCGGAGCAAGCGAACCCTCCAGGAGGTCACCCTGATTCTGACCTGAGCAGAGGAGAATGTTTCCTGCATCTCGGCGGTTTACATTCCTGGGATAGAGAACCAGGTAGCCGACTCCCTGAGCAGGAGTGCCTCACGCCTGGGGGAATGGTCCCTCAGCAACAAGATCTTTCATGCTCTGTGTATCCGCTGGGGTTAGCCGGACATGGACCTATTTGCGTCCAGACACAATCACAAGCTCCCGAGATTCGTATCCCTGTTGAGAGATCCTTTGCCACAGACGCTCTGGCGATTCCTTGGACGAAGTTCAGGCTCCTTTATGCGTTCCCTCCGTTTCCGCTCCTGGGCAGAGTACTGCGCAAGATAGCCCGGGGGGGGGGGGGGGGGGGGGTACCAACCATCCTGGTGGCTCCTCGCTGGTCGAGGTGGAGTTGGTTCGCGGACATAATTCAGATGTCAGTCGATCGCTACGTCATGCTCGACGACCCAGGGCTTCTCACACAGGGGTTGCTGCGGCACCCCAATTTACAGAAGCTGGCTTTGACGGCCTGGCTATTGAATCCTCAATCCTGACGGAGAAGGGGCTGTCTGCCACGGTTGTTCAGACCATGATTCAGGCGCGAAAGTAGTCTTCTTCCATGATATGCCTACATTGCCTGGTGCGAGTCCAAGAGTTTCCCTTGTCGCACTTTCTCTATCTCTAGGATTTTGGAGTTTTTACAACACGGCTTAGAATTGGGTCTCCAGTTGAACACCCTCAAGGGCCAGGTCTCGGCCTTGGCCAATTTTTCCCAAAGATCCTTTGCCAATCATAGACTAATCAAGACCTTTTTCCAAGGAGTTACCCATGTACGTCCACCACGTAAGCCTGTACTACCGGTGTGGGACTTGAATTTGGTGCTTTCTGCTCTACAGGGTCCTCCCTTTGAGCCTTTGTGCGATGCTGCATTGCCTATATTCTTGGTGTGCCACACACCCCGCTTCACCTTTAGATATTCATCCATTATTGGGTTAATCCACCGCAGGTGACGTAGTGCAGAGAGGAAGTCTTGTAACGAGCCCCCTTCCGGCCTATATATACCTGGTACCTCCCTTCAATCACCAGTATTTTTCTCTCTGCTTGCAGACAAGTCAGAAGATGGAAGTCTCCTGCTTACAGGTAGGCCGGGGTATTCTTACCCCGCCACCCCCCTTTTGGTCTATTTCTGCCCGGTTTGAGTTTGTATACCTTTATGGTGAAATGGAAGCCTCCCAGCCTAGGCTGCTCACCGGGCAAATGGTAGATGGCACTTTAAAGTGCCTAGGAGCTTATCTCCTACCGCTCGACCTCATGCGTGGGGCAATGCGGCTAACCGGCATGGTGATCCGGAATTGGGATGCCCCTGTCCCGAGGGTCCCCGTAGCCCCTTACTCTCCCGTTACGGTCCCTTCTCCCTTCACTATGGGGGGGGGGTGTGTGAGGGTGTGCTTTAGTATGTGTGTTTCACTTGTATCACTGCATGTTAACATATGTGTCATGTTTATGCATTCACTGTAGCATGTGTATATTTTTGGGTCTGCTTTAAGGGCAGGCTGCGCTGGGTAAAGGCTGGCCACTTCTCTTGCAGTTTGTTGCTTTGTGGCCCCCTACCCCTCCCCCCTCTCCCCTCTCCTCGCCTGGCATTCATGTTTGCATTGTACAGCACCATGCGGTTTTTACCCTCCCCCCTCCGCCGCCTGGGCGCACGTGCTGTGGCCCAGCTGTAAGTGATTCCAGCTGATCGGCGTAGGGGGGGGGGGCGGGTCCCGCTGACGCGCGGCGCCGACGTCATGCGGCGTCTGCGGCGGGCCCAGCGTTTTGCTTCCTTCAATGCAGGAAATCGCATGGGCGCACGGCCGCACTTTGTCTTCCGTGCTCGCTGCTGGCTGCAGTCTTGTTCCGGCTGCTGCCTTCGCTGACCAGGTAAGCGGCCCCTCCCGTTGGGGCCGTTAAATGGGGAATGCATTCCTTGCAGTAATATAGTGGGGAGTCACTCTGTATTAAGGGGGCGTGATTTAAGGGCACTTTGGTGCCATGCTTATATGTTTGTTTATACACATGTGAGGATCTGATGATTTTTCTTCGCAGATCCTGGGATCCCTGCTTATGGTGGCCCTCCGGCTCTATGTGCCTGGCTAATTATTGGGATATCTTTTAGAATGCATATATACATAGACTATATATATATATATATATATAAATATATATATATATATATATATATATATATATATATATATATATATATATATATATATATATATATATAGTTTTTTAAAGGGGACCTTAACTTAAAAAAAAAAAAAAAAAAAAAATATTAAAAAAAAAAAAAAAAAATCCTCCCTTCCGGGACATTACTAATAAAGGGGCATCCCGAGTTGGCTTATGCCTTAAAAGTCCCAGTATTGCGAATACCATAAATCACCATATTGAGGCTTCTGTAATTTCCGGAAACGGTTCTGTGAGCCGTTTGGGGGGTGCGTAGGTTGTAGGGTTCCACTCCCGGCTGATGATGTCTTTATTTGCATCCCTTGTGCAAAACAGACTATTGCGCGCCAGTCCGTTGCTTCGGCTGCGGGGCCATCGCATCCTTCATCATCTCCTACCTCTCCCTCCCTATTTCCGGACCCCGCATGACACTGTCAAAAGTGGGGATTCGCATTCCGAGGTGGCAGCACAGCCCAGCCCCCGGAAAGTAATGCCCGTTAAAGCAGCGTTAAAGGCCGCTGCGAAACGAAGGCACCTGACTCCGGTACCTTCGGCTCCACAGGACCAGTTTTGTGTACCTGTGGAATGGTCCGATGGATCCCCGGACGAGGATGAATTCCCGTCTGAGTCAGATGAGCCGACAGGTCAGCTTGTGGCTGATGAGATTGGCGATTGGTCAGAGGGGGTTGTTTTGGACACCCCCTCCATTCTGGCTCAAATGTTTAAAAATTTTGAGTTTAGATACGCCTGAGGCGGCCACCCCGCCAAGGGGTCGGTTGTTTAAAGAGCCTCAGCCGCGTTTGGTTTTTCCCAGACAACACCTCTTTGAGAGGGTGGTTCTTAAGGAATGGGAACATCCCACGCAGTTATCTGGAATTCCTTCCAGTTGGCCATTGTGCTAATGATTTGTTGACTATAAGAGCACAAGGGGGCATATGCTAATTACATTTATTGAAGCCTACGGTCACACCACCCTGAATGCGCCCAATCTCGTCTGATCTCGGAAGCTAAGCAGTGTCGGGCCTGGTCAGTACTTGGATGGGAGACCGCCTGGGAGAAAAGCATTATCCTTTTCCACCAGAATTGGTGAAGCTTTGGTCTGTCCCTCCTGACGTTGATACCCCTGTACTAGGGCTCTCCAGCTCGGCTATGGTACAATCTGCTGAGACCACTGTCCCTAAAGATGGGGAAGATCGTCGGATTGACTGATACGCTCGACATGGTTTTAATCTATTCCGGGTCAGCGTTGCGCCCGGTATGTGCTTCAGCCCTTCTGCTATTGGCAATTAAATCCTTAATTCAAGGGCTATATGAGGATCTTAATCCCGCTTGCAAACAGTTCACTGCGCTTAAGCAGTGTGAATCTTTTGTGGCTTATGTCCTGGCTGCTCAGGACGATGTGCTGACTATGAGTAGCAAGGCAGCAGCTATGCTGGTGGCTATTCGCAGGTCAGTATGACTGCGTCAGTGGTCAGTGGACACGGCTTCCAAAGAGGTGCTCACAGCTCTCCCCTTTTTGGGGTGGCGTCTGTTCGGGGAGAAAATTGATTCTGTCGCAAAGGGTGGTAAGATGCCACAACGCAAGAGGCCCCGTGACCCCTTTAGGGGGGCAAGTTCCGGTAGGCCTTCCTTTCGAGGATTCAGAGCGGGCAGGGGTGCGTCCTTTCCCGCTACCAGTGGCGCAGGTTGGACTCGGGGGTGGGGCCGTGGCCGGCCCACTCAGTCCTGGGGCACCAAGCCCAAACCTGCTTTAAGCTCACTCAGCAATGAGGGGCTGCCCTCACCCGTGCGGGTGGGGGGACTATTGCGACACTTCTACCATTGGAACCAAGTGGTTCCAGGCAGATGGATCCAGGAGGTAGTGTCGCCCGGTTACGACCTGGAATTCGAGTCTCACCCTCCTTCACGGTCCGCTCATGGGTCGGTTCATCCTGGCCTGAACTCTCATCAAGACGGAGTGTGTCTTTCTTTTGCCAAATTCACACGAGAACGCTTCAGCTATTTCTGTTAGCGTGTTAGGACCAGCAACCTCAGTCGCTGGATCAGTCCTTCCAGTTGTCCTCCCATGTACGGCAGTCCCTCCTGTGGTGCTTGGTCTCGACCAATCTTGTGTAGGGCAGGCCTTTCCTGACCCCCCTCTGGAAAATTGTCACCACGGACGCCAGTCTGTCGGGATGGGGCAGAGTCTGGAAGGAGCTGCAGTTTCAGGGGCAGTGGAGACCTTAAAGGCCCCACTTACCCATCAATATTCTGAATCTGAGAACCATCCGTCAAGTCCTTGCTCTCCTGACTCAGTTCGTTCTGGGCCTTCTGGTCCAGATGTGTTCAGACAATCGATCAGCAGTTGCTTACGTCGGTCTTCAGGGAAGGACGCGCAGTCTGAGTACTCTCAGAGAAGTGTCCCTGATCCGGACATGGGCAGTGTTCCATGTTCCCTGTCTCTCGGCGGTTTACATTCCAGAGGTGATGAAACAGGTAGCGGGCCGGTTGAGCAAGGGCTCTCCCCGTCTGGAAGAATAGGCTCTCCATCCTCGGGTGGTTCGCTTACTGTGTCTCCAATGGGAGACCCCGGAGGTAGACCTGTTGGCCCCTCATCACTATCACAGGCTCCCGAACTTCGTGTCGCTCTCCCAGGATCCTCTGGCTCTGGCAGTGGACGCCATGTCCCTGATCTGGGGAGTTCTGGGATTTCTATACCTGTTTCCTCCGATGCCCAGGCTGGGCAGGGTTCTTCAGAAGTTGGCTCTGGAAAAGGTGTACGCCGTTCTCGTGGCCCCAAGGTGGCCAAGATGAGTGAGGTTCGCAGACATCGTTCGGCTGGCAGTGGACCAGTTCGTTCTGCCTCTTCGGCCCGATCCGCTCAGTCAGGGTCAATTGTGTTACCCCAATTTACCAGCGCTGGGTTTGATGGCCTGGCTGCTGAAACCTCCATCCTGAAGGAGGAGGGTCTTTCTGATTCTGTCATTAAGACTCTGATCAGTGCCCGGAAGAGGTCTTCTTCCATCACCTACTATAGGACTTGGAAAGCCTATATCACTTGGTGTGAGATAAGATCTTTTCCTTGTAGGGTCTTTTCGGTCTCCAGGATTCTGGAGTTTTTACAATCAGGGCTGGACTCTGGTCTCCAGCTAAGTATCCGGGTCAAGCATACAGCACAACATGCACGGACGTGTATTGCTGGGCGGGCCCCCTTAGATCTGCCCTGGATGGTTACCGGGCAGACCAGCGGATTACATCTTAGCTGAGAGAGCGGACCCCAAGCCTGTATTTCTGCTTCCCTTATCATTGAGGAATAGAGAACCTCGCAATATAGGGCAGACGCCATTCCTTCATAATTGGCGAACGGAGCACTAACTAAACTTGGGATATCTAGACCTGTCCATCCAGCATCAATTTTGGGATTGTGCACCTGGACATGAGGCTTTTGGTAATAATCTAACGGGCCTGGATGGGCTGATCAAGTGCCCTTAAGTGCGGTTTGGTACTGAAGAAGCCCCCTAGTGGGGGTGAAACTAGTTTACCGCTTATTACATGATATTACTCACCGCTATGATTTGGGCAAGTGAATCATTGAACAAGTTTAGTTGTCTGTAATGTACAATATGTTCAATTGTATTAGTAATAACCAGCACATTGGCAAGTAAGACAGTTGACAACTGTGAAAAAAAAAAAAAAAAAAATTTTGTAGTACAATGATGATTACATTTGCATTGTGGAATTCAATGGGGGATTGAATTGGTGCATGGCAAGCACCAAGGATATTCTTCTATAACAAACTTTTGTGTTTGTATTTTAACTTGATTCTTATAAAAGTGTAATAGCCAATTTTACTTCAGGCGTGGTCACACATTGAGTTCCCACAAACACTGGGTCGGTTCATACCCAGAAATACCTCTGGTATACTCCAGCTAAGTACGTTGAAAGGGCAGGTCTCTGCCTTATCTATCTTTTTTTCAGAAGCGTGTTGCGCTTAAACCTTTAGTTAAAACTTTTTTCCGCATGTGCGGCCTCCCAGGAAACCATTACTCCCTGTTTGGGATTTGAATTTGGTTCTTTCTGCTCTTCAGGCTCCTCCTTTTGAGCCTTTGCGAGATATTGCTTTGTCTACCCTGACTCAGAAGATTGTCTTCTTGGTAGCTATCACTTCTGTCCGGCGTGTCTCAGAGTTGGCGGCCTTAACTATCCAGGCGCCTTACTTTGAGAGGCATCAGGATAAAGTGGTCTTTCGGTTCAAGCCAGACTTTCTTCCCAAGGTTGTTTCTGCTTTTCATTTGAACCAAGACATTGTTCTTCCCTCCTTATGTCCTAATCCTAAGAATGACAAAGAGAGGGTGTTGCATTGCTTGGATGTAGTACGCTGTGTTAAGTACTACTTAATTATCACGTCTCCTTTTCGTAGGACGGATTCCTTTTTTGTTGTGCCCCATGGGCCTAAGAAGGGTTTGGCACCAGCCAAATCTGCCATTAGCAAGTGGATACGTCAGGCCGTTACTGCGGCCTATTCTGCTAAGGGGAAAGTTCCCCCTTTTCGTATCACTGCTCATTCTACTCGCGCCATTGGGGCGTCTTGGGCATTTCAGCACCAAGCTTCTGTTGAACAGGTTTGTAAGGCCGCAAAGTTCTGCAGACTGCAGTCATTTAAGTTATGCTTCACCTGGCCTTGAGTTGCCCAGCCCTTGTGGACACTGCTTTTGGATGTCCCAATAATGGATGAATATCTAAAGGAGAAGCGGGGTGTGTGGCACACCAAGAATAATACCATTTTGTGAGTACTCACCTGAAAAATGGGTATTGTTGGTGTGCCACACACCCCGCTTCACTCCCACCCTTTTTTCGGTAGTTCCGAAGCCTTTATATGGTGAAGCTTTTTGTTTATATCAAATTTGATTTTGAGGTTACTGGTGGAATACTGGTACCTTGTATTACTGCTTTTTAAATATACTGGTGATTGAAGGGAGGTACCAGGTATATATAGGCCGGAAGGGGGCTCGTTACAAGACTTCCTCTCTGCACTACGTCACCTGCGGCGGATTAACCCAATAATGGATGAATATCTAAAGGTGAAGCGGGGTGTGTGGCACACCAACAATACCCATTTTTCAGGTGAGTACTCACAAAATGGTATTTTTGACCATAAAGGTGGTCTTTTTGGTAGATATCACCTCGGTGCGTCGTGTGTCAGAACTGGCTGCGCTTTGTATGAAGCCTCCGTATTTTGAGCGGCATAAGGATAAGGTGGTGTTTCGCTTTAAACCTGATTTTTTGCCTAAGGTCGTTTCTCCCTTTCATCTTAATTCTAAGGAAAGGACCCTCCATGCCTTGGATGTGGTAAGAGCCCTTAAGTATTACCTGGTTGCGACTGAATCCTTCAGGAAATCGGACTTGCTCTTTATCCTAACAGAGGGCTCTAGGAAGGGTTTGCCACCTGCCAAGTCCACGCTCAGTAAGTGGATCAGACAGGCGGTGCTGCAAGCATACTCTGCCAAGGGGAAGGAACCCCCTTTTAGTATTACAGCTCATTCTACTAGAGCTATTGGCGCATCCTGGGCTTTTCAGCACCAGGCATCTGTTGAACAAGTTTGTAAGGCCACCACTTGGTCTTCTGTTCATACCTTTACCAAGTTTTACAAGGTTGATGTTAGGGCCTCAGCTGATGCTGTTTTTGGCCGGAAGGTGCTTCAGGCGGTAGTGAAATTAACTACATGCTGTTTCCGCACTGGGGATCCCGCCCTATATGGACACTGATTTTGGATGTCCCAACTGTCATCACTTCTGGGATGACCTGGACTGGATATAGTGAAAAATACAATTCTGTGAAACTCACATGTAGAATTGTTTTTGAATATTTCCAGTCCAGGTCGTCCCACCCCGCCCTTGTTTTCATTATCTCTTGTTTGCCTGTTATGGTGATTACCATTTTATATTGAACCGTTGTCCTTAAGTTTTTTGTTGGAGAGAGTACATGCTGAAGCTATGTGAAATAACATGGTTTCTTGGCCTCCCGGCCTGTCTCCTTCTTACTGCTGTTTAACCACTGGGGAATCATAGAGAGACACCTGATTTTATAGGGGGCCGGGAGGAGCTACAGCTTTTGAACCTGAAGTCAAGCGACACCTAGCGGTGGATTACCCAACTGTCATCACTTCTGGGACGACCTGGACTGGATATATTCAAAAACAATTCTACAGGTGAGTTTCACAGAATTGTATATTCTTAGTATACAGTACGTCCTGCTCCAAATATAATACTTACAATCTGGTTATACTCCGCCAGATGGCGCTGGACTGCAGAGACATCGAAAATAGGCTCCTCCCGGCCCCTCAAATACCCAGGGACCTCCCACAAATCCCCAGAATTTCTCTGCAGTCTGGCTGCGAAGGACGAGAAATTGGCTCTCTACTCGCAGGTGAGCGGGGTTATTAACCTGCGGCCCTGTAGGACTATTCCCACCCGTTCCACTAGTATTATGCCTCCCAGCCTTGGCTGCGCTGGTCGGGTGAGGGTAGGCAGCACCGCTGTTAGGTGCTTAGGAGCGCTGCTCCACCGCAATCCCCCACCAAAGGGTAGGCGGTTCAGGCTTATGGTGAGCCTCTATGGGATGCCCCTCCCGCACTATTGCCCCTGCCTATCGGTGGGCCCTATTTAAGTGGCCGCCGTCCTCCCTCATCCTCCTTGTAGTCTTCGGGGGAAAGGGGGGGGTGTGTGTGTGTATGTGTATAGATATGTATGTTATGCATTCTGTGCTTTACACTCTCTTTTCACATGCCTTTTATTCTTGTGTCAGCCGCCGCGCTGACTTGTCTTTACTGCATTTTGAAATTTGCCGCCGCTGTCGCGCGCTGACTTGGTTCCGCGCTTGGCGGCGGCATTACCTCAGGCGCTGGTGCGCCATCATTGGCTGCTTGCCAAGATTCGCGCTCTTCGGGGGGGGCGGGGCCCGTCTTTGGCGCGTTCCGCGTCATCGCTGCTACTGGCCCGCCCCTCGAGGTATACCGATGCCATCTTTCCTGCTTGGTCGGCCTATGCGCGACGGACTCCTACCTACTGCGGTAAGTGCCCTCGCGGGTGGCTTTATATCTTTTGTTACTATGTACTTAAACCGGACCTTCACCATGATTTAATGAAAAGCCCAAACTCTTAAAAAACAATTCCTCAGCATCTAAAATTAATATATTTTACATGTTTAGTCACTAATTTATTATACTTTCCCCCACTGGGCTGCAACTCTGTTCGGGAATTTAGGATACGGGCGCCGCCATCTTGACTCAGAAGCATCACACTTACTGAGGAGAGGAGAGTGGGATAAGGTACAGGGGGGCGGGTTATAGCTGTGCTTTGCTCAGACAGAGCAGAGCTGGGGTCAGGGAAAGGTCAGCAGTCCCAGAATGCAGAGCAGCACAGTCACTTCCTGTTTGCAGGCACCTCCTGTTTGCAGGCTGCCTGCAAAAATGGCAGCTTCCATAAGCCGCCATCTTGGATGTTTAAAGGCTTATAAAATGCAGTAGATGCAGGTAGGATGATTTTTAATGTGAGCAATCTGTATGTACAGGGTGTGGGAAACATATAAGATAGACTCTTATTTAGAGTGAAGGTCCGCTTTAAGGTCTTGTCTGCTTATGTCTTTCAGGCGGGACGAACCCTTCTTGGCTTCTCCCGGCCCTGTTTTAGTATATTACTTGTAGGCCTTGTAAAAATTTTACTCCCACTTCCCTTGCGGGTTATTGGGGCATCCAGGGTTGCTACATAGCGTTATTCCCTATCGGCGTATAGGGCCACTATAATCACCATATGGAGGCATCCCAAGATAATGTGACCGGGGTTCCTTTGTGACAAGACCGGCTGTGTGTAGCGTGTGGGCAGCCTCATGCTGACGCTGACAAGGCGCGGGTCTGTGTACCCTGTGCT
Source organism: Gastrophryne carolinensis (assembly GCA_027917425.1). Taxonomy (NCBI): domain Eukaryota; kingdom Metazoa; phylum Chordata; class Amphibia; order Anura; family Microhylidae; genus Gastrophryne; species Gastrophryne carolinensis. The sequence continues at coordinate 223,374,613 of CM051237.1, forward strand.
GAGCAGGTGCTTGCATTGCAATCTGGCCTGCCAGTGGGTGCACCTCGTTTCACTTCGCCTACTCCCCCAAGCTTAAACCTCATTCCTACTGAGTTGCATACTAGTGGGGATTCTCAGCCTGATGTGTCTTCTAGACTGGCTACTGTTGAACAGTTGATTGCAAAGTCCTTAGCGCGTAAGACCCCTGCTAAGAAGCGGCACTTGACGCCTAATGTTACTATTTTCCCTATGGGAACTGAGAAGTTTTGGAATCTGTGTGGCTATACCTCGTCTGATGAAGGGGAGCTCTTTTCTGATTCAGGCTCATCTGATGAGAGACCAAGGGGTCATGACGATTCTGGCTCTGACCCCTGGGCCCCGGATGACACTGACAGATTGACCCAGATTTTTGAGGTTCTGTCTATCTATCTCCCTGTTGAGGCTCCCAGGCAAAGAGGGGAGCTTTTCCATACAGCAAAATCACATTTGGAATTTCACGAGCAGGCACATTTCCATAAACTTGTCCTCAAGGAATGGGAGCGCCCAGTAAACTTCGCGGGGTTCCAAAAAGTTCCAACCCTTATCAGAAATATGCTTGATGGTGCCCCTGATGATTTGCCTTGTGAGGTGTTTAATGCACTCTCCAGTAGTGATGTTTTTGTAAATTTTGTCCTATCAGCATTAGATGACACCATCAGAATGTGTGCCAGAACTTCTGGCCTCGTGGTGGCTATACGCCGCTCGGTTTGGCTGCGCCAGTGGGCTGCTGACAACGCTGCCAAGAAGCCCTCACTGGGTTTCCCTTTAAAGGACTACGCCTGTTTGGGGATCGCCTGGACCTTTTTGCTAAGGGAGGCAGGTTACCCCAGCGCAGGCGACAATCTCGGCCCTTTCAGGTTCAGGGTTCCTTCTCCTTCCCTTACCGTGGTGCAAGACAGGGAAGGGGGGTTTCTTTCCCTGGGGCCCAGGGAGATTTCTGGGGTAGAGGCAGAGGACGTGGACTTCCTGGCTCCTCCTGGGGTCCCAAAGCTAAATCCTCTCCCAAGCCCCATCACCCATCCGGGTGGGGGGACGGCTGCAGCACTTCGCTCACGTTTGGAGGCTTCATGTCTCAGACCGGTGGATTCAGGAGGTAGTGTCCTTCCGGTTACAAGTTGAAGTTTGCTGCCGATCCCCCTTCAAGATTCATCAGATCCCGGATACCTCAGGACCCTGTGTCAGCTCAGGAGCTAGTGCAAGCAGTGCAAGGCCTCCTGGAGCTGGGGGTCATCTGCCAGGTCCCCTTAAGAGAAAAAGGCAAGGGCTTTTATTCCAACCTATTCACAGTACCCAAAAAAAGATGGTTCTGTCAGGCCCATCCTAGACTTAAAGATCCTCAACAAGTTTGTCAGGGGCAGGCGCTTTCGCATGGAAACTCTGTGCTCTGCCATCAGTTCCCTGCACCAAGGGGATTTCATGACTTCTGTGGACATCAAAGATGCTTACCTTCATATTCCTGTGTTCCCAGGTCATCAAAGGTTCCTCAGGTTTGCTCTGATGGATCAACACTACCAGTTTGTGGCCTTGCCCTTCGGCCTCACTTCAGCGCCCAGGGTGTTCACCAAGGTGCTGGCTGGCGTGATGTCTCTGCTCAGATGTCAGGGCGTCCGCGTGCTTCCCTATCTGGACGACATCCTCATCACCTCCCAGTCTCTACATCAGGCAGAATTGGATACTCAGCTGGTGGCGTCCACTCTGGAGTCATTTGGATGGGTGATCAACCACCCCAAGTCCTCACTGTCCCCTTCCTTGGTAACTCCATTCCTAGGAATGAGTCTGGATACAGTTCAGGCAAGGATCTTCCTTCCTCAGCAGAAGGTGGACAGTCTGATTGCACAGGCTCAGTCCCTCCTAGCTTGTCCCCATCCCTCCATCAGGCAGGGGATGCAGCTGGTGGGCCTGATGGTGGCATGCTTCAAAGCGGTCCCTTATGCTCAGTTCCACTTGAGGCCCCTGCAACTTCACCTATTGTCATTATGGGACAAGGACCCAGCGTCCCTGGACAGGGTCTGTGTGCTCTCTCCCCTGGTCAGGAGGTCCCTCTTGTGGTGGAAGGACCCAAGGAACCTGTTGGGGGGCAGATCCTTTCTTGCCCCTTCCTGGGAGACGGTCACCATGGATGCCAGTCTGTCAGGTTGGGGGGGGGGGGGGGTTCTGGAAGTCCCTGCGGTTCCAGGGGAGGTGGGGCCCTCAGGAGGCCCACACACCTATCAATGTCTTGGAGCTGCGGGCGATCAGGTTAGTTCTGGCTCGCGTGACTACTCATCTTCGGGGCCTGCCTGTTCAGGTGCGCTTGGACAACCAGACGGCAGTTGCCTACATCAATCATCAGAGAGGCACCCGGAGCAAGGGGGCCCTCCAGGAAGCGTCTCTGATACTGACTTGGGCGGAGGCCAATGTCCCCTGCATTTCAGCTGTGTACATCCCGGGGGTGGAAAATCGCCTGGCGGACTCTCTGAGCAGGGGGACCTCTCGCCAGGGAGAATGGTCCTTATGCAGCAGGGTGTTTCAATCTCTGTGTCACCGTTTGGGCCAACCAGATGCGGATCTGTTTGCGTCCCGCCACAATCACAAGCTCCCAGCTTTTGTCTCTCTGTCCAGGGATCCTCTGGCCCTGACCTCGGATGCGCTAGCAATGTCATGGAAGGACTTTCAGTTCCTGCATGTCTTCCCTCCAATCCCCCTGCTGGGCAGGGTTCTGCGCAAGATTGCTCTGGAAGGGGTGCCAGCAATTCTGGTGGCCCCCAGGTGGCCAAGAAGAGTGTGGTTCACAGACGTGGTACAGCTGGCAGTAGATCAGTACGCTCTGCCTTTGGTTCCAGATCTGCTCACTCAGGGCTCACTATGCCATCCCAATTTACAAACTCTGGCTTTGACGGCTTGGCTGCTGAAACCTCCATCTTGATGGAGAAGGGGCTGTCTTCCTTGGTTGTAGATACTTTGATTAAAGCTAGGAAGAAGTCTTCCTCTTCCATTTATTACAGGGTTTGGCGTGCCTACATTGACTGGTGTGAGTCTAAGTCTCTTCCCTGTCGTATGTTCTTTATTCCCTGTCCTTTGCTCAGCACCCTCTGATCAGGACTTTTTTCCAGGGGGTCACTCATGTGCGTCCCCCACGTAAGCCTATGGTGCCTGTTTGGGATCTGAACTTGGTCCTGTCAGCCTTGCAGGGTGCTCCCTTTGAACCTGTGCAGGATGCTGCCTTGGCCATTCTTACGCTCAAGGTTGTGTTTCTGGTGGCTATCACTTCTGTCAGGCGTGAGTCTTGAGTTGGCGGCGCTGTCCATTCAGCCCCCCTACTATGAGAGACACCAGGACAAGGTGGTGTTTCGTTTCAAACCTGACTTTCTGCCTAAGGTAGTGTCTGCCTTTCATTTGAATCAGGATATTGTTCTTCCTTCTTTGTGCCCTAATCCTAGCAATGCTAAGGAGAGAGTTTTGCACTCTTTGGATGTGGTTAGGTGTCTGAAGTACTATCTGGTGGCTACGGCACCTTTCAGGAAAACTGATGCTCTTTTTGTGGTCCTTCTGGTCCTAGGAAGGGTTTGGCTCCTGCCAAGCCTACTATCAGCAAGTGGTTTCGTCAGGCTGTGATTCAGGCCTACTCTGCTAAGGGGAAGAATCCTCCCTTCCGCCTTACTGCTCATTCCACTTGTGCTATTGGTGCCTCTTGGGCTTTTCAGCACCAGGCTTCTGTTGAACAAGTTTGCAAGGCCGCTACTTGGTCTTCGGTTCATACCTTTTCAAAGTTTTACAAGGTTGATGTTAGGGCCTCAGCTGATGCTGTTTTTGGCCAAAAGGTTCTGCAGGCGGCAGTGGTTTAAACTGCCTGCTGCTGCCTTTTTTCTTGGGGATCCCACCCTACTTTATGGACACTGCTATTGGATGTCCCGATTGTAAGTATTATATTTGGAGCAGGACGTACTGTATACTAAGAATAATACAATTCTGTGATTACTCACCTGTAGAATTGGTATTATGAGTATACAGTACGTCCTGCTCCAACCCATCCTTGGTTTTTGCATTATCTCGGATCCCCTGTATGGTGATTGTTATCATTGTTATAGTTGATAGTTGGGTTGTTTAATTCTCCCGGCTTCTCGTTAACTGCTTTTCAATGCTGGGGATTTGTGGGAGGTCTCCGGGTATTTGAGGGGCCGGGAGGAGCCTATTTTCGATGTCTCTGCTGTCCAGCGCCATCTGGCGGAGTATAACCCGATTGTAAGTATTATATTTGGAGCAGGACGTACTGTATACTCATAATACCAATTCTACAGGTGAGTAATCACAGAATTGTATTTTTCTCTTCTTAAAAAAAGTGGGTGTGGCCCTTGGATCTGTGACGCTGCAGTTATCAGCATAATGGGCGTGGCCTTTTGGATTCTCATAACTTGCATAAGACACCCTAGCTGTGTATTGTGAATCTGGAGGCGGAGAGAGGGTGGGGAGTAGGGAGGGACCAGCAATCCTGTCCCACTCTGCTGAGCTGATTGGGAGACAGAATGAAAAATGTCATTGGCTGAACCTATAAGCCCTGATATCTCAGCCATTTCTGCTTCAATTTAAAAATGGAAAACCCTTTAGAACCGTGCCAAATGTAGCCCAACGCAATGGTGTAACAATTACCTTTGCCTGCAGTATCACTTTAAAGAGACTGTCCGGACAAATACAACCAAATCCATAGTCTCCTTTTTTACTTCAGAGGCTAGAAACCTGCAACATTTTTTTACTGCAATGGTGGGGGCATGCTAGACCTCACCCTACAGTCTTTTAGATTTTAGGGGCCAGGTATGATGGGTTTTGGGTACCAGTGGGGTCCCACTGATCCTAAATACAACTTACAATTTGGGATTCCAAAATGCCAACCCTTCTACCATTTTGCTAGATTTTAGCACAGATGCCCTTAAAGCTACAAATTCCTGCTTCAAATGAAGTCCCTTTAAAATAGCCACAATAGGGTTGACTCAGCACCGTATTTTTTTTACACACATTTTTTTGGCGAGTTAACACTTTTTATCATGATTTTTTTCCTTGGTGCATGTCAGCACCATATTTAGATGTGCATTTTTTATTAAAATATATTTAAATATGATGCTGAATTGCGCAGCGAAAAACTCATGAGAAAAGGTGTTTATTCACAAAAAAAAGCATGAGTAAACATTACTTGCGGTGCTGAATCAACCCTGATCAGTGTACCTGTTACACAGGTTATTTTGTAAGAGCTATCCAAAATAACTCATGCTGCTGAACCCCCCCCCCCCCCACCCCGCAGAGCCACCCAAATACAGTTTTTGCTTAGCTAAACAAGAAACCCAGGGGGACTTGCAGCACAGTCACAAGAGTGGGACTAGTGTACACTGGTGGAATTGTGGATGAAGGGTGAGGTGGGATTCTGTACATTGTTACTGATCTGTAGCAAACATGGACTACTGCCTTCTCTGCACCCTGTGTGTGTTTGTATGGATTCACAAGCATTTTTGCCTTGGGTGCTTTAGGACCTTGTCCCAACACTATCTACGTCCATCTAAAAGATGCTGGCTCCCAGGAATTCTGAGCAGAGGTAATATGTTTTGGCATGTAGCTATGTTTTACACAATTATTGTGTATTTTATTTTCTTTGTTTCACACAATGATTGTGTATTTTATTTTCTTTAATAATAGATTTGAAAAGAGAAGTTTACTTTTAACAAATAATATGACATGAAGTGACTTTCTGAAAATATTGATAGTGTTAATCAAACTAACAACCAGTTATCCTTTTTTCTTATAGACCAAATGACCCGAACGCCTTGCAGCTAATAAGCAGTCGAAATTTAAAGTTGCACTTTAACCTACACAGAGGCCTTCACCACCACATTAATTTAATGTTTGATTACTTTCACCTCTCAGTCATATCTGTTGTAGTGCATGGCTCTTTGGTGGCGCTTCATCAACCACTTATCAGGTACATTTTTTATTTTTTTCAATATTTCATGTCCATGAAATGTATTTCTTAGGCTTGTCAGTTTGTAAAGTAATTTTGACGATGTGACCCTGGTGACCAAAGGAAATCTGGTTTATTATTAATCTGTTTATTATTGGAAAAGTTTACCAAAGTAATAGTATATATATTTATATATACGAGTACACAAATTATTACTATACTGTAATACTATATTTAGACCCCTTCAGTGGTTACCTAGGCATACAAGGCACCCAGGACTTTATGGGAGCTGGTGGTACCAAATGATGGTTTGATAGTTTAGCTTCTGACCTCCAATCCTAAAACAACAGGGGGGTAACTCCTTGTGTAAATGTTATAAGTATTTGTTTTGATATATACTGTATACTTTGTTTATTTTAAGTATGTGGACCCTAAATACATTCAACCCTTAGGATGCCAATTTCTTACTACATTTGGCTACAATTAGAATATTTAACACTAAAACAGCCAATACAAAGGGTACTTACTTTCTTTACGTGATGCCACAGGAGCACAAATCGGATAAAGTGGAGGGGTAACAAGCATCCCCCCCCCCCCCCGACCTCAGGGTCCCTGTTGCTACCTCCGCTAGTTATGCCCCTCAATAACAGTGAAAATAATAGTCAAAATAATGAAAATTACACTGAGATATAATATTGACAAGTCCCATTAATCATCATTTCTCCACGTTTTGGGTACTTTGAGTGAAAACAGGACAGTTGTATATCTTATTTGGATATTATTTAAAGTGACAACTGAGCCCAGGAATCATCATGCCTTCTGTTGAAGTCAGCTTTCATTGATTAATCCAAAATGATCAATTAAGATTTATAGGTCAACAGTCTTTCCGAACATTTTATAGCAGATGCTTTCCTGTTTTAAAGAACACTTCCAGTCATAATTGGACTGATGTTCCCCTTGATCTATGTTCCTTTGCATTCACATGACCTGAATGGCTGCCAAATGTCACATGAATGATGGTCATGACATGGTTCAGATGATTTATTAGTTTACAGTGTAGCCAGAGTCCCAGCAGACAGTTAGGTACTCGGGCTACACTGTAAACTAATAGATCAAGGGGAACTCCAGTCTATTATGAATGAAAGCCCTATTTTAGTCTAAAGGCAAGGACATATGTGGCTTTTCCAGCTGTAAACTGGGTGGGTTAAAAATCCAGATACCCCAAATCTGGTCCTCCTTGGTCTTCAAGTGAGATCCCTGCTTTTATAAAATAATCCCTGAGCATGTAACTAAAAGTCAATGAGGCATATATGTATTTTTGTGCAGAAAATGCACACCATTCCAGAGAAGTGGAAGTTCAAAGTCAACAGTTGTGCAATGACTTTACATGTGATATCATTTTTCAAACCCGATATTCCACCTATTTATTAAGCTATACTATTACACAGCCAAAGCAATTTGTATAAAGAGAGCTACCACTAAGTCACCAGAGCATTCTGCAAGATGGCTGCAGAATATGTCTGTCACAGAATATGTCTGTCACATGTTTAGTAAACCAGAGTTTAAGAGAGACCCTCAATTTTCTTTTGGCTAAAAGGCTATTATACTCAAAACGTGATTAGTTTGAATATTTGTTTAATTTATTTTGGAATGCTCAGGTTTTGTACTGGAGGAGTCATGTACACAAAATAACTCCTCAGACTACTATTTTATATTCTGCATTGACAGTAAATGTTCTGCATTGATTTGGATGCTGCTGTGTTAATGGCCTTTTTTTGAACAACACTCAGCGATGCCATTATTCAAGTGTTGATTTCTTCCAGCTTTCACAGGACAATGAAAAACACTTGGTTGAATAGAAATGCTCCCGCCCAGAACAAAGAATCCCCGATCCCAACCCTGGAAAGTGTAGTATTTGGAAGTAACTACACAAAGCAACTGTCAGCAGATGTAGGTATTTTCTGAAAGCAGAAAGTGTCACTGAAACAATAAAAAATACTGTTATTATAATTTTGTTTTTTTATTAAAGCTTTTATTTCTGTTATAATACATATGCAGTTAGTATGCTGTACATATGCAGTATAGATTATCGCTGTAACATAGTTTGTCATTTCAGTTTGCAGATGCAGCAAGTCTAATGATGTTTACTGTCTTTTCTCAGGGCAACAGCTTTGTGGTTCAAGAATGTTTCCTACAACATGCCTACAACTTTCACTATACACTGTGTGCCTGTTTGCTGTTATCTTTTAAGGGATTATACAGCTATTTTATGACTGTGACTAAGGAGTTGCCCTCTTCTCTCAAGTTGGAGTTGGGTAAGTATGACAATGCCAAATGCTTCACAAACCTGTACTGTCTTCCTTAGATCCGTTTCTTTACTCTGCTTTACTTCTGGTTTCTTGGGCCACTCTGTGTTTCTCTGTCACACACTCCGCAGACTTTCCTTCTTTAGTGTCTTACAATTCTGCCGCCATAGAAGGATAATGCATGCCTGTATTGCATTGATTTAAAGTTACAATACAGTACACTTAGGGATCATTCTTTATCCAGATCATTTTCAGTGCTAGATGTGGCACAGTGTAAAGCCGCATTTTATAGTTATTTTATTTGACTAGTAGCCATTTGCTTTTTTTTAAAAATAATCTTGCTTGGTTATTTTTTTAGGCTATATCTGAGAATAACCATTGGTTTGGGAACTTTGGTGCTGGTCATTTATACTAATTACTAACAATACGCTGCTGCTTCTGGGCACTTTAAGGTTATGGGTCAGTGCAAGAATCACTGATGCTGTCTGACCACAAGGAACACTATTGATCCCCTGCTTAATATCACAGATAGTGTAGTCGTAGGTTTAAGTGATAAACTTCGCTGTTCTGTCTTCTTTCTGAAGTTATCTTTTTATACTGCCTTTTTCCCTTGCCTTGTTTTATGATGTACATATGTCCTGTGACCTTAAACAGGGAAATTACCAAACTTAATCTAATGAGTTGCTTAATGCTGACTTTTAGGCATGGTGCCTTACTGAATAAGTTTTGCATTGCTTACAAACTAATTATTTTCTTGTACTGTGTGAGTAGAGTACACTAAATAAAGGAAACTTCCATGTACATCATAGAAAATCATGGCTGTCACCTAGTTCTGCCAGATCTCTGTGCTTTATCTGACCAGTCTCCTCTTACTCGCTCTCCAAACCTAGTCAAACCTAGTCACTAACCCTAGTTAAGTCAAAAAGCACAGATATAAAAGATGTATATATAATTAGTACACATGTGCCCTCCTTGCAATCAGCCAAGCCCCGCATGCAGATCCTTTGTGAGCGCCTCCTCCGAAGAAAATATCCGTGGCCCGACAGAGAAGCCGCTTTGGGTATGTTATTCCAGAATTCACTATAGAATGTAGTAAATTAGACTGTTTGCATCGTGATTGTATGCTTGCGGTGGGCTCATACTTTTTTTGTTGGAATTTATGTTTTACTCTTTAAAATTGTTAGACTGCTCCCGAAGGGTCATGAATGCAGCTCTGATTTAGCTGGAACTCTGCTTGGCTGTGTAGAACCATTACCTACGGATAGAATTTACTCACCAACTCCTCTATAAGCAGTCTCCAGAAAGTGGTTCTAGACAGAAGAATATTGGAATAGAAGTTTTGGCTGAAATTAGAGGGGTATGCACAACCCTGGAGGACAGATTACAATTGTTAGAACTTTTAAGGGTAAGCAGCACCAGGGGAAGGAATTTGAAGAACAGTCTTTCAAGGTTCTGGATAGGTATTGTTGGCCCTAATTAAACTTTGATTGAAAGGAAGCAACAAGTAAGTAGTTTAGCAGATGGCAAAATAACAGTAGTGAGTGGCTTCATTCTTAACACATTACTGAAAACTAAAGAGATGCCCATATCATGAAGCATTAATAGCATGTGTTCCACTAACTACATTAAGTTAACCTTCCAATACCAGACTAATATGGCAGAAATAATAGTAGTGATCTACTGGTACAAAACACACTGGTACAATATCATTTTAAAGGCATGTCTAAAGGGAAGTCTGTGGTGGGGTATGAGCCACCCATACATGGTCTCTGATGCCAGATAAAAGCAAAAGGTGGCCTGGATTGTAGCATAATATGCAGCTTTCACACTGCTCTGCTATTGTCACAGGGGGTAGAAAGAAGCATGTCTGTCTTGTAGGAAAATGGTAAGGAAGTGGCCTTGTGACTGAAGGATTACAGGTTTAATTCCTGACTGGAGTGCACCTAATATCCCCCCCCCCCCCAAGTGCTCCCTGCTCCGAGCATGTGTGCACTCACTGCTTATGTTTGTCTCACTGCATGGAATGTCCAACCCCCCCCCCCCCCCAAAAAAAAAAAAATCCAAAATGGGAAAAAAAGACTTTACTCAGCAGTCCGTTGACCTTGTTCAGCACTTGTACAAAGATGAGCTATTCATCCAGTATGTTACCAGGGGATATCAGCCACTCTAAGTTGTTAAATCTCTGAATGAGAAACTTCATGGTGAAAATAATTTAAGGGGACTGTAAACCCAACAGCAAAAATAGGGCAGCAAGCAGCTTACTTGATGCCTGACCCATGTTCCTCCTCTTCATTTCCAACAGCACAGGTTAGGAACTGTAGCAGGGCTTCAAATTTTGCCCCACCTTTCAATTTTATTCTTCCAGGACCACACAAAAAAGTGGTCTAACAGCCACTCTGTCCCTTGGTGCTTTCAGTGTGAGTGAGTCTGGCAAGGCACATGCTGTTGCCTAATAAAGCTGCGTCATCACATACTCTTCCCAGATCGGCAACAACCCAGAAATTAAAATTGCTCATTTTACACTGTTCACCACGGGGATAATGTGGAACAAAATGAATGTGTACCTGGACTGGGACTTTAATTCATTACAAGTAAATGAGATATAGCTTTGGAACATGGATAATTATATTTCTAATACAATTTGGGTTTCAGAACAAGGAAGTCATATGTGACTGTTCTCTTCTTTTGTACAATAATATTTACCTACCTACCTGTTCCTGTATCAAAAAATTGTAGCATTGAAATTCTGATACATGACCGAATCTTGCTTGTTATTTGTGAATTATAAGACGTGGTATTCTTCTACTGATTGGGAAGGGGGAATCTGCCCACCTTTAAACCAGACCAACATCATTACAACAAACTCATGCTCATATGTATCCCTCCCCAGGGCAATTCAGATTGCTGCACATAAATATTAATTTTCCTTTTTCTAATTCCTGCTGTGGTCAATTTTTAGCAAAATGACAGCTCATGTATCTGCAGGTCGCCTGCAAACAGGAAGTGCTGCTGGGTTTCCTGTTACTGTTATGTCAGTTGAATCGAGGCAGCATCATTGCTGAGATGCTGGGAGACGAAGCTCCAAAATGGCCACTACCAGGATACAATCTGTGTGGAGGTGTTTTAGCTTTGAGTGGATGCAGGTCAAATGTTAGTGCTTCAGTACCATGATTCAGTATCATGCATGCAGATGGGGCAAGGGAGTTTTGGGAAGTTTTCCTCTCCAACTGTGCCAGGCTGCTAAACCAGTTTACCTGCTTCAAAAATAAATAAAATGGTGCAATGAGGCAGAGCCTCCACCATTGGCCCAGCACTGCCCCCCCCCCCTCCAAAAAAAAAAAACATTCAGAGGAGGACCATAAACCTTCAAACAATGAGGCAACAAACTGACATCTACTACTGGTGTGGTTACTGTGGTTGTGGCTGGTGCCAATGTAGTCTAATAAACAGGTGACAAAAAATAGGAAAAGTTCCCACAAAAAACCCACTCTCCAAGAAGACAACTTTGTTAAGTAAAACACAGGGTTCCCTGCACACGCCACGACCACACTCACACTCTGAGCTAGCTCAAATTAATTGTTGGGACTGGGACCAGTCTCTCAAAATGGCAAAAGGGATCCAAAGAATGTCCAATCCTGCACCACAGCAGGATTCCAACACAGTCCTCCAGCCAGGGGACACAATCATTTTCAATGTGCGGTTTGCAGCAGAGACAGCAATAGCGGGGCACAGGGCGATATCAAGTAGACAGGCCAGCCACATGTGCCTCCCGCCCTCGATACTCTTACTACCAATGCTTGGCGGGTTGTTGATAGTGTGTCCATGTAGTCCAGATACAGAGAGGATGCTGGCAATTCAGTGCGTGTTGGTGGGCTTGCGCCACAATGGAAGCCCTTTAGACAGCAGCTTGTGGGAGGCATGGCCAGAGCAACCGCCGTCCTCCGACGTGTTTTACCCCCAGCTAGGTCAGTCTGCAGGAAGCAGCAGCATTACCACTCTATAATATTTCTAAAGCATTGCATGATAGGTAAACAATTGACCCGCATCATAGGAATTGCAAAAACAGTAGGTTGTTCCTGCAGCCACTGTAAAAGAAGAATAGAATATTCAAAACCTGTCACCCCCAGTCTTCTAAGTCTAACAAAAAATCTATGGGTGTTGGCAGAAGCAAAAGGAAGTGTCCTCAAACTTTGAGGCTACAGTGCCATGGATGCCACTTTTGTTTGACAGATTTGTAGTGAACCTTTTGTTCATTAATTATAGATCCTGCTCTCCTCAATGGGGTTAAAACCACCTATTCAAAATGAAACCTTTCGATTGCAGTTTGATATTGGGTAATGCTGGAATCCTATTAAATATGACATCTATGTACATCATACTTCTGCCACATTATTCATGTCATACTTATACATGTTGTTTTTCTAGAGAAAATTGATGTTGACGCCCGGCTTTCAGAACTATGCGAAGACGTCAAGGTATTTGTATAAAGCATGTTCAGTTCCCTTTAAATGCTACAGGCCTGTTGCAATATAAATTTAATCAGGAGTGTGTTAAAGTGGACCAATACCCGGGATTTTCACTAGCTAATCTCATCTTTGTGAAACCCCCCAGATCGCCCTAGAAACGTGCCTTTCCACCGTTCCCGCAGTGCACGCGCAAGCTCTCATCCAATCAGTACTCGTTAATATGCACAGCATACAGCCATGTTTTGAACAAAGCTTCACTAGTACTTGATTGGCCGGCCAAATTGGTGTTCCTCTGGGACAAGCTTTATTTAGCCAGTTATTTTGGTGTACTTGCCTCGCTCTCCAATGATGGCCTTCTTTAGATATTTTTAGATAACCTCATGTATCAGCAATGGCAAAATTGTCCGTGATCAGTTATTTACCATCATAAGACATTTTTGCATTTTCAGAAAATGAATAATCCTGATGAACTGGCGGAACTGATCAACATGAACCTTGCACAGCTTTGCTCACTACTGATGGCTCTTTGGGGGCAGTTTCTTGAAGTTATCGTCTTGCAAGATGAATTAACTGCCATTGTGGCACAAGAACATCATACACTAAGAGTGAGTATAAGGAAGCAGTATAAGTTGTTGCTTACATGCGAAACAAAGCTTGACTGTTCCTGGGTTCCCACACTGCTGTGACTGGCAGAGCAGGTTATGTGTCCCACTGACTTAAAGCTGTCCCACACCCTGCTAGTTGCTTGTCCCTGTGTGTGTTTGTGGGTGGGGGGGCACAACTCATAAGGAAAAGTGCAGAAGAGGGGAGTTGTAGGAGCGCCGACACTAGCAACGCCAGTTTCACTGACTTAAAGCGATCCCATTATTTGCTACTTCTTCCCACACTGCCTGCAACCAGTGGGCCTGCCAGGTGGGTGCACATCGCTGTGCAAGTCCCCCCTTTTGAACCCCATCCTGTAAGGTGCAAGACCGGCTGTTAGTAAAGGAGCGCAGAATGTCAATCAAGATGCTTCACACTTGGGGCAATCAAAATCAAGAGTGCAAGAGGACCCCAATTCTACAACTGTCAAGAACATAGTGCATCAGCCAATACAGGCTATATTACATACCGGTAGAAGTATGTTGCCACCTCTGACTCCCCCATGCTTTAGAGACCCATGAGGAGAAGGTAAGTACTTTTAGAGCTGCAGTCTGTTTCAGGGTGGGTTCTGGTGCACAGGGACATTAGAGACACTTAACTCTCACATCATGCATCTGTGAGCCTAGGCAGGAAAACAGCTGCAACCTTGCAACACTACATGCCTACTATTGGAGATGGTGCAGCTGCTGTATGTTTTCAGCCATTTACTGTCACCCGAGAAAATAGAACTGAATAGAAAAATATAAAATGTTTGGTTAACGCTGTCCGTAGGGACCTAAACCTATGGCTAAACCATACACCTAACCTATGGCTTTCCACCATTTGTGGGGGTCCCAGAAATGGTTGCACGATGGCAGGTCATCAAGCCTTCTGTGTAAAATCTTGTGGAGTTGCCCTGTATTTGATGGATGCTGCCACAAAGAACTTTTTCTGGTTCTTCAGCAATCTTGGTGCCTTATATACTGTAGTAAACTCACACTTTAGTGCACTTGAAAAATGCCTATGACATATTGTAAATTGTATAACATTTGCACATCACTTTGTGGAACTTAAACCCAGCTTAAAACCCATTTGGGTGCAGTTTGTGCGTTGAAGTGATAAGCTCCCTAAACTTATGTGAGTCCTGGCCACCTGAGATAGTGACCTTTCTAAAGCATCCAGCTCTTGCATATGAGGTGGGAAGCTCACTACATTTTAGTAAATCACTCCCTTGCCTTCATCGTCCTTTAATAGGTGAATTTGTGTGAGGTTAGAGAACATATTTACAGTGCAGAGTTTTCAGTCTAGTGTGTTGTATTTTTAGGTGCGTAGATTTGCAGAAGCGTTCTTTTGCCTCGAGCATCCTAGACAAGCAGCTCTGGCATACCAAGAATTACAGTGAGTACTGGAATGTTCATGTGATAACTTGAAATCCTTTCCCATTCAACATACCAACTTAAAAGAAATATTTTCTGACTGATTATTTTTTATATATTAATTAAATATGTAGCATCTGTACATGGTTTAGCCCTCCTTCTCGGCCAATCTAAAAATCTGTGAAATATTTATTATCCTTTTCAGAAATATTTTAATATAGTTTTAACCATTACCTTGCTGCATTAAAAAAGCTACATGATAATCTGCATACACCATTGTATGCCAATAATAGTAACATACTCAACGGCTGCCAAGTCCTGCAGCTTTCACACTGTGCGGCATATAGTCATAGTGGCTCAAGCTCACCCACTCAATTGCCAGCCTTTGGCACAGCCTGACCATCTGCTGCCTGTGCTGTATGGCCAGGGACAGCATTTGGTGATAAGACCCTGGGCAATTGCCCAGTTTGCCACCCCTTAAGAGGCCACATGCTTCACTGCAGCCAGCTTGCTATTGCCTGCACTAGCTATGGCACAATTTCCTGATCAGGAAAGCCCAAGCTGCTTGAGGAAGACATCAGGTACTGGGAGCTTCGTAAAAGATCTGGACACACAATGGAGGGAAGGGAGAATAGCGGGGAAGGAACACAGGGTATTTAAACATATTTATTCTAAGTATCTCACACACCCGGCTTAAGAATAGTCATTACACTTGGGTTATACTGACCTGTAGAGGGCGATCTTGCAGAGATGTAAAAAAATAAAAAAAAGGGAGCCCCTCCCGGTCCATAAATACCTGGGACCTCCCACTCATTCCCCAGTCTTTCATCTCTGCAGTCGGCGAGCAGGGTTTCCCCCTCTCCCGGTCACCCATTGCTCCCTTATTGAGGAGGGGGGGGGGGGGCGCACACCTTCTCCCTTGTGAATTATCTCTGTGGATGTTATTGAGGTGTGTGTGTTATTTACTGTTGTGTGCTTTTCTGTTCACTCTTTGCCCGCCCCCTGTGCTGCTGGCGCCGCTGCGGAGCCCGGCCACTGGCCGGGAGCTGCGTTCTGTCAGGGGAGGGGGTGGGGCCGGGCGCGACGCGCGAACCGTGCCGGCCCACCCTCCTTCTTCCTCATCTACTCTCTGCTTCGCATCGTGCTCGGCTGTCGGCGCCATTATAGTAAGCGCCCTGTGGGCTCCATATTTTACATTATTTCATTTTATCTGCTTGTTATGGATGTGTATATATGTATATATATATATATATATATATATATATATATATATATATATATATATATATATATTATTTGGTGGGCCTGATTGTGTGCGTGTGTGTTGATCAGCCCTTGCCTTATGTCTTTCAGGTGGACCTTTATTTGATATTAAAGGGGTCCTCTGGTCCTGGGTCCCAATAAATCCTCCCATTCATAGTACATAGGACATAGTAGAGGCATCCCGGGTTGCTTATATTGCGTAATTTCCTTGGTCATTGCGACTACCAATAAAATCACCATATGGAGGCTTCCCAGGATACTGGGCTTGGGCTCCCCTCGGGCAATCCCGGCAGTGTATGGGGTGTGGGGTATCCCTTACGGGGGATGATGTATTTCTTTGTATACCATGTGCGCAGCAGGCTATAACGCGGCAGTCCGGGTCCCAGGCGTCTGGGTCAGCACCGCCGGCCTCATCGCCTACCCCTCCCCGTCTGATCCGTACCCCAGGTGATGTTGTCACGGGTTGGGAGTCGCAATCTGCTGTGTGTGTCAGATTGGCCAATCTTGAGAAATTAATTTCTAGGGCTGTGGCCAGAAAGGCCCCGGCTAAGAGGAAGCACTTGTCTCCAGCAGCGTCGGCCTTGGATTTTGATGAGTTTGATTCACTAGACTGGTCTGATTATTCCCCGCTAGAGGAAGGGGAGCTATTTGAGGAGTCCGATGGTTCTGATGATCAGCAATTTGTGGGCGCTGATTCTGAGCAGGGGCAGGGGGTTACCATGGATACCCCTAAGGTCCTGGCTCATCTTTCGAAGTTCTGGCTATTTCTCTTAGAGGAGACTCCTCCGCAGAAGGGGGAGTTCTTTGGGACTTCTAAGCCGCGCTTGGAATTCCCAAATCAAAAGTATTTTGATGGCATTATTCTTAAGGAATGGGAGAGGCCTACTCGGCTTCCGGGTGTTCCTCAGGGCTGGGATAAGAAATATCCCTTCCCGGTGGACGCGGTGAAGCGCTGGTCGTCCCCTCCCGAGGTTAATGCCCCCGTGTTGGGGTTGTCTAATTCTTCTGTTTTGCATTCTCCTGACTCCACCACCTTAAAAGATGGTGAGGACAAGCGCATTGATCAGATGGCTTGTCACGGCTTTGCCAGTGTCGGTTCGGCCTTGCGGCCTGTTTGTGCTTCGCAGACGTCGTTCGGCTGGCGGTGGATCAGTTCGATCTGCCCCTTCTGCCGGATATGCTCACTCAGGGTCAACTACTTTACCCCAATTTACCAACGCTGGCTTTGACGGCGTGGCTGCTGAAACCTCCATCTTAAGGGAGGAAGGTCTTTCTGATGCTGTGATTCAGACTCTTGTTAAGGCTAGGAAGCGGTCTTCCTCTACCATCTACTATAGGACTTGGAGGTCTTATATTGATTGGTGTGAGGCTAGGGCCTTGCCTTGCATGGTGTTTTCTATTCCTAGGATATTCTAAGTATGTCACACACCCCGCTTCAAGACATTCATTACACTTGGGTATACTGACCTGTAGATGGCGATCTTGCAGAGATAACAAAAAAAGGTAAGACCCTCCCGGCCCATAAATACCTGGGACCTCCCACTCATTACCCAGTCTTCATCTCTGCAGAGGCGAGCAAGTC
The DNA here is from genome assembly GCA_027917425.1 of Gastrophryne carolinensis. Taxonomy (NCBI): domain Eukaryota; kingdom Metazoa; phylum Chordata; class Amphibia; order Anura; family Microhylidae; genus Gastrophryne; species Gastrophryne carolinensis. The sequence continues at coordinate 223,392,168 of CM051237.1, forward strand.
AGAAGATGATGTCTCCTCCTTGCAGGTAGCCGGGATGACTCCCGGCCACTTTTTATTCTTCTATTTCTGCCCGGACCCACTTTTCTTTAAATCACTTGCCTCCCAGCCTAGGCTGCTGGTCCGGGCAAAGATAGTTGGCACCCCTGGTGCTTAGGAGCCGTGAGACCCCATAACAAGGGGTAGGCGGCTATCCGGGTTGGTGATCCCGGTTTGGGATGCCCCGTCCCTTGGCCCTACCCTGACTTGGATTCCCCCTCTCCCGGATACCCTTAGAGGGGGGGGGCCGGGTCCCTTAGGGATTTATTCTTTATTTTGCGTATGTGTGTGTTTGGTGCATAACTAGAGTGTGTGTTGTTCAGACTGGTGCTGGGGCCGCAACGCCCGCGGTCCCTGCGGCGCCGGCCTCCGGCGTGTGGTAATGGCGCCTGTGGGCGCACATGAGGCGCTTCTCCTCCTTGGGGCCGGGCGCTAGCGCGCGCGCCTACTGCCTGCCCCTCATGCTGCGGGCGCTGTTTGTTAGGTCACGGCTTCTGGCCGGGAGATACGGGGGAGGGGCTGGGCCACGCGCGAACCGCGCCGGCCTGCCCTCCCTCCTCCTTTGCGCTCCTCGTGTCCCCACGGTTACTTCCTGCCTGCGCGCAGTAGTCAGGTGGGGCGAAGGTCGGGTGAGTGGCCTGTGGCCATCAGATTTTCTATTATTTACTCCTTATGGACATTGCAGCATACTCTGAGTGTGTTTTTTTGTGTGTTCCAGGTGGACCATTGATCCTATTAAAGGGGGGTTCTCCCGGTCCTAGGGTCCCTGGTTAAATTTAGTTGGCTTAAAATTCCTCCCACTCGGGACTTAAAGGGGCATCCCGGGTTGCATTACTGCGTAATTCCCTTGGAGCATTGTACACATATATAAATATATATCTATTAAAAAATCACCGTATGGAGGCATCCCCGGACACTGGGCTTGTGCCCCCCTCAGGGCAATCCAGGCTGTGTTTGGGGTGTGGGGTATCCCTTTTGGGGGATGATGTATTTCTTTGTGTACCCTGTGCGCAGATGTCTATTTCGCGGCAGACCGGATCTCAGGTGTCCGGTTCTGCTCCGCCAGTCTCCTCTCCGTCTCCCCCTCGCTTGACACGTGCCCCTTGTGACGTGGTCCTGGGCGGGGAGTCGCAATCTGAGGTGTGTGCCAGATTGGCCAATCTTGAAAAATTGTTTTCCAGTGCCGTTGTTAAAAAGGTCACGGCAAAGAGAAAACATTTGTATACGGCTGCGCAGGCCTTTGATAGGGAGGATTTTGACTCCCTGTATTGGTCTGATTGTTCCCCGCGAGAGGAAGGGGAGTTGCATGAGGAGTCTGATGACTCTGATGATCAGCAGTTTGTGGGCGCTGATACTGAGCAGGGCCAGGGGGATTCCTTGGATACCGCTAGGGTCCTGGCTCATATGTTTGAGGTCCCGGCTATTTCTCCACCTGAGGCGGCTCCTCCGCTGAAGGGGGAGTTCTTTGAAGTGACTAAGCCGCGCTTGGAATTTCATTATCAAAAGCATTTTGATAGTATCATTCTCAAGGAATAGGAGAGGCCGACTCGGCTTCCGGGTGTCCCACCGGGTTGGGACAAGAAATATCCCTTTCCGGCGGACGCGGTGAAGCATTGGTCGTCTCCCCCCGAAAAGGTGGATGCTCCTGTTTTGGGGTTTTCCAGCTCCTCAGTCCTCCATTCACCGGAGTGCACTACTCTCAAGGATGGTGAGGATAAACGCATTGACCAGATGGCTTGTCATGGTTTTGCCAGTGTTGGATCGGCCTTGCGGCCGGTTTGTGCTTCTGCGCTGGTATTGGTAGCTGCCAGGTCGGTTATTAGAGGATTGTTGACCTCTTCTGGGCATGATCCGGCTAGTGTGGAGTTTGCCGACCTTAAGCGCTGTGAGTTGTTTTTGTCCTTTGTGCTGTCCGCCCTGGACGACACTTTGGTGATGTGTAGCAGAGCTGCAGCCCTGCTTGTGGCTATCCGCCAGTCGGTTTGGTTACGCCAGTGGGCGGCTGATTTTGTGTCCAAAAAGTCGCTCACGGCCCTTCCCTTTGTGGGGTTGCAGGTCTTTGGAGAAAAATTGGATTCGGTGGCAAAGGGAGGTAAGTTACCTCAGCGTAAGAAGCAGCGTCGCCCCTTTCGGGGGGCGGCTTCCTTCTCTCAGTCCTTTCGTAGGGCTAGAGTTGGCAGGGGTTCGGCCTTCCCTTCGTCCAGAGGTGATTCCTGGCCTAGGGGCAGGGGTCGGGCCCGTCCAGGACACAGTTGGGGCTCCAAGCCTAGAGCCGCTGCCAAGCCGGCTCAGCAATGAGGGGGCGCCCTCACCCTTGCGGGTGGGGGGACGGTTGCAACTCTTCTCCCAGGTCTGGGTCCAAGAGGTCTCGGACAGGTGGATTCAGGAAGTGGTGTCTTCCGGTTACAAGCTGGAGTTCGAGTTCCGGCCCCCTCCCAGATTCTTCAGGTCTCGGGTGCCGTCAGATCCTCTGTCCGCCCAGGGGCTTCGGGCGGCAGTAGCAAGTCTCGTGGACATGGCTGTCATCTGTCCGTTGCCCCTCTCAGACCGGGGCCTGGGCTTCTATTCCAATTTGTTCACGGTGCCCAAGAAGGACGGATCCATTCGTCCCATTCTGGATCTGAAGCTGCTCAACAGGTTCATTCGTCCCCGGAAGTTCCGTATGGAAACTCTGCGCTCAGCCATCCACTCACTTCGTCAGGGGGACTTCATGACGTCCATAGACATCAAGGATGCTTACCTGCATATTCCAATATTTCCGGCACACCAGAGATTCCTCAGGTTTGTCGTGGACAATCGACATTTTCAGTTTGTGGCTCTTCCATTTGGCCTTACCTCGGCTCCAAGGGTTTTTACCAAGGTGTTTGCAGGAGTGATGGCCATCCTCAGAGCCAGGGGTATCCGCATCGTGCCCTATCTGGACGATCTTCTCATCATGGTGTCTTCCCTCAGTCAGACGCAGCTGGATACCGGGAACGTGGTGTCCACTCTGGAGAGTTTCGGTTGGGTGATCAACTATCCCAAGTCCTGCCTCACTCCCTCCAGGGTGGTGGAGTTCCTGGGAATGTCTCTGGATACTTCTCAGGCCAGGGTGTTCCTCCCCCGAGCCAAGGTTCTTCTGATTCAGGAATTGACTCAGCGTCTCCTATCCATCCCCCGCCCGTCCATCCGGCTAGGGATGCGACTGGTGGGATTGATGGTGGCATCGTTCGAGGCGGTTCCCTTTGCCCAGTTTCACACAAGGACGCTCCAGCTCCATCTCTTGGCGGCCTGGAACGGGTCCCCATTGTCATTGGATCAGTCCTTTCTGATGTCCCCCCGGGTGCGGTGTTCCCTTCGGTGGTGGCTGAAACCGAGCAATCTGACGAGGGGCAGGTCTTTTCTGACCCCTCGTTGGGAGATGGTCACCACGGATGCCAGCCTGTCAGGTTGGAGGGGATTTTAGAAGGATCTTCAGTTTCAGGGGCTGTGGGCTTTCAGGTTGGTTCTGGCTCACTTGACTCATCAGTTACGGGGACTACCGGTTCAAGTTCGGTCGGACAATCGGACGGCGGTCGCCTACATCAATCACCAGGGAGGGACTTGCAGCAGGCGTGCCCTCAGGGAAGTGTCTTTGATTCTGGATTGGGCAGAGGGCAATGTCCCATGCATCTCGGCAGTGTACATTCCGGGTGTGGAGAACACGGAGGCGGACTCCCTGAGCAGGGGGTCATCTCACCGGGGGGAATGGTCACTCTGCCCCAAGGTTTTTCGGTCGCTTTGCCTCCGGTGGGGGACTCCGGAGGTGGATCTCTTTGCCTCTCGTCACAATCACAAGCTTCCGCCATTTGTGTCTCTCTCGCGGGATCCGCTGGCTCTGGCTGTCTCTGAACTGGAGGGATCTGGGGTTTCTATACCTGTTCCCTCCGTTTCCCATGGTGGGCAAAGTGGTGCACAAGCTGGCCCTAGAGGGCGCGTCAGCAATCCTGGTGGCTCCAAGGTGGTCAAGACAGGTTTGGTTCGCAGACGTGGTAAGGTTGGCAGAGGATCAGTTAGTTCTGCCCCTTCTGCCGGATCTACTCAATCAGGGTCCTCTGCTCTACCCCAATTTACCAATGCTGGCTTTGACGGCGTGGCTGCTGAAACCTCCATCTTGAAGGAGGAAGGTCTTTCTGATGCTGTCATTCAGACTCTGGTTAGGGCTAGAAAGAAGTCTTCCTCTGCCATCTACTATAGGATTTGGAGGTCTTATATTGATTGGTGTGAGGTTAAGGCCTTGCCTTGCAGGGCGTTTTCTATCCCTAGGATCTTGGAATTTTTGCAACATGGTCTGGACCTAGGTTTGAAGCTTAGTACGCTGAAAGGGCATGTTTCTGCCCTGGCAGTTTTCTTTCAGAAGTCTTTTGCTCTTCATCCTCTGGTTAAGACCTTTTTCCAGGGGGTTACGCATGTGCGGCCTCCTAGGAAGCCATTGCTCCCAGTTTGGGATTTGAATTTGGTTTTGTCTGCCTTGCAGGGTCCTCCTTTTGAACCTTTGCAGGATATTGCAGGTTCTACGCTTACTCAGAAGGTTGTTTTTCTGGTTGCCATCACTTCTGTTCGGCGTGTTTCGGAGCTAGCAGCCTTGTCCATTAAGGCCCCTTACTTTGAGAGGCATCAGGACAAGGTTGTTTTCCTCTTCAAGCCAGATTTCCTTCCTAAGGTGGTCTCGGCTTTTCATCTTAATCAGGATATTGTTCTACCATCCTTGTGTCCTAAGCCTAGCAATGACAAGGAGAGGGTTTTGCATTCTTTGGATGTGGTTCGCTGTGTGAAGTACTATTTGGTGGCTACTTCATCTTTTCGTAGGACTGACACTCTTTTTGCGGTGCCCTCTGGGCCTAGGAAAGGTTTGGCTCCCGCCAAGTCTTCCATTAGTAAATGGATTCGCCAGGCCATTGCTGGGGCCTATTCTGCTAAGGGGAAGATTCCCCCTTTTCGTGTTACTGCTCATTCTACTCGTGCCTTCCAGCACCAGGCTTCTGTTGAGCAAGTTTGTAAGGCTGCTACTTGGTCTTCGGTTCACACTTTTTCCAAGTTTCACAAGGTTGATGTTCGGGCCTCAGCGGATGCTGTTTTTGGCCGCAAAGTTCTGCAAGCTGCAGTGGTTTAAGTTTGTGCCTTGTTTTTTGGATCCCCGCCCTTTATGGACACTGCTATTGGATGTCCCAAGTGTAATGAATGTCTTGAAGCGGGGTGTGTGACATACTTAGAATAATACCATTTTGTGAATACTCACCTGTATGTCACACACCCCGCTTCACCCTGCCCTTTTGTATTCTGGATCCTTTATATGGTGAACCTTTGTTAATTTTAATTGGCCTTCCTGGTCCCTTGATCTTACTGCTATCTTTATACTGGGGAATGAGTGGGAGGTCCCAGGTATTTATGGGCCGGGAGGGTCTTACCTTTTTTTGTTATCATCTCTGCAAGATCGCCATCTACAGGTCAGTATACCCGAGTGTAATGAATGTTTTGAAGCGGGGTGTGTGACATACTTATAATACACATTTTACAGGTGAGTATTCACAAAATGGTATTTTTTTGGATTTCCTGCAACACGGTCTGGACTTGGGGTTCCAGCTTAGTACTTTGAAAGGGCAGGTTTCTGCCCTGGCGGTATTCTTTCAAAGGTCTTTTGCTCTTCATCCTTTGGTTAACACCTTTTTCGAGGGGGTTACGCATGTGCGACCTCCTAGGAAGCCTCTGCTCTCAGTTTGGGACTTGAACTTGGTTCTTTCTGCTCTTCAGGGTCCTCCTTTTGAGCCGTTGCAGGATATTCCTCTTTCTATACTTACTCAGAAGGTTTCTTTTCTGGTCGCTATCACCTCAGTTCGGCGTGTCTCAGAGTTGGCGGCCTTGTCCATTCAGGCCCCTTACTATGAGAGGCATCAGGACAAAGTTGTTTTCCGCTTCAAGCCAGATTTCCTTCCTAAAGTGGTTTCTGCCTTTCATCTTAATCAGGACATTGTTCTTCCCTCCTTGTGTCCTAAGCCCAGCAATGACAAGGAGAGGGTCTTGCATTCCTTGGATGTGGTTCGCTGTGTGAAATACTATTTGGTGACTACTTCTTCCTTTCGTAAGACTAACGCTTTTTTCGTGGTGCCTTCCGGGCCTAGGAAAGGTTTGGCGCCCGCCAAGTCTTCCATTAGTAGATGGATTCGCCAGGCCATTGTTGGGGCCTATTCTGCCAAGGGGAAGGTTCCTCCTTTTCGTGTTACTGCTCATTCTACTCGTGCTTTTGGGGCTTCCTGGGCTTTTCAGCACCAGGCCTCTGTTGAACAAGTTTGTAAGGCTGCTACTTGGTCTTCTGTTCACACTTTTTCCAAGTTTTATAAAGTTGATGTGCTGGCCTCAGCGGATGCTGTTTTTGGCCGCAAAGTTCTGCAAGCTGCAGTGGTTTAAGTTGTGCGTTATTGCTTTGTTTGGATCCCACCCTTTATGGACACTGCTATTGGATGTCCCAAGTGTAATGACTATTTTGAAGCGGGGTGTGTGACATACTTAGAATAATACCATTTTGTGATTTCTCACCTGTAAAATGGGTATTATAAGTATGTCACACACCCCGCTTCACCCCGCCCTTTGGTATTCTGGATCCTTTATATGGTGAACCTTTTTTACTGTTACTGGTTATAATTGGCTCTTCCTGGTCCCTTTTTCCTTACTGCTGTCTTAATACTGGGGAATGAGTGGGAGGTCCCAGGTATTTATGGACCGGGAGGAGCTCCCTTTTTTTTTTTTTTTTTTTTTACATCTCTGCAAGATCGCCCTCTACAAGTCAGTATAACCCAAGTGTAATGACTATTCTGAAGCGGGGTGTGTGACATACTTATAATACCCATTTTACAGGTGAGTAATCACAAAATGGTATTTTACCAAATGTGACTGTGTTGAGTTAATACAATATTTCAGAACTTGGGGCCCTTTGAAATGAAAAATACCCAGGGCCACACTTTGCTTTTAACTGACCCTGTGTATGGCAGTTCTTGGCAAGGTTGTTGCAGGCTTACAATCCATCCAATCCAAATGGACTGCAATGCTTTATGCCCCTTACTTATCAGCTGCCAGTAGAAATTCAAGTTCGAGTACCACGAGTGGTACTAGTATCATTGGTTGGGAAACACTGACATAGAACACAATGTTTCACACTGGTCTTTTCATCTGTGAGTGCAGACATAGCCTCAGTCTGTAATTCACTGCAAATTTTTGGCATAGAGAAGTTTGTTCATGGAATCACATCTGAGGGTCTGGTAGTTAAAGAGGAAGTCCAAGCTTTTTGTAACTCCCATTAAATTAATAAAGCATCTGACCTGATCCCGAAATACCCCCCCCCCCCTCCCCTGGCCTCGTTCCTGTGAGCTGGCATGCCCCCCTCCCCTCAGCCATATATATATGTGTGTGCTAAATGCTATATTGAACAAGTCTGCTATTTATCCCTGGTGTGGCTGTATGTGAGTCGTATATATACTACGTATACAGCACGTCCTGTTCCAGAAGATATTCCTTACTCTTGGGTTATACATCCAGTAGATGGCGCTGAACTGCAGAGACAGAAAAGTGGCTCCTCCCGGCCCCATATATACCATGGACCTCCCACAAATTCCCCAGTTCTTCTCTGCAGTCTGGGCTGCGATGACTAGAAGATGGCTCTCCATTCGCAGGTGAGCAGGGCTATTAGCCTGCAGCCCTGTAGGACTGTTCCCACCCGTTTCCTTTTACTGCCTCCCAGCTTAGGCTGCACTGTTTCGGATGAAGCGCTGTCAGGTGCTAAGGAGCGCTGCTCCAACTGCAGTCCCCCACCAAAGGGTAGGCGGTATAGGCCCATGGTGAGCCTTATGGGATGCCCCTTCCACGCTCTTCGGGGGGGCGGGCCTTGTGGCTGACACGTTCTGCATCACCGTCTCCGCGGCCCGCCCCTCGAGGTATATGCAGGTGCCATTTTAGCTCTCTGCTGTGTAAGTCTGGCGTTTCCCTATCGCAGCCCGTAAGTGCCCCTGCGGGCTGATTTATTTTGTATTTCTCTGTCTTGCATATTGCTTATGGGATCTTTTTGCTTATGTCTTGCAGGCGGGTCAAACTTTGTGGTTTCTCCCGGTCCTATCCCCTCTATTTAGTGTTAACTCTTATTGGAGGGCTATTGTATTCCCTTACCTCCCACTTCCTTAGCGGGTTATTGGGGCATCCCGGGTTGCTTTTATTAGCGTCAATCCCTATTGGCCTGTTTGTGCCGTGATCATCACCATGTGGAGGCTTCTCAGGATAATGTGCTTGGGGTTCCTTTGGGACAAGCCCGGCTGTGTGTGGCGTATCCCCTGTCAGTGACGACCTCAGGGTTTGTGTACCCTGCGCCCAGCAGACGCTTGCGCTGCAGTCTGGGTTACCTGTGGCTGGGCCTAGTGCTGCGCCCCCTCTGGCTTCGCCTACCCCCCCCACGCTTACACCTGACTCCCAGTGAGGTGCATACCAGTGGGGAGTCTCAACCTGATTTGGCTGCCCGGGTAGCCAGCATTGAAAGGCATATTGCCGGGTCTGGTCCGCGTAAGGCTCCTGCTAAGCGGCGGCATCTGGCACCCGGTGTTACTCTCTTTCCTGTGGAAGCTGAGGAGTTTTTTGATATTACTGGATATACCCCCCCTGGAAGAAGGGGAATTATTCTCTGATTCAGAATCATCTAAGGATCAGCCTAGGGGTTATGCTGAGTCTGGGTCTGACCCATGGGCTTCAGATGATACTGACAGACTTCTGGCTCACATATCTGAAGTACTCTGTATCTCTCCCCCTGCCGTGGCTCCGCGGCAGCAGGGGGAGCTGTTTCATACTGTTAAACCACGCTTGGAGTTTCCTGAACAAATTCATTTTAATAATCTGGTGCTTAAAGAGTGGGAATGGCCTAGCAGGCTTCCTGGGGTACCAAAGAGTTGGGATAAGAGGTATCCCTTTTTTCTGAGATGGTTAAACGTTGGTCATGTCCTCCCGAGGTGGATGCCCCAGTTCTGGGGTTGTCTAACACATCCGTCATGCATTCCCCTGACTCTACTACACTGAGGGATGGGGAGGACAGGCGCATTGACCAGCTGGCTTGCCATGCCTTTGCCTGTGTGGGGACCGCGCTCCGTCCGGTCTGTGCCTCTGCCATTACGGCTGTTGCTATTAAAAGCCTGCTCAGGAGTCTCTTAGACGGGGCTCCTGATGATGCAGGTAGTGAAGAGTATAGAACTCTTCTGCATTGTGAGGAATTTGTTGCATATGTTCTCTCTGCCTTGGATGATACCATTAGAATGTGTGGCAGGGCTTCTGCCTTGTTGGTGGCGATACGCCGCTCGGTCTGGCTGCTGCAGTGGGCAGCTGACAACGCTGCTAAGAAGGCTCTCACTGGGTTTCCCTTCAAGGGGCTGCGCCTCTTTGGGGAACGTTTGGACTGGTTTGCTAAGGGAGGCAAGTTGCCTCAGCGTAGAAGGCAGCTCCGGTCCTTTCGGTGTTCAGGTGCCTTTTCTCCTTCCTTCAGGGGCTCCAGAATTGGACGGGGAGCTTCCTTTGCTGGAGCCCATGGAGATTTTTGGGGCAGGGGCAGAGGACGTGACCGCCCTGGCCCCTCCTGTGGTCCCAAGCCTAAGTCCTCTCCCAAGCCCCCTCAGGCATGAAGGGGTGCCCTCAGCCATCCGGGTGGGGGGATGGCTTCGGCTCTTGGCTCATGTCTGGAGGAGTTTGCAGCCTGGCCGCCCCCAAGATTCATCAAATCTCGGTTAGCTCAAAACCCCCTGTCAGCTCAGGGGCTGTCCCTGGCTGTCCAAGGCCTTCTGGGACTAGGTGTCATCTGCCAGGTGCCCTTGAGGGAAAGGGGCAAAGGCTATTATTCCAATCTCTTCATTGTTCCCAAAAAGGATGGGTCCATCAGACCTATCCTGGATTTGAAGCTCCTCAACAAATTTGTCAGATTCAGACACTTTTGCATGGAGACTCTGCGCTCAGCTGTGACTTTTCTACGCCCAGGGGACTACATGACCTCTGTAGACATCAAGGATGCCTACCTTCACGTACCTATCTTTCCAGGTCATCAGAGATTCCTCAGGTTCGCTCTGGAGGATCAGCACCAATTTGTGGCCTTGCCCTTCGGTCTCACCTTGGCTCCCAGGGTATTCACCAAGGTGCTGGCAGGAGTGATGGCTCTGCTGAGATCTCAGGGCATTTGCATTCTTCCCTACTTGGACGACATGCTTATCGCTTCTCAGTCCTTCCATCAGGCAGAGCTGGACACTCAGCGGGTGGTGTCCACACTGGAGTCATTCGGCTGGGTGATCAACCACCCCAAATCTTCCCTGTCTCCTTCCATGGTGAAGTCTTTTCTGGGCATGATTCTGGATTCATCTCAGGTCAAGATCTTTCTTTCTCAGCAGAAGGTGGAGAGCCTTCAAGAGAAAGCTCAGCTCCTTCTGTCTTGTCATCATCCATCTATCAGGCAGGGAATGCAGCTGGTCGGCCTGATGGTGTCCTGCTTCGAGGCGGCTCCATATGCTCAGTTTCACATGAGGCCTCTTCAGCTTCACCTCTTGTCAGTATGGGATCGGGACCCTGTGTCCTTGGATCAGGTGTTTGTCCTGTCCCCTCTGGTCAGGCGGTCTCTATCGTGGTGGTTGGACTCAAGGAACCTGCTGGGGGGGGCAGATCTTTTCTGGCCCCCTGCTGGTTGACTGTCACCACGGATGCCAGTCTGACAGGTTGGGGGGGATTTTGGAAGTCCCTGAAATTCCGGGGTCAGTGGGGCCCTCAGGAGGCCCATGCCCCTATTAACATTATGGAATTGAGGGCGATCAGGTTGGTTCTCGCCCACTTAACCCCACACCTGCGGGGTCGGGCTGTTCAGGTCCGCTCGGACAACCAGACGGCGGTTGCCTACATCAATCATCAAGGAGGGACCCGGAGCAAGAGGGCCCTCAAGGAAGTGTCCCTGATATTGTCCAGGGCGGAGGAGAATGTTTCCTGCATCTTAGCTGTGTACATCCTGCGGGTGGAGACTCTGGAGGCAGACTCTCTGAGCAGGGGGACCTCTCGTCTGGGAGAATGGTCCCTCAGCAGCAGGGTGTTTCGCTCCCTGTGCCACCGCTGGGGTCAGCCGGATGTGGATCTGTTTGTGTCCCGTCACAATCACAAGCTTCCAGTCTTTGTCTTTCTGTCCCAGGATCCTCTGGCCTTGGCCATGGATGCCCTGGCGATGTCTTGGACGGGGTTTCAGCTCCTGTATGTGTTTCCCCCTTTTCCCCTGCTGGGCAGGGTGTTGCACAAGATAGCTCAGGAAAGGGTGCCAGCCATACTGGTGGCCCCCTGTTGGCCAAGAAGAGTGTGGTTCGCAGACATCGTGCAGCTGGCAGTAGATCAGTACGCCCTGCCCCGGGTTCCAGATCTGCTCACTCAGGGGCACCTACGCCACCCCAATTTACAAACGCTGGCTTTGACGGCCTGGCTGCTTAAACCTCCATCTTGATGGAAAAGGGGCTGCCTGCCTCTGTTGTTAATATCATGATCAGGGCTAGGAAAAGGTCCTCTTCTTCCATCTACTACAGGGTTTGGCGTACTTACATTGACTGGTGTGAGTCTAACTGGCTTCCCTGTCGTGTGTTTTCTATTCCTAGGATTCTGGAGTTTCTGCAACATGGTTTGGATCTGGGTCTTCAGCTCAGTACTCTGAAAGGTCATGTTTCTGCCTTGGCCATTTTTTTCCAAAGATCCTTTGCTCAGCATCCCCTGGTCAAGACCTTCTTCCAGGGGGTTACTCACGTGCGTCCCCCACGTAAGCCTATGTTACCAGTCTGGGACTTGAACTTGGTCTTATCTGCCCTGCAGGGGTCTCCCTTTGAGCCCTTGCAAGGGGCCCCTTTGTCCATTCTTACGCTTAAGGTGGTCTTTTTGGTGGCCATCACTTCTGTTAGGCGTGTTTCTGAGTTGGCGGCGCTTTCCATCAAGCATCCTTATTTTGAGAGACACCAGGACAAGGTGGTGTTTCATTTTAAGTCAGATTTTCTGCGTAAGGTTGTTTCTGCCTTTCATCTTAATCAGGACATTGTTTTGCCTTCTCTGTGTCCTAATCCTAGTAATTCTAAGGAGAGGGTTTTACACTCTCTGGATGTGGTCATGACCCTGAAGTTCTATTTGGTGGCTACTGAATCCTTCAGGAAGACTGACGCTCTCTTTGTGCTCCCGTCTGGACCTAAGAAGGGTCTGGCTCCGGCTAAGTCCACTATCAGCAAGTGGATCCGTCAGGCTGTGCAGGCCTACTCTGCTAAGGGGAAGGAGCCTCCCTTCCGCCTTACTGCTCATTCTACTCGTGCTATTGGTGCATTTTGGGCTTTTCAGCACCAAGCTTCTGTTGAACAAGTTTACAAGTCCGCCACTTGGTCTTCTGTTCATACTTTTTCTAAGTTCTACAAGGTTGACGTTAAGGCCTCAGCTGTTGCTGCTTTTGGCAGTTTTCTGCAGGCGGCAGTGGTTTAAACTGTCTGCTGTTACTTTTGGGGATCCCACCCTACCTTACAGACACTGCTATTGGATGTCCCAAGAGTAAGGAATATCTTCTGGAACAGGACGTGCTGTATACTTAGAATAATACAGTTCTGTGATTACTCACCTGTAGAATTGGTATTATATGTATACAGCACGTCCTGTTCCACCCCACCATTGTTATCATTATTCTTAGTTACCTCTTTATGTTGATTGTTTAATTTCTTATAATGGTTATAGTTCTCCCGGTTTCATATAACTGCTTTTCAATACTGGGAAATTTGTGGGAGGTCCCTGGTATATATGGGGCCGGGAAGAGCCACTTTTCTGTCTCTGCAATCCAGCTCCATCTACTGGATGTATAACCCAAGAGTAAGGAATATCTTCTGTAACAGGACGTGCTGTATACATATAATACCAATTCTACAGGTAGTAGTAGAGTAGCAGTAGAGTAATCACAGAATTGTATTTTTTAAAGGCTGGATTCCTGACAAATGGTCCTTGTTTCTTGTAGTGCCCAAAGTCATCTTCAGATGTCAACAGCTATAAAGAATTCTTCATACTTCAGTTCTCTCCCTCCTCTCCCCCTAGAGTGCAGTGAGCTGGACGGAGATTTTAACTCTCTCCCAATTATTTTTGAAGATAGGTACTTGGATTACATTACAGAAGGTATGTTCAATTGATTTATACATGTTTTATACATGTTTTAAGACATCGCTGTTGGTTTTGAATATCTAGGAATGTACCTTCATACAAGATGCCACGTGTGAAATAAAGGGACTGTCCAGGCAAGAAATAAAAAACACACCTACTCTCTTCCTGTCCCTCAGCAGCTGGCACAATGACCCTGCTATCTTAAACATATGTGATTCAGAGATTCTTTGGGAGCTTGTCCACCATACATGGGTAAATACACCCCTGTCTGATATTTGCTGGTTCCGGGGTTAGGCTACTCCCGGTCTGATTTATAGACCTCCGATTATGACCACACTGTTTAAAAAGATTTTTACACATGTATTTAAATCATCTACATTTAAAATAATTATTCATTTTATATTGATATATACTTTATTATATTACATGTACATTATACAAATCAATAGGACATTGCCATTTCGTTGCATTTTCCCTTTTCTTTATGGGGTACCTTTCTGGTGGGCAAACGTTTCACCTTATATTCAGGCTTTATCAATGCCCTTATGTAAAGAAAGAAAGCGGAAATACATGTTAGATTCCTATTGTTAGCACATGTGCAATTATATATAAATGGATATTAAATGATGATATGAAATACCTCATAAAAATTTCAATTCATGTAAGTTATTGTTGTCCACAATGTATTTACAGTTCATAAATGGATATTTTCTATCTCCGAGAAAAACATGGCGCAGACACCCTTTTTGTGGCTCATCAGCTGCTCGCCCTTTAAGAGAGACCGCTGGCCCTTTAAGAGAAACCGCACAGCATTGAATCACCTCAGCATGTGTGTGTATATATAAAGATATACTAGAGTACCTTAAATTTATTACCTTCTCAGGATTGATTTGGAAGCTCCAAGAAGGATTATGATGTTGTGTGTCTGCTAGCGAGGTTTCCTTGTTGGGGGCACTGTGAAGAGTTTATATAATGCAGAGCAGTATTGATTGACTGTGTTTGGCAGGGCTCATTGTTTTGCTTAGCATGCCATCGGAATGTGTTGTAAAATATACATTATTTACCTTTTAATGGAGCGCTGTGCGCTGACCGCAGCTGTGGCGCAGGAGACAGGGCTCCCTCCTTCCCAGCTACCGTCCCCACTGGGCACCGTGCTCGTCGGTCTAGGGGGCTGTCATCACGCCACTACGGTGACGCTACATATGCCTTGCGGGGCCCGGAGCGCACCGTCCCGCCCTCCCCGGCTGTTGGCCGGAAGTGACGTTGTGCACTCCAGGCCCCGGAACGCAGATCTCGCCACTCCAGTTCTTAACCGGAAGTGACGCCACGTGTCATCGGCCAGCTCGCGTTGAACTATAGTTCAGAGTCTGCTGTGCGGCTCCATTTTGCTGGAGACCTTCCAGCGTTTACAATTGGACATCCCCTCTTGAAAATATATCGTTTATATAAAAAAAGAGATTATCCCTGTTGGTATACATAGTTGCTGAGTGTTAATAGGTGCATATATGTGTTAACATATGTATATATTGTTAACATATGTATATATTTTATCCATCTTTGCATCTACGGTTCTGCACCTTTATGGAAAACAGCTACTACCTCCATATGTATAAATGTTTATAAATATATTTTGGAATTTCATTATCACGCTTATTGGGTATATTCTACATGTGGGACAAAACATCATAAGAGGGGAAGATGTTCACTTATTTGGGTTTTGAGCTGGAGCTGCGTGTCTTGTCTCTTATTTGTGTGATTATGACCTAGAGGTGGGTCATCGGTTAAAGCCCTCGATTGAGTGAAGGTGTTAGTGCTCACAGCATGAGGAAAATGTGTATAGCTACCACTGGGTATTCGTCCAAGTTTTTCTCGGTTTACAAATTCTAGATTTGCACACACTCATGTTAATTCTTGATTAGTTTCATTTGCGCACTCATCCTATTATTTTCATATAGCACGTTCATACTTATTCTCATTCTTGGTTAATTTAATTCATGCATAGTCTTTTTAATTGCCCTTAGAGAAGTTCCCTCTTTTTCTACTTGTTCATGTATTGGACGGATTTTCTATAAAAATGGAGCAAAACTTAGTGTCATTGAGTCCCGGATATCGGGATGCCCCCAGTCAGTATATCCATCTTTTTTCTGTTTGTAGAGTTATCTTTTCAATGTTTGCCCCTCGTTGGGAGTATACGATCTAACCCCTGAATTCTTAAGGAGCTCAGATCTTTGTTGTGGTGTGACATAAAGTGGCGGCCTACTAGTGTTTTCTGATTACCAGTCTTAATACTATATTGGTGTTCATATATTCGCCGTCTGAGCTGGCGATTGGTTTTTCCTACATAAAACCGTCCGCAATCACATGTCAGAAGGTAGATTACATTGGTTGATTGGCTTTTGATGTAATGCCTAATTTTAAATTCCCCCTTATTTTGCACTGTCGCCATGGGGCCTACTTGTGTACTAATGTATTTACACATACTGCACCCACCACAGCGGTAGGTGCCCTTCTGTTTGCAACATTCCTCCTTCATATTGACATTGTGATGGCTATGTACTAGCCGATCGCGTAGATTCTGAGATCTTCTAAATGTAATTTTCGGTTCTCTGGGCAAGAATGTTCTTAGATCTGTATCGTTAAGTAGGATCGGCCAGTGGTTTTTCAATATTTGACGTATGTACTTGTGTGATTCCGTATAAGTTAAAATCAGGGCCGGGCCTTTCTGGTTTTTCGCATTTTTAGGTCTATATAGTAAAGTTTGTCTGTCCAATTTCTTGGCCTTTCTATATGCTGACCTAAAATGCAAAAAAGGGCATTGATAAAGCCTGAATATAAGGCAAAACATGTTTGCCCCCATAAATGAAATGGTCATAAGAAGGGAAAATGCAATGAAATGGCAATGTCCAACTGATTTGTATAATGTACATGTAATATAATGACGTATATATAAACATGAAATTAATAATTCTTTTAAATTTAGATGATTTAAATAAATGTGTAAAAATCTTTTTAAACAGTGTGGTCATAATCGGAGGTCTATAAATCAGACCGGGAGTAGCCTAACCCCGGAACCAGCAAAAATTTGAAACAGCTCGATTATGTACCAACCTCTAAAGTAACAAAGCAATAAAAACAGGTGTATAAGGGTCACACAATTGGGGAAGCCAGTATCTGGCAACCCCGAAACACATATATATTGACACCCCTGTTTGGTCAGTGTCTGGAGCATGCTTCTTTATTGACTGAGGCAGGGGGGGTAGTGCCAGACACTGCCTTGGCACATTGTCAGAAACTGGTAAGTCTTTAAGCACCTGCCGGTGTCAGGAGGTAAGTATCTTTTGTTTTCCAATAAAAAGTCATTCCTATGGAAAGCAATATATTTGAGATACTAGGAATCGTAAAGGGAAATTCCACTTCCAATGACCTTTCTTGAAAGTGTATATTTTTTTGTGCCAAAAGTATATCCTCAAGAAGATGAGCATATCCTAGTATTTTTTTTTTATTTTTTCCTATGCAAGAAAATGTATGTTTTATGGAAGCAGTTTTCACTACCTGCAATCTGTTGCCAATGGAAACCGAATACCAAGTCTGTACACCAAGAAATGAACCCTGTACACACACAACTGCTGAGCAGTGTTCTGTGTGTAGAGCTCACTTCTCTCTTCTTGGTGTATGTTGCCAATAGCAACAGTAAAGACTGCTTCTGTAAAACACACATTTTCTAACATAAGCAAAAAAAAACTAAAACACTAGATCAACTCAGCATCTTGAGGGCACCATATTTTTTGGTTTACAGCTTTGTCTACCTGCCATGGTAATTATAATGGTGTCCTAATAACCTTGTGGAATTTAGATTATTCTAAGTATGTCACACACCCCACTTCAAACATTAATTATTACACTTGGGTTATACCACCAGCAGGTGGCGACGTTGCAGAGAAGTCATGAAAAACGAGCCCCTCCTGGTCTATACACACCTGGCACCTCCCACTCATTCCCCAGTGTTCTTCTCTGCAAGATGGCTACAAGACAGAAGAAAGAAATCTCCTGGGGTATCACCCCGCCCCCCCCCCCCCCCATGGTCTATTTCTGCTCGGCTACTTTTGTTTAACAGTCCCTTGTTGTATGGTAGCCTCCCAGCTTAGCCTGTCGGCCGGACAATGTATAGACGGCACTTAAAGCGGACCTTCACTCTGAATAAGAGTCTATCTTATATGTTTCCCCCACACTGTACATACAGATTGCTCACATTAAAAATCATCCTACCTGCATCTACTGCATGTTATGAGCCTTTAAACCTCCAAGATGGCGGCTTATGGAAGCCGCCATTTTATCAGGCAGCCTGCAAAGAGGAAGTGCCTGCAAACAGGAAATGACTGTGCTGCTCTGCATTCTGGGACTGCTGACCTTTCCCTGACCCCAGCTCTGCTCTGTCTGAGCAAAGCACAGCTATAACCTGCCCCCCTGTACCTTATCCCACTCTCCTCTCCTAAGTAAGTGTGATGCTTCTGAGTCAAGATGGCGGCGCCTGTATCCTAAATTCCTGAACAGAGTTGCAGCCCAGTGGGGGAAAGAATAATAAGTTAGTGACTAAAAATGTAAAATATATTAATTTTAGATGCTGGGGAATCGTTTTTTAAGAGTTTGGGCTTTTCATTAAATCATGGTGAAGGTCCGGTTTAAGGTGCCTAGGAGATTAGCTCCTCCGCTCGACCCCATATTAGGGGGCAATGCGGCTATCCGGTTGGTGATCCGGATGTGGGATGCCCCAGCCCTTAGGTCATTGCTGACCCCCCCCCACCTTTTTCCACTCTTTGCTTGCCACCCCTCTTTTAGTTCTCCCTGTGTGGGAGCTTGTATGGCTGAGACTGGGGGCGGGCGGGTCCGGGCGGCTTGCGTGCCGCCGGCCCGCCTGGCGGCTTATGTGAGCGCCATTCGGGGTGCGCGCTGACGGCGGCTCTGACTAGGAGGGTGGGCGGGGCGGCGTTTTGCGTGGCCCGCGCCGTGTCTGGCGGTTCTGGGAGGGGTGGGGCCATGGCGTCTCCCGCGCTCTGATGGGTCCGTATGTATTTATGGGTATTTAGCACCTGTTGTGCTGCCCCATAGGGGTCCCTGCCTGGCCCGTTTTTGCTTACTTACTGTAATATATGTGTGTGTGTTCAGTTGTTGTTATTTCCCCATTTCAGGGCTTTACATATATTTATAAAAAATATATATTTATAAAAAAAAAAAAAATATATATATATATATATATATATATATATATATATATATATATACTAGAGGGACATCCCGGGTCGCGTACTGCGTAAATCCCTGGGTTACTGCGAATACCATAAATTCACCATATGGAGGCTACCAAAGATACGGAAACGGCCCTTCGGGGCAGTCCAGGCTTTGTGGGGGGACTCCGCTCCCAGGGGATGATGTCATTTTATGTATTCCATGTGCACAGCGGAACATTGAGCGCCAGTCCGGCACCCCGGTGCCCGGTCCTTCCTCGGCCGCGCCATCTCCCTCCCCTCCTCGCCTGTTTCCGGACCCCTTGTGATGTGTCATTGGGGGTGATTCGCAATCTGAGGTTTGCGCCCGATTGGCCAGCCTCTGTTTTCCGCTGTGGTCGCTCAAGGCTCCGGCTAAGCGGAGACACTTGTCCCCGCCTCCGTCGGACTCGGATGATGAGGTTGTTGAGGCTCTGGATTGGTTGGATCGTCCCCTTGAAGAGGGTGAGCTTATTGAGGATTTAGATGATCCTAAGGTTCAGCAGCTGCTGGGTGCTGAGGATGGCCAGGCCACGGGGTCGGTCCCCGACACGTCTTCCATTCTGGCCCAAATGTTTTAGGTTTTGGATTTGGACCCTCCTGAAGTTGCTCCTTGGCCAAGGGGTCAGCTTTTTGGGGTGTCCAAGCCGCGCTTGGAGTTTCCCAGTCAACAGCATTTCGTGGATGTTGTCCTTATGGAATGGGAGCAACCTACGCGTCTCGTTGGGGTGCCGCCTAGCTGGGATAGAAAGTATCCCTTTCCGGCGGACTTGGTTAAGCGTTGGTCTGTCCCTCCCGGGGCTGATGCTCCGGTTTTGGGACTATCTAATACGGCGGTTGTACATTCTCCTGACACGACTTCTCCTAAGGACGGCGAGGATCGCCGGATTGATCAGCAGGCCCGCCATGGTTTTGTCTGTGCGGGTTCGGTCTTGAGGCCTGTTTGTGCTTCGGCACTTTTATTGTTGGCGGTTAGGTCTATTGTCAGGGATTTATGTGTGGATCTTGATCCTACTGGTGATGAGTTTTCTGCCCTTAAGCGTTGTGAATCCTTCGTTTCATTTATTCTTGCCGCTCAGGATGATGCAATGTTAATGTGTGGCAGGGTTACTGCTCTGTTGGTAGAGATCGCTCACGGCTCTTCCCTTTCTGGGTTTGAGACTTTCGGTGAGAAGCTTGATTCTGTTGCCAAGGGAGGTAAGTTACCTCAGCGCAAGAAATTTTCGTTGCTCCTTTTGGGGGGCGGCCCCCTTCAATCCTTCCTTTCGGGGAGCCAGAGCCGGCAGGGGTGTGGGCTTCTCGGCTTCCAGGGGTGCCAGCTGGAACAGGGGTATAGGCCGTGGCCATTCCGTTCACATCTGGGGCGCCAAGCCCAAGCCAGCTGCCAAGCCCGTTCAGCAATGAGGGGGCGCCCTCACCCTTATGGGTGGGGGGACGGCTGCGACTCTTCTCCCGGGTATGGGACCAGGAGGTCTCGGACAGATGGGTCCGGGAGGTGGTGTCGGCCGGTTACAAGCTGGAGTTCGAGTCCCGCCCTCCTCCAAGGTTTCTCAGGTCCCGTGTCTCTTCAGATCCTTTGGCCGCGCAGGGGCTCCTGGCGGCGGTAAGGAATCTTCTGGAAATGGCTGTCATATGCCCGGTCCCTCCTTCGGAGGTGGGGCGCGGGTATTATTCCAATCTCTTCACAGTGCCTAGAAAGGATGGGTCGTTCTGTCCCATCCTGGGTTTGGAGTTTCTCGACCTGTTGGTTCGTCCCAGGAAGTTTCGCATGGACTCTCTGCGGCCTGCGATCATTTCGCTTCGGCAGGGGGACTTTATGACGTCCATAGACATCTTGGATGCATACTTTCACATTCCGATCTTTCTAGCTCACCAGAGGTTTCTTCGTTTTGTGGTGGAGGATCGGCATTTTCAGTTTGTGGCTCTTCCATTCGGCTTCACCTCGGCTCTGAAAGTGTTCACCAAGGTGTTGGCGGGCGTGATGGCCCTGCTCAGAGCTCAGGGGATTCGCATGGTGCCTTATCTGGGCCTTCCTTCAGCTTAGCGGATGGGGACACCAGCACGGTGGTGTCCACTCTGGATAGGTTCGGCTGGGTGATCAACTACCCCAAGTCCTCTCTGGTTCCGGCCAGGGTGGTGACCTTTCTGGGGATGTCCTTGGACTCTTGCCAGCACAGAGTCTTTCTCCCTCAGGCCAAGGTTCCTTTGATTCAGGATTGGTTCAGCTTCTTCTTTCCAATTCTCGCCCGTCCATTTGTCTAGGGATGTGACTGGTGGGGCTGATGGTAACTTCTTTCGAGGCAGTTCCCTTCGCGCAGTTTCACACGCGGACGCTTCAGCTTCATCTGTTGGCATCTTGGGACCGGCGACCGCGGTCGTTGGATCGGTCCTTCCGGATGTTTCTCCGGCTTCGGCAGTCTCTACTGTGGTGGTTGGTCTCGGACAATCTCTTGAAGGGCAGGTCATTTCTGACCCTGTTTTGGGACACTGTCACGGCGGAAGCCAGTTTGTCAGGAGGGGGAGTTTTCTGGAAGGATCTTCGGTTCCGGGGGCGGTTGGGTCCTCAGGAAGCCCACTTGCCCATCAATGTTTTGGAGTTGAGAGCCATCAGGTTGGTTCTGTCTCACTTGACGCAGCATTTACAGGGTTTGCCTGTTCAGGTTCGATAGGTCAATCGGACGGCGGTTTCTTACCCACCAAGGAGGGACTCATGGTCTGGGTGCCCTCAGAGGGGTGTCTCTGTTCCTAGTTTGGGCAGAGACTCATGTCCCTTGCATCTTGGCAGTGTACGCTCCAGGAGTGGAAGATACGGAGGCGGACTTTCTGAGCCGGTGTTCTTCCCGCTGGGGGGCATGGTCTCTCCACCCCCAGGTTTTTCGGTCGTTTTGTCTCCGGAGGGGGACGCCGGAGGTGGACCTGTTTGCCTCTCGTCACAATCACAAGCTTCCGACGTTCGTGACACTTTCCCAGGATCCTCTGGCTATGGCGGCGGATGCCATGGCCCTGAGCTGGGGGGACCTGGGGTTTTCTTTATCTGTTTCCTCCGATCCCCATGCTAGGCAGGGTGCTGCAAAAGTTGGTTCTGGAAGGGGTTCCCGCCATTCTTGTGGCTCTAAGGTGGCCAAGGCGGGTGTGGTTCGCAGACATCGTTCGTCTGGCAGTGGATCAGTTCGATCTGCCTCTTCGTCGGATCTCCTCACTCAGGGTCCACTGTGCTATCCCAGTTTACCATCGCTGGATTTGACGGCTTGGCTGCTGAAACCTCCATCTTAAAGGAGGAGGGTCTTTCGGATTCGGTCTTTCGGACTCTTCTTAGTGCCAGGAAGAGATCCTCTTCTTCCATCTATTATAGGGCTTGGAGATCTTATATTGATTGGTGTGAGGCTAGATCTTTGCCCTGTCGGGCCTTTTCTGTTTCTAGGATTTTGGAATTCTTCAATCTGGGCTGGACTCTGGTCTTCAGCTGAGTACTTTGAAGGGGCAGGTTTCTGCTTTGTCTATCTTTTTAGGTCATTTGTACTCCATCCTTTGGTCAGGACTTTTTTCCAGTTGGTTCGCATCTGCGGCCTCCTAGGAAGCCTTTGCTCCCTGTTTGGGATTTGAATTTGGTTCTCTCTGCTCTTCAGGCTTCTCCTTGAGCTTTTGCAGGTTATTGTTCTTCCTACTCTGACTCAGAAGGTTGCCTTGTTGGTGGCCATCGTTTCTGTTCTGCGTGTCTCGGAGTTGGCAGCCTTGTTGGTTCAGGCTCTTCACTTTGAGAGACATCAGGTCAAGGTGTTTTTTTCCGCTTCAAACCGGACTTTCTGTCTAAGGTGGTCTCTGTTTTTCATCTTAACCAGGACATTGTTCTTCCTTCCTTGTGTCCTAAGCCTAGGAATGACAAGGAGAGGGTTTGCACTGTTAGTACTGTTGTTTACTACTTCTCTTTTTCGTAAGACTGATGTCTTTTTCGTGGTGTCCTGTTGGGCCTAGTATGGGTTTGGCTCCCGCTAAGTCTTCCATTAGCGATTGGATTCGTCAGGCTGTTGTTGGGGCCTATTCTACCAAGGGGAAGGTTTACCCTTTTTCGTATCACTGCTCATTCTACTCGTGCTGTTGGAGGGCCTTGGGTTTTTCAGCACCAGGCCTATGTTGAACAAGTTTGTAAGGCTGCGACTTGGTCTTCTGTTCACATTTTTTCCAAGTTTTTACAAGGTGATGTGCGGGTTTCAGCCGATGCTGTTTTTGGCCGCAGGGTTCTGCAGGCTGCAGTGGTTTGTGTTTTGCTTATGGCTTTGTTGGATACCCGCCCTTTCTGGACACTGCTTTTGGATGTCCCAAGTGTAATTAATGTTTGAAGTGGGGTGTGTGACATACTTAGAATAATACCATTTTGTGAATACTCACCTGTAAAATGGCTATTATAAGTATGTCACACACCCTACTTCACCCGCCCTTTTGGTATCCTGGATTCTTTATAGGGTGAAGTTTCGTTTACAGTTTGAGGGTTACCAAGGGGTTTTTTTCCTGGTACCTTGTCTTTACTGCTGTTTGAATACTGGGGAATGAGTGGGAGGTGCCAGGTGTGTATAGACCAGGAGGGGCTCGTTTTTCATGACTTCTCTGCAACGTCGCCACCTGCTGGTGGTATAACCCAAGTGTAATAATTAATGTTTGAAGTGGGGTGTGTGACATACTTATAATACCCATTTTACAGGTGAGTATTCACAAAATGCTATTTTTATATTTTAAAGAATAAATTGTATTTTTTTATAGGCCATCTGTGGCCTATATTTTTGCCAGCGTGGATCATCTATCCAATATGGTAAGGTAGGACCTATAGCCATATAGAGCCTGATGAGAAAACATGCATCTTTTTTAGTTTAATTTCTTTTTTATAGAATTTTCCAGACATTCATAAGGTACAGCAAAAGACAAACACATACACAAGGTACAGCCGGGTAGAAAATCAACACCCAATTCTTCCCGCATGTTCACCGCCTCGGGGGCATTTCTTTTTTAGTAGAAAAAACTGCTATCCACTTTCATTGTCTACCGAGTGTAAATTTAACCTGGCTTTGAATCAACCCCAAGGTAGACAATGAATGTGAATGGCAATGAAAGTGAACTCAAAAGGCCAATACTCCCCTCTTAGGGTGTAGAACTAGAAATGGATAGTTTCACTTTTCAAATCATCTTGGTACACTGTTTTTTTTGCTGTCCCTCTCTCTGAGATGGCAGGTGATCAGTCATTACATCGGTGTGGCAATGACATAATTGCCACACACAACAGTATCAATGAATGGAGGAGGCGGAGCTTTACAGCTAAACAGGCAGCATTATATGCGATTAGAGTGAAGCAGGAGCAGTGAAAATTGACAAAAGGTCATAATGTGGGGAGCAATTCAGGGGACAGTTAAAAATATGGGTTGTGGTCCCAATTAAATAATACGTGATTTCTCGATACATCTTCTTTAAGTATAGATTTCAATTACACAGCCATCACTTCTAGCTGTGGACACATTTTTCCTTGTGTACAGCACGGCCTGTTTCATTTCAATCATTACATCTGGGTATTCCGCCACAAGGTGGCACAGTTGACTGCAGAAGACTTGTGGCTCCTCCCGGCCCTATAAAAAGCCAGGAATCACCCATAGACCCCCAGTGTTTCTCTGCAGTCATACTGCGAAGACCAGAAGATGGCTCTCTATGTTATTCGCAGGCGAGCGGGGCAACCAAGCCTGCGGCCCTGTAAGCCTATTCCCACCCGCTTCCGGCCCCTCCTGCCTCCCAGCCTTGGCTGAGGGATCGGGTGATGGTAGGGGAGCACCTGGGTCGGGTGCTCGGTGAGCTTTTCTCCAGGCCGCAGACCCTATATCCTGAAGGGTAGTCGGCCATAGGCATATGGTGAGCCTATAGGGGGAAGGGAGGAACCACTGCTGCTTGTGTGCTGTGTTTTTTTACTGGGGTGAGTCTTTATTGTGGGGTTGTCTTTGTGGGGACTATTCTTCCCTGGGGGCTTTGTTGTCCCCCTCCCTTCCCTTCACTGGTCTGTGCTCCTCTTCAGCCCCCATCCCTCCCATCCCCTTCTCCCTCTCTTCCCCCCCATCCCCTTCTCCCTCTCTTCCCCTTCTCCCTCTCTTCCCCCCATCCCCTTCTCCCTCTCTTCCCCCCCATCCCCTTCTCCCTCTCTTCCCCCCCATCCCCTTCTCCCTCTCTTCCCCCCCATCCCCTTCTCCCTCTCTTCCCCCCATCCCCTTCTCCCTCTCTCCCCCCATCCTCTTCTCCTTCTCTCCTCCCCATCCCCTTCTCCCCCCCCATCTCCTTCTCCCTCTCCCCGTTGTGGCTGTTGCGGGGAGGGGGGGTCAGGTGCCGGGTGCACGCGCTGCCACTGGTACGCGGCCTCCTCTCCTCGCCACCGCGAGCACACCGCGCTCCGCGGCGGGAAAAGCTGCGGGGGCCTGGCCGACTCCCTGGTGCGGGGCGCCATTGATGCAGCAGGCGCCGGCGTCTCGCAACTTTTTTGCGGGGGGCGGCGCCATGGGATGACCTGTTTTGCGTCATCTCCCCGCGGCCTGCCCCTCGAGGTTCTTCCTGCGGCGCCATCTTCCTGGCTCCGTGCTGCTGCTGGGTGTGCGCTGTGGGGCATCCTGTCTTCTTCCTGCGCGTGCTGCGGATTCCATTGCAGCTGGTCCGTGAGTTGATCCTGCGGGTCTGATTGTTGGTGCATGTGCTGTGGGATACTCATGATTTTCCATGCTTATGTCTCGCAGACGGGATAGCAGTATTGTGGTTTCTCCCAGTCCAATACCCCCTTCCCCTGTCCCTTCTCCGTTGGGCATCCCTTGGGGGCATCCCGGGTGGGCTTTCCTTAGCCTTTACTCTGTGTTGGCCTATTGTGCCTTGTTGATAATCACCATATGGAGGCTTCTAGGGATAGCAAGCTTGGGGGCCCCTCGGGGCAGGCTCGGCTGTGTGTCATGTGCGGGGCATCCCCTTTGAGTGGCGGCGGCGCGGTTTGTGTCCCGTGCGCCCAAAGCATTATCGCGGAACAGGTTGGGCCTCTCTTTCCAGTCCTGTTATCCTGACTGTATCTCCTGCACCTGCATTTAGCTCCCAACGAGGGGGAAGGCAGTAGGGGATCGCAATCGGATCTGGCACTGTGCGTGGCCAGCATTGAGCGATAACTGGGCCGGTCGGCTGCGGGCAAGGCCTCTAGCAAAAAGTGGCTTCTAGGAGCAGAATTGTCCCTTTTTGCAGATGAGGGCGAGGGCCTTGACTTCCATGGTGGCCGTGACTCCCTGGAGGAGGGGGAGTTGTTCCGTGACTCAGATTCCTCTGGGGATTGTCATGGCGAGTATGATAGTGATCTAGGGTCTTCCTCAGGCGAGGATACTTGGCTCCCGGATGATACCGACAGGCTCTTGTCGGCTGTTTTTGATACTCTTCACATTGCTCCCCCCAAGGTGGCGAAGAAGAAGCAGGGTGAGCTCTTTCGCCCTGACAAGCAACGCTTGGAGTTCCCGGAGCAGGGCCATTTTTCCAATATAGTTATCAAGGAGTGGGAACGCCCCACCCGGTTGCCCTCAGTGCCTAAGGGGTAGTGTCCCCCCGAGGTGGTCGCTCCTGTCCTGGGGCTGTCCAACACTTCGGTCATGCCGTCTCCCGACACCACAACCTTGGGTGATAATGCTGACCGGCATATGGATCAGCTGGCTTGTCATGCCTTCTCCTTTGTTGGGGACTGTTTGTGGCCAGTATGCGCCGCGGCTATTGTGGCTATCACTATTAAAATGAAGGTCAGGCGCCTGGCTGAGGCCGCCCGCTCCAGCAGGAAGACGGAGGATTATAAGGACCTTTTGCTTTGTGCTGATTTTATTGCCTTTGTGCTATCTGCCATGGATGACACCGTCAGGCTTGGCGGTAGGGCCTCGGCCCTGTTGGTTGCTATGCGTCAGTCCGTCTGGTTGCGTCAGTGGGCGGCCGGCACTGCTGCTAAGAAGTCTCTCACTGGGCTTCCCTTCACTGGACTTCGTCTTTTCGTTGAGCGTCTTGATGCTCTGACCAAGGATGGTAGGCTCCCCCAGCGTAGGAAGTAGGTTCGGTCCTTTCGGGGATCGTCTTCTTTTCGCCCATCAAGGGGAGGTCGTGGATCCTCCTTCCCAGGTGGTCGCGGAGGCTCTTGGGGTCGAGGCAGATCCCGCAGTCGCCCCGGTCTCTCCTGGAGTACCAGGCCTAAACCCACCCCCAAGGCCCCTCAGGCATGAGGAGGCGCCCTTACCCGACCTGGTGGGGGGACGGCTTTGTTTTTTGCTCATGTCTGGAGATTACACGTCTCAGACCGGTGGATTCAGGAGGTGGTTTCCTCCGGTTACAAGATAGAGTTTACAGCCTGGCTGCCTCCAAGATTCCTCCGGTCTCGGATTTCTCTAAATCCTTTGGTGGCTCAGGGCCTACGGTTGGCCGTACAGCGTCTTCTAGCTTCCGGAGTGATTTGTTCGGTACCTATTCAGGAACAGGGTCGGGGGTACTACTCCAATCTGTTCACGGTTCCCAAAAAGGATGGCTCCCTGAGGCCCATCCTGGATTTAAAGGGACTCAACAAGTTTGTCAGATTCAAGCATTTCCGCATGGAGACCTTACGCTCGGCTGTGAGTACCCTTCGGCCGGGCGACTTAATGGCCACGGTGGACATCAAGGATGCGTACCTTCAAGTTCCGATCTTCCCAGGTCACCAGAGGTTCCTGAGGTTTGCTCTGGGGGATCAACACTACCAGTTTGTGGCCTTGCCGTTCAGTATCACATTGGCCCCTTGGGTCTTCACCAAGGTGCTAGCGGGTGTCATGGCTCTGTTGAGGAGCCAAGGCATTTGCATTCTCCCTTACCTGGACTACCTATTGATTGCTGCTCAATCTCTTCAGTCACTGAAGTTCCAGGGTCAATTGGGCCCTCAGGAGGCCCATGCGCCCATCAACATTCTAGAGCTGAGGGCGATCAGGTTAGTTCTTTTTCAGTTGACTTCCCACCTTCGGGGTTGTGCTGTGCAGGTCCTCTTGGACAATCAGACGGCGGTTGCCTACATCAATCATCAGGGAGAGACTCGGAGCAAGCGAGCCCTCAAGGAAGTGTCTCTGATCTTGTCTTGGGCGGAGGAGACTGTTCCCTGCATCTCGGTGGTTTACATTCCGGGGGTGGAGAACCAGGAGGCGGACTCCCTGAGCAGGGGGACGTCTCGTCTGGGGGAATCTCTCAGAAGCCAGGTATTTCTCGACCTGTGTCGCCGCTGGGGTCTACCGAATGTGGACCTGTTTGCATCCCATCACAATCACAAGCTTCCTAGATTCGTCTCACTGTCAAAGGATCCTCTGGCCTTTGCCACGGACGCGCTCGCGATTCCCTAGAAGGAGTTTCGGCTCCTCTATGTTTTTCCTCCATTTCCTCTGCTGGGTCGTGTGCTGCCGTCCATTCTAGTGCCCCCCGCTGGCCGAGGAGGGTATGGTTCGCGGACGTCGTCCAGATGGCAGTGGATCGGTACGTCTTGCCCGACGATCCAGAGCTTCTCACTCGAGGAGAGCTGCTTTATCCCAATTTGTAAACGCTGGCTTTAACGGCTTGGCTGTTGAAACCTCCATCTTGATGGGCAAGGGGTTGACGGCTTCGGTTGTAGATAACTTTATCCAGGCTCGGAAGATCTTCGTCTATGATTTACTATAGGGTCTGGCATGCTTATATTGCTTGGTGTGAGTCCAAGTCTCTATCTTGTCGTGAATTCTCCATTCCCAGAATTCTGGAGTTTTTACAGCAGGGTCTGGACTCGGGTCTTCAACTTAGTACTCTCAAGGGACAGGTTTCGGCTCTGGTAATCTTTTTTTCAAAGATCCTTTGCCAAACATAGGCTTGTCAAGACTTTTTTCCAGGGAGTTACTCATGTGCGTCCACCGTGTAAGCCTCTGTTACCGGTTTGGGATTTAAACTTGGTGCTTTCTGCTCTACAGGGTCCTCCCTTCGAGCCTCTGTGTCAGGCCGCTCTGTCCATTCTGACTTTTAAGGTAGCTTTCCTGGTTGCTATTACTTCGGTGCGTCGAGTCTCTGAGCTGGCGGCGCTTTCCATGAAACCTCCCTATTTTGAGCGGCATCAGGATAAGATGGTGTTCCGTCTTAATCCGGAATTTTTGCTCAAGGTTGTATCTGCCTTTCATCTCAGTGAGGACATTGTCTTACCTTCCTATTGTCCTGCTCCTGCTAATTCCAAGGAACGGAACCTTCATTCTCTGGATGTGGTCAGGGCGCTCAAGTATTATTTGGTCACCACTGAGCCCTTTCGGAAGTCTGATTCTCTTTTTTGTTCTTCCTTCCAGACCTAGGAAGGGCTTGCCTCCAGCCAAATCCACTATCAGCAAGTGGAATAGACAGGCGGTGGTGTGGGCTTATTCTGCCAAAGGGAAGGAACCTCCCTTCCGTGTTACTGCTCACTCCACTAGGGCTATTGGTGCCTCTTGGGCTTTTCAGCACCAGGCTTATGTTGAGCAGGTTTGTAAGGCCGCTACCTGGTTTTACAAGGTTGATGTTAGGGCCTCAGCTGATGCTGTTTTTAGCCGCAAGGTGCTTCAGGCGGTAGTGGCTTGAACTGCCTGCCGTTGCTCTTTGGGGATCCCACCCTACTTTTATGGACACTGCTATTGGATGTCCCAGATGTAATGATTGAAATGAAACAGGCCGTGCTGTACACAAGGAAAAATACAATTCTGTGATTACTCACATGTAGATTGTTGATTTTACTGTGTACAGCACGGCCTGTTTCATTCCTCCCTTGTTATCGTTGCCCTTGGTTGCCTCTTTATGGTGATTTGTTTAAAAGTTAACTTTTTTTGAGGCTGTGTGTTTTTTTTCTCATGGTTTATCTCCCGGCTTCTTGCATAACTGCTTTTCAACACTGGGGGTCTATGGGTGATTCCTGGCTTTTTATAGGGCCGGGAGGAGCCACAAGGCTTCTGCAGTCAACTGCGCCACCTTGTGGCGGAATACCCAGATGTAATGATTGAAATGAAACAGGCCGTGCTGTACACAGTAAAATCAATTCTACAGGTGAGTAATCACAGAATTGTATTTTTTGATCCTCATCAATGCAAGGCTGGAACCGATAGGTGTGTTGGGATGATACTTCAGAGATCTGTAACAGAGTAGTAAGCCACCCTGTTAGGCTAAATATAGTGGGGTAAAAGAGAGTAAAGGGTGCTTTCTTAAATCACAAAGTATTTACTCAATCTTATTGAGCAGACAAAGCTGTAGAAATCATCTTACTGTCTCTGTCTATCGATATCTAAACAAATTAGTTTTTGAGTTGCGATCATTCTTCCTTTTTTTGTTGTTGTCCTTGATGTCCTTTTAATAACACATAGAATAGCACATTCGTAGCATAAGCTGTCATTGTCAAGTTAGATACAGTACATCATTTTTTTTCCTTGATATTTTTGTAATTTTACATTTGACTATTTGATGTTGCAGATTTAGATGGACCTTGGCTGGGGGTTCTCAACCCACAAAGATCAGAGTCTAGCAAAACTGAAAAACCAGACGGTGAGGAAGGATATGTGCATTGCCCTGCTAGCCCAGAACTGAAAGCCAGAGGGGAAGGTGTCCCCACATCATCTTGGTCTATTGAAGGTGAAAAGCCACCAATGAAAGCTCAAAAAGCTAAAACGGAGGATGACAAATCAAAAGCAAAAGTAAATAAACTAATGAAGACAATGAAAACTGATAATCCAAAAAAGATTGTAAAGCAGAATTCTAAAGACAATGTGGTGTTAGTGAGCTACAAATGTTTAAAAGCTGCTACAGCAGAGGCTATGTTAAAACCATTTGAAGGCAGGCCTTTACATTACAACAAAGAAGGACATAACCATCAGCAAGGGTTATTCGCTAGCGATGCAAAGTCCTCTGGCTTACATGCTTGGCAAAAACGGCATAACTCTCTACCATCCAACACAGTCCTAACTAAACCACTGACTATAAGTGGTGACAATACTGAAAAAAAGTACAGTCATACCTGGGATTCTGGAGGTTTAGTGTCTTTTCCTACTGCCACAATTTTAGGTACTCTTAGCACAAATCAAGCAAAGACTGGGTTATCACAGGTGGATAAAGTGCCACAACGAGAAGAAAGGGGTCATGCTGACCAACTGCCAGTTACTTCTGGGTTAAGGACGATAGAGGTTAAGCCGTGTATTAAAAACTTGTATGAAGGGGAAAAAGTAACTGTTATTTTTGGCTCCAAGTCTGAAGGTGTTAAAGATGTTACTGTTAAAGAAAGTATACAGGGACATGACTTATCTACCTTCACTGGGGTTTTAACACCATCACTAGAGCCAGACTGTGTATTTGATAAAGAAATTGCATTGGAATCTAACCTTAAACCACCTGGAAATGTAGAGGGGTTTGCCAAACCTAAAAACGCTAAAGAGGTCAATATTGTTGTTAGTGGAGACACAATAAAGTTGCCAGATGTCAGTATCACTTGTGCATCGTCAAGATTTTCGGATTCTGGTGTGGAAAGTGAACCAAGCTCTTTTGCAACTCATCCAAATCCAGAGCCGTGTTTAGACAATGTGACCGAACAAGATCCTGTGTCAAATGATAAAGTATTTTCACCACTATTGCTGAAGCCTGAATCAAGCTTAAGGGCCACAATTGAAAGCCACTGCACAGAAAGCACAAGCGCTCTAAGTGAAATTCAGTCCTCTTTAACGTCTATAAACTCTTTACCATCTGATGATGATGAACTCTCACCAGATGAAAGTTCCAGGATCTCTGTTGTACCTGAGAGCCTAGTGAAAGGCAGCAAAACTGCTCTAGATCTGGGTATAGTTGAAATGCCAAAGTTCGATCCCAAGACGTGTAATGTTCTTTTACAGCCTCAAACTGTTGTGTTTTCTGACAAAGACTGTGTACCTGTTCAGCCCTCTCTCACAAACTTCCCCAATTTTTTCCAGTTCACTATTTCTGATGAGGAAACCCCAAATGAAGTCAAAAGCATTCCTGTTCCCCTAAATAGTTCCATAACCACTTTTAGAGAAATGCCCACTCCAGTAACACTTGATGATTCCCAAATTGTGCTTGATCCGGGGGTTATTATTGTGGGTGAGCACTCAATTTTGTCTGGCTCCTTTAATACCGACGAGGAGGATTTCTTACAAACCATTAAGGAGAAAATAATTGATGACAAATCAAAGCAAGACTCATCTGAAGCTGGAAGTAGAAATCCCGCTGCTACACTTCCTTCTGCTAACAGCAATGACGTTGTCAAGCAAGGTTTGGTAGAAAATTATTTTGGGTCTCAGAGTAGTACTGACATTTCTGACTTTAGCCCTGCAGATGATGGAAACTACGTTGGCCCAGCAAAAGAGAATGCAATATTGCAGTCCACTGGCCCAATGTTGAAGGAGGAGGTGGACGATGATGATGATGACGAGGAACAAGATGAGGAAATGATTGAAAATGGTTACTATGAAGAGACAGATGGTCCATTATACAAATCTGAGGATCCTGAATGTGAAGTTATCCATGATTCTGAAAATGACAATAGTTTAAGGCCTGAGAGAATAGATTCTGAGTATTTAAAAGTTTCCCTGAACATGCCTGCTGTTTGCTCAGCCACATGCTTATCGTTTCCCTATACACTGAGAGACTCCAATTGTGGAACTACTTTTTCTTCAAAGAATACACTTGACACGATAACAAAGCAACCAGGCTGTGTTGTACCTGGATCATTGTCCCTCGCTTGGTATGAAAGCTCTCCAAAGCCTTTAATGCTAGCGTGAGTATCATTAAATGTAATGATATTTTTGAACCAAAAAATTGTACTTAGCAAAAATTCTGCCTATAATTAACCCAAACTGCTATTTATAGTTTCAGTAATTTTTATTGTATGACAAAATGTACACGGCATAGATCACAAGCTGTAACAATCACTGAAATAATAATTATAATAATAATGAAATAATTGTGTTAGCCTTGTAACACATAGCTGAAGAACCCAACACCATAGCAATGATCAATATGCATCCCCAAAACAATAACACTGCCTAAGTGGCATAAAGGAATAAATAGGCCTAGTATAATGTACATAAGTATGAGTGTATGGCATCCAATCCAAACTCTCTTGTCTGCCGTTTCCAGTACAAGGCTGCTTTCCAGCAAAGAAGATAAATGGTGACCGTTTCCAGGTGGTTCCCAGAATATCAAGAATCCTATTAAGAAGTAGGATGTTCCTAGGAGAATGGGGGTGTATATCAATATTAGTCAATGATGTGGCCCAATCTAGAACCTAACACCAGAAAACCGAGACCACTGGGCAGGTGCACCAGATGTAAAAAAAAAATCCCCTCTGCCCCCACAAAATCAAAAGCAAAGAGGCAAGGTACCTTGATACACTTTGGCTACTCTAGCAGGTACCATATATCAGCATAATGGTCATTTATATTGATCTTCCATAAGCCCTGTATTGATAAGACCCTTAATGGCTTTGCTCTACAGGCTCCCCCAAACCCCCAGGTCTGATTTTTCTAACTCCCTCTCCCATGCCAACAATTTTGGAAATCAAAGAGGTCAGTATATTGTAAATGGCCCTGGAGTCTAAAAGGCTGGGGGGGGTACATACCTGGGGGGCATCCCAATTTGGGATACCACCGCACAGAGGAACAACACACGGGAAAGTGAAATACCTGTGTGTGGTTTCTCTTTAACTTTGGGAGTGAAGAGGCTTTAACTTTGGGAGTGAAGAGGCTTTGACTAGGGTAGTATGTCTACTAGGCCTGCCTTGTCTCCTATGAGTAAGATTTGTGCTTTCCCCATTGCAGATCCTTATCTGCCCTGGTGGTTAACAACATATTTATCTCGTGCCTAATAGAAATTTGGACCAGTAGGGGTCCATTAGGATTGTGTTTGTGCCTCTTAACTAAATCATTAAGAACATTTTCCAGCCTTCTTTTTGATCTGAGCGTCGATTTGTACTCTCATACCCTTTATGAATGCTTTATGAGCAGCCCAATTTGCAGCCAGAGAGTTTCTTCAGGTTTGTTAATAGAACAGAAGTCAGAGATTTCTAGATAATTTCCTCACATGCTTGGGTTCTACTCAGCAGAGGCTCAATAATTCTTCATCTAAACATTGTTAGCCTTACCCATAATTCTTAAATTACCACTCCAACCACTGAGTGATCCACCTTAGCCACTTTATAGCTAACTATTGATTTTCTCTGTCACTATGTTTAAGGATTAACATTTGTGGTAATTTCTAGAAAATATAAAATGAACCTGGGGGAAAAAGCTGTAGTATCTTGTCTTTAGACTGACCTCCTTATATCTACTAGCTCCCTTGCATGTAGCAGTCTGGCAAGCACACCACCCACCCTAGGTAGGGCACTGAATATGGGTGCAAACAGTTTATTCTTAGTATACAGTTTGTCCTGCTCCAGATAAGAATCATTACACTTGGGTATTACTCCGCCAGATGGCGCTGAACTGCAGAGACAGCGAAATTGGCTTCTCCCGGCCCCTCAAATACCCAGGGACCTCCCACAAATCACCAGAATTTCTCTGCAGTCTGGACTGCGAAGGACAAGAAGATGGCTCTCTCTTCTCGCAGGTGAGCGGGGCTATTAGCCTGCGGCCTTGTAGGACTATTCCCACCCGTTCCATTATTAATGTGCCTCCCAGCCTTGGCTGCGCTGGTCGGGTGAAGGTAGGCAGCACTGCTGTCAGGTGCTTAGGAGCGCTGCTCCACCGCAATCCCCCACCAAAGGGTAGGCGGTATAGGCTTATGGTGAGCCTCTATGGGATGCCCCTCCCGCCCTATTGCCCCTTGCCCCTGTCTATCGGTGGGTCCTATGTTAAGTGGCCGCTGTCCTCCCTCGCACTCCCTTGTAGCTCTCGGGGTGTGTGTGTGTGCATATGCCTTGGTGCTTCATTGTATTATGTTTTGTCTGGTTGGTGTCAGTCGCCGCGCTGACTTGGTTGCACTGGTTGAGTTTTTAAAGATGCCGCCGCCGTGCGCGCTTCCACTGTGCTCCGCGCTTGGCGGCGGTGTTACCTCAGGCGCTGGTGCGCCGTTATTGGCTGCTTGTCACGTGTGCTGCTTCACGCACTTCGGGGGGGCGGGCTCGCGGTTGGCGCGTTCCCCGTCACTGTCTCCGCGGCCCACCCCTCGAGGTATACCTGGCGCAATTTTCTCTGGATTCGGCTGCTGCGTGACTGCCGTCTACCTACCGCGGTCCGTGAGTGCCCTCGCGGGCGGTTTTTATTACCCTATGTCATTATACATGTCACTTACGGGGTTCTCTTCCCTTATGTCTTTCAGACAGGGCTGACCTCTATTGGTTTCTCCCGGCCCTACTCCCTCTATTTAGTTTTTAAACTTGTGAGGCCTAGTGTGTAAATTACTCCCACTTCCCTAGCGGGCTATTGGAGCATCCCGGGTTGCTTTTTTAGCATGAATCCCTATCGGCCTATTGTGCCGCTATAATCACCATATGGAGGTGTCTCAGGATTATGTGCTCGGGGTTCCTTCGGGACAAGCCCGGCTGTGTGTAGCTTGTGGGTTGTCCCCTACTAGTGCTGACAATGTGCGGGTCTGTACAGCTTGTGCCCAGCAAGTGCTTGCGCTGCAGCCTGGTTTACCAGTAGCTGGGCCTGCGCCGCGTATGGCTTCACCTACTCCCCCAAGCTTAAATTTGACTCCCATTGAGTTGCATACCAGTGGGGATTCTCAGCCTGATGTGTCTTCCAGACTGGCTAGTGTTGAGAAGTTGCTTGCTAATACCTTGGCGCGTAAGGCCTCTGCTAAGAAGCGGCACTTGATGCCTGATGTCACTCTTTT
Source organism: Gastrophryne carolinensis (assembly GCA_027917425.1). NCBI lineage: Eukaryota > Metazoa > Chordata > Amphibia > Anura > Microhylidae > Gastrophryne > Gastrophryne carolinensis. Next base: position 223,427,483 of record CM051237.1, read on the forward strand.
TCCCTATGGAGGCTGATGAGTTCTTGGAACTGTCTGGTTATACACCTTTGGGAGAAGGGGAGTTATTCTCTGACTTGGAGTCATCTGATGAGAGACCCAGGGGTCATGATGATTCTGGCTCTGACCCCTGGGCCCCAGATGATACTGATAGGCTGTTGGCTCAGATTATTGAGGTGCTGTCTATCTCTCCCGCGGTTGCGGCCCCCAGGCAACAGGGGGAATTGTTTCATACTGCTAAGTTTCCCGAGCAAGCCCATTTTAATAATCTCGTGCTCAGGGAATGGGAGCGCCCCAGCAGGCTCCCCAGTGTACCTAAGAGTTGGGATAAGAGGTATCCCTTTCCTGCTGATGTGGTGAAGCGTTGGTCATCGCCTCCTGAGGTGGATGCCCCGGTCCTAGGGTTGTCTAACACCTCTGTCATGCATTCCCCTGACTCTACTACGCTGCGGGATAGTGAGGACCAGCGTATTGATCAGTTGGCGTCCCATGCCTTTGCCTGTGTGGGGACGGCGCTGCGCCCGGTCTGTGCCTCTGCCATTACGGCTGTGGCTATTAGGACCCTGCTTAGAACTATCCTAGATGGTGCCCCTGATAATGTGTCTAGTGAGGAGTTTAATGCACTCTCTCGTTGTGAGGTTTTTTGTGACTTATGTCCTCTCTGCCTTGGATGATACCATTAGGATGTGTGGCAGAACCTCTGCCCTGGTGGTGGCTATACGCCGCTCGTTTTGGCTGCGCCAGTGGGCTGCTGACAACGCTGCCAAGAAAGCTCTCACCGGTTTTCCCTTCAAAGGACTACGCCTGTTTGGGGACCGCCTGGACCTGTTTGCTAAGGGAGGCAGGTTGCCACAGCGCAGGCGGCAGTCTCGGCCCTTTCAGGGACAGGACTCCTTTTCTTCCCCCTACCGTGGTGCCAGACAGGGGAGGGGGGGTCTCCCTTACCGGGGCCCGAGGAGATTTCTGGGGTAGGGGCAGAGGACGTGGATGCCCTGGCTCCTCCTGGGGCTCCAAGCTTAAGTCTTCTCCCAAGCCCCCTCAGGCATAAAGGGGCGCCCTCACCCATCCGGGTGGGGGGACGGCTTCAGCACTTTGCTCACGTCTGGAGGCTTCATGTCTCAGACCGGTGGATTCAGGAGGTAGTGTCCTCCGGTTACAAGATTTTGCTGCCTGGCCGCCCCCAAGATTCATCTGATCCCGGATTTCTCAGGACCCTGTGTCAGCTCAGGCTCTAGTTCTGGTGGTGCGAAGCCTTCTGGAGCTGGGGGTCATCTGTCAGGTCCCCTTACGAGAAAGGGGCTCTATTCCAACCTTTTCCCCGTGCTCAAAAGAGATGGGTCAGTCAGGCCCATCCTAGACTTGAAGATCCTCAACAAATTTGTCAGGTGCAGGCGCTTTCGCATGGAAAATCTGCGCGCTGCCATCAGTTCCTTGCGTCCAGGGGACTTCATGACGTCTGTGGACATCAAGGATGCTTAACTTCATATTCCTGTGTTTCCTGCTTCAAGGCGGTCCCTTATTCCACATGAGGCCTCTGCAACTCCACCTCTTGTCACTATGGGACAAGGATCCTGCGTCCCTTGTGCTTTCCCCCCTAGTCAGGCGGTCCCTCTCGTGGTGGCTGGACTCCAGGAACCTGTTGGTGGGCAGGTCATTTCTGGCTCCCTGCTCGAAGACGGTCACCACGGATGCCAGTCTGACGGGTTGGGGGGTTTCTGGAAGTCCCTGCAGTTCCAAGGGCGGTGGGGCCCTCAGGAGGCCCACACACCTATTAACATTCTGGAGCTGCGGACGATCAGGTTGGTTCTGACTCATTTGACTCATCACCTTCGGGGCCTGCCTGTTCAGGTATGCTCGGACAACCAGACGGCGGTTGCCTACATCAAACATCAGGGAGGGACCCGGAACAAGAGTGCCCTCCAGGCAGTGTCTCTGATCCTGGCCTGGGCGGAGGACAATGTTCCCTGCATATCAGCTGTGTACATCCTGGGGGTGGAGAATCTGCAGGCAGACTCTCTGAGCAGGGGGACCTCTCGCCTGGAAGAATGGTCTCTGTGCAACAGGGTTTTTCAATCTCTGTGTCACCGTTGAGGCCAACCAGATGTGGATCTGTTTGCGTCCCGTCACAATCACAAGCTCCCGGCCTTTGTCTCCCTGGCCCAGGATCCTCTGGCCTTGGCCACGAATGCCCTAGCAATGTCATGGCAGGACTTTCAGCTCCTGTATGTCTTTCCTCCATTCCCCCTGTTGGCCAGGGTTCTGCACAAGATAGCTCAGGGGGGGGGGTGCCAGCAATTACTGGTGGCCCCTAGGTGGCCAAGAAGAGTGTGGTTCACAGACGTGGTGCAGCTGGCAGTAGATCAGTACGCTCTGCCCATGGTGCCAGACCTGCTCACTCAGGGTCACTTACGCCATCCCAATTTACAAACTCTGTCTTTGACGGCCTGGCTGCTGAAACCTCCATCTTGATGGAGAAGGGGTTGTCTGTCTCTGTTGTTGATACCATGATAAAGGCTAGGAAGAAGTCTTCTTCTTCCATTTACTATAGGGTTTGGCGTGCCTACATTGACTGGTGTGAGTCTAAGTCTCTTCCCTGTCGTGTGTTCTCTATTCCCAGGATCCTGGAGTTCCTGCAGCATGGGTTGGAGCTGGGGCTCCAACTCAGTACTCTGATGGGTCATGTCTCTGCCCTGGCTGTTTTCTTCCAGAGGTCCTTTGCCCAGCATTCTCTGATCAGGACTTTTTTTCCAGGGGGTTACTCATGCGTGTCCCCCACGTAAGCCTATGTTGCCTGTTTGGGATTTGAACTTGGTCTTGTCTGCCTTGCAGGGTGCTCCCTTTGAACCTGTGCAGGAGGCTGCCCTGGCCATTCTTACTCTCAAGGTTGTCTTTTTGGTGGCTCACCTCTGTTAGGCGTGTGTCTGAATTGGCGGCGCTTTCCATCCAGCCCCCCTACTTTGAGAGACACCAGGACAAGGTGATGTTTCGCTTCAAGCCAGATTTTCTGCCTATGGTTGTGTCAGCCTTTCATTTGAATCAGGACATTGTTCTTCCTTCCTTGTGCCTTAATCCTAGTAATGCTAAGGAGAGGATCTTGCATTCTTTGGATGTGGTTAGGTGTCTGAAGTACTATCTGGTGGCTACTGCTCCATTCAGGAAAACTGATGCTCTTTTTGTGGTCCCTTCTGGTCATAGGAAGGGTCTGGCTCCTGCTAAATCTACTGTCAGCAAATGGATCAGTCAGACTGTGATTCAGGCCTACTCTGCTAAGGGGAAGAATCCTCCCTTCCGCCTTACTGATCATTCTACTCGTGCTATTGGTGCCTCTTGGGCTTTTCAGCACCAGGCTTCTGTTGAACAAGTTTGCAAGGCCGCTACTTGGTCTTCTGTTCATACCTTTTCAAAGTTCTACAAGGTTGATGTTAGGGCCTCAGCTGATGCTGCTTTTGGCCGCAAGGTTCTGCAGGCGGCAGTGGTCTGACCTGTCTGTTGTTACCTTTGAGGATCCCACCCTACTTTATGGACACTGCTATTGGATGTCCCAAGTGTAATGATTCTTATCTGGAGCAGGACGTATTGTATACTAAGAATAATACAATTCTGTGATTACTCACCTGTAGAATTGATATTATGAGTATACAGTACGCCCTGCTCCACCCCACCCTTGGTTTTGCATTATCGTGGATCCCCTGTATGGTGATTGTTATAATTGTTATAGTTACTGGTTGGTTCTTTTTTAATTCTCCCGGCTTCTCGTTAATTGCTTTTCAATGCTGGGGATTTGTGGGGGGGTCCCGGGGCTGGGAGGAGCCAATTTCGCTTTCTCTGCAGTCCAGCGCCATCTGGCGGAGTAATACCCAAGTATAATGATTCTTATCTGGAGCAGGACGTACTGTATACTCATAATATCAATTCTACAGGTGAGTAATCACATAATTGTATTTTTAATAGCAGTCTGAATACCATTGGGTTTAGCTTCTGGCCCTGTTCAAACCCACAGTTCCCAATTCAATGACTATTGAGAGAAGCCAGTTTGCATTGTGTGTGCATTAGAAAATCTGAGTAGATTAGAAAATCTATTAAGACTAAGATCATCTGAACTAGAAATATCAGTATGAGAATCTAACATATTTGCGATCGACCAAAAATAATCCAATTGTTTGGACTAGTATATGTTTTATATTTATATATGTCTAAGACATTTTGCATTTTTAGATTCCTTCAGGCCAAAGAAGAACTAAAGCAGCTGAAACTGCCCGGCTTTTTGTATAGTGATGTGCCTCAGTTGGCTTCCACAGTTCCATACTTCAGTACAGAGGAAGACGACAACTCTGATCTAGGAATCCATTTAATTGTTTGCGTCCATGGGCTTGATGGTAATTGTTGTTAATGCATTAATGTAAATCATGTAATGAATATATAAATAATGATGTGGATGTGTGTGGATGTGTGAAGACATGTAACACCTCCGTATCTACCATTAAAGAGGACCAACAGTCAAAAATGACTTAAACCAGACCAACACAACAAACAGTCCTCATATGCATCCCTCCCCAGGGCAATTTAGATTGCTGCACAAAAAAAAATACCTTTTTCTAACTCCTCCTGGACTAAATGTTAGAAGCAAATGGCGGCTCATGCATTTGCAGGCCACCTGCAAACAGGAAGTGCTTCTGGGCTTCCTGTTGCTTTGCATTGTCATTTATGTCAGTTGAATGCAGGTAGTAGCATGGCTGAGATGCTGGGAGAGGAAGGCCGTTACCTTTCTTTTCTAACTGTGCCAGGCTGTTGGCCCGGTTTAAGTATTTGGCTTGCTTCCAAAAAAATAAAGTGACTAATGAAACTATATATTGAAGCATGAAACCTTTATGCTGCTTTACATTTTTTCTGTTGGGAATCTCTTCTTACCATTAGAGAGGTGTCCAGGTGTCAGAAGCCCAGACCCAAGGGCTTTATTAATGTTGCTAATAACATAAATCTGTTGTTTAAGTATTTTGGGATTGGCACTGTAGACTGAAACTGGCTTTTTCACCTATACAAACAGTTGTGATGATGTGTTTGTCTTAGGTTGACTTTAACTAGAATTATAACTATTGGTACTAATTGTATTTCTATTGGGGCTTTATGCAGGAAATAGTGCTGACCTCCGTTTAGTAAAAACATACATAGAACTCGGACTGCCTGGAGGACGAAAAGACTTCCTTATGTCGGAGAGGAATCAGGTGTGAAGCAAATATACGTTTAACATATTGAATTGTATAGTATCTAATAAAGGAGCATAAAAAATGAGTATTTTACTTTTTTTTTTTTTTTCTTAGAATGACACTTTTGCTGACTTTGATTCAATGACAGATCGTCTTCTTGATGAAATTGTACAATATATTCAGATTTACAGTCTGACGATCTCAAGGATCAGGTATGGGTGGTTGTTGGTTGAGTTTTAATGCAATAATTGAAATGAAACTGCAAGCTGCTTTTTTTATTTTGAATCATGTAAAGTATTAAATCCTTTTCCAGATTTTGATTGTTGACTTAAAGCGGAACAGAACCCTTCCTGGGTTTTGACACACACTTGGACCAACACCTATTTGGTGTATAATGAGTGCTGGTTTAGGATGACTTCAGCTGGGAATTTGTTCTAGAGCCGCAGATGTAATTTTACTGTAGAGCCATAAGTATTACAAGTACAGGAAATGAAGCAGCAACTGCTGCGCTTGATGTGCCATAACCTCAAAAGACCATCTTAGATATTTGCTTGGGAAAAGTCTTTCATGTCATGTGGGTTTGGGTAAAGTGACAAATTCCATTTTAATGACTTTCTTTGGCCAGCCTGTGTATACATGTTTAACTGTGTTTTTTTTTTGTTTTTGTTTTTTTTTTTAGCTTTATTGGCCATTCATTGGGAAATTTAATCATACGATCGGTTCTCTCAAGGCCAAGGTTTAAATGTTACTTAAGCAAGCTGCACACGTTCCTTTCCTTATCTGGCCCACACCTCGGAACACTCTACAATAGCAGTGCTCTTGTTAATACAGGTGAGAAATAGGATTACTGGATGCCTATGCTAGATGCTGGATGCCTATGCTAGAACCAAAGACTTACTGTATTTTCTGGCTTTCTTCCTAAAGGAGCACTATCATGAAATTGTGTAATATTAAAAATCTATAAAAACATATCGACTAATGAAAGGAGGGGTCACTTATACACCCCAACGCAATAAAACTGCCGCCAGGCTTGTGGTTTATTCTCTCATGGTAGGAATAAAATCCAGGGATGACAGGCTTAGTCAGGGGTGACATAGCCTGTCTCCATTAAAATTGAAATTAAAAAACAAGCCTGGCTGGATATTTCTTGATTTTGGGTGTAGAAGTCACCCCTCCCGCCCCCATCCAGCATAATTATTTAGATTTTTATCAGGCAATTTTTTCACGATTTTCGTGCGTCTTTAATGTCTCCATAGCTCATATTGACAAAGGCCAGTAAGATGCGAGGCCAACATGTTGCCGGCTTGCATAATAGAAAAACTTTGCCTCTGTATATGTTATTTGAAGCTTGCTACTAAGATTGCCACATAATGAGCTCTGTGTTTAAAGAGCTTAAGATGTACTGAATCTAAATTCCCATTTAAGTTCATGGTATTTTAGTCATTACAACATCAAATTAAAATACTGGATATGTTTCAAAGCATGTCCAGGCTAAAACAAAAAAAAGCCTATACCCCTTTTGTCCTTTGCAGCTCCTCTGTGCAGGGCTGTGTATCCGGGAAGCTCCTCCATCCAGCACCTGCATCTTCATCCTCCCGGGGTGAGGATTCAGCTATTCCGTCTCCCAGTGCTGGCAGCCTCGCATGACATATCCATGGCACTTTGTTTATGCCCAGACATGCCTACTCCATGCATTGCAATGAACACACTCCTCTTCATTACAATAACTGATGTAGGCATGTTAGAGGGGTGCTGCCATGTGTGTCCAGGGCTGGACAGCAGAATTGCCCATTTTCCATCTTCACTAAGTATGAAGACAGCAGTGCTGCACCGAGGAGCTACAGGGGACAAAAGGTGAGTAGGGACTTTAAATCTGTTACATGAAGTACACCAAGCATGTACCACTGCATTTTCTTCTATGACACTGACTAACCTATATCAACCCTCTGCTACAATACAGGGTAAATAAGATTCAATTTTGTTAAAAAGGGTTTTGGTTTCCTGGATTATTCTTTAAACATGAGTTATTTTGACACTGTGTAAAATTTGTTTACATTTGCAGGTTTGTGGTTTATGCAGAAATGGAAAAAATCAGGCTCCCTGCTACAGCTAACTTGTCGTGACCACTCAGATCCTCGACAGACCTTCCTTTACAAACTCAGCAAGAAAGCAGGTATATAAGCATGGAAACTTGAAATGCCTACACAAGCTCTATCTTGGCTAGATTACTATGGCTTTAGACATCTGACTTGCTGTAGTGTGTACACAGTAACAATAGCTTTGTTTCAAAGGGAAAGTCCATATTTGTGGACTTTCCTATCTGACCTTTAATCAGGGGTGCCATAGGGGCACAAGACTCCCCTGCTACATTTCACTTTCGTCAGTGGTGTCGATCCGGCTACTGCAACTGTTGTATGTACAGGGTATAAGGCTAGATCGAGGTGCTCTTTATTCTTTAGGTACTCATCAGCTAAGCTTCGCACACCACTGTATACCTGTATGCGCAGCACCCAGCTTCAGATAATAAGGCTGTTGGAGTGCAATCAACACTGCATTAAATATGTTGGTGATGAAGCCAATGCTCAGCTGATCCATGCATTCCACTACCACCATTCTGCCAAAGAGTCACAGCAGTTACCCTGATATCCTGCATTCGGTGATCCCTTCCCTATAAAGTCAGCCACAAACAAGATCTAAGTAGCCCATAATACCAATACAAGATAAGGGCTCACCTGATGAGCTGAGAAACAGGACTGTGGGGCCAATTCCCAATGAAGGGGGCATGGCGGAGTTACTGGGACTGACAGTGGGGGACGGTGCTGCATCGAGTATGAGGATGTGCCGGACGATCGGGCCAGGCAGCATACAACGTGGATCTGTTGATCTGGTAAGGCATCCATCGCTGGACTAGCAGCAATAATCTGCGGGGGACAAAAGGTGAGTATAAAGGGTTTTTTCCCTATATCCAGTCCAGGTCGTCCCAGAAGTAATGACATACGGGTATTCCGCCCCCAGGGGGCGCTCGACTGCAAGATCAAAAGCTGTCGCTCCTACCGGCCCCCTATAAAAGCAGGTGTCTCACTATGATTTCCCAGTGTTCATCTTGCAGTCTGGCTGCTGAAGATCGTTGGATAGTCTCTCCTGGATATTGCAGCTGAGCGGCGCCTCTTAGCCCATCGGCCACTGCGACCTTATTACCACTGATCCCGTGGACCCACTATTGCCTCTCAGCCATGGCTGATCGGGACGGTGAAGGTAGGGAGAACGCCAGGGTCAGGCGTTGTCAGAGCTAGGCTCTGGGCAGACCCTGTTTAATGGTTAGCCGGCCATAGGCTGATGCCACTTATGCCGACGGGTTTCATACCCTCCCTGCCCCACAAGCTTTATTACTGTGTGGTGTTTTTGTGGATCTTCACTTTATCTTGCGCAGACATCGTAGTGGCTCCTTTAAGTAGTCCCTTGATGAAATGGCTTATGCACTGTGTTTTTTTGTATTTACCTCCCTCGCTCCCTCGAGTTATCCTGCTCCTCACTCCCCTTCATCTTTGGCTGCTGCGCTGTGAGGGGGGGGGGGGACGGCGCCGCTCAGTGGAGGTTTTTTTTCTTGCGGAGGTGCGGCCGCGTGCACACGCCGCATGGGCTGGTACGGGGGCCCCTCCGTCGGCTGCCCTGTGTCTTGCTACTGCTAGGCTTCGTCCTCCATTTTTTTGGGGGGGGGGTGGGGCGGGGCCGCACGATGACGCTTTTTCGCGTCACTGCCGTGCAGCCCGCCCCTCGAGGAACGCGCCGAGCTGCTGGCTCTGCGCCATCTTGTGCTGCCTTCCCCTGCCCCACTGCCTGGAGTCCTCCGTGCTGCTGAGCGCTGTCGGTGTCGTGAGTCCCTCTTGCTAATATCTATTGTTGTGTTGTATTGCGCATGTGCTGTGGGATACTGATGGCACTTTTCTGCTTGTATCTTCTAGGTGGGCCCCCTTGATAGATTGAGGTTGTGGTTCCTCCCAGTTCCTGCGCCCTCTCCCTATTGAGGGATCTCAAAAGAGGGACTATTTCTGAGGGCTTATCAGGTTTGGGCCGTCAGTGCCTTGTAACCAGCATACCAATTATTCTAATCCCCATAATGGAGGCTTCTGGGGATAGTGAGCTAGGGGCCTCATCTGGGTGGGTGGAGCTCTGCCCCATGTGCAGTGCCAGCCCTCTGGGCGGACTCAGCACGGTTTGTGTCACTTGCGCCAGGAGTGTCTTTTTCGAGAATGATCGGGGGGCATATCTGCCCCTCGCCCTTTATTGCCTGCAGCCACTCCAGGACCCCCGCTACTGCACTCAGCCCCCAGCGAGGGGGAAGCCAGCAGGGGGTCCCATGTTGATTTGGCATACAGGGTGGCCAGCCTTGAGAGACAGATCTCACGCACGGCTCCTAGGAAGGCCACAAGTAAGAAGCAGAACATCGAGCCCGTTTACTCGGATAATGTTGAGGATGATGATCTTTTTGGAGGTCTGGGCTGCATGGAGGAAGTTGCATGAGGACTCCATTTTCACAGTGGATTATTCTGCCGGCTATGACAGCGGGCCTGGCTCTTCCTCGGGCGAGGATACGTGGCTCCCTGATGATACGGAGAAGTTGCTGGCTTCAGTTTTTGAGACATTGCACATTGTCCCTCCAAGAGTGGCTAAGAGGAAGCAGGGTGTTTGTTTCGGCCTGAGAGACAGAGGCGTGTCTTTCCTGAACAGGCCCATTTTTCTAACATGATTTTCAAGGAGTGGGAAAGGCCTAACAAGCTACCGTCGGCGCCTAAGGGCCTGGACAGGCGATATCCCTTTCCGGAGGAGCTGGTCTGCCTATGGTCCCGCCCCCCCAAGGTGGATTCCCCTGTGTCGGGGTTATCAAACACTACGGTTATGCCTTCACCCGATACCGCTTCCTTGCGTGATCCAGCTGACAGGCGCATGGATCAGCTGGTCTGTCATGCCTTCACCTTTGCTGGTTTGCTGCTTGGTTTCGCCCTGTGTGTGCCGCGGCTATTGTCTCCTTAGCCATCAGAAAGAAGGTAAGACGTCTTGTGGATATTGCTAAGTCTCGCAAGCGGGCGGAGGAGTATAAAGACCTCCAAGCTTGTGTGGAGTTTATTGCCTTTGTTGTCTCTGCCTTGGACGATGGTGTCCGGCTCGGTGCCAGGTTTCGGCCCTGCTTGTTGCGCTTCGCTGCTCGCTCTGGTTGCGGCAATGGTTGGCTGATGCCGCGACCAAGAGGTCGCTCACTATTATACCCTTTGTGGGGCACAGGTTGTTCGGGGAGCGTCTGGACCTCCTGATTAAGGATGGTAGACTCCCTCAACGACGGAAGCCTGCGCTGCCCTTTTTGGGGTTCCTCTGCCTATCGCTCCTTTCGGGAAGGAAGAGGCTCTTCATTTTCAGGTGTCCGCAGAGATTTCTGGGGACAAGGTAGGTCCCGCGGCCGACCCAATCCCTCCTGGGGATCCAGGTCCAAGCCCCCTGCCAAGGCTCCTCAGGCATGAGGAGGCGCCCTCACCCATCCGGGTGGGGGGACGGCTTCTGCTATTTGCTCATATCTGGAGACCGCGCGTCTCGGATCGGTGGATTCAGGAGGTGGTGTCCTCCGGTTACAAAATAGAGCTGGCAGTCAGGCTGCCCGCAAGATTTCTTCAGTTTCGCATATCCCAGAACCCAGTGAAGGCACAGGGCCTGAGAATGGCTGTGCAGCACCTCCTGCGGCTAGGGGTGATTTGCCCTGTACCTCGTCAGGAGCAGGGCCATGGTTTCTACTCCAATCTGTTCACAGTTCCCAAGAAGGATGGAACGCTGAAGCCTATCCTGGACCTGAAGGGTCTCAACAGAGTCAGACATTTCCGCATGGAAACCTTTTGGTCCGCGGTGAGCTCGCTTCGAGACGGCGACTTTGACCACGGTAGACATCAGGGATGCCTATTTGCACATCCCGATATTCCAGTGTCATTGGAGGTTACTGAGATTTGCTCTGGAGGACCAGCATTACCAGTTTGTGGCTCTGCCATTCGGGATATCCTCAGCCCCCCGTGTCAGGTCAAGGTATTCCTGCCACAGCAGAAGGTGGAGGGTCTTCAGACGCAGGTGCAAGCCTTGCTGTCCTGTCAGCGACCATCGATCCATCTGGGGATGAAGCTGGTGGGCCTGATGGTGTCATGCTTCGAGGCAGTGCCCTTCGCCCAGTTTCACATGAGACCTCTTCAATTGCACCTGTTGACTGGCTGGGACCGGATGCAGGAGTCGCTGGAACAGGAATTTTCTCTGTCTCCCCTGGCCAGGCAGTCTCTCTTGTGGTGCTGGACCCCAGAAACCTGTTGGTGGGCAAGCCCTTTCTGACTCCCCGGTGGGAGATAGTTACCACGGATGCCAGTCTGACTGGCTGGGGAGGCGCTTGGCAGACGCAGAATATCCAAGGTCAGTGGGGTCCGCAGGAGAACCACTTGCCCATAAATCTGGAGCTGAGAGCGATCCGGTTGGTGCTTGTCTCCCCATTTAAGGGGTCGTGCGATCCAGGTTCGCTCAGACAATCAGACGACTGTCGCCTACATCAATCACCAAGGCAAGCGAGCCCTCAAGGAGGTGACCCAGATTCTGACTTGGGCAGAGGAGAATGTTCCCTGCATCTCGGCGGTTTACATCCCCGGGGTGGAGAACCAGGAGGCAGACTCCCTGAGCAGGGGGGGCTCTCGTCTGGGGGAATGGTCTTTCAGCAACAAGACCTTTCACGCTTTGTGTCTCAGCTGGGGTCAGCCGGATGTTGACCTGTTTGCATCCAGACACAATCACAAGCTCCCAATGTTCGTCTCCCTGTCCAGAGATTCTCTGGCCTTCGCCACAGAGGCTCTGGCAATTCCTTGGACGGAGTTCAGGCTCCTATATGCATTCCCTCCTTTTCCACTCCTGGGCCAAGTGCTGCGCAAGATAGCCCAGGAAGGGGTTCCACTCATCCTAGTGGCTCCTTGCTGGCCAAGAAGGAGTTGGTTTGTGGACATAGTTCAGATGTCAGTGGACCGCTACATCATGCCCGCCGACCCAGGGCTTCTCAGGCAGGAGTCGCTGCGGCCTGGCTATTGAGACCTCAATCCTGATGGAAAAGGGGCTTTCAGCCACGGTTGTGAATACCATGATTCAGGCGCGGAAGAAGTCTTCTTCCATGATATATTACAGAGTCTGGCACACCTACATTGCTTGGTGTGAATCCAAGAGTCTCCCTTGTTGCACATTCTCTATCTCTAGGATCTTGGAGTTTTTACAACACGGTTTAGACTTGGGTCTCCAGCTGAGAACCCTCAAGGGCCAGGTCTCTGCCTTGGCCATTTTTTTCCAGAGATCCTTTGCCAATCATAGATTTATCAAGACCTTTTTCCAGGGAATCACCCATGTATGTCCACCACGAGAGCCGTTGTGCGATGCTGCATTGTCTGTTTTGACCCTCAAGGTGGTCTTTTTTGTGGCGATCACCTCGGTGCGTCGCCTGTCAGAGCTGGCGGCGCTTTGTATGAAGCCTCCTTATTTTGAGCGGCATAAGGATAAGGTGGTCTTTCGCTTTAAACCTGATTTTTTTGCCTAAGGTCGTTTCGCCCTTTCATCTTAATGAGGAAGTGGTCTTGCCTTCCTTGTCTCCAGCACCGACTAATTCTAAGGAAAGGACCCTCCATGCCTTGGATGTGGTCAGAGCCATTAAGTATTACCTGGTTGCGACTGAATCCTTCAGGAAATCGGATTTGCTCTTTGTCCTAACAGAAGGTCCTAGGAAGAATTGCATCCAGCCAGGTCCACAGGCGGTGGTGCAAGCATATTCTGCTAAGGGGAAGGAACCCCCTTTTCGAATCACAGCTCATTCTACCAGAGCTATTGGTGCCTCTTGGGCTTTTCTACACTAGGCATCTGTTGAACAAGTTTGTAAGGCCACCACAAGGTTGATGTTCGGGCCTCAGTTGATGCTGTTTTTGGCCGAAAGGTGCTTCAGGCAGTAGTGAAATGAACTACATGCTGTTCCGCACTGGGGATCCCCCCCTAATGGACACTGCTTTTGGATGCCCCATATGTCATTACTTCTGGTACGACCTGGACTGGATATAGGGAAAAATACAATTCTGTGATACTCACCTGTAGAATTGTTTTTGAATATATCCAGTCCAGGTCGTCCCCCCCCCCCTCACCCTTGTTTTCATTATCTCTGGTTTGCCTGTTATGGTGATTACCATTTTTATATTGGACCATTGTCCTTAAGTGTTTGTTGGAGAGAGTACATGCTGAAGCTATGTGAAGTAACATGGTTTGGCTCTTTTTTCTTACTGCTGCTTAACCACTGGGAAATCATAGCGAGACACCTGCTTCTATAGGGGGCTGGGAGGAGCGACAGCTTTTGATCTTGCAGTCGAGCGCCCCCTGGGGCAGAATACCCATATGTCATTACTTCTGGGACTACCTGGACTGGATATATTCAAAAACAATTCCACAGGTGAGTATCACAGAATTGTTTTTTTTTTTTTTTTATGTTAGTCTAGACAGTGTCTTTAAAAAAGTTTAAAATTGTCCGAGGTTGATTTTTTTTATGTGTATTTTGTTTTTAAATTGTCTTAGGTTTGGAACACTTCAGAAATGTGGTTCTGGTCAGTTCCTTGCAAGACCGATATGTACCCTATCATTCTGCTCGTATTGAAATGTGCAAAACTGCTCTTAAGGACAAACAATCAGGTAAACAATAGTATAAAAGCTTGTTCCTACCAGTGATCCAGCATCTAGTGATCTACTGTAGTTCACCTTTTTAGAAGACTGAGTAACTATTTGCTTCAAATCTAATAGATAACTGGGAGAAGTAGCTGGAGAGTGGGGCACTTTTATGGCTTAATCTGTAAAGGATATTCATGTAAGCTCAGTGGCTTAGAGTCTCATTTTGTATAGGAATATTTGTTTGGCGTAAGGACCTTTATGATTAAGGGGGTATTCATTTGGCTTTTAGTCTCATGTATTAAATGCTATATATGTAGGAGAAGATGTTATCTTTTTAGTATAAAACAAAAGAAAGAAAAGATATGGGTAATGAGTTTCAGGTATGATCTTGCTTTTGGGTAAAACTTTGGTTGCACAATATTGGTTTGGTTACTAGTCTGCAAGAAAGAAGATCTGAAGATATAAGCTATTGGCATTTCCTGACTGTATGTAAGGTGCACAAAGTGGCATCAACTCACCTTTATGTTTTAAGAAACAGATGATGACCTCACTCTTCCCATCCATAAAATCCAGCATTTCTTAGAATGAAATTAAAATGTAACATGTCACATAATCATGTGCAGGTTTCAGCCATTATTGGCTGACTTCCATTGAATTATATAGTTTTATGCTGTTGGCGCATAGTACAAGCGGAGGTGGGCAGGCAGGCAATTGCAGCCCTTAACCCAGCTTTTTCTATAGCTTCACCTCTAAAGTATTATCTTGGCCCTGAAGCAGGGGGTTAACCAGTCTTGGCAAAAATAAGATGAAGCCAGACAATAAAGATGCCCTCCACCCCTACACAATGGGCAAGTCAGATACACAGCTAATGAGAGACTGCCAAACCCAGAGTTTAAACAAAGGAGGGGTGGCACCCGCTCAGACCATTTACTAACTAACCTGGGAGGTGCACGTGAGCAGGGCAATCAGGATACAAAAGTCTTAAAGGAGCCACAGCACTCAACCCTGTTAGCTTGCAGACAAACCTATAATCTGTCTCTAAACCTGATTAAAAACAGAGGACTCGGTCCACACACACCTGCAGAAGTATGCTAGAGCTGCACCACCAAGCACCAAGGTGCCTCTGTGAGGTGCATATATAACTCTAATCTCCATTTAGGATATACAGTGCAATAGATAAATTGGGAGCAGGCTTACCTGAGGTTGCCCTATAACTTTGAGTGCAAGCCATGAGGTGGAAGGGTCAAAGACCTTGCAGTACAGCCTAGACCCCACACACCATGTGCTTGCACAAAATCAAAAGAAACAAAGGAGGGGTGGCAGACTCTCAGACCATTTTATAACTAACCTGGGAGGGACACGTGAGCAGGGCAAATAGGATACACAAATCTTAAAGGAGCCACAACACTCAACCCTGTTAGCTTGCAGACAAACCTATAATCTGTCTCTAAATCTGGTTAAAAACAGATTATTATTATTATTGTATATATATATATATATATATATAGCGCCATCATCTTCCGTAGCACTTTAGCACTTTACAAGGTCTGATTACAGACAAAGTAAAACATATAGTACAGGGAACAATACAAAATTAGATGCCACAAGGTTTAAACCAAGTGTTGTGAGCACAGGAGACAATAGGAAGGATGGGGTGGAGACGAAAGGTAGGGATCAAAAGTGGTAGAGCGAGAGTTGGGCTGCATGTGCTATTTGAAAGTTATAGGAATTGCTTAAGCCAGGTCATATGCTTGTCTGAAGAAGTGAGTTATAAGGGCACTTTTAAAGACTTTGAGTGATGGAGAGTGGCACATTGAGCGGGGAAGTGCATTCCAGAGAAGTGGGGAGGCACAGGAGAAGTCTTGAAGGCGGGAGTGCGAGGAGGTGACCAAGGGGGAGGACAGGAGAATATCGGAGGTTGGTAACACTGGATCAGAGATAAAATGTAGGTAGGGTGTTAGAAGTTTGAACTGAACTCTATGGGAGACAGGTAACCAATGGAGGGATTGACAGAGGGGGGCAGCACTGGAGAATCGAGAGGAGAGATGGATGAGGTGAGCAGCAGAGTTCAGAATAGATTGGAGGGGAGCCAGTCTGTTTGTGGAGGAGGGTGTTGCAGTAGTCAAGTCGGGATATGACCAGGACATGTACTAGAATTTTAGTGGTATAAGGGGAGAGGAAGGGGCAAATGCGGGAGACTTTTTTTTAAGTTGGAGGCCACAGGAGGTGGCTAGGGAGTGAATGTGAGGTGTGAATGAGAGAGAAGTCCAGAATGACTCCCAGGCACCGAGCTTCAGGAGTTGCAGTTATTGTAGATCTCGGTTCAAACACATCTGCAGAAGTATGCTGAAGCTGAAGATTATAGGTTTGTCTGCAAGCTAACAGGGTTGAGTGCTGTGGCCCCTTTAAGACTTAAAAAGAGACAGGGTAATCTCGTCTCAATGGCACTGAAGACTCTTTAATCTGCAGTCTTGCTCTTCCTGTCTGCCATTGTAGACCATGAGCTAGGGTTGCAGCAGCTATTCTGGACCTGTAAATCAGTCTGGTGGACACCATCCCTAAAGATGTGGTTGACCAGATGGCAGGTGTGAATGAGGTGCTCAGCAAAAAAGCATAATGATATCTTGAAGTTGAAGACACGGGGCACAGTACTGATTGTAATAAGAATGTATCATCTATTTCAGGGCCAGTGTATGCTGAGATGATCCAAAACATCCTCCTGCCCGTTCTACAGAACAAAGACTGCAATCTGGTGCGTTATGACGTCATTCACGCCTTGCCCAATACAGCCAATTCTCTCATTGGACGTGCAGCGCATATTGCGGTTCTCGACTCTGAAGTATTTTTGGAAAAATTCTTTCTGGTTGCCGGCCTTAGATATTTCCAGTAGCAGAAAGGAGGACTTTGCCAGATGCTTATGTAATACCTCATTAACAATAAATCTCAAACTATGTGGTATTAAAGTGGTAGCTGCCATTGTATTTTGAGCTGTATTTATATATTGTTCGCTTTTTTCCCTCTTCTTTTACTGGATTATTTATATCATCCAATTTGGGATACATTAGTGGTTTGTTAATTTATATGTATGAAGATCGTCCCCATCCTCTATGGATGTAAATGAGATAATGGTTCAATATTTTAAAACTGATATAAGAAATGTGTAAAGCCCTATTTAATCTGGTTTTATACAATGTAGAAATGTTTTATGGAGTGCATCGTGAATCTGCTGGAGTTTTTCCATGGGTTCCATACTGCTTGTAAATGTTATATCTTCATGTAAGCAAGCTGATGATACACAAGGTCAGCTGGCCTGACCCTGGAAAACACACAATGTCCACTCTTGTCTTCATTTTCCAGTGTCTCATATCTGTGGTGTCGGTCATGTTTTATTGCCACCTATGACACATATTCTCTGTGCTATTTTCATCACTAAATAACAAGATGCTGGCCATGTTGTTAAAGACCATTAGTCTGAGGCGCTGTTGGTGTCTCAGTATTCCAATGCAGCTAGCGTGATGGTATGGGGATGCCCCTTATTTACCAAAGTTACCTTGTTTTTTATATAGGCTTAGAGCTTTAACAACTGCCAAGTACCATGACACAACATTTTCTTCTCGCGTCACAAACTAGTGACAATTCACTGCAGCGCCTGTTTTCGGTGGTATTTTAGTTTATCACATATGGCCTCGTCTTAATGCTGTCATATGTTTCCAAGGGGGCATCCCAATCTGGGGTTGTTCCACAGCAAATACTCTCTTTTCAGCAATAGACTCTCTTCTGGGTTTCCAAATTGGTTCTGTTCAGCACTCTCCATGCTCAGCATTGATCATGCAAAACAGGCATGTCCCTGCTCAGTAGCGACATATGCTGTAAGCTACACTGATCCCCCATGAGAACCTAGAAAAAATAGTTTATAGCCCAATCTTGGGCACTGTGGGACATCCTATTCTGGTTTGATGCCTTGGAATCTTGGGCCACCTAGGATTTTGACTTTCTTGAGTTTTGTTCCTTGTCTATGGGACATCCCAGTTTGGGTTATCCCAGTTTGGGTTGCATCATTGGGTGGAACCCCCCTCCCAGTACAACCTCGCCTTCCCCAGGGCCTACGGTGCATGTATGGGCTCTCATCCAGTCAGAACAGTTTTCTGTGCAAACTGGTCTGCAATCGGGAGGGAACGCGGCTGCATCCCCAGCCATGGGTACGCACTTGTCTTCAGCCCATTTGAAGATCTTTCTCCCCATCTTCAGCCCATCTTTCTCCCCATTCTTTACATGGCTGAGGGGGCTGCCAGAAGAGGTGAGTTTTGTTGGGACCTGTGGGGGTTTTATACAACTTTTAGATTGCAGGGCTGGCTGGCCACTTTAAAGCTAAATTGTTCTGGTAAACTTTCATCCGGCCCCTGCAGTGCTTACACTGTGGGCAATTGAAGAATATCCAGGAATCATAAGGCATTGCAAAGTATCTGCAGTACAGGACCTTTGAATATTTGTCCACATTAAATTTGCATTGAACAAATTGCTGCAAATTTAGCTTTTAAATATAACGGTAACATATTTTTTATTTCTTCTCTTTGGGGAACAGATCCATCTCTATCAAATTGTCTTTAAAGCATCAGTTCAGTTTTAATATTGTTTGTTAGAATATATATATGTGTTGGTTTGTTGTGTTGAAGCGGTTTACTAGCACCTGGGCGATAACACTCACATTAAGTTTGCAATGGCATTGTGTTTTATTTTGTGTTTTAACAAATACATGACATTTTCTGAATCTAGTTTTCTACCACTTTGGTTTAGGCATTTTGTTATAATGGTTTACTCCATTGGCGTTGTGTAACGCCAATGGGTGGTCCTGTTGAAGTGACTGAGCTTGTTGACTCCACAGAACAGTGGCTGCAGCCGTCCTGTTGAAGTGACTGAGCTTGTTGACTCCACAGAACAGTGGCTGCAGCCGTCTTCTATTCCTCAGTTAGTCTACTCTAAGGTGTGGGATTCATTTGCCACAATATCCTTACACGAGGCTGTAGACAGACGGACAGCTAGCATTAATACATTGTGAATGGGCTGCTTAGAATGCTGGGAGTTTCTAACACGCGTTCTTTCTGTTTATAACAAACACATATGCATATTCTGTGATCCAGATCTGCATGGGGCTACTTTACTATAATACACCATTTCTTAGCTGATACACTTTAATTGACTTGCAAAGCCTCTAATTTCTTATTTATTCAGAGAAGGTCACTACTGACCATACACTCCTGGCCCTTATAGGCTTAGCGTTTCTTTTCATGCTGCTTTATTTCCTCTCCTCATTATGGAAGCTCCACTGACCTAAGACCACTAAGTGTTTACAGGTAATGTTAACCCTTCTAGTGCCATCTACGTGAGCTAAGCTATACATAGTTCAGGTTTAAGTGATGAAGGCCCTCAAAGGGGCCCCTCAGTCCAGGGGCATGCCCAGTGATGTCCTGGTAACCCTATGAGACTTCTAAGACAGCTTGCCAGCTTATTTTAAACCAGACCACCCATTTTTGTATATGGCCATTCTGAGCGCAGGGGGCATCCCAATTGATGTTGAAATTGAAGCTGATGCCCCTTTTCCCTTTCTCCTTGGTCCCCTGCAGAACGGATATGGATGCCGCTCGGATTTGC
This sequence comes from Gastrophryne carolinensis, assembly GCA_027917425.1. Taxonomy (NCBI): domain Eukaryota; kingdom Metazoa; phylum Chordata; class Amphibia; order Anura; family Microhylidae; genus Gastrophryne; species Gastrophryne carolinensis. The sequence continues at coordinate 223,447,030 of CM051237.1, forward strand.
TCCTTTGAGGGCCTTTGTCACTAAAAACCGGTTGAAAAAAATGTTCCCCCTCTTGCCTTTCTCCTTGGCCCCCTGGAGAAATTCGGCACTCGGATTTGCTCCTCTGAGGGCCTTCTTCACCAAAACCGGTTAAAAAAATGTTCCTCCTCACAGTAAAAATAATATGCATGTTTTTTTTTTTTTTTAGACAGATAACTATAATCCATAACTATAACTGGGGGTATAAAAAGCAACCTGTAAACTAGAGCAGTGTTTCCCAACCTTTTTATACCTTTAGGTACCCCCTAGCAACAAGAAGTTCTAACCAAGTACCCCCAAGGAGTGTATTAATTATCAATATTCCCAAAATAAATAGGTCACAGGCATCAAAGCATTTTCAAATGAATTTTCTGTTAAAATAATATACTAGACCCTCCAGCCCCCTGTAGGTTCACCCCTGAACTTCTCAGAGTATCCCCTGGATTTCATGTACTGCAGGTTGAGAAACAGTGAGCTAGAGGACTGACCCGCACCCCAAGATCTATTGAGAAAGACAATTCATTAGTCTAAACCGGATCACCAGGATATTTATTGCCTTTGTATTGTCAGCTGCTCTGCCCGATGAGATACTGGGTGGCAGGGTTCAATATGGCTGCTCCTATACTAGAGGAGCAGGAGAAGAGGGTGAGCCTGGGTGAAGTTACCGGGAATTTGCTTTGACTTTTTACAGGTTTTTTTTTACATTAGTGATGCCTCTTTTACAATGCATAGGCAGCCAATAACAATGGGACAAGGCTCTTCTCTAGGTTGAAGGGGGAGGTATATATATATATATGTACTAGTTATTGTCCAATTTAATTTTGTCTAATAAAATCTGAATAGCGGTTAAATAAGATGACCATCCTAGGCTCTTGAAGTTCTACTACAATGGTGGGGTTGCATTTGGACTTTTCATACTGCCTGTTCTACATTTCTCTGGTTTCCACATGCACAAATAGAGATCTTCCTACCTTCCTATGACACTATGTTAGCCTGTCACATTCTATGCCATTAACTATTCATGTTATGCTTATCAGGTTAAGGATTGTTACATCTGTACAAACCACCAATTCATTGTAGCTCTCTGCTATTACTTTTTTTAAATGTGTCCCTACTGTAAATGCATAAATGTCCTGATTATATAGGGGTCAGCCTTCCTGGTGACTTCTTTGCATGGACACCCTCCAGAAAGTCTCACGCTGCAGCCTCTGTGACATGACCAACTATTGCAATACTTTGGGTTTGTCAGGAAGCAGAGTTATTACATAGCAAGGCATTGGAAATAGTGGGGGGATGTGAGGAACAAAGAGTACCTGTTTGGTAGCTTCTTTTATACTGAAAGAGATGTTTTAGGTCTGTAGACGATCTTGGTGCTTAAAAGCTCTGAAGCTCTGAGAACAATATTTTCATGCTGATGTTTTGGGGATTTATGCACTGACAATAAAAGCTGTGTACTTTAAACTAGTTAATCGACTTTTTTTGTCGAATTATAAATATATGTAAAAAAAAAAAAATCCATGCATGTCTTCAAGTTTTGCTTTGTCATTGCCTATGGTTTTAATGAATGCCTAAATAAAAATAGATTTATTTTATTTTCCAAACCTTCTTGATTTTGAGATTCTGCTTATTGGAAATGAAACTGGTATGTTTAAATCCTGCTAGTGGAGGAGGTGACTATACCGACTTATACAGACTTATTCAAGAGAATTCATAGTACAACATGACTGCATCTTTGGGGGTAAAATACAATGGTTCCTAGATTTTATCCATCAAATGGAAAATAGTTTTAAAAGTCAAGTCACAAACTGAGACTCCTGAATTTGGGGGGGGGGGGGTGCTTAGAAAATGAGACTCTATGGTGAGACATCTCCTTCTTTAACCCTGTTTACTGGAAGAGGAAATGTAATCTGAAGATAGATAATGTTCAGCTAATGGTTATCTTTTTATTTTACAAAACATCACTTGCTCTTTGGCATCAGAACACAATCTTGCCAGGGTATAACCTTGTGGGTGACCATAGTATGAGAAGTTTGAGTGGTCTGTCCACTGTGGCTTTAGGGGAAATGGTAAGTGGTTTCCCTAGTTTCCGTGATCTTGTTCATCCTTTCTCTACATCAGCTTCTCTTTCAATTGTTCTCCTTAGTATTTCCTCCAGTCTTCACTTGCCACTTGCTCATGTCTGCGGTTCTGTCTGGGTCTCGCACTAGTGGAATCCTTCCAGGTTGAGTAAGGGTTCCCTAACCCGTCGCTTTCTCTGTTATAGAAAGCTGGTTCCGACTACAACATTGAGGGGATGGGGCCCAATAGGCAGTGATGATGCTGTCAGTGGCTGCATTCCTGCATCACACAAGACTATGTGAGCATAATTTCCACAGACTTAACTGTTGTCTTTAGGGCCCACATTGCATCATAGAACTCTAAATCTATTATTTCAACCCGGTTATCCAGTGCTCCACTAACAAAAGACACTAAATCCCTCCTTGAGTTCTGAGCTCGCTTGGGGAAGTTGGCACATCTTACCCAGACTATGAAGCCCACTCCTGTACATGTAGATGATTCATTTCTCATACTGCATTGATGCATCTTGCAGGGGAATTAAAGGATAGCTTAACCCTCTAACTGCCTATTTATTAAAAGGAACTTGTACAGACTGCCGACCCTTACTGCCTAATCGCCCTCTGGGCCAGGAGCCCTTACTTTGTGTCTAGGACTGCCCCTGCTAATGGAGGTAATGCAGTAAGCACAACACACTGTCCTTTCCATATTAGTTAGTAAGAGATTTTCTGGACTACCTGAACTGAGGACAAAGTGGCTCAAAAGCCGAGCTGGCTGACCGTGGAGTCTAAAAGTCTCCAAGGCCCGCTGCTAGCCTGCCCCCAGGTCATCGAAATCTGGATGCCCTGCTGTGTGAGACCCCTGAGGTTGCAGGTAAACTCACATTTAATGGCTGCTCCTGAGGTACTATCTTTCCTAGCAACCGTATTCCTGGCTTCCCTGTAGCTGTGGTCTGCTTCTGTGCCCAGCAAAATGGGTTTTGTGCTGCTGTAAAGACATTGTTCAGGCTAAAATAAAAAACAATGCAGTGTCTTCACCCATACCTCCCAACTTCTCAAAACGTGAAAGCGGGACAAGCCATGTCCCCGGCCACACCCCCGTCACGCCCCGGCCACGCCCCCGTCACGCCCCGGCCACGCCCCCCCGTCACGCCCCGGCCACGCTCTCCAGCTCCAGCAATGTCGGCTGCCTTCACCCCTGCATGCGGTACGTATCCGCAAACCAGCATACCGCCCGCCCCCCCACCCCCGTGCGCCTGCCCACCCACTCCCATTAACAGTTCAGCGAGCCAGCAAACAGCCTCACTGCCCGATCTAACTCCGCCCCCAACCCCCTGCAGCTGCCCCGGCACCGCCCCTTTCTCTTCCAGCTCTTACGCCGCACAGAGAGCTGCAACCTCCTGCCCGGTGTCCCAGCCGCCGCCGGATTCCGGGACATGTTGGGGCCCTGCGGGACAACGGGACAAGGGCCCCAAAGCGGGATTGTCCCGCCCAAATCGGGACAGTTGGGGGGTATGTCTTCACCTCTTGTCCCCGCAGATGATTGCTCTTATTCCGGTGCTGGCTGCTTTACCTGATCGGCATAATAATGCCAGCATGACTGCAATGGAGGGTGGTGTGTCAGGACCTGGCACCTCCATTTACTTCTATAGAGGGGTCGTGCCGACATTACTGTGACGGATGGTGAGGGCAGCACTGCATTGAGAAGCAGGAAGCGCCAACTGAGGCAAGACATAGACCAGGCGATCAAGTAAGGCAGCTAGGGCCAGATTAGGAGCGATCATCTGCGTGGGACAAAAGGTATACAGTGTTTTTTATTTTGGCCTGAATGTTTAAAAACAAAAATGCTCCCCAGTGCATGTGTGGCTAAAAATAAAGAAAAACTATACTGGCCTAACACCTGGACCAGCTGCTCCTAACTGGCCCCATGGTTAGGGAAGTATTATGGCTATGGTCTGATCACTACAAATATGATTTACATGTAACAGAAATTCTCTTCAGGGGCCAAAGGCGTGTGAAAACGTAACATTTGGGATTCCTGTGTCAGTTAACTTCTTATATTAACCTCTTTGATCAGCATTGACAGAAAGTGAGGCTAACTTCACGATGGGGTCACAGACCAGAAAAAAGGGCATGAACATTTTTGGGACCGCTTCCAATGATTTCCAAAAAAAGATTTTGGCTGGAATTGGGCTTTAACATTAAAGCTGGAGGTGCAGGCTACTAGATGTACATATGAAGCTTAGCAGTGGCCTCCTAACACTTCTCTCCTTATATACACTCCATTTTCACAACCCATGCTGCCAAACCCCTGTGTAGAGACCAGGTCTTGCTGAGACCCTCAAACGCGGGGAGAATATGAACAGATATGTACTCCACTGTTTATTAAAAAAAAATGTTAAATGCAACCTCTAGCAAACATTTGTCCTGCAGAATTGATGGATATGTTTTATGTATTTTTGTGTTTGAAATAATTTTGTAATTATTTAATTGCATTTGTATGTTTTCTAACATTTTGAAGCTGTTTTTTTCAAACAGCAGAGCAATGTAATAATGATATGTTTTATTGTGATGGCAAAATGATTGATTCAACCTCAAAGAGATTTATTCGCCCCAATAAAATGTCTTTTTTATAATTACTCTGACAATATAGCTTCATTTTCAAATAGAATGTTTCCATGCGTATTCCTACACAATAGGAATACTTTTCAGTGTGTCAAGACAATGACCACAAAACCCACCAGTGGCCAGCGCTGGTAATTACTCACCTTTCCACGGTCCAATGCCGTGTGAAACCCCCGCCATTGGCGCATTCAGACTCTCCTCTTCCTGGCCCTATGGCACATGTGCGGGCTCGCATCCAATCAGAGCTGCCCACTGAACTGCCGTAATCAGGCAAGGCAGGTCTGAATGTTTACTATGGGGAGCGAGAGTTGCGTATCCTCTGACTGTGCCCGTGCTCCTGTCCTTGCTATTCAGGCTGGGGCACGAGTGTGGGGCAGCAGGAGATGCGGACGCTCTCCATTCACTCTAATCTGAGCTGTTCGCCAATTACATCACTTCAGCTGTTGCGTGGGTGTGGCCTATGCACATCCAGTGTTCATACATGAACATGGGGCTGCATAGGCCACACCCTCTGTCAGAAGTAGGAACTCCAGCAGGGATGGCACTGGAGCGCTGTAAGGTACTGTATGTGTCTCTGTGTGTGAAGGGCCATGCATTGGAGGACCTGCTCCCTCCTCACATGCACGACTGGGGGGTGGAGGGATACCAATAACCATCGGTAATGGGGTTATTGGGGGATTCGCTACACTGTCTGTAATGGGGTGACTGGGAAGAGGGGGTATTTTAGCACATAATTTTTTTTATTTTCCTCCTCCAAATCCTGTGCGTCTTATAGGGTGAAAAATACGGTATATACATTTCTGTATACATACACACAATAAATTCTTTGCGGCAGGGGACTCTTCCTCAGACATATGGAACCTCATGGCTGACAAGGATACCGACAAGTCAAGTATCCTTAGAAACTTACCTTAAATTAAATCGAAACCCAGCATGGCCAAACCTAGGGTCTAAAGGATTCTAGGGCCCACTGATTCTGATTTGGGAACCCCGGCTTTGCATTGTATACTTACTGATCAAGTGATAGGCCTGGCATTGGCTCCCAGATTGAAGAATAGCCTACGAACTAGGCAAGCTGAGGGTTTCACAGTGTGGGCAATGCAAATCAGGAGGCCCCAGATAACAGATAGTTAGTCTTGGGTTTGAGTCTGCTTCAAAGTGGACCAGAACCTTTGCAGCTCTTCTCTGGAGTCTAAAAGACTCAAGCACTGTTTGCCTTCCCCCAGGGCATACAAAATTAGGATAATTCTGCTGTGACCTCCCCCCAATGACAAAACTCACCTTTACTGGGGCACCCCTGGCACTGTTGCTACCTACAGGCGCATCCACAGCTTTTCTTTAACTGAGACACGATCCTGTGCCTAGCTGTTCAGAGAGGGGGAAGCCAGGCATATGGTTATGGCTGCTCACGAGCCAAACGGCCAATCTCAAAAATGCTGATGGCCACAAATTTTTAATTCGGGAGTGGACATTCTAGGCATATGGGTAAATGATCCTGTTTTCTGCTCTCCCCATTTGGCTGTCAGGAGCCGCATCTATACTCATACACAGGGGAGTACTGGCCATAGGGAGACCTGGGACAATGCCCCGTGGGCCACACTACTTTGGGGACAGTTGGGCTTCTGCTTTTTACACATTTAAAGTGGACCAACACCCAGGGGGATCGGCCCAGGAATCTATATGATTCTCAGGCGGATCCAATCTCTCCCCACGGGCATCCAAAATCAGGATGCCCTGCTGTGTGAAACCCCCCCCCCAGGATACCCGCTGCACTTACCTAAATCCCGGTCCAATGGTGCATGCGTGGGTCGCATATCGCGCTTCTCTCTTTGTGAATGGCCGGTGCGGGCGCGCTCCCTGTTAGCGGGAAGCACGAGATGCGGCCGCCACCGTGCTCGGAGCCGCTGAGGTTTGACGCGCATACCTCAGCGGCTCCAAGTGCGCTGATTGGAAGAGCAGCTGCTCATGCGCCGTAGGAGTGGGGTGAGGCGAGTTGATCTGGGTGTTCTGGGGGTTTCACATAGCGGGGCACCCCGATAGTCAAAACCCTGGGTGTTGGTCCACTTTAATTCCTGCCCTTAGTCTCACTCTCAGCCCCCTGTACCCACAGCCCCAATGCTAAAGCCCCAGCATCATGGTTGGGGGGACCATCGGCAGGTATGTCTTGGGAAGATCAGGGGCTGGTTAAATCCAGGGTTGCCTTTTAGCCCCAGTCCACCACTGCCAAAGGTCCCCTCAGAAGTCAGCCTAGAAAACGATTTACTTTTCTGCAATTCGGGTGATATGTACAAACAGCAGCGGATACTTGCTAAACAGAGGCACTGCCCTGCAGCCGAATGGTTCCTAATTCAAGGTGGCAGCCTGTGATTGCCTCACGCAGGCGCACATGCCACAAGCAAACAGTCACGACGGCGCCCAATCACAAGGCAGCTTCTGTGTGCCAATCAGCGTCAGGTCACATGACAGTGCAGGAAGCTGGATGATGGCTGGGATGGTGGCGTGCCGGCTGTTGCAGGAGCTGCCCGGTCACCGCGCTTTACGTCCGGAGCAGTGTGAGTCAGCCATGTGCTGTGCACCCCGGAACTCGTGATTGGGCCGCTGTGCGGGGGCTGCCACCCGGGAACCTGTCTTAAATTGCTTGCAAAACAAGGACAATGACTACAACATTATGGCCGCCTCCATTAGCAGGGACATTGTCTCGGTCACTGAAGGGTAGTGTTGGTTTGGAGGCTACAAGAAGGTGGCAGTTACCATACTTGCCTAGAGGACATCTGAGTGGGAGAGCAGAGAAAATGTATTGGCTTTGTTACTACCTTAAAGCGGTCCTTCACTCTGAATAAGAGTCTATCTTATATATTTCCCACACCCTGTACATACAGATTGCTCACATTTAAAATAATTCTACCTGCATCGACTGCATGTTATGAGCCTTTAAACTTCCAAAATGGCGGCTTATGGAACATCAGGCAGCCTGCAAACAGGAAGTACCTTCTGACTGCTTCTCTGCATTGTGGGACTGCTGACCTTTTCCTGACCCCAGCTCTGCTCTGTCTGAGCAGAGCACAGCTATAACCCATGCCCCCTGTACTTTATCCCACTCTCCTCAGCAAGTGTGATGCTTCTGAGGCAAGATGGCAGCGCCCGTATCCTAAAACAACTCCCAACTCCTTAACAGAGTTGCAGCCCAGTGGGGGAAAGAATAATACGTGACTAAAAACTTAAAATATATTAATTTTAGATACTGGGGAATCATTTTTTAAGGGTTTGAGCTTTTCAATAAATCATGGTGAAGGACCGGTTTAATATGTGCGCATGTATGTGGGTGTGTTTTATGGCTAGTATTTAGAGGTTATCAAAAATCATCAGGGGGCATCTAGCAGTAGGCACCCTGCCAGACATGGGGCAACCCCTCTAACTTCACTGGCTACTAGCGATCACATGGGGAAACAAAGTAAGACCTAGAAAGTAATTTGATCCTTTTTAGAAAGGGACAAAACCTGGGATTATTTGTCCCTCCTGCCGTCCTGATTTGGGATGCCCCACTATGTATATCCCCCTAGATTGCTTGTAAACTCACTCTTCCTTCGTTGCCATGGTGCATGCGCAGCAGCTAGCTCACCATTGCTGGGTATGCACAGATAAAGCTGAGCGGGGATGCAGCTGGTGCATGCACTGTGGAATGGCTGGAAAGGTGAGTTTTGTGGCAATCACACACATTGGGACATCCCAAAACAGGATTCCCCACAAGGCAAGAGGCCAATGTCTTAGAGACCCTAGACAGGCAGTGGGCAAACACTCTTCTGCAATCTGGGACTGAAACCAGACCAACACCCTTTTTTTCTTTACAGTCAGCTAATTAAAACAAGCTCAGGGGGACAGAATGCTGGAGTCCTCCCCCACACATCACCCCCCAGAACACCCATTATCCTCATCTTCACTACGAGCCAGCGCCAGGAAAGGAGTCCTGCAATTGGCCGGTGGGCAGTCACGGGGGTACGTCGTTCTGGTGGCCAATGCCAAGGATGCACCATGGCCCACGTGACTGCTCTGCAGCCAATCGCGGGGCCCCTTTTCCGACGCTGGCTCGTAGTGAAGGTGAGGATTATGGATGTTCTGGGGGGTTATGTGCGGGGGGGGAGGACTCCAACATTCTACATGTCCCCCCCCGTGCTTGTCTTGATTAGCTGACTGCAGGACCAACATCCGTTCTGGTTGAAGCTGGAAGGATGGAGTCTACGAAGCACAGCTGACACAGAATCATAGAGGGAGGCACTCAAAAAAATTGTCAAAAAAATATATTTTATTCCATATCACTAAATTAATCACCACACGTGACCACTACACAAGTAAAATCCCTTAAACACATAATGAGACAATACATATAAGACAAACCAACATGAAAGTGTGTAGGCGATGGGGAGAGCACTGGCATGCACAAATATCAATCAGCATCTATATATAAAAACACAAACACAAGTGATCTAATCAGTGTAAATAACAATGTGCAAATCCTACCTATGATCCGGATCCTACATCAAACAACTGTAAAGTGCAAAGTGCAACCAATCAACAGACACAAATACAATATATAATCACAAATAAAACCTACATAATTACCCAATACCTAAATACCCTATAAGAAATATAAAAATGACCACAAAATACCTCACCAATATAGATGCTAGTATCAATCAACCATTAAATACCAAATACAGCACAAAAATATATCCAACCAAAATATATTCAAGGTATCACAGGTATGCCAGCCTGATGAAGTGGGGGATACACCCACGGAACGCGTGGCTCCTGGTGCTGTAGGCTGTGGGGAGACCGGACTGTTTCCTTACCTTTAGGCCAGGGATGCCCCTAAGGGCCACTTTTACTTCTGGTGACAAGCAACACTAGTCACATGGAGGGATAATGTGTGCAATCCCCTGCAATGGTGTGATGGGACAGGCTTTGATTAGAGACATCAGCACACCATGTATCTATATGTAAATAATGGTGCTTACAAGCCTGGTTGTTTTTACTAAAAGAAAATCATCATTTAAAGATTTTTTAGCCTCTAATTTTTAATTAAAGTCCCTCTACGGGCAAACAAACAACATATACTCCTCTTCAGTCCAGCACAGCTGAATTGCATGGTGCTGGTAGTGTGAAACTTACAGGTATTGGCGGTCTTGTCCCTGGTGGCTTGGAGCCTCCCGTCCATCACCTCCCATCAGTCATGCCGACTGGCCGTGCCCGCTATATTCACTACAATGGAGGAGGTGTGCCAGTCCTAGATAGCAACCAATCCATGAATGGAGTGGGTATAGCCAGTGAATGATGCCAGGAAGAAGTGAGGAGGCAGCGACACAATGTGCTTTGGATTGCCGGGACAGGTAAGTTTCAAAGTACCAGAATGTCGCCAATCGGCTGCATGGGGCCATAGATTAATATGTATGGTTTGTTTTTGCCCAGACAGTCCCTTTAAATATTTAACAACCTTTTAAATTTAATAATGTGCGTGGTAGTTTAACATTGATCAGTATAAAAAATGTAATTGAAAAAACAATCTAATAGAAATCAGTGTGTTTGTGGATGTTTGGAGGAATTGACCCTTTTTGTAATTGCTTAGTACCTGTATCATATGCTGCAGGATTGTACAAGCACAGACATTTAGGATGTCAGTACTGCTCATAAAGCAAAGCGGAATAAAATCCGGGAATTTGACTTTTCCAGGTATTTCCCCATATGGGGCTGTGTGCGCTCACAATAGAATACAATCAGAGCCCTTTGCCCAGTGACATGTCTTTCTAAAGAGACACAAGGTAAAGGTGACAGCAACACAGGCCAGTTAAAGTGGACCAACATCCAGGATTTTGACTATCCTGGGTTTTGGTCCACTTCGGTGGGGCACCCCGATCGGGGGTGCCCCGCTGTGTGAAACCCCCCAGAAACCCCAAAAAACTCACCTCTCCCCGCTCCCACGTGAACGCCGCAGCCAATCCCCGCCAACGTCCAGGCGGGGGACAGGAACGTACAAGCCGCCTCCTGCGCGTCACTCTCGGCGCCCGCGCCGGCCGTTCACAGAGGGCCGGCGCGGGCACGTCTGGAGGGGCGCGCGGGAGGCGGCGGCGACGGAAGCGGCGGCGGATCAGGTAAGGTCTTTTTGGGGTTTCTGGGGGGTTTCACCCCGCGGGACCTCCCGATCTCGGATGTCCCGCGGGGAGGGAGGTGATCGGCCCGGGAATCTTATAGATTTCCGGGCCGATCACCCCTGGGTGTTGGTCCACTTTAACAACTAATCTGGGATGTCTACATGAACATGGCAATTAGAATAGTTAAATCTTAAATGACCCACAGCAACCAATCATATAATCTGTCTCAATAATCTAGTTAAAAACAGAGGTTGGGGGGGGGGGGGGGGTTATGTGTATGAAGGAGGATTTTGTGCCCCCCCCCCCCTCCCCATGTGCAGCACTTGAGATGTAAGGCAATGTCAGGTAAGCTGCTCCCATTGTATCTATTGCTGTGTATGTCCCAAAGGGGGCTCTCGCGGAGTTTAGGACTGCTCACACTCCTATTAACATTTTGAGGTTAAAGGGTTCTGGAAATGTATTGTCTTACTATGATCATTCCATTCAAACTTCACTTCAAACCGGATAGTCAGAATAGGTATAGTATCAATAGTCCAGGCAGGTGATGTCTGCATCTAAAAAATATATGTATTCCATGGTGGGAGTCAAATTCACTTGTCGTCTGCCTCACAGTAGGTCTCTGATTGGTGTTTACACGTTGTTTTCTGACCTTTAATCCTGGTGAGGCCATACGACTAAGTAGTTGATGTTTTAAGCAAAAAGTAGGCACAACTTGGCAGGTCACACTGGAGTTACTGGCAATGCTTAGGCAGGCTGCACTGTTGTAGGTACCCCATCAATGCGATGCGAGTTTGTAGAGGCGGATCGAGACCAGCATCTACCGCGAGTACAGTCAGGCAAGAGAGGATGGATCCAGTAACGGTGGCCAATCACCAGAGAGACCACTCCCTTATTCCCTGCTGATTCAGGTGTTGTGCACAGCTATCTTGCACAGAGCCGCATCTCCAGCTCTGTGCATGCTTCTGCCCACCTATTGAATGTGCCAGCGGGAGTGCTGAGGATGCTGCTCTGCTGGGCCAGCAAAGATGAGGTGGTAGGCAGCAGGCGTGCATCTTCCCCCAACCCTCCACAGCAGTCGGCACAGATGTGGAGGGGCAGCAAAGACATCCCCGTCCCTCTGTGACTAAGGCTTATTTTTAAGGTAGGGCTTATATTTCAAAGCATTTGTGAAAATGCTGAAAAATCACACTAGGGCTTATTTTCGGCAGAAACGCAGTAGTAGCAATCATTGCTGCTATAGTAACTTGCTTGCCACATTGGTTACACCCAGTGGCGTAGCGACCCGGGGGCGGGGGGGGCGGACCGCCCCGGGTGACACCAGACCTAGAGGGTGACACCTCTCGGCCGGTCACCCCTCGGTATAGAGACACTTACCTGCAGGTCCGGAGCGTGGAGGCCGGCGCCGCTCTCAGCTGTCATCTGAGGGCGCGTCATCAGAGGGCGCCTCTGATGACGCGCCCTCAGATGACAGCTGAGAGCGGCGCCGGCCTCCACGCTCCGGACCTGCAGGTAAGTGTTTGATTTTTTTAAAAATGCCGGCATGGTGGGAGCGGGCCGGCCGGTTCCGCTGACAGCAGAGCGGGCCGGCCGGTTCCGCTGTCAGCGCGGAACCGGCCGGCCCGCTCCCACCATGCCGGCAAAAATGCTTTTTTTTTTGTTTGTTTTCTTTGGGGGGGGGGGGGGGGGGTGGGGGGTGACACCATTTCCTACCGCCCCGGGTGACACCAGCCCTAGCAACGCCACTGGTTACACCCTTCAGCCACTTAACTTTTCTGGTGACTGATTTTGATCTAGTTTAAAGCAGACCTAATTTGCCAAGAACCTTGACTCGCCCACTGGAGCCTGTAAAGGCGGTTATAGCAGGAGGTGCTGGTCTGTGCCTGCTACACTTGCAAGACATGCAAAATGAAAGCTGCAGTTGGTTATTTAGAACTAATGTTATGCTGTTTTGAATGGATTTTGCATTGTCAGTATACATTATCAAGAAGAGCCTTGGATATCATTTCGAAGCTGCATAATTTGCATCCCATGATTAATGCCTTAGTTTTCAGTAGTTATGTAACAGAGTGACCTGTAGCTGGGTTAAGGACAGTTCTCTTTCAATAAGAAATTAGAATATAAATGAGCCTTGCTTTTTTATGGTTGCAGTGTATACTGGAGTCCAAAGTTGGGTCAGATTAGCCAGCAACAGCCCACCGCCGGGTAACAACTCTACAAAGCCACCATTAAAGAAACCAAAAACACCCCAGGGGCGGCTTGATGAAGCTGAACAATCCAGCGCAGAGAAGGAGCCATTGGAACGTGAGTGAAAATGTAGTCCCACACTAATCCCCCCCCCCCCCCCATCATCCAGATATAGTAACACTGAAACAATAATAGATGCCTCTGCAATGCTCTACACAGCCCTCACATGTCATGCGCACTGCCCCCAAAAGTTTGATGTTGAAGAAGGCACCATCAAGGGTAGGTGCAACATAAAGTCAAGCCTAAAGCAAGCAATAAAGACCATTATCAGGCAAAACATAACGAACGCTATACTCCCCGTCTCTCCCATGCATTCCATCTCTCCTAGTACGGAGCTGCAGCTCTTACCTGCAGGCTGGATACAGGTCGATTGCGCGTTTCTTCCTGTCTCTCCGACATGGGCGGCGATGCACCTGTATTTCCGCCGTTGCTGCCATTAATAAAGTTGTTGGCAAGTCAAAAGTAAAAAAAAAAATACCTTACCTCTCATTGAGTGGCTCAAGTGTTGTCCTTCCTCTCCTGTCTGCCTCCTTAGTGAGGAAAATCGCTTCTTCATTTTGGTTTCCATCCCCACCCCGATGATGATACCCACAGTTTCTCCTCAATGTTTCCCTGCATCTCAAATGCTCTTAATACTTTTACAGATAACAGGATCTCTTTGAAAATGGATTGAAATTTGGGACAGTGCACCGTGTAGGCCAAGACAATGGGACAACAATCGGGCTTGCCTTTAGTATAACTTTAAAGCCTGTTCAAAACAGTTGAATCAGCTCACCCTTTCTGTCTCTAAGTCTCCAGCACAGATGGGACCCTCCGAACCCACAACGCAGTCCAAAACCTGCATATGTAAAACTTCACCTCTATTGGTAATCCATAAAATCCAGTACACACTGAGACAACTGCATGAGCCGATCAGACCTCTTGATCATCTGATCAAACTGCCAATCGCACCCTACATGTGTCGCCGCGTCGTTAGAAGTCATTCATTTGGCAACACGCATTGCTATACAAGGCTGCCACCAGAACACGAAGCAGTGGAATGTTCTCCACCATCTAAGCCACACACAACACAATCAGATCGAATGAATTGATTGACCCACTTCCAGGCAGGGGGCGATCGAGTGTCCTAGGCAAGTAATGTAGCCAGGCTCTTCAGAACTAGCGTGAGCTTTTTTAGATACTTAAAGTAAACTGCAGCAAAGGTAATTGTTACACCATTGTGTCTGGCTACATTTGGCACTGTCCTAAAGTGTTTTCCGTTTTTAAATTGTAGCAGAAATGACTGAGACATTGGGGTTTACAGATTCAGGTAATCATATTCTCTTTTTCATCCTGTCCCCTAATCAGCTCAGCAGAGCAGGACAGGATTGCGGGTCCCTCTGTCTCTCTCCTCCTCCAGATTCATCAGATTGCTGATTATTATGCAGCATCACTGTTCAATATAGGACAGAGCCAAATGTAGCCTGAAGCAATGGTATAACAGTAACTTTTGTCTGCAGTAGCATGTTCATTCAGAGCATCAGTGACCCTCTGCTGTATTCTCAGAATGTATTTAAAAAAAAAACAGAAGAAAGACATAAATAACGAGAAAAACGTTGCAAGGCGAACAGGATTAACTATAAAACACGATGCAAATAAGTAGATAGCAATACCAATAAAAAGGAGAAAAATGGAAAAATACTTAGGAGTGTGTCAGGCTGCGGTTCGATCACATCAGTTGTCTGTCAGTCCTCACACTTTTCCCAATGACCAATGGTTCCTGGTCTCCTGCTGCTTGGATGTTAAATTGGAGCATGTGTCACCCTTGATGGCAAGATTCGAGTCCCTCAATAGCCATTCATGCCAGCCATGCTTATAGGCCTCAGATAGGGGTTCTCCCTACCCCTCCTACCAAGGGGCTGGTTTTGATATTATAGTCTGTGCCTGAATTTTGCAATACCATTTCTCTTATATGATACCTGCTAAACACATTCCAAGGGAGGAAGGGGGCACATGCAGGACAGAAACCTTGCTCTCTGGATTTGGGATCTGTTGATGCGATTTGGTTATTTTGCTTTCCAACCACTCCACCAAAACTAGTTGTTACTAAGTGGGAGGGAGGGGGGGGGGGAGTGAGCAGGACACATTTGGGGGTTATCACCATTGACCCTGCATGTAGGTCAGTGAGGGTGAGATGAAGGTGAAACCTATGTTGGGGGGGGGCAAGAAATGAGTGGTTTACACCAAGCAGACAAGTCAGCCGGGGTATATATATGTACACGCAGCTCTATTCTTATACATACATATATATACATTTACACACCCAGACACATTTATGACCAGTTTGGTCAGACAAACTTCTTCCCAAAATAAAAACAAAAACCCGTTGACGTGTTTCAAGCCTTAAACAAACTCTTATTTAAAGTAGGGGTGTCCCCCGGGGGAAAGGACCAAAACCCAGGATACCTAAAAACCTGGGTTTTGGTCCTTTCCCCCAGGGCATGCTGATCCCCCGATGAGTTGGTCCTATATAAATAAGAAAATGTAATAAAATGGCTTTTATTAGGACTTGTCTGCAGCTGCTCTTTAAATCCTTTTACGCTAACAAAACCTCTCTCTAAGAGGTGAGTTGCCGAAGCCAACTCACCTCTTCCCGGTCCTAAGGCGCGGGCGCACATCCAGTCAGCGCTCTTGAAGCTGCTGACTCCACGTCGTCTAAGGTGAGCAGCTCCCCTTTAACAGGGAGTGTGCCTGTGCCAGCCATTCACAAATGTCTGGCGCTGGCACGCGCCCTGCTAGGGGGATAGCAGGGATGCGGCCGCAGCTCTCGCATGCGCTGTTGGACCGGGAAACAAGGTAAGGGTATGGGGCGACCTGGGGGGTTTCACACAGCGGTTATGTCTATTTTGGATGCCCCGGGGGAAGAGAATAGATTGGCCTGGGAATCTTTTAGATATCCAGGCCGATCGCTGCGGGTTTTGGTCCACTTTAAGCCTATCTGTCTTCTCTGTGGGGTCTGGAAGACTGGCTTCCTTGGTCCCCCAGTTGAGTACACCTGCTTCAGACTAAGCTCAGAAGGGCATGTCTCTTCCTCCTATTACATCCTGGTTTCATAGCATTCACTTTGAACTCTGTAGCATTTTGTTTATTAAAGTTTATGTACTGTCTGTTCTCGCCCTGCTTGTAATTACTACTTTGCACAATGCAACAGAAGAATATGTTCCTATATAAATAAGAAAATGTCTTGTCTACCGCCGCTCTTTAAATCCTTTTACACTAACAAAACCTTTCTAAGTTTCCTCTTTCATGAAGAGAAATCTTGGGCTTGTCATTTTGACCTTTCTAAATTATTCAGCATGTACTGAAGGACATCCTTGCCTTTGGCAGCTGACTGGGCTCTGCAGAGCTTGGCAGGAGCTTGTGCACTTTTACTTAGCACAAGATCTGACATACCACTTTTATTACTTGGCAAAGCAAATTATTTAGCGGAAATGATCTATAGCTTAAAAAATTGTTTAAATAATACTACTGTAGGTAAATTAAAAAATGAAAGCTGTGTATCATATGGTTACACAACGGCATCAGATAACTGTATGTGTTGCAGATATAAATAGTCAAATCATCTGACTTTTCTCAATGCTTCCAGTCTTCTGCCCCATCTTCATGTCTGACATAAATGAGACTGTCATGAGATAAAAGCAGGGATTGATTTTACAGACTGCCTGCTATTGTGTGTCTATCATGCCTTTTTTATAGTGTCTTGGCTAAACAGTTGCTTGTGAATGTCTAATCTTACTCCTAAATTATTTCTCAATTATTTATCTATAGGATTTCCAGGGGACATAAACCCAATTACCAAGGAGAGAGGAGGACCCAGGGGACCAGAACCTACCCGTTATGGAGACTGGGAGAGAAAGGGCAGATGCATTGACTTCTAAGAATCGGCACTGACTGGGCCCTCTAGAGTTTAAAGGAAAACTGCATTTTCATTTAAAATAAAATGACATTTATGATGGCTGGGGTTTATTGTTTCTCTCTGCAGGAAGGCCAAACTGCTATTAAAAACTTCTGTTGGTTTGTATGCACTATAAGCTTACTAGTGACGCTCCTAAGATAATAAAGTATACAGTTATCAGGTTCTAGGGCAAGAAAAAAGTGCATTCAATCTGTCTTTAAAAATGGCTATGTCACAGGGTCAGTTGCTCCAGCAATGAGTTGAGAGTATAAGAATCGCCCCCTTCTGTCATTTGCTATCTTTAGATGTGCACAGAGTATGTTCAGTTTGCTCTTCTGCCTTCCATTATAGTGGAAGTCTGCCTCCTCTGAGGGGAGATGAGCATGTTGTATCCACTGGGGCAACTTGTGAGGGTTTAGATCTAAAAACTCTCCCTAGTGAACTGCAGATAAGCCATATATTTGGTGTATCTCTGTAAAAAAAATCTGTTGTAATAGTTTATAAAATCCTTGTAATATATGGAGCTGGAGTTTATGGAGTTTAAGTAGCGTTGCACATTAAAGAGAATTAGTAGGCTAAACAAAAGCAAAAAAAAAGCTTTTTTCTTCCATTATTATATAATAATAGGCGGTATTGTTGTTCCCCTGTTGCAGCTATGATGTCATGTTTGAGCCATGAGAACTCATCTTATAAAGCATAAGCGTAACAGTTTTAGCAATGCTCCCATGCTGCAGCGTAGGTCTGTATCTAGGTCACTGCCCCCAAGCTAGGCCTAGAGACGTACTTGAAGCCTCAGAAGAACAGGAGCAAACATGCAAGCTTGCTGTTCTGTGAAATTGGCTGAGCTTGAAAAATCTTTCAGCCTTCAGCACTGGTAGTTTAATGGGAGAGAAACCATGTCTAAAGGAAGAATAAGACAGTGGTGATCTCTCAAACCTATTATGGATAAAAGTCCACCCTCTACATTTTACCTCAAACTTCCCCTTAGTCCAAGTCCAAGATCCTAGATTAGAAGGCATCATTTTTCCCCATATCTTTAATGAGGGTGCAGTTAAAGTGATATTCTAAGTATGTCACACACCCCACTTCAGACTTAATAATTACACTAGGGGTTAACGCACCCTCTAGGTGGCAGCATTGCAGAGGACTTCTCCAAAAAACTTCAACAGGCCCCTCCCGGTCTATACATAACCTGGTACCTCCCAAGAACCTCCCAGTGTTGTTCTCTGCAAGGTGGCGACAAGACAGAAGAAAGAAGTCTCCTGCTTGCAGGTAGCCGGGGTATCCCCCCGGCCCCCCCCCCCCCGTGGTCTATTTCTGCCCGGCTTTTGTTTGAATGTGTTCTATGTAATGGCAGCCTCCCAGCTTCGGCTGTAGGCCGGGCAATAAGGTAGCCGGCACCATTGGTGCCTAGGAGATTAGCTCCTCCGCTCGACCCTTCATTGCGGGGCATAGCGGGATTCCCGGAGTGGTGATCAGGATGTGGGATGCCCCCTTTTTTTATAGGAGTTAGTGGTCAGGTTGTTCTTGCCCTGGGGGGTGTGTCTCTTCCGGGGTGTGGGACGCGCTGGGGACAGTGTCATGCTTTACTATGCACATGTTGTGTGAGTGTGCTGCTGCGCTTTCCCTTTGTGATTTACTTTGTGATTTTACTTTGTGATTTTACTTGTGCCTTCACTGTCTGTTCATGGCTGTGTGTGTGTTTCTCCCCTCAGGAGCCGGGGGGGGCGGGGCCTCGCGGCGTGCTGCGCCGCGGTCCCGCGGGTGGCTGGGCGCCGTATTCGGCGCCTGCAGCTTGTTTGCCCGGCTGCTCAGGGGAGACATTGATCAGTGTGTGGGTCTGTGTTCTCCGACGCTGTATTCCGGGAGCCGGCGGGTGGCGCCGCCGGCCCCGTGATCGAGGTCTGATGGCGGTCCCCGCAGGCAGACGCTGACGCTGCCTGGGGGCGGGGTCGCGCGCGGGCCGCGCACGGATTGGACGGCCTGAGGGGCGGGGCCTTCTCGGCTCCCGCGCTCCCGGAGCTTCTCTCTTCCTCCGTCCTCGGTGTGCTGGCCGCCATCTTCTGCTGGCTGCGCGGTTCCTCTTCTCTCCAGGTAGGCTGTTCTTGGGCCATGTCAGTGACCCCTCGGATCCTTCCTTCTCCCTTGCCTCCCTCCTCGCCCCGGCGCAGCTTGATGGTGTTGGTTGGCATTAACCACTTCCATTGCTCTGGTTGATGAGGGGGGGGTGGTGTAAGGGGGGTTTTGTATATTATGCAGTGTTTTTTGGCATGGTGCTGATTGACGCCTGTCTCTCTCTCCCCCTTTGTGTTTTTCAGATCCTGGGATCCCGTCTGGCAGGGCTCTCCCGGTCATATATACCTGGCTCGTGGGGGGTGTTTTTTTGTCCTTGCAATATATTTATATATATATATATATATATATATACACTTATTGTATTTTTATTAGGGCCTTAGGCGATTCCCCTGGGTCAGGATCTTGTGTCTGTCCTTAGACAAATGTTAGGTTATTAAGGGGCATCCCGGGTCGCGTACCGCATAAATCCCTGGGTTCTGCAAATACCATAATTTCACCACATGGAGGTTGCCACAGATACCGGGAATGGTTCTTCGGGACAATCCAAGGTGTGCGGGGGTTGTGGGGCTCCGCTCCAGGGAGATGATGTCATTTTGTGTATCCCTTGTGCACAGCAGAACATTGCACGGCAGTCCAGTACTCCGGTGCCTAGCACTTCTTCAGCCGCGCCATCTCCCTCTCCCCCTCATTTATTCCGGACCCCGTGTGACGTTGTCCTGGGCGGGGATTCGCAGTCTGATGTATGTGTCCGCTTGACCAGCCTTGAGAAGCGGTTTTCTGCTATAGCCGCTCAGAAGGTTTCAGCTAAGCGGAAGCATCTGTCTCCGCCTCCGCCGGATTCAGATGAGGAAGTGGTGGGAGATCTGGATTGGTCGGATCGTCCCCGTGAAGAAGATGAGCTCATTGAGGATGAAGATTCTGATGTTCAGCAGTTGCTGGGTTCTGAGGGAGATCAGGCTGATGGCCTCCCTCTTGATTCCTCTACCATTTTGAGCCAGATGTTTGAGGTTTTGGATTTGGAGCCTCCGGTGGTTGCTCCCAGGCCCAAGGGTCAGCTTTTTGGGGTTTCCAAGCAGCGTCTGGAATTTCCCAGCCAACAGCACTTTGAAGAAATTGTCTTCAAGCAATGGGAGCAACCTACACGTCTTGTTGGTGTGCCGTCTAGCTGGGATAGGAAGTATCCCTTTCCGGCGGAATTGATGAAGCGTTGGTCTGTCCCCCCTGAGGTTGATACTCCGGTCTTGGGACTGTCCAACACGGCGGTCGTGCATTCCCCTGACACGACTTCGCTCAGGGACGGTGAGGATCGCCGGGTTGATCAGCTTGCCCGTCATGGTTTTGTATGTGCGGGTTCGGTGTTAAGGCCTGTCTGTGCTTCGGCTCTTTTGACTTTTCCTGTCAGGTCTATTGTCAGGGACTTGGGGGTGGATCTCGAGCCCTCCAGTGATGAGTCCCTTGGGCTTAAGCGCTGTGATGCTTTTTTGTCCTTTATCCTGGCCGCTCAGGAGGATGCCATGCTGATGTGTGGCAGGGCTACTGCCTTGCTGGTAGCTATCCGGCGCTGTGTGTGGTTGAGACAGTGGACGGCTGATTTTAATTCTAAAAGATCGCTCACGGCTCTGCCCTTTATGGGTTTGAGGCTTTTTGGTGAGAGGCTGGACTCTGTTGCCGAGGGAGGTAAGTTACCTCAGCGCAAGAAATTTCGTCGTTCCTTTCGGGGGATGGTATCGTTCAATCCGTCCTTTCGGGGAGTTGGCGCCGATAGAGGTGCGGGCTCCTCGGCCCCCAGGGGCGGCAGTTGGAATAGGGGCAGAGGCCGTGGCCGTCCCACCCGCGTCTGGGGTGCCAAGCCCAAGCCGGCTGCCAAGCCCATCCAGCAATGAGGGGGCGCCCTCACCCGTTCGGGTGGGGGGACGGTTGCAACTTTTCTCCCGGGTGTGGGACCAGGAGGTCCCGGACAGATGGATCCGGGAGGTGGTTTCGGCCGGTTACAAGTTGGAGTTCGAGTCCCTTCCTCCTCCAAGGTTCTTCAGGTCTCGGGTGTCTTTGGATCCTTTGGCCGCGCAGGGGCTCCTGGCGGCAGTAAGGAATCTTCTGGATTTGGCCGTCATTTGCCCGGTTCCTCCTTCAGAGGTGGGACGCGGGTTTTATTCCAATCTCTTCACGGTCCCCAAAAAGGACGGGTCCTTCCGTCCTATTCTGGATTTGAAGTTTCTCAACAGGTTTATTCGTCCTCTGAAGTTTCGCATGGAGACCCTGTGGTCGGCGATCGGTTCGCTTCGGCAGGGGGACTTTATGACGTCCATAGACATCAAGGATGCGTACCTGCACGTGCCGATTTTTCCTGCTCATCAGCGGTTCCTCCGTTTCGTGGTGGGGGATCGGCATTTTCAGTTTGTGGCTCTTCCATTCGGGCTCACCTCTGCTCCGAGAGTGTTCACCAAGGTGTTGGCGGGGGTGATGGCCCTGCTCAGAGCTCAGGGGATTCGCATTGTGCCTTACCTGGACGATCTTCTCATCATGGCTCCTTCCTTCAGTCAAGCAGAAGGGGACACCAGCACGGTGGTGTCCATGTTGGAGAGGTTCGGCTGGGTGATCAATTACCCCAAGTCCTCGCTGGTTCCGGCCAGGGTGGTGACCTTTCTGGGGATGTCGCTGGACTCCTGCCAGCACAGAGTGTTTCTTCCTCAGGCCAAGGTTCTGATGATTCAGGAATTGGCCCGGCTGCTCCTCTCCCATCCTCATCCGTCCATTCGTCTGGGGATGAGACTGGTGGGGTTGATGGTGGCCTCGTTCGAGGCAGTTCCCTTTGCTCAGTTTCATACAAGGACTCTTCAACTTCATCTTTTGGCGTCTTGGAACCGGTGCCCGGGGTCGTTGGATCAGTCCTTCCGGTTGTCCCCTCGGGTTCGGCAGTCCCTTCTGTGGTGGTTGGTCTCGGACAATCTTCTGAAGGGCAGGTCGTTTCTGACTCCACTTTGGGAAACTGTCACCACGGATGCCAGTCTGTCAGGCTGGGGAGGTTATTGGAAGGATCTTCGGTTTCAGGGGCAGTGGGACCCTCAGGAGGCTCACTTGCCCATCAATGTTCTGGAATTGCGGGCCATCAGGTTGGTTCTGTCTCACTTGACGCATCGTTTACAAGGTCTGCCGGTTCAGGTTCGCTCGGACAATCAGACGGCGGTTGCTTACATCAATCACCAAGGGGGGACTCGCAGTCTGGGTGCCCACAGGGAAGTGTCTGATTTTGGTCTGGGCGGAGACTCATGTCCCTTGCATCTCGGCAGTTTAGGTGTGGGCAGGTGTGGTTCGCGGACATCGTCCGTCTGGCCGTGGATCGGTTCGATCTGCCTCTTCGGCCAGATCTTCTCACTCAGGGTCATCTCTGTTACCCCAGTTTACAAACGCTGGCTTTGACGGCTTGGCTGCTGAAACCTCCATCTTAAAGGAGGAGGGTCTTTCGGATGCGGTCATTCAGACTCTTATTAGTGCTAGGAAGAGATCTTCTTCTTCCATATATTACAGGTATTGGAGAGCTTATATTGATTGGTGTGAGGCTAGGTCTTTGCCCTGCCGGGTCTTTTCTGTGTCTAGGATTTTGGAGTTCCTTCAGACGGGTCTGGACTCTGGTCTTCAGTTGAGTACCTTGAAGGGGCAGGTTTCTGCTTTGTCAATTTTTTTCCAGAAATCTTTTGCTAGTCATTCCTTGGTCAAGACTTTTTTCCAGGGGGTCTCGCATGTGCGGCCTCCTAGGAAGCCTTTGCTCCCAGTTTGGGACTTGAATTTGGTTCTTTCTGCTCTTATGGCTCCTCCTTTTGAGCCCTTGCGGGATGTTGCTTTGTCCATTCTTACTCAGAAGGTTGCCTTTCTGGTGGCCATTACTTCGGTTAGGTGTGTTTCGGAGCTGGCTGCTTTGTCTATTCAGGCTCCTTATTTTGAGGATCATCAGGACAAAGTGGTTTTTCGTTACAAGTCAGATTTTCTCCCTAAAGTGGTTTCTGCTTTTCATCTTAACCAGGACATTGTTCTTCCTTCTTTGTGTCCTAAGCCTAAGAATGTCAAGGAGCGTGCTTTGCACTGCTTGGATGTGGTTTGTTGTGTCAGGTTCTATCTTCGTGCGACGTCTTCTTTTCGTAAGACTGATGCCTTTTTTGTTGTGCCATGTGGGCCTAGGAAGGGTTTGGCTCCGGCCAAATCTTCCATTAGTAAATGGATTCGTCAGGCCATTGTTGGTGCTTATTCGGCTAAGGGGAAGGATCCTCCTTTCCGAGTTACTGCTCATTCTACTCGTGCGGTTGGTGTGTCCTGGGCTTTTCAGCACCAGGCTTCTGTTGAACAAGTGTGTAAGGCTGCAACTTGGTCTTCTGTTCATACTTTTTCTAAGTTCTATAAGGTTGATGTGCGGGCTTCAGCGGATGCTGTTTTTGGCCGCAAGGTTTTGCAGGCTGCAGTGGTTTGAATTTTTTCTGCGTTATTGCCTGTTCGGATACCCACCCTTTTATGGACACTGCTGTTGGATGTCCCTAGTGTAATTATTAAGTCTGAAGTGGGGTGTGTGACATACTTAGAATAATACCATTTTGTGAATACTCACCTGTAAAATGGGTATTATAAGTATGTCACACACCCCACTTCACCCGCCCTTTTCGGTATCCTGGCTCTCTATTTGGTGAAGTTTGGTTCTTTACGTTGAGGGTTACATTGTTTGGTTCTGGTACCTTGTCTTACTGCTGTTCTAACACTGGGAGGTTCTTGGGAGGTACCAGGTATGTATAGCCCGGGAGGGGCCTGTTGAAGTTTTTTGGAGAAGTCCTCTGCAATGCTGCCACCTAGAGGTGCGTTAACCCCTAGTGTAATTATTAAGTCTGAAGTGGGGTGTGTGACATACTTATAATACCCATTTTACAGGTGAGTATTCACAAAATGGTATTTTTTCAGGCAAAAGATTAAAAAAAAAACAGCATCTTACCTTGCCAAGCATTACTCCTGTGCTGTGCCTCCTCTAAGCTTGGTGCTGTGAATGATAAAATAAACATCCTTACCTGCCTCTCCAGCCCCACTCTTCTGATGTGGACCACCAATACTAGCTTTAGGAGCTAGTCTAGACCACGTCCCCCTCTGTATTGATGGCTTGAGTGGCACTCTGAGTTGTCATTCAAGCCCAGATATCCCTTCTTTATTCCTACATACTCCGCTACCTCCTACCAAGCACTCTTGCTCCCAGCACCGCTCCAGCCATTATGTTGATTATTAAGCATTATCAAAGCTCCAAGGGCCATGCCCACATGCTTCAGAGTAGAAATCATAGGGTACCAAATGTAGCCGGACACAATGGTTTAACAGTGCGCTATGCCTGGGCATGGCCATCTTGGATTCACTGCACAGAGAAGCACATTTATTTGAATGGGTGGACACAGCAGAGGATGCTCTGTGCATTCTCTGTCCACTAGATTCTCTGTCTGGATTTTGAGCTAGGTAAGCGTTTTTCTTTTTTGTCCTGCCTCAGCACCGGGAAGGGAGGCAGGGCGGAGTTACTGTAATTGGACTGGAAATCCACTTCTGTGTCCGGAAAGTCCCGGAAAGTAGACTTAAATCTAAAATCTCCCCAGTGTAACGTGAATGCTACTGAGCAATATTGGGGTCGATTCAGTGCCTGCTGAGAAAATTCGCTTCTTTTATAGGAGAGAAAACTGCCATTCACTTTCATTGTCCCAAGGTAGACAATGAAAGTGAATGTCACTTTTTTCTCCTAAAAAAAGAAGTGAATCGACCCGATTGTCTCCCTGTACTGTCCCACTGGACCATGTGCCTGCTGGCATCCAGTGGGATATGCTTGGAAGGTATGGCTGGCATGTGGGCACTCTATACAGCAACACACACACAGGGAAATGGTGAGTTTACTGCAGGTTGTGTGGACATCCCCAATCAGGATGGCAGGGGGTGGAGTACACAGTGGCCCTTGATTTCTTACTTTTTCTTTCTTACTTAAAACTGCACATCCCTGTATAATGTGAGCTGTATAATTTACATGTATCAAGCTAGTTATTATCCTGGCAATGTATTCTCTGACAGTGGACCTAAAGTCAGTCACTTTAGGTCCCATTTAAAGCGGAATAAAACCCACCAGCAGGCTCTCCCCGGGTCGAATAAGGATGTTCCGCTGTGTAATCCCTCCCCCCCCCCCCCCCAGGTTACCGGTAATCTCTTTCTATTCCACACCTTTCCACAGGCCAATGGTGCATGTGCGGGCTCTTTGCCACTGAAAAGTGTTTGGCAAATCAAAAGGTAATAAAGGAGAAAGCTAAGCGCTGAATGAAAGGTAAGCTACTGATATTTATTTGTCTGTCTCCTTAGTCAGAAAATCCCTTTTTTCAGCTTTCAGTTCCCACCTCGCTGATCTGGTACAATCAACCTTTAGTGCACCAAGAACCGAACCCCCCCCCCACTCCCTGCCCAGAAGTTCTGATTGGATGTCTCTCTCTCTGCAACTCTGAAACCCTGCCCTCCTCTCTCATGTCACACTCATCACAGTGTGCTTACATCACATTGCTGTTGCCACACCTCTTCATTTGTTCTATGAATCTCCAATTCTCTAATACTTAGGAACTACAGGGTCTTTTTGAAAAGTTTAGGACAATGCAACATGTAGCCCGAGACAATGGGACAACAATTGGGCTTGCCTTTAGCCTGCTTTATGCTCTTCCTATGCTGGTTGTCAGGGGCTGCATCTTTGATCCAACCTTAATCAGTCTGCTTTATATTTCTCAATAACTTCCACTGAACTTCCAGTTAGACAGCAGAAGGGAGAAAGTTCTATAGGGTTTATCAGGGAATTCAAAGATGCACCTCGTGCAAGCCAGCATAGGGAGAGCAGAAAGTAGGCTAATTTAACTCTTTGCTTGGAATGTCCCTTTAATACGGTCCAGTCCAGTCTCTGGTTACAAAAAAAAAAAATGACTCCTTACCTTGCCTGGGATCCAGTGTGGTCACTGGCGCAGCTACAGCAACCACACAGAGCGGCTTCCCCCATTCAAGGGACAGGGCCCCGCTCAGGGGGTGGGAAATTGGTTTGTGCATTCTCTTCAAGATGGGGGCACCCAGGACCTGAAGCACCAGGCAAATGGCACTGGCTTCTGGGCAAGGTAAGGCTTTATTTCTTTGTATTCCTCCATCCTGCCTCAGTATTAGTGGAGGATGGCATGGTGGGGTTTCTTAAACCTTCAGCATAATTTAATGAAAAGCCCAAACCTTTAAAAAAATCTATTCCCCAGCATCTAAAACTAATATATTTTAAGTTTTTACTCATTGACTTTTTATTCTTTCCACCACTGGGTTTCAGCTCTGTTCAGGACTCTAGGATATGGGTGCCGCCATCTTGCCTCAGAAGCATCTCATACTGAGGAGAGAGAGTTGGGCAACTACAGAGCAGAGCTGGGGTCAGGAAAAGGACAGCAATCCTAGAATGCAGAACAGCACAGTCAGAAGACACTTCCTGTTTGCAGGCAGCCTAAGACTACATGTGCCTCCATCTTGGATGTTTAAAGGCTCATAAAATGCAGTAGATGCAGGTCGGATGATTTTTAATGTGGGCAATTTGTATGTACAGTGTGGGGGAAGCATATAAGATAAGCTCTTATTCAGGGTGAAGGTCTGCTTTAAGACCGGTCTTCCACTCTAAGAATTGTACTAGTTAAAGATCCTTAGGAAGCCAGAACCAGGCATGGCAGGCTGTGTGATGGTGGACAGAAAACAGCGGCATGCAGCATTGTGGCATGCCCCCCGCTTGGAGGTCTGTGCAACTGTTTCTTTTCCCCTGTTGGATTGAGCTCCCCTATGAAAAGGTATGTCTCTATGATGCATTTCTGTAATCTCACTGATGGGTTGGTTAGGTTAGTTTCATGCATATGGTGACCAAGGCCCTCTGTGGAACAGAGATGCAAGAGAGAGTTTCCTTCACCCAATGACCTGTAGAAACATTTACCAGAAATCCTATTACCTCTTAACGATTCCTTCCACTCATTTTAACACTCACTCTCTGGGCCTCAGGTATGATGCCTAATACATGACATAAGGAAATGGCTCATTAACCTAGCCAAGGCTTCCATTTACAGAGATGCCAACCTATTAGGCTGCATGCGTGGGAGCACTCACTTCCCCGGGGAACTGGGGATGTGGGCATGGCTGCTCCCTATGCCGCCCCTCAGATCGAAACAGAAGCTTTAGGCCGTGCATTAGTACGCATGACATAAGGCGCTAATTGGACGAGAGCCTGCGAATGCGCCGTAGGAATTGGGGGTTGAGGGAGCAATCTGGGGGGTTTCACACAGCGGGGCATGCCAAAATGGGCTACCCCAAGGGCAATCACAAGGATAGTGAAAATCCTAGTCATTGGTCCACTTTAAGAAAATAATGCCAAGACAAACAGTGTAGTGACCGGGTGAGGAAGGGTCCAAACTGGGTGACTCCCTGGAAAACCCAGGTAACCTGGCAACTCTGCATATAGCTGGAACTGTTTATTTACCCTTTGTATTAGTATTACTATTTGTGACATGTGGAAAGTAGATCTAAACCCTATTCTGTGCAGGGGGACCTTGTTCACAGAGACATTAACCCTTTATGTGCCAGCCTACCTTGAGTTTTTGTCACCCTTTGTTGCCAGACTATTTTGCGCTCCCCATGTTCAAATGTGATTTTTGAAGGGATTTCCCAGGAAAATGATATATTGTTTTTTTCAGCATAGTCTGGGCTTTAACATGAAATGTCTTGTCATTTTTTTTCTCAATATTTTTGGGTGAAATATGTGTAATAAAAAATGAAAGTTTGTCAATAAAATCTTATTGCGCGTGAAACCCCGATTTCTCCCGGTTACAGCGGTACCACATATGTATTAGTAGACACCCTTTCCTGCCCAGGAGACTCCCCCAAACTGAAACAGCGCTTTAGGGGATTCAGATAAAATACAAATATGCTATGCGCACCTTGCAGTTTCTCCAGAAAAACAACCCTTTACATTTGAAATACCCCCAACAAACTTTATATTCTCTGGAAGTACACACCTCAGGCTTTCTAGGCGTACCAGGCTTGTTGATGTGGCCATAGTTTTCTGGAAGTAATCCCTCAATGGATTCTTTGGTTGCAAAGAGTTTCCTTAAAAAAAGGATAAAAAAAGCAGAATCAAAGCCACATTTTCATAAAAAAAACTATATACAAACAAGAAAAAACAAGTTTAATCTGAAAAAACAACATCCGCCGAACAGAACTATACCCAACATGCATAGCTACTGTCCATGGAAGAGTTGCCAAACACCCCAAAGTAAAGCATGTGCGTAACAGTATTGCAATTTTTCAACCAAAACAACCCTTTACATTTGGAATATCCCCCATAAACCATATATTCCCTGAAAGTACACATGTTAAGCTTTCTAAGCGTACCCAGCTTGTTGTAGTGGGCTCATCATTCTGGAATTAATCCCTCAAAGAACTCTGTGGTTGCACAGGGTTTCCCTAAAAAATGTATAAAAAAGCTGAATAAAAAAAACCTTTTCCTAAAATATAAATATGTAAACAGGAAAAAACAAGCTGAAAGTGCAAGGTCCCCTGAACAGAACAATACCCAACATGCAGAGGTACTATTAACCCTTTTAATTGCCAGCCTACTTGAGATTTTGTCACCCTCTGATGACAGGTCATTTTTCCCCATTTTGCGCCATGTTTTGCAACATTTTTGCTGGAATTTTCAGGAAAATTATATATATATTTTTTTTGCAGCAGAGCTTAGGCTTTAACATGAAATGTCTTGTTTGCAAATTTTATTCTGTATTTTACAAGTAAAAAATAATTTTTTTTTTAGAAAATTGTCTCCTTTATTTGAAATAAAACAATTATTTTATTAAAGAAAACCATATTGCATGGGAAAGCCCCATTTCTACAGATTAGAACGGTACCCCATATTTATCGGTAGCCCCCCGTTCCTGCCCAGGAGACTCTCCTAACTGAAACAAGTAGTTTATAACATTTACAAATAAAATAAAAATATACTACCATCCACACTACAAGGGGTTAAATCGAGAAAAAAAATGACAGAGAGTCCCCCCTCCCGGGGGGAAGGACCCCATTTTTTGGGGGATTTTTAAGAATTAAAAATCCAAAAAAAATGACATGGGGTTGTAGGAACAGGGTGCCCCTGGCCCTGCAGGTTACAAGCCCGCATAGCCCATGGCCACGGGCTCTTCTGCCCCCCCCCCCGGGCTTTGGGGAGGCAGGTAATTGGGGGTGCCAGGGGTTAATGGCAAGTCACCCGCTAGTCGCAGGTGACTTGCCATCCCCCCAGCCTTGTGAACTGGTATAGGGGTCTCATGGACCCCTTACCAGTTCACAAGGGGTTAAATGTAAAAATTTTTTTTTTTACTTTACTCACCTCCGATCCTGTGTCCCTTGCTGCTGTCCCGCGCCGCTGTCAGCTGATGATAGATGCCGGTAGTGATCGGAGCAGGGCGGGTGAGAGGAGAGAAGGCTCCAATAGGAGCCTCTCACCCGCCCTCCTCCGCTGGACGCTGGGTGAGGGTATATGAGGAGCGGGATGACGCTCCTCCCACAAAAGGCGGGGCTAGGGGCGGCGATGGCTATCGGCGCCATTAGAGGAGGTGAGGACCCTGAAGCGGAGGGATCGGGGGCGAGGAGGTGCGAGTGACTCTTTTTTTCTTTTCGGGCCTCCTACTGAAGACGGAGAACGACGGGGGAGGGATCGGATGCCCCCCCCCAGGAAGAGGAGCGCCCCAGCTTTACACAGATACCAGAGGTAAGTTTTTTTTTTTTTATTTCTATTTTTACACTAGCAGGGGGAAATGCCAGGCACGTAGTTGGCATTTAAAGGGTTAAACTAACAATACCATCAATAAGTCCTGCTTTAGGTACTAACCTTTTCCTAGCAGAACGTCATCCGACAGGGAACAGGAAACAGAATATTGCAGCTGCACCTTTTTAGTATGAGGAGTTCATAAAGAAGCTTCAGGGGCCATTATTAAAATGTGCCGTAGTGGGAATGTAGCAGTTGTTGAACCATTCCAGCAAAATTACTATTTGTGGTCTGTAAAGCTGTCACCAAAGGGTAAAAGAAGGGGGATGGCCTTAAACCGGACCTTCACCATGATTTATTGAAAAGCCCAAACCCTTATAAAACGATTCCCCAACATCTAAAATGAATATATTTTAAGTTTTTAGTCACTTATTATTCTTTCCCCCACTCCGCTGCAACTCTGTTCAGGAATTTAGGATACGGGCACGGCCATCTTGACTCAAAAGCATCACACTTACTGAGGAGAGTGGGATAAAGTACAGGGGGCGGGTTATAGCTGTGCTTTGCTCAGACAGATCAGAGCTGGGGCCAGGAAAAGGTCAGCAGTCCCAGAATGCAGAGCAGCACAGTCAGAAGGCACTTCCTGTTTGCAGGCTGCCTGATGTTCCATGAGCCGCCATCTTGGATGTTTAAAGGCTCATAACATGCAGTAGACGCAGGTAGGATGATTTTTAATGTGGGCAATCTGTATATATCTATATATTAGACTCTTATTCAGAGTGAAGGACCACTTTAATATTGGGGGGCATACAGACCATCTGTCCCTCAATTGCAAGGACTGTCCCTGTTTTGAGACCATCTGCTCCTGTCCCTCTTTGAGGTGTAACATGCAGATCTGCATAAATAAATGATTTTGTTTCTCCAAAGTGTTGCCATTGGTATAACTGTTACAGCCTAGCCATCCCTCAATGAGGGGGTGTGGCTTAATTTACACATTGTCCCTCTTTCCCACCCTAAAAAGTATGTGGGGAGGTTCTCCAGCAGCAGTATCTCTTCCTAAATATCGCCCGCATTATATGCTCTCTGTGTCGGCATACCACACTGCACACGTAACATGGGTGTGTCCTCTCGCCCCGCCCCCGCCAGCACCTGTCAGCGGAAAGTACCTGTCACAGCTGAGCGTAAGGGCGTGGCTTAGACCGGAAGAGGCGTTTGGTGAGTGGCCTGCTTGACGACAGCACGCCGGCTGGGAGGTGATTGGCCGGCGTGAGAGGAACGTGTCGTCACGGTTTGAGGTTCCCGGAAGTGTCGTGTATACAAGCGAGCAGACTGTCGCCGGGAAGATCGCCTGTCACAGCTACCGTCACCGTACCCTGCCGCCATGACCACCCGCTCCGAGAGGGAGAAAGCCCAGAAGCTGAACGAGCAGCACCAGGCCATCCTGGCCCGCATGCTTCGGGAGGAGGACAACAAGTACTGCGCCGACTGCGAGGCCAAGGGTAAGCCAGCGCGCTTCCGTCTGTGTCGCCCATGGCAACCGGCCCGCTGTCATTCCCATCATGTGCCTGCTTGCTTGTTCCTTTCACAGCCCACGGAAGAGTTTCTACTGGAGCTCACAATCTAATATGGTAGCCATCCGTCTGAAATGACTTTAGGTCCCTGGTAACACTCGCCCATGGTTTGGGATCTCCCTATAGCTAAACAGCCATAGAAGTCGGGCATGAAACCCTATACAATAGGGCACAGGAAACAGCTGCACACTGCAATCATGTGAACCATGTTTTGAAGGGAATGTTACTTTGGTATGGATATGCAGCTGTATCCTGTCCCCCAGCAGATGAATACGTATCTAATGCAGGGCTCACTGAGGGCATGATGGGGTCAGGGCGGCCAGTACTGTTGCTGAGGTCATGGAGCCTTGCTGGCAGTGAATTGCCAGGAAGATTGTAGGTCTGCTTGAAGGAAGCGGTGTGACACATGTAACTGGAATTGGAATGTGAAATGGAATCCTGGTCATGTCAGCAAGATGAGCTGCTCAATATTTATGCCTCTCCATATCGTTTATGCATTACATCGCCTCACTGATGTGGTCATCAGCGGACATAAAGTGGAACAAAACCTGTGATTTTGACTATTTGGGATATCCCGCTGAGTGAACCCTCAACCACCTATTCAAACTCGTCTCTCTCGGTCCTATGGCACATGCGTGGGTTCTCGTCCAATCAAAGCCGTTTGCCGCCCATATTTAATGCTCTGCAAATGGCTCTGTTTATGGAAATCAGAAGTGAAAGTGAGTGCATCCACAACAACGGGCGCGCTCCCATTCCCAGCCTATCTGAATGGGAGCCCAAAGATACTGGGAATGTGGCTGCTAAATATTTGTATCGGCGAGGGAGCCAGGAAGGAGGTGAGTTTATTTTGGGACCGGCGGGCTTCCACACAGCAGGCCATACCGATTTGAGATGCCCCAGAGGAAGGGCCAGCCCTCCTGGGCCCACTTTAAACCAGATTGGAAAACGCTTCAGTTTTAGCCAGCACGCTTCCTAGGGGTTTCATGAATTTGGATACGCCACTGTTAAACAGCCTGAGTTTTGGGCTACTAACCATCGGTGGCTGTAACATCGGTGTCCCTGCTTCTCCTTCTGCTTGGCACTGGTGCCAAACCGATCACCACGCAGGGAAACCAGGACTGCACTTGTCTGCTGCATTTTCAGCCTCTCACATGTGGAGGTGGGTGAGTTGTTCAGCTTTCTGTATAATACTAAAGGCTGTATCGACTTGTAATCTGGTTTACAGTGGTCATTTACTGTGGAATTAAAAATATCTCTGCCCAGCTAAGTTGGCTAAAAGTCTAAATAGACTTTTGGAACACTTTGTGAACAGGAGCATTTCAATTTGGGATGCCCCATAACATCCTGCTCTAGTAAAACCTGAGGGCGAAGTACTCCCATTGCTTTCTGCTTCTGTGCTGTGTACAGCAGTTGGCCTTGTTGAGCAGCACCATCTTTGTTCTACTTGTCTGGAAGTGAGCGAGCAGGGTTGTGGTTGCTCAACAGCGCCATCTACTGTATGGCACATTTGTGGGTAGAGGTAAATATGGTGGGTGCATTATCTGTTCATCCCCTGCTGTTTACAGTCTAGAAGCAAGTTTAATTGACAAGCTTGGACATAGAAATACATGATCTTCATTATATGAAGTACTGCTCCTCTTTTCAGTAATGGTGACGTAGTTGACCAAGAAGGATGTCTATGACTCAGGAATTGCTTTATTGGGTAGCCAGTTGATGGTCCAAGATGAAAAAAACCACCTAGGTGTTCACTTGAAACCATTTAAACCTTCCATGGCTGGAATAGGAGATGTTGTCTGTGAGGATTAAGTATAGGAACACTGCACTGTAACTCTCATCCTGACACTGCTTTGTGTCACAGGGATAGCAGCCTGTAACTGCCACCCTGAGTCTACATTGTGCTACAAGCACAGCAGCCTGTAACTGTCATCCTGTTACTGCTTTGTGCTACAAGCACAGCAGCCTGTAACTGCCACCCTGAGTCTACATTGTGCTACAAGCACAGCAGCCTGTAACTGCCACCCTGAGTCTACATTGTGTTACAAGCACAGCAGCCTGTAACTGTCATCCTGTTACTGCTTTGTGCTACAAGCACAGCAGCCTGTAACTGCCACCCTGATCCTACATTGTGTTACAAGCACAGCAGCCTGTAACTGCCACCCTGATCCTACATTGTGTTACAAGCACAGCAGCCTGTAACTGCCACCCTGATCCTACATTGTACTACAAGCACAGCAGCCTGTAACTGCCACCCTGAGTCTACATTGTGCTACAAGCACAGCAGCCTGTAACTGCCACCCTGATCCTACATTGTGTTACAAGCACAGCAGCCTGTAACTGCCACCCTGATCCTACATTGTGTTACAAGCACAGCAGCCTGTAACTGTCATCCTGATCCTACATTGTGCTACAAGCACAGCAGCCTGTAACTGCCACCCTGATCCTACATTGTACTACAAGCACAGCAGCCTGTAACTGCCACCCTGATCCTACATTGTACTACAAGCACAGCAGCCTGTAACTGCCACCCTGATCCTACATTGTGTTACAAGCACAGCAGCCTGTAACTGCCACCCTGATCCTACATTGTGCTACAAGCACAGCAGCCTGTAACTGCCACCCTGATCCTACATTGTACTACAAGCACAGCAGCCTGTAACTGCCACCCTGATCCTACATTGTACTACAAGCACAGCAGCCTGTAACTGCCACCCTGATCCTACATTGTACTACAAGCACAGCAGCCTGTAACTGCCACCCTGATCCTACATTGTGCTACAAGCACAGCAGCCTGTAACTGTCATCCTGATCCTACATTGTGCTACAAGCACAGCAGCCTGTAACTGTCACCCTGATCCTACATTGTACTACAAGCACAGCAGCCTGTAACTGCCACCCTGATCCTACATTGTGCTACAAGCACAGCAGCCTGTAACTGCCACCCTGATCCTACATTGTACTACAAGCACAGCAGCCTGTAACTGCCACCCTGATCCTACATTGTGCTACAAGCACAGCAGCCTGTAACTGTCATCCTGATCCTACATTGTGCTACAAGCACAGCAGCCTGTAACTGCCACCCTGATCCTACATTGTGTTACAAGCACAGCAGCCTGTAACTGCCACCCTGATCCTACATTGTGTTACAAGCACAGCAGCCTGTAACTGCCACCCTGATCCTACATTGTGTTACAAGCACAGCAGCCTGTAACTGCCACCCTGATCCTACATTGTACTACAAGCACAGCAGCCTGTAACTGCCACCCTGATCCTACATTGTACTACAAGCACAGCAGCCTGTAACTGCCACCCTGATCCTACATTGTGTTACAAGCACAGCAGCCTGTAACTGCCACCCTGATCCTACATTGTACTACAAGCACAGCAGCCTGTAACTGCCACCCTGATCCTACATTGTACTACAAGCACAGCAGCCTGTAACTGCCACCCTGATCCTACATTGTACTACAAGCACAGCAGCCTGTAACTGCCACCCTGATCCTACATTGTACTACAAGCACAGCAGCCTGTTACAGCTTTGTGCGACAGGGATAGCAGCCTGTAACTGTCATCCTGTTACTGCTTTGTGCCACACGGATAGCAGCATGTAACTGTCATCCTGTTACTGCTTTTGTGTCACAGGGACAGCAGCCTGTAGCTGTCTTCTAATTGGCCATTGGCAGTTATATGGAGGCCAGGCGTTAAAGTGAATGAGTATGTGGCTAGTCTTGGGCTTCCTGTTGATCTCATTGCATGGCTGTCCCCTTTCTGTACAAGTGATCAGACTGCCAGTCATTCTTGACTGAAGGTCTACTTTAATGCAGTTGCAGTGTTGGCCCTGTCAGTCCAGTGCTGGCCAGCTACAGGTTGTAAATAGTTATTCCTCTGCAGCTAGTAGAGTACATGGGAAAAATAAGTACAGAACATATTCAGTGCTTGCATCTTTACAACTATAGGGCATTTGGACCAGAACAATAACGATTAGCTTTCTGTGAAAGAATTTATGAAAATGCTTGGTGTGACCTGCCTCCACTGTAAACTTTGCCAGCACCTGAATGAGAGTGAGGTTTTATTAGGCTGAGGAAGTTTCCCGGGTAAGTGAAGTATACTGAGAAACATCTAGCCTTAGTTTTCTATAGACTTGTGGTAGGCGATAAGGTGCCAGTTGCATTAATACCTTTTCCTGCATTCTCTGTACGCTATTAATGTCGTCCGCTGGAAATGATCTTGAAGAGAAGATTTGCGCATTCTGAAGGTTACCTTTTTAAGGATCTTGTGGTTACGAGCTGGACCATTAGCAATATGAGTAAGAGGCCACAAGTCCAGGAATTTAAAAATGTTATCAAAGCCCCGGGGAATTAATTATGTAGGAGTGGGCTGCAGTCTGAATCCCTATCAGTTGTCTGTCCTTTCTGAGGACTTCATTAGCCTTTGCAAGCAACAGTAGCTGCGTGATTTGACTTTAAGCAAGGACACTGTATGTTATAACTGTCAAACTATTTAGCCATCTTCTACAGTACACTCTAGCATAGAGTCTTGCAGAGGTTGAAGTACTTTCAAACTATCAGGGTAGCCATTTTTTTTTTTTATATTTCTAATTTAATCTTGCTTTCAAATGATTATAATAGTTAGCATGTATGTTCTTCCCCTATCTTGGCCACAGCACATCAATCCACAGTGTTAGATGTGTGCCTGCTGTCTTCCAGGGCCATTCCATGGTCTCCCCTGCAGACATCCCACTGAATGAAAAGTATGCCCCCTTCTGTTGGATGTAGTGGCGCAACACTCTAGGTGTTGACGGGGCACTTGCTTGAAAAATTAGTCCAGGCATCATGAATGGATAAATATTGAAGCACAGAACCTATTTTGTTGGGAGGTACCAAAAGCATTTTCACAAAGGACTCAAAACTTCCTGCCAACTTGAAACAAATAGACATGCCGCCCAGTGGTACACAGAATACAGGTACATGGTGAGACTAAAAATTGATCTGTGCCCAAACTTCTGCTGCCATCTATACAACTTTTCTAAGTGTGATTTGCTCCCCAAATGCAGGTCTAATTCAAATATCAGTTTGGATAGCCTTTAAAGGAAAGTTATAATTCCAAACCTTATATTATAGGCCATACTCTGTTGGAACCTCTTGTTACTAGGGGTACCTGGCTGCAGTGGAGAACACCTAGCTGTCATGAACACCTTATATGCCTGTGGTTACCTGTTTAGTGGCCACCTGCTATGATGTCCATTTACAGTTCAGATCCAGTTATCCAGTTCAGTCCAGATATTTGGACATTGACAGAATTGGCTTGGTGTGCCTCCATGTTAGATTTGAAATGAAACCGATGTGAAGTGAACAACAAATCCCGTAAAACGTTTAGGAATTGCAACCATTTTTCTACAAAGCCTCCTTATTTCAAGTGCTTAAAAGTCACCAAATTAACTTTAACCTAAATACTGTATTTTTTGCCTTAAAAGACACACCCAGGATTTGGAAAATAAGAAAAATAAATATTCTGAACCAAATGTTGGGCTAAAACACAATCTCCCCAAGAACCAGATAATAGGCAATGTGCAGAATCCTTTCCATTACAGACAGTGTGGCAATTCCCCATGCTGTTCCCCATAGGCAGTGTGGCATTTCCCCATGCCGTTCCCCATATAGACAATGTGGCATTTCCCCTTCCCATTCCCCATATAGACAGTGTGCCATCCCCCCATCCCATTCCCCCTAGGTTGTATGGCATTTCCCCACTCATATTCCCTATAGGCAGTGTGGCATTTCCCCACTCCTATTCCCTATAGGTGGCAGGGAAAAAAAGTGAACTCGCATAGCCGATGCTGATGGCTAGGCTGCCGCAGCCTCCGGGGGATGGTGGAACGGTGAGCGGGCAGGGAGAAGCCATGGTTACTGTAGCGCTGGTTGTTTTTTTTTTTTTTTTACATTCACCCTATAAGACGCACTGACATTCCACCCCCCACCCCCACTTTTGCGGGAATAAAGTACGTCTTGTGGGGCAAAATATATGTCCTATGCAGTAAAACGTTCCTTTTTTTTTTTAAATACTTTAAAAATCTTTTGCAAACCCATGACTGACTGAAGTCTGAAACCCATGGACATCACCAAATGTTTTTTGAAATGCTTTGCTGGGCCTTTTGTCTTTAAAGGGTTATTGTTTTGGTGATGCACAGCTTACAGCCTGTCTCTGTATGTGATCTGCATCAATATTGCTAGGTTAATGCAGTTTACACTTATGACAGTAGATGGTGCTGTTACATTTATCTGTGTGTAGTCTCTGTTGTACATTCTGTACTGTATGTTGTGTTTCCTGGAAGACATTGAGGCGATCTCTAGGAATCCTTTTTCCTGTCTTATGTTATCCACCATGTAAGGTGAACTTCTATTACTGCACTCATGTTCCAATAAAGCCAGGTTCTGTTACACCACAAATTTCTTATCTGGAATCAACTCCACTGCAACCAGCACACGCTGCAACGTATTAAACTCATGTGAAAGGCATACTCGATCGGATTGAGATCTTGTGATTGACTTTGCAAAATATTCCACTTCTTTGCCTGGGTTACATTCACAGTATGTTTTGGGTCATCATTCATCTGTATTGTGATGCACCGTCCAAAAAACCTTGCTGCATTTGGTTGAAATGGTTGAGCAGCAGGTATATTGCTGTACACTTCAGAATTCATCTAACAGCTTCTGTCTTCAATCACATCAATAAAAACTAGTACACACAGTGCCATTGGAAGCCATGCATGCCCATGCCGTCACACTGCCTTCACCATGTTTTATAGAAGATATGGTGTGCCTTGTGTCCTAAGCCGTTCCAAGCCTTCCCCATACTTCTTCCATTTATTGTGTAAAGGTTGACCTTAGATTCATCTGTCCAAAAAATCCTTTTGCAGAACTGTGCAGGCTTCTTTAGAGGGTTTTGACTAATTGTAATCGAAGCTTTCTATTTTTTGAGCCTGATTAATGGTTTCACCTTATGGTGAACCCTCTGTATTTGTTCTCATGGTACACTTCCTTATTTTGGAGCAATGTTTTGTATTTTTTTTTTTTTTTCTTTTTTAAGGGTTTTGGTCCACTTTTTTGATTATATAACTCTTTCTTGAATATCTTTTCATAAATGACTAACAATCGGTTACTTATTTCAGTCCAAATATTTCTGGACCTAGCTGTATATGGCAATTTTGAGCAGTCCATTAATAGGGGAACAAAACTGGAATAAATAGATTTTATAGCTGATTTTTATTGATGAGTGGTTGTAAGAATTATAAAGGCTTCGGCTGGGAAACCAAATCCATTTTAATCTCCATTCTGGGCCTAATGGGACCCTGTTTTTATCATTTCAGTTTCTAAGAACTGGAAATAAAGATTTATTAACATAGTAACATAGTATGTAATGCTGAATAAAGACTTTAGTCCTTCCAGTTCAGAACTTCTATCTCCTTCCAGTGGTCTAGTAGCCATAGCTGGAAATATTGCATGCACGGAAGGCATCCAGGCCACTTTTCAATGCGTTTACTGTATCCTTTATAACTACCTCCTCTGGCGGCGAGTTCCATAGTATCAGTACTCCTACAGAGAAGATTCCCTTAATATGTCGGTCGAGGATGCACCTTTGATCTAACCTGTTTAATCCGTACCCTATGTCTTAATTTATATTGAAGAGAGTTGTGCCCAGAACATTTACTGTTGATAACCACCCTCTGATTTCGATCATTAAACCATGTACACACGTTTTCCCCCAGTCCAAGCATTCTCATCTTTTGTACCAGTCTTTCATGTGGCACAGTATCAAATGCTTTAGAAAAGTCAAGATATATGATATCCAATGGTTCCTCCAGACCAATCTTGAAATTGCCTCCTCCTAAAAGCTTATTAGGTTTGTCCTCCTAAATCCATGCTAATATGGAGTAATAATGTCGTTTTCACCAAGATACTCCAGGATAATATCCCTTAAAAAAACCCTCAAACAGCTTGGCCACCACAGATGTTAAACTTACCATTCTGTAGTTCCCTTGGAACAGCCCCGATAATTGACTCTACAAATATTAGAAATTATGGCTTGTCTATTACTGTACGTAACTTCCTTAAAACACAGGGATGTATGCCATCTGGACAGCGCTGCACTTCTTCTTGGTCTTGGTTAGACAAGTGACATTTAATGGAGAGTTTGGGTTATTGCTCTGCATTTCACCTGGCATGTCAAATTCTTTTGTAAATATGGAAGCAAAAAGATGTTTTTTTTTTTTTTTTTTTTTGCAATATATCTTTATTGAGTTTTATAAAGACTTTACATACATAGAGACAACAAGAAACAGTGCAAGAAAAGCGCAAGGCCATAGCGCCTCAAATATACCATGAAGATACACAGCGTAGGCATAATAATAGCAGAACTGGTAAAAGCTTACAAGATGATATAAACAGTAGTTAGTCCGCTCAAAAACTTCACACTCTCACTATGCATCGATAAAATATTAATAACAGTAATTCCCATAAAAGAAAGCGCTAGGCAAAGAGAAAAGCATAAGAGAAATAAATGAAGAAAGAAGAAAACAAGACAAGAAAAAGAGGGAAAAAAAGGAGAATGTCCGCATCAACCAATTCTCTCCAGTAGATCTCAGATCTCCGTGGAAATCCTAGATACTTCCCATATTGTCCAGGTCTTATAGTGCTTCTCGGCCCCACCCTCGACACCGTCGAGTGCAAGTTCCTCCATCCTTTTGATATTCTCCAACTCCCCGTACCATTCAATCAAGGAGGGTACAGTATTGGAACGCCAGTATCGAGGTATCACTGATCTAGCTGCCGTAAGCATGTGCCTCAGCAGGCCCCTCCCCCCCTGCCGCCACTGAGCCCGGAGTCATCGACAGAAGGGTCACCTGAGGGGAGTTAGGAACACTGTCAAGCGTCGTAAGCTCATATACCCTCAACACCCCCTCCCAAAAAGTGTTAATAGCGGGGCACTCCCACCAGACATGAGTTAGGGTCCCACGCGCTCTGTTACACCTCCAACAGCTATCCGTCTCTGAGCCTCCGTATCTCACCAAGTCCGCAGGGCTCCTATATTATCTGGTCAGGATTTTATAGTTCCTTTCCTGGGTCCTGCAAGCCATCGAGAGTTTGTGCGTTAAGGCAAAGACTTTTTCCCTGTCCTCCTTCTCAAACGTCTGACCCAGTTCTTCCTCCCATCTCCTACAAAATAGTGGGAGCCCTTCCTCCATACCCCCATCCTGGTAGATCCTATATAGAGTCGATATTGCTCTTGAAGGGGGGGGGGCTGAGCCTTAAGGATCGCCTCCAATGCAGTTAAGGGCCGAGATAGGATAGTCCCGGGGGGGGCGAAAGAACCAAGAAAGGCGCTCAACTGGGCATATAAAAACCAGGACAGTTTCCTCCCCCTCCCCCGCTCTCCCAAATCAGATAGCGATGGCAGGCCAGACCCAGAGGTAATCTCGCCCAACCTTGTGTCCTCGGACGCATCCCTTATGAGAAATGTCTTGGCACCCAGTCCCGGAGTGAATGCTGGGTTATCAAAGAACGGGGTGAGAGGGCCAGGTCTATGCGATAAGCCCCTTTGCTTCAGAGACCTATCCCAGAGGGTCAACAGAGGGTTTACAAGGTAGGGAAGTTCCCGCCTCTTTGGGCGGAACTCGGGATCCACCCAAGGCAAGGCAGTCAGACTGATTGGAGAAGTGTCGTTTTCCAGATCTACCCATTGCTTACTCCCCTTATGGTGGAACCAGTCAACAAGCCTCACCAGGACCGCAGCCGCTTGGTATGCCCTCATGTCGGGGACCCCCATCCCCCCTGCACGTTTAGGCCTACATAGCGTCCTCCTACTCACCCTGGGCTTCTTCCCGTCTTCCCGTCCCATACGAAGCTGAAGAAGGCAGCCTGTAGCTGTTTAA
This sequence comes from Gastrophryne carolinensis, assembly GCA_027917425.1. Classification (NCBI taxonomy): domain Eukaryota; kingdom Metazoa; phylum Chordata; class Amphibia; order Anura; family Microhylidae; genus Gastrophryne; species Gastrophryne carolinensis. The sequence goes on from CM051237.1 coordinate 223,488,415, forward strand.
AGAACCCCCGTTCCGGCAACAGCGGCAAAGTCTGAAAAACATATAGGAACCGAGGTAGCACGTCCATTTTTAGGATATTGGTTCTCCCCAACCAGGAGTATTGTTTTTTAGCATATGTTTTCAGGCTTTCTAATGTGCTGTTGAGGAGTGGCACATAGTTCAATTTAAAAAGTTTCCCCAGGTCCGTGGACACCTGCACCCCAAGGTATTTTATTGACTCCCTCTGCCACTTAAACGGGAAATTTACCTGGATTAATTCTCGGGCCTGTTCCCCTAGGGAAATGTTCAAGATCTCTGTTTTAGCCATGTTGACTTTAAAGTTGCTTAGCTTACTGAATCTTTCAAACTCCCCAATGATAGAAGGCAGAGAGGTATGTGGAGAGGTTATGTATAAGAGGAGGTCATCGGCAAAGAGGGAGAGCTTATATTCCTTCCCCCCACATGGCACCCCTTTGATGGAGGGGTTGGCTCTCAAGGCGTTCGCCAAGTGTTCCATTACCAGAACATAGAGCAAGGGGGACAGAGGACATCCCTGCCGTGTACCATTCCTGATGTTGAAAGACTCAGAGAGGGTGCCAATAATTTTAACTCTAGCAGTGGGGTCATGGTAAAGAGCCATGATTCTATCCATCATAACTGGCCCTACCTGGGAAAGTGCGGCCCTCAGAAACCCCCAATGTACCCTGTCGAATGCCTTCTCTGCATCGACTGCCAGAAGGCATGATGGGACTCCCCTTGATTGAGCGAGATGAATCAACGAAACCGTTTTGATCACATTGTCCCTGGCCTCCCTTCCCGAGAGAAACCCAACTTGATCATTATGTATTAGCGAGGGCAACAGGGGTTGAATCCTGTTTGCCATAATGTTGGCGAATAGTTTGATATCTACATTGATCAATGAGATCGGCCTGTAGTTACCCGGTTAACCTTTATCCTTGTCAGGCTTCGGGATGACCGTAATGTGGGCCTCAAGGGTCTGTCTCGGGAAGGGGCAGCGACCGGATACAGAGTTAAAGCAAAAAGATGTTTAGTAAATTTTCAGGGGGCCCACACCCTCAGGTTTGTATCTTTTTACTGTTTATGCAGCCAAAGTACATTTTGGGGGTTAGTTTTACTCTCTTTGGCGACCTGTCTTTCCATCTCCAGCTTTGCTGCCCTTATCTGTTTACATAGTTTATTTTTTTCTTTATAGTTTTGTAATGCTTCCACAGTCCCTTCCTGTTTTTTAAACATTTTAAATGCCTTTTTTTTTTGTTTATTGCCACCCAAACCTGTTTTAGCCTCATTGGTTTACTTTTTGTTGTTAACCCTTTTATTCCTATAAGGTATATCTATCACAGTGAAAATTAAGGATTTCTTTGAAAGTATTCAATTTACTTTTTAGTTTTTAAGAACATTTTCTCAGTCAATGCAGTTTAGGACATCTCTGTTTTCAAGGTGCCCCCCAGCCTGTACCTTACTTTGTCTGATACATTGGTTAGTATTAAGTCCAATATGGCTCTCTCCCTTGTTGGAGCATGTACATGTTGGGAAAGGTAGCCACCTTTTATTTTAGACAAAAACTTTTACCTTTTATGATATCCACAGGTTTCAGCATCTGGGTAGTTAATGTCCCCTATAATAACTACCTCATCTAATTTAGCAGCTATTTCTATTTACCATAGCATCACGTTTTCTGTGGCTTCGGATATATCTGGAGACTCATAGCAAACCCCCATCAGTTTCTCTCTCCATGTATTTCTACCCATACAGACTTCACATGGTCCTTTCCTTCACATATTCTCTCGCAGAGCGGGCTGTAGAGAGGATTTTATGAGTAAGCAGACTCAAGCCCCTTTGCATTTTTATGGTCCCCCCCTAAACACACAGTAACCCTGTAGGTTTACTGCCCAACTGTTATCCATCCATGTCTCGGTTATCCCGACTGTCATACCGTTCTTCTGTTATTATCAGTTCAATTTCATCCATTTTATTTGTCACACTTCTAGCATTTGTAAGGATGCATTTCAAATGCTTATGGGAATTTTGTATATTGCCCTTATTCCTGCTAGATGTGCTCCTCCACCCCCAATTTCATGTCTACACCCAATGGCACTTTCTTTCCTAACTTCCCCTTTATAACTGCTTAACCCCCCCTGCCAATGCTTAGTTTAAACACTCCTCCTCCAACCATTTAGCCATCCTCTCCCCAGAACAGATGCACCCCCCCCATCGAGGTGCAGCCCATCTCTGCAAAATTACTTGTAGCCCACTGTAAGTCGGCCCAGTTCTCTAAGAACCCAAAGCCTTCCTTTTTCACCAATTTTTTGAGCCACCCGTTTACCCCCCCTAATCTCCTATTGTCGCTGAGGTGTGGCCTTAAGCTTACAGCCCAAGTCCCCGAAATAATTTTTAAGGACCTTCTACCTAATTCTTCCTATGTGATTGGTACCAATATACACCATGACCGCTGGGTTTTCGCTAGTCCCTCAAAATAATCTATCAGCCCGATCTGCGACATGCTGAACTCTTGCCCCAGAAAGGCAGCACACTGTTCGGTGATCCAGGTCTTTGTGACAGATTGCCCTGACTGTTTCCCCTAATAATAGTCACCCACTACCAGCACCTTTCTTGCCTACCCTGTTCTTCTATTTCCATTCCCTTCCTTACTGGAGCACACAGTGGTGTAGTCTAGCTGCAGCTGTACCACCCCTTAGCTAACAGCTAACATCCTCCTACTGGGCAGACTTGTTGGGGGGGGTGCCTGCTCAGGGCTCGCCTCCCTGTAACTTTTACCCCTATCCCGCCTTCTAAAGATTATCCAGCTAGCTCCCTCATTGCTCTGCTTTTCCTGCCCCCCCCCCTTACTACCACCCTCCTTTTAACCCAGGGAGTGTCTGCTCAGTGAGCACCAGACTGTTTTCCATAATACCAATGCAGTGATGCCAATTGCTCCTTTAGATCATTGTCAGCTTCCAAATGTGCAGTGCGCACACATACCGAACAGGAGTATGCACCCTCATCCGATTGTTCAAGCAGTGCGTACATAGCACAAGATGTACACTGGACAGCATTGTTAGGCATGGAGCACATTATATCAATTTGTTGGATTTAAAGGTAGATACTTCAGCACTTCTGCTTTTAACTCCTGCTTTAACTCACACTTACCAAGCAGCACTTAACAGAGTCAGCCCGGAGTTTTAGCCTTCCTTCTAAACCACCTGCTTCAAATTCAGCCTGCTCAGCGGGGTTCCAGGAGTGAAAGGGAAAAGTTTTTTTTTTCCTTTTGGTTGGTTTAAACTTGTGCCAGCATAAATACACTGATTTTCAAAAATAAACCTTAGTTTTTACTATTTTATGTACCTAGTTGACCCAATACCAAGTAGCACTTAATCAGACATGCAGAGCCAGAGCCTTCCTTATATTGAAATATAATTTTATTCAGAGTAGTTTTCATTCAAAATAGTATTTTAAGCAAACTGCAGCCCAGGCCGCTAGCTTGTGTGTGTGTATATATGTGTATTTATTTATTTATGGGATCTGGGCAAACAAAATGAAAAATGTATGCTCGTCTATATATTCACTTCAACAGTCTTGTCCTGCCTCTCTATATGTTAAAGCAAGAGGATGAAAACCCGTTCCACACTGCAATTGCCCGCTGACGTTTGTGCCTCTGTTCCCAGCTGGTCCGAATGTCTGGGTGCGGGAGCACTCAATGTTAAAGCCAAGGATGTGGCCAGCCAGCTGGTGCACATAACACCTGGCACCTTTGAGATTAGCCAATCGGCAATTTCAGGTGTGGGAGTGGCTTCGGCAGTGGAAAAACCAAGTTTTATTTAAAAACCCTGCCACTGCCGAAACAGCCGCACAGCCACAGGTAATAGGGCGAGGAGGCTGATGGCGAGGTGGCTGATTTTTGACTTTCTATACGCTATAAAACTTACTATGTGCAGAGACGCAGTACCCCGCTATCCAGCACTGATCTCTATTCAGGGCCAAGCTGCAGGCAAGTGTCCTTCTCTCCACCTCCGTCACTCAACCACACCCACATACCCTCTATTAAAATGAATGAGGTGGATGTGCTACAGACACCAACTGGTGGGTGGACACGTGTTTTTCTGCGCTATTGATTAGACCATAACTTACAGCCTTTTGCTGCAGTATGGCCCAGATTCCCTCCTAATTGTTCAAAAGTTTCTGTACTCAACATTAGGAGCTATTTAATTCAATTTATAAACTTCACCTACAGTAGCATTTTAATTAAATCCACAAGCAACCAGTAAAGGGAGAGCTAGCACAAATTGCAAAATAAAAAAAAAAAAACGGGGAAAAAACTAGGAACGGTAACACGCGCCCACCAGAGGCTTCAGTGGTGAATTTAGCACTGCCATTTGAGTAGCTCTAAACCCGCCTCCCTCCCTGCTCTCCTCTCCTTATTAATTCAGCCTGTCGGCTGCTCACCACACTTGGCAGCATATAGGCAAGTGCCACCGCATCTCCCTGACTCCCTGAACAGCCTCCTGCTCTAACCCTATTCAGTCATAGCTGTTTTTACTCTTTTGCACCCTCTGAAGCAGCTCCCAAAAACTGCAGCCTCTATCACACTGGACCTGGCTGCATTTGGGAACTGCTGAAGCATTCGGGACTGCAAAAGGATTAGAGTGCCATGTGCAGAAGGTGAAAGCAGCAGCAGAATAGGGTTAGAGCAGTGTGCAGCATCCCCCTACCCCCAGTCAGCTGCCAAGACGCTCAGAATAAGTTTCATTCCCTACCTCATCCATGATTACCGCACTGAGGAATGTTGGAAAAAAAAAAATCATACCTCACCTGGATACACCAATGCCAACGTCGGTTGGATGAGCAGCAAAAGTATGGATTCCCCAGCTCTGTGTGCTACATCCCGCCCATTCAAGGGAATGGCCAGATGAACATATGCACTGACAGTGAAAGTCGCTCTTTGCTGCTCATTCAAGCTGTCATTGCCTGGCTGCATCAGATCGCAGGTGAGGTAAGACCTTTGCCCTGCCTTGCTGTGATTGGGGGGGGGGGGGATATTGTTCCACACTGCCTACCCATCTACCCAGACACCTACCTGTTTGGGGGTGCACACGTGTGTCTGGAAGTCCTGGTGTAGGCTCAAATGTCGCCTAGCAAGAGGGGGAGAGGGAGAAGCACAGCCATGGTGTCTAAAGCAAGTTCTTAAAATCTTACAGATCCCGCCCATTATTCTGATTATTATGCAGTCTCACAGATCCAATGGCCACGTCCACTTGCTCAAGAGGAGAAATCATTAGGTGAACCTGTAAACCTCTATCTCAATTTAAATTTGGGAAACGATTTAGGACAGTGCCAAATGTAGCACAATGGTGTAAACAATTGCCTTTTAGTATCACTTTAAAGGCGAAGTCCACTTTTGATTGAATTTTTGAAAGTTTTTATTTTGAATGATGTCTTAAAAAAGTTGATGAGCTGATCTAGCATTTTTTTTATGTTTTTCAATGTTAGCAAATGTGCGCTTTATTGGAAGAACTTTTTATTATCTGCAGTCTGTTGCCATTGGCAACGTACACCAAGTGCAGAATTTCTGTATGTTGCCAATAACAACGGATTGCAGTGAAAACTGCTTCCACAAAAAACACGTTTCCTAACAGGAAAAAATAAAAATAAAAAAAATACTAAATTAGCTCAGCCCCTTGAGGACATCATTTTGGCACAAAACAATATACACTTTAAAAAATTCCATTTAAAATTGACCTACCTTTTAACCGTTGAAAGTGATATGTTACAGGCAGTTTATCTGCAAATAATTTCAAGGCTTACAAGTCAATAAATAAAGCACCAATGCTGAGTCCAGTCACATGTAAGTGGCAGGAATGATTAGGGGAACAAAAGGCAAAATGTGTCACTGGGGGCAGAAGAAAAGAATGAAAGTTACAGTGCAACCATCTTTTAGCATGATGCTTATCTGCTTTATACATGTGTAGGTCAGGGTGCTACATTTATACATGTGTAGGTCAGGGTGCTACATTTATACATGTGTAGGTCAGGGTGCTACATTTATACATGTGTAGGTCAGGGTGCTACATTTATACATGTGTAGGTCAGGGTGCTACATTTATACATGTGTAGGTCAGGGTGCTACATTTATACATGTGTAGGTCAGGGTGCTACATTTATACATGTGTAGGTCAGGGTGCTACATTTATACATGTGTAGGTCAGGGTGCTACATTTATACATGTGTAGGTCAGGGTGCTACATTTATACATGTGTAGGTCAGGGTGCTACAGCTAGTGATTTTGCCCCATCTGCACCAGTAGCTGATCATGCTGAGCTACATTAGCTACTGAAGTAGATGGCAGCCAACAGCCCAGCTTGTGGCACATGGTACTTTGGAGGATAGGGGCAGTATTAGGGAAGGTAAGTATCAATCTTGTACTCTATTACTTTAAAATACTACTGCAGGCAAAGATTATTGTTCCACTACTGCGTCAGGCTACTTCAGACACTGTCTTAAACTGTTTGTTTTCTGTTTTTTAAATTGACAAAATGGTTGAGATATTGAGGTTTACATTTTCAAATCATGATTTGTCTTCTGAAAAAAAGTGGTTCTGTCCCTTGGATCTGTGATGCTGCATAATAATCGGCAATGTAATCAATCTGGAGGAGGAGGCGGAGGGAGGTGCGGAAAGGGGGAGGGGCCAGCAATCCTGTCCCGCCTTGCTGAGCTGATTAGGGGACCTGGTGAAAAAGAGTGCCATTGGCTGAACCTGTAAAACCCGATAACTCATCCATTTCTGCTTCAATTTAAAAACACAAAATGGAAAACCGTTTAGGACCGTGCCATATGTAGCCCCACACAATGGTGTAACTATTACCTTTACCTGCAGTATCAATTTCATTGACGCAGCCCTAAAGGCGCTTCAGCCAGCCCTGGATTTGTGCTACTCCAAGTGTGCAGGCCGGTGTTGGCCAGTTAATGTCCTGTACAGACCTTCACCCCACAAAAGACCTTGGTAAATGTACCTTTACTGAAAGTAAGTGTGGCTCCTTTTAGTTAGGTTGGCCAGGGGTGTTTTTGTGTGGACGTGGCTGTGTAAATCAGTTGGCTAGCTAACATAGTCTCAGCATGTGTCAGAATGAGTGAATAGTTTCTCTCAGCCATAACGCGTCTTTGGTAGATCACGTGTAGTGAGTTTGCTGTATTTTCAGAAGCGCCACGTAATACTGGTTTCGCTGGTTATCGTCTGAGGCTGGCCTTGTGTCGCCAGTAAAGAGAACAACTGATACTCTGCAAAGAAAAAAAAACTGCAATCTGTAGAGAACCTTTCTACTTATACTAGCAGTGACTTCATATAAGGTGTGTAGAAATGTTGCATGACAAGTGCCCTTATCTTTTAATATAGACCCCATGAAGGTAACTTTTGCCCCTCTTAAAGTGGACCAAAACCCAGGATTTTGACTATCCTGATCAATTGGAGGTGCCCCGCGGTAACCCCCCCCCCCCCGGCGAGACCAGCTCACCTCTTCCTGGTCCCACAGCGTGTCTAAGAGCCGTAGTTCTGGGAGCCCTGACGGCCGCATCCTTTGCTTCCCCCTAACGGAGCGTTCCCGTGCCGCCCTGCTAGGGAGAGTGGGATGCGGCCGCTGCTCTTAGACGCACCGCGGGAAACGAGGTAAGTGTATGGGGCGTCCTGGGGGGCTTTCACGCAGCGGGGCATCCCAATTTTGGATACCGGGGGGGGGGATTGATCGGTTCGGGAATCTTATAGATTCCCAGGCCAATCAGTGTGGGTTTTGGTCCACTTTAAAGTGATCCTATACCCCTTCTATCCCACTCTGGTGCCCCAAAGGAACAGGGTAACTGAGACTTTACCAGGAATTCTGGGTGACATGTACAGTGGGGCATCCAAAACCAGGGTGTCCTGTCAGAGGCCAACACCACTCAAGAATGTCAATTTCTTTGGTGTTGTTCCTCTTTAAGCTGCCTGTGTTTCTTTACTAAAGCCTTTACCTGAAATTCACAGACAATCCGGATGCAGTTTGCTGTTTGAATGGTTGGCCATATTGCTCCCTGATGCTTTCAGTGAATCTCAGCTTAGCATTGGGGGGGGGGGTCAGCTATATTCATTAGAATAACTGCAATAAATATGAATGCACTACAACCTAACTGCCATTATGTGACTGATTAGCTTGCAATTGAATGAACTGCCATTCAGACATCAAAAATGCTTCCTGTTAGTGTTTTTATGCATATTGGGCAAAGGCTAAAATGAGAAACACTGGCTGTTTTGGGGTACTGGGCGGGGAATAGAAAGTGGCAATATAAACAACCTAATACTGGGTGCACTTTGGTAATTGGTAAATTGGCTGCAGGTCAGGTTGGGGTGCTGATCCATCTGCAGCCAATCGTTTTCTCTTGGCAGATGGTGACACAGTGATGTGGAAACTTCTCTAGTTGAACCTGATTGGCTGCTGACAGATCCACAGGGGTCAGGTTGTGCGGGCTGCCCGAGACCTGTCATAAGTCTATTTTAGTCTTTCCTTAGCACTCTGAAAACAGAATAATTGTTTCCCTGTAATTCTCCTGTAAGGTCTCTTTTCTTAAAGAGGAACACCACCAAAGAAATTGACATTTTTGGGTGGTGTTGGCCTCTGGCGGGGCACCCTGATTTTGGATGCCCCAATGTACACGTCACCCAGGATTACTGGTAAAGTCTCAGTTACCCTGTTCCTGTGGCCCCAGGGGGGTTAGTGTTTCTGCATACTAACAAAGAATGTACTGGTCCCGGAGCTATCAACAGAGCAGCACCATCTAGTCGTCCCTTGACCTCCCAGCAGGCACTGTACCCACCCCTGGATCTCACGCCTTATGCAATGCAAGTGTTCTTCATGCGGGCCTCTATCATGAATTGTGAACTTTACTATAGTTAAAGGGAGTTTCTTCTATCTTTTTCCACTTTCAAATACATTAGTTAGCTATTGGTGACCTCTGCCATTATCTACAGACATATTACTGGTGTTAACCCCCCAAGTGACAACCCCATATCACGTCGGCAGAGACAGTTTGTTAACTGTCTGCCCCTGCTAAACCATTTGGACAGTTGGACAGCAGCGTGGAGATGAGCAAGATGAATGGGAGGGGGGTATGCCACCCTGCCTGTGTGGAATGGGATAGGGGGATGCCACACTGCCATTGGGGTATGGGGGGGGGGGGCACACTGCTTGTGGAGAAATACCTACCCTATTTCTTGCATTCCTCCATGCCTTCCTTTTTCTTTTTTCTATACCTCATATGCATTCTTTATTACTTTTCATCTTTGTTCCTCTTTTTTCTCTCGCTTGTTCTTTGTTTCTGCATTACCTCCCCCCCCCCTGTTTTCCCTCTCTTCCTTGCTTCACTCACTCCCTATTTTCTCTTTCCTTCTATTTTTTTTCTCGCTTTCATTTTTCCTCTTCCTTTTTGCTTTCTCTCCTTCCTTCTCACTTTCTTTTTCTTTTCCATTTTCCTTTTTTCTATGCTATCTCTCTCTCGATCCCAGAATGGTTTCCTCTGGTGCCCCCCCCCCCCTTATTCTAGTCAAACCCTGGTTTAGGTCCACTTTATGCACCGTTGCATAAACAACGGGAGGGGGAGCGAGAGAAGACCGTGTCTACATGCTACAGAAGTTGCTTAGGTAGTGCAACACATCCAGGATGGCACATTGATGTGACCTGTGGCAAGGAGGTTACGTGTGTCTGTCAGCACAGTGCCCGGAGCAGGAAGCAGATACCAGGAGACAGGGCAGTACACCTGGAGATATGGAGGGGTGTTGTCGCAGAGCACCAGCCCAGTAGCAAGCTATTTCCTCTTTTGTGTAATGAGGAGAAGTGCCAGAGCCCTGCAGAATGACCTCCAGCAGGCCACTAATATCCATGCGTCTGCACAAAATGTCTGATAGTGCTATGAGGGCTTGCTGTCAATGCAGGGTGAGTGGCATTTGCCATAGAACACCAAGATTGGCAGATTTGCTATTGATGTCCTATGATCTTCACAGATGAGAGCAGGGTCACACTGAGCACACATGACAGACATGACTGGGTCTGGAGACGCTGTGGAGAAAGTTCTGCTGCCTGCAAAGTCCTGCAGCATGTCGGTTTGGCAGTGGGTCAGTAATGGTGTGGGAGGGCATTCCTTCTCCATGTGCCAGCCAGAGGTACCGGGATGAGATCCTCAGACTCATTGTGAGACTGTATGCAGGGGCAGTGGGCCCTGGGTTCCTTCTGATGCGTGACAATGCTGGGCCTCGTGTGGCTGAAGTGAATCAACAGTTCCTGTATGATGAATGCATTGATGGTATGCACTGGCCTACATATTCCCCAGACCTGAATCCAGTGAAGCACATCTGGGACATCATGTCACATTCCATCTACAAATGCCACCAATGCACCACAGACTGTCCAGGAGCTGATGTTTTTATCCAGGTCTGGGAGGAGATCGCTCAGGAGAACATCTGTCGCCTCATCGGGAGCATGCCCAGGAATTGTAGGGAGGTCATACAGGCATGTGGAGGCCACACACACTACTGATCCTCAATTCCTTGGCCTTTCCACTGAAGTTGGGTGAGCCTGTAATTTGGTTTTACAAAACCAGACCTCTAAGGAAAATTCATTTTTATTTATAGTGATTCCACTATGTAATGCAACTGTAATATTTCATTCATTGAGATCTAGGCTGTGGTATTTTAGTGTTCCCTTTATTTTTGAGCAGTTTAGTATGCTTTCCTGACCTAACAATACCGTACGTAGAAAAGTGTACCATCAGCCTCAGATGCTAAGAGGCACCATCTTCTATACACCAAAGATTTATAGGGTCTCTATGCACATCCCTGTGTATCTACACACACCACAGCACAGTGTTGAAAGGGTTTACTCATCATGGCTTACGATTTTAGAACAGGTGAGTGATATATCGCTCATCTCCTCCCTCATTTTCCAAACCTTCCCTGGTGTCCCGATGAAACCTTTATGCACCAGCTTGAAAGTGCTTGTGCTGATCTGCTTTCCCCCCACTAGGTGGCAGCCTTCACCCTGCAATACACTCAGACGCTATCAGTATGTTTCATTGATCTTCATGCTGTTTTTACTTTACGTTCGCTTAAACAATAAAGGCAGTTTGCTGCTTTGTAATGGGGATGTATATATTTTAACATTTTAAAGGTTTATTAGGTAAATGTTTGAATATAGAAGGAATGCGCTTGTGCATATAAAGTGCCACATTAATCTGACAAGATACCATGGGCACCATGCTGGAGCAGCCCTATTCTCTTTGCCTTCACTCCAGGTAGTCTATAGCCTTCCCCCACCAGCTCTCTGCAGGTGTGTGTCACACACAGGGTAGCTATAAATGATTGAGACAACGTGACAGCGAATATAATGCCCTTTATTTTCACCTGCCTTGCACAGCGTAAAAAAAATAGTATAGGGTCTTTAATTTGACAAAAAAAATGGAGCAACACTGGACCAGTGCAATAAAGCCTCCATTTTGTTCAGTGCACTTATTCCAGTACATTGTGATTGTCAGTGCTTTGCAGTGTGCTGGGATGAACGCACTTAGCAATGCAGCCTCTGCGTGTAAGATGAGATGTTTTTTTTCTGCCTATGAGGTCTAAACTTGTGTGTAGTGTATGGAGTAAAGACTAATAAGGGGAAAGTTTACTTCTGTGGACTTTTCCTGCAGACCCCAGACCAGGAGTGCCATTACCAGCTACTTGCTGCCATTCCTGCCGCACCTGTTATTGTCTCTGCAGCTAGCATCTCAATAAGTTTTTGGCTCGTTGTGTATAGGGGAATATGGGACCTGACCAAGGCACCCATAGAGTGTAAGCTGGAATTGCCAACAGGTCAGCTGGTTCATCTTGTGGCACAGATATGGGCTTCCCTTTTAAAGCAGAACAAAACCCAAAATGTTGACTATCCCAGGTTTTGTTCCCTGCCTTGGGGGTATCCTGATTTGTGAATGTTCTCCCATCTGCTGGGCCTCCTCAGCAGAAGATAACTCATTGATGCATGTTTCAGGTCCCATCGGAAGTCCGTTCATTTGGGTGACTCCAAAAAAAAAAGTAGCCAGAAGGAGGGAACAAGTACTATAGGGTTTATCAGGAAATGCAAAGTGCTGGTGAATGAGATACCACCCCTGACAGCCAGTATGGGGCAAGTTGAAAGCAGGATTTAACCCTTTGCCTGGAATGTCCCTTCATCGCTGTTTAACACATCTGCTAGAAACTGATGTAGCTAGAATATTCCACAAGTTGTTCTTTCCAGCTACAAGGGGCCGGTTGGGAGCCCAGAAATTCTTCAGCCTATATAATACAATAGACCAATATTGCTTAAACTGTTAAATAGCTCAGCCAGGCAACATTATTAAGGATGCAGTGACTATGAGGTAGCTTTAACCCTTTCTCTGGTGTTGTAAAGCCATATTCATGAACGCCACAATGTCTTCCCAGCAATGGAATAGCTTGTTCTCCCTCATTTATAAGTATGAAGATGCCGGCGCTGCACTGAGGAGCTGTGGAGGGTAAAGGGTGAGTATAGACATTTTATGTTATTGCCCCGATAGGAAATTTAAAGGGACATTCCAGGCAGAGGATCTGTTCGCTCTATGCTGCATGTAAGGGGCTGCAATTTTTATTCAGCCACTAAGACCTAGTGAGCCTACATTCTGCTGGGCCTCCTCAGCAGTAGAGGATGCCTTATCCATGCATTCTTTAGTGTAACAGCCCCCTCTAAAGTGAATTCTAAAGAGGAGCCAGGCAAAAGGAGCAAGTTCAGCAAGGTTTTATCAGGGAATGGAAAGTGCTGGCGAATGAAAGATGCCCTCCCTGAGAGCCAGCATGGGGCAAGCAGAAAGTGGCTGATTGTAATCCTTTGCCCTTTTGTCTCAATGCCCATCTGATGTGGCCCTGACCTGCTTTGGGAGAGCTAAATAAAACTGGAGTGTAAAGGTAAATCGAGTCTCAGTAACTATGAGAGATTGCAAAGAGAGTGGTATAGGAGGCAAATAGAGGTGACAGCAGTGGCTTGGGGAAAGTCCCTGGCAGCGTTTTTTTTCACATTTAATTTAACATTGGTAGGTGTTTAAATGGGCAGAGTTTTGGGAATAACAATACGATTTGGAATTGTTGGGGGGGGGGGGGGGGGGGTTGGCTATGAATTTGGCACCCATATATTTGGAGAGGTGAGGCAATCCACTATTTGTAGTGGTAGCCTATAGGGATTGTTAAATATAAAGGTGGTAATGGGGTGGTGTAGTAGAAGCATTTTACGAGTAAAAAAAAAAAAATCTATGGAGTTTGTAGAGACAGTGGCTATCCAGATTGGTGTAGAAAATCTTTATTTAAAATGAAAAAAGTGATATTCTGAACCTATTCGTTTTTGCCTATGACTGTTTTCAAAACCCTTATAGAGCCCATGCTTTTCAAAGGGTTCAGCATCTCCTGGTTTATTTGTTCAGAATTAGTATTTCAATAAATATAGTTTGAGATATATATATATATATATATACATTGTTTATATAATGGTGAGAAAAAGCCTGATGTTACCATTTTACTACAGGAAATGTATTACTAATTATTGCTGTTTTATAAAGGAGTCAGAGCCTGATAAAATTAAGGAGTCGGGCTTTGGGTTACCTACTCCTCAGCCCTGCATGGCAGACATCTAGACCTAATACAGGCCAGAATGCAAACTAAAGTCACTAGTGTGTGTTAAATTTATCCTTAAGGGACATCCTTATTTGGGGAATGCCCCTAGATGCATGCATTGGTCTCTGGGGGCGTCCCTGGTCAGTGGGCTTGCTGCTCCCAGCACAGTTAAAGCGGTCCTTCACTCTGAATAAGAGTCTATCTTATATGTTTCCAACACCCTGTACATACAGATTGCTCACATTAAAAATCATCCTACCTGCATCTACTGCATGTTATGAGCCTTTAAACATCCAAGATGGCGGCTTATGGAAGCCGCCATCTTATCAGGCAGCCTGCAAACAGGAAGTGCCTCCTGACTGTGCTGCTCTGCATTCTGGGACTGCTGACCTTTACCTGACCCCAGCTCTGCTCTGTCTGAGCAAAGCACAGCTATAACCCGCCCCCTGTACTTTATCCCACGCTCCTCTTCTCAGTGTGATGCTTCTGAGTCAAGATGGCGGCGCCCGTATCCTAAATTCCTGAACAGAGTTGCAGCCCAGTGGAGGAAAGAATAATAAGTTAGTGACTAAAAACGTAAAACATATTAATTTTAGATGCTGAGGAACCGTTTTTTAAGAGTTTGGGCTTTTCATTAAATCACGCTGAAGGTCCGGTTTAAATTTCAGCTGGAGGGTGGAGTCATTGGGGATGCTACGCTGTGTGGCTAATCAGCTGCATCTGTGGGATCAGGGTGAGTATGTTGGGAAGCCAGGGTGGCTCCTCGCTTAATACCCTACAGGGAAATGTCTTCAAGAGGGCCAACTCATTTTTTTTTTGTTTTGTTTTTTAAGGTGTTACCCACATACGATTTCCTTGTTTGTAATAATTTTTTGGTTCCTGTAACGCCTTTATCGTTTTCTGTTTGGCCACCGTAGAAGTAACATGTAAACCCACCAATTGTGTCCTAATTGGCAAAAGGACAACCTCATTGCTAATTCTTGTTTGAGGCTTGTCTGCAAAAAGATATTTTTTCTATAAAATGTATTTTTTTTTTTATAGATGGGTGTATCAACATTTGTTTAGGTGATTCCTCTCGTTCGTGCCCTCGGCGCAGGTTAACTGCTCATTAGTGAGAGTGAAGTACCTTGCAGTCGTTTCAGGCACCCTGCAGTTTTTAATTTAATGTGATCTCCTAATAGCCGAATGTATATGCTCAGTAAGAGGTTCCCTGTAGTTAAGTGTTTTAATATATGCTGTTATCCCCCTGCTACCTGGACTGCAAATAAGCTTTTTAGTTTTACTTTACCAGTCATAGGTGAGGGAGTCCTGAAGGGGGCAAAGGGCTCCTGAATGAGGTGGTAGCCCCAGGGCCTGCTGTGTTTTTTCGGTCTTTGCTTGACAGAATTCATCTGTGCAGACCCTCATCTGAAGCTTGCAGCTCAAAATCTGTGTCTTAGCCCTAGGGCATCCAATATCATAAGGTTCTAGGTTTCCGGTAAACTCGCCTTTACCTGTGGCTTTCACAGTGCTGTTTTTGCCATTAGCTGCATCCCCAGCTTCTATGTAGCTGAGGAGCTCTCCTGCCCCCAGCAATCCCCGCTGGTGGTGGGGGGATCCCCAGACTACAGGGAAAACTGGGGATGTGGACACTGTGCTGGGTCAGCCAATCAGATCTCACAAAAAGCCATGTGAGTGTGGTCTCGGTGTTGGGAAATCCCCATTTAAAAAAAAAAATACATTCTGCCGCCGTCAGCGCCCGAGGTACTAAAAGAAAATTTCCCCACTGTAGTCACGTCCAGCTGGAGGATTTGAGATCACAGATTGGCTGATCTCCACTATGTCAACTGTTGCACAAGCCCACTGCATCCCTCTAGTTTGAATCACGCACCCTCCACACGCGGCCTATCTGAATGGCTGGGCGCAGGAGTGCACCTTTACCTCAAGAAGAGCGGGGATACAACAGCCCTGGGTTAAATCGATACTGAAGGCAAAGGTAATTGTTACACCATTGCGTCGGGCTACGTTTGGCACTGCCCTAAACTGTTTTACAACTGAAATGGACGTGATTATCTGGGTTTACAGGTTCACCTAATTTCTCTTCTGAAAAAAATGGATGTGGTCCTTGGCTCTGTGATGCTGCATAATCTATGATGAATCTGGAGGAGTCGGAGCTCAGCAGTCCTGTCCTGCTCAGCTGATTGGTGGGGACGGGATGAAAAGGGGAATGTAATTTGCTAAACCTGTAAACCCCGATATCTTGGCCCTTTCTGTTTCAATTTAAAAACAGAAAACCGCTTAGGACTGTGCTAAACGTAGCCTGACACAATGGTGTAACAGTTACCTTTGCTGCAGTATCAGGATTAGGATTTGCAGGCAATCAGTGGGTTTTCACACAGCCAGGATGACCCTGTTAGAGCGATTGTACCCTGTTTTAATGTAAGACCTATGTTTAGGATGTGCAAGAAGTGCTGGGTAGTCCATATGTGTTGTTGGTCAGCTAAAACAACCATTTAAAGTGCACAAAAAACAAAAAGATACACAACTGCCTTGGGTAATCTATAGATGGCAGCAGATCCATTACATACTACCTGATAGGATCTTGCTTAGCACCAGTGATGCTACCTGTTCCCTACCTGTTGGCAATAAGCCCTACGTGGCAAGATAGAGCCAACAGCGCTTGTAACCTTTCCCATTCCACTCCACAGCTACAAGAAGCTGTTCCGCTTTAAATCTGAATCATAAAAATGTCAGATGTTTGTGTTTTGCATATTTGCTAAAATCAGAAGTACAGCATGCTCCAGACTTTTGACAGTTTTCCTGCTGAGCATTTTTTCTTTTTGCATAGAACATGGTGTATAGCTTTTCATGAATGCTTAAATATCCCTGTGATCAGCAGTGAGTCTTTCTTGCATAAGTGCTGTTTATTCCGTTACCTCCAAGCTAGCTTATGCTTCTCATTGATTTGTGGCAGTATGCATTGTGAGTGCAGTTTACAAGACACGTTATGTGGTCCCACATCCTGTCCCTGAAGCAATGGCTCCACCAGTGACCACCTTATTCCCAGGGATTCTCCCATTACAGGGAAAGCAGCAGTGTATCACTTTTAATTGTGTCCCTTTATAATATTAGAGAATAGTTTTGATCTGTCAGACCAAACTGCAGCCTCTTTATATTCCCTACCATTGTGCAGAAGCTGAGATTTCTGCATTCTCTGCTGTACGCTCAAGACTATACTTAGGCTTTGAAATGATCAGTTAGTACTTTTGGTGATTGTAATGGATCTTTAGGATGGTGAGTGAGCTGGAACAATAGAAACATATTGGTACAGGTGCATTGAACCACAGACAATTCTGTCTTGTATTTGCTTTGCAGTAAATTACAGGGAGGGGTAAAGATCTTATATTTATGTATTTCCGTAGCGTGATTACTATGTGAGTAGTAATTACCATCAAGACCCAATCCGCAGAGCAATTACCATGTGCTTGAAATCCCCAGTTACACTTTATTAAAGCCCAACTCTAGGCTAAAGCAATTTTCGCCCACTTCATCACTTGTCCCAGTAAAGTAGGTTATCTTTCAACAAAATAAAGTCTTTCCATTTACCCCCTCCCATATTTAAAACCAGTGTCCAGTTACACACTTTACACTGGAAATAGTGTAAAATAAGCTATTTAAAGGCATGTCCAAATCTCAGTTTATTTGAAGATAACCTTATGTATTATGAGAAAAGCCAATGTTTACTTCAAATTTTTGGGTCATAGCTGAGCTGGGAAGGGCATGTCATGGCGCAGTTTATACTGAGAGCACCAAGGGACGGCGTGGCTGTTTTTTGCGACCACTTTTTGTGTCCTTAGAAATTCAATTGAAAGGAAGCACAAACTTTGGGGACCAGCTACGGCTTCTACCCAGCATTGCTGGAAATAAAGCAGAGGTGCATGTAACTGGCTCCCAGTTGGATGCTTGCTGCATTATTATTGCTATTGGGTCGACAGTCCCTTAACCCTTTAAGTGCCAGCCTACCTGGAGTTTTTGTCACACTTTGTTGCCAGACCATTTTGCACTATTTTGCGCTCCCCATGTTCAAATGTGATTTTTGAAGGGATTTCCAGGGATTTCCCAGGAAAATTATATATTGTTTTTTTCAGCAGAGTCTGGGCTTTAACATGAAATGTCTTGTTTGTCATTGTTTAGGTGTATTCTCAATATTTTTGTGTGAAATATGTGCAAAAAAAATATATATATATATTTTTTACAATTTGTAGTTTTTTTTTGTAATAAAAAATGTAAGTTTGTCAATAAAATCTTATTGCTTGTGAAATCCCAATTTCTCCCGGTTACAGCGGTACCACATATGTATAGGTAGACACCCTTTCCTGCCCAGGAGACTCCCCCAAACTGAAACAGCGCTTTAGGAGATTTTCAGAAAAAATACAACTATGCTACGCAATATGCGCACCTTGCAGTTTTTCCAGAAAAACAACCCTTTACATTTGAATTACCCCCAACAAACTATATATTCTCTGGAAGTACACACCTCAAGCTTTCTAGGTGTACCAGGCTTGTTGATGTGGCCATAGTTTTCTGGAAGTAATCCCTCAATGGATTCTTTGGTTGCAAAGAGTTTCCCTAAAAAAAGGATAAAAAAGCAGAATCAAAGCCACATTTTCCTAAAAAAACTATATACAAACAAGAAAAAACAAGTTTAATCTGAAAACGCAATATCCCCCGAACAGAACAACACCCAACATGCATTGCTACTGTCAAGGGAAGAGTTGCCAAACACCCCAAAGTAAAGCATGTGCGTAACAGTAATTTTACTTGAAAATTTCAGCTCTGCAGACAAAGTGCGCACCTTGCGATTTTTCAACCAAAACAACCCTTTACATTTGGAATATCCCCCATAAACCATATATTCCCTGAAAGTACACACGTTAAGCTTTCTAAGCGTACCCAGCTTGTTCTAGTGGACTCATCTTTCTGGAATTATTACCTCAAAGAATTCTTTGTTTGCGCAGGGTTTCCCTAAAAAATTAAAAAAATAGCTGAATAAAAAACACCTTTTCCTAAAATATAAATATGCAAACAAGAAAAAACAAGCTAAGTCTGAAAGCGCAAGGTCCGCCGAACAGAACAATACCCAATATGCAGAGGTACTATTAACCCTTTTAATTGCCAGCCTACTTGAGATTTTGTCACCCTCTGTTGACAGGCCATTTTTTCCCATTTGCGCCATGTTTTGCGCCATGTTTTGCGCCATGTTTTGCGCCATTTTGCTGGAACTTTCAGGAAAATTATATATATTTTTTTTTGCAGCAGAGTTTAGCCTTTAACATGAAATATCTTGTTTGTAAATTTAATTTTTTTTTTTTTACAATATTATTAAGTAAAATAAATAAATAAATTTTTTTAGAGAATTGACTCCTTTATTTTAAATAAAAAATGTATTTTATTAAGGAAAAGCATATTGCATGTGAAAGCCCCATTTCTACAGATTAGAACGGTACCACATATTTATCGGTAGCCCCCCGTTCCTGCCCAGGAGACCCCCCTAACTGAAACAAGTATTTTATAACATTCACAAAAAAAATACAACTACCATCCACACTACAAAGGGTTAAATCGAGAAAAAAAATGACATAGGGTCCCCCCTCCCAGGGGAGGGGGACCCCATTTTTTTTTTTTGATTTTTAAGGGTTAAAAACCCTTAAAAATCAAAAAAAAAAATTGACGTGGGGTCCCCCTTACCCAAAGTAACCAGCCCGGGACCAGCTATGCAGGGCTTGTAGGAACAGGGCGCAGGGGCCAGCTTTTGTGGCCCCTGGCCCTGCAGGTTACAAGCCCGCATAGCCCGTGGGCCCGGGCTCTTCTGCCCCCCCCTGGCCTTTGGGGAGGCAGGTAATGGGGGTGCCGGGGGTTAATGGCAAGTCACCCGCTAGCGCAGGTGACTTGCCATCCCCCCAGCCTTGTGAACTGGTATAGGGGTCATGGACCCCTTACCAGTTCACAAGGGGTTAAAAGTAAATAATCACACAGACACAAGCAGAGAAAAAAATATTTTATTAATTTTTATTTTTTTTTTTTTACACTGTACTCACCTCCCATCCATCCTGGAGCACTCTGTCCCTCGGCGATCACTGGCTTCTGCTCACTTGCTAGAAGCCTTTTATAGCTGCTGGATGACAGAACACAAAGGGTTAATCAAAAAAAAAATGACATAGGGTCCCCCCTCCCAGGGGGGGCGGACCCCATTTTTTTTTGATTTTTAAGGGTTAAAAACCCTTAAAAATAAAAAAAAAAATTGATGTGGGGTCCCCCTTACCCACAGTAACCAGCCCGGGACCAGCTATGGGGGCTTGTAGGCACAGAGTGGGGGGGCCAGCTTTTGTGGCCCCCCCACCCTGCAGCCTACGAGCCCACATAGCTTATGTGGGCCCGGGCTCTTCTGCCCCCCCTGGCCTTTGGGGAGGCAGGTAATGGGGGTGCCAGGGGTTAATGGCAAGCCACCCGCTAGCGCAGGTGGCTTGCCATCCCCCCAGCCTTGTGAACTGGTATAGGGGTCATGGACCCCTTACCAGTTCACAAGGGGTTAAAAGTAAAAAATGACACTGACACAGAGAAAAAAAAAAATTTATTTATTTTTTTTTTTTACACTGTACTCACCTCCGATCCGACGTCCCTCGCCGCTGTCCCGCGCCGATCATCTCACTGACAGATGCCGGTGGTGATCGGCGCTGGGCGGGTGACAGGTGAGGGGGCTCCGATCGGAGCCTCCTCACCTGACATCCGCCCTGCTCCGATCACCACCGGCATCTGACAGATGCCGGAGCTCGGAGGGGGTATAGGAGGAGCGGGATGACGTCATCCCGCTCCTCCCACAATGGGCGGAGCTAAGCAGCGGCGGCCATCGCCGCCATTACAAGAGGTGAGGACCCTCTTCTGAAGACTGCGCAGCCCAGGGGGGGGATCGGACCCCTCCCTGGTGAAGAGGAGACCCGGACAGAAGGCTCGGGCGCGGAGGTGAGTAAATGACAGTTTTATTATTTTTTTTTTTTTTATAACGGCGAGTCAGCGCTGGAAATGGGGGGGGGGGGGCTGGTTTCGGGCCCCCCCCTGAAGACGGAGGACGACGGGGGGGTGATCGGATGCCCCCCCCAGGAAGAGGGGACCCCAAGCTCCACAGGGATACCAGAGGTAAGTGTTTTTTTTTTTCTATCTTTTTACTGTTTGGGGGAAATGCCAGGCACGTAGTTTCTACGTGCTTGGCACTTAACGGTAGGAGAAGCAACCACGTAGAAACTACGTGCTTGGCATTTAAAGGGTTAAAAGTGGAACAAAACCCAGATTTTTTAAAGTATTTATTTATTGTGTTGCAAAATGATGTACTCAAGCAAAGCTTATTTTTTTTCTTCTGTTAGCAAATACGTCTCTATATTCTGAGTGTACAGGGATCACTTCTCTCCTCTTGCTATACCGTTGCCAAAATAGCAACATGTTGCAATTTATTGAATACTGTTTCCATAACACTTACATTCGCTAACATAGAAAATACTAGATTAGCTCAAAAACTATACACTATCATCAAAGGTGGACCTTTTACCCTTTAAGGTTTCATGCAGAAACAATTAAAAACCCTTTGTGGGGGGTGTGGTTAGCTATGGCCACGTGAGGACGCTTAGAGTAAAGCTTTGTGCCAGAATCTAAAGAGAACCCCACTCTCGACCACCAGAGCCCATGCTGTGGAGGGGGCAGGAGGAGAACCCAACACAGCCCGGGGTCCATACCACGAAGAATGCCCGAAACGGCGAGACTGCAGCACCCATCTTACGAGGGATCACTGGCCTACCACACAACAGCGGGGGTCCTGCGCATGCACCTTTAGAGGCATCCTGATGAGAGGAACCGGGCTCACAACTATCAATTATCCACACTGTGGGGAGAGACTACCCCGACCACCTCCCGGGGAGGGGGGGGGGGGGGTCGCCACACAGATCACCAGGAGCGGAACCCCTAACCCGACCAGAACCCCCGGATCAAATTCCCTCCATTCAATATAATCTGGAGAGCCTCCTGAAGTTTCTCCCTTCACGGAAAGACTTTGAGAATTACACAAACAGAATGGAGTCTCTACCTCGGAGGGAATTGGATGAAGTGACAAAATCAGTGTCAGCTCAAGAGACCACAGCCCAACAACTGGAGGCTCTGGAAAGGGCGCAAACAGGCCTACATTCGGCACAAACTGACTCAGCTCAACATGTATCCAGGGCATTATTACACCTAGACGACCTAGAGAACAGAGGAAGACGGAACAACATCAGGATTCGGGGCCTACCAGAGGCACCCTAGCACAGAAATCTGGAGACTGCCGCTTCTTCCATATTCAACGATCTCCTGGGACGTCGACGTGAGGAGCATATCGAAATAGATAGAATCCACAGAGCACCTTGCCCGCGACCGACCGACCCCACCCCACAAATTATGGGAGAGGAGCCCTATATCCTATTGCAGAACCACGATTACACTACTGCCGGACTTGGCCAGACGCACCCTCCAGATGAGGAAGACGCTCAAACCACTGTTGGAAAAAATCAAATCAGTTGGAGCCTCCTACAGATGGGGTCATCCATTCCACTTGGTGGTCACAAAGCAAGACCGCTCCTTTGCCTTGCGGCCCCCGTCCCAGCTACTAGATCTCTTTGGTTTCCTGGAGCTTCCGACTCTTCCTATTGAAGATTGGCTCTCCCCAGACCTCAGGATCAACGAGCCTCCCCCCTCCATGCCCACAGCGGGGTCCTAGGGAAGGGGGGGTGTGCGCCGAAATCAGTTAGCCTAATGGAGCTAAGCAGGTCCCTGTCAAATGGTCCGCCGGCAGACGATCTTACCGCAGAGATACCTTTTACCACTGAGGTTTGCCATCCCACCCTCCTTCTTCTTCGAGAAGGGCCTTCGAGCTTCAAACTGTGGACTCGCCTGGCCTACCGCCTTAGCGCCCATAACCTGGCCGACCAGCTACCTAGTGATGATGCCCAGACATAGTGAACGCTCTTGTCCTCCTCCGTCCGGCTCCGGCATGTTTACATTGCTGGCCGGCTTGGGGGCCGTGGCTTGGGTGTCCTGTAGCGCCAGGCACGGCTTGTTGTTCCAGCTTAGTTAATTGTCTGTTAATTGTTCTTGCTGTTGATTGGGAGCTGCTTCCGGTGAAATGGTCCCTTCCTGGGATCGGTCTGGGCGGGGGGCTTCGGGGGAGGTCCCCGTGAATAACATGGCGCGCCTCCCCTGGGGCTACCTGGCTGGACGGGCCTGATTGCAGGGAACAGGTGCAGATACTTGCGGACACTGGTTGTGGCTCTCGAGTGGGGCTATAAGTGTTTAGTTTAAGTTGACAAGTTTAAGACGATATTTTTGTTCCAAGTTTACTAGCTAATCGCATGGTCGACCTGAGAGGCTCCTTTCATGCTGCGGGCCCAGAGGCTGCTGGTGGAGAAATGTTCTGCCGGTGGCCGAGTCCGCAGGGAACCTGGTTGGGACTGGCACCCATTAACATTGTTAACACTGTTGGTCAAACTTTTACCTTAAGGAAGGCACAACTCTTACTTTGTGGTCATAGCTTTTCACTCCCCCGACATAGGCCTTCTTCCTCCTCTTAGGTAGGTAGAGGGAAGAATATAACATTATACATCTTAGTGATTCAGCCTTCCCTAGTTTCTTTCTACCCTCGTTGACATTAATACTTCACTTCCCCCTTCATATTACTTGTGTTCCCCCCCTTCCTCACCTATCCTTCACCCAATCCCCCTCACCTCTTCTTGAGGAGGGTGAGTGAATCTACACCAACATCAATTTCCCAAAATGACGGATCTTTCAGTTTTCTCATTTTAATGTAAGGGGCTTGAACATACCAGAGAAGCGCTCCAAGGTCCTCTACGACCTCCATAAACAAAAAGTAAAAATTGCTCTCCTCCAGGAGACACATTTTAAGACAGACCACATCCCCAACATTTCAGACAAGCACTTTGTCTCCTGGCATCACTGTTCTAATCCAGATGCTCAAACTAAGGGAGTCTCTATAGCATTCGATAGATCGCTCCCTTTTGAGGTCCTCGACACAAGGGCCGATCCTCAAGGCAGGTACCTGTTCATCAAAATCATCCTATTTAATAAGAAATACACTATAGTGAAAATCTACGCTCCAAACACTGATCAGGTTGGCTTCTGCGTCAGGGTCCTCAAGCTACTGGAGGAATTTGCTGAGGGAGTGGTCATCTTGGGAGGGGATTTTAATGTGCCGCTTAACCCTGCCGTTGACACGTCCTCTGGGAGGGCGGTCGTCTCGCTGAGCAAGATTAATAGATTGAAAAAATCTCTTGCAAACCTTCAAGTGGTGGACACATGGAGAATACTTAATGGTTCGAAAAGAGATTACTCATTCTTCTCCCACGCTGCTAATTTAGATTACCTACTACTTAGCCACCACGCACTTCATTGGGACCCAAAAACATGGATTGGACCTATTTTATGGTCCGACCACGCCCCCGATTTTCATCTTCGTTCGGCTCCCGGGCCTAGCACCACCAGGCTGCTCTTGGAGGCTCAACGACGGCTTGCTTGACGATCCGGTCTGCTCCTCCGCAGTGGAGCGCGTCATCAAACACCTCCTTGAAGACCACAAAGGGGACTCCACTTCCTTGCCATTCCAGTGGGAGGCCCTGAAATGTGTCATTAGAGGTGAACTAATAAAAAAACGGGTCGAGACTTAAGAGGGAGCGGGCCTCTCTTGTAACCCAATCTCTGAAGAAAATTCATTCATTAGAAAGGGAGCATAAAAACGGACCCTCTAATGTTAGACCTTTAGAGCTGCAAGAAGCCAGGGAAAAACTTCAAAATCTATATAACCAGTCTTACCTTAGCTACAGAGTTAAGGGCTCGGTTCTGTGAGATGGCGAACAAATGTGGACGCATGTTAGCCAGAGCCTTGCACCCTAGATCGACCGGGGCCTACATACCCACTCTTAAGAGGTCGGACGGCGCTGTGACGCGGACCCCCTCTGACATAGTAGCCACCTTTTACAGATTTTTACAAGGAACTATATAACCTACACAGCCCCACATCCCTCATGCAAGACCATAAGTTATCTGAGGCAATTGACGCTTATATAGCTAGCACCCCACTTCCCGTTATCCCACCAGCGGAGGAGGAGTCTCTAGAATTGCCTTTCACACTACAGGAAGTAGCCCGGGCAATCAAAGAAGCAGGGAAAGAGGCAACCCCCAAAAATGCAGCTATGCCTGGAGCATAGGAGATGAGACATTACCAGAAAAACTGTCTGATAGGTAAGACACTTAGACTTTTAGTTTACACTCTGCCTTTACAGGGTCTTGAAATGTCTATCTACAGCTACCTAAACTAAAGAGATGGTAGAAATAAGTATTTAGCAATTTTAGCAGTTTTCTATGTACGTTTTCCTGCATTTCAATGATGTCTTTATTCTCCTGACCATGTTTTGGCAGGCAAAACATTTGTGTCCTCGATAAAGAAAGGTAAAAATCAAACTGAAATGTTGGAGCTTTTGAGACCTTTGTGGTCTTTGCCCATAACTGTGTAAACCTGCTGTTAACATGGTCTCATGTGTTGAAATCTTTGCTCAGGAAGTGTAGCTCATTTCATTAGTCTTGCTTCTTTTGGAAAATAAGTCTAAATTGGCAAATGCCTCCAAATGCTGCTTTAGTTCGAGATTAACATTGCCGTCTGATTGATGAGACTTGTGCTGATAGATGGTGGGACTTTTTAGTGTTTTTTTTTTTGTTTTTTTTTTTTTTTTTAACCTTTTTGCTTGGGCATGAGTGGCGGGCTTTCAGTTGATCTGAAACACAATTTCGTTTGCAGCTAATTGGCTTGATAGGACTGCATTGTTGAAAACTAATCATTTGCAAGCTTTCACAAACAATTTACCTAGACAGGAACACGGCAAGCAACTACGACGCCGAGGGTTAGTGGTTATTTGCTAAATCCATTTCTGATTCCTTTCTGTTCATGCACGCCAAGTCAAATCACGCAAATTATTAATTTATGGCTGTCAAATATCTCTCTATAGAATGTAGCAGAGCTACAGCCATTTATACTGTAATTGCCAACCCTGCTTCTCAAAAGATCTTATGTATGGACTGAATTAACTGGTATTATCTCTAAGTAGGCAAACCTGGAATGGGAAATTTACAATGGACAGGGTGATGGGGGGGGGGTGGTGTGGCCTGAGTCCTTACCAAAATTTACCAACTGCATTAAACCCCCCCCCCCCTCCCCCCCAAAAAAAAAAAAAAAAAAAAAATTCTTATGCCGGTGAGAAAGAGACAAATGTACAAAAACATGCCAAAATATGGACGCCCCTCTTTCACTGCGTAAATGGAATATTCCGTCTACTCCTCAGCTAGACACAGGAAGCTGCACCCATGGCAGAAGAACAGGACAGGAGACCTAAAATCATTTTGAGATTTGTATTGCTACGAGTGCTTAAACTGGTATAACATCAATTTTTCAAATTAAGGGGTGGCATCATGAATGCCTTGGGCCTTCTTGCACATTAACCCTGTTAAGCCCCAGAAATCATGCCTCTCTCATCTGTCCCCTGGTGAAATCAAGCATTGTGATTGGGCCCAAAGCCACGTGGACCACAGGCTTCTCCTGAGAATGACAAGGCATGACATGTAATTGAACCCCATCCCCCAGCCTGTGTTGCAAGTGCAATTAGTTCCTGGATCCATCAGCAGTTATATGCAAGTGATCTGCACGCCCAGCAGTCCCAATAATCCGTTGGCGGTAGTGCACAAAGCAAATGGGTTAGGGATGTTGTGGCAATGCAGAGCACTCCGATGCCGCTTATGAATGGAACTAGTGAAGTGTACACCACTTGAAAGCGAGCCTAAACTCTCCTGGTTGGTAAGGTCATGGAGCTACACGCCTCTTATTGGGGGTAGTGCTTCTACAGCATGTGTGTAAAGCAGCTGTTTTCTGTGTTCCATTAATCTCTTAATTGCAATACTTACTGATGGCATTAGATGTTAGGTTAGTTAGTGTCCCTCCATGCAAAAGAGTTGCAAAAAGGGTGGCTTTTAACATTTGCCTAGCAACTCGCTGACCAGTTTTAAATTTAAATTGTGCACTAGATGCATGTGGTTAGGAAAGCCTTTGCAAGAATTTTCTCTTTAGTTGATGGGCTCTAGATAAAGCATTTTAGTACCTATACCAACTGTGATCATCCCCAAAACCTCGAAAAACATAAAACATTCCACCCAGCAGAGGGAAACTTGTACAGGCTTTCTTACCCTTTAAAGAGGAACATTGGACAATGTGGGGAGTTCACAAAAATGTTTGCCCTCCCTTTAAACTTTTGCTTCTTCCTCCTGTGCGTGACCATTCTTCCCAGGTACATTCTGTAAGGCAGTGCCGTCTTGTCTACATCTCTGCCCCACAATGCACTGCCCTGCCCCCGAGATCTCGCGCCTGTGCTGTGTAGTGCTCATCTCCGCCCAGGGAGGCTGCAGAAACAGGAAAGACGTGAGGCCTCGGAGCAACTTGCGAGGGTGGGGGAGGACATCAGAGGACAGCAGGAAGGCTAAGCTCCCCAGCGTCTGTCATAGGCGGCTAAGACGCCGAGGGGTTGGTGGAAAATACAGTAGAATGTCGGCGATTTGTTACAAGCCGACATCCAAAATGTATGCAGCATCACAGTGCGGGTTTAAGTGGACCTATTTGTTTACAGGTCCTTTGTTCCTTTTTGGACCTACTTGTTTACAGGTCCATTGTTCTCTTTGGACCTACTTATTTACAGGTCAGTTGTTCCTCTTTGGACCTGCTTGTTTACAGGTCCGTTGTTCATCTTTAAAGCAAATTGCAAGTCCCAAAAAGAAAAAATGCCCATGAGTTTAACTCAACAAATGTTGTGGTCTGTGCTGCTTTCTGTGTCCTGTACGCCAATGAAAAGCTGCAGAGTGACAGACCTCCCCTTCACCCCATCCACAGCTTTCAAATCCCTTGTTGCTTCTTCCTGGCCTAAATGATAGTGAATTGGCCAGGGCCCATGATTTGAATCAGGCATCTAGGAGGATTGTGGGATATTTACACCTTCTGGGTGCAGTAAGAAGGGGCCAGCAGAAAACTGGGGCAACGCTCATTGATAAGCATTAGTTATATGCGATGTATCAGTGAATATGGTCACTGCCGAGTGACAAACAGAATTTTTATTAGCTTGTTTTCATTGTGTTAATTATGCTGGATATACAAGTGACTAGGCCATTATTTTCCCAGCATGACACTGGCATTCAATATATGCAGGGCTAGTGATTATTTTGTTCCTCTTGACACAGAAGTAATTGCCTTTTTCTCTGCCAGGTCAGTTATCCTCTTTAGTTACGAATTTACCCATAGCAGAGAGGTCACTTTATTTAGCTTTCATCAGAATCTCTAGCCCTGGGCTAAGACTGGACCATTAGAAACCTTAATTTCACTTTGTAATTTGCTTGACTAATTGTTAGTGAAAGTGGACGCCTACTGCTTGTGTAATCATGAATGCTGTCACATTTACAGTCCATTAAAGAGGACCTACAGTATCATAAATCCTGTGTGTCTGTCTGAAACCTTAAAAGTCACAATAATAGCTACTATACACAAAAAGGTTGGGACTCGGCACAGCTAGTGTTCAGTCATAGACAGTAAACGGGTGCTAGCCTGCAAAGGACCAAGACAATTGTGTCAACCATCTAATGTACAACAAAAGCAGGGCCGCCATATCAGCCCTTTTTGATAATGACCATTCTGGGCTGATCTGGCGGCCCAAAGATGGCCACTGTAATGCTCACACACGAAGGTAGAGAGCGGAAACAAGACGACATTGAAAAATGATTTGTCAGCAATTTCTGGATCACTGCATTTGTGTATGCACTTTTATATCGACAGAAGGCATTTCTATCTGGTTCCACTTGATAAAACAAAACCTGTTATTGCTATACATGACCATTTTATAAATAAATGTAATGAAATTAGTTTTTCATTTTACTTAGCATTCAGCTGTAATAATTCTAAACTTTCTAAAATAACAATGCTATCACCCTTGTCACTATAGCAACAGGGCTTTTGTGCACAAAATTCAAGAATTTACACACCACTGCTTGAGACTATTATCTCTGCCTATAGGTGTTTATAATATTGCTGTGCTCAAGTACATGTGCCTCCTTTTTAAAGCGATCCGACACCCATTTAATAAATATTGGGTGTTGATCACACCTGATTTGAATTGGGGTGGGGGATCCTGAATGCCATACTCACCGCAATTTTCTGTTGGTGGTCACATGTTCCAGAGTGCACTTCCAGCAGCCAATTGCAGAGCCCTGTTTTGCTATGGGAGAAAGTAGTGTAGTGTAGTAAGAACTCATAATGGTAGTTCCTATAAACCAGGTTTACAGGAGGGGTATATTAAAAATCAATTATAAATTATAAAGCAAAGGCAAGTATAAATACAGTTAAAATCCATATTTACAGGTCCCAGGTTACAAGTAGTGATGAGAAAGGGAAAGGTACAACCTGCTTGAGTTTGGCTTTAGAGTCATTTTAAAATATACTAAACTTAACCCCTATTTTGTCACTGCCAAACATTTAGTAGTGTCCGCTTGCCGCAGATCCAGAATAAATGTATGTGAGGAATGCATTTGCACATCTGGTCAGGTCATGGTAACTTGGCCAAGAGCCTGTTCATTGATTTTAAACAAATGTGCCAATAATTCTTTAAAAATAACTTCTAAATACTTTCTGAAAGCCCCATTATCCTAATTCGACCAGAGTATGAAGAGCAGAATTGTCAGCGGTATAATACAGGGCCCAGTGACAGTAGATAAGTCATAAGAATAGCATATCTAATTGAAAAGAGATGGAAGGCTAGATATGTACAAATGAATCTATTAGGAAGTTGCAGCTGTATATCTTCTATTGACTCGCCGCCTCTCTGCTGATGGAAAGGTCTTATCTGTACATTAGGCTAATACAATACACATTTATGTAATGGGCTGTAATAAAACTTATGGTAATAGGCTCACTGGCCCTGGGACAGGTTTAGACTTTAAGCAAGATATAAGGGTTAGAGATGCTTTTCTAAACAGTGATAATTGCTGTTTTCTAGAACAATGCATCTGTATTACATCAGAAACATGTAAAGATGTACACTCTTGAGAGAGAAATCTAAAAGATTCACTTGGGGCAGAGATTTGAAGCAAGGGGAGGATCTCTCCCACCTTTTGTGGTATTCAATATTTCACTTTCGGGGTGTTTGCCCCCTCATCAGCAGAAAGCTAGAGTAAGATGACTACAGTATATGTGGAGGTAGAGTTGCAGGTGCCAGAATACCTGTACCCTAACCTGAAATGCTGTAATTTATACTTTTACTGAAACTGATTTGTCCAGTAATTACATATCTCTTCCAAAAGGGGATGAAAACTGTCTGCATTTCATGCACCTTAATGTGTTTTTTTTTATTTGGGTGTCTCGTTTGGGGACCCCCCCCCTGAATTTATTTGCCGTAGACTACCAATCATAGGGCTATCCTGGTGGTTATAGTCCCGTCCTGTTTGTTAGCAAGCCTGAGCCAGCATAGTCATTTGCCTTTCACCCTCCCTGACGATATTAGCATATGAATAACTGCAGCGTCTAATGTTTCAATCACTACAGCACCTAATTAGTGTTTGAATCACCAATGGCTTCCTGTGTGCTTGTGACCCCACAGCTTTGGAACAAAACAATAGAGCTTGCATTATTGATCACCAGAGTGTGAATTAGAAATGATATTCTAAGTATGTCACAAACCCCACTTCAAGACATTCATTACACTTGGGTATACTGACCTGTAGATGGCGATCTTGCAGAGATAACAAAAAAAGGTCAGACCCTCCCGGCCCATAAATACCTGGGACCTCCCACTCATTCCCCAGTCTTCATCTCTGCAGAGGCGAGCAAGTCAGAAGATGATGTCTCCTCCTTGCAGGTAGCCGGGATGACTCCCGGCCACTTTTTATTCTTCTATTTCTGCCCGGATCCCTACTATTAAGTTACTTGCCTCCCAGCCTAGGCTGCTGGTCCGGGCAAAGGTAGTTGGCACCCCTGGTGCTTAGAAGCTGTGAGACCAAGGGGTAGGCAGCTATCCGGGTTGGTGATCCCGGTTTGGGATGCCCCGTCCCTTGGCCCTACCTTGGCATGGTTTCCCCCTCTCCCGGATACGCTTAGACGGGGGCAGTTTCCTTATGGATTCCTATCATTTATGTGTGTGTGTGTGTGTGCGTGTGTATGTTTACTGTGCGAGTGCTTTTACTTTCACTCCCCCGGGAGCTGTACGGCAATGGCGGCGGTGAGCCCATGAGGGTTTCTTCTCCTCTGGGCGGGCTTACGGCCCGCCCTCCCTCCTCCTACTGCACACTGCGCCTTCCCTGTGCCAGGCATGCGGTACTGAAGGTCAGGTGAGTGGCCTTATGGCCATCTGATTCATCTGTTGTTAACTATTTCTAGCATGATCTGAGCGTGTTCTTGTTTTTTGTGTTCCAGGTGGACAATTGATCATATTAAAGGGGGGTTCTCCCGGTCCAGGGTCCCTGGTTAAATTTTAGCTGGCTTAAAATCCTCCCACTTGGGACTTAAAGGGGCATCCCGGGTTGCATTATTGCGTAATTCCCAAAAAGAGCAATATATATATAAAAAATCACCATATGGAGGCTTCCCCGGATACTGGGCTTGTGCCCCCCCCGGGGCAATCCAGGCTGTGTTTGGGGTGTGGGGTATCCCTTTTGGGGGATGATGTATTTCTATGTGTACCCTGTGCGCAGCGGTCTATTACGCGGCAGACCGGATCTCAGGCGTCCGGTTCTGCTCCGCCAGTCTCCTCTCCATCTCCCCCTCGCTTGACACGTACCCCATGTGATGTGGTCATTGGCGGGGAGTCGCAATCTGAGGTGTGTGCCAGATTGGCCAATCTTGAAAAATTGTTTTCCAGTGCCGTTGCTAAAAAGGCCACGGCAAAGAGAAAACATTTGTATACGGCTGCGCAGGCCTTTGATGGGGAGGATTTTGACTCCCTGGATTGGTCTGATTTTTCCCCGCGTGAGGAAGGGGAGTTGTATGAGGAGTCTGACTCCGATGATCAGCAGTTTGTGGACGCTGATACCGAGCAGGTCCAGGGGGATTCTTTGGATACCGCTAGGGTCCTGGCTCATATGTTTGAGGTCCTGGCTATTTCTCCCCCCGAGGCGGCACCTCCGCTGAAGGGGGGGGATTTTTTTTAGTAACTAAGCCGCGCTTGGAATTTCCTTATCAAAAGCATTTTGATGGTATCATTCTCAAGGAATGGGAGAGGCCGACTCGGCTTCCGGGTGTTCCACCGGGTCGGGACAAGAAATATCCCTTTCCGGCGGACGCGGTGAGGCACTGGTCGTCCCGACACCAACCCCCCCCCCCCCCCCCCCCCGAGGTGGATGCTCCTGTCTTGGGGTTGTCCAGCTCCGCAGTCCTCCATTCTCCGGAGTGCACTACTCTCAAGGATGGTGAGGATAAACGCATTGACCAGATGGCTTGTCATGGTTTTGCCAGTGTTGGATCGGCCTTGTGGCCGGTTTGTGCTTCTGCGCTTGTACTGGTTGCTGCCAGGTCGGTTGTTAGAGGATTGTTGACCTCGTCCGGGCTTGACCCGGCTAGTGAGGAGTTTGCCGACCTTAAGCGCTGTGAGTTATTTTTATCCTTTGTACTGTCCGCCCTGGACGACACTTTGATGTGTAACAGAGCTGTGGCTCTGCTTGTGGCTATCCGCCGGTCGGTTTGGTTACGCCAGTGGGCGGCTGATTTTGTGTCCAAAAAGTCGCTCACGGCCCTTCCCTTTGTGGGGTTGCGGCTCTTTGGAGAAAAATTGGATTCGGTGGCAAAGGGAGGTAAGTTACCTCAGCGTAAGAAGCAGCGTCGCCCCCTTTCGGGGGGCAGCTTCCTTCTCTCAGTCCTTTTGTGGGGTCGGCAGGGGTTCGGCTTTCCCCTCGTCCAGAAGTGATTCCTGGACCAGGGGCAGGGGTCGGGCCCGTCCAGGACACAGTTGGGGCTCCAAGCCTAGAGCCGCTGCCAAGCCGGCTCAGCAATGGGGGGCACCCTCACCCTTGCGGGTGGGGGGACGGCTGCTACTCTTCTCCTAGGTTTGGGTCCAAGAGGTCTCGGACAGGTGGATTCAGGACGTGGTGTCTTCCGGTTACAAGCTGGAGTTCGAGTTCTGGCCCCCTCATAGATTCTTAAGTTCTCTGGTGCCGTCAGATCCTCTGGCCGCCCAGGGGCTTCGGGCGGCAGCATCAAGTCTTTTGGACATGGCTGTCATCTGCCCGGTGCCCCACTCAGACCGGGGCCTGGGCTTCTATTCCAATTTGTTCACGGTGCCCAAGAAGGACGGTTCCGTTCGTCCCATTCTGGATCTGAAGTTGCTCAACAGGTTCATTCGTCCCTGGAAGTTCCGTATGGAAACTCTGCGCTCAGCCATCCACTCACTTCGTCAGGGGGACTTCATGACGTCCATAGACATCAAGGATGCTTACCTGCATATTCCAATATTTCCGGCACACCAGAGATTCCTTAGGTTTGTCGTGGATAATCGACATTTTCAGTTTGTGGCTCTTCCGTTTGGCCTTACCTCGGCTCCAAGGGTTTTTACCAAGGTGTTGGCAGGAGTGATGGCCATCCTCAGAGCCAGGGGTATCCACATCGTGCCCTATCTGGACAATCTTCTCATCATGACCTCTTCCCTCAGTCAGGTGCAGCTGGATACCAGGAATGTGGTGTCCACTCTGGAGAGTTTCGCTTGGGTGATCAACTATCCCAAGTCCTGCCTCACTCCCTCCAGGGTGGTGGAGTTCCTGGGAATGTCGCTGGTTACTTCTCAGGCCAGGGTGTTTCTCCCCCGAGCCAAGGTTCTTCTGATTCAGGATTTGACTCAGCGTCTTCTATCCATTCCCCGTCCGTCCATCCGGCTAGGTATGCGACTCGTGGGATTGATGGTGGCATCTTTTGAGGCGGTTCCCTTTGCCCAGTTTCACACAAGGACTCTCCAGCTCCATCTATTGGCGGCCTGGGATCATTGGCCTGATCATTGGATCAGTCCTTTCTGATGTCTCCCTGGGTGTGGCGTTCCCTTCGGTGGTGGCTGAAACCAAGCAATCTGACGAGGGGCAGGTCCTTTCTGACCCCTCGTTGGGAGACTGTCACCACGGATGCCAGCCTGTCAGGTTGGGGGGGATTTTGGAAGGATCTTCAGTTTCAGGGGCTGTGGGGGCCTCTGGAGGCTCACGAACCCATCAATGTTCTGGAGTTGAGAGCCATCAGGTTGGTTCTGGCTCACTTGACTCATCAGTTGCGGGGACTACCGGTTCAAGTTCGGTCGGACAATCGGACGGCTGTCGCCTACATCAGTCACCAGGGAGGGACTCGCAGCAGGCGTGCCCTCAGGGAAGTGTCCTTGATCCTTGCCTGGTCAGAGAGCCATGTCCCATGCATCTCGGCAGTGTACATTCTGGGAGTGGAGAACTCCCTGAGCAGGGGGTCATCTTGCCGGGGGGAATGGTCGCTCTGCCCCAAGGTGTTTTGGCCGCTTTGCCTCCGGTGGGGGTGTCCGGAGGTGGACCTCTTTGCCTCTCGTCACAATCACAAGCTTCCGGCATTTGTGCGCCTCTCGTGGGATCCACTGGCTCTGGCAGTGTATGCCATGTCGCTGAACTGGAGGGATCTGGGGTTTCTGTACCTGTTCCCTCCGTTTCCCATGGTGGGCAGAGTGGTGCGCAAGCTGGCCCTAGAGGGCGCGTCGGCAATCCTGGTGGCTCCAAGGTGGCCAAGACAGGTTTGGTTCGCAGACGTGGTAAGGTTGGCAGAGGATCAGTTAGACCTGCCCCTTCTGCCGGATCTGCTTACTCAGGGGCCACTGCTCTACCCCAATTTACCAACGCTGGCTTTGACGGCGTGGTTGCTGAAACCTCCATCTTGAGGGAGGAAGGTCTTTCTGATGCTGTCATTCAGACTCTGGTTAGGGCTAGAAAGCAGTCTTCCTCTGCCATCTATTATAGGACTTGGAGGTCTTATATTGATTGGTGTGAGGTCAGGGCCTTGCCTTGCAGGGCGTTTTCTATCCCTAGGGTTTTGGAATTTCTGCAACATGGTCTGGACCCA
Organism: Gastrophryne carolinensis; assembly: GCA_027917425.1. Taxonomy (NCBI): domain Eukaryota; kingdom Metazoa; phylum Chordata; class Amphibia; order Anura; family Microhylidae; genus Gastrophryne; species Gastrophryne carolinensis. The sequence continues at coordinate 223,523,271 of CM051237.1, forward strand.
GGTTTGCAGCTTAGTACGCTGAAGGGGCAGGTTTCTGCCCTGGCGGTTTTCTTTCAAAAGTCTTTTGCTCTTCATCCTCTGGTTAAGACCTTTTTCCAGGGGTTTACGCATGTGTGGCCTCCTAGGAAGCCTTTGCTCCCAGTTTGGGATTTGAATTTGGTTTTGTCTGGCTTGCAGGGTCCTCCTTTTGAACCTTTGCAGGATATTGCACTTTCTACGCTTACTCAGAAGGTTGTTTTTCTGGTTGCCATCACTTCCGTTCGTCGTGTTTCGGAGTTGGCAGCCTTGTCTATTAAGGCTCCTTACTTTGAGAGGCATCAGGACAAGGTTGTTTTCCGCTTCAAACCAGATTTCCTTCCTAAGGTGGTCTCTGCTTTTCATTTGAATCAGGATATTGTTCTTCCTTCCTTGTGTCCTAAGCCCAGCAATGACAAGGAGAGGGTTTTGCATTCTTTGGATGTGGTCCGCTGTGTGAAGTACTATTTGGTGGCTACTTCTCCTTTTCGTAGGACTGACGCCCTTTTTGTGGTGCCCTCTGGGCCTAGGAAGGGTTTGGCTCCTGCCAAGTCTTCCATTAGTAAATGGATTCGCCAGGCCATTGTTGGGGCCTATTCTGCTAAGGGGAAGATTCCCCCTTTTCGTGTTACTGCTCATTCTACTCGTGCTGTTGGGGCGTCTTGGGCCTTCCAGCACCAGGCTTCTGTTGAGCAGGTTTGTAAGGCTGCTACTTGGTCTTCGGTTCACACTTTTTTTTCCAAGTTTTACAAGGTTGATGTTCGGGCCTCAGCAGATGCTGTTTTTGGCCGCAAAGTTCTGCAAGCTGCAGTGGTTTAAGTTTGTTTTTTTTTTTTTTTGTTTTTTTTTTTATCCCCTCCCTTTATGGACACTGCTATTGGATGTCCCAAGTGTAATGAATGTCTTGAAGCGGGGTGTGTGACATACTTAGAATAATACCATTTTGTGAATACTCCCCTGTAAAATGGGTATTATAAGTATGTCACACACCCCGCTTCACCCTGCCCTTTTGTATTCTGGATCCTTTATATGGTGAACCTTTGTTAGTTTTAATTGGCTTTCCTGGTCCCTTTTATCTTACTGCTATCTGTATACTGGGGAATGAGTGGGAGGTCCCAGGTATTTATGGGCCGGGAGGGTCTGACCTTTTTTTGTTATCTCTGCAAGATCGCCATCTACAGGTCAGTATACGCAAGTGTAATGAATGTCTTGAAGCGGGGTGTGTGACATACTTGTAATACCCATTTTACAGGTGAGTATTCACCAAATGGTATTTTCTGAAATATATAAGAACACTGGTAATAGTTTATAAATGTATATCATAAAATATTATTGGCATATTTGTATCATAAAATATTATTGGCAATATTATATCATAAAATATTATTGGCTTATTTGCCTTATGTTAAAAAAAAGTGGTTATAGTGTATATATCTATTTCAATGACATATACATATATGTGTATGTACATGGTGATGAAAATGTGTTTGTCTGAAGCACAATATCTTGGGCTCTTACAGACCCTAACCATTATGCTGATTATTGTGGCATCATAGAACCAAAGGGCCATGCTCACGTTCTCAAAACAAACAAAAAAAAAACATTAGCTGAAACTGTAAACCCTGATTTCTCTGGCATTTCTTTTTTAGTTCAAGAACTGAAAGCCATTTTAGAACCGTGCCAGACTTAGCCCAACACAAAGGTATAGCAATTGGCTTTGCCTGCTGTAACCCTTTAAATTGTATGTGGCTTGCCTAGAAATTATTTGGAAATTTACCTATTCAACGTTTGTGGTGGGCCTTATTTTCTTATTCATGAGTTGGCTTGATACAACCTCCCCTGGTAAGAGACTTAGTGAGTAGCAGTGTTAGTGTGGGAACATGAAATTGCTGGATACTGGGTCGATTCCCAGCTTTAACCATTTTAATAGATGGGGGCTGGGGAAATTAGGGAAAGGGATTCTTTAGAATGCCAAGAGAAATCCAGTCCCATGCATTATATGAAATCACTGTGACAATGAGGTCTTATCTCCATACTGTTCCCAAATGTTTTATAGAGATGATTTTTCTCAGAAATCGCCCAGCCTTCAGAACAAGGAAACCTTTGACCACCACCTATATAATAATAATAAAAATAATCATGTTCGACCACTAGCTCCTGTTTTCTTTGATATCCCTTATTGCCTTTTGTATTTACCTTTGGGTAAGGCAGTTTGGTAAATGACTAGTAGCCAGGAAGGTAAGGAGCAATAAGCACAGTACTCATCTGCAACATTCTAAACAGCTGCAAAGGCGGATGAACACCTGTAATGTCATACTTTTATCCATGATGTCAGCTCCCCCCTTTGGTGCCCAGGATTTTATGGGGGGGGGGGGGGTGACCTCTCCTCTTTTCCATTTAAAATTGCCAGTCTGAGCAATGCCATCAATGGTATCCAGTCAATGATTAAAGAGGCCATAATGACTGGTGTGCTTAAACTAGCAATAACATAATTAAGAAAGGGTTTTCCAGGCATCTAAATATGAAAAGCTATACTTGCTTTTTATTCCCCCACTAGCATTCACTGCTATTTCACTCAATCCAGCCCTGCCCCATTGAAAGTGCCCTTCAATCACAGTAACACTAACCTGCTTGCTCCATTCCCAGCAGTGGAAGGGGTGTGTTGAGCCTTGGGCAGCTAAATCTAGGCACATTTACTCCATTGCAATGAGTGGAGCAGATGTGGCTGTGTCACTGTGATTGAACAGGGAAGGGGCGTGTCTGTCAGAGGCAGCGTTGAGCGACGACATTGGCCAGGACCGAGAAATTTTGTGAGTTTCCAAGCACTGAATTAGGAGCGATCGGCTGCAGGGGATAAATAGGAATAAAAACAGTCACTCCTGAGGCTCCTGCAGCAGCCCGTGCTCCTGCCGACGCACACAGTCCGGCCACACACACACCATAACTTACAGGCTTTTGTGTTGCTATTGGCTTCCTTCCTGTAAGTTCTGGTGTGGTGATGTGTTTGGCACGCTGGCAGCAATGGGGGAGGCCACGCACTGCCCGCCTGCCATGGGGTGATTGGTAGGGGGAATTTTAGAACACCATTTGGTTCTAAATATTTTTTTCTCTTATCCTCCTGTAAATCCTGGGCGCATCTGGTGAAAATATGGTGAATTCTAAAATCTGTGAACTCTCAAGAGCCAATGCCGTTATTATGCAGGATGCACAGTGTTGGTTTTCTGCTGAATAAATAATGTTTGCTTGTACTATATTCTGACACTGATCATCCAGATCTGTGTAATGGAGGCACGTAGCAGTTTAATTAGCATCCTTCACATGTTTCTGTAGGTACAGCTGTCAACCGCTTTAAGACTTTATCTTTTTCCGGCCTTCAATTAACGGTTTTAAAAAAAAAACAACTTTGAAATCATTTATAAAAAAATTGTTTCTGTCGATATTTCAATCACGATGTGTGATTTGAAATATTTGTCACTTTTAATGGGAAAGTTTTTTAATATGTTTTAAAAGTCAGAAATTTCAGTCGAACTAAGCAAATCATAATGCTCCTTTCAGTATATAGATGGCCATTGATGGCAGGTACTTCTGATGAACCTTTTGTTTAAAGCAAACTCTAAATGCATGTGAGAAGTAGGTAAACTACAGCTGTCCAGTTTTGGAACTACATGAATAAGTTTGCGCTGCTGTAACTGCTCTTAACACAGTGCATATTCTCAGAATGGTCAACATGAACCATACAGTAGAAATCTCTCTAGGTAGTTGAATTGCCCTGCACAAAGCATGTAGGGAGGCACTCTCAACTCATAAATTGATAAAAAAATTACATATTTATAATCACTACATATAATACTCAACATATTAAATTCCTTCAAAAACACATAAATTGAACAATAACACACAGGACAAACCAACATAAAGGTGTGTAGGCGATGGGTAGAGTCTCACACTAATTGATATCAAATGCCTAGATATATGTGCTAAATCATTCAACAAAGTGTTCCAACAGTGTAACTAAACATGTGCAAATCCTGCCTATGATCCGGATCACTATAAATATATAGATTTTATAAAGTGCAAGTGCTCCTAGTCAAACAATCAATTGAGAATTAATATTCCCAATTATAACTCATAAACATATAAACATATCAATCTACTCTATTCACCAATTAGAGAATAATATGAAAATATAATCACCTGTATATATTAGGCATCCCAAAGGGGAACCACTGATGTATATCACAATACCAATCAAGAAATTAAATCACAAATCTATCACAAAAACATCACCAGAAATAAAGCCAAGGTATCATGAAAATAACATGTGTGAAGTCTCCCCACCACCTACCGCACCAGAAGCCACACATTCCGTGGGCGCATCACCCACTTCATCAGAATAGCCCTGTACAGGTAATGTTTGAATCATGGTCCTCTTTTATGTTCCTGACAGATACTCATAGCCGATTTCAGAAATGAAATAATGACCACTGTAGTCCATCCCACAAATCAAACCAGAAATTGTTGTCAGTTAGCAACCAGAGAATTTCAAGGAAAACTCAATTTTTGTCAGGCATTCTGCCTTATTAAAGGATTGTGCACCCATACCGATTATTTACTTAGCAGCATGCTGTTTCAAAGTTCCCTATATTTCTGTGCGGCTAAAGTGGGATTGACTTTCCTGGCATTGAGTAAAGCCTTTTAGTATAGCATCTTACTGCAAATCCCAGAATCCTTTTTTAAAGGCAAGGATGAGCTTTGCTCCCCCCCAACAGGGAATCGGACATAAGTTACAACCCCAGATGAGAATGCGGTCAGTAAGCATTTAGCTACTGGAACACAAGACACTGATCCGCTGCTATGAAAAGGCTGTATTAGAGTGGGGTGGGGTTAACCCATTAAGTGCCAACACCTACGTGCTCACTTGTCCGGGCCTTAAGTGCCAAGCATTTAGGTGTTGCGTGCTTGACCCCCCCCCCACTAGTTAAAAAAAAAAATTAGAACAAATACTCACCTGACCCCTCTATCGATCCGGCCGGGTCTCCTCTTTAATTTGGTGTCATCTGATCCCCCCTGGATGGCTCCAGGAGAACCCCTGGAATAGCGACCCCCCCCCCCCCCCCCCGCTTCAGCAGCGGCCACTGCTAACTGTAAGTATTAAAAAGTATTAAAAAAGAAAAAACAAAATATTTTTTCTGCTTGTCTGTGTGTTTTTTTTTTTTGTTTTTTTTTTTACACTTAACCCCTTGTGAACTGGTAAGAGATCCATGAGACCCCTATACCAGTTCACAAGGCTGGGGGCTAGCAAGTAACCTGCGGCTAGCGGGTGACTTGCCATTAACCCCCGGCACCCCCAATTACCTGCCTCCCCCAAAGCCCAGGGGGGGCAGAAGAGCCCGGGGAATGGCTATGTGGGCTTGTAGCCTGCAGGGCGCGGAGGCCACCAAAGCTGGCCCCTGTGCCCTGTTCCTGCAAGCCCCCATATCTGGTCCTGATCTGGTTATGATGGGTAAGTTAAATTAACCCCTTATGTTTATAGTGTGGATAGTAGTAGTATTATATTTGTAAATGTTATAAAGTGCTATTTTCAGTTTGGGGGATCTCCTGGGCAGGAATGGGGGGCTGCCGATACATATGTGGTACTGCTGTAATTGGGAGAAATGGGGCTTTCACATATGGTTTTCTCTAATAAAATAAATGTTTTATTTAAAATAAAGGAGACAATTGTCTAAAAAATATTTTATTTACTTTTTTGGTTTTTTTTTTTCACGCAAAAATATATAAAAAAAAACAGTAGAAAAATTGCAAATTTCACGTTAAAGCCTAAACTCTGCTGCAAAATATATATCTATAATTTTCCTGGAAATTCCGGCCCGGTTAAACATGGCACAGAATGGGGAAAAATTACCTGTCAACAGAGGGTTGTTTTGGTTGAAAAATTGCAAGGTGCGCACTTTGTCTGCAGAGCTGAAATTTTCAAGTAAAATTACCGTTATGCGCATGCTTTACATTGGGGTGTTTGCCAACTCTTCCCTTGACAGTAGCTATGCATGCTGAGTATTGTTCTGTTCGGGGCATGTTGCTTTTTCAGATTTTACTTGTTTTTTCTTGTTTGCATATAGTTTTTTTAGGAAAATATGGCTTGATTCTTCCTTTTTTATTCTTTTTTAGGGAAACTTCGTGCAATCAAAGAATTGATTAAGGGATTACTTCCAGAAAACTACGCCCACATAAACGAGCTTGGTATGCCTAGAAAGTACTTCCAGAGAATATATAGTTTGGGGGGGGGGGGTATTTCAAATGTAAAGGGTTGTTTTTCTGGGAAAACTGCAAGGTGCGCATAGCACTGTTTCAGTTTGGGGGAGTCACCTGGGCAGGAAATGGTGTCTAACAATACATATGTGGTACCGCTGTAACCGGGAGAAATTGGGGTTTCACACGCAATAAGATTTTATTGACAAACTTACATATTCTTAGTTTACAGTACATCCTGTTCCAAATATAGTACTTACTATCGGGTATTACTCCGCCAGATGGCGCTGGACTGCAGATACATCGAAAATAGGCTCCTCCCGGCCCCTCAAATACCCAGGGACCTCCCACGAATCCCCAGATATTCTAAGTATGTCACACACCCCACTTCAGACTTAATAATTACACTAGGGTTAACGCACCTCTAGGTGGCAGCATTGCAGAGGACTTCTCCAAAAAACTTCAACAGGCCCCTCCCGGTCTATACATACCTGGTACCTCCCAAGAACCTCCCAGTGTTGTTCTCTGCAAGGTGGCGACAAGACAGAAGAAAGAAGTCTCCTGCTTGCAGGTAGCCGGGGTATCCCCCCCCCCCCCCCGTGGTCTATTTCTGCCCGGCTTTTGTTTGAATGTGTTCTATGTAATGGCAGCCTCCCAGCTTCGGCTGTAGGCCGGGCAATAAGGTAGCCGGCACCATTGGTGCCTAGGAGATTAGCTCCTCCGCTCGACCCTTCATTGCGGGGCATAGCGGGATTCCCGGAGTGGTGATCCGGATGTGGGATGCCCCCTTTTTTTTATAGGAGTTAGTGGTCAGGTTGTCCTTGCCCTGGGGTGTTGTGTCTCTTCCGGGGTGTGGGACGCGCTGGGGACAGTGTCATGCTTTACTATGCACATGTTGTGTGAGTGTGCTGCTGTGCTTTCCCTTTGTGATTTTACTTTGTGATTTTACTTGTGCCTTCACTGTCTGTTCATGGCTGTGTGTGTGTTTCTCCCCTCAGGAGCCGGGGGGGGCGGGGCCTCGCGGCGTATTCGGCGCCTGCAGCTTGTTTGCCCGGCTGCTCAGGGGAGACATTGATCAGTGTGTGGGTCTGTGTTCTCCGACGCTGTACTCCGGGAGCCGGCGGGTGGCGCCGCCGGCCCCGTGATCGAGGTCTGATGGCGGTCCCCGCAGGCAGACGCTGACGCTGCCTGGGGGCGGGGTCGCGCACGGATTGGACGGCCTGAGGGGCGGGGCCTTCTCGGCTCCCGCGCTCCCGGAGCTTCTCTCTTCCTCCGTCCTCGGTGTGCTGGCCGCCATCTTCTGCTGGCTGCGCGGTTCCTCTTCTCTCCAGGTAGGCTGTTCTTGGGCTATGTCAGTGACCCCTCGGATCCTTCCTTCTCCCTTGCCTCCCTCCTCGCCCCGGCGCAGCTTGATGGTGCTGGTTGGCATTAACCACTTCCGTTGCTCTGGTTAATGAGGGGGGGGGTGGTGTAAGGGGGGTTTTGTATATTATGCGGTGTTTTTTGGCATGGTGCTGATTGACGCCTGTCTCTCTCTCCCTTTGTGTTTTTCAGATCCTGGGATCCCGTCTGGCAGGGCTCTCCCGGTCATATATACCTGGCTCGTGGGGGGTGTTTTTTGTCCTTGCAATATATATATATATATATATATATATATATATATATATATATATATATATATATATATATATATATATATATATATATATACTTATTTGTATTTTTATTAGGGCCTTATGCTATTCCCCTGGGTCAGGATCTTGTGTCTGTCCTTAGACAAGTGTTAGGTTATTAAGGGGCATCCCGGGTCGCGTACCGCATAAATCCCTGGGTTCTGCTAATACCATAATTTCACCACATGGAGGTTGCCACAGATACCGGGAATGGTTCTTCGGGACAATCCAAGGTGTGCGGGGGTTGTGGGGCTCCGCTCCAGGGAGATGTCATTTTGTGTATCCCTTGTGCACAGCAGAACATTGCACGGCAGTCCAGTACTCCGGTGCCTAGCACTTCGTCAGCCGCGCCATCTCCCTCTCCCCCTCGCTTATTCCGGACCCCGTGTGACGTTGTCCTGGGCGGGGATTCGCAGTCTGAGGTATGTGCCCGCTTGACCAGCCTTGAGAAGCAGTTTTCTGCTATAGCCGCCTCCGCCGGATTCAGATGAGGAAGTTGTGGGAGATCTGGATTGGTCGGATCGTCCCCGTGAAGAAGGTGAGCTCATTGAGGATGAAGATTCTGATGTTCAGCAGTTGCTGGGTTCTGAGGGAGATCAGGATGATGGCCTCCCTCTCGATTCCTCTACCATTTTGAGCCAGATGTTTGAGGTTTTGGATTTGGAGCCTCCGGTGGTTGCTCCCAGGCCCAAGGGTCAGCTTTTTGGGGTTTCCAAGCAGCGTCTGGAATTTCCCAGCCAACAGCACTTTGAAGAAATTGTCTTCAAGCAATGGGAGCAACCTACACATCTTGTTGGTGTGCAGTCTAGCTGGGATAGGAAGTATCCCTTTCCGGCGGAATTGATGAAGCGTTGGTCTGTCCCCCCTGAGGTAGATACTCCGGTCTTGGGATTGTCCAACACGGCGGTCGTGCATTCCCCTGACACGACTTCGCTCAGGGACGGTGAGGATCGCCGGGTTGATCAGCTTGCCCGTCATGGTTTTGTATGTGCGGGTTCGGTGTTAAGGCCTGTCTGTGCTTCGGCTCTTTTGACTTTTGCTGTCAGGTCTATTGTCAGGGACTTGGGGGTGGATCTCGAGCCCTCCAGTGATGAGTCCCTTGGGCTTAAGCGCTGTGATGCTTTTTTGTCCTTTATCCTGGCCGCTCAGGAGGATGCCATGCTGATGTGTGGCAGGGCTACTGCCTTGCTGGTAGCTATCCGGCGCTGTGTGTGGTTGAGACATTGGACGGCTGATTTTAATTCTAAAAGATCGCTCACGGCTCTGCCCTTTATGGGTTTGAGGCTTTTTGGTGAGAGGCTGGACTCTGTTGCCAAGGGAGGTAAGTTACCTCAGCGCAAGAAATTTCGTCGTTCCTTTCGGGGGATGGTCTCGTTCAATCCGTCCTTTCGGGGAGTTGGCGCCGGTAGAGGTGCGGGCTCCCCGGCCCCCAGGGGTGGCAGTTGGAATAGGGGCAGAGGCCGTGGCCGTCCCACCCGCGTCTGGGGTGCCAAGCCCAAGCCGGCTGCCAAGCCCATCCAGCAATGAGGGGGCGCCCTCACCCGTTCGGGTGGGGGGACGGTTGCAACTTTTCTCCCGGGTGTGGGACCAGGAGGTCCCGGACAGATGGATCCGGGAGGTGGTTTCGGCCGGTTACAAGTTGGAGTTCGAGTCCCTTCCTCCTCCAAGGTTCTTCAGGTCTCGGGTGTCTTTGGATCCTTTGGCCGCGCAGGGGCTCCTGGCGGCAGTAAGGAATCTTCTGGATTTGGCCGTCATTTGCCCGGTTCCTCCTTCAGAGGTGGGACGCGGGTTTTATTCCAATCTCTTCACGGTCCCCAAAAAGGACGGGTCCTTCCGTCCTATTCTGGATTTGAAGTTTCTCAACAGGTTTATTCGTCCTCGGAAGTTTCGCATGGAGACCCTGCGGTCGGCGATCGGTTCGCTTCGGCAGGGGGACTTTATGACGTCCATAGACATCAAGGATGCGTACCTGCACGTGCCGATTTTTCCTGCTCATCAGCGGTTCCTCCGTTTCGTGGTGGGGGATCGGCATTTTCAGTTTGTGGCTCTTCCATTCGGGCTCACCTCTGCTCCGAGAGTGTTCACCAAGGTGTTGGCGGGGGTGATGGCCCTGCTCAGAGCTCAGGGGATTCGCATTGTGCCTTACCTGAACGATCTTCTCATCATGGCTCCTTCCTTCAGTCAAGCAGAAGGGGACACCAGCACAGTGGTGTCCATGTTGGAGAGGTTCGGCTGGGTGATCAATTACCCCAAGTCCTCGCTGGTTCCGGCCAGGGTGGTGACCTTTCTGGGGATGTCGCTGGACTCCTGCCAGCACAGAGTGTTTCTTCCTCAGGCCAAGGTTCTGATGATTCAGGAATTGGCCCGGCTGCTCCTCTCCCATCCTCATCCGTCCATTTGTCTGGGGATGAGACTGGTGGGGTTGATGGTGGCCTCGTTCGAGGCAGTTCCCTTTGCTCAGTTTCATACGAGGACTCTTCAACTTCATCTTTTGGCGTCTTGGAACCGGTGCCCGGGGTCGTTGGATCGGTCCTTCCGGTTGTCCCCTCGGGTTCGGCAGTCCCTTCTGTGGTGGTTGGTCTCGGACAATCTTCTGAAGGGCAGGTCGTTTCTGACTCCACTTTGGGAAACTGTCACCACGGATGCCAGTCTGTCAGGCTGGGGAGGTTATTGGAAGGATCTTCGGTTTCAGGGGCAGTGGGACCCTCAGGAGGCTCACTTGCCCATCAATGTTCTGGAATTGCGGGCCATCAGGTTGGTTCTGTCTCACTTGACGCATCATTTACATGGTCTGCCGGTTCAGGTTGCCTCGGACAATCAGACGGCGGTTGCTTACATCAATCACCAAGGGGGGACTCGCAGTCTGGGTGCCCACAGGGAAGTGTCTCTGATTTTGGTCTGGGCGGAGACTCATGTCCCTTGCATCTCGGCAGTTTACATTCCGGGTGTGGAAAACACGGAGGCGGATTTTCTGAGCCGGTGTGCGCCCCGTCGGGGGGAGTGGTCTCTCCATCCCCAGGTGTTTCGGTCACTTTGTCTCCGGTGGGGGACGCCGGAGGTGGATCTGTTTGCCTCTCGTCACAAGCTTCTGTCCTTTGTGTCCCTGTCCCGGGGCCCTCTGGCTCTGGCGGTGGATGCCATGTCCCTGAGCTGGAGGGACCTGGGGTTTCTTTATCTGTTTCCTCCGATTCCCATGCTAGGCAGGGTTCTGCGAAAGTTGGTTCTGGAAGGAGTTCCCGCCATTCTCGTGGCTCCAAGGTGGCCAAGGCGGGTGTGGTTCGCAGACATCGTTCGTCTGGCAGTGGATCAGCTCGATCTGCCTCTTCGGCCGGATCTTCTCACTCAGGGCCAACTGTGTTACCCCAGTTTACAAACGCTGGCTTTGACGGCTTGGCTGCTGAAACCTCCATCTTAAAGGAGGTTCTTTCGGATGCGGTCATTCAGACTCTTATTGGTGCTAGGAAGAGATCTTCTTCTTCCATATATTACAGGTATTGGAGAGCTTATATTGATTGGTGTGAGGCTAGGTATTTGCCCTGCCGGGTCTTTTCTGTGTCTAGGATTTTGGAGTTCCTTCAGACGGGTCTGGACTCTGGTCTTCAGTTGAGTACCTTGAAGGGGCAGGTTTCTGCTTTGTCAATTTTTTTCCAGAAATCTTTTGCTAGTCATTCCTTGGTCAAGACTTTTTTCCAGGGGGTCTCGCATGTGCGGCCTCCTAGGAAGCCTTTGCTCCCAGTTTGGGACTTGAATTTGGTTCTTTCTGCTCTTATGGCTCCTCCTTTTGAGCCCTTGCGGGACGTTGCTTTGTCCATTCTTACTCAGAAGGTTGCCTTTCTGGTGGCCATTACTTCGGTTAGGCGTGTTTCAGAGCTGGCTGCTTTGTCTATTCAGGCTCCTTATTTTGAGGATCATCAGGACAAAGTGGTTTTTCGTTACAAGTCAGATTTTCTCCCTAAAGTGGTTTCTGCTTTTCATCTTAACCAGGACATTGTTCTTCCTTCTTTGTGTCCTAAGCCTAAGAATGTCAAGGAGCGTGCTTTGCACTGCTTGGATGTGGTTCGTTGTGTCAGGTTCTATCTTCGGGCGACGTCTTCTTTTCGTAAGACTGATGCCTTTTTCGTTGTGCCATGTGGGCCTAGGAAGGGGTTGGCTCCGGCCAAATCTTCCATTAGTAAATGGATTCGTCAGGCCATTATTGGTGCTTATTCGGCCAAGGGGAAGGATCCTCCTTTCCGAGTTACTGCTCATTCTACTCGTGCGGTTGGTGCGTCCTGGGCTTTTCAGCACCAGGCTTCTGTTGAACAGGTGTGTAAGGCTGCAACTTGGTCTTCTGTTCATACTTTTTCTAAGTTCTATAAGGTTGATGTGCGGGCTTCAGCGGATGCTGTTTTTGGCCGCAAGGTTTTGCAGGCTGCAGTGGTTTGAATTTTTTCTGCGTTATTGCCTGTTCGGATACCCACCCTTTTCTGGACACTGCTGTTGGATGTCCCTAGTGTAATTATTAAGTCTGAAGTGGGGTGTGTGGCATACTTAGAATAATACCATTTTGTGAATACTCACCTGTAAAATGGGTATTATAAGTATGTCACACACCCCACTTCACCCGCCCTTTTCGGTATCCTGGCTCTCTATTTGGTGAAGTTTGGTTCTTTACGTTGAGGGTTACATTGTTTGGTTCTGGTACCTTGTCTTACTGCTGTTCTAACACTGGGAGGTTCTTGGGAGGTACCAGGTATGTATAGACCGGGAGGGGCCTGTTGAAGTTTTTTGGAGAAGTCCTCTGCAATGCTGCCACCTAGAGGTGCGTTAACCCTAGTGTAATTATTAAGTCTGAAGTGGGGTGTGTGACATACTTATAATACCCATTTTACAGGTGAGTATTCACAAAATGGTATTTTTCTCTGCAGTCTGGACTGCTAAGGAGAAGAAATAGCTCTCTCTACTTGCAGGTGAGCGGGGCTATTAGCCTGCGGCCCTGTAGGACTATTCCCACCCGTTCCATTTGAAATATGCCTCCCAGCCTTGGCTGTGCTGGTCGGGTGAAGGTAGGCAGCACCGCTGTTAGGTGCTTAGGAGCGCTGCTCCACCGCAATCCCCCACCAAAGGGTAGGCGGTTCAGGTTTATGGTGAGCCTCTATAGGATGTCCCTCCCACACTATTGCCCTTTGCCCCTGCCTATCGGTGGGCCCTATTTAAGTGGCCGCTGTCCTCCCTCATTCTTCTTGTAGCCTTCGGGGGAAAAGAAGGGGGGGTGTCGGTGTGTATGCTATGCATTTACGTGTTTTAGACTTATACTTTATTTCAGTCTGCCTAGTGTCTGCTGTGCTGTCTCGCTTTTTTATTACTGTATTTGAAATTGCCGCAGCCGCGCGCCTTTTTCTGTCACTATGTTCCGCGCTTGGCGGCGGCGTTACCTCAGGCGCCGGCGCGCCGTCATTGGCTGCTTGTCACTTGCTGGCTTTGCACTCTTCCGGGGGGGCGGGGCCCGTCTATGGCGCGTTCCGCGTCATTGCTAATACCGGCTCGCTCCTCGAGGTATACCGACGCCATCTTTGTCTACTTGGTTGGCTTATGCCCGACAGACCTCTACCTACCGCGGTCCGTAAGTGCCCTCGCGAGCGGCCTTATTATCTCCCTTTTATTACTGTCTGCTTACGGCCTCCTTTATTATGTCTTTCAGGCAGGGTGAACCCATTGGCTTCTCCCGGCCCTCTATTCGTTTATAACTTGTTAGGCCTAGTGTAATTTACTCCCACTCCGTAGCGGGTTATTGGGGCATCCAGGGTTGCTGTATAGCGCTAATCCCTATCGGCCTATAGTGCCACTATAATCACCATATGGAGGCATCTCAGGATAACGTGACCGGGGTTCCTTCGGGAGAAGCCCGGCTGTGTGTAGCATGTGGGCAGCCTCATGCTGAGGCTGACAAGGCGCGGGTCTGTGTACCCTGTGCTGAGCAGGTGCTCGCACTGTGGGAATTCTCAGGAGTTTTGAAATCTTTGTGGCTATACCCCTTCGGATGAAGGGGAGCTCTTTTCTGACACAGAGTCATCTGATGAGAGGCCAAGGGGTCATGACTATTCTGGCTCTGACCCCTGGGCCCCGGATGACACTGACAGATTGCTGACCCAGATTTTTGAGGTCCTGTCCATTTCTCCCCCTGTTGCGGCTCCCAGGCAAAGGGGGGAACATTTCCATACAGCTAAATCACGTTTAGAATTTCCCGAGCAAGCACATTTCAATAACCTTGTGCTCAAGGAATGTGGGAGCGCCCCAGTAAACTTCCCGGGGTACCTAAAAGTTGAGATAGGAAGTATCCCTTTCCTGCTGATGTGGTAAAGTGTTGGTCATCCCCTCGTGAGGTGGATGCCCCGGTCCTAGGGCTATCTAACACCTCTGTCATGCATTCCCCTGACTCTAATACTCTGCGGGATGCTGAGGACCGGCGCATTGACCAGCTGGCATCCCATGCCTTTGCATGTGCGGGGACGGTGCTGCGCCCGGTCTGTGCCTCTATTACCGCTGTGGCCACTAGAACCCTTATCAGAAATATACTTGATAGTGCTCCTGATGATTTGCCTTGTGAGGTGTTTAATGCACTCTCCAGTTGTGATGTTTTTGTAAATTTTGTCCTCTCTGCCTTGGATGACACCATTAGAATGTGTGACAGGACATCTGCCCATGTGGTGGCTATACGTCGCACGGTTTGGCTGCGCCAGTGGGCTGCTGACAACGCTGCCAAGAAGCCCTCATTGGTTTTCCCTTCAAAGGACTGCACCGGTTTGGGGACCGCCTGGACCTTTTTGCTAAGGGAGGCAGGTTACCCCAGCACAGGCGGCAATCTCGGCCCTTTCGGGGTCAGGGTTTCTTCTCCTCCCCTTACCATGGTGCTAGACAAGGGAGGGAGATTTCTGGGGTAGGGGCAGAGGACATGGGCATCCTGGCTCCTCCTGCGGTCCCAAAGCAAAATCCTCTCCCAAGCCCCCTCGGGCATGATGGGGCGCCCTCACCCATCCGGGTGGGGGGACGGCTGCAGCACTTTGCTCAAGTCTGGAGGCTTCATGTCTCAGACCGGTGGATTCAGGAGGTAGTGTCCTCCGGTTACAAGTTGGAGATTGCTGCCGATCCCCCTCCAAGATTCATCAGATCCCAGATTCCTCAGGACCCTGTGTTAGCTCAGGAGCTAGTGCAGGCAGTGCAAGGCCTCCTGGAGCTGGGGATCATCTGCAAGGTCCCTTTAAGAGAAATGGGCAAGTGTTTCTATTCCAACCTATTCACAGTTCCCAAAAAAGATGGTTCAGTCAGGCCCATCCTGGACTTGAAGATCCTCAACAAGTTTGTCAGGGGCAGGCGCTTTTGCATGGAAACTATGCGCTCTGCCATCAGTTCCCTGCGCCAAGGGGACTTCATGACTTCTGTGGACATCAAAGATGCTTACCTTCATATTCCTGTATTTCCAGGTCATCAAAGTTTCACTACCAGTTTGTGGCTTTGCCCTTTGGTCTCACCTCAGCTCCCAGGGTGTTCACCAAGGTGCTGGCTGGCAGAATTGGATACTCAGCTAAGGGGAAGAATCCTCCCTTCCCCCTTACTGCTCATTCCCCTCGTGCTATTGGTGCTTCTTGGGCCTTTAAGCACCAGGCTTCTGTTGAACAAGTTTGCAAGGCCTCTACTTGGTCTTCTGTTCATACTATTCTAAGCATACAGTACATCCTGCTCCATATATAATACTTACACGTGGGTAATCCTCCGCCAGAGTGCGCTGTTCACTGCAGACATGCAAAAACAGGCTCCTCCTGGCTCTTCATATACCCGGGGACCTCCCACAAATCCCCAGATTTCTCTGCAGTGCTGACTGCGAAGACATGAAGTATCAACTCTCTCGCAGGTGAGCAGGGCTTTCAGACCCTGCGGCCCTGCAGTACTATTACCACCCGTCCTCTTCGATAAGGATGTGCCTCCCAGCCTGGGCTGCGCTGGCCGGGTGAAAGTAGGCAGCCCCTCGTGTGCTCACGGAGCTACGCTCCACCGCAATCCCCCACCATAGGGTAGGCGGTTCAGGCCGATGGTGAGCCTCCATTAGATGCCCCTCCCGCATTGTTGCCCGTGCCCCTCATAGCGATGAACCCTGGGTGCAGGTTCGCTTCTCCCTCGCTTCCTCCCGTAGCTCGGGGGGAAAAGAAAGGGGGGTATGTGTGTGGCGGTCCCAGCGTAATGTTAGACACATTTATGGCCGTTGTCCTTTCTTTAAACTTGGGTGTCAGTGCCACGCTACTTGCCCCACATAACCCTTGTCTGGTCGCGCGCGTGTGTGTCCTTTTCATTTACAGATGTGGGCAGCCCGGGCGGCAGCATCATTCTCTAGTTTTGAGAGCATTCTCCTTAATTACACTCTGCATGTGTGTCCTATCCACTGCTGTCATTGACGTTGCGCTGGTTAGAGCTTCGTGCTCTTTGGGGGAGACGGGGACTTGGCATGACGCGCCCCGCGTCACGGCCGATCAGGCCCGCCCCTCGAGGTTCGCTTGGCGCCATTTTGGCGGTCTTCGTGCGCGTAGTTGCGATCCGCCTCCTCTCTTGGTCATGTAAGTGCCCTCCTGGGCGTTTTTTTCGTTCCTATGATTTTTCATTTAGCTGCGCATGGCACTGACACCCCCCTTTTATCCTCTTATGTCTTTCAGACGCCAAGATTTCGGAGGCTTCTCCCGGCCTGACATATATAATATCAGGTTCACATAAAAAATCCTCCCACATTCCTAGCGGGTCTTGGGGCATCCAGGGTTGCCTATTGCATAAATCCCTGCGGGCATACTGCTCAGATAAATCACCATATGGAGGCATCTCAGAATTATGTACCCGGGGTCCCTCGGGGACAAGACCGGTTGTGTACAGTGTGTGGTCAGCCCCATGCTGATGCTGACAGAGCACGGGTCTGCGGACCGTGTACTGAACAGGCACTAACCCTGCAATCAGGTTTGCCAGTGGCTGCACCTCTCTTCAATACGCCTGTCTCTCCGGACTTAAATCTCACTCCTGATGAGTCGCAGAGTGGGGATGACCAGCACGTGCCGCGCAGGCTGCCTACGGCTGAGCAGGTGCTATCTAGTTTGGCAGAGTGCTTGGGCCCTGGAAAGAAGCAGTCCCTGACGCCTCCTGGTTCTCCGGTTCCTAATGATACTGATGAATCTGCTGCTATGCAGGACCTTGATCCTTCTGATGAAGGTGAGCTATTCTCCGATTCGGGCTCCTCGGATTAGATGCCCTGGAGCCGTGATGATTCTGGACCCGGTTCTTGGGGCCTGTGTGACACAGATGAACTACTTATTAAGATCTTTGAGGTTTTGTCGATCTCCCCTCCTGGAGAGGCTCCCAAGCCTAAGAAGGAGAGTTTCCACACAACGCCGCCGCGCTTGGAATTCCTGGAACAGGAGCATTTCCAGAATCTTATATCCAAAGAATGGGAATCGCCTTGTAAACTTAAAGGGGTCCCGGGGGTCTGGGATTGGAAGTACCCTTTCCCCCCTGATGTGGTTAACTTTTGGTCAGCACCTCCCGCGGTGGATGCACCAATTATAGGGGTTACTAACCCCCCCCTTCATGACTGCTCCTCATTATCGTACCCTTCGGGATACTGAGGACCGGCGCATTGACAGACTGGCTTCCCACGTCTTTTCGTGTGCAGGGACGGCTCTGCGCCCGGTCTTTGCCGCGGCCATCACTGCGGTGGCCGCCAGGACCCTCATTAGAAAACTACTTGATCACCGACCTGAGGACCTCCCCTGGGAGGTCTTTAATGCACTCTCAGATTGTGATGCGTTTGTGAGGTTTATCCTCTCAGCGCTAGATGACACCATTAAGATGTGTGCTAGAACCTCTGCCCTTGTGGTAGCTATTCGCCGCCTGGTCTGGCTGCGACAGTGGGGTGCTGGGACGATGCTACGAAAAAGGCTCTCACTGGCCTTCCCTTCAGAGGACGGCGTCTATTTGGGGCCCGTTTGCACCTTTTTGGAAAAAAGGGTAAGGCACCCCTACGCAGAAGGCCGTCTCGGCCTCCTCGGGGCAGGGACACCCCTCCCCCTCCCTACGTTAGTGTCAAGCACGAACCTGAGGTGTGCTTCCAACTTTTCGGGGTGGATTACCACTCCAGGGCGGGCAGGCAACGCCCTGGGCCCTCTGGCAGGGCTAAGTCCAAATCTGCCAAGACCTCCCCAACATGAAGGGACGCCCTCGCCCTTCTGGGCGAGGGGACTGCCGCAGCCCCTGGCTCCTATTTGGGAGCGTATTGTCTCCTTCTGGCGGATCCAGGAGGTAGTCCCCCTGGACACAGGATAGAGTTTTCCCATCAGGAGTTGGTGCAGGCCGTACTCGGCCTGCAGCGTCTGGGCTCACTTGCAGGTTGCCCTTAGCAGGCTGGGGCTATGGCCTCTAAGTTGTCCTTCCTCTTTCCTTCAAAATGACGAGGCAGTTTGGGCCCTGCTTGCCTATTGTAGGTTTGGCAATTCTACACTCACATGTAGTCCCTGCAGGATATCTCTATCTTGGGACACAGGCGCCCTGTGCAAGGGTGGGCTTCTGGCCTCCTGTGGAGATCTAGATCCATTTAGTTTCCCCTGAGTCTTCTGGACCCCAATTCCATTACTAGTCAGGGTTGAAGGACCAACCCTGCGGATTGGGCCTTGTTTTTGGCCTCTCTTCTGCTCCCAGGCTACTCACCAAGGCGCGCATGGGGGTGATGTCTCTGACATGTCTGTGGGGCGTCCGTGCTAGGACCTGCCAGATCGTCCTTCTTTACTTCCTCGATCTCTACGCCAGGCCGAGTGGGTTAGTTGGCCGGCGGTGTCCTCTGGGAGTTATTTGGATGGGTGCTCAGTCACCTCATTCCCTCATTGTCCCTTATTCGCTGCCTCCATTCCTTGGATTTGGTTCAGGCTTGAATCTTCTTCCTTGGCAATAAGTGGACTCCTGGTTACTCCTGAAGGTTTCTGATCCTGATCTGGGTGGGGGTCTACGCCCCCAGCACCTCAGTGGTATTCGCTCCAATGGATGTCTTTCAGTGGCAGGTTGTGCTATCCTGGTGTCCCTCTGAGAGCCAGCTAGGGTGGCTCTGTTGGGTCTCGCTAATATCACAGGGGGCTCTGCCCTTGTTTTTACTGCCCCAGAATATTCTGACTCTGGTCATGGGGACTTATAAAATAGAAAGTCTAGACATAAATTTACTATGTCTTCTCTTCATTTACCCTGCTATGTGGGGTTCTGCGCTCGGTTGCGCTGATAGAGAGGCCCGTGAGATTGATGGCCCCTGGGTGGCCTAGTGGACTGTGGTTCGCAGATGCTTCTGCTGAGGTCAGCGGACCTGTACGGTCTCTCAGGAGTGTGGTTCTGCCCTTGTCAGGCTCCTTCTTATGCTGCCCAATCTGCAGGCTCTAGTCTGAGGGCATTCACCCTTTTGGAGACGGGTTTTTCTTCTGGGTGACTTGGTCTATGGGGGGCTAGGAGCAAGCTTCTTTTTCTTCTTCTTCCTCCGTCTATTATGGGGTATGGTGTACCCATATTGATTGGCGTGAGTCTTGGTCTCTCCCCTGTTGGACGTTATCTGTTCCCAGGGTTCTAGAGTTATTACAGCATGGGTTGGGGTTGGCTCCCCACCTAGGTATTCTGAAGGTTCAGGTTCTGTCCTGTCTGCCTTCCAGTAAGAAGTCTTGTTCAGTCTTCCTTGTTAAGTGTTCTCTTGGGGATTGCTCGGGTGCATCTCCCAAGTAGTTATATGGTCCCTGTTGGGATCAATTTCATTCTGTTTGCCTTGCGGTTGTTCCCTTGGGACTTATTCCGGATGCTGTCTGAGCTGTTTCGTAGTTCAAGTTGCCCCTCCGGGTATATATATATATATTATATATATATATATATATATATATATATATATATATATTATATATATCATGATGTGGTGGTATTCCGCCTTACGCCGGACCTTTTGCCCAAGTTGGTGTCTTATGATCATTATTTAAGCCCTTTTAGTCTGCCTATGGGCCTTATTCTTAGTAATGCTGAAGCAAAGGGGTCTACATTCCCTCAACAGGTGTTGAAGTTTTCCTGGTTGTTTCTTGTCCCTTAGGGGACTGATGCCCCTTGGGGTCTGCGGGCGCCTCCATATGTATGCGCCTGATCTCGTTTGCTTCCAGGGCCTATGCGCCTTTTGGACTGATCTTACTTGGCTGGTTTGCCTTCCTGGTCCTGAGTAAAGGTTTCGGATTCTTGCTGATCCTTGTTAGTGTAGGGGTCAGTATCCCCGCCTGTCTTGTGGGAGACCAGTTTTTCAATTCCCCGTTGGGGAGAGTTCTATGTTTTACCGAGGCTCCTGTTGCATTTGGGCTGGTCAGGCCGTTACTCTGGCCTATTCCTTTAAGGGGAAGAATCTTCCTCTCTTTTTATACTGTTTTCTCCTTGTGCTTGGGTACCTTTGGCCCTTCAGCACCAGGTTTTCTGTTAAACAGGTTTGCTAGACTGCTGCTTGTTTTCTGTTCATACCTTTTCAAAGGTTTTGTTATGAGATTGACGTTAGAGCCTTTGCTCATGTCGTACTTGGTAGCAAGGTTTGCAGGTGACAGCGCCTTTACTGTCTGCTGTGCCTTTTTTGATGGGGATCCCACCCTACTTTATGGACTTTGCTATTGGATGTCCCACGTGTAAGTATTATATATGGAGCAGGACGTACTGTATGCTTAGAATAATACAATTCTGTGAAATACTCACCTGTAGAATTGGTATTATACGCATATAGTACGTCCTGCTCCACCCCACCCTGGTTTTACATTTTTCTGGCTCCCCTGTATGGTGATTGTTATCATTATTATTGTTACCAGTTTGGTGGTTGGTTTCTCCCGGCTTCTTTTCTCACTGCTTTTCAATGCTGGGGATTTGTGGGAGGTCCCCGGGTATATGAAGGGCCGGGAGGAGCCTGTTTTTGCATGTCTGCAGTGAACAGCGCCCTCTGGCGGAGGATTACCCACGTGTAAGTATTATATATGGAGCAGGACGTACTGTATGCGTATAATACCAATTCTACAGGTGAGTATTTCACAGAATTGTATTTTTTCTAAGTTTTACAAAGTTGATGTTAGGGCCTCAGCTGATGCTGCTTTTGGCCGAAATGTTCTACAGGCAGCAATGGTTTAACTGTTAGCTTTGGGGATCCCACCCTACTTTATGGACACTGCTATTGGATGTCCCGATAGTAAGTGCTATATTTGGAGCAGGACGTACTGTATACTAAGAATAATACAATTCTGTGATTACTCACCTGTAGAATTGGTATTATGAGTATACAGTACGAGCCTATTTTCGATGTCTCTGCAGTCCAGCGCCATCTGGCGGAGTAATACCTGATAGTAAGTACTATATTTGGAGCAGGACATACTGTATACTCATAATACCAATTCTACAGGTGAGTAATCACAGAATTTTATTTTTTTTATTACAAAAAAAAAAACTACAAATTGCAAAAAAAAATGTGTTAATTTTTTTTGCACATATTTCACAGAAAAGTATTGAATACACTAAAAAAAGGCCATAAAATACATTTCATGTTGAAGCCCAGACTCTGCTGAAAAAAACAATATATAATTTTCCTGGGAAATCCTTTAAAAAATCACAGTTGACCATGTGTAGCGTAAAATAGTGAAACATGGTCTGGCAACAGAGGGTGACAAAAGCTGCAGGTAGCCTGGCACTTAAAGGGTTAAACCTATAAGCTCAGGAATGTGGAGCATCGTCATTCCGACACACAATGGATGATTTTGGACCCTAGGGCTAAAGATAAAAATAAAACCTTTTGTTCAGAAAATCTGACAGGTTTTAAAATTTAAACCTACAGCTAGTATTTTTCCATGCTTATCAGTTTTAACAAGGTAAACTTGGCAGTAACTTGTATTTTTGCTTCTTTTGTGTCTTGTCTGTGCACAGCTCGTATTGACAGAGAAAACCAAGGTATATTATCTGTGAGGTTTGATCTCCCTGAGGAAGTTGCCAAATCTTAGCAACGGAACACTTGGGAGCTGGGACATTGTGGCCAGCACTGCAGAACCTTACATTCTTAGGGCAGTATATATCATGGTTTGATTTCTCTTTCTTATTGTTGGTTTGCACTTTTAAAAATGGGTTGCTTCTAATTTATATTCGTAGGTGATATTGAAGCATCTAATTGGAATCTTTTGTATTCCACTATTTATTGGGTATATTTCAAATACTAATTATATGACTATTTTTTGTGCACTTTATAACTGAGTTATTTGGGATGCCTGGGTGCTATTTATTGCTAGCTCGGCTGGCGTGGTTTTAACAGTTTGGCATGGGATTTTTTTGTCTTTTCAATAAATTAATTTTAGATATTGTTGCTAATATTGTGCTTTCTGTACACGTGGGTGGGTTTTGTTTTAATTGTTCTTGGGTAATTCGGTACATTTTCAACCAAAAAAAGCTATACTCTCCTTTTCTTCCATGCAGATCCTCGCTCCTAGTCCAGGGCAGCAGCTCTCACCTAAACGGCTGGATGCAGGTCCCTCGCCACCAGACACCTCGCACGGTGCCGATCTTGTCGGAGGGAGTCAGGAAGAGACTCATGACGAGAGAGCGGCTCTGCATATGGTGCCTGGCGGCGAGGGACCTGTATCTAGTTTTTCAGGTAAGCGCTGAAGCCACGGGCTAGGAGCGGCTGTCTGCGTGGAAGAAAAGGTGAGTATAGTTTTTTCTTTTTGGCTGAATTTTTTTCCCATGCTTTTCAGTTTTATTACAAAATAACAGGGAAAACTTGGCAGCAGCTTGGATTTTTTGCTTCATTTGTGTCTTGTCTGAGCACAGTGCGTATTGACAGGAAAAAAAACAAGGTATAATATTTGTGAGGTTTGGAGAAAAATTATAGCTGCCATCATTTGAAGACTCCCTGGCTTCAAATGTTCTCGCTTTCTTTTTAATGCTGAACGTCGTAAACCCACAATAGGGCAAAGCCTGCATAGTAATTTCTACATGAAATAAGTTGAAAGCTGGTCCCTAAAGTCGCTGTTTATTTGTATTCCACAAAAAGTCTATTAGCATTCATGACTTTTTCCTGTGACTGGGGGCTTGTGACCTCATTAGACAAACGATTGATATGTTTTTTTTTTATTTTGTCTGTTTTGTAGTTTTCATAGAGAGATCAGTGGGGAATTTTTGGGGCTGAGAAATGAGGAGTTTTCTTTCCATCTACCTCCTAATAAACTGCAGAATAGCAGAAATATCCAGCATTTTTCTGGTGTGTGAAGTCTATACACCTGAGGGCTGGCTGTGAACAATAGCAGATTGTCCCAGCAGGGGTACATTTCTACCTAGGAAACCTGGGAAATTGATCAATTGTGCTGCAGCAGCAGAGTGTTTTTGGCATCCTGCAGTCTGTTTATATTCAATTCATTCGAATTTTGTTTTGTCTATTAACGCTTTTTTTAATGTTCATAAATGGCTGCATAAAACTGATTTGGTCACAGAACTCTGCAGAGGTCTATGCGCTTTAAGCTGAGCATGCTGTTTTATGTATAAATAGTACCTTTTATTTAGGACCTCTGTATGTGAATGTCTTAATTCTTGCTCCTACCCCAGCATGTGTCTCGCTGTATTATGAGGAACAGAGACTGAAAATGGTGAAGCGGCAAGAGCAATTTCAAGCATTGTGGAAGGCTTCTAGGTGAATGTTTAACGAGGCATGCTGCATTTTAAAACTGCTTTTGTACAGTTTATCTTATTGTTTCTAAAGTTATTGGGCCTATGGCTAAGGCTAATGTTTATTAATAATTCTCTAAACACTTGCCATGTGAACCCTGTAGACCCAGGCTATGGAGAGCGTAATAGTTGCTTTCAAAAAATGTAAGCAATATAATCCAACTTGTCAGCTGTTCCCTACAAAAATCTTTTTTTTTTTAATGGTGCCACTGAGACCATGTCAAATCACAACAGGTATACATCCACGTCGCAGTTTGTCCATTGCGAGAATCTTTATATCAGAACCCACTTTAAATGTCTAGATTCCACTGAAGGAGAGTGAGGAGCTGGGTCAGGGTTATTTTCACAGATTTTAGCCATTTTCAGCTCATGACGGCAGGCAGCCTCACGTTCCAGGGCCCAAAAGATTAATGGGACACTTTAGTGTATCACCCCCCCTTTCCGGGGCCTAGTCAGGACGAGACACTGAATCTCTAAATGGCTCTTACTGTGACTCCCTACTCCAGTGCACAGCCACATAAACTAAATAAATAAAAAGAAAAATATCTGCCCTGGTCATTCTAAGTGTGCCATACACTCCACTTCGTTCTTCATGACATCTGGGTAATCTCCAGTAGAGGGCGAACTTCTGCAGAGGTGAATATGCAAAAAAGAAAGCCCCTCCCGTTCCATATATACCTGGGACTTCCCACCAATTCCCCAGTTTCTTCTCTGCAGAGAAGGCGACAAGACAGAAGATGAGGACTTCTTTGCTTACAGGTAAGCCGGGCTCGCGCCCGGCCTTCTATTATCCCTATTACTGCCAGGACCCTTCTAAATTACCCTGTATTGAGCCTCCCAGCTTAGGCTGCGGGTCCTGGTGAAGGTAGGAGCACCCTATGGGTGCAGCAGGAGCACTGCTCCACCGTGAGACCTCACTATGGGGTAGGCGGTTTCCAGGTTTCTTGGTGATCCTGGTGTGGGATGCCCCGTCCCGTTAGGCTTATGGCCGGCTCCTGGCTGGATTTCCCCCCTTTTGGGTCCCTTATTCCCCTCCCGGGGAGGGGGAAGGGGGGGCTGGCCGATATTTCGTTCTGCCCGATATTTCGTTCTGCCCGATATTTCGTTCTGCCCGACATTTCGTTCTGCCCGACATTTCGTTCTGCCCGACATTTCGTTTTACCCAGCCCTTGTCACTGTGTGAGTGTTTCACGTGTGTTTGTGTGTGAGTGCTTGATGTTTACTGGCCAACACGGTCTGACTACAGCCTGGGGGAGATTCTCCCCCTCAGGCTGCGTTCGGGAAGGGTTTGGCGCGATTACAGTGCTCGTTGTCTAGGGTCCGCGTTGCTGGGAGGGGGCGTGGCCTCGGAAAACGCGCGTTCTGCCCTGGCCCACCCTCCCCCTGCTCTCCCTTCCCAGGCACGAGGCTGCGTGGGGGCCATCTTCCCTGGCAGACCGCTTTGCACTCGGGGTGGTAAGGGCCTGATGGCCATCTCTTTAGCTTGTGTGTGTGGGGGCCCCCACTGGTCTCTAGTGTGTGTGTGTGCGCTTATGCCTTATTTGCACTGTTTGGCTGTGTTGTGGTATATATAATATATATATTTCCATTGTGTGGCTGTAAGATCAAATGCTATTGCATTTTTTACACTGCTCTGCTCTTATGTGGCTTATTTTGTGTGTTACAGGTTGCCCTGTATATGTGCATATTAAGGGGTCCCTCCTGGTCCTGGGGTCCCTAGTTATAAAAATTGTCCACCCAAAAATCCTCCCACCAGGACTTTTAAGGGGCATCCCGGGTTGCTAATGCGTAATTCCCTGCGGTCTTGCGACTGACCACAAAAATTCACCATATGGAGGCTCTGCAGGATACCGGGCCCGGGATCCCTTCGGGACAATCCGGACCATGTGTGGGGTGCGGGGTATCCCTTACGGGGGAGAATGTGCTGATCTGTATACCATGCGCACAAAAGGCCATAA
Source organism: Gastrophryne carolinensis (assembly GCA_027917425.1). Lineage (NCBI taxonomy): Eukaryota > Metazoa > Chordata > Amphibia > Anura > Microhylidae > Gastrophryne > Gastrophryne carolinensis. Next base: position 223,548,907 of record CM051237.1, read on the forward strand.
CGTGGCAGTCTGGTACCCAGCCTTCTGGGTCGGCTCCTCCCGCTTCATCGCCTTCCCCTCCACACCTGATCCGTACCCCAAGTGACATTGGTACCAGTGGGGAGTCTCTTTCTCATGCTTGGGCCCGGTTGGCCAGCATAGAGAAAATTGCTAGCACGGTGGGCAAGAAGGCCCAGGCTAAAAAGAGACAGTTGTCGTCGGCCCAGCCTTTGTGGGATATTGACGACTAGTCCGCTGATTTGTCCGATTATTCCCCGTTAGAGGAGGGGGAATTGTATCAGGATTCAGAGGCTGACTATGGTCAGCCTGGGAATTCCAATGTCGGGCAGGCGCTGGGGGATGCCGTTGATACGGCCGCTGTTTTGTCACATTTATTGGAGGTGTTTGGATATTGATCCACCTGAGGCGCCCCCTCTTAAGAAGGGGGAATTTTTTGGGGCCCACAAGCCCCGTCTGGAATTCCCTACCCAGGGTCATTTTGATGCGCTGATACTTAGAGAATGGGAGAGGCCCAGCCGGCTTCCTGGTGTGCCTCAGGGATGGGATAAGAAGTATCCTTTTCCGGTGGAGCCGGTCAAGCGCTGGTCTTCTCCTTCCCAGGTCGACGCGCCTGTTTTAGGTTTGACCAACTCTTCTGTGCTGAACACCCCTGACGCCACCTCTCTTAAGGATGGCGAGGATAAGCGCCTTGATCAGATGGCTTGCCACGCATTTGTCAACGTGGGCTCGGCCCTGCGGCCTGTTAGTGCATCTGCCCTGGTGTCGCTTGCTACCGGGTCTCTTATCAGGGGCTGGCTGAATAACGCTCAGCTTGATCCAGATGGCGCTGAGTTCACTATACTTAAGAAGTGCGAATTGTTCATGGATTTTGTCATGGCTGCGATGGAAGGCTCCATTGTCGTGTGTAGTAGGACGTCAGCCTTACTGGTGGCCATGCGCAGACTGGTCTGGCTCCGTCAGTGGACAGCGGACGTTGGAGCCAAGAAGTCGCTCACAGCTCTCCCCTTCTTGGGTGTGCGGCTGTTTGGAGATAAATTGGACGCTGTTGCTAAAGGAGGTAAGTTACCTCAGCGGAGGAAACTGCGCCGTCCCTTTCGGGGGGCGGGCTCGTTCACTCCTTCCTTTCGAGGGGCCAGAGCGTCTAGGGGTTTGGCCTTCTCAGGTGTCAGGGGCTCATCCTGGAACAGAGGCAGAGGTCGGGCACGTCCCGCGGCTGCCTGGGGTTCCAAGCCCAAGCCTGCCGTTAAACCTGCTCAGCAATGAAGGGGCGCCCTCACCCGCAAGGGTGGGGGGATGGCTCCGGCTCTTCTTTCAGGTCTGGACCCGGGAGGTCACAGACAATTGGATCTTGGAAGTGGTCTCCTCCGAGTACAAACTGGAGTTAGAGTACTGGCCGCCCCCAAGATTCTTAAGGTCTCGAGTGCCCTCGGACCCTCAGGCTGCACAGGGGCTCCTGTTAGCAGTAAAAAACCTTCTGGACATGGGGGTTATATGCCCGGTGCCTCTGTTGGAAAGAGGCAGGAGTTACTACTCCAACATTTTCACGGTTCCCAAAAAGGAGGGTTCGGTGAGACCCATTCTAGATCTCAACAGGTTTATCAGAGCCAAGAAGTTCCGCATGGAGACTCTGCGCTCGGCTATCAATTCCCTTCGCCAAGGGGATTTTATGACATCCATAGACATCAAGGATGTGTATCTGCATGTTCCGATTTTTCAGGCACATCAGAGATTCCTCCGGTTTGCGGTGGAGGATCAACATTATCAATTTGTAGCTCTTCCCTTCGGTCTGACCTCGGCACCGAGGGTCTTCACCAAGGTTTTGGCGGGCGTAATGGCTCTGCTCAGATCTCAGGGCATTCGCGTTGTGCCTTATCTGGACGATCTGTTGATTTCAGCTTCTTCGCTTCATCAGGCGGAACTGGACACCCACCAGGTAGTGTCGACCCTGGAGAGGTTCGGGTGGGTGATCAACCGCACCAAGTCTTCTCTCTCCCCGTCTCGAGTGATTTCATTTCTGGGCATGAATCTGGATACCAGTCGGGCCAGAGTGTTTCTGCCCCAGACCAAAGTGCAGGGGATTCAGGGCCTGATCCGTCTTCTTCTGGCCAGTCCTTGTCCCTCTATCCGACAGGGGATGAAACTGGTGGGTCTGATGGTATCCTCCTTCGAGGCGGTGCCGTTTGCACAATTTCACATGAGATCTCTTCAACTTCTACTATTGACGTATTGGGACAGGGACCCAACGTAATTGGATCAACCTTTCAAGATGTCTCCCAGGGTTCGGCAGTCCTTTCGGTGGTGGCTGGACTCGAGCAATCTGGTGAAGGGCAGATCCTTTCTGGTCCCTTGTTGGGAGACGGTTACCACGGATGCCAGCCTGTCGGGCTGGGAAGGTTATTGGAAGAGTGATCAGTTCAGCGGTGTGTGGGGTCCTCAGGAGGCTCACACCCCCATCAATGTATTGGAGCTCAGAGCCATTCGACTGGTTCTGGCTCGGCTGACCCCACATTTACGGGGTCTTCTGGTTCAGGTGCGTTCAGACAACCGAACGGCAGTGGCTTACATAAATCACCAAGGAGGACTCGCAGCAGGAGTGCCCTCAGGGAAGTCTCTCTGATCCTGCACTGGGCAGAGAGCAATGTTCCTTGCCTTTCGGCAGTCTACATTCTGGGAGTGGAGAATACGGAGGCGGATTCCCTGAGCAGGGGATCCTCTCGCCACGGAGAGTGGTCTCTCAACCCCAAGTTTTTTCTGGATCCGCAAGTGGGGGACTCCGGAGGTGGATCTCTTTGCCTCGAGGCACAATCACAAACTTCCGGCCTTTGTGTCTCTTTCTCAGGATCCCCTGGCTTTGGCAGTGGATGCCTTGTCACTGGCTTGGAAGGACCTGGGTTTTTTGTACCTATATTCTAAGTATGTCACACACCCCGCTTCAAGATATCCATAACATGTGGGTAATACCGACCTGAAGAGGGCGTTCTGCAGAGATGATAGTAAAAAGAAAGCCCCTCCCGGATCCATAAATACCTGGGACCTCCCACTCATTACCCAGTTTTCCATCTCTGCAGACGGTGAGCAAGTCAGAAGATGATGTCTCCTCCTTGCACAGGGGGATTTCAGGTAGCCGGGATAACTCCCGGCCCGTTATTTATTTATTTCTGCTCGGACCCCTTTTTCTCTTGATTGACCCCTTAGGTACATGCCTCCACAGTCTTGGCTGCTGGTCCGGGCGAGGGTATATTGGCACCTCTGGTGCTTAGGAGCAGAGCTCCACCGTGAGACCCTACATAAGAGGGTAGGCGGTTACACCGGGTAGGTGATCCCGGTTTGGGATGCCCCGTCCCCTGGTATTTATCCCTGGGTGGCCCCTCCACAGTTCCCTTCTACCACAGTGGGGGTTGGGGGTCACTCCTTTAGGGCTAGGCGTTATTAACTTTATTTTATGTGAGTTGATGTGGTGCGTTTGGAAGTAATCCCTCAATGAAATTGTGTATGTGTTTCTACTTGTGGTTATTCTCGCGGCGCCGCGGCCGCCATTGCCGCCGGGGCGCCGGTTTCTCTCAGTTATTGTGAGGGGAGTTTTTTTCCCCTCACACACTTTAGGGGGGCGGGGCCGGCCTTTCGGCGCGCTGCCGCGGGCAGCCCCCCTTAGGCTATGCGCTTCCCGCAGTGAGCGGGGAGCGGGTGCTCCGCAGGACTCTGCGGCCGCTCCCGCTGTTGGTTTCACTATTGACCGCGTCGCCGCGGCCCGCCCCCTCTACTACTGGCGCCGCTGCGGAGCTTGTTGCTCCTTGCTGGATGACAGGAAGGGGGCGGAACGCGGTCTTTCGCGCGGTCCGCGCTGACCACGCCCCATTCTCGGCCTGCCTTCTCCCCTCATGGACGGTGTGAGGTCTCCACTACTCCCGCTCCCGACGGATCTGTGAGTGGCCCTGTGGGCCCCTATTCATTCATTATTTTATTCTGTAGTCCTTATTTGGCATTTATTGGGGTTATTTGTGTCTTTCAGGTGGATCTTCAGTGGTATTTAGGGGGTTTCTCCCGGTCCTAGGTCCCTGGGTTCAATCTTACTGATCATAAATCCTCCCACTCGGGACATTAAAGGGGCATCCCGGGTTGCTTATTGGAGTAATTCCCTTGGTCATAGCGACTACTTAAAGTTCACCTTATGGAGGCATCCCCGGATACTGGGCTCGGGACCGCTTCGGGGCAACCCCGGAAGTGTATGTTGTGTGGGGTATCCATTACTGGGGACGATGTACTTCTGTGTATACCTTGTGCACAGCAAACTATTACGCGGCAGTCCGAACCCCAGGCTTCTGGGTCAGCACCGCCGGTCGCTTCATCTACCCCTCCCACCTTGATACGCACCTCGTGTGACGTTGTCATGGGCAGGGAGCTGCAATCTGAGATGTGCGCCAGATTGGCCAACCTTGAGAAAATTCTCTCCAGTTCGGTCGCCCGTAAGGCTCCGGGTAAGAGAAAGCATTTGTCGCCGGCTCCGCCGGTGGATGACCTTGATGATGTTAATAATCTGGATTGGTCTGATTATTCCCCGCTAGAGGAAGGGGAGGTTTATGAGGATTCTGATATTTCAGACGATGAGCAGTTTATTGGCGCTGATGCCGAGCTTGGGGACTTGGGGAGATCCTCGGATACTCCTAACGCTCTGGCTCAGATGTTTGAGGTTCTGAATATTTCCCCTCCCGAGGAGGCGCCACAGCAGAAGGGTGAGTTGTTTGAGGAATCCAGGCCGCGCTTGGAGTTTCCTACTCAAAGACACTTTGACAAAATGATTGCTAAGGAATGGGACTCGGCTCCCTGGCATTCCTCAGGGGTGGGATAAGAAATATCCCTACCCTTCGGATGCGGTTAAGCGCTGGGCATCCCCCCCCCGAGGTGGATGCACCGGTTTTGGGGTTGTCCAACACCTCTGTTTTAAATACTCCTGATTGTTCCACCCTCAAGGATGGAGAGGATAAACGCATTGACCAGATGGCTTGTCATGGTTTTGCTAGCGTTGGGTCAGCCATGCGGCCCGTTTGCGCTTCGGCGCTAATGGTGTTGGCCGCCAGGTCCGTGGTCAGGGATCTGTTGACTTCTTCCGGGCTTCGTCCTGGTAGTGACGAGTTCCTTGGCCTTAAACGGTGTGAGTTGTTTTTATCTTTTGTGTTAGCTGCCTTGGATGACACCTTGATGATGTGTGGTAGGACGTCGGCTCTGCTGGTGACTATTCGGCGATCGGTGTGGTTGCGCCAGTGGGCGGCCGATTTTATGTCCAAAAAGTCACTGACGGCTCTACCTTTTGTTGGATTATGGCTCTTTGGAGAGAAATTGGACTTTGTCACCAAGGGTGGTAGGTTACCTCAACGCAAGAAACAACGCCGTCCCTTTCGGGGGGCGCCTTCCTTTACCCCCTCCTTTCGTGGGGCCAGATCTGGCAGGGGATTTGCCTTCCCCTCTTCCAGAGGAGATTCCGGGAACAGGGGCAGAGGACGTGCCCGTCCAGGATACAGTTGGGGCTCTAAGCCCAAACAGGCTGCTAAGCCAGCTCAGCAATGAGGGGGCGCCCTCACCCATGCAGGTGGGGGGACCGCTGCGACACTTCTCCCAGATCTGGGATCAGGAGGTCTCGGACAGATGGATCCGGGAAGTGGTGTCTTCCGGTTACATGCTGGAGTTCGAGCTCCTCCCCCCAGATTTTTCAGGTCTCGGATGCCTTCGGAGCCTCTGGCGGCGCAGGGGCTCCTGGTGGCAGTAGATAATCTTCTGGACATGGCTGTCATTTGCCCAGTGCCCCCCTCAGACCAGGGCAGGGGTTTTTATTCCAATCTGTTCACGGTACCCAAGAAGGACGGATCGGTCCGACCCATCTTGGATCTGAAGTTTCTCAACAGGTTCATCCGGCCGCGGAAATCGCATGGAAACGCTGCGTTCGGCTATCCACTCTCTTCGTCAGGGAGACTTTCTGACGTCCATAGACATCAAGGACGCTTATCTACACGTTCCGATTTTTCCAGCACACCAGAGGGTTCTCAGGTTCGTGGTGGAGGATCGGCATTTTCAGTTTGTGGCACTCCCTTTCGGTCTCACCTCGGCTCCTCGGGTGTTCACCAAGGTGCTGGCGGGGGTGATGGCTCTGCTCAGGGTTCAGGGTATCCGCATTGTGCCCTATTTGGACGATCTTCTGATTATGGCCTCTTCCTTCAACCAAGCGGAGTTGGACACCCGAGTGGTGGTGTCCACTCTGGAGAGGTTCGGTTGGGTGATCAACCACCCCAAGTCTTCTCTTTCTCCGTCCAGAGTAGTGACCTTTCTGGGAATGTCTCTGGACACTTCGCAGGCCAGGGTGTTTCTGCCCCAGGCCAAGATTCTTTTGATTCAGGAGTTGGTTCGGCTTCTCTTGTCTGCCCCTCGTCCGGCCATCCGGCTAGGGATGAGGCTGGTGGGGTTAATGGTGGCCTCATTCGAGGCAGTTCCCTTTGCGCAGTTTCACACAAGGACACTCCAGCTTCATCTGTTGAAGGTTTGGGACAAGTCTCCGCTATCGTTGGATCAGTCCTTCCTGATGACTCCCCGAGTTCGTCGATCCCTGCAATGGTGGCTGGGGTCTGTCAATCTGTTGAAGGGCAGATCTTTTCTGGCACCGTGTTGGGAAACAGTCACCACGGATGCCAGTCTGTCAGGTTGGGGGGGTGTTTGGAAGGACCTCCAGTTTCAGGGTCTGTGGGGCCCGCAGGAGGCTCACGAGCCCATCAATGTTCTGGAGTTGAGAGCCATCAGGTTGGTTCTGTTTCGCTTGACTCATCAGTTGCAGGGCCTGCCAGTTCAGGTCCGGTCAGACAACCGGACGGCGGTTGCTTACATCAATCACCAGGGAGGGACTCGCAGCAGGAGTGCCCTCAGGGAAGTGTCTTTAATTCTGGACTGGGCGGAGAGCCACGTTCCGTGTATCTCAGCAGTCTACATTCCGGGAGTGGAGAACACGGAGGCGGACTCTCTGAGCAGGGCCTCCTCTCGCCAGGGGGAGTGGTCTCTCAGTCCACAGGTGTTTCGCTCGATTTGCCTCAGGTGGGGGTTCCCGGCGGTGGACCTCTTTGCCTCTCGTCACAATCACAAGCTTCCGGTATTTGTATCTCTCTCGCAGGATCCACTGGCCCTGGCGGTGGATGCCATGTCCCTGAACTGGAGGGATCTGGGGTTTCTTTACCTGTTCCCTCCGTTTCCAATGGTAGCCAGAGTGGTGCGCAAGCTGGCCATGGAGGGCGCGTCGGCGATTCTGGTGGCACCAAGGTGGCCAAGGCAGGTTTGGTTCGCAGACCTGGTAAGGCTGGCAGAGGATCAGTTCGTTCTGCCTCTACTGCCGGACCTGCTCACCCAGGGTCGGCTACGCTATCCCAATTTACCATCGCTGGCTTTGACGGCGTGGCTGCTGAAACCGCCATCTTGAAGGAGGAAGGTCTTTCTGATGCGGTGATTCAGACTCTTATTAGCGCCAGGAAGCGGTCTTCCTCTACTGTTTACTATAGGACCTAGAGGTCCTATATTGACTGGTGTGAAGGTAGGTCTTTCCCTTGTCGGGAGTTCTCCATTTCCAGGATCCTGGAGTTTCTTCAACATGGTCTGGATCTGGGGCTCCAGCTTAGTACCTTGAAGGGGCAGGTTTCTGCCCTGGCGGTGTTCTTTCAAAGGTCCTTTGCACTTCATCCCTTGGTCAAGACCTTTTTTCCAAGGGATTACGCATGTTCGGCCTCCTAGGAAGCCCTTTGTTCCAGTTTGGGATTTGAACCTGGTTCTTTCTGCTCTTCAGGGTCCCCCGTTTGAGCCCTTGAATGAGATTGCTTTGTCTTCACTTACCCAAAAGGTGGCCTTTTTGGTTGCTATCACTTCTGTTACGCGTGTTTCTGAGTTGGCAGCTTTGTCCATTAAAGCTCCGTACTTCGAAAGGCATCAGGACAAGGTGGTCTTTCGTTTCAAGCCGGATTTTCTTCCTAAGGTGGTCTCTGCCTTTCATCTGAATCAGGACATTGTTCTGCCTTCTCTATGTCCTAATCCTAGCAACGACAAGGAAAGGGCGCTGCATTCCTTGGATGTAGTTCGTGTTGTGAAATATTATCTGGTGGTTACGTCTTCCTTTCGTAAGACTGATGCTTTTTTTGTGGTGCCCTTTGGGCCTAGGAAAGGTTTGGCTCCTGCCAAATCTTCCATTAGTAAATGGATTCGTCAGGCCATCATTGGGGCCTATTCTGCCAAGGGGAGGAGTCCCCCTTTTCGTGTTACTGCTCATTCTACTCGTGCGGTTGGAGCGTCCTGGGCTTTTCAGCGCCAGGCCTCGGTTGAGCAAGTTTGTAAGGCCGCTACTTGGTCCTCTGTTCACGCTTTTTCCAAGTTTTACAAGGTTGATGTTCGGGCCTCAGCGGATGCTGTTTTTGGCCGCAAAGTTCTGCAAGCTGTTGTTGTTTAAGTTGTGCCTTGTTGCCTTGTTTTGGATCCCCGCCCTTTTATGGACACTGCTATTGGATGTCCCACATGTTATGGATATCTTGAAGCGGGGTGTGTGACATACTTAGAATAATACCATTTTGTGAAATACTCACCTGTAAAATGGGTATTGTAAGTATGTCACACACCCCGCTTCACCCACCCTTCTTGTATTCTGGATCCTTTATACTGTGAACTTTGTGTTGCTTTGGTCTATATTTGCCTCTTCCTGGTCCCTTACCTTACTGCTTCTATATACTGGGTAATGAGTGGGAGGTCCCAGGTATTTATGGATCCGGGAGGGGCTTTCTTTTTACTATCATCTCTGCAGAACGCCCTCTTCAGGTCGGTATTACCCACATGTTATGGATATCTTGAAGCGGGGTGTGTGACATACTTACAATACCCATTTTACAGGTGAGTATTTCACAAAATGGTATTTTCCACCTGTCTCTATGCTGGGCAAGGTAGTTCGCAAACTGGTTCTAGAAGGGGCACCAGCGATTCTCGTGGCTCCAAGGGTTTGGTACGCAGACGTTGTAAGGATGGCCATAGACCAGTACCGGCTTCCCTTGCTGCCGGACCTGCTATCTCAGGGTCATCTACTTTACCCCAATTTACAAACGCTGGCTTTGACGGCTTGGCTGCTGAAACCTTCATCTTGAAAGAGGAAGGTTTGTCTGAGGCTGTTGTTCAGACCCTGATTAGGGCTAGGAAGTGGTCCTCTTCAGGCATTTGCTATAGGACTTGGAGGTCCTATATTGATTGGTGTGAGGCTAGGGCCTTGCCTTGCAGGGTTTTTTCTATACCCAGGATTTTGGAGTTTCTTCAGCATAATCTGGATCTTGGGTTCCAGCTTAGTACTTTGAAAGGACAGGTTTCTGCTCTGTCGGTTTTCTTCCAGAGGTCTTTTGCTTTACACCCGCTGGTTAAGACCTTTTTCCAGGGGGTGGCGCATGTGCGGCCCCCTCGGAAGGCTGTAGTTCCTGTTTGGGATTTGAATTTGGTTCTTTCGGCTCTGCAGGGTCCTCCTTTTTGAGCCGCTACAGGATATTGCTCTTTTGGTACTCACTCAGAAGGTTGCCTTCTTGGTGGCTATTACCTCTGTTCGGCGGGTCTCTGAGTTGGCGACCCTGTCGATTCAGGCCCCTTACTTTGAGAGACACCAGGATAAGGTGGTTTTTCGTTTTAAGCCGGATTTTCTTCCTAAGGTGGTTTCTGCTTTCCACCTCAATCAGGACATTGTTCTCCCTTCCTTGTGTCCTAAGCCTAACAATGACAAGGAGAGGGTTCTGCATAATTTGGATGTTTGCTGTGTGAAGTACTATTTGGTGACTACTTCTTCCTTCCGCAAGACGGACTCCTTTTTCGTGGTGCCCTGCGGGCCCAGGAAAGGTTTGGCGCCTGCTAAATCTACGATTAGCAAATGGATTCGTCAGGCCATTGTTGGGGCTTATTCTGCTAAGGGGAGGACTCCCCCTTTTAGGGTCACTGCGCACTCTACTCGTGCTGTTGGTGCATCCTGGGCTTTTCAGCACCAGGCTTCTGTTGAACAAGTTTGTAAGGCTGTTACTTGGTCTTCTGTTCATACCTTTTCCAAGTTTTACAATGTTGATGTGCGGGCTTCAGCGGATGCTGTTTTTGGCCGCAAGGTTCTGCAAGCTGCAGTGGTTTGAATTGGTACATTCTTTACTTTTTCTGGTTCCCACCCATGATGGACACTGCTATTGGATGTCCCAGATGTCATGAAGAACGAAGTGGAGTGTATGGCACACTTAGAATAATACCGTTTTGTGAGTACTCACCTTTAAAACGGGTATTATGAGTGTGCCATACACTCCACTTCGCCCCACCCTTGTTTTTTTTCAGGTATTCTGGGGCTTTTATATGGTGAACCATTGGTTTTGATTGTTACGGTTATATTTGGTTCTTCCTGGTCCCTTTACTGCTTTTATACACTGGGGAATTGGTGGGAGGTCCCTGGTATATATGGACCGGGAGGGGCTTTCTTTTTTGCATATTCATCTCTGCAGAAGTTCGCCCTCTACTGGAGATTACCCAGATGTCATGAAGACCGAAGTGAAGTGTATGGCACACTCATAATACCCCTTTTAAAGGTGAGTACTCACAAAACGGTATTTTTATCATTCCATGCTGGGAGCTACTTGTGGGCCACTACTGACTGCATGTGACAGTCTTATCACACAGCATCCACTTCAAGCCATGGGTTTGGGCTCACTGCCAGGTCCAAATGAGTGTTTTTTTTTATTTTTTTTCAGCAAGCCTGGAACTCATGTCCACAGGTAGGAAGTAATGACTGTATCAATTTTAAAATCTACCCTCAAGCATTGCACTCTCCATGGCTTCTTTCAAAGGGCTTGAGATGGCATAGAGCTGAAAGACTATTTAGCTGAAAAGAGTATTAGGTATAGCCTGTCCTTGGTCTGTGCGTTCTTTGTTACCTTTTGTATCCTGGCAGCTGACCATGCCAGTAAATGGGTTATATCCAATATAGTAACCATTTGATGCTCTTTTGAATGGCCAGTTTTACTTTCTGTGGATATATAATTTGCCACTATTGAAAAAGCTGTAAAATCATTCTATTCCAAGTATGTCTCACACCCTGCTTCGGAATGATTAATAACACATGGGTTATGTCCAGTAGAGGGCGAACTTCTGTAGAGATGACTAGAAAAAAAGCCCCATCCCAGTCCATAAATACCTGGGACCTCCCACACATTCCCCAGTCTTCGTCTCTGCAGACGGCAAGCAAGTCAGAAGATGGCTGTCTCCTTCCTTTACAGGTAAGCCGGGTTTACACCCGGCCGATTTATCCCTATCTCTGCCCGGACCTTGTTTTAAATAGATTACTATGCCTCCCAGCCTTAGCTGTAGGTCCGGCCGAGGGTAGGTTACACCTTAGTTGTGTGCTAACTAGGAGCCATGCTCCTCCATGAGACCCCCACCAAGGGGTAGGCGGTTTGTCAGGTTGGTGACCCTGACATGGGATGCCCTATCCGTATTGAAACCATCGCTACACATCTATATGTAGCTATTGGCTTCCCCTCCATTACTCCCTGTTCCCGGATAGTAGGGGGAGGGGAGGGGGGCGGTCCTCCATTGTTCCCCCATATAGTTGTCTGTCAGTGCGTTTGTGCTTTTACTTCACGTTTTTACTTCACGCATGGGTATGTATGTGTGTGTCAGTGTATGAATGGTGTGTCTCTTGACTGCGGCCCGCACGCTTGCTATTTGGTGGTGGCGGGCCGGTTACATTATGGCCAGTTACTTTTTGGCCGGCTCCACAGCATGGCTGGGGAGTGCGGCTCTCCTTCCTCGGTTCAGGGGAGGGGGCGGGGCCTGGCGCTCTGCGCGTCTGTTACGGCCCACCCCCCTCCTTTGACGCGTCTTGCGGCTCTCAGCCCTATTGACTGGAAGCCGGTCTGGAGTTTTCCCGGGTCGGGAGGGGGCGGGGCCATGCACGGCGCGCGATCCCTTCTTCCTGCTGTTCTCCGGGTGTTGGACACCATTCCTTGCTGCCGGCTAATTGTGAGTGCCCCTCGAGGCCCCTTGGTTCTATTATTGTTTTCTTAATTGCGCTAGTATTACTGCGCCCTGGTGGGCTGGGAATTCCGCATTTATTTTCTGCATTTGTTATCTGGCATTACCATATCTCGTGCGGGTGTGTGATATTATGTTCTGTATATATATATATATATGTACATATATTATATATATGTAAATGGATGTCTTATGCCTGCATATGTTTGTGCATTAGGATGCTTCTGGGTGCATATTCTTAGGGGTCCCTTATTGTGTCTTTTAGGTGGGACTACCTAGCCTTTAATACAAAAGGGGGTTCTCCCGGTCCTTAGGTCCCTTGTTGTCAAATTGGGGTTCCCTTTTGTCATTGCAAATCCTCCCACTAACGGACGCTAAGGGGCATCCCGGGTAGCTTCATAGCGTAATTCCCATTTGTCATTGCGACTACCCTTAAAAATCACCATATGGAGGCTTCCCAGGATACCGGGCTCGGGATCCCTTCGGGGCAAACCTGGCAGTGTGTGGTCTGTGGGGTATCCCTTGTGGGAGACTGTGCAAATTTGTATACCATGTGCAATGCAGGCCATTGCGCGGCAATCCGGGCCCTGTACGGCCGGGGTCGGCTCCGCTGGCCTCATCACCTACACCCCCACGCCTGGCTTTGACCCCAAGTGACGTCATTAGCGGGGAGTCGCAATCCGATGTCTGTGCCAGACGGGCCAACATTGAGAAGATGATTGCTAGCTCTGCGGCCAGCAAGGCCCCAGCTAAGAGACGGCATTTGGCTCTTGCCGCGCCGGCCTTTGATTATGACGATTATGATTCGTTTGATTGGTCTGTTTATTCCCCGCTTGAGGAAGGGGTATTGTTTTCAGACTCTGAAGACTCTGAAGGCTCTGACGATCAGCAGTACCTGGATGCTGATGCCGGTATGGAGCGCGGGGCTACCATGGATACCCCCAGACTCCTGTCCTGTATTTTTGATGTGCTTGCTATTTCCCCTCCTGCGGAGGCCCCTCCGTAATGGGGGGAATTTTTTGGTACCGCCAAACCTTGTTTGGAGTCCCCGGATCAGAGGCACTTTAACTACCTGATCCTTAAAGAATGGGAAAAGCCTAGCAGGCTCCATGGTATTCCTCAGGGGTGGCATAGGAAGTATCCCTTCCCTGTTGATGTGGTTAAGCGTTGGTCGACACCCCCAGAGGTCGACGCTCCCGTACTGGGATTGTCCAATACGTCTGTTGTGCATTACCCGGATTCCACTACCTTGAAGGATAGTGAGGACCGACGTCTCGACCAAATGGCTGCACATGCCTTTGCTTGCGTGGGTTCGGCCTTGCGCCCGGTTTGTGCCTCTGCTCTCACGCCCGTGGCTACTAGAGCGTTAATCGGGGCCTGTTGGATGGCCCCCATCTGAATCCTTCCAGTGAGGAATTTTCAGCCATGTCGCAATGTGAGATGTTCATTGCCTTTGCCTTATCAGCTTTGGATGATACTATCTGTATGTGTAGCAGGACTTCTGCGTTGCTTGTGGCTATACGCCGATCGGTCTGGTTGCGCCAGTGGGCGGCCGATATCGCTGCCAAGAAGGCGCTCACAGGGCTTCCCTTTGTGGGTCTGCGCCTGTTTGGTAAAAAATTTGGACTCTGTGGCTAGGGGAGGTAAGTTACCTCAGCGCAAGAAGCAACACCGGCCCTTTCGGGGCTCCAGCTCATTCAATCCCTCCTTTCGTGGCTCTCGGACGAGCAGGGGAATGTTCTTCCCTGCGTTCAGAGGAGATTCCTGGGGCAGGGGCCGTGGATGAGCCCTACCCGGGACTTCCTGGGGTACCAAACCCATAGCCGCTGCCAAGCCCGCTCAGCACTATGGGGGCGCCCCTACCCTCGTGGGTGGGGGGACGGCTGCGGCTCCTCGCACAGGTCTGGACTCTGGAGGTCACAGACAACTGGATCCTGGAGGTGGTCTCTTATGGGTACAAGCTGGAGTTCGCTTACTGGCCTCCTGCCTGATTTCTCGGGTTCCTGCGGAACCTCGGGCTGCACAGGGATATTTTCAGGCGGTGCAAAACCTTCTTGATATGGGGGTCATTTCTACGGTCCCCCCCATAGAGAGAGGTCAGGGTTACTACTCCAACCTTTTTACGGTGCCCAAAAAAGGATGGATCCATAAGGCCCATTTTGAACTTAAAGTTTCTCAACCGGTTCATCTGAACCAAGAAATTTTGCATGGAGACTCTGCGCTCTGCTGTCAACTCCCTTCGTCCTGGGGACTTTTATGACCTCATTAGACATCAAGGATGCTTAACTTCATGTGCCGGTCTTCCCGGGACACCAACGGTTTCTCAGGTTCGCAGTAGGCGATCAGCGCTACCAGTTTGTGGCTCTCTCCTTCGGGCTGACTTCGGCGCCCAGGGTGTTCACCAAGGTGTTGGCAGGCGTGATGGCCCTTCTCAGAGCCCAGGGCATTCGCATTGTGCCTTATCTGGACACCAGGACGGTGGTGACAACGCTGGAGAGGTTCGAGTGGGTAATCAATTACCCCAAGTCCTCTCTCTCTCTCTGTCAAGGGTGACTTCGTTTCTGGGCATGAATCTGGATACCATTCAGACCAGGGTGTTCTTACCCCAGCCAAAGGTGGATGTTATTCAAGCACTAATTCGTCTCCTTCTGTCCAACCCTTGTCCGTCCATCAGGCAAGGGATGAGACTGGTGGGATTGATGGTGACTTGCTTCGAGGCAGTGCCTTTTGCTCAGTTTTCACATGAGACCTCTTCAGCTCCATCTTTTATCGGCTTGGGACAGATGTTGGGAAACGGTCACCCCCGATGCCAGCCTGTCGGGCTGGGGGGGTTTCTGGAAGGAAAATCTGTTCCAGGGGCTGTGGGGTCCTCAAGAGGCCCACATCCCCATCAACATTCTGGAGCTGAGGACGGTTCGGTTGGTGCTGTCGCACCTGACGCATCGCCTCCAGGGCTTACCGGTTCAGGTTCGATCCGACAATCGGACTGCAGTCGCTTACATCAATCACCAAGGAGGGACTCGCAGCAGGAGTGCTCTCCGGTAAGTGTCTCTGATTCTTGCATGGGCCGAGAGCAATGTTCCATGCATTTCGGCAGTGTACATTCCAGGGGTGGAGAATCTGGAAGCGGATTCCCTGAGCAGGGAGACCTTTCGCCGGGGGGGAATGGTCCCTCAGCAAAAAGGTATTTCAATCCATCTGTCACAGGTGGGGGATTCCGGAAGTGGATCTCTTTGCCTCCCGTCACAATCGCAAGCTCCCTGCATTTGTGTCTCTGTCCCAGGACCCCCTGGCTCTGGCAGTGGATGCCATGTCTGTCATGGCGGGATCTCGGTCTCCTGTATCTGTTTCCCCCCTTTCCCATGGTGGGCAAGCTGCTTCCCGAGGGTGTGCCAGCAATCATCCTGGTGGCCCCAAGGTGGCCAAGACAGGTATGGTTCGCAGACGTCGTGCGGCTGGCGGTCGATAAGTACAGGCTGCCTCTGGTTCCGGATCTGATCTCACAAGGTCAGCTTTGTTACCCCAATTTACAAACGCTGGCTTTGACGGCGTGGCTGCTGAAACCTCCATCCTAAGAGAAAAAGGTTTGTCTGAAACTGTTGTCCAGACATTCGTTAGAGCTTGGTAGAAGTCTTCCTCGCATATCTACTACAGGACCTGGCGTTCCTATATTGCTTGGTGTGTGTGGCCAGGGTTTTTCCTTGTCGGGTGTTTTTCCATCCCTCGAATTCTGGAGTTTCTTCAGCATGGTCTGGACATGGGGTTTCAGCTTAGCACTCTTAAGGGGCATGTGTCCGCTCTGGCGGTTTTCTTTCAGAGATCTTTCGCTCTTCATCCTTTTGGTTAAGACCTTTTTTTCATGTGCCCCCTCCTCGCAAACCCATGTTACCTGTTTGGGATTTAAATTTGGTGTTGTCTGACCTTCAGGGTCCTCCTTTTGAACCAGTGCAGGATTCTGCTCTATCCATTTTCACCTTTATAAGTTGCCTTTTTGGTGGCTGTCGCCTCTGTTCGACGTGTTTCGGAGTTGGCGGCTCTGTCCATTCAGGCCCCCTACTTTGAGAGACATCAGGACAAGGTGGTTTTCCGTTTTAAACCAGATTTCTTGCCAAAGGTTGTCTCTGCCTTTCACCTCGATCAGGACATCGTGCTTCCTTCATTGTGTCCTAAACCTAGCGATGACAAGGAGAGGGCTTTGCACTCTCTGGACGTCGTACTTTCTGGTGGCTACTTCACCATTCCGGAAGACGGACGCCTTCTTTTGTGGTGCCCTCTGGGCCCAAGAAGGGTTTGGCGGCTGTCAAGTCTACCATTAGTAAATGGATTCGTCAGGCCGTTATTAGGGTCTATTCTGTTAAAGGGAGGGATCCCCCTTTTCCAAATCACTGCTCATTCTACTCGTGCTGTTGGGGCTTCCTGGGTGTTTCAGCACCAAGCCTCTGTTGAACAAGTTGTAAGGCTGCTACTTGGTCTTCTGTTCATATTTTTTCCAAGTTTTATAAGGTTGATGTGCGGGCCTCAGCGGATGCTGTTTTTGGCCGCAAAGTTCTGCAAGCTGCAGTGGTTTAATTTGTGCATTATTGCCTGTTGGGATCCCCACCCTTTTTGGACACTGCTATTGGATGTCCCACGTGTTATTAATCATTCCGAAGCAGGGTGTGAGACATACTTGGGATAATACCATTTTGTGATTAATCACCTGTAAAATGGGTGTTATAAGTATGTCTCACACCCTGCTTCGTCCCACCCTGAGTTGTATCTTGGATCCTCTTTTTGGTGAACATTTTTTCTCATAGGTTTTATTGGCTCTTCCTGGTCCCCTTACTGCTTTCTTATACTGGGGAATGTGTGGGAGGTCCCAGGTATTTATGGACTGGGAGGGGCTTCTTTTTTTCTAGTCATCTCTGCAGAAGTTTGTCCTCTACTGGACATAACCCACGTGTTATTAATCATTCCGAAGCAGGGTGTGAGACATACTTATAATACCACTTTGTGATTATCACCTGTAAAATGGGTATTTTTTGTAGTGGAATGTGTTTTATTGCCTCTGGATGTAATGAAAAGCAAAGGTTTTTTTTTTTTGCACTTAACATTAGTTCTCTGTTAATTAGTAAGAGAAGTTTCGACCCTAGCTACCAATTCAGAAGTTTATATTTGCTTTGTCGATATTAAAGCAGAGAAAATTCCTCCACTCCCTGCTGAGCGCTTGTCTTGTAGTTTTTATTGTGCACAGATGGTCAGAATGCAGAAGTCTCAATCTTGTATTCTGTAATTGTATTTTACATAAAATGCAATTGAATTGGGAGACTTGACACTAGTTAGGGGGAAACTTTACCTCCCCTGTCAAAATGAGGTTCCATTATAGAGAATTGGATGATAACTTGTGTTTAAATTCCAAAACCAGATAGAAGTAATAAGTCTACTGAACCTTTTTTCATGATTTTATGCATATGTCTTAAAGTGTTTCTACAGCCTCGCCCTTCTCTTTCAGAACACAGCGCTTGCCTCTGGCATTGTGTTTATAGCTTTGGCCTTCCTGCTCTAAATGCTGCAGGAGATAGGGTATTGTTACTTATTTCCTGTTCACCTGGGGCCTCCCCTCACATCCCATCCTCCTATCAGCTGGGCATTGCCATTGCAGCTTGCCATTTTTCCCCACCTCCCGCCCTGCCCCCTTCCTCTTCTGAGCGGCGCCTGTTCCCCTACTCTTGCCGGCCGCCACGCACACTGTGCGTCCCCTCTTCTTCCTCCCGCCAGGGACACTTGCAGCGGGAGTAGGAAAGTGGCCTCTGTCCAGAAGCCATAGGCATGACTGGAGCATACACCTTTGCCTGCTCTCCTCCCCGACTTACAGAAAGAGTGCAACATATGGGAGTGCATATGGGATACATGCATGGGCAATTGGGACTGCGCTAATGTGCATCTGGGAGGGCTGGTCTAGGCTTCAATTTCGCCTAGCAACAGGGGGAGAGGGGGAGAAGAACAGCTAGGGTGTCTGAAGCAAGTTCTTCTTGGATTCTTACAGACTCCGCCCATTATGCTGATTATTATACTGCATTACAGAGTCAATAGCCATGCCCACTTTCTTCATAAACTTTGATATCCCAATTGAAAAATAGAAAACCATTTAAGACCGTGCTAAATGTAGCCCGACACAATTGTGTAACAATTGCCTTTGCCTGAAGTATGTCTTTAAATTAACAGAGCTTGAAGCATCATCGTTACAGTTTGACAACAGACAATTGACAGGAGCTAGAGTGAAAATTTAAGGGGCTTTCCGGGCAAAGTTTATAAACTCAGATTTATCAGCTTACCTCTCATGGCTGCCCTTTCCTGTCCTGTCCGCTTGCAGCAGCACCTGGACACAGAAACCAAGCTATGGGACTTCTCTTTACTTCCCTTGCAATAGACCACAAATCATAGGGCTCGGCTTGTGTCTATAGCTTCGCCCCCATTTGTCTAGTGCTCGGAATTTCAATGTGAACTATTCCATTAACCTGCTTCTGTCCCATGCCTATTCACTTTCAACATGTCAAATTACAGCTCTAGAAAAGCTTTGTTCTCTTGATAGCCTGCACCTCCTGCTTTCTACACAGCTCATCAGACTTTGTGGATTAAAAGTTGCTCTGCTGGCATCAAACTAGCAAATATATTTGCACACTGTAAATAGTTGTTCATAAATGCATATAATATTGCCTTATGCTATGTAAAACAAAATGTGCTTGCGGTGTATACTTCTACCCCATTTAGAAGTGGTCCTATGTAAGGCAGATTCTGATATAATATGGCCCAGTCTTGGACTCCTGCATTTAGAAATGCAATGTACTGATCCTATCTCTATGATGTCTGTGCTCAATATAATGCAGTTTCAAGTACAACGTAATTTCTTTATAGGTGGCAAAATCGAGGTAGCAGTGTATATGCAGTATATATCACATCACATTACATACATCCTATAAACCACCTATTATGTAAGCAAACTACATGCTAATATTGCAGCACCCCAGCCACTCCCACTTGAATCATAGGCTGGAAATGATGGTAACATTTTATAAACCTTAATGTCTCTCTAATTCAGGCTTCTACACAACAGGCACTTTGCCTTGACCATGCCTAAAAAACCAAAACTTCTCTGGTATGACCATAGTTGAAGCATATTCACCTATTGCACCCTCAAATCTGTTAATTTAGAACAGAAGTATTAGCAAAATTAGAATCCATTTTTCTCATCTGTTCCATTCGGGGGCACCATCAGTAGCATTGAGTGGTTTAATCTCAGTCATAGACAGGGACTGCATGATAGAAAAACAATAGTTCCTCTTGTCCTATATAGGGCAGGCTGTGGCAGGATCTCCTGAATTCTTTTCTTGCAGTTGCAAGAGATGTTCTAAAATTGTGTTTTTTTTTTTTTTTTTTTTGTTTTTTTTTACAGTGCTCACCGGTAGCTTTGACTCACTGTCTCCCAGCCCCTCTCCAGTTGCAGCCTTCCTGGGGTCCCCCCGTTAGATGCCTGAAGTCTGTTCTTAAGTCAATAGCGTGGGATCATGTAGAGTGTTGGCAGCACGTACGGGTCCAAGTAAGTGCGCCAGGAATCGTCCAGCTGGGTCTTAGCCCCGAGGATCAGGAACCCGCTGCCTGCTGGGGACCTGATTTTTGGGTCTTGCATGGTGGTCCTGATATGTCTCCCTCTAGCCCTGTTTCCCTATACTCCCTGGGTCATCTACCTCCATGACACCCTGCGAGAGGCGCAGTCTGCTTTCCACATGGCTGCCGGTTGGGGCCCGAGCTAGGTGGCCGAACTCCCAGGTGTTAATGTGTGGTGCTTTTACTACTGCTGGCAGTGCTCATTCAGAGGCCTGGGGGCGTGGCTTCAGCCTGCTCAAGACTTACAGTGAAGGAGGGGACAGGGTGTCTGCACTTGCGAGGTCCCCGGCTTCGTCTTCTTTCTCCTCACTAACAGCACAAGGCATTGCCATCCTGTGCGGTGCCTGGAGGTTCCTGCTGCATCCTCGGATTGACGTTTGGCAGCTCCTCCACTGTCTCCCTGTTTTCCTGGGCTTCGTCGGATCCAGCGTGGCTGCCGCCCCAGTTTTCCATGGTCAGGTAGGACTCCCTCTGGGGGCAAAGCCTTTTGACTTGTAATGATTCCCTTTGGAATCTGACATTTGTTCATATTGTTGCACGGTGGGGTCTGGAAGCTGCTGCATCCTTGGCTGGTGGGTTGGTCTGACCAGTAGTCGATAGACAGGAGGGTGTGGGGACCAGCGCACCAGCTGTGTTGTTTAGCAGTTGGAGACATTTTACTATGTCGGAGACACCAGGGTTTTATAGTTTAATGAAGAGTGGTGCTGCATGTCCCATGTGCCAAATGCACCTGACACCTGGCAAGGGATCCCTGTGCGCTGGGTACACTACTGTCTTGCGCCACCTTACGCAATTGGCAGGTTCTGCGCCTCAGTTGGATTGTCCAGTTTCCCCTGCAGCTTCAGGCTCAGACTCGTTGGAGCGGGATACCCCCTCAAGGGGGCCTGCCAGGTTCATTTATGTTCCAGGGTTCCTCCTTCAGATATGATGGACAGGGTGGCTCGGCTGGAGAGCATGGTCGTTAACCTTAGTCAGCAGGAGCATCCCGAATCTGTCTCTGCCTGCCCAGGGGGGAAAGCTGCAGCCAAGCGTAGGCATAATTAGATGGAATCCTCAGAGGATTCTAGCTCCTGAGTCGAGGACCTATTTAGGGGTTCAGGATCTAGTTTTAGCTGGTTGGAGGGGGAGGTGTCATCCGGCAGCAGAACCGGAAGCTGTGCATGCCTCGGGGAGCCCCCCCCCCCCAGGATACCCGACAGGTCAGATAATGGGTGATCAACTACCCCAATTCCCTGGTGATATCCTCCATGGTGGCGACCTATCTAGGTATGACATTGGATCCTCGACAGGCATGGGTCCTTCTTCCTGTGCAGAGGTGCACGGGCTCTCCAGGAAGCGTTGTATTCTGCTGTCAGGCAAACATTCCACAATCGGGCAGGGCATGGGTCTCCTTGGCCTGATGTCTATGGTGTCTACCATTGAGGCAGTTCTCTATGCTCCGTTCCACTCCAGGCCTCTGCAAATGCTGCTCCTATTGAAATGGTGAAGAACTGTGCAAACGTTGGAGCGTCACTTAATATTGACGGACAATGCCCGGCGTTCCCTGAATTGGTGGGTTGGTCTTTTCTGCCAGTCCGGTGGGTCATCCTCACCACAGACGCTAGTCTGACAGGTTGGGGGGGGTGGTCTGGATAACCAGATGATTCAGGTCTTTGGGACCACTGGAAGCACAGTCTTCCAATCAATGTGTTGGAACTGAGGGTGATTTTGCTGGTTCTCAGGCATTGGTCTGCCCAGCTCTGGGGCCTTCTGGTCAGGGTACAGTTCCACAGCTGTGGCTTGTATAAACCATCAGGGGGTACCAGGAGCTGGTAGGCGTTCCAGGAAGTGAGTCGCATTATGAGGTGCGTGGAAATTCACCTTGGATGCATCTAGGCGGTTCGTATTCTGGGGGGTGGAAAATTTGCAGGCCGATTATTTGAGCAGGGAGATTGTGGGCTAGGGGGAATGTTTCCTTAACCATGACGTGTTTAAAGCCTTCACACCTGAAGGGTGTGGTCTGCAAGAACAAAGGTGTGTCTCCACCTCCCGGGCCCATAACCACCTGGCTGACTTAATGCACCTCAGTTTTTCTTTCTTGCAGTGGAACTGCAAGGACTTATCTGGCTATCCTCTCCCATTTACTTTTTGTTTTAAAGGAATTATGCCTTGCAAGCTGGGGTAATGGAAACCTGACTGTTCCTTGGCCCTTATACTTCTTGGATCTGAATGGACCCACTTTGCCTCCGCAGCTAAGCTGCATTCAGATCAGGATGGTAAGGTAAACGTGAAGGTCTTGGGGTGCTGTGGGGTGTCACCTTTTTTGTTTTTTTAAAAAGCGTGACATTCCTGGCTGAGAAAAAGGTTTTTGTCTGGTGAGCCTGATTGAGGGGAACCAGGGGAATTAATTTCCTCTTCCCATATGTTTTTACTGGTTGAAAAATTCAAAATTTGTGGCGAGAAGGGGGCAAAGGCTTCTTTCCGGCGAACAATGAGGAGTGTTCGCCTCCTCCGACTCAAAGCATTGAATCTACCCGCCGCTATGGGAACATTTTCGTCTTAGCATAGCAGCGAGCACCAGTGTGCGGCTCTTTTTTTACGAAGTACCACTAACTTCGTGGTTCTCCTCCGGCCGCTCTCACTGGGAGATTTTCGGCCAGATGAAGCGCCGAGTACCGCTGAGATGGTTCTTCTCCAGCCGCCTTCACGGGAAGTTTTTCGGCTGGGGAAGCACAAAAATACCGGCAACTTTGCGGTTCTTCTCCGGCAGCGCTTCATACTGGGGTTGTTGGCCGGCAAAAAGGGCTGCTTCACACCAGTGAAGCTAATATAGCTGAGCTCCTGGCCCTGCCCTCTCCTTAACCACAGCTGAGGAGCAGCAGCCTAAACCAGCTGAAAATCGACAATGGCCGAATTTGAAGATTACGGTTAAACGTTGGTCATCACCTCCTGAGGTGGATGCCCCTGTACTTCCTGACTCCACTACACTCAAGGATGGAGAGGACAAACGTATTGATCAAATGGCGTGCCACGCTTTTTCCAGTGTAGGCTCGGCCTTGCGGCCTGTTGGCGCTTCGGCGCTTATGTCGGTGGCTATTAGGTCTGTTGTGAGAGACCTAATGAATAACTCAGGGCTTGATCCGGCCTCTGATGAGTACGCTGCTCTTAAGCGTAGTGAGATGTTTGCATCTTTTGTACTTTCTGCTTTAGATGATACTCTGCTCATGTGCAGCAGAACCTCTGCCTTGTTAATCACCATTTGGCGGTCAGTATGGTTGCGGCAGTGGGCGGCGGGTGTTGTAGCCAAGAAATCGCTTACAGCGCTTCCGTTTGTGGCATTGCGCCTATTTGGAGAAAAATTGGGTTCTGGAAGTAGTCTCTTCCGGTTACAAACTGGAATTCGAGTCCCGGCCTCCTCCCAGATTTTTCATGTCCCGGATGCCGTCAAATCCGGCAATTGCGCAGCAGTAGCGAATCTGTTAAACATGGCTGTCATCTGCCTAGTGCCTCCAGCGGAAAGGGGTTTGGGGTTTTATTCCAACCTATTCACGGTACCCAAGAAGGACGGCTCTGTTCGGCCTATCCTAGACCTAAGGAGACTCAATCAATTTATCAGTTTTGGATAATTTCCGCATGGAGTCTCTGCGATCAACGATCGATGTTCTCCGTCAGGGGGACTTCATGACATCCATAGACATCAAGGATGCTTATTTGCACATTCCTATTTTCCAGGTCACCAGAGATTTCTCAGGTTCTCGATAGAAGACCAGCATTATCAATTTGTGGCCCTGCCATTCGGCCTTACCTCGGCCCCAATGGTCTTTACCAGGATGCTGGCAGGAGTGATGGCTATATTCAGGGTCCAGGGCATCCGCGTTGTGCCTTTTCTGGGCGATCTTCTTATCGCGGCCTCCTCCCTCGAACAATCACCAGGATGGTGGTCTCTACGCTAGAGAGGTTCGGATGGTTAAATCCTCTCTCTGTCCATCCATGGAAATTCCCTTCCTGGGCCTGATTCTGGAATGGTTCTGATTCAGGACTTGATTCGTCTATTCTTGTCCAACCCTCTTCAGTCTATCTGTCTAGGGATGAGACTAGTGGGATTAATGGTAGCTGCATTCGAGGCAGTCCTGTTTGCCCAGTTTCACATAAGGACGCTTCAGCTCTTCCTCTTGGCTAAGTGGGACAGGTGCCCACTATCATTAAATCAGACTTGTCTGTTGTCTCCCCACGTTTTGCATTCCTTCAGTGGTGGTTAATATCGCACAACCTCCAGAAGGTCATTTCTGACCCCGTGTTGGGAAATGGTTACCACGGATACCAGCCTGGTAGGCTGGGGGGGGGGGGGGGGGCTTCTGGAAGAAGCATCAGTTCCTAGGATTGTGGGGGCCTCAGGAGGCTCATTCTCCAATCTATGTATTAGAGCTTCGGGCCATACGTCTTGTTCTACTTCGACTGACCCATTTCTTACAGGGTCTGCCAGTTTAGATTCAGTCAGACAACCGAACAGCTGTTGCCTACATCAATCACCAGGGAGGAACTCGCAGTTGGGGTGCCCTCCGGGAAGTGTCTCTGATCCTTCAGTGGGCAGAGATCAATGTTCCCTGCATGTCAGCAGTTTACATTCCGGGGATAGAGAATGTGGAGGCGGACTCCCTGAGCAGGGGATGTTCTCGCCAGGGAGAATGGTCTCTCAATCCAAAAGGGTCTTTCAGTTCCTCTGTCACAGGTGCGGGACTCCACGGTTGGGCCTGTTGGCTTCTCGTCACAATCACAAGCTGCCAGCTTTTGTGTCTCTATCCCAGGATCCTCTGGCAGTGGCAGCGGATGCCATGTCTCTGGCCTGGAAGGATCTGGGGTTCCTATATCTGTTTCCCCCATTCTCCATGATCAGCGAAGATGGTGCGCAAATTGGCACTGGAGGAGGCGCCAGCAATTCTGGTGGCGCCAAGGTGGCCAAGACGTCTGTGGTACACAGAGGTCGCAAGGCTGGCAGTGGATTGGTTCCATCTGCCTCTTCTTCCAGATCTCATCAGTCAGGGACAACTTTGTTACCCCAATTTACAAACGCCGGCTTTGACGGCATGGCTGCTGAAGTCTCCATCTTGAAAGAAGGTCTTTCTGATGCGGTTATTCAGACTCTTATTAGAGCTAAAAAGTCTTCCTCTGTCATTTATTACAGGACTTGGAGGTCCTGTATTGATTGGTGTGAGTCCAGGGCTTTGCCCTGTAGAGTATTTTATATTCCTAGAATTCTGGAATATCTGCAATGAGGTCTGGATATGGGATTCCAGATTAGTACTTTGAAAGGGCAAGTCTCTGCCTTGGCTATTTTCTTTCAAGGGTCGTTCGCTCTTCATCCTTTGGTTAAGACCTTTTACCAAGGAGTCGTGCATGTGCGGCCTCCCAGAAAGCCTATACTTCCTGTTTGGGACCTTAACCTGGTGCTTTCAGCTATGCAGGCCACTCCCTTTGAGCCTTTGCAGGATATTCCTCTTCCTATTCTTACTCAGAAGGTTGCCTTTTTGGTTGCTATTACTTCTGTCCGCCGAGTTTCTGAACTGGCGGCTTTGTCTATTCTAGCCCCTTATTTTGAGAGGCATCAAGATAAGGTTGTTTTCCGTTTTAAACCGGATTTCCTTCCTAAGGTGGTGTCTACTTTCCACCTAAATCAGGATATAGTTCTTCCTTCCTTGTGTCCTAAACCTGGTAACGACAAGGAAAGGGTCTTACATTCCTTGGATGTAGTTCGTTGTATTAAGTATTTAGTTACTACCTCAGCCTTCCGCAAGACGGATGCCTTTTTTGTTGTGCCTTCTGGGCCCAAGAATTGTTTTGTTCCTGCCAAATCTTCCCTTAGTAAGTGGATACGTCAGGCCATCATTGGGGCCTATATGGCTAAGGGGAAGGTTCCCCCTTTTCGTGTCACCGCTCATTCTACTCATGCTATTGGAGCTTCTTGGACTTTTCAGCACCAGGCTTCTGTTGAACAAGTTTGCAAGTCTGCAACTTGGTCTTCTGTGCATACTTTTTCTAAGTTTTACAAGGTTGATGTGCGGGCCTCAGCGGATGCTGCTTTTGGCCGCAAAATTCTGCAAGCTGCAGTAATTTAAGTTATGCATTATTCCTTGGGGATCCCCACCCATTATAGACACTGCTATTGGATGTCCCAAGTGTCATGAATCTTTGGAAGTGGGGTGTGTGACATACTAGGAATAATACCATTTTGTGTGTACTCACCTGTAAAATGATTATTACGAGTATGTCACACACCCCACTTCCCCCGCCCTTTTTGTTCTAGGGATCCTTTATATGGTGATTATTGTTGAATATAATTGGCTCTTCCTGGTTCTCACTGCTTTTTAATAAGACTGAGGAATAGTGGGAGGAACCCGGTACTTATGGACCAGGAGGGGCTCCTTTTTCCATGTCATCTCTGCAAGATCGCCCTCTACAGGCCGGTTTTCCAAGTGTCATGGATCTTTGGAAGTGGGGTGTGTGACATACTCGTAATAACCATTTTACAGGTGAGTACTCACAAAATGGTATTATTAAATTGTGGGATAAGACTGGCAATATGTTGATGTGGTTCACCCTCTGAGCTCTCAGAATAGTCTTGCGACTATCGGGAACTGTTCATATACTAGGTTTTAGACCCCCTGGGAGGTAATCTAGTATTA
Source organism: Gastrophryne carolinensis (assembly GCA_027917425.1). NCBI lineage: Eukaryota > Metazoa > Chordata > Amphibia > Anura > Microhylidae > Gastrophryne > Gastrophryne carolinensis. The sequence continues at coordinate 223,575,252 of CM051237.1, forward strand.
ATCACCATGACGGAGGCATCTGGGGGTAATCGGATCTGGTCCTTTAGCAGATAGATTCACCCCATGTCCAGTATGCAAACAGACACTGTACGAGGATAGCACGGTAGTAGTGGATATGGAAGACAATTGTCTCCTCCCTGCAAGGGTTATGACCCTTGTTGTCGGTGCCCTCTGAGCTTAAAAAAAACCCCTGGCAGCCTTCAAGTGGACCTAAAACCTTTAAGTCAAATCGGCTACTAAGAAGGTTTAGGGAAAAAATCCTGAGTTTTGAAGAGGATATTGTGGCTGCCATAGCCTCCTTCTGAGTCTTTAAACTCTGTTGGCAACCCTCAAGTGGTCCTAACCCTTTAGAAAGTCATTTAGAAGGATTGGCTACTAAAAAGGTTTTTAAAGAAAAGATTTATACTTGAAGAGGATATTGTAGCTGCCATAATCTCCTAGGAAGTTTTCCGTTGGGGAGGGTTCATCCAGTAGGGACTCCTATTCAGAGTCCTCTACACAAGGGGGTGCTCAGTTAAGATGGATGGATGGTTTGATTTCCTCCATTCTGGAGGATGTTGGGTCGGGTGCACACTGACTCTCCGCCGTTCAATGCGGTGCTTTATCTCTGCGGCGGGAGACATTGCGGACCTGGGCATGGCTGACGTCGGCGCCATTACTAGTATGGGTGCCGGCGTCTCACGCCCTTAGCGGGGGGCGGCGCCGCGGGATGACTCTTTTCGCGTCATCCCCCTGCGGCCCGCCCCTCGAGGATCTTGGTCGGCACCATTTTCAAGGGCGCCACGCTCTCCTGCTGGGGCTTTCTCCGCTGCCTGGTCCCTCTCACCTCGTTGCTGGTGATCTTCGTGCGGTGTCCTGGCTCCTGCGCGTGCTGCGGTGCGGCTCAGCTGGTCCGTAAGTTGATCCGACCAGGGGTTGGGTTCGGTGCATGTACTGTGGGATGCTCCTGATTGTATTGCTTATGTTTTGCAGACGGGATCCAGCCTTGTGGTTTCTCCCGGCCCAATACCCCTCCTCCCCACCTCCGCCTCTCCGGCTCTGTGGGGCATCACTTGGGGGCATCCCGGGTCAACTCTGATTTAGCCATTATTCCTGGTGGGCTGACTGTGCCCTGTTTTGATAATCACCATATGGAGGCTTCTGGGGATAGCGAGCTTGGGGGCCCCTCGGGCAGCCTTGGCTGTGTCATGTGTGGGGCATCCCCTTTGAGTGGTGGTGGCGCAGTTTGTGTGCCGTGCGCCCAAAGTATCATTGCGGATCAGGCTGGGCCGAGTGCTTCTCTTTCCGGTCCTGCTTTCCCTACGGCATCTCCTGGCCCTCCTTGCCTGCTTTTAGCCCCAAGTGAGGGGGACACTAGCAGGGGGTTGCTATCAGATCTGGCGCTGCGCTTTCATGCCCTGTGTCGCCGCTGGGGTCAGCTGGACGTGGACTTGTTTGCGTCCCGTCACAATCACCAGCTTCCAAAATTTGTCTCCCTGTCAAAGGATCCTCTGGCGCCACGGACGCGTTGGCAATTTCTTGGACGGAGTTTCGGCTCCTCTATGTATATTCTAAGTATACAGCACGTCCTGTTCCAGAATATTCCTTACTCCTGGGTAATACATCCACAAGATGGCGCTGGACTGCAGAAAACGTCTTGTGGCTCCTCCCGGCACTATATAAGTCAGGGACCTCCCACAAATTCCCCAGTTTTCATCTGCAGTCTGGACTGCGAAGATAGAAGATGGCTCTCTATATACGCAGGCGAGCAGGGCTTACCAGCCTGCGGCCTTGCAGGACTATTTCCACCCGTTCAGGACCCACTGCCTCCCAGCCTCGGCTGACTGGCTCGGGTGAAGGTAGGACAGCACCGGGTCAGGTACTTGAGGAGCACTGCTCCGACCGTAGTCCCTGCTTTGACATGGGTAGGCGGTATAGGTCTGTGGTGAGCCTTGTGGCATGCCCCCTCCCGCCTCCGGGGTTCCCCCTTAATTCCTATCCCCTTTAGGTATCTGCCCCCTCTTATCCTTTTTATTTCACTTTGGGCGTTATGTGACTGCTGCGCCCTTGCCTCGCTCTCCCTGGGGAGATCTCGGGCCGGGGGCGGGTGTGCGGTGTATTTTACTGTGAGCCGCCACCGCGCGCTTGTACAGCACTCCGCGGACATTACTTCAGGCGCTACCGCGCCGTCATTGGATGGCGGGATCACGTGGGCGCGTCTCGCGCTCTTCAGGGGGGGGGGGGGGGGGTTCTGCGGATGATGTTTTCCGCATCACTTCTCTGCGGCCTGCCCCTCGAGGTATATGCGGACGCCATTTTTGCCTTTCCTGTGCTGCGTGTCGGCTGTTCCTATCGCGGTCCGTGAGTGCCCCTGCAGGGTGGCTTTATTACTTATATATTTTATTGTTATATTCTTAAGGGAATGTATTCTTATGTCTTTCATGCGGGTAGACCTCATTGTGATTTCTCCCGGTCCTCCCCCTTTTTGGTTAAGGCTGTTGCTATTATATCTCCCACTTCCCTAGCGGGCTTTTGGGGCATCCCGGGACACTAGCGTTAACCCTTTATTGGCCTGTTGTGCCACTCTAATCACCATATGGAGGCTTCTGGGGATAATGTGCTTGGGGTTCCTTCGGGACAAGCCCGGCTATGTGTTGTGTGTGAGGTATCCCCCATAAGTGATGATGTCAGGGTATGTGTACCCTGTGCCCAGCAAGTGCTTGCGCTGCAGCCTGGGTTGCCTGTTACTGGGCCTGGTGCTGTGCCCCCTCTGGCTTCGCCTACCCCCCCACGCTTACATCTGACCCCCACCGAGGGGCATACTAGCGGGGAGTCTCAACCTGATTTAGCTGCACGGGTGGCCAGCATTGAAAAACATCTTGCTGGGTCTGCCCTGTGTAAGGCTTCTGCTAAGAATCGGCATTTCTCACCTGCGGTTTCCCTCTTCCCTGTAGAAGATGAGGGCCCTTTCTCACTCTCAGGACCCTACCCCCTTGAGAAGGGGGAATTATTTTCTGATTCTGAATCCTCTGAGGAACAACCTAAGATTTACGGTGGTACTGGGACCCCCTTTGGGGAAGACTTGTGGTCCCCTGATGACACTGACAGATTGCTGAGTCATATTTTTGAAGTGCTTTGTATTTCTCCCCCGGCAGCAGTCTCACTTTAATAATCTAGTGTTCAAGGAATGGGAACGGCCTAGCAAGCTGCCAAGGGTGGCCAAGAGTTGGGACAAGAGGTATCCCTTTCCTGCTGATGTTGTTAAACGTTGGTCATGTCCTCCCGAGGTGGATGCACCCATTCTCAGGCTGTCCAATACATCTGTCATGTATTCTCCTGATACTACTACCCTGTGGGATGGTGAGGACCAGCGCTTGGACCAACTGGCCTGTCACGCCTTTGCCTGTGTGGGGACGGCGCTGCGCCCGATTTGTGCCTCTGCTATCACGGCTATTGCCATTAAAGTAGTGCTTAAATGTCTCTTGGACGGGACATCTGAGGATGCGGGTAGAGAAGAGTATAGATCTCTTCTGCTTTGTGAGGAATTTATTGCATATATTCTTTCTGCCATGGATGATGCCATTAGAATGTGTGGTAGGACTTCTGCCCTGTTGGTGGCTATACGCACTCTGTCTGGCTATGTCAGTGGGTAGCTGATAATGCTGCTAAGAAGGCTCTCACTTTCAAGGGCCTGCGCCTTTTTGGTGAACGTTTGGATTTGTTTGCCAGGGGTGGTAGGTTACCTCAACGTAGGAGGTCGTCACGGTCCTTTCGGGGGATGGGTGCCTTTCTCCCATCCTTCCGTGGTTCCAGAAATTGTCGAGGAGTCTCCTTTACTGGGGCCCGCGGAGATCACTGGGGAAGGGGCAGAGGACGTGGCCATCCTGCCCTCTCCTGGGGTCCCAAGCCAAAATCCTCTCCCAAGCCCCCTCAAGCATGAAGGGGCACCCTCCCACATCCGGGTGGGGGGACGGCTCTGGCTCTTTGCTCACGTCTGGAGGCTTCACGTCTCAGACCGGTGGATTCAGGAGGTAGTGTCCTCTGGTTACAAGATAGTTTGCAGCCTCCCCCCCCCCCCCCCCCCCCCAAGATTCATCAAATCCCGAATGGCTCAAAACCCCCTTTTGGGTGTTGGGGGCCATCTGCCAGGTGCTTTTGAGGGAAAGGGGCAGAGGCTACTATTCCAATCTTTTCACTGTTCCCAAAAAAGATGGGTCCATCAGACCTATCCTGGATTTAAAGTGCCTCAACAAATTTGTCAGATTCAAACACTTTCGCATGGAGACTCTGCGCTCAGCTGTCAATTCACTACGCCCGGGCGACTTCATGACCTCTGTAGACATCAAGGACGCCTACCTTCATGTACCAATCTTTCCAGGTCATCAGAGATTCCTCAGGTTCGCTCTGGAGGATCAGCACTGCCAATTTGTGGCGTTGCCCTTCAGTATCACCTCGGCTCCCAGGGTATTCACCAATGTGCTGGCAGGCGTAATGGCTCTGCTGAGATCTCAGGGCATTTGCATCCTTCCTTACTTGGACGACATTCTCATCATGTCTCAGTCCCTCCAGCAGGCCGAGAGGGATACCCAGCTGGTGGTGTCCACACTGGAGTCCTTCGGCTGGGTGATCAACCACCCCAAGTCTTTTCTGTCACCGTCAATGGTGAGGTCCCTTCTGGGCATGACTCTGGATACATCTCAGGTCAAGGTTTTTCTCCCTCAGCAGAAGGTGGAGAGTCTCCAGGCCCAAGTCAGGCTCCTTATTTCTTGCCCTAATCCCTCCATCCGGCAGGGGATGCAGCTGGTGGGCCTGATGGTGTCTTGCTTCGAGGCGGTTCCATACGCTCAGTTTCACATGAGACCTTTTCAACTTCACCTCTTGTCAGTATGGGATCGGGACCCTCGGTCCCTGGATCAGGTGTTGGTTCTGTCACCTCTGGCCAGACTGTCTCTCTGGTGGTGGCTGGACTCGAAAAAACCTGTTGGTGGGCAGATCCGTGCTGGGAGATAGTCACCACAGATGCCAGTCTGACAGGTTGGGGGGGCTTCTGGAAATCCCTGATATTCCAGGGTCAGTGGGGCCCTCAGGAGGCCCACACCCCTATCAACATTCTGGAATTGAGGGCGATAAGGTTGGTTCTCGCCCAATTGACTCCACACCTTCGGGGTTCAGGTCCGCTCGGACAACCAGACGGCGATTGCCTACATCAATCATCGGGGAGGGACCCGGAGCAAGAGGGCCTCAAGGAAGTGTCCCTGATACTGTCTTGAGCGGAGGAGAATGTTCCTGCATCTCAGCTGTGTACATCCCGGGGGTGGAGAATCTGGAGGCAGACTCCCTCAGCAGGGGGACTTCTCGTCTGGGAGAATGGTCCCTCAGCAGCAGGGTGTTTTGCTCCCTGTGCCACCGCTGGGGTCAGCCAGATGTGGGTCTGTTTGCGTCCCGTCACAATCACAAGCTTCCAGTCTTTGTCTCTCTGTCCCATGACCCTCTGGCATTGGCCATGGATGCACTAGCAATGTCTTGGAAGAGCTTTCAGCTTCTCTGTGTTCCGTCCTTTTCCTCTGCTGGGCAAGGTGTTGCGCAAGATTGCCCAGGAAAAGGTGGCAACCATTCTGGTGGCCCCCTGTTGGCCAAGAAGGGTGTGGTTCGCAGTCGTCGTGCAGTTGGCAGTAGATCAGTATGCTCTGCCCAAGGATCCAGACCTGCTCACGCAGGGGCAGCTACGCCATTCCAATTTACAAACGCTGGCTTTAACGGCCTGGCTGCTGAAACCTCCATCTTGATGGAAAAGGGGCTGCCTGCCTCTGTTGTTAGTACCATGATTCAGGCTAGGAAGAAGTCCTCGTCATCTATCTACTATAGGGTATGGCATACTTACATTGACTGGTGTGAGTCTAGGTCGCTTCCTTGTCGGGTGTTTTCTATCCCCAGGATTCTGGAATTCCTGCAACATGGTTTGGATTTGGGTCTTCATATTAGTACCCTTAAAGGTCATGTTTCTGCTTTGGCTATTTTCTTCCAAAGATCCTTTGCTCGTCTGGTCAAGAGCTTCTTCCAGGGGGTTACTCACGTTACTCACAGGTGTCTGGCAAAATGAAGCCAGACCCCCTTTAAAGCCTTCTCAGGAATGAAGGGATGCCCCCGCTCTTGCAGGTGTGGGGGGACCGCTTCTGCATTTTGCTCATATTTGGAGGCTTCATGTAACAGATATTTGAATACAGGAAGTTGTATCCTCGGGTTACAAGATCAAATTAGGAGCCAGACCCCCTTTGAGATTCTCTTGGTCAGAGGTATCCCGAATTCAGCAGAAAGCATCAGCATTGAGATCTTCCGTATCTTGCCTTTTTAGAGATTGGAGTTGTTGATCCACAGTGAAGTTACTCCAGCTGGGCAGTGTATATATAAGGATACATACCTACATTGCTGTAGGTGGCCTACATCTTCAATTTGTGGCGTTACCCTTCGGTCTATCTTCAGCTCCAAGGGTGTTTATCAAGGTCTTGGCAGGTCTCATGTTTTCTCTAAGAAGTCAGGGTATACATATAATCCCTTACTTATACTATCTGTTGATATTGGCCCCATCATGTTAGGGGGCCCAGAAGGATACACAGACTGTCTGATCGACATTGGATAACTGACTATCCAGTCCAATTCTTAAGCCAAATATCATATCATAGCTTCAAGAGTTATTCTTTTCTGGGACTGTCATTAGACACGTCTCAGGCAAAAGTGTTTTTCCAACACAGAAGTGACTCTTACTTCAGGCCAGGGTACAGGGTCTTGCCCTCACCCGACGATTCATCAAGGAATATATCTGTTGGGCCTGATGGTATCTTGCTTTGAGTCAGTACCTTTTGCACTGTTCACACAAGACCCCTGCAGATGGAATTGCTCACAATCTGTGGTCGAGACACACACACTCTGGATCACTCTTTTTGCATGACACCATCAACAAGGCAGTCTCTAGCCTGGTCCTCAGCCTCTTCAGACTGGCAAATCCTCCCTCCCAGTACAGTGGAAGATCATCACCATGGATGCCAGTCTATCGGGTTGGGGGGAGTGTCATGGAGTCACCAACGCTCCAGGGACAGTGGAGTCTGAAGGAGAGCAGACTCTCCATAAATATCCTGGAACTGAGAGCGATTCTATTGTATCTCAGACATTGGACATACCATCTGAAGGGGCATCCCATCCGGATTCAAACAGACAATCGGACAGCGGTGGTATATATCAACCACCATGGGGGCACCTTAAGCATTGAAGCCCTCATGGAAGTGAGCTGGTTTTTACTTTGGGCCGAGAAACGGGTTTCATGCATTTCGGCTGTACACATACCTGGAGTGGACAACTTGCAGGCCGATCATCTCAGCAGAACGGTCCTGCATCAGAGGGAATGGTCTCTTAGTCAGAGGATTTTTTCAATCCCTATGCATGCGCTGGGGGATTCCGGACATAGATCTCTTTTGGAAGGTTGCAAAGTTTGTGTCTCGGTCCAGGGATCCTCTAACTATAGCAACAGATGTCCTGACTCTTCAGGAGTCGGCATTCAATCTTCTTTATGCATTCCCTCTGATTCCTCTCCTGGGTCAAGTACGAAGAAAGGTTGGCTCACAAGGGAGTCCCAACCATTCTGGTGACTCCTCGGTGGCCAAGAAGAAGCTGGTTCTCAGACATAGTAAGGATGTCAGAGGGCAACTCGTGGAGGTTACCCGACGATCCAGATCTTCTCACACAGGGGCCTCTAAGGCATCCCAATTCACATGTTCTGGCTTGGACGGCCTGGCTATTGAATCCTTTTTTCTTGGAAGAAAGGTGGTTCTTCTGACATAGTCATGCCGACTATGATTCAGGCCAGGAAGAAGCCTTCATCAATGATCTACTATAGATTCTGGCAAGCATTATCGCTTGGTGCGAATACAGAAGGTTGGCTGGTAGAATTTTTTCTGTTCCCAGAATATTTGATTTTTTTGCAGAAAGGTCTTGATGAAGGTTTTTTTTTTGAGTACTTTAAAGGGACAGATATCTGCTTTATCTATCTTTTTATTCAGAAACCCATTGCTGTGAATAAATGTATCAAAACTTTTTTTGTATAGGGAGTTGCTCATGTGCGGCCTCCTCGTAAGCTACTTCTGCCGGTTTGGGACCTGAACTTAGTTTTATCAGCTTTTTATCAACGTCCTCCTTTTGAACTATGGTTATCTTTTTTAGTGGCAATAACCTCAGTAAGGAAGGTTTCTGAATTAGCAGTTTATCAGTTAAATCTCCTTATTTAGTGTGTAAGGGGTTAGGTAGCGGGTTAGTCGTCTCCTGGGTAGACGGGCACACTTTCAGCAAGCACAAAGTCCACAGAACAAGGAAGAATCATTTAACTGACCTCAGCCAGTTTTATTGCCAGATTGTGGTATAAAGTAAAACAGAACTAAACAAAAGAAATCCTATGCCTGTCAGGCTCTAACTAAACATTAGGTGCTCCTGACTAACCCAGTGCCGGCCTAGTACCGGGCACCATAACATAGCAGATCATAACATACCACCGGCAATGCTCCCACAGGCTCCTAGCAGATGTCCTGCTCCCAGGATGAGAGAGCCAGAGTGTGTGTGAACGCCCTCCTTCTATCAGGCAAGCACACCTTGGACTAATCAGACAGCCCAAGACCCGGACTGTCCGGGTGGAGTGGGGCCCACCCTCTCTTCCCCACTCCAGCAACACAGGCCCTGTACATAGATCCCTAGTTTCTAAATTCCTGCTTGCTTTTAGCTGCCAGATACAAGAAATCTTGGGCAGATATACACACCCTCTATGACTTGTCCAGACACTGTCACAAGTGTTACAGAAGGACAAGGTCATCTTCTGCTTTAAACTAGATGTTCTTCTTAAGGTTTCCATCTTAATGAAGAGATGAATTGCCTTCCTTTATGTCCTACTCCAGTGTCCGATAGAGAAAGGATTCTTCATTGCTGGATGTAGTGAAAAGCACTAAGATACTTTCTCACTGCTACACAATCTTTCCGTAGGTTGGACTCCTTATTTTGTCATTCCTGAGGGTCCACGGAAAGGTCTTCCACCATCTAAGTCTACCATCAGCGATGGATTAGACAGGCAGTGGTAAGAGCCTATATTCCCTAAGGGGAAGGATTGGTTTTTTTTAGGACTACTGCTCATTTGACAAGAGCTATTGGAGCTTTTTAGCATCAAGCTTCAATAGAACAAGTATGGAAAGCCGCTACTTGGTTTTCAGCTCATCCATTTACCAAATTCTATAAAGTAGAGCCTTTGGTAGGAAGGAATTACATACAGTGGTAATTAGAGGTTTTTGGAGTGTCTTATTCCTGAAAGGAATAAGGGTTTTTGGAGTGTCTTATTCCTGAAAGGAATAAGGTTTGGGGATCCCACCCGAATTAGGGTACTGCTTTGGAGGTCCCATTTGTCTCTGAATTCTTCTGATGGCCTGAAGTAAAATGGAAGAGAAAAGAGTACTCACCTGTAGAATTAATTTCTCTTCCATTATTACTTCAGGACATCAGACCCTCCCTGTCTGCTAGGTTACTATGTTCATGTCTTGGATGCCTAGTTTTAGTGGAGTGGTAAATATGTAAATCGTTACTGTAAGTAATCAGCATTACGAAAAAAAAAAAGTTAAACGGAGAGTGGAGTCTTGTATTTTGTCTCCAGCCTTTTGTTTCCAACAGGATAGGTATGTCTCCTGGGCAGCTGGTTCTACTGCTTTTCAACCTGTGTATTCAGGCCATGGGTTATAAAAAAACATTTGATTTTAACTCTTTCTTGCTGAAAAATGGCAGAGCTATAAATAAGATCACAATGCATAAGAACCTAAGAACCTTTTTTATTGCTGTTCCTTTTTATTAAGCAGATTTCATAGAAATATCTAGGACAAGGTGTGTATCTTAATGAGATATCTTAATTAGTTTTGCTCTGTTTTACGTTATAGAGAAAATGTTCCCACTGGGTCACAGATATACATGTCTATTAATGTTTTTTAAATTGTACTTATTTCTAGAGCTATTCTCTTTATAAAATGAGAGAATGTTCTTTTTGGTTTTGCCAATCATTGAATTGGTTAACTGTTGTATGTTTTTTCTCTGCCATTTACATATACCCCAAGCTCCCTGGATCACTTGCCATTTGTGTCCCTACTTATGAACAAAGATTAAAGGGACTGTCCCAACAAAATGTAATAGCCATGAATCGTCCGCTTACCCCGTCATATCTGCCCTTCCTGTAATCTCGCAGAAGCACTTAGAAGCAGAAACTTGCCACTGACTTCTGGCACTCCATCTGATTCCCCTAGCTGTAGACCACCAATCGTAGGGGGCTTTGACTGTTGGTCTATAACTCTGCCCCATGTGGTAGTCTGTTTTTTGTAGAATTGTGATAAGGTGTCAAAGTATGCTCATGTGAATTCACTGCCTGCTATTGTCCTGCAGAACGGCCACTCCCACTGGCTAGAAATTTCAAAATGAATGAGAACTTTCAAATAAGTTTTCTCCACTTTGGGGGCCCTGTTTTTTCATTAGGAATTTTAAGGCTATGTGATTTATATGGCGTATGTGCTTGCCTGGACAATACATTGTAACAATAGTTTTTTTTCTTTGTTTTTTTAATCAAGTTATTGGTCTGGTAACCATTTATATGAATTTTAAATGGCCTGGACAGCCATTAGCTTCAGTTTACACCTGGGCCTTTTGTATTTAGAACTTTTGTCTACTGTAGTACTTGCCTCTGATCTAAATATCTGCTTTGTTATACTCTTCCTGCAAGTATCTGTCTAAATAGAGTATGCTTGTAACTCCCCCCCCCCCCCCCCCCCCCAACTTCTTTTTTTAGATTTCAGGGTGCAGGTATAATAGATTCTTATTTAATGGCGGATCACAAGATCTCCTGTGTAATGCATGTTTTTTTCCTCAACTGTCTTCACAGGTCCTAGATGGGCTTCGTGGAACTTGGGCGTATTTATTTGTATCCGATGTGCTGGAATTCATCGAAACCTTGGTGTTCATATATCAAGAGTGAAGTCTGTCAACCTAGATCAATGGACCCCCGAACAGATGCAGGTAACCACTGCTGAAAAGCTGCTTTTGTTTTATGGTTTGGATTCTGAAACACTTTCCACCATAGCAATCCTGATATGTATATGATCAGGAAGACAGGTTCCCTTTTCTGCTCCTGGTAGCCACTGTATAAAGCAGGACTATTCATTTTAAATTATGGTCAAGGGAAATATAACAAAACAGATAATTTATGCACGTGTCCTTTTGCATACCCTTCCTCGATCCAGTGGTGCATGTGCAGGCTCTCATGCAATGAGAGCTGTCTGCTGTGACTGTCATTCGGCAAACTGCTCTCATTGTTTTAAGTGGGGCATGTGTTCTGCCGCATCCTCTGATCACAAAATGCCTTTGAAGTCTTTCAGCTGAGTTGATGAAAATCTTAACCTTTTTTCTGTATTGAATTTGAGTTCTTATACCATCTTTGGTAAAAATGAAAGTTTCTTCCCACTCTTGTATCCTCCTTACCATGAATGAAAATGTGGTAAGGGACTGAAGAAAACATCTTGAGGTCAGTGATGAGGTCAACAATGTCTTGGGGGGTGTTCAAAACAGCACTGTTTCCTTTGCACCAGGAGCTAAGCCTTTCCTCTTATCTGTATGCCAATCGACTGCCATTCAGTCAGCTGATCTATTCACTTTTCTAAGCTGATCTGAAGTTCGCCTTTGTGAAGATGAATGGACCACGAGCTGCTGGCCACTATCCCGTGAACTCGCACCATTCATTCAGACACTGGGTTCCAGAGGCACCAACAACTTCAAATACCTGTTTGCGGATTTTTAGCAGCTGTTCTCTGAATCCAATGAATTAAATCAGGAAGAAACCTTCCTCATTATGCCTTTATCTGCTCAAACCCATCTATGCTTTGGCTTAGCCACAAATCCCTTCACAGTGCATGGGTCAGGCTTATGTTTTTGTAAAAAGTCTAATGTTTTTATGCCTCTAAAGCAGGGTGGATTTGATTTTTAAATCTAACTGATTTAAATCACGATTTAAATCACTAGTCAGTAAGGCTTGATTTAAATCAGTGATTTAAATCAAAGTTTCTACCTAAACTAGTTCTTGCTATTTTAACATGCAAGTAGATGATGATTTTTAGAATCACTTTTTATATTACTTTTTTCTCCCCAGTTTAATGGGTTAATCATTCATATTTGGACACCACTGTTCTGTTGTACTTAGGAAGGATAAAAATAATACTGACCTTAATAACAATTTAAATAGATTTATTCAACTGAAACAATAACAACATTACAGCATAAGTTATTTGCTTAAACAAACATCCATGTTTTGTTAACTAATTTGGCTAAACAAAATATATATATATTTTAAGAAACTTAGACTGTCAGCCCAGCCGACACATGAAAAACTTAAATACTACTGTCCCTGCTGTCCTCTGTAGCTCACTAGTCATAGGTTTGTAGAACAATAGGATTAAGGTCTTTTTCTCAACTCTGTTCATGTTGTAACATTTTTGCTGTGAAGAAGAGGCTGGGACCTCTGTGGAGTCAAATTCAGTTTTGAGAACTGCGTAAGTAAAGCGAGCGTCTGTGATAATATAGGAGAGAAACTGCCCACTAATCCTACAGAAACCTCTGGAAGAGTATGGCATTGTGAATGTTACACATATACAGCCTTTATTCTACTGAGTTAAACAACTCCGCTTTATCTCATGATGGAAGAACCTTTGGATAGTAAAATATTTTCCTCAAAAAGCAGTTTATTGAAAAAAAATCCGATTTAAATCCAAAAAATCCGATTTAAATAAAAAAAATCCGATTTTTTTTTTTTTTTTTTTTTTTTTTTAGATTTAAAAAAAAAAAAAAAAACATAGATTTTTATCCACCCTGCTCTAAAGAATTGCAACATTTAAAGCTTTGTAGGAGCAGAGATATACCTTCCCATCGTGCTTGAAACCCGTGGCCTGCCTAATAATGTAGAATGTCCTTCTTAAAGTGGACCAACACCCAGGATTTTGACTATCCTGGGTCTTGGTCCACTTCGGTGGGGCACCCCCGATCGGGGTGCCCCGCTGTGTGAATCCCCCCCGAACCCCCCGAACAACTCACCTCTCCCCGCTCCCAGCGCCGACGGACAAGCTGCGGACAAGCGGCTCTTCCGCCGCCGCCTCCCGCGCGTCCCCGCGCCGGCCATTCACAGACGGCCGGCGCGGGCGCGCGCACGTCTAGAGGGAGGCGGCGGCGGCCGGCCGCTGCCGACGATAAGGTAAGGAGTTTGGGGTGTTTGGGGGGGTTTCACCCCGCGGGACATCCCGATCTCGGATGTCCCGCGGGGAGGGAGTTGATCGGCCCGAGAATCTTTTATAGATTCCCGGGCCGATCACCCGTGGGTGTTGGTCCACTTTAAGCAGTTATTTTTTTTAACTAGGCTCACCTGCCAAACAAATTATTACATGTGATTTGATTTCATTTATCCAGAAAGACACAATGCCATGAATTTAAACTTATTGCAAAACCAAAAATGACACCTATATGGCACTTAATCTCCAAGGGAACAGGGGTGAAGTAGAAGTTGTTACATTTGTTTCTGAATTCAATGAATTGTAATTTCAGAGTGCTTATATTCTTAGTATACAGTACGTCCTGCTCCAGATATAGTACTTACTGTCGGGTATTACTCTGCCAGATGGCGCTGGACTGCAGAGACATCGAAAATAGGCTCCTCCCGGCCCCTCAAATACCCAGGGACCTCCCACAAATCCCCAGATTTTCTCTGCAGTCTGGACTGCTAAGGACGAGAAATGGCTCTCTCTACTCGCAGGTGAGCGGGGCTATTAGCCTGCGGCCCTGTAGGACTATTCCCACCCGTTCCATTAGTAATATGCCTCCCAGCCTTGGCTGCGCTGGTCGGGTAAAGGTAGGCAGCACCGCTGTTAGGTGCTTAGGAGCACTGCTCCACCGCAATCCCCCACCAAAGGGTAGGCGGTTCAGGCTTATGGTGAGCCTCTATGGGATGCCCCTCCCGCACTATTGCCCCTTGCCCCTGCGTATCAGTGGGCCCTATTTAAGTGGCCGCTGTCCTCCCTCATTCTCCTTGTAGCCTTCGGGGGGGAAAGAGGGGGGGGGGGTCGGTGTGTATGCTATGCATTCACGCTTTATTAGCCATACGCTTTATTTCTTTCTGCTTTGTGTCAGCCGCCGCGCTGTCTTGCTTTACTATGACTGTATTTAAAATTGCCGCCGCCGCTCGCCTTTTCTGTTACTATGTTCCGCGCTTGACGGCGGCGTTACCTCAGGCGCTGGCACGCCGTCATTGGCTGCTTGTCATACGCTCTTCGGGGGGACGGGCCCGTCTATGGCATGTTCCGCGTCATTGCTGATGCCAGCCCGCCCCTCGAGGTATACCGACATCTTTGTCGGCTTGGTTGGCTTATGCGCAGCGAAAATCTACCTACCGAGGTCCGTAAGTGTCCTCGCGGGCGGCGTTATTATCTCCTCTTTATTACAGTCTGCTTACGCCCCCTTTTATTATGTCTTTCAGGCGGGCAAATCCATTGGCTTCTCCAGGCCCTCTATTAGTTTGCTAACTTTTTAGGCCTAGTGTAATTACTCCCACTCCCTAGCGGGTTGTTGGGGCATCAAGGATTGCTGTATAGCGTTAATCCCTATCGGCCTATAGTGCCGCTATAATCGCCACATGGAGGCATCTCAGGATAATGTGACCGGGTTTCCTTCGGGACAAGCCCGGCTGCGTGTAGCGTGTGGGCAGCCTCATGCTGACGCTGACAAGGCGCGGGTTTGTGTACCCTGTGCTGAGCAGGTGTTTGCACTGCAAGCTGGCCTTCCAGTGGCTGGGCCTGCACCTCGTATCACTTCACCTACCCCCTCAAGCTTAAATCTCACTCCTACTGAGTTGCATACAAGTGGGGATTCTCAGCCTGATGTGTCTTCTAGACTGGCTACTGTTGAGAAGTTGATTGCTAATACCTTGGCTCGTAAGGCCCCTGCAAAAAAGCGGCACTTAATGCCTAATGTCACTCTTTTCCGTATGGAAACTGATGAGTTTTGGAATCTTTGTGGCTATACCCCTTCGGATGAAGGGGAGCTTTTCTCTGACTCAGGATCATCTGATGAGAGGCCGAGGGGTCATGACGATTCTGGCTCTGACCCCTGGGCCCCGGATGACACTGACAGATTGCTGACCCAGATTTTTGAGGTTCTGTCCATTTCTCCCCCTGTTGTGGCTCCCAGGCAAAGGGGGGAACTTTTCCATACCGCTAAGTCACGTTTGGAATTTCCCGAGCAAGCAGATTTCAATAACCTTGTGCTCAAGGAATGGGAGCGCTCCAGTAGACTTCCCGGGGTACCTAAAACTTGGGATAGGAAATATCCCTTTCCTGCTGATGTGGTAAAGTGTTGGTCATCCCCTCCCGAGGTGGATGCCCCGGTCCTAGGGCTATCTAACACCTCTGTCATGCATTCCCTTGACTCTACTACCCTGCGGGATGCTGAGGACCGGCGCATTGACCAGCTGGCGTCCCATGCTTTTGCATGTGCGGGACGGCGCTGCGCCGGGTCTGTGCCTCTGCCATTAGCGATGTGGCCACTAGAACCCTGATCAGAAATATACTTGATAGTGCCCCTGATGATTTGCCTTGTGAGGTGTTTAATGCACTCTCCAGTTGTGATGTTTTTGTAAATTTTGTCCTCTCTGCCTTGGATGACACCATTAGAATGTGTGCCAGGACATCTGCCCTTGTGGTGGCTATACAGCGCTCAGTTTGGCTACGCCAGTGGGCTGCTGACAACGCTGCTAAGAAGGCCCTCACTGGGTTTCCCTTCAAAGGACTACGCCTGTTTGGGGACCGCCTGGACCTTTTTGCTAAGGGAGGCAGGTTACCCCAGCGCAGGCGGCAGTCTCGGCCCTTTCGGGGTCAGGGCTCCTTCTCCTCCCCCTACCGTGGTGCTAGACAAGGGAGGGGGGTTTCCCTTACCGGGGCCCGGAGAGATTTCTGGGGTAGGGGCAGAGGACGTGGACGTCCTGGCTCCTCCTGGGGTCCCAAGGCAAAATCCTCTCCCAAGCCCCCTCAGGCATGATGGGGCGCCCTCACCCATCCGGGTGGGGGGACGGCTTCAGCAATTCGCTCACGTCAGGAGACTTCATGTCTCAGACCGGTGGATTCAGGAGGTAATGTCCTCTGGTTACAAGATAGTTTGCTGCCTGGCCGCCCCCAAGATTCATCAGATCCCGGATTCCTCAGGACCCCGTGTTAGCTCAGGAGCTAGTGCAGGCAGTGCAAGGCCTCCTGGAGCTGGGGGGTCATCTGCAAGCTCCCTTTAAGAGAAAAGTGCAAGGGCTTTTATTCCAACCTATTCACATTCCCCAAAAAAGATGGTCCAGTCAGGCCCATCGTGGACTTAAAGATCCCCAACAAATTTGTCAGGAGCAGGCGCTTTCGCATGGAAACTCTGCGCTCTGCCATCAGTTCCCTGCGCCAAGGGGACTTCATGACTACTGTGGACATCAAAGATGCTTACCTTCATATTCCTGTATTTCCAGGTCATCAAAGGTTCCTCAGGTTCGCTCTGAAGGATCAACACTACCAGTTTGTGGCTTTGCCCTTTGGTCTCACCTCAGCTCCCAGGGTGTTCACCAAGGTGCTGGCTGGCGTGATGTCTCTGCTCAGGTATAAGGGCGTCCGCATGCTTCCTTATCTGGACAACATTCTCATCACCTCCCAATCTCTACATCAGGCAGAATTGGATACTCAGCTGGTGGTGTCCACCCTGGAGTCATTTGGATGGGTGATCAACCACCCCAAGTCCTCACTGTCCCCCTCCTTGGTGACTCCATTCCTAGGAATGAATCTGGATACAGTTCAGGCAAGGATTTTCCTTCCTCAACAGAAGGTGGACAGTTTGATTGCACAGGCTCAGTTCCTGCTATCTTGTCGTCATCCCTCCATCAGGAAGGGGATGCAACTGGTGGGCCTGATGGTGGCATGCTTAGAGGCGGTCCCTTATGCTCAGTTCCACTTGAGGCCTCTGCAACTTCACCTATTGTCAGTGTGGGACAAGGATCCAGCGTCCCTGGACAGGGTCTGTGTGCTCTCCCCCCTGGTCAGGAGGTCCCTCTCGTGGTGGATGGACTCAAGGAACCTGTTGGGGGGCAGATCCTTTCTTACCCCTTCCTGGGAGACAGTCACCACGGATGCCAGTCTGTCAGGTTGGAGGGGTTTCTGGAAGACCCTGTGGTTCCAGGGGAGGTGGGGCCCTCAGGAGGCCCACAAACCTATCAATGTCTTGGAACTGCGGGCGATCAGGTTAGTTCTGGCTCACTTGACTACTCCCCTTCGGGGCCCGCCTGTTCAGGTGTGCTCGGACAACCAGACGGCAGTTGCCTACATCAATCATCAGGGAGGGACCCGGAGCAAGGGGGCCCTCCAGGAAGCGTCTCTGATCCTGACTTGGGCGGAGTCCTTTGTTCCCTGCATATCAGCTGTGTACATCCCGGGAGTGGAAAATCTCCTGGCAGACTCTCTGAGCAGGGGGACCTCTCGCCAGGGAGAATGGTCCCTATGCAGCAGGGTGTTCCAATCTCTGTTTCACCGTTGGGGCCAACCAGATGTGGATCTGTTTGTGTCCCGTCACAATCACAAGCTTCCGCCCTTTGTCTCCCTGTCCCAGGATCCTCTGGCCTTGACCACGGATGCTCTAGCAATGTCATGGCAGGACTTTCAGTTTCTGTATGTCTTCCCTCCATTCCCCCTGCTGGGCAGGGTTCTGCGCAAGATTGCTCTGGAAGGGGTGCCAGCAATTCTGGTGGCCCCCAGGTGGCCAAGAACGGTGTGGTTCGCAGACGTGGTGCAGCTGGCAGTAGATCAGTACACTCTGCCCTTGGTGCCAGGCCTGCTCACTCAGGGCTCACTACGCCATCCCAGTTTACAAACTCTGGCTTTGACGGCCTGGCTGCTGAAACATCCATCTTGATGGAGAAGGGACTGTCTTCCTCGGTTGTGGATACCTTGATAAAGGCTAGGAAGAAGTCGTCTTCTATTTATTACAGGGTTTGGCGTGCCTACATTGACTGGTGTGAGTTTAAGTCTCTTCCCTGTCGTGTGTTCTCTATTCCCAGGATTCTGGAGTTCCTACAGCATGGGTTGGAGATGGGGCTCCAACTTAGTACTCTAAAAGGTCAGGTTTCTGCCCTGGCTGTTTTCTTCCAGAAGTCCTTTGCTCAGCATTCTCTGATTAGGACTTTTTTCCAGGGGGTCACTCGTGCGCCCCCCACGTAAGACTATGGTGCCTGTTTGGGATTTGAACATGGTTTTGTCAGCCTTGCAGGGTGCTCCTTTTGAACCTGTGCAGCATGCTTCCCTGGCCATTCTTACTCTCAAGGTTGTCTTTCTGGTGGCTATCACCTCTGTTAGGCGTGTGTCTGAGTTGGCGGTGCTTTCCATTGTCCCCCCCCCCCCCCCCTACTATGAGAGACACCAGGACAAGGTGGTGTTTCGCTTCAAGCCAGATTTTCTGCCTAAGGTAGTGTCTGCCTTTCATTTGAATCAGGACATTGTTCTTCCTTCATTGTGCCCTAATTCTAGTAATGCTAAGGAGAGGGTTTTGCATTCTTTGGATGTGGTTTAGGTGTCTGAAGTACTATCTGGTGGCTACTGCACCTTTCAGGAAAACTGATGCTCTTTTTGTGGTCCCTTCTGGTCCTAGGAAGGGTTTGGCTCCTGCCAAGTCTACTATCAGCAAGTGGATCCGTCAGGCTGTGATTCGGGCCTACTCTGCTAAGGGGAAGAATCCTCCCTTCCGCCTTACTGCTCATTCCACTCGTGCTATTGGTGCCTCTTGGGCTTTTCAGCACCAGGCTTCTGTTGAACAAGTTTGCAAGGCCGCTACTTGGTCTTCTGTTCATACCTTTTCAAAGTTTTACAAGGTTGATGTTAGGGCCTCAGCTGATGCTGCTTTTGGACGAAAGGTTCTGCAGGCAGCAGTGGTTTAAACTGTCTGCTGTTAACTTTGGGGATCCCACCCTACTTTATGGACACGGCTATTGGATGTCCTGATAGTAAGTACTATATCTGGAGCAGGACGTACTGTATACTAAGAATAATACAATACATGATTACTCACCTGTAGAATTGGTATTATGAGTATACAGTACGTCCTGCTCCACCCCACCCTTGGTTTTGGATCCCCTGTAAGGTGGTTGTTATCATTGTTTATAGTTAATAGTTTGGGTTGTTTTAATTCTCCCGGCTTCTCGTTAACTGCTTTTCAATGCTTGGGATTTGTGGGAGGTCCCTGGGTATTGGAGGGGCCGGGAGGAGCCTATTTTCGATGTCTCTGCAGTCCAGCGCCATCTGGCGGTAAAGTAAGTACTATATCTGGAGCAGGACGTACTGTATACTCATAATACCAATTCTACAGGTGAGTAATCGCAGAATTGTATTTTTTGTTTCTGTACTGTGGAGGGTCTCCATCGCTCTGCATAGACTGAGGCCCTTTTGTATTGTCATAAATCTTAACAAATTCTTGCCTGTAGCTTATCTTACACGCTGCCATCTACTTCCCCAAAGTTTTGTGTTTACGCCTTTTTTCTGCTTTGCTCTTGTCAAACGTGAGCTGCATATTTATGTGCTAGGAGCCATTAGCGGAATAAGTCTAATCTCTCGACACAACAGCTGTGAAATGAAATGGCAATGCCTGGGAGGAGAGTACAGCTTTTTTCCGCACTGGAAACCTCGTGAGTGGGGCCTTTACTGGCCCCAGAGAGAGACTTCTAGAATAGCTTGAAGGGCTGAAGTACTTGGATATCCCAGGTTCATATTCATATGAGCAGTCTGCTCTCTGATACAGGGCATACTAAAAATAGTCTAGTTTTACACTATATCAGCATAGTGTGTGAATTTCATTAAACACAATCGCCTTATTTTATAGCTTGCCTCTCCTACATCAGTGCTCCCTTGACCCTACCCAAAAAAGAAAAATCCACAGCGCTCACCACATATTACAGCTAAGCTAAATAAAACAAATAGAACGTTTGCAGAAAATATAAACCCCTTTTTATATTCTTAGTATGTCCTGCTTCAGATATAGTACTTACATTTGGGTTATCCTCCGCCAGATGGCGCTGCACTGCAGAGACATGCAAAACAGGCTCCTCCCGGCCCCTCAAATACCCGGGGACCTTTCACAAATCCCCAGATTTGCAGTGCTGACTGCGAAGACGTGAGGTATCACTCTCTCGCAGGTGAGCGGGGCTATTAAAGCCTGCGGCCCTGTTGGGACTATTCCCACCCGTCCTTGTTGTGTTGTGCCTCCCAGCCTGGGCTGCGCTGGTCGGGTGAAGGTAGGCAGCACCACGCGTGCTTATGGAGCGCTGCTCCTCCGCAGTCCCCCACCAAAGGGTAGGCGGTGATGGCTGATGGTGAGCCTCTATGAGATGCCCCTCTCGCATTACTGCCCCTTGCCCCGTGTAGCGGTGGGCCCTGTACCAAGGGCCGCCATCCTTCCTCGTTCCCCCCCCCGTAATCGGGGGGGGGGGGGAAATAAAGGGGGGGGGTGTGCCTGTGTGGTCTGTATTGGATCCTTGCACGTATATGGCCTTTGTCTGTCTTTGACTTTTATAGATATGGTGTCAGCCGCCGCGCCCTTTCTATGTATTTTACTTGCATGGCGGCCTTACCTCAGACACCTACGTGTCCTCATTGGCTGTTGTTGAACTTCGCACTCTTCGGGAGGGCGGGATCTGTTTTGGAGCGTTCCGCGTCATGGAACGCTGGCCCGCCCTTCGAGGTACACGGCGCCATTTTGTCTGTTCACGCGTGATGCTCCTGCTTACCGTGGTACTGTAAGTGCCCTCGCGGGCGGCTTATTCTCATTATAGTTTTCTTGGTTCTGACACCATTTTCTTCTTTGTGTCTTTCAGACCGTTGAACACCATTGGCTTTCCCGGCCCGGTGTAAATTTATAGCGGGCCTTGTAAAATTCTCCCACTTCCCTAGCGGGTCTTTGGGGCATCCAGGGTTGCTTATAGTGTAAATCCCTACTGGCAGATTGTGCCTTAAATAATCACCATATGGAGGCATCTCAGAATTATGTGACCGGGGTCCCTCTGGGACAAGACCGGCTGTGTATAGCATGTGGACAACCCCATGCTGATGCTGACAGGGCACGTGTCTGCGGACCCTGTGCCGAGCAAGCACTGGCTCTGCAATCAGGCCGGCCAGTGGCTGCACCTCGCTTCATTTCACCTATTTCCCCATGCTTAAATCTCACTCCTGCTGAGTCGCATACAAAGGGGAGTTGCAGCATGTTGCGTCTTCCAGACTGCCCACGGCTGAACAGATCATTGCGAGGTTGTCGAGCGAGCGCAAGGGTCCTGGTAAAAAGCGGCACTTGACGTCTCCTGTTTCTGTTTTTCCTATGGGAACTGAGGAGTTTTCTACTCCGTGTGACTATTCCCCTTCTGATGAAGGAGAGCTATTCTCTGACTCGGGCTCATCTGATGAGAGGCTGAGGAGTCATGACGATTCTGGACCTGAATACTGGGCCCAGTATGACACTGACGATTTGTTTATTAAGGTCTTTAAGGCTCTGTCTATCTCTCTCCCTGGTGAAGCTTCCAAGCCGAGAGGGGAGCGTTTCCATACAGCAACAGCACGTTTGGAATTCCTAGAACAGGCTCACTTCCATGCTCTTGTCCTCAAGGAATGGGAATTGCCCCAATAAACTTTCAGGGGTCCCAGGGGACTGGGATAGGAAATACCCCTTTCCCCCTGAGGTGGTTAATTGCTGGTCATCCCCCCCCCCCGTGGTGGATGCCCCGATCATAGGGGTCCCTAACCCCCCCTTTATTACAGCCCCTGCTCATAATACCCTTCGGGATGCTGAAGACCGGCGCATTGAGCTGCTGGCCTCCCACGCCTTTTCTTGTGCAGGGACGGCGTTGCGCCCGGTTGTGCCGCGGCAATTACTGCAGTGGCTGCTAGAACCCTCGTCAGAAAGATGCTTGATCATCACTCTGATAATCTCCCCTGGGATGTGTTTAATGCACTCTCCAGCTGTGATCTGTTTTTAAAATTTATCCTATTAGCTTTGGACGACACCATTAGAATGTGTGCAAGAACTTCTGCCTTTGCGGTGGCTATACGTCGCTTGGTTTGGCTGCGACAGTGGGGTGCTGACGATGCTACTAAATAGACTTTTACTGGGCTTCCCTTTAGAGGGCTATGCTTGTTTGGGGCCCATCTAGACCTGTTTGATAAAAAGGGTAAGTCACCCCAACGCAGGCGGCCGTCTAGGTCCCCTCAGGGCAGGGGCACCCCTATTTCCCCCTTCCTTAAAGTTAAACAAGAACCAGGGGTGTCCTTCGTGGGGGCTCGCGCAGACTCCGGCCCCGGGAGCAGCAGACAATGCTCTGGCCCCTCCGGCGGGGCTAAGCTTAAATCTTCCACCAATCCCCCTCAAGCGTGATGGGGCGCCCTCGCCCGTCTGGGTGAGGGGATGGCTGCAGCACTTTGCTCTTGTCAGGAGGCTTTACGCCTCATACTGGTGGTTTCAGGAGGTTGTGTCCTCCGGATACAAGATAGAGTTTGCTGCGCGGCCTTCCCCAGTTTTATCAGGTCCCAGGTACTCCTGGTCCCTGCCGCTGTTCAGTTGCTGGCACAGGCCTTGCAAGGCCTGCGAGGTCTGAGGGTCACTTGCAGATTGCCCTTAACAGGCAGAGGCAGGGGCCGCGACACCAACTTTTCCACAGTCCCCCAAAAGGATGGGTCAGGCTGGCCCATTCTGGATTCACAGCAATTCTCCAATTACAGGCTGTTTCTGCATGGAAACTCTGAAATGGGCCATCAGCGCCTTGCGCCCAGGGGGCTTCTTGCCGGCTGTGGAGCTCTAAGATGCTTATGTTCACATGCCTGTGCCTTCAGGACACCGAGGCTCTTCAGGTTCGTGTTGGAAGTCCAACACTGCTAATTGTGGCCTTGTTATCTGGCCTCTCTTCAGCTCCCAGAGTGCTCACCCAGGTGCTGACGGGGGTGATGTCTCTGATGAGACCAAGAGGCGTCTACGCGATGACCTACCTGGACGTCCTTTTTCACTTCCCAGTCTCTATGTCAGGCTAAGTTGGATACCCGGCTGATGGTGTCCATTGGGAGCCATTTGGATGGGTGATCATTGTCCCCTTAATTGGTAACTCCATTACTAGGAATGAATCTGGATTAGGTTCAAGCGAGAATCTTCCCTTCTCAGCAATAAAGTGGACAATCTGGTCGCATGGGCTCAGTCCCTCATTGCTGTCCCGGTCTTTTTACCAGGCAGGGATGCAGCTGGTGGGCCCGTTGGTGGCTTGCTCGGAAGAGGTCCCTTATGCTCAGTTCCCCTTGGGCCCTTCTGCGACTTCTATTGCTAATACAGGACAGGGATCCAGCATCTCTGGAGCAGGGTCTGTGGGCCTCCCCACCTGGTAAGAAGGTTTCTCTTGGAGTGGATGAGCTCAAGGAACCTGTCTGGGGGCAGTTCCTTCTTGCCCCTTCCTGGAAACGGTCATCATGGATGCCAACCTATCAGGTTGAAGGGGGAGGGTTTCTTCTGAAACTCCTTGCGATTCTGGGGTGGTGGGCCCTTAGAGGGTCCTTACGCCTATTGATGTTTGAAACAGTGAGCGTTTTCAGTTGGTTCTATCTCGCTTGACTACTTCTCTTCTGGGCCTGCCAGTTTGGGGGCGCTCGTTCTGTCTGACGGCAGTGTCCTACATTAATCATTGGGAGGGGCCTGGAGCTGGAGGACCCTCCAGGAAGTGTCTATGATCCTAATCATGGGTGGAGACAATGTTCCCTGCATATCAGTGATATTCGCTCCGGTGGGAGTCCCTCTGCGACAGGATGTGCTAATCCCTGTGTCACTATGGGGTCCAACCAGTTGTGGATCTGTTTGTGTTCTGTCACTATCACAAGCTCTCGGTCCTTGTTTCCCTGTCCTAGGATCCTCTGGCAGCGGTCCGGATGCCTTAGTAACGTCATGACTGGATGTTCGGTTCTGTATGTCTTTTCTCCATTCCCCCTGCTAGGCAGGGTTCTGCGCTAGATTGTTCTGGTAAGGGGACCAGTGATTCTGGTGGCCCCCAGGTGCCCTAGTAGAGTGTGGTTTGCAGACATGGTACCGAGGGCAGTAGTTTTCTGTACCTTCTGCCAGGAGTGCCAGCTCTGCTCACTCAGGGCCCATTTACGTCACCCCAATCTACAGTCTCTGGCCTAGTCGGCCTGACTGCTGAAACCTCCATCTTGATGGAGACAGGCTTATCTGTCTCGGTGATTGAGACTATGGGAAGGCTAGGAGCAAGCTTCTTCTTCCATCTGTTATAGGGTATGGCATATTGATTGGTGTGAGGCTAGGTCTCTTCCCTGTTGGGCGTTGTCGGTTCCCAGGGTTCTAGAGTTGTTTCAGCATGAGTTGGAGTTGGTTCTCCAACTCAGTACTCTGATGGGTCAGGTTCTACCCTGTCCACGTTGCCTTAGTAGTCTCTTGTTCAGTCTTCCTTGGTTAAGACTTCTTTCAGGGGGTACTCATGTGCGTCCCCCATGTAATCCTATGGTCCCTGCTGGGATTTGAATTTGAATTTGATTCTGTCTGCTTGCAGGGTTTTTTTTCCCTTTGGTCCTATTCAGGATGCTGTCGGGCTGGTTGTCCTTCTGGTGACTGTTACTTTGGTCAGGCGTGTGTTGGCGGGCGGCTCTGTCTACCTAGCTCCCATTCTTTGAGATGCACCAAGATAAGGTGGTGTTCCGCCTGAAGCCGGACTCTCCGCATCAGGTGGTGCCTTATGTTCATTGATTCGAGATATTGTTCTTCCTGCTGTGCCTTATTCCTAGCAATGCTGAGGAAAGGTTTCTGCATTCCTTGAACAGGTGTTGGAAGTTTTTTCCTTGGTAGTCACTGTGTCCCCCTTTAGGAGAACTGATGTTCCTTGGGGCCTATGTTCACTACATCCTGAATGTGCCCGATCTCGTCTGCTCTCCGGGAGTTGGGCGGCTTTGGCCCTGGTTATTACTTGAATGGATGTTCCTTCTGGTCCTTGGAAGGGTTTTTTGGCTTCTGCCAAGTCTACTGTTAGCGATTGGATTCGTCAGGCTGTTACTCAGGCCTATTCCAACAAGGGGAAGAATCTTCCTTTTCGCTTTGATTCTTACTCTACTCGTGCTTTGATGCCTCTTGGGCTTTTCAGCACCAAGCTTCTGTTTAACTGGTTTTCTAGGCACTACCTTGGCCTTCTGTTCATACCTTTGCAAGTTTTACAAGGTTGATGTTAGGGCCTCAGCTCATGCTGTCTTGGCCGTATGGCTATGCAGGTGACAGTGGTTTTAAACTGTCTGCTGTTGTCGTTTTTGATTGGGGATCCCACCCTACTTTATGGACACTGCTATTGGATGTCCCAAGTGTAAGTACTATATCTGGAGCAGGACGTACTGTATACTAAGAATAATACAATTCTGTGAAATACTCACCTGTAGAATTGATATTATTTGTATACAGTAAGTCCTGCTCCACCCCACCCTGGTTTTTGCATTATTCTGGATCCCCTGTATGGTGATTGTTACCATTGTTATAGTTACCCGTTTTGGTGGTTAATTCTCCCGGCTTCTTGTTCACTGCTTTTCAATGCTGGGGATTTGTGGGAGGTCCCCGGGTATTTGAGGGGCCGGGAGGAGCCTGTTTTGCATGTCTCTGCAGTGCAGCGCCATCTGGCGGAGGATAACCCAAGTGTAAGTACTATATCTGGAGCAGGAGGTACTGTATACAAATATCAATTCTACAGGTGAGTATTTCTCAGAATTTTATTTTTATTCAGGGAAAAGTTCACTGTAAGAGACCCTTAGTCAGAACTAAGGCTAAGACACGAGTTGTCCCTTGCCTATAGAGCTCCAGAGGACCCAGTGTGTTGGGAATATAACCTCAGACAGCCCCACCTATTGGCAGTTGATGTTCATTGAAGGGGTTAAAAATGAGTGGCCTGGGCTGCTTTTATTTAAAGTGGACCAAAACCCTGGATTTTGACTATCCTGGGTGTTACGATCGCACTCTATCAGCCCGGCCAAGACGCTAGAGAGAGTGTGATGGTGCAAGGGTTAAAGCCACCAGACCCCCTGGGTATGCACTACTAGTCCCAGCAAGTCGCCAAATTAACCCTTTGATAAACGTGTTTCACCAGAGCTCCCTTGAGAAAAGTGAACTCATATATTTAGAGATCAAAGGCCAGAGCTGATTAATTAAACATTTAATCTGATAAAAATGTATCACAGTGCTAGATGTAATATACAGAAACAAATGACATACAAGTACAAAAAATACATAAAAGAGTACAGCAAAGATCAGTTCAGCAAATAAAAAGTCCTTACAGTATAATGGCGTAGCAGTCCTTGTGAGTGCGTATCCAGTTGTTGCTTAAAGTCTTATGTCCAGCATGACCCAGCTTTCTGATTTAGGTTTGTCCTTAGGTGTCTGACTTAGAATGTCCTTAGCATTAGGGTTTATTAACTAGATTTAGGAGGGAAAAGCTTAATCCCCCCTCCCCCTGACCCCACCTGATGAGGGCATCTCTCTCCCAGGTCTCTTATCTGAGTTCTGGTTTATGGTTGGTGCAGAGACAGCACATCTTGCTGCTTCAAAGTACCACAAACATAACCCCCCATAAAACTGGAATACACAAACAGTCTGAGTGACCCCTCACCCAGGTCTTTGGACTATACATTATACAATCACAATACATATGCTTATTCTATAATCAGGCCTTGGGCCTGACACTGGGTTTTGGTCCTTTCCCTCTGGGCACCCCTGGGGAAAGGACAAAAACTCGGGCTGTGTGAAACCCCCGGCAAAACCAACTCACATCTTCCCGGTCCTATGACGCATACGCGCCCGCTCGTCCAATCGGTGCGCTCAGCTTCGCTTATGTCACGAGGTCTATTTTTGTTTTCCTGCTTTTTTGCCACTTACCTCCTTTCCTCGGCAGGTGCTGTCCCAGGCAATCGATCTTCAGCAAAAGCCGTGCACGGGACTGAGAACCAATGTTCTCTTTCCTGGTGATGACCTTGGATGAGGAGACCCAGGCACTGGATCCTGGGCTGTAATTAGATATTTTTTCTTATTAGGCTGTAAACAGGGGCAAAATACCAGGCATGTAAAATCTATGTGCTTGCCATTTATTTAATACCCCAATTAAAATAAAAAGTGGTCACGGTCATACTCGGGCAGCAGCCCAGTCATTTGCACTTTTGTGTTGATCATTCATCACTCTGCCATCAGTCACAGGGACACGTGTACTGCACACCCCCTCCTTTGCAGTGAAGGAGCGGGAGTGGTTGCGCTCTTGTGATTGGAGGGGAGGTGTAATCCTGACATGAATTGCCACTGATTGGAGTTTGGGCCCGATGGGTGCAGGCTGCAGTCCAGTGATCAGGTGAGTTGCTGATCGCCGGAGTAGGAAAGATCAGCTGCAGACGTTAAAATGTGAGTAGCCTTATATTCTTGGTGTGCCACACACCCCGCTTCACTTTTAAATATTCTTCACTTATTGGGTTAACTCATCGCCAGGTGACGCTGTGCAGAGAGGAAGTCTTGTAACGAGCCCCCTTCCGGCCTATATATACCTGGTACCTCCCTTCAATCACCAGTATTTTTCTCTCTGCTTGACGACAAGACAGAAGATTGAAGTCTTCTGCTTACAGGTAGCCGGGGTCTTACCCCGGCACCCCCCTTTTGGTCTATTTCTGCCCGGTTTGAGTGTTTATACCTTGATGGTGGAATGGAAGCCTCCCAGCCTAGGCTGCTCACTGGGCAAATGGTAGATGGCACTATAGGTGCCTAGGAGCTTATCTCCTCCGCTCGACCCCCTCTTTTGGGGGCAATGCGGCTATCCGGCATGGTGATCCGGAAATGGGATGCCCCTGTCCCGAGGGTCCCCATAGCCCCTTTCTCTCCTGTTACGGTCCCTTCTCCCTTCACTATGGGGGGGGGGGGGGGGGGTTAGAGGGTTGTGTATTATGTGTGTGTTTTTCACAGTATAACTTTATTACAACATGTGTGTTTTTACGTTATGCATTGAGCTTACTGCACAGCATGTGTGCACTCTTTTCCCTTCCGGCCAGGTCTGTTTTTATAGTACTGGCCGGTTTGTGTGTTTAGGTCAGCTTGGGGCGGTTGGGCGGACCGCGCTGGGCAGGTTGGCTTGCCGCCTGAGTTTCCACAGCCCCCTCCTGCCTCCCCCCTTCCCCGCTGGTCTCCTTGCGGCCACTGTATGAGGTCTGCTGTTGCATGGCTGCGCTATGCTTTTTCCTCTCCTCCTACTCCCCCCTCTTTCATCTCCCCCCTCCGCTGCCTCCTGCCTTGTGTGCGCGTGTAGTGGCTCATCTGGTGTAATTCCCAGATGATTTGGCCGCACTGATCGACCTTAGGGGGCGGGTCCCGGTGACGCGGCGACGGGGGCGTGGCGCCGGTGGTAGCGTTATGCGGCGGCCCCAGCTTCACTTCCTTCCTTTCAAGTTCAAAAGGGAAGTCACGTGGGGGGGGGGGGGCGCGCGGCCGCACTTGGTTTCATTTTCCTCTGCTGCTGCTGCTGGCTGCTGCTTCGTCCCTCCGGTTGCTGCTCTCGGTCCTTTCAGGTAAGCGGCCCCACCCTGGTGGGGCCGTTGAGTGGGAGTTAAATATCTATCATGTGTAGATATGGGGGTGAGTGGTTTTTGTTAAGGAGGCATCATGTTTTTGAATTTATTAAGGGGCAGGGCTTTTGGACTTTTCTTGCTCATTTAAAGGCACTTTGGTGCCATGCATACATGGGTTTTTGGCTTGTTACACGCATGTGGGGATCTGATTGTGTTTTTTTCTTTTCCTTACAGATCCTGGGATCCCTGTTTATGGTGGCCCTCCGGCTCTATGTTGCTTGGCTAGTCTTTATTTAAAAAAAAAAATAATAATAATAATAAATTGGGATATTTTTATATTTAAGAATATACATATATAATCTATATATATATACATATAGATAATTAAGGGGGACCTTCCTTTTTAAAAAGAAAAAAAAAAATCCTCCCTTCCGGGACATTTACAAACAAGGGGGCACCCCGGGTTGGCTTATGCCTTAAAGCCCAAATAAATTGTGAATACCATAAATCACCATATGGAGGCTTCCGTTATTGCCGGAAACGGTTCTTCTGAGCCATTCGGGGGGTGCATAAGTTGTGGGGCTCTGCTCCCAGCTGATGATGTCTTTATTTGCATCCCTTGTGCAAAGCAGAGCATTGCGCGTCGGTCTGTTGCTTCGGCTGCTGGCCCGTCGCAACCTTCATCATCTCCTACCTCTCCCTCCCTGTTCCGGACCCCGCATGACACTGTCAAAAGTGGGGATTCGCAATCCGAGGTGGCGGCACGGTCGGCCAGCCCCCGGAAAGTATTGCCCGTTAAAGCAGGGTTAAAGGCCCCTACAAAACGGAAGCACCTGACTCCGGTTCCTTCAGCTCCACAGGACGAGTTATGTGAGCCTGTGGAATGGTCCGATGGATCCCCGGATGAAGAAGATTTCCTGTTGGAGTCAGATGAGCCTGCAGATCAGCTTGAGGCTGATGCGATTGGCGATTGGTCGGCGGGGGTTGCTTTTGACACCCCCTCCATTCTGGCTCAAATGTTTAAAATTTTGAATTTAGAACCGCCTGAGGCTGTCACCCTGCCAAAGGGTCAGTTGTTTGATGAGCCTCAGCCGCGTTGGGTTTTTCCCAGACAACACCACTTTGAGAGGGTGGTCCTTAAGGAATGGGAACATCCCACGCGGTTATCTGGAATCCCTTCCAGTTGGGAAAAGCGTTATCCTTTTCCGCCAGAGTTGGTGAAGCTTTGGTCTGTCCCTCCTGACGTCGATACCCCTGTGCTAGGGCTCTCCAGCACGGCTATGGTACAGTCTGCTGAGACCACTGTCCCTAAAGATGGGGAAGATCGTCGGATTGACCAATACGCCCGCCATGGTTTTATTTATTCCGGGTCAGCGATGCGCCCGGTGTGTGCTTCAGCCCTTCTCCTGTTGGCGATTAGGTCTTTAATTCAGGGGCTATATGGGGGTCTCAATCCCGCTTGTAAAGAGTTTACTGCGCTTAAGCAGTGTGAATCTTTTGTGTCCTATGTCCTATCCGCTCAGGACGATGTGCTGGCTATGAGTAGCAAGGCAGCGGCTATGCTGGTGGCTATTCGCCGGTCAGTATGGCTGCGTCAGTGGTCGGCGGACGCAGTTTCTAAAAAGGTGCTCACAGCTCTCCCCTTTTTGGGGTTGCGTCTGTTTGGGGAGAAAATTGATTCAGTCGCAAAGGGTGGTAAGATGCCACAATGCAAGAGGCCTCGTGGTCCCTTCAGGGGGGCAGGTTCCGGTAGGCCTTCCTTTCGAGGATTCAGAGCGGGTAGGGGGGCTTCCTTTCCCGCTACCAGAGGTGCAGGTTGGACTCGGGGGAGGGGCCGTGGCCGGCCCACTCAGTCCTGGGGCACCAAGCCCAAGCCTGCTGATAAGCCCGCTCAGCAATGAGGGGCTGCCCTCACCCGTGCGGGTGGGGGGACTATTGCGACACTTCTCCCAGGTTTGGAACCAAGAGGTTCTGGGAAGAGGGATCCAGGAAGTAGTGTCGTCCGGTTACGACCTGGAATTCGAGTCTCACCCTCCTTCACGGTTCTTTCGGTCTCGGGTGCCCATCGATCCTTTGGCCACGCAGGGGCTCCTGGCATCGGTAAGGAATCTGTTAGAGATGGCGGTCATCCGGCCGGTGCCGCGCTTAGAGATGGGCCTTGGTTTCTACTCCAATCTTTTCGCAGTCCCCAAGAAAGATGGGTCAGTTCGTCCCGGCCTGGACTCTCATCAACACAGTGTGTTTCTTCCTTTTGCTCAAATTCACACGAGAACGCTTCAGCTTTTTCTGTCAGCGTTTTGGGACCAGCAGCCACGGTCGCTGGATCAGTCCTTCCAGTTGTCCTCCCGGGTCCGGCAGTCCCTCCTGTGGTGGTTGGTCTCGACCAATCTTGTGTAGGGCAGGTCTTTCCTGACCCCCCTTTGGGAAATTGTCACCACGGACGCCAGTCTTTCGGGATGGGGCGGATTCTGGAAGGAGCTGCAGTTTCAGGGGCAGTGGGGACCTCAGGAGGCCCACTTACCCACAATATTCTGGAGCTGAGAACCATCCGTCGGGTGCTTGCTCTCCTGACTCAGCACGTTCTGGGCCCTCCGGTCCAGGTGCGTTCAGACAATCAAACAGCGGTGGCTTACATCAGTCATCAGGGAGGGACTCGCAGTCTGAGTGCTCTCAGAGAAGTGTCCCTGATCCTGACCTGGGCGGAGGCCCATGTTCCATGTCTCTCGGCGGTATACCTTCCAGGGGTGGAGAACCGGGCAGCGGACCGGTTGAGCAGGGGCTTTCCCCGTCTGGGAGAATGGGCTCTCCATCCTCGGGTGTTTCGCTCACTGTGTCTCCGATGGGGGACCCCGGAGGTGGACCCGTTTGCCTCTCGTCACAATCACAGGCTCCCGAACTTCGTGTCGCTCTCCCAGGATCCTCTGGCTCTGGCAGTGGACGCCATGTCCCTGAGCTGGGGAGTTCTGGGATTTCTATACCTGTTTCCTCCAATACCCATGCTGGGCAGAGTGCTTCGGAAGTTGGCTCTGGAAAAGGTGTCCGCCGTTCTCGTGGCCCCAAGGTGGCCAAGGCGAGTGTGGTTCGCAGACGTCGTTCGGCTGGCAGTGGACCAGTTCGTTCTGCCTCTTCGGCCCGATCTGCTCACTCAGGGGCGATTGTGTTACCCCAATTTACCAGCGCTGGGTTTGACGGCCTGGCTGCTGAAACCTCCATCCTGAAGGAGGAGGGTCTTTCTGATTCAGTCGTTAGGACTCTGATCAGTGCCCGGAAGAGGTCTTCGTCTATCATCTACTATAGGACTTGGAAAGCCTATATCGCTTGGTGTGAGATAAGATCTTTTCCTTGTAGGGTCTTTTCGGTCTCCAGGATTCTGGAGTTTTTACAGTCAGGGCTGGACTCTGGTCTTCAGCTTAGTACGTTGAAAGGGCAAGTTTCTGCCTTATCTATCTTTTTTCAGAAGCGTGTTGCGCTTCAGTCTTTAGTTAAAACTTTTTTCCAGGGGGTTACGCATGTGCGGCCTCCCAGGAAACCATTACTCCCGGTTTGGGATTTGAATTTGGTTCTTTCTGCTCTTCAGGCTCCTCCTTTTGAGCCTTTGCAAGATATTGCTTTGTCTACCCAGACTCAGAAGATTGTCTTCTTGGTAGCGATCACTTCGGTCCCGCGTGTCTCAGAATTGGCGGCCTTGTCTATCCAGGCGCCTTACTTTGAGAGGCATCAGGATAAAGTGGTCTTTCAGTTCAAGCCAGACTTTCTTCCTAAGGTTGTTTCTGCTTTTCATTTGAACCAAGATATTGTTCTTCCCTCCTTGTGTCCTAATCCTAAGAATGACAAAGAGAGGGTTTTGCATTGTTTGGATGTAGTACGCTGTGTTAAGTACTACTTGATTATCACGTCTCCTTTTCGTAGGACGGATTCCTTTTTTGTTGTGCCCCATGGGCCTAAGAAGGGTTTGGCACCAGCCAAATCTGCCATTAGCAAGTGGATACGTCAGGCCGTTACGGCGGCCTATTCTGCTAAGGGGAAAGTTCCCCCTTTTCGTATCACTGCTCATTCTACTCGCGCCATTGGGGCGTCTTGGGCTTTTCAGCACCAAGCTTCTGTTGAACAAGTTTGTAAGGCCGCCACTTGGTCTTCTGTTCACACTTTTTCTAAGTTTTACAAGGTTGATGTGCGAGCCTCAGCGGATGCTGTTTTTGGCCGCAAAGTTCTGCAGACTGCAGTCATTTAAGTTATGCTTCACCTGGCCTTAAGATGCCCATCCCTTGTGGACACTGCTTTTGGATGTCCCAATAAGTGAAGAATATTTAAAAGTGAAGCGGGGTGTGTGGCACACCAAGAATAATACCATTTTGTGAGTACTCACCTGAAAAATGGATATTGTTTGTGTGCCACACACCCCGCTTCACTCCCACCCTTTTCGGTATTTCCGAAGCCTTTATATGGTGAAGCTTTTTATTTATATCAAATTGATTTTGAGGCTACCGGTAAAATACTGGTACCTTGTCTTTCTGCTTTTTTAATATACTGGTGATTGAAGGGAGGTACCAGGTATATATAGGCCGGAAGGGGGCTCGTTACAAGACTTCCTCTCTGCACAGCGTCACCTGGCGGTGAGTTAACCCAATAAGTGAAGAATATTTAAAAGTGAAGCGGGGTGTGTGGCACACCAACAATATCCATTTTTCAGGTGAGTACTCACAAAATGGTATTTTGTTTTATTTGGGTGGTCAACTGTTTAAACAAGAACAACACACATAAATTTGACTTTCCTGTGGGGTGTTCCTCTCTACGGCGGCATCCCCAATTGGGATGCCCTGGTGTGTGTACCCATCAAGGTCGCCCCGTTTCACTCACCTTCCTTCTTCTCCCACAGTGTTGATTCGGGCGAGAGCGAGTGTGCTGAGAGGCTCGCTCGGCCAATCAGCGCGCTTGCTGTCACTCGACTTTCTTCGCAGCCGAGCGGTGCTGGCAGGCGCATTCCCCGCCCACCTAGCAGCCGTGGCATGACCTCACCGCACATTCAGGAAGGTCGGGTGCAGCTAGGGGTGAGCGGGGATGCCAGCTGAACTGCACAGACATGACCAGGGCTCCGGGAGAGAGTGAGTGTTCCGAGGGGGGTCACACAGTGGAGCATCCTAATTCGGGATGCCCCAAGGACTGAAACTCTGGAGGACCTGGAGTCTTTTAGACTCCAGGAAAATGTTTTTTATTTGTCCGTTTACAGCAGCTGCATGAATGTGACACGTTAAATACCTGCTAATGCATGGTGGATATTAATTGTAAAGACATAACTTTTCTTTTAGCAAATGATGCTTGAGCAAAAAGTCATAAAATCTAAAAAAAAAAAAAAACTGCTCTCCAGCCCCTGATAGGTAATTGGGTTAATGCAATCCCAAAGATATATTTTTTTTATTTTTTTTGTTACTTGTGTTATGTTTTCTGTCCATTGCCTGCTAATTAAGCTGAGTAGACTTCTCTCGGGTCTCTCTTCTCGGCAGAGATAGATTATCCAGCTGATAACTCTTGGCACACTTGACGGATCCATCCATCAACATGCTTCTCAATGTTTAATGCTAATAATTATCTCTTTGTGTCTAAATAATTATGTAGATTTTCTCTGGGAAAACTCCCTCAACAGTATTTGCTATAAATGAGTGCTGTGCTTAGCTGCAGTGGTGTTTAATGTCTTTTGTTATTACACATTTTATTCATATATACCTTACTTGTAAATAATACTGTATCTAGCATTTCTTGTTCTAAGTTTTGGAGCTGTGGTTTCTATTGTGGCTTTTGTTTCAGGGGATTTAAAAGGCTCACTTAAAGTGAAACAAAAGGCATCAGCGGCCATCCTGGAATCTAAGATTCCAGTGCCGGCCACTGGCCTATTCCTGGGGACATCCTGAATGGGGATGCCCCCACTGTGTGAAACCTCTAGGGCGTCCATATACACTCACGTTCCCAGGTCCAGATGTATATGCATGGGCTCTCGAGCAATTGGTGGCGTCTGCCGTTACTACGTCATTCAACAAATGTCTCTTTGTGCTCTTTCTCCAACACTTCAGAAAGGCTGGGTCTGCCCATTGAATTTAATTATAGCCCTTTGCCGAAGTATGTAATCAAAGGCCTCAAGGAGGAGAGGTGAGTTTTTTCTGGATGAACTTGGGGTTGTTGCACAGCAGGGCATCTGGGATTCCCCAGGGACACGGAGCAAAACCCCGGAAAGTCAAATTAACAGGTTTATTCTGCTCTAAACTGAAACACCAATATTTTCTTATTTTTTACGTTCCCTGGGTGGGGGGGATTGCCGGTGAGTTCCTCCACACTGTAACACCCGAGTAGAACTGAGCAGGAAATTATGTTCCCGGGTTTGTTTTATGCATATTAAAGCAGCAGTTTTTTTCTTGGGTCCGGATCAGCCCGCAGCCCTTCCCCAATTGCAGATGAATTGCAAAGAACAAGCTTACCTTGCTGGTGCCAGCAATGTACAGTGCATCCCTGTTCTTCCCTGCTTTTCCCACCCAGCCCTGACCAGCCAGGCTCTAATCTAAGTCTGCATTGGGGAGGCTGGGCATCGACAGAGAGGCACGTGGCCCCAAAGAACCACAAAAGCCGCGCCCACACAATTGACTGCACAAAGGGTATTTCTTTTTTTTTTTTTTTTTTTTTTTTATTAAATGAAAATAGAATACAAACAAACAGAAAAAAACAAGGGATTAACCCCACACACTATCCGTGCACGTATGACCATGGGTTATATCAATATTGCCACACATCCATAGTAGAAACATACACACCAAAGATACCTTAGCAGATAATAATTTCAACAATTCAGAAAAAAAACTTAAAGTGCCTAATTAAAGTGAAAGTGCTTATCACAATGTGACCACAAAAAATGTTTTAAGTGTATGCAAACCAGATACAGAGGAGAATTGGAGATGTGGCAGGATAGCAACAATACGTAGGGCAAACTAGTATCTGGCGGAGGCTCCTAAAACTGCACTCCATGCACTTCGTGGGATGACCACTGTGCAGAGGAAACGAAAGGGGGCAATCTTTGAAGACCTGTTACAACTTCTACAGCGCTTATCAGGAAAGAGAAGAGAGGTACAAGGGTCAGGCTTTGGGTGTCAGATAAGCTCCTTCCTGGCTTATTTCCCTTGCCTCGCCTGTTCCTTTTTAGTTAGTTGGGCAAAAAGTCCACTAATGTGTGATCATTGCATGTCTTTTAGCTTTGAATTAGTGAAATTTTGGCATAAAATTATTATTTACATGGCTCCACCCACTGGTTTAATTTTTTTTTCGGTATGTATCCTCTATCATCGTTTTGACTACTTGTACCAAGATGATGCTAAGCTGTGTAAATTAACATGAAAGTGGACTGCCTGCAGCTGGAAATGGATTTGGGGAAGATGGAAGCATGGCCAGTAAAATGGCAAATGACGTTTAATACAGATAAATGTAAGATTTGCACATAGACAGGAGCAATTTATTCCATGATTACATGCTAAACAGGAAAACAATGGGTAAAACTTTAACAGAAAAGAACTTTACAGTGGTCACGAATGCCAAGTAACAGCTGCCAAGGCAACCAGGATCATGGGAAGCATCAAGAGGGTCATAGGTGACCATGACCAGAGCATTATTTTACCACTCAGACCCCATATGGAATATTGTGTACAGTTTTGGGCACCAGTATATAAGATGGACATATCCGAACTGATGTGTATTTAAAGCGTACCTTCTCCCTGAATAAGAGCATATCTTATATGTTTCCCACACCATGTACATACAGATTGCTCACATTAAAAATCATCCTACCTGCATCTACTGCATGTTATGAGCCTTTAAACATCCAAGATGGCAGCTTATGAGGCATCAGGCAGCCTGTAAACAGGAAGTGCCTTATGACTGTGTGGCTCTGCATTCTGGGATTGCTGTCCTTTCCCTGACCCCAGCTGTGATCTGTCTGTGCCTCCTGTATCTTATCCTGCTCTTCCCTCCTCAGTATGTGTGATGCTTCTGATTCAAGATGGCGGTACCCGTATCCTGGAGTCCTGAACAGAGTTGCAGCCCAGTGGGGGGAACGAAAAAATTATTTCATAATATGCATGTGACTAAAAACGTAAAATATATAAATTTTTTTATTGCATGGCATGGTCATTACATCTGGGTATTCTGCCACAAGGTGGCGCAGTGCACTGCAGAAGAGTTTTGGCTCCCCGGTACCATATAAAAACGGAATCACTTATCCAGTATTCTAAGTGTGCCATACACTCCACTTCGGTCTTCATGACATCTGGGTAATCTCCAGTAGAGGGCGAACTTCTGCAGAGATGAATATGCAAAAAAGAAAGCCCCTCCCGGTCCATATATACCTGGGACCTCTCACCAATTCCCCAGTTCCTTCTCTGCAGGGAAGGCGACAAGACAGAAGATGAAGACTTCTTTACTTAAAGGTAAGCCGGGCTCACGCCCGGCCTTCTATTATCCCTATTACTGCCAGGACCCTTCTAAATTGCCCTATATTGAGCCTCCCAGCTTAGGCTGCGGGTCCTGGTGAAGGTAGGAGCACCATAAGGGTGCAGCAGGAGCACTGCTCCACCGTGAGACCTCACTATGGGGTAGGCGGTTTTCCAGGTTTCTTGGTGATCCTGGTGTGGGATGCCCCGTCCCGTTAGGCTTATGTCCGGCTCCTGGCAGGATTCCCCCCTTCCGGGTCCCTTATTCCCCTCCGGGGGGGGGGGGGGGGGGAGTTGCCTGGCCTGGCCTGGCCGATATTTCGTTTTCCCCAGCCCTTGTCCCTGTGTGCTGAGTGTTTTACTGTGTGTGTGTGTGTGTGTGTGTGTGTGTGTGTGTGTGTGTGTGTGTGAGTGTTTGCTGCCTTACTGGCTTACCGGGGACTGATTGCAGCCTGGGGGAGCTTCTCCCCCTCAGGCTGCATTCGGGAAGGGGGCCTTATTTGGCGCGATTGCTGTGCTCGTTGTCTAGGGGGTCTGCGTTGCTGGGAGGGGGCGTGGCCTTGGCAAACGCGCGTTCTGCGCTGGCCCGCCCTCCCCCTGCTCTCCCTCCTCAGGCACGAGGCTGCGTGGGGGCCATCTTCTCTCGCAGGCCGCATAGCAATCGGTGTGGTAAGGGCCCGATGGCCATCTCCTTAGCTTGTGTGTGTGTGGGCCCCTATTTAGTGGGGGCCCCCCACTGGTCTCAAACGTGTGTGCGTGCCTTATTTGCACTGTCTAGCTGGCATGTGGTATATAAATATATATATATATATATATATATATATATACCTATATATTTACATTTTGTGTGGCTGCAATATCAAATGCTGTGGTTTTGTACATGTAAGGTTATAGCCATTTTTACACAGCTCTGCTCTTATGTTGCTTGTTTTGTGTGTTACAGGTTGCCCTGTATATGTGCATATTAAGGGGTCCCTCCTGGTCCTGGGGTCCCTAGTGAAAATTGTCCACCTAAAATTCTCCCACCGGGACTTTTAAGGGGCATCCCGGGTTGCTTATGCGTAATTCCCTGCGGTCTTGCGACTGACCACAAAAATTCACCATATGGAGGCTCCGCAGGATACTGGGCTCGGGATCACTTTGGGACAATCCGGGCCATGTGTGGGATGCGGGGTATCCCTTACGGGGAGAGTGTGCCGATCTGTATACCATGCGCACAAAAGGCCATAATGCGGCAGTCTGGTACCCAGCCTTCTGGGTCGGCTCCTCCCGCTTCATCGCCTTCCCCTCCCCACCTGATCCATACCCCAAGTGACATTGGTACCAGTGGGGAGTCGCTTTCTCATGTTTGGGCTAGGTTGGCCAGCATCTAGAAAATGATTGCTAGCACTGTGGGCAAGATGGCCCAGGCTAAAAAGAGACATTTGTCGTCGGCCCAGCCCTTGTGGGATGTTGACGACGAGTCCGCTGATTTGTCTGATTATTCCCCGTTAGAGGAGGGGGAATTGTATCCGGATTCAGAGGCTGCCTATGATCAGTCTGGGAATTCCAATGTCGGGCAGGCGCTGGGGGATGCCGTTGATACAGCCACTGTTTTGTCACATTTATTGGAGGTGTTGGATATTGAACCGCCTGCGGCTCCCCCTCTTAAGAAGGGGGCATTTTTTTGGGCCTGCAAGCCCCGTCGCTTCCTGGTGTGCCTCAGGGATGGGATAAGAAATATATCCTTTTCCGGTGGAGACGGTTAAGCGCTGGTCTTCTCCTCCCGAGGTCGACGCGCCTGTTTTAGGTTTGACCAACTCTTTTGTGTTGAACACCCCTG
Source organism: Gastrophryne carolinensis (assembly GCA_027917425.1). NCBI lineage: Eukaryota > Metazoa > Chordata > Amphibia > Anura > Microhylidae > Gastrophryne > Gastrophryne carolinensis. The sequence continues at coordinate 223,614,212 of CM051237.1, forward strand.
ACGCCACCTCCCTTAAGGATGGTGAGGATAAGCGCCTTGAGCAGATGGTGTGCCACGCGTTTGCCAAGGTCTCTTATCAGGGACTGGCTGAATAACGCTCGGTTTGATCCAGCTGGCGCTGAGTTCGCTATCCTTAAGAAATGCGAATTGTTCATGGATTTTGTCATGGCTGCGATGGAAGACTCTATTGTTGTGTGTAGTAGTACGTCAGCCTTTACTGGTGGCTATGCGCAGATTGGTCTGGCTCCGCCAGTGGACAGCGGACGTTGGAGCCAAGAAGTCGCTCACAGCTCTTCCCTTCTTGTGTTCGCGGCTGTTTGGAGATAAATTGGATGCTGTTGCCAAAGGAGGTAAGTTACCTCAGCGGAGGAAACAGCGCTGCCCCTTTTGGGGGCGGGCTCGTTCACTCCTTCCTTTCGAGGGGCCAGAGCGTCTAGGGGTTTGGCCTTTTCAGGTGTCAGGGGCTCGTCCTGGAACAGAGGCAGAGGTCGGGCACGTCCCACGGCGGCCTGGGGTTCCAAGCCCAAGCCTGCCGTTAAACCGGCTCAGCAATGAAGGGGCTCCCTCACCCGCAAGGGTGGGGGGACGGCTGCGGCTCTTCTTCCAGGTCTGGGCCCGGGAGGTCACGGACAATTGGATCTTGGAAGTGGTCTCCTCCGGGTACAAACTGGAGTTCGAGTAATGGCCGCCCCCCAAGATTCTTTAGGTCTCGGGTGCCCTCGGACCCTCAGGCTGCACAGGGGCTCCTGTTAGCAGTAAAAAAACCTTCTGGACATGGGGGTTATATGCCAGGTGCCTCTGTCTGAGAGAGGCAGGGGTTTCTACTCCAACCTTTTCACAGTTCCCAAAAAGGAGGGTTCGGTGAGACCCATTCTAGATCTCAAGGTTCTCAACAGATTTCTCGGAGCCAAAAAGTTCCGCATGGAGACTCTGCGCTCGGCTATCAATTCCCTTCGCCAAGGGGATTTTATGACATCCATAGACATCAAGGATGCGTATCTGCATGTTCCGATTTTTCAGGCACATCAGAGATTCCTCCGATTTGCGGTGGAGGATCAACGTTATCCGTTTGTAGCTCTTCCCTTCGGTCTGACCTCGGCACCGAGGGTCTTCACCAAGGTTTTGGCGGGCATAATGGCTCTGCTCAGATCTCAGGGCATTCGCATTGTGCCTTATCTAGACGATCTGTTGATATCCACTTCTTCCCTTCATCAGGCGGAACTGGACACCCACCAGGTGGTGTCGACCCTGGAGAGGTTCGGGTGGGTGATCAACCGCACCAAGTCTTCTCTCTCCCCGTCTCGTGTGATTTCATTTCTGGGCATGAATCTGGATACCAGTCGGGCCAGAGTTTTTCTGCCCCAGACCAAGGTGCAGGGGATTCAGGGCCTGATCCGTCTTCTTCTGGCCAGTCCTTGTCCCTCTATCCGACAGGGGATGAAACTGGTGGGTTTGATGGTATCCTCCTTCGAGGTGGTGCCGTTTGCACAGTTTCACATGAGATCTCTTCAACTTCACCTATTGACATATTAGGACAGGTGCCCACAGTCATTGGATCAACCTTTCAGGATGTCTCCCAGGGTTCGGCAGTCCTTTCAGTGGTGGCTGGACTCGAGCAATCTGGTGAAGGGCAGATCCTTTCTGGTCCCTTGTTGGGAGACTGTTACCACGGATGCCAGCCTGTTGGGCTGGGGAGGTTATTGGAAGAGTCATCAGTTCAGCGGGGTGCGGGGTCCCCAGGAGGCTCACACCCCCATCAATGTATTGGAGCTCAGAGCCATTCAACTGGTTCTGGCTCGGCTGACCCCACATTTACGGGGTCTTCCGGTTCAGGTTCGTTCGGACAACTGAACGGCAGTGGCTTACATAAATCACCAAGGAGGGACTCGCAGCAGGAGTGCCCTCAGGGAAGTCTCTCTGATCCTGCACTGGGGGGAGAGCAATGTTCCTTGCCTTTCGGCAGTCTACATTCCAGGAGTGGAGAACACGGAGGCGGATTCCCTGAGCAGGGGATCCTCTTGCCACGGAGAGTGGTCTCTCAACACCAAGTTTTTTCTGGATCTTTGCCGCAAGTAGGGGACTCCGGAGGTGGATCTCTTTGCCTCGAGGCACAATCACAAACTTCCGACCTTTGTGTCTTTCTCAGGATCCCCTGTCTCTGGCAGTGGATGCCTTGTCACTGGCTTGGAAGGACCTGGGTTTTCTGTACCCGTTTCCACCTGTCTCCATGCTGGGCAAGGTAGTTCACACACTGGTTCTAGAAGGGGCACCAGCGATTCTGGTGGCTCCAAGGTGGCCAAGAAGGGTTTGGTACGCAGACGTTGTAAGGATGGCCGTAGACCAGTACCGGCTTCCCTTTCTGCCGGACCTGCTATCTCAGGGTCATCTACTTTACCCAATTTACAAACGCTGGCTTTGACGGCTTGGCTGCTGAAACCTTCATCTTGAAATAGGAAGGTTTGTCTGAGGCTGTTGTTCAGACCCTGATTAGGGCTAGGAAGCGGTCCTCTTCTGGCATTTACTATAGGACTTTGAGGTCCTATATTGATTGGTGTGAGGCTAGGGCCTTGCCTTGCAGGGTTTTTTCTATACCCAGAATTTTGTGGAGTTTCTTCAGCATAATCTGGATCTTGGGTTCCAGCTTAGTACCTTGAAAGGACAAGTTTCTGCTCTGTCGGTTTTCTTCCAGAGGTCTTTTGCTTTACACCCGCTGGTTAAGACTTTTTTCCAAGGGGTCGCGCATGTGCGGCCCCCTCGGAAGGCTGTAGTTCCTGTTTGGGATCTGAATTTGGTTCTTTCGGCTCTGCAGGGTCCTCCTTTTGAGCCGTTACAGGATATTGCTCTTTTGGTTCTCACTCAGAAGGTTGCTTTCTTGGTGGCTATTACCTCTGTTCGGCGTGTCTCTGAGTTGGCGGCTCTGTCGATTCAGGCCCCTTAATTTGAGAGACACCAGGATAAGGTGGTTTTTTGTTTTAAGCCGGATTTCCTTCCTAAGGTGGTTTCTGCTTTCCACCTCAATCAGGACATTGTTCTCCCTTCCTTGTGTCCTAAGCCTAACAATGACAAGGAGAGGGTTCTGCACAATTTGGATGTTGTTCGCTGTGTGAAGTACTATTTGGTGACTACTTCTTCCTTCCGCAAGACGGACGCTTTTTTCGTGGTGCCCTGCGGGCTCAGGAAAGGTTTGGCGCCTGCTAAGTCTACGATTAGCAAATGGATTCGTCAGGCCATTGTTGGGGCCTATTCTGCTAAGGGGAGGACTCCCCCTTTTAGGGTCACTGCGCACTCTACTCGTGCTGTTGGTGCATCCTGGACTTTTCAGCACCAGGCTTCTGTTGAACAAGTTTGTAAGGCTGCTACTTGGTCTTCCGTTAATACTTCTTCAGCGGATGCTGTTTTTGGCCACAAGGATCTGCAAGCTGCAGTGGTTTGAGTTGGTACATTCTTTACTGTTTCTGGTACCCACCCATGACGGACACTGCTATTGGATGTCCCACATGTCAGAATACCTGAAAAAAAGGGGTGGAAGTGGAGTGCACGCTTAAAATAATACCGTTTTGTGAGTACTCACCTTTAAAATGGGTATTATGAGTGTGCCATACACTCCACTTCCACCCCTTTTTTTCAGGTTTTCTGGGGCTTTTATATGGTGAACCATTGGTTTTGATTGTTAAGGTTTTAATTGGTTCTTCCTGCTCCCTTTACTGCTTTTATACACTGGGGAATTGGTGGGAGGTCCCAGGTATATATGGACCGGGCGGGGCTTTCTTTTTTGCATATTCATCTCTGCAGAAGTTCGCCCTCTACTGGAGATTACCCAGATGTCATGAAGACCGAAGTGGAGTGTATGGCACACTCATAATAACCATTTTAAAGGTGAGTACTCACAAAACGGTATTTTGTTTCTGTAGTGATTCTGCGAAGAAAGAAGATGGCTCTCTATATTGCGCAGGTGAGCGGGGCAACCAAGCCTGCGGCCCTGCATGGCTATTTCCAGGCGTTTCTGGACCCTCTGTGCCTCCCAGCCTCGGCTGACTGATCGGGTGAGGGTAGAGGAGCACTAGGGTCAAGTGCTCAAGGAGCGCTGCTCCAAGCCGCAGGCCCTGTACCACAAAGGGTAGCCGGCCATAGGCTTTATGGTGAGCCTGCTAGGGATGCGGAGTTCCTGTCCTAGCTTCTGAGGGGGTGAGTGTTTTTTGGGGACTGTTTACTTGTTCTGGCGTTTTTGGGGTCCCCCCCCCATCACTGTCCTGGGCTCTCGCTACTGCTCGCTCGCCTTCCTCTCTCCCTCCCTGTCGTGTGCTCGGGGGAGGGGGGGGGGGGCGGGTGGTAGCGGCGAGGGTGTTCTTTTGCTGTTTTTACTGTGTATTTAACTGTTTTTGCCGCCTCGCCGCATTGTACTACGCTCCGCGGCGGGCTGCGCGCTATATCTGTGAGGCGTTTTTTTCTACTGTGTGATGAGGCCGGCAAGGTCACGTGAGCGACATTTTCGTGCTCTTCGGGGGGGGGGGGGGGGGCGGGGCTGGAGGATGACGCGTATCGCGTCGTCCTCCTGCGGCCCGTCCCTCAAGGTTCCTCTGCCGGCGCCATTTTGCTTCTGCTGCGTGTCTGGGGCCCTTCTCATCCCGGAGTGGTGATCCCTGCCTGTTGTCGCTTCCTCCTGTGGTCTGGCGGCTGGTGCTCTTGCTCTGCTTGGTCCGTGAGTCCCCTTCGAACGGTTTTTGGTTCCTTGGGGCATGTGCTGCGGGATGCTTATGTGTCTTTACTTATGTCTTTCAGGTGGGACAACTGTGGGTTGTGGTTTCTCCCGGTTCTACCCCTTACCATCCCTCATCGTCCCTTACTGGCCTCTGGGGGCATCCCTTGGGGGGGCATCCCGGGTGGCTCGTTAGCCTTTACCCTGTGCTGGCCTATTGCGCCTGTGTTAATCACCATATGGAGGCTTCTGTGGCTAGCGTGCTTGTGGGCTCTTCGGGGCAATGCCAGTGTCACGGTGTGCGTGCCGTGCGCCCAAGGTGTCCTTGCGTTCCAGGCTGGGTTTCCCGCTTTGCTTCCCAGCTCTGCGCCCCCTTTCGGCATCGCCTACCCCCCCCGCGCCTGCATTTAGTCCCCAGTGAGGGGGATGCTAGCGGGGGGTCACAGTCTGATCTGGCACTGCGTGTGGCCAGTATTGAAAGGCAGCTTGCCAGGCCTGCTCCACGTAAGGCCCCTGGCAAGAAGCGGCACCTAGCTCCTGTGACATCCCCCTTTCCTGAGGAGGATGAGGGACCTGATACTTTTGTTGGCCTTTACCCCCTAGAGGAGGGGGAACTCTTTCAGGACTCTGACTCCTCTGGGGACCAGCAGGAGGGTTACGGCAGTGACCCTGGGTCTGCGTCTGGGGAGGACTCATGGTTCCCTGAGGACACTGATAGCCTGTTAGCTCACATTTTTGAAATCTTGCACATTGTCCCCCCTGAGGTGGCTAAGAGGAAGCAGGGTGAGCTCTTTCGTCCTGACAAACAGCACCTGGAGTTCCTGAGCAGAGCCAGGGGGGCGGGGCTGGAGGATGACGCGTATCGCGTCGTCCTCCTGCGGCCCGTCCCTCAAGGTTCCTCTGCCGGCGCCATTTTGCTTCTGCTGCGTGTCTGGGGCCCTTCTCATCCCGGAGTGGTGATCCCTGCCTGTTGTCGCTTCCTCCTGTGGTCTGGCGGCTGGTGCTCTTGCTCTGCTTGGTCCGTGAGTCCCCTTCGAACGGTTTTTGGTTCCTTGGGGCATGTGCTGCGGGATGCTTATGTGTCTTTACTTATGTCTTTCAGGTGGGACAACTGTGGGTTGTGGTTTCTCCCGGTTCTACCCCTTACCATCCCTCATCGTCCCTTACTGGCCTCTGGGGGCATCCCTTGGGGGGGCATCCCGGGTGGCTCGTTAGCCTTTACCCTGTGCTGGCCTATTGCGCCTGTGTTAATCACCATATGGAGGCTTCTGTGGCTAGCGTGCTTGTGGGCTCTTCGGGGCAATGCCAGTGTCACGGTGTGCGTGCCGTGCGCCCAAGGTGTCCTTGCGTTCCAGGCTGGGTTTCCCGCTTTGCTTCCCAGCTCTGCGCCCCCTTTCGGCATCGCCTACCCCCCCCGCGCCTGCATTTAGTCCCCAGTGAGGGGGATGCTAGCGGGGGGTCACAGTCTGATCTGGCACTGCGTGTGGCCAGTATTGAAAGGCAGCTTGCCAGGCCTGCTCCACGTAAGGCCCCTGGCAAGAAGCGGCACCTAGCTCCTGTGACATCCCCCTTTCCTGAGGAGGATGAGGGACCTGATACTTTTGTTGGCCTTTACCCCCTAGAGGAGGGGGAACTCTTTCAGGACTCTGACTCCTCTGGGGACCAGCAGGAGGGTTACGGCAGTGACCCTGGGTCTGCGTCTGGGGAGGACTCATGGTTCCCTGAGGACACTGATAGCCTGTTAGCTCACATTTTTGAAATCTTGCACATTGTCCCCCCTGAGGTGGCTAAGAGGAAGCAGGGTGAGCTCTTTCGTCCTGACAAACAGCACCTGGAGTTCCTGAGCAGAGCCATTTCACTAATATGGTGTTTAAGGAGCGGGAACGTCCTAGTAGATTGCCCGCGGTGCCCAAAGGGTGGGATAGGAGGTATCCCTTTCCTGCCGACCTGGTCAAGCGATGGTCGTGTCCCCCTGAGGTGGACGCTCCCTTGCTAGGGCTGTCCAACACCTCTGTCATGCCTTCACCTGACACTACTACACTGCGGGACAGCGAGGACCGGTGCATGGATCAGCTGGCCTGCTATGCCTTTGCGTGTGTGGGGGCTGGGCTGCGCCCGGTCTGCGCTGCTGCCATTACAGCTATTGCCCTTAAGAAACAGCTCAAGCGTCTCCTGGAGGGCGCTACGGCTGGTAACGGGGAAGTATTACAGGTCCATTTTGCTTTGCTCTGATTTTGTTGCCTTTGTCCTTACTGCCATGGATGATGCGGTACGGACCTCTGCCCTTTTGGTGGCTATGCGCCGCTCTGTTTGGCAGCGCAGTGGGCGGCTGATGCTGCCGCTAACAAGGCTCTCACTGGGCTCCCCTTTACGGGGCTGTGGCTCTTTGGTTATCGTCTGGATGTTTTAGCCAAGGATGGTAGGCTGCCTCAACATAGGAGGCAGCCTTGTCCTTTTCGGGGGCCCTCCTCTTCCCTCCCCTCCTTTCGTGCTCCCAGAGAAGGTCGTGGCTCCCTCTTCTCGGGTACCCGCAGGGATTCTTGGGGCCGTGGCAGATCCCGTGGTCGTCCCGGTCTCTCGTCTGTTGGAGTCGGGAGTCATTTGCCTGGTGCCTTCCCAGGAACGGTGTCGAGGGTTCTACTCCAATCTGTTTACGGTCCCCAAAAAGGGCGGGTCCCTGAGGCCCATCCTGGACTTGAAGGGTCTCAACAAGTTTGTCAGGTTCAAGACTTTTCGCATGGAGACTCTACGCTCGGCGGTCAGTACCCTGCGCCCGGGCAACTTCATGACTTCAGTGGACATCAAGGATGCACGTGCCAATCTTTCCAGGTCATCAGAGATTTCTCAGGTTCGCTCTAGAGGATCAGCATTACCAGTTTGTGGCCTTACCGTTCGGTATCACCTCGGCCCCTCGGGTGTTCACCAAGGTGCTGGCAGGCATGATGGCTCTGTTGCGGAATCAGGGCATTCGCATCCTCCCTTACCTGGACGACATTTTCATTGCGGCTCAGTCTCTTCATCAGGCCGAGAAGGATACTCTGGTGGTGACTTCCACTCTCACTTTCGGCTATCCCAAGTCTTCACTATATCCGTCTTTGGTGAGGTCCTTTCTGGGCATGACTCTGGATACCTCTCAGGTCAAGGTATTCCTGCCTCAGCAGAAGGTGGAGGGCCTTCAGAAGCAGGCACGGGCTCTGCTCTTGTGTCCCCATCCTTCCATCCGGCAAGGGATGCAGTTGGTGGGCCTGATGGTGTCCTGTTTCGAGGCGGTCCCTTTTGCTCAGTTTCACATGAGACCTCTTCAGTTGCACCTCTTGTCAGTCTGGGATCGGGACCCTGTGTCCCTGGATCAGGAGTTTCCTCTCGTGGTGGCTGGACTCAGGGAACCTTCTAGTGGGCAGGACCTTTCTGCCCCCGTGCTGGGAGACTGTCACCACGGATGCCAGTCTGACCGGTTGGGGGGGCTTTTGGAAGTTTCTGAAGTTCCAGGGTCGGTGGGGCCCCCAGAAGGCCCATGCTCCCATCAATGTCCTGGAACTGAGGGCGATCAGGTTGGTTCTGTCTCAGCTGACCACACAACTTCGGGGTCGGGCTGTTCAGATCCGCTCGGACAACCAGACGGCGGTTGCCTACATCAATCATCAGGGAGGGACTCGGAGCAAGCGAGCCCTCAAGGAAGTGTCTCTGATACGGTCTTGGGCGGAAGCGAATGTCCCCTGCATCTCGGCGCCGGCGGTTTACATTCCGGGGGTGGAGAACCAGGAGGCAGATTCCCTGAGCAGGGGAACGTCTCAGCTGGGGGAATGGTCCCTCAGCAACAAGATTTTTCACTCCTTATGTCACCGCTGGGGTCAGCCGGATGTGAACCTGTTTGCGTCCCGCCACAATCATAAGCTTCCCAGGTTTGTCTCCCTGTCACAGGACCCTCTGGCCTTCACCACGGATGCGCTAGCAATGCCTCCTCTGTGTGTTCCCTCCATTCCCTCTGCTGAGCAGGGTGCTGCGCAAGATAGCCCAGAAAGGGGTACCAGCCATTCTGGTGGCCCCCTATTGGCCAAGGAGGGTGTGGTTCACAGACGTCGTGCAGTTGGCAGTAGATCAGTATGCCCTGCCCAAGGATCCAGATCTGCTCACTCAGGGACAACTGTGCCATACCACAAGCCGGGTTTGACGGCTTCTGTTGTTGATACCATGATTAGGGCTAGGAAGTCTTCGTCCTTAATTTACTACAGGATCTGGCATGCTTACATTGCCTGGTGTGAGTCCAGGTCTCTTCCTTGTCGGTGTTTTCTATCCCCAGGATTCTGGAATTTTTGCTCATGTTGCGTCCGCCACGTAAGCCTATGCTACCAGTTTGGGACCTGAATCTGGTGTTGTCTGCTATGCAGGGTCCTCCTTTTGAGCCTATCCGTGGGGCTGCCTTGCCCATTCTGACTCTTAAGGTGGCCTTTTTGGTGGCCATTACTTCTGTCAGGCGAGTTTCTGAGCTGGCGGCGCTTTCCATCAAACCTCCTTATTTTGAAAGGCATCAAGATAAGGTGGCGTTTCTGCTTTAGCTGGATTTCTTGCCTAAGGTTGTGTCTGCTTTTCATCTCAATCAGGACATTGTTTTGCCTTCTTTGTGTCCTAACCCTGCTAATTCCAAGGAGCGGACCCTTCACTCTTTGGATGTTGTCAGGGCTCTGAAGTTTTATTTGGTTGCTACTGAATCTTTCAGGAAGACTGATGCTCTTTTTGTTCTTCCTGCTGGACCTAGGAAGGGTTTGCCTCCTGCTAAATCCACTATCAGCAAGTGGATCCGTCAGGCGGTGGAGCAGGCCTATTCTGCCAGGGGAAAGGTTCTTCCTTTTAGGGTTACTGCTCATTCCACTCGTGCTATTGGTGCTTCTTGGGCTTTTCAGCACCAAGCTTCTGTTGAACAAGTAAGGCCGCAACTTGGTCTTCTGTTCATACTTTTTCCAAGTTTTACAAGGTTGATGTTAAGGCCTCAGCGGATGCTGCTTTTGGCCCCAAGGTACTTCAGGCGGTAGTGGTTTAAACTGCCTGTTACACTTTGGGGATCCCACCCTACTTTATGGACACTGCTTTTTGGATGTCCCAGATGTAATGACTTTGTGAAGCAGGCCATGCAATGGGAAAAAGACAATTATGTGAGTACTCGCCTGTAGAATTGCTTTTGCCATGCATGGCACGGCCTGCTTCACCCCACCCTTATCGTTGTTCTTGGTTGCCTCCTTATGGTGGTTGTTCCAAGTTAGTTGAGGTTTTTTGTTACCTTTTTCACTTTTTATCTCCCGGTTTCTTGAAAACTGCTTGTCAACACTGGATAAGTCTATGGTGATTCCGTTTTTATATGGTACCGGGAGGTGCTAGTGCAGTGCACTTCGCCACCTTGTGGCGGAATACCCAGATGTAATGACTTTGTGAAGAAGGCCGTGCCATGCATGGCAAAAGCAATTCTACAGGTGAGTACTCACAGAATTGTCTTTTTAGATGCTGGGGAATAGCTTTTTAAGGGTTTGGGCTTTTCATAACATCATGCTGAATGTCCAGTTTAAGGTGGACCAAAACCCAAGGTTTTGACTATTCTGATTTCTGGTCGGTGCCCCGCTGTTTTAAACTCCCCAGGTCCCTCGATCTCCCTTACCCTTACCTGGTTCTATGGCGCGTGTGCAGCCCTCTCGTCCAGTCAGCACGCTCGGATACGCTCAAGCAGGGGCTCATCTAATGCGAGGGATTCTGAGCATGCGGACGGCCGCATCCTCCGCTACCCTTTAATAGGGAGCGTGCCCATGCCAGCCATTCACAAATGCCTGCCGAGGGCATGCATCCTGCTAAGGGGATAGCGGAGATGCGTCCGCTGCTTGCACATGCACCATTGGACCAGGGAACAAAGGTGAGTTTTCGGATGTGGGTTTCACACAGCGGGTGCGCCGGGAGGAGTGAGTATGCCTGCTCTGGAATCTCATAGACCCCAGGGTGAGCTTTGGTCCACTTTAAAGCCAACTAAACTAATTCATTGAATGGGGGGGGGGGGGGGGCAAGAGTACCCTGGAAGTTTGCCAAAATTCATTTGAAATAACTTGACAGAAGACGCAACTGGCACTAACCTAGAAGATGATTCTTCTCTGTAAGAGCAGTCACACTATGGAACTATATGCCAATGGAGGTAGCCATGAAGAACACACAATAGTGTTCAAAACTGGCCTGGATGCATTCCTTGTGTGTAATAACTTTACCGTCTCTGGCTACTAGACCACTGAAAGGAGATCTTTTCCTAGTGTGCTAGCTCCATTTCTGACAAGTGGGTTATCCGCCACAAGGTGGCGCAGTGACTGCAAGATGAAAATCGTGGCTCCTCCCGCCCATATAAGGCATCTGTCTCCCTAAAAATCCCCAGAGTTCTTCTTGCAGTCTGACTGCGAAGATCATGCTATCTCTCTCTTTGGATATTGCAGGCGAGCGGGGCATCCCAAGCCTGTAGCCCCTGCAGCCCTATTCCCACCTGCCTCCCAGCCTTGGCTACGTAACTGTTGACTGTAGGGGAACGCTGAGGGTCAGGCGTTCACAGAGCTAGGCTCTGGGCCGCAGACCCTCTCCCAAAGTGTAGCCGGCCATAGGCAATGGTGAGCCTATTGGGGGGGGGGGGAGGAACCACCTAGGGATCCCTTGTCTCCCTCATGTCGCCCACAAGCTTTGACTGTGTGTATATGTATTCTAAGTATGTCACACACCCCGCTTCAAGATATCCATAACATGTGGGTAATACCGACCTGAAGAGGGCGTTCCTGCAGAGATGATAGCAAAAAGAAAGCCCCTCCCTGATCCATAAATACCTGGGACCTCCCACTCATCACCCAGTTTTCCATCTCTGCAGACGGCGAGCAAGTCAGAAGATGATGGCTCCTCCTTGCACAGGGGGATTTCAGGTAGCCGGGATGACTCCCGGCCCGCTACTTATTTATTTCCGTTTGGACCCTTTTTTTCCAGAAATCCATATGCCTCCCAGCTTTGGCTGAGGGTCCAGGCGAGGGTATGTCAGCACCTTAGGTGCTCAGGAGCAATGCTCCACCGTGAGACCCTATATGAGAGGGTAGGCGGTTACACCGGGTTGGTGACCCCGGTTTGGGATGCCCTGTCCCTTAATTAACATTCAATGGCCCTCCCAGGATCCCTTTTCCACGGTGGGGTTGGGGAGTGTGGGTCCTTTCTTTATTAGTCTCTAACACTTTACGTTCTGGGTGTTGTGTTTACTGATGTTAGTGTGCGTCTCTTTAAATGTTTTTTACTCAGCGCTGCAGCCGTTTTACAGGAGGCCTTGTGCGGTGCTGGACCTGTCTCTTATCCCCCCCCCCCCCCCCCCATCTTGACTCAATCATCAATGGCGGCGGTATTTACCTCACACCATGTAACAGTCCATCTAGTGGGGGGGGGGGGGCGGACCGTCGGCGCAGGGCCGGGGCCCGTCCCTACTGTTTGGTCTGATTGAGGTGCTTGTGTGTGTGCTTCACTGTGACACTCGGCCGGGCGTGGCGGCCGCACATCATGCTGCGGCGCCGGCCGGTTCTTGGCGCCCTTTTTTCCTGAGGAGACTTCTCCTCACTTTTGACCTGGGGGCGGGGCCGGTGTTGCAGCGCGTCACCGCTGTCTGCCCCCATCTTTCCCTGGCGCCGCTGCGGAGCTCTGCCTTGCGTAGGAGGAGGGGGGGGCGGTGCTCGGCGTCACGTGCGTCACGCGCTGACCACGCCCCCTTCTCCTCTTCTGTCAGCAAGCTCAGGAGGATCTCTCTCACGGTCGCCATTTCATGCTCCCGCGGTTCTGTAAGTGGCCTATGGCCCCCCCTCTTCCCTATCCTCTGTGCTGTATGAGTGTCTTTTGTCTTCATTAGCCTTATAAGCCTTTTCTGTGTCTTTCAGGTGGTGTTTTCAGGAGGATCTCCAGTAGCATTTAGGGGGTCTCTCCCGATCCTTGATCACTGGGTTCACTTTTGCTCATAAATCCTCCCACTCGGGACATTAAAGGGGCATCCCGGGTTGTCTAGTGGCGTAATTCCCTGGGTCATAGCGACTATTCTTAAAAGTTCACCTTATGGAGGCATCCCCGGATACTGGGCTAGGGGCCCCTTCGGGGCATCCCCGGAAGTGTATGTTGTGTGGGGTATCCATTTTTGGGGACGATGTACTTCTGTGTATACCATGTGCACAGCAAACTATTTCGCGGCAGTCCGAACCCCAGGCGTCTGGGTCAGCACCGCCGGTCGCTTCATCTCCTCCTCCCACCTTGACACGCACCCCGTGTGACGTTGTCATGGGCAGGGAGCTGCAATCTGAGATGTGCGCCAGATTGGCTAACCTTGAAAAAATTATCTCCAGCTCGGTCGCCCGTAAGGCTCCGACTAAGAGGAAGCATTTGTCGCCGGCTCCGCTGGTGGAGGACCATGAGGATGTTAATAATCTGGATTGGTCTGATTATTCCCTGCTAGAGGAAGGGGAAGTTTATGAGGATTCTGATATTTCGGACGATGAGCAGTCCTTTGGCGCTGATGCTGAGCTTGGTGACTTGGGGAGATCCTCGGATACTCCTCACGCTCTGGCTCTGATGTTGGAGGTTCTGAATATTTCCCCTCCCGAGGAGGTGTCACAGCAGAAGGGTGAATTGTTTGAGGAATCCAGGCCGCGCTTGGAATTCCCTACACAAAGGCATTTTGACAAAATTATTGCTAAGGAATGGGACAGGCCGGCTCGGCTCCCTGGCATCCCTCAGGGGTGGGATAAGAAATATCCCTTCCCTTCGGAGGCGAATAAGCGCTGGGCATCTCCCCCCGAGGTGGATGCACCGGTTTTGGGGTTGTCCAATTCCTCGGTTTTAAATAGACCTGATTGTTCCACTCTCAAGGATGGAGAGGATAAACGTATTGACCAGATGGCTTGTCATGGTTTTGCTAGCGTTGGGTCAGCCATGCGGCCCGTTTGCGCTTCGGCACTAATGGTGTTGGCTGCCAGGTCCGTGGTCAGGGACCTGCTGACTTCTTCTGGGCTGCGTCCTGGTAGTGCTGAGTTCCTTAGCCTTAAACGGTGTGAGTTTAAGGTGACACCTTGATGATATGTGATAGGACATCGGCGCTGCTGGTCACTATTCGGCGATCGGTGTGGCTGCGCCAGTGGGCGGACGATTTTATGTCCAAGAAGTCACTGACGGCTCTACCTTTTGTGGGCTTACGGCTCTTTGGAGAGACATTGGACTCTGTCACCAAGGATGGTAGGTTACCTCAACGCAAGAAACAACGCCGTCCCTTTCGGGGGGCGCCTTCTTTTACCCCCTCCTTTCGTGGGGCCAGATCTGGCAGGGGATTTGCATTCCCCTCTTCCAGAGGAGATTCTGGGAGCAGGGGCAGAGGACGTGCCCGTCCAGGATACAGTTGGGGCTCTAAGCCCAAGCCGGCTACTAAGCCGGCTCAGCAATGAGGGGGCGCCCTCACCCATGCGGGTGGGGGGACGGCTGCGACACTTCTCCCAGATCTGGGATCAAGAGGTCTCGGACAGATGGATCCAGGAAGTGGTGTCTTCCGGTTACAAGCTGGAGTTCGAGCTCCACCCCCCTTCCAGATTTTTCAGGTCTCGGATGCCTTCGGAACCTCTGGCGGCGCAGGGGCTCCTGTTGGCATTAGATAATCTTCTGGACATGGCTGTCATTTGCCCAGTGCCCCCTTCGGATCAGGGCAGGGGTTTTTATTCCAATCTGTTCACGGTACCCAAGAAGGACGGATCGGTCCGACCCATCTTGGATCTGAAGTTTCTCAACAGGTTTATCCGGCCACGGAAATTCCGCATGGAAACGCTGCGTTCGGCCATTCACTCTCTTCGTCAGGGAGACTTTCTGACATCCATAGACATCAAGGATGCTTATCTACACGTTCCAATTTTTCCAGCACACCAGAGGTTTCTCAGGTTCGTGGTGGAGGATCGGCATTTTCAGTTTGTGGCACTCCCTTTCAGTCTCACCTCGGCTCCTCGGGTGTTCACCAAGGTGCTAGCGGGGATGATGGCTCTGCTAAGGGTTCAGGGTATCCGCATTGTGCCCTATTTGGACGATCTTCTGATCATGGCCTCTTCTTTCAACCAAGCGGAGTTGGACACCAGAGTGGTGGTGTCCACTCTGGAGAGGTTCGGTTGGGTGGTCAACCACCCCAAGTCTTCTCTTTCTCCGTCCAGAGTAGTGACCTTTCTGGGAATGTCTCTGGACACTTCGCAGGCCAGGGTGTTTCTGCCCCAGGCCAAGATTCTTTTGATTCAGGAGTTAGTTCGGCTTCTCTTGTCGGCCCCTCGTCCAGTCATCCGTCTAGGGATGAGGCTGGTGGGGTTAATGGTGGCCTCATTCGAGGCGGTTCCCTTTGCGCAGTTTCATACAAGGACACTTCAGCTTCATCTGTTGAAGGTTTGGGACAAGTCTCCTCTATCGTTGGATCAGTCCTTCCTGATGACTCCCCGAGTTCGTCGATCCCTGCAATGGTGGCTGGGGTCAGTCAATCTGTTGAAGGGCAGATCTTTTCTGGCTCCGCGTTGGGAAACAGTCACCACGGATGCCAGTCTGTCAGGTTGGGGGGGTGTTTGGAAGGACCTCCAGTTTCAGGGTCTGTGGGGCCCGCAGGAGGCTCACGAGCCCATCAATGTTCTGGAGTTGAGAGCCATCAGGTTGGTTCTGTTTCGCTTGACTCATCAGTTGCGGGGCCTGCCTGTTCAGGTCCGGTCGGACAACCGGACGGCGGTTGCTTACATCAATCACCAGGGGGGGACTCGCAGCAGGAGTGCCCTCAGGGAAGTGTCTTTGATTCTGGACTGGGCGGAGAGCCACGTCCCGTGTATCTCAGCAGTCTACATTCCGGGAGTGGAGAACACGGAGGCGGACTCTCTGAGCAGGGCCTCCTCACGTCAGGGGGAGTGGTCTCTCAGTCCCAAGGTGTTTCATTCGATCTGTCTCAGGTGGGGGTTCCCAGCGGTGGACCTCTTTGCCTCTCGTCACAATCACAAGCTTCCGGTCTTTGTGTCTCTCTCGCAGGATCCTCTGGCTCTGGCGGTGGATGCCATGTCTCTGAACTGGAGGGATCTGGGGTTTCTTTACCTGTTCCCTCCGTTTCCAATGGTAGCCAGAGTGGTGCGCAAGCTGGCCTTGGACGGCGCGACGGCGGTTCTGGTGGCACCAAGGTGGCCAAGGCAGGTTTGGTTCGCAGACCTGGTAAGACTGGCAGAGGATCAGTTCGTTCTGCCTCTACTGGCGGACCTGCTCACCCAGGGTCGGCTGCGCTATCCCAATTTACCTTCGCTGGCTTTGACAGCGTGGCTGCTGAAACCGCCATCTTGAAGGAGGAAGGTCTTTCTGACACGGTGGTTCAGACTCTTATTAGCGCCAGGAAGCGCTCTTCCTCTACTATTTACTATAGGACTTGGAGGTCCTATATTGACTGGTGTGAAAGTAGGTCTTTCTCTTGTCGGGAGTTCTCCATTTCCAGAATCCTGGAGTTTCTTCAACATGGTCTGGATCTGGGGCTTTAACTTAGTACCTTGAAGGGGCAGGTCTCTGCCCTGGCGGTGTTCTTTCAAAGGTCCTTTGCACTTCATCCCTTAGTCAAGACCTTTTTCCAAGGAGTTACGCATGTACGGCCTCCTAGGAAGCCCTTTGTTCCAGTTTGGGATTTGAACCTGGTTCTTTCTGCTCTTCAGGGTCCTCCGTTTGAGCCCTTGAATGAGGTTGCTTTGTCTTCACTTACTCAAAAGGTGGCCTTTTTGGTGGCTATCACTTCGGTTAGGCGTGTTTCTGAGTTGGCAGCTTTATCCATTAAAGCTCCGTACTTCGAAAGGCATCAGGACAAGGTTGTCTTTCGTTTCAAGCCGGATTTTCTTCCTAAGGTGGTCTCTGCCTTTCATCTGAATCAGGACATTGTTCTGCCTTCTCTATGTCCTAATCCCAGCAACGACAAGGAAAGGGCGCTGCATTCCTTGGATGTAGTTCGTGTTGTGAAATATTATCTGGTGGTTACGTCTTCCTTTCGTAAGACTGATGCTTTTTTTGTGGTGCCTTTTGGGCCTAGGAAAGGTTTGGCTCCTGCCAAATCTTCCATTAGTAAATGGATTCGTCAGGCCATCATTGGGGCCTATTCTGCCAAGGGGAGGAGTCCCCCTTTTCGTGTTACTGCTCATTCTACTCGTGCGGTTGGAGCGTCCTGGGCTTTCCAGCACCAGGCCTCTGTTGAGCAAGTTTGTAAGGCCGCTACTTGGTCCTCTGTTCACACTTTTTCCAAGTTTTACAAGGTCCGGGCCTCAGCAGATGCTGTTTTTGGCCGCAAAGTTCTGCAAGCTGTTGTGGTTTAAGTTGTGCATTGTTGCCTTGTTTTGGATCCCCGCCCTTTTATGGACACTGCTATTGGATGTCCCACATGTTATGGATATCTTGAAGCGGGGTGTGTGACATACTTAGAATAATACCATTTTGTGAAGTACTCACCTGTAAAATGGGTATTATAAGTATGTCACACACCCCGCTTCACCCGCCCTTCTTGTATTCTGGATCCTTTATTTTGTGAACTTTGCGTTGTTATGACTTATATTTCCCTCTTCCTGCTCCCTTACCTTACTGCTTCTATATACTGGGTGATGAGTGGGAGGTCCCAGGTATTTATGGATCAGGGAGGGGCTTTCTTTTTGCTATCATCTCTGCAGGAACGCCCTCTTCAGGTCGGTATTACCCACATGTTATGGATATCTTGAAGCGGGGGGTGTGACATACTTATAATACCCATTTTACAGGTGAGTATTTCACAAAATGATCTCGCAAGCTGGCGGAGGAGTATAAGGACCTCCTAGCTTGCGCGGACTTCATTGCCTTTGTAATCTCGCCCATGGACGATACCGTCCGGCTTGGTGGCAGGGCTTCTGCCCTGCTGGTTGCTCTTCGTCGTTCTATCTGGCTGCGGCAGTGGGCAGCTGACGCCACCGCCAAAAAATCTCTCACTGGTATTCACTTTTTGGGGCTTCGGCTATTTGGGGAGCGTCTGGATCTCCTGGCGAAAGATGGGAGGCTCCCTCAGCGTCGGAAGCCTGTGTGGCCCTTTCGAGGCCTGTCTTCCTTTCGCCCCTTTCGAGGGGGAAGAGGCTCTTCCTTTTCAGGTGGCCGCAGAGACTCATCGGGACGAGGTAGATCCCATGGTTTTACCAATCCCTCCTGGGGATCCAAGTCCAAGCCCCCTGTCAAGGCCTCTCAGGCATGAGGAGGCGCCCTCACCCATTCGGGTGGGGGGGGGCGGCTTCTGCTGTTTGCTCACGTCTGGAGACAGCACGTCTCGGATCGGTGGATTCAGGAGGTGGTGTCCTCTGGCTACAAAATAGAGCTGGCAGTTTGGCTGCCCCAGATTTCTTCAGTCGCGGCCGGGCAATTTCATGACCACGGTGGATATCAGGGATGCTTTCCTGCACATCCCTATATTCCAGGGACATCAGAAGTTCCTGAGATTCGCACTGGAGGATCAGCACTACCAGTTTGTGGCTCTGCCGTTTGGGATTTCCTCAGCCCCCCGGGTGATCAATTATCCCAAGTCCTCGATCACTCCTTCATTGGTGAGGTCCTTCCTGGGCATGACATTGGACACCTCTCAGGTCAAGGTGTTCCTCCCCCCTGCAGAAGGTGGAGGGTCTTCAGGCGCGGGCCTTACTGTCGTGCCAATGCCCATCCATCCGTCTGGGGATGAAGCTGGTGGGTCTCATGGTGTCATGTTTCGAGGCTGTGCCCTTCACCCAGTTTCACATGAGACCTCTTCAGTTGAATCTCTTGACCGTTTGGGATCGGACACAGGAGTCCCTGGAGCAGGAATTCTCTCTGTCTCCTCCGGCCAGGCGGTCCCTCTCGTGGTGGTTGGACTCCAGAAATCTTCTAGTGGGCAGGTCCTTTCTGACTCCCTGTTGGGAGACTGTCAGCACGGACGCCAGTCTGACCGGCTGGGGAGGTTTTTTGGCAATCGCTGAAGTTCCCAGGGCCAGTGGGGCCCGCAGGAGGCTCACTTGCCTATCAATTTCCTGGAGCTGAGAGCGATCCGGTTGGTCCTGTTTCATTTGACTCCCCATCTACGGGGTCGTGCGGTCCCGGTCCGCTCGGACAATCAGATGGCGGTCGCCTACATCATTCACCAGGGCGGGACTCGGAGCAAGCGAGCCCTCAAGGAGGTGACCCAGATCCTGTTTTGGGCGGAGGAGAATGTTCCCTGCATCTCAGCGGTTTACATCCCCGGGGGTGGAGAACTAGGAGGCAGACTGCTCAGGGGGACTTCTCGTCTGGGGGAATGGTCTCTCAGCAACAAGATCTTTCACGCTCTTTGTCGCTGGGGTCAGCCGGACGTGGACGTGTTTGCGTCCCGACACAAGCTTCCAAGGTTCGTCTCCCTGTCAAGAGATCCTCTGGCTTTCGCCACGGACGCTCTGGTGATTCCTTGGACGGAGTTCCGACTCCTTTTCACCTTTCCTCCATTTCCTCTTCTGGGTCGAGTGCTGCGCAAGATAGCCCAGGAGGGGGTGCCAACCATTCTGGTGGCTCCTCGTTGGCCGAGGCAGTGTTGGTTCGCAGACATAGTTCAGATGTCAGTGGATCGCTACGTCATGCCCGACGATCCAGGGCTTCTCACTCAGGGGCTGTTACGCCACCCCAATTTACAAACGCTTGCTTTGACGGCTTGGCTGCTGAAACCTCCATCTTGACAGAGAAAGGGCTGTCTGCTTCGGACGTGCGTACCATGATTCAGGCTCAGAAATCCTCTTCCATGGTTTACTACAGAGTCTGGCACGCTTACATTGCCTGGTGTGAGTCTAAGGGTCTTCCCTGTCGCACATTCTCCTTTTCTAGGATTTTGGAGTCCCTACAACATGGTTTAGATTCGGGTCTCCAGCTGAGAACCCTCAAGGGTCAGGTTTCAGCCTTGGCTATTTTCTTCCAAAGATCCTTCGCCAATCGTAGACTTATCAAGACCTTTTTTCAAGGAGTTACTCATGTGCGTCCACCGCGTAAGCCTATGTTACCGGTGTGGGATTTGAATTTGGTGCTTTACGCTCTTTAGGGTTCCCCTTTTGAGCCTTTGTGCAATGCTTCTTAATGCATTCTGACTCTAAAGGTGGTCTTCTTGATAGCTATCACTTCGGTGCGTCGCGTTTCAGAGCTGGCGGCGCTTTGTATGAAGCCTCCTTACTTTGAGTGGCATCAGGATAAGGTGGTTTTTCGTCTTAAACTGGATTTTCTACCTAAGGTTGTTTCGCCCTTTCATCTCAGTGAGGACAACGTCTTGCCTTCCTTGTGTCCCGCGCCTTCTAATTCTAAGGAGAGGACTCTCCATGCCCTGGATGTGGTCAGAGCCCTTAAGTACTACCTGGTTGCTACTGAATCTTTCAGGAAATCGGATTCTTTTTGTCCTTCCTGACGGGCCTAAGAAGGGCTTGCTTCAGCCAAATCCACTCTCAGCAGGTGGATCAGACAGGCGGTGGTGCAAACTTGCCAAGGGGAAAGAACCCTCTTTTCGGATCACAGCTCACTCTACCAGAGCTATTGGAGCCTCTTGGGCTTTTCAGCACCAGGCTTCGGTTGAACAGGTTTGTAAGGCCGCTACTTGGTCTTCAGTTCATACTTTTACAAAGTTTTTTATGAGGTTGATGTTAGGGCTTCAGCTGATGCTGTTTTTGGCCGTAAGGTACTTCAGGCGGTAGTGTCTTGAAAAGCTGTCGCTTTTTGGGGATCCCACCCTTTTTTTGGACACTGCTTTTGGATGTCCCACTTGTCAGAAATGGAGCGACCTGAACAGGACACTAGGAAAAAAACAATTCTGTGAGTACTCACCTGTAGAATTGTTCTTGGTAGTGTCCTGTTCAGGTCGCTCCATCCCACCTTTGTTCTGTTATTCTCTTTTGCCTGTTATGGCGATTACTGTTGTATTTGTTTTTTCTTGAGAGAGTTCATGCTAAAGCTATGTGAAGGAACATGCTTTCTGGCCTCCCGGCATGTCTCTTTTTTTACTGCTTTTCAACCACTGGGGAGTTTTGGGGAGACAGATGCCTTATATGGGCCAGGAGGAGCCACGATTTTCATCTTGCAGT
Organism: Gastrophryne carolinensis; assembly: GCA_027917425.1. Lineage (NCBI taxonomy): Eukaryota > Metazoa > Chordata > Amphibia > Anura > Microhylidae > Gastrophryne > Gastrophryne carolinensis. The sequence continues at coordinate 223,635,029 of CM051237.1, forward strand.
CACTGCGCCACCTTGTGGCGGATAACCCACTTGTCAGAAATAGAGCGACCTGAACAGGACACTACCAAAAACAATTCTACAGGTGAGTACTCACAGAATTGTATTTTTATATACAGGCTGGACTAGGTGAGCTGAAGTCTTTATTCAGCCGCACATGCTTTAACATGTTCATGTGTTTTTGGTGGGAAGAGTTCTCTGATTATTTTGATTATTGCATGCTATAAGGTTACAGGGACACCGGGGAGGGGTTTCATACTACAGGGCATCCCTAACAGGAATAATGGGTTTTGGTCCACACAACGTCTTGAACACACAATGAACAAATTGTGCATAATCATCTGCTGTGAAGTAGAAATGTATCATTCGGTTTGCTTGCATTTAGTGCTAAACTTATATAAAATAGGTACTTAGATTTTTTTTAATCATTAAGAATTGTAGTTGCTTCAAGGATAACCACAGACTGCACTGCTAGAGCCCCAGGAGATGTAGTCTATAAATGGCACTCACCTTCATTTCCCATTATGCAGATCTGCCATCTTCAGTCCCTATCCTCTAGTCTAGCATGTCTGGGACTTGCAGCCTGTGCCTCAATCTCAATGTTGATTTCCCCATAGTGTTCCGTGGGGTCCATGCCTAATGAGGAGATATGTATGCACAGGCTGATGGGTCCAAAGGCTCATTGGGACTGGGATTTTCCATTGACAATGAGGCAGAACTAGGGCACTAAGGTGAGTGTAAATTATGCACCAAATACTCCTCCCTGCACATCCCCAGGGCACGCTTACATTTCCTTGGGAATTCAAAAAACTACCTACAATCAAAGAGGGAAGTATGCAGCTAATGAATTATGAAGCAAAGTATAATAATGTGACAAGTTAAAGTTGTTTTTTTTTTTCAATAGTGTATGCAGGACATGGGAAACACAAAAGCAAGAATCCTGTATGAAGCTAATCTTCCGGAAAACTTTAGAAGACCTCAAACGGACCAGTATCCTTAAACATGAAATCTACAGAGCATGTTTTGCTTGTTGTTTTTACAGTATTTAAAAAAACGAGGGCAGGGAGTGCACATAACACATGAAAAATCTTGAATAATAACAGAAGCAAGTAGCGTGGACAGAGAGCAGGCTTTTCCCTGGAGCAGGGCATCCAGTAAGCCTGTTTCTGTTGCAAAGGTACTGCTCTACTTTCACCCATGTGATTGCTACCAGCCAGTGCAAGATGCTGGTGGACAGCTTGCACGTTGCTCTGTAGCACTGGTCATGGGCGGTTACTTGGGCTGTGACTGACACCTGAAAAAGGGTCAGCAACAGAAATGGCCTTGTCTTGCTGGTATGCTAAGCATGGCCTTCCTCAAAAGGATGCCCTCATTGCTGGCTCAACCCTGGTGAACCATTGTATATTTTTGTGGTTGTTAATAGTTGTCAGTGTAAAAGGTTATTGACTAAAAGGGACACTTGTGGAAAGAAAGCCAGCTATAACCCGTCATCCACTCAATTTGCACTATGCACTGAAGCCAGTGTCACGACAATCCTGATATATCAAAGAAGCCCAACACAGATTAAGCTAAAACATCCAAGGTCACATCTTAAAATCCAGGTCACAACATTTAGACCAAGCACTCTGTTGTGACATGTTTTGGGATAATACCCTTATTATACATATATACCCTTATTCTTATGCATATATATACATCCAGCTTTCTGTGAAAACGCTGAAGTATTGCTTTGCAGTATGCTTTGGGTCATTATCCTGTTAGAAGGTAAATCAATGTTCCAGTCTCAAATCACTGACCGTAATATCGCTGTCCTGTAATATTCCTGGATTTAGCACCATCCATCTTCCCCTGAACTTGGACCCTCTGTCCTGAAAAATATCCCTCCCCAGCATGATGCTGCTACCACCAGGTTTGACTTTGAGGATGGTGTTCTTGGGGTGATGAGATTTTTTGATGAGATGTTTTGCGCCAAACATAGCATTTTCATTGGTGGCTGAAAAGTTCAGTTTTTGTTTCAACTGACCAGAGCACCTTCCTACGTACATTTGGAAAGTCTCTAGTGCCTTTTGGCAAACTCAAAATGATCCATCCTGTTTTTACCTGCCCTCTATTGGCAGGTTTGTTGTGGTAGCATAGTCTTTGCTTATGATCATAATGGATTTGATTGTGCACCTGGGGATTATCAGAGAATTGGATATTTTTTTATGAGCCAACCCTGATGCTGGTTTCATAACAGAAATTGTGTGCATTTGTGATCGTCCTGCAATCACCTGGGAAATGCTGCCCATAGCAACTTCTAGGTGTTTACCACATTTGGCATTTGCAAAGCAATCACATCGCTCCGCAAATGCCTTGCCTGCAGCATCTGGAGGGTGCCATGCTAGCGATTCCACTATTTGGAATCCCAGCAATTGCTTAGTGTGTAAACTTTTCAACAACTTGACTTGTTTAAATAGCTTGTTGGCTGTGCTGTTTGGTTAGGGGTGCCCCTTTGTTTTTGGTCTTGCAGCCTCTGGGGCCATTCAGGAAAGGTGTGTTTATACTGACACACCATGTGATACTTGGATTGTACACAGGTAGACTTCATCCCCTGGTGATTACCCAAGGTAATAGTTGCCCCAAAACTATTTAGAGGCTTCATAGCAAAGTGTGTGAATACATCTGCACATGCCATTTTCAGTATTTAATTTAAATAAGTTTATGTACGTATATTTTTCTAATTTCATTTCTATTTTGGGCAGATGCAACACATTTCAGATAGACAGGATAAAGACACTGTAAATGATACAATGCAAAGACAAATTGCCTCAGCCAACCACATTTTCTTTAAGACTTTTATCTTCTAATATTGTGATGATGTACTTTCCCTGCTAATTGCATTGAGTTATGGGTTAAGACCTTGTGATTACTTCATTTGTAATTCACAGAGTTGAATGCGTTGGTCTCCTAAGAATCTGACCCTTCTGTTAACGTGCTATTATGTAAAAGTGGATGTTGTGTTAAATTCCTGATTGCTTATCAACACGCCATTTATACACCTGAATTGTCAAGCTCATTGAACTCGAACAGCCGTTGACCAATGTGTTTAAAAGCCCCCTGATGCCTCTTGCATAATTATCAAGATGTTTTTGCTAACCGGGCCATATTGTACATGTACTCTATTACTTCTCATCTCTTATCCTTGGACTTTATACAATAATGCAATTCCATGTGCAAAGTTAGAGCATAATTTCTCTTGTGGGATGCAGTTAATTATACTTCTTACCTACTCTTAAATGACAAATGATAGTTTTACATTAAGCTTTCCATTATTAGGATTCCAGGTCTTATCTCAAAATTTTAATTACTTTACTTTCTAGAGATCTATTGTGCAGCAGACATAATCAAGGGGCCCCATTCCTTTGAGGTTGCTTGATCTTTTCAAAGTTGTTCTTTTCCTGTGCCTGCAAATGCAAGATTTACTTTACTATCATTTACTTTTTCTATGGAGCTAAATAGTAATTTGTCTGCAAACTAGTAGCAATACCCACTGTAGGTAGAATAGATCTTTAATCCCTTTTTCTGCTTGCGTAAGTGTGCAAGGATTGTCGGATACCAAACCTTGTTGGTGGATGACTTTTCATGAATATCAAATGTTTTTCAATATATTATTTTCTCCACCATTAATTCAGCATTTTCAGAATAAGTAGTTTTTTGCAAGGTACTTCTAAAAATGCTACTCACTCCTTTATCCCTTCCTTTCTGTAGAATTATAGAAGGACAGAGTCCATTTGATGTGTCTAAATCTGCCCAGAGTGTTGCCATAATGTGTCCCCTTGCATGACAATTCTTCTAATCTTACACCACCCACAAACGACTCCCCTGATATGTATTTTTATCCTCTTCCCTTCAGATTGTTAGGTAGATAGAGGGCATCTGAAGGCATAAAATAAAAAATACTATATATTCTGCAGTTTTGTCAATGGAAAATGATGAGGATGATAACCCTTTTAAGGCAGCCAGAGATTACAAGTCCATGTCCAAATCAACAGTCACTTAATTTAAATATGCCTGGGATAAGCATACATCTATAAAGAGTACATAAACACATAAAGGCAGACTAGATGGACTATATGGTCTCTTTCTGCCTTCAACCTTCTATGTTTCATGTTTCTAGGTGTGGCCAGATTAACTTTTTGGGTATGAATGTCCTGCGATACATAAACTGTTTTTATAATGAGTATGTTGAACATGTCCACGTGCCTGATGCCTTGTCTTCATACAAAGAACAGTACTTGGATTATTTCTCTCTAGCATATCGTTTGGGTAGCTTTGTACAGGCTGGACACTACAAGTGATCATCTAAAAAAAAATGTAGCAAGTTGATAAGGAAACATAAGTTAATGGTCTCTTTCATGTGTTGCAGCTGGAAAAGCAGTAGCTTAATAAAAGGCAAGCAGCATTTCAGTCTAATAAAGTTAGAATAGTAGAAAATTAAGACTAGGCCATAAAAGGGAAGTTTGAAAACATGTTAGCTTTTTGAAATTGCTAGACCTCTTTTCTGTCCTGTCAGACACTGTACACCACCAATGAGTTTGGAACATAGGGTGCTTTAATCGGCTGTCAGGCTTATTTTGCTCTTCAAATACCTGATGAACTTCTGGCAGGATAGTTTGGAACATCCCTATGGTCCTATTCTAAGTATGCAGCACGTCCTGCTCCAGATAATGATTCATAACAGATGGGATTACCTCCGCCAGTGGGCGCTTGACTGCAGAGATGGCAAAAAGAGGCCCCTCCCGGTCCATATATACCTGGGACCTCCCACAAATTCCCCAGTTTCTTCTCTGCAGTCGGCTGCGAAGGTCAGAAGATGGCTTCTCTTATCGCAGGTGAGCGGGGCTTAACATCCCGCGGCCCTGTAGGACTATTCCCACCCATTCCACTTATTAATTATGGCTCCCAGCTTTGGCTGCGCTGGTCGGGTGATAGTAGGCAGCACCTATCAGAGGTGCTTTCCTTGCGGAGCCTGGCTACGACCGCAATCCCCCACCAAAGAGTAGGCGGTGCAGGTGTATGGTGAACCTTATTTGGGATGCTCTGTCTGCTCTTGCCCTTCCCTGCCCTGGTCATTGGTGGGTCTCCTTGACAGCCACCTTTCCCCCCCTCTCTCAGTGTCCCATTGGGGGGGGGTGTATGTGGCTTTTTGCCTTGTATATGTGTGTTATTGCACTTTATTCATTTAGTTCTGTCTTTAACTTATTTGAATTCTCGCGCACCCATTGGCTGGAGCTTCTGGCCTATCCCTGCCCTTCTCGGAAGGGGCGTGGCTTGCTCGGTTGCCGCGTCCTGCGTCGGACCCTCCTGCGGCCCGCCCCCTGAGGTCCCTCCAGCGCCATTTTGGTTCTCGCCTGGTGTGATTGCTTGACCCTCACCGTGGTCCGTGAGTGCCCCTGCGGGCTTGTTTTTTTATTCCCTTGTCATTTCAGTGTGCTTATGGAGTGTCTTTATTATGTCTTTCAGGCGGGATAACTGTGTTTTTAGAGGTTTTTCCCGGTCTTGCCCCCTCTATTAGTTATTGTAACTTTATTAGAGGCCTACACTGTAAAATCCTCCCACTTCCCTGGCGGACATTTGGGGCATCCCGGGTTGCTTATACAGCGTCATTCCTATCGGCCAGTTGTGCCACCTTAATCACCGTATGGAGGCTTCACAGGATGTTGTGCTCGGGGTCCCCTCGGGACAAGCCCGGCTGTGTGTAGTGTGTGGGGCATCCCTTGTGAGCGATGATGTGCGGGTCTGTGTACCCTGCGCCTAGCAGGCGCTTGCGCTGCATTCTGGGCTGTCTGTGACTGGGCCTGCACCCACTATGTCCTCACCCACTCCCTCTCGCTTGATTATGACTTCCAGTGAACTTAATACTAGTGAGGAGTCTCAGCCTGACATGTCTTCCAGGTTGGCTAACATTGAGAGGCTGATTGCTAGCTCTGCGGCCCGTAAGGCCCCGGCTAAAAGGCGGCATGTGGCGCTGGGTGCGTCTGCCTTTCCTGTGGAGAATGAGAATTTCGTTGATTTGTCTGATTATACCCCACTTGAAGAGGGTGAATTATTCTCGGATTCAGAGTTATCTGATGATCAGCATTTCAGTGGTGCTGACTATGGCTCTGATCACTGGGAAACTGATGACACCAATAGACTGTTAACTCAGATTTTTGATGTGCTTTCTATTTCCCATCCTGCTGTGGCTCCCAAGCTACAGGGGGAACTTTTCAGTACTTCTAAACCACGTCTTGAATTTCCAGAACGGTCCCATTTCAATAATCTTGTTCTCAAAGAATGGGAGCGTCCCGGCCAGCTTCCCGGAATCCCTAAAGGCTGGGATAAAAGGTACCCTTTTCCCACTGATGTAGTTAAATGTTGGTCTACCCCCCCAGAAGTGGATGCACCAGTATTGGGGTTGTCCAACTCATCTGTGGTCCATTCCCCTGATTCCACTACCCTCAAGGATAGTGAGGACTGGCGCATTGGCCAGCTGGCCACCCATGCCTTTGCCTGTGTGGGGTCTGCCTTACGTCCTGTCTGTGCTTCTGCTATTACTGCTGTTGCGGTTAGGACTCTCCTCAAGGGTCTGTTGGAAGGCGCCCCTGATGAGACTTCTAGTGCCGAGTTCAGGGCCTTGTTGCAGTGTGAAATGTTCATTGCATATGTCCTTTCTGCCTTGGATGACACCATTAGAATGTGTAGTAGAACCTCTGCCTTGGTGGTTGCTATACGCCGCTCTGTTTGGCTGCGTCAGTGGGCAGCTGATAATGCTGCTAAGAAGGCCCTCACGGGGTTCCCCTTTAAGGGGCTGCGCCTATTTGGTGATCGCTTGGACCTGTTTGCCAAGGGGGGTAAGTTGCCTCAGAGTAAGAAGCAACTGTGGCCCATTCGGGTGCCTTTGTCACCTCCTACCGTGGATCCAGGCCTGGGAGAGGGGCTTCGTTTGCAAGTCCTAGGGGAGACTTCTGGGACGTGCCCACTCCAGATCTTCCTGGGGGTCCAAGCCCAAATCTGTCGCCAAGCCTCCTCAGCCATGAAGGGGCGCCCTTACCCATCCGGGTGGGGGGATGGCTGCGGCTCTTCGCTCCTGTCTGGGGACAACAGGTCTCAGACAGGTGGTTTCTGGAGGTTGTGTCCTCCGGCTACAAGCTAGAGTTCGCTGCCTGGCCGCCTCCAAGATTCCTCAGGTCTCGGATTCCTCCGGAACCCCTGGCAGCTCAGGGTCTGTTTCTGGCTGTACAAAACCTATTGGACAATGGGGGTCATCTGTCAGGTCCCTCCTGGGGAGAGAGGTCGGGGTTTTTATTCCAATCTCTTCACAGTACCCAAAAGGGATGGTTCCATCAGACCCATCCTGGACTTAAAGCTCCTCAACAAGTTCATCAGGACCAGACACTTTCGCATGGAGACCCTGCGCTCCGCGATCAACTCTTTGCGCCCGGGGGACTTCATGACCTCCATAGACATCAAGGATGCTTACCTTCATGTACCTTCATGTCTTCCCAGCGCATCAGAGATTCCTCAGGTTCGCATTGGAGGACCAACACTACCAATTTGTAGCACTGCCCTTCGGTCTCACCTCGTCCCCCAGAGTCTTCACCAAGGTGCTGGCAGGTGTTATGGCTCTCCTCAGAGCTCGGGGCATTCGTATTCTTCCTTATCTGGACGACCTCCTCATCACTTCTCATTCTTTCCAGCAGGCAGAAGTGGATACCCAGCAGGTGGTGACTGCTCTGGAAACATTCGGATGGGTGATCAGTCACCCCAAATCCTCCCTGTCTCCGTCTCTGGTGACCTCCTTCCTGGATATGAATCTGGATACTGTTCAGGCCAGGATTTTTCTAACTCAGCAGAAGGTGGATTATCTTTAAGCTCTGGTTCATTTCCTTCTGTCTTGCCCTCGCCCTTCCATCCGGCAAGGGATGCAGCTTGTGGGACTGCGGAATGGTGTCCTACTTCGAGGCAGTTCCTTATGCTCAGTTCCACATGAGACCTCTTCAACTCCATCTCCTATCAGTCTGGGACAAGAGTCCCCTGTCTCTGGATCAGGCCTTTGTTCTGTCTCCTCTGGCCCGGCGGTCCCTCTTGTGGTGGCTGGACTCGAGGAACCTGTTGGGGGGCAGATCTTTCCTGGCCCCCTGTTGGGAGACGATCACCACGGATGCCAGTCTGTCGGGTTGGGGGGCTTCTGGAGAACCCTTCAATTCCAGGGGCTGTGGGGCCCTCAGGAGGCCCATGCCCCCATCAACGTCCTAGAACTGAGACTCTGGCTCTATCCTGGCAGGGGTTTCGTCTCCTGTATCTTTTTCCTCCATTTCCCCTGCTGGGCAGGGTTCTGCGCAAGCTGGCTCAGGAAAGGGTACCAACAATCCTGGTGGCCCCCCGGTGGCCGAGACGGGTGTGGTTCGCGGATATCGTTCAGCTGGTGGTAGATCAGTACGCTCTGCCCCTGGTCCCGGACCTTCTCACTCAGGGGCGGCTATGCCATCCCAATTTACAAATGCTGGCTTTGACGGCCTGGCTGCTGAAACCTCCATCTCCTACCATCTACTATAGGATCTGGCGGGCCTACATTGACTGGTGTGAGTCTAGGGTCCTTCCATGTCGGGTGTTTTCCATTCCTAGGATTCTGGAGTTCCTTCAGCATGGTTTGGATCTTGGACTTCAGCTCAACACACTCAAGGGTCACGTTTATGCCTTGGCTGTTTTCTTCCAGAGATCCTTTGTTCAACATCCTCTGGTCAAGACCTTCTTCCAGGGGTTGCTCATGTGCGCCCCCCTCGCAAGCCTCTGTTGCCAGTTTGGGACTTGAATTTGGTTTTGTCAGCCCTTCAGGGCCCTCTATTTGAGCCTGTGCATGAGGCTGCTCTGTCTCTTCTTACTCATAAGGTTGCCTTTTTGGTGGCTATCACCTCGGTCAGGCGTGTTTCGGAGTTGGCGACCCTTTCTATTCAGGCCCCCTACTTTGAAAGACATCAGGACAAGGTGATTTTCAGATTTAAACCTGATTTATTGCCTAAGGTGGTCTCTGCCTTCCATCTCAATCAGAACATTGTGCTTCCTTCCTTGTGCCCTAATCCTGGTAATTACAAGGAGAGGGCCTTACATTCCCTGGATGTGGTCAGGAATTTGGAGTTCTACTTGGTGGCTACTGCCCCTTTTAGAAAGACTGATGCCTTGTTTGTGGTTCCTTTGGGCCCCAAGAAGGGCCTGGCACCTGCTAAGTCTACTATCAGCAAATAGATTAGTCAGGCCATTTTTAGGGCCTATTCTGCTAGGGGAAAGGATCCTCCTTTCCGTGTTACTGCTCGTTCTACCCGTGTTGTTGGGGCCTCCTGTGCCTTCCAGCACCAGGCTTCTGTTGAACAAGTTTGTAAGGCTGCTACTTGGTCTTCTGTTCATACCTTTTCCAAGTTTTACAAGGTGGATGTTCGGGCCTCAGCGGATGCTGTTTTTGGCCGCAAAGTTCTGCAGGAGGCAGTGGTTTGAACTGCGCGTTGTTGCTTTTGGTATCCCACCCTAGTTACGGACACTGCTATTGGATGTCCGATCTGTTATGAATAATTATCTGGAGCAGGACGTGCTGCATACTTAGAATAATACAATTCTGTGATTACTCACCTTGTAGAATTGGTATTATAAGTATGCAGCACGTCCTGCTCCACCCCACCCTGTTTGCATTATCTTGGATCCTCTGGTGATTGTTATCCTTGTTAACGTTGTTAATTTCATTGGCTACTTCTGGTTCTCCTTACTGCTTTTCTATACTGGGGAATTTGTGGGAGGTCCCTGGTATATATGGACCGGGAGGGGCCTCTTTTTGCCATCTCTGCAGTCAAGCGCCCACTGGCGGAGGTAATCCCATCTGTTACGAATCATTATCTGGAGCAGGACGTGCTGCATACTTATAATACCAATTCTACAAGGGGAGTAATCACAGAATTTTATATTCTTAGTATACAGTATGTCCTGCTCCAGATATAGTACTTACATTTGGGTTATCCTCCGTCAGATGGCGGTGCACTGCAGAGACATGGAAAAAACAGGCTCCTCCCGGCCCTTCAAATACCCAGGGTCCTCCCACAAATCCCCAGATTTCTCTGCAGTGCTGACTGCGAAGACATAATGTGTCTCTCTCTCGCAGGTGAGCGGGGCTATTAAAGCCTGCGGCCCTGTTGGGCTACTCCCACCCGTCCTCTTCGTGATGTGCCTCCCAGCCTGGGCTGCACTGGTCGGGTGAAGGTAGGCAGCACTACGTGTGCTTATGGAGCCATGCTCCTCCGCAGTCCCCCACCAAAGGGTAGGCGGTTTAGGCTGATGGTGAGCCTCTAGTGGATGCCCCTCCCGCATTATTGCCCCATACCCCGTGTAGCGGTGGACCCTGTTCAAAGGGTCGGGGGGGGGGGGGGTGTGCGTGTGGTGGTCTTAGTGTATTCAGTTACACGTTATGCCCTTAGTATTGTCCTTGACTCATACACCTGGTGTCAGAGCCGCGCTGTTTGCTTTTTATTGTCTATCGGCCGCCTTCTATGCGGCGTCTTCATTGGAAAACGTCGGGCGCATCTGGAAGTAATCCCCGTTTCCTTCTAAAGTGTGTCATACACTCTCTTTGTATTGTCTGCGTTGACTACTGCCTCAGAGCTTCACGCTCCTCGGGGGGGGGGGGGGTGCGGGGACCTGGCTTGGCGCGCGCCGCGTCACAGCCCGCTCTGGCCCACCCTTCGAGGTTCGCTTGGCGCCATTTAGATGCTCCTCCTCCCTCGATCTGTAAGTGCCCTCGCGGACGATTTTCATCATTCTTGCTTACTGCGCATGGCTCTGACATACCTATTCCCATTATGTCTTTCAGACGGTCGAATCCAGTGGCTTCTCCCGGCCCGGTGTAATTGCCAGTTGGACCTAGTATAATTACTCCCACTTCCCTGCGGGTCTTTGGGGCATCCAGGGTAGCTTATAGCGTCAATCCCTACTGGCCTATTGTGCCTATTAATCACCATATGGAGACATCCCAGGATATTGTGAACGGGGTAGCCTCGGGACAAGCCCGGCTGTGTGTGGCTTGTGGGGTCTTATCTATCAACGGTGACAATGCACGGGTCTGCGTCCCTTGTGCACAGCAGGCGCTAATGGTACTTCCCGCCCCTCCTGTGGCTGGGCCTGCACCCCGCCTCACTTCACCTACCCCCCCAAGCCTGAGTCTAACCCCCAATTCAAGTGGGGATTCTCATCCTGATGCGGCTACTAGACTGGCCAGTGTTGAAAAATTGCTTGCTAGTACTCTAGCGTGCAAGGCCACAGCAAAAAAGCGGCACATAATCCCTGACTCTGCTCCTTTCCCTACGGAGTCTGATGAGTTTACGCATCTATATGACCATGCCCTTTCGGACGAAGGGGAGCTGCTCTCTGACTCAGAGTCATCTGATGAGAAGTCTAGTCATGACGATTCTGGTTCTGATCACTGGACCCCGGATGATACTGATAAACTACTGCTTCAGATTTTTGAGGTTTTGTCCATCTCTCCCCCTGTTGCGGCTCCCAGGCAAAGGGGTGAGCTTTTTCATACTGCTAAGGCTCGATTGGAATTTCCTGAGCAAACCCATTTCAATAACCTCGTGCTTAAGGAGTGGGAACATCCCAGTAGACTCCCCGGGATCCCTAAGAGTCTGGACAGGAAGTATCCATTTCCTGCTGATATGGTCAAGTGCTGGTCATCGCCCCCCGAGGTCGATGCTCCTATTCTAGGGCTGTCTAACACCTCTATTATGCACTCCCCTGACACTACTACGCTGCGGGATTCTGAGGACCGGCGCATTGACCAATTGGCGTGCCATGCCTTGGCGTTTGTAGGGGCAGCGATGCGCCCAGTCTGCACTCTGGCCATTGCTGCCGTGGTGCTCAGGGCCATGGTCAGGAATGCACTTGACGGTCCAGACGAGTTGCCTACTGATACTATTAATGCACTGTCTAACTGTGATGTATTTGTGAACTTTATCCTGTCTGCATCGGATGATGCTATTAGGCTGTGTGCCAGATCTTCCGCCTTGGCGGTGGCTATACGCCGCGCGGTATGGCTGCGCCAGTGGGCGGCCGACAATGCTGCTAAGAAAGCCCTTACTGGGCTCCCATTTAAGGGACTACGCCTGTTTGGCGACCGCCTAGACCTCTTTGCTAAAGGAGGTAAGTTACCACAGCGCAGGCGGCAGCCTCGGCCCTTTCGCAGCCAGGGCCCCCTACAGAGGCGCTAAGCAGGTAAAAGGGGTGTCCTTCGCGGGGGCTCGCGCAGACTCCTGGCATAGGAGCAGGGGGCGACGTCCTGGCTCCTCCTGGGGGACCAAACCCAAAGCCCCTCCCAAGACCCCTCAGGCATGATGGGGCGCCCTCGCCCGCCAGGGTGGGGGGATGGCTACAGCACTTTGCGCACGTCTGGAGGCGCCAAGTCTCAGACCGGTGGATTCAGGAGGTAGTTACCTCCGGCTACAAGAGAGTTTGCCGTGCGGCCCCCCTCAAGATTCATCAGGTCCCGGATCCCCCAGGACCCGGTATCGGCTCAGGTCCTGATGCAGGCAGTACAAGGACTTCTGGATCTGGGAGTTATTTGCAAGGTTCCCTTGAGAGAATTGGGAGAAGGGTTCTACTCCAACCTTTTCACAGTACCCAAAAGAGATGGGTCAGTCAGGCCCATTCTGGATTTAGAGATCCTCAACAAATTTGTCAAGAACAAGCGCTTTCGCATGGAAACTCTGCGCTCGGCCGTTGGCTCTCTGCGCCCAGGGGATTTTATAACGTCTGTGGACATCAAAGATGCTTACCTTCACATCCCTGTGTTCCCGGGACATCAAAGGTTTCTCAGATTCGAGTTGAAAGAACAACATTATCAATTTGTGGCTCTACCGTTTGGCCTCACTTCAGCTCCCAGAGTGTTCACCAAGGTATTAGTGGGGGTGATGTCCTTGATAAGGTCAGGAGGCATTCGAGTGCTGCCCTACCTGGACGACATCCTCATCGCCTCATGGCCTCTACAGCAGGCGGAGCTGGACACTCAGCTGGTGTTGTCCACCTTGGAGTCCTTCGGCTGGGTGATCAATCATCCCAAGTCCTCTCTGTCCCCTTCACCGGTGACCCCATTCCTGGGGATGATTCTGGATACGGTTCAGTCACGAATATTCCTTCCCCCAACAGAAGGTGGAAGCTCTGACTGCGCAGGTGCGATCCCTGCTCTCGTGCCCCCAGCTCTCCCTCAGACAGGGAATGCAGCTGGTGGGCCTGATGGTCGGCGAGCGTCGAGGCGGTGCCCTTTGCTCAGTTCCATTCGAGGCCTCTGCAGCTTCACCTCTTATCAGTATAGGACAAGGACCCTGCGTCCTTGGACGGGGTTTGTGTGCTTCCCCCATTGGTCAGAAGGTCCCTCTCATGGTGGCTAGACCACAAGAACTTGCTAAAGGGCAGGTCCTTTCTAGCCCCCTCCTGGGAGACGGTCACCATGGATGCCAGTCTGTCAGGTTGGGGGGGATTCTGGAAGCCCCTGAGGTTCCAGGAGAGGTGGGGCCCTCAGGAGGCCCATTTACCCATCAACATTCTGAAACTACAGGCGGTCAGGTTGGTTTTGGAGCAGATGACAGATCACCTGCAGGGACTGTCTGTGCAGGTGCGCTCAGACAACAGGACAGCGGTTGCCTACATCAACCATCAGGGAGGGACCCGGACCAAGGGTGCCCTCCAGGAAGTGTCGCGGATTCTGACATGGGCGGAGGCCAATGTTCAATGCATCTCGGCTGTTTATATCCCGGGGGTAGAGAATCTTCTAGCAGACTCTCTGAGCAGGGGGACTTCCCGTCAGGGGGAGTGGTCCCTCTGCAACAGGGTATTCCAGTCCCTGTGTTAACGGTGGGCCTACCGGATGTGGATCTGTTTGCATCCCGTCACAATCACAAGCTCGCGGCCTTTCTCTCCCTGTCTCAGGATCCTCTGGCATTGGCCACGGACGCTCTGTCACTGTCATGGAAGAAATTTCGGCTCCTGTATGTCTTTCCCCCGCTCCCCCTGCTGGGCAGGGTTCTACGCAAGATTGCCCTGGAAAGGGTGCCAGTGATTCTGGTGGCCCCGAGGTGGCCAAGAAGAGTGTGGTTCGCAGACGTGGTACAAATGGCAGTAGACCAGTACGTCCTGCCAGAGGAGCCAGATCTACTCACTCAGGGCTCCTTACGCCATCCCAGTTTACAAAGTCTGGCTTTGACGGCCTGGCTGCTGAAACCTCCATCTTGATGGAGAAAGGCTTGTCTGCCTCAGTGGTGGATACCATGGTACAGGCTAGGAAGAAAACTTCTTCTGCCATCTATTATAGGGTATGGCGTTCCTACATTGACTGGTGTGAGTCTAGGTCTCTTCCCTGCAGGGAATTCTTAATCCCTAGAATTCTGGAGTTTTTACAACATGGATTGGAGTTGGGTTTAAAACTCAGTACTCTGAAGGGTCAGGTTTCTGCCCTGTCTGTCTTCTTTCAGAAGTCTTTTGCTCAGCATCCCAAGACCTTCTTTCAGGGGGTCACTCACGTGCGCCCCCCATGTAAGCCTACGGTCCCTGTTTGGGACTTGAACCTGGTTTTGTCTGCCTTACAGGGTGTTCCCTTTGAGCCTATTCAGGATGCTGCTCTGGCTGTACTTACCCTCAAAGTTGTTTTTCTGGTGGCTATTACTTCGGTCAGGCGTGTGTCTGAGCTGGCGGCTCTGTCTATTCCGCCCCCATACTACGAGAGACACCAGGACAAGGTGGTGGTCCGCTTTAAGCCAGATTTTCTGCCAAAGGTGGTGTCTGCTTTTCATTTGAATCAGGATATTGTTCTTCCTTCATTGTGTCCTAACCCTAGCAACGCTAAGGAAAGGGTTTTGCATTCATTGGATGTAGTCAGGTGTCTGAAGTATTACCTGGTAGTCACTGCGGCTTTCAGTCTACTATTAGAAAATGGATTCGTCAGGCTGTGATTCAGGCCTATTCTGCTAAGGGGAAGAATCCTCCCTTCCGCCTTACTGCTCATTCTACTCGTGCTATTGGTGCCTCTTGGGCCTTCCAGCACCAGGCTTCTGTTGAACAAGTTTGCAAGGCCGCTACTTAGTCTTTGGTTCATACCTTTTCAAAGTTTTACAAAGTTGATGTTAGGGCCTCAGCTGATGCTGTTTTTGGCCGCAAGGTTTTGCAGGCGGCAGTGGTTTAAACTGCCTGATGTCACCTTTTGTTGGGGGATCCCACCCTACTTTATGAACACTGCTATCGGATGTCCCAAGTGTAAGTATTATATCTGTAGCAGGACGTACTGTATACTAAGAATAATACAATTCTGTGAAATACTCACCTGTAGAATTGATATTATTTGTATACAGTACGTCCTGCTCCACCCCACCCTGGTTTTTGCATTATTCTGGATCCCCTGTATGGTGATTGTTATCATTGTTATCATTACCAGTTGTTCTGGGTGGTTTAATTCTCCCGGCTTCTTGTTCACTGCTTTTCAATGCTGGGGATATGTGGGAGTTCCCTGGGTATTTGAAGAGCCGGGAGGAGCCTGTTTTTTCCATGTCTCTGCAGTGCAGCGCCATCTGGTGGAGGATAACCCAAGTGTAAGTATTATATCTGGTGCAGGACGTACTTTATACAAATAATATCAATTCTACAGGTGGGTATTTCACAGAATTGTATTTTTTATCCTTCTCCCTTGTTGGACGTTTGCAATTTGCTATCCTAATGGTGACCTATAAATGCTATACATAAGTGCAGCTCCCAATCCACTGCCAGCATGTGAATGCTCTGCTGTTGTGTGTCAAGAAAATTTTAGTCATACTTCAGTCAAACAAGCAAAAAAAAATAAAAAAACTATTTTATTCCTCCAAAAGGCTATCTACTAGTCTGGTGCTGACAAACTTAACAGATCATCCAATGCCAGACCCACGCCGCGCTCAGCTCCCTCCTCCTTCTCCGCATTGACATATGACACCGCTGTGCTGCTGCTGACTAGGATACGCCCCACACCATCATCACAGGAACTATGGCACGCCCCTTCCATTCTCTGCAAAGGGCGGGCGGGCCATAGTCCTGTGCCATAGTCGGCAACAGCACAGCGGCAGAGGTCTGGCATTGGGCGAACTTGTATGTTTGTCAGCATCGGACTAGCAGCAATAGTTTGAGTGAAATCTTAATATATCCTTATTGCTGGACCTACCTGCAGCTGGTTAGGCTAGGGTTCCAAGGACCAAACCATACCTAGCACAAACTTTAAGCCCGCTTTATAATAAATATTTGTTGTATGTGGACATCCCCACCCAGGTTTGTAGTCACAGCATCTCTGCATGACATCTGTTGGATTTTTTTTTATGTTTTTACTTTACTAGTTGCATTTTTTCCCCTGACAACTCCATGGGATGAAACATGTTTTTCAAAGCAATGCCTCTCTCTTGTTTTCTAGCTAGGGGATATTTTGTCCCATTTAATATTCCTGTAGTTGAGTTATAGATTTTTTTTTTCCCCAAACCATGAATGTTTTACAAGACAGACAATTGAGTTGTTTCTAAATGCAAAGCATAAATCAGATAATTGCAAAATTCAGTGCCTTCATATGCTGTTCCCAAAAGCAAACATTTCAATAAACCTTGATCTTCTATGCTACAATGCTTTAAAAATACAGTTGTCCTTTGAAGTCTTGCATGAATAGACAACGAGCAGCTTTTGCGATGTTTATGCGGTGTGAAATCAGTACAAATATTTTTGCATTTATGTATAATGTGTGTTAGCATAATACACATAAAGCCTTGAAGCCCTAATGACCATTTCCAGCATTACTATAAAAATCCACTATGCATGATAATACTATCTTACTAAACAATTGCCAATTTCAAAGTGGTTTGGAAGGGACCTTAAACCACACCAGACATAACTCTTTGATGTAAACCAGTGTTCCCAAACCCTCTCCCCGAGAGCCTCCAACAGTTCATGCTATGTGGTTCTTCAAATGGCTTTCTATTTAGCACTGCTGCCATACTAATTATTCAATCTGTGCATCTTGGGTGGAGAAAACTTGGACTGTTGGCTCTCTGGGAGAGGGTTGAGGTACACTAATATAGACCAAAAATACAGTAAGACAGCAACATACAGTAAGAGCCAGACAACAGGGGTTCCTACTGTACTATCAAACCTCTTCTATTGGCACCATGTTCCATTGTGCACCGTACTGTAGCTATATGACACTTGTGGCCCTCTTTATTGTCCAGGTGTTGACCCAGCTGTGAACATTTCTGATGACCAAACAGGATTTGGAGCTTACAAAAATAGTGTTAGTCACAGGGACCAAAGGTTTTCCAGTGGCACAGCAACCTTATGTGTTGTCAAGTTCAGTCCAAATGGATTTTCTCTTAAAAAAAACATTCCGTCTTCAAAGATTGCACATAAATTCTGCATAACTCTCCCCAAAAGGGTCACAGATCGCAAAAGACCTCAATAATGATTTTATTTTCCACTTAATATAGAGCCTTTTTTTTAGATGTTATTTATATATTGCTGTCTTTTTATGAAATTTTTAGAGTTTTTTTCTTTTCTTTTATGAACTGCAAAAAAATGTATTGCTCCATAAACCGTTTCTAGGTTTCCTTAATTTCTGCATTAGATCAGTGGAGTTCTTTATTAGGGATAAGTATGAAAGGAAGAAATACTACGACAAAAATGCTTCAACCACCATTACCGTAAGTATATCTGATTCTTGTTGATGCCAAATCATTTTTAAAAAGCCCACTAACACCAGGACTCAGGGGCGTCACAGCAGGGGTTGACGTGATAGCGGCCCTACTATTGTTGCTCATTTACACTATTCATCCAGTTTTGTGCTCCAATGGCGGCATGTTCAGAAAGAAAACACTATTTGTATTTGCAGTTTTAGTTTTTAGTAGTCTTATTGTATCTAATTTAATTAAAATACTGGCACCCATATAAAGGTTGCTGTGAGCAAACCTGGGGCCCTTATTTTGTCTGCACCTGCACCTAGGCCTGGTCTTATTTAGCCCTGACATTAAAAGTGTAGACTCCTCTCAAGGTGAGAAAGGATTTACTTTGACACCCAAGAACACTCCTCCCACTGCTTCTTACAGAGGGGAGTATCCAGGCCCATTTAGCGGGTAAGCAGCTCCTATGCACAGGGAGGAGCCCAATCTGGGCTGCCCCACTGCTGCATATTAAATAGAGAGTCTTGTCATTTTTTGACCGAATTTCCAGGCACTGGCACAGCGTGCTGTCTTAAAATCTTCAATGCTGTGTAGTATGGGAATGTGGAAACTATAAGATCTGCTTTTTTGTAGAATAGATGTTGTTGAGCATGATGTATTGCAAAAGCTGCCAATTTGCTCAGACGAACTATTGATTTTTCCTTCTACTCTGTACCACCTGTTCCTTCAAGATGGTTTTTTTATTTGGACTTGATTTTGGTTTTTCTTTAGAGATATTAGGAAGTTTAATTCTGCACCCTATAAGCTTCTTAAGTTCTAACAGGGAATGGTGCATACATTTTAGGCACATGATGCTGCATTTACAAAACACTTGCAAATTGATTGCCAATCAGTATTTGGTATGACCGTTTGTTGACTTTGATCAGAATTTCTTTTAGGTACACCTATGTGGTATTGTATATGCATATTGCATTAAGCATATTGGCAGTAATTCAGAGTCTGTATGTTTTGCACCATTGAGATATGTACTGCATCTTTGTATGGTTATTGGAAAAGGAGTACAAAAGACCTCCATCTGTACATACCATGGCGCCGTCATTGTATCCAACAACATTGTGTAGTAAGTTACAAGGATGCTAAATAGACCTTGAAGCAAGGTTAAAGCAATTGCTATACATGTCCTATGGTGGTTACACAATGCCTTATCCCCACATATTGTAAGCACATTGCTTCTTGTTGATTTCATGATTGTGTTAATCCCCCCATCAACATAAATGTATCCTCTTCTACCCTTGTTCATTTTAACCCATAGGGCACAATTTCTGTCGCATACAAAGGGTGGCATATGTTAGTCAACAGTTAGTTGTATATGCTATCTAGTTTAGTTTAAATTATAACTTCTTTTTTGGCATGATATTGGTTTCCTCTTTTGGAATGTAAAATTAACATTTATGTTAGGTATATTTCACCATACCTAGGATTCACTTTGCTGTTTTTTTTTTTTTTTTCCTGTTTCTCTGTTATGCTTAAGTTGGAGTGGCTTTCCTGGCTTGGAGTTAAGCCTTTAGTATAGTTTCTGACTAGAAAACCCAGACTCCTTCCACATTACCAGGTGAGCCCTTCGGCAGCTTTGGCTAAATCAAGCAGCAGTGGCCTCACTGCCAATAACCCTTCAGCTCCTGGAGCACAACATTGCGATCTGCTCATCTAAAGAGGCTGACTTAGATATGGGGTAGTTAAAGTGGACCAACACCCAGGATTTTGACTATCCTGGGTCTTGGTCCACTTCGGTGGGGCAACCCCGATCGGGGGGGTGCCCCGCTGTGTGAAACCCCCCCGATCACCCGAAAAACTCACCTCTCCCCACTCCCAGCGCCGACAGACAAGCCGTTTGACAGCCGCGGACAAGCGGCTCCTCCCCCGCCGCCTCCCGCGCGTCATTCTTGACGTGCGCGCCCCGCGCCGGCCATTCACAGACAAGGTAAGGGGATTTGGGGTGTTTGGGGGGGGTTCACCCCGCGGGACATCCCGATCTCGGATGTCCCGCGGGGAGGGAGGTGATCGACCCGGGAATCTTATAGATTCCCGGGCCGATCACCGGAGGGTGATGGTCCACTTTAAACCTGTCAACTCAGGAGTGTGAAGCATTGTCTGTGCTTTAGCCATTCAGACAGGCCAGAGTCCAGAAGACAGTTAATGTATGTTGCTAAGGTAATCAAATTGTTACTAGAGAAAAGGGTTTTCTAACAGAGTTGCAAACGAGTAAAAAAACAAGTGAAAAGTGCAATTAACCTTTTAAAGCTTTGTTAAAAATATGGTTTACGTTTTGTATACAACTAAACTGGCATTCCACTACACCACAGGAGTAAATCCCTCTACTCAAGTGTGACCAACAGATAATGTTTTGTAGGTCTCCATATAGCTTCACCTGTGCAGCCGGCTGCCAAACATGATCTATTGGTGGCATTTGAAGGGTCTTGACACCTTTTTTCCTACACCTTTTGGTAACAAAGATTCTAAAGTAAGCTGAGCATATGTGATGCTTTGAAGTAAACGCCCTCTTTGTTGGACTTTTATTTGAGACCTCAGCCAAACCAGCCAAGTCTGTGAAGCCGATGGTTTCGGCGGTTGGGTGTGGTATAATGTATGGCTGTCTCCCATTGAAAAACATGGGCACTTGTTACAAGTTCCCAGTGTATGTGTATGCCCTCCCAACATAAGGCATCAGGAAGCGTTTTTATCGGTGGGGGGAGAAATCCGCAGCATGAAACAGGAATTGAGATGTGGGGGGCTGTCTTCGCCATGTGCTGACACCTGGTCTGATGTCTTGGCAAAAGTCCACCAAATAAATTGAAAATGGGGTTAAAGGGTTCTGTGTTTTTGTAGATTAGAAATTTGAATGACATTTGTAAAGTGCACCTGTATTTTTTTATTTGTGTCTGTGTTATTCTGTGCTGGTCCCATGGGTGTGCATTTTGCCATTATTGAATCAACCAGGCTGCTTTAAATTGATTTAAACTTTGCTACAGTAAGAGGTGACTGAGAGTTTCATAAACCATCCCAGGCAGCCAACCCCCATAAAGTGATTTTACCACCTAATCTTGTTTTAATGCATGTAATTGAATTGTTACATCTAGTGAACAGAGAACATTTTCTTATTAGAAGCTCAAGGAGACACTGCTGATTGTCTTGGTAACACTTTTGTTAAAACACTTTTGTGTTTTGAATCCATGCTATAGCTTTTATTTTAATTTTTTAATTAAATTTATGTAAATTTGCAGCAATTTTATGTTGATCTATACTATTATAGAACAAGTTATTTCTGTTTTAATCCATGGCTTTATTTTAAATAAGGTTAGCCCAAGGCATTTTCTAATGTAGGCTGAAATCTGTTAATTAAGGCATGTGTTCATTAAAAATAAACACACAAAATGTGCTTTCTGGGTGTTTTATCACAAAGGAAACATTTGTGAAACGGTAAAGTCCTTGGTGAGTATTCTATAGCGGTTACATCCTGTAGGCTTTTGAGCTCTTGAATAAAATGATGCATGTTGTTAGCTCTGTAGCAGTAATATATAATTTCGGTAAAGTAGTAGACAGCTAATCTCCAGGGGTATTGCTGTATCCCTCAGGGTTTTACAGGTATTTGGTAGCACTGATATAGGAATAGGGTGAAAGGCATATCATTACTGTGTATGATCGTGTTCTAGGCCAATAGATGACATACTGATAGATGGTAAAGACATCTTTAAGCTTTTTTTTTTTTTTCTTTTTTTTTATTCCTTGTAGAACTCTTAGAAATCTATGGCTATGTTTACTGTAAGACCCCACTGAGACGGGCTGGGGTTCACCAGTTAAAAATGGTGTATAAGAGTAACTGGGCAAATGCTAAATATTTTAAAGAGGAACCATAGTTCCTTTGTACTAAGCAGCAGTGGAGCACTGCGATTGGGGCTGCACTAGGGATGTCAGAAAAAATAGATTATGTCAAGTATTGCGATTTTTCATTCTACGATACTAGAATATCGATTCTGCCCCCCCCCCCCCCCCCCAAAGTAAAAGAAAAGTAAAAAAAAAAAAAAACAGAGCCCCCCGGGGCTCTTCAGGAGAGAGCCTGACATGCCCTCCCCCCCCCCCCTGCCTTCCCGATGGGCGCCATCCCGGCTCGAGGTGGCTCAGCTCTCAGATGCTGGTGATCGCTGGGCAGAGGACGACGGGGCAGGAGATCATATGATCTCCTCCCTCTTCTGACCGGCAGTCACCGCATCGGTCATCGGATCGGCCAGGGACACTGGAGCGGACAATCAGAGGTGAGTAAATAATTTTTTTTTTTTTTTTACTGTTAACTCTTTGTGAACTGGTAAGGGATCTATGTGATCCTTATACCAGTTCACAAGACTCTGGGTCTGTCAAGTCACCTGCGGCTAGTGGGTGACTTGCCATTAACCCTGAGCCCCCCATTACCTGCCTCCCCAAAGCCCAGGGCGGGGGGGCAGAAGAGCCCATGGCCATAGGCTATACTGGCTTGTAGCCTGCAGGGCCAGGGGCCACCGAAGCTGGGATATATCGTATCATCGTACATGTATTGTGATACGTATCATATCTCTAGATTCTTGCCAATTCACACCCCTAGGCTACACTGCGCATCGCTGCATGTAAAGCAAAAAAAATGGCAGCCCGAATACTTACCACTTTCAGTTCCTCTTTACTATAATTACAGTATTTCCTACATGAAAATCTGTTGCCTTAAAGCAGAACAAAACCCGACGTGGCATGGAAAGCCGCTGGCCTTCTCCCAGGGCATGCTGAATCGGGATGCCTCGCTGTGTGAAACACCTTGGATGTTGGTAATCACTCACCTTTCCTCAGCCGAATGACGCATGTGTAAGCTCTCATCCAATCAGAGCTGTTTGGCTCTCAGCAAACATTTATGACAAAAAGATGCAACAAAACAATGTATAACCGTTGTAGTGATTAATATGTATGAACCTGACCTGCTTTGAAGTTACAAAGCAATGTTGACTAGAAGAGACAGTTGCTCCTTTGGGATGGTAGGATATGATTTTGCAAAGCACCGTGGCTTGCATGTAATGCTTTTTTTTTCTTGGTAAAGTCCTACTTTTATATGTTTTTTTTTAAGTTTAAAGGAATGTTTCATTCTATAGAAGGTGTTAATGTATTTCTAAGTAGCGAAAGGTGTGATTGCTGTATACTCGTTAAGCAGTTGCCGATTTGTCATCCATTATCATGCTCAGAAAAGAAAATGCAAACCTTCTCTGCAAGTCTTTGCTTATATTCTTGTTAAATAGTCTTGTAAGTCCTGTTTATTCTTGTATTTATAGCTTTAGAATAGTTCCTAGATTATCTGCAACTAATTAGTGATGTTTGTTTCTTTTTTTTTTTTTTTTTTTGTTTAGTTTTAATTGCAAATAATTATTGTATTGGTATGTCACAGAGATTTGGTTGTAATAGCATGGTAACATTTCTTTAACTGAATTTTTTATCATTTGTGGAACGTTGACTATAATAAAATGCATGGCTATTGCCAATGTGATCTTTATGTTTAACTCCTTGCTGTAAAGAAAGCCAAGTATTTGCTAAAGAGCATTTAAAATGATCCTTTAAAAAGGAGGAACGGCCTTAGTCAGAGGGTCTTTTGATCCCTTTTCATGCGCTGGGGGATTCCAGATGTAGATCTCTTTGCGTCACAACACAATCAAAAGGTTCCAAAGTTTGTGTCCAGGTCCAGGGATCCTCTAGCAATAGCAACAGATGTCCTGACTCTTCAGTGGTTAGCATTCAAGCTTCTTTATGCATTCCCTCCGATTCCACTCCTGGGTTGAGTACTAACTACAAGTTCGCTCGCAAGGGAGTCCCAACCATTCTGGTGGTTCTCCTGGCCAAGGAGAAAGGATGTCAGAGGGCGACCCGTGGAGGTTACCCAACGATCCAGATCTTATCACACAGGGGCCTCTAAGGCATCCCAATTCACAAGTTCTGGCTTTGACGGCCTGGCTATTGAGACCTTCATCTTGGCAGAAAAGGGTTTTCTGCCAGAGTTATCCAGACTTTGATTCAGGCCAGGCAGAAGTCTTCCTCAATGATCTACTATAGTAGATCATAGTAGTGTGTTATTGCTTGGTGCGAATCTAGATAGTTCGCTTGTAGAACCTTTTCTGTTCTCAGAATATTGGATTTTTTGCACAAATGTCAGTCGAGTACTTTAAAGGGACAAATATCTGTCTATCTTTTTTCAGAAAGCCATAGCTAAGAATACATTTTTCAAAACTTTTTTTACAAGGAGTCGGTCCTGTGCGGCCTTCTCGCTAGCCACTTCTGCTGGTTTTGGACCTGAAATTTTATCAGCTCTTCAGGGTCCTCCTTTTGAACCATTGGTAGATGCGTCATTAAGTTTATTGACTCTTAAGCGTTATCTTTTTAGTGGCAATAACCTCTGTAAAGAAGGTTTCTAAATAAGAAGCTTTATCGGTTATATATCCTTATTTAGTGTTACAAAAGGACAAGGCCGTCTTCCATTTTTTACAGGATTTTCTTCTAAAGTGGTTTCCCCTTTTCATCTTAATGAACAGGTGGTTCTGCCTTCCTTATATCCTGCTCCAGTGTCCGATAAGGAAAGGATTCTTCACTTGCTGGATGTAGTAAAAGCACTAAGATATTATCTCACTGCTACACAATCCTTCCACAGGTCAGACTCCTTATTTGTCATACCTTAGGGACCACGGAAAGGTCTTCCACCAGCTAAGTCTACCATCCGCCGATGTATTAGACACGCAGTGGTAAGAGCCTATGTCTCCAAAGGGAAGTATCCTCCCTTTTAGGATTACTTCTCATTGGACAGGAGCTATTGGTGCTTCTTGGGTTTTTCAGCATCATGCTTCAGTAGAACAAGTATGCAAAGCCGCTACTTGGTCTTCTGTTCATACATTTACCAAAGGGTAAATGTTAGAGCCTCGGCGGATGCAATCTTTGGTAGCAAGGTATTACAGACAATAGTAAACTAAATGTTTTGGAATGACTTATTTCTGATAGAAAGGAATAAGGCTTTTGGGGATCCCATCCAAAGTATGGGTACTGTTTTTGGAGGTCTCAGTCGTGACTGAATTCCGCTGATGGCCTGTAGTAAAATGAAAGCGAAATAATTCTACGAGTACTCGCCTGTAGAATTGATTTCTCTTTCCTTATTACTTCAGGGCATCAGACCCTCCCTGTCTGCTAGGTTGCTATATCCATGACTTAGATGCATAGTCTTGGTGGAGTTGTAAATATTTAAATAATTTGATCAGCATCAATAATAAAAAAAAAAAAGATTAGTATTAAACTGAGAGAGGCATCTTGTATTTTGTCCCCAGCCTTTTGTCTCCAACAAGAGATGTAAGAATTCCTCCCGTGCAGCTGGTTCTACTGCTTCTCAATTAAACTGGATTGGAGGAAGTTAGCCGTTAGGATATAGGCGGGGTGGAGGAGCCATGCCTTTGTCTTGCAGTTTCCCCCCATTCGACCGAGAGGTTAACACAATCGTAACTGAATTCCTCTGATGTCCTGAAGTAATAATGAAAGAGAAATTAATTCTACAGGTGAGTTCTCTCAGAATTATCTTATTTTCCAAAACGTCATTAGTTCTTGTATTAATAAAATCATTTTTGCTTGTCATATATAAATGCCTTTTTTAAAACATTCCACTTTTTTTTCTCTGCTTTTTTTAAGAAAATAAATTGTTGGTGTAAAAGCAAAGTAATACACTAGAATATGCCCAATGTACAGTAGTGTGTGTGTTTTTTTTTTTTTTTTTGGGGGGGGGGGGAATAGATGTTTGCTTTCGGTAATACCAAACTAATGCATCACATATTGGGATGCTTCAGCTGGCAGAGATAATATGGTCTCCAAGTGCATTGGTAGATAATGCCTTTGCAAGCAAGTTGGCTGATATGTGAGGGCCAGGAGCTGACCTCTACAGGAATTTAAAAATGCTTGCATCTTTATTATTTATGACCTTTAGCCTGCCAAGATTAAGTGCTGAGATTTTTCCACCAAGTAAACAAAAGTTCTGTACCTAGGTTGTTTTATAACCTCGACCTTTTCATTGAATAGTCGGCATTAAAATAAGATGCGTTTAGGCACTTTAGGCCCAAACGCCTGTCGCCAAGATAATGTGTGTTTGTAAATTTAGGAGGATTTCCACATGTGCTTGTGAGGCTATGGTTAAATTAATCTTAATAGCATTGGAAAACCTACTGCTAGATTAACTCCTTTTTTTTGTGTTCACTCTATAGCATGTTTAACATAAAAAAGGAAAACCTGTACCAGCTGGTAGCTGTCATTCCTAGATTTTTTCCAAGAGACAGTTACCTGCTAATAATATACACATTAATGCTCCATTATGGATAATTATTAAATGAGGAAAGTGTTTCCTTTATTCAGGTGGAAATAGTCCTACATTAGGTTTGTGTGTGAAATAATTTGTTAAAATTGCATCTCCATTAGGAAGTCTGGGTCACAGCGCCTGGGGTGCTGTACTCTGAAACAGGGATGACTGTAATGAAGCTCCCATGGTGTCTTGAAATTGTATTGCATTGTATTTATCCATATTTAAAATGGTGTTATGATAATTCTGTTGCGAGCCCTTATCATTGAGAAAACCTGGTGGTTCACTTATATTGAGCTGGGGGAGCCATGGGAGTGTAGACAGAAATTTGATTTTGATGGTCTATTCAGTGTGTTTTTTAAGAGTTGTACCAACCCTGCATTTTAAACGGTAAGAATGTAATTATGTAGAGGTTTTAATGAGACTGTCTCGTTCATATCATTTCAGAAACCTAATGGTAAGCATTAGATGTTTTACCCAGTTGTATGTAGCAACCTAATTTTACTTTTAAGCATTCACAGGATAACTGAATTTATATATGTGTTATCTGTTTTGGTCCATTGCAAACTGCATATCAACTCCTGAGCATCTTTAAAGGGTAAGTGCACTTTCAACTGTATTTTTTTAAAGTGTTTATTTTTTTGTGGCAAAAACATGGCACAGATCTTTGCACAGAACTTTGCTGCTGGATGTGTATAAGTTTGAGTGAGCTCCCTCACCTTCACAGCAGCAGTGTTCTTTGTGTACAGCACTCACTTCTCTCTTCTTGGTGCACAGAGGGGTTCAGTTGCCAAACCACCAGCTAGTGAAAATTGCTTTCATAAAACATACAATTGCTAACTTTAGAAAACTTTACAAAGTACTAGATCAGCTCAACACCTTTAAGACATCATTTTGCCGCACTAAAATAAACGCTTTCAAAAATTCACTTACCCTTTAAAGCTTTTACGTGTTTCTTCTTGGCACTCGTGTATTTATCTTGCTTAGGGGAAGCTTATACTCTGGAATATGCAGAATAAAATACAACGCCATTCTGGCGAAAACAAAATGTTTTTCCCATCAAAATATTTTGTTGAAGACAAGGCAATAATTGTGTGGGTATTCTAAGTATGCAGCACGTCCTGCTCCAGATAATGATTCATAACAGATGGGATTACCTCCACCAGAGGGTGCTTGACTGCAGAGATGGCAAAAAGAGGCCCCTCCCAGTCCATATTTACCTGGGACCTCCCACAAATTCCCCAGATTCTTCTCTGCAGTCGGCTGCGAAGGTCAAAAGATGGCTTCTCTTATCGCAGGTGAGCGGGGCTTAACATCCTGCAGCCCTGTAGGACTATTCCCACCCGTTCCACTTATTACTTATGCCTCCCAGCTTTGGCTGCGCTGGTCGGGTGATGGTAGGCAGCACCTATCAGAGGTGCTCTCCTTTGCGGAGCCTGGCTCCGACCTCAATCCCCCACCAAAGGGTAGGCGGTGCAGGTTATGGTGAACCTGATTTGGGATGCCCCGCCCGCTCTTACCCTTCCCTGCCCTGGTCATTGGTGGGTCTTTTATTTGACATCCACTCTCCCCCCTCTTGCGTTATCCCGTTCAGGGGGGGGGGGGGTGTATGTGTGCTTATTGTCTTTTGTGTGTGTGTGTGTGATTGCACTTCATTCAGGGCTCCGCGCTCTGTCTTTCACTTGTCATTTTGAATTTGCCGCCACTGACATGGGCGCCTTCTGGCGTCCGTGGTAAGCGGCGGCATCATCAACAATCCCTGCGCGCCCATTGGCTGTAGCGCCTGGCCTGTCTCTGTGCTTCTGGGGGGGGGGGGGGCTTGCTCTGTTGGCACGTTCCGCGTCGGACCCTCCTGCGGCCCGCCCCTTGAGGTTCCTCCAGCGCCATTTTGGTCCTCTCCTGGTGTGATTGCTGGCTTCCCACTGCGGTCCGTGAGTGCCCCTGCGGGCTTGGCTCTTATTCAATTGTCATTTCTGTGTGCTTATGGGGTGTCACTATTATGTCTTTCAGGCAGGATAACTGTTTTTAAGAGGTTTCACCCGGTCCTGTCCCCTCTATTAGTTATAATAACTTTTATTAGAGGCCTACACTGTTTAATCCTCCCACTTCCCTGGTGAACATTTGGGGCATCCCGGGTTGCTTATACGGCGTAATTCCTATTGGCCAGTTGTGCCACCTTAATCACCATATGGAGGCTTCACAGGATATTGTGCTCGGGGTCCCCTCGGGACAAGCCCGGCTGTGTGTAGTGTGTGGGGCATCCCCTGTGAGCGATGATGTGCGGGTCTGTGTACCCTGCGCCCAGCAGGCGCTTGCGCTGCATTTTGGGCTATCTGTGACTGGGCCTGTGCCCACTATGTCCTCACCCACTCCCCCTCGCTTGATTATGACTCCCAGTGAGCTAAATACTAGTGGGGAGTCTCAGCCTGGCGTGTGTTCCAGGTTGGCTAACATTGAGAGGCTGATTGCTAGCTCTGCAGCCCGTAAGGCCCCCGGCTAAAAGGCGGCATGTGGCGCCGGGTGCGTCTGCCTTTTCTGTGGAGACTGAGAATTTCCTTTATCTGATTATACCCCACTTGAGGAGCGGGAATTATTCTCAGATTCAGAGTTATCTGATGATCAGCATTTCAGTGGTGCTGACTATGGCTCTGATCATTGGGATGCTGATGACACCAATAGACTGTTAACTCAGATTTTTGATGTGCTTTCTATCTCCCTTCCTGCTGTGGCTCCCAAGCTACAGGGGGAACTTTTCAGTACTGCTAAACCACGTCTGGAATTTCCCGAACAGGCCCATTTTAATAATCTTGTCCTCAAAGAATGGGAGCGTCCCGGCCGGCTTCCCTGAATCCCTAAGGGCTGGGATAAAAGGTACCCTTTTCCCACTGATGTGGTTAAATGTTGGGCAACCCCCCCAGAAGTGGATGCACCGGTATTGGGGTTGTCCAACACATCTGTGGTCCATTCCCCTGATTCCACTACCCTCAAGGATAGTGAGGACCGGCGCATTGACCAGCTGGCCTCCCATGCCTTTGCCTGTGTGGGGTGTGCCTTGCCCTGTCTGTGCTTCTGTTATTACTGCTGTTGCTGTTAGGACTCTCCTCAAGGGTCTGAAATGTTCATTGCATATGTCTTTTCTGCCTTGGATGACACCATTAGAATGTGTAGTAGAACCTCTGCCTTGGTGGTTGCTATACGCCGCTCTGTTTGGCTGGGTCAGTGGGCAGCTGATAACGCTGCTAAGAAGGCCCTCTTTGGGCTCCCCTTTAAGGGGCTGCGCCTATTTGGTGATCGCTTGGACCTGTTTGCCAAGGGGGGTAAGTTGCCTCAACGTAAGAAGCAGCTGCGGCCCTTTCGGGGTTTGGGTGCCTTTGCCCCCTCCTACCGTGGATCCAGGTCTGGGAGAGGGGTTTCCTTTGCAGGTCCTAGGGGAGACTTCTGGGGCAGGGGCAGAGGTGGTGCCCACTCCAGATCTTCCTGGGGGTCCATGCCCAAATCTGTCGCCAAGCCTCCTCAGCCATGAGGGGGCGCCCTCCCCCATCTGGGTGGGGGGACGGCTGCGGCTCTTCGCTCATGTCTGGGGACAGCAGGTCTCAGACAGGTGGATTCTGGAGGTTGTGTCCTCCGGCTACAAGCTAGAGTTCGCTGCCTGGCCGCCTCCAAGATTTCTCAGGTATCTGATTCCTCTAGAACCCCTGGCAGCTCAGGGTCTGTTCTCCTATCAGTCTGGGACAAGTGTCCCCTGTCTCTGGATCAGGCCTTTGTTCTGTCTCCTCTGGCCTGGCGGTCTCTCTTGTGGTGGCTGGACTCGAGGAACCTGTTGGGGGGGCAGATCTTTTCTGGCCCCCTGTTGGGAGATGGTCACCACGGATGCCAGTCTGTCGGGTTGGGGGGGCTTCTGGAGAACCCTTCAATTCCAGGGGCTGTGGGGCCCTCAGGAGGCCCATGCCCCCATCAACGTCCTGGAACTGAGCGCGGTTCCGTTGGTACTGGCCCAGTTGACTCCTCACCTTCAGGGCCGGCCGGTCCAAGTTCGCTCAGACAACCAGACGGCGGTTGCCTACATCAATCATCAGGGAGGGATTTGGAGCAAGAGTGCCCTCAAGGAGGTGTCCATGATTCTGTCCTGGGCGGAGGACAATGTTCCTTGCATCTCAGCAGTGTACATTCCAGGGGTGGAGAATCTGGAGGCGGACTGTCTGAGCAGGGGGACCTCTCGCCTCGGGTAATGGTCTCTCAGCAGTGTCCTTATGTCACCATTGGGGGGTACTGGAAGTGGATCTGTTTGCGTCCCGCCACAATCACAAGCTCCCAGTCTGTCTCTCTGTCCCAGGATCCCCTGGCCCTTGCGGTCGATGCTCTGACTATCCTGGCAGGGGTTCCGTCTCCTGTATCTTTTTCCTCCATTCCCCCTGCTGGGCAGGGTTCTGCGCAAGTTGGCTCAGGAAAGGGTACCAGCAATCCTGGTGGCCCCCCGGTGGCCAAGACAGGTGTGGTTTGCGGATATCGTTCAGCTGGCGGTAGATCAGTACGCTCTGCCCCTGGTCCCGGACCTTCTCACTCAGGGGCGGCTATGCCATCCCAATTTACAAACGCTGGCTTTGACGGCCTGGCTGCTGAAGCCTCCATCTTAAAGGATGAGGGGCTTTCTGAGTCTGTGGTTAACACTCTAATCAGGGCTAGGAAGAAATCCTCTTTTACCATCTACTATAAGAACTGGCGGGCCTACATTGACTGGTGTGAGTCTAGGGTCCTTCCATGTCGGGTGTTTTCCATTCCTAGGATTCTGGAGTTCCTTCAGCATGAATCATTGGATCTGGGACTTCAGCTCAGCACGCTCAAAGGTCACGTTTCTGCCTTGGCTGTTTTCTTCCAGAGATCTTTCGCTCAACATCCTCTGGTCAAGACCTTCTTCCAGGGGGTTGCTCATGTGCGTCCCCCTCGCAAGCCTCTGTTGCCAGTTTGGGACTTGAATTTGGTTTTGTCTGCCCTTTAGGGCCCTCCATTTGAGCCTGGGCATGAGGCTGCTCTGTCTATTCTTACTCTTAAGGTTGCCTTTTTGGTGGCTATCACCTCGGTCAGGCGTGTTTCGGAGTTGGTGGCCCTTTCTATTCAGGCCCCCTACTTTGAAAGACATCAGGACAAGGTGGTTTTCAGGTTTAAACCTGACTTCTTGCCTAAGGTGGTCTCTGCCTTCCATCTCAATCAGGACATTGTGCTTCCTTCCTTGTGCCCTAATCCTGGTAATTTCAAGGAGAGGGCCTTACATTCCCTGGATGTGGTCAGGAATTTGAAGTTCTACTTGGTGGTTACTGCACCTTTTAGAAAGACTGATGCCTTGTTTGTGGTTCCTTCGGGTCCCTAGAAGGGCCTGGCCCCTGCTAAGTCTAATATTAGCAAATGGATACGTCAGGCTATTTTTATGGCCTATTCTGCTAGGGGAAAGGGATCCTCCTTTCCTTGGTACTGCTCATTCTACCCGTGCTGTTGGGGCCTCCTGGGCCTTCCAGCACCAGGCTTCTGTTGAACAAGTTTGTAAGGCTGCTACTTGGTCTTCTGTTCATACCTTTTCCAAGTTTTACAAGGTCGATGTTCGCGCCTCAGCGGATGCTGTTTTTGGCCGCAAAGTTGTGCAGGCGGCAGTGGTTTGAACTGCGCGTTTTGTTGCTTTTTGGGATCCCACCCTAGTTACGGACACTGCTATTGGATGTCCCATCTGTTATGAATCATTATCTGGAGCAGGACGTGCTGCATACTTAGAATAATACAATTCTGTGATTACTCACCTTGTAGAATTGGTATTATAAGTATGCAGCACGTCCTGCTCCACCCCACCCTGTTTGCATTATCCTCTGTATGGATGTTAATTTTCATTGGCTTCTCCTGGTTCTCCTTACTGCTTTTCTATACTGGGGAATTTGTGGGAGGTCCCAGGTATATATGGACCAGGAGGGGCCTCTTTTTGCCATCTCTGCAGTCAAGCGCCCACTGGCGGAGGTAATCCCATCTGTTATGAATCATTATCTGGAGCAGGACGTGCTGCATACTTATACCAATTCTACAAGGTGAGTAATCACAGAATTGTATTTTTTTGTGCCCCATTACCTTTTTTAGCTGGTGTGCATGAACCCCCCCTTCTCCCCTCCCAGCCTAAAATATAAAGTGGTGGCATTAGAGGAGCACTATCGTGAAATTGTGTAATATTAAAAATACAAACCCACTGGCTAATGAAAGGAGGTGTCACTTATACACACGAACTGAACAAAACTCCTGCCAAGCTTGTGGTTTATTCTCTCATGATGGGAAAAAAAAATCCAGGGGTTACAGGCCTGTGACCCTGGATGTCCTTTTCATTCTATTAAAAGAAATACAAGCCTGGCTGGATATTTCTTGATGTTGGGTGTATACTTGAACTGCCCCCTCCCTCCCGCCATCCAGCATATTTTTATGGATTTTTATCATTGGGCCATTTTTTGCAATAGTTCTCCTTTAAGCATGGTAAATGCTATCCTAAGCAGAGATTAACTCTGAACACCAGCCAAGTCCCCAGGGCTACAATTCCCCAAACCAACAATCCTGAACAGTGATGACAAATACACCATGACATTGGCCATCAAAAATCAAAACCAGTTTGACCCCAAAGTGCAAGAATGTTAGGCTGTCACACCACAATGCCTAATTTATAGTACCTGGCTGTCTATCATGTAATTTCCTTCTACCTGTAATTACCCCTATTAAGGTGTGATAGTGCCTGTTGAGTCCTCCTTCCAGCAAATGTATATTTCTTAGACACAGCTAAGAAATGTCACTGGTCTAACCAAGGAAGAAGTTCAGCACCGTTTCAAGCAGATAAAAATTGATAAATCACCGGGACCAGATGGCATACATCTTTGTGTTTTAAGGGAGTTATGTACAGTAATAGACAAGCCGTTATTTCTAATATTTGTGGATTCAATAACTACAGGGGCTGTTCTGAGGGATTGGCGCTTCGCAAATGCGGTGCCAATATTCAAAAAGGGATCCTGGGAACTACAGACTGGTAAGCTTAACATCTGTGGTGGGCAAGCTGTTTGAAGGTTTTTTAAGGGATACTATCCTGGAGCATCTTGGGGAAAATTACCTTATTACTCCATATCGGTGTGGATTTATGAGGAATCATTCCTGCCAGACAAACCTAATCAGATCAGGGGGAGTCATTGGATATCCTATATCTTGACTTTTATAAAGCATTTGATACTGTGCCGCATAAAAGGCTGATACAAAAGATGAGAATGCTTGGACTGGGGGAAAACGTGTGCAGATGGGTGAGAAATTGGCTTAATGATCGGAAGCAGAGGGTGGTTATAAATGGGTCAATGTTACTAGTGGAGTACCACAAGGGTCAGTTCTGGCACCAATTCTCTTCAATATATATATATATAATATGACATTGGGTACGGATTAAACAGTAAAGTCTCAATCTTTGCAGATGATACTAAGCTGTGTAAAGTAATTAAAAGAGGACAGCAGGCAGCTACAAACAGATTTAGATAAATTGGAAGCATATTAAATGGCAAATGAAGTTTTACACAGATAAATGTAAGGTTATGCACATGGGAAGGAGAAATTGGTGTCATGATTACAAACTAAATAAAGATACACTTGGTAAAACAACAATGGATAAGGACCTAGGGGTTTTAGTTAACAATAAGCTCAACTGTAGTAATCAATGCCAGGCAGCAGCTGCCGAAGCAAATAGGATCATGGGGTGCATCAAGAGGGGCATAGGTGCTCATGACCACAGCATTATTTGACCCCTGTACAAGTCACTGGTCAGACCCCATATGGAGTACTGTGTACAGTTCTGGGCACCTGTGCTTAAAAAGGACATATTAGAACTGGAGCGCGTTCAAAGAAGGGCAACTAATTAATAAAAGTAGTGCGGGGATAGAGTACCCTGAAAGGTTGTCAAAGTTAGGTTTATTTAGTTTATAATAACTATGTATAAATATAATCGGGGTCAATACAAAGATCTGTCCCACAATCTATTTATACCCGGGGTGTAACCATAACCCGAGGGCATCCACTAAGGTTAGAGGAAAAGTGCCTTCTCCACAGACATAGGAGGGTATTCTACTCTGTAAGAGCAGTGAGACTATGGAACTTGCTGCCAGAGGAGGTAGTAATGATGGATACAGTAAAAATGTTCAAAAGTGGGCTTGATACCTTCCTGGCATGTAATAGCCGGGCCCCCTTCTTTGGCGCGATTTGGTGGCTCGTTTCTAGGGGATCCGCGTTGCTGGGAGGGTGCGGGGCCTGGCAACGCGTGTTCTGCGCTGGCCCGCCATCCCCCTTCTCTTCCTCCGTCTGCAGGAGGCAACTCTCGGGGGCCATTTTGATGCTGGGAGCTGCGCTCCGGGTGGTAAGGGCCGGGTGGCCACTTCCTTAAATTATGTGGGGGCCCCTCTTTAGTGGGGGCCCCCCACTGATGGCGGGTGTGTGTGTGTTTTTTTGTGTTGGTACGCATGTCTGGCTGGGATACATATATGTATATGTATGTATATGTATATGTATGTATATGTATATATATATATATATATATATATTTATATTTAATTACATATATATATTTAATTACATATATGATTAGGTATGTGTTTTTGCCTTATATCTGTAGGATTCCACTTATGTTGCCTGTTTTGTGTTACAGATTGCATTGTATATGTGCATATTAAGGGGTTCCTCCTGGTCCTGGGGTCCCTAGTATAAATTTGTTCAACTGAAATCCTCCCACCGGGACTTTTTTAAGGGGCATCCCGGGTTGCTTATGCGTAAATTCCCTGCGGTCTTGCGACTGACCACAAAAATTCACCATATGGAGGCTCCGCAGGATACTGGGCTCGGGCTCCCTCTGGGACAATCCGGGCCATGTGTGGGGTATCCCTTACAGGGGAGAATGTGCTGGTCTGTATACCATGCGCACAAAAGGCCATAACGCGGCAGTCTGGTACCCAGCCTTCTGGGTCGGCTCCTCCCGCTTCATCGCCTTCCCCTCCCCACCTTATCCGTACCCCTAGTGACATTGGTGCCAGCGAGGAATCGCTCTCTGTTTGGGCTAGGTTGGCCAGCATCGAGAAAATTATTGCTAGCACGGTGGGCAAGAAGGCCCAGGCTAAAAAGAGACATTTGTCGTCGGCCCAGCCCTTGTGGGATGGTGACGACGGTTCTGTTGATTTGTCAGATTATTCCCCGTTAGAGGAGGGGGAATTGTATCAGGAAACAGAGGCTGACTATGTTCAGCCTGGGGATGCCGATGTCGGGCAGGCTCTGGGGGATGCCGTAGGTACGGCTACTGTTTGGTCACATTTATTGGAGGTGTTGGATAGTGAACCGCCTGAGGCGCCCCCTCTCAAGAAGGGGGAATTTTTGGGGGTCCGCAAGCCCCGTCTGGAATTCCCTACCCAGGGTCACTTTGATGCGCTGATCCTTAGAGAATGGGAGAGGCCCAGTCGGCTTCCTGGTGTTCCTCAGGGATGGGATAAGAAGTATCCTTTCCCGGGGGCGGTTAAGCGCTGGTCTTCTCCCCCCGAGGTCGGCGCGCCAGTTTTAGGTTTGACCAACTCGTCTGTGATGAACACCCCTGACTCCACTTCCCTTAAGGATGGCGAGGATAAGCGCCTTGATCAGATGGCGTGCCACGCTTTTGCCAGCGTGGACTTGGCCCTGCGGCCTGTTTGTGCATCTGCCCTGGTGTCGCTTGCTACCAGGTCTCTTATCAGGGACTGGCTGAATAACGCTCAGTTTGATCCAGCCTGCGCTGAGTTCGCTATCCTTAAGAGATGCAAATTGTTCATGGATTTTGTCATCGCTGCTATGGAAGATTCTATTGTCGTATGTAGTAGGACTTCAGCCGTACTGGTGGCTATGCGCAGATCGGTCTGGCTCCGCCAGTGGACGTTGGGGCCAAGAAGTCGCTCACAGCTCTTCTGTTCTTGGGTTCGCGGCTGTTTAGAGATAAATTTGATGCTGTTGCTAAGGGAGGTAAGTTACCTCAGCGGAGGAAACGGCGCCGGCCCTTTCGGGGGGCTGGCTCGTTCACTCCTTCCTTTCGAGGGGCCAGAACGGCTAGGGGTTTGGCCTTCTCGGGTGCCAGGGGCTCGTCCTGGAACAGGGGCAGAGGTCGGGCACGCCCTGCGGCTGCCTGGGGTTCCAAGCCCAAGCCTGCCGTTAAACCGGCTCAGCAGTGAAGGGGTGCCCTCACCCACAAGGGTGGGGGACGGCTGCGGCTCTTCTTCCAGGTCTGGGCCCGGGAGGTCACAGACAATTGGATCGGTCTCCTCCGGGTACAAACTGGAGTTGAGTACTGGCCGCCCCCAAGATTTTTAAGGTCTCGGGTGCCCTCGGACCCTCTGGCTTCACAGGGGCTCCTGTTAGCAGTGAAAAACCTTCTGGACTCGGGGTTATATGCCCGGTGCCTCCGTTAGAGAGAGGCAGGGGTTACTACTCCAACCTTTTCACGGTTCCCAAAAAGGAGGGTTCGGTGAGACCCATTCTAGATCTCAAGGTTCTCAACAGGTTTATCAGAGTCAAAAAGTTCCGCATGGAGACTCTGCGCTCGGCTATCAATTCCCTTCGCCAAGGGGATTTTATGACATCCATAGACATCAAGGATGCGTATCTGCATGTTCCGATTTTTCAAGCACATCAGAGATTCCTCCGCTTTGCGGTGGAGGATCAACATTTTCAGTTTGTAGCTCTTCCCTTCGGACTGACCTCAGCGCCGAGGGTCTTCACCAAGGTCTTGGCGGGAATAATGGCTCTGCTCAGAGCTCAGGGCATTCGCATTGTGCCATATCTGGATGACCTGTTGATCTCAGCTTCTTACCTCCGTCAGGTGAAGCTGGACACCCACCAGGTGTTGTCGACCCTGGAGAGGTTCGGGTGGGTGATCAACCGCCCCAAGTTTTCTCTCTCCCTGTCTCGTGTGATTTCATTTCTGGGCATGAATCTGGATACCGTTCAGGCCAGAGTTTTTCTGCCCCAGACCAAGGTGCAGGGGATTCAGGGTCTGATCCGCCTTCTTCTGGCCATTACTTGTCCTTCTATCCGACAGGGGATGAAACTGGTGGGCTTGATGGTATCCTCCTTTGAGGCGGTACCGTTTTCGCAGTTTCACATGAGATCTCTTCAACTTTACCTATTGACGCATTGGGACAAGTGTCCGCAGTCATTGGATCAACCAACCTTTCAGGATGTCTCCCAGGGTTCGGAAGTCCCTTCGGTGGTGGCTGGAATCGAGCAACCTGTTGAAGGGCAGATCCTTTCTGGTCCCTTCTTGGGAGACGGTTACCACAGATGCCAGCCTGTCTGGCTGGGGGGGCTATTGGAAAACTTATCAGTTCAGCGGGGTGTTGGGTCCTCAGGAGTCTCACACCCCCATCAATGTCTTGGAGCTCAGAGCCATCCGTCTGGCTCGGCTGACCTCACATTTACAGGGTCTACCGGTTCAGGTGCGTTCAGAGAACCGAACGGCGGTAGTTTACATCAATCACCAAGGAGGGCCTCGCAGCAGGAGTGCCCTCAGGGAAGTCTCTCTGATCCTACACTGGGCGGAGAGCAATGTTCCTTGCATTTCGGCAATATACATTCCGGGAGTGGAGAACACGGAGGCGAATTCCCTGAGCAGGGGATCCTCTCGCCAAGGAGAGTGGTCTCTCAACCCCGAGGTTTTTCTGGATCTTTGCCGCAAGTGGGGGACTCCGGAGGTGGATCTCTTTGCCTCGAGGCACAATCACAAACTTCCGGCCTTTGTGTCTTTCTCAGGATCCTCTGTCTCTGGCAGTGGATGCCTTGTCCCTTGCTTGGAAGGATCTGGGGTTTCTGTACCTGTTTCCGCCCGTCTCCATGCTGGGCAAGGTAGTTCGCAAACTGGTTCTAGAAGGGGCACCAGCGATTCTGGTGGCTCTAAGGTGGCCAAGAAGGGTTTGGTACGCAGACATTGTAAGGCTGGCCATAGATCAGTACCGGCTTCCCTTGTTGCCGGATCTGCTATCTCAGGGTCAACTACTTTTCCCCAATTTACCAACGCTGGCTTTGACGGCTTGGCTGATGAAACCTTCATTTTGAAAGAGGAAGGTTTGTCTGAGGCTGTTGTTCAGACCTTGATTAGGGCTAGGAAGCGGTCCTCTTCTGGCATTTACTATAGGGCTTGGAGGTCCTATATTGATTGGTGTGAGGCTAGGGCCTTGCCTTGCAGGGTGTTTTTGATATCCAGGATTTTGGAGTTTCTTCAGCATAATCTGGATCTTGGGTTCCAGCTTAGTACTTTGAAAGGACAGGTTTCTGCTCTGTCGGTTTTCTTCCAGAGGTCTTTTGCCTTACACCCGCTGGTTAAGACCTTTTTCCAAGGGGTCGCGCATGTGCGGCCCCCTCAGAAGGCTGTGGTTCCTGTTTGGGATTTGAATTTGGTTCTTTCGGCTCTGCAGGGTCCTCCTTTTGAGCCGCTACAGGATATTGCTCTTTCGGTTATCACTCAGAAGGTTGCTTTCTTGGTGGCTATTACCTCTGTTCGACGTGTCTCTGAGTTGGCGGTTCTGTCGATTCAGGCCCCTTAATTTGAGAGACACCAGGATAAGGTGGTTTTTCGTTTTAAGCTGGATTTTCTTCCTAAGGTGGTGTCTGCTTTTCACCTCAATCAGGATATTGTTCTCCCTTCCTTGTGTCCTAAGCCTAACAATGACAAGGAGAGGGTTCTGCACAATTTGGATGTTCGCTGTGTGAAGTACTATTTGGTGACTACTTCTTCCTTCCGCAAGACGGACACTTTTTTTGTGGTGCCCTGCGGGCCCAGGAAAGGTTTGGCGCCTGCTAAGTCTACGATTAGCAAATGGATTTGTCAGGCCATTGTTGGGGCCTATTCTGCTAAGGGGAGATTCTGCTACCCCAATTTACAAATGCTGGCTTTAACGGCCTGGCTGCTGAAACCTCCATCTTGATGGAAAAGGGGCTGCTTGCCTCTATTGTTAACACCATGATCAGGGCTAGGAAAAAGTCATATTTTTCCATCTACTATAGCGTTTGGCGTACCTACATTGACTGGTGTGAGGCTAAATCTCTTCCCTGTCGTGTGTTTTCTATTCCTAGGATTCTGGAATTTCTCCAACATGGGTTGGATCTGGGGCTTCAACTCAGCACTCTGAAAGGTCATGTTTCTGCCTTGGCTGTTTTCTTTCAGAGATCTTTTGCTCAGCATCATCTGGTCAATACTTTTTTCCAGGGGGTTACTCATGTGCGCAATCTCAATCAGGACATTGTTCTGCCTTCTCTGTGCCCTAGTCCTAGTAACCCTAAGGAGAGGGCTCTACATTCCTTGGATGTGGTTAGGAACCTGAAGTTCTATTTGGTGGCTACTGAACTCTTCAGGAAGACTGATGCTCTTTTTGTGGTCGCTTCTGGTCCTAAGAAGGGTCTGGCTCCAGCTAAGTCTACCATTAGCAAGTGGATCCGTCAGGCTGTGACTCAGGCCTATTCTGCTAAAGGGAAGGATCCTCCTTTCCGCCTTACTGCTCATTCCACTCGTGCTATTGGTGCCTCTTGGGCCTTTCAGCACCAGGCTTCTGTTGAACAAGTTTGCAAGGCCGCTACTTGGTCTTCTGTTCATACTTTTTCTAAGTTTTACAAGGTTGATGTTCGGGCTTCAGCTGATGCTGCTTTTGGCTGCAAAGTTCTGCAGGCGGCAGTGGTTTAATCTGCATGTTGTTGCTTTTGGGGATCCCACCCTAACTTACGGGCACTGCTATTGGATGTCCCAAACGTAAGGAATTATCTCTGGAGCAGGACGTGCTGTATACTTAGAATAATACAATTCTGTGATTACTCACCTGTAGAATTGGTATTATATGTATACAGCACGTCCTGCTCCACCCCGCCCTTGTTTTCATTATTCTTAGTGCCTCTGTATGATGGTTGTTATCATGGTTAAAATTGTTTGATTATGGTCGTTATTCTCCCGTCTTCTTGCTAACTGCTTGTCAATACTGGGGAATTTGTGGGAGGTCCCTGGAATATAAGGGCCCGGGAGGAGCCACTTTTTTGCTGTCTCTGCAGTCCAGCGCCATCTTGTGGATGTATTACCCAAACGTAAGGAATTATCGCTGGAGCAGGACGTGCTGTATACATATAATACCAATTCTACAGGTGAGTAATCACAGAATTGTATTTTTCCTTTTTTATAGAGAATTGTTATTCCCGAAGTGGGGGATTTAACTCTGTCTGTCTTCCAGGCTCTTACATTCCCGATTATGCCTCTTGGAGTTGGGTAGGCCGATAGCGCTAGATCAAGGTGAATTAAGGGCAAGGGTAAGTGCCAGGGTCCTGTGGGCTTTACAGGGTGTCAGGTCATTTTTTGTAGATGACCCATAAGGGTTGTAGTTCCCTTCTGAAGGGACAACCAGCTGCAGGTTTTTGTCTGGTGAGCTTGCGGGGCGGACCATGGGGAAGTTCTCCCCTTTGCCTATTCCTTTCCACTTCTGTTTTTATCTTTATGTTTATTTCAACAGTAGGAGGTAGGACTGTTATGCTGGAGATGGTGCTTTTCACATTTCGCGCCAAGGAGGAGAGAGTGCCGTTGGTCAAGGGGCAGGGCCAGGGGGTCGTGACTCTTCTGTGCTTTCAGCAGGCCTGTCGGTTTTGGACGCCGCATCTCTTAAGAAGGATCGTTCACGTTGGGCCTGATTTCCGGTGTCTGCAACCATACAGCGTCTTCGATTGTCATCGCTTCTTAGCGGGCTTCTGCCGGGTTCGTGCCCGCACATCCCTAGGCCACAGGCTGTCTACCGCCCGCTCCACCACATGGCCAGCCTGCCTGCCACTTCCATGCCACCTCAGCTGCCCTCCTCCAGTCGGTCTGTGGGATCTGGTAGGTCCTTCTATTGTTTGTTCTCATTGTATTCTATTGTATGTACTTCATACTTTCAGCTTTTTGTCTTTCTGTCTTTTAGATACTATGGATAGGGGGATATTAGGTTGCAGTCCACCCCTAGGGTGACTATTGAGATTCCTCATACACTTTGGTTTTAGGCCCTTGGGGTTAATAGACTGTCTTCACCATGAATGAGGCATCTTGGTTGTCCAGGTCTGGTATCTTAGCAGAGAGTGACACCC
This sequence comes from Gastrophryne carolinensis, assembly GCA_027917425.1. Classification (NCBI taxonomy): domain Eukaryota; kingdom Metazoa; phylum Chordata; class Amphibia; order Anura; family Microhylidae; genus Gastrophryne; species Gastrophryne carolinensis. The sequence goes on from CM051237.1 coordinate 223,676,270, forward strand.
CATGTCCTCTGTGCCTACAAAGGCCTCCAGAAGAGCACAACCTTATCTGCACAAAAATGCACCACTGCGGTGGTAATTTTCAGATTCCACCCTCGCAGGCTTTTCCCTCAATGGAAGCCTCGGGTCCGCTCCCTTGGGGTTACTGCTCCTTCGGCAACTCCATCTTGTTCTGATATTCCAGGTTTTCATTTCCAGCTGGAAACGGCAGAAAGGTTGGCCTGCTTAGAAAGCTTCTATTTACAACATAAGAGTCATGTAGATATTTCGAGGTCTTTAAAGGCATCTGAAAAGAGGAAACCTTTGGTTTTCATGGAGCCTTCCAATTCCTAGGAGAAGGTTAATTATGCTTCCGTAGAATCTCAGTAAGAGGCTTCGGATGGGGAGCTCTCATCCAGTAGAGAAGGAAGTAATTCTGATTCATCTTCTTAACAGGAGTCTTCTACATTCAAGGAGCAGATGGATAATCTGATTTCCTCAATTCTAGAGGTGATCCATACAGATCAAAAGACAAAAGCAGCTGTTTCCTGAGCAGTCTCATTTTACCAGGCTTATCCAAGGGGAATGGGGAAAGCTGGACAAGCTCCCCTCCATTCCTAGAGTCCTATATACTAAATACCCTTTTTCCATGGACCTAATTAAGTTATTGTCTTTTCCTTCCGAAGTGGATGATCCTGGTTTCAGGGCTCTCTAAAAGACCTTTTTTGTCCTCCTTCTGACAGTGCTTCCTTAAGAGACCCAGTGGATAGACACCTAGATCAGGTATCCAGGCATGTTTCAGCTTTATGGCCAGCCTGCACCACATCCATGGCGGCCAAGGCAGACGAGAGTTGGTTAAGACAGTTGAGTTCTCTGGTTCGGGCTGGTCATTCCCGTACTTTGTGCTCTCAGTTGATAAAGTTCAGATTGTAATGTCATACCTTCTGTGGATGACTAAATGCCAAAGGTTTGGCCCTGCTTGTGGCTCAGAGGCTTCTACAGGTGAGAATTATATAATTGTATTTTGTTTTTCAGTGGTTCAGATTAAGGGATTGGGTACTTTAATAGCATATAATGCCAGCCTGCTACTTCTCTTGTAATAACAAAAGAGGAAAAAATGGACATTTTTTTAGATTATTATTATAGCCTCATAGGCAGTTTAGTTTTGGGGCTACAGTTGATAATAAAAAAGTTGGTTTTGATCTAGAAAAAATGCCAATGGACAATGAATAAGGGACTGGAAACCACTCTGCCAAGGAGTGAGTAAAAATAAATAAATCACAGAGGAGACGATCTTTGCTGAGTCTTTTCCATCCCACAATGCGATGCACACATCACATTGCACTGTAAGCTAACTAAATTGTAATAGTAGGCTAATGACTGCTTCAGAAAGTGTCACAGCTAGTTATAATAGAAACAGTTAAGAGACATAAATTGCTGTTTGGCTTAAATAATGTAACACAATGGCCGCAGGAGGGAGCAAGAGCCCATCCCAATCTCTGAGTTTTTGGTTTGTCAATGCATAGAACCTGCATAATGAAGACCACAATACTCAAGGATGGCATGCCACATAGTGCTACTTAATATGTTCAATTAACCAACTTTCATTTTTTATCTCACTCTCGGCGAGCGCGCGCCCCCGACGGCCATTCACAGAGGGCCGGCGCGGGCGCGCGCACGTCTGGAGGAGCACGCGGGAGGCGGCGGCGGCGGATCAGGTAAGATCTTTTTGGGGTTTCTGGGGGGTTTCACCCTGCGGGACATCCCGATCTCGGATGTCCCGCGGGGTGGGAGGTGATCCGCCCGGGAATCTTATAGATTTCCGGGCCGATCACCCCTGGGTGTTGGTCCACTTTAAGCTTAGTGTGTGTGTGTGTGTGTGTGTGTGTGTGTGTGTAATACATCCTCTGTCCAGTAGCTATCTGAGTGCTTCCTTTTTTGCCTCCTATGCTTTCTGTCCTGCTTTGAATACAGCTATTTGGGCACTCCAAGTGTATCTGAATATCTTTGAGCGACCTCTCAAGACCAATTTGGAAAAAATCAGGGTTTTAGTCACTTTATCGTAAAATGTAATTTGTCCTAAAGTGGTGAGAAGGGTCCCATGCCCATATGGAGTAGGCAGCCTTTACGTGTTTCCTTGGTGAGACAGTTTGATTTCTTTTTGATTTGAACCTATGTATGGGATGATCAATCTATGAATGTCTTGCCAAATTCCGGTTTCATTCTTCCTGTACTGCTTGCAACTGGGGGTTAGTTCCTCCATAGTGGGTATATGGAAGGTAGAATATGAGTATATTTATATATTCTCATACTGTATGTCACACAGACACCATCCCATAGCCACAATGGCGCCTCTACCATAGGACTTCAAAGGCCACGGTAATAAAGTAAAGCGCTACCCATCTCCTTTGGAAGCTATAATGCTAGAGAATGAATCTTGGTACTTCACAGCTAAGCATATTCATGCCTCAAAGAATTGTTTAGACTTCATTTTTTCCATTGCCACCTGGTAGCATTTGTTCAAATTCATAACAGCAGCAATTTTTTCTTACTTTAACAGATGAATAAAAAAACCTTTCCAGCAGTTATATGCTTTTCTTCCTCGTTCATTCATGACTAGTGTTTCCAGTAGTGTATGAAATCTCCCCACAGGTGTCTCAGTCTAGATGAGCAAAACACAATGCTTATTAAGACTCTTTATCAATAAAGCGGACCAACAGTCAAAAAATGACTAAAACCAGACCAAAACAACAAACGGTGCTCATATGCATCCCTCCCCAGGGCAATTTAGATTGCTGCACATAAAAATTAATTTCCCTTTTTTTTAACTGCCGCTGTAGTAAGTTTTAAAAACAAAAAAATTGTGATGCCCCACTGTGTAAACCCCCCCAGAAGCCCTGTTTCACTCACCTTGTCCCAGAGCCCTTGCCACATGTTTGCCCTGTGGATGCATACTGGCTCCCCTCCATCCTCTAGCATATACTAAAGGACTTGGAGGGCCTTCATGTCTTTGTGCAAATCTAAGGGCCAACCCTGTTGGAGGTCCTCCAGCAAGGCCTGCATGCTGGCCTACAGCCCAGCACCCTTAAGGGCAGGGTCTCCGTCGTGTCCATTTTTTCCCAACAGACTATCGCGGAGCATAGGTTAATCCGCACTTTCATGCAGGGTGCTGCGCATATTTGGCCACTGCAGAGGACGATCGTCCCTCTCTGGGATCTCAATCTGGTCCTGTCAGCACTTCAGGGGCCCCTCTTTGAACCCATGGCGGAGGCTTCCCTCATGATGCTATCTGGCGGGTTTTGGAGCTGGCAGCGCTTTCAGATCAGATCGCCCATCTTGGTGCTGTGTGACGACAAAGCAGTGTTTCATGTGAAGCAGGATTTTTTGCCCTAGGTGGTCTCCTCCCTTCCATCTTAATCAAAGGATATTGCTACGCTCCTTGTGCCCATGCCCCACTCACCATAAGGAGCGACTCCTGCATGCCCTCCATGTGGTCAGGGCATTAAAGTATTACTTGGCCACTACTTGAGAGGTACACAAGACTGATGTCTTGTTCGTGATCCCAGAATGACTAAGGAGGGATCTGGAGTCTTTCTATTGCCAGTCCTTCTATTTTGTTTCCATTCTTTGCCATAATTCACCATGCAACTTTACTAGCAGGTATAGAATGTCATACCAAACCACAAGGGTCCCACTCAGATTATCGTCCAAGGGCCCACAAAAGCCTGAAGACTGCCCTGACAGCATGTAAATACTTTATTTTAGGAAAGCACTCTCTGCCTTGAAATATACTTATTTATTTTTTGAATATGTTTGTTTTAGATTTACTTCTTGATCGGTTATGAGTTTCATTTTCAGTCTGCTTATCTTTACATCTAAACTGTAGAGGAAAGCCTAGTTTGCCATGTGCATGTTTTAGTGTGAAACCTCGGCAAGCTGCTGCAGGCTTTGTGATTGTGTGTGGTCCTGCGCCCAGCAATATGCTTTAGTCTTTGGAGCTGCTCTAGTGACATTGAAAGGCATGTAGGTTATTGGGGCACCGCTGAGAAGCTTTAGTGCCTCATGTGTTGTTGCATTTCCAACTTGGAAGTGAACATGGCGGGATAATGGTTCCATTAAGGTGATCAACTGCACATGCAGAAATCACTGGCCGAGAATGCTTTTAGATGAAACCTATTTTCATGTGTAAATGGCTTTTACCTCCTTTGTAGCCCTTCCACCTGATGCCTCTGGGTAATCCAGAAAGAGCAACCTTTGAAATGAGGTTATACACTCTAATACTGCTGGGGAAAAGGTTTCTGCATTTGATTTATCATTAAAGCATTTGTTCATGTTAAGCCCATGTAGAAGTAGATTAGCTAAAAGCACATGTGGAACCACCTCCCCCCCCCCCCAAAAAAAAAAAAAAAGCTTTTACTCCTGTAGCAGTGTTCCACAACCATTTCCTCAATAGCCACCAGCAGGCCAGATGAAGTACAGAGGAATCAATCTTTACAGAGTCTTCCATCCCACACATCACCGTGCTTTCCGCAGAGAGAAGGCAGGCTTTCCAGAATGACTAATCTAATATGTTATAGTCCCAGCAGGAGGGTGAGACAGCCCATCCCAAGGGTTTAACTCCCATCTCAATATGTAGCTCTGAGCTTTGTCGCCTTTGTAGTGAGTGCTCAGACAGGGCTATAGAGACAGCTATGTGGATAACCACAAAGCATGGCCTGTTAGTGGCTCTCAAGGAGAGGGTTGGCGAACGCAGTGTTGTAAGATTGATCCATCACAGCCTGACTTGCTCCTGCTGTCAGCTCAGATGCTGCGTTTCGCAGCTGACTTCTGTGCTTGCCTTCTCTATCAGTCATGAAGGAGCATGAGACCGCCAACTGCTGATAGGCTTGTCAGTGGTGACTGCTTAGAACCATGCAAGGGAGTCTACTGCGATTGGTGTGAACAGAGCATTTGTATATGAGGGACTGATCCAGGGCAAAGTTAGGTAAGGAGGGGAGTGGGTTTTACGAACCCTAAAATATAAAAGAATAATTTTGTCCACAGATTTGTCATTAAAAGAACTTGGCATAAGAATCATCTTACATTGCCAAGTGCATCAGTGATGCTCAAGGGGTTCTTTTTGGCAGAATATACATCCGAGTATATACAATTTAATTCAAACAAAAGTAAAAAAACGAAAGTCAAGTCAACATGTGCTTACCAATTCCACTTTGTATGGCTGTACATGACATGCCAGTGACCTATCAGGTTTGCCAAGTGGGCTTGCACATCAAACCTAAATGGTTGTTGGTCTCATTATTCACTGCCATTTGCTGCTATACAGTTCAATGAAGAATTGGTGACTTGACTTCCCTCTCCTAAAAAAAATGCTAAAATGCAAAAACCTATAGTCACATACAGATAATACAAGCCCAAAAACAAAAGGATTGCACTTTCCTTTCCTCCCACAGAATAGATCCTTATTGATTTTTTTTTCCATCTTGTTGACGCAGAACCAAACCCTTCCTGCCCCTTCCCCTCCTAGGTATCTGATGGGACACAGCCAGGTCAGGGATCAGGATGACTCAGGGAAGAGAAACAAAACCTGAGTTCTTCTTTAATAACCTTTGAATTTGTGGGTTGCATATACTGGACAGTGCTTTGATTACTTTGACGTACACTGCCTAATTATTCCTAGTTTGTTCTGGCGTGGTGGGGTTGAAATTATTTTGGATACAGAGTTTGAGAAACTGAATAATAAACCAATTAGACCCTTTGTACATGTGCAAGTCAAATGGCTTACATTTGGTGCGTTAGATTTCATATTTGAAATGCAGGGCTCCATAGTATGCATTTCAAGCCTGCCTACGCAACATTTGCAGGTTGTTCTTTACATCTAACGGCAGAAGCTGGTTTTCTAAGTGGAATCTAATGGTTTATTCATATTCTTGTCTGACTATTTTCAGCTCTCATTATGCTTAAGAGGGCCAAATCCAGACCCAAAGTGTAAAATAAATGTAGGTCTTGCCCGCAGTGTTAAACTCCCTCCAACCCTGGCCCATGTAGTTCCTGGATCACATGGTGGTCGCATAGAACACTCTGCATAGAAGAGATAGGTGGTAGCATTCAAGGCAGATGGAGCCTGGTTGCTGAGAAAATGCTTACTTCTGCCTAAAACTCTGCAGGATCCCAAAACTAGGCCAGTAAGCAGCACATAGGCAGAGGAGCTTCTCCATTTGGGATGGAAGGGTTTTGGTCCTTTAAACGGACCGGGATCGCTTGGAAGTGACCAATTTTTGCATAAGCTGAGCTCAGAGAAGATGGACCAGAACCCTTGCTGGCAGGCCCTAGAATAGTCCAGGTTGGGCCGGTCCCCTCTCCCCGGGAGGCATCCTACTGAATGTTGCATATATCGTAGATTTTGATCCACTTTTAGAAGGAAGTGTATATCATGCCGGCCTCCAACAGCAACAGAAATGCCTGCCTCAGTCTCCATTGTGCCACCCAGTAGCACACAGAGGCTCCTCTTCTTGGTCATGTGTCCTATTTTCCTGGTGACTGAGTCCTAGCCAGCTTCAACAAGGTTGCGGGGCTGGTGATTCTGGTGGCTGTATATTTGGCAACCAAAGCAATGTATGGTTCACTTAAAGCAGTTGTATCTTAAAACTATAGAGCAAAATTGCTACCGCCTAAATGAGTTTTAACGGGCCTGTTATATAATTAAAAATAAAACCTATTAACAAAACATTTAAACCTGATGGGCTGTGCACACGTGTGGAAGCTCTGTAGAAAATGTCGCCCCATAGTAAATTTATTGTTTGATTATCCCTTTTTATATGTTCTTTTTAAATAAAAAACATTCTTGAGGAAAAGGTGTTTTTATGGAGCATTTATGCCAGAACACAGGTGAGTTATTTCCTCTAGTATGCTTGAATGAGAATACTCCTTTGGGCTCTTGGTGTAACTTCTTCCAGTTGCTTTGTACTTAGTAGGGAAATGAGATCATATGCTGCTTTTGCCTGCCTTGCCGTTTACTTATTCTGATCATCTGTCTTGCTTCTCTTCTTATGCCTTTCATCTGCTTTGGACAGACGTCCTCCTCTGATGCTGTGCAGCCTTTGGCGTCCTCTCCTTCTCTGCAAGCTGCTGCTGAAAAAAACAAATTGGAGGTATACTATATTCTGGTGTGAATTTATAAGGCACTTAACATTTCACTGTATGCTGAAGCAATTTTCTTTCTCTCCGGTTTAGATTTCTTCTTTAATTAAACACATGCACGCTTTGTTGAGCTTCAATTCTAGTTTGCTGAATGCCAGGTTGCTTACAGGGTCTGTCCAGGCAAATAAAAAAGGGGAAAAAATGTTACCTGTCTGCTCTATTCAGCTGCTGGCTGAAGCGGTCTGGTTTTACACTATCAGCCCAGAAGCTGACAGTGTTGCCATATCGCCCCCCCAACCCCACCATGGCCATGCATCTGAGCATGCATTTGAGCATCCACCAATGCTAGTATATAAATCATAGATTTTCAGATGGTGTCTACAGAGGACTGGAAAGATTATTATGCGATCAGCAGTAAATCAGTAGCAGAAACTGTGTTACACTAGCCTACAGGACTGTGAGGGATTTAGCCGTCACGAAAATGTTTTTTTTTTGTTTGCATTATTTGCATTGAAATTTAAAAGTGCCCAAAGGACTATTGGGAAAATGGCCCAAAGATCAAAATCCATTTTAGCTGAATGGTTGGAGGAGGAGGGGTACTTCTCGGATGAAAGATGCGTTACTTATAGTGCAGGGGAAGCTTGTTACATTTAGATACAGTTAACTTTTTTTGTTACATTTGTATCCAAATATGTAAAAATGTATATCAGCTGAGAGATAGAGAAGTGTCATTAATAAAAATGAACACACAGGCTGTCACTGGTTCAGTTGACAAATGATGCTTGTCCTTTAATTGTAAGGAAGAACACATGGGGGGAGCAGGTTCTGTCTCCCTTGATACACTCAAACCTGGCACACCTGGATTTTATTCCTACTAGGAGGAGAAGGCCACAAGCTTGGCAGGAATTTCATTAATTTCAGGTGTAAGTAAGTGACCCCCTCCTCTCATTACGCAATTGATTTTTAATATTGCACAATTTTCCAATACACCTTGTTTAAAGTATACATATATTTGTCATCCCCTTTCATCCCCAGCTCACTGCCCCAAACAGACTGTTCCTTTTTATAGGTTGCAGCTATTATAACTGATAAGGCTGTCCCTTATGTGTATTATAACTGAGTGTATCATCTCTGGAAAGCACCGATGGGTGGAGCTGCTCTGCCTGGGAACAATATGGCCGTTTTTATCTAGTTTGCTTTATGAATACTGGGCAAAGGCCTTAGTTGAAAGAAAAAAAGAAAAATACTTTTTTGGGGCACAGAGTTGGGGATTGAAGGTGATGGCATAAACTTCCTTTCTGGATATAGGATCACTTTAAGTCCTTTAAAACTTCAGCCAGAGGTCTTGTAATAGTCTTTTATTTACCTTCTCATTAAGCAGTATTGGGTTATTCTAAGTATGTCACACACCCCACTTCAAACATTAATAATTACAATAGGGTTAACTCACCGCTAGGTGGCAGCATTGCAGAGAATCTCCAAAAATTCAACAGGCCCCTCCCGGTCTATACATACCTGGTACCTCCCAACAATCACCCAGTGTGTTATTCTCTGCAAGGTGGCGACAAGACAGAAGAAAGAAGTCTCCTGCTTGCAGGTAGCCGGGGTATCCCCCCGCCCCCCCCCCCGTGGTCTATTTCTGCCCGGCTCTTATTTTGTAGCATACTTGTTAACTGGCAGCCTCCCAGCCTCGGCTGTAGGCCGGGCAAAAGGTAGCCGGCACCTTCGGTGCCTAGGAGATTAGCTCCTCCGCTCGACCCTTCATTGCGGGGCATAGCGGGATTCCCGGAGTGGTGATCCGGATGTGGGATGCCCCCATTTACCTAGCAGTTAGTTAGCTGTTACAGGTTTGTGTCTAGCCCTGGGACAGTAGTTTATTCCTTACTCCGGGTGTCATGGTGTGTGAGTGTGTGGCTGCTGAACTGGCTGGTATTGTGAGGGCTCCTGCGCTTGTTATCTGTGGCGTGTTTGACGTTTGGGTAGGTGTATCCGCCTGCCTTGTGTGTGTTTTTTACTGTGCGGGCGCTGCATGAGCGAGTTTGGCGGTTTCTCCCCTCAGGAGCCGGGGGGGCGGGGTCACGCGGCGCGCTGCGCCGCGGACCCGCCTGTTGGCTGAGCGCCGCGCTCTGCGCTTGCGGCCTGGCGTGCCCGGCATGCTCAGGGGAGAGAGAGAGAGAGTGTGTGTTTGCGTCTGCCACTTGGGACCGGCAGGTTGCTCCGCCGGTCCCGTTCTGGGCGGTGAGCGCGGTTTCGCCGGTATGACCGTTTCGATGACGCCGCAGGGGGCGGGACCGCGTCGTGCGCGGGCCGCGCGCTGATTGGCCCGTTTGGAGGGGCGGGGCTATCTCGGCTCCCGCGCTTCCAGGGCTCGTCTTCTCCTCCCTCGCAGGCACGGAGCGGTGTTCGGGCCGCCATCTTGCCGCGGGTGCCACGCTGCGGTTGTGCTCTTCTCCGGGTAGGTGTTTTTGTGTTATGGCAGATTAGCCTGCGGGGGTTGTTTGGTTCACATAGAACTGTTGGCCTGGTCCCCCGCCTTACGTCCCCCTCCTTCTCCCTCCTCCTCGCTCCCGCCCGCCTTTTTAAGGTGCTGGCTGGATATCTTAACCATCTTATTTGGTCTATGGTTAATAGGAGGGGGGGGGGGGGGGGGTTGTATTTGTATGATATTCTGTATGATTCACAGGGATTACTGTGCCTGGATTGACTGTTGTCCCTGTTCTTTTGTGTCTTTCAGATCCTGGGATCCCGTCTGGCAGGGCTCTCCCGGTCTTATATACCTGGCTAGTGGGGGGTTGTTTTCTAGAAATTTTTTTTTCCTTCATTGGATATATATATTTTATGCTAAATCCCCTGGGTCAGGCTTTTTAAACAATTTTAGATATTTAGGGGGCATCCCGGGTCGCGTACTGCATAAATCCCTGGGTTCTGCGAATACCATAAATTTCACCACATGGAGGCTGCCACAGATACCGGAAATGGTCCTTCGGGACAATCCAAGGTGTGCGGGGGTTGTGGGACTCCGCTCCAGGGAGATGATGTCATTTTGTGTATCCCATGTGCACAGCGGAACATTGCACGGCAGTCCAGTACTCCGGTGCCTAGCACTTCGTCGGCCGCGCCATCTCCCTCTCCCCCTCGCTTATTCCGGACCCCGTGTGACATTGTCCTGGGTGGGGATTCGCAATCTGAGGTATGCGCCCGTTTGGCCAGCCTTGAGAAAAGGTTTTCCGCAATGGCCGCTCAGAAGGCTCCAGCTAAGCGGAAGCATCTGTCTCCGCCTCCGCCGGATTCAGATGAGGAAGTTATTGGAGATCTGGATTGGTCGGATCGTCCTCTTGAAGATGGTGAACTCATTGAGGAAGAGGATTCCGAGGTTCAGCAGTTGCTGGGTGCTGAGGGGGATCAGGCTGAGGGCCTTCCTCTCGATTCATCTACTATTCTGACTCAGATGTTTGAGGTTTTGGATTTGGATCCTCCGGTGGTTGTCCCTAGGCCTAAGGGTCAGCTTTTTGGGGTGTCCAAGCAGCGCTTGGAGTTTCCCAGCCAACAGCATTTTGAAGAGATTGTTTTCAAGCAATGGGAGCAACCTACGCGTCTCGTCGGTGTGCCGTCTAGCTGGGATAGGAAGTATCCTTTTCCGGCGGAATTGATGAAGCGTTGGTCTGTCCCCCCTGAGGTAGATACTCCGGTCTTGGGTCTGTCCAACACGGCGGTCGTGCATTCTCCTGACACGACTTCGCTCAGGGACGGCGAGGATCGCCGGATTGATCAGCTGGCCCGCCATGGTTTTGTATGTGCGGGTTCGGTGTTAAGGCCTGTTTGTGCTTCGGCTCTTTTGACTTTTGCGGTCAGGTCTATTGTCAGGGACTTGGGTGTGGATCTCGAGCCTACCTGTGATGAGTCTCTTGCGCTTAAGCGCTGTGATTCCTTCTTGTCTTTTATCCTGGCCGCTCAGGAGGATGCCATGTTGATGTGCCGTAGGGCTACTGCCCTGCTGGTAGCTATCCGTCGCTGTGTGTGGTTGAGACAGTGGACGGCTGATTTTAACTCTAAAAGATCGCTCACGGCTCTTCCCTTTTTGGGTTTGAGGCTTTTTGGTGAGAGGCTGGATTCTGTTGCCAAGGGAGGTAAGTTACCTCAGCGCAAGAAATTTCGCCGTTCCTTTCGGGGGACGGTCTCCTTCAATCCGTCCTTTCGGGGAGCCGGAGCCGGCAGGGGTGCGGGCTTCTCGGCCTCCAGGGGCGCCAGTTGGAATAGGGGTAAAGGCCGTGGCCGTCCCGTTCGCGTCTGGGGCGCCAAGCCCGCCCAGCAATGAGGGGGCGCCCTCACCCGTTCGGGTGGGGGGACAGTTGCGACTCTTCTCCCGGGTATGGGACCAGGAGGTCTCGGACAGATGGATCCAGGAGGTGGTGTCGGCCGGTTACAAGTTGGAGTTCGAGTCCCGTCCTCCTCCAAGGTTCTTCAGGCCTCGGGTATCTTTGGATCCTTTGGCCACGCAGGGGCTCCTGGCGGCGGTAAGGAATCTTCTAGACTTAGCTGTCGTTTGCCCGGTTCCTCCTTCAGAGGTAGGGAGCGGGTTTTATTCCAATCTCTTCACTGTCCCCAAAAAGGACGGGTCCTTCCGTCCTATTCTGGATTTGAAGTTTCTCAACAGGTTTATTCGTCCCCGGAAGTTCCGCATGGAAACTCTGCGATCGGTTCGCTTCGGCAGGGGGACTTTATGACGTCCATAGACATCAAGGATGCGTACCTGCACATTCCGATTTTCCCAGCTCATCAGAGGTTCCTTCGTTTCGTGGTGGAGGATCGGCATTTTCAGTTTGTGGCTCTTCCATTCGGCCTCACCTCTGCTCCGAGAGTGTTCACCAAGGTATTGGCGGGGGTGATGGCTCTGCTCAGAGCTCAGGGGATTCGCATTGTGCCTTATCTGGACGATCTTCTCATCATGGCGCCCTCCTTCGGTCAAGCAGAAGGGGACACCAGCATGGTGGTGTCTGTGCTGGAGAAGTTCGGCTGGGTGATCAATTACCCCAAGTCTTCCCTGGTTCCGGCCAGGGTGGTGACCTTTCTGGGGATGTCGTTGGACTCCTGCCAGCACAGAGTGTTTCTCCCTCAGGCCAAGGTTCTGCTGATTCAGGAATTGGCCCAGTTGCTTCTCTCCCATCCTCATCCGTCCATTCGTCTGGGGATGAGACTGGTGGGGTTGATGGTGGCCTCGTTCGAGGCAGTTCCTTTTGCACAGTTTCATACGAGGACTCTTCAACTTCATCTTTTGGCGTCTTGGGACCGGCGTCCGGGGTCGTTGGATCGGTCCTTCCGGTTGTCCCCTCGGGTTCGGCAGTCCCTTCTGTGGTGGTTGGTCTCGGACAACCTTTTGAAGGGCAGGTCGTTTCTGACCCCGCTTTGGGAAACTGTCACCACGGATGCCAGTTTGTCAGGCTGGGGAGGTTTTTGGAAGGATCTTCAGTTTCAGGGGCAGTGGGACCCTCAGGAGGCCCACTTGCCCATCAATGTTCTGGAATTGCGAGCCATCAGGTTGGTTCTGTCTCACTTGACGCATCATTTACAGGGTCTGCCGGTTCAGGTTCGATCAGACAATCAGACGGCGGTTGCTTACATCAATCACCAAGGGGGGACTCGCAGTCTGGGTGCCCACAGGGAGGTGTCTCTGATTTTAGTCTGGGCGGAGACTCATGTCCCTTGCATCTCGGCAGTTTACATTCCGGGAGTGGAAAACACAGAGGCGGACTTTCTGAGCCGGTGTGCGTCCCGTCGGGGGGAGTGGTCTCTCCATCCCCAGGTGTTTCGGTCGCTTTGTCTCCGATGGGGGACGCCGGAGGTGGATCTGTTTGCCTCTCGTCACAATCACAAGCTTCCGTCCTTTGTGTCTCTGTCCCAGGACCCTCTGGCTCTGGCGGTGGATGCCATGGCCCTGAGCTGGAGGGACCTGGTGTTTCTTTATCTGTTTCCTCCGATTCCCATGCTAGGCAGGGTTCTGCGAAAGTTGGTTCTGGAGGGAGTTCCCGCCATTCTCGTGGCTCCAAGGTGGCCAAGGCGGGTGTGGTTCGCAGACATCGTTCGTCTGGCCGTGGATCAGTTCGATCTGCCTCTTCGGCCGGATCTTCTCACACAGGGCCAACTATGTTACCCCAGTTTACAAACGCTGGCTTTGACGGCTTGGCTGCTGAAACCTCCATCTTAAAGGAGGAGGGTCTTTCGGATGCGGTCATTCGGACTCTTATTAGTGCCAGGAAGAGATCTTCTTCTTCCATCTATTACAGGTATTGGAGATCTTATATTGATTGGTGTGAGGCTAGGTCTTTGCCTTGCCGGGTCTTTTCTGTGTCTAGGATTTTGGAGTTTCTTCAGTCGGGGCTGGACTCCGGTCTTCAGCTGAGTACCTTGAAGGGGCAGGTTTCTGCTTTGTCAATTTTTTTCCAGAAGTCTTTTGCTAGCCATTCCTTGGTCAAGACTTTTTTCCAGGGGGTTACGCATGTGCGGCCTCCTAGGAAGCCTTTGCTCCCAGTTTGGGATTTGAATTTGGTTCTTTCTGCTCTTCGGGCTCCTCCTTTCGAGCCTTTGCGGGATATTGCTCTGTCCACTCTTACTCAGAAGGTTGCCTTTCTGGTGGCCATCACTTCGGTTCGGCGTGTTTCAGAGTTAGCAGCTTTGTCTATTCAGGCTCCTTATTTCGAGGATCATCAGGACAAAGTGGTTTTTCGCTTCAAGTCAGACTTTCTCCCTAAAGTGGTCTCTGCTTTTCATCTTAACCAGGACATTGTTCTTCCTTCCTTGTGTCCTAAGCCTAAGAATGTCAAGGAGAGTGCTTTGCACTGCTTGGATGTTGTACGTTGTGTTAGGTACTATCTACGTGCTACGTCTTCTTTTCGTAAGACTGATGCCTTTTTCGTTGTGCCCTGTGGGCCTAGGAAGGGTTTGGCTCCGGCCAAGTCTTCCATTAGTAAATGGATTCGTCAGGCCATTGTTGGAGCTTATTCGGCTAAGGGGAAGGATCCCCCTTTTCGCGTTACTGCTCATTCTACTTGTGCGGTTGGTGCGTCCTGGGCTTTTCAGCACCAGGCTTCGGTTGAACAAGTGTGTAAGGCTGCAACTTGGTCTTCTGTTCGTACTTTTTCTAAGTTCTATAAGGTTGATGTGCGGGCCTCAGCGGATGCTGTTTTTGGCCGCAAGGTTTTGCAGGCTGCAGTGGTTTGAGTTTTTTTTTCTGCATTATTGCCTGGTTGGATACCCACCCTTTCCTGGACACTGCTGTTGGATGTCCCTATTGTAATTATTAATGTTTGAAGTGGGGTGTGTGACATACTTAGAATAATACCATTTTGTGAATACTCACCTGTAAAATGGGTATTATAAGTATGTCACACACCCCACTTCACCCGCCCTTTTTGGTATCCTGGCTCTTTATATGGTGAAGTTTAGTTCTTTACTTTTGAGGGTTACATTGTTTGTTCCTGGTACCTTGTCTTACTGCTGTTCTAATACTGGGTGATTGTTGGGAGGTACCAGATATGTATAGACCGGGAGGGGCCTGTTGAATTTTTGGAGATTCTCTGCAATGCTGCCACCTAGCGGTGAGTTAACCCTATTGTAATTATTAATGTTTGAAGTGGGGTGTGTGACATACTTATAATACCCATTTTACAGGTGAGTATTCACAAAATGGTTTTTTTAGTCACTTACACTTGGAAACGTGACTGGCCACAAACACGTCATTGGACTTGTGAGAGTTAAATCAGAGCAGTGACTACTTATTGCCATGCCCAATCCACATGGTGTATTTCTTCTTTAAAAATGACCCTCTTTCAAATGTATCCTAGCTATTAAAATCTGTTTCTGTTAAGGATGCTAGAAATTCATTATACAGGTTGCACTGTCGCCTGCTCCTTTTCTTTAGTCCTCTGCAAAATGATTTCTTACCTGTACAGTAGCCATGTTGGTACCTTCTTATATTTGTACTCCAGACCAATTGTCTTCAACAGTTTACACAACTGGAAGGCATATGGTGGGATTGGCCACTTCAGTATCACATTGACTTAATGAAAGATGCAGGGGTAGGAGTTACTGAAACCAATTATTAGGAGCTGGGATGGAGCAACTGACTATCTATGAAAAACCTTTTATGACTCAAACCAAGCATGCGTCTAACTTAACCGAGTGCTAGGCAGTACTTTATACCCCAGTGGTTTCAGTAATGCCATCGTACAAGCATATTGACTGTATTTATTGAATATGAAAAGTTTATTTTAGACTGCACAAGCAACGTTTGTTATACATTGTAATGATTAGCTATTCAACCTAACTAGCTGCCTTTTTATTTTATTGGATTGATTAGTTCTGCTTTGGATTCCCTGTGGGTTGCTCCATGAAAGTTGTTTAGCATAAAGCCAGCATTAGGGTATAGAGAAGATAAGAGGATAGAGCCAGATTTGCCAATTTTCAGATTTTATTCAGTTGCGCTTTTTGAGATTGTATACATACATTACAATGTTCCAATGCTGTTGGCCATTACACTTACCTAGTCCTGTGGCTGCCAGATATGTTATATTCCCATCCTCTGTCTTTTTGTTTCCATTGAAGTGCCTAAATTATCTTTTCCTCTTAGACAATGCTAGGGAGAATTCTCTGTAGTATTATGCTTAAAGGCAGCTTCTGTCACTTGTTATTCATGTTGGTATGCAGTATGTGACAAAAGTGCTGTCCTTCTGCCTCAGATACTTTTATCTTGAATAACTGGAGTCGAAACATTGGTGAAAAGCTGCTAAATTAGAAATGCCATCAATCAAAGACATGGCTTGTTTGTGGACAGAAACATGTACATGATCAACTATTATGTGTAGAATTCCACTACTATTTATTTGTTTTTTTAAATACGGTGCTGATTTTATAAACCTCTGAAAATTCCTTGACTCCTGGCTTTGTGTATAGGAAAGGCCTATGAGTTGCACATAAATATTTTAATTTATCTTCTCATTTTGAACCATTAGCAGAGATTCCTCTGTCAGACATGTTGGTGTTTACCATTACATTGGCAGCCTTGTCTCACCAGGACAACATGGGATTTTGCCTTAGGCTTAGATTTTTTGCCTAAGGTGGTATCTACATTTTATATTAAGATTATTCTGCTATTATACTGTCTTAAACATTATCCACCAAAGAGATCTTTACACATGCTAGAAAATGTATTTGAATCTAAAAAGGAGTTTAGCAAGACTGTCTTTCGTTCTTACCACTGCATAATAATAATAATTCCATTATTAAAGCGGAACTATGTTCAAAAATGACCAAAGTTCCACCGTACTATATACCACCCAGGCAGCGTGACTCGGCTTACCCCACTACGCATCACATTAAAACAAAAAACGAGCACCCGAGATAATCACTGCTTCCAGGCCTTCTTCTGTGGCTGCCGTGGCACAGCCTATCTGACCCTGAGCAGCCTATCAGAGCGGACGAGCCTATCGGTGCTAGGCACCGCTGGCCATGGAGGCTGAGTATCTGGGTGCCCAGTTTCTTATTTTAACGGTGACAATGCACAGTGGGGCAGTCCGGGTTGCACTGCACCGCTCCTAATATAGTACAGTGGATTTATAGTCCTTTTTGACCTTGGTTCCACTTTAATAGGTTGATTCCTCAAACCATTTGTGGGACCTCCTTTGCTAGATAGAGGGTTATTCCCTCCCCTTTTACTGAGAGACAAAAATTGCTTCTCTCATGCAAAAAAACACATGAAAAATACATGAAATTGTGTTATTCAGGAAGAGGGCTAGACTTTTGGGCTAGTTTCTTGGTGCAGCCTTTTCTCACCTGCTCAGAGGCAGGAGAGAAAAATCCGCTTTCCTAACTGGCATGGTTTTAACAAATCAATTTTAATTAAAATGACATGGGGGGGGGGGGGGGGATTTTATTTTTTACACTTTCGCTCCCTAAACAAACCAGCACAGGCACCAACCATAGGGTCTAGTTACCCAGGACTCATAGCCTGTCTGGCCCCAATGGTCTGGTATACCAGCAGGGCCAGGGTTTAAGCCTGGATCACCAGCCCCTATACCGTTTCCTCTGAAGTTTTTGTATCTCGAGCTATCAGTGGTTTTGTTCCTGATCAGCAGTACATTTATGCCATTTCTCTGGTATTATGGGCCTGTTCCCACCTTTTGTATATACAGTTCTGGGACAATACAGTGCCTGCATTAGTTTTTTTTGTGAGATTTACTACTAGTGTGTACTACCATGTTTCCCCAAAAATCAGACAGGTCTGCTCTGAAAAAGGCGCTAGGGCTTATTTTCTGGGGACGTCTTACTTGTTTTTTTTTGTTTGGTGGGACGCTCTCAGCAGGAAAAGGGTAGTGTGATGGACAGGAGTGGAGGCAGCATCATTCCCTGGTGAGTGAATGCATCAGCATTGGTGGTGGCATGACCCGGGCAAAGGGGGGCTCCCAGGCGGTCTGGGAAGGTGCTGGGAGAAGCTGCTGAGCGCCAGCTCCATGGAGTGCACCACCCACCGGTAGTTGGCTGGGATAATAGATGTCGATGGCAGGGCGAGCAGCACTGAGGGCAGCAGTAGTAGTCAGCTCAGGCACAGCATTCCTGCTTAGGAGCCGGCTTCTCTGCGAGCAGCATGGAAACTGCTCCTGCACACCGGCCACGCATGGACTTTGATGAGCGGGAAGTTACCAGCACATGAGGGTGTGGCGGCAGCGGCTTCAGCAGAGGGACGGTGGCAGCAGTGACAGCAGCCTTGCTACTACGGCTTATTTTCGGGGGAGGGCTTATGTTCTTCAGTATTAGCAAAATTTCTGAACAATAACACTAAGGCTTTTTTCAAGGTAGGACTTTTTGGGGGAAACACGGTAGTCTTTCATCCACCAACCCCTCCCCCCCCATGTTTCCCCCTTTTCCTTATCTCTAAGTGCTTTTCTTGCCTTGGTGTTGTTCCTAGCAAATTTCTCTCTCCTGGGAGTTGTGGGGGTGATAGGATATAGTCCTGTTCATGACAGTTGGTTTTATTACACACTTTGCAAGTACAGCAAGGAGTGTGAACGTGGCTTCAGTGGGGACTAGTCACTGGTGGGCAGTATCTGACGACTGTGCAATACTTATTCTTAGTATACAGTACGTCCTGCTCCAAATCTAATACTTACAGTTGAGATATACTCCGCCAGATGGCGCTGGACATCGAAAATAGGCTCCTCCCGGCCCCTCAAATACCCGGGGACCTCCCACAAATCCCCAGAATTTCTCTGCAGTCTGGCTGCGAAGGACGAGAAATTGGCTCTCTACTCGCAGGTGAGCGGGGTTATTAACCTGCGGCCCTGTAGGACTATTCCCACCCGTTCCACTAGTATTATGCCTCCCAGCCTTGGCTGCGCTGGTCGGGTGAGGGTAGGCAGCACCGCTGTTAGGTGCTTAGGAGCGCTGCTCCATCGCAATCCCCCACCAAAGGGTAGGCGGTTCAGGCTTATGGTGAGCCTCTATGGGATGCCCCTCCCGCACTGTTGCCCCTTGTCCCTGCCTATCAGTGGGCCCTATTTAAGTGGCCGCCGTCCTCCCTCATCCTCCTTGTAGTCTTCGGGGGAAAAGAGGGGAGGGGGGGTGTATGTGTATAGATATGTATGTTATGCTTTCTGTGCTTTACACTCTCTTTTCACCTGCCTTTTATTCTTGTGTCTGTCACCGCGCTGACTTGTCTTTACTGCATTTTTAAAAATTTGCCGCCGCCACCGCCAAGCTGACTTGGTTCCGCGCTTGGCGCATCACCTCAGGCGCTGGTGCGCCATCATTGGCTGCTTGCCGTTCTGTCTTTGCGCTCTTCGGGGGAGCGGGGCCGGTCTTTGGCGTGTTCCGCGTCATCGCTGTTACTGGCCCGCCCCTCAAGGTATACCGACGCCATCTTTCCTGCTTGGTTGGCCTATGCGCGATGGACTCCTACCTACCGCGGTCCGTAAGTGCCCTCACGGGCGGCTTTATATCTTTTACTTTTGTTTCAATGTACTTAAGGTCTTGTCTGCTTATGTCTTTCAGGAGGGACGAACCCTTCTTGGCTTCTCCCGGCCCTGTTTTTAGTATATTACTTGTAGGCCTTGTAAAAATGATACTCCCACGTCCCTAGCGGGTTATTGGGGCATCCAGGGTTGCTATATAGCATTATTCCCTATCGACGTATAGCGCCGCTATAATCACCATATGGAGGCATGCCAGGATAATGTTACCGGGGTCCCTTTGGGACAAGACCGGTTGTGTGTAGCGTGTGGGCAGCCTCATGCTGACGCTGACAAGGCGCGGGTCTGTGTAGCCTGTGCTGAGCAGGCGCTTGCATTGCAATCTGGCCTGCCAGTGGCTGCACCTCGTTTCACTTTGCTTCTCCCCCAAGCTTAAACCTCACTCCTACTGAGTTGCATACTAGTGGGGATTCTCAGCCTGATGTGTCTTCTAGACTGGCTACTGTTGAACAGTTGATTGTGAAGTCCTTAGCGCGTAAGGCCCCTGCTAAGAAGCGGCACTTGACGCCTAATGTTACTGTTTTCCCTATGGGAACTGAGGAGTTTTAGAATCTGTGTGGCTATACCCCGTCTGATGAAGGGGAGCTCTTTTCTGATTCAGGCTCATCTGACGAGAGACCAAGGGGTCGTTACGATTCTGGCTCTGACCCCTGAGCCCCGGATGACACTGACAAGATTATTGACCCAGATTTTTGAGGTTCTGTCTATCTCTCTCCCTGTTGAGGCTCCCAGGCAAAGAGGGGAGCTTTTCCATACAGCAAAATCACGTTTGGTATTTCCCGAGCAGGCACATTTCCATAACCTTGTCCTCAAGGAATGGGAGTGCCCCAGTAAACTTCCCGGGGTTCCAAAAAGTTGGGATAGGAAGTATCCCTTTCCTGCTGAGGTGGTTAAATGTTGGTCATCCCCCCCCCGATCCTAGGGCTATCTAACGCCTCTGTCATGCATTCCCCTGATTCTACTACCCTGCGGGATGCTGAAGACCGGCGTATTGATCAGCTGGCATCCCTCGCCTTTGCATGTGCGGGGACGGCGCTGCGCCCGGTCTGTGCCTCTGCCATTACTGCTGTGGCCACTAGAACCCTTATCAGAAATATGCTTGATGGTGCCCCTGATGATTTGCCTTGTGAGGTGTTTAATGCACTCTCCAGTTGTGATGTTTTTGTAAATTTTGTCCTATCAGCATTGGATGACACCATTAGAATGTGTGGCAGGACATCTGCCCTTGTGGTGGCTATACGCCGCTCGGTTTGGCTGCGCCAGTGGGTTGCTGACAACGCTGCCAAGAAGGCCCTCGCTGGGTTTCCCTTTAATGGACTGCGCCTATTTGGGGACCGCCTGGACCTGTTTGCTAAGGGAGGCAGGTTACCCCAGCGCAGGCGGCAATCTCGGCCCTTTCGGGGTCAGAGGACGTGGACGTCCTGGCTCCTCCTGGGGTCCCAAAGCTAAATCCTCTCCCAAGCCCCCTCAGGCATGATGGGGCGCCCTCACCCATCCGGGTGGGGGGACGGCTGCAGCACTTCGCTCACGTCTGGAGGCTTCATGTCTCAGACCGGTGGATTTAGGAGGTAGTGTCCTCTGGTTATAAGTTGGAGTTTGCTGCCGATCCCCCTCCAAGATTCATCAGATCCCGGATTCCTCAGGACCCTGTGTCTGCTCAGGAGCTAGTGCAAGCAGTGCAAGGCCTCCTGGAGCTGGGGGTCATCTGCCAGGTCCCTTTAAGAGAAAAAGGCAAGGGCTTTTATTCCAACCTATTTACAGTACCGAAAAAGGATGCTTCTGTCAGGCCCATCCTGGACTTGAAGATCCTCAACAAGTTTGTCAGGGGCAGGCGCTTTCGCATGGAGACTCGGCACTCTGCCAGTTCCCTGCGCCAAGGGGATTTCATGACTTCTGTGGACATCAAAGATGCTTACCTTCATATTCCTGTGTTCCCAGGTCATCAAAGGTTCCTCAGGTTCGCTCTCATGGATCAACACTACCAATTTGTGGCCTTGCCCTTCGGCCTCACTTCAAGTCCCAGGGTGTTCACCGAGGTGCTGGCTGGCGTGATGTCTCTGCTCAGATGTCAGGGTGTCCGCGTGCTTCCCTATCTGGATGACATCGTCATCACTTCCCAGTCTCTACATCAGGCAGAGTTGGATACTCAGCTGGTGATGTCCACTCTGGAGTCATTTGGATGGGTGATCAACCACCCCAAGTCCTCACTGTCCCCTTCCTTGGTGACTCCATTCCTAGGAATGAATCTGGATACAGTTCAGGCAAGGATCTTGTTTCCTCAGCAGAAGGTGGACAGTCTGATTGCACAGGCTCAGTCCCTCCAAGCTTGTCCCCATCCCTCCATCAGGCAGGGGATGCAGCTGGTGGGCCTGATGGTGGCGTGCTTCGAAGCGGTCCCTTATGCTCAGTTCCACTTGAGGCCTCGGCAACTTCACGTATTGTCAGTATGGGACAAGGACTCAGCGTCTCTGGACAGGGTCTGTGTACTCTCCCCCCTGGTCAAGAGGTCTCTCTTGTGGTGGATGGACTCAAGGAACCTGTTGGGGGGCAGATTCTTTCTTGCCCCTTCCTGGGAGACGGTCACCACGGATGCCAGTCTGTCAGGTTGGGGGGGGTTTCTGGAACTCCCTGCGGTTCCAGGGGAGGTGGGGCCCTCAGGAGGCCCACACACCTATCAATGTCTTCGCGATCAGGTTAGTTCTGGCTCGCTTGACTACTCACCTTCGGGGCCTGCCTGTTCAGGTGCGCTCGGACAACCAGACGGCAGTCGCCTACATCAATCATCAGGGAGGGACCTGGAGCAAGGGGGCCCTCCAGGAAGCGTCTCTGATCCTGAATTGGGCGGAGGCCAATGTCCCCTTCATTTCAGCTGTGTACATCCCGGGGGTGGAAAATCGCCTGGCGGACTCTCTGAATAGGGGGACCTCTCACCAGGGAGAATGGTCCCTATGCAGCAGGGTGTTTCAATCTCTGTGTCAACGTTGAGGCCAACCAGATGTGGATCTGTTTGCGTCCTGCCACAATCACAAGCTCCCAGCTTTTGTCTCTCTGTCCAGGGATCCTCTGGCCCTGACCTCGGATGCGCTAGCAATATCATGGAAGGACTTTCAGTTCCTGTATGCCTTCCCTCCAATCCAGGGTTCTGCGCAAGATTGCTCTGGAAGGGGTGCCAGCAATTCTGGTGGCCCCCAGGTGGCCAAGAAGAGTGTTGTTCGCAGACGTGGTACAGCTGGCAGTAGATCAGTACGCTCTGCCCTTGGTGCCAGATCTGATCACTCAGGGCTCACTACGCCATCCCAATTTACAAACTCTGGCTTTGACGGCTTGGCTGCTGAAACCTCCATCTTAATGGAGAAGGGGCTGTCTTCCTCGGTTGTGGATAATTTGATTAAAGCTAGAAAGAAGTCTTCCTCTTCCATTTATTACAGGGTTTGGCGTGCCTACATTGACTGGTGTGAGTCTAAGTCTCTTCCCTGTCGTGTGTTCTCTATTCCCAGGATTCTGGAGTTCCTGCAGCATGGGTTGGAGATGGGGCTCCAACTCAGTACTCTGAAGGGTCAGGTTTCTGCCCTGGCTATTTTCTTCCAGAAGTCCTTTGCTCAGCACCCTCTGATCTTTTTTCCAGGGGGTCGCTCATGTGCATCCCCCACGTAAACCTATGGTGCCTGTTTGGGATCTGAACTTGGTTCTGTCAGCCTTGCTGGGTGCTCCCTTTGAACCTGTGCAGGATGCTGCCTTGGCCATTCTTACGCTCAAGGCTGTGTTTCTGGTGGCTATTACTTCTGTCAGGCGTGTGTCTGAGTTGGCGGCGCTGTCCATTCAGCCCCCCTACTATGAGAGGCACCAGGACAAGGTGGTGTTTCGTTTCAAACCTGACTTTCTGCCTAAGGTAGTGTCTGCCTTTCATTTGAATCAGTATATTGTTCTTCCTTCTTTGTGCCCTAATCCTAGCAATGCTAAGGAGAGAGTTTTGCACTCTTTGGATGTGGTTAGGTGTCTGAAGTACTATCTGGTGGCTACTGCACCTTTCAGGAAAACTGGTGCTCTTTTTGTGGTCCCTTCTGGTCCTAGGAAGGGTTTGGCTCCTGCCAAGTCTACTATCAGCAAGTGGATTCGTCAGGCTGTGATTCAGGCCTACTCTGCTAAGGGGAAGAATCCTCCCTTCCGCCTTACTGCTCATTCCACTTGTGCTATTGGTGCCTCTTGGGCTTTTCAGCACCAGGCTTCTGTTGAACAAGTTTGCAAGGCCGCTACTTGGTCTTGTGTTCATACCTTTTCAAAGTTTTACAAGGTTGATGTTAGGGCCTCAGCTGATGCTGCTTTTGGCCGAAAGGTTCTGCAGGCGGCAGTGGTTTAAACTGTCTGCTGCTGATTTTTCTTGGGGATCCCACCCTACATATGGACACTGCTATTGGATATCCCAACTGTAAGTATTAGATTTGGAGCTGGACGTACTGTATACTAAGAATAATACAATTCTGTGATTACTCACCTGTAGAATTGGTATTATGAGTATACAGTACGTCCTGCTCCAACCCACCCTTGGTTGCACTATCTTCGATTGTTATCCTTGTTATAGTTGATTGTTTGGATTGTTTAATTCTCCCGGCTTCTCATTAACTGCTTTTCAATGTTGGGGATTTGTGGGAGGTCCCCGGGTATTTGAGGGGCCGGGAGGAGCCTATTTTCGATGTCTCTGCAGTCCAGCGCCATCTGGCGGAGTATATCCCAACTGTAAGTATTAGATTTGGAGCAGGACGTACTGTATACTCATAATACCAATTCTACAGGTGAGTAATCACAGAATTGTATTCTTTGTTTGACCTGGCAGTGTCCTACGCAATCACAAGTCTGTCTGTTCTTTAGGCTTCTGTGGGTGATGTTTGAAAGCACATTTGTAAAATTGAACTTGAATCCATGGCTTAGCCTTTATGGGCCTGTAGTTACAGAAGCTGTATTATCTATTTAAAGGAAAACTCTTTTGGCAGGCTTTTGGGATGTAAAATAAACATTTGTGTTAGAATTGTGCCCCATAACTTGATTAGTGACTTGTATTCCTGGGACTGTTTTGCTACAGTAGGAGTGAATTTCATGGCCTTGAGCAAAAACTTGGACTACTAGTCCCACTAGTCTAAGCAGCCTAATGACCTATCCAGCTGAGAACCCAGCCATTAACCCTTTTGCTACTAGAAAACAAGACTATGATCGTTCAGCAGAAGGGGTAAACCAGTGACCCATGCTTTAGCCAATAAGATGATTAGCAAGCTTGAGTGAGAGTCTGATATGTACTCGAAATCACCTCTTTGGTGTACATGGCTAAGGTAAACGCATTTTTGCTATGGAACACTGTTTTCTTTGCAGCGTTGCAAACAAATCACTCAGACACCACGTGGCTTCTGTGTCCCTTGAGAGAGTGTCTTTCCATCCTCTCTTGGGAGCTTTATTTTATAGTCAAGCAAAGGGACATTTCACACACTCATCTTGGACATTCACCTGTTTTAACAGAGCACAAGTCTTATTACAAATGATCTCATGCTTTCACATTCCTATACATCAGCATATCTACACGTGGTAAGCGCATGACAGCTGTTCTATTAGTAATATAGATTAGATTGGATTGGTAAAGATTCAATCATTACAAAACCTTTATTTCCTTATCAAAGATGGAATTACCATTTAAGAATCTAACAGGATCTGTTTTCAGGGTTGCAAGACTACCCCTGTTGGAGTACACTTTGATCTTTTGTTGATTAATATTTTGCCATTCTTTCGATTGGTGTGCAGCCTGCTAACGTTTTGAGCAGGTAGACAGTTCCCAGTTGTTTTTAACCTTTATAAGAAGTTGTTTTGTTGGTTATGAGATTGCTCTCTCTTCTTCCCACTGATTTGGGACAGTTTGTATGTATAGTAATGAAAAAGAACTTCCATCCTCAGTTACATGTGTTTCCAAAGTGACCTATAGAGCACAAGACAAAGATAAAGGAGTTTTTTTCATTCTGGTACATAATTACCTTTTTCCAGCGAAGTTTTGTGTCCTCTTTTTCCTCAGTCTTGTCTTATTCCTATTTCCTAAACTGTTGTTCAGTATTTTTCTTATTACACTTTTTAATATGCCTTAAATGAAAAGACCACTTTCAATAGCATTTTTAAAAGTATATATGTATATATTTATATATATATATTTTTTTTTGCCAACATTTTTTCTTATGTTGGCAAATGTGTGTTTATGGAAGTAGTTCTCACAACCTCCAGTCTTTTGCTACTGGCAACTAAACACCAGTGTCTACAAGAAGTGAGCCCTGTAAGCACAGACTGAAGGCTGTGAAGACTGCTTCCATAACACCTGAGGCCGGACCTCATAAGTTTTGATCCACTTTAAGTGCAGCACATTGAGGGCATCCTTTTGGCACACACAAATGATTCACTTTTAAAAATGCCATTGAAAGTGGAAAGTGCACAGACTTTTGTAGTTGTAGCTTACTCAGGATTTTTTAATTTAGCTCAATCAAGACTAAAGCTGGTTTACCCTCTATGGTCTCTTCTCTCTTGTCTCTCATGCAGGCCATCCTAAAAGATGAACTGGGAACCACTGTAAAGCTGGGTATGTGGCAAGCTAGCTCTAGGCATGGCTTCAGTATTTTTTTTTCTAACCAGGCCACAAGTGAGCTTGCAGCATCACCCAAGGTACTTGGTCAGATGGGGATCAGAAAAGGGTTTAGATCTGATTTTAAAACCATAACAAATTTTCTCTCCCATGGGCCATATTGGAAGATTTCTGGAAAAAAATGTTACCAAGTACATATCCTAGGCGTTTAGTGTGCTCCTTGTATCTCTATAATTAAAAAAAATAATACCTTCCCCTAACTGAAATCAACCTCAATGATTTGGCTGGAGTTTAGCTTTAATGTTTCTTGCTGTTTTAGTAAGTAATTAGGTAAAAAAAAAAATCTGAATTGTTATTAGTGGCTTTAAAGGTAATTAAAAGTGGTTTACCATTTTATCATTTGTTCAATGCTTTTTAATAATAATTTTGAATTTGAATATTTCTAATCTTAACAAATTTACTTTTATAGAAAGAAAAGGAAAAAAAAAGGGAAGAGAAAAAAAAGGAGAGAGAGCCTGAAAAACCTAAATCTACAAGCTTGGAAAAGGTGAGAATAAGTGTATTTGCCTTGGTTTCTGGAGCTTGGTGGCATTTACTGTTTTCCATATCAAATATAGTTTGGACTCATGCTGCGTTTAATTCTTAGCTGTAGAAAATGGTGAGATTACATGCTGAGGCTTTGTATGCCATCCACGGTCTACAGAAGACTGAGCGGAGAGGGACACCTTTGTTCTTGCACATTGATCGTTCGGGTCCCAACACTTACCATATTTAGTGTAACCTTATAAATTTCATTTCTTCCAACTTCCCATCTACATTGTAGATTCGCTGGGAATACAGCAGCGATTTGTTTTCTCCCAAAACATTCACTATGCTTGTATTTTGTCCAGTGTGAATTTATGAGCTAATGCATTTAGGATTTCCTTGTGGTAACTCTTTTATTCTAAGTATGTCACACACCCCGCTTCAAGACATTCATTACACTTGGGTATACTGACCTGTAGATGGCAATCTTGCAGAGATGATATCAAAAAAAGATAAGACCCTCCCGGCCCATAAATACCTGGGACCTCCCACTCATTACCCAGTCTTTCATCTCTGCAGTGGCGAGCAAGTTAGAAGATGATGTCTCCTCCTTCCAGGTAGCCGGGATGACTCCCGGCCTTCTTTCTTCTATTCCTGCCCGGATCCCTTTTGGTTAATATTCCCTGCCTCCCAGCCTAGGCTGCTGGTCCGGGCAAAGGTAGTTGGCACCCCTGGTGCTTAGGAGCCGTGAGACCCCATAACAAGGGGTAGGCGGCTATCCGGGTTGGTGATCCCGGTGTGGGATGCCCCGTCCCTTGGCCCTACCCTGACATAAATTCCACCTCTCCCGGATACCCTTGGGGGGGGGGGGGGGTGGGCAGGGTCCCTTATGGATTTCCCTTCCTTATTGGTGTGTGTGTGTGTCAGTATGCTTCACTGTGTGTGTGTATTTTACATTTGCTGGCGCCGATGGCGTGCTGCTAACGGCGGCGGTTAGCCCACGAGGTTCTCCTCTGGGCAGGGGGGGGGGTGGGGCCGGGCACTTGTGCGCGCCCACGGCACACCCCTGTGCTGCGAGCGCGTTTGTCATGTCCCGGCTTCTGGCCGGGAGAGACGGGGAGGAGCCGGGCGCGACGCGCACACCGCGCTGGCCCGCCCTCCCTCCTCCTACTGCACATTGTGGTCTTCATTGTACCTGGACGTGCAGTTTCTGTAGGTCTGGTGAGTGGCCTGATGGCCATCAGCTTCATCTGTCTTTTAACCCTTTATACTGGCATGGTCTGAGCGTGTGCTTGTCTTTGTGTTCCAGGTGGACCATTGAGCATATTAAAGGGGGGTTCTCCCGGTCCAGGGTCCCTGGTTTCAAATTTAGCTGGCTTAAAATCCTCCCACTCGGGACTTAAAGGGGCATCCCGGGTTGCATTATTGCGTAATTCCCAAAAAGAGCATTGTACACATATATATTTGTACATATATTATTAATATAAAAAATCACCATATGGAGGCTTCCCCGGATACTGGGCTTGTGCCCCCCTCGGGGCAATCCAGGCTGTGTTTGAGGTGTGGGGTATCCCTTTTGGGGGATGATGTATTTCTATGTGTACCTTGTGCGCAGACCTCATCTCAGGCGTCTGGTTCTGCTCCGCCAGTCTCCTCCCCGTCTCCCCCTCGCTTGACACGGGCTTGTGATGTGGTCATTAGCGGGGAGTCGCAATCTGAGGTGTGTGCCAGATTGGCCAATCTTGAAAAATTGTTTTCCAGTGCCGTCGCAAAAAAGGCCACGGCAAAGAGAAAACATTTGTATAAGGCTGCGCAGGCCTTTGATGGGGAGGATTTTGACTCCCTGGATTGGTCTGATTTTTCCCCGCTTGAGGAAGGGGAGCTGTATGAGGAGTCTGACTCAGACGATCAGCAGTTTGTGGGCGCTGATACCGAGCAGGGCCAGGGGGATTCCTCGGATACCCCTAGGGTCCTGGCTCATACGTTTTAGGTCCTGGCTATTTCTCCCCCTGAGGCGGCTCCTCCGCTGAAGGGGAAGTTCTTTGAAGTGACCAAGCCGCACTTGGAATTTCCTTATCAAAAGCATTTTGATGGTATCATTCGCAAGGAATGGGAGAGGCTGACGCGGCCTCCGGGTGTCCCACCGGGTTGGGACAAGAAATATCCCTTTCCGGCGGACGCAGTGAAGCGCTGGTCGTCTCCCCCCGAGGTGGATGCTCCTGTTTTGGGGTTGTCCAGCTCCTCAGTCCTCCATTCTCCGGAGTGCACTACTCTCAAGGACGGTGAGGATAAACGCATTGACCAGATGGCTTGTCATGGTTTTGCCAGTGTTGGTTCAGCCTTGCGGCCGGTTTGTGCTTCTGAGCTTGTATTGGTAGCAGCCAGGTCGGTTGTTAGAGGATTATTGACCTCTTCCGGGCTTGACCCGGCTAGTGAGGAATTTGCCGAACTTAAGCGCTGTGAGTTATTTTTGTCCTTTGTGCTGTCCGCCCTGGATGGCACATTGGTGATGTGTAGCAGAGCTACGGCCCTGCTTGTGGCTACCTGCCGGTCTGTTTGGTTACGTCAGTGGGCGGCTGATTTTGTGTCCAAAAAGTCGCTCACGGCCCTTCCCTTTGTGGGGTTGCGGCTCTTTGGAGAAAAATTGGATTCGGTGGCAAAGGGAGGTAGGTTTCCTCAGCGTAAAAAGCAGCATCGCCCTTTTCGGGGGGCGGCTTCCTTCTCTCAGTCCTTTCGTGGGGCTAGAGTTGACAGGAGTTCGGCCTTCCCTTCGTCCAGAGGTGATTCCTGGCCTAGGGGCAGGGGTCGGGCCCGTCCAGGACACAGTTGGGGCTCCAAGCCTAGAGCCGCTGCCAAGTCAGCTCAGCAATGAGGGGGCGCCCTCACCCTTGCGGGTGGGGGGACGGTTGCAACTCTTCTCACAGGTCTGGGTCCAAGAGGTCTCGGACAGGTGGATTCAGGAAGTGGTGTCTTCCGGTTACAAGCTGGAGTTCGAGTTCCGGCCCCCTCCCAGATTCTTCAGGTCTCTGGTGCCGTCAGATCCTCTGGCCGCCCAGGGGCTTCGGGCGGCAGTAGCCAGTCTCGCGGACATGGCTGTCATCTGTCCGGTGCCCCTCTCAGACCGGGGTCTGGGCTTCTATTCCAATTTGTTCACGGTGCCCAAGAAGGACGGTTCCGTTGCTCAACAGGTTTGTCCGTCCCCGCAAGTTCCGTATGGAAACTCTGCACTCAGCCATCCATTCACTTCGTCAGGGGGACTTCATGACGTCCATAGACATCAAGGATGCTTACCTGCATATTCCAATATTTCTGGCACACCAGAGATTCCTCAGGTTTGTCGTGGACAATCGGCATTTTCAGTTTGTGGCTCTTACGTTTGGCCTTGGCTCCAAGGGTTTTTACCAAGGTGTTGGCAGGAGTGAAGGCCATCCTCAGAGCCAGGGGTATCCGCATCGCGCCCTATCTGGACGATCTTCTCATCATCTTCCCTCAGTCAGGCGCAGCTGGATACCAGGAATGTGGTGTCCACTCTGGAGAGTTTCGGTTGGGTGATCAATTATCCCAAGTCCTGCCTCACTCCCTCCAGGGTGGTGGAGTTCCTGGGAATGTCGCTGGATACTTCTCAGGCCAGGGTGTTTCTCCCCCGAGCCAAGGTTCTTCTGATTCAGGAATTGACTCAGCATCTCCAATCCATCCCCCGCCCGTCCATCCGGCTAGGGATGCGTCTGGTGGGATTGATGGTGGCGTCGTTCGAGGCGGTTCCCATTGCCCAGTTTCACACAAGGACGCTCCAGCTCCATCTCTTGGCGGCCTGGGACGGGTCCCTGGTGTCATTGGATCAGTCTTTTCTGATGTCTCCCCGGGTGCGGCATTCCTTTGGTGGTGGCTGAAACCAAGCAATCTGACGAGGGGCAGATCATTTCTGACCCCTCGTTGGGAGACGGTCACCACGGATGCCAGCCTGTCAGGTTGGGGGGGATTTTGGAAGGATCTTCAGTTTCAGGGCCTGTGGGGGCCTCTGGAGGCTCACGATCCCATCAATGTTCTGGAGTTGAGAGCCATCAGGTTGGTTCTGGCTCACTTGACTCATCAGTTGCGGGGCCTACCGGTTCAAGTTCGGTCGGACAATCGGACGGTGGGCGCCTACATCAATCACCAGGGAGGGACTCGCAGCAGGCGTGCCCTCAGGGAAGTGTCTTTGATCCTGGATTGGGCAGAGAGCAATGTCCCATGCATCTCGGCGGTGTAAATTCCGGGAGTGGAGAACACGGAGGCGTAGTCCCTGAGCAGGGGGTCGTCTCGCTGGGGGGAATGGTCGCTCAGCCCCAAGGTGTTTCGGTCGCTTTGCCACCGGTGGGGGACTCTGGAGGTGGACCTCTTTGCCTCTCGTCGCAATCACAAGCTTCCGGCATTTGTGTGTCTTTCGCGGGATCCGCTGGCTCTGGCAGCGGATGCCATGTCTCTGAACTGGAGAGATCTGGGGTTTCTGTACCTGTTCCCTCAGTTTCCCATGGTGGGCAGAGTGGTGCGCAAGCTGGCCCTAGAGGGTGCGTCAGCAATCCTGGTGGCTCCAAGGTGGCCAAGACAGGTTTGGTTCGCAGATGTGGTAAGGTTGGCAGAGGATCAGTTAGACCTGCCCCTTCTGCCAGATCTGCTCACTCGGGGTCCACTACTCTACCCCAATTTACCAACGCTGGCTTTGACGGCGTGGTTGCTGAAACCTCAATCTTGAGGGAGGAAGGTCTTTCTGATGCTGTCATTCAGACTCTGGTTAGGGCTAGAAGGCAGTCTTTCTCTGCCATCTATTATAGGACTTGGAGGTCTTATATTGATTGCTGTGAGGTAAGGGCCTTGCCTTGCAGGGCGTTTTCTGTCCCTAGGGTCTTGGAATTTCTGCAACATGGTCTGGACCAAGGTTTGCAGCTTAGTACGCTGAAAGGGCAGGTTTCTGCCCTGGCCGTGTTCTTTCAAAAGTCTTTTGCTCTTCATCCTCTGGTTAAGATTTTTTTCCAGGGGGTTACGCATGTGCGGCCTCCTAGGGATTTGAATTTGGTTCTGTCTGCCTTGCAGGGTCCTCCGTTTGAACCTTTGCAGGATATTGCACTTTCTACGCTTACTCAGAAGGTTGTTTTTCTGGTTGCCATCGCTTCTGTTCGGCGTGTTTCGGAGTTGGCAGCCTTGTCTATTTCGGCTCCTTACTTTGAGAGGCATCAGGACAAGGTTGTTTTCCGCTTCAAGCCAGTTTTCCTTCCTAAGGTGGTCTCTGCTTTTCATCTGAATCAGGACATTATTCTTCCCTCCTTGTGTCCTAAGCCCAGCAATGACAAGGAGAGGGTTTTGCATTCTTTGGATGTGGTTCGCTGTGTGAAGTACTATTTGGTGGCTACTTCTCCTTTTCGTAGGACTGACGCCCTTTTTGTGGTGCCCTCTGGGCCTAGGAAGGGTTTGGCTCCTGCTAAGTCTTCCATTAGTAACTGGATTCGCCAGGCCATTGTTGGGACTATTCTGCCAAGGGGAAGGTTCCCCCTATTCGTGTTACTGCTCATACTACTTGTGCTGTTGGGGCATCCTGGGCCTTCCAGCACCAGGCTTCTGTTGAGCAGGTTTGTAAGACTGCTACTTGGTCTTCGGTTCACACTTTTTCCAAGTTTTACAAGGGTGATGTTCGGGCCTCAGCGGATGCTGTTTTTGGCCGCAAGGTTCTGCAAGCTGCAGTGGTTTAAGTTTGTGCCTTGTTTTTTGGATCCCCGCCCTTTATGGACACTGCTATTGGATGTCCCAAGTGTAATGAATGTCTTGAAGCGGGGTGTGTGACATACTTAGAATAATACCATTTTGTGAATACTCACCTGTAAAATGGGTATTATAAGTATGTCACACACCCCGCTTCACCCTGTCCTTATGTATTCTGGATCCTTTATATGGTGAACCTTTGTTAGTTTTAATTGGCTTTCCTGGTCCCTTGATCTTACTGCTATCTTTATACTGGGTAATGAGTGGGTCCCAGGTATTTATGGGCCGGGAGGGTCTTATCTTTTTTTGATATCATCTCTGCTATTGCAGCGGAACAAAACCCACCAGCGGCCAGCCTGGTATCAGAGATTTCAGGGCTGGCCGCTGCCTTTCCCCCGGGGCATCCCGAATCGTGAAAAATGACCTGTCAACAGAGAGTGGCAAAATATAAAGGCATCTGGCAGTTAAAAGGGTTAAAAGTACCTGTGCATGGTGGGTAGTATTCTGTTTGTTTGACCTTGTGCTTTCAGATTTAGCTTCTTTTTTCTTGTTAAATTGATTTTTAAGGAAAATTTGGCTTTTTTTATACATTTTTTAGTGAAAACCTAGGCAACCAAAGAATTATTTGAGGGATTACTTCCAAGATGAGCCCACTACAATGAGCTGGGTACACCTAGAAAGCTTAGTGTGTATTTTCAGGGAATATGTGGTTTGTGGGGGTATTCCAAATAATATAATGGCTTGTTTTGGTTGAAAAATTGCAAGGTGAGCACTTTGTCTGGGGCCTGCACCATGGCAACAGGAGGCCAGAAAAGCAGTGGGAGGATGAGCAGGGTAAATGAATGCTGTCCGCTGTCCCCGCTCTGGCGCCGCCACCGTCCCTCAGGCTGGTGTGCTGACACATGCTGGGAATGACGGCATGCTGGGGAATGGGAGGGGAGATTCCACACTGCCTATGGGGAATGGAAGGGGGGTGCCACACTGCCTATGGGGAATGGGAGGGGGATACCACACTGCCTATGGGGCATGGGAAGGGGGATGCCCCACTGCCTATGGGAATAGGATGCCCCACTGCCTATGGGAATAGGATGCCACGCTGCCTATGGCAATATATGGAATTGGGGGGAATGTCACACTACCTATGGGAATTGGGGGGAATGTCACACTACCTATGGGAAATG
The DNA here is from genome assembly GCA_027917425.1 of Gastrophryne carolinensis. Classification (NCBI taxonomy): domain Eukaryota; kingdom Metazoa; phylum Chordata; class Amphibia; order Anura; family Microhylidae; genus Gastrophryne; species Gastrophryne carolinensis. Next base: position 223,709,443 of record CM051237.1, read on the forward strand.
GAGGGAATGTCACACTACCTATGGGAAATGGGGGGAATGTCACACTACCTATGGGAAATGGGAGGAATGTCACACTACCTATGGGAAATGGGGGGGGGTGTCACTACCTGTGGGAATTGGGGGGGGGGGGAATGTCACACTGCCTATGGGAAATGAGGGGAATGTCACACTGAATATCGAAATGGCAGGGAGAATGCCTCACTGCCTATGGGAAATGGCAGGGAGAATGCCTCACTGCCTATGGGAAATGGCAGGGAGAATGCCTCACTGCCTATGGGAAATGGCAGGGAGAAAGCCTCACTGCCTATGGGAAATGGCAGGGAGAAAGCCTCACTGCCTATGGGAAATGGCAGGGAGAATGCCTCACTGCCTATGGGAAATGGCAGGGAGAATACCTCACTGCCTATGGGAAATTGCAGGGAGAATGCCTCACTGCCTATGGGAAAGGGCAGGGAAAATGCCTCGCTGCCTATGGGAAAGGGCAGGGAGAGTGCCTCGCTGCCTATGGGAAATGGCAGGGAGAATACCTCACTGCCTATGGGAAATGGCAGGGAGAATGCCTCACTGCCTATGGGAAATGGCAGGGAGAATACCTCACTGCCTATGGGAAATGGCAGGGAGAATACCTCACTGCCTATGGGAAATTGCAGGGAGAATGCCTCACTGCCTATGGGAAAGGGCAGGGAGAATGCCTCACTGCCTATGGGAAAGGGCAGGGAGAGTGCCTCGCTGCCTATGGGAAAGGGCAGGGAGAGTGCCTCGCTGCCTATGGGAAAGGGCAGGGAGAATGCCTCACTGCCTATGGGAAAGGGCAGGGAGAATGCCTCACTGCCTATGGGAAAGGGCAGAGAGAATGCCTCACTGCCTATGGGAAAGGGCAGGGAGAATGCCTCACTGCCTATGGGAAAGGGCAGGGAGAATGCCTCACTGCCTATGGGGAATGGGCTGGGGGGGAATGCCACGCTGCCTGTAATGGGGTATTTTAACAAAACATTTGGTTTATTTATTACAGAAAAACACTACAAATTGTAGAAAATAGTTTTTTTCCAAGTATTCAGCACGTCCTGTTTCACTAATTCTTTACGTCTGGGTTATCCGCCACAAGGTGGCGCAGTGCAGAAAAGACTTGTGGCATCCCCCGGTCCTATAAAAGGCCAGGAACCTCCCACAAATTCCCAGTTTCCTTCTGCAGTCTGGACTGCGAAGATAGAAGATTGGCTCTCTATATTGCGCAGACGAGCAGAGCTTACCAGCCTGCGGTCCTGCAGGACTATTTCCACCCGTTCTGGACCCACTGCCTCCCAGCCTCGGCTGCCTGGTTCGGGTGAAGGTAGGACGGCACCAGGGTCAGGTGCTTGGGGAACACTGCTCCAAACGCAATCCCTGTACCATACAAGGGTAGTCGGTTCAGGCTTATGGTGAGCCTTCTTTGGGATGCCCTTCTCTGCTGTCAGGTATTTTGTTCCCCCCCACCCCCTCCTCAGCGTCTGCCTTGGTCGCCCCTGCCGCCGCTCTCTCTCCCTCGTTCTCTCCCTGGGGAGTTCTCCAGGTGGGGGGGGGGGGGGGGGGTTGGTAGGCGGTGGTGCCCTGAGAGGTGTTTGACTTGTTAGTTGTGCTTTGTCACTGTCTTGATGGGTGCTCGCCGCCGTGCCGCTTTGTACGGCGGGCAGCGATATATAACTGAGACAATTCCCTGCGCTGTCATGGCGCTGGTGGGCCATGTGACCGGCTTTTTCGCGCTCTTTGGGGGGGCGGATCCCGCGGATGACGCTTTCTGCGTCATACCTCCGTGGCCCGCCCCTCAAGGTCCGCTGCGGCGCCATTTTGATGCTGTGGTGTGCTGGCCCTTCGTCTTCTACGCTGCTGCTGCGCGCTGCTGTTCCGGTCTGGACTTTGGTGCTATCGGCCCCCTTGGTCCGTGAGTTTCCTTCGGGGTTGTGTTTTCTTGCTATTTAGCCGCGCTATGGGAATTTTCATGTATTTTTATTATGTGTTTCAGGCGGGATAACCGTGACTCTGGTTTCTCCCGGCCCTCCCCCCTTTCACCTCCCACTTTCCCTATGGGGCATCCCTGGTGGCTCTTGCTAGCCTTAACCCTATACTGGCCATTGGGTCTATACTAATCACCATATGGAGGCTTCTGGGGATAATGTGCTTGAGGTTCCTTTGGGACAAGCCCAGCTGTGTGCCACGTGTGGGGTATCCCCTGTGAGTGACGTTGTCAGGGTATGTGTGCCCTGCGCCCAGAAGGTACTTGCGCTGCAGTCTGGGTTGCCTGCTACGCTGCCCAGCTCTGCACCCCCTTCTACATCACCTATCCCCCCGCGCCTGCATTTGACCCCTAGTGAGGGACATGCTAGTGGGGAATCACATTTTGACTTGGATTTCCATGCGGCCAACCTGGAAAGTCATATTACTGGGCCTGCCTCCATAAGGCTTCTGACAAGAAGCGGCATTTAACTCCCGCTGGTTCCCTTTTTCCTGAGGAAGATGAGGAACATTATTCTTTCCCTGGCCTTTACCCCCTAGAAGAAGGGGAACTTTTCTCTGATTCTGAGTCCTCTGAGGAACAGCAGGAGATTTATGGTGGTACTGGGTCTCCTTTTGGTGGTACTGGGTCTCCTTTTGGGGAAGATCCATGGTCTCCAGAGGATACTGATAGGCTGTTGGCTCACATTTTTAAAGTGCTATGTATTACCCCTCCTGTGCCGGCTAAAAAACATCAGGGTGAGCTTTTTCACTCTGTTAAACAACGCTCAGAGTTCCCTGAGCAGCACCACTTTAATAATTTGGTGCTCAAGGAGTGGGAACGTCCTAGCAGATTGCCCGCGGTGCCCAAGAGTTGGGACAGGAGGTATCCCTTCCCTGCTGATGTGGTTAAGCGCTGGTCGTGTCCCCCCGAGGTCGATGCTCCCGTGCTTGGGTTGTCCAATACCTCGGTCAGGCATTCCCCTGACACTTCTACTCTGAGGGATGGTGAGGACCGGCGTGTGGATCAGCTGACCTGTCACGCATTTGCTTGTGCAGGGACTGCACTGCGCCCTGTGTGCGCTTCTGCCATCACGGCTCTTGCTCTTAAAGGGCTGCTCAAGTGCCTTCTGGATAATGCCTCGGACGTCAATAGGGGGAGGAGTATAGATCCCTCCTGCTTTGCTATGAATTTGTTGCATTCATTCTTTCTGCTATGGATGATGCGGTCAGGATGTGTGGTAAGACTTCTGCCCTTTTGGTGGCTATACGCCGCTCTGTTTGGCTGCATCAGTGGGCGGCTGATAAGGCTCTCACTGGCTTCCCCTTCACTGGGCTACGGCTCTTTGGTGAGCGTCTGGATCTGTTTGCCAAGGATGGTAGGCTGCCTCAATGCAGGAGACAGCCACGACCCTTTCGGGGGGGCTGGTTCTTCCCTCCTCTCCTTCCATGCTCCCAGGTCCGGTCGGGGTGCACCATTTGCGGGGACACGTAGAGACCCTTGGGGCCGGGGTAGAGGCCGTGTTCCCCCCGGTCTCTTATGGGGTCCTAAGTCCAAATCTTCCCCCAAGCCCCCTCAGGCATGAGGAGGCGCCCTCACCCATCCGGGTGGGGGGACGGTTGCGGCTCTTTGCTCACGTCTGGAGACTGCGCGTCTCAGACCGGTGGATTCAGGAGGTGGTGTCCTCCGGGTACAAGATAGAGTTTGCAGCCTGGCCGCCCCCAAGATTCATCAGATCCCGGATGGCTCAAAGCCCCCTGTCAGCTCAGGGCTTGCGGTCCAAAGCCTTTTGGAATTAGGTGTCATCTGCCCGGTGCCTTCCCAGGAAAGGGGCAGAGGCTTCTACTCCAATCTGTTCACGGTTCCCAAAAAGGATGGGTCCCTGAGGCCCATCCTGGATTTGAAGCGCCTCAACAAATTTGTCAAGTTCAAGCATTTTCTCATGGAGACTATGCGCTCGGTGGTCAGTACCTTGCGCCCGGGTGATTTTATGACTTCTGTGGACATCAAAGATGCTTACCTTCATGTTCCTATCTTTCCAGGTCGTCAGAGATTTCTCAGATTCGCTCTGGAGGATCAGCACTACCAATTTGTGGCCCTACCGGTCTTACCTCGGCTTCTCGGGTCTTCACCAAGGTGCTGGCGGGGGTGATGGCTCTGAGATCTCAGGGCATTTGCATCCTTCCTTATCTGGACGACATTCTGATTGCGTCTCAGTCCTTCTGTCAAGCCGAGCTGGATACCCAGATGGTGGTCTCCACACTCAAGTCCTTCGGTTGGGTGATCAACCATCCCAAGTCTTCACTGTCTCCGTCCTTGGTGAGGTCCTTTCTGGGCATGACTCTGGATACATCTCAGGTCAAGGTTTTTCTGCCTCAGCAGAAGGTGGAGGGCCTTGTCAGTTTGGGATCGGGACCCTGTGTCCCTGGTTCAGGAATTTGTTCTGTCCCCTCTGGTCAGTCAGTCCCTCTCGTGGTGGCTGGACTCAAGGTATCTCCTAGTGGGCAGGACCTTTCTGCCCCCGTCCTGGGAAACTGTCACCACAAGTCTCTGAAGTTCCAGGGTCAGTGGGGCCCTCAGGAGGCCCATGCTCCCATCAACATTCTGGAACTGCGGGCGATAAGGTTGGTTCTTTCCCAGTTGACCCCACACCTTTGGGGACGGGCTGTTCAGATCCGCTCGGACAACCAGACGGCGGTTGCCTACGTCAATCATCAGGGAGGGACTCGGAGCAAGCGAGCCCTCAAGGAAGTGTCCCTGATACTGTCCTGGGCGGAGGAGAATTCCCCTGCATATCGGCAGTTTACATCCTGGGATGTGTGTTTCACTCTGTGTCACCGCTGGGGTCTGCCGGATGTGGACCTGTTTGCTTCCCGTCACAATCACAAACTTCCATTCTTTGTCTCTCTGTCACAGGACCCTCCGGCCTTTGCCATAGATGTGCTAGCAATGCCTAAGAAGGGGTTTCGGCTCCTCTGTGTTCCCCCCGTTTCCTCAATTGGGCAGGGTACTGTGCAAGATAGCCCAGGAAGGGGTGCCAACCATTCTGGTGGCCCCCTGTTGGCCAAGAAGGGTGTAGTTCGCAGTAGGCAGTAGATCAGTATGTCCTGCCTAAGGATCCAGATCTGCTCACTCAGGGGCAGCTGCGCCATCCCAATTTACAAACGCTGGCTTTGACGGCTTGGCTGCTGAAACCTCCATCTTGATGGATAAGGGGTTGCCTGCCTCTGTTGTTGATACCATGATTAGGGCTAGGAAGAAGTCCTCATCTTTTATCTACTACAGGGTCTGGCATGCTTACATTGCCTGGTGTGAGTCCGAATATCTTCCCTGTCGGGTGTTTTCTATTCCCAGGATTCTGGAATTCTTGCAACATGGTTTGGATTTGGGCCTTCAACTTAGTACTCTCAAAGGTCACGTTTCAGCTCTGGCAATTTTTTTCCAAAGATCTTTTGCCAGACACAGTTTGGTAAAGATTTTTTTTCCAGGGGGTTTCTCATGTGCGTCCACCACGTGAGCCTATGTTACCAGTTTGGGATCTGAATATGGTGTTATCTGCTCTGCAGGGTCGTCCCTTTGAGCCTCTCAGTGAGGCCGCTTTGCCCATTTTGACTCTTAAGGTAGCCTTTTTGGTGGCTATCACTTCTGTCAGGCGTGTTTCTGAGTTGGCGGCGCTTTCCATTAAGCCTCCTTATTTTGAGCGACACCGGGACAAGGTGGTGTTTCAGTTTAAGCCAGATTTCTTGCCTAAGACTGTGTCTGCTTTTCATCTCAATCAGGACATTGTCTTGCCTTCATTGTGTCCTAATCCTGCTAATTCCAAGGAGCGGACCCTGCATTCTTTGGATGTGGTCAGGGTTCTGAAGTTTTATTTGGTAGCTACTGAATCCTTCAGGAAGACTGATGCTCTTCCTTCTGGACCTAGGAAGGGTTTGCCTCCGGCTAAATCCACTATCAGCAAGTGGATCCGTCAGGCGGTGGTGCAAGCCTATTCTGCTAAGGGGAAGGAGCCTCCCTTCCGCCTTACTGCTCATTCCACTCGTGCTATTGGTGCCTCTTGGGCTTTTCAGCACCAGGCTTCTGTTGAACAAGTTTGTAAGGCTGCAACTTGGTCTTCCGTTCATACAAGTTTTACAAGGTTGATGTTAGGGCCTCAGCTGATGCTGCTTTTAGCCGCAAGGTTCTTCAGGCGGCAGTGGTTTAAACTCCCCTCCTTTGCTCTTTGGGGATCCCACCCTACTTTACGGACACTGCTTTTGGATGTCCCAGACATAAAGAATCGGTGAAACAGGACGTGCTGTATACTTGGAAAAATACAATTCTGTGAGTACTCACCTGTAGAATTGATTTTGTAGTATACAGCACATCCTGTTTCATCCCTCCCTTGTTATCATTATTCTTAGTTACCTCTGTATGGTGATTTGTTCAAATGTTTGGTTGGGGTTTCCTTCATTATTCTCCCGGCTTCTTGTCTAACTGCTTTGTAACACTGGGAATTTGTGGGAGGTTCCTGGCCTTTTATAGGCCGGGAGATGCCACAAGTCTTTTCTGCAGTCCACTTCGCCTTGTGGCGGATAACCCACACGTAAAGAATTAGTGAAACAGGACATGCTGTATACTACAAAATCAATTCTACAGGTGAGTACTCACAGAATTGTATTTTTTATGGTTTTGCACATATTTTACCCAGAAATTGTGAGAATACACTAAACAAATGTCAAAGTCCCGAAAAAAATTATAATTTTCCTAGGAAATCCCTTCAAAAATCAGTCGAACATGTATAGCGCAATCCCTTATCTGCTTTATTAAGATATGGCTGCTGCAATTTATGTATCCTTCTTAAAAGGTTTTATGACCATCACATGATGTCTCTCCAGACACTAAGTAAATTGGGGGGGGGGGGGGGGCGGGGGCTGCTGAAAAAAGCTGTCTGCTTCATAAAAAAAGCCAAAGTCGTAACCTGTATTTTTTTTTGTCACTAATAGAATTTATTGCATACATTTTCTTATCCTTTGTGCTTTGTTCCCTTTTCATGCATGTCTGTCTTTGTGCAGAGGAAAAACATATTTTTTCACGTCTATGTATTTTGCTTTACATTTACATACAGGTTTGATGAATAAATTGCCATAATCTACTAGTAGGTCTGTTTGAAAAGCTTTTTGTGTACCTTATTATTTTTCTCTTGTACTGCAACCTGGGCAACCCCCTCTGTATGCTGTTAGTTTAACCACGTTTCTGAAGTGTAATACGCCGACTGCAGATCTATGAATTTTTTATGGAGTGTTTGAACAGCGTTCAGTATTAACTCTGCCCTTACTAACCTACCTGTAATATATCTTCTGCAGCACCAGTGCAAGTGCTGTATATGTAAACGGCTGCCCTCCCCACTCCCGGTTCTCCATCACAGATTACACAGCTAACTGAAAGTTGAAATTGAAAAAGTTTTCCAGTTCTCTGTGTTACGGCTTGCTGTAGTTGAGCTTTCATTTTGTGCTTAATTTAGCTGCAGCTTTGGCTTGATAGAATCTTCTTGAATAGAGAAGATCCGATTATGGAGCTTATCGATTTGGCTTTGCTTTTATTGCAACTATCTTTTAATGCATATTTAAAGGTTAAGTACATAGTTAATAGTCGGTGAAAAGCCTGTGTGATATTTGATGGCTGTTTTCAGCAGCATTGAAGTGTGAAAGAGTAAATCAGATTATTTTATCCAACCTGCTAAGCATTAAGCTGGTATCATATAAATGTTCAGCATCTAAAACATGTGGCTTAAACTGCATATTAGGCTCTGCAGTGTTATTGTGGCCATAAGCCTTTTCGTGTAGGTGGGAATATTTATGTGGGAGAGTGGCGCTTGGTATGGAGCTGCAACCTGGTCAGGAGGCTAGTCTGACAGAACAAAGGTTAAAGGGTTTTGGTGTGCTTGAGGGGGGTTCACCTAGGGTGTAGACCTTGGTTTTTCCCTCTCACACTTTTCCACAGGTGCGCTACTTGTTTAGAAGCCCGAGAAGGATGGTATCTCAATGAGTATGTGATTCCTCCTTCTCTTCTTCTAATGCAAACAATTAATATAGGCTGCAAGATTGTTGATGAACAAAGGTTGCTGCCAGTTTGGCACAAAATTGCAAAGTATTGGCTCAGGAAAGTATGTTGAGACACTTACCCGCCTGGCCCGGGGTTGCAAGACCTGCCCTGGGCCACTGAGTGTGATGCGCTGAGTGATGAAACGTTGCACTGCTTGTGGAGCGTCTGGAGGTTGGTTGCTTCTTTAATAAATTCCAGTCGGATAAAATAAATCCAAAGCTTTATTAATAGGAAAAATGGGGGGTAAATCCAAAAGGGTAGGAGTTAAAATAGGGGGTCAGGCAGTCCGTGCTTAGTGCTGCCTAGAGGGTTACTCCTCGCTGTAAAAGAGTCCTCAATGGCGCTAATGAAAAGCGCTGTGCTTCTCTGCGAATGCAGTGTAGCGTCCTTTAGAAGGTAGATGCGGCTGAGTCCATGCCGTATTGCGGTAAGAAAGGGGTACTCTGTACTGGTTACCGATGTTGAAGCAGCGGCTGGAGCGGTCCGGGTCAGGGAAGGTTCGTTCCGTGCTGCTACTGTAGTGTCTTCACCAATTAAGTGTGCTGCTGTGGCTTCTTTTCGTGTAGGCATATTATGTCTTCCATTTTTTTTTTGTTCTTTTCTGCAACCTCAGGCATAAAAATGTCCATTTGGTTTCCTGAACATGCATGGGATTCTCTGTGAAATAGATTCCCATCGTTGCCTGTCCACATCATAGTTGTGTATTAGTAATTGTTCATTCCTGGTATTCACCCTCATTTAGTTATATATGATTTCAAAATACATTAAAGTCTCTAAGATCCCCTCTTCCCTCTCCCACGTGGGGGGATTGTAGTGTGTGTGTGTGTGTGTGTGTGTGTGTGTGTTTGAAGATACAAGTCTGTGCTTTACATCTTTGAGCAGACACACACTGCTTGTGCAAGTGGCATAAGCAGTAAGTATCTGCCCAAAATGCTCCAAGGTTTGCTTCACCGTTCGATTCCATTCTTCCACAACCTATCCTCCAAATGTGGTTGCATGTTCGACCCCTATCCCTGTGATCACTGACTGGCAGGGATGGCTGTGCAACTTTATTTGGAGTGTGGTTCTTGGTAAAGTGGAATGGAAAGGAAGGTAAACTTTGTATACTTGCTACAGCATCTACAGCGTGCTGCAGAAGATGAAGGAAAGGGAAGTGAGGCTGGCTCCATGGAAGCTCCTTGCTGCCTTATAACTATAGCCTGGGCTGACCTTTTAAGAATTCTAAATCCTACTTGTTAAATAGCTAAAAGTCTGCTTAGAGTAGTAAACTCAATTTCTTTCACAAAACAAACATGAAAACCTGAAACACTTACCTGGAATGCAGAAATAATAACAGAAAAAAACATAATTTTGTATTCAGAAAACCTTTGGATTTTGTAAGCTTTTTTTGTTCTGGTTAATATGACAAAACCAAAAGGATGCAGTATAATGGAGATGAGGAAGCACCACAAAAGAACACCTTTTGCTAGCTCTACCAGCACTCTATCTACATAGTGTATTTCAGTGACAAAAAGAGGAGACCTAGTCAGCCCCTGTATTGTTTGCTCTGGTTACCTTTCTGCTGTCATTTGGCTAACTTCCTTGCTGTAGGAAACTACCAGTGCAAAAGGGTTTGAGGGCAGTCCTTTCATGTCTTTGGCAGTTTGAGCTGTTTTCTTTCTATATTTAACCCTCCAAGTGTCCATAATGTGCCTGGCATGGCAGCAGGGATTTTGCACTCACTGCTCTTAAAGTGCTAGGCACCTTGTGGACAGAAAGGGGGGTTCCTTAAGTTCTTGGAGGGACTGTTGCAATGGCAGAACACGTCGGGGGGGGGGGGGGGGCTAGGGTGCAATGTCAGGCATGCTGTTTTACCCACCTATTACCCCTCAATCACGCGCTGCAGCCTATTTCTTATCTCCCCCCTCTCCCTGATGTTAGTTGTCCGCTGACGCTGTGCTTTCATTCAGCTACCGCTAACTCGTCGGTCATTTCAGTCTTAACAGGCAGCATAGGAATGACTAGTAAGGGTGCAATGGTTAGAGCTGTGGCCAGATAACTGCAATGGATCACAGCAGTGAGGGAAGAATCCCACACACTAAGATGCAGTTGCCCATCTGCCTGCTGGTGTACTGCATACGTTGATGCCACCATAGCCCAGAAGCCGCACACCCCTCTCGGCTGCCTGTCTGCCTAACCGCCCAGCCACCTACCTACCTGTCTGTGTACTGGCCCACCGATCTATCTACGTGATTACCACACATACCTGCCTGACTACCCAGCCATCTATCTACCCATCTTCTCACCTGACTGCCCACCCACTTACCTAGATATATGCTTGCCTGTCTTTTAGGGTGCACTTCTTCAATTTTCACGTGATAGACAGGGGATTAAGGTGACCTTAAAAAAAATGGTTTGCAAAATGAATATGAATGAATAACAAAAGCGATCATCACAAAGTTTCAGCACTCACAAACGTATGTTAGATAGACTGAATCTATCATTTTGTGGTACTTGGGAGGAAATTATTTTCCTAGACTTATGTTTGTCATCTCAAGGAGGGTAGATTACTACACCTACCTATAGCAGGTGTACTGTTGGCAATGCCAATTAGTAATCACCCTTTAAACACAAATATATTCCTGTTGAAGAACTAACCAGGGCAAAGAGGATCTGTACCAGAAATGTAGTAAAGAGTGCAGAGTAGGAAAAGATGGGCCATGTTGTTTTGTAATGGACCACTGTGCGGGCACACAGATGGAAACACCACCACATTGGTCTAGTGAAAAATTATCATTTATAACAACTTATAGTGCAGAATTTCACCAGTTCGTGAATATATTGAATCATAACCTGTCTATTCTACAAAGAGATCCTATTTTGAACTGTTAGAAGGTGGGGTTAGAACAGTATCTAAAAAAACCCGATTTGGATTCCGTCCTCTTGCCTAGTGTATATATTTCCCCCCATGTCCAGACCAGAAACCTGGCTGGCTGTACAAGGTTGTTTCCCCTGTAGGTCTGGCAGATGTGCGATGTGCAGGAAATTGCAACAAGGTAACACCTTTGAGTCTTTAGTATTGAAAAAAACTATTTAGAATTAAAGGTATTTTTTATTGTGGGTCACGGTATGTTGCATACCTTTATTACATGTGCAGACTGCCCAGTCCAATATGTAGGTTGCACTGTTAGGACAGCCAAGCATTTCGTAATACTTGCGTCCACTAAGAATGGAAAGAATGTCCACTTCCAATGTATTTAAGCACTGTTATAATTGTCATGAAAGTCAAACTAATTCCTTATATGTCCTGATTACTGATCAAGTGAAATTGGCCCGCGGGGAGAAGCCATGTGGATCCATAAATTAGGAACACGGGTACCATTGAGGATGAATAGTATTCTCCTTCCTGTGACACGGCCCCCTTTTTTTTTTTTTTGTAGATCATATTAGTTTGTTGTATTACTTTATTGCTCGCTTTGTAAGGCAGGGAATCGGTTTCCCCGGTGCGCGGACAACGTGCCCTGCGGTCCCCATGATCCCCTGGGTGGGCATGCTAACTGGGTTTCAGTGTTGCGTGCCCCGAGGTATTGTGATTGTCTGGGGGTTTGGCACGGGCTGTGGTGGTTGCTGCTGCTCTCTCCTCATTTGTAATGGATGTTTCCAATCCTGCTTTGGGGGGAGAGAGAGAAGCCGCTGAAACGTGGCAAGGTGGGAGTGACATGCAGGTGGCACAGATGATTGTAGGAGACTATAAATGTATTTTAAAAGCAAACGAAATCAAACCTGCATTTATTAAGCAGTCAAACTAGTATGTTTGCCATGGTGCCCAGTCTGAAATGGCTCCTATTTCATTGAGACCACACCTGGAAACTGCGTAGCATTTTCTGCCTGGTTAAGTGAGATCTCTCTTGCCAGTAGATGGAGTTAATCGGGCATCACTAAAAAAGGGCAACCTTGTACGATACCTGCTTCTTCCCCCAAATTGCACTCCGACCATTTTTAATTGGGCAATCCTTTCTGCATTCATGACCATTTTTAATTGGGCAATCCTTTCTGCATTCATAACTTAAACTATATATGTGTACAGTATGCTACTGTTTCTCTTTTAAGGTAACCTTTTCTTCAGTGAAGAGCTGAATACATCATGAAACTAGTTTTTGAGGCTCAGTGTTTCAGCATTAACTAGATTTTCTTTTTCTCATATTATGTGAAATTGACTTGTCCATTTTCAGTGAAGTTTTTGATCTTATTACTTTTCACAGCTTCTTCGCCATTCAAAGGTGGCTGTCATGTCGTCAGTACTCCCCCCTATGGAGCTCACTGTCCTCCCCTTCTTAGTAAAGTGAGATGATTCTTCGTTGCTGGTCCTTCTCACCAGTCTCATCATCTATTTCTTTGAAACTTGTATCGTTTTTTTCCCCCATTGTACATACAAGTCAAGGTGAAAATGCATTAAAGGGTCACATAAGGAGCTTAGAGATGGGCGTTTCAATTTCCGAGCTATCAATATTACACAAGGATTCCAAGGAGGCTTGAAGAAAGTAATTTTTATTTCCTCCACGGGAATGATTTCTTTACTCTAGGATCTGTACGAAAATACATTCTGCCCACAGAGATGGCATTATGGTTTTTTGGGGAAAGAGTAAAAGAAATTGGCAGCTAAATGTAATATGTAATGTTGGAGCCAGAGAAATGCATGGGGGATTTAAAATTTAATAAGATGACTTATACTAAATTCTAAAAAAAAAAAAAAAATTAGGTACTTTTTTTCCCATAAAGGAACTTAAAAAAATGTACATAAAATAAACCATGACTCATTTGCTGCTCAATACAATGTTTTTAGTGATTGATTTCACAGTCTCTAAATGGAAGACACATGATTATGCACTAGAAGAGCAAGCATGTTATTGCCCAGCCCTAGAGTCTAAGACTCCAGAACTGGATCATACCTCTACATGGGGACAACTCAATTAAGCATGCTCCGCATTGTAAAACCCCCCATGAATGTTACTTTGCTTAACTTGCCACAGTCCGACAATACCGGCAGCTGTATCTCCCTGGCTGCTGCAGACAACCGTGTCAACAGTATTTCAATGGCTGGCATGGGCCAGCCAGCCATGCAGATCTAGGAGTCGAGGGCAGCCAACTGCTAGCCTCTATTTAGTTTATTAAGCCTCTCCTACATGGGAGTAGATTCCGTACATGTGCTGTCAAATTTTGGGTGCAATCCACAGGCACACTGGAGAGGACCAGTCTCCGGCATGGCTAAAATCCTGGAATGTGTCTTTTTAATAAGCGACTCTCAGCAATTTTACTACATGTAGTTCACCTGTTACTGTAAATGTTAGTGGAAATGCACTTTTGTATAGATTTTGGATAGGTCAAAATACATATTTATATCTATCCCCAATTTTTCGCTCCATAAGACTCCATTGGTGGGGGATACGTGTGTCTTATGGCGCAAAAATTATGGTGGAGGGGAGTAGACAAGTTATGGGCTCGGTAACCCAGTCTATGCCACTGCCTGTTTTGCTAATGGCCCAAACATACACAAATAACAAGTATTTTACTAATAAATGCACAAGACAGGGCTACAATGAATGCAGCTTTGTTATAATGTTTTAAAGAGATCAGAGCATAAACAATAAAGACTGTTCTTTTATTCCAACTAAGATATTAAAGAATATATAATATACTTGTATACAGAAAAGAAAACTAGCAAAGGTATAATATAAATACACAAAATTAGAAGAAAACATCAGCACACAGTAATAGATGGCTTAAAACTTAGTGGGATACATATTACCCACCACAGAAACAACCATTGTTGTCAGATTCATCAGCCACATGAGCATGAAACACAAGGTGTTCATCCCTGACACATGTAGTGTAGCTCCTTCATTCACCTACTAATATAGCATCACTCAGTTAACATCACTCAGTTAACATCATCTTTTCTATGGGAGCTTAAATGGGAATGGCACCTCCTTCCTGGTACTCAGAAGGCAGGCCCTTGGCACCAAAATGGCAGCTTCCGTGTGGCACCCAAGTGGCATAATTGTTAAATCTAAATGCCTTTTAAAAGGGACTGAACAGCTGATTTCTTCAAAGAAACTTATTAACCAAACCCCTCAGCAAGTCTTACCACTTAATGATTGGATAATAATCAACATTGAAGTACAACTTACAATTATCTTATGTCATGATTAAACATCATATTCAACAAGATAGTTTAGATAAATGTAATCAAACAGGTTGGCAATAGATAAACCTCATTAAAAAGGGTTTCAAGCACAAATGAGTAGTTGCACATCTCTGTATAAAAGTTGGTGGAGTCCCATTGTCAGAGATATATAATATAAAGCTTACTTATATATTCTATCAATGGCTAGACCTCAAAGCTCGATGTTAACAAACACGACTAAGACAAACCCTGCATAAAAGCACGCCTCAAGGTTTCATTAAGCAAAGGTAGGCCTAATTCAACCTGGTATAACAATAGGTACGCACCTTCCCCAATATTTCAATGACAGGTCTCTGTTTCACAGAGAAGTCAATTCAGCATAAGAAATAAACATTTCTTATAAAACTCCAGTCAGCAAATTTAAATCTTGCCATGTCATTTTTTTTTTCAATAATATATATACATTTATATCTCAAAATTCCATTGTATAACTCTGCCATCGCTAACACCCCCCCATGGCAGCCAGCATCTCACCGCTCTTCCACCCCTGAAACGCTGGAGAATAGTTAAGCAGTGGGCAGACAGGGTAACAGATCCATGCCTGTCTGCTGTTGCTCGTACACATACATACATACATACATACATAGACACACACTTTTAATCTTGCTTGTGCATCCCTATTGCTGCAGTGCTGGTTCTAGGTGGTTTGTGGGTGTGACCTGTATGGCCAGCATCCAATGACAACAATGGCTGCTGGCCCTAGACACAGACCACTCCAACCAGCCACTCCAACCAGCCACTTTGATCCAGCACTGCAGCAACGTGGAAGCGCCAGTAAGACGGTTATATGTGTATGCATGTGTGCAAGCAGGAATGGATTGGTTACTCTGCCTGCCTGCCTGCTGCTTCACTATTCTCCAGGGATATGAAGGAGGGAGGGGGATGCTGCACTCTGCTTATGAGGGGTGGTCTGCACACTCCCTGTAATTGGGGATTATTCTGCAAACTGAATGTAATAGGGAAGATGCAGCATGCTGCCTGTAAAGGGGGGGGGGGGTCTGCATGCTGCCTGTATGGGGGAGATGCAGCACACTGCCTTTAATGGGGTGATCGGAAGGAAGGTATTTTAGCACACTATTCGGCTCAGAATATTTTCGTATTTTCCGCCTCTAAACTCTGGATGTGTCTTGGAGTGAAAAATATATCTGTCAGGAGGTTGAGCATTTGTCAGTTTTTTTTAATTAAAAAAGCAATGTAAACTTACTGGCTTATTACATGTTAAAGTACTAGTAGCAAAATTTGGAGACCAATTCTGCATTTATGCCTCAAAAATAACCATTTAAATGGGCAGTTCCCTGTTGTACACATTTAATACAACTTATAGATCCAGAGCAGAGACGACTTGTAACTGAAAGCCACATTTATTTTTGCATCTGGCTGCTCGATTAGCTGCCTCTTTATATAGGTAAGGTAGCTTTAATGGCTTATTGCCGTAAAATCATAGGCTATGAGAAATATGTCTCTATAAAAGTGGTCACAGCATGCCAGGAGTCCTTATCTCTTTCTAGAAGGAAATAGATCATAATTGTGAGTATATTTTATTTAAATCAAGAAAATATCTGCTGATTGACAACTTTCTGACCAGCCTTACCAACAATTATACTTCTAAAATCTAAAGTGCTTTGGTAAATTGGCTCCAGTCAATGTGAAATGGCGAATGAATGCTGAAACTTCCTCTAGTAATACCAGGTCTATATTGTATGAACTGCTAGGACACTTTTGCTTACCCCTTTTTGTATATGTTTTACATTTCTTTGAGTCTGTTTTTTTTAATTTTATCATAGTATTAAGAAACAAAATGGAAGTCAAAACTCTGCATGAACCTTGCAGACAATAGACATGGTCTTTTGGCATTCACACTGTGGAGTAAGTTGTGAAAAAAACTCAAGGTTCACAGCCGATTCTTTCTTTTTTTAACAGATTACATACAGTGGGGTTGATTCAGATTAAGTTGAGAATTCTCACTATATTTTAGGAGAGAAAACGGTCATTGGTTTTAAATAGGGAAGATTCAGAGCCTGTTGAGAAAACATTCTTTTTTAGGAGAAAAAAACTGCCATTCACTTTCATTGTCTACCGGGTGTACATTTTCACCTGGCTCTCAATCGGCCCCAGGTTAGACAACGTAAGTGGCAGATTTCTCTCCTAAAAAAAAAAAAAAAAAGAGCAAGAATTCTCACCTGGCTCTGAATCGACCCCAAAGTGTTGATAAGTAGACTGTATTTCAGTGACCTTGATTATGGTAAAAATAGTGTTCTGTCTGTTCCTCTGTGCTTCACATTACAAAATTGATTGCAGTGCTAGGAAGCAGTTTAGTAGAAACGTATCCTTAAATTGGCTTAGAAAACATGATTAGATTTGGAAACAAGAACTGGAGTGGAAAATGTAATACGGTCTGAATAACATTTAAAGTACTGAACACAATAATTTCATTTGCCTGCTCAGACTGCATGCATTTCTCTTTATGTGTGCATGGGTTGAACTTTTGTTTTGAGAATAAGTATTTTCTAATCTACATTTTATAAAAATTTATGTTTGTGCTTACTATTTTAAATCCCAACTGTTTGATGTTGTGTTTTTTTTTTTTTTTCTTTTTTTACATTTTTGCAAAACCGCTGTAGTGGGCAATTTTAAAGTGATTGTCCAGGCTAAAATAAACACATCATACTGACAATTTGACTGTAATGGAGGGGCATGTCAAGACCTGGTATCTCCCTCCAATGCAGTCAATAAAGGGGTCATGCCGGGATCACTGTGGGGGGTGGCATTCCATTGAGAATTGTGCCTGACAATCGGGTAAGACACCCAGTGCTGGACTAGAAGCATCTCAGGGGACAAAAGGTGGGTAAATGGTGCTATTCATTTTAGCCTAGACAATTACTTTAGGCCCTTGTGCAGAGGGTGGTGGTGGTCACAACCCATGAAGTGTATATCCCCAGTTATTCCAAACTTTATTCTTTATCAACTACTAAAATTTAAACCTTTTAAATATTTGCTCAGTCTTCATGTTTCATCATGTGTCCTGTTCAGTGGTGGATGTTCAGTGGTGTTTCAGTCTTACATACCTTGATCTATGTTTCTGAGCAGTGAAAACACCATCTAGACACTCTAGTGAGGTTACAGGTCTGAAATGTGACGTTGCAGGTCTGAAATGTGACATCAGTGCAGGATAATGACTTCCTTGTCTTGGCTTTACATCCTTTGGTCTGTGATCACACCCTGCTCTTAGAAATATCAATAGGGATGCATCTATAAGACTTTTAACAATTTTTTAAATTTCAAATTCCAGCTATTTTTTTTTTTTTTTTTCAAAAAAGGACTTCTGGCAATACTCAATTTACTGTTTCAATTATGATGCCTGATCATGTTTTATATAATCTAGAAGGTTAATGATGCGAGACCGCTTGGTCCATCTAGTCTGTCCTTGTTTGTGTATGTACCTTAGAATATATTGTGCTTATCCCAGGCATGATTATACTCGCTTACTGTTGATTTTCCTACCACCTCTGCTGTAAGTTTGTTTTAAGCATTTACAATTCTTTCAGTAAAATATTTTTTCACATTGCGTCTTATCTTCAAGTTGTGTCTCCCTGTTCTATCGCTAAGTTTTTTTCTTAAAAACACTTCCCTTCTAAACCTTATTCAATCCTTTCACATATTTAAAGGTCTCAATCATGTCTCATCTTTCCCTTCTTTCCTCTAGGCTATACAAATTAAGTTTTAAGTATCTCCAAATAAGTTATAGTCCTTCCACCATTTTTGTAGCCTTGACTTGACCCATTCCACTTGAATAATATCTTTTTGTAGGTGAGGTGTCCAAAGCTGTACATGGTATTCCAGCTGTGGCCTCACCAGATCGTAATACAATCGCAACATACAACCACCCTCTTCCTACTGGTGATGCCTGAAGCAATCCTGCTTTCTTGCCCCATTTCCTGGTTAGATCGTTTGTTCATCTTGCTACTTTCATTATCCCTAAATTCTGCTCTTCCCAAGTCCTGGCAAACAGACTTCCTATACGATACTAAGAAAAGGGATTCATTCTTTTCAATTGCATGGTTTTATATTTAAAGCCATTGAACTCGAGTTTTCATTAGGTGCCTCTATAGTGCTTCTCAACCCTGTCCTCTAGTACCCACCACGGGCCATGTTTTGTGGATATCCAGATAGATACACAGGCCAGCTAGTTCGAGCTTTAGCAGTACAACACAGCTGCCGGGATGGACAAGCCTTATTTGTTTTTAATGGTACTGAAAGGGTTGGTGGCTATACTGTAGCACTGTGAACAGCCCAGGCCCCAAATCAAAATGTAAATATTATGAAATGTTTGAGAAACCTCCTTTCCCTTTTGGTTTCAGTTGCTAGATGCACATACAGTGGTTAAGGTTCAGCTGGTCTGGATCTCTGCCTGTGTAGTACTCCAAAGGGAGGTTGGCAGTGTCCCAGGTAAAGTATCATATTGCAGTGCATGTCCCAAGTTTGGGGACTCAAAAGTAGTAGCGACCCCCTTCCCCACCCAGGGGTACCTGAATGTGGTGTGGGCATTACAAATGCAGTTGTATGCTAACAAAGGCCTCTGCTTTATTTACAGAATGCATTAAGAATTGTTTAATATTTGGTGGTAAAAGGTTGATGCAACTGTCTGTTAACTTAAAGCAGACCAAAACCCACATTTTAAACAAGGATCCCCTGAACTTTTCACCCCACAAAGAGTACTTTTTGGCAATTAGTGCTCCTGCTTCACTCTAATCCCAGATAATGGCCCTTGTCTTAGCTGTAAAGCTCCACTTCCTCCATTCATTCCCATTGTTGTGTGGCAATGATGTCATTGCCACACCTAAGCACTGACTGATCCCATGCCATCTTACAGTAAGGGACAGTAAATAAAAACAGTGTTCCAGGACGATTCAAAAAACGAAAATATAAATTCCTAGTTCTACACCCTAAGAAGGGAGTATCGGTAGGACTTTGGCCACAAGTGCTTAACAAGTACCTGGTGAAATACCCTCTATAGATGGCTATTAACATCACTTGGTTTCTTTTTATGCACCAATTCAAGTTAAATTGACCAAGGAGAGCTGTGTCACATGATTTGTAACACCATTCCAAAGGGAAGCCAGAATGTAATGAGTGACCTCTGGCAAGGGCCAGAAGATTTGCTAGCAGAGTGGTCATTTGGCCTTATGGGCCTACCTACAAGCCCCAGATACTGGAGTATTGGGGGAACAGGTTATCCAAAAGATAACCTAACTTGCGGTCATGGTTTAAGATTTAGGGCAATGTTTGGCAAAGGGTCACAGGGTTGCTATTTAGCATCTTTGCTATTGAAATTAAACTAACAATGCTAATAGGGAATCCCAGGAAGGCAACTGTCCAAATATTTTTTTTATTAATGTCATTATATATTCACAAAATTAATCTATTTTGCACAAAGTGAAGCTCATATAAAATTGTCCATAGTTTTAGATTACAATAAATCGGTTACAATTAGACCTGTTATTTTATATGCACTTTTTATTCTTTTTTCCTCCCTAAGGTTAGGTTTATGTATGTATTGCTTTCAACAGCATTTACGCTGGCCATATGCCCTACACTTTGTGCACCTAATTGTTTCTAGAAGCTTTTTGGTTGTTTGCAGCACACATTTTTCCAAATGGCACAGTTGCAAGGCTTAGCAGGTCTACAAGGTAAGATCTATAATTATTTGCTTGAGGATCTATTGCAGACAAGAAAAACAAGACCCGGTGCTCTATTTAGTCTGGATGTCTCATGCTTATTAAGAGCTCTGACAGAGCTAAAGGACTTGATTGCAGAGAGATTGCTTTTTAAAGGATGGATTGGCTAAATAGAGGCAAAAACATGCTGTATACTTTTCTGTCTCTGTTAATAATATGAGTGTCATCAGTAACCTCTTAAAAGAGAATGAGAACCAATTTAAAATCTTGGTTGTATTAGCGGCAAGTAGGACTAATCACCAGCTCTGCCATCTACATAGAGCTGACGGGCACTTTAAAAATAATGCTTTTATTTGCACAAAGGTTGATGCCCCCCTTTTCTTAATATTCTAAGTATACAGCACGTCCTGTTCCAGAATAATCCTTACTCATGGGTAATACATCCTGAAGATGGCGCTGGACTGCAGAGACAGAAAAGTGGCTCCTCCCGGCCCCATATATACCAGGGACCTCCCACAAATTCCTCAGTTCTTCTCTCCAGTCTGGGCTGTAATGACGAGAAGATGGCTCTTTCTACTCGCAGGTGAGAGGGGCTTATTAGCCTGCGGCCCTGTAGGACTATTCCCATCCATTCCTTTTCACTGCCTCCCAGCTTAGGCTGCGCTGGTCGGGTGATGGCTGGCAGCACCGCTGTCAGATGCTAAGGAGCGCTGCTCCTACCGCAGTCCCCCACCAAAGGGTAGGTGGTACAGGCCCGTGGTGAGCCTTATGGGATGTCCCTCCTGCGGCCGTTTGCCCTTCGCCCCCTGTCCCCATAGTTGGGCCCCTCTTAGGTCGTCCGCTGCTTCCCCTTCGCTCTCCCTGAGTAAATCTCGGGGGGGGGGGGCTGTATGTATTTACTATGTATATCATGCTTTGCCTTGGTTGCACTGGTTTTGATTATCGCCGCCGCCGCGCGCTTGTACTTCGCTCCGCGGATGGCGGCGACGTCATTGGCTGGCCTTGTCACGGGGGCTCGTTTTCAAGCTCTTCGGGGGGCGAGGGCCTTGCAGATGACGTTTTCTGCATCACTTCTCTGCGGCCCACCCCTCGAGGTATATGCGGGCGCCATTTTGGAGCTCCTGTGCTGTGTGTCTGGCGTCTCCCTATCGCGGTCCGTAAGTGCCCCTGCGGGCTGGTTTTTCTTTGTATTTCATTGTATTGTGCTTACGGGTTCTTTGCCTTATGTCTTACAGGCAGGTCAAACTTTTTTGTGGTTTCTCCTGGTCCTATCCCCTCTATTTGGCGTTAACTCCTTATTGGAGGGCTATTGTATTTGTATATCTCCCACTTCCCTAGCGGGCTATTGGGGCATCCCGGGTAGCCTTATTGCCATCAATCCCAATTGGCCTATTGTGCCACAATAATCACCATATGGAGGCTTCTCAGGATAATGTGCTTTGGGTTACTTCGGGACAAGCCCGGCTGTGTATGGCGTGTGGGGTATCCCCTATAAATGACGATGTCAGGGTGTGTGTACCCTGCGCCCAGCAGACGCTTGTGCTGCAGTCTGGGTTACCGGTGGCTGGGCCTGCGCCCCCCCCTGGCTTCGCCTACCCCCCCCCGGCTTCGCCTACCCCCCCCCGTGCTTACACCTGACTCCTAGTGAGGTGCATACCAGTGGGAGTCTCAACCTGATTTGGCTGCACGGGTGGCCAGCATATTGCTGGGTCTGGCCCGCGTAAGGCTTCTGCTAAGAAGCTGCATTTTTCACCTGATGTTACTCTTTTTTTCCTATGGAGGCTGAGGAGTTTTTTGACGTTACCGGTTATACCCCCCTGGAAGAGGGGGAATTATTTTCTGATTCAGAATCATCTGAGAACCAATCTAGGGTGTATGGTGCCGATTCTGGGTCTGACCCATGGGCTTCAGATGATACTGACAGGCTTTTAGCTCACATTTTTGAAGTACTCTGTATCTCTCCTGCCATGGCTCTGCGGCAGCAGGGGGAGCTGTTTCATACTGTTAAACCACACTTGGAGTTTCCTGAACAAACTCACTTTAATAATCTGGTGCTCAAAGAGTGGGAACGGCCTAGCCAGCTTCCCGGGGTACCAAAGAGTTGGGATGAGAGGTATCCCTTTCCCGCTGAGATGGTTAAACGTTGGTCATGTCCTCCCGAGTTGGATGCACCAGTTCTGGGGTTGTCCAACACATCCGTCATGCATTCCCCTGACTCTACTACCCCGAGGGATGGGGAGGACAGGCGCATAGATCAGCTGGTTTGCCATGCCTTTGCCTGTGTGGGGGCCGCGCTGCGTCCGGTCTGTGCCTCTGCCATTACGGCTGTTGTTATTAAAAGCCTGTTCAGGAGTCTCTTAGATGGGGCCCCTGATGATGCTGGTAGTGAAGAGTATAGAGCTCTTCTGCGTTGTGAGGAATTTGTTGCATATGTTCTCTCTGCCTTGGATGATACCATTAGAATGTGTGGCAGGGCATCTGCCTCGTTGGTGGCGATACGCCGCTCGGCCTGGCTGCGCCAGTGGGCAGCTGACAACGCTGCGCCTCTTTGAACGTTTGGACTTGTTTGCTAAAGGAGGCAAGTTACCTCAGCGTAGAAGGCAGCCCCGATCCTTTCGGGGTTCAGATGCCTTTCTTCCTTCCGTGGTTCCAGAATTGGACAGGGAGCTTCCTTTGCTGGAGCCCGCTGAGATTTTTGGGGCAGGGGCAGAGAACGTGGCCGCCCTGGTCCCAAGCCTAAGTGCTCCCCCAAGCCCCCTCAGGCATGAAGGGGCGCCCTCACCCATCCGGGTGGGGGGACGGCTTCGGCTCTTTTATCATGTCTGGAGGCGTCATGTCTCAGACCGGTGGATTCTGTAGGTTGTCTCCTCCGGTTACAAGATAGAGTTTGCAGCCTGGCCGCCCCCAAGATTCATCAAATCCCGGATGGCTCAAAACCCCCTGTCAGCTCAGGGTCTGTCCCTTGCTGTCCAAGGCCTTCTGGAATTGGGAGTCATCTGCCGGGTGCCCTTGTGGGAAAGGGGCAAAGGCTACTATTCCAATCTTTTCACTGTTCCCAAGAAAGACGGGTCCATCAGACCCATCCTGGATTTAAAGCGCCTCAACAAATTTGTCAGATTCAGACACTTTCGCATGGAGACTCTGCGCTCCGCTGTGAATTCTCTATGCCCAGGGGACTTCATGGCCTCTGTAGACATCAAGGATGCTTGCCTTCACATACCAATCTTTCCAGGTCATCAGAGATTCCTCAGGTTCGCTCTGGAGGATCAGCACTACCAATTTGTGGCCTTGCCCTTCGGTCTCACCACGGCTCCCAGGGTATTCACCAAGGTGGTGGTAGGAGTGATGGCCCTGCTGAGATCTCAGGGCATTCGCATTCTTCCCTACTTGGACGACATGCTTATCACCTTTCAGTCCTTCCAACAGGCAGAGCTCGATACCCAGCAGGTGGTGTCCACACTGGAGTCATTCACCTTCCCGTGAAGTCCTTTCTGGGCATGATTGTGGATTCATCTCAGGTCAAGATCTTTCTTCCTCAGCAGAAGGTGGAGAGTCTTCAAGAGCAATCGCAGCTACTTCTGTCTTGTCCTAATCCGTCCATCAGGCAGGGAATGCAGCTGGTGGGCCTGATGGTGTCCTGCTTCGAGGCGGTTCCATATGCTCAGTTTCACGTGAGACCTCTTCAGATTAACCTCTTGTCAGTATGGGATCGGGACCCCATGTCCTTGGATCAGGTGTTGGTTCTGTCCCCTCTGGCCAGGCGGTCTCTATCGTGGTGGCTGGACTCAAGGAACCTGCTGGGGGGCAGATACTTTCTGGCCCCTTGCTGGGAGACTGTCACCACGGATGCCAGTCTGACAGGTTGGGGGGGCTTTTGGAAATCCCTGAAATTCCACGGTCAGTGGGGCCCTCAGGAGGCCCACACCCCTATCAACATTCTGGAGTTGAGGGCGATCATGTTGGTTCTCGCCCACTTAAACCCACACCTTCGGGGTCGGGCTGTTCAGGTCCACTCGGACAACCAGACGGCGGTTGCCTACATCAATTAGGGAGGGACCCGGAGCAGGAGGGCCCTAAGGGAAGGGTCTGTGATTCTGTCCTGGGCGCAGGACAATGTTCCCTGCATCTCGGCTGTGTACATTCTGGGGGTGGAGAATCTGGAGGCAGACTCTCTGAGCAGGGGGACCTCTCATCTGGGAGAATGGTCCCTCAGCAGCAGGGTGTTTTGCTCCCTGTGCCACCGCTGGAATCAGCCGGATGTGGATCTGTTTGCGTCCCATCACAATCACAAGCTTCCAGTCTTTGTCTCTCTGTCTCAGGATCCTCTGGCCTTAGCCATGGATGCCTTAGCAATGTCTTGGACGAGTTTTCAACTCCTGTATGTGTTTCCCCTGCTGGGCAGGGTGCTGCGCAAGATAGCTCAGGAACGGGTGCCAGCCATTCTGGTGGACCCCTGTTGGCCAAGAAGAGTGTAGTTCGCAGACATCGTGCAGCTGGCAGTAGATCAGTACGCCCTGCCCCGGGTTCCAGATCTGCTCACTCAGGGGCACCTACGCCACCCCAATTTACAAACGCTGGCTTTGACGGCCTGGCTGCTGAAACCTCCATCTAGATGGAAAAGGGGCTGCCTGCCTCTGTTGTTAATACCATGATCAGGGCTAGGAAAAGGTCCTCTTCTTCCATCTACTATAGGGTTTGGCGTACTTACATTGACTGGTGTGAGTCTAACTCGCTTCCCTGTCGTGTGTTTTCTATTCCTAGGATTCTAGAGTTTCTGCAACATGGTTTGGATCTGGGTCTTCAGCTCAGTACTCTGAAAGGTCATGTTTCTGGCTTGACCATTTTCTTCAAAAGATCTTTTGCTCAGCATCCCCTGGTCAAGACCTTCTTCCAGGGGGTTACTCACGTGCGTCCCCCACGTAAGCCTATGTTACCAGTCTGGGACTTGAACTTGATCTTATCTGCACTGCAGGGGTCTCCCTTCGAGCCCTTGCAGGGGGCCCCCTTATCCATTCTTACGCTTAAGGTAGTCTTTTTGGTGGCTATCACTTCTGTTAGGTGTGTTTCTGAGTTGGCGGTGCTTTCCATCAAACCTCCTTATTTTGAGAGACACCAGGACAAGGTGGTGTTTTGTTTTAAGCCAGATTTTCTGCCTAAGGTTGTTTCTGCTTTTCATCTCAATCAGGACATTGTTTTGCCTTCTCTGTGTCCTAATCCTAGTAACTCTAAGGAGAGGGTTTTACACTTTTTGGATGTGGTCAGGACTCTGAAGTTCTCTTTGGTGGCTACTGAATCCTTCAGGAAGACTGATGCTCTTTTTGTGCTCCTGTCTGGATCTAAGAAGGGTCCTGCTCCAGCTAAGTCCACTATCAGCAAGTGGATCCGTCAGGCTGTGATACAGGCCTACTCTAAGGGGAAGGAGCCTCCCTTCCGCCTTACTGCTCATTCTACTCGTGGTATTGGTGCCTCTTGGGCTTTTCAGCACCAAGCTTCTTTTGAACAAGTTTGCAAGGCCGCCACTTGGTCTTCTGTTCATACAAGTTTTACAAGGTTGATGTTAAGGCCTCAGCTGATGCTGCCTTTGGTTGCAAAGTTCTGCAGGCGGCAGTGGTTTAAACTGTCTGCTGTTGCTTTTGGTGATCCAATCCTACCTTACGGACACTGCTATTGGATGCCCCATGAGTAAGGATTATTCTGGAACAGGGTGTGCTGTATACTTAGAATAATACAATTCTGTGATTACTCACCTGTAGAATTGGTATTATACGTATACAGCCTGTCCTATTCCACCCCACCCTTTTTATCATTATTTTTAGTTGCCTCTTTATGGTGATTGTTCTTATGTTCAATATTGATAAGGGTTATAGTTATCCCGGCTTCATTTTAACTGCTTTTCAATACTGGGGAATTTGTGGGAGGTCCCTGGTATATATGGGGCTGGGAGGAGCCACTTTTCTGTCTCTGCAGTCCAGCGCCATGTTGAGGATGTATTACCCATGAGTAAGGATTATTCTGGAACAGGACGTGCTGTATACGTATAATACCAATTCTACAGGTGAGTAATCACAGAATTGTATTTTTTGCACTCTTCAGATTAGGAATATATTAAGGGCCTGATTTATGATCCACTTCACCAGTATTTTTGGGTATCTATTGTGTCACAAAAAAGCGATATGTTCTCCCAACTATGCCTGTGTTTGTTTGTATTTACCTCTATTTCAGAGTAGTATAGTTCAGCAAGCACTTGGTTAGTTTTCCAGATATTTTTAACGAACCCCATCAAAATCAATTAATTTTTCTTTGCCAGGGTTGTAATTTGTCATTTTTGCATCTGTGCTAGGTATTGAGCTTGATATCAGGTTAGTTAACTAATTTGATTTTCTTTTTTCCCTTCAGGACGGCCACTTGAATGAAGGCTCCTCCTTCCCCCTAGACAGAAAACACAAATTGGAACAAGTTTAAAAGCCCCACCCTTCCTCCTAGGAAGTTTAACCCTTTCGCTGCCAGCCTACCTGCAGCATTTGCCACTCCCTGTTGCCAGACTGAGTTTCACTGTTTCACGCTACACATGTTCAACTGTCATTTTTGAAAGGATTTCCAGGGATTTCCCAGGAAAATTATATATTGTTTTTTTCAACAGAGTCTGGGCTTTAACATGAAATGTCTTGTTTGTATTTTTTAGGTGTATTCTCAACATTTTTGGGTGAAATGTGTGAAAAAAATTAAAAAAAATATATTTTTTTACAATTTGTAGAGTTTTTTTGTAATAAAAAATGTAAGTTTGTCAATAAAATCTTATTGCGTGAGAAACCCCAATTTCTCCCGGTTACAGCGATACCACATATGTATAGGTAGACACCCTTTCCTGCCCAGAAGCCTTTTATAGCTGCTGGATGACAAATGGTTAATTAAAAAAAAAAAATGACATAGGGTCCCCCTTCCCGGGGAGGGGGACCCCATTTTTTTTTGGATTTTTAAGGGTTAAAAACCCTTAAAAATCCAAAAAAAAAAATGACGTGGGGTCCCCCTTACCCAAAGTAACCAGCCCGGGACCAGCTATGGGGGCTTGTAGGCACAGAGTGGGGGGGCCAGCTTTGGTGGCCTCCCCACCCTGCAGCCTACGAGCCCACATAGCCTATGTGGGCCCGGGCTCTTCTGCCCCCCCCTGGCCTTTGGGGAGGCAGGTAATGGGGGTGCGGGGGTTAATGGCAAGCCACCCGCTAGGGCAGGTGACTTGCCACCCCCCCAGCCTTGTGAACTGGTATAAGGGGTCTCATGGACCCCTTACCAGCTCACAAAGGGTTAACTGTTAAAAAAACCACCACACAATAATAAAAAGTATTTTATTCAAAAAAAAAAAAATTTTTTTAACTGTACTTACCTTCGATTGCAAGCTCTTGTCCCTCGCCGCTCAGCTGACAGATGCCTGTGATCGGCATCCAGAGAAGGAGAAGGCAGGAGATCAGAGGATCTCCTGTCACCTCCTTCCAGGGCACCGATCACCGGCATCTGAGAAGCTGAGAAAGCTGAAGCCGGTGATCGGGACCGGGATGACGTCATAAGCCCCGCCCCCAAGGGGGCGGGGCTTAGAGGCAAGATGGCGGCCACCATCGTGAAGAAGAGAGGAGAGAGCCTCCCAGGCTCTCCCCTGAAGATCGGTAAGTCCTGGGGGGGATCGGAGGCCCCCCAGGTGAAGAGGAGGGACAGCGGGAGCCAGCACACACACAGGTAAGTGAATGTCATTTTTATTTTTTATTTTTTTTTACAGTTAGCAGCTGCTGCTGCAGAAACGGGGGGGGGGGCGGCCTATTCCGGGGGCTCTCCTGGAGCCATCCGACCCCCCACGGGGGATCGGATGGCACCAAATTAAAGAGGAGACCCGGCCGGATCCAACAAGGGGTCAGGTGAGTATTTTTGATTTTTATTTTTTAAACTAGAAGCGAGGAAAGTCAAGCACGTAACACCTACGGGCTTGGCACTTAAGGCCCAGCCAAGCCAGCACGTAGGTGTTACGTGCTTGGCAACAAAAGGGTTAAACTCCCCACCCCTTCCTTGGATGCCTCCCTGGCACAGGTCTCCAGATTTTCTGACCTGAGTTTCAAAGATTCACGTATGCTTAGAGACCCTATCGACAGATGTATAGTCGGAATCCTCAAAAGGGCTTGGGAGGCGGTTTCATTTACATTTAAACCAACCCTGGCATCAGATTGTGTTGCCATAAAACTTGGAGTCTGGCTGCAGAACCTGAAGGGATACATAGAAAATGATACACCAAAACAAGCCCTTTTGGGAATCCTCCGCTGTATGTTCAGGGTCATCTCCTTCTTAGAGGACACTTCTACTGAGGCAGTTAGAGCCACGACCAGGGCCTCAGCCCTAGTTAATTCTGCCAGACGAGCCATCTGGTTAAAAACCTGGCAGGGGGACCTTGCCTCCAAAGCCGAACTGTACAGAATTCCCTTTGAAGGGAATCTCATGTTCGGTACAGAACTGTAGGCAATACTCACCCAGTGGTGGCTTTTCCCCAAGATATCCAGGAATTACTTCATAAAGAAGTAATAAACACAGTACCTTATGTCATTCAGGGCAAATGATATTATTCTAATGTTTTTCTGGTTCAAAAGCCATCAGGCACTTTCAGAATGATACTCAATCTGAAGGTCCTAAATAATTTTATTGCACCGGTTAGGTTGGATAGTTAACCTAGAGAAATACAATCTAGTCCCTTCCAAGAAATGCAGGTTTCTTGGTGTCTACATAGACAGTGTAGAACAGAAAATATTTTTACCACCAGACAAGCAAAAAATGTTGGTTGCCCATTTTGGTTGGCTAATCCAGCATCAATCGCTTCACTGTGAGAGATCATGAGAATACTGGCCCTCATGACTTTGGCAATTCCAGCTGTGACATGGGCACAGCTGCACTCCAGACCCCTCTAGTTCTTTCTATTGTGGACCTGGGGTCCAGAGTCTATAAAAACAGTATGATCTGGTGGTTGAACCCATGGATCTTGCAAGAAGGCAGGCCTTGGAGACAGACCCGCACCGGCCTTTATTACAACAGACGTCAGTGCCTGGGGTTGGGTGCCCACCTAGAAGCCCTAAAGATTCGGGGCACTGGTCAAAAGATGTTCAGACAAGATCTCAAATTTTAGAGAACTAAATGCAGTAGAACAGGCCCTATTCCATCTCCGTCATCTACTGACCGGAAGGGATGTTCATGTGAGATCAGGCAATACCATGACAGTAGCATATGCAGATCGACGGGGGGGGGGGGGGGAGAGCAATTCCCCCCCTCCTGGGGCATCCAAAATCGGGATGCTCCGCTGATTGAAACCCCCCAGGTCGCCCCATTCACTTACCTTGTTTCCCGGTCCCACGCTTGTCTAAGAGCAGAGGCAGCATACCGCTATCTGTCTAGCAGGGCACGTGCCCATGCCAGGCATTTGTGAATGGCTGGCGCGGGCACGCTCCATTAGGGGGAAGCGGAGGATGCGGCCGTCGGAGCCGCTGCCCTTAGATGCGCCGTTGGATGAGAAGAGGTGAGCTGGTCTCTGCGGTTTTACACAGTGGGGCCCCCCGAGGAAAGGACCAAAACCCAGGATAGTCAAAATCCTGGGTTTTGGTCCACTTCAAGGGTCTAATAAAAGCTCCTTTTGAGACACTTGCTTGAGGGGTCAGGCAAAATGTTAAGCCTAAAAATGTGTTTTCTGCTTGCCATTACCTCAGAACGCAGGGTTAGTGACTTACAGGCCCTCTCCAGGCCCTTTTGTATGATCCTACCAAATAAGGCCATTCTCAAGCCTGATCCACTTTACCTGCCCAAGATAGCCTTTAGCTTCCACAGGTCACAAGAAATTGTCCTCTCATCCTTTCAAGGCAACTGGGAGGAGGTGGTGGTGAACACACAGTTTAAAGATGTCAGAGGATCCCTTATTTTCTGGGTATCCAGCACGGGTTGCTTCATCTGTAATTCTTCACATTTGGATTATCCGCCACAAGGTGGCGCAGTGGACTGCAAAAAGACTTGTGGCTCCCCCCCGGCCCATAAAAGGCAGGAAAATACGCTTAATACCCAGTGTTCTTTTGCAGTCCTGACTGCGAAGACAGAAGATGAATCGCTCTGGATTTTCGCAGGCCAGCGGGGCGTCCCGAGCCCGTCGGCCCTGCAGGCCTATTCCCACCTGTTCCGGACCCATTCTGCCTCCCAGCCCCGGCTGAAGGTTCAGGTGATGGTAGGGGAGCACCTGGGGTCGGGTGCTCACAGAGCTGTGCTCTGGGCCGCAGACCCTGTATCCAAAGGGTAGCCGGCCATAGGCTATGGTGAGCCTATTGGAGGGGGGGGGGGAGAAACCACCCGAGGACCCTTGCCTGTTTTTTTATCGTGTGCTGTTGTTGCATTTTTTCACTGTTTATTGGTATGCCTTGTGTGCTGTCTTGGTGCTGTCCAGGCAGGTGGGGCTGCTCCTCCCTTGCTCTCCCCCTTCTCATGCACCCTGCGGCGCCTGCACTTCTCTCCCGGCCAGCTCCGGGACAGGCGGTACCCCTTTTTGGAGTAATTGGTCCGTCTTTGGTCTTATCCCCCGGAGGTGGACGCTCCTGTTCTGGGGCTCTCCAATACTTCTGTGATGCCGTCTCCAGACACTACTACCTTGCGTGATAATGCTGATCGTCGCATGGACCAGCTTGCCTGCCATGCCTTCACCTTTGTGGGGGCTGGCCTGCGCCCTGTGTGCGCCGCGGCCATTGTCTCCATTGCCATTAAAAAGAAAGTCAAACACCTTGCTGAGGCTACTCGTTCCCACAAACGAGCAGATGAGTATAAGGAACTTTTGGCTTGTGCTGACTTTATTGCTTTTGTGCTCTCAGCCATGGATTATGTCGTCCGGCTTGGTGGTAGGGCTTCGGCTCTGCTGGTTGCTCTCCGCCGGTCTATTTGGCTGCAGCAGTGGGCAGCCGATGCTGCCGCCAAGAAGTCGCTCACCGAACTCCCCTTCATGGGACTCCATCTCTTTGGGGAGCGTCTTGATCACTTGGCCAAGGATGGCCGGCTTCCCCAGCGCCGGAAGCATTCGCGGCCCTTTCGGGGGTCTTCCTCCTTTTGGCCCTTCTGAGGGGGACGTGGCTCCTCCTTCCCTGGTGGTCGCAGGGAATCCTGGGGACGAGGTAGGTCGCCCCGGTCTCTCCTGGGGATCCAAGCCTAAGCCCCCCTCCAAATCCCCTCAGGCATGAGGAGGCGCCCTCACCCATCCGGGTGGGGGGACGGCTTCTGCTCTTTGCTCACGTCTGGAGACAGCACATCTTAGACCGGTGGATTCAGGAGGTGATGTCCTTGCATGCATGCAAGATGGAGCTTGCAGCTTGGCCACCCCCAAGGTTTCTTCGGTCCCGGATTTCCAAAAACCCAGTGTCGGCACAGGGCCTGAGGTTGTGATTTTGCCTGGTGCCTCTTCAGGAACGAGGTCGTGGGTTCTACTCCAATCTTTTCACGGTGCCCAAGAAGGACGGCTCTCTGAAGCCCATCCTGGATCTGAAGGGTCTCAACAGCTTTGTCGGGTTCAAACACTTCCGCATGGAGACCTTACGGTCGGCGGTGAGCTTCCTTCGGTCCAGCAATTTCATGACCACGGTGGACATAAAGGATGCCTATCTTCCAAGGACATCAGAAGTTCCTGAGGTTCGCCTTGGAGGACCAACACTACCAGTTTGTGGTCTTGCGGTTCGGTATCTCTTCGGCTCCTCGGGTGTTCACCAAGGTGTTGGCGGGTGTCATGGCCCTCCTGAGGGGCCAGGGCATTCACCTTCTTCCTTATCTGGACGATTTGCTGATTGCCGCTCAATCTCTTCATCAGGCCGAGAGCGATACCCCGAAGGTCTTGTCCACTCTCGAGGCTTTCGGTTGGGTGATCAATTATCCCAAGTCTTCAGTCACTCCGTCATTGCCGAGGTCCTTCCTGGGCATGACGTTGGATAAGTCTCAGGTCAAGGTTTTCCTTCCACAGCAGAAGGTGGAGGGTCTTCAGACGCAGGTGCGGACCTTGTTGTCGCATCCACATCCCTCCATCCGTCTGGGGATGCAGTTGGTGGGCCTCATGGTGTCTTGCTTCGAGGCCGTTCCCTTCGCTCAGTTCCACACTCTTCAGTTGGATCTCTTGGCCGTTTGGGATCGGTCCCCGGAGTCCCTGGAGCAAGATTTTACACTGTCTTCTTCGGCCAGGCAGTCCCT
This sequence comes from Gastrophryne carolinensis, assembly GCA_027917425.1. Taxonomy (NCBI): domain Eukaryota; kingdom Metazoa; phylum Chordata; class Amphibia; order Anura; family Microhylidae; genus Gastrophryne; species Gastrophryne carolinensis. Next base: position 223,741,619 of record CM051237.1, read on the forward strand.
TTCATGGTGGTTGGATCCGAGGAACCTTCTAGTGGGCAGGTCCTTTCTCCCTCCGTGCTGGAAGATTGTCACCACCGACGCCAGTCTGACCGGTTGGGGAGGCTTCTAGTGCTCTCTGAAGTTCCAGGGCCAGTGGGGCCCGCAGGAGGCTCATGTGCCCATCAACCTTCTGGAGTTGAGGGCGATCAGATTGGTTCTCTCCCAGTTGACTCCGCACCTTGGGGGTCGAGCGGTCCTGGTCCGATCGGACAATCAGACGGTGGTCGCCTACATCAATCATCAGGGCGGGACTTGGAGCAAACAAGCCCTCAAGGAGGTGTCACTGATCCTGTCCTGGGCAGAGGAGAATGTTCCCTGCATCTCTGCGGTTTACATTCCAGGAGTGGAGAACCAGGACAGTTGCGCCATCCCAATTTACAAACGCTGGCTTTGACAGCTTGGCTGCTGAAGCCTCCATTCTGATGGATAAGGAGCTGCCAGCCTCGTTGGTACCATGATTCAGGCTCGGAAGAAATCCTTGTCTATGATTTGCTACAGGGTCTGGCATGCTTACATTGCCTGGTGTGAATCTAAGTCTCTTCCTTGTCGCACCTTTTCCGTCTCCAGGATTCTGGAGTTTCTACAGCATGGTCTAGAGTCGGGGTTGCAACTGAGTACCCTCAAAGGACAGGTTTCGGCCCTGGCTATTTTCTTCCAGAGATCTTTCGCCAATCATAGACTTATCAAGACTTTTTTCCAAGGAGCTATCCATTTTCGTCTGCCACGTAAGGCGTTGCTACCGTAGTGGGATTTGAACTTGGTGCTTTCTGCTCTTCAGGGTCCTCCCTTTGAGCCTTTGTGCAATGCTGCTATCTATTCTGACTCTGAAGGTGGTCTTTTTGGTAGCTATTACCTCGGTGCGTCGTGTCTCTGAGCTGGCTGCTCTTTCTATGAAGCCTCCTTATTTTGAGCGGCATCAGAAACATAGAAACATAGAAGGTTGACGGCAGAAGGAGACCATACGGTCCATCTAGTCTGCCCTTATGTGTATACTGTATGTTCTCTTTATCTTAGGATAGATGTGTGCTTATCCCAGGCATGTTTAAATTCAGTGACTGTTGATTTTTCAACTACCTCTGCTGGAAGTTTGTTCCAAGCATCTACTACTCTTTCTGTAAAATAATATTTTCTAACATTGCTCCTGATCTTCCCCCCGACTAGCTTCAGGTTGTGCCCCCTTGTTCTATCATTAAGCTTCTTCTTAAAAACACTTCCCTCCTGAACCTTATTCAATCCTTTCACATATTTAAAGGTCTCAATCATGTCCCCCTCTCCCTTCTTTCCTCCAGACTGTACAAATTAAGTTCTTTAAGTCTCTCCTGATAAGTTTTAAGTTTAAGTCCTTCCACCATTTTCGTTGCCCGCCTTTGGACCCGTTCTATTTGAATAATGTCTTTTTGCAGGTGAGGTCTCCAGAACTGCACACAGTATTCTAGCTGTGGCCTCACCAGGGCTCTATACAGCGGCATCACAACCTCCCTCTTCCTACTGGTGATGCCTCGAGCTATGCAGCCGAGCATCCTGCTTGCTTTTCCCACTGCCTGGCTACACTGTCCACTCATCTTGCAGCTATCAGTAATCAGTACCCCTAAATCTCTCTCCTCCGAGACATTAAACTCTAGTTTCCACAGTTTTTGACCATCTATCCAGTAAAGCTAAATCATTTTCCATGTTGCAGACACCTCCCGGAATATCCACCCTATTACTAACCTTTGTATCATCAGCAAACAGACAAGCTTTTCCTACCAAGCCTTCTCCTATGTCACTTACAAATATATTAAAAAGAATGGGGCCCAGGACAGAGCCTTGCGGGACACCACTTGTAACTCCCCTTTGTTCAGATTGCACACCATTTACAACAACGCTCTGATACCGATCCCTCAGCCAACTGGAAATCCACTGAACTATCCAGGGATTGAGTCCTACCTTCAATAACTTATCTATGAGCTCCTTATGTGGTACAGTGTCAAAGACTTTGCTAAAATCCAGATAGGCGATATCCACAGCACCACCTTCATCTAACACTTTAGTGACATTGTCAAAGAAATCAATAAGATTGGTCTGACATGATCTGCCCTCAGTAAAGCCGTGCTGTTTTGGGTCCAATAGGTCATTAATTTTTAGATGGGAAATTATCTGTTTTTTTAAGAGTGTTTCCATTAATTTGACCACTATAGATGTTAAACTAACTGGCCTGTAATTACTGGCTTCTTCTCTACTCCCCTTTTTATGGATTGGTACGACATTGGCCATTCTCCAATCATCTGGAACCTCACCAGTTGAAAGGGAATGGTTAAACCGGACCTTCAGTGTGATTTAATGAAAAGCCCAAACTCTTAAACGGTTCCCCAGCATCTAAAATTAATATATTTTACGTTTTTTGTCACTAACTTATTATTCTTTCCCCCACTGGGCTGCAACTCTGTTCAGGAATTTAGGATACGGGCGCCGCCATCTTGACTCAGAAGCATCACACTTACTGAGGAGAGGAGAGTGGGATAAGGTACAGGGGGGCGGGTTATAGCTGTGCTTTGCTCAGACAGAGCAGAGCTGGGGTCAGGTAAAGGTCAGCAGTCCCAGAATGCAGAGCAGCACAGTCAGGAGGCACTTCCTGTTTGCAGGCTGCCTGATAAGATGGCCGCTTCCATAAGCCGCCATCTTGGATGTTTAAAGGCTCATAACATGCAGTAGATGCAGGTAGGATGATTTTTAATGTGAGCAATCTGTATGTACAGGGTGTGGGAAACATATAAGGTAGACTCTTATTTAGAGTGAAGGTCCACTTTAAGTAAATCAGTCAGAGGGGCTGCAATCACAAACCTAAGTTCCCTTAGAACTCTGGGGTGGATTCCATCTGGACCCATCGCCTTACTTACCTTTAGATGTGCCAGCTTGGATAGGACATCAGCCTCCAGAAACTCCGGAGCTGTGCCCTCCCAGCGGGATGCTGTGCTTTGGCCATGCCTGCTACTATCTGAAAATACCGAACAAAAGTAGCTATTCAGATGGTCAGCCACAGCCTTATCTCCATCAATATATTTATTTTCCCTATTTCAAATTTTTGAGACTGCATTGGTTTTTTTCTTTCTGTCACCAATATATCGGAAAAAGGTTTTATCTCCCCTCTTCATAGATTTGGCCATTTCTTCCTCCTTTTGCCCTTTAGCAGTCCTTATAATCAGTTTTGCTTCCCTCTGTTTAATTTTATACGCCTCTCTGTCAGCTACACTTCCACTTACTTTATACTTCTTATAGGCAGACTTCTTATCTTTTATGATAGTGATGACTTCCCTAGTAAACCATAATGGTTTCTTCTTCCTTTTAAGGATCAGGATAAGGTGGTGTTCCATCTTAACCCGGAATACTTGCCCAAGGTTGTCTCTGCCTTTCATCTTAGTGAGGACATTGTCTTGCCTTCCTTGTGTGCTGCCCCTTCTAATTCTAAGGAATGGAACCTTCATTCTCTGGATGTGGTCAGGGCTCTTAAATACTATTTAGTTGCTACCGAGTCGTTTCGGAAGTCGGATTCTCTTTGTTCTCCCTGCCGGTCCTAGGAAGGGCTTGCCTCCGGCCAAATCCACTATCAGCAAGTGGATCAGACAGGCGGTGGTGCAAGCGTACTCTGCCAAGAGGAAGGAACCCACTTTCCGTGTTACTGCTCACTCCACTAGAGCTATGGGTGCTTCTTGGGCTTTTCAGCACCAGGCTTCAGTTGAACAAATTTGTAAGGCCGCTACTTGGTCTTCAGTTCATACTTTTACAAAGTTTTCACAAGGTTGACGTTAGGGCCTCAGCTGATGCTATTTTTGGTTGCAAAGTGCTTCAGGTGGTAGTGACTTGAACTATCTGCTGTTGCTCACGGGGGATCCCACCCTTCTTCTTGGACACTGCTTTTGGATGTCCCAAATGTGAAGAATTTCAGATGAAGAAACCCGTGCTGGATACCCATAAAAATACAATTCTGTGATTACTCACCTGTAGATTTGTTTGTATGGGTATCCAGCACGGGTTGCTTGATCCCCACCCTTGTTTTTGTTATCCTCTTTTGCCTTGTTATGGTGATTTTCTTGAGAGAGTTCTTGGGCTGTGTTTCTTTAACATGGTCTTGCCTCCCGGCTTCTTGCATTACTGCTTTTCAACACTGGGTATTATGGGTATTTTCCTGCCTTTTATGGGCCGGGAGGAGCCACAAGTCTTTTTGCAGTCGACTGCGCCACCTTGTGGCAGATAAACCAAATGTGAAGAATTACAGATGAAGCAACCCGTGCTGGATACCCATAAAAACAATTCTACAGGTGAGTAATCACAGAATTGTATTTTTGTATTTAGAGCACACACATACCTGGCGGAAGATGAATTGGTTGTTTGTCTCTTTAGTGGCAAGAATAGAGGTTTATCCGCTTCCAAAGCCCCAATAGCCAGGTGGATTAGGCAGGCCATCTCCTTACACATACACATGTATGGACACTCCAGCTCCTTAATGTTAGAGCACATGCAACCAGGGCAGTATCCACCTCCTGTGCAGAAAAATCAGGGGCTTACTTGGAGGAAATCTTTAAGGCAGCCACTTGGTTTTCCTCTCATACCTTTCTTAGGCATTATCAGCTTGATCTTTTGTCTGACTCTCAACAGTTCATTGGTAGAATAGTCGTTTTTTTTTTTTTTTTTTCTTGGTTACTTGTTAATCTACGGAGGGCTGGGAGGAAGCAGTGGGACTTTTAAACTTGTTTGTGTTTCCTGTCTAAGGGGAGGAGCCATCTCTCAAGTGGCCACCTTGAAGGACTCTTAGAAATAGTTACCAGTAAGACTAATGGGGATTTTTATATTTTTAAAAACTCTTTACATAAGGCTTTTCAAAGAACTAAGACACACCCCAGACACCACACATATATTCTAAGTATACAGCACATCCTGTTCCAGAATATTCCTTACACATGGGTAATATATCCACAAGATGGCGCTGAACTGCAGAAAACAGCTTGTGGCTCCTCCCGGCCCTATGTAAGTCAGGGACCTCCCACAAATTCCCCAGTTCTTTTCTGCAGTCTGGGCTGCGAAGATAGAAGATAGCTCTCTATGTGGTGCAGGTGAGCGGGGCTTATATGCCTGCGGCCCTGCAGGACTATTCCACCCGTTCTGTTCCATATTGCTGCCTCCCAGCCTCGGCTAACAAGGTTCGGGTGAAGGTAGGTCAGTAAGCACCAGTTGGGTGCTGAGCAGTCCCTGCTCTGACAGGATAGGCGGTTTAGACTCATGGTGAGCCTTTTGGGATGCCCCCCCCTGCTCCATGGGTTTCTGCCAGGCTCAACCTGTGCAGTTAACCCTTATTCCCATAGGTGTTCCCCTCCACACTCAATCCTCCCATTGTCTTCTGGGCGCCATCGTCTCCCTGGAACTATTCCTGCCTCGTTCTCCCTCCGGGAGATCTCCGAAGGGGGAGGGGTGACTAGTGGTATAAAACTGTATTTTATGTTCTAACTATGTACTGTGTTACTATCGCCTTGTACGCCACCGCTGCACGCTTTTACAGCGCTCCGCGGACGGGGGAGTAACTTACTTCAGAGCTGCCGTGCTTCTATTGGCCGGCCAGATCACGTGGGCGCGTTTTGCGCTCTTCGGTGGGGCTCTGTGGATGATGATTTTCACATCACGTCTCCACGGCCCACCCCTCGAGATCTGCGGACGCCATTTTGCCTGTCCTTAGCTGCTTGTGCTGCTGGCTCCCTGCGGTCTGTGAGTAACCCCGATGGGATGTTTTTTTCTCAGGATATTCCTTTCTGCTGTATTCTTATGGGAATGTTTTGTTATATCTTTCAGGTGGGTTAAAACTGCGGCACTGTGGTTTCTTCCGGCCATCTTCCCTCACTATCTAACACTTCCCTAGCGGGTTATTGGGGCATCCCGGGTATCTCGTTTGCGTTAACCCTTACTGGCCTGTTGTGTCATTCAAATCACCATATGGAGGCTTCTGGGGATAATGGGCCTGGGGTTCCTTCGGGACAAGCCCGGCTATGTGTTGTGTGTGTGAGGTATCCCCCATAAGTGATGATGTCAGGGTTTGTGTACCCTGTGCCCAGCAGGTACTTGCGATGCAGTTTGGGCTGTCTGTTACTGGGCCTGGCGGTGCGCCCCCTCTGGCCTCACCTACCCCCCCCCCACGATTACATCTGACCCCCACGAGGGGCATACTAGCGAGGAGTATCAACCTGATTTAGCTGCACGGGTGGTCGCATTGAAAAACATCTTGCTGGGTCTGCCCCGCGTAAGGCTTCTGCCAAGAAGCGACATTTATCACTCGCGGTTTCCCTCTTCCCTGTAGAAGATGAGGGCCCTTACTCTCAATTCCCCTTCCTCAAGGGGGTAGGGACCTATTTTCTGATTCTGAATCCTCTGAGGAACAACCTAAGATTTACGGTGGTACTGGGACTCCCTTTGGGGAAGACCCGTGGTCCCTTGATAACACTGACAGATTGCTGAGTCACATTTTTGAAGTGCTCTGTATTTCTCCCCCGGCTGTGGCTCCGCAGCAGCAAGATGAGCTTTTTCATATGGTTAAGCCACGCTGGGAGTTCCCTGAGCAGTCTCACTTTAATAATCTAGTGTTCAAGGAATGTGAATGGCCTAGCAAGCTGCCAGGGGGGACTAAGAGTTGGGACTAGAGGTATCCCTTTCCTGCTGATGTTGTTAAATGTTGGTCATGTCCTCCCGAGGTGGATGCGCCCGTTCATGGGTTGTCCAATACATCTGTCATGCATTCTCCTGATACTACTACCCTGCGGGATGGTGAGGACCGGCGCTTGGACCAACTGGCCTGACATGCCTTTGCCTGTGTGGAGACGGCGCTGCACCCGGTTTGCGCCTCTGCTATTACGGCTATTGCCATTAAAGGGGTGCTTAAGTGTCTCATCTGAGGATCTCTTCTGCTTTGTGAGGAATTTATTGCATATATTCTTTCTGCCATGGATGATGCCATTAGAATGTGTGGTAGGACTTCTGCCCTGTTGGTGGCTATACGCCGCTCTGTCTGGCTACGTCAGTGGGTAGCTGATAGTGCTGCTAAGAAGGCTCTCACTGGTTTCCCTTTCAAGGGCCTGCGCCTCTTTGGTGAACGTTTGGATTTGTTTGCCAGGGGCGGTAGGTTACCTCAACGTAGGAGGCCGTCGCGGTCCTTTCGGGGGACGAGTGCCTTTCTCCCATCCTTCCGTGGTTCCAGAACTGGCCGAGGAGACTCCTTTACCGGGGGCCCGCGGGGATCACTGGGGAAGGGGCAGAGGACGTCCTGGCCTCTCCTGGGGTCCCAAGCCAAAATCCTCACCATTTACTATAGGGTATGGCATGCTTACATTGACTGGTGCGAGTCTAAGTCGCTTCCCTGTCGGGTGTTTTCTATCCCTAGGATTCTGGAATTTCTGCAACATGGTTTGGTTTGGGTCTTCAAATTAGTACCCTTAAAGGTCATGTTTCTGCTTTGGCCATTTTCTTCCAAAGATACTTTGCTCACCATCGTCTGGTCAAGACTTTCTTCCAGGGGGTTACTCACGTGCATCCTCGTAAGCCTATGTTACCAGTCTGGGATTTTAACTTGGTCTTATCTGCCTTGCAAGGGTCTCCCTTTGAGCCTTTGCGTTAGGCCCCTTTGTCCATTTTGACGCTTAAGGTAGTCTTTTTGGTGGCTATCACTTCTGTTAGGCGTGTTTCTGCGTTGGCGGCGCTTTCCATCAAACCCCCTTACTTTGAGAGACACCAGGACAAGGTGGTGTTTCGTTTTATGCCAGATTTTCTGCCTAAGGTTGTGTCTGCCTTTCATCTCAATCAGGATATTGTTTTGCCTTCTCTATGCCCTAATCCTAGTAACCCCAAGGAGCGGGTTTTACACTCTCTGGATGTGGTCAGGACTCTGAAGTTCTATTTGGTGGCTACTGAATCCTTCAGAAAGACTGATGCTCTTTTTGTGCTCCCGCCTGGACCTAAGAAGGGTCTGGCTCCAGCTAAGTCCACTATCTGCAAGTGGATCCGTCAGGCTGTGGTACAGGCCTATTCTACTAAGGGGATGGAGCCTCCCTTCCGCCTTACTGCTCATTCTACTCGTGCTATTGGTGCCTCTTGGGCTTTTCAGCACCAAGCTTCTGTTGAACAAGTTTGCAAGGCCGCTGTCTTCTGTTCGTACTTTTACAAGGTTGATGTTAGGGCCTCAGCTGATGCTGCTTTTGGTTGCAAAGTTCTGCAGGCGGTAGTGGTATAAACTGCCCGCTGTTACTTTTTGGGGATCCCCCCCTCCTTACGGACACTGTTATTGGATGTCCCATGTGTAAGGAATATTCTGGAACAGGACGTGCTGTATACTTAGAATAATACAATTCTGTGATTACTCACCTGTAGGATTGGTATTATATGTATACAGCATGTCCTGTTCCATCCCACCCTTGTTATCATTATTCTCAGTTACCTCTGTATGGTGATTGTTCATATGTTCATTTTTGAATTCTTGTTGTTATTGTTCTCCCGCCTTCTTGTTAACTGCTTGTCAATACTGGGGAATTTGTGGGAGGTCCCTGACTTATATAGGGCCGGGAGGAGCCACAAGCTCTTTTCTGCAGTCCAGCACCATCTTGTGGATGTATTACCCATGTGTAAGGAATATTCTGGAACAGGACGTGCTGTATACATATAATACCAATTCTACAGGTGAGTAATCACAGAATTGTATTTTTGAGACCCGTCTTATGCTGACATAAGCTGTAAATATGTTTTTTAGCGGGATGTTTTTACTTTTCCTTACCAAATCAACCACAGCAGTTTACCAAATCATTTTTCAAGGTAAATACCATTCAACCAGCCCAGCGAAAGGCAGAGAAAACTCAGCAAATAGTAATTTGCCCCTGTGTGCACCACTAGAATTATAGCTCAGTTCACTGCGATGCCCCCCAGTTTTAGAACACACGGTGCACTGAAGGTTGACAGAACTCGCATAAACCCACAAACATCGTAAATCAGGCCCTAATAAAATATGTTGACCTCTTTTCTCTTGAGTATGAACTAATATCTTGTTTGTTCTCCTGAAACCATACTTACATGTTCTCATTTGATTCCGTTCATCCCCTGAATAAAATCTAGAAGGTTATAGAGCAGGATTCAATATGGGTTGTCTGAAAATGCAGACAAGCAAAATTTTAGAGTTATGGCTTTTGAACTACAGATACATTGTGAATACTGTTGTGTGGAAATAACCTAAAAATTTGGAACCTACTGGCCCTAAAACTATATGTTTAAAGGTGAAAGTCCACTTTAGTTATGTGAAAGGGTTAATTATCTGCCTCTACTCAAATGATTCATGTAAGGAGGCACCCTGAAAGCTAGCCCACTACACAGACTACACCCACCCGCAGGCTGCGCAACTCCTGGCTTCTCATACTGGGCTGTAGTAAATCGGGAACCTTTGATCTGAGGTCTGTGGAAAATGTCCACAAAAGTGGACTTCCCTATTTAAGTTTTTTGTAATACAGGGGAGGGATAGATCGTGAGGAAATATTACATAGATACTATTTACAATATATACAGAACATTATCCTGGTAGGGATGACCCATGTGGTTGCATGTGGTATCTTTAGAGCTATATACCAGGATTTATGCAGGGAGAGCATACAAAGGTTAATGGTGCTGATCAAAAAATGATCTAAGAAGATGAATGGTTGCTGTACCTTTTCAATCAGTATGCGAGGCACTTAGTATGCAGTAAGAGTCCCTTTGTGGGACATGCACGCAAGGTGTCCTTTTGGAGTGAAAGTCCAAAGAAGGAATAACTGCTTCAGTTCAGCTTTAGGTCCCGCTGCTGTGGGTTGCGCTAGTCCTGCTGACACGTGTTTCGGTTCTTACACCTTCGTCAGAGCGTTGCTTAGGGTGATGTCCTGATGCTGGAGAGGAGCGTGGTGCCTGCCTGTCATAGCCAATGCTGATCTTTAAATAATGCGCCTAAGCGCGAATCCCCCCCGGGCCGGCCCTGGTGACGCGGGAATGGCGCGAACGTAGTTCGCGTCATCCCGCGTCACATCCGGTGACACACGTCCCGACCCGGCGCCAACCAGCCGGCGGCCGGCACTTAGCCAGTCACAAGATGGCGACGCGCAGGCGCACGGGGCGTGCGTCACTACGGAGATCAGCGGAACGATGACAGGTGAGTATGCTGATTTTCTCCCCCTTTTTTTGAATAGCACCCACCTGCATACTAAACAGTATATTTCACCTATATAGAGTGTGCTTACCAACCATTCTTTGTTGAAATATTACATAGAAACATAGACGGCTGATGGCAGAAAATGAACATTTTTATTTTAGGTTGTTAGATGTATACTATATATATCCCAGGCATCCAGGCATGTTAAAATTCCTCTGCTGTTGATTTTCCAACCACATCTGCTGGAATTTTGTTCAAAGCATCCACTAATCTTTCAGTACAATATTTTCTGACCTTGCTCTTGGTCTTTCCTCAATCTAGCTTCAAGCTGTAGGTGATGTGTTTGCATTTGAGGACATTCTGCTGACAGCTTGGCCTTGTTGATGTCCCCTAGAATGATGAGTCTGAGTGCACTCAGTGCACCATGTTGTCTATTGCTTACTGCACTCTCCCTTCTGAAGGAAGTTACAGCCCCATTCAAATGATGAGCTTTCTCTGCGCGAGTCGAAGAAATGACCGATTATGGACTTGAGAGAGTTTATTTAAGAACAGATGCTGACAACTTTATTTTACCTTCCTGCTGTAGGTCACAATCTGCCTGGTATAGTACGAATCTCAAACTGATCTGTTGAGTTTTCAATGTAAGAGATGTTTCATACACCAGCGGCAGCTTGCCATCATGTTAGGAAGTGAGTGCACATTTGCTAGTTGTATGTCAGGACAAGCAAGGCATCCTCTCCTTTTCAAGCTTCACTAGCTGGCCTTACCAGGTCTTCCCCCTTTTTGAAATGTGTGACCTAAAATACTTGTCTATTGCTTCCAGGTTTGTGATATAATCACCATATTTTCTTCTTCTGACCATCGACAGTGGCTCTCTGCCTTTCTTTTTATGTTGTCTTTTTTTTCCCCCCATTCGACTCTCCACTGCTTTTTTCCTGTTTTTTGGAACCTGCCAGCTAATTGGTGACAAGTCATCACGGGCATCGCTTTGCAGGTTTCTTGTATCACTCCTCTCACAGCCACAGTTATCAACTCCCTGGGGGTTGGCATATAGGCTCTCAAAATTTACAAAATACATATCCTGATGGAACTTTCCCTTCAGCTTGTTTTTGCCTTGGGGAACAACTAGCAATTGATTCTTTGTTATGAAAAAATCAGGATAAGATTGTGAACCTGTGACATGATGCGTTAATCATTTTAAGCTTCATTTTTTTCGACTTTAATCTTCTTTTTGCCATTTGTAACCCAGTGTCATATCATCTGTGGTGAGCAAAGTAGTAAATCTAACACCCCTAATGGGGCTATATACATCAGTTTTATGAATAACCCCCCTAAATGCCCAGTTAACTGTAATGATAATTTCTCATTCAGAGGCTGGTAGACATTGTGATATGTAACAATAGCAAAGGTTATCGTATTGTTAGAGAGAATCTGCCTCTGCAGTGCACACTACAAAATGTTAAAGTGATAATCTGCCCCCTACACCAGTGCAAAGGTGCAGCACAACATCTGCCTGACATGCTGGCTAGGGGACTGCAGAAAAGTCTGGTGCCTGGACCTGTGCCGAAGGGCATGGGGGATGGTGAAAACTAGAGACTGTGGCTGGCAGTTCAGCTCTTGAGCCCTAACTTACTAGCCCCCAATGCTTGGCATGTAGGGTTGGTAAGCTTTTATGGGCAATGGGCATGCTTTTTTTAATTTTGTTTTAAGTGGGAGAGAAAAAAAACATCACTGTAAGTATGACTTCTATGCCCCTTCCCTCCAGTGACGATTTACAAAAAAAAAAAGCTTACTGGACTGTCAGCCTTCAAGGTTTTGCTCTCTTTCTGAACGACATAGATACACTCCACACCCTTTCTTTTTTTTCTAGGTAAAGCAAGAATTCAAAGCATTTATTAATGAGAGGATACTAGCAATTGTGATATATAATCCTCGTGGGTAGAAGTGTGGGGTGATGTAAACAATGTTAAAATACAATTTGGTGTAATCTATAGACCCCCCCCCCCCCATACATAACTGAGGAACGAGAGGGTCAGCTGCATAAACAGAGAGAGCATCACAGGCTGGTACAGTGGTGGGGATAGGGGACTTCAATTAAGCAGGAATCGACTGAAGGCACAGTTCTGCTTCTACAAGGGGGAGAGCATTCCTCAGCAAGATAACTATATAAATCAGTTTGTGGCGGCACCTACTAGGGGCAATGCTCTTTTTGATCTGTTAATATCAAATAATGATGACCTGATGGTAACAGTCCTTGAAAACCTTGGTAACAGTCACCACAATACAGTTGTATTTAATGTATACTGTAAGAAACATTTTCTGTCTGGGAGGGCAAAAACACAGAGTTTTAGGAAGGCTAACTTCCCCATACACCGAGCTGCACTCCAGGACGAAGACTGGGAGCATCTGTTGAGGAATAAGGATACAGATGCCAAATGGGAGTGCTTTAACCCTTTAAACGCCAGCCACGTAAAATTTACGTGGCTGCCTCTCCTGCAGTTAACTGCCAGCCACGTAAATTTTACGTGCCTGACTTTCCCCACTAATAGTAAAAAAAGTTTTTAAAAAAGGCACTTACCTGACCCCTCGTTTGATTCAGCCGGGTCTCCTCTTCAAAATGGTGGTCTCCGATCGTTCACCGGACCTCCTCTGGCTGCAGGGGAGGGCCCGGAATAGGGTGCCCCCCCCCCCATTTCAGCTGCCTCCGGCTTTTCCTGTAAAATAAAAAAAAAAAAAAAATGACATTTACTTACCTCTGTGTGCGCTGGCTCCCGCCGACCCTCCTCTTCACCTGGGGGGCCTCCGATCCCCCCCCAGGTCATTCCGATCTTCAGGAGAGAGCCTGGAAGGCTCTCTCCCCTCTCCTGTTCCGATGGCGGCCGCCATCTTGACGCTAAGCCCCGCCCCTTTTGGGGGCGGGGCTAATGACGTCAGTCCGTGTCGTCGTCCCCGCTATGACGTCATTCCCAGTCCCGATCACCGGCTACAGCTCTGTTAGCTGTCAGATGCCGGTGATCGGTGCCCTGGAAGGAGGTGACAGGAGATCCTCTGATCTCCTGTCTCCTCCTTCTCTGGATGCCGATCACCGGCATCTGACAGCAGATCAGCGAGGGACACAGGAGCTGACGATCGAAGGTGAGTAAAGAGTAAATTTTTTTTTTTTTTTTTTTTTTTTAATAAATAAAAATTTTGTGTCCGTGTTTTTTTTTTTTTCTGTTAACCCTTTGTGAACTGGTAAGGGGTCCATGAGACCCCTGTACCAGTTCACAAGGCTGGGGTCTGGCAAGTCACCTGCCCTAGCGGGTGACTTGCCATTAACCCCTGCACCCCCAATTACCTGCCTCCCCAAAGCCCAGGGGGGGGCAGAAGAGCCCGGGCCCACATAGACTATGTGGGCTCGTAGGCTGCAGGGTGGGGGGGGCCACAAAAGCTGGCCCCCCCACTCTGTGCCTACAAGCCCCCATAGCTGGTCCCGGGCTGGTTATGACGGGTAGGGGGGACCCTACGTCATTTTTTTTTTTAATTTTAAGGGTTAGGGTTAGGGTTAGCCTAACCCTTAAAATAAAAAAAAAAAATGAGGTCCCCCACCCTGTGAGGGGGGACCCTATGTCATTTTTTTTTTTAATTTTAAGGGTTAGGGTTAGCCTAAACCTAACCCTTAAAATTCCCCCCAAAAATGGGGTCCCCCCCCCTACTTTTTTTTTTTTTTAAGTGGACCAACACCCAGGCTGATCGGCCCGGATCAGATCCCTCCCTGCGGGGCATCCGAAATCGGGATGCCCCACTGTGTGAAACCCCCAGGACGCCCCAATCGCCTTACGTTATCCCTGTTCCAACGGTGCATGCGCGGGCCGCATCTCGCGCTTCTCTCTATCAGGGCGCGCACACGTTCCGGTCGTTTGTGAATCGCCGATGCGGGCACGCTCCCTGTTAGAGGGAAGCGCGAGATGCGGCTGCCAGCGCGCTCAGAGCCGCTGTGGTTGTCCGTCCCTTGTCCTTGCATACCACAGCGGCTCTGAGCGCTCTGATTGGACGAGCGCTCGCGCATGCGCCGTAGGAGCGGGCTGAGGTGAGTTTTTTATACCTTTCTCGGGGGTTTTACGCAGCGGGGCACCCCCGCGGAAGTGGATCAAAACCCAGGATAGTGAAAATCCTGGGTGTTGGTCCACTTTACGGGTTAGGGTTAGGCTAACCCTAACCCTTAGAATTCCCCCCAAAAATGGGGTCCCCCCACCCCCTGGGATTAAAAAGAAAAAATAAAAAAAAATTAAAATTTTAAAGAATTAAAATTAAAAAGAAAATGACATAGGGGCCAACTATTTTTTTAATTTTTGGGGTTAGGCTTAGCCAAAAATTCTCAAACAAAATTGGGGTCCCCCCCCCCCGGGAGGGGGTCCCTATGTAATTTTAAATTAACCCCTTATGTTTATAGTGTGGATAGTAGTATTTTATTTGTAAATGTTATAAAATGCTCTTTTCAGTTTGGGGGGTCTCCTGGGCAAGAATGAGGGGCTATTGATACATATGTGGTACCGTTGTAATCGGGAGAAATGGGGCTATCACATGCAATATGGTTTTTATTACTAAAAAATGTTTTATTTAAAATAAAGGAGACAATTGTATATATATATATATATATATATATATATATATATATATATATATATATATTATTTTATTTATTTTTTTGTTTTTTTTTACGCAAAAATATTTAAAAAACAGTAGAAAAATTACAAACAAGACATTTAACCCTTTTGTTGCCAAGCACGTAACACCTACGTGCTGGCTTGGCTGGGCCTTAAGTGCCAAGCACGTAGGTGTTACGTGCTTGACTTTCCTCGCTTGTAGTTTAAAAAGTAAAAACAACAAATACTCACCTGACCCCTTGTTGGATCCGGCCGGGTCTCCTCTTTAATTTGGTGCCATCCGATCCCCCGTGGGGGGTCGGATGGCTCCAGGAGAGCCCCCGGAATAGGCCGCCCCCCCCCCCGCTTCTGCAGCAGCAGCTTCTAACTGTAAAAAAAAAAAAAAATAAAAATGACATTCACTTACCTGTGTGTGCGCTGGCTCCCGCTGTCCCTCCTCTTCACCTGGGGGGCCTCCGATCCCCCCCCCAGGACTTACCGATCTTCAGGAGAGAGCCTGGGAGGCTCTCTCCTCTCTTCTGCACGATGGCGGCCGCCATCATGCCTCTAAGCCCCGCCCCCTTGGGGGCGGGGCTTATGAAGTCATCCCGGCCCCGATCTCAGGCATCAGCCTTCTCAGCTTCTCAGATGCCGGTGATCGGTGCCCTGGAAGGAGGTGGCAGGAGATCCTCTGATCTCCTGCCTTCTCCTTCTCTGGATGCCGATCACCGGCATCTGTCAGCTGAGCGGCGAGGGACAAGAGCTTGCAATCGAAGGTAAGTACAGTAAAAAAAAATTTTTTTTTTTTCTAATAAAATACTTTTTATTATTGTGTGGTGTTTTTTTTTCACATTAACCCTTTGTGAGCTGGTAAGGGGTCCATGAGACCCCTTATACCAGTTCACAAGGCTGGGGGGGTGGCAAGTCACCTGCCCTAGCGGGTGGCTTGCCATTAACCCCCGCACCCCCATTACCTGCCTCCCCAAAGGCCAGGGGGGGGCAGAAGAGCCCGGGCCCACATAGGCTATGTGGGCTCGTAGGCTGCAGGGTGGGGGGGCCACCAAAGCTGGCCCCCCCACTCTGTGCCTACAAGCCCCCATAGCTGGTCCCGGGCTGGTTACTTTGGGTAAGGGGGACCCCACGTCATTTTTTTTTTTAATTAACCATTTGTCATCCAGCAGCTATAAAAGGCTTCTGGGCAGGAAAGGGTGTCTACCTATACATATGTGGTATCGCTGTAACCGGGAGAAATTGGGGTTTCTCACGCAATAAGATTTTATTGACAAACTTACATTTTTTATTACAAAAAAACTCTACAAATTGTAAAAAAATGTTTTTTTTTTGTTTTTTTTCACACATTTCACCCAAAAAAATTGAGAATACACCTAAAAAATACAAACAAGACATTTCATGTTAAAGCCCAGACTCTGTTGAAAAAAACAATATATAATTTTCCTGGGAAATCCCTGGAAATCCCTTCAAAATGACAGTTGAATATGTGTAGCGCAAAATGGTGAAACATCGTCTGGCAACAGGGAGTGGCAAATGCTGCAGGTAGGCTGGCAGCGAAAGGGTTAATGTTAAAGCCTAAATTCTGCTGCAAAAATATATATATATATTTACCAAGAAATTCCGACAAAAATCACGGTTAAACATGCCGCAAAATGGGGAAAAATGACCAACTGAGGGCGACAAAAGTTCAAGTAGGCTGGCAATTAAAAGGGTTAATAGTACCTATGCATGTTGGGTATTGTTCTGCTCGGGGGACCTTGCGCTTTCAGATTTAGCTTGTTTTTTCTTATTTGCATATTGATATTTTAGGAAAAGGTGTTTTTTATTCTGCTTTTTTATAATTTTTTTGTGAAACCCTGTGCAACCTAAGAATTCTTCAAGGGATTACTTCCAGAAAGATGAGCCCACGACAACAAGCTGGGTACGCTTAGAAAGCTTAAAATGTGTACTTTCAGGGAATATATGGTTTATGGGGGATATTCTAAATGTAAAGGGTTGTTTTGGTAGAAAAAGCACAAGGTGCGCACTTTGTATGCAGAGCTGAAATTTTGAAGTAAAATTACCGTTACGCACATGCTTTACTTTGGTGTGTTTGGCAACTCTTCCCTTGACAGTAGCTATGCATGCTGGGTATTGTTCTGTTCGGGGCATGTTGCTTTTTCAGATTTTCAGTTTTTTTCTTGTTTGCATATAGGTTTTTTTTAGGAAAATGTGGTTTTGATTCTGCTTTTTTATACTTTTTTAGAGAAACCCTGTGCAACCAAAGAATATATTGAGGGATTACTTCCAGAAAACTGCACCCATGTCAACAAGCCTGGTACGCCTAGAAAGCCTGAGGTGTGTACTTCCAGAGAATATATAGTTTGTTGGGGGTATTTCAAATGTAAAGGGTTGTTTTTCTTGAAAAACTGCAAGGTGCGCTTAGCACGTAGCATAGTTGTATTTTATCTGAAAATCTCCTAAAGAGTTGTTTCAGTTTGTGGGAGTCTCCTGGGCAGGAAAGGGTGTCTACCTATACATATGTGGTATCACTGTAACCGGGAGAAATTGGGGTTTCACGTGCAATAAGATTTTATTGACAAACGTACATTTTTTATTACAAAAAACACTACAAATTGTAAAAAATTGTTTTTTGGTTTTTTTTTTTGCACATATTTCATCCAAAAATATTGAGAATACACCTAAAAAATGACAAACAAGACATTTCATGTTAAAGCTTAGACTCTGCTGAAAAAAACAATATATCACTTTTCTGGGAAATCCCTGGAAATCCCTTCAAAAATCACAGTTGAACAAGGGGAGCGCAAAATAGTGCAAAATGGTCTGGCAACAAAGGGTGACAAAATCTCAAGGTAGGCTGGCGGTTAAAGGGTTAAAACAATTGTGAGTACCAGCGTTGTAAAATGTATTCCTATGGGTAACGCGGTAAGCGGCTAAAATTAACCCCCCCCCCCCCCCCCCACCCCCCCGTGGCTCACACCTGCGGTTAAAAGGCCAATAAAGAACAAGAAAAGGGCATTTAGACATTACAAGGCTGAGCTGTCAGATATAGCCCTTGAAAATTATACATTAGTAAATAAAGCATGTAAGAAAGAAATAAGGTTGGCAAAGCACAAAATGAAAGATGTGGTCAAAGAAAGCAAAACCAACCCTAAACTTTTTTTTATCTGTAAATTCAAAGAAAACTAAATGGAACGGGTAGGTGCCCTAATTTAATGATGGGGGAATGGTCGCTGGGGATGAAGAGAAGGCGGAGCTGATAATAGGTTCCTTAGCTCTGTGTACACACAAGAGCAAGAGCCCAAGTATGATACTTAACAAGCTAAACATGGATATCATCCAAGAAAAATGTAATTATTTTAATGTAAATAAGACTGGTGGACTTCACCCAAGAGTTCTCAGCTCAATTATCTTATCACCCCTGTTCTTGATCTTTGAAGACTCACTAACAACTGGTATAGTGGCAAGAGATTGGCGCAAGGTGCCCCTGGGTATTTCAGACCGGGTAAGTTTAACATGCATCGGGGGGAAATAGCTTGAGGGGCTTTTAAGGGACTGCATACATGAATATGTAACTATGCATAATATAAGTGACAACCAGCACTGTTTTACTAAGGGCAGAGCCTGCCAGATTAACCTGATTGGCTTCTATGAGGAGGGGAGTAGAAGCCTGGACAGGCTGTAGATATAGTTTTTTCTGAAATTTTGCAAATGCATTTGATACTGTCCCACGTAGACGCTTTATTGGGGAAATTGAGATCTTCGGGATTAGAAAATACAGTTATTCTTGGTGTGCCACACACCCCGCTTCACCTTTAATATTCTTCACGATTGGGTTACTCACCGCCAGGTGACGCTGTTGCAGAGAGGAAGTCTTGTAACGAGCCCCCTTCCGGCCTCTATATACCTGGTACCTCCCATTTATCACCAGTGTTTTTCTCTCTGCATGACGACAAGACAGAAGATTGAAGTCTCCTGCTTGCAGGTAGCCGGGGTCTTACCCCGGCACCCCCTTTTGGTCTATTTCTGCCCGGTTTTAATTGTTACCTTTGTGGTTAAATGGAAGCCTCCCAGCCTTGGCTGCTCACTGGGCAATTGGTAGATGGCACTATTGGTGCCTAGGAGCTTATCTCCTCCGCTCGACCCCCTGTTTTGGGGGCAATGCGGCTGTCCGGCATGGTGATCCGGAATTGGGATGCCCCTGTCCCGAGGTTCCCCTTGGCCCCTTGCTCTCCCGTTATGGTCCCTTCTCCCTTCACTATGGGGGGGGGGGGGTAGAGGGATGTGTATTTGTATGTATGTTTTTACTGTATGTTTATTTCATGTGTTTACTTATTCAACATTTGTCAGGCTGCACCGCAAGCAAGGGTGCGTTTGGCCTGACTAAATTCCTCCTTGCATGGCACGTATCCTCTGGCAGTTTCTGTTATTTCTGCGGGCGGCTGCTGGCCTGTATGGCTAGAGTTTTTGGGTCAGCTTTAAGGGTGGCCGGGGCGGGCTGCGCTGTCACAGGCTTGCCTGAGGCTGCCTGCGCCTTTCCCAGGCTGTACAGCTCCCCTCCCCCCTCCCCCCCTCTCCCCTTGTCTCCTTTTTTAAAACGGACCGGGCCGCTTGGCGGGCCGCGTGTCAGTGTTTGGTGGGCAGCGCAGGCTGCCTAGAAACTCTCGTTTCCCCCCTTCCCCCTTCTCCCTTTACTGAGGGCATTGCTGGCCCTCTTGTTGTGTCGGCACCGCCGTCTGGCGGGGCCACACTGTTCAAATTTGGCGGGGGGCCCGGGGTGACGTCAGGGGCGGGGCCCGGATGACGTCAGGGGTGGGGGCGTGGTTCCGGCGGCGGGCGTCATCTTACCGACCCCAGCCGCACTTCTTCCTGTTATCAGGAAGACACGTGCGGGGCTCTCAGCCGCATATGTGTGTTGTGGCTGCTGCTGCTGCTACTGCCCGCTCCGCCGCTACTGCCGCCCTGCCGCTACTGCCGCCTTCGCTGCTTCTGCTGCTATTGCTGTTTGCATCTCCTAAACATCGCTGAACATTGCTGCCTGTCTTTCTACCATTTTTACTGGTCGGGTGCCTGGGCTTTTTAGCCTTACTTGGGCAGGTAAGCGGCCTCACCTTGCGTGGGGCCGTCTATTTTTATCATGTCTGACTGTTTATTTTTTTTTTTAAAAAAAGGAGAAATACTTATTTAATAAGGAAAGGAGGAAAATCAGAGGCCAGTTTTCTTTTGCCTCTTTAAAGCACTCTGGTGCTGTGCATTATCATGTGTACTTGTTGCATGAATGTTGTATTGCATGTTGCCATTTGTTTCTGGGGGGTCTTACTGTTGTTGTTTTTTTCCCCCACAGATCCTGGGATTCCCTCAATACAGTGGCCTCCCGGTTCTATTTTGCCTGGCTAGTCCTTTTCCTCTAAATTGGGACATATTTATTTATTTATATATATTAAAAAAAAAAAAATTAATTGTAGATATACGATATAATGATTTATTAAGTTAAAGGGGATCTTTATTATAAATTAAATCCTCCCTCCCGGGACTTTTACATAAAAGGGGCATCCCGGGTGGCTTATGCCTTAAACCCAGGATTTTGCGAATACCATAAATCACCATATGGAGGCTTCCGATAATACCGGAAATGGTTCTTCTGGGCCATCTAGGGTGTGTGGAGGCTGTGGGACTCCGCTCCCAGGCGATGATGTTATATTATGCATTCCTTGTGCAAGGCAGAATATTGCGAGTCAGTCCGTCGCTCCGGCTGCTGGCTCTTCGCAACTTCCATCATCCCCTACCCCTCCCTCCCTGTTCCGGACCCCGTGTGACATTGTCAAAGGTGGGGATTCGCAATCCGAGGTGTCTGCACGGTTAGCCAACCTCGAGAAGATAATTTCCGTTAAAGCAGGGTTGAAGGCCACTGCGAAACGGAAGCACCTGTACCTCCGGCTTCACAGGATGAAGTATGTGAGCCTGTAGATTGGTCCGATTGCTCCCTGGACGAGGAGGGAGAATTCCTGGTGGAGTCAGATGAGCCTGCAGATCAGCTTGACGTTGATGCTATTGGCGATTTGTCTGCGGGGGTTTCCCTTGACACCCCCTCCATTCTGACTCAAATGTTTGAAATTTTGAAGTTTTTCCCAGACAACAACACTTTGAGAGGGTTGTGCTTAAGGAATGGGAACATCCCACGCGGTTAACTGGAATTCCTTCCAGTTGGGAGAAACGTTATCCTTTTCCGCCAGAATTGGTGAAATTTTGGTCGGTTCCTCCTGACGTCGATACCCCGTGCTAGGGCTCTCTAGCACGGCTATGGTGCAGTCTTCTGAAACCACTGCCCTTAAGGATGGTGAGGATCGTCGGATTGACCAGTACGCTCGCCATGGTTTTATTAATGCCGGATCAATGATGCGCGCGGTGTGTGCTTCGGCGCTTCTTCTATTGGTGGTTAGATCTGTTATTCAGGATCTGTGTGTGGATCTTGATCCCACTTGTAAGGAGTTTACTGCTCTCAGGCAGTGTGAGTCTTTTGTTTCCTATGTTCTGTCTGCTCAGGACGATGCGCTGGCTATGAGTAGCAGGACAGTGGCAATGCTGGTGGCTATTCGTCGGGCAGTATGGCTGCGCCAGTGGTCGGCGGACGTAGCTTCTAAAAAGGTGCTCACAGCTCTCCCCTTTTTGGGATTGTGACTGTTTGGTGGTAAAATTGATTCAGTTGGGAAAGGTGGTAAAATGTCGCAACGTAAGAGGCCTCGTTGTCCCTTTCAGGGGGCAAGTTCTGGTAGGCCTTCCTTTCGGGGATTCAGAGCGGGTAGGGGGGCTTCCTTTCCCGCTACCAGAGGTGCAGGTTGGACTCGGGGGAGGGGCCGTGGCGTCCCACTCAGTCCTGGGGCACCAAGCCCAAGCCTGCTGGTAAGCCCGCTCAGCAATGAGGGGCTGCCCTCACCCGTGCGGGTGGGGGGACGATTGCGACACTTCTCCCAGGTTTGGAACCAGGAGGTTCTGGACAGATGGATCCGGGAGGTAGTGTCGTCCGGTTACAAGCTGGAATTCGAGTCTCGCCCTCCTTCACGGTTCTTTCGGTCTCGGGTGCCCATCGATCCTTTGGCCGCACAGGGGCTCCTGACGTCTGTAAAGAATCTGTTAGAAATGGCGGTCATCCGGCCGGTACCGCGCTTAGAGATGGGCCTCGGTTTCTACTCCAATCTTTTCGCAGTCCCCAAAAAGGACGGGTCGGTTCGTCCCGTCCTGGACCTGAAATTACTCAACAGGTTCATCCGTTTTCGGAAGTTTCGCATGGAAACTTTACGTACGGCCGTCGGTTCCCTTCGGCAGGGGGACTTCATGACTTCCATAGACATCAAAGATGCTTATCTTCATGTTCCCATCTGCCACGCTCATCAACGTTTTCTTCGATTCGTGATGGAAGATCAGCATTTTCAATTCGTGGCACTTCAGTTTGGCCTTACCTCGGTTCCAAGAGTGTTTACCAAGGTGCTGGCAGGGGTGATGGCCATTTTCAGATCTAGGGGCATTCGTGTCGTACCTTATTTGGACGACCTTCTCATCATGGCTCCGTCACTCAATCAATCGGAGACAGACACCAGGATGGTGGTCTCCACGCTGGAAAGCTTTGGTTCGGTGATCAACTTCCCCAAGTCCTCCCTCGCTCCGGCCAGGGTGGTGTCCTTTCTGGGGATGCAGTTGGACTCTCATCAACACAGAGTGTTTCTCCCCCAGTCCAAAATTCATCTGATTCAGGAGTTGGCTCGGGTCCTTCTTTCCAATCCTCGGCCGTCCATCCGTCTGGGGATGAGGCTGGTAGGGTTGATGGTCGCCTCTTTCGAGGCAGTTCCTTTTGCTCAATTTCACACGAGGACGCTTCAGCTTTACCTGTTGGCGTCCTGGGACCGGCAGCCTCGGTCGCTGGATCAGCCCTTCCAGTTGTCCTTCCGGGTCCGGCAGTCCCTACAGTGGTGGTTGGTCTCGGCCAATCTCATGAGGGGCAGGTCCTTCCTGACCCCTTTTTGGGAAATTGTCACCACGGACGCCAGTCTTTCGGGATGGGGCGGATTCTGGAAGGAGCTTCAGTTCCAGGGGCAATGGGGACCTCAAGAGGCCCACTTACCCATCAATGTTCTGGAACTGAGAGCCATCCGTCGGGTGCTTGCTCTCCTGACTCATCACGTTCTGGGCCTTCCGGTCCAGGTGCGTTCAGACAATCGAACAGCGGTTGCTTACATCAATCATCAGGGAGGGACTCGCAGTCTGAGTGCTCTCAGAGAGGTGTCCCTGATCCTGACCTGGGCAGAGGCCCATGTTCCTTGTCTCTCGGCGGTATACATTCCAGGAGTCGAGAACCAGGAAGCGGACCGGTTGAGCAGGGGCTCTCCCCGTCTGGGAGAATGGGCTCTCCATCCTCAGGTTTTTCGCTCACTGTGTCTCCAATGGGGGACACCGGAGGTGGACCTGTTTGCCTCTCGTCACAATCACAGGCTCCCGAACTTCGTGTCGCTCTCCCGGGATCCTCTGGCTCTGGCAGTGGACGCCATGTCCCTGAGCTGGGGGGATCTGGGATTTCTATACCTGTTTCCTCCGATACCCATGCTGGGCAGGGTGGTTCGGAAGTTGGCTCTGGAAAGGGTGTCCGCCGTTCTCGTGGCCCCAAGGTGGCCAAGGCGAGTGTGGTTCGCAGACATCGTTCGGCTGGCAGTGGACCAGTTCGTGCTGCCTCTTCGGCCCGATCTGCTCACTCAGGGTCGATTGTGTTACCCCAATTTACCAGCGCTGGGTTTGACGGCCTGGCTGCTGAAACCTCCATCTTGAAGGAGGAGGGTCTTTCTGACTCAGTCGTTAAGACTTTGATCAGTGCCCGGGAGAGTTCTTCTATCATCTACTATAGGACTTGGAAATCCTATATCACTTGGTATGAGATTAGATCCTTTCCTTGTAGGGTCTTCTCGGTCTCCAGGATTCTGGAGTTTTTACAATCTGGGCTGGACTCTGGTCTTCAGCTAAGTACTTTGAAAGGGCAAGTTTCTGCCTTATCTATCTTTTTTCAGAAGCGTTTTGCGCTTCATCCTTTAGTTAAAACTTTTTTCCAGGGGGTTACGCATGTGCGGCCTCCCAGGAAACCATTACTCCCGGTTTGGGATTTGAATTTGGTTCTTTCTGCTCTGCAGGCTCCTCCTTTTGAGCCTCTGCAAGATATTGCTTTGTCTACCCTGACTCAGAAGATTGTCTTCTTGGTAGCTATCACTTCGGTCCGGCGTGTCTCGGAGTTGGCGGCCTTGTCTATCCAGGCGCCTTACTTTGAGAGGCATCAGGATAAGGTGGTCTTTCGGTTCAAGCCAGACTTTCTTCCTAAGGTTGTTTCTGCTTTTCATTTGAATCAGGATATTGTTCTTCCCTCCTTGTGTCCTAATCCTAAGAATGACAAAGAGAGGGTTTTGCATTGTTTGGATGTAGTACGCTGTGTTAAGTACTACTTGATTATCACGTCTCCTTTTCGTAAGACGGATTCCTTTTTTGTTGTGCCCTGTGGGCCTAAGAAGGGTTTGGCACCAGCCAAATCTGCCATTAGCAAATGGATACGTCAGGCCGTTATTGCGGCCTATTCTGCTAAGGGGAAATTTCCCCCTTTTCGTATCACTGCTCATTCTACTCGCGCCGTTGGAGCGTATTGGGCTTTTCAGCACCAAGCTTCTGTTGAACAAGTTTGTAAGGCCGCCACTTGGTCTTCGGTTCATACTTTTTCTAAGTTTTACAAAGTTGATGTGCGAGCCTCAGCGGATGCTGTTTTTGGCCGCAAAGTTCTGCAGACTGCAGTCATTTAAGTTATGCTTCACCTTGCCTTGGGATGCCCATCCCTTGTGGACACTGCTTTTGGATGTCCCAATCGTGAAGAATATTAAAGGTGAAGCGGGGTGTGTGGCACACCAAGAATAATACCATTTTGTGAGTACTCACCTGAAAAATGGATATTGTTGGTGTGCCACACACCCCGCTTCACTCCTACCCTTTTCGGTATCCCGAATCCTTTATATGGTAAAGCTTTTATTTATTTTGAGGTTACCGTTAATTACTGGTACCTTGTCTTTCTGCTTTTTAAATCACTGGTGATAAATGGGAGGTACCAGGTATATATAGGCCGGAAGGGGGCTCGTTACAAGACTTCCTCTCTGCAACAGCGTCACCTGGCGGTGAGTAACCCAATCGTGAAGAATATTAAAGGTGAAGCGGGGTGTGTGGCACACCAACAATATCCATTTTTCAGGTGAGTACTCACAAAATGGTATTATTAACTGGATTGAAAACTGTCTGAAGGATCGTGTGCAGTGAGTTGTGGTTAATGATACTTACTCTGAATGGTTACCGGTTGTAAGCGTTGTAACCCAGGGTTCAGTGCTGGGTCCACTATTATTTAACTTGTTTATAAACGACATTGAAGATGGAATTAAATGCACCGTCTCTATTTCTGCATTTAACAGATGATGGCAAATGAAGTTCAATGTGGAGAAATGTAAAGTCATGCACTTGGGGTCTAATAACCTTAAGGCCACATATGCCCTTGGGGGAGTAAATCTGGGAGAAACACTGGGGAGAAGGATCTGGGGGTAATGGTAGGTCACAGGCTAAATTACAGCATGCAATGTCAATCAGCTGCTTCCAAGGCCACCAAGATATTATCATGCATTAAGAGGCACAAAATCACGGGATAGTGATGTCATTTGGCCTCTTTACAAGGCTTTGGTGCACTCTAACCTGGAATATGCTGTCCAGTTCTGGGCAACCCTTCATATAAAGAATGCTCCAACTATGGAAAGGGTGCAGAAGAGAGCCACCAAACTAATAAGAGGAAGGAAGGATCTTGGTTATAAGAAAAGATTATGCAAATTAAATCTGTATAGTCTTGAGAGGAGACTGAGGGGAAGGCATGATTAAGTTGTATAAATATGTAAATGGCCCATACAAAAAAATATGGGGAAGCACTATTTTAGGTATAATTATCTCTAAAGACAAGGGAGCACTCCCTTCAACTGGAAAAAAAGAAATTCAGTCTCTGGAGGCGACAATCATTTTTTTTACCATAAGAACTATAAATCTGTGGAATTGCCTCCCACAGAAGCTTGCTACAGCATCAACCACGGACAGCTATTTAGAAGAAAATAACATTAACAGTTACTATTAGCTGTTACCGTAAATGAAAAAAACAAAATAAAAAAATAACTTCCCCCTACCCAAACACCCTTGTTTGAATTTGATGGACGTGTCTTTTTTCAGCCGTATTAACTATGTTACCCAATGTGATAAGCAAAGGGGCTGATAAACTGGGGCTCAAGAGCCAAACTGACAGCTCTGTGGCCCACATTTCTAAAAGTCTTCTTGCCCTTCGGCAAAGGTCTGGTTCTCTTTTAAAAATACTGAGAGGAACAATGGGCACATGCTGAGGACCACCGGGCTCTTTCACAAGTTTCCAAGAAAAGGGGAAATAAGGAAAAAGAGGAGAAAAGAAGGGACAACTGGGAGACAGAGGGTGCATTGAGAAAGGGACAGTAACTAACAGATTGAAGTATTGAGAATAGAAAACAGTGGGAATGAGGATAAGGTAAAGAAGAAAAAGAAGCAAGTGAGAGGGATCGCAAAAAGAGGGACAACATAGCAGATGATACAGAGTGGTGAGGGGTTTGTCCGTCCCTGATCAAGGGGGCTATTCCCGCAAAACATTGGAAATATGGACGCTGTTACCATCAGACCTAATATGGATTGCTGACACTTTGTGATGGATTATTTTGTATCACATTTGTCTTTGTGAAATACACTTGGTGGAATCATACAGGAGTGCTGGTCGTCTTTGCAATTTGGATCTATAGCGGCACCACCGCTGACCTGGCACCCACACATATCTACAGTAAGTGTGCACCAGCAACTTGGTCTTTTCTATAGTACCTAGGGGAGGAGGATGGAGTGACCAGCTAGAAGTTTAAATGTAGAAGGAAGAGAAGCGAGCTGTCTCTTTTTTGAGAGAGGTCATGCTGCTGTGTTGGAAAAAAACCCAAGAACAAGGAACAGGGCCCCCCACACCCTCCTCTGTGGCATCCTAGCCCAGCTAACTGCTAACTCTGATTGTTACTTACCACTTGTGACCTGTATATGTATCCATTGTATGTATATTGTTTGGTCTAGTGTACTCTTAAAGCAATTAAATACATAACTTAATCTTGGGCGGTTTTTATCTTGATCCACAAACTCTCGCACATCTTTAATTTGTCACAAGACCCCAAAACAATGCCTAACCAAACAACTGGCACCACCACATAATGATGTGGTGGTGCCAGTTGTTTGGTTAGGCATTGTTTTGGGGTCTTGTGGGATCCCATGCTCTGGAGATTATTGTAATTTCTTGCCAACCAGGCACACCAGTTACTACTAGGTACTTTGATACTAACTGGTGCGGTTTTTTCTTTCCATCTTTAATTTGTGGTTATATTAAACACTACTGGACTGTCTTCTGGCCCTATATAGACACTCTAATGGGCTGGGACTGTCCTAACAAGAGCTGGTGGCATTCCTATGGGGCTCGCGGGACTCTGTTCACTGGTGGTAGTGAAAGGGCCCCATAGCCTGTCGGGGTCATTAACGTACCAAGGGACTGAACTGTTTGATCTCGGTGTTGTCAGTCTGAGCCTCGAGGTACAATCCTTCACAAACCACATTATAGAAATGGGATAGTCTTCAATAAGACTAAAATATAAAGAATTTACAGTGAATACTTTTTCCTTTTTAAAAAAACAAAAATATACAAGTACCAAGGTGGATATGACTAAATTATATAATAAATTGCAGAAAAAAAAGAACCATGAATCTTGCGAATATCCGTTTAGACTCCTGAGGTTTAGATTAAAAGGAGGCAAAGGAAGACTCAAAAGGTTGTTAGTTAAACCTTGAAGGCAGACACATAATCAAACTGCAGTTTATCTGTCCAGTAAAGCCTGTGGCCCTGCAAGTCTATTTCCACCCATTTCTGGACCCTCTCTGCCTCCCAGCCTTGGCTGACAGATCGGGTGAGGGTAGAAGAGCACTAGGGTCAAGTGCTCCAGGAGCGCTGCTCCTAGCCGCAGACCCTGTTCCACAAAGGGTAGCTGGCCATAGGCTTTATGGTGAGCCTGCTAGGGATGCGGAATTCCTGTCCTGGCTTCTGAGGGGGTGAGTGTTTTGGGGACGGTGTCCCCTTCTTTCCTTCAGGGGTCCCCCCCCGACCCGGATACTCGCCCCTGTCTTTCGTGTCTCTCCCCCCCCCCTGACTTTTGTTCGGGGGGGGCGGGTGGTAGCTGCGAGTGGTGTTGTTTGTGGTGTATTTTGCTGTTTACAGTGTGTTTTTGGTGTTTTTTTAGCCTTCGTACTGCTTTGTACTGCGCTCCGCAGTGGGTGGCGCTGTAACCTGTGGCATTTTTGCTTAGTCATGGCGCCGGCGGGGTCACGTGGGCGCTGTTTTCTCACTCTTTTTGGAGGGGGCAGGGCCGGTGGATGACGCGTAGCTCGTCCCCCCCCTCACGGCCCGCCCCTCGAGGTACCTCTGCCGGCGCCATTTTGGTTTAGCTACGCATCTGGTTTTCTCCCTTTCTGGCTGTGTCCTCCTGTGTGTCGCTTCATCCAGCGTTCTGAGGCTTGGTGATCCTGCGATTTCCTTGGTCCGTGAGTCCCCCTTTGGGGGGGGGTTATTGGTCTTGTGGGGCATGTGCTGCGGGATGCTCATGTGTCATTTTGACTTATGTCTTTCAGGCTGGATACCAGTGGGTTGTGGTCTCTACTCCTTTCTCCCCCTCACCCCCCCCTTTACTGACTTCTGGGGCATCCCGGGTGGCTTTTGTATTAGCCTTTACCCAGTGCTGGCCTATTGCGCCTGTGTTAATCACCATATGGAGGCTTCTGGGGATAGCATGCTTGGGGTTCCTCGGGGCAATCCCAGCTGTGTGCCATGTGTGGGGTATCCCCTGTGAGTGACAGTGTCAGGGTGTGCGCGCCTTGCGCCCAAAGTGTCCTTGTGCTCCAATCTGGTTTGCCTGCATCGCTTCCCAGGTCTGCGCCCCCTTCGGGGTCGCCTACCCCCCACTCCTGCAATTGGCCCCCAGTGAGGGGGATAATGGCAGGGGGTCACAGTCTGGCCAACATTGAGAGGCAGCTTGCCGGGCCTGTTCCTAGGAAGGCCACTGGTAAGAAGCGGCACCTGACTTCCACTCCCTCACGCTCCACAGAGGAGTATGAGGAGTTTGATGCCACTGGTGGATGTTATTCCCTAGAGGAAGGGGAACTGTTCTAGGACTCTGACTCCTGGGGACCAGCAGGAGGGTTGCTATAGTGAACCTGGGTCTGCATCCGGGGAGGAATCATGGTACCCTGAGGACACTGATAATCTGCTCTCTCACATTTTTGAAATTTTGCACATTGCTCCCTAAGAAAAAGCAGGGTGAGCTCTTTCGCCCTGATAAACACAGCGTCTTAACTTCTCCGAGCAGGGACATTTCACTACTATGGCGCTTAAGGAGTGGGAACGTCCCAGCAGGCTGCCCGCTGTGCCCAGGGGCTTGGATAGGAGATATCCCTTTCCTGCTGATCTAGGAAAGCGGTGGTCATGTCCCCCTGAGGTGGACGCTCCCGTGCTAGGTCTGTCCAATACCTCGGTCATGCCTTCCTGGACACTACCACTTTGAGGGACAGCGAGAACCGGAGCATTGATCAGCTGGCCTGCCATGCTTTTACTTGTGTGGGGGCTGGACTGCGCCCGGCCTGTGCTGCTGCCATTACAGCTATTGCCCTTAAGAAACTGCTCAAGCATCTTTGTGATGGCACTATGGCTGGTAGGAGGAGGGAGGATTATAGGGCCCTTTTGCTTTGCTCTGATTTTGTTGCATTTACCCTTACTGCCATGGATGATGCTGTGAGGCTGAGTGGTAGGGCCTCTGCTCTTTTGGTTGCTATGCGCCGCTCTGTTTGGTTGCGTTGGTGTGCAGCTGACGCTGCTGCTAAGAAGGCTCTCCCTGGGCTCCCCTTTGCGGGGCTGCAGCTCTTCGGTGAGGGTCTTGATGTTTTAGCCAAGGATGGCAGACTGCCTCAATGTAGGAGGCAGCCCTGGCCCTTTGGGGGACCTCTGTCTCCCTCACCTTCCTTCGTACTCCCAGAGGAGGTCGTGGCTCCCTCTTCTGAGGTAGCCACAGAGATTCTTGGGGCCGTGGCAGATCCCATGGTCGTCCCGGTCTCTCCTGGGGTTCCAAGCCCAAACCCCCTCCCAAGGCCCCTCAGGCATGAGGGGGCACCCTCACCCTTCCGGGTGGGGTGACGGCTTCGGCTCTTTGCTCATGTCTGGAGGCTCCACGTCTCAGATCGGTGGATTCAGGTGGTGGTGTCCTCCGGTTAGGTTCGCGCTGGAGGATCAGCATTACCAGTTTGTAACTTTACCCTTTGGTATCACCTCGGGTGTTCACCAAGGTGCTGGCGGGGGTGATGGCTCTGCTACGGAACCAGGGCATTCGCGTCCTTCCTTACCTGGACGACATCCTTATTGTGGCCCAGTCCTTTCATCAGGCCAAGCAGGACACCCGGGTGGTGACATCCACTCTGGAGTCCTTCGGCTGGGTGGTCAACTATCTCAAGTCTTCACTGTCCCCGTCCTTGGTGAGGTCCTTTTTGTGCATGACACTGGATACCTCTCAGGTCAAGGTGTTCCTTCCTCAGCAGAAGGTGGAGGGCCTTCAGAAGCAGGCACGGGCTCTGCTCTTGTGTCCTCATCCCTCCATCCGTCTGGGGATGCAGTTGGTGGGCCTGATGGTGTCCTGCTTCGAGGCGGTCCCCTTCAGACCTCTTCAGTTGCACCTCTTGTCAATCTGGGATCGGGACCCTGTGTCCCTGGATCAGGAATTTGCTCAGTCCCCTCTGGCCAGGCAGTCCCTTTCTCAAGGAACCTTCTGGTGGGCAGGACTTTCCTACCCCCGTGCTGGGAGATGGTCACCACAGATGCCAGTCTGGCAGGCTGGGGGGGCTTTTGGAAGTCTCTGAAGTTCCAGGGTCAGTGGGGCCCCGAGGAGCCCCATGCTCCCATCAATGTACTGGAACTGAGGGCGATCAGGTTGGTTCTTTCTCAGCTGACCACACACCTTCGGGGTCGGGCTGTTCAGATTCGCTCGGACAACCAGATGGCGGTTGCCTACATCAACCATCAGGGAGGGACTCGGAGCAAGCGAGCCTTCAAGTAAGTGTCCCTGAGCAGGGAGATGTCTCGTCTGGGGCAATGGTCTCTCAACAACCAGGTGTTTCTCTTCCTGTCTCACCGCTGGGGTCAGCCGAATGTGGACCTGTTTGCGTCCCGTCACAATCACAAACTTCCCATGTTTGTCTCCTTGTCACAGGGTCCTCTGGCCTTCGCCACGGATGCAATGGCAATGCCCTGGATGGAGTTTCGGCTTCTCTGTGTTCCCTCTGTTCCCGCTACTGGGCAGGGTCATGCGCAAGATAGCCCAGGAGGGAGTGCCAGCCATTCTAGTGGCCCCCTGTTGGCCAAGAAGGGTGTGGTTCGCGACGTCGTGCAGTTGGCAGTAGATCAGTACGTCTTGCCCAAGGATCCAGATCTTCTCACTCAGGGGCAGCTACACCATCCCAATTTACAAACGCTGGCTTTAACGGCTTGGCTGCTGAAACCTCCATCTTGATGGAAAAGGGGTTGCCTGCCTCTGTTGTTACTATGTTTCGGGCTAGGAAGAAGTCCTCGTCCTTTATCTATTACAGGGTCTGGCATGCTTACATTGCCTGGTGTATGTCCAAGTCTCTTCCCTGCCGGGTTTTTTCCATCCCCAGGATTCTGGAATTTTTGCAACATGGTTTGGATTCCGGCCTTCAACTGAGTACCCTCAAGGCCCATGTTTCAGCTCTGGCAATTTTTTTCCAAAGATCTTTTGCCAATCACCGGTTGGTTAAAACCTTTTTCCAGGGTGTTACTCATGTACGTCCACCTCGTAAGCCCATGCTACCAGTCTGGGACTTGAATCTGGTGTTGTCTGCTCTGCATGGTCCTCCCTTTGAGCCTATTCGTGGGGCTGCCTTGCCCATTCTGACTCTTAAGCTAGCATTTTTGGTGGCTATCACTTCTGTCAGGCGAGTTTCTGAACTGGCGGCACTTTCCATCACACCTCCTTATTTTGAGCGGCATCAGGATAAGGTGGTGTTTCGGCTTAAGCAGGATTTCTTGCCTAAGGTCGTGTCTGCCTTTCATCTCAATCAGGGCATTGTTTTGCCTTCATTGTGTCCTAATTCCAAGGAGCGGACACTGCATTCTTTGGATGTGGTCTGGGCTCTGAAGTTTTATTTGGTCGCTACTGAGCCTTTCAGGAAATCTGATGCTCTTTTTGTTCTCACTTCTGGACCTAGGAAGGGTTTGCCTCCGGCTAAATCCACTATCAGCAAGTGGATCCGTCAGGCGTTTGTACAAGCCTATTCTGCTAAGGGGAAGGAACCTCCCTTTAGAATTACTGCTCATTCCACTAGTGCTATTGGTGCCTCTTGGGCTTTTCAGCACCAGGCTTCTGTTGAACAAGTTTGCAAGGCCGTTACTTGGTCTTCTGTTCATACTTTTTCCAAGTTTTACAAGGTTGATGTTAAGGCCTCAGCGGATGCTGCTTTTGGCCGCAAGGTACTTCAGGCGGTAGTGACTTAAACTGCCGGCCGTTATTCATTGGGGATCCCACCCTACTTTTGGGCACTGCTTTTGGATGTCCCAACTGTTATGAATACTGAAGCAGGCCGTGCCATGCAATAAGAAAAAGGCAATTCTGTGAGTACTCACCTGTTGAATTGTTTTTGTTCTTGCATGGCACAGCCTGCTTCACCCCACCCTTGTTATCGTTATTCTTGGTTGCCTCTTTATGGTGATTGTTCCAAGTTGATTGGGGTTTTTTACCTTTTTTTAATTTTTTACCTTTATTCTCTCCTGCCTTTTTGTCTCACTACTTGTCTACGCTGGGAACTAAATGGTTAATCCCGTTTTTATAGGGGGCCGGCAGATGCCACAGCTCTTCTGCAGTAAACTGCGCCACCTTGTGGCGGAATAACCCAACTGTTGTGAATACTGAAGCAGGCCGTGCCATGCAAGAACAAAAACAATTCTACAGGTGAGTACTCACAGAATTGTCTTTTTGCAGGGGGAGCTAATATAATTACTATAAAGCGTCCAAGCTAGGCATTAAGATCATGTCTAAATCAGATGTTTTGCTAACAGCAGTGTTTAATTTCATTAAGAGGGAAAAAAAATTCTTCCACAAATGGTTAGGAATATGCTTTGAACTAGGGTCTCTGTAATTATTCTAAAAACAAATGTACTTTTTACATCACCTTTTAAGTTTTTGAATAATATCAATACCATGCAAATACCATTTATCCATACACCCATGACTATATAGAAACCATTCTGCTTTCCAAAATATTATACAAAGTTATTTATTGAAATCAAAAGTAATCAGTACTTCATTTAAATGTTTGATGTCACAACAGATTTTATCATAAAGAAGAATGTTCATTCTGCAATGTGTTACACATTTAATCATAAGGAAATCCCAATGACGTTTTCTTGGAAGGAAGGCTGGGCACAACTTCTAAAACTTTTAAAGCAGTATAATTAAGAAAATAGGATTTGTTCTAAAAACTGGCACTTCAACTAAGCTTTCTCAAAAGTAAAGAAAAGATTGCTCAATAAATATGAAATGGGTGAACTGTAGACAGATTTCATGACACAGTAAGCTTCCCAAGCAACATAGGACTCCAGATAACCATTTAGAATTATATGTGCTGCGTAATAGTGGTTTATGGAACTCTTTTCTGCTTTAATACAAATTGTAATCTGCTATAATGAAAGATACAATGTTTGTTCTAAGAAGATATATACCAATAGGGTGCGGTTTACTTTGTAAAAGGTTTACTTTTGCATTTTAAATTTTAAAATGCACTCACAAGCTTTAAATTCTATAGAATGGTAGTTTGTCTAGAACCTTTGTCAAATATTGATCTGAAATTAAAGCTAAAAATAAAGACTGCAAATTAGCTACTCATTAGCTAATTGAAAACTGGTATTCTCAAAGGCCTGTGTAGATGGGCTTCAACCACATTTGCATTGCACTGCCTTGGCATTATGAGGAGATCAGCTTACAGTTACTTCTACTTGTCCTAAATTTGAGGTATCTCATTTTTCAGTATATTTATAATGCTTTTTATTTATACTGGGGTCATGGCTAATTTACACGAAAACTCCATGATAATGAACAAAATCATCATTTTAATCCAATCTATTACCGAGCAGATGTACCTCTAACCTCTAGGATGGTTGGTGCATTGTTCCAAGCAATTGGAGTCAAAGCTTTTCACATTTTGTGATCCCTCTACAGTTCTGTGAACTGATGCAGGATTGCCAGAGAGGGAAGGTGTAGGTACATGGGCTCCTTTTAGTTTTAGAAATCCCTGGCACAGGCACTTTATACCAGTCTACCACACAAAGCTCATCCCTCAATACCCCCCCCCCCCCCAAAGTAGCGAATAGGGTTTACACTCTCCAATGCTCAAAAAGCCCAACCTATACCATCATTTTCTAATTCTATCCTAGATAAATTCTAAATCCCCCTCCTTACATTTGTCACAGTGCTCTAATACATGATATTATTTTATCCTGCACTGGTTATCTTCAATTCTAGAGCCAGACAAATGTCACATTTTTACAATTTACCAATTGGTCATTGTGTGACCTCCTGTATGACCCAAGACAGGGTTGCATTAAAATCACATGTAGCGAGCCCAATGGAGGCTGTCTTACCCCCATTTATACCAATAACTGTTGCTAAGCACTTTGCTTTAGTTTAGACTTTAAAATTAAGGTACATTAAAACCTATAAAGTAATGATTCAGGCCGGCACAATCTCTGCTGTAGCCCATAAGGCCGGCACAATCTCTGCTGTAGCCCATAATTCCATGCTTGTTTGGAATCTGACTTACATACAGCTTTGAGCTTGTTAGCCCTCCTCGGTGCTAGATTGGAAACCATGACCTCTATTAAACAGGTCCTGGAAATGCCGTTTGGAGTTCAGCTGGCCACAATGTGTTTCAAGGATAGCTTTTTGTTTGCTACGTTTACCAATTTTCTTTGATCCGTGATATGAATACCTCTTGAAGTGATTAGCAGTGCTGAGAAACCAACATTAATTTGTTGTCCAAATGCATCAGCCTGGCTGCTATTAGATTCTGTTTTGTATGCAGTGTATGTATCCTCTTAAAACTAAATGATTCCCCTTGTGATAACACATTTTGAAGTAATACATTGTGCATCTTTTGAATGGTTAGGCTTTTTTTTCTTCCTCTAAAGTGCTACAACTCTCCTTCTTTAATGTGTTTTGGCCATATCTGTGTTAAACTTTTAATTTTCTGTTGGGTGTTGGAACAAATTCTGTCTTTAGTAAATTTAGTAAATTTGCTGCTGTACAATCTTGTAATTTGTATTGCATTGAAAATGAACATTTAGAAATGTGCTGTTTACTTTGTGTGAGCCCAGCATGCTCATGGTTTTTTTCTGATAGAAACTCAAAGCTTGAATTATGCAATTTTGATTCATCACGCTACAGATTTTTTGAAATGTGCAACTGTTGTAATTTCTGCATAATACATGCTTATTGTTATAGCTACTGGTATCTGATAAGGTTATGAGCTGTCGGGAAGAATTCATATCTGCAGGTCTGCTGCAAGCTTATTGCAAATTGCTGGCATTATGAGTTTTTTTTCCACCGTCTCCTTGTGGGATTTCTCAGATGTTTATGCAATCATTTATGGCTTTATTGCAAGCTTGGCAATAAAGAGCAAAAGAATCCAATTACTTTATGCACAATGCTTACAATTCCTATTTAATGAGAGCAAACTAAAACTTTTGTTCAGCGAGCACTTAGGAATTACAAGCACTAGTGAGTAAAATGGAAAGAACTGTGATTGGGAGGATAATCAAGCGCTCAACGAAACCAACTGTCGGCTAATCAATTTTGGGTAAGAATTTCCAAAGTCTGTAGAAAATCTTTTGCACAAGCTAGCATTTGCTTTCCAGTCAACCAGTGCTCAATAGTCATTTATTCTCACTGTCAATGTGAAGGTACCCAGAGGGCAACTGTTTGTGTACATGGGAATCATACAATGCACCATGGACTATATTTTAAATCCTAGATCATTTTAAAAAATAAAAGGTCCCGAATCTACTTTCGCTGGTCTGGCCCAGCCAAGCTTTTTTTCAAATTAGATATGGTCCTAGTTCAGCTTGAAATGGGTGCCTGTTATTCCACAGATTTGTTTACCATAATTTGTAGGTTCAACCGTGCATGTTACCATTCCAGCTGGTTAACCCGAGCATTGTGTTCTTTTAGGTTTTGGTTAATTTATTTCTTCTTTGTTATACATTCATATTCAATGTGTTAACCCTTCCAGTGCCAGCCTGCCTAGAGATGTTATGTTGTCACCCTCTGTTGCCAGACCATTTCCCAGGAATATAATATAATAAATGAAATATATATATATATATATATATATATTATATAATATTTTTTTTTTTTTTTTTTTTTTTTTTTTTTTCTTTTTTTTTTTTTCTGGAGTTTGGATTTTAGCAAGGAATGTCTTATTTGTCACTTCACAGTATTTTCATTATGTGCAGAAAACATTTGTAAGAATGCTATTTGTTTACATTTTGTAGTTTCATTTTAAATGTATAAAATTTATATAAATTTATATAAATATTGTGGGAAATGGCTCAATTTCTTCTAGTTACAACGGTACCAAATATGTATCGTAGACACCCTTTCCTGGTCAGAGCACTAAGAAAAACTCCCTATACACCAACAAAAATGTATAAGAGTTGTATTAAATATCAAAATGTATTAAATCACAAAAAATGTACAGCAAGGAAAAAGTTAAAACCTATACATAGCCAGCTGGCATGGACATTTTATCAGACAGTCTGATGGAGTAACAAAATGGTAAACAATGCAGCAAAAGTAATAAACAATTCTCAATCCCCTAATAATTGATCTTATTATCCATGCAAACATCAAACTTGTGTGCCCATATTCATAGCAAGGGATTGTAGAGAGACAGTGTAAAGTCAGCAATCCCTGGTACTCACATTAAGTCTCCTACTGTGAACCTGGCCAGCCACCCTCGCTCCCAGAACTCTTACAAATGTATTTCTTTGGTGTATAGAGAGTTTTTCCTAGTTTTTGCCATGTTCAGCTTTGGTTTAGTACAAATTAGATACAGGGTTTTTTTTTTTTCATTTAACCCTTTTTTGTTCAGGACACCCCCCCCCCCCCCCCCCAAACTAAAACGGCACATTAAGAGATTTTTTTTACAAGGGAAACAACCCTTTTGAAATCCCCCCTTCTCCTCCACACCTTAAGCTTGGTAAGCATAACAGGCCTGTTGTCGTGGGTGCAGTTTTCTGCATGCAAACACTCGAGGAATTCACTGGGTTTCCCTGGAAAAATATTAAAAAAACAGAATAAAAAACACATTTTCCTGGACTATCAAATCACAAGGTCCAAATCACAAGGCTGGCCCCTGCGACATGTTTTACAAGCCCCCATAGCTGGTCCCCAGGCTGGTTATGCTGGTTAGGGGGGACCTCACGCCATTTTTTGTGGGGGATTTTTAAGGGTTTTTAACCTTTAAAATTCCCCAAAAAATGGGAGCCCACATTTGTTTTTTATTTAACTCTTTATAGTGTGGATAGTAGTTGTATTTTATTTGTAAATGTTATAAAGTGCTCTTTTCAGTTTGGGGTGTCTCCTGGGCAGTATTGTTTTACCAATACATATGTGGGTACCGTTGTAATTGGGAGATTGCTTATTGCTTATAAGATATTTTAGGAAAATGTGCTTTTTATTCTGCTTTTTTATTCATTTTTGTTTTAGCTAAACCCTCTGCGACCAAATAATTCTTTGAGGGATTACTTTCAGAATAATGAGCCCACTACAATACGCTGGTTATGCCATGTGTACTTTCAGGGAATATATGGTTTGTGGGGGGGGGGGGGGGGTATTCCAAATGTAAAAGGTTGTTTTGGTTTAAAAAACGCAAGGTGCTCACTATGTCGGCAGATGTAAAATTATATCTAAGCACATGCTTTACTTTGGGGTGTTTGGCGACTCTTCCCTTGACAGTACCTATGCATGTTGTGTATTGTTCTGTTTGGTGGACTGTGCTTTTGCTTGCAGATTTGCAACCAAAGAATTGAGGGATTACTTCCAGACAGAAAATATATAGTTTGTTGGGGGTATTTTAAATGTAAAAGGTCTTTACAGCTAAAACAGACGCCATTAGAGTGAAGCAGGAGTAATGGAAATTAGCAAAAGGTACTCCTCATAGGGGGAACAAATGCAGGGGAGGCAAGTTAAAAATGTGGGTTTTGGTCCGCTTTAAATGGTTACAGTGAGTTAGAAGTGTGCATGTAGAATCTACAGGCTTGGCACTGAAGGGGTTAAACCGAAAAAACATCCATAAAATACAACTTTTTATGAGTGCAAGGGGGCATCCTGATACCAATTCCCCCCTCCCCTGTATTGTGTAGAGAACATTTACTTTACCGCCTAGAGCCAGTTAGTGCAGCTTTATAATATTTCTGACTTTTTTTAGGTTTGTAAACTTCTTTTACAAATTAAATCTTCTTGCAATATTTGTGTATTCCCTCCCAAATATATGTAGCCAGCACAAAATGATTAGCATAAACACAATGAAATGTACATTTGTGTTTCATGTAATTGCTTATATTCTTCAGAAATTGCAGAGTATGCTGTAAATTTCCAATGTCAAAGCTCTATTATTGCCGAATTGTAAAACACAGGACTACCAAACCTGGTCTTTTGAAATAGTATTACTATTATGCAAAAATAGTGCAATTTGTTTGTGACTGTTTAATACCTGCTGTGAAAAAAATACACATTGTATAATGAAGCACACAAAATTACTTGCTTTGTTTGTATAGGACAAAAATAAACTTTGATGCATACTTTTTAAACATGTTTTTCCATGTTCTTTACAGATGTGTAAGAAGCCCATTTAAATTGTGTTTTAGAAATGTTTTTGCTTTATAATGCAATCTTGCTTTAAGTTATTCTGGAATACACTTCAAGGACTTTTATCTTAAAGTGGGCCAAAACCTAGGATCTTGACTATCCTGGGTTTTGGTCCTTTTCCCCAGGGCACCCCGATCGGGGGTTCCCTGCTGTGTGAAACCCCCCCCAGATCCCCAAAGTAACTCACCTCTTCCCGTTTCTGCATGTGCGGCCAATCTGCGCGCTCCCCGGGCCGATCGAGTTGGTTTTGGTTGACTTTAAGGGTTTCCTCCTCTAGCTTCAGGGAAGTCTGCATAATGTTACAGTATCATCCTTCTGAAATATGGACAAAGGCTACAGTTTATTAGTAGAGACTTGTGGACCTTCTTTTCTTTGAATTAAGATGCACATTGCGGTAACCTATTGATGCTGGGAGCATAGGGCACAGCAAGGCAGTTTACTATAGTTCTTTTCTGTAGTTGATTAGTTTATATTAGCAAGTGAATTGTAATCTAGGCTCACAACTTTTTGAAGTTTTATTTATTTATTTTTTTACTTTAACTGTGGGAGAGCAGAGTACGGCTAGGTTCTTCACCTCTCATCAGTTTCGAGAAGTGAAGTTTAGGACAGTGGAGAGGTATTTCTTTGCCTTAAACAACCACATTCCTGTACTGCTGCATACAACCTGTGACAGGATAACTGATTTAACATTAAAGGTCGGCTGTGGGGAAATGAAATAAAAAATAATTTTACCTTTCATCTTTCCAGGCAGTCGTTCACGCGACCAGGTTATAGAGAAAATGCTTTTCATAGCCAAAGTTTATTTGAAGAAATATCTAGTTCTTGATGGGCATGACACTGCTCCCTCTGTGGTGGATGTGTACATGTGGATGTCATGGTAATAAAAAAAAGGGTAAAGGGAGATGCTGAGTGCTGCTTTACACCAGCTATTTTAG
Organism: Gastrophryne carolinensis; assembly: GCA_027917425.1. Classification (NCBI taxonomy): domain Eukaryota; kingdom Metazoa; phylum Chordata; class Amphibia; order Anura; family Microhylidae; genus Gastrophryne; species Gastrophryne carolinensis. The sequence goes on from CM051237.1 coordinate 223,781,520, forward strand.
ATTGCTGTAACTTGGATTCTACAGTAAATGTATCAGATACATTTTGTTATGACTTGACGAGTCTTCCATATATTTTAATTTTTGCTATCCTTTGGCTTTTCATTATACAAACTTACTGCAGGTGGGTAACTTTTTATAAATATTCAGTGAGGCGGCTTCAGTTTTATAGCAGCGCCTTTTCTTGCAAATCTGGCAAAGGCAGGTCATCTAATAAACATATATTCATGTAATGTGAAGTTTTCTTCTAATGTTGTGCTCATGTGCATTTGATTGCATTCAGACAATCTAAAACTTGGTGGTATCAGTAGTGGAAAGGTTACCAGCTAATAGATGCTTAGGGTCCAGGTTTTTTACAGGTAGTAGTGTATGGTTTGGGGCATATGCACACACTGTTTAATGCCCGAATACAGAATGTTATTCCACCCTTTTTTAGTTACCTACATAACTTTGTTGGCCAGCAACCATTTGCACAATAAATTGCTGTATATCATTGCCTGACGATAGTATTAGTTGCCTTATTACTTTAGGGCATTGGACTTGTTTTGCCCATCAAGGCAATGTTTCCTCATTACCAACTATTAGTTACTGATCGTGTTGCTGCTTATCGTGTCCTGCACTCTATTGTACAGTACTAAAATGAATAGCTACTTTTCATTTCAGAGTGGTGCTGTATTTTGCAGTTATTTTAGTGGACAAGGTACGGTAGTACCCATTGCTTTTTCTGGAAGGTGGGGACATTCTACTGATGTGACTGTCCCTGGTTGGAAACTAGTTGCTTATAGTTGGAAGGAAAGTATAACACATTTATGTAATGGAACCAGTGATTAGAAAGCAGTCCGAGCACCTGCCTCTTCTCTACATCATAGTGTTAAAAAATGATAATTATAATTACCTATTAACCTGTATGATTAAAACAAAAGTCGCTATCCTATTGTCTTTAAGTCCCACGGTCTGTTTTAGGAATTATTTTAGGTACAGTATTTCAGAGTGTTAGTGTGTAGGCTGAAATGCGCAGAAATAAGATCATTATAATATAGGGTTCAAAAAAAGAAGATAATTATTGTATTGTATTGTGTTAAGTATTGAACATGCTGTTTAACCTTTTAAGTGCCAAGCACGTAACACCTACGTGCTCGCATGTCCGTGCCTTAAGTGGCAAGCACGTAGGTGTTACGTGCTTGACTTCCCCCCCCCCCCCCCCCTGCTAGTTTAAAAAATAAAAATACTCACCTGACCCCTCGTTGGATCCGGCCGGGTCTCCTCTTTAATTTGGTCCCATCTGATCCCCCGTGGGGGGTTGGATGGCTCCAGGAGAGCCCCTGGAATAGCGCCCCCCCCCCCCCCGCTTAGGCAGCAGCAGCTGCTAACTGTAAAAAAAAATAAAATAAAAAATTAAAATGACATTTACTTACCTGTGGCCGCGCTGCCTCCCGACGGGTCTCTTCTTCACCTGTTCCGTGGTGAGGAGAGGGCAGAAATCGCCCTCCCCCTCCACTTCCTGGATCGGGTCTGCCGGGTGACATCACTGTGGTTTCACCAGCAGCCAGCCTCTTAATACTGGCACCCGAGACTAAGAATCAGTCTGCTCGGGTGCTTGGAGCAGAGAGGTGGGGAGGGGGAGAGGGCTGTGATCGCCCTCCCAAGGCTCTCTCCTCCAAACACCCGAGCAGACTGACAGCTGTCATCGGAGATCGCCGGGGGACAGAGGATCGGAGGTGAGTAAAGTAAAAAAAAAAAAATGTAATTTTTTTTTCTTATGTCTCTGTGTGTTTATTTTTACACTTAACTCCTTGTGAACTGCTACCAGTTCACAAGGCTGGGGGCTGGCAAGTCACCTGCGGTAGCGACAGGTGACTTGCCATTAACCCCCGGCACCCCTATTACATGCCTCCCCAAAGCCCAGGGGGGGGGGCAGAAGAGCCCGGGCCCACATAGGCTATGCGGGCTTGTAGGCTGCAGGGTGGGGGGGGACACAAAACCTGGCCCCTCCACTCTGTTCCTACAAGCCCCCATATCTGGTCCCGGGCTGGTAATGCTGGGTAAGGGGGACCCCATTTCATTTTTTGGGGGGGATTTTTAAAGGTTTTAACCCTTTAGCCAGATTGATCAGCGTGGGACACAGAGATGGATGGGAGGTAAGTATTGAAAAGTATTACAAAAATAAATATTTTTTCTGCTTGTTTGTGTTTTTTTTACACTTAACCCCTTGTGAACTGGTAAGGGATCAATGAGATCCCTATGTCAGTTCACAAGGCTGGGGGGCTGGCAAGTCGTTAACCCCCAGCACCCCAATTACCTACCTCCCCAAAAGAGCAGAAGAGCCCGGGCCATGGCTATGTGGGCTTGTAGCCTACAGGGTGGGGCACCAAAGCTGGCCCCCTTGCACCCTGTTCTACAAGCCACCATAGCTGGTCCAAGGTCTGTTATGATGGGTAAGGGGGGGGGGCATATAAATTTGGGGGAGTTATAAATGTTATAAAGTGCTATTTTCAGTTTAGGGGGTCTCCTGGGCAAGAATGGGGGGGCTACCAATACATATGTGGTACCGTTGTAATCGGAAGAAATTGGGCTTTCACATGCAATATGGTTTTCTCTAATAAAGTAAATGTTTTATTTAAAATAAAGGAGACAATTGTCTAAAAAATATTTATTTATTTTTTTGTTTTTTTACACAAAAATATAAAAAAAATAGTAGAAAAATTACAAACAAGACATTTCATGTTAAAGTCTAAACTGCAAAATATATATCTATAATTTTCCTGGAAATTCTGGCAAGAATCACGGTTAAACATGGCGCAGAATGGGGAAAAATGACTTGTCAACAGAGGGTGACAAAACTTCAAGTAGGCTGGCAATTAAAAGAGTTAATAGTACCTATGCATGTTGGGTATTGTTCTGCTCGGAGGACCTTGCTCTTTCAGATTTAGCTTGTTTTTTCTTGTTTTGCATATTTATATTTTAGGAAAATATGTTATGTATTCAGTTTTTTTTATTCATTTTTTAGAGAAACCCTGTGCAACCTAAGAATTCTTTGAAGGATTACTTCCATAAAGGTGAGCCTACTACAACAAGCTGGGTACTCTTAGAAAGCTTAACAAGTGTACTTTCAGGGAATATATGGTTTATGGGGCATATTCGAAATGTAAAGGGTTGTTTTGGTTGAAAAATCGCAAGGTGCGCATTTTGTCTGCAGAGCTGAAATTTTCAAGGAAAATTACTGTTACGTGCAAGCTTTACTTTGTGATGTTTGCCAACTCTTCCCTTGACAGTACCTATGCATGTGGGGTATCTGTTCGGGACATGTTGCTTTTTGAGATTTTACTTGTTTTTTCTTGTTTGCATATAGTTTTTTTTTTAGAAAAATGTGGCTTGATTCTTCCGTTTTATTCTTTTTTAGGGAAACTTTGTGCAACCAAAGAATACATTGAGGGATTACTTCCAGAAAACTAAGCCCACATACACAAGCTTGGTACGCCTAGAAGACTTGAGGCGTGTACTTCCAGAGAATATATAGTTTGTGGGGGGTATTTCAAATGTAAAGGGTTGTTTTTCTGGAAAAACTGCAAGGTGCGCATAGCGCAGTTGTATTTTATCTGAAAATCTCCTAAAGCTTTGGTGGAGTCTCCTGGGCAGGAAAGGGTGCCTACCTATACATATGTGGTAACGCTGTGACCGGGAACAATTGGGGTTACGCACGCAATAAAATTTTATTGACAGACTTACATTTTTTTATTGCAAAAAAAAACACCACAAATTGCAAAAAATAGATTTTTTTTATTTTGTTTGCACATATTTCACCAAAAAGTATTGAGAATACACTAAAAAAAGGCCAAACAAGACATTTCATGTTGAAGCCCAGACTCTGTTGAAAAAAACAATATATAATTTTCTGGGAAATCCCTGGAAATCCTTTCAAAAATCACAGTTGAACATGTGTAGCGCAAAATAGTGAAACATGGTCTGGCAACAGAGGGTGACAAAAGCTGCAGGTAGGCTGGCAGCGAAAGGGTTAACACACATGGCTTGATCATCACTGTGTTTTATATAAAAAGAGAGTCCACCTTTAATGGCATTTTTGAAAGTGTATATTTTTGTGCTAAAAAAGTTGTCCTTAAGGTCTTGAGCAAATGTGTGATTTATGGAAGCAGTCTGTTGCTCTTGGCAACTGTACACCAGGAAGAGAGAAGTGAGCCCTGTATGTACAGAACTGTTGCTGATGTGAGGGAGCTCACGCAACGTTACACATTCCTAGCAATCGCGTGGCACACAAAAATATACACTTTAAAAAAATTCCATCAAAAGTGGACTTTTTTAAGAAAAAAATGCTATTTTTTTTTGTTCTAATGCATCATTTAACCTTAGCTGATTGTGTGAGTCTTCTCTTAATTTCTGCAGTTGTCTACCAGAACTCAATACACCATTTACTGGAATGACTTGCATACTATTTCAAATGATCTCTGGACTGTGATATTCTAGAACAAATGCAGTTTGATTAAATCCTGTGATGTCCTGCTGAGTGAATTGTTGGTGGATTGGTTGGTGTAGCTTTTTCTGAGATTAGAACTTCAGTCATTTGCGTAAGACATCTGTTGAGCATGATGTGAAGCAAATTATATTTTGACTTTACTATACTAAGCGTGTTCCTAGCTGTTGATATTTATTGAATTATGTCTGTCATAATTTTGTCATCTTGCAGATGACTGGTTCCCATATATCTGAGGCTAATGTTGCTTGTTTTGTAAAAGCCTCCTGATTGAGCATTTCATAAGCTAAACACTGGCTCGGTGAAAAGTAAAAGCACTGACTTTTTTACTGACGCAGTGCAGTGCTGCAATTTTAGCAACCTTCGTCTAACGGCGTATTCACTTTAGATACAAACGCATCCCATGGCTTTAAGATCATCAGAAAAGAGATAATGATGGCTCAGTTTTTTTTTTTTATTTTAAGCTTTACACAACTTTGCCCACCTAGGTTAAAGGGCACATACCAGCCCTTTTTTTAATAGGCTTTTCTTAACCGAATGCTATGCTTGATCTTTGCAGCTTGGTTAGTGTCATAGCTTGACCCGCTTAGTTTACCAGTCAAGCCCTACACGTTTCTCATCCTTAGATAGTGACCTTCAGTGCTTCTGTTAAACGTCAGAAAATGCCAGGTTTATCAAGGGGCACTTTGAAAACCTTCAGAGATATGTATCTTGGAAGTAATGCTTTAATTAGAAGTAAAAATGGTATAAATTATATATATTTTCATATCTTTGCCTGAAAACTGTTGCTAGCTGCTTTCACTACCTTTTTAATGAAATGTGTTTTTCATTGGGGGGGGCAATAGTAGTAGGAAACATTTTGCTAAGAAGGTGACTACAGCAGTAATCACAGTAAACCTAATCTACCATACAGTAGTTTATTGAGCAAATAGAACGTTTTAGATATATCCAATAATACCCTGGATTTTAGGGTTGATTCAAAATAACCCCCCTCAGAGTAATCGGAATTTCTTTTTTCGCTTAGAGGGAAATCTTGGCCGAGGCCTCATTTCCTCCATGTAGATATCTCTAAACTGCCTGCCTAGCCTGCAGTACCACAATCACATTAAAGTTTACCGCACCCAAACCAAATCCCCAGCTAAATCCAGTACTTTCCTTATGTCTGTCGTCTCAGTGCTGCTATTCAGCTGGTTAACGTTGCTGATATAGCAAACCGTTGGTGTGCCAGTGAACACAAAAATGAACTGGGTGGGAGCGTGTGACTGACTGATTGATTGCTAGTGCATGTGGGGGCATGCGAGTGCGCATGTGCTGGGTGGTTGTGCATGGGAATGTGGGAGTGTGTGACATGGTGTCTGATGCAAGTTCTGGGAATCTTATAGATCCTGGCCATTATGCTGATTATTATGCAGCATCACAGAGCCAAGGGCCACACCCACTTGCTTCAGAATAGAAATCATAGGATGAAACTGTAAACCCCTATCTCAGCCATTTCTTTTTCAATTTAACTTTTAAGGACTGTGTCAAAAGTAGCCCGACACAATGGTGCAACAATTGCCTGCTGTAGCACTTTAAGATGAACAGTTAAAACGAACCAACAGCCTGGCACAGTAGGAAAAAACTCCCCCAAACTCACTTTTCCCATCTGCTTGCATGATACTGAAGCATTGTCAGCACTTCTCTATAAACTCAAAGCTGAAACACAGCCTCTCAGCCATGCTGCTGCCTGGATTCAACTGACATAACTAACAATGCACCGTAACAGGAAGCCCAGCAGCTTTTCCTCTTTGCAAGCGGTCTGCAGATACATAAGATGCCATGTTGTTACTAAAATTGACCACACCAGGAGTTAGAGAAAATATTTTTATGTGCAGCAAACTAATTGCCCTTTGTAAGTTTAAAGCAGACCAAAACCCACAAAACTTGTGAAATACATTTGGACAAAGCCCCCTGCCTACACTCTCTTCTTAGGAGGGTAGAACAAGAAATGTATATTTTCACTCTTCAGATTGTCCTGGAACATTTACTTTTTCCTGACTTTTTTCCGACTCTGTAAGATGGCAGGCATCAGTTATTGCTTAGGTGTGGCAATGACTTCATTGCCACTCCCAAACAGAAGCAAGCACTTTTGATAGGGCAGCCAGAAGGGCTATTTTCCTCATGTATCTTTGTGATTATATTAAAATCTGTTGTGCACAATTAGTCTGAATAGCTAAATCTGAAGGGACTGAATTGTCTACACAACCAGCACTTCAAGATTTTACTAAGTTCTTAGAACAGTACAGTATCTTAGTCACAAGAAAGCATTTCTTTATGCCAAAATAATGAACATTTACTCTAGTGCCCACATTTCTACAGGTTGGCTTTTCAGAATTGGCCCAGTGTCGGGATCCAACCCCACGATCCAAGAAAACCCTATGTTGGGGGCTTCAGGATGGAAACTGCTGCCTACATTATGTCACAGTGAATTAAATGCATTACTGTGACATTATCAGGGCTTCATCAGAAGCAGGTCTGCTTCAGAGCAGGCATCTGCTATCTGCATTCTAAGCCAAATGTGTTTTGGTCCTGGACTTTTTGGTACCAGGCCTTAGAGGGCTAATTTCTAGGATGACCTTGTTCTGTCATATTCTTTCATGTTTGTACATATCTACATTCTATGTTGAATGCCAGCTGTAGCAATCTAATCATGAATGTTTGGTAGATTTGTACTGGATAATCATTTGCAATAAATGCTGGGGTGCTCAAACTTTTGCAGCATTCAAACCACCTGTGATTTGGTAGCATACCACAATGAAATGGTTCAAAATATAAACATCATGACTATCATAAATAAGATATTAATAAATCTAGATGCTTAATTACAAAAAACACCACCAACCCCAAACATTCAAATCACACTTACCTACTAACTCCAAACCCATAACCTACAAACCTCTCAAAAATTGTCACTAGTCTGCCTCTGAGGTGACAGATCGAAGCACAGGATAAACATCTGGACAGCTTTTGGAAAATGTTCTGGCACACAGGGTCATCTCCCTACTATCACCAGGGAGCTCCTTTTCTCAGTGCCCTGGCATGGCTCAGGCAAAACTGTAAGGCGGTTAAAAAGATTAATTAAACTCATCCTTCCACTACACAACCCTATTATCACAATCATATGAGCAAGCAATATACATGTAGATTGCCTTAGTCCTCGGATTGTATGGTTTTGATAGTTATAGCATTTTCCTCATCAGTCACATATCCTAACCTTATCCCCGGTCCTCAACCATCACTACACTATTGTATCAGATTTCACCCAGGGATTCCTGAATTTTTCCCCTTTTATTGCTATCTGTTTCCTGGGATACCTCCTCCAATCAATGTCACCAAGTTACTACATGCTGCTGCTGTTACCTCTTATATAGGTCACCTGCTACCTCCTATCCCTACTTGGCCTCTATTTAACTCCCTTTACGCCCCCGTGCTTTGTACCCCTGCCACTAGTCACACAGCAGGCCACATGTGACCCTTGTCTGTTATATAGCTTGCTAAGCTAAGATTACAAACTAGTTTTATCTGTACATTCAGTGGTATATTTGTATTGCTTCCTAACATAAAGGTCTTAACTGCAGGCATTTTTTACATTTGTCCAAATAATAACGCAGCCAACAAAACACATACTGTTTGTGATGGTTCATCTGCTTCTACCAACAATAAAATTAACATCTGCTTTGAATCAGGTCATCACTATCCATACCTGCCGTTCTATTTGGGGCATTGAATTAGCATACTTTTTTCAACAGCAACTGGAAATGTATTTTCATTTTAATTAATTAAAATGATTTCTCACTCTTTTGTTGCCAATAATAAACTAAACCACCATACTTTAAAGGTCTTTTAAAATGTTGATTTGTTCACATTATTGTATGGAATTCAAGTTATCCCCCCTTGTCCTTTAAAAAAAAAAAAAACTTTCAAAAATGACACATGTGCCTTCAAGGGACCTCACAAGGTGTATAGTGTATGTTCCTGACATAAAGTGAATGGGCAAAAGGGTCAGTAATCTGCGTAACACTTTATGCTTCTTTTCTCAATGCCCACTCATAGCTCAGGGTAAAATGTTAGGAGTTAGTTATCATGCCTTAAACATGAAGTAAGGTCCATTTCCATGTACAGACATATCTAATGTTCGCTCAGCGAGCAAATGACTGTAAGAATCACGTGCGATCAAACAACTTGTGTTTAGATGCAGAAGATTTACACCAAAAACGAGGGGTCCCTTCTCACGGCCAGAGGACTCAAGCACCACATAGCTCAGTTGTAAAACAGCGAAATTTAGTTTATTAGAAAAAACTGTTAATAACACTGACCATGCTCTGGTTAATTGACAATAAAAAGGCAAGGTATCTTCCATTTGTTTGCCCTATAAGACACACCTGCCCATAAGATGCACCTAGGATTTGGAAGAGGAAATAAGTGCGTCTTATGAGGCAAAAGATACAGTATATTAGAAAATGATCATAATCATATGGGGCTGGTATGACCAATTACGGACTGTTAGCCACCCAAAACAGGAAACTGGCAAATTATTAGACAACCCCCCAATCCGGAACACTGCAAGAAAGCAAACAGTTACAATGAGTACAAAGATTTGTCGGTTACTCGTTCATTAGAACTAATGACTCTAATGTACTCTTTACGCCTGTTTCCACATGCCAATGGTAAGGCGGTGAACGGGGAATTTTATGCCTACCATAATGATATGATGCTTGACCAATTTACAAATTCTTGTTTATTTCTTGATTGCACTGACTGTTTCCACTGATCAATTGTTTGATTGTGATTGCTATGGCGAAATATCATTCTGTGGAAATTGGCCATCCATCAGTATATAGGGGATTAGTACTTTTATTGTTAAAATAACATCTTTTGTATAGATTATTTTCTTCAGATTCATGCCCTATTGCAGAGGTTGCCAAACTTTTTTGCATTAAGTACCACTTTCTATTTTCTTATTAGGTACTACCTAGCTGTTAGCTATAGGGTTGTCAGTCACCAGTGGTGCTACAAACACACAAAACAACAATTTTTAAAGTTCATAAACATGAATAACTTTCATTACCTTTTTGGAGAAGTTTTGTACAAATCGGGTTTGAGTAAAATTTAGATAGCAGCAGATTATGTTGGTTTAAAGATTATTGCTTGCGGAATACCAACTGATAGGATATCTGGAGTACCACTGGTTGGGAAGCCATGTCCTATACTATAAATCTTACTAACACAGGCCTCCATCCTTTTTGACTATTTGGTGCTTTACATTTTCAGAACTAGCTTACCGTAGGATGTACATGGTTGGCAAAAAAACAAGAGTATAGTGCGTTTTTCACCTCCGTCTGCAAACGTTAACAGGCTTGATCATTTACTTGAAGTGCTGTTTACTTGCTGGCACCATGCAGAATATGTCTCTTTGCAAAGAGGCTATTCAGTATGTTGCAGCTACCAATTAGCCCGAGAAGGGAGCAGTTTAAACTGCCTTATGTGATATGGAAGATTCTGAAGCATACTAACGAATCGTTTCTAACAACTATTACAGACTGTATTAAATATACCAGAAAACACTGAGCGTATTGGTGCGTTCCCTTAAGTGTCTCATTAATTAATACTTTGCTGCTTTTCACAGGTACTGAAAAAGGAACCACAGTTAGAGCCTAGAGCCAGTCCAAAGAGAGCCCCAGAAATGACTGTTGATCTTTTAGGACTTGGTAAGTAATAAAGAACGCACGCTATTGTTACATTATAAAATGACTATAGTGAAACCTTTGCAGAAGAGAGCATGAAGCCTTTATGTTCCATATGCCACCTGATATTGTTAGCCAGGCTTGGAAATGGCATGATTAAGTCTGCTGAGAGCCCTGTATTAAAGAAAATGTTTAATAAGGGGGCTTGTATCTGTCAGCTGTGCCGTCTCCACCAAAATACCAGTAATGAGCTCCTTGGGGAAGGAAAAGCTATCAAAGTGATATTCAAAGTCTTTCTGCATAATGCCATTTCAACATTTAAATATATAACTTTTAAATGTAAAGAGTAAGATGCTGAGGCGGCTTTATTGTACTTCCACCAACACATTTTTAGGGGGAAAAAGGACTAAAACATTGATCTTGTTCTTTTGACAGAGTCCTTTTTTTCTCAGTGTTATGTGCATTGTGTTTATTGCCTTTATGACTTTTCATGGAAGACAGACTCGTTAGACGTGTGCTGTATTGTTACTTGAATTGTGTTCTCAGTGCAGACAGGTAAAACTGTATAGTCTAAGCGGTGTAGAAAGTGCTATGATCTTAGAAGTGATGTGCAAAGGCACACTTGTCAGTTTCATGACTATAACATTCTTTGAGCATTAAGAATAATCTTAAAGGGCGCTCGTTATTCAAACAAAAGGCACATCTTTTACTCTCCAGCTACTGGAAAGTTAATAGGGGACCTTTCCGCAAGCACACAGCATTTTTGTGCAGTTATGCAAACAAATCTCAAGTTTACGATAATTAATATTTTCTTTATAATGCATTTGTCAGGCTAATGTTTCAGTTGTTATTGTAAGAGGTGAAAATGATAAATGTTGACAGTGAATTGGGTGTGCTAGGAAATTAATAATGCCTTTTAGCTGATAATTTTGTACAAGGCCTCTTTTTAGGGCAGGCATTTTGCCATTATGCTTTACTTTTAAATCTGGCTTTGAACACTTTGGCTTTCAAGTGTACCATCGACCCACAAACAGGTTTGGTGTTTCCCTGCAGCTCCGCCATGAAGCACTAGCAGCATCATACTTATGGGGAGCCAGTGGATCCATCCTTTAGCACCAGAGCCTTGTTGACGCCCCCACAGACTTACTCCATTCATCGCACCCACCTTGGCATGCTCCCTCCATTGCAATGAATGGACTAGGCTTTTAAAGGGGAACATAAAGCCGTTTTGATGGGCACCACCATATCTACCCCATGTTGGAGGAGTATGAAGACATCGGCACAGCATGGAGGAGCTGCTGGAATAAAAGATGAGTACAGACTTTATGTTCTTGCATGGACAGGAACTTTTAAGGTCTATACAAGTCTCCACCACCATGAATCCTTTTCCAAATGTAAATGGGTTGTACCATATCCTCAAATCGGGTAATTATGCTCTGTGCATTAGGTGTCCTTGCCACAGGAGTGCAATCCTTTTTTTTTACAGGGCCATGTAAGATGCTTTAAAAAAATTAAACCTTTCCCAATGTTTTTATTTAAAAATCTTTGGATTTTGGACATACAGTTTTTGATTGTTTTAATGCAATTTTATGTAAACCTAAATTCAAGTCCAGCTTCTGATACCCCAAACCCTGATTAAAAATATAGAACAAAACTTACTATACTGGCACAAGCCAGCAGTTCCGACGCCAGGTGCAGCTCTTCCACATTTTGAGTTCCTATCCCTGACTGAGTGCCTAGTTAGCCAATTTGTGTGTGGTGGCAGCCGCTGTATTGGTTGGCTGGCTAGGAACTCTGTAATGGCTGGGGCTGACAGGTGGCCAGGGCAACAGCAGTGGAGGCTGGGCTTCTGCTTTAAGGAAATCGTACAGATTATTCTTATGGAATCACATTGTTAATGGCTGGTGAAGTATAAATTAGTTTCAGTTAGATCTTTAATCATCTAATGATGACAGCCCTTTTTGTAAAGAAACCTAGAAGCAATAATTAGTTAAGCTGAAAACTGGGATCAATAGCAGGCCCAGTGTGGAGCCTAGCAATGCTCCACTTTCTCCAGCACTATTCAAATCCGGAATTAAAATCCGCTTATAGTTGGTAGCCTGCCATGACGCTTGGCCTGTATGTCTCTCCACTGACTAACAAAGGCCCTTGTGAACCGGAAGAGAAGCCCTTGCTTCTGGGTGTTACAGTGACAGCTACACTCTCAGTGGGAGGGTGGGCTGCTGTGCTGTTAAAGGAAGGTATTGCTGTAGACCCACTGTAGTCTTATTTACAGCTAATTATTGGTTTTAATGTTCACTCTTGGCACAATGACTGACATGCGCAGGCGACTTCTCCTTTATTAAGGCTGTATTATTGATACAGAGAAGGTGAAAGGCGTCCAGTAAATTGGGAGATCCTTTTCCTTATAAGCAAAATCTACTTACGGCAAGTTGATGAGGAGTTAATCGATTCATGAAATTCCCACGTCAACCCCTTTTTTTTTTTTTGTGAAATTTTTTTTGCACAGATTTTCACGTATGTGGAATTAGTTCAGATGGTTCCTTCTTTAATTTTCCATGGCAACATATTTAGTTTTACTGGATTTGTAACTTTAAAGCCAATTCTTTTTTTGTATGCTGCTTAGTAGTCTGGAAAGACAAAGACTAAAGCTTTCAGCAAATAATTATCAGTTCGGTTGGTGTGAGTTTTCTCTGCAATCATTCCTGTTTGTTAATGCTCATTATTTATAACCTGTAGAGGCCATCTGCTTTTTACCAAACAGAACTGATGGCACGCAATATAGTGTGAAGTTTTTGTCAAGTTTCAGATATTCAGAATAAAATAACATATTGGCGCTGTATAATCTATATCCCAGCAGTGCCTTCCAATGCTAAAAAAATCATCTTACATTAGGCTGCATAGACTGTGGATTGCATGCTAATGCTTTACAGAGGAGACAGATGAAGCGGAAGGTTCTCTAATAACTATGGGAATTAGGGATGGGTTTTTGGTTAATCAATAAGTTATTGAGGCTTCTTGTGCTATCATCTAACAGGGGACACAGTTATTAGAAGGTGCAATTGTCTTACACAAACGCATTTTCAGACTTGATATGTTTAAACAGTAAATTTGTGCAGAATATTGGCTACTTCTACGTTGTTGTGTATAACAAATGATACTAGGTGTACCAGAGAGCGATTGCTTGTATATCTGATTATCCACACAAAATACAAAGGCTTTTAAAACAAAATCAGAGCAATACAATAATACTGTGCATTTGCATTTATATAGCATTTTTGTCTGAAGATCTACAGGCACTTCAAAGCCAATTTCCGCATGAATATTACTATCAACTTTCAATCGAGGTTGCAGATTATGCAAGTAATTGCTTGGATAAAACTTTATACATAGTAAAATCTCATGTTTATATGGTACCGTATGTACTGTGTTTCGGTACATTTTGATCAGTTTAGTACATAGCTGTAAATAGTGTTGGAGGAAGGGTCAAAGCTTTCTTCCTGTGTACATGATAGCTTTTTTTACACAGAGTGTGTGAGGGAGACAGAATCCACCTGTGCAGTTACAGACCACTTCCCTGGTGTTCTCTGATAAGTATGGGTGCACACCGTATAGTTAAAAAGATATTCCAGAAAAGGTTGCAATGGAATTGACCTTTAACAGGCTTGCTTTTCTCAACATCTCTAATCTGACGTGAAATTGTGAATTCAAGTCTTTATTTTGTTCTACTTACCTCCATGCATTGTGACACTGATGTCCTGGACCAATCACTGCTGCTGCTTCTGACAGCCAGAAGTGATTGCCAGAAGCCTGTTGCAGGGTAGGGAATAAGAGTCCTCTCCCCCCGCATCCAGCTTCTGCCTATTACTCACGGCTTCTGACTGTTCGCTGGGATTGACCTTTTATACTGACAGAGTGAGATGGTAGCATCTTTCTCACCGTATAAAAAGCTCCTCCCTGAGGCAGCTGGCAAGCTGTCAGAAGCAGTAGAACAGGCATTGTGTCCCCCAGGGGTCTCTAGAAGAACAGGGGCATTTGCATTTCAGACTTCCACCCTCCAGACGATGCAATAGAACTTGATACACGGCAGTCACTTGTCCCTGCAGTACTGTAATTGTTTCCTGTCCCCCTCCAGCAGTGGGTTGCTTAAAGCTGGTCTTAATCCTTCTTGTAGGTGCTCAGGCTTTAAAAGGTCTGTAAAGGTGAGGGGTGGGAAAAAAAACCTTGCCTGTTTACCTGTCATGCAGCTTATTCATCCTGCTGTGTTGCTGAATAAATCTCTTGAGGCACCCTCTTGTGTAGCTCAGCCCAGGTATTTTATATATGCAGGGCCAAGTTTTTTCTCAGCCTGAGAGTTGGCTGTAATCCCATTCCTTTTGCATTTGTGTGGGACAAACAGTCTGTGTCTGCAGGGACGCCTCCTTCACGCAGAGTCATAGACCTATCCATTTTCACTGGCAGTTATATATATCCAAAATCCCTTTACTGAGAAGTCAGACCACCAGAAATCAACTGTCTGGCAGTTAGGATCTGCCTTTACTGTCTTTACTTCCTCCATAACACTTTGAGCTGCCACAATTCATTCCCCTCTCTCACTTTCGCTTTCCAAGTTTATTATTTCCCTTTCCAAGATTATTCTCACTTTTGTCCTGCTTCACTTACAAACCAGAACAAACCGTTATTAGGTCCGGTTCTGCCCAGTCTACAACTTAAAGTACTATATGAATGTGTGGTTTATTTACTCTCACATTTAGTTCATAAAAGCCATACAATAAAGTCATGTAGGAGAAGGAAATTACCGGTACTTTATATGTGCTGTTGCTTTAAATGGTAAACTCTATCTTTCCATAACATTTATTTAAAGATTCTTCACTCTTATCAGCACAGCTTAGATCATGTTAAATGTGAATGTATTTACTTTTAAAGGTGAGTAGTGAAAAATTCATTGCTAAGTGTAAAAAAAAAACTCAAAAGCAAATGTAACCATTATATCAAGCTTAAAATGTGAGAGGCAACCTGTAAATAAAATGTCGAGACCTTTTCATAAATGTAAATGTCCTTTAGCCAGACTCCCAAGTTCTCAGTCTATTAACGTGGCCTCTGACGCTGCCAATGAATCTACTTAGTCTATAGAGGACAGGAAGTGCTAGTGGCATTTAGAATTATTAGACAGGTAGAGCACTTGGTATTGGATCGCCATCTCGGTTTTGTTCCTTTGGTGCTAATAAGCAAGGCTGTAACACTGTAGGCATTGTATTATTAGGGCATCTTTAAACTGGAACACCATCCATTTTTAAAATGGCCCCTGTGCCAGGGGCATCCCGATTGCTTGTAATTCCCTGTGCTGTATCACCTGCTAAAACAAATGATCTTACCTTTTATATAACTTTCCCAGTGAAATAGAGTCCCGCGTAGTTGGTGGCAATTGGATACCCAGGGAAGACGTGTGGTCTATTTGGAATGGTTTCCAAATGTTTCCTTTTCTATTTATCTTTCATGGTTTGTATAATCTGGACACAGTCAAATGTGGCTCGAAAGTTAGGAAATGTTGGGGGCCTGCTTTACATTTTATACAATCTCTATACAAACATAACAAAATAATGTACTGTAGTATAAAAACTAGAATTGTACTTTAAATTCATGTTTACAGCACATTATTTGCAATTTCTACAGTTAGTTTGATAGTTTTGGCACCTGTTCTTCCAAAGTTGGGGTACGAATACAGCAGGGGAAAAGGGAATGCCGACACATGCATTACCTGTGCCACATTAGAATACAGAGGAGGATTGCAGCCTGTTACTAAGTGCGGCTGAGGTAGTGGTTCCGCAGCGATTTCAGGTTTCAAGTTGGGATGCCCCCTAGGAACCTTGAATACTGGACCAAAAGTCAAGTTGGCCCAGTTTAAACTAGACCAAGTGTCCTATGACAGCCAAGTATCATGAAACACACAGGGAATCTAAAAAATGTAATGGCCACCTTGGAGGTGTAACAAAAGCAGTCCAGTATCTGGAATGCCTGACAATAATTTGCTTTACAGTAGTTATTATTCATATTCTTAGTTTTTGCCTTCTATGCCTGCTAGATCAGAATTGAAATAAATTACCCCCCACCTTCCCACCTTCAAGAAAAAAATTACTGTTTGTTTCAAGTCGCCCCCCCCCCCCCCACAAACTATATATTCTCTTGAAGCACACACCTCCAGCTTTCTATAAGTACCAGGCTTGCTGTCGTAGGCACAGTTTTTTGGACTCAAACCCTCAATGAATTCACGTTTTGCAAAGGGTTTCCCTGAAAAAAAAAAATACAAAAGTATTTTTCTAAAATATTAATATACAAACAGAAAAAAATAGCTAAATCTGAAAATGCAAGGTCCATGATCAACACCCTACATGCATAGGTACTTTTAACCCTTTCAGTGCCAGACTACTTAAGATTTTGTCACACTCTGACAGGCCATTTTTCACTATTTTAGTGCTATATGCGCTATGTGATTTCTGCAGGGATTTCCAGGAAAATTATATATTTTTTTGTCAGAGTTTGGGCTTTAACATGAAATGTCTTGATTGTATTTTTTTCAGTGTTTTATGAATATTTTGGGGTACAAAATGTTAAAAATAAAATTTTTTAAACTGGAGGGCTGACCCCACACTTTTTTAAAACATTTTAATGGCTAAACCCTTAAAAATTCCAAAATAAGTGGCATGGGGTTCCCCTGTCCAAGTACCAGCCCCTGCACCAGATATGTGTGGTTATAGACCAGGGCACAGAGACCAGCCTAGATGGCTGAAGGCTATAAATCCACATAGTCCTCAGGGCTTGCGGTCTCTTCTGCCCTCCCAGGCTTTGGATAGTCAGGTAATAGGGCAACTTTTTTAAAGTTTATTTTGATGAAGGAAGAAGACACACCCTAAAAGGTCCTCACAGCAAGTAGAATGGACAGATCTAGGACATCACTAAAACCACAAAACACCTTGCTTTCTTGGACAGAAGAGTGTGTCTTACCATTGATGTTTTCAAATTTATTCAGTCCAACTTTTTTAAACCTACTCACCATGTCTGACACTGTCCATGCTTGCCGTCATTCCCTTAGTTTAGCTAGTGCCCTTTTACTCATTGCTGTGGTTTTTCATATGCTCTTTTCTCTCATGTTTTATTTTTTATGGCTGTACCCTATTCGCCTATGGCTTCCTTGCTGCCTCTTCCTCTTCCCCACTATCTATTATTTTGCTGTGTTAATAATCTCCTCATGCCTGTAGCTTCAGACAGCCCACATTTCAGAAGCACTTTAGCATGGCTCAGGGGTGAGGGCCAATGTTTCCCCTAAGCTGTGGCAGAGGCTGAGCAGAGTGCTTAGGGAGTGGGCAATGCTCTATACCCAAGGCAGGTAAAATTTGGGGGGGGGGGTTGTTGGATGCTTAGGCTGAACATATCCTGTTGTTTTACATAAAGGTTCTTTGTTTATAAATGCCCTCTACTTTAAAGGCTTCAATTAGGTCACAAGTAAATGCCTTTATACTTTTATTGCCTAATATAATCTTGTATGCCTTCCCTTTTTATACATGGCTACTAATTGTTCCATTTAGGCATCAGACCCTGTAAAGACCTTTTCCATCTGACAGAAACCTCTATCTAGGAATAAATGTCAAACTGACCTAATTAACCAAAACAATAGGATTCTCCTAATGATTTTTCAATCTGTGTAATTGCCTTCAGCAGTCTATACTTCTTCAGAATGCATACATAATTGCACAATAAACATCAGCATATAACAGCTGCCATGGATGAGTACTTCAGCTATATGATCAAATGTTTATGCACAAAACCAGAGCAGTTAACATTGGTCAGCCTTTTTCAAGGTTCATCTTTCACAACCAGTCTCGGCCCCTTTTCGGTCTCGTCATTACCAATGCTCCATTTCCAGCTGTTACTTTGATTTTTACCATGGGGCATCTCAGACCATCTTCTCTTCTGCAGGCAGTCTTGTGTCAGCATAGCAGGGATTGTTGATATTCCTGTTGTCTGTCTTCACACATATTTCCTCTATTAGGACTGAAAAGAAAGTGGGTCAAAAATCATCCTTGTTTTCTCCAGCCATGAATAATTTGTATGACTATACTTTGTTCATACAGTGGCTTCTTGGTCTTTGTCTAGCAAACATCATCTGTGGTGGCACTCCCCATCTCTTTCAATAAGGTATTATACCTTATACCTTATTATATATAATATGGTATTCTTATTGCAATGAAATACTTTGCTGTAGTAAGTAATGCCGATGTAGACATCTTTTTAAGAGATTATTTATCCTAAGTATACAGCACGTCCTGTTCCAGAAGATATTCCTTACACTTGGTTATACATCCAGTAGATGGCGCTGGACTGTAGAGACAGAAAAGTGGCTCCTCCCGGCCCCATATATACCAGGGACCTCCCACAAATTCCCCAATTCTTCTCTGCAGTCTGGGCTGCGATGACTAGAAGATGGCTCTCTCTACACGCAGGTGAGCGGGGCTATTAGCCTGCAGCCTTGTAGGACTATTCCCACCTGTTTCCTTTCACTGCCTCCCAGCTTAGGCTGCACTGGTTCGGGTGAAGTTAGGCAGCACCGCTGCTAGGTGCTAAGGAGCGCTGCTCCAACCGCAGTCCCCCACCAAAGGGTAGGCGGTACAGGCCCATGGTGAGCCTTATGGGATGCCCCTCCCGTGTCTTATGCCCCTCGCCCCCTGTCAACGCAGTTGGCTCCCTTAGGCTGGCCTTCGCTTCCCCTTAGCTCTCCCTGTTAGATCTTGGGGGGGCTTGCGGCTGACGCGTTCTGCATCACTGTCTCCGCGACTGCCCCTCGAGGTATATGCGGGCGCCATTTAGTTTTCTGCTGCGTGTGTCTGGCGTCTCCCTATCGCGGTCCGTAAGTGCCCCTGCGGCTGATTTATTTTGTATTTATCTGTATTGTGCATTACTTACGGGATCTTTTTGCTTATGTCTTGCAGGCGGGTCAAACTTTTGTGGTTTCTCCTGGTCCTATCCCCTCTATTTAGTGTTAACTCCCTATTGGAGGGCTATTGTAATGTATTTCTCCCACTTCCCTATCGGGCTATTGGGGCATCCCGGGTAGCCTTATTGGCGTCAATCCCAATTGGCCTATTGTGCCACAATAATCACCATATGGAGGCTTCTCAGGATAATGTGCTTGGGGTTCCTTCGGGACAAGCCTGGCTGTGTGTGGTGTATCCCCTGTAAGTGATGATGTCGGGGTGTGTGTACCCTGCGCCCAGCAGACGCTTGCGCTGAAGTCTGGGTTACCGGTGGCTGGGCCTGCGCCCCCCCGGGCTTCGCCTACCCCCCCACGCTTAAATCTGACTCCCAGTGAGATTTTTGGGGCAGAGGATGTGGCCGCCCTGGCCCCCCCTGGGGTCCCAAGACTAAGTCCTCCCCCAAGCTCCCTCAGACATGAAGGGGCGCCCTCACCCATCCGGGTGGGGGGACGGCCTTGGCTCATGTCTGGAGGCTTCACGTCTCAGACCAGTGGATTCAGGAGGTAGTGTCCTCCGGTTACAAGATAGTTTGCAGCCTGGCCGCCCCCAAGATTCATCAAATCTCGGTTAGCTCAAAACCCCCTATCAGCTCAGGGTCTTTCCCTGGCTGTCCAAGGCCTTCTGAAACTGGGTGTCATCTGCCGGGTGCCCTTGAGGGAAAGGGGCAAAGGCTTTTATTCCTATCTTTTCATTGTTCCCAAAAAAGATGGGCCCATCAGACCCATCCTGGATTTGAAGCACCTTAACAAATTTGTCAGATTCAGACACTTTCGCATGGAGACTCTGCGCTCAGCTGTGACTTTCCTACGCCCAGGGGACTTCATGACCTCTGTAGACATCAAGGATGCTTACCTTCACGTACCTATCTTTCCAGGTCATCGGAGATTCCTCAGGGTCGCTCTGGAGGATCAGCACTACCAATTTGTGGCCGTGCCCTTCGGTCTCACCTCGGCTCCCAGGGTATTCACCAAGGTGCTGGCAGGAGTGATGGCTCTGCTGAGATCTCAGGGCATTCGCATTCTTCCCTACTTGGACGACATGCTTATCGCTTCTCAGTCCTTCCATAAGACAGAGCTGGACACTCAGCGGGTGGTGTCCACACTGGAGTCATTCGGCTGGGTGATCAACCACCCCAAATCTTCCCTGTCTCCTTCCAAGGTGAATTCCTTTCTGGGCATGATTCTGGATTCATCTCAGTTCAAGATCTTTCTTCCTTAGCAGAAGGTGGAGAGTCTTCAAGAGAAAGCTCAGCTCCTTCTGTCTTGTCCTCATCCATCCATCAGGCAGGGAATGCAGCTGGTAGACCTGATGGTGTCCTGCTTCGAGGTGGTTCCATATGCTCAGTTTCACATGAGGCCAGCTTCACCTCTTGTCAGTATAGGATCGGGACCCTGTGTCCTTGGATCTGGTGTTTGTCCTGTCCCCTCTGGTCAGGCGGTCTCTATCATGGTGGCTGGACTCAAGGAACCTGCTGGGGGGCAGATCCTTTCTGGCCCCCTGCTGGGAGACGGTCACTACGGATGCCAGTCTGACAGGTTTGGGGGGGCTTTTGGAAGTCCCTGAAAATCCAGGGTCAGTGGGGCCCTCAGGAGGCCCATGACCCTATCAACATTCTGGAATTGAGGGCGATCAGGTTGGTTCTCGCCCACTTAACCCCACACCTGCGGGGTCGGGCTGTTCAGGTCCGCTCAGACAACCAGACGGCGGTTGCCTACATCAATCATCTGGGAGGGACCCGGAGAAAGATGGCCCTCAAGGAAGTGTCCCTGATCCTGTCCTGGGCGGAGGAGAATGTTCCCTGCATCTCAGCTGTGTACATTCTGGGGGTGGAGAATCTGGAGACAGACTCTCTGAGCAGGGGGACCTCTCGTCTGGGAGAATGGTCCCTCAGCAGCAGGATGTTTCGCTCCCTGTGCCACCGCTGGGGTCAGCCAGATGTGGATCTGTTTGCATCCGTCACAATCACAAGCTTCCAGTCTTTGACTCTCTGTCCCAGGATCCTCTGGCCTTGGCCATGGATGCCCTGGCAATGTCTTGGTCGAGTTTGCAGCTCCTGTATGTGTTTCCCCCGTTTCCTCTGCTGGGCAGGGTGCTGCGCAAGATTGCTCAGGAAGGGGTGCCAGCCATTCTGGTGGCCCCCTGTTGGCCAAGAAGAGTGTGGTTCGCAGACATTGTGCAGTTGGCAGTAGATCAGTACGCCCTGCCCCGGGTTCCAGGTCTGCTCACTCGGGCACCTATGCCACCCCAATTTACAAACGCTGGCTTTGACAGCCTGGCTGTTTAAACCTCCATCTTGATGGAAAAAGGGCTGCCTGCCTCGGTTGTAAATACCATGATCAGGGCTAGTAAGAGGTCCTCTTCTTCCATCTACTACAGGGTTTGGCATACTTACATTGACTGGTGCGAGTCTAACTCGTTTCCCTGTCGTGTGTTTTCTATTCCTAGGATTCTGGAGTTTCTCCAACATGGTTTGGATCTGGGTCTTCAGCTCAGTACTCTGAAAGGTCATGTTTCTGCCAGGGCTGTGGAGTCGGTAGATAAATGTTCCGACTCAGACTCCTCAGTTTTTTGTACATCCGACTCCGACTCCCCTGTATTAATATGTGAATGTATTTTATACATTCCTTGAAGGAAAGAAAGGCAACATACATGTCATTACTTCTAGCAGAGAGAGGTAGTTGGGCAGAAGCTGCCTTCTCCTTTCTGTGTGCTGATCTTCTGCTGAAGATAGGGCAGTGGGAGGATCCAGAAAGGGGCCTTTATTATAAAACATGATTTCCCTAGTAGATTCCCATAGTCATGTTTAAAGTTTAAGCTAACAATCGAAGTTTACAAGTTTTTATAGCCTTTTGCTGAATGACAGCAGTTTTTCCAATGGTACAGCTTCAGTCTTGAGCTATTGATCCTCCATTCCCTTCACTTATACAAGTGTCTCTAGTCCTGCAAAAGACATATTTACTTAATCCCTTATCAGTGAGAGGCTAGGTTACCCATGGGTTCCCTGTAACAGCAGAACACAACACTATGCAAAGTATAAGTATTGCCGCTTCTAATTGTGCGTTGCGTGCCATATAGTGAAGCACATGAAAAGCATGCTTCTTCACGGTCACTTAACGGGTTCGTTTTGCGGTTACGTGAGGCACTGCATGCATTGGTCTTTATTCTTACAATAGAGAAGTCATTAATTATAACTTATTCTAAGTATGTCGCACACCCCGCTTCAAGACATTCATTTCACTTGGGTATACTGACCTGTAGATGGCGATCTTGCAGAGATGATATAAAAAAAAAGATAAGACCCTCCCGGCCCATAAATACCTGGACCTCCCACTCATTACCCAGTCTTTCATCTCTGCAGTGGCGAGCAAGTCAGAAGATGATGTCTCCTCCTTGCAGGTAGCCGGGATGACTCCCGGCCTTCTTTCTTCTATTCCTGCCCGGATCCCCTTTGGTTAATATTCCCTGCCTCCCAGCCTAGGCTGCTGGTCCGGGCAAAGGTAGTTGGCACCCCTGGTGCTTAGGAGCCGTGAGACCCCATAACAAGGGGTAGGCGGCTATCCGGGTTGGTGATCCCGGTTTGGGATGCTCCGTCCCTTGGCCCTACCCTGACATGATTCCCCCTCTCCCGGATACCCTTAGAGGGGGGGGGGGGGGTGGGCCGGGTCCATTATGGATTTCCCTTCTTTATTGGTGTGTGTGTGTCTTTTACATTTGCCGGCGGCGCCGGCCTCCGGCGTGCTGCTAATGGCGGTGGTTAGCCCATGAGGTCCTCTTCTTCTTCTCTGGGCAGGGGGGCGGGGCCGGGCGCTTGCGCGCCCACGGCCCGCCCCCGTGCTGCGAGCGGGTTTGTCATGTCCCGGCTTCTGGCCAGGAGGGGCGGGGCCGGGCACCGCGCCGGCCCGCCCTCCCTCCTACTGTACATTGCGGTTTTCATTGTGCCTGGACGTGCGGTTCTGTAGGTCTGGTGAGTGGCCTGATGAGCATTGTACACATATATATTTGTACATATATTATTAATATAAAAAAATCACCATATGGAGGCTTCCCCGGATACTGGGCTTGGGCCCCCCTCGGGGCAATCCAGGCTGTGTTTGGGGTGTGGGGTATCCCTTTTGGGGGATGATGTATTTCTATGTGTACCTTGTGCGCAGCGGTCTATTACGCGGCAGACCAGATCTCAGGCGGTTGGTTCTGCTCCGCCAGTCTCCTCCCCGTCTCCCCCTCGCTTGACACAGGCTTGTGATGTGGTCATTAGCGGGGAGTCGCAATCTGAGGTGTGTGCCAGATTGGCCAATCTTGAAAAATTGTTTTCCAGTGCCGTCGCAAAAAAGGCCACGGCAAAGAGAAAACATTTGTATAAGGCTGCGCAGGCCTTTGATAGGGAGGATTTTGACTCCCTGGATTGGTCTGATTGTTCCCCGCGTGAGGAAGGGGAGCTGTATGAGGAGTCTGATGACGATCAGCAGTTTGTGGGCGCTGATACCGAGCAGGGCCAGGGGGATTCCTCGGATACCCCTAGGGTCCTGGCTCATATGTTTGAGGTCCTGGCTATTTCTCCCCCCCAAGGTGGCTCCTTCGCTGAAGGGGGAGTTCTTTGAAGTGACCAAGCCGCGCTTGGAATTTCCTTATCAAAAGCATTTTGATGGTATCATTCGCAAGGAATGGGAGAGGCCGACGCGGCTTCCGGGTTTCCCACCAGGTTGGGACAAGAAATATCCCTTTCTGGCGGATGCAGTGAAGCACTGATCATCTACCCCCGAGGTGGGTGCTCCTGTTTTGGGGTTGTCCAGCTCCTCAGTTCTCCATTCTCCGGAGTGCACTACTCTCAAGGATGGTGAGGATAAACGCATTGACCAGATGGCTTGTCATGGTTTTGCCAGTGTTGGTTCGGCCTTGCGGCCGGTTTGTGCTTCTGCGCTTGTATTGATTTTGTGTCCAAAAAGTCGCTCACGGCCCTTCCCTTTTGTGGGATTACGGCTCTTTGGAGAAAAATTGGATTCGGTGGCAAAGGGAGGTAAGTTACGTCAGCGTAAGAAGCAGCGTCACCCTTTTTCGGGGGGCGGCTTCCTTCTCTCAGTCCTTTCGTGGGGCTGGAGTTGCCAGGGGTTCGGCCTTCCCTTCGTCCAGAGGTGATTCCTGGCCTAGGAGCAGGGGTCGGGCCCGTCCAGGACACAGTTGGGGCTCCAAGCCTAGAGCCTTTTACCAAGGTGTTTGCAGGAGTGATGGCCATCCTCAGAGCCAGGGGTATCCGCATCGTGCCCTATCTGGACGATCTTTTCATCATGGCGTCTTCCTTAAGTCAGGCGCAGTTGGATACCAGGACTGTGGTATCAACTCTGGAGAGTTTCGGTTGGGTGATCAACTATCCCAAGTCCTGCCTCACTCCCTCCAGGGTGGTGGAGTTTCTGGGAATGTCGCTGGATACTTCTCAGGCCAGGGTGTTTCTCCCCCGAGCCAAGGTTCTTCTGATTCTGGAATTGCCTCAGCGTCTCCTATCCATCCCCTGCCCGTCCATCCGGGTAGGGATGCGACTGGTGGGATTGATGGTGGCATCGTTCGAGGCGGTTCCCTTTGCCCAGTTTCACACAAAGACGCTCCAGCTCCATCTCTTGGTGGCCTGGGACGGGTCCCCGCTGTCATTGGATCAGTCTTTTCTGATGTCCCCCCGGGTGCGGCATTCCCTTCGGTGGTGGCTGAAACCAAGCAATCTGACGAGGGGCAGATCCTTTCTGACCCCTCGTTGGGAGACGGTCACCACGGATGCCAGCCTGTCAGGTTGGGGGGGGGGGGGGGGTGTTTGGAAGGATCTTCAGTTTCAGGGGCTGTGGGGGCCTCTGGAGGCTCACGATCCCATCAATGTTCTGGAGTTGAGAGCCATCAGGTTGGTTCTGGCTCACTTGACTCATCAGTTGCGGGGCCTACCGGTTCAAGTTCGGTCGGACAATCGGACGGCGGTCGCCTACATCAATCACCAGGGAGGGACTCGCAGCAGGCGTGCCCTCAGGGAAGTGTCTTTGATTCTGGATTGGGCAGAGACCAATGTCCCATGCATCTCGGCGGTGTACATTCCGGGAGTGGAGAACACGGAGGCGGACTCCCTGAGCAGGAGGTCGTCTCGCCGGGGGGAATGGTCGCATAGCCCCAAGGTGTTTCGGTCGCTTTGCCACCGGTGGGGGACTCCGGAGGTGGACCTCTTTGCCTCTCGTCACAATCACAAGCTTCCGGCATTTGGGTCTCTTTCGCGGGATCCGCTGGCTCTGGCAGCGGATGCCATGTCTCTGAACTGGAGGTAATATGGGGTTTCTGTACCTGTTCCCTCCGTTTCCCATGGTGGGCAGAGTGGTGCGCAAGCTGGCCCTAGAGGGCGCGTCAGCAATCCTGGTGGCTCCAAGGTGGCCAAGACAGGTTTGGTTCGCAGACGTGGTAAGGTTGGCAGAGGATCAGTTAGACCTGCCTCTTCTGCCAGATCTGCTCACTCAGGGTCCACTACTCTACCCCAATTTACCAACACTGGCTTTGACGGCGTGGTTGCTGAAACCTTAATCTTGAGGTAGGAAGGTCTTTCTGATGCTGTCATTGAGTCTCTGGTTAGGGCTAGAAAGCAGTCTTCCTCTACAATCTATTATAGGACTTGGAGGTGTTATACTGATTGGTGTGAGGTAAGGGCCTTGCCTTGCAGGGCGTTTTCTCTCCCTAGGGTCTTGTAATTTTTGGACCAAGGTTTGCAGCTTAGTACGCTGAAAGGGCAGGTTTCTGCCCTGGCCGTGTTCTTTCAAAAGTCTTTAGCTCTTCATCCTCTGGTTAAGACCTTTTACCAGGGGGTTACGCATGTGCGACCTCCTAGGAAGCCTTTGCTCCCTGTGTGGGATTTGTATTTGGTTTTGTCTGCCTTGCAGGGTCCTCCGTTTGAACCTTTGCAGGATATTGCACTTTTTACGCTTACTCAGAAGGTTGTTTTTCTGGTTGCCATCGCTTCTGTTCGGCGTGTTTCGGAGTTGGCAGCCTTGTCTATTTCGGCTCCTTACTTTGAGAGGCATCAGGACAAGGTTGTTTTCCGCTTCAAGCCAAATTTCCTTCCTAAGGTGGTCTCTGCTTTTCATCTGAATCAGGATATTGTTCTTCCCTCCTTGTGTCCTAAGCCCAGCAATGACAAGGAGAGGGTTTTGCATTCTTTGGATGTGGTTTGCTGTGGGAAGTACTATTTGGTGGCTACTTCTCCTTTTCGTAGGACTGACGCCCTTTTTGTGGTGCCCTCTGGGCCTAGGAAGGATTTGGCTCCTGCTAAGTCTTCCATTAGTAAATGGATTTGCCAGGCCATTGTTGGGGCCTATTCTGCTAAGGGGAAGATTCCCCCTTTTCGTGTTACTGCTCATTCTACTCGTGCTGTTGGGGCATCTTGGGCCTTCCAGCACCAGGCTTCTGTTGAGCAGGTTTGTAAGGCTGCTACTTGGTCTTCGGTTCACACTTTTTCCAAGTTTTACAAGGTTGATGTTCGGGCCTCAGCGGATGCTGTTTTTGGCCGCAAAGTGCTGCAAGCTGCAGTGGTTTAAGTTTGTGCCTTGTGTTTTGGATCCCCGCCCTTTATGGACACTGCTATTGGATGTCCCAAGTGTAATGAATGTCTTGAAGCGGAGTGTGTGACATACTTAGAATAATACCATTTTGTGAATACTCACCTGTAAAATGGGTATTATAAGTATGTCACACACCCCGCTTCACCCTGCCCTTTTGTATTCTGGATCCTTTATATGGTGAACCTTTGTTAGTTTTAATTGGCTTTCCTGGTCCCTTGATCTTACTGCTATCTTCATACTGGGTAATGAGTGGGAAGTCCCAGGTATTTATGGGCCGGGAGGGTCTTATCTTTTTTTGATATCATCTCTGCAAGATCGCCATCTACAGGTCAGTATACCCAAGTGTAATGAATGTCTTGAAGTTGGGTGTGTGACATACTTATAATACCCATTTTACAGGTGAGTATTCACAAAATGGTATTTTTGTGAATTGGGACATTTAAACTTGCTAAATCAAAATTTAGTAGGAGTCTGAGTCGGTGCATTGTTTGCCGACTCCAACTCCGACTCCAGGTACCCAAAATTTACTCCAACTCCTCGACTCCGACTCCACAGCCCTGGTTTCTGCTTTGGCCATTTTTTTCCAAAGATCCTTTGCTCAGCATCCCCTGGTCAAGACCTTCTTCCAGGGGGTTACTCACGTACGTCCCCCACGTAAGCCTATGTTACCAGTCTGGGACTTGAACTTGGTCTTATCAGCCCTGCAGGTGTATCCTTTTGAGCCCTTGCAAGGGGCCCCTTTGTCCATTCTTACGCTTAAGGTGGTCTTTTTGGTGGCTATCACTTCTGTTAGGCGTGTTTCTGAATTAGCCTCCTTATTTTGAGAGACACCAGGACAAGGTGGTGTTTCGTATTAAGCCAGATTTTCTGCCTAAGGTTATTTCTGCCTTTCATCTCAATCAGGGCATTGTTTTGCCTTCTCTGTGTCCTAATCCTAGTAACCCTAAGGAGGGGGTTTTGCATTCTTTGGATGTGGTCAGGACTCTGAAGTTCTATTTGGTGGCTACTGAATCCTTCAGGAAGATTGATGCTCTTTTTGTGCTTCCCTCTGGACCTAAAAAAGGTCTGGCTCCGGCTAAGTCCACTATCAGCAAGTGGATACGTCAGGCTGTGATGCAGGCCTACTCTGCTAAGGGGAAGGAGCCTCCCTTCCGCCTTACTGCTCATTCTACTCATGCTATTGGTGCCTCTTGGGCTTTTCAGCACCAAACTTCTGTTGAACAAGTTTGCAAGGCCGTTACTTGGTCTTCTGTTCATACTTTTTCAAAGTTTTACAAGGTTGATGTTAGGGCCTCAGCTGATGCTTCTTTTGGCCGCAAGGTTCTGCAGGCGGCAGTGGTTTAAACTGTCTGCTGTTATTTTTGGGGATCCCACCCTTCCTTACGGACACTGCTATTGGATGTCCCAAGTGTAAGGAATATCTTCTGGAGCAGGACGTGCTGTATACATATAATACCAATTCTACAGGTGAGTAATCACAGAATTGTATTTTTTTTTCTCTTTACACCATTGATGAGAGTGCCATTTCACTCCAGTGTGTTGGTATTTCCTATCTGCCACAACCAGGTGGCGCTTGCAGTCTGTATTGCCTGGCTTAAGAAGCCACAGTGGAGGCTAATCTGCAACCCAATACATTGGGCTAGGGCCTTGCTGATCTTGCCTCAGTATTGTGTTACACTGCAGACCCTGCACATTCTTGATTTCTCATACCCTGTTATTACTTATTCCCACCCTGTACCTGCCATCCTCTGCCAAGCCTGCAATTCAGTCTCTGTACCTATACATCTATCCATTTATTCCTTTACATCAATCATATTCAATGTATCCCTTCCTGCATCATTCTGTGCATTCATGTATCATATGTATATATTGTAAGTAGTCACTTGGGGGCTTTGTTGCTGTACTGTGGGTTTGTGAGTTGATGTGTAAACCTCCAACAAGGGTAACCCCAAAGAGGGCAGGTTGGCCCAGGGTGCTAAAGTTTCCAAAATAAATATAGGACACTAAATAAAATCAAATAAATCTTTATTGAACACTCCAGCTAAAGCAGGTAGCCAGGATAGATTCCCTCCCCCCTGGCATCTAGAATATGTTTGCTATTTCATAAAATCTGCATGGAGTTAAGCCCTCTCAAATAGTTTGTCACGGATGACCATAGGGGTGTTTTAGGGGTGCAATTTACTGAACTTACTTTTTTGACTTTCGGCCTGCTTTAAAGTCTAAATGTGTACTAGCACACTTATTTCTCTTCATTTTTTATAAAATAGTTTTTTATTCCTTTAGAAGCTGTTTACTGTGTTTTCATTTCGACAAGCACAAGCACTGTGCACCATTGTTGCCATGCTTATACCCTGCATATTGAAACAGTAGTCTCCATAACCCTGATTACAGGAACATCAAATATGTTAATAAAGTAGGGATGATAGATCTTAGAGTCCCTGTCCAGACACATACTAAATGATCCCACCTGGGAACAGTGTATAAAATAAGCCATTTCAAGGCATCTCAAGGCATCTCAAAATCTGATTATATATACATACCTTCTGAGCAAAGCAATTTCCTTCGCTTCAGTTTCTGGGCCTTGGCTGAATGGGGAAGGACTTGTAATGGAGCAGCTTTGTGAGTCATGAGCATGCTCTGCTGGGGTCACACATCGCTGTATTTTTTTTTTTGTTTTTTTTTATGTGGTCCTGGAATAATAAAATATTACATTTTGAGCCGTGCCACGGCTTCTACTCTTCACTGCAGGGAATGGAGAGGCACATGGGGCAGGCATCAGGTGAGCTGCTTGCTGCCTTTGTTATTGCTGTTGGATTTACAGTCTCTTTAGAGAAAGCACATAACCAATTTGGCCTAGCACCACATCTAAATATTTCCTGCATATCTTATAGGGTTTTTTAGGGGACTTTCTGCCCACTTGTCTGACCTTGCTATTTTAATAGGGACTGCTGGTGAATGCACTGCAGCCTACAGTGGTTTCTTAACATTCTTGAATACAGATTTACTGTAAGTCAATTTGTTACTTGGAAGGGTGGCAGAAGGATTCTGTGTATGTGGGAGAAGGTATTGTAATCAGTTGCCTGGTCTGAATTATTTGCAGAAAAAGCTGTGTTTTTCAACAAATCTGCTAGGGATGAGGCCTATTGTGGGAAAAATTTAAATGTTAACTATAGATTAGTAGCTTTTTATATATTGTTTCTCCTGACAGTGCGTCAGTGTATGTGTTACATTAAGACAATGACAGTAGATCAAAGCAGCCATTTATAGCATGTAACATACTTTCTGCATGTTAATGCCTTGCAATACAAAGGTTTAAGCATTTATTTCTATCCCCGGTGGCTTAATTCGCCATACTTAAGGAAAATTGCACGCTTTGTCATTCGCAAGGAAGTGTGCGGCAGAGATATAATTAGTCTTCATGCCTTTTTTTAGAGTGAATTAGGCAGAAAAGATATTTTGAAGTGGCCTTCTATCCAATTGTTGCATGTTTTATAGCATGCTGTGGCGTACGTTTTTGACATGATTGCCTGTCTCTCTGCAGTGCATACTTCGTTATGGTTTTTGTCTCCTGAGCATTTCTAGACCTTGGACATTTTCTTTGCTTGCCAGCCATCTGCTGTATTGCCCTAGGATAGGAACCTGCCATATATTTCCATTGTAGGTGACATATGGAGATAAAAAAAAAAAAGTGGTCCATGTTGTGTGGAAATACTCTTTCCAGAAGTTGTCATCATGTTGTGTCACACTGGAAGCCTATTAATTGAGTCAACAATACAACCATATCTGTGTATTATGTCACAAAGTCTGTGCTAAGATGAATCATTCATAAATGTATTCACTGTTACAAGTCCTTTGTGTCATATGCTATTTTTGCCTCTCATAAAGCAGGGAGAATGCCTGGGTGCAAGATGTCAGATATATTGAAAAAACTACCCCTGCTGTAGACATTTGAGCTTTTCCATTCCTAACAATCTTCAAATGTACAAAGCTGTTATACTGTGCATTGGTTTTAATTTGCAAAATGGCTCATTTATTTATGCTGGTCGATCTTTTCATATTTCTTCCAGTCTGGTTTGAGTTCAACAATTAAAAATGAGATTTTTTTTTTGTATGGCAGTCAAACATCACCAATACCTAGACAGCGGAATCAGCAGCTGGCAATACCTTCCATTAGGCATTTACGCAGAAAGTATTCTGAAAGACAAATTGTGCTGTTGCATATCGCCACAGGCTGCTAATCAATATGAAAATGGATACCGGCAGCACAACAAAGTCATTTATTATTAATAAATGTCACTTTGAACATGTTTAGCATTTAGTGTGTTTTGTTTCTCTGCATTGCAGTTTTATTTTGTACTTCATATCTGAATTTTTAGATGGCTTTAGTTTTTTTTTTAATGTAGGCTTTTGCCTATTCTGTGCTCAAAGCCATTCTTAATGTTAGAATTTTTACAGCGGCCATGGCTCCCATTTCCAAAAAAAAAACATTGGTAACGCCTTTTTCTTTCTAAACCCATGGCAATGGGTTTAGAAAACCCAGTACGGTGTACTGTATCGGTTTTGTTAAATCATTATAGCCAGCTTTAGTAGATTTTAAGTGTACCCAATGTTGAGTTGCTTTTCCCATTTTATGGTGGATTAAAGCTGCTTAAAGTGTATACTGTACCTGTATAAAGCTTAGACTCTCATCACTTCGAAAAGTAAATCTTCTTCACAAAAGAAAAATAGATTTTAGGGTAGAGTTGGTTCTTCTCCTTTTTCCTTTTTCTCCTTCTCCTTCTCCTCCTCTTTCTTTAATAATGTGATGATGGCAAGATGACAGGAGAGCATTAATGTGTAATTGTGTGGTATAAAAGAAATCGTAGAATAGAGCTCCTATGCATTTACCAAACTGCACATAGCATGTGGCCTGTTATTCTAAGCATACAGCACGTCCTGCTCCAGTAGTAGTCATAACATGTGGGTAGTCCTCCGCCTCCGTGCACTGCAGACATGTAGAAAACAAGCTCCTCCCGGCCCTACATATACCGGAGGACCTCCCACAAATCCCCAGTTTTCTCTGCAGTGCTGGAACTGCGAAGACATGAAGTATCACGCTCTCGCAGGCGAGCGGGCCTCACGGCCCATGGTCCTGTGAGACTATTTCCACCCGTCCTCGTTAGAAGAAATATGCCTTCTAGCCTCGGCTGCGCGGGTCGGGTGAGGGTAGGTAGCACCTGGTGTGCTGAACGGAGCCATGCTCCACCACAATCCCCTCCATAGGGTAGGCGGTCAGGCCGATGGTGAGCCTATAGAGGATGCCCCTCCCGCAATTTTGCCCGTGCCCCTCACAATTTAGTCCATGGACACCGTCCGCTTCCCCCTCGCTCCTCCCGTAACTCGGGGGGAAAAGAAGGGGGGGGGGGGGGTATGTGTGGCAGCCCTAGCGCTATTCACCCTTAGACTTCGGTCCCTTGAGTTAGGGGGTCAGTGCTGCGTCCCGCTATACAATGTGTGCTGGCTTTTTACTAACTATCTGCTGTGCGGCAGCTTCATTCAGCATGTCAGCATGAGACTTATGCATCCCCTTTTCCGGCGGTTGGAGCTTCGCGCTCTTTGGGGGAGGCGGAGACCCGCCCTGACTAGTATTGCGTCACAGCCGGTCCTGGCCCTCCCCGCGAGGTTCGCCGGCGCCATTTTCTCTATCTTCCCGTGCGCGCGTGGTGTGGCTCGTCTCCTCCCTCGGTCATGTAAGTGCCCTCCGGGGCGGTATGGCTTCTAAGTTTTACAAACAGAGCATGGCACTGACTCCTCTCCCCTTGTCCCATTATGTCTTTCAGAAGCCAAGACTTCGTTACCGGCCACGGCCTACATATATTATAACGGGTCCTCTTTACAAATTCTCCCACATTACTAGCGGGGCCTTGGGGCATCCAGGGTTGCTTATTGCATAATTCCCTGTATTATACTGCATAAAAATCACCATATGGAGGCATTTCAGAAATATGGAACCGGGGTCCCTCTGGGACGTGACCGGCTGTGTGCAGTGTGTGGACTGCCCCTGGCTGAGGCTGACAGGGCACAGGTCTGCGGACAGTGTGCAGCTCGGGCATTGCTAACAGAGGATCCCTTCCTCACTCCCGTCTCCCCGCTCCCAAACATCGCTCAGGATGAGTCCCGCTCCAGCGGGGATGACCTGCAAGAGGTGCCGAGAGCGTTGCCTGCGGCGGAGCAGGTGCTCTCTGGATTGGCGGAGCGCATGGGCTCTGGTAAAAAGCAGTCCCTGACGCCCCCAGGTTCTCTGGTCCCTAACGATAACGATGATTCTGCTGATATTCAGGACCCTGACCCTTCTGAGGAAGCTGAGCTATTCTCAGACTCGGGCTCCTCCCATGGGATGCCCGCGGGCCGTGAGGAATCCGAGCCTGGCTCCTGGGGTCTGTGTGATA
Organism: Gastrophryne carolinensis; assembly: GCA_027917425.1. Lineage (NCBI taxonomy): Eukaryota > Metazoa > Chordata > Amphibia > Anura > Microhylidae > Gastrophryne > Gastrophryne carolinensis. The sequence goes on from CM051237.1 coordinate 223,814,757, forward strand.
CGGATGAAATCCTGATCAAGATCTTTGAGGTCTTGTCAATCTCCCCTCCTGGAGACCTTCCATACAGCGCCGCCGCGCTTGGAGTTCCTAGAACAGGAACATTTCCAGAATATTATATCCCAGGAATGGGAATCGCCTGGTAAGCTGAAAGGGATTCCAGGGGTCTGGGAATGGAAGTACCCTTTTCCCCCTGATGTGGTCAATTTATGGTCAGCCCCTCTGGTGGTGGACGCGCCCGTTATAGGGGTCACAAACCCCCCGTTTATGACTGCCCCCTTTTATCGTACCCTCCGGGATGCTGAGGGCAAGCGCATTGACAGCCTTCTCGTGTTCTGGGACGGCCTTGCGCCCGGTTTGCGCCGCGGCCATCACTGCGGTGGCCGCCAGGACTCTTGTAAGAAAGATACTGGATCACCGCCCTGAGGATCTCCCTTGGGGGGTGTTTAGTGCCCTATCAGACTGCGAAGCCTTTGTGAAGTTTATTCTATCGGCACTGGATGACACCATTAAGATGTGTGCTAGGAGTTCAGCTCTCGCGGTTGCCATTCGCCGCCTGGTCTGGCTGCGACAGTGGGGCGCCGATGGAGCTACAAAAAAGGCTCTCACTTGCCTTCCATTCAGAGGAAGGAGGTTATTCGGGGCCCGCTTGGACCTTTTCGGCAAGAAGGCTATAGCACCCTCCCGCAGAAGGCCACTCCGGCCTCCATGAGGCAGGGTCACCCCTCCACCCCCCTACGTCAGTGTTAGATGTGAATCTGAGGTGTGTTTCTAGTTATTCGGCGTGGACTTCCAGCATGGCGCATGCAGGCAGCGCCCTGGGCCTTCTGGCAGGACCAAGTCCAAATCTGCCAAAACCTCGCAAGCATGAAGGGGCGCCCTCGCCCCTTTGGGCGAGGGGGCGACTGCACAGCTGTCTCACATCCAGGAATGTGCCTTCCCCCTATGGCGATTCCGGGATGTAGCCCACCTGGGCTCAGGATGGGTTCTCTCTGGTGGTCCCCCCCTCAGCCTCTTGTCAGGATATTTTTAACCCTGTTCTCCCTTCTGAACCTGGAGCAGGCCGGACTAGGACCTGCAGTGTTGGGCGTGCCTTGGCAATTGCCTTAACGTATGGGGCCATGCCCCTATACCTTTTTTCCATCCTCCCCCCTCATCAGTACGAGGTAGTCTGGACCCCATCTGCCTACGGCAGGCTTAGCTATTCTGCCCTTGCAAGTAATCCATATATGACATATCTGTCTTGGCGAGGCCCCAGCACTTCTTAGCTGCTCTGGGGTCTGCGGCATGCCCTAGACTATTCTAGCCATTGTCACAGGTTCAACCCTGCAGCTAGAGGAACTAGGGCTTCGGCGTTGGGATCTACCGGGTCGTCTATTTTGCTTCCCTGCCTCTGCATCAGACAAAGTGAGTCGGTTGGCCGACAGTGTCCCCTAGAAGCTACTGGATGGTTGCTTAATCCCCCCATCCCTTCACCGTCACTTATTTGCTATTCCCCACCCCGGGGAAATCGGTTCAGGCTTGCTGCCTTCTTCCCTGGCATTAGGGGACCCCTGGTTTCGTGGGCTCTGCCCTCCTTCACTTGCGCCCTACCTTCACCTAGAGGGATGGCAGCTGGAGGGTCTGCCGGTGGCACATCTAGGCGCAGTAGGTTACTAAACCCTCATATATCCCAGCACCCAGGTGCTTGGTCGGGGCTCAGGCCTTCTTGGTAAGTTGGTTCCTCCGGAACTTCCCATTGGCAAGGGCCCCTTCAGGGGGGCGCCTCCCCCACTTGCTAGCATCTTCTAGAGTATGGCCCTCCTGGGTGCCAGTCTAGCAGGGTTGGACAGGGAGAGCCAAATCTCTCCCACGAACCATGGGGTTCTAGGTTGGGCCCTTAGAGGCTCCATCTTATCTGCTGGGCTTGCTCCCCAGCTTCCCTTTATTCCACCTATAATGGCTGGGTGGTTCCCATATTGCCTGGCAGGGGCCTTAGTCTCTCACCTGTGAGGCGTTATTAGCCCCTGGACCTTAAAGCCATTACAGCGGAACTCTGATGGTGTAGGCCTGCCTTGGCCTTTCCTACAGGAGTCTGGTTCTGTCACCCTTGTAGAGTATTCTCTTTTGGGTTGCTTTACTGCCCTTCCCCAGTAGTTCCATAAGTCCCTGTGGGGACCAAACCTTTCATCCTGTTACCTTGCGGACTTCTTGGGGATTCTGCTTGGATACGGTATTGGCTGCCCTGGAGGCCGGACCGCTTCCCTGGGGCCTCCTGACTCCGTCAGACTCGGGCTTGAGACCATGGTTCTGGCTAATTATTCCCTGACGCTACGTATACTCATATATACAGGTGCGGCTATGTGCGGCTACAGGTACCCCATGCCTGGGGGTGTTTCCCTTTATCCTGGGCTTCTGGTCCAGGTGGTCTGTTGGACCCTTGGTTCAGTCCTTTTTGTATAGCCATGTCCTGATTGCTAATATTCTGATTGTGAGGGCCTACATCCCTCTTCAGGTTTTTTGCACTTCTTCCCATGCTGGCCTCCTTGGCCTTTGGGGGACTGCTGTTCTTGGAAACCTACTGGCACCTCCTTAGGTACGCGCCTGATATCTATTCCAGCGCCTTTGCGCCTTGGAGCACTCCTTCTGGATGTTCTCTGATTCTGGGGAAGCCTTGGCTTCCTGGTAATTAAGGGTTTGTATTCCCGCTTTGGTCGGGTGCCCTGTTCTTTGTTCCCCTTGTGGGTGTTACAAGAGTTGCCACAAGGCTTCCTTGCCTGTGAGCTGGTTGGGTCACTACACTGACCTATGTTCCTTCAGGGGAGCTTTTCTTCCCCGTTATTGTTTACTCTGTTATCAGGGGTGCTTGGGTATCACGTTCCCTTCAGCACCAAGGTTTTGTTTCTCTGTTAGTTCACTTACTTGCCTTATGGCCTGTCTCTGTTCATACCTGCTTGGTTCAGTTATGAGACTGATGTTGGAGCCTATGCTCTTGTCATGCCTGTTGCAAGTTTTGCAGGTGACAGCGCCTTTACTGTCCGCTGTGCCTTGTTTTTTTTTGGGGGGGGGGGGGGGGGTCCGGTCCCACCCCCACCCTGCTTATGGACACTGCTATTGGATGTCCCACATGTTATGACTACTACTGGAGCAGGACGTGCTGTATGCTTAGAATAATACAACTCTGTGAAGTACTCACCTGTAGAGTTGATATTATACGCATACAGCACATCCTGCTCCACCCCACCCTGGTTTCACTAATTCTGGATCCCCTGTATGGTGATTATTATCGTTCAGATATTGCTACCAGTTATTCTGGGTGGTTGGTTCCTTCTGGCCTCTCTTCTCACTGCTTTTCAATGCTGGGGATTTTTGGGAGGTCCTCCGGTATATGTAGGGCCGGGAGGAGCTTGTTTTCTACATGTCTGCAGTGCACGGCGCCGGAGGCGGAGGACTACCCACATGTTATGACTACTACTGGAGCAGGACGTGCTGTATGCGTATAATATCAACTCTACAGGTGAGTACTTCACAGAGTTGTATTTTATGGCACCCTCTTCAACAGGTATTTATAATATCATTAGTTTAATAGAGAGTGTTTTGAGAATGTGAGAGAGGGGTTATTCACCCTCAGGTTAGGAGTTGGCTAAGGGTTTCGGTCTTTTAGAGAGTTTGTGTGGCAGGAGGTCCAGGGTTGGTGAGTACATAATATAGAAAAAAAGGAGAAGGGGGAGAAGAGTTCTAGGCAGCCCTTTCTCTGGGAGCCTTCCACCACCATGTGCTCACCCTATTCTCTGGATCTCACTGTGGGCTAGCTTATAGGATTGGTGACCAATCCTATAAGCTGACCCATGAGGTAGATGAATTATAAATAGTACCAAAATAAGCCAGCCAGCCACAGGCCTAGTAGTACTTTTAAAGCACAGTCAGACCCCCCCTCCCTTGTTGGTGTCCCCCCTGTTTTGACTACAGGTTGAGAAACAATGATGTAGGACATTTTACTTTATCATATTAATACTGTTAAGCCATGCTGTTGTCATTCATCGGTGGTATATGAGACATTGTTTGTGCCTTGGTTCAGTTCTTGGAGCATTCGTGTGGGCTAAAACTGCGATAACAGTGTGGAGGTTTATTTAAAGAAGTGCAGCAAAAACGAAGATGTCCATTTGGGAGGCTGAATAATAACTGGGAACACTTCCAGAGCTTGGTAGTTTGTTCCAGCTCTGATTGCTTTTTATTTATATGTAAATATTTGCCTGCAGTGTGCTTGTAAATTCTAGCGAATGAATTGAAAATTAATAAAGGGTACACAATCTAACAAGCCCACCTCATTGGTGTCTCTGTGGGCCTTTCATTTTATTCACAGAAATGTTTCAACATTCCATTTGTTGAGACAAAATTAGTCCTTTTGAAAGAAAGAGGCACAGAACATAGTCTATAGCATTACTATAGCAACATCTATTGTTTGCTCAATGTATCTGTTCTTCTCATTTGACTTGTTGTCCCCTTTGAATTTGTTCATGGCGAGTGCCAGTGCATTGTAAATAGCGTGAAAATGTGATGGAATTAACACTGGCACATCAACAGCCAAACTGGCTGCCATGTAGCGCATTCTGTTTGTACACTGCATATTATAATATGGAATGCAAACTGAAGGCATTGCCCACATAAAGCTCCTTCAAGTCTGAAGTAGTTCACTAATCCTGTACGAATTCATGGAATTACCTTAAAGAGGAAGTCAAGTCTCACAAGATTTTACTTCCTTTACCCTCACCACAAGCATAAGACTATGCAGCCCCGTGCTTACTATTTCCATGTTTCCTCGAAGCATGTTAGTGTCAGTGTCAGTCTGCCATCGTGACCAGGAACGTGATGCCCCCATGCTGTCTGAGTATAGGAAGTTAGGAAATTGGTGTATTTTTTCCACTTTAAGTGGCAGAACTCTCAAAACCTATATTGTTTATTGTTTTTTTTTTTTTACCAGTGTTCACATTAAAACCAGATAATCTCTTTCTAAAATTGGTAAAATGACCATTCAGTTCATAGGCCTATACTTCCAAAAGCAGACCTACGCTCTGTCCACAGGGCCTCTCCATTCCCCACCCCCTTGAATCCTAAAATCCACTGGTTGCTCAAATGTTACAGTATGTGGTGGTGAAGAATTGACTGGGCAGTTAGAGCCCTGGCCTTGACCCCATCAAACGCATTTAGGGTAAACTTGATCAAAGATTCTGCATGAATGGGAAAACAGTCATACTGCAGGAGTTCAGAGGGTTAGGGTGATGTGAAAGACTATCATTATAGACTACTATGTATTCATTATTATTTAGTGCCTGAAAGATGAAACATTTTGTCGACCAGAAATGGTAATGTTTCTATTTCTAGGGGTTAGATTTGTTACTATGAGAACCCTATGTGATATTGCATAAAAGAAAATATTAGTATATTTTTCCACCGCCTTGGTTTACTGATGGAGGCAAGAGGCGCACCTATTTAGCAAAAACATTTTTCAAGAATAAGATGGAGTACCATTCCATCAAATTGGACTTTTACCACCTCTTTTATGCCAATATCACCATCAAATGTAACAGCATGTACATAGTTACGAATAATCGTGCAATTTATTTTTATGTACATGTTACATTTGATGGTGACATTGGCATAAAAGAGGGGTTAAAAGTCTAGCTGCATAAAAGAAACATGAATATACATTTCACTGAAGAAGTGACAAGTTTGAATGGATCGGCAGTGGCTGTAAAACTAAAAGTGTATTATTTATATAGCGCCAGCTTTTTCCATAGCGCTCTATATGGTATAATTAAAGAAGAGGTAAAACAAGCTGTACAGAGTCTATTACAAACTAGATGTTACAAAGAACACTACACAATACACAATAGGAAAATTATAGGATAGGGAAGGGTGGAGACAAAAGGACAAAGGATCAGAAGTAGCAGAGCTTGAGTTTGTCGCCATGTGCATTATTGGAGTTGCTTAAGCCAGGTTATATGTTTAACTGGGGAGGTGGGCACTTTAAAGTGGACCAACACCTAGCCCGATTGGCCCTTAGATTCCCGAGCCGATCCGATCCCCCCCCCCGCGGGGCATCCAAAATCGGGATTCCCCGATGTGTGAAACCCCCCCAGGACGCCAGTAAACCTTACACGATTCCTGATCCAACAGCGCAGCGCAGACCTCTACAATGAAATGTTTGTATTTAATTTTGTATTTAATATTGTTGCTTTTATCACAGACTTCATTAAAAAGTCAATAAAATATTTTTTCTTTTAAGAATACAATTCAATACGATTATCCTGCCCTATATGCAGAGTAGATCTATAATGATGAGGTTTATATCTGTATTCATAGAATTGCTATCTAATGGACATAGCTATTGTTTTATTTATTTGCACAACTTGTATTGAACTGTATTTTTTGTGTTCAGACACGCCTGCTGAAGTACCTGTCGCCAATGGAAGTATATCTACTGCAAGCACTTTAAATGATGACTTGGACATATTTGGCCCAATGATTTCCAACCCTCTTCCTGCATCCACTGTGCCCACAACTCAGGTAGTTTTATTTATTCTGCCTTTCTTCCCCCATCATGTGGAATGCCAAAGAGTTTTAGCAAATGTAGGGAAAATATTGTTTTTGTTTGAATGTGCAATTATCATTCATTGTATTGGTACAACCAAGCACAGGCACCTGAATTTTCTTTTTTCTTAGGTTATTGTAATGGTATGCATTGCAATGGTAGCCGGGACAGCATTGTCAGCCAGTCAAGCTTTGTTATAGTGCACATGACTCAGTCTAAAGTGTTTTTGCTGTTAAGCATTTGCTTCAAAGCTGGAGTGAATGGGGATTAGTATGGTATTGTTTGATTAATGTATTATCCAACCATACAGTCATTATCTGTTTGCCTCTATTCGTCTTGGACTTTCAGTATGGATTGTTAACAAACTAGCAATTTCTACAGCAAAAACAGTTTTTTGCTCAGTGTTGCCTAAAGGATGCTTTAACTGGAGCATCACAAGGTCCTCCATCCATAAAGGGTCCCACGACTGTCTGCTTTAAGCCTTTCTGCATGGCTGCCATGGAGCTTGCAGCACAAATGACATGTCAGCCGCTCAAACGCTTGGCCCAGGAGGTTGTGGTGTAGAATGAATATATATAGATAGATAGATATATATATATTCCTTCTTTGGTCAGATGAGATCTTCTCTGATTGGTTGAGCGCATGCGCTGTGGGAGCAATGTAAAGGTAAATGGATGCCACCGGGGCAGGGACCAATTACCAGGATAGCCAAAATCCTGGTGATTGGTCCACTTTAAGTCTGCTTGTTGATTTAAAGTGGACCAACACCGAGAGGTGATCGGCCCGGAAATCTATAAGATTCCCGGGCCGATCACCTCCCACCCCGCGGGACATCCGAGATCGGGATGTCCCGCGGGGTGAAACCCCCCAAAAAAACCCCAACACCTTACCTGATCTTCGGCGGCGGCCGGCCGCCGCCGCCGCCTCCCTCGCGCCCCTGTAGGCGTGCTCGCGCCCGCGCCGGCCGTCTGTGAATGGCCGGCGGGGGCGCGCGCGCGCCGAAAGTGACGCGAGGGAGGCGGCGGCAGCCGCTTGGACGTTCCTGATCCCCGCCTGGACGTTGGCGGGGATTGGACCGTCCAGTCACGTGGGAGCGGGGACAGGTAAGATTTTTGGGCTTTCTGGGGGGTTTCACACAGCGGGGCACCCCCGATCGGGGTGCCCCGCCGAAGTGGACCAAAACCCAGGATAGTCAAAATCCTGGGTGTTGGTCCACTTTAATGATGGGATTCATGTGCATTAGATATTTGCATTAAATATTAGAACATCGATCTGTCTTATTTCTCCTATATGTGCTTGCTGTTTATTCTAACTAAGAAGGATTGTTTTTCACTAGAAGCTCTTAAAGTTGTTAGTTATATGCTGTTTTTATATTTAGTGTTTATTAATGTGTGCTGCTTTTCATCTATTTTGTTTTATCTTCAGAAATGTTCGTGTCTGATAATATAAATATTATCAGCTCCTACTTGTCCCAATTATGCTGATGTCATTTGCGTTTCTAAGCGATCATAAATTTACCTAATTAAACATTTTTATAGGCAAGCCTTCCATGGGTCCAATTTGTTTTTAGCAGATTCCTGTATTTTAAGTCACAAAAACTAGAAAGAAACTTGAAATTACTTATCCAATTAAAGAAACATGTGATGTAGAACATAGTTTTAAAGTACAACTCTAGTGTATGAGCAACTGTAAATATTTACAGGATGTCCTTTGGTCCACTTTAAGCAAAATCAGTCAAAACATCAGTGGACAAAACCTATCACCAGGATTTTTCACTGTCCTGGTAATCGGTCTATGCTCCTGGGCCCCCGATGTGTTAAACCCCCCCCCCCGATCGCCCACACAACTCACGTTTCCATCCCACCCACTACCCAGGCGCATACTCTTCTCCTATCAGCGCTTTATGTCATGCATGCTAATGCACGACGTAAAGCCATTGTCTTGGACTGAGCATTGACATAGGAAGTTGGGTAGCTGCATCCCGGTTTCCCTGTGGAGTGTAAGCTCCCCTGTGCCCGGCCTGTTTGAATATCTGGGCGTGGGAGCACGCACAGCTGTGGGGATGGGACTATTGATCAAGCTATTTACATATTTACCACTACCTAAGACTAGGCATAAAAGAAATGGACATAGTAACCTAGCAGACAGGGGGGATCTGATGCCCTGAAGAAATCCATTTTACAGGTGAGTTCTCACAGAATTATCTTTTCCCTTCCATTTTACTTCAAGCCATCAGTAGAATTCAGTAGATGAGCGACTCCCTGTAAAAAAAAGTTTGATAATTTTATTCACAGTTATGGGTTTCTGAAAAAAAGATAGATAAGCAGATATCTGTCCCTTTTAAGTACTCAACTGCAGACCTTCGTCAAAACCTTTTTACAACAATCTCAATATTCTGGGAACATAAGACTTCTACAAACTAACCCTCTGGATTCGTACCAAGCAATAAATGCTCGCCAGACTCTATAGTAGATCATTGATGAAGACCTCTTTCTGGCCTGAATCATAGTCTGGATTACTCAGAAAAAAATAGCCAGGCCATCAAAGCCAGCACTTGTGAATTGGGATGCTTTAGAGGCCCCTGTGTGAGAAGATCTGAATCATGGGGTAACCTCCACGGGTCGCCCTCTGACATCCTTACTATGTCTGAGAACCAGCTTCTCCTTGACCACCGAGGAGCTACCAGAATGGTTGGCCCTCCCTTGTGAGCTATCCTTTTGTAGTACGCGACCCAGGAATGGAATCAGAAGTAATGCATAAAGAAGCTTGAATGCTGACCACTGAAGAGTCAATCTGTTGCTATTGTTAGAGGATACCTGAACAGGGACACAAACTTCTGAACTTTTCGATTGTGCCGTAATGCAAATAGATCTCCGTCTGGGATCCCCCAGCGCATGCATAGTGATTGAAAGACCCTGTGACTGAGAGACTATCCCCCCCCCCCGACGCAGGACCACTCTGACTGGCCTGCAAGTTGTCTACTCCTGGTATGTGTACTGCCAAGATGCATGGAACCTGCTTCTCGGGCCAAAGTAAACTCTGGCTCACTTCCATGGGGGGGGCCTGCTTCTGATGCCCCCCTGGTGGATGATATATGCCACCGATGTCCGATTGTCTGAATCCGGACGGGATACCCCCCCCAGATGGGATGTCGAATGTCTGAGACACAACAGAATTACTCTGTTTCAGGATATTTATGGAGAGTCTGCTCTCCTCCGGACTCCACTGTCCCTGGATCACTTTTGAATCCACGACCCCCCCCCCTTAACCTGTTAGACTGCTGTCTGTAGTGATGATCTTTCACTGTACTGAAAGGAAGGATTAGCCTATCTGAAGAGGCTGAGAAGCCCCCAGGTTAGGGACTGGCTTGTTGTATGTGTCCACAAAAGGAGTGATCCAGAGTGTGTGTGTCTCAGTCCCAGATCGAGAGCAATTCCATCTGCAGGGGTCATGTGTGAAACTGTGCAGAGAGCACTGCCTCAAAGCAAGACAACATCAGGCCCAACAGGCGCATTCCTTGACGAATTGTCAGGTGAGGGCAGGTCAAGAGACCCTGTACCCTGGCCTGAATTAATCATCTAAGTATCTAATCATCTAAGTAAGGGATTATATGTATCCCTGGCTACTTAGAAAGCCAAGAGGCCTGCCAATACCTTGGTAAACACCCTTGGTGCTGACGATAGGCCGAAGGGCTGAGCCACAAACTGAAGAGGCAGGCCATCTACTGCAAACCGTAGACGTTTCTGATGATCCAAAAGAATCAGAATCTGTAGGTATGCATGCTTTATATCCACTGTGGTCATAAAATCTCCCAGCTGGAGTGACATCACTGTGGATCTTAAAGATCACATGCAGAATTCCTTCAGAAGGACGGACTTGTTGAGGCCCTTGACTCTAAAAAGAGAGATACAGCTGATCTCGCTGCTTTGGCTTTTTACGGGATTTGGGATACCCCTGACCAAAAGAATCTCCGAGGAGGTCTGGCTCCTAATTGGATCTTGTAACTTAAGGATACCACCTCCTGTATCCAAAGGAGCCTCCAAATGTGAGCAAAATGTGGAAGCCCCCCCCCCCCCCCCCCCTTCCTGCCTGAGCTGGCTTTGAAGGGAGTTTTTAGGGAGTAAATTATCTTCGGTATTCCAAAGTGGTGGGACCTCTACCCCCACAAAAGGGTCTAGGATTAGAGGCTCTGCAGAAAACATTATTAGGCTTTGGCTTTTGTGGAAGATTAGAAGACCTACCACCAGTAGCCTCCTTTACCATGTCCCCCCTTAATGGGGCGTCCCGTCTGATTCAATTTAGAAGCTGCGTCAGCTGACCACTGCTTTAGCCATAGCACGCCTTAAAGTTACCACCAGAGCTAAGCCTCTGGAACTTAACCTGATCAAATCATCCATAGCCGAGACAACATACTTGTTGCTATCCAAACTAGTAATGATCAACTGGGAGCATGACTTCTGTAAATGACCCGAACGAGTCTTAGAGTCTAGCTGTTTTAACAACATCTTGCTCGCCAAAGATGCTATGGATGAAGCACAAGCCGGACGCAGTCGACCCCATAATAAAATAAAGAAGGCGTGTAACCTGATCAATGCGCTCATCCGCTGGATCCTCTGGAGAAGCGCTATCAGAGGATGGCATAACAAAGTCATAGAAGATACACAGAAAATACAATGTAAATACCACGCCAACGAGATAAAATTAATGCTCAACGTGCATAAAGTCCCTCCAACTTAGTCCCAAAAAAATAGTGTAATAAAGCACAGAGCTGGACGTTAGTTTTCAATGGCAAAAGCGTGTTGATCCAATGCCCATACTCCACCACCAAACCAATCGCACACCAAATAGAGCATCAAAACTCTTACCAGAGCTAGATCAAATTAATCGCATTGACTCCACACTCTGGTCTCTAGATAACTGCTTGTATCCAACAGTCTTCAGGTCAAGGATTCCAAGGTTGTCCAGCTCAAAGGGCATATGTTTATAGCAAGAGCCACGCAAAGCAGCAAAGAGACAAATAATAGTGCAATACGTCTCACCATAAAAACAATCTATTTAATAAAAATGCACTCACAAGCAACAACAGTAAAAAAACATTTGAAACAACTCAGGTACTCAGCAATTCTCACCGCCAACCTCCAGATCCAATCAGGCTTCAAGTTATAAAAGTCCAATGTAAGTCCAATGTAAAATCTCCAAACAATCAACGCGTTTCGTCGCCGCAGCGACTTCTGCCAGGATGCCAGAGACCAGAGTGTGGAGTCAATGCGATTTATTTCATCTAGCTCTGGTAAGAGTTTTGACGCTCTATTTGGTGTGCGATTGATTTGGTGGTGGAGTATGCGCATTGGATCAACACGCTTTTGCCATTGAAAACTAACTTCCAGCTCTGTGCTTTATTACACTAAAGTCATAGAAGACCTGACACTGAGTGTCTACCTCAGGAGGGCGAGACCATAACTCAATCTGATTTGAAGGAAAGGGATACATAGTACTAGCACTCTAGGAAGACTATCTGGCTTCTGACATTCTCTATGAATCGGATTAGAATAAGGCCCCACTGGATGAATCCTCCCCAATGGGAAACTTTTCCTGGGAGACTATGGCAGTCACCATATCCTCTTCAAACTCGGAGGAAATTTTTCTTAAAAGTGTAGTAGACGATATTTCTTGAGGACTGCCAAGGCAGTTTTAAGGCTCAGAGGCCATTGGCGACAAGGGTCAGAACCCTTGCATGGAGAGACAACTGTCTTCCATGTTTAGCCACTACTACCACAACATAACCCCTGCACACCATGCTATCATCGTCCATTGCCACTTGCATGCATACTGGATATGGGGTAAATCTATCTAAGGTCAGACCCAATTATCCCAGATGCCTCTGTCACGATGAAAATAATAGTCTACATCCCTGGGGATCTGAGAGTATATAACCGTTCTCGGTAGTCACAAGTGACTACTCCGAGACCTATGGGGTGAACCACACAATATATTGCCTGCCCTTTCCCCTACGAAACAATATAATATTAATAAACAATATTAATATACACGATAAACAAATAAAAATAAAATCAATTTAACCTACCTAAAGGTTTAGGTCCGCATGAGGGTGGCCGTGCAGCAGCTGAGAAGTAGCCCCCCTGCCAGCCAGGAATCCGAGCGTCCGGCCGGAAGAGAACCTACAGGGTGAACCACACAATATATTGCCTGCCCTTTCCCCTATGAAACATTATAATAAACAATATTAATATACACAATAAACAAATAAAAATTATCAATTTAACCTACCTAAAGGTTTAGGTCCGCATGAGGGTGGCCGTGCAGCAGCTGAGAAGTAGCCCCCCTGCCAGCCAGGAACCCGAGCGTCCGGCCAGGGAAGCGCCGAGCGTCTGGCCGGAAGAGAACCGGCCACTTCAGCGGTGCGAGGTACTTCTCCTAGCCAAAAAACATCCAAAGGCGGCAGCCGGCAAGAAGCGCTGTTAGCCGGAGGAGAACTGCTCAGCCTAGCTGAAAATCATCCAAAGGCAGCGGCCAGCAAGAACTGCTGTGAGCTGGAGGAGAACCGCCCAGCCTAGCAGATAATCATCCAGGACAACGATCTTTCCTTGCTGCCAGCTGAAGGAAGCTGTCTGATCCACCTTTCCACCCCCTTAAAGGCGTGCAAATTTAGAATTTTACAACAAGTAAAACATACCAAGGAAAGAACACAAGGAAACTGCAATAACAGGGGAAAATAATTCCCCTGGTCACCCCCAATCAGGCTCACCAGCGGCTGATTGCTTTTTAAATTAAAGTCTTCAGTCCAAAGTGCCAATGACACCCCAAAGCTCCCCAGGACCCTGGCACTTACCATCCTGATCATATACAGCTTAGCTGAGGAGGCATTGTGGGTCCATCCATATCAGAGGAGTATAAGGGCCCAAGAAGACAGTCAGGTTTTTCAATACCCCCGTTTCCAAGGTATAATCCTTAAAAACAAAAAGTAAATGGGAGAGGAGTTCAGATACACCCTTGCAGTCCAGTTCCAACTGCAAGAAAACTGGATTCGAGAAAGTCAGCTGGAAGGATATAATCCGGGAGGAGGAGCCACACCTTTGTCTTGCAGTCCAAGCCCTTCTTGCCGAGAGGTTAACCCTACCGTTACTGAATTCTTTTGATTGTCTGAAGTAAAATGGAAGAGAAACATAACTTGGTGGTTATTGAGGATAGGCTTGGGGACAACTGCTTAAGCCAATAGCTTTGATGCTAAAATCCTATTTCTTTACATTCAACATAATATTAGCCTGATATTAAGAACATATATGGGTTTTTTCAGACCTTTTTTTCCATTGATGTCTACAATTCATTAATTCATTAATTAAAGGCAGATGGGTTCCCACTCAGAACTGTAAGAGATGACACATTTTATATGTGAAAATGACATTGTAAATTATGTTCCATTTGGTTTAGTGAACTGAGCCTGGAGCGTTTCATTTTGATTTCATTCATAAGGTGTCTATACAGTAAAACACCACAATGCATTGATTGTAATGAACATGTTGGCATCTGAATCTTTGATATCTCGAACGCTGTAGCTTTCAGTAATGGCCTAGTTTGACTGTATAACCAATTAAAGGCTAGTCTTTCAAGCTACCTTGCAGATTTATAAAACAGTGGCAATAATTGTATTTCCCCTTGTTGCTTTCTATACAATAGTCTTCTGTGGTTTCTGAATCCTTTTTTGAGTTTCTTCAACAGTCTTCAATTTGAACCTGCTTGCTTTAGAACTATAGCAGCTTTCATACAAAGCAGCAGCACTTATTACAATTGTAATTAAATTTCTTCGGCTGTCAATCTGATGTTTCTTAACACATGCGATGCAGAAGTTCAGACTGTCAAAGGATAATGATCACAAATAAGCTAGCTCCTACAAAGGAAACATAAAAAATGTTTTATGGACATCTTGGTTATATCATGTGACTTAATATGTTGATGTACGATTAAAACTATTTTGTGGTTTACCGGTAAAGCTGCTAGATAAATGACTATTTACTATACTTGCATTTATTACTTTGCTGCCAGAAAATCTCATATTACAGTACATTTTAATTTTCTTCACCACAAGCAGCCAAACCTTGATATATAGTTGTTGTTTTGTATGGCAAAGTTTCACACCATGTGGCCGATATAGCACAGGAGTAAAAGCGCACATTTTATCCCAAAACTAGTATAGTGCAAACCAGGCACCCCTTTAGGCAACCTACACTACAGAGTTGATTCGCCCATCTTCCATTCTCTCCTGATTCAGCAGACATGATTTCCGGTGTGATATTTCATATGAAAACTCTGTTAAAAAATGTTCCCTGAATCACACGAGTTTACACTTATTATAACAGAGTTTTAGGCACCTGGGGTGTGGAGGGGCTCATCAGTATGGGACCGGATTCTTCCAGTGGCACCCCTTAAAGAGCCCCTGACCCATACCAAAGGTCATAGGGACTGGTGCGCCAGCAGGGCTGAATGTATGGTTTCTGAGCCATGGGTTACCAGCCCCTTATTTAATATTTGTAAATAAAAAATGTATACTGCTGTCAGGGTAATTTTTGTCCCAGGATCAACCCAAGGATGGGGTTCCTCCTTCAGATGTCATGGACAGGGTGGCTCAGATGGAGAGCATGGTCAGTGGCTGTCAGCAGGGGCATCCTGAGTCTGTCTCTGCCTGCCCAGGCTGGAAGGCTACCGCCAAGCATAGGCATATTCAAACTGAGTCCTCAGAGGATTCTAGCTCCTATGCCGAGGACCTATTTAAGGGTTCAGGAGGGGGAGGTGTCGTCCAGCAGCAGAGAGGAACCCAAAGCCGCGCATGCATCGGGGAACCCTCCGGAACACTCAACGGATCAGATTGAGGATCTTATTGCGGCAATCTGTCCACTGCCCTGCGAGTGTTCGTGAAAGTCTTCAGCTGGGGATGGAAGGGTGTGCACATCACCCCATACCTGGACGACTTGCTCATCCGAGCCCCATCTCTGGCAGAAGTATTGTGGGCGGTCCTGTCCACGCTGCAACTTTTCTGATGGGTAATCAACTACCCCAAGTCCCAGGTGGTTCGCTTCTTGGTAGCGACCTATCTAGGTATGATTTGGATACTCGACGGGCACGAGTCCTTCCGGCGCAGAGGTACGCGGCTCTTCAGGCGGTGATGAGGTCGCTGCTGACAGACGAACACTCCACAATCGGGCAGGGCCTGCGTCTCCTTGGCTTGACGGTGTCTACCATCGAGGCAGTCCCATATGCCCAGTTCCACTCCATGTCTCTCAAATGTTGCTCCCATTGAAATGGCGCAGGACTGTGCAGACGTTGGACCATCGTTTCTTTTTGATGGACAATGTGATCCCTGACTTGGTGTCTGGACCAGCAGTTGCTCGCAGTGGGTCAATCTTTCCTGCTGGTCCGGTGGGTCATCCTGACCACAGATGCCAGTGGTGGTTGGTGTTCTGAACAACAGATGGTTTATGGTCTCCTAGGTTTGCCCTGGCAAGCTGACAAACCCACCTATAAAAAGTTAAGCATGTGCAGTGGGATGCTGGAGTAAGGTGAACATATGGGTACCCGTGTAGACTTTAGGCACACAGCTTTGGTCTGCCCTAGCAACGGTGCCTGTGGAGCAACTGAATTCAGTCATGTCCCAGTCGGGAATCGAACCTGCAATCCACTGTTCACAGTCCTTAACCACTAGGCCATGACTGCCCCCTTTGGTCTGCTTTTGTTTCTTTAGTAAATGAAATTATTATAGGCGCTTACTGAAAAGCATGTCCACATTTTTACTTTCAACCATGACATGTAGGAACAATAAACTACCACAAATGCTTTACTCTTAACGTGGCTGTTTTGCTATGAAGGAATGTTTCGTTAAAAATGTGAGTGCACTAGACCATGTTCTGTTTGCTGTGTAATGCCTCTATAACACAATGAATGTGGTACATAAAGCCCATGCCAGGTATTGAGCAGGCAAGGACAGCTACTGAGCCTGTATAAATCTGATGGTAATAGAAAGCATTGTATTTTGTTGGATAATTTTTCTGTAGATTAAACTTCATGTGACTGAGACACATGGCTGTTATTCCTGGCTCCTGAAATCCCAGTTAGTTATGCACTGTGATCACGCTTCTGGAGCTTTTGCTTCAGAGAACTGGCCCCCAGGGAGCTGAAGGGAGTGCGATGGAAGAGATGGCTAGTTAAGAGACAGGAACTATTTTTTTTGAAAGTCAAAGGTTTGAGAGTGCTTTCTGCCCTCAACTTAAAGTGAAACTGTAAATTGTACAAATATTGGAAAGTTCAGATTTATATGCACTCGGGCAAATGGACTACTACTCCCCTAGACATGGGGAGAGGGGGTTATTTAAAGGAGCAGTATCGCAAAATGTGCATTAAAAAAGATAAATAAATAGCCACACAATGACTGAAAATTTTCTTTGAATAACTGTGCAGGAAAATCTAAAGGTATTAAAGTGGAACAAAACCCTGAGTGGTTGACCCTGAAGTCTATAAGACCCGAGTCGGGATGCCCCTAGGGGCACAAAACAAAACTCCAGATAGTGAAGATCCTGGGTTGGGCTTTGCTCAAAACACACAAAGCTGAAAGAAAGATCATATGGAAAAATGTGTTGAGAAAAGAGAGAGAAAATGGTAAACTGAAAGATTCTGCAGCAGAGCCAACATGAAGGGAAAACTGTCAAAATAAAAAATGTTTAGAGCAAAAAAACAGGATATAAACCCAAAAATCCAATTCTGAAATAAAATAACCCCCCCCACCTCCCCCCCCCCCCCCCCCCAAAAAAAAGAACAACTGGCGAGTCTGAGATTTGAACCAATGACTCTCTGGTTCAAAGACATTGAATTTACCAATCAGTTAAATGACTTCTAGAGCTTTTCTCTCTGTTTTAGATATATGAGTTCTGGCCAGGCAATGTTGTTATCTTATGCTGGACGGCTGGCAGCACTGAACAGCTGATACTTTGTTACATTGTTTCCCCCTCTCCGCAGCGTGAAACAGGCCAGAGTGTCGGGCCCCGACACTCAGCAGACATAAACATGAGCTATTAGTCTCCAGTTGCACAACACAGACATCATTTTTTTCTACATTTGTAATTCTTACTCCAACACTTACTTATATTCAAAGTACCATTTAAATATGTCACCAAGAAAATTTTGCGATACTGCTCCTTTAAGTAACTTTCTCTCCCAATCCACTCCAGGCTGTCAGAATTCCCATTAATTTCTGAATGTTGACAGTCTGGAGTGGATGTAGAAGAGAAAACAATTCTACGGGTGAGTACTGTATTTTATTTAAAAATCAAAACCACTTGCACCTGTGGTGGGCTCATTTTTATAATGAGGTAGGTTACAGCATTCAATGGTAATGCAGCAACATTGTATTTGAAATATCATAGGCTGCCGTTATTTCCAGGCTTCTACTATAAAATATCCACCTCACCTGTGGAATTGCCCTACCACAGGTGCTGGAGATTTGAATTTAAAGCAGCACAAATCCCTTGGAGTCCATAAAAATCCAGGGCCGGCCCCTAGCCTTCACCTGGGGCATATCAAATGGGAATGCCCCAATGTGTAATACCCCGGGGTTCCCTGTAAACAGTTTCGCGGCGGCTGCCCCGTTGCTTTTGCTGCCCAAGCTTCCCTTTATCTGAAGGACAATCCTGCACCCAGGATTTAGAGGTTAGAGGTGGGCATGCATCCGAGACCACAGAAAAGCCGGGGATGCGGCCAGTATCCAGCAAATCCCTGGTTGTGTAAAAATATTTTAGTTTTTTTTTTTTTTTTTTTTTTTTTTATTACCCACCGCCTAGCCTGCTGAATTTCCTGAAGTACTTGGGGTTGGAGGGCAGGTGGGTGGCTCATTCCACTTTAAAGTGGACCAAAACCCAAGGAGATCGGTCCAGGAATCTATAAGATTCGCAGGCCAATTGATTCCCTCTCCCCATGCCATCTAGAATCGGGATGGCCTGCTGTATGAAACTCCCCAGGTTGCCCATAAACTAACCTTCTTTCCCGGTCCAATGGCGCACGAGTAAGCAGTGGCCGCATCCCCGCTATACCTCTAGCAGGGCGCGCGCGGCCATGGTCCCTGTCAGAGGGTAGTGAGGGATGCAGCCACCAGTGTGCTCAGATCCGCTTATATTAGATGAGCTCCTGGACAAAGGGACTTGAGTGGATTCGAGCACGCTGATTGGACGAGTGGCAACGAATGCGTTATAGAACCGGTAATAGGTGAGTTTGGGGCCAAAAATTTCTAAATATGGGCGGTCCAATGACATAGTGTCTCTCCTGGTTTCGTCAGAAAACCAGAAACCGGAAGCATCTCACAGTGTGTCTTTCTCTTCTCCCCGCGAGAGTGCACAGCCGGGTAGGAGAGCTTACAGGAGCAGCGGTGGTAGTGCCAGGAAGCCGATACTCCCGGCCAGGTCCTGGGACAGAGCAGAGGCAGCGGAAAGACACAGCCTGGCATTTTTATGCAGCAGAAGCCCGGCCAAAGAGGACCTGTCATGTCGGCCAACCCCGACAGTCTTTTTTAAAAATGTTATCTTTTTAGGGGACCCAGTCAGCTAATCTTGTGTTTGTGTTTTGTGCTTACTTTAGAAAGACATTGATTCTAAAACCAAAGCGTCCAAGAAATCAAGCATTGTGAAGTCTGTAGCACTCCACTTTCGGACACTTGGTAGTGTTTGGGGTGTTATAGAACAAAAAGACATATTCAGTGGATTTGTTATGGGAATTGCCTAATATCAAGCAACAATTCGCTTCTATTGAGGTATCATCAGACTCAGGAGAATTAGTTGAAGAACCAGACTCCTCACAGGATTCTATGGATGAGGGAGCCCGGGAAGAGAGAGAGCAGGGAGTTTCTCATACTCTTTCGGATGAGCTTAACTGTTGCAGGACATTTATGATACTTGGGGGATTCAGCTGGAAGAAAAGCCCCTCTCCCAGCAGGATGAAATGTATAAAGAGATTCTTGTGAAACGTTCAGAAAAAGCCTTTCCGAAACATTCATTCCTAAAGGAAATGGTCACACACCGGAAAATACGTTTTTCCTACCTAGGCCTCTAAAAAGAAAATATCAATCCAATCATGGAACACTGGAGCAAGTGTCCAAAATGAGATGCCCCCTCGGACAGATGTCCATGGCTTCTGACTTAAACCGGACCAACAGCCTGGCACCAGTTGGAAAAGAAAGGTAGCGGCCATTTTGGGGCATCCTCTCCCAACTGACATAACTGAAATGCACAATAACAGGAAGCCCAGCATGACTTCCTGTTTGCAGGTGGCCTGCAATCCCATTAGTGGCCATCTTGTGTTTAAAATTTATCGCAGTATTCGCTAGAAAAAGGTACATTATTTTTTATGTGCAGCAATCTAAATTGCCCTGGGAAGGGATGCATGAGGACTGTTTGTTGTGTTAATCTGATTTCATTTATTTTTGACTGTTGGTCTGCTTTAAGTTTTGAGGATATGGGAGCATATTTTGAGAAGAGCCTGAGATGCCGCTCTTTTTCTCTTTAGACCAGCTATGGCCTCTGATGTGGTCTTTCAAAGCATGAGTAAGTGGATAGATACCCTTAAGACCCATATAGGTAATAAGGTTCCCTCAGAGAACCTTATAGCTACATTGCCTACCATATATAGGGCCATCTCTTTTCAAACCAATACTTCGCAGGAACTTATCAGAGCTTCAGCAAAACCTTCCACTTTTATTGCCTGTGCTCCTAGAGCACTTTGGTTAAAGACCTTGGTCAGATGACAGTGTGTCTAAAACTAAACTGTGCGGTATCCCTGTTATTGGTGGTCGTTTGTTTGGAGTAGAGCTGGATGATTTTCTAACTAGATCTAGTGAATCGGGGAAGAAGTTCTCTACTAAAAAGCCCAGTTGTAATCCCCGCTCTGTTACTAAGACGGGACCAGTGCCCAACCTAACTCGGCCTATACAGTCTGATACTAAGAAACGCTGGACTCAGCCTAGACCTCGAAGAAGGTATTCTTTAGTTAGCAAGCCTTCAGAGGGGCCTAAACCGCAATCCTGACAAAGAGCTTTCAGTGGGGGAAAGTAGTCAGGGAAGTACCGGTTCGTCTGGTACAAAAAGTTCAGAACCAAATCTATTCATACTAATGGAGGAAGGAAGGATCCTAATGGAGGAAGCCATGATGGTGAACCTAGATCTACAGGATGCTTACCTACACATCCCGATTCTGATCTGATTCTGAAGTGTTTGAGATTTACAGTACAGCTGGATCAGGAAATTCTTTACTTTCAGTACCGAGCACTTCCCTTCGGCTTATCCTCTTTCTCAAGGATTTTAACAAAAATCCTGGCGGAACCCATGGCTTACCTCGGGCAACAGGGAATCCTTGTAATTCCTTATCTGGACGACCTTCTGAGCTTAAACAAGTCAAGGATGGCATTGTTAGCAGACCTAGAAAAGACTTTGACAATACTCAGAATTCTGGGGTGCGTAATAAATCTAGAAAATTCCAATTTGACGCCCTCCCAACAGTGCAGGTTTCTGGGAGTTCATAATAGACAGCACCCAGAAAAAATGAAATCCTCCCGGAGGACAAGATAGAGTCGATAATGGCAGAAGCACTGACGTTTTGTGTGTCTCTGTGTGGGGAGCTCATGGCATTAGAGGACCAGCAGGCATCAAGTGTACTGCTTCCTGTCCGTCGGTCCTCCATTGCTCTCCCTCCTCTTACATACACATTCACGAGTTAAGACACACCACTACCCCCCCCCCCCCCCCACTATGGTCCGTGGGGTGCATCCTGTATTTTTTTTTTTCTACTTTTCTAGCAAGTGATATGCTGCGTCTGACTGTAAATATGGGTCATAATTCACCCTGCAACCTGGGCCACCACCCAGTCCCTTCACTTCCCGCAACACACAGCCTTCCATCATAAAATGCCCATAACCTCCAACCCACAATACCCCCTTCATCCTTATCCTACTCTAAAGGACATCCCTGGAATTCTGCATCCTCCACCCCACAGCTCTGTTGTAATGTAGACAACAGAGCGGATAATGCACCTTTGCGCTGCAGAAGATTTTTCTGGTCAGTGCTGCCAGTTATTATTATATTAATATAATTAGTTTTTAATAAAAAAAGCCTGTGTGGTGATTTGACTAGTACTCAGTGATCTTCGCAGCGCCTAGTAATGCAATATAAAGTATAAAAAAACTTAGGGGGCACACAGGATCTATTAGTGTAGCAGTGATGGTGCTATGTTGGGACAGATTAACACAATTGAAATAATGGATCAGTAAAGTGTGTCAGCGGAAGTGTCTTGATTGTTTTCATTACTGTTTTGAAATGTGGTTTGAGGACACATTACATGTTCTACTCACTGGAAGGCGGTTTGTGTATCGTTCCTTGTACTGCTAAAAATAGTTTTCACTATTGTGTCACAACTACTAGCTTTAAAAGCCCAGTTAGCAACAGGATTTATATCCTTGATTAAGTCCTTGATATATGTTTACAACCTTCTCACATAATACCGTATAATGTGCAACTCTATAAATGTAATAAGTGCTGCAGTTTTTCGTTTTTGTCTTTCTTTGTTTCTACGCTGTGGGAAAAACATAATGTCTCAAAAGTGCATTTCTGGTATTTCAAGGTCACAGCAACAGCCCCCCCTGCAGCTGCCAGTGCACCTCCTCCTTCTGGAGATCTAGACTTGTTTACCGATCAAACAACAAAATCTGAAGACGGTCCTAAAAAGCCTTTGTCAAAGGACTCCATCCTCTCACTTTATGGTACATCAAACATGCAGCAGCAAGCTACAACAGGTAATACACCTTTAAAAGTTAGACATGGAGCTAATTTAGATGCTGCTAAGTAAATATCTAAAGGATGATCAGTTTTTTTTTTTTTTTTTTTTTATTTTGTTGCAAAGATTTTCTAGCTGTGTGTTTTTTTAAATGTTTCTTCATGTAGTTACTGAAGCAAGTAAAATGTGCTTTATGTTTTTTTCTAAACTAATGAAAGGTTACTGTCATCCTAGCTTTTAGTATCACCTTGCACAATATTTTGGCAAGCAGCAATTTTCTTTAAAAGCAATTATAGCAATCGTACATCTTTTGCCCTGCTTTCTTTTATGTTTGCTATTTTCCTTTCTTATTTATCTGACTATAAATGCCCATAAACTTATATCATGTAATTGTGTTTTTATTTTATTTCCAGAAATGCTTTTTAATACACCACACAAAATTTGGCGACCACAAATTATAGAACACATGCATTAATGTCTCTTTCTGCAAAACATAATTGTACAATCACTTCAAATGCCTGCATCTGTTTGCACTTTCATAACCATGGCATGTCGCTACTTGTTGTTTACTTTCGCTTTAACTGAGATAAATATAGGTTATATACCATATTTTCCGCACTATGGGTTGCACCTAGAGTTTAGAGCAGGGGTGTCAAACTCCCTCCTGAAGGGCCAGCAACAGATCATTTTTTGTAGACCTCCACATAGCCAGCTTCATAGCTCAGTCTGAGAATGAATGACTCCATCTGCATACTTGTAGGAGGATGAAAACATGGCCTGTTTGTGGCCCTGCAGGAGAGCGTTTGGCACCTGTGGTTTAGAGGAGGAAAATAGGAAAAAATGATGGCCACATTTTACCTCTGCAAGCCCATTTTTGGTTAAGTGGGGGGGTTAGGCGTACTGGTCAGTGTGGGGAGAGATGGTTAAGTTTCAGGTGTGGGTCAGTGTCTGAAGAGGGGGGTTAGGTGGGGTTGTGGGTCAGTGAGTGGTTGTTAGGCTGGTAGCTGTGGTGGGGAGGTGAAGGGGTTAGTTGGAGGTTGTGATGGGGCAGAGTGGTTAGCTGTTGGTCATTTCAGGGGTGGGGGCGGTTAGTAAGATCTAATGGCAAGGATGTGGAGGTGTTAGGTGGAGGGGTTAATTGGAGGTAGCAGGAGGGGTTAGGTAGAGGTGGCAAAGGTGAAGGGGTTAGGTGAAGTTAACAGCAGGAATTGAAAGAGTTAGGTTAGCAGCAGGGGTGAAGGGGTTAGATGATGGTAGCAGCAAGTATGAGGAGCGGTTAGGTGAGGTTAGCAGCAAGGATTTGGAGGGGTTAGGTGAGGTTAGAAGCAAGGTTGTGGAGGAGTTAGATAGTGGTAACTGCTGGAGGGTGGGTGGAGGTGGCACCTATGTTTGCAGAGCAATGCCAGGGGGGATGGGCCACATGGCAGGCCATGCACTGTGGAGCCAAAAAGTGAGCGGGAGCAAGCCTGTGCCTGCTTCCATGAGCAGGCAGATAGGAAACTTGCCGGATGAGGGGTGGAAGAAAAAGAAAAGATAGCAGGCAGCTCTTTCACACTCATGGCAGCAGCTCAGCTGCATTCATCACCTCAGCCCTACCTCGCTCACTCTTCCTTCATGCTTGAGAAATGCCAGGGAGACACAAAGCAACCCTGCTTCTCCTCTTGCGTTGTCAGGTGCCGTGTCTCCTCCTGAGCAGCAGAACTCCCCCAGCTCTCTGGCTTGGCATTGGGTCACAAGTCAACCTTTGCCCTTTGCTTCACAATCCCAGAGGTCCCACCTGCCACAGATATGAATACCAACATAATCCATGTTGGTCTGCTGCAAGATACTCTGCATTACGGTTTATTAAATGGTGCATCCCCATTCCCCAACCATCCTGCACCCTCGCCAGCAGGTGCTATTGTTTGTTTATAGCTTGATAGCTAAAAGACATGTCCATGAGTCTTATTAGGCAAATGTAGCCTAATAAGCGGTCATTTTCTCCCCACTTTATTCCCAGTATGTCACACACCCCGCTTCCGAATATTCATGACACTTGGGTAACTGTCCTGTAGAGGGCGATCTTGCAGAGATGACATGAAAAAAAGGAGCCCCTCCTGGCCCATAAATACCTGGGACCTCCCATCATTCCCCAGTCTTTCGTCTCTGCAGTCGGCAAGCAAGTCAGAAGATGGTTGTCTCCTCCTTGCAGGTAGCCGGGATAACCCCCCGGCCTTTTGTTTCTATTTCTGCCTGAACCTTTTTTAATTTAAACTATAGCAGTATGCCTCCCAGCCTAGGCTGAAGGTCCAGGCAATGGTAGGCTGCACCTTATGGTGTATATGGGAGCTTGCTCCCCCGTGAGACCCCATACAAAGGGGTAGGCGGTGTCCGGGTTGGTGATCCCGGCTTGGGATGCCCCGTCCCTCTTACCCTTTCACCTATTAGTGTGGGTTCTCCCCCCTACCGTGTCCCTCTGTGCCCCTTGGGGGGGGGGGGGGGAGGCCTTTTCTCCTGTGGGTTGTTTTACTTTATTTGGTGGAAAAGGTGTGTGGATTGTGTGTGTGTGTGTGTGTTTGTATGTGTTTTTTGCGGCCGTTGTTGCCAGGCCGGTTTCACTTTTCAACAGGTGCTCGTTGTGGCTCGTCCACCCCCCCCCCCCCCCCCCCCAGAGGCCGGCTTCTCTCAAGCACTCTTTCCGGCCTTGCTGCCTGCTTTGCTGCTCCCCCTCTCATTCCCTTGCTACTGTGAGGGTTGACGGTCGCTGCTTTGCTGCGGTGAGTGGATTTTATTTATTTCACCATTTTTAACTGTCTCATATGGTGGGTGATGTGCATGTTGACACTTATGTCTGTTCTCATGTCTTCTAGGTGGGATCCATTCTTTTGAAGTTTAAAGAGGGAGTTCTCAGGGTCCTAGGGTCCCTTAGAATTTAATTTAGGGTTCCCAAAAAAAAAAAAAAAAAAATCCTCCCACTCCCTGGGACCTGAAGGGGCATCCCGGGTAGCTTAATAGCGTAAATCCCTCTGGTCATTGCGACTACATTAAAATCACCATATGGAGGCTTCTCAGGATACCGGGCTTGGGCTACCCTTGGGGCAACCCCGGCAGTGTGTGGGTTGTGGGGCATCCCTTGCGGGGGATAATGTACTTGTTTGCATACCTTGTGCTCAGCAGGCCATAACGCAGCAGTCGGGGGCCCAGGCGTCTGGGTCCGGGGTCCCGGCCTCATCTCCTTTCCCACCCTGCCTTATCCGTACCCCTAGTGATGTTGTCACAGGTGAGGAGTCGCAATCTGACGTACGTGCCAGACTGGCTAATATTGAGAAATGTATTTCTTGCTCTGTTGCCAGAAAGGCCTCGGCTAAGCGAAAGCATTTGTCTCCAGCCACGCCGGCCTTTGAGTTTGATGATTATGATTTCCTTGACTGGTCTGATTATTCCTTGCTAGAAGAGGGGAAATTATTTGAGGATTCTGACAATCAGCAGTTTGTTGGTGCTGATACTGAGCAAGGGCAGGGGGATGCTGTGGATACCCCGAAGGTCTTGGCTCACCTTTGTGAGGTTCTGGCAATTTCTCCTCCTGAGGAGGCCGCTCCACAAGAAGGGGAATTCTTTGGGACTTCCAAGCCGCTCCTGGAGTTCCCAAATCAAAAGCATTTTGATGGCATTATTCTTAAGGAATGGGAGAAGCCTACTCAGCTTCCAGGTATTCCTCAAGGTTGGGATAAAAAGTATCCCTTTCCGGTGGACGTGGTAAAGTGATGGTCGTCCCCTCCTGAGGTGGATGCCCTGGTGCTCAGGTTATCCAATACTTCTATTTTGCATTCTCCTGACTCCACCACCCTCAAAGATGGTGAGGATAAACGCATTGATCAGATGGCTT
This sequence comes from Gastrophryne carolinensis, assembly GCA_027917425.1. Taxonomy (NCBI): domain Eukaryota; kingdom Metazoa; phylum Chordata; class Amphibia; order Anura; family Microhylidae; genus Gastrophryne; species Gastrophryne carolinensis. The sequence continues at coordinate 223,841,006 of CM051237.1, forward strand.
GCCACGCGTTTGCTAGTGTCGGTTCAGCCTTGCGGCCTATGTGTGTTTCGGCGCTTTTGGCAGTGGCTACCAGGTCTGAGGTTAGAGACCTGTTGAGTACCTCCAGGCTTGACCCGGCTAGTGATGAGTTCGCCGCCCTTAAGCGGTGTGAATTGTTCATGTCCTTTGTGCTTGCCGCCTTGGATGACACCATGGTCATGTGTGGTAGAACCTCTGCCTTGCTTGTAGCTATTCGGTGGTCGGTATGGTTGCGCCAGTGTGCGCCAAAAGTCGCTTACAGTACTTCCCTTTGTGGGATTGCGGCTCTTTGGATGGATTCTGGAAGTGGTGTCTTCCGGTTACAAGCTGGAATTAGAGATACGGCCTCCTCCCAGATTCTTCAGGTCTCGAGTGTCTTCGGATCCACTGGCCGCACAGGGGCCCGGGTGGCAGTAATTTATCTGCTGGACATTTATGTCATTTGCCCAGTGCCTTTCGCGGAAAGGGGCTTGGGATTCTATTCCAATCTATTCACGGTGCCCAAGAAGGACGGCTCCGTTCGACCCATTTTGGATCTGAAGCTCCTCAATCGGTTTATCCACTTCAGGAAGTTTCGCATGGAAACCTTGCGGTCAGCCGTCGATTCTCTTCGTCAGGGGGACTTCATGACGTCCATAAACATCAGGGATGCTTATCTGCACGTACCTATCTTCCTGGCACACCAGAGATTCCTCAGGTTCGTGGTGGAAGATCAGCATTTTCAGTTTGTGGCTTACCTCGGCTCCGAGGGTATTCACCAAGGTATTGGCGGGGGTGATGGCCCTCCTCAGAGTCCAGGGCATTCACATTGTACCATACCTGGACGACCTTCTCATTTTGGCTTCCTCTCTCAGCCAAGCGGAGCTAGACACCAGAGTGGTGGTATCCACACTGGAGAGGTTCGATTGGGTGATCAACTATTCCAAGTCCTCTCTCTCCCCGTCCAGGGAGGTTTCGTTTCTGGGCATGACTCTGGATGCCTTTCAGGCCAGGGTGTTCCTTCCTCAGCCCAAGATTCTTCTGATCCAAGATTTGGTTCGGCTTCTGCTTTCCAATCCTCGCCCATCTATCCGGCTAGGGATGAGATTGGTAGGTCTGATGGTGGCTTCCTTCGAGGCAGTCCCTTTTGCCAAGTTTTCACATGAGGACGCTTCAGCTCCATCTTCTAGCGACTTGGGACACGTGTTCGCTGTCATTGGATCAGTCTTGTCTGCTGTCTCCCCGGGCTCAGCAGTCCGTTCAGTGGTGGCTAGTGTCAAGCAATCTGTTGAAGGGTAGATCCTTTCTGACCCCTTGTTGGAAAACGGTCACCACGGACGCCTGTCGGGCTGGGGGAGGGGGGCTCCTGGAGGGAACATCAGTTCCAGGGGTTATGGGGGCCTCGGGAGGCTCATACCTCTATCAACGTTTTGGAGCTACGGACCATTTGGTTGGTTCTGTCTCGCTTGACTCTTATATTGCAGGGATTGCCAGTTCAAGTCCAATCGGACGGCGGTCGCTTACATCAGTCACCAAGGAGGGACTCTCAGCAGGAGTGCCCTCAGGGAGGTATCTCTGATCCTTGTTTGGGCAGAGAGCAATGTCCCATGCATCTCAGCCATTTACATCCCGGGAGTGGAGAACACAAAGGCGGATTCCCTGAGCAGGAGATCCTCTCGCCGAGGAGAATGGTCTCTCGGTTCCAAGGTATTCCAGTCCCTTTGTCACAAGTGGGGGACTCCGGAGGTGGATCTTTTTGCCTCTCATCACAATGACAAGCTTCCTGCCTTTGTGTCTCTGTCTCAGGATCCTCTGGCTCTGGCAGTGGATGCCATGTCCCTGGCTTGGAGGGAACTGGGGTTTCTGTACCTGTTCCCCCCCCCTTTCTCCATGGTGGGCAAAGTGGTTCGCAGACGTTGTGCGGCTGGCAGTAGATCAGTTTTATCTGCCTCCTCTTCCGGATCTTATCACCCAGGGTCAGCTACGCTACCCCAATTTACCAATGCTGGCTTTGACGGCGTGGCTGCTGAAACCTCCATCTTAAAGGAGGAAGGTCTTTCTGATGCGGTGGTTCGGACTCTTGTTAGAGCTAGGAGGAGATCTTCCTCTACCGTCTACTATAGGACTTGGAGGTCTTATATTAACTGGTGCGAGGCTCGGGCCTTGCCTTGTAGGGTGTTTTCTATTCCCAGAATTCTGGAGTTTCTTCAACATGGTCTGGACTAGGGGTTCCAACTTAGTACTTTGAAGGGGCAGGTTTCTGCCCTGGCGGTTTTCTTTCAAAGGTCTTTTGCCCTTCATCCCCTGGTTAAGACCTTTTTCCAGGGGGTTACTCATGTGCGGCCTCCTAGAAAGCCCTTGCTGCCGGTTTGGGATTTAAACTTGGTTCTGTCGGCTCTCCAGGGGCCCCCTTTTGAGCCGGTGCATGATATTGCTCTTTCTCTGCTCACTCAGAAAGTTGCCTTTTTGGTGGCTATTACCTCTGTTTGGCGTGTCTCTGAGTTGGCGGCCTTGTCTATTCAGGCTCCTTACTTTGAGAGGCACCTGGACAAGGTAGTTTTCCGCTTTAAGCCGGATTTCCTTCCTAAGGTGGTTTCGGCCTTCCACCTCAATCAGGATGTAGTTCTCCCTTCATTGTGTCCTAAGCCTAGTAATGACAAGGAGAGGACCTTACATTTTTTGGATGTGGTTCGATGTGTGAAATATTATTTGGTGGCTACCTCTCCTTTTCGTAAGACGGACGCCTTTTTCGTGGTGCCCTCCGGGCCCAGGAAAGGTCTGGCGCCCGCTAAGTCTTCCATTAGTAAATGGATTCGACAGGCCATTGTTGGGGCCTATTCTGCCAAGGGGAAGGTTCCCCCTTTTCGTGTTACTGCTCATTCTACTCGTGCTGTTGGAGCATCTTTGGAGCATTTTGAGATCCCCACCCATTATGGGCACTGCTATTGGATGTCCCAAGTGTCATGAATATTCGGAAGCGGGGTGTGTGTGACATACTGGGAATAATACCATTTTGTGATTACTCACCTGTAAAATGGTTATTACAAGTATGTCACATACCCCGCTTCATCCCGCCCTTTTTTGGTCTTCTGGGATCCTTTATATGGTGAACCTTTTTCTTTGCAGGTCCCAGGTATTTATGGGCCAGGAGGGGCTCCTTTTTTTCATGTCATCTCTGCAAGATCGCCCTCTACAGGACAGTTACCCAAGTGTCATGAATATTCGGAAGCGGGGTGTGTGACATACTTGTAATAACCATTTTACAGGTGAGTAATCACAAAATGGTATTTTTGGCGCAGGGGGATTATGGAGAAAGATTGCTGTAAATATGCTCACCCAGAGCAGCCATGTGCCGCTTGCTCCACTCCTTGGGTAATGTATGATTAGGATGCTGATCAATACAAAGAACCAGGTGACTTCTGGCCTTGCACTTTTTTAGTAGAGGTTTTACCAGCTTGTCTGGCTTAGGCAAAATGGGCTTGCTTTTAATAGCCTTGGTTTCCAGTAAAATGCATCTTCGTGTCAGGAGCCAGCAATCTGCTGTAGATGAGGGCATTTTCTGCCTCTCAGCACTGCTCATAAAGCTCCTAAAACATTGCATCAACATTGTAAACAACTATTGCAATGATCTGTGGCATCCAAGGGCATGGACTTACATTACTATATTCATCCTCTCCTGCAGCTGTTGGTTCAGTGTACCTGCATGTAACATGAGACATGGTGGTCCATTTTTTAAGCAAACCCCTGTTTGGTAAATCCCAAGCTCCTGACAGCCTAAATTGTGTGGAAAAACAATACTATACAGGCACACAGCAGCCATGGTGATCTTTCTCTTGTATTTTTTCTCTTTGTTAACATTATGTGTGGAAACAGATCTCTCCCTGGCTGTTTGGGTCAATCAAAAAGAATCATGCAACACAACTGCCGTGTGTCTGTGTACTATAAGGCTCTCCCCCATCCCCCCACTCATGTGTAAGCAGGGCTCTCAGGTGTGATCCAATATGGCTGCTCCCATGTAATTCTGGGAGAGCAGCTATTCCACAATATCTGAAAGGGATCAAGTCCTCTCAAACAGCATAGGCCACTGACCTTTTGGAGGAGGGGGGATATTAATAAACTTTATTTTCTTGACTGGAGCTCTAAGCTTGCTCTGGACAAATACCGGGGGGAATCGCTGCTCTTTATTTTTTTTTCCCCGTTACCTTAAATAACTTAAATTTGTCCCATATTCTGCCTTTTTTTTTAACCTGGGCTTCTCCTCACCCATGCTTTAGACACATTTGGTCAAAGACCAAATGGCAGTGGACGTTAGAAAGGGGAACGGACCTTGGAACTTAACCCTTTTGATGCCAAGCACGTAACACCTACGTGCTGGCTTGGCTGGGCCTTAAGTGCCAAGCCCGTAGGTGTTACGTGCTTGACTTTCCTCGCTTCTAGTTTAAAAAATAAAAATCAAAAATACTCACCTGACCCCTTGTTGGATCCGGCCGGGTCTCCTCTTTAATTTGGTGCCATCCGATCCCCCGTGGGGGGTCGGATGGCTCCAGGAGAGCCCCCGGAATAGGCCGCCCCCCCCCCCGCTTCTGCAGCAGCAGCTGCTAACTGTAAAAAAAAATAAAAAATAAAAATGACATTCACTTACCTGTGTGTGCGCTGGCTCCCGCTGTCCCTCCTCTTCACCTGGGGGGCCTCCGATCCCCCCCCAGGACTTACCGATCTTCAGGAGAGAGCCTGGGAGGCTCTCTCCTCTCTTCTTCACGATGGTGGCCGCCATCTTGCCTCTAAGCCCCGCCCCCTTGGGGGCGGGGCTTATGACGTCATCCCGGTCCCGATCACCGGCTTCAGCTTTCTCAGATGCCGGTGATCGGTGCCCTGGAAGGAGGTGACAGGAGATCCTCTGATCTCCTGCCTTCTCCTTCTCTGGATGCCGATCACAGGCATCTGTCAGCTGAGCGGCGAGGGACAAGAGCTTGCAATCGAAGGTAAGTACAGTTAAAAAAATTTTTTTTTTTTTGAATAAAATACTTTTTATTATTGTGTGGTGGTTTTTTTTAACAGTTAACCCTTTGTGAGCTGGTAAGGGGTCCATGAGACCCCTTATACCAGTTCACAAGGCTGGGGGGGTGGCAAGTCACCTGCCCTAGCGGGTGGCTTGCCATTAACCCCCGCACCCCCATTACTTGCCTCCCCAAAGGCCAGGGGGGGGCAGAAGAGCCCGGGCCCACATAGGCTATGTGGGCTCGTAGGCTGCAGGGTGGGGGGGCCACCAAAGCTGGCCCCCCCACTCTGTGCCTACAAGCCCCCATAGCTGGTCCCGGGCTGGTTACTTTGGGTAAGGGGGACCCCACGTCATTTTTTTTTTTGGATTTTTAAGGGTTTTTAACCCTTAAAAATCCAAAAAAAAATGGGGTCCCCCTCCCCGGGAAGGGGGACCCTATGTCATTTTTTTTTTTTAATTAACCATTTGTCATCCAGCAGCTATAAAAGGCTTCTGGGCAGGAAAGGGTGTCTACCTATACATATGTGGTATCGCTGTAACCGGGAGAAATTGGGGTTTCTCACGCAATAAGATTTTATTGACAAACTTACATTTTTTATTACAAAAAAACTCTACAAATTGTAAAAAAATATATTTTTTTTAATTTTTTTCACACATTTCACCCAAAAATGTTGAGAATACACCTAAAAAATACAAACAAGACATTTCATGTTAAAGCCCAGACTCTGTTGAAAAAAACAATATATAATTTTCCTGGGAAATCCCTGGAAATCCTTTCAAAAATGACAGTTGAACATGTGTAGCGCGAAACAGTGAAACTCAGTCTGGCAACAGGGAGTGGGAAATGCTGCAGGTAGGCTGGCAGCGAAAGGGTTAAAGAATCTTTTCTCGCCGAGGAAATACTCTCCTCTTTTTACCCCTCTCTATTACCTACTTTGTTCTATCCTTCATCCATCATTGTTAAATCTGCCTCTTCCATCCCTTTCCACTGTTGGTGAGTTTGTTTGAACATAAGCACCAAGTTTCTGACTTGGTGCTAGGCATGCCCCATAACAATGCTTTCCCTATAAGGGGACTATTGTTTGCAGGGCTCTGAGGTTCTCTCATCTTCCATTGCTTCACCTCATAATAAATAAAAACAAAATAAAAGGAATCTGGATGAACCTTATCGCTCTAGACCAGGGGTTCCCACAGTACCACTTTCCATTTTTTAATGATGTCAAGTAACAGAGGATGTGGTACTTATGAGCTTGTCCATAACTTAGAAACATGTTAAAAGAAAACATTAAAAAATAATTTAAAGTGCACCGAGTGCACTTATCACCTTAAGTAACTGTTTTTCTTTCTTTATGGGGCAAAGAAGGCTTGGGTAAAGTATAGATGGAAACATGAGATACAGATCATTCTGCAGCATCACAGAGTACCACCTGTCCAACGAGGGATTGCATCCTGCCCCTCCACCTATTGATAGATAGGACCCAGAGTAGCTTGTGTTATGCAGTGGACCTCACGGCAAAACAACTATTCTTAGTATACAGTACGTCCTGCTCCAAATCTAATACTTACACTTGGGATATACTCCGCCAGATGGCGCTGGACTGCAGAGACATCGAAAATAGGCTCCTCCCGGCCCCTCAAATACCCAGGGACCTCCCACAAATCCCCAGAATTTCTCTGCAGTCTGGCTGCAAAGGACGAGAAATGGCTCTCTACTCGCAGGTGAGCGGGGCTATTAGCCTGCGACCCTGTAGGACTATTCCCACCCGTTCCACTAGTAATATCCCTCCCAGCCTTGGCTGCCCTGGTCGGGTGAAGGTAGGCAGCACCGCTGTTAGGTGCTTAGGAGTGCTGCTCCACCGCAATCCCCCACCAAAGGGTAGGCGGTTCAAGCTTATGGTGAGCCTCTATGGAATGCCCCTCCTGCACTAGTGCCCCCTTGCCCCTGCCCATCGATGGGCCCTGTTTAAGTGGCCGCTGTCCTCCCTCATCCTCCTTGTAGTCTTCGGGGGAAAAGTGGGGGGGGGGGGGGTGTAAATGTGTATGCTATGCATTCTGTGTTTTACACTCTTTTTCCATTCTGTTTAGTCTTGTGTCAGCCGCCGCGCTGACTTGCCTTTACTGTCTTTTTAAAATTGCCGCCGAGCGCTGACTTGGTTCCACGAGGTATACCAATGCCATCTTTAACCTGCTTGGTTGGCCCATTCGCGACGGACCCCTACCTACCGCGGTCCGTAAGTGCCCTCGCGGGCGGCTTTATATTTTTCACTTCTGTTACTGTGTGCTTACAGGTCTTGTCTGCTTATGTCTTTCAGGCGGGGGGAACCCTTTTGGCTTCTCCCGGCCCTTTTATTAGTATATAACTTGTAGGCTTTGTAAAGATGATATTCCCACTTCCCTAGCGGGTTATTGGGGCATCCGGGGTTGCTTTATAGCGTTATTCCCTATCGGCGTATAGCGCCGCTATAATCACCATATGGAGGCATCCCAGGATAATGTGACCGGGGTCCCTTCGGGACAAGACCGGCTGTGTGTAGCGTGTGGGCAGCCTCATGCTGACGCTGACAAGGCGCGGGTCTGTGTACCCTGTGCTGAGCAGGTGCTTGCATTGCAATCTGGCCTGCCAGTGGCTGTACCTCGTTTCACTTCGCCTACTCCCCCCAAGCTTAAACCTCACTCCTACTGAGTTGCATACTAGTGGGGATTCTCAGCCTGATGTGTCTTCTAGACTGGCTACTGTTGAGAAGTTCATTGCTAAGTCCTTAGTGCGTAAGGCCCCTGCTAAGAAGCGGCACTTGACGCCTAATGTCACTGTTTTCCCTATGAGAACTGAGGAGTTTATGAATCTTTGTGGCTATACCCCGTCTGATGAAGGGGAGCTCTTTTCTGATTCAGGCTTATCTGATGAGAGACCAAGGGGTCATGACGATTCTGGCTCTGACCCCTGGGCCCTGGATGACACTGACAGATTATTGACCCAGATTTTTGAGGTTCTGTCCATCTCTCTCCCTGTTGCGGCTCCCAGGCAAAGAGGGGAGCTTTTCCATACGGCAAAATCACGTTTGGAATTTCCCGAGCAGGCACATTTCCATAACCTTGTGCTCAAGGAATGGGAGCTCCCCAGTAAACTTCCCGGGGTTTCAAAAAGTTGGGATAGGATGTATCCCTTTCCTGCTGAGGTGGTTAAATGTTGGTCATCCCCCCCCCCCCCAGGTGGATGCCCCGATCCTGGGGCTATCTAACACCTCTGTCATGCATTCACCTGACTCCACTACCCTGCAGGATGCTGAGGACCGGCGCATTGACCAGCTGGCATCCCACGCCTTTGCATGTGCGGGGACGGCGCTGCGTCCGGTCTGTGCCTCTGCCATTACTGCTTTGGCCACTAGAACCCTTATCAGAAATATGCTTGATAGTGCCCCTGATGATTGGCCTTGTGAGGTGTTTAATGCACTCTCCAGTTGTGATGTTTTTGTAAATTTTGTCCTCTCAGCATTGGATGACACCATCAGAATGTGTGCCAGAACTTCTGCCCTTGTGGTGGCTATACGCCGCTCGGTTTGGCTGCGCCAGTGGGCTGCTGACAACGCTGCCAAGAAGGCCCTCACTGGGTTCCCCTTTAAAGGACTGCGCCTGTTTGGGGACCGCCTGGACCTTTTTGCTAAGGGAGGTAGGTTACCCCAGCGCAGGCGGCAATCTCGGCCCTTTCGGGGTCAGGGTTCCTTCTCCTCCCCTTACCGTGGTGCAAGACAGGGAAGGGGGGTTTCCTTTCCTGGGGTCCGGGGAGATTTCTGGGGTAGGGGCAGAGGACGTGGACGTCCTGGCTCCTCCTGGGGTCCCATAGCAAAATCCTCTCCCAAGCCCCCTCAGGCATGATGGGGCGCCCTCACCCATCCGGGTGGGGGGACGGCTGCAGCACTTCGCTCATGTCTGGAGGCTTCATGTCTCAGACCGGTGGATTCAGGAGGTAGTGTCCTCCGGTTACAAGTTGGAGTTTGCTGCCTGTCCCCCTCCAAGATTCATCAGAACCCGGATTCCTCAGGACCCTGTGTCAGCTCAGGAGCTAGTGCAAGCAGTGCAAGGCCTCCTGGAGCTGGGGGTCATCTGCCAGGTCCCTTTAAGAGAAAGGCAAGGGCTTTTATTCCAAACTATTCACAGTACCCAAAAGAGATGGTTCAGTCAGGCCCATCCTGGACTTGAAGATCCTCAACAAGTTTGTCAGGGGCAGGCGCTTTCGCACAGGAAACTCTGCGCTCTGCCATCAGTTCCCTGTGCCAAGGGGATTTCATGTCTTCTGTGGACATCAAAGATGCTTATCTTCATATTCCTGTGTTCCCAGGTCATCAAAGGTTTCTCAGGTTCGCTCTGATGGATCAACACTACCAGTTTGTGGCCTTGCCCTTTGGCCTCACTTCAGCTCCCAGGGTGTTCACCAAGGTGCTGGCTGGCGTGATGTCTCTGCTCAGATGTCAGGGCGTCCGCGTGCTTCCCTATTTGGACGACATTCTCATCACTTCCCAGTCTCTACATCAGGCAGAGTTGGATACTCAGCTGGTGGTGTCCACTCTGGAGTCACTTGGATGGGTGATCAACCACCCCAAGTCCTCGCTGTCCCCTTCCTTGGTAACTCCATTCCTAGGAATGAATCTGGATACAGTTCAGGCAAGGATCTTCCTTCCTCAACAGAAGGTGGACAGTCTGATTGCACAGGCTCAGTCCCTCCTAGCTTGTCCCCATCTCTCCATCAGGCAGGGGATGCAGCTGGTGGGCCTGATGGTGGCATGCTTCGAAGCGGTCCCTTATGCTCAGTTCCACTTGAGGCCTCTGCAATTTCACCTATTGTCAGTATGGGACAAGGACCCAGCGTCCCTGGACAGGTTCTGTGTGCTCTTCCCCCCTGGTCAGAAGGTCCCTCTCGTGGTGGATGGAACCTGTTGGGGGGCAGATCCTTTCTTGCCCCTTCCTGGGAGACGGTCACCACGGATGCCAGTCTGTCAGGTTGGGGTGGTTTCTGGAAGTCCCTGCGGTTCCAGGGGAGGTGAGGCCCTCAGGAGGCCCACACACCTATCAATGTCTTGGAACTGCGGGCGATCAGGCTAGTTCTGGCTCACTTGACTACTCACCTTCGGGGCCTGCCTGTTCAGGTGCGCTCGGACAACCAGACGGCAGTTGCCTTCATCAATCATCAGGGAGGGACCCGGAGCAAGGGGGCCCTCTAGGAAGCGTCTCTGATCCTGACTTGGGCAGAGGCCAATGTCCCCTGCATATCAGCTGTGTACATCCCGGGGGTGGAAAATCGCCTGGCGGACTCTCTAAGCAGGGGGACCTCTCGCCAGGGAGAATGGTCCCTATGCAGCAGGGTGTTTCAATCTCTGTGTCACCGTTGGGGCCAACCAGATGTGGATCTGTTTGCATCCCGCCACAATCACAAGCTCCCAGCTATTCCAAGTGTGACATACACTCCGCTTCAATTCTTCATGACATTTGGGTTATTCTCCAGTAGAGGGCAAATGTCTGCAGAGATGAATGCAAAAAAGGAGCTCCTCCCAGTCCATTAATACCTGGGACCTCCCACCAATTCCCCAGTTTCTTCTCTGCAGGAAGGTGAGCAACACAGAAGATGAAGACTTCTCTTACTTGCAGGTTTTTGCCCCTATTGCTGCCAGGACCTTTCCTAAATTATCCCTATTCGAGCCTCCCAGCCTTGGCTGCGGGTCCTGGTGAGGGTAGGTAGCATCTTATGGGTGCGCAAGGAGCCTTGCTACACCATGAGACCCCATTACAAGGGGAGGCGGTTGCCCGGGTTTGGTGATCCCGGTGTGGGATGCCCTGTCCCTTTCATTCCTATGGTCAGATTCTGGCTGGGATTCCCCCCTTCCGGGTCCCTTACTTCCCTCTGGGGGGGGGGGGGGGGGGGGTTGGCCTGTATACCCTGTTGATTTTTATGTGTGTATGACACTGTGTGTGTGAGTGTTTTTACTTGTGTTGGTGCTGACAGGTGCTTGCTTATACTTAGGGCTTATACTTAGGGCCATAACGGTACTGGCCTCCTTCACTCAGCGTGGGGAGCTTCTCCCCCTCAGGCTTGTTCGGGGAGGGGGCGCGACCGCGGTAGCCCTGCCCCCTCGTTTGGCGGGATGCTGCGGGCCAGCCCATGGCTGGGATCCGTGTTGCTGGGAGGGGGGCGTGGCCTGGTGACGCCCTCCACTTCCTCCTCTTCTCATGAGGCTCTTCTCCGGTGGCCATCTTGGTGCTGCTGCGGGATCCTGTGTGCTCCCTGCCGGTAAGGGCCTGTTGGCCACTTCCTTAGCTTATGTGGCCCTGCCGCTGTGATCGCTGTCTTTTACCGGCAGCGATGACAGCTGCGGGGCCAGACACAGTGCCCCCTGCCGCTCCTCCATCTGCTGCTTCTTCCGCCTGGGGCACATGCGAGCACCCAGGTCAGGGCAGCGGGTGGGCGCGGCCTGCATCAAGTCGGTGCAGGCCACGCCCACCTGCTGCCCTGACCTGGGTGCTCGCATGTGCCCAGAAGGAAGCAGCAGGCGGAGGAGCAGCAGGGGGCACTGTGTCTGGCCCCGCCGCTGTCATCGCTGCCGGTAAAAGACAGCGATTGCAGCGGCGGGGCCGGGACAGAGCCCGCCGCTGCTTCTTACGGGCAGCTCCGTGAATGGGGTGGGCGTGGCCTGTGCCGACGCAGCGCAGGCCACGCCCACCCCATTCACGCAGCCGACTGCTCAGCGGAGCGGTGTCAGTGGAGAGGTGAGTTTAACTTTTTTTTTTCTTAAGCCGACTGGGGGGAAAGGGGGTGACACACAGCCAATGGGAATTGGGGGGAGGGGGGATGCCACACAGCCTATAGGTGAGAGGGGGATGCCACACAGCCTACGGGGGAGAGGGGGATGCCACACAGCCTACGGGGGAGAGGGGGATGCCACACAGCCTATGGGAATTGGGGGGAGGGGGGGATGCCACACAGCCTATGGGGGGAGAGGGGGATGCCACACAGCCTATACTAATGGGGGGGAGGGGGAATGGCACACAGCCTATGGGGGGAGAGGGGGATGCCACACAGCCTATACAAATGGGGGGAGAGGGGGATGCCACACAGCCTATGAGGGGAGAGGGGGATGCCACACAGCCTATGGGGGAAGAGGGGGATGCCACACAGCCTATACTAATGGGGAGAGGGGATGCCACGCAGCCTATACAAATGGGGGGAGAGGGGATGCCACACAGCCTATGGGGGGAGAGGCGGATGCCACACAGCCTATGGGGGAGAGGGGATGCCACACAGCCTATGGGGGGAGAGGGGGATGCCACACAGCCTATGGGGGGAGAGGGGGATACCACACAGCCTATACAAATGGGGGGAGAGGGGATGCCACACAGCCTATGGGGGGAGAAGGGGATGCCACACAGCCTATACTAATGGGGGAGCGGGGGATGCCACACAGCCTATGAGGGGAGAGGGGGATGCCACACAGCCTATGGGGGGAGAGGGGGATGCCACACAGCCTATGGGGGGAGAGGGGGATGCCACACAGCCTATACAAATGGGGGGAGAGGGGATGCCACACAGCCTATGGGGGGAGAGGGGGATGCCACACAGCCTATACTAATGGGGGGAGGGGGATGCCACACAGCCAATGGGAATGGGGGGCACACTGCCTATATGGAGAATAGGAGAGGGGAATGCCACACTGCTTATGATAATGGGTTGTACACTGCCTATATAGGGAATGGGAGGGGAATGCCACACTGGGTATACGGGGAACGGGATGGGGGCATGCTACACTGTCTATGGAATGGGGGCATCACACACGGCCAATGGGAAAGGGGAATGCCACACTGTCTGTAATGGTGCGTTTTTGGTTTAAAATATTTTTTTTCTTATTTTTCTCCCTCAAATCCTAGGTGCGTCTTATGGGCAGGTGCGTCTTATAGGGCGAAAAATACGGTATTTTGTGAGGCAATTTTGACTTAGATGCTTCATTGTGTGTTTCAGATTGCATCGTTTATGTGCATGTTAAGGGGTTCTTCCTAGTTCTGGGGTCCCTAGCCTTAATATAGATCACCACAAATCCTCCCACTGGGACTTTTAAGGGGCATCCCGGGTTGCTTATTGCTTAAATTCCCTGCGGTCTTGCGACTGACCACAAAAATCACCATATGTAGGCTCCGCAGGATACCGGGCTCGGGCTCCCTCTGGGACAATCCCAGGCATGTGTGGGCTGTGGGGCATCCCTTACGGGTGAGAATGTGCTTATTTGTATATCATGTGCACAAAAGGCCATATCGCGGCAGTCGGGTGCCCCCCGCTTCATCGCCTTCCCCTCCCCACCTTATCCGTACCCCAAGTGACATTGGTGCTAGTGGGGAGTCGCATTCCGATGTTTGTGCTAGGTTGGCCAGCATCGAGAAATTTATGGTTAGCGCGGTGGGCAAGAAGGCCCAGGCTAAAAAGAGACATTTGTCGTCGGTCCAGGCGACTTAGGATATTGAGGATGATTCATTTGCTATCTCAGATTATTGACACGGCCACTGTTTTGTCACATCTCTTGGAGGTTTTGGATATTGCGCCGCCTGAGGCGCCTCCTCTCAAGAAGGGGGAATTTTTTGGGGCCCACAAGCCTCGTTTGGAGTTCTTACCCAGGGTCATTTGGATGCACTGATTCTTAGGGAATGGGAGAAACCTAGTCTGCTTCCAGGTGTTCCTCAGGGATGGGATAAGAAGTATAATTTCCCGGTGGAAGCGGTTAAGCGCTGAGCTTTTCCTCCCGAGGTCGATGCGCCAGTTTTGGGGTTGACCAACTCCTCCGTGCTTCACACCCCAGATGTCACTTCCCTAAAGGATGGTGAGGATAGGCGCCTTGATCAGATGGCATGCCATGCCTTTGCCAGTGTTGGTTCGGCCTTGCGGCCTGTTTGTGCATCTGCGATAGTGGCAGTGGGTGCTAGGTCTCTGATTAGGGACTGGTTAAATGACGCTCACCTTGATCCGGCCAGCGCGGAGTTCACTACACTGAAAAGATTTGAATTGTTCATGGATTTTGTCTTGGCTGCTATGGAAGACACTATTGTTATGTGTAGTAGGACTTCAGCCTTATTGGTGGCCATGCGCCGCTCGGTATGGCTCGCTCAGTGGATGGCGGACTTTGCGGCCAAGAAATCGCTCACAGCTCTTCCCTTCTTGGGTATGCGGCTGTTTGGAGATAAGTTGGATGCTGTGGCAAAGGGAGGTAAGTTACCTCAGGGGAAGAAACAGCGCAGTCCCTTTCGGGGGGCAGGCTCTTTCAATCCTTCCTTTTCGAGGTGCCAGAGCTGGTAGAGGTTTGGCCTTCTCGGGTGTCAGAGGCTCTTCCTGGAACAGGGGCAGAGTTCGGGGCCGTCCCGTTTCTGCCTGGGGTTCCAAACCCAAGTCTGCGGGTAAACCAGCTCAGCAATGAAGGGGCGCCCTCACCCGCTCGGGTGGGGATGACGGCTGCGGCTCTTCTTCCAGGTCTGGGCCCGGGAGGTCACAGACAATTGGATCTTGGAAGTGGTCTCCTCCGGGTACAAACTGGAGTTCGAGTACTGGCCTCCTCCAAGATTTTTAAAGTCTCGGCTGCCCGCGGACCCTCAGGCGGCACAGGGGCTCCTGTTAGCAGTGAAAAACCTTCTGGACATGGGAGTTGTATGCCCGGTGCCTCCGTCTGAGAGAGGAAGGGGTTTCTACTCCAACCTTTTCATGGTTCCCAAGAAAGAAGGTTCTGTAAGACCCATTTTGGACCTCAAGGTCCTCAACATATTCATCAGAGTCAAGAAGTTCCGTATGGAGACTCTGCGCTCGGCCATCAGTTCCCTTCGTCAAGGGGATTTCATGACATCCATAGACATCAAAGATGCGTATTTGCATGTTCCAATTTTTCCAGCGCATCAGAGATTCCTCAGGTTCGAGGTGGACGATCAACATTTTCAGTTTGTAGCCCTTCCCTTCGGGTTGACCTCAGCACCGAGGGTCTTCACCAAGGTTCTGGCAGACATAATGGCCCTATTCAGAGCTCAGGGAATTCGCATTGTGCCGTATCTGGACGACCTATTGATTTCAGCGTCTTCCCTCCGTCAGGCTGGACACCCACCACGTGGTGTCGACCCTGGAGAGGTTCGGGTGGGTGATCAACCGCCCAAGTCCTCTCTCTCGCCATCTCACGGGAGATTTCATTTCTGGGCATGAATCTGGATACCATTCAGGCCAGAGTGTTTCTACCCCAGACCAAGGTGCAGGGGATTCAGGATCTGATCCGCCTTCTTCTGGCCGATCCTTGCCCCTCTATCTGGCAGGGGATGAAACTGGTGGGATTGATGGTGGCCTCCTTTGAGGCGGTCCCGTTTGCGCAGTTTCACATGATATCTCTTCAACTTCATCTATTGACGCATTGGGATAGGTGTCCGCTGTCATTGGATCAACCGTTCAGGATGTCTCCCGGGGTTCGGCAGTCTCTTCGGTGGTTTTCTGGTTCCTCGCTGGGAGACGGTTACCACGGATGCCAGGCTGTCGGGCTGGGGAGGTTTCTGGAAAAGTCATCAGTTCAGCGGGGTGTGGGGTCCTCAGGAGGCTCACAACCCCATAAATGTTTTGGAGCTCAGAGCCATCCGGCTTGTTCTGTCACGGCTGATGTCGCACTTACGTGGACTTCCGGTTCAGATTAGTTCAGACAATCAGACGGCGGTAGCCTACATCAATCGCCAAGGGGGGACTCGCAGCAGGAGTGCCCTCAGGGAAGTCTCTCTGATCCTGCTTTGGGCAGAGAGCAATGTTCCTTGCATTTCGGCAATCTACATTCCGGGAGTGGAAAACACGGAGCCGGAATCCCTGAGCGGGGGGTTCACTCGCCAAGGAGAGTGGTCCCTCAACCCCGGGGGTTTTTCGGGTTCTTTGTCGCAAGTGGGGGACTCCGGAGGTGGATCTCTTTGCCTCACAGCACAATCACAAACTCCCGGCCCTTATGTCTCTAGCTCAGGATCCTCTAGCTCTGGCAGTGGATGCCTTGTCCCTTGCTTGGAAGGAGCTGGGGTTTCTGTACCTGTTTCCTCCCTTCTGCATGCTGGGCAAGGTAGTTTGCAAACTGGCTCTGAAGGGGGCACCAGCAATTCTGGTGGTTACAAGGTGGCCAAGAAGGGTTTGGTACGCAGACGTTGTAAGGTTGGCGGTAGATCAGTACCGGCTTCCCATGTTTCCGGATCTGTTATCTCAGGGTCAACTACGTTACCCCAATTTACAAACGCTGGCTTTGACGGCTTTTAAAGGAGGAAGGTTTGTCTGAGGCTGTGGTTCAGACCTTGATTAGAGCTAGGAAGCGGCCCTCTTCTAGCATTTACTATAGGGCTTGGCGGTTCTATATTGACTGGTGTGAGGCTAGGGCCTGGCCTTGCAGGGTGTGTTCAATCCCTAGGATTTTGGAGTTTCTTCAGCATGGTCTGGATCTTGGGCTCCGGCTTAGTACCTTGAAAGGGCAGGTCTCTGCTCTGTCTGTTTTCTTCCAAAGATCTTTTGCCTTATACCCGCTGGTTAAGACTTTTTTCCAGGGGGTCATTCATGTTCGACCCCCTCGGAAGGCTATGTTTCCTGTTTGGGATTTGAATTTGGTTCTTTCGGCTCTCCAGTGTCCTCCTTTTGAGCCGCTACAGGATATTGCTCTTTCTGTTTTCACTCAAAAGGTTGCTTTCTTGGTGGCTATTACCTCTGTTCGGCGTGTTTCTGAGTTGGCGGCTCTGTTGATTCAGGCCCCTTACTTTGAAAGACACCAGGACAAGGTGGTCTTTCGCTTTAAGCCAGATTTCCTTCCTAAGGTGGTTTCTGCTTTCCATCTCAATCAGGATATTGTTCTCCCTTCCTTGTGTCCTAAGCCTAGCAATGACAAGGAGAGGGTTTTGCACAATTTGGATGTGGTTCGCTGTGTTAAAGGAGCAGTATCGCAAATTTTTCTTGGTGACTTATATTTAAATGGTACTTTGAATGTAGGTAAGTGTTGGAGTAAGAATTACAAATTTAGAAAAAAATGTGTGTGTTGAGCAGCTGGAGACTAATAGCTAATGTTTGTCTTCTGAGTGTCGGGACCCGACACTCTGGCCTGTTCCACGCTGAGGAGAGGGGTGAAACAATGTATCAAAGTACCAGCTGTTCAGTGCTGGCAGCCGTCCAGCATAAGATAACAACATTGCAACATTGCCTGGCCAGAACTTATATATCTAAAACAGAGAGAAAAGCTCTAGAATTAATTTAGCTGATTTTGACAGTTTTCCCTTCATGTTGGCTCTGCTGCAGAATCTTTCAGTTTACCATTTTCTCTTTCATATTCTTATTTTTCATTTTTCCATATGATCTTTCTTTCAGCTTTGTGTGTTTTGAGCAAAGCCCAACCCAGGATTTTGACTATCTGGAGTTTTGTTTTGTGCCCCTAGGGGGCATCCCGGCTTGGGATGCCCTGATATGTGAAATCCCCAAGTTCGCCTGTGAAAACGTACCTTTCCCTGCCCCACAGCGCATGCGCGGGCTCTCATCCAATCAGCGCTGTTTGCACGCAGATGGGGAGCCTGAGCAATAACCTTCCTGGCCGCCTGACCTGTCTAAATGACTATCTGCGTGACTATCTTTGTTCTCTTGCCACATTGTGTTTATAGATAGATTGTTTGCACAATAAGCACTTACGCACTTTATTATAACATTGGCACTGATAATTTTGTTATTATGGGATGGGATATGGGTGAAATTGGGATGCCCCTGGGAGAATGTGGTCCAGTTTTTTATGTTTTTTAATTGTTTGTAATGTAATCTATGTGGGTTAATGAAATAAAAAATAAAATGTACCTATAAATTCATGATATATATATTGTAGATTCTTTATTACTGTGGAGGAGGTGCAGTGAATTTTGTGAACTATCTAGGGTGAATAGCTGGATTCACCACTATACAATTAATGACTATCTGCGTGAGCGCGCCAGAAAAATGGGGGGATCTGTGGTTATCCAGGGGTCGTTTCACACAGTGGGCATCCCCATTTAGAATGCCCAAGGGGCAAGTTCAATGGCCGGGTCTTATAGACTTCAGGGTCGGCAACTCAGGGTTTTGTTCCACTTTAATACCTTTAGATTTTCCTGCACAGTTATTCAAAGAAGAATTTCAGTTATTTTCAGTCAGTTTAGTTTATTTTGTATAGGAAAGGTTTGGCGCCCGCCAAGTCTACCATAAGCAAATGGATTCGTCAGGCCATTGTTGGGGCCTATTCTGCTAAGGGGAGGACTCCCCCTTTTAGGGTCACTGCACATTCTACTCGTGCTGTTGGTGCGTCCTGGGCTTTTCAGCACCAGGCTTCTGTTGAACAAGTTTGTAAGGCTACTGCTTGGTCTTCCATTCATACTTTTTCCAAGTTTTACAAGGTTGATGTGCGGGCTTCAGCGGATGCTGTTTTTGGCCGCAAAGTTCTGCAGGCTGCAGTGGTTTAAGTTGGTGCGTTCTTTACTGTTTATGGTTCCCACCCATGACGGGCACTGCTATTGGATGTCCCAAATGTCATGAAGAATTGAAGCGGAGTGTATGTCACACTTGGAATAATACCGTTTTGTGAGTACTCCCCTTTAAAACGGATATTATAAGTGTGACATACACTCCGCTTCACCCACCCTGTTTTGGTATTCTGGATCCTTTATATGGTGAACCATTGTTTCTTGGCTGTTAGTATTGTTATATTTGGTTCTTCCTGGTCCCCTTACTGCTATCTTACACTGGGGAATTGGTGGAAGGTCCCAGGTATTTATGGACTGGGAGGAGCTCCTTTTTTGCATTCATCTCTGCAGAAGTTCGCCCTCTACTGGAGAATAACCCAAATGTCATGAAGAATTGAAGCGGAGTGTATGTCACGCTTATAATATCTGTTTTAAAGGTGAGTAATCACAAAACTGTATTTTTGTCTCCCTGTCCCAGGATCCTCTGGCCTTGACCTCGGATGCGCTAGCAATGTCATGGCAGGACTTTCAGTTCCTGTATGTCTTCCCTCCAATCCCCCTGCTGGGCAGGGTTCTGTGCAAGATTGCTCTGGAAGGGGTGCCAGCAATTCTGGTGGCCCCCCAGGTGGCCAAGAAGAGTGTGGTTCGCAGACGTGGTGCAGCTGGCAGTAGATCAGTACGCTCTGCCCTTGGTGCCAGATCTGCTCACTCAGGGCTCACTACGCCATCCCAATTTTTCAAACTCTGGCTTTGACGGCTTGGCTGCTGAAACCTCCATCTTGATGGAGAAGGGGCTGTCTTCCTCGGTTGTGGATACTTTGATTAAAGCTAGGAAGAAGTCTTCCTCTTCCATTTATTACAGGGTTTGGCGTGCCTACATTGACTGGTGTGAGTCTAAGTCTCTTCCCTGTCGTGTGTTTTCTATTCCCAGGATTCTGGAGTTCCTGCAGCATGGGTTGGAGATGGGACTCCAGCTCAGTACTCTGAAGGGTCAGGTCTCTGCCCTGGCTGTCTTCTTCCAGAAGTCCTTTGCTCAGCACCCTCTGATCAGGACTTTTTTCCAGGGGGTCACTCATGTGCGCCCCCCACGTAAGCCTATGGTGCCTGTTTGGGATCTGAACTTGGTTCTGTCAGCCTTGCAGGGTGCTCCCTTTGAACCTGTGCAGGATGCTGCCTTGGCCATTCTTACGCTCAAGGTTGTGTTTCTGGTGGCTATCACTTCTGTCAGGCGTGTGTCTGAGTTGGCGGCGCTTTCCATTCAGCCCCCCTACCATGAGAGACACCAGGACAAGGTGGTGTTTCGTTTCAAACCTGACTTTCTGCCTAAGGTAGTGTCTGCATTTCATTTGAATCAGGATATTGTTCTTCCTTCTTTGTGCCCTAATCCTAGCAATGCTAAGGAGAGGGTTTTGCAATCTTTGGATGTGGTTAGGTGTCTGAAGTACTATCTGGTGGCTACTGCACCTTTCAGGAAAACTGATGCTCTTTTTGTGGTCCCTTCTGGTCCTAGGAAGGGTTTGGCTCCTGCCAAGTCTACTATCAGCAAGGGGATTTGTCAGGCTGTGATTCAGGACTATTCTGCTAAGGGGAAGAATCCTCCCTTCCTCCTTACTGCTCATTCCACTCGTGCTATTGGTGCCTCTTGGGCTTTTCAGCACCAGACTTCTATTGAACAAGTTTGCAAGGCGGCTACTTGGTCTTCTGTTCATACCTTTTTAAAGTTTTACAAGGTTGATGTTAGGGCCTCAGCTGATGCTGCTTTTGGCCGCAAGGTTTTGCAGGCGGCAGTGGTCTGACCTGTCTGTTGTTACTTTTGGGGATCCCACCCTATTTTAAGGACGCTGCTATTGGATGCCCCAAGTGTAATGAATCTTATCTGAAGCAGGACGTACTGTATACTAAGAATAATACCATTCTGTGATTACTCACCTGTAGAATTGTTATTATGAGTATACAGTACGTCCTGCTCCACCCCACCCTTGGTTTGCATTATCCTTGGATCCCCTGTATGGTGATTGTTATCATTGTTTTATAGTTACTAGTTGGTTCTGTTATCATTCTTCTCGTTAACTGCTTTTCAATGCTGGGGATTTGTGGGAGGTCCCGGGTATTTGAGGGGCCGGGAGGAGCCAATTTCACGGTCTCTGCAGTCCAGCGCCATCTGGCGGAGTAATACCCAAGTGTAATGAATCTTATCTGGAGCAGGACGTACAGTATACTCATAATAACAATTCTACAGGTGAGTAATCACAGAATTGTATTTTTTATATTGACTTTGGTCCATAGTTTCTCTAACAACCATGCTGGTAAGCAATTTGAACCACAACTTTGACTAAGAAAAGCTTATGCTTTGATGGTGAAAATACATTGGGCTCTAGGATGGTGTACTGTATTCTTGTATTCCTCCCAAACAAAGCAATTTGCAGAAGTATGAACTACTCTTAAAGTTCTGTGTATTAAAGCCGAACAAAACCCACCCTTTTAGATTCCAGAGCTGGCTGCTGGCATTTCTCCTGGGAATCCTGGATCAGGATGCCCCAGATTCAGGATTCCCAGGATCCGGAATCACCTTTGACCCATCCTATCAATGGGGACAATACATTTCACCAAGAAATATTCTTGCATTGATTGGCAGTGGAGCTTTATTTTAAATGAATTTATACAAACAGTTGGAGAGTGTAGTGTGATCAAGACATTAAAGGAAGGAGCAAAAACAAAAGCATATGCCTCTACACTGGCCAAATAACCAGTTGCATTGGCAATTAGATGACAGCAGGACCAAGACAAGGTGGTACAGATGCAACTTCACAAACTTATACCACTGCAATATACTACTACTAGCTGGACATAGAAATACTTAACACTATCCTACATGTTATTTGCTTAGCTAAAAGACATTGGATATCTATAACCAATAAAAAATACCCATGCATTATTTCCCCAGTGGTATGACTGCAATCCTATGGGCCCCAGAGCAAACTCTGGACTGGACCCAAACACTCACAACCCACTTTAGTCGCCACCCACTTCAGCACATTGTAAAAAGTCACATAGCAGACGATCCCTTGGCGCATGTGCTACATCCTGGCACATCCTTTTATCTGAATGGCCTGCATGGGCCAATGCTGGGGGGAGGGGTGGAAAAAGGGACGCGTGGCTGAACTTCCCATTGTCGGAGGTCCACTGTGCTGCCATGTGTGCAGTGTCTAGATCCCTAATTGACCAAAGCTCTGCCGAGAAAAGGAAGATATCTGCTGAATACAAGACTCCTGGGGTGTGTTAGTGTCTCTAACTCTTGCCATTCTTTGCCAGAAGGGTCCTGGTCCAAGAGAACTAAACTAACCTACCCACTCACGTCATTAGTGAGTGCTGCATTAGAGAGATTCTCATTATTTCCTAGTAGCTAATAGTGACAGGAAACACATCTCATTTACACTAGTTGGAGGTGGCAGTACTGCAGCTTGCATCTTTTTCCTACACCCATCATACAGAGCTAAATACCTAAATATGGCTTTCAAAAGATTTTTCCTTTGGCCTTAGTTGTTTGGTTTTCACTGCCGCCACTGGGACCTCTGCTCTTCTTTACAATTAATGCTCCACCAGCAGCCACAAGCCACACCTAACCCCCCCCCCCCCCGCAGCCAAACTCTCTCAATCACCACACATTCACATTTACACCACCCCCTCCTTCTCTGCCTATCCCCTGCAATCCATTTATTCTCTTGATCATGCTGCTGGGAGCTGGCCATCTCTGTCCTCCTTCCCACTGCACCCCCATCTCTGTCCTCCTTCCCACTGCACCCCCATCTCTGTCCTCCTTCCCACTGCACCCCCATCTCTGTCCTCCTTCCCACTGCACCCCCATCTCTGTCCTCCTTCCCACTGCACCCCCATCTCTGTCCTCCTTCCCACTGCACCCCCATCTCTGTCCTCCTTCCCACTGCACCCCCATCTCTGTCCTCCTTCCCACTGCACCCCCATCTCTGTCCTCCTTCCCACTGCACCCCCATCTCTGTCCTCCTTCCCACTGCACCCCCATCTCTGTCCTCCTTCCCACTGCACCCCCATCTCTGTCCTCCTTCCCACTGCACCCCCATCTCTGTCCTCCTTCCCACTGCACCCCCATCTCTGTCCTCCTTCCCACTGCACCCTCATCTTTGTAATTCCCACTGTACCCTCATCTTTGTTCTGATCCTCACTGCCCCCATCTCTATCCTGCTCCACCATCTCCCTTCAGCTACCCCATCTCTGTCTTGCGCCCCGCTGCCTCCTCTCCGTCCTGCTCCCCACCTATCTCCTGCTCCTTGCTGCACCCCCATCTCTGTCCTGATTCCCTCATCTCCCTTCTGCTCTCCCATCTTGATCCTGCTCCCCCGTCTCCGTCTAGCTCCCTATTGAAAATTACAGGCCCAACCAGCTGTCCTCTTTGTCTTGTCTAGAAAAGGCCCTAGGGGTTCCAGATTGCCAGCAGTGGTTGCAGCTTTGTCTATAATGTGTGTGCACATGCTTATGCAAAACCCAATGGCTGCTGCATAAAGGGAATGCTGTAGGAGCTATATAATTACCTGATTTTAGCAGTTTTCCAGTACTACAAGTAGGATGTGACTGTCCGTTTTCAGTGTGTTTCACATACACGTCATTGTATAGTTAATAATCCTTACAATTTTGTTTGTAGGTATGTTTATGGGTTCCTCTCCAATGCCATACTCCACACAACCAACAACGAATTTCCAGGCTTTTCCCCAGATGGGTCCTCCCACTGCTGGAATAATGGGAAACATGATGGGACAAGCCATGCCTGCAATGGGACAGAATACTGGTATGATGGTTGGCATGGGTATTCCAAATGGATTTGTCGCAAATGCTGGTGTGATGGGACTCACTCCTAATATGATGGGCCCGCAAGCTGGAATGGTTGGCAATATGGGAACACCTCAAAATAAATTTGGGATGCAGCAAAATCAGCCTTCTCCTTGGAATCTTTCTCAGGTAAAATCAATTTGTGTGATTTAACTTATGCTATACAAATGCAACTGTTCACAAACTGTGACAATGTCATAATGGTGCACTAAAATCTATTTGAAACACTAGGTGCTTTATTGAAGTATATTATTGATGTCTAAAAAAGCTACCATTTTAAGTAGCTTGTACCTGAAGCTACAAATTGTACCTGAAACCCCCCATTTAAGTTCCCCCCCATACCCCCGATAGTGGCAGCATGCACATGCCCCTCAATACCCAACAGGCAGTGTGCATAGGGGGAAGCTGCTCAAATCCAAGATCTCCGATGACTGGCGCTGGCTCTTGAATGAGTTTTTTTCTCATATTTGCTCCATAAGACACTTTTAGTTTTGGGTGAGGGGGTGTGTATTATGGAGCAAAAATATGATAGAAGGTTGTACATGATTCACCAACCTATAGCAAAGTCAAAATAGCATATTTCAATTGCCATTTGCTGCTTGCAAAAAAGCTTTCTTTCTCCCATTATTTTGGGGAAATGAGCTACTTATGTTGTATAGAGGAACCGGTGAGAAAAATCTTTAACCAGCCAAACTTACTTTCATAATCCAATGTCTTGATATTAAGATTTGCTAATAATTAGCAATTTTAGATGTCACAAAATCTGCCAAAAATAAAACACTGGGATTTTTATCAGGTACATAAACTTTAAAATGACAGTAGACCTTAGATTTAGGATCTGTGTGATTAGATATCATGTCACTTGCTATATGTAGACCATCCTGCTACATGGTTGGTAAATGGCAATCTGACAGGTGTTTGGACAGTCTTGATGTTTGCGTAGAGCAGTCTTGTGATTGCAGCATAGTTTTGTGGATCGGCACAGACTGTGGGTTAAGTGCAATCCTGTGTCTTGGGTGGCAGCGCTGTCATTTTTTTCTAACCAGGATACAAATGTGAAGACTAATTAACAGCGAGCAGCTGGTGATGGCAAACTTTTTAATTAGTTTTAAATGCTGCCCACATGCAGATTCTCACGCACATAGCTTAAAGCTTTTATCCCTCACAGATTTTTTGCTGCCGTTAATTCATTCACCGTTTTACGACCATGCAAGTGAAAATTGAATCTTTTGCTTTTGTTAGGCAATGCAAGTGAAAATGGAATTTTTTGCTTTTGTTTGGTTGTCTTTTAAAGTGCTACTGCAGGCGAAGTTAAAGCGGACCTTCATTCTGAATAAGAGTCTATCTTATATGTTTCCCACATCCTGTACATACAGATTTCTCACATGAAAAATCATCCTACCTGCATCTGCTACATGTTATGAGCCTTTAAACATCCAAGATTGCGGCTTATGGAACATCAGACAGCCTGCAAACAGGAAGTGCCTTCTGACTGTGCTGCTCTGCATTCTGGGATTGCTGACCTTTTCCTGACCTCAGCTCTGCTCTGTCTAAGCAAAGCACAGCTATAACCCGCCCCCCTGTACTTTATCCCACTCTTCTCTCCTCAGTAAGTGTGATGCTTCTGAGTCAAGATGGCTGCGCCCGTATCCTAAAGTCCTGAACAGAGTTGCAGCCCAGTGGGGGAAAGAATAATAAGTGACTAAAAACTTAAAATATATTAATTTTAGATGCTGGGGAATCATTTTTTAAGGGTTTGGGCTTTTCAATAAATCATGGTGAAAGTCCGGTTAAAGTGTTACACCATTGCGTCAGGCTGAATTTTGCCCTGTTCTAAACTGTTTTCCATTTTTAAATTGAAGAAGGAATGGTCAAGATATAGAGGTTCACAGGTTCAGCTCATGATTTCTCTTCTAAAAAAAAAAGTAGGTGTGGTCCTTCTAACTGTGATGCTGCATAATAATCAACATAATGGGCAGGCTCTGCTTTGACAGCAACGTGCTAAATCTGGAGTAGCAAAAGAAGATGGGGGAGGGACCAGAAATCCTGTTCCGCTCTGTGGAGCTGGTTGGGGGATAGGATATAAAAGAGATTGTCATTGGCTGAACCTGTAAACCCCGATATCTCGGCCATTTCTGCTTCAGCTTAAAAAGGGAAAACCGTGTAAGCCAGTGCCAAATGTTGCCCCTACGCAATGGTGTAACAATTATCCTTGCCTGCAGTATCACTTTAAAGGAAAAGTGTTACCCCTACCCCTCCCCCACCCCACCCCTGTAATACCCGAAATTAGGACACCGCCTTTAAAATGATACTGTAACTTAATGCCAGAAAAATATTGGATAACCTACAATCGCTGCTGGCCTCCCATAGAGTTCTATAGAGTACTATCTTGTGATATCTTATCATGTCCCAACACAACTCTCACAACTATTCATTGTAAATGAGAAGGAAACATCTGTACAAGTTAAGTAATCTTAGATTTGATTGATAGGACTCACAGGGCCAGCTTAGAACCTGGGCCCATGTAGAGACCTTAATGCAATCCCTGACCTGTTGACTTGATTTGGTGCTATTTATACAGCTCTCGTAAGCAGTGCCTTCACTCTGAATAAGAGTCTATCTTTTATGTTTCCCACACCCTGTACATACAGATTGCTCACATTAAAAATCATCCTACCTGCATCTACTGCATGTTATGAGCCTTTAAACATTCAAGATGACGGCTCATGGGACATCAGGCAGCCTGCAAACAGGAAGTGCCTTCTGACTGTGCTGCTCTGCATTCTGGGATTGCTGACCTTTTCCTGACCCCAGCTCTGCTCTGTCAGCTATAACCCGCCCCCCTGTACTATATGCTGGGGAATCGTTTTTTAAGGGTTTGGGCTTTTCAATAAATCATGGTGAAGGTCTGGTTTAAGAAACACCTTACTAAACTTTACAACCAAGGGTATACTGCATTTGATTAGCACCATTCATCTGGGACTTTCTTATAGAAATTCTAACCTAGTAAAATCACTAGATAGCATGTTATACAGTTGTTGCCATGGTGATGGAATACAATAATTGTATTTTTCAATTGATGTGAAATTCATATTTTTTAACAGAAAAAAGAATGGGAAGTAGTGCTAATTAATAATTCTTTTTATGCTGGTTAAATCCTGCCCCAGAGCTGAAATGTGTAAAAAGCGATTTTTATTTTCCTGTCCTCGAAACCCCTTACAGTAAATGTTTCTGACAGTGTAGTTCTACAATACTCATAACTTTTATAACTATATTTTACTGTGTCATTTTTAAGCATTTAAATCAACCCCGGAACAACCACCAATAGGGCTTTCCCTGGAATCTAAATAAAGATCCTAAATCGGGATGCCCTGCTGTTTAATTCCCCCCCCCCCCATCACCACCACCTTCTTACTGGCTGCCTCCCTGTAAAAATCGGTGGCCGCATCTCCAGCCTATTGACCCTTCTGCTAGTGGCCATTGTGTAGAACAGGGTTTCCCAACCAGTAGCTTCCCTCTGGTATTACACAAGGACACCATGGGTCGAACAATCGAACAAGCTACTGGTGCAATAGGATGTGCCCACTGGTAAAGTCAACTTTACTTTCTGGCTTGTGCTGTTGGGTCACGGGGAGTACTTAAAGTTCTTTAAAGCAGGCAACCACCCTCCCATAAAGTTGTATTGGTGGTGGTAGTGTAGCACTTGAGATAACTGGAAAATGGGAAGTGGTACTAAATAAAAAAACATGTTAGGGAAAATATAGTGTAACGCAACAATGTGACATGAGGGACTCCCCTTAGAACTTTTACACACCATAACAGCCCAGCTTTCCGCTTTTCTCTTGGCCTGTGACAGGCCTATCCAATGGCCAGCCATTCACCTGCAGTCTCTTCTTTTCGATTTGTCCTTTAAAATATCCGTATTTTGCAGAAAAACCACTCAAGAGGGGTTAAATAAACACCGCGCTTAGATAGAAAAAAGATTAGAATCTATAACAGCTCAACATGTAAGTAAGAATTCCCAAATTCTCATACAATAAAAATACAGAAAAAACACACAGAGCTAAATTGCTTCAAAACAGAAATAAAGTCTGTTTGTCAAATGTCCCAAAGAGCATATGCTAAAAGGGATCTTCATATAGTGGCATACAATTTGAACAATAGTCTTTGACATTTGCGGTATCCCAAAGTGCATGTGCCTGTTCTTTTGACGTGCTCCCGTCACCCGATGATGCAAGGGTTCTTACCAGATAATGGCAATAAGATGGCGTATTACTTAAATGGGATGCCCAATCCAGTAGACGCTCCAATTCACAATCCTTTTGTTCTCCTCCTCAATGATCAGGGTGTATTAGACACAAAGGAAGGTATTTAATAAATATAAGAATGCACTCACAAAATCAAAGTCTTTAAAACGCATGTAGCATAATAAAACAGCAGCTCTCACCGCCCAGCTTATGACGCTCCAATGTCCTTAGCGATTCGCAGCGCAGCGATCCAGTCGCAATAGTGTCATACTATCCAGTGTACCAAGTCCCGTACACTGGATACGATGACACTATTGTGACTGGATCGTTACGCTGCTAATCGCTAACAGGGATCCCTTACGCTATTTTATCCTAAGGATGTTGGAGCGTTTTAAGCTGGGTGGTGAGAGCTGCTATTTTTCTGTATTTTTATTATCCGTTTTTTACTGCCTGTTTTGATAACTGCTAGTTAGTGGTAGGCAGTGAGATTTGATAACAAGAAGGGGTATCAAACACCCAAGTTTAATACTGCTGCCAGCCTATACTTTATTATTTGTGACTAGCAAATGGAATAAATACTTTGGATACTTTGCCTGGCTAAATCATTTAATGCCACTTGGTACTACAGAGCCGTCGTCATTACACAGCTAATTCTCCTTTTAAGTAAAAAAATATATATTGATATAAGCTTTTAAAAGTTGCTGTGTTTTACTTATGTTTCCCCTGAAATTCATTTGTAGAAAATGAAATGCCCTTTATGATTGAAGTTGAATAGTTCTTGCCCTATTATAGGTGCACTAATAGTTATCAATCACACTTAAACGCTTCTGTCACAAAGGTGAAATTGTATTGTCATTAACCTCCAGATCGTAAAAGGAAAGAAATCTGATGGGATTCTAGCAAAAATAATAGCATGCTTCAAATGGGCCATTTGCAGCCTTATCTGACTCTTGTAAAATTGCCTATTTGCAGAATTGACAGTGCAGTTTGATTAAGCGGCCTCATTGAAAATAATAATACTCATCCGGTAATGGTGTTGGGAGAGATTAGATGGCCAGTCCTTTAAGCATTACAGACCTTGTGTCAGGCTTTGCTTGTATTCCGGATTCTTTCTGATAAGATGATGCCTGTGATGGAGCCAGCTGGAGAAAACGCTCATTTTTCCACGAAATAAATGCATACCATAAAAGAGACACATACTGCGAGCACGTAAGACAAGTTATATCCCATAATGTGGAGAGTTAGACTGGCTCATTTCCAGCTGGCACAGCTTTCAAACTGCAGTTGCCGGAAGAGATTATTAAAATAAACATTTTATTACACTCTTCAAATCTGCTTTTCTTATGGTCACACAAATTTTCCTCTTTGATTTCTCCCATGAATTCTTCAGATTTATATATTTGGTTTATCTACGCCAAATGCAGAACGGAGATCATTTTTTTTTTTTTTTTTTTTTGAATCGGCACCTACGTCTTGGTTTTCTCTGTAGTTCATATGACAAATTAAACTGTAATTTTCCAAATAGTGTTTGCATACTGTGATACATACAAACAAATGTGGTATGAGAATGAAAGCTCTATCCACATTTTGCTTTGGAATGAATAAGGGAATTTCTTTTGTGGATTAAGTTGGTCTCACACCAGCACAACTGCGAGGCATTCACGCTTCTGTGCGAGTGCCCCACATTCGCATGTGAAACGCTGCGCATAGTAATCTATGGGTGTTTTCACGTATTCTTTGGCCGCTTGCACATAAGCCTTGCCAGCAGCACCTGTGAGTGAAGAGCATGAATGCTAATGCTCTCCATATCTAGACACCAGCGATTGTGGGGTGCTTGCCTGAAAGCATGGGCACCGCACTGCTGTGAAACCAGCCTTATTGTCTGTGACCCCCCCCCCCATTAGGAAGATACAGGGCTTCTTTCTGTCTGGTTACTAAACTGAAAAGCTATGTTTGTTACTGGGACAGAAAACGCATAACTAATTTAATTGCTGTGCTAACCCTTTTCTTTTCCATTCAAAGGTACAAGAATTAGTTTAAATTATGGGTCACTATAGTGCATACTAATAGGGATACTCCCTTTTTCGCTTACCCGCGGCTCTCGGTGCTCATGTACTCATTCCTGGGCCGGCCTCTGGATTTTCTTCTAATCGAGATGCCTCACTGTGTGAAACCCCAAAGGGTGTCCTTAAAAACTCACCTTTTCACACTACAACTGCGCATGCATGGCCTCTCCTCCAACGAGAGCCGCCTGCTGTGAAGTCGTTCGACAGACGACTAATTGTTTGCAATGCATCCCCAGCATCCTCCCCCTGCACCATTGATTTGAATGAGAGCAGGCTGCCGAATTACGGTGTCACAGCAGGTGGCTGTCATTGGACTATGCCCACTCAATGAGCCGTTGAAGCGTGGCAAGATGAGTTTTATGGGCTTCTTCGGGGGTTTCGCACTGTGGGGCATTCCAATTCAGGATGCCTTGGGAGCACTGAACAAAGCCCGGGAATGTCAAATTCCCAGGTTTTGTTCCATTTTTAAACTGGTATGTTTCAAAACACTGACTGGTGATGAGGGTTAGTGATAATGCTGCTGCAGAGACGGATTTGGAATGCACTCCCATCCCCAGTCATGTATTGGGGGCAGGGCCTTTAATCTAATAGCTTTCTACTGTAAAAGGGACATTTTTAAATTGTAAATTGGTCAACAAATTTTACTGGTGATATTTTAAGAAAAGGTTAATTTGTATTTTGTGGTTTATTAGAGGTTATTAGAGGTTTATGCAGGTAGCGTTTGAAAAGAAAAAGATCAGCACAAAATATTGGACTGTGTCAGCTATATTTTCACTTTGCTGACCCTGAACCCATAGGTTTTTACTGCTTTATATTTCCCTAATTCTCTAAAATGAAAACAAAACCCTTAAGAGCAGTAAATCATTGACATATGATAGCCCTCCAGCCTGTGAAAAAAAATCTGTAGAATACAGTTAAAACGGACCTTCAGCATGATTTGTTGAAAAGCCCAAACCCTAAAACGATTCCCAAGCATCTAAAATTAATATATTTTAAGTTTTTAGTCACTTACATATTATTATTTTCCCCCCACTGGGCTGCAACTCTGTTCGGGACTCTAGGATACAGGCGCCGCCATCTTGACTCAGTAGCATCACACTTACTGAGGAGAGGAGAGGGGGATAAAGTGCAGGGGGTGGGGTTATAGCTGTGCTTTGCTCAGACAGAGCAGAGCTGGGGTCAGGAAAAGGTCAGCAATCCCAGAATGCAGAGCAGCACAGTCAGAAGGCACTTCTTGTTTGCAGGCTGCCTGATGTTCCATGAGCCGCCATCTTGGATGTTTAAAGGATCATAACATGCAGTAGATGCAAGTAGGATGATTTTTAATGTGGGCAATCTGTATGTAAAGGGTGTGGGAAACATATAAGATAGGCTCTTATTCAGAGTGAAGGTCCGCTTTAACCACAAACCCAGGATAAATGACAAATGTTATACACACATTATACATGGTTTTGCCCAACAGAAATCTACAATGTCTAGCAACCCTAGTTTTGTGACATCACTTACTGTGCACCAGTGATAATTGATAGCCCACCTGGAAGCTGCTGAGATCACTGTGGCAGTATGAGGATACATTTTTAAGTTTTTGCAAAATTATGTATATTCAAATATTTTAGAAATGGGTCAGCCCTTGTACTGTATTGTGCAAACTGCCCACGACAATAATTGCAGCCAGGTGCCTGCCTCACAGTCCAGAACATCCATACTCACCTGTTCTGGTGAGCCAGTTTCATGATCCAGGTTGCCTTCCGGCATCCATCTGTTCATCTTATGGTTGCCAAAAAGAACTGCACTCTTTTATGCCATGGTTGCCCATGACTGCAATGTTTTAGAT
This sequence comes from Gastrophryne carolinensis, assembly GCA_027917425.1. NCBI lineage: Eukaryota > Metazoa > Chordata > Amphibia > Anura > Microhylidae > Gastrophryne > Gastrophryne carolinensis. Next base: position 223,872,488 of record CM051237.1, read on the forward strand.
CCTCCAAGTATTGAATAATAAAATAGAGTTGTTTGTACAATAATTTATTTTGGCAAATGAAACAATAGGCAAGACCCAATGGGCACTGAACACATGTTTTTTTCTTATAAGGTTTCATTAAAACAACATACTGTGGGGAGAAGAGTCTTGTTTAAAGGACTAAAGCTAAATGCTTACATAACCACATAAAAAGGTTTATCCTAATAAAGATCATGTAAGAAATGTAAAGCTTTTTGGTACTTTTTTTTTTTTTAATTTAGCAAAAGCCCATACTGGGAGCAGTAGAGGAAAGTTTGTGTCTTAAACCCCCCTTAAGCAGCTGCCAAAGCCTTATCTGCACAATGTTCAGCCATACACAAGATAAGAAATTGTGTGATGGTCCCTGCATGTTGTTCCACTTCATCCCCCTCGGGGATGAACAGCAATTTTTACACTATTACAAAATGCGGTGAGCAATAGACTGTGTTCTGAAAAAAATGACAACTAATCCTGCATGTCCTCCTCTGTTGTCAGATGGAGCTTTTACTACATTTGCAGGACAAAAAGAAGCTGTACAATTCTAGATTCTAGAAAACCTGTGTGCTATGCCTAATGTCCCTCTTAAAGTGGAACAAAACCTGCAGCCCTGGAATCTGTAAGATTCCCTCCTCCTGGCGTTTCCAATATCGGAAACTCTCCTTCTTTCCCGGTCCAACGGCAGGATCAGCAGCTATCCATTCCGTTCCTTGTTAGAGGGTAGCGGGGGATGCGTCCGCCAGCTCACTTGGGTCCGCTCTCCTTAGACGAAGGGGCTGGAGGACACGCATGCGCCGTAGGACCAGGGAGAGGCGAGTTTGTTCGGGCAACCTGGGGGGTTTCACACAGCGGGGCACGAAACAAAACCCAAGATCCAAACTTCTTGAACGGCATGTCCACTCCGAACTGGCACACGATCTTTCATCAAACTCCCTACTGGGTCCCCCCCAGTCATTCCGCTGGAACTGCCCTCACCAATGATCTACTAACGGGCAAATCCAAAGGCCACTACTCCGTTCTCATTCTTCTAGACCTAGCCTGATTTTGACATTGTTGACTAGTTTCTGCTTCTCAATATTCTTTCTTCACTTGGAATTCAAGGTCTCGCACTCTTAGCTCTCTCTCGATCTCTGACCAATCATTTAGTGTATTCTTCTCAAACACAATTTCCTCTCTTAATCTTCTGTTTGTTGGTGTACCATCGTGCTCCGTCCTAGGACCCCTCCTTTTTTCAATATACACTTATTGTCTTGACCTACTAATTACCTCACTATACTTCCAATTTCACTTTGAGGCATATGACACTCAGATCTACCTTTCTGCTCCTAATTTATTTTTCATCCTCTCTCGCTTTTTTACCGTCTAACATCCATCTCTTCCTTTATATCATCTTGAGCCTTTAAACTGAACATGGACAAAACCTAACTGGTTATTTTCTTACCATCTTTGTCCCCTCCCCTCTCTAACACCACAATCTCTGTATATAATTTTACAATAACTACCACTCCTTAAGCTCAATACCTGTTCATCATTCTGGACTCCTATCTCATTCACATCTCACATTCACTCTCTAGCCACCTTCTGTTGTCTCCATATTGAAAACGTCTCCCACATTTGCCCCTTTCTCTTTCCTCTTTTTCTCTCCTCCCCTCTGTAAATCCCGTCACTGTTTTCCTGTTTCGCAGAGAGTTCAGCTCAACCGGACACTAACCTACAAAAGGGCTCTTCCTACATTTTATCTCTACTCCAGCAATATCAACCTAGGTACAACCTCCACTCTGCCTCTGACTTTGTTTTGTCCTCCTACTTGGTCACCTCCCCACACTCCCGCCTTCAAGACTTCTCAGTGACTCTCCACTTCTCTGGAATGCAACCCCCCTCCACTTGATTAGTCACTCTCCAACGCTCCAAGCCTTTAAGGGTGCCCTCAAAACCCACCTCTTCAGACAAACATATTACTATTACCTTTACAGGGCACCTTGTCTGTGCTACAGAAGGAGATGGCACTATATAAATAAATGTTTCTCTTGATACCTATAACTAAACAAAAAATAAACACATTTCTCAGACACATCAGGTATTTGTGGGCCAGGGAGCTAGAACTAGTAAAAGGTAGCTAAGTTTGTGGCACAAAAGTAGATTGCATTCCCAGGATAAAGCTTGCTGGGTGGGAAAGATATTTGGATAAGCAACCAAAGATTTACAAAGTTGTTGGCAAATGAAAATTTTACGGATTACAAACAGCAATGTGTTCCGAACATTCTCAAGACTGCTGGTTGTGCTTATACTTATTCATGGCTTTCTCTTGTGCTTAACAGATGAATCAGCAGATGGGTGCAATGAATCTGAATGGCGCAAGCAATATGATGGCCTTTGGTCAGCCAGCGAACACAGTCGGTGCAGGGTGGTCAGGAAATTCTGCTGGTCAGACTCTGAGCACGCAACTGTGGAAATGAAAACGCCCATCGAGACTTCTTCAGATACATTCCCTGCTTTCAAGCACACCATAACCCCTTGTTTTAAACCATGTATATACTAAGTGCTCTCCTCCAGATGTTCATACATAAGCCTGTCCACTCACCATGTCTGAGGCAAAGGATACATTTACATATCAAAATTTGCTACAATTTTGAACTGGAACCTATGTGAACATTGTGTGGTTTTATTGTGCTATCGTTTGGAAGAAAAACCTTTTTAAATGGACTGGATATCATGCTGCTGTTCTTGGACTGGCATTACCTAGTACCACCTCTGATTACCCTTTGGTCCTTCATAGTTCTTCATAATTCTAGTCCGGTTGAGGTATCTTTACTTTTGCAAAACTGATTGTAAATGTATCTCTGAACACCTTTACTTGTGTATCTTGTTTGCATTTATCATTAGCTGTGACATATTTATGGTGTGCTGAACAAATGGCACCAATATGAGAGCCACTTAAGGCCGTGGTATTTGGGTTTACAATAATGCAAATGACTGAGCAATGGTTTTATCAGAGCTAAAAATGACTGTAATGTTTTGTGCAGTTATATTAACCATATACTTCATACATCATTTTCCCCATAGAAGGTTCATCTGGGTTTTTGACAGTGATCGTGTTTACATTTTAAGGTGCCTAGTATTAAGGTGTTTTCCTCCCATGTATTAAACTATGAACCTACAGATTGTATTTAATGCAGCCTCTCGGGCTATATAGTTTATTCATTAGTACTTACAAGGCAAATGGTTATCTGTGTGCTGTACTTTTATGTGGAATGTTCTGTATAGTATATGCTGTAAACATTTACACTTAGGGCCAAAATCAACACACTTCCAAATTATCTTGCTGCTGGGTTTTCTGGCGACATTCAAACAATGGGGTGACACATGCAGTTCATGTACATGTGAATATACAAACTGTCAAATTCAGTAAAGGTGGACCATGTAGTGTTGGCTGTAGGCATATGAGTGCCCTTTAAACTCAGGCTTTTATGCCTAGTAGGCTTTGAAGCTATGGTGCTGCTTTCACTTGATAGTCATTTAGTAGAAGTCCAGGGTGCACTCACATTACTTAATCCATTAAAATTGAAATGTGGAGCATCTGTAGGTCTCTCTCCTAAAGATTTGAAGCTTCAGCTGAAGGCCAACATATAATCAATACAGGTGAAGGAATCGCAGCAGTTTTTTTGATGTCCACAGGTCAAGACATGTATGTACTTCAGGATCCCATGTGAAGACATTTGATGATCATACCTCAATTCGTATTGTATCCTGAAGATGCTTGGGCTCATTAGCTAGATTTACCTTTTCTGTTCGTGTATGCCACACTAGAACCTGTAAGAAAGTGTACAAACTAGTTACTTGTTGTAATGGGCTAGTTTTGCATAGAAAACGAAAATGATTGGCAGGCAAGTGTGGCCCAATCTATTTATATAGGTCTTTTAAGATTTGTAACATGTTCTTTAAGGGAAACTGGGCAAGGGGTGGGCTTACAATCATACATATGTTGGGGTTTGTAAAAGCATATTTTATCTGATGTACTTTTGATCCCTGGTATAAGGTTCAGTGGCTAAATACAAAGTGTTTTTTATTTTATTTTTTGCACACGCTACTAAGACTACATGATGCAGATAAAACAAAATGAGTTTGATTTTAGTTTCTGTTTAGGACTTTGCTTTTATTTACATTCTTCTCCCTGTGATTTTTAATTGTTTTTTTCTTTTTTATTGTTCAGCTATTGTACATGTTGGCAGTACATAATATGTTGGATTTATTTTATGTTGCATTTTCTGTTGTGAACCCAAACACATTGTTATAGCTGATGCTTTTCCGGAAGCTTGTGAGGTTGTAACAGTTGTGTACAGCTCCAAAACCACAGAACTGTTCCTGGGAATAATTCTATTCTCTACCATCTTCCCCTGTCAATTTTAGAGATCTGGACTGAATGTAGAATTGTATAAACTATGATGAGCAAGGTATCTATGGAAAAATAAAATTCTAATAAGATTCCATTTTGAGTTTTATTTGAGGTTTTACCTTTGTGCAGTTGTTCGCTTTTGGCTCAAGTTCCTCCACCTTTGTTATTTGCTTTAAAAAATCAGATTCTTGCATTCCTGGCTGAGAACCTCGACGCTTGAATACTGCTTTGGGGCTTGAAAGAATCACTTGAAGGCTCACGGCAAATCCTGGACAGAACAAAAGGAGAACAAGAAGACACCTTTTATTTATGAGGAATAAAACACCGGCTTTGTCCTAGCCGGTGAGGAGACAGTGCTGATATTGAAAATGTCACCAGGTATTGTAAGATATTTAAGATGTTTTTTATGACAACAGAGAGAACCTTGATGGTCCTTGTTTACACACAGGAACAACAGTGGAAAACTAGCCAAAAGTCATAGCCTTGTTGTGATGCACATAGAATAAAAAGTGGTAAAGTAGGCAGCCGTTTTACTTAAGATATAACTCTGGTGGAATTCGGACCCTCCTGTCTGCCTTGTGTGTCCTGCTGATATAACCAATGTAAAAGTAAAATCTGTGGGGATGGCTGTGGGAATGGCAGGAATGATAGGAAGAGCTGATTGGAAGAAGCTTGGCATTATTATTTAGATGATAAAAAAAATAGACTGGACCTAGATCACCTGACGCCGGTCCCATGTGCCTCTCCTTAATTAGCTACAGCACGGGATAGAAGCCATAGCAGTACTCAAATTGTCCCTATTCTTAGTATACAGTACGTCCTGCTCCAAATCTAATACTTACTGTTGGGATATACTCCGCCAGATGGCGCTGGACTGCAGAGACATTGAAAATAGGCTCCTCCCGGCCCCTCAAATACCCAGGGACCTCCCACAAATCCCCAGAATTTCTCTGCAGTCTGGCTGCGAAGGACGAGAAATTGGCTCTCTTCTCGCAGGTGAGCGGGGTTATTAACCTGCGGCCCTGTAGGACTATTCCCACCCATTCCACTAGTAATATGCCTCCCAGCCTTGGCTGCGCCGGTCGGGTGAAGGTAGACAGCACCGCTGTTAGGTGCTTAGGAGCGCTGCTCCACCGCAATCCCCCACCAAAGGGTAGGTGGTTCAGGCTTATGGTGAGCCTCTATGGGATGCCCCTCCCGCACTATTGCCCCTGCCTATCGGTGGGCCCTCTTTAAGTGGCCGCCGTCCTCCCTCATCCTCCTTGTAGTCTTCGGGGGAAAAGGGGGGGGGGTGTATGTGTATAGATATGTATGTTATACAGTCTGTGCTCTCACTTTTCACATGTCTTTATGCTTGTGTCAGCCGCGCGCTGACTTGTCTTTTAAAATTACCGCCACAGCGCGCTGACTTTGTTCCGTGCTTGGCGGCGGCATTACCTCAGGCGCTGGTGCGCCATCATTGGCTGTTGGCCTTCTGGCTTCGCGCTCTTCAGGGAGGCGGGGCCCGTCTTTGGCGCAGTCCACGTCATCGCTATTATTGGCCCGCCCCTCGAGGTATACCGACGCCATCTTTTCTGACTTGGTTGGCCTATGCGCGACGGACTCCTACCTACCGCGGTCCGTAAGTGCCCTCGCAGGCGGCTTTATCTGCTTTACTTTTGTTACGATGTACTTATGGTCTTGTCTGCTTATGTCTTTCAGGCAGGACAAACCCTTCTTGGCTTCTCCCGGCCCTGTTTTAGTATATTGCTTGTAGGCCTTGTAAAAAATATACTCCCACGTCCCTAGCGGGTTATTGGGGCATCCAGGGTTGCTATATAGCGTTATTCCCTATCGGCGTATAGCGCCGCTATAATCACCATATGGAGGCATCCCAGGATAATGTTACCGGGCTCCCTTTGGGACAAGACCGGCTGTATGTAGCATGTGGGCAGCCTCATGCTGACGCTGACAAGGCGCGGGTCTGTGTACCCTGTGCTGAGCAGGTGCTTGCAGTGTAATCTGGCCTGCCAGTGGCTGCACCTCGTTTCGCTTCACCTACTCCCCCAAGCTTAAATCTCACTCCTGTTGCGTTGCATACTAGTGGGGATTCTCAGCCTGATGTGTCTTCTAGACTGGCTACTGTTGAACAGATTATTGCGAAGTCTTTAGCGCGTAAGGCCCCTGCTAGGAAGCGGCACTTGACGCCTGATGTTACTGTTTTCCCTATGGGAACTGAGGAGTTTATGAATCTGTGTGGCTATACCCCATCTGATGAAGGGGAGTTCTTTTCTGATTCAGGCTCATCTGATGAGAGACCAAGGGGTCATGACGATTCTGGCTCTGACCCCTGGGCCCCGGATGACACTGACAGATTATTGACGCAGATTATTGAGGTTCTGTCTATCTCTCTCCCTGTTGAGGCTCCCAGGCAAAGAGGGGGGCTTTTCCATACAGCAAGATCATGTTTGGAATTCCAGAGCAGGCACATTTCCATAATCTTGTGCTCAAGGAATGGGAACGCCCCAGTAAACTTCCCAGGGTTCTAAAGAGTTGGGATAGGAAGTATCCCTTTCCTGCTGAGGTGGTTAAATGTTGGTCAACCCCCGAGTTGGATGCCCCGATCCTAGGGCTATCTAACACCTCTGTCATGCATTCCCCTGATTCTACTACCCTGCGGGATGCCGAAGACCGGCGTATTGATCAGCTGGCATCCCACGCCTTTGCATGTGCAGGGACGGCGCTGCGCCCGGTCTGTGCCTCTGCCATTACTGCTGTGGCCACTAGAACCCTTATCAGAAATATGCTCGATAGTGCCCCAGATGAATTGCCTTGTGAGGTGTTGCACTCTCCAGTTGTGATGTTTTTGTAAACTTTGTACTATCAGCATTGGATGACACCATCAGAATGTGTGCCAGAACTTCTGCCCTCGTGGTGGCTATACGCCGCTCGGTTTGGCTGCGCCAGTGGGCTGCTGACAACGCTGCCAAGAAGGCCCTCACTGGTTTTCCCTTTAAAGGACTGCGTCTGTTTGGAGACCGCCTGGACCTTTTTGCTAAGGGAGGCAAGTTACCCCAGCGCAGGCAGCAACCTTTGTCCTTTCGGAGTCAGGGTTCCTTCTCCTCCCCTTACCGTGGTGCAACACAGGGAAGGGGGGGTCTCTCTCCCTGAGGCCCGGGGAGATTTCTGGGGTAGAGGCAGAGGACGTGGACGTCCTGGCTCCTGGGGTCCCAAAGCTAAATCCTCTCCTAAGCCCCCTCAGGCATGATGGGGCACCCTCACCCATCCGGGTGGGGGGATGGCTGCAGCACTTCGCTCACGTCTGGAGGCTTCATGTCTCAGACCGGTGGATTCAGGAGGTAGTGTCCTCCGGTTACAAGTTGGAGTTTGCTGCCGATCCCCTCCAAGATTCATCAGATCCCGGATTCCTCAGGACCCTGTGTCAGCTCAGGAGCTAGTGCAAGCAGTGCAAGGCCTCCTGGAGCTGGGGGTCATCTGCCAGATCCCCTTAAGAGAAAAAGGCAAGGGCTTTTAATCCAATCTATTCACAGTACCCAAAAAAGATGGTTCAGTCAGGCCCATCCTGGACTAGAAGATCCTCAACAAGTTTGTCAGGGGCAGGCGCTTTCGCATGGAAACTCTGCGCTCTGCCATCAGTTCCCTGCGCCAAGGGGATTTCATGACTTCTGTGGACATCAAAGATGCTTATCTTCATATTACTCTGTTCCCAGGTCATCAAAGGTTCCTCAGGTTCGCTCTGATGGATCAACACTACCAATTTGTGGCCTTGCCCTTTGGCCTCACTTCAGCTCCCGGGGTGTTCACCGAGGTTCTGGCTGGCGTGATGTCTCTGCTCAGATGTCAGGGTGTCCGCGTGCTTCCCTATCTGGACAACATTCTCATCACTTCCCAGTCTCTACATCAGGCAGAGTTGGATACTCAGCTGGTGGTGTCCACTCTGGAGTCATTTGGATGGGTGATCAACCACCCCAAGTCCTCACTGTCCCCTTCCTTTATCCAGATTCATTCCTAGGAATGGAATTACACAGTTCAGGCAAGGATCTTCCTTCCTCAACAGAAGGTGGACAGTCTGATTGCACAGGCTCAGTCCCTCCTAGCTTGTCCCCATCCCTCCGTCAGGCAGGGGATGCAGCTGGTGGGCCTGATGGTGGCATGATTCGAAGCGGTCCCTTATGCTCAGTTCCACTTGAGCCCCCTGCTACTTCTCCTATTGTCAGTATGAGACAAGGACCCAGCGTCCCTGGACAGGGTCTGTGTGCTCTCCCCCCTGGTCAGGAGGTCCTTCTAGTGGTGGATGGACTCAAGGAACCTGTTGGGGAGCAGATCCTTTCTTGCCCCTTACTGGGAGACGGTCACCACGGATGCCAGTCTGTCAGGTTGGGGGGGTTTCTGTAAGTCCCTGCGGTTCCAGGGGAAGGTGGGGCCCTCGGGAGGCCCACACACCTATCAATGTCTTGGAACTGCGGGCGATCAGGCTAGTTCTGGCTCACTTGATTACTCACCTTCGAGGCCTGCCTGTTAAGGTGCGCTCGGACAACCAGACGGCAGTCGCCTACATCAATCATCAGGGAGGGACCCGGAGCAAGGGGGGCCTCCAGGAAGTATCTCTGATCCTGACTTGGGCGGAGGCCAATGTCCCCTGTATGTCAGCTGTGTACATCCCGGGGTGGAAAATCACCTGGCGGACTCTCTGAGCAGGGGGGACCTCTCGCCAGGGAGAATGGTCCCTATGCAGCAGGGTGTTTCAATCTCTGTGTCTCCGTTGGGGCCAACCAGATGTGGATCTGTTTGCATCCCGCCACAATCACAAGCTCCCAGCCTTTGTCTCTCTGTCCCAGGATCCTCTGGCCTTGACCTCGGATGCGCTAGCAATGTCATGGAAGGACTTTCAGTTCCTGTATGTCTTCCCTCCAATCCCCCTGCTGGGCAGGGTTCTGCGCAAGATTGCTCTGGAAAGGGTGCCAGCAATTCTGGTGGCCCCCAGGTGGCCAAGAAGAGTGTGGTTCGCAGACGTGGTACAGCTGGCGGTAGATCAGTACGCTCTGCCCTTGGTGCCAGATCTGCTCACTACGCCATCCCAATTTACAAACTCTGGCTTTGACGGCTTGGCTGCTGAAACCTCCATCTTAATGGAGAAGGGGCCGTCTTCCTCGGTTGTGGATACTTTGATTAAAGCTAGGAAAAAGTCTTCCTCTTCCATTTATTACAGGGTTTGGCGTGCCTACATTGACTGGTGTGAGTTTAAGTCTCTTCCCTGTTCTCTATGTCTATGTGTGTTCTCTATTCCCAGGATTCTGGAGTTCCTGCAGCATGGGTTGGAGATGGGTCTCCAACTCAGTACTCTGAAGGGTCAGGTTTCTGCCCTGGCTATTTTCTTCCAGAAGTCCTTTGCCCAGCACCCTCTGATCAGGACTTTTTTCCAGGGGGTCACTCATGTGCGCCCCCCACGTAAGCCTATGGTGCCTGTTTGGGATCTGAACTTGGTTCTGTCAGCCTTGCAGGGTGCTCCCTTTGAACCTGTGCAGGATGCTGCCTTGGCCAGTCTTACTCTCAAGGTTGTATTTCTGGTGGCTATTACTTAGGTCAGGCATGTGTCTGAGTTGGCGGCGCTTTCCATTCAAGTGGACCAACACCCTGGGGTGATCGGCCCGGGAATCTATAAGATTCCCGGGCCGATCACCCCCCTCACCGCGGGACATCCGAGATCGGGATGTCCCGCGGTGAGGAACCCCCCCGAAAACCCCCCAAAAACTCACCTCCTCGGCGGCGGCTGCCGCCGCCTCCCGCGCGCCCCTCTAGCTGTGCGCCCGCGCCGGCCGTTTGTGAATGGCCGGCGCGGGCGCGCGCGCTGTCAGAGGGACGTGCGGGAGGCGGCGGCGGACGCGCTGGCTTGTCCGTCGCTGTCAGCGCTTGTCCGTCGCTGTCACCCGGCCACGTGGGAGCGTTTTGAGGTGAGTATTGGGGTGTTTCTGGGGGGTTTTACACAGCGGGGCACCCCTAATCGGGGTGCCCCCCTGAAGTGGACCAAAACCCAGGATAGTCAAAATCCTGGGTGTTGGTCCACTTTCAGCCCCCCTACTATGAGAGACACCAGGACAAGGTGGTGTTTCGTTTCAAACCTGACTTTCTGCCTAAGGTAGTGTCTGCATTTCATTTGAATCAGGATATTGTTCTTCCTTCTTTGTGCCCTAATCCTAGCAATGCTAAGGAGAGGGTTTCGCACTCTTTGGATGTGGTTAGGTGTCTGAAGTACTATCTGGTGGCTACTGCACCTTTCAGGAAAACTGATGCTCTTTTTGTGGTCCCTTCTGGTCCTAGGAAGCGTTTGGCTCCTGCCAAGTCTACTATCAGCAAGTGGATTCGTCAGGCTGTGATTCAGGCCTACTCTGCTAAGGGGAAGAATCTTCCCTTCCGCCTTACTGCTCATTCCACTCGTGCTATTGGTGCCTCTTGGGCTTTTCAGCACCAGGCTTCTGTTGAACAAGTTTGCAAGGCCGCTACTTGGTCTTCTGTTTATACCTTTTCAAAGTTTTACAAGGTTGATGTTAGGGCCTCAGCTGATGCTGCTTTTGGCCGAAAGGTTCTGCAGGCGGCGGTGGTTTAAACTGTCTGCTGCTGATTTTTCTTGGGGATCCCACCCTACTTATGGACACTGCTATTGGATGTCCCAACTGTAAGTATTAGATTTGGAGCAGGACGTACTGTATACTAAGAATAATACAATTCTGTGATTACTCACCTGTAGAATTGGTATTATGAGTATGCAGTACGTCCTGCTCCAACCCACCATTGGTTGCATTATCTTGGATCCCCTGTATGGTGATTGTTATCCTTGTTATAGTTGATAGTTTGGATTGTTTAATTCTCCCGGCTTCTCATTAACTGCTTTTCAATGCGGGGGATTTGTGGGAGGTCCCCGGGTATTTGAGGTGCCTGGAGGAGCCTATTTTCGATGTCTCTGCAGTCCAGCGCCATCTAGCGGAGTATATCCCAAATGTAAGTATTAGATTTGGAGCAGGACGTACTGTATACTCATAATACCAATTCTACAGGTGAGTAATCACAGAATTGTATTTTTCCAGGGAGTCACTCATGTACGTCCACCGCGTAAGCCTCTGCTACCGGTGTGGGATTTGAACTTGGTGCTTTCTGCTCTTCAGGGTCCCCCCTTCAAGCCCCTGTGTGATGCTGCTCTTTCTATTCTGACTCTTAAGGTGGCCTTTTTGGTTGCTATCACTTCGGTGCATCGCGTCTCTGAGCTGACGGCGCTTTCCATGAAACCTCCTTATTTTGAGCGGCATCAGGATAAGGTGGTGTTCCGTCTTAAGCCCGAATTCTTTCCCAAGGTTGTATCTGCTTTTCATCTCAATGAGCACATTGTCTTACCTTCCTATTGTCCTTCCCCTGCTACTTCCAAGGAACGGAACATTCATTCTCTGGATGTGGTCAGGGCACTTAAGTATTATTTGGTCGCCACTGAGTCATTTTGGAAGTCTGATTCTCTTTTTGTCCTTCCTTCCAGACCTAGGAAGGCCTTGCCTCCAGCCAAATCCACTATCAGCAAGTGGAATAGACAGGCGGTGGTGTGGGCTTATTCTGCCAAGGGGAAAGAACCTCCTTTCGGTGTTACAGCTCACTCCACCAGGGCTATTGGTGCCTCTTGGGCTTTCCGGCCCCAGGCTTCAGTTGAACAGGTTTGTAAGGCCGCTACTTGGCCTTTTCATACTTTTTCCAAGTTTTACAAAGTTGATTTTAGGGCCTCAGCTGACGCTGTTTTTGGCCGCAAGGTGCTCCAGGCGGTAGTGGCTTGAACTGCCTGTCATTGCTCTCTGGGGATCCCACCCTTCTTTTTTTGGACACTGCTGTTGGATTTCCCACATGTAAAGAATTGAAATGAAGCAAGCCGTGCTGTACACCTAGAAAAAATACAATTCTATGATTACTCACCTGTAGAATTGTTTTTATGGTGTATAGCACGGCTTGCTTCATCCCACCCTTGTTATCGTTATCCTCTTTTGCCTTGTTATGGTGATTTTAGTTGAGAGAGTTCCTTTTAGTGGGCTGTGTTTTACTAACATGGTCCTTGCCGCCCGACTTCTTGCATTACTGCTTTCAAACACTGGGGTCTTCTTGGTAATTCTGGCCCTTTTATGGGCCGGGAGGGGCCACAAGTCTTCCTGCAGTCGATTGTGCCACTTGGGGGCGGATTACCCACATGTAGAGAATTGAAATGAAGCAAGCTGTGCTGTACACCATAAAAACAATTCTACAGGTGAGTAATCACAGAATTGAATTTTCTCCGGGACCACACAAAAAAAGTGGCCAAACAGCCACTGTCTGTTGTGCTCTGTGTGAGTGACCACCAAATCCTCAGTTGTCTCGCAGTTGTCCCTGACCACAGAAGAGCATGCTCAAGACTTCTACAGCTGTGCCATGAAACACCATTTCTAGCTTAGCCATCACACAGAAGTTTAACTAAAGTGATTTCACTTCGAATACATAAAATATTGACATATAATTGGAGATTTTTTTTTTTTATTTTTATTTACACCGTTACCATAGGGGATAAGGTGGGAAGAAATTAGCAGTTGTCTGCACTGGGACTTTAAATAAAGAATTTAGTCTGGGTCATGGCTGCCAATCATGTGACCTCTGGCACCCAAACTCTTCTCCCTAGTTATGTGTGAGCCACTGGTCACATGGAGGCAAACCATGCTCCATCATGGAAGAGCTAAATAGTGGATAGCAAGACCTCAGCTTCCCAGTGCCAAACCAGGAAACCCTTGTGTTGCCAAAGTCTTTTTTGACTGGAGGTTCTTTAAAATTCTTCAGCCAATCAAGCTGCAATTCACATACGTCACATAAAGTACAGAGTGATTGTAAACCAAAATACAACAGAGATCTAACGAAAACAACCAGTTCAATTTCATCCCCCATGTTATAGATATTTTGTGAAGAAATAATCTTTGAGAGCTTCGCTACGGAGAAGCTGCAGGTGAGCTAAATAATTTAGGAAACTCTTGGCAACTACGCTTTCAAAAAATGACAACAGTATCCAATACCAGCTGCTCTGTTCTCGGCATTTATGGTTAGTACCATGTCAAGTGAAGAACGTCCAGCAAAAATCCAACAGGGAAGAATTTGAGGGGAAAAAAACGTTTTACTTCATTTTGTTTCCGGATTGTTGAAAGTTGTGCACCTCTCCCCTAATCATGCTGCCATCTAATTCCTGTGTTGTGCTGTCCTGTGTTTCTGCCTATCTTCAACCAGTGTCCAATTGGCAGTGGAAAGAGGTAGAACTGAAGGCAGGGTGTGTCCAGTGGGCAGGAGGAAGAATGCCCAGAGACTAGTCACGGTTTTTGCTTTAAACATACCGCAACAACACAACATCTGGTTTCCCCTCCAATGGAGGGCATCATAGTTTCTTGTCCTGTTTGTGACCTTACCAAATGTTCCCATACGGGTGGTTTTTCATTACAGACCATGATTAGGCAGGTGGGCTATCTCATAGTTCCACATTCCACACACTGCGGCCCCTTACCATGCCCATCATGGGTCAGTGAGCCATGACAAACTATGGGGCAGGTTCAATATTGATCATGAAGTGTCTCTGGCCTTTCTTCCTCCCGCCCACTAGACATGCCCTGTATCCTCGCTCATTTTGCCTCCCCCCCCCCCTCAGTGATTGGACCCTGGAGGCGGATGGGTGGGCAAGTTAGCCTAATAGGCATGTAATGTTTATTTAATCAGGCCTGCCTTGTACCCATGCCCCCTCACAAAAACCTTTTATAGTTGGCTTTCTAATGGGCTGGCAATGGTCACAACCTTCACTTCTGCGATTGCCCACTATTCCAAGTATGTCATACACCCCGCATTCAATATTCATGACATATGGGTTATAACCAGTAGAGGGCGAACTTCTCCAGAGATGACAGGAAAAAAAGATGCCCCTCCCGGTCCATAAATACCTGTGACCTCCCACACATTACCCAGTATCTTCTCTGCAGGACGGCGAGCAAGTCAGAAGATGGCTGGGTTTCTTCCTTGCAGGTAAGCCGGGCCTACACCTGGCCAATTTGTGCCCAGACCTTATTAAAATTAAGCCCATACTATGCCTCCCAGCTTTGGCTGAAGGTCCGGGTGAGGGTAGGCAACACCTTAGAGGTGTACTTAGGGAGCTATGCTCCCCCGTGAGACCCCATATTAAGGGGTAGGCGGTATCCGGGTTGGCGATCCCGGTTTGGGATGCCCCATCCCTACTTTATCCCTTCCACCTCTGGTGTGGGATTCTCCCCCTTCCGGGTCCCCTGGTTCCCCTCCTGGGGGGGGGGGGGTGCTGTCTTCTCATACTTTTTTGTCTTATGTTTGTGTGTGTGAGTGTATGTTAGGAGTGTGGACTCTTTACATGCTATTTGCGCTGGCCGCATGCTTGGCCATTGTGGATGGGGGAGCTTCTTCCCCTCAGGACGGCTTGATCAGGGGGCGGGGCCGGTCGCTCGGTGCGCTTGCCACGGCCCGCCCCCCTTGTTTTGGCGCCATTGCGGATCCCAGCCACTGCTGGGAACTGCGTCTTCTCTGCTTGAGGGAAGGGGCGGGGCCAGGTGCGGCGCGCGATCCGCGCTGGCCCGCCCTTCTTCTCCCTCTCGCGTCTGGATTCCTGTGTTGGCTGGACGATATTTCCTTCTGTAAGTACCCTGTTGGGCCCCCTTTTCTTGTTTCTTTTGCGCTGGAGACAAGACAGGTTTGGTTCGCAGACGTCGTAAGGCTGGTGGTAGATCAGTACAGGCTGCCCCTGTTTCCGGATCTGATCACTCAAGGTCAACTATGTTACCCCAATTTACAAACGCTGGCTTTGACGGCGTGGCTGCTGAAACCTCCATCTTAAGGGGGGAAGGTTTGTCTGAAGCTGTGATTCAGACTCTTGTTAGAGCTAGGAAGACATCTTCCTCTAACATATACTACAGGACTTGGAGTTCCTATATTGACTGATGTGAGACTAGGGCCTTGCCTTGCAGGGTTTTTTTTGATTCCTAGGATTTTGGAGTTTCTTCAACACGGTCCGGACCTGGGGTTCCAGCTTAGTACCTTGAAAGGACAGGTCTCTGCTCTGGCTGTCTTCTTTCAAGCCTTTTTGGTGGCTATTACCTCTGTTCGGCGTGTCTCTGAGTTGGCGGCTCTGTCCATTCAGGCCCCTTACTTTGAAAACACCAGGACAAGGTGATCTTTCGCTTTAAGCCAGATTTCCTTCCTAAGGTGGTTTCTGCCTTCCATCTCAATCAGGATGTGGTTCTTCCTTCCTTGTGTCCTAAGCCTAGCAATGACAAGGAGAGGGTCCTGCACTCTTTGGATGTAGTTCGTTGTGTGAAGTACTATTTGGTGGCTACTTCTCCCTTTCGTAAGACGGACGCCCTGTTTGTGGTGCCCTGCGGGCCTAGGAAGGGTTTGGCGCCCCCCAAGTCTACCATTAGAAAATGGATAGGTCAGGCCATTGTTGGGGCCTATTTTGCCAAGGGGAAGGTTCCCCCTTTTCATATCACTGCTCATTCTACTCGTGCTGTTGGGGCTTCTTGGGCTTTTCAGCACCAGGCCTCTGTTGAACAAGTTTGTAATGTAAGGCTGCTACTTGGTCTTCTGTTCATACTTTTTCCAAGTTTTATAAGGTTGATGTGCGGGCCTCAGCGGATGCTGTTTTTGGCCGCAAGGTTCTGCAAGCTGCAGTGGTTTAAATTTGTGCATTTTTGCCTTTTTGGGATCCCCACCCATGTTGGACACTGCTATTGGATGTTCCATATGTCATGAATATTGGAAGCGGGGTGTGTGACATACTTGGAATAATACCATTTTGTGATTACTCACCTGTAAAATGGATATTATAAGTATGTCACACACCCCGCTTCACCTCGCCCTTATTGTATTCTGGATCCTTTATATGGTGAACCATTTATTGTTAAGATTTTTGGATTTGGCTCTTCCTGGTCCCCTTACTGCTTTCCTATACTGGGTAATGTGTGGGAGGTCCCAGATATTTATGGACTGGGAGGGGCTTCTTTTTTCCTGTCATCTCTGCAGAAGTTCGCCCTCTACTGGTTATAACCCATATGTCATGAATATTGGAAGCGGGGTGTGTGACATACTTATAATACCCATTTTACAGGTGATTAATCACAAAATGGTATTTTTGCAATGCTCAGCCTGCAGTTGCTAGTCTCACAACGCCTCCTTGCCCCTGCACATGGGAGGAGTTTGGATACATACACCTCCTCGGTGCAGCAAGATAGCGGCACAGAAGCACAATGTTCAGGAGCCGGTGCCAGATAAAGTGAGTAGGTCATTGATAAGCATGCAGCAGTTTTCATGCTTATCAATTACTTTTTTATTTTACATAGCGCATACTTACAAATGGTGCACTTCAAACACCATCCAAAGCACCAATCATGCCTCAGTTGGGGGGTATATTAAGATTTTCTCTATACCTGCAGTCATTGCTGCTCCCAGATAAAGGGTTTAATACTATACATTCCATGCAGAAGTGTTAAAACCTGTGATCCGCACCCTTGACTTTTGCAACACAGGATCTCATGACTAACAGATATAATTAATACTATGGAGGCAGAGCCACATTAAAAACAGCCTCTAGCTCCTGTTTAATAGTATTAGCAATGTTACAAATCTGTAGCTCTAGTTTCACCTCTTGGAATATTTTTTTTTTTTTTTAATTCTTTATTTTTCGAAAATATTCAAGAGAAACTTTACAAGACAATACAGAGATAAAGAAAGAATTACAATACTATGAACATGTAAGGCCAGCCATCAAAAATGCATTCAGCGAACATACATGTGCAAGAATTAAAGGTTTGTTGACATATGCTCATTTAAAATAAGGAAAGTTGTACCATACTACAACTGTGCTTCACCGTCTGCCAAACCCTGCGCTACACCCCGGCGGAGGCCAAAGATTTAGCGCCTGCCGCGGGACCACCCAGCACGGGGGGAAAACCACAGCAACTACCGTTTCGTTCTTCTTGATTGGCGGTAACATGGCCCAGTCCAACAAAAGTAATAGAAGAGAGAAGAGAAAGGAAAAAAGGGGGAAAGCTAGAGAAATTAGGGAAGGGGAGGGGGGGGGCGGGAGGGAGGGTATACCAGGGGAATAATTTTGGCAGGGTGTGCCAAGAGGCGCTCTTCAAATCCCTCCAGCTCACCGGTTCACCGTAAATAAAGGCTGGAAGTGGCTCAAGGTAAGTATGATTACTAGAAGGGATAAGGGCTAACCTGAGAGCTAACCATCATCAGCTGTTTAAATCTGTCTGACTCCCTATAAAGAAGCCATGGCGTCCACGTCTGTAAGAAATGCTGTGTGCTCTCATGGATAGCAGCGGTGAGCTCTTCCATTTCCATAATCCAGTTGATTTCCCTCACCCAGTCCACCACTGATGGGACCACCTCAGATCTCCATAGCCTCGGGATGATATCCTTTGCTGCATTAATGAGATGTCTCAGAAGCGATTTCTTATAAGTCCTCAAAGGAACCTCTGTTAAGTGTAGAAGGAGCAGAGAGGGGTCACGGGGTATCTGGCGGCCCACAATCTCCCCTGCAATTTCGGCAACCGAGTGCCAAAAGGGCACTATCTTAGAGCAATCCCAAAATATATGGAAGAAGCTCCCCACTGCCTGTCGGCACCTCCAGCACTCAGCAGAGATGGTCGGGACAAACCTATGTAATCTCTCCGGGGTATGGTACCACCTCGTAAGACATTTGTAGTTTGTTTCCTGTATCTTGGAGGACATAGAGGTTTTATGGGTAGCTAAAAAGATATATTTCCATTGATCCCCCGTCAGCTGCCTGTCCAGGTCCCTCTCCCACTCCACACAAAAACGGGGTGTCTCATTATCCTCAGAGTTCCCTAGGAGAGCATATAGTTGGGACACCAGCCTAGGGGGAGGGTCCTGCGCATTAGCCAGCTGCTCAAAGGGGGTAAGAGTCCTGGCCAGTGCCTGTCTGGTCCCCAGACTCAGGAGAAAGCTCCGGAATGTGAATAATAATTGATCAAATAGATGCGTATCCCACCTCTCTCTGAGAGTCTCTAATCGTGTCCAGCCGGAGGGTGACACAAGGTCCATCCCTCTCGGGGTACCCTTCACAGCAAAAATCCCTCGGAGACGAGAATGCCAATTGGGAGGGATGGGTTGTGCACCAACGGGACCAAGGGCGTCGGCCAAGGGGATATTTCCGTCCTGCTTCTAACTTTGTCTAGGACTTCAAAGGAGGTTGCTATGAGCGGGTGGTCTTTACCTAAGCCGCGTCCCCTATCGGGGTTTGCAACCAGGTCGCCTCACCCACTTCTTCCTCGTTCCTTGGTGGTGCCAATCTAATATGCGTTGGAGATGGACTGCACGCCAATACTGAAATAAGTCTGGACAAACTAGTCCCCAGCCTGCTTCGGTTTAAAGAGGAGATGCAATTTCACTCTTGGTTTTCGTCCTTGCCAGATAAATTTAATAAAGATTGAATTCAGGGATTTAAAGTATGCTCTGGGGATTTGTATAGGGAGGCTCTGAAGCAAATAAAGAATTTTCGGTAAGATCGTCATTTTGATAATGCCACGAGAAGGTGGGGAGATCCCAGTTCACCAGGTCCGTTTAAAATCTGGAGAAAAGGGGGCCAAAGTTTGCTATATATATCCCATCCACTGTTTTAGTAATTTTGGTGCCCAGGTACGTGATGGCCGATGGAGGCCATTTAAATGGGAAAGAAGATTTGAGGAGGGTTTCCATCCCACCAGGAAGGTTCACCCCATAGCTTCTGACTTGTCATAATTTATTTTCAAAAAAGAAAGCCTACCAAACCTCTCAAACTCCTTCAGTAACACCGGGATGCCTACTGTCGGGTTTGTGAGGAAGAAGAGAAGATCATCCGCATAGGCTGAGATCTTATGTGTATCTGACCCAACTGTGATCCCTTTGATGTCCTCCTGTCTCCTAATTCTGCACAAGAAAGGCTCCATAGTGCAAAAATAAAAGGAGAGAGGGGGCACCCCTGCCTAGTACCATTCCTAATGTCAACAACAGGGCTCCATTTACCTTGATTCTTGCCGAGGGGTCTGAGTATAGGGCCATGACCAGTTGTAGTGCCTTAGGTCCCAACCCAATATGTTCAAGAACCGCTCTAATAAACTGCCAGTTTACCCGGTCAAAGGCCTTCTCGGCGTCGGTGGACAACAAGACAGCCGGCTCCCCGGTTTGTTTGACCCTATGAAGTAGATTCAACACTCTGGTCGTATTATCGCGGGCTTCCCACCCGGGGATAAAGCCCGACTGATCACCGTCCACCAACCCCGGGAGCAGCTCCGACAGTCTATTCGCCAAGATCTTCACGAAGAGTTTAAGATCCACATTCAATATTGAAATGGGCCTGTAACTTCCGCAGGCGAGCGGATCTTTCCCGGGTTTCTGTATTATAGTGACATATGCAGTTAACGCTTCACTCGGGATAGTGGCTTGGTCTGGGGACGCTAGGAGCAAATTAAAAGCCGAAAGAAAGTGCGAGCCTAACAGAGGAAGAAATTGCTTATAATAGCTGACAGAAAACCCATCAGGCCCTGGTGACTTCCCGTTCGGTGAACCCTGCATTGCAACTCTCAGCTCCTCTATAGAAATCGGGCTTTCTAAAGCATCCCTCTCCTCCCTCTGCAGTACCGGCATTCCAGAGTCCGCTATGTATCGCTTCATTTGCTCTATATGCCCCTGACCCGGATCTGCCCCACCAGAACGGATATTATATAGTTTCTGGAAGAAGGACTGGAAGGTCCTCACGATGTCCGGGGTATTATGAAGCTTTTTTTGATGCTCATCGATAATAGTCTCAATGTAATTTAGTGATTGCTACTAGGCTTAAGGCTTAAAAACCCTTAAAAATCCCCCAAAAATTTAAATGGGGTCCCCCTTACCCAGCATTACCAGCCCGGGACCAGCTATGGGGGCTTGTAGGAACAGAGTGGAGGGGCCAGCCTATGTGGGCCCGGGCTCTTCTGCCCCCCCCCCGGGGCCCGGGCTCTTCTGCCCCCCCCCCCGGGCTTTGGGGAGGCAGGTAATTGGGGGTGCGGGGGTTAACGGCAAGTCACCCGACCCCAGCCTTGTGAACTGGTAAGGGTCTCATGGACATTCACCTTTTTGCCAGAAGGGCATTACTAAAATACCAGTATAGAAAATGTCCGGAACCAGAACCCACCATAACCCTCACACAGAGCGACAGCCAAACCCTGGAGACTCTACATGAACTACTGCAGGAGCAAAATTCACAAACCCAACAAGAGACACATGACCTCAGCTCCCACCCCCCTGATACAAACACGACCGACACCACCCCCATCCCTAAGAGAACTTTCAGGAAACCATCCACGTATTTTCCACCTTTACAACTACAAGCAAGCATCAAGACCTTTGTGAACTTAGTCACCTATGATATCGAAAGACTTTCCAAAATAGGAGAGCGACCCATGAACATTACCACATCCCAGAAAAAGGCCCTAAGGGAATTAGAAGCTAACCCCGATATTGTTATAAAAGCAGCTGACAAGGGGGGCAACACAGTCATCATGAGTAAAACACAATACGAAAGGATGTGCGAGAAAATACTTAACAACAAAGAGTGGTACATGAGAGTCCCCATGACACGTTTGCAGAAGGACCAAAAAGAATACCAAACATTAATTGAACACGCCATGACACATAAAATCATCAACAAACAAACAGCCGATTTCTTACTGGTGGAGAAACCAGTAACACAAACATTTTACGCCCTACCCAAAGTTCACAAGTCCCTCACAGACCCACCAGGTCGGCCCATAGTATCAGGAATAGGATCCTTCACCAGCACAGCTAGCCAATACATTGACACACATTTACAATCTCATGTGCAGAGTTTACCCTCCTATGTCAAAGACACACCCCATCTTTTGAGAATATTAGAGGGCCTCAATTTATCCGTAAATACAATTTTGGTATCTTTTGACGTGGAAGCACTTTATTCAAGCATACCACACTCCATGGGCCTACGGGCAGTCAAAACCTTTCTTGACCAACTGGACATAAACCAGTACGACCACAGTTCATTCCTCATTAAACTTCTCGACTTTATACTGACTCACAACACTTTCCTCTTTAAAGAACAACTATACCATCAAATACAGGGCACCGCCATGGGCACCACATGTGCACCTTCATATGCTAACCTATATTTAGGCTGGTGGGAAAGAGCGCTATGGCAGGATGAGAGCATGCTCCCATACATTGACAAGGTGATTTCTTGGTATAGATATATCGATGACATTTTGATATTTTGGGAGGGAACAGAATCAGAACTCAGAACCTTTCATGAACTCCTAAACCAAAATACACTCAATCTAAAACTAACATTGGATTACAACACAACTGAAATAACCTTCCTAGACCTGAAAATAGGCAAGGACAAAGATGGCAACATTTACACAACCCTATACAGAAAACCCACAGCAGCCAATAATATTCTCAGAGCCTCTAGCTCACACCCAACTCCCCTCAAACAGAGTATCCCATACGGCGAATATTTACGCGCCAGACGGAATTGCTCATCAGATGAAGACTTTCAGACAGCAGCAGCCGGAATTAGGGACAGGCTCACTCGCAGGGGATACAGTAAGAAAACACTGAAACGGGCATACAACAGAACATTGGAACGGGAGCGGCAAACTGTTCTTTTCACGCAGAAAAAACAAACACTTACAAAACCCACTCTCCCAATAATATTAACATACACTAAACAGCACAACACAATTAGAAGAATCCTCAACAAACATTGGCACGTACTAACCCACGACAGAGACCTTCAGGACATAGTCCCCGACACACCCAAACTTGTATATAGGAGACCAAAATCATTAAGAGATACACTAGTAAAAAGCCACTATAGTGACCGAACCTCCAAATGCTGTAAAAACTATGGTCTCTACAACTGCGGGGGATGTAATGCATGTCAATATCTCAAGCAAGGTAAAACCCTCATCCTCCCAAACAGCCAACCCCACACTATCAAGCATTTTGTAAACTGCAATTCCTCTAACATCATCTATCTCCTCACATGCCCGTGTGGCAATTTCTACGTAGGGAAAACAAACCGAAAATTCAGGATTAGAATCCTAGAACACATTAGGGACATTAAAAATAAGAACATCACCACACCTATAGGTCGCCATTTCCTAAAGAAACACGGGTCAGATGCCAGGGGCACAACCTTCCAGGCCTTAGACAGACTGCATGTGAACCAAAGAGGAGGGGACATCCAAAAACAGACCCTACAGAGGGAGACCAAATGGATCGTGAAATTGAAAGCCACCTACCCACCGGGCCTTAATGAAACGTGCAGTTTCTCTTCTTTCCTTTGAAAAAACCTCCACAAACTTTATCACAACCCAACTTCCGATAAGGATCAACGGAAAGCACTCACCTCCAAGTACTCCCTCAACAAGAACCTACACACAACCACACACAGATGGTTGACTCCCGAATCCCTGACCATTTCCCTCCCTTCCCTTTCCCTAATCCAGAACCCCACCGTCACATCTCAGGCTCCTCGCCCCCAACAGGAACCCCAGGATATATCCAACCCCTACCGCCACACCCCCGGAGGACTCCGGTACCCGCATCTCAAATAATATATGAGTCTGATAAAATATGTGAAAACACAAGGCATATCTGATTACAATGTAGTGAATAGCATGTTACGAACCGGTATATATATTTTTTTATTATTGCCTCTTAATATATGATAATTAATGTTTATATTTGAATTCAATGTACTTACCTAAGCTATCTCGAATATTACCTGCCAATTACTCATCGGCTGGGAGACCCCTTTGCCCACGGGCTTCCCGAATGCTCCCGACCTGTGGCCCTGTCTCCACTACCAAATGACATTACACATGAGAAGCATCAATCCCACTAGTACCTCTCATTCATCTATAATTTTCTAATAACTAACTTTGACCCACTCTGACATTTCTAACTTTTGCAATGACCATTGTCATTAGCAGAGAATTGACAACCAACACTGGTGCCGATCGCCGCTATTAGCAGCGACTTAGACACTCGCGTACACAAACCATCAAAATGGCCGCCGCCATAAGCGCCGACAGTTTTACAACCAACTGAATCACACGCACATGCGCACTTTGACGGCCAAACCGACAAAATGGCCGCTACCACGAGTGGGGACAGGTGACCTGATATCCGGGCGGGACCGCCGGAAAGGAAGTACGTGAATAGCGTACTTCCGCCCCTGATTATCCAACCAATCAGGGACGTGGCACAGGTGTCTACAGGGAAATAAATCCCTCACACCCCACAACGGCGGTCTGACAAGCGCAGATACGGACACGCCCACCGACGCACAGTCCACAGCGATTACGGGCCTACCTCGCACAAGCAGCATCTAAACCGCTTAAGCGCAGACCTTGCGCAACCCTGCCATTAGCGCTACCCTCCTGATAAAACCCCATAAGGGGTCATGGAGGGCCCGGATCTCCACACACAGGACAATTTGGAGCACAAGGTAAGCGACATTTAGCCACCGCAATCGCATGGTATTATTTTACCCAGTTACCAGTCAAACACACCCAGTAACACATGGGGCTCTCCCCTAGGAACAAAAACCCTACAACAGGATCCATATTTAACACGTCAGCAACCCGAGCACTGGGGCACCCTCAGCAGCCGGTGAGTAATAAAACACTATTATTGCTTCTTACCACTACCAGCCAAGCAAATCCTAACTGTACAGTATATTTATGAATGTATTTGCATATACCTATTATTAGTAAACACAGGCTCCCACACTGAAGAAGCCACGAGCGAAACGCGTCTGTACGGAGCCTACAACTACTTGCTACAAATCTGAAGGGCTATCAGCTGGCTACAAACTGAGGAGCAACGACCCAAACTTGCTACAAACTGGTAGTTTAACACCCAAAGACATTAAGGACGGGCAAGTAAACTGAGCCCCTCCTTTTTCATTGAATTTTGAGACTTTTTACACTCTACTACTATCGCAGAAAATACCCTTTCTGCCAAGGACTTTCTTTATTAAGACACTAACAACTATGTACGCACGATTGTAAGAAACACTGAATGTATTGAATAAATATTATCATCAGAGTACAGTGTAGAGGTTACAAACTTTTTTTCCCTAGGGACACACAGGGTATCCCAGAGTGACCCTACCAGGAAAAATCCCCCTTCCCCTCTCATGGACCCCTTACCAGTTCACAAGGGGTTAAGTGTAAAAAAAAAGACACTGACACATAAGAAAAAATATTTTATTTTGTTTTTTTTTTACTTTTTAATACTTACCTCCCATCCATCCTTGTGTCCCACGCTGATCAATCTGGCTTCCTGCTCTCCTGCTGCAGCTGGAAGCCTTTTATAGCTGCTAGGCGACAGAACACAAAGGGTTAATTTTAAAAAAAAAATGACATAGGGTCCCCCTTACCCAGCATTACCAGCCCGGGACCAGCTATGGGGGCTTGTAGGAACAGAGTGGGGGGGCCAGCTTTTGTGGCCCCCCCACCCTGCAGCCTACGAGCCCACATAGCGTGTGTGGGCCCGGGCTCTTCTGCCCCCCCTGGGCTTTGGGGAGGCAGGTAATGGGGGTGCCGGGGGTTAATGAGACCCCTTATACCAGTTCACAAGGCTGGGGGATGGCAAGTCACCCGCTTGCCGCAGCGGGTGACTTGCCATCCCCCAGCCTTGTGAACTGGTATAAGGGGTCTCATGGACCCCTTACCAGTTCACAAGGGGTTAAATGTTAAATAAAAAGACACAGACACATAAGAAAAAAAAAATGATCTTTATTTTTTTTTTTTTTTTTTACTTTATTCGCCTCCGATCCTGTGTCCCCCGGCGATCTGCGATGACAGCCTGCTGGGAAATTCAAGCACGTAGATTCTACGTGCTTGGCACTTAAGTGGAGTAGAAGCGAGCACGTAGAACCTACGTGCTTGGCACTGAAAGGGTTAAACAAGGAGCCTTTGACGATTAAGTATCTTCCTTGCTCATCTGCTATCTTATCTGAAACCCGAAAGGGAGTATTCTTAGCGATCAAAATCGCCACTCCTCTCGCCTTTACATCCGGCGCATTACTTGTGCAGGACTGGGAGAAGGACCTGGAGGACAGTCTGGGAGCCCCGTCACCTTTAAAATGCGTTTCCTGTATAAATGCGAAATTTGCTTTATGTCTGGTCAGTTCCTGAGCTAGTTTAGATCTCTTAAGGGGCGTGTTTAATCCTCTGGCATTCAACGAGATCGCTCTAAACTTTTTAGTGAAAGGAGGGCTAGGCACTCCCTTATAGGAAGCACCCTGCGAGTCACCACAATCTCCGGTCATTACTGCTACGCCCGAGACCACTAATGCCTCAGATTGGGTGAGTAACCTGGGGTACCCTGAGGGGTCGTCGCCCTAGTCAGCACCTGATCTCTCACTGGATAAGGAGTGTCCGGATATGGGGGCCTAAGGGAAATAGGGGACAAGGGAGAGCAAGAGGAGGGAAGGGGAAGAGGTAGAAGGGGGAAGAAGAGAGAAAGAAGTTGAAGGGAAGCGTTTGGGAAACGACCCAAAGCTGGAAACAAAGTTAAGTTCTCACAAAAACTTAAACTGTAAACAGTGTCAAACTACGAGGTTCCAAGAGCACCCCCCCAAGCCCAAGAGGGCAGGTGGGGAGGTGACCCGGAAGCCTGGTATGTTCAAGGGTGGGGGAGGCCCCACCCACGAACAGACAGAGGGCCCGCGACGACCCCACAGCCCCCAAAAAGGGAGAGTATTGAGCCCTCCACGTCCCTCCTGGTGGGGACCGAGAAGCCAGTTGCCGCTCGCAGCAAAGGTGCGGGTTGCAAGTTACGATCTACTCACATCTGTCAGTCGTCGGCTCCCGGCCGCCCACATAATATAATCAAAATATAACATTGCACCTGTAGTCCTGAATTTAAAACCCAAAACAAAGTTCCTGGATCCTTACCTAGCTACCAAGAGGGGAAGGTGATATTCTTACGAGCAGTAGGACAGCCAGCCCAGACCCATCAAACCGACCCCCCCCCCCCACGTGTACAGCGCCGCCCCTCCATCGCCCGGCCCGGAGGGGCAGACCACAGCGCAGGCACCCCTGCAATCATTGCTGGGCCGCTCCCCCAAGACCCGCAACCAAGGAGCAGCCCTGCCCAAGCCGATACAGCGCTACATATACTGTGAACATCAACACAGCCTAAATGAAACTAGAAAGTAAAAAACAAAGTCTAGTAACTTATATCTGTGTGCATACGACCTGTCGGGAAGCAGACCGAGCACCTCCTGTAGAAAGGAAAGTGAGGAAGTCCGACAGCTGGAACATTGACCTCTACATAACAGTGGGAATGGAAGCAACAGTCTTATCCAGCCAGAATCACGCGTCGGGAGGCTGTGGAGCTCTTCTTTCTCTGACCCGCGAGGGATATGGGTCAAGGGTAGCGCCCAGCCAATCCGGAATCTGGACATGCTGAATGCCAAACTGCTTAAGAAAGTCCGGCAAATTCTCATGCTTGCGGAGTGCAAAGGTCTTGCCGCCTTTTGAAGCAATCAATGCAAAAGGGTAGCCCCAACAGTAGGCCACGTTATTCTGTTTAAGCGTGTCCAGGAGTGGACGCAAAATTATCCTTCTCGCCAGAGTGGATCTTGAGAGGTCAGAATAAAAGTGCAGGGACCCCTTCCTCCTGGCCGCGGCCATAATCGCCTCCTTCTGGAAAAAATGAATTCTGCAAATTACATCTCTTGGGGGGTCCCCCTGTTGAGGAGGAGCAATGGCCCTATGCGCCCGATCAATCTCAATTTTAGATTCACCGTCCATTTGATTTGCGAGTAGCGCAGAGAAAATACCCTGTAGCGTGGGCATTAGATCTTCCGCTCGTGTAGCTTCGGGGAGACCTCGGATGCAAATATTGTTCCGCCTATTACGATTTTCCAAATCTTCGAGGTGAAGGGTGAGGTTGGTGTTCGCTGCCTCTTGCCCTTGCAGGCGAAGTGTGAGCTGCTGTATAGCTGACCTATCCTCCTCTTGATTCCGCTCCACCTTATCCAATCTGGAATCCAGTTGACGCAAGTCTCCCCTCAGAAGGCCAACTTCTTCGGATAATTTTTCGCTAATTGAATGTGTGATCATAGACAGGTCCTCTTTAGTAGGCATGGAACGCAGATGGGTCCATATTTCTGATAGTGTGCGGTCCATTGGGGCCGACCCCGAGGTCCCCACACTCCCCCGGCCAGGATCCTCTTACGCGTCTCTTCGGGGTGAACTCCCCGACGGGCCCGGGTCTCGGGCATGCTCCACAGGCTTTGAGATGTAGCGGTTGAGATCGCTCTGGTTAGCAGCCAGAGACCCCCTGGTCTGGGTCTTGGAATCTTTGTTTTTGTTGCCCCCTCCCATCGCATTCAGGATCTGTGTTTCTGCTCAGCTCGAGATGCTGGGGCATCCCAAAGAGCAACAGCACTCCTTCCAGGTTATTTCTGTGCAGGGTGTTGCAAATTCGTGGATGCCCACCTTGGGCGGACCGACTATGGTAAAATGTGCGGAGGCGGGCAGGCCCGAGTTATGACGAATTAGTGCCCAGGTTATGATAAAGATGCATAGGAAAAGCCGTTATTCTTTAAAGGGAAGAGGATGTGGTCATGCAAAACAAGCAGAGGAGAGATTCAAGACACAGGGCGTCAAGATAGCTGCGGATGCAGGTTAAGGCAACAAGATATTCAGTGCACTAGAGCCCAGACAGCCAACCAAAGGGCCCACAGCATTATTGCAAAAGCGGAGTGTTTTCACACAGGTTGATATATAATTAAAGGAGGCTTCCGTGCCTGTCGCCTCCGGGGCAATAATAGAGCAGATGGGAGGGAAGGGCAGATGGGGCCCCAAGATAGCGCCCAGCCCGACACTCTCAGCCTCCAACCCCAAGGCAAGGGGGAATCACTCCAGATGCGGGGGGAATAAACCTGGACCCAGTGCTCAGCGCAGACCCCGCAGCTCGCCTCAGCCCCCGATCGGGGCACCGATCCTGTATGTGGAGGCGGCGAGATGGCGGCCACTCCTCCTGCTCCCGCTCCTCCCATCCTGCGTTTGCTGCCTGCAGTCCGCGGGGCAGGGGGGAAAATGACAGCTGGTGGGGGAGGGGTCCCTCGAGCAGGCACCAAACTCACCAGGCCCTGTGTAACTCCCGCAGTTCTCCTCAGGTCTCGGCGACAGTCAGACCAGTGATGCGGGGAAAGCAAGATGGCGGCCGCTACTCAGTTCTCTGCGCCGCTCGCTCCCTGCATGCCGCCTGCGGTCTCTGGGGCAGAAGGGGAGGGAGACCGCCAGATGCAGAGGGCCTCCTGTGTAGGCGCTCAAGCCTCCAGGCTCCGTGCAGCGTCTGCAGCCCGCGACAATACCGGACGAAGGGGGGCGACAAGATGGCGGCCGCACCCCAGCCCCCGTGCCCGCAGCTTCGGATTCGCCACTGCTCCGCCTCACCACTCCTTGCAGGTAAGTCCCGCTGGTGCAGGGTTCACTCGCCAGCCTCCCACTCAGGAAACA
This sequence comes from Gastrophryne carolinensis, assembly GCA_027917425.1. Taxonomy (NCBI): domain Eukaryota; kingdom Metazoa; phylum Chordata; class Amphibia; order Anura; family Microhylidae; genus Gastrophryne; species Gastrophryne carolinensis. The sequence continues at coordinate 223,901,516 of CM051237.1, forward strand.
GGATCCAAGGCTCAAAAAAACTCAGGGATTAAGCTGACTGCTAATTAGGCCGGGAGCTGGCAGCGTCCACGTCCTCACGGCTTCATGGCAAGCTCCGCCCCCCACCTCTTGGAATATGATGCAAGACTAAACTTTGAAACAATTCTAGGGGCTATATAACAGCAAATCATGGAGGCTAAATTGATGGTCAGTCTCCCAGTCATACCATTTTTTCTTCTGCATCATTTGGAGGACACAGGCTTGAATTCTTCTTTATGCAAGACCGTGGATGATATATGCTGCCTTTCAGGATTGTAACAAACATCGTTTTGTCTTTGGATATATCAGCCCTTCCTTCAGCAATGGTTGCCAGTTCTGACTAGTGTCCTGCAGGAGAGCGGATGTTGGCAGGGCTTGCTTTGCCACTAACCAATATTTTTCTACTTATTTTTATTGTTTTTTAGATAATTACCTGTCTAGCCAATTCTAGAGTGTATAACATCTGGATATTCTCCCACCCTGTGCCCAATGAGGAAGGTCCACCTTTCTGAGACTCCCTTGGTGGTTGTGTGGTTGATGAGGTGTGTCCATAAAACTGGGCATTTCATGAAGAGGTGTTTTGTGCCCGTTGTCACTCCACTATCACTATACATCACTCTCTTATTGTCCTTAATTTGTTTTTTTCCCTCATTTATGTACTTACTATAGGAATTCTTTTTAGAGTTTGAGGTTAATAAAATCATTTTCCATCATCAATGCTCATTTTCTTATTTTTTACTAATTGATTTAGACCTAGCGGTGCTGTGCAGTGGCTGACCACTTTATATTATACAGTAAAATTTGGAGGGAATTATTTCCTAGGTAATTCCTCATGTCTGTGTGCCTCTGGTGCACAGGGGGCTTACAGAACACAGCACCTAACAATGTTTACTGTTCATCAGAGCTCAGGCACAATTACACTACTTCAGATGTTTTAGTGCCACAGTTTGTGAGTGGTGGAGTAGGGTGATGAACCTTTTAGATTAGATTCATCCTTGTCCTTGTATTGTGTTGCAGGCCCTATTCAGTATTACACATATGCATGCATGTCAGTTGCATGCAACTGGGTATATTCAGCTATTTAGAGCCTTTTCCTGCTGTGGACAAAACAGTCATACTTGTTTAATTTTATGCCCATTTCGAGATGGCTCATCTAGTATGAGCATGTTGGTTAGTCCTCTATGAAGGTAGCTGCTCATTTCTCTAATTTTAACTTTCAAATTGTTACCCTAGCAAAGCCAAGCCCTGTGATTGTCCACCAGTGGCCATGTGGCTTTGTAGCCCAGGCCTTGGAGGCTGAGCAGCCTGCCCCCGAGCCACCAACCCACACAGGCACTGGGCTCTTCTGCGCCCCCTGGGATGCCCATTGTACTGGTATAGGGTTCTCAAAGCCCCCTTACCAGTTCACAAAGGTTTAAAGTGTACAAAAAAAAACACATGTACCAGAAAAAAGTCCTGATTTTTCAAGCATACTTGCTTCGCTACCTATCACTGGGCATCATCTGTCCCACACTGCTCTAAGCTGAAAAGAGCAGGACATAGGACACAAGACACTGCACTGAGCTTCTACCACCCTGTTCCCCACTGCAAAGAGGGGATATTTAAATTGAGGGGCAAGGCGGCTGAGAGAGCAATTCTTGCCACGTCACTTAAAGTTGTAAAGACCCTGTTAGTTCTATCACTGTTTCTGTCAAGGAGATCTTTGCATTATACTGGACCAACAGCCTTGCACTGTTGGGGAAAAAAAGGTATCGGCCATTTTGGAGCTTCCTCCCCCAGCATCTCAGCCATGCTGCTGCCCGGATTCAACTGACATAACTGACAATGCACAATAACAGGAAGCCCAGCAGCACTTTCTGTTTGCAGGTGACCTGCAAATGCACTAGCTGCCATTTTGTTTCCAAAATTCACTACAGCAGGAGTTAGAGAATGGTAAATGTAGTTTTATGTGCAGCAATCTAAATTGCCCTGGGGAGGGATGCATATGAGCACTGTTTGTTGTGTTGGTCTAGTTTAAGTCCCTTTTTGACATTTGGTTCACTTTAAGCTGTCTGGGTCACCAGAAAAAAAAAAAAAGAAATGGAAAATCCTGGTTTTGGTTATGCAAATTACTTATTTCCAAACCAGCTGACTATGAAGTGGCAGTTGCTGTGTAAGTGGTAATAATTCTTTCCACTTTAATTGACTCAAGGCCAAAATGTTGTATCAACTCCCATCTGTTTTGTTTTTCATGAAATTGGGTCAGCGCTGAAAATAGGCCATATAGAGAACACTTCTAATTGCTAAATATATCACTTTTAGCAAGGTCTGAATTTAGTCAGTTTTCAAGCCTGGTACCTGTATGCCGTAAAAACCTCTACATGCTTTCAGTGACTAATTCTGATCTGGGAAAATCTCTGGACCACAGCAAATCATGTGCTAGAGAAATTCTATTATGAAATATACTAAAAAAGGTTGGCTTATTCCTTGTTAAAAGTAAACTAAAAGTCAAAAGCATAATTCCTAGCAGTGTAAATCTCTAAACAGACACTGGGAGCCAAGTGCGCCAAGTAGTGACTCGAAGAGTAGGAGAAAGCAGCAAAATTTCACCATCACGGCAACCCAGAAGAAGTCAAGTATGTTTTATATGGCTCCCTGTGTCTGTTTAGAGATTTAGGCTGTGGGCCATCCCGAATCTGCATGCTCCATAGGGATTATGATAGTAAACCATATATCTTTTTGACGTTCATTAAAGGAGCACTAATGGGAAACATGATGAAAAGCCATATAAACATGCTGGATGGTGGGAGCAGAGGTCACTTGTGCACCTTGCATTAAGAAATATACAGCCAGGCTTGCTTTTTTTTATTTTAATGGAAGCAAGAGGACATCAGGGGTGACAGGTTCTGTCACCACTAGATTTTATTCCTACCAGAAAAAGAAAACCACAGGCTTGGTGGGAGCTTTTCACAGCTCGGGTGTATGAATGACCCCTCCTCTCATTAGCCGACCTGTTTATATGGATTTTTAAAATTACGATTTTACGATAGTGCTTCTTTAATACTGGAACCTCTGTTTTGGTAAATAGGGGCTGTGGTGATTGGGTACAAGGAACTGGGTACATGGTCTATAGTAAGAAAAATCTTTTAAAGACAAATTTTAAACTCATAAACATGGGGGAACCAGTTGCTGTATTCGATACAACAATTGTTTAAAACAGAGAGTTTGAATTTTGTGAAAAAAAGTGTTTTGCTGAGGAAGTGTAAGAGGTGAAATGTGTTGGGAAGGCAGTGGAGCAAAGGATCCAAAGGAAAGAGGGCTTACAATAAAAACACCTAATTTTCATAGACTATTATTGCATTTTAAAATGATTTATTTAAAACAGAGTGTCCTTGAATAACCATTTTATTAAAAGTAAAGACAAAAGTGATTTTCTTTTTTTTTAAGTTTTTATATGTACTACAGCAGGTAGAGGTGAATTGACAAGCTAAGATATATATATTTTTTCCTTTCAAATTTAAAATTCACGTATTTTGTTTTGGTTGGTTGAATTACAGTTTTTGACTTTGAAAGTTGTTTTTATGCCCATCATAGCAGGTAACGACACTTCAAGATTTGTTAGAATATTGCATGAGAAGTGTTACATCTGATGTTTTTGCCAGCAGTAGATTTTAACACTTATCGGAGTCCTATATTAGTTTTCCTGTCAATCTTCCATGTTCCAGAGGAGCAAAAGCACTGTAAACATCAGACTTGTATCCCATATACCCAATATAGCACTTGACTGTCTGCTTTTCATAGGCTGAATGTCAGACGTCCCATACTTCTTAGAACATCATTAATTATACTTAGATTGTCAGCGACACTCTGACATTGCCTGTCTCTTTCATGTTTATGACTTGGAAAGATGAAAGGATCCACTGGGTTCCTTGTCTTGTATGTTTGGCAGTTGTACAGATATGGCATCTACCCAGTGGGCTTAGTGCTAGACTCTGCCAGAAAAACACAAATTGCTACATCAACCTATGTGCTGTCAAGCTACAGACATTCCTGCTTAGATGTTTGAAGCACCACTGCCTGCAGTCCCCAAGGAAATAACCGCTGCTTATGGGGCTAATCAAACTTATTAAACATGAACTTCTCCAAATGTGTTTGGTTGATTTTTCCAAACTTCTAAAATGAAAAAATAATCAGAAGCAATGTCCGACACATATCTGGTGCAGGGGGCTTTGTTAAAAAAAAAATAAAAAAATGTGTTGAGAGACTCTCAAATCTCAGCTTCGCCAAAGGGGAGGCTCTCAATATGTGCGATCCGATGGATATGCATAGTGGGGCATCTCAAATGGAGAGGGCCAAGGCAGGAGGAACCAAACCCGGGATAATGAAAATCATCATTTAAGATGGGTTGGCATATTTGGGTGAAGACATATATGCTATTAAAGGAGGGGTGTTGCACAATGGTAACATATGATATCATGGTAATGGTAAAGCATAAAACTGCAGCAGCATTGGATAGCCGCTCTTCAGATAGCAGAGGGAGGTGGGCTAGGGTAGCGGAGAGAGGCAGAATTGGGTGAGTTGAGTGCTGAATGTTTTGAACAGCTGTTTGGGATTTCGAGCCTGTCAGTATACAGTATGAGGGAAGTGAAGTATATTTATTGCTACTAGAGCGCTGTACAAGTAACTAGCCGGATAACTAGAGCGATGTCTTAAATAGAACGGTAAGTTCAGTTGTCTTTATTTACTTCTACAGATGTTCATTGTATTATGGTCATATGCTCATCATTTTAAAAAATGTAATCCGTTTATATAGATTTCACTACATGATTACTGCTCTCATTCTAAACACAAATGGTAAAGCATGAATATGAGAAAATGACATTAAAGGCCATTTTGACCTTGTCTAGCCATTACAATCCCTAGATGATCCTATACATTGAGATGTAATAGGATGCTGGTCCCATAATCTATTTTATTTTACATAAACCTAATTGATTAATGGACCTGTGATTTATCTCAAATTCAATCTAAAGTGACAAAAGGGAATATCTATTTATAATGAATATACCTGGCAAGGACTTCTCAAAAGCAGAGAGCAAATAGTGTAGACTGTGGCTGTGAAATGTTTGTTCAATTAGAATTTATAAAATGGGTTACAGATAATGAAAATTTAAAAACACCAGATTCTCGTAAAACTGTGTTCATGACCTGGTATGGAGTTCCTGAAGAGTCCTCCAGCATCTGTGGCCGTGATTTGATATGAAGTGACATAAAATGGCGCACAATTCAGTCTCTGAAAACGTTATAAGCTGCCTTTACTGAAGACCTAACTCAAAATGCTTGTCAAATGTGGTTCTAACGGTGACCTGTCAGAAGGCATGGACCACAAAGCTTAACTTTCTGGGGGAATCGGGGTTCAGCAGTTACCATGTTTGATGACATCACCAAAAAATGCTCCTCTTGTCATGGAAGGACAAACTAATGATAAAAATAGTGGGTACCTAGGTATACTTCAGACAGCAGTATCTAGTATGTAGATAGTGATGCAGGCCAGCCCATCCTGTATCTGCAGTCCTTACCACACTCCCCATTGCTGGCCTCATAGGGGATTAAAGGAGCTGCCTTATGAGCAGCAGGTTTGCTAGACCACATCAGTGGCAGTAGTAACCCTTGAGGCTTTAACATGGTCACACAATTCATTAGGCTGTGTTATTATATTCCCCTACATTTGGCTACTGTATTCTGAAAAATATGTCAGAGGAAGCATTCTGTGTTGACAAATGTTCAAATTTTGGTATGGTCCAGATTTTAGTGCTGTGGTCACCTGCTGTTTGGCTTAACATTATTTATGCTTGTTGGAGAAGGACCCTATACATTCCGTCATAACTTGCTATACAATGACAACCACCTGTTGGGAAAAAAGCTACCATACCATCCTTAAGTTGGATGATCAGCAAATAATGTCTAGTAGGTGCTATATAAAAAATAAGTTCTGCTCTGTTTCACTCGCTCTATCTCCTTACAATTCTGCAGTAATGCTAATGATTTTAACCAGAAATTGCAACAGATCCTTATTCCCAGTATGTCACACACCCCGCTTCCGAATATTCATGACACTTGGGTAACTGTCCTGTAGAGGGCGATCTTGCAGAGATGACATGAAAAAAAGGAGCCCCTCCTGGCCCATAAATACCTGGGACCTCCCACCATTACCCAGTCTTTCGTCTCTGCAGTCGGCGAGCAAGTCAGAAGATGATTGTCTCCTCCTTGCAGGTAGCCGGGGTAACCCCCCGGCCTTTTGTTTCTATTGCTGCCTGAACCTTTTTTAATTTAAACTATAGCAGTATGCCTCCCAGCCTAGGCTGAAGGTCCAGGCAATGGTAGGCTGCACCTTATGGTGTATATGGGAGCTTGCTCCCCCGTGAGACCCCATACAAAGGGGTAGGCGGTGTCCGGGTTGGTGATCCCAGTTTGGGATGCCCCGTCCCTCTTACCCTTTCACCTATTGGTGTGGGTTCTCCCCCCTACCGTGTCCCTCTGTGCCCCTTTGGGGGGGGGGGGCTTTTCTCCTGTGGGTTGTTTTACTTTATTTGGGGGAAAAGGTGTGTGGATTGTGTGTGTGTGTTTGTATGTGTTTTTGCGGCCGTTGTTGCTGGGCCGGTTTCACTTTTCAACAGGTGCTCGTTGTGGCCCGTCCACCCCCACCCCACCCCCCCCCCTCGAGGCCAGCTTCTCTCAAGCACTCTTTCCGGCTTCGCTGCCTGCTTTGCTGCTCTCCCTCTCATTCCCTTGCTGCTGTGAGGGTTGACGGTCGCTGCTTTGCTGCGGTGAGTGGATTTTATTTATTTCACCATTTTTAACTGTCTAATATGATGGGTGATGTGCATGTTGACACTTATGTCTGTTCTCATGTCTTCTAGGTGGGATCCCTTCTTTTGAAGTTTAAAGAGGGAGTTCTCAGGGTCCTAGGGTCCCTTAGAGTTTAGTTTAGGGTTCCCAAAAAAAAAAAAAATCCTCCCACTTGGGACCTGAAGGGGCATCCTGGGTAGCTTAATAGAGTAAATCCCTCTGGTCATTGCGACTACATTAAAATCACCATATGGAGGCTTCTCAGGATACCGGGCTTGGGCTCCCCTCGGGGCAACCCCGGCAGTGTGTGGGTTGTGGGGCATCCCTTGCGGGGGATAATGTACTTTTTCACATACCTTGTGCTCAGCGGGCCATAACGCAGCAGTCGGGGGCCCAGGCGTCTGGGTCCGGGGTCCCGGCCTCATCTCCTTCCCCACCCTGCCTTATCCGTACCCCTAGTGATGTTGTCACAGGTGGGGAGTCGCAATCTGATGTATGTGCCAGACTGGCTAATATTGAGAAATTTATTTCTGGCTCTGTTGCCAGAAAGGCCTCGGCTAAGCGAAAGCATTTGTCTCCAGCCGCGCCGGCCTTTGAATTTGATGATTATGATTTCCTTGACTGGTCTGATTATTCCCCGCTAGAAGAGGGGGAATTATTTGAGGATTCTGAGGGTTCTGACAATCAGCAGTTTGTTGCTGCTGATACTGAGCAAAGGCAGGGGGATGCTGTGGATACCCCGAAGGTCTTGGCTCACCTTTTTGATGTTCTGGCAATTTCTCCTCCTGAGGAGGCCGCTCCTCAAAAAGGGGAATTCTTTGGGACTTCCAAGCCACGCCTGGAGTTCCCAAATCAAAAGCATTTTGATGGCATTATTCTTAAGGAATGGGAGAAGCCTACTCGGCTTCCAGGTATTCCTCAAGGTTGGGATAAAAAGTGCCCCTTTCCGGTGGACATGGTGAAACAATGGTCATCCCCTCCCAAGGTGGATGCCCCGGTGCTCGGGTTATCCAATACTTCTATTTTGCATTCTCCTGACTCCACCACTCTCAGAGATGGTGAGGATAAACGCATTGATCAGATGGCTTGCCACGCGTTTGCTAGTGTCGGTTCAGCCTTGCGGCTTGTTTGTGCTTCGGCGCTTTTGGCAGTGGCTACCAGGTCTGAGGTTAGAGACCTGTTGAGTACCTCCAGGCTTGACCCGGCTGGTGATGAGTTTGCCGCCCTTAAGCGGTGTGAATTGTTCATGTCCTTTGTGCTTGCCGCCTTGGATGACACCATGGTAATGTGTGGTAGAACATAGCTTGTAGCTATTCGGCGGTCGGTATGGTTGCACCACTGGGCGGCTGATTTTGTGGCCAAAAAGTCGCTTACAGCACTTCCCTTTGGGTTGCGGCTCTTTGGAGAAAGATTAGATTCTGTCACGAAAGGAGGGATGTTACCTCAGCGTAAGAGGCAACGTCGTTCCTTTGGGGGGGCCGCCTCCTTTAACCCTTCCTTTTGTGGTGCCAGAACTGGCAGAGTTTTGGCCTTCTCTACCCTCAGAGGTGATTCCTGGAGTAGAGGCAGAGGTCGTGCCCGGGCTCTGGCTTGGGATTCTATTCCAATCTATTCACGGTGCCCAAGAAGGACGGCTCCGCTCGACCCATTTTGGATCTGAAGCTCCTCAATCAGTTTATCCGCTTCAGGAAGTTTCACATGGAAACCTTGCGGTCAGCCGTCAATTCTCTTCGTCAGGGCGACTTCATGACGTCCATAGACATCAGGGATGCTTATCTGCATGTACCTATCTTCCTGGCACACCAGAGATTCCTCAGGTTCATGGTGGAAGATCAGCATTTTCAGTTTGTGGCCCTTCTATTCGGGCTTACCTTGGCTCCGAGGGTATTCACCAAGGTATTGGCGGGGGTGATGGCCCTCCTCAGAGTCCAGGGCATTCGCATTGTACCATACCTGGACGACCTTCTCATTTTGGCTTCCTTTCTCAGCCAAGCGGAGCTAGACACCAGAGTGGTGGTATCCAAGCTGGAGAGGTTCGGTTGGGTGATCAACTATTCCAAGTCCTCCCTCTCCCTGTCCAGGGAGGTTTCGTTTCTGGGCATGACTCTGGATGCCTTTCAGGCCAGGGTGTTCCTTCCTCAGCCCAAGATTCTTCTGATCCAAGATTTGGTTCGGCTTCTGCTTTCCAATCCTCGCCCATCTATCCGGCTAGGGATGAGATTGATAGGTCCGATGGTGGCTTCCTTCGAGGCAGTCCCTTTTGCCCAGTTTTCACATGAGGACGCTTCAGCTCCATCTTTTAGTGACTTGGGACAAGTGTCCGCTGTCATTGGATCAGTCTTGTCTGCTGTCCCCGGGCTCAGCAGTCCCTTCAGTGGTGGCTAGTGTCAAGCAATCTGTTGAAGGGCAGATCCTTTCTGACCCCTTGTTGGGAAACGGTCACCACGGACGCCAGCCTGTCGGGCTGGGGGGGGGGGCTTCTGGAGGGAACATCAGTTCCAGGGGCTATGGGGGCCTCGGGAGGCTCATACCCCTATCAACGTTTTGGAGCTACAGACCATTTGGTTGGTTCTGTCTCGCTTGACTCTTCTATTGCAGGGATTGCCAGTTCAAGTCCGATCGGACAATCGGTCTTTCTGATGCGGTGGTTCGGACTCTTGTTAGAGCTAGGAAGAGATCTTCCTCTAACGTCTACTATAGGACTTGGAGGTCTTATATTAGCTGGTGCGAGGCTAGGGCCTTGCCTTGTAGGGTGTTTTTATATTCCCAGAATTCTGGAGTTTCTTCAACATGGTCTGGACTTGGGGTTCTAGCTTAGTACTTTGAAGGGGCAGGTTTCTGCCCTGGCAGTTTTCTTTCAAAGGTCTTTTGCCCTTAATCCCCTGGTTAAGACATTTTTCCAGGGGGTTACTCATGTGCGGCCTCCTAGAAAGACCTTGCTGCCGATTTGGGATTTAAACTTGGTTCGGTCGGCTCTCCAGGGGCCCCCTTTTGAGCCGGTGCATGATATTGCTCTTTCTCTGCTCACTCAGAAAGTTGCCTTTTCGGTGGCTATTACCTCTGTTCGGCGTGTCTCTGAGTTGGCGGCCTTGTCTATTCAGGCTCCTTACTTTGAGAGGCACCTGGACAAGGTAGTTTTCCGCTTTAAGCCGGATTTCCTTCCTAAGGTTGTTTCGGCCTTCCACCTCAATCAGGATGTAGTTCTCCCTTCATTGTGTCCTAAGCCTAGTAATGACAAGGAAAGGACCTTACACTCTTTGGATGTGGTTCGATGTGTGAAATATTATTTGGTGGCTACTTCTCCTTTTCGTAAGACGGACGCCTTTTTCGTGGTGCCCTCTGGGCCTAGGAAAGGTCTGGCGCCCGCTAAGTCTTCCATTAGTAAATGAATTCACCAGGCCATTGTTGGGGCCTATTCTGCCAAGGGGAAAGTTCCCCCTTTTCGTGTTACTGCTCATTCTACTCGTGCTGTTGGAGCATCTTGGGCCTTTCAGCATCAGGCTTCTGTTGAACAAGTTTGTAAGGCTGCTACTTATAAGGTTGATGTGTGGGCCTCAGCGGATGCTGTTTTTGGCCGCAAAGTTCTGCAAGTTGCAGTAGTTTGAGTTTGCATTATTGCCTTTTTAAGATCCCCACCCATTATGGGCACTGCTATTGGATGTCCCAAGTGTCATGAATATTAGGAAGCGGGGTGTGTGACATACTGGGAATAATACCATTTTGTGATTACTCACCTGTAAAATGGTTATTACAAGTATGTCACACACCCCGCTTCATCCCGCCCGTTTTTGGTTTTCTGGGATCCTTTATATGGTGAACCTTTTTCTTTGCTGTTTACATTTGGCTCTTCCTGGTCCCTTTACTGCTGTCTTATACTGGGGAATGGTGGGAGGTCCCAGGTATTTATGGGCCAGTAGGGGCTCCTTTTTTTCATGTCATCTCTGCAAGATCGCCCTCTACAGGACAGTTACCCAAGTGTCATGAATATTCGGAAGCGGGGTGTGTAACATACTTGTAATAACCATTTTACAGTTGAGTAATCACAAAATGGTATTTTTGTTATGGATCATTGCTCTCTATAAAATTGGCTAAACATTATTTGATACCCTGTGGTGGTAAAAGAAACCTTCCATCTGCTTACAGGCCCACCTCAGGGGCATCCCAGTGGGTGGCTGTCTGCCCAGTGAACTCTGTGGCCAGCAGAACAGTCGAACCAGGAGCATGGAACAGGTGTGGCCAGTGCCACAGAAGGGTGAGTTTTGTTGCCTTGTTTCGATTCTTTAAATCTTTAACCAGCAGTTCTTCAGGTGCAGGTTTGTTAGCTGAGCAATACAGTATGTGCCTTTTACAAATGTAGCCAGCTTATGCGCAACACAGAGGGAAATGTTGGGGGGGGGCACAGTTTGGAGGATTAGGAATTGAGTGAAGGTATAGATAAGAGAGATCTGATTTGCTGGTTCAGTGTGACATTTCAATTTCAGTTACATACTGGCGTACACCCTGACCATATGATGTTCATAACATCCACCTACACAATTTTAGTTTACTTGGACCTTCAAGGTTTTTCCAGCTAAAGTTGAATCAATATTGGGCTATTAAATGCTAAAACTGATGGAAAGAAAAGACAAATCCTATTATCTGAAATGGCACAGTGCTGGACCAATAAACCCCACCATGCAGGCGACACTATGGAAGGATTATCCAATAGAAAACACACCAGTAAATCAAGTCTGACTGGCGCAGACACATGTTATGTTACATTGTATCAGGTGGCTGCTTCCTATTGATTTCTCATGCATTTACAAGCACCAGTGCTTCACTTTTCTTTCCCTTTCTTTGCTTTAACGCTCTAGATAAAACACTGATTTTGTTCAGTGGCTTTTTATAGTTGAACACTGGAAAATATATCATAATGAAAAATGGCAAATACAGACACATTACCAGTTTTAGCTACTCTTAGTATAGAATTTATATAAACTATAGTTTGGGGTGGAACAAACTATTTGCTACTCAACTTTCTTGGTTTATAATTCTTAATTCAGGAAGCCAGTCATATGACTAGTAAAACATGTTGAATACACTTCTCAGAATTCAGGTGACCTGAATGAAGGAAAACCTTAGGTTATTGTTTGAAAAAAACGTGTGATGCGTCTTGCTAATGAACAAATATTAAAGAACAAAAAATTGTACATATGGTTCGCCTGCTTAGTAGGCATTGTAAGGCAAATTGCACAATTGTTATTTTAATGGATGAACACATTGGGGGACATTTTAAGGTTTTAGGGGAGCTAGTTCAACTCTTGAACTAATTTTAACACACAAAAAGTGCAATACAAATTTTTGTAATTTTTCCTAAAAAAAACATCTCCTGGGCATGTTTGGAAAAACAATCCACCTCACCTGCAGAAATTTCCAAATGAGGTAATAATAAGTATTTGAACAGCACCCCATGGGGTATGCAGAAACAAATTCTTTAGCATAGTTCTGTTTCCAAACTTTCTTACTCTTATTCTTACCTCATTGCAAAAATGATGTACCTCACCTGTAAAATGGTGTATCACACATGCAGGTAATTATTTTAGGTAAAACGTTAAAAAGCTCATCTGGATGAAATTCACACCCAAAGGTGCATCCAGGTTTAAACTTGCTTCGCCAAATAATTAGCATGACCCCCATTGAGAAACAATAAAAGGGAATTGTCTGCTGAGTTGGTTTACATCTATCTCTGATGCAACAGTATGTCTAGCCTGTGGGAAACACTTAAAGAAGCACTATCATGAAAAATAGCCGGATGTCGGGAGGAGGGGTCACTAGAAATATCCAACCAGGCCTTTTTTTAATTTATTTTAATGGAAGAGAAAGGAAATCACTAAACCTGTCACCCCTGGATTGTATCCCTACAATTCAAGAATAAACCACAAGCTTGGCAGGAGTTTTATTCAGTTTGGATGTATAAGTGACCCCTCCTCTCATTAGCCAACGCGTTTATATGGATTTTTAATTTTACACTCCTTTACCTGTTAACCTTCTGAATGTGTGATGCTGGGGGGTACCAGATTCTAAATATTGTTTTCTTTTATTATCCAGTGTGTGTGTGGCTAGTGGTGGGCACATTGAGCTTTGCTGGTCATTCACAGGCTAAAACCATGCTTGTGTTTCAATGCAGTTTTTGGTGTTGACAACCCATACACACTACCCAGGTGGTGCTTGAGACAGATATATTATATTATGGAAAGTGGTACTTGATGAAAAATGGTTGGAAATCTCTGGGCTATATACCTCACCTCCTTTGAAAAATGTGCCTGCTGCTGCCTGGTTTTACAGTTTAAACCTTTTGATTAAAGCTATAAGGAAGACTGTAAAATCTTGTCCTTCTCCTCACTCTAGTAACAGCTACAAGGTACTATGAAATGTTTTACCTTATGAAATATTTAAACAAGTGACTGACCCACCCCCTCCTATGGTTAAATAATATTCTAGGCACATTCTCCAATGGTTATTTCCATGTGTATTGTCTAACAGCATTGCAAAGCCTCTAGACTACAAAAGCATTGTATGTTGTAACAAAGGTTCTGAGTTAGTGGGATTTCATTTTTATCCCACAGACTTAACTTGTAAGAGTAAAAGAATTGTATAAAGTTTAAACATTGAACAAAATCATGACTAAGCTTAAACTCTTAAAATGTAATTAAATGTGAATACTATCCTGAGCTCAGAGGACTTCAAAGTAACAGACAAATGTGTTCAAAGAACCCTGGGCCATGTACTTTGCAGGCAACGAGTTACCATAGTAGCACAGTGAACTTTCCCTATTTTATTCTGTACTGACAAAAACATGGTTACAGGTGGGTATATATATATATATATATATATATATATATATTTATATATATATATATATATATATATATTTATATATATATATATATTTATATATATAAAATCATAGACCAGTGCTGTCCAACTCCTTTTCATCGAGAGCCACATCAGTATTCTGGTTGCCTTCAAAGGGCATATTATTAATGAACACAAATCAACATTCGAACATGATCATTTAAATGTCTAGTTACAGATGCTCAATGATTTTGCTCAGGACAGATGCGGACAGGAACTTAAATATTTTGCCCAGGACAAATGCATCTGCTGAATTATTTTTCCAAGGACCGCAAAATAATTTTTTTGCCTGACAACCAGAAAGTTATTTTGGCCAGGACAGACGCAGACCATTCAATTATTTTGTCATATAATTATTTTGCTTACCACTCAGAATTTTTTTGCCCAAGGCAAATGCAGCCCCAGAATTATTTCATCCAGGACAGATGCAGACACTGAAATCCTTTGCCAAGTGCAGCCACATAATTATTTTGCCCAGGACAAATGCAGCCACAGAATTATTTTGACTGGGATAGCCACAAAACGTTTCAGCCAGAACAGATGCAGACGCTGAATTATTTTTCCAAATATGGCCACAGAATCGTGACAATTGCAGATGCAGAAATATTTTGCCCATCGTAGCCAGGATTATTACGACCAGAACAGATGCAGACCCAGAATCATTTTGCCCAAGACAGATGAAGACACTGAAATATTTTGCCCAGGGCTGCACTACAATGATTTTCCCACCCCACCTGGCAATAGCTAGCAGGAACCCCTGCAGCAGCTGTGGCAGTACATTTGGTGTGTTAGGCGGACCCCCCTTGGATGGTGAGACCTGGGTTCACAGTTACATAAGACACTACTCCATTGTCCCTCAGAAAGTTAAAAAAGCCACACACAAGTGCAAAGACCTTCAGCTAGAAACAGTCCCCTGCCCAGCCTGGCACCAGTCTGAGGGCCACATCTGGCCCCCGGGCCTTGAGTTAGACACATGACATAGACCATTTACTGTCACATCATTCTAGAGCATGAAGCCTGAAATGTGTCCTAGGAAATATGTCATAGAGGGCTAATGCAGAGGAGAGATAAAGTAATGGTGTATGTAGCAACTGGATAGTAAGAAATACAACTTTATCATTTATTTAACTGTTCAAAATGTGGCCGCCTTATGATTTCCACAAAGATCTCAGTGATCACTTGCAAAATACAAATGGGGAGTATCGTCCTACATCTACTGTATGTCTTTGTGTATGCAGTCCTACAGAGAAAGCGGCACAGAGTAATTAAACCCAGGCTGAAAGTCTAAAACCGTATACTGTACAATATAATGGCTGACTTTAATGTGTTTGTGATCTCTCTATTGCACTGTTGTGATGGAAAGATCACTCTTAAAAATGCTGCAGGGACAGACCTCCATACCACACCGAACATGTTACCCTAGCACACTTCGTCATTGGGTGCTCATCTATATCCATGACCAGTCCTCCATTTGGAAGCATTGGCTGGCACATTGCGAGCACTAGCTTCCCTTCACTCAGGAGGAAAAGATGTAAGCAGCCATATTGTGAAAAATAAGCAATTGTGAGATCATCTTTGTGAGGCTTCTGTTGTGGGATTTTAAGCTCTATAATATAGGCGGCCTAAGGGCAGATTGTGTAATTGAAAAGTCCAAATCCATTCCACTAAGAGGTCACTTGAACAGAATGACCCATCCTCAGTTGACCTAGAGGGCCGATCATTTTTTTTCTGTGAGAAAGTCGAGGTAAAGTCGCTGGCAGGGAAGCTCAGCTTGCAAAGTCCCTTTCTATGGATGGTTAATGACTTGCAATTTTCAGAAACATCCAATTGCTTCAGACTTAATAACTCTTGCACACTTCAAATGAATCATTTCTACGCTACTCATCAATCATTCTCTACTCACTTGAAGTGGAACAATAGAACAACGCAGTCAGTAGCCAAAGTGGTCCTGGCTGTTGGACAATGTCTAATTTGCTGGTTCTGAGTAGCTTTATTCATTATTTTCATTAGCTACTCAGTATTTCATTTAAAAATCTGAAGCATAAAATGATTGATTAGACAGCCTTGGAAGGCTGAATTGAAGGCAACTGGAGTGTACGGGGTCCCACATGCTGGTACAAGTACCTATTTTCTAGCCATGGTATTGCTGGAATATTTTAGCTCTTGGCCAGTCTTGAGTAACCTCATTCATTTTATTTATTAGCTCCTTAGTATTTCATTTATAAACCTGAAGCATGAAATGATTTTTAAAAATCCCCAAAGACTGAAGCAGACACTGAAAGAATGGAACAGTATTAGGCTTAATGTGCTGAAAAAGACCAAGTTTGATTTTCATTTATGGTTGTATATAAATAGCTTGTCATATAACAATTTAAAGCAGACCAACACCAAATTTAGTTCCAAGTTTGGGGGGAATTCAAATGGCATATGCCCCCTACACATGCACTGCCACCAGCCCTAGGTCTCCTTACTTGCACCGTGTTGCCCTGACTATACCTGCCTTTTAATTGGCCAAGGTGGTCCAGGTTTCCTTCTGCAGCTGAAAACTCCAGACCACGGGACCATCGGTGGACAATCTCACAACCGGAATTTGCTTGGGGAACATGGTGTAGGTAAGGAAAATTTGGATGGGTGCTGGTTCCCTTTAAAACAATTTCTGCTGAATGATTAATCATTTCCTATACCCAGGATAGTTCTGCTGTAGAAAGTGTGACAAGGCAATCACGGTTTATTAGGCAGGGGGCAGGTAAAGCTCCATGTTACATTTTATAGTCAGTTTTTAATTAAATGCCTACAGATGCCCCCTTAAAGCAGACTTAAAAATCTTCTCCTGTTGCCTGTAAGCCTCAAATTTAGGAGGTATCTTTTCTTTGTGGAGCTCTGTATGATGGGGGACCAAAAAACAGCCAACTCAGCAGTGAAGCACACTTCCAAATTTAAAGGGGGTGTGGCTATCACGTTTGTATGTGGCTGTTTCCTGTTCCATTGGATTAAGTTCTGCTAAGATAAGTCCAGTATATTTATAATGCAGTGCTCTTTTTCAAGGAGGAGGGTATATTCTCTATTGTAGACAAGGGTAACCACTGTTTACTGCTGGAGTGAGGGGGCATCCTAATGTGGAACTCCCTGCTGCGCAAAACCTAGCAGCAAACCTGATATTGGCTGACCAACTTACCCTCTTCTGTGTTCCCTTGATACTGACTGCTGGTGCTCACTGGGGTTTGCAAGCCAACCCCATGAACACAATTGGCTGGCGGTGTTCTGGCAAATGGCATTGAGGGAACATGGCAGTGGGTATGTAGGTCTACCTGTGGCTGCCTGCCTGCCCATATCAGGGCTAAATGGATCAGCAGTCAACGCTGTAATATTGATAATGTGACAAATGCTTGTGTGATCACTAGCTCTCCTAACCTGAACTCTCATAATACAAATCAAAGCTCTCTACTACACGCAGGAGCGCCTGTCTGTAAGGATGAAGATTGAGTTGTCAGCAGTAGAAAGTCCATTTTGTGGTTAGTATGTTTCTACATAAGATCATCCAAGCCTATGCAGCTGACAGCCACAGAGAAATTGGGAAAATCTTAACTTCATGCTTCAAGATGGATGAGATCAATTTTCAAGCCTTTGTGCCTTCATTCAGCAGGGATGTATGTCAGTGATTCTGCCCCTAAGCTAGGTGTTTAAAGCATCATCCATCTACAGCCTCCATTGTCGTCACATTATATGACCTCAGGACAAATCTTTCCCACTTTGTGTAAATCAAACATAGCATTTGGTATAAATAATAAAAGCTAGACACAAAAAGATAAACTCTGTAGGGGATAGTCAGCATTGACCAGGCAATGTACTTTCTAAAAGGGGACAAGTTTCCAGAAAAGCACCTTTCTTATTACCTTAAAGCGGAATTTGACTTTCTCGGGTTTTGTTCCGTGCCTCCTGGGGCATCCCAAGGAGAGAGGCCCCGCTTCGTGAAACCACCCAGGAATCCTGAAAAAACTCACCTCTCCTCTCTCATTTTTTCACACAGCAAAGGCCGATTTGGAATGCCCCGGAGACAATTAGGTGGCCGCACCGGGAAACTTTTAGATTCTTTTAGACAGTGGTTGTGTGCCTTTCTTTCTGGCTCTACCCTAAGGTATCTATTTATTTAAAGCTTTCCACTTCTTTTCTGACTTGGACTTCTTCTTTTTGCAAAGAAGAGGAAAGCTTTATTTAGATGAAAGAATATAAAGGAGGTACTGAAGAAAAGGTACTAAAGAAAAAGCTGCTAGTGGCAGGTGCAGAAAGCCATCTGAGATTGTTTCTTTAGGTATTTTTAGCATCTTGAACTTACCGTATTTTTCGCCCTATAAGACGCACTTATTTTCCCCCAAAAGTGTGGGGGGGGGGGGGGGGGGGGGGAATGTCAGTGCATCTTATCGGGCGAATGCTGGAAAAAAGTAAATAAAAAGGGAAAAGTTTACTCACCTCTCCATCGCTCGCCCTGTCCCAGAAGCAGCGGAGGCAGCGGCGCCAGCACACACAGACACTGGCCTGTTATAGTGGTGGGCGTGGCCGATACCAAGGCCAGGTGTTCACTGTGTGTGCTGGCGCCGCAGAGCGAGGAAGCGGCGGAGACAGCTGTATCTGCCGCCTCCTCCGCTGCGCCTGTATGTGCTGGCG
Source organism: Gastrophryne carolinensis (assembly GCA_027917425.1). Lineage (NCBI taxonomy): Eukaryota > Metazoa > Chordata > Amphibia > Anura > Microhylidae > Gastrophryne > Gastrophryne carolinensis. The sequence continues at coordinate 223,919,918 of CM051237.1, forward strand.
CTGCGGAGGAGGCGGCAGGTACAGCTGCCTCCATCGCTTCCTCTCTGACACACGGCCTTATGAAGCGGTGGGCGTGGGCGACGCTCGAGCATCGGCCACGCCCACCACTGTATAGTGCGGGTGTCTCTCTCTGCTGGGGCCGTGGAGAAGTGACAGGGACAGTGCGAGCGGCAATACCTCTGTCTCTCACACTGTCCCTGTCACTTCTCAAAGGCCCCAGCAGACAGAGACACCCGGACTATACAGCGGTGGGCGTGGCCGATGCTCGAGCGTCGGCCACGCTCACCGCTGTGTGTGTCTGTGTGTGAAGACGGCAGGGACAGCGGGAAGGATTTAAAGGTGAGTTTACTTTTTTTTTTTTGCTATTGCCTATAAGAAGAATGAAAGGAGGGTGGATGCCACACTACCTATACAGGGATGGAAGGGGGGGATGCCACACTACCTATACAGGGATGGAAGGGGGGATGCCACACTACCTATACAGGGATGGAAGGGGGGGATGCCACACTACCTATACAGGGATGGAAGGGGGGGATGCCACACTACCTATACGGGGATGGAAGGGGGGGATGCCACACTACCTATAAGGGGATGGAAGGGGGGGATGCCACACTACTTATAAGGGGATGGAAGAGGGGTGGATGCCACAATACCTATAAGGGGATGGAAGAGGGGTGGATGCCACACTACCTATACAGGGAATGGAAGAGGGGGGGATATCACACTACCTATACAGGGAATGGAAGAGGGGGGGATATCACACTACCTATACAGGGAATGGGAGGGGGGATGCCACACTGCCTAACTGGGGAATGGGAGGGGGGTGTCACACTGCCTAACTGGGGAATGGAGGGGGGGTGCCACACTGCCTTTATGGGGAATGGAGGGGGGAGAATACCACACTACCTATAGGGGAATGCCACACTGCCTATATGGCAATGGGAGGAGGGGATGCCACACTGCCTATATGGGAATGGGAGGGGGAATGCCGCACTGCCTATATGAGAGGGGGGATGCCACACTGACTATATGGGGAATGGGATGGGGGATGCCACACTGCCTATGGGGAGTAGGAAGGGGGGAATGCCACACTGACTATATGGGGAATGGGATGGGGGGGATGCCACACTGCCTATGGGGAGTAGGAAGGGGGGAATGCCACACTGCCTATGGGAGGGGGACATCCCACGCTGCCTATGGGAATGGGATGGGGGAACACCACACTGTCTGTAATTGGGTGTTTTAGCACAACATTTGGCTTAGAATATTTTTTTTCTAGTTTTCCTTCCCCAAATCCTAGGTGCGTCTTATGGGCAGGTGCGTCTTATAGGGTGAAAAGTACGGTATTTTTCAAGCATCTGATCGGGGTCTCCGGGGGCAATACCAAAATCCAGGATAGTCAAAATCCTGGGTTTTGGTCCACTTTAAGGCTTTTCAAACAACTAAGACATTCCATAGATACGAGATATCTATCTAGATATGAGTTTTCAGCAAGATTTCCTGATTTTTGACATTTTGTTTGGGAATTATGGCCTCAAACACTGCCAAATGTCGGCAGAAAGTGAGTCACTAGAAATGTTGCTCCATTCTCCATGGTTTTCCCCTCCCGCAGCGCCCCCTTAGTGCCTAGACTATGCTATAGCCCGAATTATTAAACCTGTGCATCAGCGTGGAGAGCTGCAAAACCTGGTCTGTTTCAGCCCTCAAGGAGGAGGTTTCATGTACCCTGACATAGTCCATGCCATTCTGTGGGTAAGGTTTAGAGCCTACTGCACGAATATCTCAGAACCAAACCTTGCATTTACAAATGCGCATTTCAGACAGGGGTAGACTATTTACACAGCTTTTTGAAAAACCCTAAGAGCTGATCTATTCAACTTCTGGAGTAAAGTCTGTATTTCAACTGCACATTCTAGCACATCAAGAACATGGCAGCCACTGAAGCCCTAAAATGTTTTCTAAACCCTCCCAGCAGCCTTGTTTTCCTTCCAGGAATTCTCCGTTTCCATCCAGTACAATGCTGGTTGTCCAGGAACTGTCCATGGTACTGCTGTGCCCGGGGATAGCGCATATTACTCAGAAATTCTGTCTGCTAGACAAGTTGTGTATGAGCTTGAGAAACCAAATCCACTTTGTTTTTTCTATTGACTATGTCCTGCCTTTCATTACACTTCTGTTGCATTTTGAAAACTGCATAACAAAATGACTAGTGTTGCTTAAATATGCCTTTGTTCTTTTATTTTCTAGTGCCGTTCAGACAAATCTTGAAACATTTTAAGCAGTGGCTTTCTGTATCTATTGTCCATTGTGTGGTGTATTTGATTTTACCAGGATGACACTGCATCTCATCATCTGCCGTTATTAAAAAAAATGAATGTTGTTAAAGTGGAACAAAAACTGGATTTGTCACTATCTCAGGTTTTGTTCCTCCTCCCAGGATATCCTGATTTGGGATGCCCTGCTGTGTGAAACCCTATAGGTCACCCAATATGCTGACCTTGTCGCCAATCCCATGTATGGAATACTTCCCCAAACAGCCGTCCATATTAATAAGCTGCTTAGAAACCTGAATGGCAGACTAGCCACTGGCCACTTCTCTTCAGCTCTGCATACCCACACCATCCACTTGGAAATGCTTGGTGCAAGTGCATGCAGCTGCTAGAGTCCCATACATTTGCCGTTGGATCGCCCGCTAGGTAATCATTTCACACACGATCTGGAATGGAAACCAATAACCCAGCCCTGAATTATTTTAGACTCTAAAGCCAGGTTACCAGAGGTTTTGTCTGTTTAAAGGTCCTGTTTAATGTTTTTATTCTTTTAATTAAGTATAGGATGGCAATATTTCACCCTAATGTTGCCAAATTCTGTCCACAACAAACTTAACCGAAAATACTGGCTGTCTATAACTTTAACTCAAATATAAACAGCTACACTACTTGATAGGCTGCAAGCTTGTGGCATATCCAGAGAATATTCCTGTTGCCTGCTAATAGGATATATTCTAAATATCTATATAGGATATATATTCAGAATGATTTGAAATATTTTAATGTTTTTGTTTAATGCTTTTATTCCCCATCATACAGGGCAGTTAATAAATCTGCTTAGAATTGTAGCCCTACTTTCCATAATTAGGATTAACTCTTATGTATGTGTCCGTGTGTATTTTGGGATTTTTTTTATTACCGACACAAAGCTATTGTTAATGCAGTGGCTTAAAAAAACGCTGTCCACCCTTCAAAAACCTTGTGCTGTTTTAAAATGTAAGATAATTAGAAGGCACTATTGAGGCAAATAGAAGTTCCAGAGGTAAAGTCTGTAACATGGAAGCCATGAATATGGTTCTGCCATACAGAAGAGTGTCTAGTGCATTGAGAAACTTAAGGCAATGACTGAAACCTCTGATAAATCATTTGCTCTACACAAAGGTTTTTTTGTAAAGAGCACAGGCCAGTATGGCTAAACAATGAAGAAAACAGTACATGCCTGACACTGTAAAGATGGCAAGAATTGAGATCAATGACTCGCTACATGCTCAGCCTTAAAATGTCACAATGAGTGACAGCTCCATTCATTTACCTAAAATAGAACTGGGACAGTCGATGACAAAAATGTTGTTGACATTACACAATGTAAGAGGCTGACCACTCTAGCAGATGCATAGATGGAGCTTAAAGATTTCATTTGGTAACCACAGAAAAAAAGGAAAAGTTGACCTTGACACTGAACATCAATCATATAAACCGAAATAGCCAGGGGTTGTCTACTGTCAGTATCTGCAATGGCTATTCCCAGTATTAGACAGTGTTATTAGGGAACATATGTGAAACAGCATAACCTCACCCAGCCAATATATGTAACCCATCCTTCCAATACGGCACACCCTTGTTTTCAGCCATAAGGAAGTAGTCTCTTTCACTGACTCAAAATATACTTGTCCACCTTTATCCTCTTTTATTTTAATATGCCAGACATTTTTCTTTTGCTTTAACTAGTATATGTTTCAACCAAAGGTGCCTATTTATAGATTTCCCCTTTGTGCTTGTATTCTTAGTATACAGTAAGTCCTGCTCCAAATATAATACTTACACTTGGGATATACTCCCTCAGATGGCGCTGGACTGCAGAGACATCGAAAATAGGCTCCTCCTGGCCCCTCAAATACCCAGGGACCTCCCACAAATCCCCAGAATTTCTCTGCAGTCTGGCTGCGAAGGACGCTCTCTACTCGCAGGTGAGCGGGGCTATTAGCCTGCGGCCCTGTAGGACTATTCCCACCCATTCCACTAGTAATATGCCTCCCAGCCTTGGCTGCGCTGGTCGGGTGAAGGTAGGCAGCACCGCTGTTAGGTGCTTATGAGCGCTGCTCCACCGCAATCCCCCGCCAAAGGGTAGGCGGTATAGGCATATGGTGAGCCTCTATGGGATGCCCCTCCCGCTCTATTGCCCCTGCCTATCGGTGGGCCCTGTTTAAGTGGCCGCTGTCCTCCCTCATCCTCCTTGTAGTCTTCGGGGGAAAAGAGGGTGGGGGTGTAAATATGTATGCTATGCATTCTGTGTTTTACACTCTTTTTCCATTCTGTTTAGTCTTGTATCAGCCGCCACGCTGACTTGCCTTTACTGTCTTTTTAAAATTGCCGCCGCCGCGTCATCGCTGATACCGGCCCGCCCCTCAAGGTATACCGATGCCATCTTTAACTTGCTTGGTTGGCTCATGCGCGACAGACCCCTACCTACCGCGGTCCGTAAGTGCCCTCGCGGGCGACCTTATATTTTTCACTTCTGTTACTGTGTGCTTACAGGTCTTGTCTGCTTATGCCTTTCAGGCGGGGCGAACCCTTTTAGCTTCTCCCAGCCCTGTATTAGTATATAACTTGTAGGCTGTGTAAAAATAACACTCCCACTTTCCTAGCGGGTTATTGGGGCATCCAGGGTTATTCCCTATATAGATATATAGATATAGATATAGCGTTATTCCCTATCGGTGTATAGCGCCGCTATAATCCCCATATGGAGACATCCCAGGATAGTGTAACCGGGGTCCCTTCGGGACAAGACCAGCTGTGTGTAGCGTGTGGGCAGCCTCATGCTGACGCTGACAAGGCGCGGGTCTGTGTACCCTGTGCTGAGCAGGTGCTTGCATTGCAATCTGGCCTGCCAGTGGCTGCACCTCGTTTCACTTCGCCTGCTCCCCCAAGCTTAAACCTCACTCCTACTGAGTTGCATACTAGTGGGGATTCTCAGCCTGATGTGTCTTCTAGACTGGCTACTGTTGAGCAGTTGATTGCTAAGTCCTTAGCGCGTAAGGCCCCTGCTAAGAAGCGGCACTTGACGCCTAATGTCACTGTTTTCCCTATGGGAACTGTGGAGTTTATGAATCTTTGTGGCTATACCCCGTCTGATGAAGGGGAGCTCTTTTCTGACTCAGGCTCATCTGATGAGAGACCAAGGGGTCATGACGATTCTGACTCTGACCCCTGGGCCCCGAATGACACTGACAGATTATGGACCCAGATTTTTGAGGTTCTGTCCATCTCTCTCCCTGTTGCGGCTCCCAGGCAAAGAGGGGAGCTTTTCCATATGGCAAAATCACGTTTGGAATTTCCCGAGCAGGCACATTTCCATAACCTTGTGCTCAAGGAATGGGAGCACTCCAGTAAACTTCCCGGGGGTTTCAAAAAGTTGGGATAGGAAGTATCCCTTTCCTGCTGAGGTGGTTAAATGTTGGTCATCCCCCCCCAAGGTAGATGCCCCGATCCTAGGGCTATCTAACACCTCTGTCATGCATTCCCCTGACTCCACTACCCTGCGGAATGCTGAGGACCGGCGCATTGCCCAGCTGGCATCCCACGCCTTTGCATGTTCAGGGACGGCGCTGCGCCCCGGTCTGTGCCTCTGCCATTGCTGCTGTGGTCACTAGAACCCTTATCAGGAATATGCTTGATAGTGCCCCTGATGATTTGCCTTGTGAGTTGTTCAATGCACTATCCAGTTGTGATGTTTTTGTAAATTTTGTCCTCTCAGCATTGGATGACACCATCAGAATGTGTGCCAGAACTTCTGCCCTCGTGGTGGCTATACGCTGCTCGGTTTGGCTGCGCCAGTGGGCTGCTGACAATGCTGCCAAGAAGGCCCTCACTGGGTTCCCCTTTAAAGGACTGCACCTGTTTGGGGACCGCCTGGACCTTTTTGCTAAGGGAGGTAGGTTACCCCAGCGCAGGCGGCAATCTCAGCCCTTTCGGGGGCAGGGTTCCTTCTCCTCCCCTTACCGTGGTGCCAGACAGGGAAGGGGGGTTTCCTTTCCTGGGGCTAGGGGGGATTTCTGGGGTAGGGGCAGAGGACGTGGACGTCCTGGTTCCTCCTGGGGTCCCAAAGCAAAATCCTCTCCCAAGCTCCCTCAGGCATGATGGGGCGCCCTCACCCATCCGGGTGGGGGGACGGCTGCAGCACTTCGCTCACGTCTGGAGGCTTCATGTCTCAGATCGGTGGGTTCAGGAGGTAGTGTCCTCCGGTTACAAGTTGGAGTTTGCTGCCAATCCCCTCCAAGATTCATCAGATCTCGGATTCCTCAGGACCCTGTGTCAGCTCAGGAGCTAGTGCAAGCAGTGCAAGGCCTCCTGGAGCTGGGGGTCATCTGCCAGGTCCCTTTAAGAGAAAAGGGCAAGGGCTTTTATTCCAACCTATTCACAGTACCCAAAAAGATGGTTCAGTCAGCCCATCCTGGACTTGAAGATCCTCAACAAGTTTGTCAGGGGCAGGCGCTTTTGCATGGAAACTCTGCGCTCTGCCATCAGTTCCCTGCGCCAAGGGGATTTCATAACTTCTGTGGACATCAAAGATGCTTATCTTCATATTCTTGTGTTCCCAGGTCATCAAAGGTTCCTCAGGTTCGCTCTGATGGATCAACACTACCAATTTGTGGCCTTGCCCTTCGGCCTCACTTCAGCTCCCATCGTGTTCACCAAGGTGCTGGCTGGCGTGATGTCTCTGCTCAGATGTCAGGGCGTCCACGTGCTTCCCTATCTGGACGACATTCTCATCACTTCCCAGTCTCTACATCAGGCAGAGTTGGATACTCAGCTGGTGGTGTCCACTCTGGAGTCATTTGGATGGGTGATCAACCACCCCAAGTACTCACTGTCTCCTTCCTTGGTAACGCCATTCCTAAGAATGAATCTGGATACAGTTCAGGCAAAGATCTTTCTTCCTCAACAGAAGGTGGACAGTCTGATTGCACAGGCTCAGTCCCTCCTAGCTTGTCCCCATCCCTCCATCAGGCAGGGGATGCAGCTGGTGGGCCTGATGGTAGCATGCTTCAAAGCGGTCCCTTATGCTCAGTTCCACTTGAGGCCTCTGCAACTTCACCTATTGTCAGTATGGGACAAGGACCCAGCGTCCCTGGACAGGGTCTGTGTGCTCTCCCCCCTGGTCAGGAGGTCCCTCTGGTGGTGGATGGACTCAAGGAACCTGTTGGGGGGCAGATCCTTTCTTGCCCCTTCTTGGGAGACGGTCACCACGGATGCCAGTCTGTCAGGTTGGGGGTGTTTCTGTAAGTCCCTGCGGTTCCAGGGGAGGTGGGGCCCTCAGGAGGCCCACACACCTATCAATGTCTTGGAACTGCGGGCGATCAGGCTAGTTCTGGCTCACTTGACTACTCACCTTCGGGGCCTGCCTGTTCAGGTGCGCTCTGACAACCAGACGGCAGTTGCCTACACCAATCATCACGGAGGGACCCGGAGCAAGTGGTTCCTCCAGGAAGCGTCTCTGATCCTGACTTGGGCGGAGGCCAATGTCCCCTGCATATCAGCTGTGTACATCCCGGGGGTGGAAAATCGCCTGGTGGACTCTCTGAGCAGGGGGACCTCTGGCCAGGGAGAATGGTCCCTATGCAGCAGGGTGTTCCAATCTCTGTGTCACCGTTGGGGCCAACCAGATGTGGATCTGTTTGCGTCCCACCACAATCACAAGCTCCCAGCTTTTGTCTCCCTGTCCCTGGATCTTCTGGCCTTGACCGCGGATGCGCTAGCAATGTCATGGCAGGACTTTCAGTTCCTGTATGTCTTCCCTCCAATCCCCCTGCTGGGCAGGGTTCTGCGCAAGATTGCTCTGGAAGGGGTGCCAGCAATTCTGGTGGCCAAGAAGAGTGTGGTTCTGCCCTTGGTGCCAGATCTGATCACTCAGGGTTCACTACGCCATCCCAATTTACAAACTCTGGCTTTGACGGCCTGGCTGCTGAAACCTCCATCTTGATGGAGAAGGGGCTGTCTTCCTCGGTTGTGGATACTTTGATTAAAGCTAGGAAGAAGTCTTCCTTTTCCATTTATTACAGGGTTTGGCGTGCCTACATTGACTGGTGTGAGTCTAAGTCTCTTCCCTGTCGTGTTTTCCCTATTCCCAGGATTCTGGAGTTCCTGCAGCATGGGTTGAAGATGGGACTCCAGCTCAGTACTCTGAAGGGTTTCTGCCCTGACAATTCTCTTCCAGAAGTCCTTTGCTCAGCACCCTCTGATCAGGACTTTTATCCAGGGGGTCACTCATGTGCGCCCCCCACGTAAGCCTATGTTGCCTGTTTGGGATCTGAACTTGGTTCTGTCAGCCTTGCAGGGCCCTCCCTTTGAACCTGTGCAGGATGCTGCCTTGGCCATTCTTACGCTCAAGGTTGTATTTCTGGTGGCTATCACTTCTGTCAGGCGTGTGTCTGAGTTGGCGGCGCTTTCCATTCAGCCCCCCTACTATGAGAGACACCAGGACAAGGTGGTGTTTCATTTCAAACTTGACTTTCTGCCTAAGGTAGTGTCTGCATTTCATTTGAATCAGGATATTGTTCTTCCTTCTTTGTGCCCTAATCCTAGCAATGCTAAGGAGAGGGTTTTGCACTCTTTGGATGTGGTTAGGTGTCTGAAGTACTATCTGGTGGCTACTGCATCTTTTTTTGTGGTCCCTTCTGGTCCTAGGAAGGGTTTGGCTTCTGCCAAGTCTACTATCAGCAAGTGGATTCATCAGGCTGTGATTCAGGCCTACTCTGCTAAGGGGAAGAATCCTCCCTTCCGCCTTACTGCTCATTCCACTCGTGCTATTGGTGCCTCTTGGGCTTTTCAGCACCAGGCTTTTTTTGAACAAGTTTGCAAGGCCGCTACTTGGTCTTGTGTTCATACCTTTTCAAAGTTTTACAAGGTTGATGTTAGGGCCTCAGCTGACGCTGTTTTTGGCCGAAAGGTTCTGCAGGCGGCAGTGGTTTAAACTGCCTGCTGCTGATTTTTCTTGGGGATCCCACCCTACTTTATGGACACTGCTATTGGATGTCCCAAGTGTAAGTATTAGATTTGGAGCAGGACGTACTGTATACTAAGAATAATACAATTCTGTGATTACTCACCTGTAGAATTGGTATTATGAGTATACAGTACGTCCTGCTTCAACCCACCCTTGGTTTACATTGTCTTGGTTCCCCTGTATGGTGATTGTTATCATTGTTATAGTTGATAGTTTGGATTGTTTAATTCTCCCGGCTTCTCGTTACCTGCTTTTCAGTGCTCGGGATTTGTGGGAGGTCCCTGGGTATTTGAGGGGCCAGAAGGAGCCTATTTTCGATGTCTCTGCAGTCCAGCGCCATCTGGCGGAGTATTTCCCAAGTGTAAGTATTAGATTTCGAGCAGGACATACTGTATACCAATTCTACAGGTGAGTAATCACAGAATTGTATTTTTCATGCCATTTACATTCGAATTAGCTTACTAAAACTTTTCTGAAGCGGAGTTCAAGAGCATGTTGACTGACCTACATTTTAAACTAAAAAATGCTGAAATGGGACTTAAGGATTAGTGTTGACATACCAGTTATACAAACCTATCAATCGAAAATACCGTTGTATCACACAGGCCAACATTGACCTATGTCAACTACAGTACTGTATGTGGATTTCTCCTCTGCAATCACCGCCATAGACCTGCATATTCTCCAGGACAAGCTGTTGTGTATCTCTTAAAATATCTAGGTGGACAGGAAGCGTTCTCAAGCTCAACAGATTAGATAAGAATTATATTTATCCTCCTGCAGAATGACCAAAATTATGGCACCTTAGGGCTGCACACTTTCTTTTATGCTATTCTCAGTTAATTCAATTGTTTGCACCTTCACTGACCTATCAGTCAGGATTCTTCAATCCTTCAATCAGCAACGACGATGAATTTGCCTTATTCTGAACATCAAGTAAACTCTAGAAATCGGGGTATATTTCAAGCAGTATCATCCTGACCCACGCCCATTCATTATTGAAGGAGAGGTCAAAATGGTCCCTGGAACTAAATTTTTGGGTATGAACCTCTTAGGACCTCACTTGGAATGTGAACTGCTTTTACACTTTGGCCATTATGGAACAAATACCTCCAAACACAAGAGCAAGGAATATGGACTGAGTACCATATAGTCCTTCCTAATTGTGGATGGGTAACTTGTTAATATGCTGCTCTTACTTTTAGCTTGTTTAGACAAATTCATAAAGTTCTACTTCCGTATATATATGATGCTATACTTGTTTCTTAGATAGGTGAGTCTCATTGTTAGAACAGTTTTAATGTATTTCTTTTATTTTCTTATTGTTATTGCTTTAGGTCATGGGCAGCTCCTTGCCAAATAACATTCCTTGTGTGTACTCTATATATACTTGGCTAAAAAAAGAAGCATATATATTTTAAGCCTTCATTTCATCCCCATTTTCACTGTTTACATCTGCTTTACATCTATTTTAGATCAGCTTTTTATTATAGCTCAATGGGCATGTGATTTTGCTTTGCTTTAGGTCAGCTGTGCTATACCAAGAAGTATAGTAGATTTTGGTATGGTGGTGAATTTAGAGGCAGATACAATAGCACTCGTGGTTTTGATGTATTAATCCTCATTATTTCTGGATGTGTCCAATTTCACACTCATATTAACACGTGTAAGAAATTGATGACAGAGACTGATTTGGTGCACTTGCTACTGATCACATACCATCTACGGAGGCTGGGTCATCATGGTTAATTAGATATATTGGAACTCAATCCAGTTAATCACGGTTGCCCTTGAACGTTTAGGAGTCATTGTTATGTTATATATAGAAGAAGAAGGCTGAAATAGCAGTGCATGGTCATGTACTATTAGCGATAACTGATCTTGGATCTGATGACAAATTCAGCCATTTGCAGTGATGGTATTTTTTATTTTATTATAGTACGACAATACAAATTTTCTTAAGATAGTGCCATTGTGTTTCTTACAATTACAGTACATATCACTTATTGCCGTTCTGGTCAACAATTATTAAAAATATGTGTAATAGTTTTGGAGTGCTTCTTCACGATTCATCTTCCATATAACCACCTAAAACAACATAGCCCCAGAATGCCAGCCCACTTTATACAGAATCCATGATGGAATTCATGATCTTAGGGGGGCATAGATAAGTTTCATAGGACCCCCCCAGGTCCCCCAGTTTCATAGGACCCCCCCCCCCAGGTCTAATGATATTAACAGGACAGTGTTCGTCTGGTAAGTGACTGGCTTCTACTCAAGAAGTTGCTGCATTCAGATTTCAGTCCCCTAAGCAACACATCCAAGTGACCGCAACTTCCTGGTGTCACTTTGATAAGCCGCTCTGGGAACAGAAAGCCAACTGCAGCAACCTGGTTAGTAAAAGAGGATTTCTCTCCATTTTCCTTGTCAATTTCATGCCCCCCTCTGTCATCATAAAGCTGCTGCAGTCTCCCCAGGGCATGTTACAGCAGGGTGCTAGAAAAGACCATGGGGGACCAAAGAGGCAGGGGAGGCAGCTTACATTGAACCAACTTCTGACATGGGCCTATTTGCAGTTCCCTCCCTGACCTCTTTTGTTTGTTCCATATTGTTCTTCAGTGTACTGCTGCTTCTAACACCCCCTCCACTCCCTTGCCTCACGACTCTTTCACTGGGACCAATCTCCAGTATCATCTGCAAAATCCAATCGTGCTATATATATATGAACACCCAGACTACGTTGTTTATGCCAAAAAAGTGAACAATATTTAATAAAGTGTACACAGATGTAACAATGAACATACAAGAGACAGTATTATACAATTCAGCCACTAGGTGGCCCTATGGAGACATGCCCCCATTGAAACCTGTGAAATGCATGAAATAGTATACAAAGTAATATATGGTAAAGGTAGATGAAGTAGTGCGAGCAAATATTGAGGTTTCAAAGTGCATGTCTACCTGTTCCACTTTAAAGCATAACAACAATGCATAGTAAACAAGAGTAAGCCAATCTAACATGGCATAGCGACATATCAGTATGAGCAGAGTACCTAGTGGAAAAATGACATCCAAATACCCCTCAACGTTTCGGTATGGAAACCTTCGTCAGGAGGGTGGGGTGTATCCATGAGTGTGCAAATGCAGTTTATATAGTGTGGCAATGTTCCAGGATGGCGCCCAGCAGCAGCGCGCGTCATGGCGCCGAATGCTGACGTCATCAGCGGTCGCCGCACGCGATCCCGACCCGCTGCCTATCGGGCAAAAGAAGCCCATAATATGACAGCCAGGCGCACGGGGTCGTGTGGGTGCCGTCAAAGGGCATCTAGGGTGCCGGAAAGTCAGTTATGATTTACTAATATAGATATAACTTCCGTACTTCAGGCGGCGTCAGAATGTCCCTGAAGATGGGCCACTGTAAAATGGCTGCCAGTCGCGCGTCCCAATGTCTAAATAAGTTCATGGTGTTAAATGTTGGGCAAATTAACTTTATGCCGTCCGCATGAGGCGCAGTCAAGGTCCATTCCGGAGATGATGCACGAAGGAAAGTACATGATGTTGTAGTATGCTACGTTGCGGCGACAGGTAGTTATCAAACCAAGAAGATGGCCGCCGACCAGGCGGCGACGGAAGTATTGGAGGCCATCTGACCGGAAGTGACGTAGCGCTCGTAGAAAACTGCGTCTCCCGTTACCCTGGGAACTGATACGGAGGGATGTGTACAGTGGTCGGCACGTATCCCCTGTGCACGTTCTGTGCGGCGGGCTGTACGTTATAATGTCTTTTGCAGACATCAATACACTAACACAACAGCAGGCAGGTACCCTGGCTTTTAGCCAGCAAGAAGTGGATGACATCATAGCACAATATTCAAGGGAGGACAGTCCTCTAGTTCTAGATCATACTCCACTCAAGAAACAATTTGAGTTCTCATCTAAGAAATTAATCCAGTTTCAATTGCATTCTGATACTCTCATACAATATTTGAGAGCTAAGAGAATTCCTAGGGGACTTAGACTGCCCATTAAACCGACTTTTTGCCAGCAGAACAAGGATTGCCTTTCTGACTGGCAAAAGATACTAAATAAATGTAGCCTGGACTTAATGGCCCTGACAGTTAAAGGCATCCAAGCTGAGCTTATCACCATAGGTGATACTGTGAAATCTCTGAAAACACAATTAGACTCCAGTCTGTCTGCTGACGACCTTAAAAGCTTTTTAGAAACTTGTAACACCACATTAGACCAATACAGAAACGAGACCATACAATTTAAACTTAACAAATATAGGAGCGACGCCCTTGATTACCAGGAGGATAGAGTATACTCCTGGAGAGATCAACGGAGATCTAGAGCCCCCAACAACAGAACAACCCGTACACATACGGATAGTGATACTGGCAGTTCCTCGTCCTCCTCCAACGAGGGTTTTTTAGACCAGCAACCCCCAACCAGGGGTCCAAAAGTTGCAAGAAAACAAGGAGGGGACTCAAGACAGCGTCCAACAAAGGAACGACAACCACCAGCAACCAACCGATACAACACCCGCAGCGGGAAAGCACGGTGATCAACATTTCCAGCCACACTTTGTCTCCAATTGAACTCAAGGTATTATCCCGGGGTCTTTCCTTCGTCCCAACGTATAGAGGGAATCTGTTTGAACAAGAGGTGAGTCTGCAACGTTTTTTTCGGAATATCAGGATTAAGTCATTTTTTGCACAGCATCCTAGTCAGAAAACAAATACTATCGCCAGCCTACCTGGTGTTGATTTAACCATGTGTAAACCTAGGAGTAATTGGCAACCTCCTCCTTCCTCACATGCTGTTGAAACCTTTATTAATCTGGTACACAAGGACTTTGAAAAACTCCAGTTACCAAGCTCCAGATGCCATTATAACTTGACTATCAAAGAAAAACAGGCATTGGAGGCTCTCAAAAGCAACCCTGATATTGAGATAAAACCTGCAGACAAGGGAGGGGCAATTGTGGTCATGAATTCCTTGGATTATTACAATGAAATTATGTCACAATTAAGTGACACAAATGTATACATGCCTATCCCACGGGACCCAACTACCCACACCAAAGCATGCATAGATACCATAATACAAACAGCCTTTGAGTCCTCCTTAATAGATGACAAGATCAAAAATTCTTGATCACTGATTTTCCTCTTGTTCCACTCTTCTACATCCTTCCAAAGGTACACAAGCGACTACCGAATCCACCAGGACGTCCAATTGTGTCAGGATCTGACTCTATATTTCAATCCCTCGCCATCTTCATAGATAAGGTTTTACAACCATTAGTCATTAACACTAAGTCATACCTCCAAGACACGACAGATTTTCTTAATCGTCTCATGTCCTTAGGGACTATTCCACAGGGGTGTATATTGGTCACCATGGATGTTTCGAGCTTATACACATCCATCCCCCACACAGCCGGGATGTCTGTGATTAGTGAGGCTCTCTCCAAAACTGATATCTCGCCACAGATGCAGGATTTTCTCCTACAGTTACTTCATATTATTCTACACAAGAATTACTTTTCTTTCAACAAACAATTCTATTTACAAATTCAGGGCACTGCCATGGGCTCCAACATGGCACCAAGCTATGCCAATCTGTATATGGCAAATTTCGAGTCCAACTATGTCTATACCACAACAGCCTTCTGCACAGACATTCTGATTTGGATGCGATACATTGACGATGTCTTTATGATCTGGCAGGGCACGGAAGCATCCTTGATATCTTTTCATGCATACTTGAATCAGTGCCTACCTACTATTTCTTTCACACTTGAACACAGTACTGACACAATACATTTCCTGGATGTGAGTGTACATCTGGAAGAGGGTATAATTAGCACTGATGTTTACCACAAACCAACTGACCGCATCACTTTTCTACATGCCAACAGCTTTCACCCCCCCAATCTCATCAAATCCCTTCCGTACAGCCAGTTTGTACGCATCAGACGCATCACCTCTACAGACGCCCAATACGAGAAAGAATCCTCCAATCTCATAAGCAATTTACTGACGAGAGGATACAACTTTTCAGACCTCCAGGCTGCACAAGCCAAGGCTCGCTCACTGGACAGACAGTCACTTTTACGCTTCAAAGGTAAATCGCAGAGTAACAGGATCCCCCTAGTACTTACTTACTCTAGCTTGTCCAATCGGGTCAAATCTATTGTACGTAAACACTGGTCTGTACTTAGTAGTGATACACAATTGTCTGACCTATTTAAGGAACCACCGGTGTTTGCACATCGAAGGGCACGCAACCTTAGGGACACCCTGGTCAGCACAAACTTCGAACAACAGACCACCATGACTCGTTCCAACTGGCTCACTGACCTACCTAAACCAGTGGGTATGTATCCCTGTGGTCACTGTGCGCAGTGCAGTTTCGCACTCAAAACTACCACCTTTTCCCACCCCATGACGGGAAAATCTTATTCTCTCAGGGACTTTGCCAACTGTTCTACATCTAATGTTATATATCTACTTAAATGTCCTTGCGGGAAGGCGTACGTTGGCAAGACCTCTAGGGCAATAAGAAACCGTATAAGCGAACACCGATCTGATATCAGAAATTCCAGACTAGAGTCTTCAATAACCAGGCATTTTTTGGAACAAGGCCATCACATCAGTCAATTGAGATTCTTAGTCATTGAGGTTGTGAAGGGATCACCGAGGGGTGGGGACTTAAATAGAAAACTGTTGCAACGCGAATTGTTTTGGATCTTTGAACTCCGAACCAAACAACCCCTTGGCCTCAATGAGGACCTAGACTACTCAGTCTTTTACTGACCTTGGTCCAGCATAGGTAGATCTTACTCCTTTGATATCTCTCCCCACTATATGGGATATAGACTTTACCCATAATTCTTCCCCTTGGATATTGTGCTTAGGATTTGACACACAGACCTCCTCCATGGCAGGAGTATGTGTGTCGTTTTTAGTATCCATCACGGTCACCTTATTTCACTTCTATAACTTTGGTAAAATATGTGTTTTTGGCACGTTGATTACATCACAATATCACTTCATGTTTTTAATTTGTATTTTTAATATTCCATACAGCGACTAGGGTTGCAGTGCAATGTTCCCGCAATGTTCCAGTACCTATATGTAGGCAATCGAGACCGGGCCCGCCGCACAGAACGTGCACAGGGGATACGTGCCGACCACTGTACACATCCCTCCGTATCAGTTCCCAGGGTAACGGGAGACGCAGTTTTCTACGAGCGCTACGTCACTTCCGGTCAGATGGCCTCCAATACTTCCGTCGCCGCCTGGTCGGCGGCCATCTTCTTGGTTTGATAACTACCTGTCGCCGCAACGTAGCATACTACAACATCATGTACTTTCCTTCGTGCATCATCTCCGGAGTGGACCTTGACTGCGCCTCATGCGGACGGCATAAAGTTAATTTGCCCAACATTTAACACCATGAACTTATTTAGACATTGGGACGCGCGACTGGCAGCCATTTTACAGTGGCCCATCTTCAGGGACATTCTGACGCCGCCTGAAGTACGGAAGTTATATCTATATTAGTAAATCATAACTGACTTTCTGGCACCCTAGATGCCCTTTGACGGCACCCACACGACCCCGTGCGCCTGGCTGTCATATTATGGGCTTCTTTTGCCCGATAGGCAGCGGGTCGGGATCGCGTGCGGCGACCGCTGATGACGTCAGCATTCGGCGCCACGACGCGCGCTGCTGCTGGGCGCCATCCTGGAACATTGCCACACTATATAAACTGCATTTGCACACTCATGGATACACCCGACCCTCCTGACGAAGGTTTCCATACCGAAACGTTGAGGGGTATTTGGATGTCATTTTTCCACTAGGTACTCTGCTCATACTGATATGTCGCTATGCCATGTTAGATTGGCTTACTCTTGTTTACTATGCATTGTTGTTATGCTTTAAAGTGGAACAGGTAGACATGCACTTTGAAACCTCAATATTTGCTCGCACTACTTCATCTACCTTTACCATATATTACTTTGTATACTATTTCATGCATTTCACAGGTTTCAATGGGGGCATGTCTCCATAGGGCCACCTAGTGGCTGAATTGTATAATACTGTCTCTTGTATGTTCATTGTTACATCTGTGTACACTTTATTAAATATTGTTCACTTTTTTGGCATAAACAACGTAGTCTGGGTGTTCATATATATATAGCACGATTGGATTTTGCAGATGATACTCAGTGTGCAGATGAGTGGGCACACTTGGCTATAACTTTGAACCCCGTTCCTACATTAACATGTTTATCTCTTTTTTATCTGACATTTTTGGTGTGCATTCATAACCTTGAACTTACCAATCTCCAGTATACCTTCTAGTCAAAAGGCCAGTCATACCCGCCCCTACCACATTTATCGCCCCAACAATACCAAAGCTTCAGTACCATTGTTTTAGGAGTGGCCAAATCTACTTCTGCCCATGATCTATCCCTGCAAAGCCTATAGCCTCTGCATGCTCTATATCTTTGAAGCAAATTGGGGTGAGGGACTAGTTGGGATGTCATGGACTGGGTGGGGACCAGAAAAAGGACAGGCTCATTTTAGGAACCAGTTGGCCCCCGGTCACTGAGAGTATAATTCAATGAGCCAATGTTGTTTAAGTGCGCAAAACACAATTTTCTAGAAAACAATGGGTCTTGTATTTGGGTTATCTCTAGACCTACACCAGGGAAACACGTCTGACAATTTCTTTTTTAGAGGCAAATATCAGTAGAATGAAAACATTTAAAAGAAGATGCATTGCATTCAGTGATAATAATATAAGATAAACTATTGTTTGATCCAGCAGTGCACTGGGAACATTTTCTTGTCCTATAACGTTCTAAAATGAAAAAGTATTTAGCTTGCTTTGACAGTTTAAAAAAAAAACAATCGACAGGTGACAACTTGAATTCTAATCCAAGAAGACTTGTTCATGTTTACCTCCATGCCACAATGTAATTACATGATAAGAACAAGTGTGTATACTGTAGCCTTCAGCAAATCTGTTCAGATTTGGTAATATAACCTTTATTATGTCCATGTTTTCCCTTTGCCTGTTTTGAGAGCTTAGCCTTTAAATGAGGTCACTTGCCACTTCCTCACATTTTCACCTATGTGTTAGGAGTGTGTTTTTGTTTTTTTTCTCTTCTTTCTTTTGCTATTTATCTTGATTTCATCTGCATTATATAATAATGACAATCTTAACATATGTGACATTATCTAGATAATTATGTTTATTTACCATACTGGAAATCATAATGCTGGTTTTGATCTATGTTTGACCGGCTTCCCAATTGGAAAAAAAATCTAATTCAATGTATTTTTTTTATTTTTTACTTTGCTGAATCGTGTGACCCTGTGTATACTAGTAAAAGTGTATATTCGTGTCTAGCTTTATACCTTTATTGTGTTGTTATTATTGTATGTTTGTTATAACTACCTCATTGAGAATGGTATTTTAATATTTTTAACATTATTTAATAAAGATCTATATGTTGTAATAAAATAAAAAAAAAAAAAACCTTAGTGGGGAATAATTATTCATATTTTTGCCAATTGAAGTAATTAGATCCAATATACATGCACAGCAGACTGACACATAACCTTTTGACAATCTCAAGTCTTTGTATGCTTTAGTGCCTCTAAAGAATTTTATCATTTCATCTGAACATATATTTTACTGTTCTCCATCGATAAAAGCATCAAGGCTGTAAATGAACTTTGGTATTAACACATAACCACAAACATAAATATTGAAAACCTATGAATTAGAATATATTGGCGTTTTGTACTTTGGTCTTTTTTAATCAGTAGCTCAGGTGAAACTTGGAGCCAAATAAAAAAAAAAAAATACAATGCCTAAGCTACCATTAATATGTGTGCCTCCAATAATATTCATCCATAAAAAAAAAATATGTGATAGTGGAAATATAAAGGGTGCAAGGGAAAAAAACTGCTGTCCTTAATTTCTGTACCTGTGTGCTGATATGGTGTAACTCAAATATAGTTATGCCACTGATGAATGTATTTAATTCTATCATATGGCTCAGACAGTCATAAAGAACAGCTGTAGACATTGTAGCATCTCGGATCTTCTAGGGCACAGACATTCACGGGGTAGTTAGATCAAATGGTTTATTTTGACATCCACAAAATCCAGCAAAGTCAGGCTTTCTTTAGCACACATATGGAAACACAGGTCCTCCTCACAACAGGTGGTTGTCACTGCATTTCCAGTTCAGGTGGCTTCTGCCCTGTCAACCACCTCACTCGGTTTGCAGTAAAAATCTAGTTGACCCTGCTCCTGGTGCCACCTGCACCCTGCAGCCCACATGTCTGTTGGCAGCACTCTCCAACGCTTGCCCACAGGTGCCACCTGCAGCCTATTAAGCAGCCCCCAGCTGGGGGTCATCAGCCTCCTTAAAGGCCTTTTGGCCTGAAGTGCTGGAGTGGCAAGCAGGACCCACCCTGCTTCCCATACTGGTCAGACTCCAAGGCCCTCTGGAGTACTTCTCTCTGTTTATTTAAACCCCACACATTAAAGTTACATTAAAGTTGACCAACACCCATTTTACACTGAATGGGTGTTGGTGAGTCCGTCCCTCCACACATACACTTCCACTCACCTGAGATTATCTCACTTGTTTCTCTTCCATCAGCGAAAGGCAGTCCTGTGATTGGCTGGTGGTGGACACTTGATCTGCACTGAATTTAGCCACCAAGTAAGCGTCAGCAGCCAATCACTTTTTTTTTTCTACCATGTGTTTTGGTCCATTTTACAGGCCATCATGTTTTTCGTGATTTCAGGCCATCACAGGGCTTTACACAAGGGGCCATCCCAAATTGGGCCACCACTGGGAATTGCTTTTACCCATAGGGTTATGAGCCTCTTTACAAGTGCAAATACTCTTGACCTGCCTACTTTCTGTTTCTGTTTAACAGGATATATTCTTTCCTGACATTTTCCAACCTTATATAAGTCTAAAAACCTGTTATGTCATAGCAGCCAGTATTCTTTTTTTATGTTTTATAACAAATTAACTAAAGAAAATGGTGGCTCTAGACAAAATGCATGTTTTCTGCTTACCTGCCATATCAATGGCAAATGGTCTGTCTGGTCTCCATCCCGTGTACCAACCAACCACCTTTCCTTTTTCAACAACTGGCCTTTCATAGCGTCGTCCACCTACAAGACCGACTGGCCATACAGAGACCTTCTGAGTTGTTCGCATCTGTATGAACAAATAGAAAGAATATTAATATATTTTAGAGTTTGGGTGATAATATTTTTTTTTATTAAACTTATGCCATTAGACAGGATTTTGTATTATGTGTCGACAGACAGCACAGGGCATTTGCATACATTTTTATGAATGTCGTCTCTACCTCAAAGTTAATGTCCATTAACACATGTACAAAGCATAATCATATTAATACACTATGTCTTAATAGATGACAGGACATAGAGAGTGGACATTACTGCCCTGCAGTTGTTGTAATAGTCCTATCTATGGGTAACTGTGCCACCCAGGGGAGTGCTAGTGTTCATCCTGATGGAGGCAAGGTCCAATGTGCGTGGTCTGCTAGAGGTAAAGTACTAATATTTTATCCTGCAAACCTGTCATTGAATTGGTGCATGATTTATGCATAAACTTGGACAAATCATTTCCTCCTGCATTTACAATACAACTGTTAAATAACTGTTTCTGCACAGTGACTCCCCGCCTATGTGCAGCATTTAAGGTATAGGGCAACCTCAGTTAAGCTAACTCTGTTTACCCAATGCTGTGCATGTCAAAAAATGTGGGGCTCTCATAGAATAGAGTAGAACTAAACCTAATACAGGGGGCCTAAGCACAATGGTTCAGCTTCAACATTCACTAGTAAATGTGTTCCAAGAGAGACCCTTGTTTTTAAGTAGATTTTACACATTACAGAACTTGCTGATGGCTAACCAGGTTTGGTTCTGTGATTGCTAATTGCTTTGCTCATGTGTATCTCCCAGGTTGATTATAAGTTGTCTGAGCAGCTGCCACACATCTTGTACATGTGTGCAGGTTCATGGGGGTGTCTGTAGCTAAATGGAGCTGCTCCCCTCCCCATATGTAGCACTAAATGTATAGGGCAAACTCAGGTAGGGTAACTCATTTTACCCATTACTCGGTACGTCATATTTAGAGTAGGACTGCATCTAAGTCTAATTGCCCAGCCCACCCGCATCTTGTAAGCAAGCTGATGTATCTATTGCTAGGAATGTACCAAATGTGGGGCTTTCATAGATCAAAGTAGTACATAATACTGGGATGCCTTGGCACATTGGTGCGTCTTCCAAGTAGAGATTATGAGACTGGTTGCTGGCTAACAGGGTTTGAGCATTGTGGCTTCTTTAATATTTGTCTAATTGGCTTGAACACACCCACATTGCTCATGTTAGTTCTAAATGAGTTAAGTGGCTAATTCATATCTTTGTATCAGCACCTAATACTGGGAAACCTTGGTAATGCCGGAGTGCCTTCCACATACATTTACAAATGTATGCCAACCAAGATCTCTGTTTAAAGACAGATCATAGGTCCTATAAGACACTTACAAGGTTTGTGGTGCTGCTCCTTTAGGATTTGTCTATAATTGTGCTGCTAATGTGCACCGCTGCATAAACCTAACCACAGGTTATTTACAAATTGGTTGAGCAGCTGCCAGCTTTGTGATTTGTCTGTTTATGTAGAGCCACCTTAGAGTGACTTGTATCACTACACATATAAAGCAGTTGTACATGGATAAAAGGCTTGCATGAACATAAAATAAACAATGGTAATAAAAAGCGCAACTGAGAGGGAAAAATCATCTCTGGTCAGCCGTCGAGCAGCAAAAGCAACAGAAATTTAATCAAACATGTTAGAAAATGCATAGAAAATAGACCGGCACAGGTGTATATGGGTCTTGACATGTTTTTTCATCATAAACTCTCATTTTCCCAGTGCCATATGTGACTTTTATGCGGGTGGCTACAGACAATGAAGAACAGCATTTTGTCTTGAAAAGCCTAACTAGCTGCGTCCTCCTGGGAAAGTGTGCTAGGTTTTTTTTTATAGCTTAGTAACTTATGAAGGATGCAGTTGATGTTTTTCTATGAATATAACGCTATAATGTAATGATATTTAAAAGGTAGCAGGAATGTTCTTGTAGATTACCAGCCTACTGCTGTTCGTTCCTAATCTTAGCAGAAGCAAGAATTCTCCTTCTTGTTATACATAAAGGACTCTCAGCGGTGAATATAAAGGCTGTCATGAAAGCCAAGGAATATGGGATGCACACTCCTTCTTTGCAAAACACACTCTCACTTTCCAACATAAAAATCCTCTTGGAGTGTTTTTCATCTTTCATTGATAGCATTTCCAGGAATGTCTGAGACTGATGGGCTCCTTTGCACATACTTTTATGTGTTTGGCCTCAGAGAATAGGAGCAGCAAATCAATAATAAAACAATCGATATAGGTACTAGTAAATACCATACACAATAAAAACATATAGCAGTAACTTGAGCTATGCTACTGTTTGACGTCTCTTCTATTATGGGAAAGCTGGGGCAGATCAATTATGGCAGCTTTTAAATAAGGGTGTTAGTTGTTACAAGTCACCAATTATTTGTCATCACTGTGAAATAGATTAAATCTATCTATCTATCTATCTATCTATCTATCTATCTATCTATCTACCTACAGTAAGGCAAAACAAAAAGGAAAGTTGGATTTTACAGACTTGCATACATCATTTGTTCAAGGCAATCCAAAAAGAATAATATTATAAAGAGGTGTATAATGTATAAAGGAAACCATAATCACCACTTTGTGTACACATGGGGTAAGCCCATTAAAAACTGGGCTACAGTTTAAAGTGGACTGAAACCTGCTGCGGTCACCCCTGGAGTCTAAAAGACTGTGATGCCGATGAGGTGAGTATGCTGCCAATCCCATTGGGATGGCTTAGGGAAGTGGACCAAGACCCCGGATGGTCAAAAATCCCTCATTTTCGTCCACAGGAAAACAAATGTGTGATATACCTATGAACTACGAGTTTGGGCAACTACGGACAACGGATGGCATCTGATTTCTGCATACCCTGCACCACATACTGACCAGGGCAATCATTCCCCAGCCCCATTATGCACTTTCACATTCCTACAGTGCATTGCTGCACCACATTACCACTGGCAGCCAGTGATGTTCTTCAGGATGGCTTGCATATTGCTGTGTATGCATTCAGTCCATCCCCACTGGTTTCCATCAGTCACATGCAACTTGCAAACGAATGGCCAAACAAGTTAATCATAGAAGTAGGTGAGTATCAGGGCAATCTGGCCTCCTAGTCAGGCATTCATTGGGGAATCCAAGAACTATTTGCCCACTATTGGTGATTCCAAATGAATAATACTCATGTTTGAGAGTTGGCCCTCTTTAAGTGCAATGGTCTAGGGTATTAGGCTCCAGTTATTTACAAGTGACTATTCTTGAATCTAGTAGTGTTGTGTTCTGGACCTGTTGGGAGCAACTGAAATAGGGGTTGCCTTGGTTGAGATGAATCCTGATTTTCTGTCCACTGCTCTTTACTCTAACAATGAATAGGTACTGAATAAATACACAATCTTTGACTAAAGTAGGGCATGCACAGAGCTGAATATATTTGCCACATAAGCGGTGAGGACCTAGGGGTTTTAGTTAACAATAAGCTCAACTGTAGTAATCAATGCCAGGCAGCAGCTGCCAAAGCAAATAGGATCATGGGGTGCATCAAGAGGGACATAGGTGCTCATGACCAGAGCATCATTTTACCCCTGTACAAGTCACTGGTCAGACCCCATATGGAGTACTGTGTACAGTTCTGGGCACCTGTGCTTAAGAAGGACATATCAGAACTGGAGCGCGTTCAAAGAAGGGCAACAAAGTTAATAAAAGGAGTGCGGGGGCTAGAGTACCCGGAAAGATCGTCCAAGTTAGGTTTATTTAGTTTAGAAAAAAGACACCTGAGGGGTGATCTAATAACTATCCCCTCGATTCAAAGAGCAAAAGTTAATTGATTTCGGATCGAGAATCGTAAGTTTGGGTGGGTGTTAGTCATTTTTTCCTGTTTTTTTGGCCATTTCCGACTCGCACGAGCCTACGTACGAATGCGTATATGCTCTTACGATCATCGGAAGTTCGTTCCTAAATTTTAGGATCAAAACGTAAAACTTAGGATCAAATCCTAAAACTTAGGATCAAAACGTAAAACTTAGGATAATCGAATGGGTTTAGGTGTGATTCAGAGAACAGTTTTCAAACCTCTAAATACGTTTTAAAAGAAAGCCACTGCCGACACCTTTTAGCAGTCGGATTGCTGTTCTTGAACAGGTTTTTTGGCTATGTGGAGGAGTCTGCGCGTCTTGAGCTCCAATGAACTGCATGTATCAGCATGGCCGAGGCCATAAATTGTATGGCAATGCATACCTGATTCATGTATGCCTTATAAAAGCATTTTAATGTGGACCTTAATTAGTCCTTTGCATGTAAACCTTTATTTTGCAATATATTTGCGTTAATTAAAGAAACTTATGTCCTTTGTTATTTATTTTTAAATTGATGTACTAGAATAATATTTTTAGATTGCATTTATTGGTGTAGTTGTTTACCTTTGCTTTGTTTAATTATTTAAGCACATCTTTGGTCAGATGCATCACACTTACTGAGGAGAGGAGAGCGGGATAAAGTGCAGGATGTGGGTTACTGCTGTATTTTGCACAGACACAGCAGAGCTGGGGGCACGGAAAGGTCAGAAATCAAAGAATGCAGAGCAACACAGTCACAAGGCCCTTTCTGTTTGCAGGCTGCCCGAGAATACCTGAGCCGCCATCTTGGCTGTTTCTAGACTCATAACATGCAGAAGTTGCTGGGTTTTTTTTTATATTTGAGAGCAATCTGTATGTAGAGGGTGTGGGTAACCACACCCAAAATTTTAAGTTGTACCATTTGAAGCCAAAATATTAAAATTAAATCCACAAGTAAAAAATGCAAGTTAACTAAAAATTAAACAAAGTAAGATTTACTTATGCAAATGCATTCATTAATGGTTGGTTACTACAAAATGAATGAAATAAAGAAAAATAAAAGACCAAATATTTAGAATGCACTTTAATGAGGTAAGTTTGTAGTGCGCAGCCGCAAGATCAGAAGGATTTACGTCCAGACAAAAAAGGAAAAAGGGCAAAACCAATGTTGCAACCTGAGAAATGAAACAGAAAATTCAGGATGGAAACTGACATAGGTCTGATTCCCGAACTGCCATACGAACGGACGTACATTTTAGGATAGAAACGTATTTGCTTATAGAATCACTCGCAAGTTCATACGAACGCACGAGCGTACGGGAGAAATAGGATGATCGGCACCAAAATCCAAGCTGTTACATGTTTCTTTGAATCGACCCTTATGTATAAATATATTTGGGGTCAATACAAAGATCTGTCCCACAATCTATTTATACCCCGGAGTGTAACCATAACCCGGGGGCATCCACTAAGGTTAGAGGAAAGGTGCTTTCTCCACCGACATAGGAGGGGATTCTTCTCTGTAAGAGCAGTGAGACTATGGAACTCGCTGCCAGAGGAGGTAGTAATGATGGATACAGTAAAAACGTTCAAAAGTGGCCTTGATGCCTTCCTGGCATGTAATAACATTTCCAGCTATGGCTCCTAGACCACTGGAAGGAGATAAATAGGCTGAACTGGATGGACTAAAGTCTTTATTCAGCCTTACATACTATGTTACTATGTTACTATATAGAGTGATAAGCTCTATCACACTCTAGCACTATATGTTAGTCAGCTTCTCCTTTAAAGTGCTACTGCAGGCAAAGGTAATTGTTGCACCATTGTGTCGGGCTACATTTGGCACTAAACTGTTTTCTGTTTTTAATTTGAAGAAAAAAAGGCCAAGATTTTGAGGTTGAAACGTTCACTATATGATATTTAGGAAAAAAGTGGGCGTGGCCCTTGGCTCTGTCTGCATAATAATTAGCTCTCTGCGCTGACAGCAATGTGATGAATCTAGAGGAGGAGGAGGCAGAGGGAAGGGCAGAAGGAGGGAGGGACCAGCAATCTTGTCCTGCTCTGCTGAGCTGATTGGGGGACAGGATGAAAAAGACAATGTTACAGGCTGAACCTGTAAACCCTGATATCTCGGACAATTCTTTATATATTTTTTTTTAATAAAAGCTGAAAATTGTTTAGGACAGGACAAATGTAACCTGACGCAATTGTGTAACAATCACCTTTGCCTAATCAGAAATATAAACTATAATGGTATATAATATATACTCCATTGTGCATTCCTCATATATATAGTATTTCTGTCCTTACCCTTTTAATGGTGCTCTCAGCATTTTAGTGTTAGGTGATCCTGTATTCATGACCTGTTACTGAAGCTATTCTTCTCAAGAGAGTCAAATCTCCAAACATCACAAACATGTCAACGTGTATGTGTCAGTCAGTCATTTATGCAGTCAAGCATTCATTCATGAGAATAACAGCACAGGTTGAGGTTTTCAAACTGTGGATGTCTAGCTTTATGCAGAAATTTAAGGATAAGTGCACGTTTGTTGGAATTTTTAAACGTGTATATTTTTGTACCAAAAGGATGTGCATAAGGTGCTGAGCTGATCTAAAATTTTTCCTATGTGTGTTTCATGGAAGCAGTTTTCACTATTTGCAATCTGTTCAACAGAACACTGCTGCTATGGCCACTGCTTAGTTGAGGGAGCTCATTCAACTCTACACATGTCCAGCAGCAGTGTTCTGTGGAACTATCTACAATCTGCAAAAAAATGTCTGCACTTGGTGTACATTGCACATAGTGAAAAATGCTTCCATAAAACACACATTTGCTAACATTAGTAAAGATTAAAAATACTAGCTCAGGTCCTTTTAAGACATCATTCAGCCACACAAAAATATACACTTCAAAAAAATCAATCAAAGGTGGACGTACCCTTTAAGTGGGTGCAGTCCGTTGAACAATTGCTCCATGACATCGCTGGGAATGGCACCCCCATGTAAAGAGCTGTCTGAAACTGTTAAAAAAGCAACCATGAAATGCACAAAAGTGCATTAACAGTAAAAAATTTTCAGCAGTTGTGTAGTTATGGAGCAAACCAGATTTCGGTAAAGTATATATGGCAGCAGATTAGTATGGGGTACAAATCTGCAGCTGATACTCTATAATCTGAAGTACCACCAATGGGTGGTCTATACCTACTTGTTCTCAACTTGTGCAGCATACATTTGTGAACTAGGCCATTGGAATTAAGAGTCGGGAGTTTTTCGGTAGTTTTGGTCCACTGGAACTTCATGAATATTGAACAGGTGTGGATTTCTCCTTAGTGTGTTATGGACACTGGACTGTAATTATTTTGAAGATGACTTAGATGAGTAGTAAGTAGTTTGCAAAGTACTAATACAACTCGAGATACCACATTTGGGAAAATGAAACCACATCTGATTATTAATGGTGAGACTGATCTAATTGATGCGCTCATCTGTAAGCATGCTCCTATGTCCCCATAGTCTACGGTTTATGTGGCAATTGCAACATAGCTGGCACAAAACTGAAGGAGGTTGGGATCTCTTGCTAGATGCTCAGGTTCTTCCGAGTTTTGTATACATCTACCCTTGTGTGCACTATTTTAGGTACTGATTGGTTGTCTTCTTTCCTCCCTCTGGGGATTCCTGCAGAAGTTTGAGTGCTGCATGCAGCTCAGAAGATAAACACCAATTACTGCATTTTACATAGGTTTTAAAAATGCTCATCTACTATTTCTCATCATATCAGATTCCTGGAGACTATTTTAGACTCATTCACTATGAGCATTTTATAGGGTTGTTGGTCGCTTGCTCCCAGAAGAGTAAGTTTCCCAACACAAGGTCACAGCAACTAAATACATAGGACTGAAGCTCAAGAAAATCAGGCTTAAAGCTAAGAAAAAGTCAAACCAGGTAAACATTTATAATTATATACCATATATATACTATACTACATTAATGATCAATGACATTAATAGCATTTTACAGATCCCTCCCCTATCCGCCCTACTGACCTTGACTTAGACTTTTTTTTTACTTATGCCTTACTTATACATTTTCATGCTTCTCTGGACACGTTCATTACGTTAACTTGAACAGTAGCCCAACTGGTTTATCGACTCTTTGTGCACATCCTGACCTTGGTTTTTCCCGATAGGCTTTGAAAGTGGTTTAGTATTTGTTGCTACATGGTTTGACCTTTAACTATTCCTTGACCTTGATCTCCCCGAGCTCTGCTCCTCTGTGTTCAGTAGATGTGAGTCTGTTTTTGTGATTTTCTGTGATGATATTTAATTTATTGTAAGTTTTGTGAAAGCCAATTGGTGGTTGTTATGTAATGGCAGCCTTTCAAGGATTTAATGGCCATATAATATTATGTTGAATGGATGTAATGAGAAATTGGACTCCTTAAACAAATATGTAAGTATAAACCATACCACTTATAACAGTGCTACATAGGACACAATATTCACAGTATTCATCACAGAAGCGATATGCACACATCACAGAAGGCTGTAAGTTATCTGAGCTGTTTAAATTTTTGTAGCATGATTATGACTGCTTTACAATATATAACAGCTGATTACAATAGAAATCATAATGGTACATCAACTGCTTCTTGGCTATAACAATGTAACACGAAGTCACTCTCACCAGAGTGCTGGCAGGCTTTTCAGAATTACTGGAGGAAGAGATAATGCATCCCAATTTAATTAAACTCCCATTCCAATATTTGATGCTGTGAGATCTGTTGCCTCTGTATAAACATACAGGCTTAATGTGTAGCAACAGTACTAGAAACTGCACTGATAAAGCAACCAAATCCCACCAGTGATGCAAAACCAATCTCTCCACCAACAGCCCTCTCCCAGGGGTAGAAAATAAATAACTATTTTGTGGCTATTGCTGGATCTTTTTCTGCAAAAGGATAAAAAACAAGGTGGTGAAACCATCCAAAAGGTACTGCCTATGGGGTGGGGGATGTGAGAGTCAAAATAAATTTTTTATCCCCTTTAAGGCTGATGGCATTGTGCATTTAAGACTATGAAGATGATGAAAATAGTTCACCCTATCCCAATCTTTCAGTGCCACTGTCTTCTGACTGTTGCTATTGGGTTCCAGCTGAGCGCACAGTAACGGTGAACACAGGATGACATTGACACCATAGCACCACTGTCATTTACTGCTTGAAACATAAAAAAGCCAACTGTCATTTTACTGTGTGTGAGCAGGACAGCAATATATATTCCATCATGCATATTAGGATATTTTACAGTCTTTATGCCTTCGCTTTCCATTTTGCCAGAGTTACAGTTCTGTTGTCTTTAGTTACAATAAACGAGAAATTTCAATTAAATGGTTAGATTTAAAATGTACATTCATTATCTGTAAACAGCATAGCAGCGCTGGGATTTGCTGCAGCTTGTGAGAACATTACAAAGTAATCCAAAGCGTCTTTTATTTCACAGCAGACTCATTGGAGTATTACAATATGGTTGTTTTTTTTATTATGGAAATGTGCACGTTGGCAGGGGGCTGCTGGAGATTTTGCTGTGAGATTTTTATTTTAGTTTTGGTTTTAGAGTTAGAGATTGCCACCTTTTGCATTTTAATAGCAGCCTTGTTCTCTTTTATACCCCTTTCTTGCACACCATGCCCTATTTGCTGTTCAGTCCGTGCATGTCTAGCCTCTTCTTTTCTGTATTATCGGCTGCTTAGTATCTTTGTCTGCAGCATCCACCGTCAGGAAGTGCCCGGGGCTGCACTCAGATAAATAATCAGTTCAGCTCTTGCCTAATAGAAGAGAAAGATGTGGGCTTGCTTTGCTGTTCCTTGGGCATTTCATGTTTTGTATGTCATGCGCTGCTTTACACGGACATGCATCTGGGTTGTGCAGGTCTATTAACAGGAGGATGTTTTTCTTTATCTGTCCATTAAGTTTTTAGCTTGTTCTAAATTCATTTGCGAGGGCAGTTGTCTGCACACTACCACCTTAAATCATCTACCGCTCAGTCCTACTATGGCTGACAGCTGCATGTAAAGCACATTGATTCATATATAGATATTCATGCCCCTTAAAAGTTTCCACATTTTAAACATTACAGCCACAAAGTTTTTGGGAGATTGTATGTGTTAGAGCGGTGATTCTCAACCTTTTTATGCCAAGTACCTCCTAGTCACAAAAAGTTCCAACCAGGTACCCCCAGAAAGGAAATCTGTATATATATTACTAAAACAAGTAGATTACTGGCCTTGTAGCAGTTTTAAAGCAATAGGTATACTGTTCCACTAAAAGTATACATTTGTGTCACTACTATCAGTATATCAAGACTCCACGGAGGCTGACTGCCTCTCCCAAGAGGCATCTGGATTTGGGATGCCCCGCTTTCTGAAACCCCCCTGGTATCCCCTGTTATGCTTACATTGCTAATGATCCCATGATGCATGTGCATCTCTGGCATCCCTCTAGTGGCTGCAAGCACCCACGCTAGGCATATCTGAATGGCTTGGTGGATACATACAGCCAAGGAGAATGGTCAAGGGATGAGTGCAGTACAGCTCCTATTAATATGCACAGCTAAGAAACCTGATTCTAGGGGGTTTCACACCGTGGAACAAATCAGGATGCCGCTTGAAGAGTAGTGATACAAATCTATATTTATAGTAGTTTAACAATGGGACAGTTTTTCATTTGCTTTAAAACTGCTACAGTGCCTAGGGAGTAGGAACATAACCAGGAATAGTGACAAGCCCGGGTTTTGTTTCTGATTAACTACTGAACTTTGGTCTCCGCAAAGATATTAGGAGCAGCGTAAACCCCCTGATTCACCTATGCTCACATCGATCTGGCCATGCCACTGTGCATGAGCTGGCCCCCGACAACATCCCTGGTATGTGTGCTCTCGCCAGACATACCTGAACTGTGTCTTTTTCCATGTGCACACCCACCAGCAGCCATTCAAGTCTGCCTAAAGTCCAGCACATGTACCGTGGTATCGCCAGATCGAGGTGATTATAGGGAAAACTGCGGGGTTTCAAACAGCGGGCTGGGGTGGACCAAAATCCTGCCTGTCAAGCCGACAGCCAGCATTATATGCCTACACAACTGGCTGTCCTGGGCTAATAGCCGCTGTCAAACTGACAGCCAGGGGTATATACAGACACCACAGGAACAGTCCTGTGTTGACCTCATGTAACACTGGCTGTCAGTTTGTCAGGCTGGATTTAGGCCCTGTTCCGTTTCTGTTGTGTTATACTGTTAGATGCATAACAGTTTCCTTGCTGGATAACAGTATCTTTAAAACTGTCCCAGAGCTGACCATGACTGATGCTGTTCTGTATTTCTGTGTTCCGGCTGGATGTCACTGGCCAACAAGTTTTGCAGCCTGACACCTGCTGCTATTCTTACAGTAGCTTACGCTCTGCCTCTCACAATGCTGCTATTCCCTGATTCTGCCGCCCTGTTTCCTCTTCAGTGCGCTCCCTCCTCCTACTGTCACTAATCACCTGCTCCCAAACTTGTGCTGGCGGTGGCCTCAATTCGAATACTGTCGCGCATCCCCTCGACCTGGCCCGGGTACCCCCAGTGGTATGCATACTTCAGGTTGAGAAGTAATGTTTTTGTATTGTAAAGAAAATGATACATGCCTTTCCAAATGTTGTTTTTTAAAGAAGCTGAAACGTGTGGTATCCAGGGGTATTCAGACCGCTGTACTCTGAAACCCCTTAATAAAATCTAGTGTGACCATTTTCCTTCAGGAGTCACCAGATTCACCATCTATTCTAAAAGACAGCATGTGGCACCATCAAGAGAGACTAGGTAACTGTAATGTTGCTGCTAAACATTGCATTACAGTTCAGTAATTATTAGTTGCCATTGGAATGATTTGATTAGTCACTTAAGCCAATATTTCAAGCCCTATCTGCCCTGAAGAGCTGTATTTATTATTGGTGAGCTGGCCTGGGGTAAGGTGGGTTAGGTTAAAGTGAACATCTATTACAAGACAAAGGCTTGAAAATAAAAAACTACTTTCCCTTAAACATTGACTTTTATGTGACTAGTGACCCCACCAGAATAAGCCCAATGTCTATTCTAGTATGGAAGCAGCTATATAACTTTATTTAATTCTGATAGTCATTGTTTTATCAGGTAGGGCAGCTAGTGACAAAAAGAACAACATTGTGATTAGACTGATTGTATCATTCCTCTATGTTCATATCAGGAGCCAGGTTCATTTTTTTAGCTACATATGCATCTTCATACATACATCCGAAGAATTCTTGTGGTGGTGGTAAGTACGGGGGGGGGGGGGGGCTATTGGGTCAGGGAGGGAAATTCCAATAGAATTTATAGTATAAGGGAAATAGCTTAAAGAGACATTCCAGGCACAGGGTTGGATTAGCCTGGTTTCTGCATCCCCTGATAAACCCTATAGAACTTGCCCCCATCTGCTGATGCATTTGTCAGGGTCCCCACAATTAACTGACCTCTGAGGGAACCCTGACACTGAATCAGGCATAGATGAGTCATTGTCTGATACCGAGCAGGTCCTGTAAAAGAGGTAGAATTCACTGGTTACTGAGAAGTATAAAGCAGCCTTAATAAATGCTGAATGAAAGATGCAAGCAACATAGGAAGAGCAGAAAGCAGGCTGATTTAACATCTTGCCTGAAATGTCCCTTTAAAGAGGCCAGCAGAAGAGAAAGGTCCGGATTTGGGTGGATTGGGATCCCATTAACCCATGAACAGTCCGCCCCGGCAGTCCTCGGTAGTGAGTAAACCGCGAATAGTAGGATTAGGAGCTTAAGAGAAAAGAATGTTGGTAAGGGTATTTGAGAGGTGGCAGCCAGGAGGTACATAGGCAGTGTAGGTATATGGAAGAGGGAGATGCAAATATGCATTTGTTGTCATATCTCTATTATGTACGAGTCATAAGGCCCTGTGTATTATAAGTATGTTACTCATTCCCACTCCTATAACTAACCACGGAATACAATGGTGCTTTATAAATAAATAATAATGGGGGGGGCAATGTTTGGCTTCTTTGATGCTCCTATTCCCTTACAACATGTGTTACTTATGTCATGTATAAAGAGTTCTAATATCTTTGTTTTATATATATATATTTTATTTGTTGAGTGGCTAGTAGAAAAACCTCAGACAACCGAAAAGTGCTCTAAGGCATGAAGGTTCTGCAATGATTGACTGTGACCAGGTACAGCATTAGTAATATTACAAACGCTCAACGTGTGGGCGTCTCCCATCATGAAAAGGAAATACGACTGCCAATTGCATACCAAGGTAAAATGTTGGCCAAGTTGGCTTACTTTTATCTCTAGTCAGTAAAGACGAGAAATGTACTCATGAATGATCATTTCATGAAAAGGGTTGAGTATACCAACATTTCAAATTGTTTGAAATATTTCTTCTTTAACAAGAATAATTGTAAATATCTATGTACTATTTTCATGATTCAGATCTGTCAAACCATATATTAAATGAGGCAGTCACACTTCTTCAGTAACTTGTATTTCATTCTCCGTGCTTATGATTGAACAGACCCATAATCTGGCCTCTAAGTACTCTGTGAAATTAGTCTCCATGCCACCACTATGAGGTCATGCTCCAGGATGCAGTGTGGGTTAAGCAACTCAAAGAATAATGAAAGCTGTGATGGAGCACTTGTGAAATATAATTTCAGTGAAAGGTATGGTTTCACATCTGATGACGAGAAAACAGAAACGTGACATTAATTATTTTTTTGATACCCTTCTCTTGGAAGATGGGCCAATGCTTTTCTGCCTAGTGAAATCGTCTTTCATTTAGAAATTGGCCTGAAATCAGCAGTAACGCACTTCTAATTTGTATTCTGTCTACAGAATACCCTAAGGGAAAACATTCCATTTTCATTGAATTTATGTCCAAATAAATACATCTATCTTTCTCTTCCACGTTGAGCTATTTCGTATTACAGAGTAGGTAAAAAAAAGCGTAGAATATGCAGAACAGCGGAATACTGCAGATGTGTGAAAAAAGGAAGGTGGAATTATCTTATTTGCTCACTGAGCTATTTTCAGCCTGCCTCCTTGTTCATTATAATACTGTGCATGCCAAATGACAATGAAAACTTAGTACCAGACTCTAAGCAAGTTCTGGGAACGTTTTGTTATATATGGTTGCTTTGTAAGAGATGAGTTATATCATTTATTTTAGCTAGAGATATTCCAAATCCAAAGGTACAAGATCAATATATTTCTCCAAGAACGCTGTAATATGTGGATTTGGCTTTGAAAGTAAATAATGAAGTGTTATGAGCAAAAGCTGACATGGTGCTTTGCTAGAGGGATGGTTCAGGTTTGTCAAAAAGCTTTGTGAAACTCACTGTAACCTGGAAGAATAGACATAGTTTGCCCAGACAAGGGAGTCGGCAAGACCGAGCAGTGTTCTACAACGGCTCTAATCTGGGCTGTCCCTGCCACCTCTGGGATCACTTTTTGGTTAATGTATGTTAACAATGGGGACATAGGGAGATAGAAAGGAGGGGTGGCAGCCAATCAGACCAATTTATAACTAATTTGGGAGGCACACATGAGTAGGGTAATTACAATACAAAAATATTAAAGGGGCCATAGCCCTGTTAGCTCGCAACCAATCCTATAATCTGTCTCTAAATCTGGTTAAAAACAGAGGACTCGGTTGGCACACATCTACAGAAGTATACTAAAGCTGCACCACCAATCAACAAGGTGCCTCTGTGTTGGTGGAGGCCTAACTGTAGTCTTTGAAAGCCTCCATTGCGACATACAATGCGATGGGATCCTCTGTTTTTAACCAGATTTAGCGTCAGATTATAGGATTGGTTGCTAGCTAACAGTGCTGTGGCTCCTTTAACATTTATGTGTGAAGGGAGGGAGTGCAGGCTCTATTGTCAAGCTCCAAAGCTGTTATTGTGACATCTAGTCACAACCCCAAGCACACAGAGAGCATGGGTGATTCAAATTCTAATTAGGTACAGTGGAAATTGAAAAGCAAATTCACATGCTAATTAGGGTTGCGCGTACAAGCGGGGGGGGGGGGGGGGGGTGGGGGTTGAGGGGATAAGGAGGTGAAATGGGAGCTGGCTGTAATGGCTGAGGCTGCCTAATGCTAGTGTGCTTGTTTTTGCTGAGCTGACAAACGGGGGAAGAGATATAGACTACCAGTCAAACCCCTTGTTTGATGGTCTATGGCAAAGGAATTCAGGGGGTGGGCCACTACTCTTTGCCTTGTTTCTACTTCCAGGAGCATCTGCATTCTGACAGGGAGGGACAGGGCAGCCATGACAGGATGACCTGATGAATGATGAAATTGCCTACAAAGTCCCTTTAAGGTACGAAACTGAGCAGGTAGGGTTGCCCAAAAAATAGATGTAGAGAAAAGTGTTAACCAGGAACAAAATTACAGACCAGGATATGGGCCCAAAACTGGGCATCTAGCCAGGACCTAGACCAGGGTCAAGATCTTGATGCAACACTTGAACTAAGTGCAGGACCTTACAATGCAAATCACAAATCATTAGCATGTAGGGTACAAACCAGGTGCCAGGCTTCAGCGTAGGATACAAACCAGAAGTAATGCCTTAAAGCAGTGGTCCCCAACCCTTTCCTACAAGACCCACCAACAGCTCATGCTTGTGGATTTCCACATAGCTGCCTCTATAGCTCTGCTGCTGCAATAATTACTTCCCCTGTGCTTTTGTGTGGAGATCTGCAAAACCTGGACTGTTGGTGGGCCTTGTAGGAGAGGGATGGGGACCCCTGCAGGATATAAATGAGGTATAGGTTCAGAATCAGCCAGGACTGAGGAGCCATTGAACAGACCAGAAACACTGACCTAAAGGCTGGAGCACGACCTAAGAACATAGACATTGGTTTAGGTACAACACAGAGCAATACAATGACCAGAAACATGAAATGGGAACATGAACCCCAAAGCTGTATTCCAGACCAAGAACACAGACCTTGGAGCAGGCGCTGACCAATGACAAAGCCAGGAGTAGGGCATCAGAAGCAAACATGAAGCAAGAACTTGGACTTAGGAACGGACACTGACCATGAAGTGGGAAACAAATTGTAGAGCATGAGACAAAGGGACTATAAAGGGTAATAAACCCATTATTGGAGCACCAACAGATGTCCTGAGCCATGTTTGTGATCTCACGGCACACCATATCACCATCATGGAGTGCATATAACAAAGACCTCTATTGTGCCAAAAAATGTGAGTTAAAAGGCACTCATACAGATGTTTATCTTTGAGGTCAAATTTTAAGGTCTGATTTGAGCTTTCAATATTTTATTGAATGTTGATTACATTGGATTGCTGGATTATTTTGTTAGCTAAGGCAGAGGCAACAGATTTAACCCCTTCTGCTATAATTCAACTTATTCAGTTAGATAGGATTACAATCTTGTGTTCGAGCAACAGAAGGGTTCCTGGCAGCGTTCTCAGCTGGATGCGTCATTACTACTGTGTGACTTATCCAAAGCTGCTGACGAGTTCACCTCTTATAGTGGAAGCATTCTGGGATTTGTAGTCACTCAAGGCCGGAACTTAAGGCCAGAAAAACACTCCCAACTTAGGATCCTGGTCACACAGGATTATAGGAAACCTGGAAACAGCATAAATCACAGGTATGGGGACACAATGGTAACACAAATGATTATTTTACCTTCCAGAAGAGGAAACCAATAACTCAGAACACCAAGCTGTTGTCCCCCTATTAGATAAATAAAAAGGGAGTATCTCTCCCTATTCAGGGATCACCAATGAATTAGGGAGCAGGATAGTTTAGTGTCCGTGTGAACCAGATCCTCCCTGGCACAGATTTATTTATAGAAGACAATTTTCAATAGGGCAGTTTTAAACCTCTTACCAATAACATGCGAGCTGACTCGACTCCCGTTAAAAGAATGATCAGGTAGCTCAGTATCTCAGTTTCTAATCTGCATGCAGAAAGATTGGTGATTGTAGACATTAAAAGCCTGTCCTTACACCCTAGACGTGATTCAGGGAAGTACTGCATACTCCGATTGGCAGGTTAGTTTCGCTCCAGATGCACATTCCAGTGTTCTCCAGACCGGCAGCATCGATCTGAAAGAATTCAGAGTTTACATCATGGCCAGGGCCGGATTATGAGGGGGGCCTCCACCACTTGCCCTGCACCACAAACCTGCAGCCAAACAGGGCAGGAAGGAGAGTCTAGAGCAACGCTACAGTGATGGGTGCGTGTAGCTCAATGCAGGGAACTGTCTTCTGCTGGACCAGCTGGGTGACTACACTACCCCCCCCCCCCCAGAATGGCATAGCAGAAGTTCCTGAGCAGCACGCCCCACACAAGGGAAGCTCAAGGGATTCGGTGTTCCAGTAAGTGGGCAGGTGCCAGACAACCACCAATCAGTTATTTGGCTGGACTATTATTTTAAAGGAAAGAAAATACTGTATCTGGGGCCTCCACCAGATTTTGTGCCCAGGGGCCTTCACCACGCTTAATCTGGCCCTGATCAAGGCAGTTGCTCCTCTATCCAATCAGCAAGAGAGCATGCTTCCTTGTGGCTGAATAAAGAATCTCCTGCTGAAGCTGACCAGGGGAATGTGCCTGGAACCTGGCTGCAGTAACATAAGTAGCCAGGACTGCACAGGATCAGCAAGCCAAAGTGCAAACTCCTATTGAAAAAATAAGAGAAATGTATGAATTTGAATATCAGTTCAATGGTGGGCTTACTCTTTATGGCAATAACTTTAATATTTCTATCACTGTTACTTATCTTTTGATGTTGAAATATGAGATCATTGAGCCTTAGCTCCAATACAAAGTGCTACAATGCAGACCGTTGTTGAGAGCAATGAATACTATAGAAGTCTAAATTGTTACTTGCAGGGTGTATATAGTAGCCTGGCCATTTGTCAAAGCTTAGAAAGGGTTTATTCATCTTTATGTATTCTGTATTGAACATAAGACGACCCCTATTGACATCAAGACCACTTTATATTCAGAGGTAATAATCACCTAATATATAGGTTATGTGTAGAATAGGAAATAGTGATTTCTTTCTTCTATCCGATCACAGAGCATAACATATGTTTAGGCTGGACTATAAGGCAGACGGCAAAACATTTTATGAGTAAATGTACAGTTCAAGAGAAATGACCTCAGAAGATTGGAGTGAAACAGTGTTTGAGAAAATACAAGTACTGAAATGTCTGTGTTCCATGATGCAGACTCAAAATAGAGCATATGGGTCTAAAGCTTCGGTCTGCGGTCTGTATTTTGTTTGTATTATTTTTTTAAAGTGTAAGATGTAGGCTGGGTTATGTATCTATAGCATCCAGTATCCGAATGGCCCACTGGAGGATCCACAGATTTTTCAGTGGGCCCCAGGCACTGAACAAGGGCCACCATCGCAGCAGTACCTGAGATCCTGTATGGGGCCTACCTGAAAGCTGTAGTCACTTCAATTATGGGGGTGATTTAAGAAGGGATAGCAACAATGTCATTCCATGTATTTTGGCTTTGTTGCTGGTGGATATGTGTTCAAAAACAGACTTTAATCAAACAGCGTCTGGCGCTCTGTGCTATAGCGACCAGATTTAGAGCGCCGATGCTTTGTGTGTGTCCTCTTTTGATAAGTATGGTGTGGGGCGCCGAGAGTCGGTCGCATTGAGCTGGCGCTACCTTTCACTCGCTGCAGCTCTGTACTGGTGTTACAGCGCCCAACATACATCACATTCATCAATGTGGGCCAGGTTACTACAGCGACCGAGGCGCTCTGTTACAGCACCCAATACATGCTTACAGCGCGCCACTATATAGACGCTCATCTGCCGATACCTGGTGTTAGTAGTGAATCAGCCTCCACAATGTTTTCAGTGTGTTAAATGGCTTATTGGTTATTGAACTGTGGCCACAGAACCTTCTTATCAAACATTTTTAAAGTGGAACAAAACACTGATCTATAAGATTCCCGGGTTGAGTGATTCCCTCCCCCCAGGGCATCCAGAATCGGGATGCCCCGCTGTGTGAAACCCCCCAGGTCGCCCCATACACTTACCTTGTTTCCTGGTGCAACGGTGCATGCACGAGCAGGGCGCATTCCCACGCCGAGGCGGGCACACTCCCTGTTAAGGAAGCGGGGGATGTGGCTGCCAGGGCTGTCAGAGCCGCTGGCCTTAGACGAAGGTTTAGACAATGTGACGTCAGTGGCTCTGAGCGCTTTGATTGGAGCAGCCGCACATGCCCCGTAGGACCGGGAAGAGGTGAGATGGCATCGGCGATCTGGGGGGGTTTCACACAGTGGGGCACACCAATCAGGGGAAAGGACCAAAACCCAGGATAGTCAAAATCCTGGGTTTTGGTCCACTCTAAATCCAGATTGTAGGTTCTATAAAAAACACAGCCAGTGGATCCAGTGCAGTGCTGCCTTGTGTAATAGTCTCCTTTTTCTCTTCTCTTCGTTCCGGAGCCATCTGATTCCAGAGAGTGTTTCTGCCTCCAGCCTTGATGAAGCCTGTGCCCTGACTGACAATCCTGCTGTTAGCTCTCATCAAGCCAAAGAGGAAAAATAGGGGACTTGCAGGAGCTAAGGCAAGGCTTTTGTTTAATATGGCAGTAAGCCTTTAATTCAAGGTAAACAGCAGCACCATATGTGCAAGTACATATACTAAGCATGTATTGTAGATGTCCAGATAAATAAAAAAATAGAGGGGTGACTTTACAATTTCTGGTTCGGGTCGCCAGCCTTGCTCTGCTCAGGACTAAAGGTCTTTAAAAAAAAATGGGGCAAATAAGATAAACGCACTACATTTCCAAAAATTCACTACAGAGTTGATTCAGCGCCATATTTTTTTACTCACTTTTTTTTTCTTGGTGCGCTTTAGTATCATATTTAGCTGTACTCATGTTTAAGAAATGTATATCTAAATATGGTGCTGAATTGCACCAAGAGGAAAAAAATCTTAAGGAAAAAGTGTTTACTCACCAAAATCCAAAGTAAATAAAAAATGGCGCTAAATCGACCCTTTTGTGAAACAGGATATACAACTTCTACAGCAGTGGTGTCAAACTCTGGCCGGAGGTCAAACCTGGTCCACGTTGTATTTAGATTTGGCCCCTTAGATTATACCGCAGGGGTTCCCAAGTGGCTGGCAAACAGACCTTTAGCAGCTGTTTCTAGGGGAATGAAATAGCTGCCGGGCTCCCGGACAGTTGTGTGATTCTAACAGAAGGCACATTTCAGGTGCTTTCTCTGCCACGGTACAGAAGAGAGCTGCGTAAATGGTGGCTCTGAACTCCATGCACCGCTCCTCTGCCCAAATAAATGGGCATGTTAGAAACAAACATAAAAAGTAAAAGTGGTTCTAGCACCTGCAAAAACTATTACTGGTCTGCTTAGCTTGGATACGCACACCTGCTCACAAACCTACACGAATATCAATAGTCAGCCCATGTGAACACTGCCTGCCATCCAGACTCATTTAGTCCTATGGTCAGGTGGGGGTAGTGAATCGTCAGCCAGTTACAAGGCAATGCATGGTGGTAGGTGTAAAAAATTGGCATGCCGCCACTATGAACAGTAAAATTGGTACTTAGGTGCAGAGATTCACTTGGGCTGGAGGTCCTCTTTAAAACTGCCCATATTTATATGCTTCCTCTCAGATTATTTAAAGGGGACCTACACCCTATTACATGTACCCCTGCACCCAAATGTCTTGCCCCCAATGAGTGATACATTTTACTCAACTAAAAATCACAGGAAACACTACAGCAGCCACCACCTCCTCCTGCTGCAGCGTACCTTGTGACTTCTAGTAGAAGAGCTGTTTCGGTGCGGAGGTACACTTAACAGGGTAGAGGTCCCTTTAAAATTTATCCTGAGCTTCGTGCCACTGCTGTTTGGGTGGGCATCCCAATTTGTGGTTCCCTCACACAGATTTACTATTGAAGCCAAACTTATATTTGCTCCATATGAAAAGGTTCATCATAATATTGGAAAGTATTTGAGTTTGGCACCTCCCCAGTTTAGTGTTTATTTCCCTCCAGGAGGTATGTAAGGTGAGGGCAGCTCCTGATTAATGATAACCTTGAGTTATATTTTTGCAATGTATATATATGATGATGGAAAGCTAGGTTTCTTATAACAGATGTATAGTAAATTTAGTGAAACCACCACGTTTAAATGAACTTTTCATTTCTTCAAGCAAATTGTGGCTTCCTCGCAGTTGCCCAGCTCCAGCTCATGGATAACTTACCTCCTATTTCTTCAGAGGTAGGGGCAGAGAATCTAAAAAAAGAGTAAAGATTGGTTTACTGAAGCTAGAATCTCAAAATGTTTTTGATCATCCCATGAGAAGCATGTGTGCTCCTGCAGTATGACCAAGCTATAGATATGTCATTAATACATTTTGTTCTAATGGCTAGTTATAAGCCACCAGAGAATAACCAACCCAGATACTTGATGCCATGCCTGTCCATATAGTGAGTATGTGTAAGGAATTGTAACACATAGGGCAGTGCTGTGCTAAGGTAAGGGCACACATGGCATGTATATACTTGCCCCTGGTTGTCTTACTTCGAAATGTCCTCTCCACTGCAACTTATAGGGGGTCATGCTAATTATTTGGTGAAGCCAGTGTGACTTGCAGTGTGCATTGAGGTGTGGACTGCATCGTCGGTATATGACATTTCTCTAAACATAGAAAAATGGATTTGACTGAAACGGTCACTAGGGCCAATAGGGTCTATCGTTGTTTCTTGCCAAGAGTAAATAGCTTCCTATCCAAGTATAAGTAATAAGGAGATATGATGTCAACACAACTATTGCTTCAGCTTTGCGTTCCTTGAATTCTTACTTCTGAAAGTTTTTTCTCTGACGTCACTGGTTACAAGATTGAAGGACTATGCTCCTTTTGAATGTGCTTTAGCTTATGTTTTGAGATATATATTGATTACATACCCCCAGCACAGTGGAGTTCATCATAGCAATTTTAGTGTTCTCCTTTGATATAATACATATTTATTCTGTACATGATTTAAGTGTTTTTTTCTTACTAAGCAGTTGTGCGTTATTATCCTAAAACATTAAAAAAGAGTTACATTTGTGAAAATGCTTGACCCTTTTCTGTAGCAAAAGTGGCTCTAAACAGAAAGGGGGGGGGGGGGTGCTATAGTTACACAAGGACAAAAATAAGGATAAGGGGCTTTCTTTAACAGTAACACAAAGGTCTCGATTCAGTAAACTTTCCATAAAACATCTCATGAAATTATTTCATACTTTACATTATAGAAAAAAAGCACAATTTAAAATCAAGTGTGATTCAAACAAAAAAACAAAGAACATTACAGGAGTTTATAAATTATTGTACCTATACCCAGAAAGAAAGTTTATGTGATCACCTTATATCCCCAGCCCAGTGCCCAAAAGCCTTGTGTTTCTTTTTTTAATAAAGACCCTGCCCATTATTCATAACAGCATTTACTGGAAGGAGCAGGATGTTGGATGGCAGCCATATGATAAGTCATTTAATTCCAAAGTAAACTGCCACATAGCAGTTGAGCTTGTAGTACTTTCAGATATATTGCAGTTAAGGCTGGCCCCCAATTCTTTGCTATGTTTAAATAAATCATGTATCATCACTGGAAAGCAATAGGGAGCAATATGGCCCACCATTGCAGACTGCATCCAGTTCATGTTGTTATGAATATTGAGCAAAGGCTTTAGTAAAAAATCAAAACAAAACAGGATGTTTTGGAGCACTGGGCAGGGGATAGAAGGTGATGAAATATAGTAATCTTCATTTCTGGGTATAGAATCACTTTAAAGGGCACATATGCTGGGTATTACTGTCTGAGGAGGTATAAAGATCTACTGACTGTAAAACTTAAGATTTCATTAATATTTACTTTAAAAAGCAAAAAAACATGCTCCAATTACCCCTTTTACTATTTTAACTCATGCCTTATTTTGAAATAAAGCAAGAAACAGTCCTGCTTGTTATGGGATATTTTAAAGCAAGTTTACTGAATCAAGGCCTAAAGACTCAGGCCCTTATTTAACAAGGGATAGCGCCAGGTAGCGACTGGTGAGCGAACGGTAATGACGGTCACCGCCACGAGAACGCCGGCTCCCCTCCGCAATCACACATTTATCAAGCCGATCCTGCTTAGCGACTGACAGAGCGCCAGATAGCGAATCATTCATCATTATTCCAGCCTCACCCCACAGCGCCAGCGAGCGACCTTGAACAGCGACAGGTATGACCTCTCGCTACCTGGCGCTCTCCAATGCATTTCAATGGAACAATCTTTAAATATTCATAATTAATTGTTATTAATTTTTTATTTTTTTTTAAATGTCAAAAATTCTGTGACCACTTCTGCCATGTAAGATATTTTTTTAAGGGGGAAAAAAAAAAAAATTGTGCAGAATTGATATTACAAGTCTGATATTAATGTATTCATATTACAAAATGTTTTTAAAAACTTGTTTTTTTTATTTTCCAAAAATATGGTTGTTTGGGGGTTAAAAAACTACTTTTAACCCATCGCCGCCAGCGCTCTGGGGTTTAAACATGCATTTCACAGCGCGAGAATTTTTTGAGCGTGATTTGTTAATGAATATGCTGGGAGCCGTTCGCTATGGCCATTCGCTATCATCGCTCCCATACAGCGCGGAACCTGTCAAATAGCGACTCCTAACCCCGTATTCAACATTACTGCACACCGACTGAGTCGCTGTCAACAACCGAACAACGGCCAAGCACAGCAACTACTAGCGGGCGCTGTGAAAATACCGCTACAGTCGCTCATCTGTCGCTACCTGGCGCTATTAATGAATCGGCCTCTCAGCTGTGAACAACTGTAATACTATTGTCAGGGTCTAACCCCCATCTTTGTAAAACCAAAACAAAATGGTAAATAAAGTATAAATGGAAGTATAGTTCATTAATTCATTAATTCAATAGCAGGTAGAATAGAAAATCTTTGCTGTAAATTAAATGAAACACAAATTATTAAGTAAAAGCTATTGTAATTACTTGGGG
Organism: Gastrophryne carolinensis; assembly: GCA_027917425.1. Lineage (NCBI taxonomy): Eukaryota > Metazoa > Chordata > Amphibia > Anura > Microhylidae > Gastrophryne > Gastrophryne carolinensis. Next base: position 223,964,423 of record CM051237.1, read on the forward strand.
GCTTGGGGGCAACAGGAGAGGGAATATTATTGTATTCAGGTGAAATATTTGGAATCTTCCCTTTAAATAATATTTTGTCCAAAGTAAAGCATATGAGAGCATGTGAGCATTTTTATTTCTTGTTTTTAGCCAATATAAGCTATCTTGGAGTGGGAAAATACTGGCATATGTGCTAGTTAATTAGCAGATCTTTACACTAGAACACTGAGAGATATGGAACGCCCCTGAGAGCAAGGCTAGACACACTTCATTTACGCATGTACAATCCATGCAGTGATTATATTGCTACAGACATTTTGTTGCAATCGTGTCAGTTGTAGCACAGCCCATGATCATCTCTACAAGTTTTTCCAGTCTCATCAAAACATGCCAAAGGGCAAGTAACTGAAGGACAGAATGTCATTACTGATGATCTTCATTTCATTAAACAAGCACATTGGAGACCTAAACTCAATAGTAAACGAGTATCACACTCTGTCCATGTTCATGGTGGATTATTATACCTGCTTCTGAAAATAGGAAGGCTTTGGGGTTGTATCAGGACAGAGACTACACATATATTTACATATCATTACAACATTTTACACACTAAATTACTGAATATAGTGCAAACTAAATATGAGTTATAAAACACAAAGACACTACTTACAATAATAATGAAGTTTGCTTTGGAATAGCATAAATATATGATTTCCAACAATAAGGTTTCCTCAAAGGCTGGGAAAGCACAAGTTTCCACTTGCCTTAAACAATAGAAATAGTACGTTCAAATGTGAAAGGTCCAGCATTTGTTGTCATGTTACTATAATTAGTGTTATTAATATGTGTTGAGCTTTCTTTAGGTTTAGATTAAAATGCTATATATTGAGTTATTCCTCCTTGCTATTAATATGCAGAATGTTTCAAAATCTGTGCATCACTTCTCTCGATACTTGAGTATTGTCAAGTAGTAATGCAGACCAGGCATTCCCCATCAGCTCTGGTCGCCGGATGTCAGATGCCTGCAGGTCGCTCCTGGAAACCGGTCCACTTCACTAGCAGCATGCCCCGCCAGCATCCCTTCAGCTATGCGGGGATGCACAGGTGCAATGTTGCACCGCTTGTGGTAAGCAGTGTGGCCACTAGGGCGATTCATTTGTAGCCAGGTGTCTAGCTATTGTTTTTTTGGCCCAATAATCCCAGGTCATGTTTCTGAATGGACATTCAGCACTCTTGCCCTCCATCCCATTGGCTATTATATCCAATAAAGTCCGCTGTTACCTGACCCTCATTGTCCGTGATTTCCTGTGATATTGTTCATAGTGCTAGGGTGCTATATTTACTGTGTTTATATTATTAGTTGCCTGTTATTTAGGGACTTTTGATGCAAAAGGTTAAATAAAAAAAAACAGCAGCTTACTTTACCAAGCATTACTCCAGCACTGTGCCTCCTCTCAGCTCGGCGCTGTGAATGAAGAAATGCAGTTCCTCATCTGCCCATCCAGTGCCACTCCACTGATGAGGGCCACCAATACTAGCTCTAGGAACTAGTCCAAACCAAGCCCCCCACTGTATTGATGGCTTTCAGAGCTGCCATTCTAGCCCAGCTAACCCTTGAAAATGCCTAGATCTGAATCAAGATTTTGGGCTTTTATAGACCCTGCCTATTATGCTGCAGATAACTATGCGGATAACTCATAAGTTAAAATGTAGCCATTTCTTTTTCACTACAATAATTGGACTAACCTACTATTGGTCGCTACAAAGAAAGAGAACTTTGGACAGTCAGCCAGTGGCCACACATGGACTGTTCGCTTTCTGCTTACAACATGCCATAGGCCAGCCTGTATTTTAAGCCAAACTAGGCACACCTTTTTCATATCAAAGAGTGCCAGTCATTTACCACACTTTTTAAATTATTCTAATGTGCTTATATGACCAATGTATGGTTACACATACAAAGGAATTCCCTAACCATGGTACAATACGATTTCTGAACAAATAAACAAATTCTGAACAATTTCTGAACAGGGTAAGGGTTAAATTAGCTGCTTTCTGCTTTTCCAATGCTGGCTGTCAAGGGCATCTGTAATTCACCAGCACTGTCAACATAACTGCAAACTACTTTGAAAGTTCAAACTTATAATGGGTCAGCTGGTTTCCATGTACACCTTTTTTGACTCTACTTTGACTCTAGATTTCATTGCAAATATTTTGCAAATATTAATGGCAAATACAGGCCAATTTTTAAGACAGTAGTACTCAGAAGAAACATTCTAAACTGCCCAAGAACTAATCTGCCTCAAGAAGCTTTGCTTACTTTCTTCTGGAATAAGAAACATGCAGAAAGAAGATCAGACTTTTCCAGGCTGTTTAGTGCCATGCATTTTCTTTCTGTGACTCAGTTTCATTATAGTTATAATATATAGTTACAATATATTCTCGTTGGCCATCATTCATAAATACTGAACTTGCTTTGTAAATGTGATTTTATGCTTGATTAGTTTTTGTATCACTATGTAATTGTATTATGATTGATAAACATTTTAACTGGCTTTAAATATGTATGAGATATGAACAGAGCCAGGTCTGATTTCAATATTTCTAACTTAATCTCTATAGATTATTAGGCTCATAACCTTAAATTCTATTTGGAGATCCCAGGCCAGTGAAGTTTATTCAATCATCGTGAGTTTTATATATCATCATTACTGCCAGCGACATCACTAAACTGTATATAGCTACAGTAGAACTGAACATTTACAGTCATGCAAAATGCATTGTCAGCTTGAGGGAGGCTCTATTGAGAAAATATGCCTAGGAAGAAATGGCCATCTCAGTGAATAAATGTTTTCTACACATCTCTTAATTAAATTACTAGGCAGCAATATCTTAGTTTGCTTGAAAGCAAATTTCCTCTAAAATCGAATTAACGCTTTGGGACACACTTCATTGCATTGCCATGCAGTCTGCATTTACAACAATTTGTGTACACAAATGGGTCATACCAAAGCAATTGTTGAACCACAGTCACAAAATGGCAAACCACTTCAAGCTACAGAGTGTGGATGTCAAGTGTTGAGGTGCCTTGTGTATAAAAGTCACAAATTCACAGCTGACTCAATAACTTTCTTTGGTATTAACATCAGCCTCAAAACTGTGTGCAAGAAGCTTTTCCATGTCTGAGCAGCTACTGTACATGCAAGCTCCTTACATCACCAAGCAACATGCCAAGTGTTGGGTAGCGTGGTGTAAATCACAATGCAACTGGACTTTGGAGAAGTGCCTTATCTATCTTCATCCAGAAGTCTGATGGATTGCAGCGGGATTTTTAAATGCCAAGAGAACATTACCTTACCTTTATATATATAAAGTTTAGTAGGCAAGCAATATTACTATATTTGGTTTGGTGTTGTTTGGGAGTGGCCTAGTCTTCTTAGTTCCTGTGAAGGGAAAGCTTAATGCTTCAGCATAATGTGACACTTTGGACATTTATATGCATTTCCACAGATTTATGTGCCCCAGTGCTAAAAGCAAAGTCCATAAAGGCAAGGTTGGGGTTGAAGAACTTGACTGGCAAATTAGAGTCATGTCCTCCACCCTATTAAACACATTTAGACTGAACGTGACCAAAGATTGCAAGCCAGAATCGGTGTCTGACCTCACAAATGCTCTTCTGCCTGAATGGGAAAACATTCCCACAGACACACTGCAAATTCTTGTAGAAAGCATTCTCAAAAGTGTGTAAACTTTTTAAACTGTATATTGTATCATTATATTGAAACATGGCTTGGTCCATATAGCTATAGCTTATTATGCATTATACTTTTCATCATAATAGATATAAAGAAGACAAAAGGAAGCGTAGAGTAGCTCATCCTGGCAAAAGATCTTCGTCTGATATAACACTTGTTTAACCTTACTATTGAAGCAAACCTCTGACAAAGGCTACAAGAATAAACCATTGTATACACATTGGAGCAGGCACTTAATAGTACTTGCTGACACTTGCCATTGCCCAGCAAAGCAATGAAATATCTAGAACTAGAGTACATTTCTAGGAAAACTAGTCAGGCTTTGTTTTATACTTAAAATCTTATTTGGTTCCTCAGAGCAGCTGCTTCTACTTTGCTTCAATTTTTCTTGTTACAATCTTAAAGTGACTCAATAGCTGTGGCGGCCGACCTTGGAGTCTAAAGGCTCCAGGGCCTCAGCTAGCCTATCCCCAGGAAATCTGAAATTGTGGGATGCCCCGCTGTGTTAAAATCTCTGGGGTTGCTGGTAAACTCTTCTTTTCTGGCAGCTCCCACACCATGTTCATCAACTGCTACCACATCCCGGTCTTTCCCGTAGCTGTGGTAAAGTAGTAAAAACTTGAACAATGAATAATTAAAAAGAAATATCGGGGAAGGTTAAAACCTCCCAGAAACGTCACTGGACTGCCCCTCCTCCGGTTTCACAATTGGGGAGTGTTTACTCACTTTGCCGGGGGATCCATCTTCTGGGTTCCTTGGATTCCGGGCGACCTCCCAAGGGGTGGCACCATGTTGCATCCCATCAGGCACTGCTCACGTCCCCTGATTTCATGCTTGCGCAGTGGTCATGAATGGGATGCAATGGAGCTGCCCAAAATCCTGCGAGACTTTGCAGAGCTGTGAGAACGGCGTAGGACATTGAAGAGCATGACTAAAGCTGAGCTTGTCAGTTAGCTCTGGCTAAGTGGGCAGGTGAGGATCAGGCCCTGTCACATCCAAAAGTAGGGGCCAATGGGGGGGGGGATCAGCCCCATTTTATTATAGGTCTGATGTTCCTCTTTAAGTAGAAAATTGGATTTATCTAACTGTATCCCCTACCAATATAAATAAAACATGCCCAGGTTATGCAACAGCAGTCATATTTTGAGATCTAACTAAACACCAGAAAGCCCGGCTGATGTATTCATACTTAAAGTGAAAGTCTGCATTCAATTTTTGAAGGTGTATTTCTTTGTGAATAAAAGGATTTCCTCGAGATGCTGAGCTTATCTAGTATTTTTTTTCTTATGTTAGAAAATGTGTGTTTTGTGGAGGCAGTTTTCAATACCCCCCCCACTCAAGCTATTGACAACTGTTCCAGTAAACACACTTTTACATAGTAACATAGTAACATAGTATGTAAGGCTGAATAAAGACTTTAGTCCATCCAGTTCAGCCTATTTATCTCCTTCCAGTGGTCTAGCAGCCATAGCTGGAAATGTTATTACATGCCAGGAAGGCATCAAGACCACTTTTGAATGTTTTTACTGTATCCATCATTACTACCTCCTCTGGCAGTGCGTTCCATAGTCTCACTGCTCTTACAGAGAAGAATCCCCTCCTATGTCAGTGGAGAAAACACCTTTCCTCCAACCTTAGTGGATGCCCTCGGGTTATAGTTACACTCCGGGGTATAAGATTGTGGGACAGATCTTTGTATTGACCCCGAATATATTTATACATAGTTATTAGATCACCCCTCAAGCATCTTTTTTCTAAACTAAATAAACCTAACTTTGACAATCCTTCAGGGTTCTCTAGTCCCTGCACTCTTTTTATTAACTTAGTTGCCCTCCTTTGAACGCGCTCCAGTTCCGATATGTCCTTCTTAAGCACAGGTGCCCAGAACTGTACACACTATTCCATATGGGATCTGACCAGTGACTTGTACAGGGGTAAAATGAGGGTCTGGTCATGAGCACCTATGATGCACCCCATGATCCTATTTGCTTTGGCAGCAGCTGCCTGGCATTGATTACTACAGTTGAGCATATTGTCAACTAAAACCCCTAGGTCCTTTTCCATTGTTCACCAAGTGTTTATTTAGTGTGTAATCATGACACAGATTTCTCCTTCCCATGTGCAGAACTTTACATTTATCTGTGTTAAACTTCATTTGCCATTTAACGGTCCATGCTTCCAATTTATCTAAATCTGTTTGTAGCTGCCTGCTGTCCTCTTTTGTTTTAATTACTTTACACAGCTTAGTATCATCTGCAAAGATTGAGACTTTACTGTTTAATCCGTACTCAATGTCATTTATATATATATTGAAGAGAATTGATCCCAGAACTGACCCTTGTGGTACTCCACTGGTAACAGTGACCCAATCTGAGTGTGTACCATTGATAACCACCCTCTGCTTCCGATCATTAAGCCAATTTCCCACCCATCTGCACATGTTTTCCCCCAGTCCAAACATTCTCATCTTTTGTACCAGCCTTTTATGTGGCAGAGTATCAAATTGCCAAGCGCCAATCCCTTGGAACAGACCCTGTAGTTATTGAGTCCACAAATATTAGAAATAACGGCTTGTCTATTACTGTACATAACTCCCTAAAAACACGAGGATGTATCTCATCTGGTCCCGGTGATTTATCAATTTTTATCTGCTTGAGACGGTGCTGGACTTCTTCCTTGGTTAGACCAGTGACATTTAATGGAGGGTTTCAGTTATTCCCCTGCATTTCACTCGGCATGTCACATTCTTTTGTGAATATAGAAGCAAAGAAGTTGTTAAGCAAATTAGCTTTCTCCTCATTTCCCTCTATAGATGTCCCCTCCTTGATTTTTAGGGGGCCCACACCCTCAGGTTTGTACCTTTTTACGGTTTATGTAGCTAAAGAATAATTTGGGGTTAGTTTTACTCTCTTTCGCGACCAACCTTTCTGTTTCCAGCTTAGCTCCCCTTATCTGTTGTTTACATTGTTTATTTTCTTCTTTATAGTTATTTAACGCTTCCGCTGTCCCTTCCTGCTTTAAATGTTTAAATGCCTTTTTTTTTGTTTATTGCCCCCTTAACCTTTTTGTTTAGCCACATCGGTTTACGTGTGTGTCTAATAGTTTTATTCCTGTAAGGTATATATCTGTTACAATGAAAATTAAGGATTCCTTTGAAAGTATCCCATTTAGTGTCCATGCTTTTGTTTTTAAAGGACATTTTCCCAGTCAATGCAGTTTAAGGCATCTCTAAGTTGGTCAAACTTTGCCTTTTTGAAGTTCTGTGTTTGTGTGGCTCCTTGATAAGGCACCCTAGTGACTGCTAAGTGGAAATTAATGATATTATGATCACTGCTTCCAAGGTGTCCCCCAACCTGTACCTTTATTACTTTGTCTGGTACATTGGTTAGTATTAGGTCCAATATGGCTTTCCCCCTTGTTGGAGCTTGTACTTGTTGGGAAAGGTAGCCATCTTTTGTTTTAGATAAAAAAACTATTACTTTTATGCAAAATGTGATGTTTCAGCATCACAGTCTATATCTGGGTAGTTAAAGTCCCCCATAATCACTACCTCATTTAGTTTAGCGGCTATATCTATTTGCCTTAGCATCATAGTTTCTGTGGATTCGGATATATCTGGAGGTTTATAGCAAACCCCCATCAGTATTTTATTTTTGTTCTTCCCTCCATGTATTTCTACCCATACAGACTCCACATGGTCATTCCCCTCACATATATCCTCCCGCAGAGCGGGCTGTAGAGAGGATTTTACAATTAAGCAGACTCCACCCCCTTTGCGTTTGTTACGGTCCCTCCTAAACACACAGTATCCCTGTAGATGTACTGCCCAGTCATAACTTTCATCCAGCCAGGTCTCTCATACCCCCGCTATGTCATATTGTTATTATCAGTTTTAGTTCATCCATTTTATTAGTCAAGCTTCTAGCATTTGTAAGCATGCATTTCAAATGCTTATGGTAATTTTGATACTTTTGTATATTGTCCTTTTTCCTCTTAGATGTGCTAACCCCTCCCTCCTCTCCACCCCCAGTTTCATGTCTACACCCACTGTCACTTTCTTTCCTACCTTCCCCTTTGTAACTGCTTTTACCCTCTCCCCCCAAGTGCTTAGTTTAAACACTCCTCCAACCTTTTAGCCATCCTCTCCCCCAGAACAGATGCACCCTCCCCATTGAGGTGCAACCCATCCCTGCCAAAGTACCTGTAGCCCACTGTGAAGTCGGCCCAGTTCTCTAAGAACCCAAACCCCTCCTTTTTATTCCAATTTTTGAGCTACCTGTTTACCCCTTGCCTTAAGCTTACAGCCTAAGTCCCTGAAATCATTTTTAAGGACCTTCCACCTACTTCTTCCTATGTCATTTGTGCCAATATGCACCATGACCGCTGGGTTCACGCCAGCCCCTCCCAACAATCTGTCAGCCCACTCCGCTACATGCCGTACTCTTGCCCCAGGAAGGCAACACACTGTTCGGCAATCCCAGTCTTTGTGACAGATTGCCCTGTCTGTTCCCCTAATAATAGAGTCACCCACTACCAGCACTTGTCTTGCCTGCCCTGTTCTCCCATTTCCCCTCCCTTTCTTACTGGAGCCGACAGATGTGTCTTGCTGCAGCTGTGCCATCCCTGAGCTAACATCCTCCTCATCTGCCAACCGGGCAAACTAGTTGGGAGGTGCCTGTTCAGGGCTAGCCTCCATGTAACTTTTACCCCTACCCTGCCTTCTAACTGTTATCCAGCTAGCTGCCTCATTTTCCTGCTTTTCCTCTCCCCCCATCCTAACACCCTCCCCCTCCCCTGACCCATGGAGTGCCAGATCACTGAGATCCAGACTCTTTTCCATGACAACAATGTCTCTCAGTGTTGCCAAACGCCTATTTTAGATCATGAATGACGTCTTCCAAATCAGCAATCCATTTGCTAACCTAGGAAAACAAAAATACTAAGGGATTTATTTATTATGTGTGGCATTTAGCATCTTTCTTGTGGCCATAGCGCCAGTTTCGGTGTGCCAGCATTTTTGTCTTATATGGCGCTACATTGTGAACTACATTGTGGACTACATTGGCACCAGCAGTTGCTGCACAGAACGCTAACTATTTCGCTTTGATTTTTGCACTTAGGTATTGGCCGGCCTATGTTAGTGCCTGTTGGACCCATCAACCATTTATCCTAGCGCCAGTGAGCGCTACTTTGTACCGCCAACGCTCAATATCATGTTTATTAATTTTTTCCTCCTTGGAATCTTTGGTGCTGTATTTTCCCGGTGCTGGTCAGCGTTTCATCATTACAGTTACAAAAAATCACTGCTGGGGACAAATGGGGGCCACTGGGAATCACTATATAACCCCCTGCTGAAACGGTCGCAGAATTATGGCAAGTCCCAAGAGGGATCCCTTACTCCCCTGCTGTGTGCGCTACTGCCAGTGATTGCACTTCCATTCCCGAATTTTCTACAGCACTGGAGGGGGATATGTAGCTCCCCTAGGAATCCTACTAACCAGACCAAAAGTACATTTTTACTTGTGATCCGGCTAAAACAGAAGGCTGAATAGCAAGACCAATCATTAAAAAGTGGTCTAAAGAGAAAGCCATTTAAATGTGTGGTTGTTATTGTTGCAGACAAGAAAATATTACTTAGGGGGTTATTCATGAAGGGATAGCGCCAGGTAGTGCACTGAGTTGGTGCTACCTTTCGCTCGCTACATCGCTGTACTGGTGTTAGAGTGGCCAACATGCATCACATTCATCAATGCCAACCAGGTTACTACAGCGACTGAGGCGCTATGTTTTCAGCGCCCGATACCCGCTTACAGCATCTACCAGTGGTCGCTCTAAACGTCGATATACAGACGCTGATCTGCCTATATTGTTAGTAATAAATCAGCCTCCACATTATTTCAGAGAGCACATTGTTCAGTAAAGCTCTGCTTGTCTTTTTGAGAATTGCCCATTAATGTAAGTGTAAGGGTAAATGTTTTTGTGTATGTATATTATTCTAGATGGACAAGTAAATGTAATGTAAAGTAAACCTGTAGAACAAATATACAAGTCCTACTCATTGGCCATTAAACTCCTCCTGGGAAAACTAACACAAAACCTAAAATCAATCTTCAAATATGTTCCCAGGTGAGGGAATGCTTTAAAACTGTGAACTGTGATGAACATTCCAACAGTCATGCTAGCTGCACTGGAGTGTATGTGTGATATCCCAACCATAGAAGCAGGATTAAATAATATAAGGGGTGTGCAGAATTTTCCAGTGCCCATGACAGCACCGTGAGAAATAAAAGAGCTTTTTATTTTAGCAACATGGATGAAATTTAATGAAAGCTGAAGTGCCTTACCGTGTGAGATCTCTAGGTCCAGAATTACTAAAAATGAAGTTAGCAGTCAGTAAGCTGTCTTGCTTTAATCCCACAGCCATGAGCAGTAGCAATTCATTTTGTTTAAATCCCCTACAACTGTGTGTTTGAAGTGGGAGAGCTCACTGAGCTCTCTCCTTAGTAATTCAGGGCCTTAGAGGCTGGCTCTACATTTGTTACTTTTACGGGTTAATAGAGCTGTGAAGAATTTTGAAAAAGCTATATGGTAAGAGAAGAAAAACCTTAGTTGGTTTAACCAATAAGAAACACATAGGGTGCTTTGTAATTTACACCCTCAATACTGAGGGTGATCTGGGCCTCAATGCCCAGGGTAAGTTTACCAGTTTTTACTTGCCCTGTCTGAATAATTGTAGATGTCCTTTTTTATTGTAATTGTGAGAAATAAAATGCACACAAACCTGCACAACCATGTTAATTAGCATATTTACAGGAACATACAGTTTAGATGTTTTTCAGGTTTCTCTACAAACTCAATTTACAAAATGTAAATATATATAGTGAAAGTGAGGGTAAAATAAACTATTTGGGGGGTGGGGGCATGCACATTATTTGGTGAAATGAGTGTGAAATGCAAAAAAGTCTTTGTCCCACATTTTTCCCCAAGAATCATCTGTACATGTGATGTCATATTTTTACAGTTTAGGTACATTAATTTTCCAGTGATGTAAGGATATATTTTTAAAGTTTGGAAGCATCCTAAGGGCTATGCCAAAGATTTCACCATTTTTTCTGCATAGCCCATAGGGTTCTGTTGTTTCCAAACATAAAAACACATATCCTCTTTTCTTTTTTAATTTTAAAGATTGGGGTAAGGGTTAGCCTAACCCTAACCCTTAAAATTCCACCAAAAAATGGGGTCCCCCCCTCTGGAAGGGGGGAACCTACGTCATTTTTTTTTAATTTTAAGGGTTAGGGGTAGCCTAACCTTAACCCTTAAAAATCCCCCCAAAAAATGGGTCCCCCCCCCCCGGGTAAGTCTAAAAAAAAATAAAATAAAATATTTTTTTCTCCGTGTGGGTGTTTTTTTTACACTTAACCCCTTGTGAACTGGTAAGGGGTCCATGAGACCCCTATACCAGTTCACAAGGCAACAAGGTTGGGGGCTGGCAAGTCACCTGGGCACGAATGGGGGGGCTATCGATACATATGTGGTACCGTTGTAATCGGGAGAAATGGGGCTTTCACATGCAATATGGTTTTCATTAATAAAACAAATGTTTTATTTAAAATAAAGGAGACAATTGTCTAAAAAATATTATTTTATTTATTTTTTTTGTTTTTTTACGCAAAAATATTTAAAAAACAGTAGAAAAATTACAAACAAGACATTTCATGTTAAAGCCTAAACTCAAATAAACTAAAATATATATATATTTTCCTGGAAATTCTGGCAAAAATCATGGTTAAACATGGTGCAAAATAGGGAAAAATGACCTGTCAACAGAGGGTGACAAAATTTCAAGTAGGCTGGCAATTAAAAGGGTTAATAGGATCCTATGCATGTTGGGTATTGTTCTGCTCGGGGGACCTTGCGCTTTTAGATTTAGCTTGTTTTTTTCTTATTTTGCATATTGATATTTTAGGAAAAGGTGTTTTTTATTCTGCTTTTCTATACATTTTTTTTGTGAAACCCTGTGCAACCTAAGAATTCTTCAAGGGATTACTCCCAGAAAGATGAGCCCACTACAACAAGCTGGGTATGCATAGAAAGCTTAAAATGTGTACTTTCAGGGATATATGGTTTATGGGGGATATTCCAAATGTAAAGTCTTGTTTTGGTAGAAAAAGCACAAGGTGTGCACTTGTGTCTGCAGAGCTGAAATTTTGATGTAAAATTAACGTTGCTGTCACGAATAACTTACCTTCTACCCGTGCCCGTGGTGTCCCTAGGCAACGGGCTCGGGTTCCTCCTGCCCAGGATCCGCTTATGCCTCAGTTGCCATCCCCTATGGCGCATGTGTCGCCGAGTAAGTCCTTCCCCCTTGCCCATTGTCACTCAGCTTGTGCTTGCTGGCCTATACAGTCAGCTCATGTCTTCCGGTGGTGCAATACTCAGAATGGCCACCGGAGGCTGTTTAAAAGAACAAAGTCTAGAAGGTGCAGCACTGAGCAGTTTGCCTGGGAAGCTCAGCTGGGGCAATCAGCCCAGAGCTCACCAATCAGACTACAGGGCCAGTGCTCCAATCGGCCGCCAGATCCTATGTGCACCAATCCTAGCCATTGTCTCCCTGTCCAATCCTGCCGGTTTTGCCACTATAAAGGGATTTCCTCTGCAGTTGATCCTTGCCCGTGATAGCGTGCTGCTGGGTGTGATTGTGATTGCTATTTTCCTTACGATTCTGCCGTGTATGACCATTCCTGATTGCCGCCTGGACCGACCTTGCCTGTTTTTGACCACGATTCCTGCCTGCTCCTCTGTACCGCGTATTTCTGACCTCCTGGTGTGACCTTTGGCTAGCCCTGACCATTCTTCCGTCTCAATCCTTTTGTACCGTGCTTCCTTGGACTGATCACCCGTGTATGACCTCTGCCCGTCTGTCTTACCAGTCTTGTTCCTGGTTCGTCCACCTTCCCCTGCATAAGTCAGCATCCTTTGTGCTAACAAGTCCTGGGGGCAACCGTGTCCGGTGAGGCGTATCCTGCGTCCCGGCAAACGGGGGCTTGGCTATAGGCGAAGAAAGCAGCGGAGATTGGGGGTTGCTGACTTATTGGAAGGAAGACGTCCCACGGGACCTGACAGTTGCATTACTTTGGTATGTTTGGCAACTCTTCCCTTGACAGTAGCTATGCATGCTGGGTATTGTTCTGTTTGGGGCATGTTGCTTTTTCAGATTTTCTTCTTTTTGCATATTTTTGCATTCTTTTATCTTGTTTGCATATAGTTTTTTTTTAGGAAATTGTGGTCTTCATTCTGTGGAGTTTCTGCCTGTGTGAGAGCAGCTTGAAGCAGGACAGAAGTGTGTAGTTTTAAAAACTGCAGTAGTTACATTGGATTTGGTAAGTAACTGTTTTTGTATTTGTATTTGAATCTTCCTTTTATAAGTCAAAAGTGTACTGTTTTAATTTGTCTTAAATGTGATTTGGATAGTATTGCATTGGTAGTAAAAGTTTTGGTTTTGGCCTGTTGCTGTTTGACAGATTGGATAGAAAGGGTGGTGGCGTAGCCATTTATGTCAAGACTACCCTTCAATCAACAATAATTCAGCATACACATAATGAACTAGAAACTAAGACTAAGGAGGGAGCTGTGGTCAGAATTGGTGTGATATATAGACCCCCTGGACAATCTGAGGATCTAGATAACCTGTTAATAGATGAAATCAGTGGAATGGCAGAGAAGGGGGACATTGTAATTACAGGTGACTTCAACATGCCTGATGTGGACTGGAATATCCCAAGTGCATCGGCATGCAAGAGCAGGACTATATTAGAGGCACTTAATGGAGTGTCTCTAAAACAACTTGTGACATTGCCAACTAGAGGAGATAAAATTCTGGACTTAGTTCTGACCGATGGGCATCTGGTGTCCGAGGTCAGGGTTGAAGAAAATCTGGGTTCCAGTGACCATCAATGCTTATGGTTCAGAATAAAAACAGACATTGTGCAATCACACACCAGAACCAAAGTGCTAGACTTTAGGAAGACAAACTTCAAGGAAATGGCGGAGTATGTAGAAAGAAAATTAGGTGAGTGGAACAGAGTAGCAGAATTGAGTGCCCAGTGGTCACTATTAAAAATGGCCATCTTAAAGGCAACTAAGCAATATGTGAAACAAACTAGCAAGATTAAAAGGAAGAAGAAACCATTATGGTTTACTAGTGAAGTCAGCACGATCATAAAAGAAAAGAAGTCTGCCTATAAGAAGTATAAAGTAAGTGGACTGTAGCTGACAGAGAGGCGTATAAAATTAAACAGAGGGAAGCAAAACTGATTATAAGGACTGCTAAAGGGCAAAAGGAGGAAGAAATGGGCAAATCTATGAAGAGGGGAGATAAAACCTTGCAATGCAGTCTCAAAAATTAGAAATAGGGAAAATAAATATATTGACGGAGATAAGGCTGTGACTGACCATCTGAATAGCTACGTTTGTTCGGTATTTTCAGATAGTAGCAGGCATGGCTATAGCATAGCATCCAGCTGGGAGGGCACAGCTCCGGAATTTCTGGAGCCTGATGTCTTAACCGAGCTGGCACATCTAAAGGTAAGGTGATGGGTCCAGATGGAATCCACCCCAGAGTTCTAAGGGAACTTAGGTTTGTGATTGCAGCCCCTCTGACTGATTTACTTAACCATTCCCTTTTAACTGGTGAGATTCCAGATGATTGGAGAATGGCCAATGTCGTACCAATCCATATAAAGTGGAGTAGAGAAGAAGCCAGTAATTACAGGCCAGTTAGTTTAACATCTATAGTGGTCAAATTAATGGAAACACTCTTAAAAAAACAGATAATTTCCCATCTAAAAATTAATGACCTATTGGACCCAAAACAGCACGGCTTTACTGAGGGCAGATCATGTCAGACCAATCTTATTGATTTCTTTGACAATGTCACTAAAGTATTAGATGAAGGTGGTGCTGTGGATATCGCCTATCTGGATTTTAGCAAAGCCTTTGACACTGTACCACATAAGGAGCTCATAGATAAGTTATTGAAGGTAGGACTCAATCCCTGGATAGTTCAGTGGATTTCCAGTTGGCTGAGGGATCGGTATCAGAGCGTTGTTGTAAATGGTGTGCAATCTGAACAAAGGCAAGTTACAAGTGGTGTGCCGCAAGGCTCTGTCCTGGGCCCCATTCTTTTAAATATATTTGTAAGTGACATAGGAGAAGGCTTGGTAGGAAAAGTTTCTGTTTGCTGATGATACAAAAGTTAGTAATAGGGTGGATATTCCTGGAGGTGTCTGCAACATGGAAAATGATTTAGCTTTACTGGATAGATGGTCAAAACTGTGGAAACTAGAGTATAATGTCTCTAAATGTAAAATCATACATTTGGGTAGAAGGAATCCCTGCTTTGAGTACCGTATGGGCAGTACTGTGTTAGCTAGGACCTCGGAGGAGAGAGATTTAGGGGTACTGATTACTGATAGCTGCAAGATGGGTGGACAGTGTAGCCAGGCAGTGGGAAAAACAAGCAGGATGCTCGGCTGCATAGCTTGAGGCATCACCAGTAGGAAGAGGGAGGTTGTGATGCCGCTGTATAGAGCCCTGGTAAGGCCACAGCTAGAATACTGTGTGCAGTTCTGGAGACCTTACCTACAAAAAGACATTATTCAAATAGAACGTGTCCAAAGGCGGGCAACAAAAATGGTGGAAGGACTTAAACTTAAAACTTATCAGGAGAGACTTAAAGAACTTAATTTGTACAGTCTGGAGGAAAGAAGGGAGAGGGGGACATGATTGAGACCTTTAAATATGTGAAAGGATTGAATAAGGTTCAGGAGGGAAGTGTTTTTAAGAAGAAACTTAATGATAGAACAAGGGGGCACAACCTGAGGCTAGTCGGAGGGAAAATATTATTTTACAGAAAGAGTAGTAGATGCTTGGAACAAACTTCCAGCAGAGGTAGTTGAAAAATCAACAGTTACTGAATTTAAACATGCCTGGGATAAGCATACATCTGTCCTAAGATAAAGAGAACATACAGTATACACATAAGGGCAGACTAGATGGACTGTATGGTCTCCTTCTGCCGTCAACCTTCTATGTTTCTATTCTTTTTATAGGGAAACCCTGTGCAACCAAAGAATACATTGAGGGATTACTTCCAGAAAACTGCACCCATGTCAACAAGCCTGGTACGCCTAGAAAGCTTGAGGTGTTTACTTCCAGAGAATATATAGTTTGGCGGGGGTATTTCAAATGTAAAGGGTTGTTTTTCTTGAAAAACTGCAAGGTGTGCTTAGCGCGTAGCATAGTTGTATTTTATCTGAAAATCTCCTAAAGCGTTGTTTCAGTTTGGGGGAGTCTTCTGGACAGGAAAGGGTGTCTACCAATACATATGTGGTACTGCTGTAACCGGAAGAAATGTGGGTTTCACACGACATAAGATTTTATTGACAAACTTACATTTTTTATTACAAAAAACACTACAAATTGTAAAAAATATATATTTTTTTGCACATATTTCATCCAAAAATATTGAGAATACACCTAAAAAATGACAAAAAAAGACATTTCATGTTAAAGCCCAGACTATACTGAAAAAAACAATATATAATTCTCCTGGGAAATCCCTGGAAATCCCTTCAAAAATCAGTTGAACATGGGGAGCGCAAAATAGTGCAAAATGGTCTGGCAACAAAGGGTGACAAAATCTCAAGGTAGACTGGCGGTTAAAGGGTTAAACCCCCATCCTGCCTAGGGGAGGGTGTCAGGGTGGGGGGTTAATCTATCACTGGAATTCAACTTTAAGCTACATAAGCACTTTTCATTTGCAATCCAGGTTCATAAAATGTTCATGGATTGCAAAGAAAGTATTATTATTTATTTTTATAGTGCCATAATTTTCCGTGACACTGTGCAAGGTAGAAATGACAGATATGGTAAAACACGTAGCAGTACTTATAATAGGCAGAATATTACAAGTCAGATACAAAAGAAATGCAACAAATACACATTGCTACTGGAGTAAACTAGAAATGAGGGCCCTATCCTTGAAAGCAAATGGCCACAAGTAGTATGTACTAAGCATGGTGGCAGAGGCTTTGATGTGTGTTAAGTGTATTCATTTTGAGTGTTGTCTGCATATATAATTGATATCAGAAGCCTTGTGGGGATATACATTTACCAAGACCATAAGTATGGACTAAAAAAGGCAGAGAGTCTAGAATGAGCCTTAAGGAAGGTACACTGACAGAGGACGAGAAAAGCAAACAGTTATTAAGTAGGAATACACAAAAAACATAAGATAGCGGGGAAGAGAGATTTGGCCCTAAAAGGGTTATATTAGTGTTGTTTGCAGGTGGTCACATAAGTTTAATAAGTCTATAGGTGTAGACAGGACAGTAGGGTTCCAAGGACTGAACCTTCTGATCCACCAACAGACAAAGGGTAAATAGAGGAAACCATGTTGGAGAAGGATGCACTAAATGTGTGGTCTGAGTGGTAAGGAGCCATGGAATAATTCATAATAATGGAACAAAGCCTTAAAGTGGCACTATAATCAAGTCCCAACTCCCCCATTCGTGGTGTATGGCACCAAATGGCCGTTAATCAGGTGACCAAAAGAAACCATTTAGGTTTGATGTACAAGCCCACTGCGAAAATCCAGATTGGTCACTGGCATGTGATTGTCAGCCACTAATGACTGATGAAGTGGTTAACATATGGGTATAGAATCTCTTTAAACCGGAACACCCAGTTTACAAAAATGGGTGTTGGTCCACTCGGGGGTGTGAGGAATAGGTCAAATATTATATTGCACCTTATCACCATTGTCGGCATTCCCCTTTAAGAAACCCCACATATGCAGGTCTAGAGTTTCCCTTTATTCCCCCTGTTATATTTGCACAAGTCCGTATCTCTCTTCAGGAAGAGATATTTAGCATGTATGTGTTGAATAGCACAGAGCACAACCTCCCCCCCCCCCCCCCCGCTGATCCTGTCACACCTTAGTCTGGGAAGATGCCGGTTAGTCTGAAGCTCGCTGGACCCCTAGCTGTGAATTTGTCATATCAAGGATTAAAACTGCAGACTGACAGCGCCAACAGAAATTGCTCCATAACTGCGCATCCATGTATCCCAGCACCAAACCAGGTACAGGATCAGAACCGGCTCACAAAACCGCATAAGGGGATAGGTAATTGCATTCTCAGAAATAAAGCAAAGCCCCGTAAACGGAGATCTAAGGTTCTGATCCGCTTAGGAGCCCCGTTTCTGGACTCATTGGGTGCACGGCGTCCAGCCCGATAGTTTGGTACTGCTTCCAAGGCCATACGACCCCCCTGCTCCAAGTTATAACCTCTAAAGGGTTTTAGGGCAAAAGCACGCTCCAGAACAATGGGAGGGGACATCTCGTCCCACAGAGGGGAGGGGGCGGAGGGCCCTCGCAGCATGAATAGGGTGGGCGGGAGCCAGGTAGCTGTCACTCATCTGGAGGGGATATGCGGTCAGCATACTGGAGGTGCCCATCATCATCATCATCATCATCATAAGCTCTTGACATACCCCTTGTGAGAGCTCCCCATCATCACTACTACAACTGCATATTAAGGTAACTGCCTATTGTTTCTCTGTGTAACACACTCTATCCTGTAACCGTCTCAGAATAGCATTTTGTATCACCTGTATCACTTCATATTACCTCATAGTTAAATGTTTATTACTGCCCCAGTTGTCGAGGTCCCCCCTCGAACAGGCCTGTCACCTCGCTGCCTCTGGGAAATGCGGCTGCACGATTGGCCAGCAATATGTCCCGTGCTTGGGCTTCTGCTTTGACGGCCACCAGATGAGAACAGGCACTTTTGACCACCCGCTGGCCAATCACGTGGCCACATTTCCCTAAGAGAGCGAGGTGACAGATAAGATTTAGGGGCTTTTTTGGGTGTTGATACATTTTAAAGGATTTACCATAAATTTCATAGCTGATTTAACTTTTAGTGATAACACCTGGACAAAACCTTCTTATGTGGCTTTGGTACTGCTGCAAAAAATTAAAGGAGCCATAATATCTATTGGGTTACACAAAATTCATAAAGCCAAGAGAGAATTATGTTTATAAACTGATACAACATTTACGATTTTGTATCACTGATAAATATTTGACATATCCCACAATGAAAAAATTATACCTAGCACTTGCCATATTCATAATGGACCCAACGAGTCATGCTGTACTGCAAAAAAGCATCCAACCATCGCCTGTCACATTAATGAATGAGCGGAACCAAGAAGCAAATATATTGACTTTCTCATGAAAATGACAAACTGCATGAAACTGTTGCTGACCAAACAGTTCTTTCATAAAGACCTTTCACATCCAAGTCTAATTGCTTTTGTAGTGGTTATGGTACATGATTCCCTGTGTGGTTATCGGCCTCCTAATGCAGGAATTATGCAAGTAACTAAATACAAGTAATTAGCTTATTGGCACATTGTATTGGAAAGCATAGGGTTATACGCAGGCCATTTACATTTCCTTCACTGGAGTGTGAATAATTTGCTTGTGTGTTCTATCAAATGACATGAAGGAATCTTTATATTGATTTGCCCTCACTTAATTATATGCAACTTAGGTCTTTCACAGATTTCAATGTTAAGCTGTTGATCTTCTAAACCTGTTCTATCCCTTCTTGGAATATCAATTATTAATTCTGAATGTGAAACAATTAGGACATAGACAAGCCTTTGATAAAGCACAGAATAGAAATTGATTTAGTACTATTAAAAATAGTTATCTATGCCATAAAAAGACCGTCCAGAAGTTGAGACATTTTAGAATGTAAAAAATCCCCAAAATCTCCATCTGTGCAGCAGACCCAATAAGAGCACTATTTTTATTGGGTTTTACTACTGTGAAACCTGAGATTTTTGTTTTATTCATATTTTTGCTTTGTACTTTGGTATCAGTTGGTATCACATGTAATTTAAAAGGTTCTGCCGTTCATGTTGTAATGCAATGCTTAGTACATTTAGTCGGTATTTGACCACTTCAAACCTTCTTGTCACCCAAACACTGGAAAGCTGTAGCATTACATTTATGGTTATGTGAAATCCAGCTTTAATAGTGTCATGGCTGGGCTTTTCCAATTCTAAGAATTACTGCTTCTTAAACATAATGACAGAATAACTGTCATTTACTGTGTTTTATCATTTATGGGATATTATTAGTTAACATTAATAATATTGCGTATGTAAACATGGTGCATATTAGATAACTTTACAACATTTCAACTGAAGTTTAAAGCTTACATTTTATTTATGTAGTAAATTTGTGTTTACAACAAGAGATTTCCAGTTCTCTAAAACTGTAGTTCATTCTAAATTTCAGGGAAAGTTCAATGTATGACTAATCCAAATATTTTGGGTTTTGCGCTGACTGAACTTTCCCTGAAATCCTGACATACCTGCTCTCTTGCCTCTGTTTCCCATTTATACAAGGAGTGAGCTGGGATGTCACAGCCCATTCCCAGTATGGATAGTCCTTCCCCAAGCAGGGAGCCTAGTTGTCTGACAGCCAGAGAGACTGGTGGAAGTCGACACACACCCGGCATTCACCGGTCTCTGTGGCTGTCAGGAACAGCAGCGATGGATCAGCGCAGGGCACACGTTTGATTTCTGCCAGCCGGCGATGGATTAGAGGTAATTATGGGGGAAAAATTATACATTTTTTAAATCTCGTGGCTCTGTTTTTTTAATTTTACAATGTGTGAACTGAGACACCTATACGAGTTCACAGGGCAGCAGGGGCTGGCAAGTCACCTTCCAGAAAGTGGGTGACTTGACATAACCCCACCCCATTACCTGAAGTGGGCTGGTAGCCTTGGTCTACCAGACCCCATAGCTGGTATCTGGGCTGGTTCTACTGCATAGGCGGGACCCCATGTCATTTAAAAATATAATTTTTATCATTTTTTAAATTCTTTTTTAAATTCTTTGGGGATGTAGGTAAAGGGGTCGGGGTTCTGCCAAGTCACCCGCTTGCTGGCCCCTCCTGTCCTGTAAGGTCAAATCCAATGCTGTATCCCATACCTATTTGCCGCTGCTGCCTGTGACAGCTGGAGAGATCCGTGAATGCCAGACACGCGCCCAGATCCGCCAGTCTTTCCAGGCTGTCAGTGACAGTTCAGCTTCCCACCACAGAGAGGGGCTGTTTATACTGGGAGTGAGCGGTGACCACCAGTCTCAGCAGCCTGTTGTTTCCTTGCTTCCTTCATTACTTTTATTTATGTTTATGTATAGCTATCATTGAAAACATCAAAAATATCAGTAGCTTACTTTTCATTGAGTGGCCCCAGCACTATGCTTCCTCCTTTGTCTGCCTCCTTATTGAGGAAAATCACTTCCTCATTCAGCTTTCAATCCACACCCTGCTGAGCTGGTACATCAATGAACCTTGGGTGGACCAATACTCCCTCCCCAGGCGTCCTGATTGGCTCCTCTCTCTGCAGCTCTGAAACCCCACCCTTCTCCCTCCTCTCAGTGTGCTTACATCACATCGCTGTTGCCACACCCAAAGATGGATTGAAGTTTGGGACAGTGTAATGGTTTTGGGACAGTGCAACGTGTAGTCCGAGACAACAGGACCACAATCGGGCTTAGCTTTAGTATAACTTTAACATCCGTAGTCCTACTGAATTAAAGAGGACCAACAGTCCTCTCTTTATGGTAGACAGAGAATCTGTATTGGAGACATTATTTATTGCTGCCAAATTCCTATACATCACTCTGAATTGAGAAATCCAGTCGGATGACTACCAAACATGTCACAGCAAGTGCAGTTGGTCTGGCATAGGGGGCAAGTCTGGTTTCCAGCAGCCCATACTTACCACTTCCTCGTTCCTAGAACACAGACACCTTGTGACCTCCAACGTCCTAACACATTTAGCCGGGGCCTTGTGAGGAACAAGAAAGCAGCAAGAGTAAGGTTGCTCAAGACCGCCTTGAACCAGGAGGTTTATGCAGATGGGCATTAGCAATTTGAGTGTCCACCGCACCTGACTATTTTTGCGAAAGTGACTTTTGGCCACTTTATTTGCAGTTGGGTAACTAGGTGAAACAACTTCCTGTACTTTCCATTCTTATTGCAGACTTTTGTGATTATAATATCTTTGTTTAGTCTATGACTATATTGAAGATGTAACCGTATTTCTTAAATGGTAACCGTGGACCGAAATGTAACAGAAAATGCAGAAAATCATCAGAAAATACGGTGTCTATTAGGAAATATGAAGTTCCTTTGCCACTGCCACTCTCAAGTCCTGTTGGACCTATGACTTTAATGTTTGCTAAGCTTCCTGCTTGGTCACTAAAAACAAGTTGAAAGTCTTATTTTCCTTAATAGGGTCATATTGTAACTTTAACCACCACAACCCTGCAGCTTGAGCTTCAAATGAAACCTAAAAAAAACATATTTTGACAAATAATATTTACACTTACACTGAGATATTAGAAAAACACATAACACATTAAGACAAAGCCTAAAGGAAGGGGGGGGGGGGGGGTTAGATGACAATTTGCTATTTCATGGTCATAAACAAGCAGCCACCCTGTGCGCCTACGCGTTGTGTGATGTCAAACGCGTCACTTCCTCAGGGGGGACCACAAGAGGAGTCTTGTGGTCCGCCCTGAGGAAGTGATGCGTTTGACGTCACGCAACGTGTAGGCACACGGGGGGGGGGATGTGGCTGCTTGGTCCTGCACGACATGTAAGATTTATAGCTCACTGAATATATGCTTTCTTCTTATGCTTACCCGGCTGGTCCTCACAGATAGGCTTTAGGACATTATAGTATAGGTTTTCAAATTCAAATTATACTTTGGCATTTGCACTTTTTTCTTGAGATACCTCATATATATTATTTAGTATAAATATATATAATCTTTGCATGTTAGGGGTCAGCACATCAGCACTTGCCAGCCTGGTAGGATTTATTGCATACATTTTTAATATTATTATGACCATGAAATAGCAACTTGTCATCTACCCCCCCCTCCTTCCTTTAGGCTTCGTCTTAATGTGTTATGTGTTTTTTAATATGTCAGTGTAAGTGTAGATATTATTTGTCAATAAAATATTGATCATTTTGATACCTTAAAAGAGTGGTGCGATATATTTCTATAGGGGTATTTTGGGGGAGTTGTGGGACTCCCCTGAGGTTTGGTTTACTGTTAGTACACATTTTGTGTCATTACCCCTCTGTGTGCACACTCTGTATGTTATATTAGTCATTGATTGGTGGCCAGTGCGGTTTCTCTCCATTTTCCTTGTTCCTGGTGTTTGTAAAAAAAAAAACATAGGTGCAGAATACATTAGAGCACCGTGTTTCAACCTGTGGTACATGTACCCCAGGGCGTACGAGGCAGTGTGCCCGGGAAAACCTTCAGGGGCTGTCTGACTGGTCTGGTATATTATTTTACAAAATGCTTCTTGGTTTAAAAATGCCACAAGGCCTAAGGCCTACTTATTTTGGTACTCTTTTGGCAATTGTTTGGAATTTCTTGTCCCTAGGAGGTACTTGGCGTAAAAAAGTTGGGAATCACTGCATTAGAGCACGTTAAACTTTGACTTGTTTGCAGAGGCGTGATTCATAAATAAAGCCAGCAGAAATATTCAGATTTATGACAATGGGGGACCTGTAGATTGAAAATGATTTAAATTCAGTGCTGCAGCTATTTTAGTGAGATTTAGTCTTGCGCTTTGCGTTGCCTTTCTGCTATGTGTTCATTTTGTATTAATGAGGAGCGGGCACAATGAATGTAATTTCCATTGATTGTCGTCGTTCAGCTCAATATTATTCTACAACACAGTGGAGTTGCTTCTATCACTGAAATGTGTGAAGCTAGTATATTGTTTGACTCCCTGCCCTTGTTCCTTTTAAATACAAACCGTGTTTGCTTCTGTGTATGACTTGAATTAATGAATTAAATCAGGAGGATTTCAATTTGAATCTTCAGGAAGAAAAAGAGAGATAGTAACATATGTGCATATGATTTGTCTACGTGTTCCATAGCATTTTATACTGTGCATGTGTTCTCAGTAAGGATTTCTGAATAACAGAGGAAATATTGTACCTCAGTGTCTGTAGGAATAATTGTCTGGCAGTGATGCCCTGTAGCAAACAGCCTTCATCTGCAGCACTGGTAAACTAAATAGATGGTCCCATCGGTTGCTTTTGGCAATTCTTCATTTGACATTTTGGCAAATCAAGTGATGAGGATAATAGGCAGTAATCCATAGCAAACATTCATCTTTTAGCTTTAGTCAAAATAAATCACTTTAGCTATAAAGGAGTTTCGTGTCTGTGAAGGTTCTTATTTATACAGGTTATGGTACTGTATATATGAAGAAATAAATCAAGTCAGCTGGACTTGTTATATTTTTCCCTGAAACAATTTCACTAGGCTTCTGACTGGCTTTCTCATTTCCTAATAACTTGTACAGGAATCTCTATCAATAACTAGTGTTGGATGTAGCTCCAGACCACATCCTTTGCTTACTATAAACATCACGAGGTCAGGGATCACATGGAGGCAAGGCATCAATAGTACTGCCTTAGGAGAGCAAAAACATTCTTTGAGGAAGGCAATACATGTTGCCCCTGCTTCCTTTCAAGCTTCAGTATGATCGGCCACTGACTGGTATAATTGCTGTTTTATTTCTCCAATGTACCTGTTAGGGCGAATGCTGCAGGCCCATCTCGCAGCACTCCCCTCACCTCCGTTGCTGCTCCCGCTGCCCTGGTGAGCACTGCGCGCCCATCTCGCAGCGCTCCCCAGTCCCTCTCCTTACCCGCTCCTGCCGGCGGGTCCGGGGCTTCCGACGCGGTGGCTGGCCGTGCGCCGGTTGCTCCCAGCCGTCTTCCTCCTCCTCGTGCTGCTTCCTCACATGGTTCGGTGTGCGCATGCCCCCGTCCACTAGAGGGCGTGCGCACCGGATTCCTGAAATTTAAAGGACCTGTACACCACTGATTGGTGCCTGGTCATCCAATTCTGCATCTACTTCCCCTATTTAAGGGGCACTTCCTTTTCCATCAGTGCCGGATCTTGGTCTTCCTTGCATGCAGAAAGTCAGTTGTTTTCAGTATTGCCCACCCGTGTACTGACCTTTGCCTGTCCCCGACTCTGAACCTGTTCTGCCAGCCCTGACCTCTGCTTGAACTTTTACATCGCCTTTTCCTGCCTCCTTTGTACCACGCATTACCTCGGCTGACTGTGTGGCTGAGCCGCTGTTGGGGGGTAGCGACCTGGGGGTCACTCGCGGCTACAAGACCAACCTGCTTTGCGGCGGGCTCTGGTGAATACCGGTGGCCTCTTAGACTCCGTTCCCCTGACGCGGCACTCGCTATCAGTAACACGGTCACAGCGGTTCCACACCTGTCCCGGGCCTCGTCTGCAGAGACGGCCCTGTTGAACTTGGTTCAGGGCAACCTGTCCGTTGTTGAATACGCCATTCTGTTCCGTACCCTGGCATCTGAACTGTCTTGGAATAATGAGCCTCCTTCAAGAAGGGACTGTCTAGCAATGTTAAAGATGCTCTAGCCGCACGTGATTTGCCTTCATCTTTGACTGATCTCATCCATTTGGCCACACGCATCGATGTGCGTTTTTCCGAAAGACACAAGGAACTCCGCCTGGAAACAGACTCTCAGAACCCTGGGAGGGCATCTGTGTTTCAACATCCTATGACCGCATATGCGTCCTCCAGTGAGGAAGCCATGCAGGTGGACCGATCCCGCTTAACCCAGCTGGAGAGAACTTGCAGGAGGAATGAGAATCTTTGTTTGTATTGTGCTGGCTCGGAGCACTTCCTGAAAGACTGTCCTATTCGCTCGCCGCGACAGGGAAAACGGGCGCACCTAATGAATGTGGGAGAGGCATCCCTAGGTGTGTGTGCCACCTCTCCATGGCTTACGGTTCCTGTGCAACTCACTGTTGCAGCTACCATCTTGAACCTGACTGCCTTTGTGGATTCTGGCTCTGTAGTAAACTTTATCGAGGCCTCCTTGATTAATAAATATAACATCTCCGTGAATTGCCTCGCAAAGGATCTATTTATCGCTTCGGTTAATGGTGACAGGCTTGATTGCACCGTGCGTTATCGCACAGTACTCCTCCTTTTAAAGATTGGACTTTTTCACCAAGAGAATATTGAGTTCTACATGCTCCCTCATTGTACCTCTCAGATTCTCCTCGGCCTACCCTGGCTTCAACGTCACGACCCCACTCTTGACTGGAATACAGGCGATATCAAGAGTTGGGGTGCAGGCTGCTACAAGAGGTGTTTGAAGTCCGTTCCGGCCAGACCTGTTCCTGCCTCTGCTCCACTTCCCGGCCTGCCTGTGATTTATCAGGTCTTCTCAGATGTATTCTGCAAAAAGCAAGCGGAGCCTCAATGATCTTATGATTGTCCTATCGACCTCGTGCCGGGTACCACTCCACCTCGTGGCAGAATCTATCCTCTCTCGGCTCCTGAAACGCAGGCTATGTCAGAATATATACAGGAGAATCTCCAAAGAGGCTTCATACGGAAATCTTCCTCTCCTGCAGGCGCAGGCTTCTTCTTTGTGGCCAAGAAAGATGGCTCTCTTCGCCCCTGCATTGACTACCGTGGCCTCAACCAGATTACCGTCAAAAATCGTTACCCTTTACCTTTGATTTCTGAATTATTTGATCGACTTCGTGGTGCCAGGATCTTCACTAAACTCGACCTGAGAGGGGCCTATAATCTGATACGTATACGTGAGGGCGATGAGTGGAAGACTGCCTTTAACACCCGCGATGGCCACTTTGAATACCCAGTGATGCCCTTTGGACTTTGCAATGCCAGGAATACGTGAACGAAATATTCCGGGGCTTGCTTTACTCCTGCGTGGTAGTGTATCTGGATGATATACTCATCTTCTCTTCTAATCCTGAAGAACATCACCACCATGTCCGGCAAGTCCTGTCTCGCCTCCGCCTACATTGTTTATACGCCAAGTTGGAGAAGTGTATATTTGATCAGACCTCTTTCTTGGGTACATAGTTTCTGGTCGTGGTCTCCAGATGGACCCCAGCAAGTTAAAGGCAGTGTTGGACTGGCCTTGTCCTTCTGGCTTACGGGCTATCCAACGCTTTTTGGGCTTCGCTAATTATTATCGCCAGTTTATTCCCCACTTTTCGACTATAGTTGCGCCTATTGTGGCTCTCACGAAGAAGAACGCTAATTCTAAGTCGTGGCCTCCTCAGGCTGAAGAGGCCTTTAATACTCTTAAAAATGCCTTCTCTTCTGCTTCGGTGCTTTCAAGACCAGATCCAGCTAGACCCTTTGCCCTTGAGGTAGATGCCTCCTCCATTGGAGCTGGAGCCGTGCTTACTCAAAAATCTGCTACTGGCAGGACTCTCACCTGCGGTTTCTTTTCGAAAACGTTTTCTCCGGCAGAGAGGAATTACTCCATTGGAGATCGGGAATTACTTGCCATCAAGTTGGCATTGGAGGAGTGGAGACATCTCTTGGAAGGTTCTGCCTACCTTGTTACCATCTTTACCGACCACAAGAATCTGTCTTACTTAGAAACTGCCCAGCGGTTAACGCTCGACAAGCCCGATGGTCGTTATTTTTCGCCCGTTTCTACTTTCAAATCCACTTCCGTCCAGCCATCAAGAACATCAAGGCGGATGCCCTTTCTCATTCTTTGGACGTCTCCGGGTCGGAATCCACTCCACAGCATATTATCCTTCCTGGTCTAGTCCACTCTGCTCCCGCAACCCTGGTACAGGCACCACCTGGAAAGACCTTCGAGCCTCCTCGCCAGCGTTGCAGAATATTAAAATGGGGACATTCTTCTCGTGTAGCTGGCCATGCAGGTATCAGAAAATCTTGTTCTCTCATTTCCAGATATTATTGGTGGCCCTCCTTAGAGAAGGACGTGACGGAATTCATTCAGGCTTGTACCATCTGTGCACGTGACAAGACTCCTCGCCAAAGTCCTGCAGGCTTACTTCTTCCCCTACCTATTCCAGACACTCCATGGTCACACATTGCTATGGACTTCATTTCTGACCTCCCTCCTTCACATGGCAACAACGTTATTTGGGTGGTAGTAGATAGGTTCTCTAAGATGGCGCATTTTACACCTTTGCCTGGTCTTCCTTCGGCTCCTCAGCTGGCCAAACACTTCCTTATGCATATCTGCACACATCGTGTCTGACAGAGGGGTGCAATTTGTTTCTAAATTCTGGAGGGCTCTTTGTAAGCAAATGAAGATTATATTGGACTTTTCCTCTGCTTATCATCCCCAGTCAAATGGCCAAGTGGAAAGAGTAAACCAAGTCCTCGGCCATTATCTTCGCCATTTTGTTTCCGCGCAGAAAGATGATCGGGTCGACCTTCTGCCCTGGGCTGAGTTCTCATATAACTTTAAGGATTCTGAATCTACGAGAAAATCCCCGTTATTTGTGGTGTACGGTCTCCATCCTCTTCCGCCACTGCCTTTGTCCACGTCTTCTGAAGTACCCGCCGTGGAAGAACTCACACGGGATTTTTCCACCATCTGGCAAGAGACTCAACGTGCTCTTTTTCAAGCTTCCGCTCGTATGAAAATTAGCGCTGATAAAAACAGAAGAACTCCTCCTGTTTACTCTCCTGGAGATAAGGTGTGGCTTTCAGGGAAAAACATCTGCTTCCGAATTCCCAGCTACAAATTGGGTCCCCGCTACCTGGGTCCTTATAAGATCAAGCAATAGATCAATCCGGTTTGCTATAAGCTTCACCTTCCAGCATCTCTTCGTATGCCTAACTCCTTCCACGTCTCTCTTTTGAAGCCAGTAATTTGCAATAGTTTTTCTCTGAAAATCCTGGAGCCCGCTCCAATTTCTGGTACCGCGGACGTCTTCACGGTGAAAGAGATCCTGGCCTCTAAAGTCTCCAGAGGCAAAAGACATTTTTTGGTCGATTGGGAAGGCTGTGGTCCAGAGGAAAGATCTTGGGAACCCGAAGAGAACCTTCTGGACCATAGTCTCATCTCAGATTTTCTTGGTCCCAAGAAGAGGGGGAGACCCAAGGGGGGGGTACTGTTAGGGCGAGCGCTGCGGGCCCATCTCGCAGCACTCCCCTCACCTCTGTTGCTGCTCCCGCTGCCCTGATGAGCGCTGCGCGCCCACCTCGCAGCGCTCCCCAGTCCCTCTCCTTACCCGCTCCTGCTCCCAGCCGTCTTCCTCCTCCTCGTGCTGCTTCCTCGCATGGTTCAGTGCGCGCACGCCCCGTCCACTAGAGGGCGTGTGTGCCGGATTCCTGAAATTTAAAGGTCCTGTACACCACTGATTGGTGCCTGGTCATCCAATCCTGCATCCACTTCCCCTATTTAAGGGGCACTTCCTTTTCCATCAGTGCCGGATCTTGGTCTAACTTGTATGCAGAAAGTCAGTTGTTTTCAGTATTGCTCACCCGTGTACCGAACTTTGCCTGTCCCCGACTCTGAACCTGTGCTGCCAGCCCTGACCTCTGTGTGAACTTTTACATTGCCTTTTGCCTGCCTCCTTTGTACCATGCCTTACCTCGGCTGACTGTGTGGCTGAACCGCTGTTGGGGGGTAGCGACCTGCTTTGCGGCGGGCTCTGGTGAACACCAGTGGCCTCTTAGACTCCGCTCCCCTGACGCGGCACTCGCTATCAGTAACACGGTCACAGCGGATCTACACCTGTGCCGCCTCACCCGGTCCGTGACACCTGTCTGGGCACTGCTCATTGCACTGGTTGCACAATATTGTTATTCTTGTGTCCTGGTGTGTTTGAATGAACCAGCAGTTGCATTTTGTTTCCCGGGTTTAATGAAAACATGAAAATGGTGCATTAGATTTCAGGAAGAGCTCTAAAGAAGACCATCAATGAATAAGGCAAATTCTGCAGAAGGCACTGATCGTGGTGAACAGCTGGTGCATTGGATTTCAAGGAGTTCTCTACAGAGGACCATCAATGAATAAGGCAAAATCTACAGAGAGCACTGATCAGGTACAAATGGTGCATTGGATTTTAGGAAGAAAAAACACAATGAAGATGTAAGAGATAAAGACCCAACTTGGTTAAAACCAAAACGGGACCGGAAGTCCAAAAACAGAAACTGAAACAGATAATGAAGTTGACTACAACTACAAAAAAGAAAGATATTACAGAGGCCCATCAATGAATAAGGCAAACTCTGCAGAGGATACTGATCAGGCACCAATGGTTGGATCAGATCAGATTTCAGCGAGATCTCTACAGAGCACCATCAACAAACACTGTAGAGGGTGATGATCAGGCACAACTGGTGCTTTGGACCGCAGACAAATATCCATAGAGTATGGTGGACTTAATACGGGAAACTTAACAGAGGGCAATGAACGGAAACAGCCAATATCCAGTATAGAAGAATAGCACTCAGCCTAAAAGAGCCAATGAGCGCCAATCAATTGTGGAAATGGGAGGGGGGGGGCATGCTAACTATTTGGTAAAGCATAAAGCAGTGTGCCTTGCGGTTTGATTTGCAACCTGCATCTTGGTGAGCTTTTTAATTTTAACACACAAACAAAAAGTTTAAAAAAACTCTTACCTCATTGGAAAAATGATGTTCCTCACCTTTAAAAATGCCCCTTCACGTGTGCAGGTGATATTTTGGGAAATAGAACACTTTTAAAGCACTTTCTTGTGTTTTAAAAAGCTCACAAGGCACACCACTGGTGCACCATGCTTTGCCAAATAATTAGCATGACCCACAGGGTCTGACCAATATTTATGAGTGAATACAAATATACAAAGGCAATCTTTAAAAAAGTGATTATCCTAAAACTAATACATGGAACGAAACGGATAAGAGCCACATGTTAACCCAAGTATACTCTTGAGTTTCATTTATATAAGGGCTGTGGCAGGCAGGACCCATGGGCCTGTCTAGGCAAATCCTTTTATTTGCAAACACATCCTGTCAGCTCTTACTGTACACAAACCTATCGTCATGATCTTACAATAAATTAAAAATTGTAATGAGAAATTCAAATAGCCGCTGGGGGAAATGCACTAATGTCAAGCAGTTACACACATATGCTAAATGTTTTGAATGATAAAAAAATACATGAATACATTTACAAGCACAGTCTTTCCATATAATCCTTCGTTATAGACAAAAGTCAAGAAATGCCAACTTCAAATAAGCCTAGAGAATCCTCTTCAGAACAAAGGCAATCTGCGTTGCTTTTCATGGCAAGAGATTTACCAAATGCGTAAATGCATGCTTAATGCCAATGGTAGGACTCGGTACACTGCTAAAAAGAAAGCCCTGTTGCTGCTGATAAGCTTTAAAGTCCTTGAAAAACACATAAAGAAATGTATGTTATTGGAGGGCAGGATGGAACAATGAGGTCAGGTATTGCTAGATATAGTTTGAGGCTTAAATAAAAATGTTTTCAGCATTAGGTTATTGATAAATACAACAGCAAACCTAGTTTTATTGTTGACCAATTAGTTTAAATCTAATTTAAGTCTAATTTAAGTAAATAAAGTCATTTTTTAAAATAATTTAGCTTCACAATGCCATTGTTTAGAACAAAGGTCCCAACCCCTCTCTTTGGGAGCCACCAACAGCCCAGATTTTGCAGATCTCCACCCAGTAATTAGTGCTCAGACAGAGCTTTGGAGCGAGTTATATGGAGACCCACAAAACATGAGATGAAGGCGTGCGGTCATTTACCTATTGGACATCTGTAAATAAATAAATTCAGTACCTGTAGCAACACCAATACAGGGTGCACCGCCAAATACAACAAGGATATACAGAGTGTGCTCACTCAAATATACAAACCCAGCCAAAGAATAGAGTGGAAGTGCAACTACGCACACCTTTCTCTCACAAAGGAGCACCACAACCAAAATTTGAGAAAAAATATATACAAGATTTTATTGATACACAAAAATGGCTAAAAACATATATATATGACACGACATGTTCACGACATATCAAAAGAATATTTACCACATGAAAACCTGGCCTATATTCACCCTAACTTTGTTCCGGCACAAAAAATCAAAAAAAGAAGAAAACATTTTAATAGTAATAAAAAGTGCTGAAGTGCAAACAAATCAATTTCAAACTATAAATCTAACAGTGTAATGAGTGACCTCAATGTGATAAATATGTTATTAAGGATTATTATAATGCCCAGTGAATTCTAACATTTATATATATACATCTAATATATATTGCACAAAAACTATTGCACAAAAGCCCATATATTGCACAGAAGATCATGCTAAGTAATCATAATACAATTGAACCCCAATATGCATACAATAACAAGTGCCAGCAGACAATAAAATCTCAATCTTACGAATCAAGGGCCACCATGGGTATACTAATGCTAGGTCAGAACCGGTAATAAGCCACCCGCGCACGCGGCTCCCATGCCGCTTCAAGGGTGAAGGTAAACTTAGCATATGTGTACAGCCCTTAAATACCTGTCCCCCCAGGAGAAGCCACCCATGTGCGCCCAGACCGACGGATCTGGTGGAAGTGCCAAACCGGAGGTGCCGCAGCGTCCACGTAATGATGCAATCCCGCATCACTGGGCCTGACGTGCCCCGTGTAGTGGGCGGGGCACTGCGCCCGCAGCAGCCAGCGGACGCCACACGCCCCCACAACTAGGTGCGACGTGGCCCTTCGCCAAACTGCGCAGGCACGGCGCGTCACTATAGTAGCGGGCGACACCACCGCCCAAGCCGCCGGAACCCGGCAGTCAGAGCGCACACCGGCAGGACCTCCCAGAGAAACAGGTTTCAGGGCCACCTTTTACAAATCGCCCAACCTATATCAAAATAAACAAAGCCTAATGATACCCAGTATTGTTATTTACATAATTAACTAAAATATGGCCAATACTTGAGGCAATATACATACAACTGTGTATATAGGTAAAAATACAATATTATTATTATAACCATCCGCTGCTCAGGGAACAAAGAACAGGGTGCTTCATCAATATAAGTATAATCATAACATCAAGATATATACATATATACAATTATATGACTGATAGAGACATGTGTCCAAAACAGATTACCTACTGGGAATGTCAGATAAAGCAATTACATTCTGGCATTTCCCAGTACCAAAAACATAAGGCAGTTGCTCAATCAAATCAATAGCAATACTGCTTTGGCCAGGTGTAGGTATATGCACAAACTATTTGCAACAATATACAACAATATACACCAGCCACCCAACAATAGTAATGCAAAAGAAATCCTCTTCGTACAAATGGCAACCACTTGGGTCTCAGGTTATTCATATCCCAAATGGTCATACAAAAAATTGAT
The DNA here is from genome assembly GCA_027917425.1 of Gastrophryne carolinensis. NCBI lineage: Eukaryota > Metazoa > Chordata > Amphibia > Anura > Microhylidae > Gastrophryne > Gastrophryne carolinensis. The sequence goes on from CM051237.1 coordinate 223,997,527, forward strand.
AAGTAAATAGTGTTGATATATGATATTGATGATAAGACGCAGATCTTCCAGTATTGCTCAATAGGGACATCCACTTGACTTTTACATCCTCTACAGTGACAATAACCCTGTGGCTGTATCTCTCTTGGCCAACCTGATGTTGGACAGGTGGCCCTGAATACGGGTCCTTAGTGCATTCCGTGTCTCACCGATGTATAATTTGGGACATCCACACCGTAGTTGGTAAATACCTGCCCTGGTCCGTGGGGCAATTGTATTATGATTACTTGGCATGATCTTCTGTGCAATATATGGGCTTTTGTGCAATAGTTTTTGTGCAATATATATTAGATGTATATATATAAATGTTAGAATTCACTGGGCATTATTATAATCCTTAATAACATATTTATCACATTGAGGTCACACTGTTAGATTGATAGTTTGAAATTGATTTGTTTGCACTTCAGCACTTTTTATAAAGTTAGGGTGAATATATATAGGCCAGGTTTTCATGTGGTAAATATTCTTTTGATATGCCTGTATGGGCACTTTTTTGCATAATAACGGTCAGAACGGTTGCTTTTAACATGTCTTGTGTCATATATATGTTTTTAGCCCTTTTTGTGTATCAAGTCTTGTATATATTTTTTCTCTAATTTTGGTTGTGGTGCTCCTTTGTGAGAGAAAGGTGTGCGTAGTTGCACGTCCACTCTTTTGGCTAAATTCAGTACCTGCATAAATCTACCATTCTGCTTTTACAGGGGCTTTGGACTAATGGGCTTTAACTGCATGTTTCCGGATCCAACATGTATTTTATTGCAATTGCATGTCTGCTGCAGAGATGACACAGATGATTCCTACAGGGTGACTGTTCTCTTGTCCTGCATTTAGCACTGACCATTTACCTCAACACTGGACTTAGATAATTAAAACTCTTATTTAACCCAGTTAATTGGCTGGGGACAGGTATGTTTAGGAACATGGCCAGTGCTAAGAGCAGAACTGGAAACAAACCACCCTGAAGGAATGAGTCAGATTGACATTTCTGCCTTTACTTTCTATAAAAGAGACCCCTTACAGGATTGTTTGCTTTTAGTGATTTCTGGCAATAAATTAAAAAAAATTTACCATACTGGGTTGTACACATGAATGAAAATATGTGAATCTTCTCCTGTCTGTCTATTTTGAGTCATAGCTGTCACTGCATGTGGTGGTTTTCAGACATAGCTGTCACTGGGGGATTTCCTTAAATGAAAGTACAACCTGTAAGCTGGGCTTGTCTTGCCTGCAGTGTAAGTGCCTGGCCACAAGAGGGCATTACTCATTTTGAAAAGCAGGTAGTGAGGCACTGATAAACTTCTCTGTAGAGGAGTGTGATACACGTGCTACTGGTATGTTGTTTGTGTTGGGGGACTGGAGATGCCCATGTAAACTCTTTCCAGCTTGTTCCACCTTCCCTCTGATTAGCTCATCTTTACATATCCCTACCCACCTCTTTCCACCAAAATTTTGCCCACCGGTAGTTAGCTTTGCCCATCTCATCTCTTCCCACCTCACCTCCTTCTGCCTTACCTCTGTCCACCTCACCTCAGCTTACCACTGCTCACCCCAACTCTCCCTACTTCAGCTCTGCCCAACTTTGCTTACCTTACTTCTTTCCACTTCTGATAACCCCACTCCTTCCTGTCTCTCCTCTGCTGACCTTTGCATATTCATAAAAATATATGCAATTTTTGCCTTCAGTAAACTGACTTTTTGCAGCTACTTGAAGTGGAACAATAAGGCAATGTAGCCCTTCAACAAAAAAGGGCGTGGGCCCCTGGCATAGACTGTCAAAGGACTGGACTTTTCTGTGATGCAGCCCCTATCCTGTCCTCCTTGGCGTAGAGAACCTGAGGAGGATTAGGATATTTATACCCAATAGGGTATTGCAATTAACTCCATATCATATCTATGCCACTTTAATAAATCAAAAGGGTGAATGAATCAGCGTCTGGTTTGCTGTTATGGGTATGATTCTTCCCAGTTTTGCATATAACAACTATTTATAAACAGGGGGGTTTGTGTAAATCCTACAAAGCAGGTTCTTGCTTGCTGGCCTTACTCATGTAGCAGAGTATTTCCCATATTCACTAACTTGAACAGCTCATTTCCTAAAACATACTAGGAACTACCTAACTATCAGCACCATGGCAACACATTTCTGTGATCTCATTGCCCTCATAAACCCCCACCTTCTCTAGCTTAGATGTTATCACGTGAAAATCATTAGTCTACTTAGATCCTCCAATAATAATATTGCAGCTTCTTCTAATACCTTATGTTGCATAGAAAAATATGCTACGGAATCTGTTTTGGGTTGTCAGCTTAAGCTACCAAATCAAGCTTTTTTCAAGCAATATCTTTGTAAGCCTTGCTGTCAAAAATAGCTTCTTTATCAACGACCCAAAAGACCAAGACTAAAATATGCTTATCACTATAGAAGTCTTAATTTCCTGACCGTGATAAAATTAATTCTTGTGACTGGGGGAGTTCAAATAACATCATTAAGTGTGTGAGTCATACAGTAATGTAAAGACAGTAACTTTCATCCTATAACTGGTTTACCATCTATGGCACTGCTACCGCTATCTTTGACAATGGTATGATCATTGCCATGCCAAGCTTAATAATCAGTAAGGTTTAGTTAAACCAACTGCAAAAATACATTTTCTAAACTCAAATTGGATTGAGGGATCACTGAGTGTGTAATAAATTAAAATGATTAACGCTAAACACTAGACGAATCTAATCCACCACTAGTGTGCCCCGAAACAAAGAGCTTCAATTTTGGGGGGATAAAGAGTTTTTAGGTAGGACACGTGTTTCTTCAGAACTAAATGAGGGGTATGCATCTACTTTATACTGCTTTGTATAAAGGTAACTTTATTTCCCATTCCATAAAAATGAACTTTTATTTCTTTTCCTAGAAAAATAATAATTCCTAGTGCATCTGTTTTGGGTAATTGTGTATATTTGTTAAGCAGATGATGGAGTAATGTAGATGTAAACCACAGGAGCCAGGGAAATTACAAGTTGTAATTGTAGAAATTTGGTACATTTTCAGCTGTTAAACTGTGAAATAAGTCCAAAAACTACATAGCACTAAAACGCCACTGGCTTCCATTCCCATTGAAGTGGCTTATTGCCAACAATTTCTTGGGCCAGTTAATTCAAGGACTAAGTGTAAAGCAATATATTTGCATTTGTATGTTGCCAAAACTGCATTTTTTGCCAGGCAATAAAGGCTGCTGGGAAATCAGTCGCAGTGTAACTCTGTTACTGAGCAACAATGCCGCACATCAGGTAGGGCAGAGATCCTAGGTTTAAAAACATTGGATTCTAGCTAATAATGCCCTAGTTTGTCAGTGGGTATTGGAATATTAAAATGAAAACTCTCCTGTGGCACAATGTAAGAAAAGTTACAATTCAATTCCCTTGAAATTCCCAGATACTTTATCTAGGGCTCACACTGCCCACCTCTTTAGCAGTCCTAAAATAACTGTAATCCACTGATAGCTTTACCCTTGAACAGTTATCTGTACTGTCAGGCTTAAAAGTCACACAAGTAGCTTTTTAAAATGACACACCTTGGTGGTGATTTTCGTTTTCATTGGGGTTACCCAAATCCTTCACAGGCACCCTCGAGCAGCCTCTTGGTTTATGCCATCAGGTTATCATAGCTGGTGCTAGGCTGCCTGCTCTTTCCTCCTTCTGCACAACACTTGCTTGGTTTCTCTACCTGTAACTTTGACCTATTCTAACTACAGCAACGTTTGTCTCCTGCCTCACCGCAACTATGCATAGATCATTTGAATACATTTCATATGTACAGAACCACTCAACTGGTCAGCCCCTGTACAAATCTATAACTATACACCTCTCAGACTTGCTTGACTATTTAACTACTTCTACTTCTAGCTGTTTCTAATAACTAAAGCAGGGAGTGCCTCTTCCTAGCCTTGGGGGATTAGGGGTTTTGTGTATAGTTAGTACCACTTCCAATGACCCTAACCCCTCTGAGGAAAACAGGATGGCTGGAATAAGGAAGCCTCCCCTTATACACAATGGCCCTGCCAACCAGGATGATAGTCCTGGTCACCCACTGCTCAAAAAACCCTGTTTTGTGGTTATTCCTTTAAAGAGAAAGTCAAAGTTTTTTGTAACCGCCCAGCCCCCAACACCATTTTGAAAAAATAATGAAAAGACATAGGTGCTCCAAAGCAGATGCATATGCCTGCAAAATGATGTTAAATGACAACGTTTATAAATGAGGCTCCTAATTCATGCACATAAACAAGTTCTGCATCTAAACCTCCAAACAGCTTGAAACCGATCTATAACACCACAGGGTTTCCATGCAATTCGGAGGTGTAGGCAACTTTTCAATGCATGCCTAAGGTTAATAAAATAGTGCGACTAAAATGCATGAATGGAGTGAGTGGGTGGGAACACGTTATGTGTCATGATGCATACTGACTTCTGTCCTTACGCCACTGATGCTAGCTCCTCTGTATATGTTAGTCCAGACCTTATTGTCTAGAATTATACTTGATAATATAGTTGCCAGAGATGATCTATTTAAATAATGTGTATATATATATATAGTAAACCTTGTCATTCAGGTCTGGAGTGATAATCCATTCTATTATCTTCTTTCTGATGGTAATCATTCCTTATGCTGCATATGCCACAATAATGAAAAACAGGTCCTAGCTGTATAATCTTGCACCATACAGCTCTTTAAAGGACTTTTTACATGCTGATTTACTGTAAATTCACAAGACCCTGCAGTACCCTGGCTTCACCCTAGACCCGACATCCCCCTCAATTCTCCTAAAAGCTCCAGCAGTGTGTTTGGGAAGAGAATATTATTATCCTGATCCCCCCAGTGGTTCTCTGCCACCAAGGAATAACGCAGCATATGTCACTTGATGAAATTGATGAAACCACATGCCTCCCAGCATGCAAACCTGCTGTCTAGCTTTGTTTAAAATATTTTTAACTTGGCGATACACTCCATCATGAGCAAGGAAATGGCAGAATGTGTACCACTTGGCCGTGCTGCAATATTGCTACATCACAATGATATCTAGTTAGACAGATATAAGAAGTATCTAACAATTACTTATCACAGTAATATTACACACTCCGTGATCCCTAAATCCTGGAAAAAGACAATAGTCCATATAGCTCTTGGCTGGATCAAGGAAATAGAGCAGGTCAGGCTAATGGAAGAGCTAACACTTCAACTACAAGACAAACCAATAGACAACCAAAAATACTGGACCATTTGGTTTACAGTACTTGGCTGCAGTATCAAGAGACAGTGAAACATGCCCAACTAGCCTACCCATGTCCTCAGTTCTAATTATTATGCCTGCTCAATAAAATCTATATCCTGAACATCCCACTTCTCTGCCTGACACTTCTCTGCCTGACATTTTTACTGCGTTTAGGAGGGAAAACAATACACTACACTACAATTAAAACAGTGTTTTTGTAACAGCAGGTGTGTAGAAAAGTTGTAGCAAAATAGGCAGACACTGTAGCTAAAAGCTAATGCAAAAAGACACTGTCAGATGGTCTTATACAGGATGCCCCTGGTCAGAGTTAAATGCACCACAGACAGTTTTAAAACATGGTTTTTGTACAAAATGTAAAATGTAAAGATGCAGGTACTCTTAAAATATAAATGGTAGCATTCGGGATGCCCCCCCCCCCCCCCCCCCCGGTGAAAGGCAATGACTGCTGGAAACTTTAAAACAAGACTTTTGTTACAAAATGCAAAAGGTAAGTAGCCAGGTACTCTTAAAAGATTAATGGTAGCATTCGGGATGCCCCCGGTGAAAGTGAATTACTGCTGGAAATTTTTCAACGTGACTTTTGTTACAAAATGCAAAAGGTAAGTAGCCAGGTACTCTTAAAAGAAAAATGGTAGCATTCGGAATGCCCCCCGGTGAAAGGCAATGACTGCTGGAAACTTTAAAACAAGACTTTTGTTACAAAATGCAAAAGGTAAGTAGCCAGGTACTCTTAAAAGATTAATGGTAGCATTCGGGATGCCCCCGGTGAAAGTGAATTACTGCTGGAAATTTTACAACGTGACTTTTGTTACAAAATGCAAAAGGTAAGTAGCCAGGTACTCTTAAAAGAAAAATGGTAGCATTCGGAATGCCCCCCGATGAAAGGCAATGACTGCTGGAAACTTTAAAACAAGACTTTTGTTACAAAATGCAAAAGGTAAGTAGCCAGGTACTCTCAAAATATAAATACTAGCACGCTTTTTAAAGAATGACACCAGGAAAAGGAAAAGCTAAATATGCAGGTGTGTTATTAAAGTGGACCAACACCCACGGGTGATCGGCCCGGGAATCTATAAGATTCCCGGGCCGATCACCTCCCTCCTCGCGGGACATCCGAGATCGGGATGTCCCGCGGGGTGAAACCCCCCCCAAACACCCCAAACTCCTTACCTTATCTTCCCCTCACGCCCCTCTAGATGTGCGCGCGCCCGTGCCGGCCGTCTGTGAATGGCTGGCGCGCGCACGCATCAAGAGTGACGCGCGGGAGGCGGCGGCGGTGGAGCCGCTTGTCCGCGGCTTGTCCGTCGCCGCTGGGAGCGGGGAGAGGTGAGTTTTTCGGGGGTTCGGGGGGGTTTCACACAGCGGGGCACCCCGATCGGGGGTGCCCCACCGAAGTGGACCAAGACCCAGGATAGTCAAAATCCTGGGTGTTGGTCCACTTTAACACTAAATAGGCTTGAAAGCTAATGCTAACACTGTAAACTCTCTCTGTCTCTCACTGTCTCTGTCACTGCCTCTCTTCTTCTCTCCCTGGCTCTATCTGTCCCTCGCTCTATCTTTCTCTCCCTCGCTGTATCTACCTATCTACCGTATTTTTCGCCCTATAAGACGCACTTATTTTTCCCCAAAAGTGTAGGGAAAATGTCTGTGCGCCTTATCGGGCGAATGTAAAAAAAAAAAAACTCACCCGTTCCCGGCGCTCCCGTGTTGCCTGTCACACTGCGAAAGGCCAGAGGAGCGGCGGGCTGTGTCCCGGCCCCGCCGCTGTGATCACTGTCTTTTACCGGCAGCGATGACAGTGGCGGGGCCAGAGACAGCGCCCGCCGCTCCTCCACCTGCTGCCTCTTCCTGTCAGGTCACACGCGAGCACCCAGGTCAGTGCAGCAGGTGGGCGTGGCCTGCACGGACTCGATGCAGGCCACGCCCACCCGCTGCCCGGATCTGGGTACTCGCATGTGCCCAGGAAGAGGCAGCAGATGGAGGAGCGGCGGGCGCTGTCTCTGACCCCGCCACTGCCATAGTTGCCGGTAAAAGACAGCGATCGCAGCGGCGGGGCTGGGACACAGCCTGCCGCTGCTTCTTACGGCCGGCTCCGTGAATCGGGTGGGCGTGGCTTGCGCCAACGCTGATGTGGCGCAGGCCACGCCCACCCGATTCACGGAGCCGCCCGCTTGTCAGCGGAGCGGTGTCAACGGACAGGTGAGTTCTACTTTTTTTTTTTCTACTTATGCAGACTGCCAAAGGGGGGGGGGGATTGCCACACAGCCTACACTAATGGGGGGAGAGGGGGATGCCACACTGCCAATGGGGGGAGAGGGGGATGCCATACAGCCTACACTAATGAGGGGAGAGGGGGGTGCCACACAGCCTATACTAATGGGGGGGAGAGGGGGATTCCACACTGCCAATGGGAATGGGGGGAGAGGGATGCCACACACTGCCAATGGGGGGAGGGGGATGCCAACCTGCCTATGGGAATGGGGGGAGGGGGATGCCACAAAGCCAATGGGAATGGGGGGAGGGGGATGCCACACAGCCTATGATAATGGGGGGAGGGGATGCCACACTGCCTATGAGAATGGGGGGCACACTGCTTATATGGGGAATAGGAAGGGGGAATGCCACACTGCTTATGATAATGGGGTGCACACTGCCTATATGGGAATGGGAGGGGGGATGACATACTGGGTATATGGGGAATGGGAGAGTGGAGAATGCCACACTGCCTATATGGGGAATGGGATGGGGGGATGCCACACTGCCTATATGGTGAATGGGATGGGGGGATGCCCCACTGGGTATACGGGGAACGGTATGGGGGGGATGCCAGACTTGGTATTCGGGGAATGGGATGGGGGCATGCTACACTGTTTATGGAATGGGGGCATCCCGCATGGCCTATGGGAATGGGATAGGGGAATGCCACACTGTCTGTAATAGTGTGTTTTTGGTTTAAAATATTTTTTTTATTATTTTCCTCCCCCAAATCCTAGGTGCGTCTTATGGGCAGGTGCGTCTTATATGGCGAAAAATACGGTATTTATCTATCTCTCGCTCTGTCTCTGTGTGACCCGTTCTCACCGCAATACAGTGCCGAAATGAACTTCCGCAAGATGGCCACCGCTTATATAGGGCTGTGACATCATCAGGAAGCCTGGCTGCTGATAGGCAGCATGTGATGCCTACAAAGGATTCTTTGCCCCATGGGACATGTCCTGACATGTGGATCCACCATTTTAGATGGCCTGGACCGCAGTAAATAGAGTTTTAGGGAAGCAATTCGAACGATCAAATCGTGACGATATTCGGATTAGTTTAGAATCTAATTTTTCCTGAAATTCGTAACAAATTCGGATTCGTCAGATTCGATTCGCTCATCTCTACTTATTTCCTCTAATGTTATTGGGTTATCCGAATAACCTCTCTGCTGCTCCTCCAGAGAGTTCAGCTGGACAAAGGCCAGAAAATCCTTCATTTCATCATCAGTGTAATGCACCTTAGTAGAATACAATGTCTCATAAAAGGACATGAATACCACATTTATCTCCACTTGGGAGCCCAGTCAAGGACTGATCCAGTATAGACAAAATAACAGTGTTCGACTGATCCAATCTGAACAAAAGGGCCAGAGCCCTGCCATTTTTTCCAGAGGACTCAAACCTGGCCACTGCAGTAGTTTCTTTTGGTTAAGTTCCACCGCGTGCAGCTTTAGGGCCTGCTGCGCGGACCACATCTCAACCCTCGTTAATTCACATGGATTCTCAGCAGACAGCTATGCCCTCTGCTTACATAATAAGTGTGATTTATCTCCTCTTGCTTCAATGTTTTTCTATAGGAGGACATAAAAGTGACATATTCACCTTTCACTACAGCTTTAAAGGCCTCCCAAATTATTTTAGTTTCTACTGAGCCCAAATTATTTGGCCAGTAATTGTCCATAGACTTCCGCATCGAAGTCCTCATTGTTTATCCAAAGTGGGCTCAGGCACCACAGCTTATAGGGCACCTCCATAGCCAGTTTCAACTGCAAGTGCAATTGGGAGTTATGCGACTGTGCCTGGGTTGCTTACCCCAAATCGGTGACCCCTGCCAACAAGGACACAGAGGCTAGGGCATAATCTATGCGTTCTGTTATCCCCGTGTGCTTCCACCTCCAGATGTCGACCAGCTGGAATGCCGATGCCCAGTGCTCCTGGTGTCTTGGCCCCAACTGCTAAGGTTTCAGCCAGAAAACACAACCATAAACCCGCCATACAATTAATCAGATTCTGGTTTTGGTGTTGTTTTACTAAAACAATCCCAAATAATTTGGCTGAACTGCATTGGAACAGAACATAGGCATATTCTAGCAACATTATATATTAAAGACAATTTACAGCCAATAAAAAAAAATGCTATGCTTACCTAAAGTCCCACGTAGACCATAGTTGCTACTCCGGGGCTGCAGGGCTTACCTCATTGTTAGATTCACATCCAGCGCCGCTCAGCCAATCACCCTGCTCCTCTCGCTCATCATGCAGTTTCTTCCCGGGTTCCACAGATGCAGCAACGTCCTCGCAATTGGTCATGGTGAGCTGCCACGGCCCCTCCATTCATTGCAGTCGACCCAGGAAGAGATTGCATGACGAGCGAGAGGATCACAGTGATCGGCGGGGCAGCACTGGATGTAGATCTTACAATGAGGTATGCCCTGCAGCCCTGCACTTGCAGCTATGGTCTACATGGGACTTAAGGTGAGCATAGCGTGCTTTTTTTTCTTTGCTCATTTGTGAAGTGCAGGATGAAGTCCCCCTTTAAAACATCTGTATATATTTCAAAAGATCCCCTTTTATAAAATAATGTGAACGAATGGTCCCCTTAAGCTAGTAAACCATCCCTTTATAATAGCAGGATTCACCATTAACAAATGTTGTGGTGAAAAGGGTTTTACTTTGACCCGAATCTAAGCAATAACACTAGAATAGATGAAAGCCAGGCCCTTTGCTTGTCTCGTACAACCAGGTTTTAGCACCTAAATCCAATTTCTTGTTTCTGTCTTTCTTCATCAAGTCTCCTCAGGTCTCTGTTCTATTAGAGATCAATTGAGTTGTGATAAGACTGCAAGCTGAGAGAATCTAAAGCAGGATACTATCAACCTTGTGGAGAAAGCCACACAAAATGCCATTTTTAATGGAAACATTCCCCATTTCATCTGCTCCATTAACACAATTATTATATTGTATCATATTTTGATTCCTAATTTAGACCTCTCAATATCAATCTTGCTTGTATGTATGTGATTACCTCTGAGACCTGCATTTCCCTGCTAGAGGGCACAAAATAACTGTTTATCTTTCTTGCCCTATCTCACCTTCCCCCATTCCTCTGGGGTAGAAAAAAAGGCTTTTTGGAAAAAAGGTTCAGAACTGATGGGCCTGCATAATTTAGAGAAGTATCTATTATACATATATTATATGCTTGCAGGAGCTAAAGTAGGAAATCTACATGATGTCATCTCATCCTACAGACGCATACATGCATGGGTTGATTTGGGCATAAGGACCAGCAAAGCAGCATTTTATATAGTGAAAAGTATGATATACACACACTCACACACATATATACACACATTTTTTCCAACAAGACTCTTACTCATCTCTCGTTTTCCTGTGTTAAACTTTTACTAGGGTCCAGCCTGGGTAAAAAGAGTTTAGATCAAGGGTAGTAGAGCGATAGCTCAAAGAAGGCTTTAGAGTTACTCTTAAGCTGCTGGGTTCTGAATGGAGAATCTTAATGGACCCACAAAGCTGAACATAAGCGTTAGATGTAAGAGAGGTCAAGCCAAGCATCAGAGATTCTTCAGATGGACAGAGCTCTAAATATCGCCAACATGCATGACAGTCTAGAGATCTTTGTGCTGTCCGTATTTTGGTGACAGTTTAAAGTCATATTGCAGGAAAAGTTAATTGATAGCCCATTGTGTTGCGCTACATTTGGCACTGTCCTAAATTGTTTTCCATTTTTAAATTGAAGAAGAAATGGCCGAGATATCAAGGTTTACAACTTTACCTCATGATTTCTCTTCTGAGGAGTGTGGGTATGGCCCTTGGAGCTGTGATGCTGCACAATAATAATAACGGCCCCAGGGACATTCTGAGGGGACGGCCACTGTACAAGGCCATGGACATGGATACAAAGGCAAGGCGAAGGAAGGGGTTAGCAAATGGAGAAAAAACATTTCAGGAAAGAAAGCAAATGTGAAACCCAGCAGTCATTAGGTCCCATTCACACCGAGTGATTGCAGGCCAATGGCAGTTTCAGGGCTAGTGCCCTGCAATCGCTGGTTTTTAGCATCTGAAAAGCATTTGCGATAGCGATTTTCACTCAATAGAATGTAACCGCTTTTACACCATCCTAAACATGCTGCAGGCAAAGCTTTTTGGTGGTGATTGCAATCGCTCCACAATCGCAATCACCTCCCTGATGTGCCTGTAGCCTAAATTGGGCAGTCACCCCGCAATCACCTCGAAGTGAACAGGGCCATACTGCCTATATGTCTCCTACACACTCTTGATTTTTTACTTTTGGGTGGACAATGTCTTTAAAAAATTTTTTGTCGTTATCCCATGTTTTGTAATATCTTTACCCATGCATGTGGGTCCAAAATAAATGGTTTAATTACTATATTGCAAGAGTTCCCAACCTCATACACATCTTTCCATTTTCTGATTCTCACGAGTACTACCTGGGTGGTACATATAGGTGGTCAGTCATCTAAAAACAACCAGTTCAGGAAACATAAAATGTGCAAACATACACATAAATTGTTTTGTTACACTAAGAAACAGTTGTTTTGAAAAAAATCGCTAGGAGGTCAGAGGGTCTCATTATTGTTGCTCCTCCACTATATCATATTTGTATTTATTAGGTAGTCTAGCCTTGTCTGAGCCTTGAAAGGGCCCAGTTAATGTTCGCACCATATTTAGTTTTGCCACTGAGAGAGCCACTCAACTATGCCACTAGGAAATTGTGGCTGAATAGATGGTCAGAGAGTTTCCCCTGCCTCTGAATGGATCCTAAAATAATTGAATTATTGAGTGAATCATGAGTATGAGGCTAGCCTGGGACATCCTTATTCTCTATGGGCAACTAGGCAAATAGGCCCAGTTTCATAATCCACCATACACCTCCAGGAAGGTAAAAGCTAGTTTGGGCCCAAAGTCAGATGGGGCTATAGGGGTGTGATGGACATATTGGGAGCAGTGAAAGATAACCAGCCACTAAAAATCTGTTGTCTGCGGTATGTAGGAAGGTCCACCAAACTGAAATTTTCATTTAAATAATGACGTCCCTTATGGCCCTAAATGGACTACCTTGGAAAATTGTCCGGAATAAGTGACCCATTTATCTAAATATTTATCTAAACATGTTACACCTAGCTTGTATCATTTCAGCTGTAGGCAGAAATGCATATTACAACAGTTAATCTTGCCTGAATCATCCTCCCTGGGCCTCTTCCTAAACATATTGAGATATTGCTTTAGAAAGTGGATTGCTGCCTCCCATATTAAACTAGATCTGTCATTAGAGTTTGTACTATCCCAGTGTTTAATCCTTGTCTCTGTACACTGTGGGAACCCCCCAGATCTCCCTAAAAGCTCACTTTTTCATCAGTCCCATGGCACATTCACGGCTCTTGAACAATCAGCAATGTATGCTGCATATATTAATGCATAGCATAAAGCTCTGTTTATACACAGAGACCAGCACAGAGAGCATGGAATAGTCACAACCATGATCTCCATGCGGTGTGCAGTGTGCTCCGTATCTAAATGGCTGGGTGAGGGAGCGTGCCTCAGCTGTGAGAAGCCAGGGATGTGCCAATGTGGCATGGGAGCACTAGAAAGGTGAGTGTTTGTGGGTGATCGGTGGGGTTTCAAACAGTGGGGCAGTCTTTAGGACTCCAGTGACGTCAATACTATTGATAGGTCCTTTTTGAAGATCAGGGTGTAAAAAATGTATTGACACAAAGTTAAGTGACTCCCAACTGATTTACAGAAAAGCTTTGGTAGACAGGAAATTTAAACATATAGTTTTCACTAGAGCAGTGCAACAGATCATTAGTTGGCTATAAAGGCAAAACTCATTTCATTTTTACCTCCCTGGAGTGAACATTTTCAGCTTTAATATATGGCTAATGAAATGCTAATTTGGGCAAAATGAAGCATAAAATGTATGAGATTCCAGCATGAAGGCCATTATCTATATATGTGTAGAATGCACTAATGAAATTCCTTTTTAAATGAAAATGTCCTTGCACATATTGTGATGAGCCAATGAAAAAAGGTTCTGCTCTGTGCTTACATGTGCACTTTCACACTTGTGGTCCCTTTAGTAAATCAGAGCTTTAAAGTGGACCAACACCCACGGGTGATCGGCCCCCCCAAACACCCCAAACTCCTCACCTTATCTTCGGCGGCGGACGGCCGCCGCAGCCTCCCTCGCGCCCCTCTAGACGTGCACGCGCCCACGCCGGCCATCTGTGAATGGCCGGCGCGGGCACGCGCGCGTCAAGAAGGACGCGCGGGAGGCGGCGGCGGAGGAGCCGCTTGTCCGTCGGCGCTGGGAGCGGGGAGAGGTGAGTTGTTCAGGGGGGTTTCACACAGCGGGGCACCCCGATCGGGGGTGCCCCACCGAAGTGGACCAAGACCCAGGATAGTCAAAATCCTGGGTGTTGGTCCACTTTAAAGGACCAGTTCAACCTAACTAACTCTTATTGTTCATGGGAGCAGCCATGATAGAATTAATGCATAATGCAGCACTATTGTCTTCTATTGAGATTTATGAGACAAAACACTACCCCACCCTTCTCCTCTCAATAGAATACAATGAAACGACATTATGCAGTCATTCTATCATGGCTGCTTCCATGAACAATAAGAGTTAGTTAGACTGGACTGGCCCTTTAATTTATGTTTATTTAAGACATGTTTTATCCACTTACTGTTGTTTTTCCAACCACATCTACTGTTCTTTAAAGCAGACCAAACCCTCTTTTCATCTAATATCCCCTGCAACCCACCCGTCAACAGTACCTTTTGGATGTTTTTCTCCATCCTGTCTCCTATCTCCCAACCAACTGTCAGATTGTTGAGAGTCTGAGTGGCAGGGACAGAGATTGCTGGGTTGCGTCATGAATTAGTGCCTGGAATTCAAACTTGTACTTATTTAAGTATGAATGAAATGCCCGTCTCTGTGACATGTCAGACCCAGCCAGAGTGGCCTCACAATAAGGAAAGCCAGGAGAATTCTAATGAACTACTTTTGGGCCAGCCTCCAGCTCCAGCTCACCTCACCTCACCCAGAGCTGGTACTGGAATGTATTTTCTCCTAGCAGTACACTGCTGCCTTCTAACTCTCTGTCTCCCACCCAACACTTCTGTATCCTGTATCTTGAGCCTACCCCCCTACTTTCTTCCAAACGGTCTTTAATTCTTGACGTATTGTCCCATAACTTATTGACCTTCTCCAAGCACTTACATTTCACTCTTCAAGCTTAAATCTGCAGGGATAAATCTTACAATGTGACTGGCTGGAACTTTTCACACTGCTCTTAGGCTTATTATACAATGTAGGGATTTTTCATGACTGGTGCTTTAACTCTTCTGAGTTTTGTAAGAAAATAACAGAGTAGCAAAAGACACTTTACCTATGAAACACATTCTAATTATCACTCCTGCTGGAAGGGCGAGTCAGGGCCATATTAGCTCATAAGAAACAAAGCAAGTATCCGACACTAGCTAGAATAATCTGCCAGCAGCAAATATTTGCTTCCTTAAACCCTGTAGTGTTCACATAGTCAAAAATATATAATCCGATTAGTTTAGGTGCTGATTTACTAGTAGGAACTTAAAACACTTCCATTTGTGTGTTTAGAGGTTCCTGCAGAAAATTAAGTCAGACATGTAATTGCTACATAAAAGCCCACTGCTCTTTCAATAAAAAGACAGAAAGGTTTGTTTTGTGAGCTGTGCATTAAGATAACAGTATTTCTCTCCATTTGTATTAAAAAAGAAGGAGTCTGGCTACAATGCATTTTATACTAAGTCATAATGCCTTTTATAAAGTTATACTAAAGGCAAGCCCGATTGTTGTGTCCTTGTCTTGGGCTACTTGTTGCACTGTCCCAGACTGCAATCCATTTTCAAACAGACCCTGTAGTTCCCAAGTTATTTGTTAAAGTATTAAAGCATTAAAAGCATTGGAGATGCAGAGAAAAATGAGGAGAAATAGTAGGTGTGGCAACAGAGATGTGATGTAAGCACACTGTGTGGTGTACATATATTGTTGCAAAAAAATAAATGCATCGTTGTGCCTCTAGTTATTACTGCCAGCACATAGTGTGATCAGATAGAGTGCAGGAGGGTGGGGTTTCATAGCTGCAGAAAGAAGCAGCCAATCAGGACATCTGGGGAGGGAGTAGGGGGTGTTTCCGTTCTCAGTCGACTGAAGGTTGATTGAAGGACCAGGTCAGCTGAACGCTGATTGAAAGACTGAACGCTGATTTCCTCACTAAGTAAACTGACATAGCAGGAATATAAGCACTGGAGGGACTCAATGTAAGGTAATATACTGATATTTATTTTTTAACTTTTGACTTGCTAGTCACTTTTAGCATTCAATCATTTTTGTTATTATTATTATTTATTATGAAATGGAAACACTTTAACACAGATGGGCATTATGGCCTTTCACAACTAGATATAACAAGTCATGGCAGTGCAGCACAGGCAAAGTGCTCTGTATCACGTTTTACCTTACCCGAGTGGCTTTTTCATAAACAAATTAAAAATATAACTCAGCCTCTGGCCATGTTGAGACTAGACTAAAACTAGACTAAAACTATCATCCCCCTTATTTGTTCATTCATTTATACATTTAAAGTGCTTTTTTTTTAGTGTGGCCTCGTCACAGGTATTTATTTTTGGGGTTATTTTTTTATTCTGCCTTCCAGCAAGGGACTGGCAGAGAGGGGCATTATTCCCCCAGACTAGGTGGTTCGCTGGGGTGTCCCTGAGATTACAATTTCATCAGTGTGGCACCAGAAGGTGCTCTAGCAAGTGCAGCGCTCCAAGACCCATAGACCCAGTCTTATAGATAGAATACCCACCCCTGGGGCATGCCAAATCGGGAAGCCTTGCTGTGTGCACATTTATATTTGTAGCTAAGAAAGCTGATTAGGGGAGAGCCATGCCTGCCCTGTGGAGGGAGGTCTATAACGGGTGACTGTCGGGGTTTCACACACCGAGGCATCCTAAATCAGGATGCCCCAGCGGTACACACCAAAACCTGGGATAGTCAAAAATTCAGGATTTGGTCTACTTAAAAATACATAAATCACATCGAAATGCTAAATGGCAAGAGGAGAAGTAACTTCAAAAATGTTTCCGCCAGTATAAAATTATTTACAGAATATATTTTATATATTTTATGTTTGGGTATAGGTAAATGCTTTTTGCTGATACTGTGTTTTAATTGCAATAGTAATTTTAGCAGGGATTGTCAAAGAGACAAGAGTTCACGCAAAGGCAATAATAAGGCAGCAAGCAACTTTAGAGTAGCAGGGCTCTAAATATTGCCCTCCTTTCAATGCCATCCCTCCGGGACTACGCAAAAAAAGTGGTCTAATATTCACTCTGTCCTTTGTAGCACCCAGTGCAAGTAACACGGTGAGCCACAGTGGTCTTGCAGTGGTCTCTGGCCACAGAAGATCACGCTCAAGATTCATAAAACTGCATCATGACACCCCATGTCTGGCTCAGCCATGCCCAAGAATGGGAGTGATGCCAGCAGGGCCCTAAATATTGCCCTCCTTTCAATTCCATCCCTCCAGGATTGCGCAAAAAAGTGGTCTAACATTCACTCTGTCCTTTGTAGCACCCAGTGCAAGTAACATGGCAGGTCACAGTGGTCTTACAGTGGTCTCTGGCCACAGAAGATCATGCTCAAGATTCATAAAGCTGCATCACGACACCCCATTTCTGTCTCAGCCATGCCCAAGAATGAGAATGATGTCAGCAGCTTTACATAGAATACATGATGTATTTACTGTACATTTAATCATTTGTGATGCTTTGAAATGGCTCATTTTACACAGATCCCATGGGGGATAAGGGGGGCAGGGATCAAGTGCCTAGATGGGGATGCGGACATATTTTTATTAAAATGATTGTGGTTCATTTGACCTTAAACCTAGTTCCTCCTCAACCTTGCTCTAATGGCAGAAAGGCTGCATGTTGCAGCTGGAAGTAAAGCCACCTGAAAGAACAGGTCGGGGTCCATCATGATTTTCAGGTTCTCTCCAGGTTCTCTCCAGAATTATCAATGTGTGTTTGGGCACTTTTCGGCACTTAAAATAAAATGCATTATGCTAACCTGTCACATGAAAATCAAGGAATCGTTGTTGTGTGGTCTCGCTAGAAAGCATGCTTTCTAAATTCCATATGTTGTCCTGCTATCTACCCTTTTGTCTCAATGAAATTATTATTATTATTGTTTATTTATATAGCGCCCTCATCTTCCGTAGCGCTTTACAAAGTAGTAGTTACAGACAGGGTAGAAACATACTGTACATATAATATATCAAATGCAGTTTTACAGAGTTGACAATGGATATTCTGAGTACAAGACACAATAGGAGAGAAAGCCCTGCCCTTGCGAGCTTACAGTCTAAAGGATGAGGGGTGAAGGCGAGGGGAAAGGATCAAAAACAGTCCGTAATGAGCTTTGTGGCGTATGCCCTTTTAGAAGATTGGTTAAGCCAGATTATATGATTGTCTGAATGAGTGAGTTTTGAGGGCTCCTTTGAAGGTTTTGATTGTTGTGGAGTGGCGGATTGGGTGGGGGAGGGCATTCCAGAAGATTGGAGTTGCCCGTGAGAAGTCCTGGAGGCGGGAAATCTAAAGATCTATGGGAGGCCAGCAGGTGATTGTTATATAAATAGAGACTTTAATAGATTTACTTACAGTATTAAAATATTATATTGAATTGATATAATGAGAAATTGGAGTCTAATCAAATTCCCTCTAAGGTAACGGTGGACACATTTATATGTCTTTTCTTTTCAATTGATGTCTGACCCAGTGCACATCCCCCGGCTTTCACAATCATTGTCCCCCACCTGACCACCAGCAGCTTCCTACTGGATTCATTCTGCTGGATTGAACATTAGTATGTGTCTGCCGGGCTGGTCAATCTGGTGGCCTACCAACTGTGACAGTTGTGGTAGATAAGATGGAAGTGGTAAGTATCAATCTTCTGGGGGCACAGGGAGAATTCCCAATGGGCTGCACTGCTTTTGGGCCTTTTGGGCTGGGGCCCCACCCAGACCCTGTGACATTTACTCTGTCCTCATCTAGCAACCTCCTCAGGTCCCTGTCTCCCCATACCTGGCCTATTGTATCTCCCAGCCAAGACATCCCAGCCCATGCATTACCCTGGCAATGTTTATATCCCCAGCATCACATAACCACTCCTGACACAGTATTACCCCTACATACTGTCCATTTCTATCCCTGCTCTCCTGCAGTGCTGTAGCCTTGGACAATAAACATACTCATTGATTGGTTCAGAAATAACCTGGGAGTGAGGCTCAGTAACTCATGGGCTGGTCTGAATCAGTGAATTCCCAGGCTTATTTGCCGCACAGTCCACCAACGGTCTCAGAAGGCAATGCACACCCTCTGTCAGTGCCTCCGTGCCTCTTTAAAGGCATGTTGACAATGGGTTATGAAAAAATTCCTTGGATTTTATTTTGGATATGTTATGGGGATATGGGGTACCAACCACTCACCTCAAAAGTGTGTAATGAGCCTGAAAGCGCTGTTTCTCAAAACGACAACCTTTACTAACAAGAGCAAAGTGGGGCTAAAAATGGGTCTAGGACTTTACTATGTCAGGCCCAAGTGCAATTCTGTGCGCTGCCTGGCATTTGTGCCCCCCCCCCCCCCATAGTTTGATAGTTTCTCTAAGTTTTCAGTGTGCATGTGCTGGCTGTGTGCAACAAGAGGCAAAACATGCTATGCTGCCTTTAAAAATCCTTTGCCTTAACACAGAGGATTCATACAGTATCTGCTCATATTGCAACATTTATAAGCAAAGGAGAGCAACATCATGACATTTGGTTCGGCTAACCCTGGCCCATCTACTAGTCTTGAAGATACCAGTCTGCCTCTGTCTGATAGAGAGATCCCAATTTGCCTTGCCCCAGGGACACGGAACAAAACCCATTCAAATTCCTGTGTTTTGTTCCGCTTTGAAGGAAAATGGCCTACCACATCCCAATATTTGAATTGTACTGGGCATAGAAATGTTGCAGTTGCATCTACTGCCCCACAAAGGAAATTCCCAAGGGCCCACAAAGACCTGGAGCAAGCCTTGCCTGACAGTGTACTTCTGATGCACTTTTGAGTGTCCACCACTAATAAGCTTACCACCTGAGTAGCGGGCTGACAGTACAGGACTGACTCAGCCCACAGGTCTCTCTGGGATGAAGCCTGCAGGTGGTAAGAAATGTTTTTTTTCATCCACACAAAGGAAAATTCCCACACTATGTTTTTGTTCTGGCAACTATTTCAATTCACGTAAAATGCCTTTATTTGTTTGCCTCTCACTGTATGAACTGTCCTTCCGTAGAGTATCTAAAGGCTGCTGCTTGCAGTCTGAATCACTTTATTCATGTAGCACCAGCTTTACTGTGTGTTACTACAGACAATCTCCCTAACAATCCAAATAAATGAACAATATGTTACACAACGATCATTTGTATGTGCATTCATCTCCTTCAAACACCGTATTTAATGGGTGAAAACAGCATGAAATATTTAGATTAACACATAGTCAAATATAGTAAACTGCAAACTTTATGGCTTTTTCAATATTGAGGGAAAGCGGCTCACAAATAGAGGATGCGCCTTTCCATTCCTTATCAAAACAATCTGTCAAGGGCAATCATTTTAAGAGCCACTAAGGGAGATCCATAACCTTATTTATGGCTGCTATAATTCAGGACCCTTTCACCAGACAGAGCGATAAGAGTTTCAAGAGCAAGATCAATCCTTTCCATTACATGATATGTCAAGCTTGAAATGATCCATTCAAATTAGAAAGTTTGCTTTGTTTTGGTGGCTTTATGGGATCCACGACAATAATGCATTGAGATAGATGAACAATAAGTGAACCTATTATGTTACCATGATATATATGAAGGAGGGAGGGAGGAAGAAATGCACATATTGAAATATTTCAAATATTTCAAATCAAAAACCAAAAAGTCAAATAAAGTACCTTAAAAATAGTTGATTTTTCTCAGAATAATACAATTTTCTTGTTCTGTGAAGACAAAGCTGTGAGGTGAATGACAGCATACAACACCTCGTCTTCTAGCACATTGTCCATACTATGTATATATTAAGAAGCATAGCAAAGCCCTGGTGGAACAGGTGTCTCCTGGCTTGTGCACTAAAGTCTACCTACCTAAAGAACAGAATGACAATTTTTAATGACTCCATTGCCAATCACTGCCGTCATAATGGGAGTAAATCAGTAACTTTTTGCTTACAAGCATGGGAAATATTTATTCTTCATTCATATAATGTATGCTACTTTTTCTGCTAACAGAAATGTTTCACACATGTTGTCAATAAGCCCTATATTTTATCAGAAGGAACAACCTGTAGGGCTTTGACCCCAAAAGCATTTGCCTTTGGGATGGTTCATTGTTGGAATTTACATACATACATAGCATAGCACTTTTCTCAAAACAATAAGGAATCGATATGTATATAATATTTCTGGCGAACATGATTCGTGGTACAAATGACTAACTTTGTGATGGGTTTCTGTGGATATCCCAGCATCAAAACTGGTATGAATAATACTAGTCACCTGTAATCTTACTTATTCAAAGGTTCCAGTGAGTTTGTTCTTGGTGACTGTTTGGTGTTAAAAATGGCAAATTTAGAGGCATAGGTAAGAGTGGATAAAATCCTCTATTACAGAAGTCATACTACCTATCATCCCATGTTTGATGTACCCGTTAAGTCAAGAACTAAGAAAAAAAATCTAACAGAGACTAGTTTATCATTGTCTATTCAGAATACTAATGCCAATAAACCTATAGAAGACTGCAAATGAATGCTATAGTTTGTTTAGAGTAGAGTTTTATGCTGTGCTTAGAATAGAGTGTGTGTGCTACCAATGTGACCTCTGTAATATTCCAACTGAACTAACTACTTAGGGTAATGCTGAAAGCCTGTGGAGTTCACAGATGTCTACAAGGATGTCAGATTTTCTTGGCCTATTATTCGAAGCCCCGAACTGCAAAGGTCCTGCACTACTAGTGTTCCTATTATTTCATTTATAGCTGTGAGCATACGAAACCTCACAGGGCCAGATGGATTGTACAGATTCTTAAAAAGAATCACAATATTTGTGCAAGCTTCTCTTGCCTCAAAACTCCAACAGTACTAAGAAGAAAATCAATTTTGTTGAAGTCGCCTACACTGGACTAGATGTTTGAAGTGGAATAGCTTTCTGTAGATGAACCCTATGTTTTGAAGAAAACTACATTAAAGGAAACAGTCAACTTGCAAGATTGCATTTATATGATTTCTGTCCTGATAGCTTTGTAGTTATTCCCATAAACAGGTAAATATGATACAGAGATACTGTATAATATGTATAATAGGCATAATAGGCATATTATGATTTTAGGAGACAGACAGAACTTCATTAGAATCAATTGTCAGTAGTCTCTTTCATACTTGTGTAACCGCTCCTCTTACACCCAACCCCCTTATCACACTCCCACCATAGTTGCTTGTAAAAGCAGTCCCTTCTTTAAATTCTGGAAAGCCAGAATTTGCATATGCAAATCTGCACAGATTATTTTGGCATAGGAAAGGGGTTACTTGAACTCTCTCAGATTATGCATAAGTAAGGTGTTAACAGTTTGTTAGATGTGACTTGATGGCAGGATAAACCTAAAGAGATGTATAAAATAGGATTAGAATCTTATTATGGCATTAAATGGAGCTTTGGTTGGTTCCTGTGCACTGCTAGAGTATGTAGATGTCTGCCTTCTGACACAATAATAGCAGAATCATCATGTTTAAACTGAAGATAATATATAGTTGTTGTGGTGAGTTTGCAGTTTACATGCAGTAAACAAAAACACTTAAACTGGTGCTGGGACTCCCTCTGCAGACCATGTCTAGTTACATAGTGCAAATGGCAATACGCTGCAATTATTAGAAGATTAGCAGATAAGCTCCTACCCTTCATCTATTGCAAGCCCAATGACAATATATCCTCCTTACTAAATGTATATTAAGTATGTTCAGATAAGCAATATGAGTTCTTAATCTAGCCTGTGCATTATTGGTGAGCGTCCAATCATCATCACATGTTTAATGTAGAAACACAGTATTCTCCAACATGTAACCAGCCAATATTCCTATACACTTGGCTGAATTAGGTCAAACGGTGCAAATGCTCAGCAGGCTAGTATAATAAACCAGAAGGGGAATGGATTTCTTTCTAATGATTTTATCACTGTAGTGTGAGTTCTGCAGTAGGATGCATGAATTACTGTTTCTAAGACCAGTTTGCAGGTTTTCCAATTCTACACACACTTCCATGAAAGCAGCTGCGGAGAGCAGAACAGCAGGGTGTTTGTGACATCAGAAAGTTTGCTGGAGGCATCCGCAGCAGCTTAAGTGGTTTGGGAGCTGGTTACTATCCTTGGTGCTAAAACATGGCCAGGTCTGTGCTTTGGTTACTGAAATGTATGTGTGTGTGTGTGCGTGTGTGTGTGTGTGTGTGTATATATATATATATATATATATATATATATATATATTGAGGTATATATATATATATATATATATATATATATATATTGAGGTATATATATATATATATATATATATATATATATAATGTATTGAGATAGTATAATAGCTTGTTTTGAATGAAAATATACTAAGACTAAACCGCCTAAACTAGGTGTTTAAAATATGCAATGTAAGTGGATGGTCCAGAGAATAGATGAATGTTGAGAGCTTGACCCATCTGCTCACAGTAGAAAGTGGGGCGGAACTTCAGTTTACTGCCAAAAGAAGCAATTGATGAATCTTTCCTCCCATGGGGGAAGGTGGAGTGGAAAGTGAGTGCATTATAAATGCCATGGGATATTAAGCAATTTGTGCAAACCAGAATCCCTATTTTGAAACAAATGTAACTATAATGTATAAGTTAATGAAACACGGACACACAGTTACACATGTATATAAAAAACATTGCTTGCTTCTATAGAGTTTTGTGTAGTAAACATTTGAAAAATACCTCCTGGAAAAGCTCCAGACTGTAAGTATTGTCATCATCCGCAAAGAAGACAACACCTGTAGGGTACTTCTGTTGTGCAGGTGGCTGGACCTCTGACCACTGGGATTGGTACTGTTGCCTTAGCCAAGCTAATCCTGCATTCCTCTGTTCGGTGGCTCGAGGTAGACCAGATCTTTTAAATCTCCTTGGCGTGAGGACATGTAGGTGTGTGGCACTTACACCTGCCCCAGCCAAGAATCGTCTTACCAAATCTGTTGGCTGAGCAGAGTCCTCAACTACTATCCAGTGTAATCGAGGCACCTGCCGGAATGTGTTGGCTAGTCGTGTAAGTTCCGCTTTTTGAACAGGCCTGCTGTAGGTTGGAGTTATGGCATATATAATAGGAATAGTCTCATTCTTCTCATTTTGAGATTCAAAACTGGTTAGGTGATCCTTATTAGTTGTCCATGTGCCCCGGCTTGGGTTACTGGGCTGGGGTCTCATCAACGCTGCACGACCAATCCTGCGTCTCCAGTATGGAGAATAGTAACGCGTGGTGGGTACTCTATTAGAGGTGGATGGTCTTCTAGTATCAATATCAATAATAATAACAACAATCAATACCCAAGGAAGAAGAATGAAAAAGCGACTGTAAAAAACAGACTTCATCCTGTGTGAAGAGTGAAGAAAAGTGAATTTAAAAAGCAAATAAAAATGTCATAAATTTGTAATCTCTAAATTCCAAGAATTTGGAAAAAAAATAATCAAGAAACCCTTAAAAATATGTTTAGCAAACCAACATTACAATAGCCGTAAAATGGTTTCTTGTAGGTTAATTTGCATTCTGTAATGATATCAAGCAATCAAACACATGTGCTCAAGTCTGTTGGGTTTAAAAAGCGAAAACACATTCCTTTTCTTCATCCGGCATTGGATAAACAGACACCACAGAGGTCTGTTATGGAGAAATCCCTTTAGTCAAAGTAAATCCACTTAAATGCTTCTGTAGCTGACAGATTCATTGTAGACCCCTGCAGTGACTTCCAGCTTCAGACATAGTGAACTCAAATCAAGTCATGTCAGCCACTTTAGAAAATTGTCAAAGCATTAACTCTAATTAATGTCTAAAGACCAAATCATTAACAGGGTCTTAATAAACTGGACAGCAATATATAGAGAAGAGTAGTGGGAATTCCAGCAATACGCAAGGATCACAAAGCTGGCAGATCTTGTTTTGCTTATGTAAACTTCTTGTTTTGTTCTGTATCCATGTGCTCAGAATCATGGATAAAGGATGGAGAAATACATCTCAGTGCTGTGGGTTTTCCGGCAAAGCTTGGACATGTCCCTGGTCTGCAAGGATGTTGAATATTGTTTGCTGTATGCTTCTTATTGCTTGAGCTGTTTAGGAAGCTGTGCAGAGTTGGGCTGCGATGCTTTCAGTAATGAGAGCCTTAGTGATGCACTGGCTGTGGCTGAGTTTGATTGCTGCTCCCTGCATCACTCAGCTTTTTTCCACCCCCTCTCCTCTTTGTTTCTCTTTCTTTGCAGTCCGATGAGATGCTGGGTGGGAAATAGGGAGGACAGGAATACAGGGACCCCCTGTGGTAGGCAAGGAGAAATGAGACTGGATAACTGTTGTAGTCTTTCTGACTTCAGCTGCATATTTGTGAGCTGCTTTATATGCAAGGAGAATGTTCTTTATGTATATACCTCTAACACTACAAACGAATTTGAAACATATACATATATTTTTTTGCTCAATCCTTATTGATGTGCTCATGTTACCCTGTCCGCAGTGGGTCATGCTAATTACTTGGTGAAACATGTTTAATGTTGGTGTGCTTTGGGTTGTTAATGGCAACCTGCATCTACATTTTTTTACTTTTTAACTTTAATACAGTCTATTATTTAGCTTACAAAATGATAGACTGTAAGCTCACAAGGTCATGGCTCTCTCCTTCCTATTGTCTCCTGTTCTAACATCATTTGGTTTGAACTTCGTAGCATCTAATTTGTACTGGACCCTGTATAGTATGTTTGACCTTGTATGTAATTATATCTTGTAAAGCGCTATGGAAGATGATAGCGCTATATAAACAAACAATAAGAAGAGTAAGAGAGAAGTTCAATACATTTTTTGCACCAATTGCTCCCCCATAAAAACTCCTGTACCTGAGATGAGGCATTTTGCAAATGATGTACATCATTTTTCCAATAAGGTAAGGATAATTTGGAAATAATTACATACCCAAGGCACATCCTTGCTTCACCTAATAAATAGAATAACTTCTAGTGGTTCCCCAAATGAGCTAAACACAATGAAAACCTCTTGTAGCATGTAAGTTCAACAATATGTTCCAATTAAAGGAGCACTATAGCAAAATTGTGTAATCTTGAAAAGTAAATACACCGGCTAATGAGAGGAGGGGTCACTTATACACCCGAACAGAATAACCCTCCGGGCAAGCTTGTTGTTTTCTTCTTATGGTAGGAATAAAATCCAGCAGTGACAGGTTTAGTCTATCAGGCGTGACAGAGCATGTCACCCCGAATGTCCTTTTCCTTCCATTAAAATAAAAAAATTGTACGCTTGAGCAGCCGCATCCCCTGCAGTATGTCCGCTCCCGTCCCCAGTCTATCTGAATGGCTGGGGGCAGGAGTATGTGCACAGCCTAAATAATTAGAATCTTAAAGATTTCAATGCCCCGCCCCACTATATTTTTTAGAGGTGTGCCATAATGGAGCCTCCAATAAAGTATATCCAAACACAAACACACAAAAATGTGTGGCCCCAGCTGCCACCGGAGAAAACCTCAGGCACCACCAAATCAATAAACTTAAATCAAAAAAGTATCATAAATAAGTCAATATTTATGAATGATTTACAAATACACCATCACATATATATTAATTAAAAACAAAATCCAATAGCAGGGACAAAACACCCATCCCTCCTCCCCTTTTGAATAAATCCCTACCACACAGTATATAGTATATGAGTATAAAGTAACTAGTGCAATATTAAAGTGCTGAGTGCTGACCTAAAAAGTGCTGCAGTGCTACAGTACAACAAACAAGAAATATTGTCCCATATAAAAAGAGAAAACAAACAGCCAACCAGATTGCCCCAAGGAAGATAATTTGCGAATAGTTAAAGTACAAGATATCACCAAATTGAAGGGTTGGAGGGGTCCCTGCTAGACCCTGGCGTCCTGATCCCAGAAAACAATGCATGTTTCACATACCATTTTATAGCTGGGGAGAGCTCTATTCAACAGGTGCAGCTCGTCTTCAATCAGAGTGGCGCTCCAGCACACGGCGGCCCCGGCCGGCGGCCGTTCAATGCGCAGGATGCGCCCACCAATCAGAGACGGCATCCAGAATGTGGACGTAACCGCCTTCGCCCCCCCGCCTTCGCCCCCCCAAACCGCCCAGCCTAAATAAGTTTACATTGGCGAAGAAGCCAGGAAGAAGGTGAGTTTACCGCTGCCCAGGGGGTTCCCACGGGGGGCATGTCAGTTTGGAATTGACCCAAAGACCAGGGGTTAAATGGGTGTTTGCTGTTGTTCTAATAAGCACAGGGGAAGGGGCATCCTGATAGCAGGGCCCTTAGGGCATGCATCCACTGAAAAATCTGATTTGTCTTTCCCACCCAGTGTTCAAATTGCAAAAAGTTCTTTTATGCAATTACAGCTGCCAAAGTAAACCAGACCATTTGACCACCGCAGCCAATTGTGGGGCCTAGGAAGCGCCAGACGGGTAAGTCAAATTTGGCTTTGTACTGGGTATATGCTTAGTACAGCAGCAATCAAGATTGTATTGACTGGTATCGATAGTAGAAATATATAATAAAAAAAGATATATGCATATGTAATATAAAGATGAGAAGAGAAATCTATTCTCTGCACCCTTTCTAGACTCACAGAAAACATATAATGATGGACTGTAATATACCTCCACATATCTCAGGAGATCACGTGATTATTCTTCAGTTGCTTTGATTAAATTTGGAATATTACTGACAGCAACTGTCCCAAATAAATATCAGATAAACATGTTTAAATGGTTTGGTTTTGACCTTGTACCGTGCTTTTGACTTATATATATATATACATATATATGTCTACATTATATTATAGATAATATATATATATATATATATATATATATATATATATATATATATATATATAGATAGACATATATCCAGGTACTCTAACATGGGAGAAATTTTTATCCTTGTCCTTAGAGTTTAATCATTTTTTCTCGAAGATTTTGTTCACAGCTGCCTAACTGAAACATAGGTAATCTGTATATATATATATATATATATATATATATATATATATATTAGTGGCAGAGGTAAACATTGAAGGGATTTCATTTATCCCATTCCAAGGTACCTGATATGATGCAATGTTGTAAGTTTTTGTAAACTTTTGAAGAGCATGGGTTACTTAAAGAGGAACATTGCAGGTATTGGAGAGTTAATAAAAACTCCCTAAACCTGCCTTGCTCCCCCTCCCTCTGCCACTCCGGTTTCACAATTCACAACTTCAGAAATCAGCATCAGAAAAGGTCTGATGTTCCTCCTTAAGCGATTTGGTAACTAGTCGGGGGCCACAATCTCACACATACCTACTCACCCTCTAACAACCCTTGCAGAAAAACACACATTGGGGTTGATTCAGAGCCGGGTGAAAATTCTTACTCCTTTTTTGGGAGAGAAAACTGCCATTGACTTTCATTGTCTACCTTGGGGCTGATTCAGAACCAGGTGAAAATTTACACCCGTAGACCATGAAATTGAATGACAGTTTTCTCTCCTAAAAAGGGGTAAGGATTTTCACTTGGCTCTGAATCTACCCCATAGACATACAAACTCCCCTTCCTTAGAAACACACACACACACTACTGACTTATACTTTTAACACACAAATCTCATAGGAGCAACTCAACCATGTTAGCTTTTACAGTTCTATGAATGCTAATCTTGTTCTCGTTCCTAACTCTAATCTATGAAAGTCTCACTTTGGACTCCCATAATCAATCAAACAGAGAAAATGTGCACCACCAATGTTAGAATAAATAGTAATTAGCAAAGGGCAATGTGCTGAGAAGTTGCACACATTGAGGCTTGCGTGGGAACCCGGTGCGAGGATAGTGCGACTTTAAAAGGAAGCACTAATAGCCACACTTACTTGCACCCTGATGAAGTGATCCATCTAGGGGGGTGTGGGCTTTCTATCTTCTCGATAGGAGCAGCGGGGACACTATTTTCTTGGGCAACATTTTCTAGGTGATTTTTTTCCATCTTGTCTATTTTTGCACTGCTAGATTGGTTTTTCATTAATTACTTATTAATATATCTATGTGTCTTGCACTGCAATAAGCACTTTTTGTAGCATAATTAGAATTGACTTCCTGTCATGTGCTCTACTTAGCAAAGAGTCCCCGAAAGGGGACACATTGTTGTGAAAGTAAACAGGAAGTGACACACTAGAAGTAGGAACTAGGAGGCGACTTGGATCTCGAGTCTGAGCGGTAACACAAGCACGAGAATAGAACGGCTGTCAGGGCTCGTGTAGGAAGGTTAGAGAAGAGAACACCATTTTCAAGCTGGAATGAGACCTGAATGTTGTAATAACATATGCTTTGATGAGTAATATTTCTTTGATGTGTTCACTAGAGATGAGCGAACCGGTTCGGACGAACCGGAATTCGCTCCGAATTTCAGGAAATATTCGATTCGGCACGAACCCGAATATTTTGTGGTTCGTGCCGATCGAATTTTTCCTGAAATTAAAAAAAAAAAATGCCGGCATGGTGGGAGCGGGCCGGCGGTAAAGCCGGCCGGCCCGCTCCCACCATGCCGGCATTTAAAAAACAGCGGAACAGCGGAACCGGCCGGCCCGCTCCCACCATGCCGGCATTTATGATGGGGAACTTCGTAAAAGTTCGATTCGGCCGAACCCGAATTTCTTTGTGAAATTCGGCAAATCGGCCGAATCGAACTTTTCAAAAGTTCGCTCATCTCTAGTGTTCACCATTGATTAAAGCGGTATTATGCTATGTGGATCCACTTGGATTCTTTTGTTTCTGAGGTACAATTGGCTTCTAAGAAAATAAAGGAACCAGAGCATTGTCCTATGCACACCTTGAGAGATTTTCGAGTTTGTGGAGATTTTATGGTGATTATAGGAATATAAAATCAGTAACCCATAAATTGTTTTGCATATATTTTTACACCTTTATGGTGCTGGTGCAGGGGACACAATGAAACTTTGTTAAAGTGTGGCGCACGGATCATCACAATGGAGGTTGTTTCTTCAAGGGACTTTTTATTTGATTCTATACCTTATTTAATATACATTTTATAGAACATGTCTTGATATTGATTTTAACCATTGACCATTATTTATTTAAACTGGACCAACAGCCTGGCAGAGTTAAGGTAGCAGCCATTTTGGAGCTTTCCCTCTCTGCATCTCAGCCATGCTGCTGCCTGGGTTCAGCTGACTTAACAGAACAATGCACAGTAACAGGAAGCCAAGCAGCACTTCCCGACAGCAGGAGTTAATACATTTTTTTGTGCAGCAATCTAAATTGCCCTGGGAAGGGATGCATATGAGCACTGCTTGTTATGTTGGTCTGGTTCAGGTCATTTTTGACTTTTGGTCAAGATTTGAGATTGTATTGGTTATTAAAAGAAGATTTTTTAATTATCACAGCATTGCATGTCAAAACAATAACAATTTTACAATCACTCAACAGAACACGTTTACACCCTGTGCTTGACCTTGTGGCCATTCTCAATACTATCACTCACAGCTGATCATAGAATATTGGTGAGGGACGGTTGTGACGGAAATGACAGGATGGTGGACAGTACCACACACCATCTAGTAAGTTCTCCTATTCATATTTTTTCCAAATGTTTGTAAGGACAGACTGTATGGCTAGGTTCTTGACAGCCCATGAATTCAATGGTAAGGAGCTGTGCCCTAATACTTCCGCCATAATTTATGTGTTGCACAAAATGTATATACTGTAGATGGATAAGAATACGTCTTAAAAGCTGTTACCCTGTTTCCCCGAAAATAAGACACTGTCTTATATTAATTTTTCCCCGGAAATATGGCACAGCGTGCGTCTCCTCCACCTCCCTGGAGCTCCCCCCTTATGTGCCCCGTCATTACGCCCCCTAGTGGTTACAATACAATTTTCGGGGGATGACTTATATAACGATATCCTCCGTGATTTTAGGATAATGATGAATGTTTTAAGGTGAACCAAAATCCAGTATTTTGACTATCCTGAATTTTGGTTCTTGCCCCCCAGGCGATCGCGGGTGCCCTGCTGTGTAAAACGTACTTACTCTGCCTGGTCCTACGGCACCTGTGCGGCCTCTCGTCCAATCAGCATGCTCAGATCCATTCCTGCCCCCTTCGTCTAAGCTATCGCCCGCACCGGCTATTCACAAATGCCTGGTAATGGCATGTGTCCTGCTAAAGGGATAACGGGACGTGGACGCTGCTCGAGCATGTGCAGCTGGACTGGGGAAGAAGGCAAGTGTATGGGCGACCTGAGGGGTTTCACACAGCTGGGCATCTCGATTCTGGATGCCTCGGGGGGGAGGGAATCAAGCTTATAGCTTATAGATTCCAGGATTGTTGGACCATGGGTTTTGGTCCACTTTAAGCCTGCATGGTGTCTGTACATTTGCAAACTAAAGGAAAAACTAGGTATCAGATGGAAGGCACAGGAAGGAAGGAAGATTAAAAGCTAGTGAAATAATAGACTCTGGCAACTGGACATTGGAATTAAAGGTTTAAAGCTGAATTTATAGTAGAGAAGAGATTTTAACAAGTTATAATTGGATTCACACCTGACAATGAAGGAATATGCGCTCCGAGAATAAGTGGTAAATATTCAATATTTCATTAATAAGTGCTAATGCTTCTACTGAAAGGGCTGAGGAAGATTAAGGACAGTTTATAGGAACAGCTTGAAACTATTTATCATAAGGTGATGTAAAAATACTGCTAGGTGACCTAAAAGAAGAGACCCATACAGACTAACAAAAGGGGGCCACAGGCTACATGATGAAACACATATAACTGATAAAAGCAAAATCATATCATCGTAATAATATATTTATGACACGTCATAGAGATCACCAACAGGACTAGCAATCCACATCTTGACACGCATAACTTAATCCATTGCAAAACATTGAAGATTTCAATATATCGTTCTATGCTATTGTTTGTTTAACATGTTTTTGCTACTGTATATCTGTATAAGTAAAGCTAAAAGTCCAATAGATAATGGTCTAAATAACAAGTGGACTGATGTAAATATATTATTTGAGAGCAGTAGACTTGGATCACATTGTGTTAATTTAGATAAAATATATTGTATGTGTATCATAGTCTTTGGGGGTTTTTTAAGAAGGCATAGCGCCAGGTAGTGCCTCGTAGCGGCAGGCAGTGTCTGGTGAACGCTGGGCTTTGTACGCAAAACCACATTAATGAAAGCGAATCTGGTGAGCGACTCTAACAGCACCATGTAGTGTCCAATGTATTATTACAGGCGGCTCTCTAGCATCCAGAGCGCCAGGTATTACCTTTCGCTCAGTGTCGCTCCCCCATACATTTCAATGGACTTTCATTTGCTTGTGTTTAAACAGCGTGTTTGAATTTTTTTTTTTTGCTTGAATCATTGTGTCACCTCTCCTGGCTGCAAACAAACATTTTTAGAAACTTTTTTGACTTTTTATATTTTTATGCAGAATTGTCATTACAGGTCATTCCATGTGTTTTTTTTGTTACTGGTGGATATGTGTTCAAAAAAAAGACTTTAATCACACAGCGCCTGGCGCTCTGTGCTAGAGTGACCAGATTTAGAGCGCTGACGCTGTGTGTGTGTCCATTTTTGATAAGTGTGGAGTGCTGAGAGTCGGTCGCACTGAGCTGGCGCTACCTTTCGCTCTCTGCAGCACTGTACTGGTGTTTGAGCGCCCAACACACATCATATTCATCAATGCGGGCCAGGTTACTACAGCAACTGAGGCGCTATGTTACAGAGCCCGATACCCACTTACAGCGTCTATTAGCAGTCGCTCTGAGCACAGCTATACAGACGCTTATCTGCTGATACCTGCCGTTAATAGTGAATCAGCCTCTAAACCTCTAAGGAATCTAAGAAAATACCATATAATTAATTGTTAATTAAACCAGACCCCCAGCCTGGCACAGGTGTATAAGAATCTCAGCCATACCGCTGCCTGGATTCAACTGACCTAACTGACCTGCACAGTAACAGGAAGCCCAGCAGCACTTCCTGTTTGCAGGTGGCCTGCAAATCTGAATCCTGGGGAGTGATACATATGAGCACTGTTTGTTGTGTTGGTCTGGTATAAGTCATTTTGTCATTTTGACTATTGGTCTGCTTTTGAGAGGCTCTCTCTCTGTATATATAAGAGTCTCTGATATATTTAATGAATACGTGTGCACCAAATTATGAGAGCCTTTCAACTTGGGCCCTTATTTATGAAGGAATAGCGACAGGTAGCGACTGGTGAGCGGCCGGTAATGACGGGCCCCGCCACGAGAACGCCGGCTCCCCACCACAATCACACATTTATCAAGCCAATCCTGCTTAGCGACTGAGATAGCGCCAGATAGCCACTCATTCATCATTATTCCAGCCTCAGCCCACAGCGCCAGCGTCCGACCTTGAACAGCGACAGGTATGACCTCTCGCTACCTGGCGCTCTCCAATGCATTTCAGTGGAACAATCTTTAAATATTCATAATTAATTGTTATTAATGTTTTTTTTTTTCAATGTGAAAAATTCTGTGACCACTTCTGCAATGTTAGATAATTTTTTTAAGGTAAAAAAAAAAATTTGTGCAGAATTGATATTACAGGTCTGATATTATTGTATTCATATTACTAAATTCTTAAAAAAAAATATATATATTTTTTTTTCCAAAAATATGGTGGTTTCGGAGTTAAAAAACTACTTTTAACACATCGCCGCCAGCGCTCTGGGGTTTAAACATGCATTTCACAGCGCTTGAATTTTTGGAGCATGATTTTTTGATGAATATGGTGGGAGCCGGTCGCTCTGACCAGTCGCTATCATGCGCACCCATACAGCCCGGAACCTGTCAAATAGAGACTCGTCACCCCGTATTCAACATTACTGCACACCGACTCAGTCGCTATCAACAACCGAACAATGGCCAAGCACAGCGACTACTAGCGGGCGCTCTGAAAATGCCGCTACAGTCGCTCAACTGTCGCTACCTGCCGCTATTAATGAATTGGCCTCCTAGTATGCTGAATCCTGGTGGGGGTAAATCATTTGTTACTGGTGAGGGGTGAGCTGGGGGGTTATGAATTTTATGCAGTTAACTGGGGGTCCCATTTTTAAAATGTTGTATAAAACCAGCCCTAGTGATTGTCCACACTTATACCAGCATCCTTAGCCTTCTGTTTCTGAATCTTAAAGGCACATTCCAGTAAAACAAATACGATCTTGCTTGAAAAGGCCCGGGGAAGATCAATCACATGTTCAGTGCCTCCTGTGAGCAATGCTGCAGCACATCTACCAGTAACCTGTTCACTATTCTCATCTATTTGAAATGCATAAGAGGGTTTCTCAGGTTCCCTGCTGTACCTTACTTACAGAATACCTGGCGCATTACAATCAAAATCCAAGCTTGCTGAACATATAAAATTGATGCTCTGTCACAGGAATAGAGACACGTCATCTGCTTTTACCAAGCTCACACAAAGCGGCTCTCTGTAATTGGTTTGCACATGTGACATACAGTTCTAGAAAAACTTTTAGAGCAAATGACGTCCATCCAGTCAGTACTTTCATAATAGCATCCAGGGATGCCACCATTGATCTTATCGCTACGTCAGATGTAGCAGTCACTACACACTATACTACACCTTTGTGCTAGCTTTACTATTGTACTGAAGTTTGTGTACACAACCTATTTGTTTTATAGATTTTTGTATTTGTTTATTGCACAGCTTCTATAATTGTCCATAGTAAAAAAAATCACTATGGGGTTATTTAAGAAAGGATAGCGCCAGGTAGTGCCTCGTAGCGGCAGGCAGCGTCTGGTGAACGCCGGGTGCTGTACGCAAAACCACATTTAGGAAAGCAAATCTTCTGAGCAAACAGCGCCATGTAGCATCTGATGTATTATTACAGGCAGCTCAGTGTATAGAGCCAGTGCTCTAGCTTCCAGAGCGCCAGGTAATAACTTTCGCTCAGTGTCGCTCTCCCATACATTTCAATGGGTGTTTATTTGCTTGTGTTTGACTTTTTTCTATTTTTATGCAGAATTGTCATTACAGGTCTGGCACTAAAGTGTTATTGTCACAGTGTTAAAACAATGTCTTTCCATGGCTTTGTTACTGGTGGATATGTGTTCAAAAACAGACTGGGCGTCTGGCGCCCTATGCTATAGCCACCAGCTTTAGAGGCGCCAACGCTATGTGTTCTTTTTTGCTAAGTATGTTGTGGAGTGCCGAGAGTCGGTCGCACTGAGCTGACGCTACCTTTCGCTCGCTGCAGCGCTGTACTGTGTTAGAGCATCCAACATTCACATCACATTCATCAATGCGGGCCAGGTTACCGACTGAGGCCCTTATTCATGAAGGGATAGCGTCAGGTAGTGCCTTGTAAATGAGAGGTAGCGACAGGTGAACGCCGGACACGGCACGCAATTACACATTTATCAAGCAGAATCTGTGGAGCGACTGGGATAACACCATGTAGCGTCCGATTCATCATTATCCCAGCCTCAGCGAACAGTGCCGGCGTTCAGCATTGCAGAGCGCCAGATATGACCTCTCGCTAACTGTCGCTCTCCCATACATTTCAATGGAATTTTTTTATTTTTTTGTAAACAGGGTTTTTGTTAATTTTTTTTTTATTTTTAAATCGCAAATAATGTTGTGACCTCTTCTGGCCTAGAAAAAGACATTTTTCCAAATATTTTTCATGTTTTATATATTTATATAGAATTGACATTACAGGTCTGGCATTAATGTGTTCATGTTACAATGTAATAACAATGTAATTCCATATGTTTTCTCTTTGTTACTGGTGGATACATGCTAAAAACCAGACTTTAAGCAAACAGACTTTAAGCAAACAGGCTCCGGAGCTCTGGGCTTCAGAGATGCATTTGTTGTGTGAGTTGTGTGAGGCTGTTTTTTTGATGAATATGTTGTGAGTCGGTCACACTGACCAGTCGCTAACATGCGCTCCCATACAGCGCTGTACAGGTCAAATAGTGACTCCTCACAATTCATCATTGCAGCACAGCGACTGAGTCACTATGAACTAGCGACCCACGGCTGAGCACAGCGACTACTAGCGGGCGCTCTGAAATGCCTGCTACAGACGCTCATCTGTCGCTACCTGGCGTTAGTGATGAATCAGCCTGCCAGTCTCTCTGTTACAGCTCCCGATACCCGCTTACCAGCGCAGCTATACAGACGCTCATCTGCCGATACCTGGCGTTGGTAGTGAATCAGCCTCTAAGTCATCGCCCTCCCCCTCCTATAGATGTTAATTGTGTGCAGTTTCAGGGAGTTTCAAACCCTGAATATTTCGTCAAATTCAGGGGAACTGCTCTTGAACTGAACAGAAAGAACTATTCTAGCAACACTACTTATCCCCTTCATAGTAAGAAGCAACAGAAATAGTTCTGTGGAAATATAATAAATAAAAAGCCGATCATGGTTTTATTGTATGTATTCCTTTTGACGGTCCCCAAATTATGTTCATATTGCTGCTTAACACAATATAATATTTATTATTATACCAATTAAAACCACCCTGCAGGCACTGCGATTGTTCTCAGCTTCATCTACCAGGAATTTACGCACAATGGTGAACTTTGCATTGGCAATATTGTAAAAAGCTACTTGTAGAAGGGAACAATATATAAATCAGCGACTAAGCAAAGCCATAATTAGACCTGTGGCTGTTACAGCAATGTATTATACCTAGCTAGTTACAGAAAAAACAAGCAACACTTTATAAGCCTGGCAAATACATCAGAAAGGGCTTAGAAAGTTATTTAAACCTTTCATTTTAATTACAAGGAGCAGAATGTATGCAAGCTAAATATACAATATTTAAAGCAGAACAAAACCCTCTGACTGAACTCCCCCAATGGTTTAGGGAAAATTTTACCCACTAACCTCCATTCGCTTGCAGCTTTCTGTATCAACCAATAAACTGTAAAATAAGCTTGAATCCTGAACCCTGACCTAAAAAAATCATAAAGCATACCTAAATCCTGTTGGTGGTGCCGTGTTCCTACCAGGCATCCTAACAACAATGTGCAGAAAACTCAAACCTTAATCCCTACCCCTGCTGTAACTGCTGCTATCCCAATATGTGACATTGTGAATGCCTGCTTTACTAACCCCAGCAACCACCAGCGGTTACTGTACATTGACCAATTCAGTGCTTCAGAGTAATATGCTGAGTTTCGTTATAAAGTTGTGTGACAGTGGCAACACAACAGTTTTACCGGCACAATATATGTATAGACTTACAGGTCTACAGGCAAAATACACTATACTTACTTATTATCCTCTGCAGGTGATTGCCGCTAGTCTGGCGCTCGGACACCTACTGGATTGTGCGATCCAGTCCCACGTTGTGCGCTAGTGCCAGTGGACTGCCCTGTGCCATTTGTCACAGGAACTATAGCACACCTCCACTCCCCTTTTTCTATACTTGCTACCCAGTGAGGGACTGAGGTAAGGAATGGGGGAACCAAGTTTTATACTTGGAGGAGGCCTCCATACATAATCAATAATGTCACAGAAGGGGTGGGTTTTAGAGGGAATTTTTTTCACTTACACTTTTGGGCCCCATGGACCCCTATACCAGTTCATACTACATTACTCATACCACCAATGGGCATTTACCCACACCACCAATCGGCAGGGTGGTGCGTATGAGTCCGGAGGCCCATAGCATGCGCCAGGAACCAGACCTGTGCTACAGGGCACTTGTAATGGTCAGGGCCAGGGGCCAGCTGGTCGGCCCTTGAGTTCTGGAATTACAAGCCCCTATGCTTGGTTTTCTGGGTCCTAATGCTGGGTGGAAAATAATTTTCAAATTTTACCCAACCCCAATATATGTCAAAAATGTTTCTAAAAAATGAGTGAGCTCCCTCCCATAAGTATTACCTACCCAGCAAACTAAGCATATGGGCTTGTAATTCCAGGGCTCAAAGGCCACCCAGTGGGCCCCTGGCCCTGACCATTACAAGCCCTTTTGCGCTATAGCACAGGTCCGGTGCCCAGCACCAGCCCATACTATTGGCTACCGGGCTCATCCACACCACTATACCCACTGGTGGTGCGGGTAATGGGAATTGAACTGGTATAGGGGTCCAGTTACCAGTTCAAAGCGAAAGTGAAAAAATAAAAACAAACACAAATTGTATCTAGCGAAAAATGCCCCCCCAAAAACCCCAAACATTTTTTAAAAAGTCTGCTGTCAATTTCAGTGTTTAAATCAATGCAGGTAAAATGCCCGGTAATGCCGGCTTTCAATTAAACACTTAAAACTGGAAAAAAAAAAGTCAGGCTATGTATAGAACAAAAGATACCTAAAAAATGACAAAAAAGTCACCAAACCTGCTGTCAGTTACCCACAGCGGGAACGAATTACAACCGGGCTAAAATCGCAAAGGCTCACCTTGAACGAAAGCTAACGCCAAGCACTTTTGCTGGCATTCACGCGGGTGAACGAATCCCGCAGGCGGATGTGACTCACACAAGCATTTGGGAATTCACGCTATGTGAGTTTGCTTTCATTGAAAAACAAGCCTTTACGCGGAGGCTATGAATCAGCCTTTAAATCAGACAATCTGAGTGCTGGACCAGCAGAAATTGACGTAAAGTGAGTATATCATTTTTTGTTTTTTGTCTGCAGAATGTCTTTAACCCAAATCAGCCTTGTCTGTTGAAAAAAGCACTCAACTGGTTATATTATCATGCCTCTATACTGTGATGGTTTGATGGTTTGTATGGAGAGCGGGCAAATGACACTGTAAGATGTGTGTCCAACATTAGTGCTTAAAATAGCTGAGAAAGGTCCACTGCAGCTCTGTCATTGCTCCACCAGAACATGCTTAGAAAAGTGTAACCTTGTATTCCATTCCTATGGGGTGTGGATTTTTATGTCATACAATGATGTCATTTAAAATGAGCAATAAAAACTAAACAGAAAGAAATATTGCTTCTGAACTGTATGTCATAGTAACATAGTAAGTCAGTAAACCCTATACTGAGAAGTAGCTATTTATGGGTCTAGTTTTTGTAGGGGGAAAGGTGGAATTATGAGGGGCGTTTGTGTAAAGGCAAAATTACTATATAACCAGTTCACATTTATATATCTTCCCTGCACAATGTATAAGTTTCCATGGGAAGACAGAAAATACCTGAAAGCCTGTGTGTAGGCCACACCCTAAACCACACACCCCACTATGCCCATCACCTTAAAACTGGTCTTCAAGGTTGGCATTTCTGGGTTTGCGAGAAAAGGAGAGGAGATGTTTTAAAAATGTGCACAGCTAAAGTTGGTGCTAAATAGCACCAATGAAAAAACACACGAAAAAGCATGAGTAAAAAAAAGTACAGTACTGAATCAACCCCATAGTAAGGAGCAAATGAAGGACTGTCCTGACAGTAGGGAGCAAAGAGAGCTTTCCCTGGAAGGGGGAAGCAGTGAGGGGGACTGTCCTGATAGATGCAGAGAGGAACTATCTTGACAGGGCAGGCAGAATGCCATCCTCCCTAAGGGCAAAACACACTGTACCCCCCAGTGGATCCCAACTACAAAAAAATACATCTACCAAAGTTAAACAAGCGAACCCCCCCTACCCTCCCAAATCAATCTGTCAAACCTTGAACTAAACAGATGATGCCCCCTTACGTCCATCTGGACCAAAAAGAAACTAGTCACCACATTGTTGCCTCTAAGATGACAAAATCCTATACGCTCACTCCGTATGAACACCCCAAGGACAATTCATGCTGACAGCTCCCACCCCCAGTTGCTTCCCCCCCCGGCAAGTGTGGCTTGAATAAAAAAAGTTAAATAGATACTTACCCACCAGAGGATGAAGGTAATTGGATGAGGGCATATTCCAAGTCATGCTTCCTCAGTTGGTTATGGGTTACAGAAACAGCTTGGGCTGTCTTTGCAACCCCTTGCTGGAAGGTAGCAATCTAAAGCTAGGACTCCAGTTACACCCCTACTCATTAGGTAGGAACATATACATCATAGAAATAGCTAAGGTAGGTGACAAATGTTTTGCCACAGAAAACTGTTTGGCTATGAGCCAGCATTTAAAAGCCTGGGCTGGGCTTTACTAAATGCACCAAATATGTTCAAATAGAGATCCCTTAAATAGGTAGCAGAAAATCATTTGTATGGCATGATGCTTTATCATCCAGCTTCACAGCAGTCTCTTTCACAGATGTGATCATTGTTTGGAACAAAAGCCATCAGAGTGTTATCGGAGGCTCTCCCATGAATTATAGAGCACACAATGAGGGGAATCTTTAATCTGAGGCCTTGTCTCTTGGCAGACAGAGCCTCTAGATAACTGCAATAGCCATAGAAAAAAGTGACAAATGACCGTATATTTACCATGGAAATGAGAAAACATCTGTGAAGCTGGGTGATAATTAGAGGCAGGAGAATCCCTGGAATGTAATTAATGAAATTAGGTGGCATTGTCACAAATATAAATGGTGCTATCTGCCTTTTGCTGACATCGTCAAAAACATGGAAATACAGTGGAACAGCTTATATTTTTTTCCTTACAGGTGGTAGGGCATAAATATTGCTACATACAAGAGAACCCACTAGAACTAGTTGAGAAAATGTTGATCATTGCATGGAGCTTGGTTTGAGTGATCTCTCATAGAGCTATTCCTGCAGCCTGAAGATGGTACCTTTTAAATTTAGGTAAACCTCAAAATCACAGATATGAGCAGTAAAATTTATCATACGAATACTGTTTCATCCATTCTCAATGTCATATATATATATATATATATATATATATATATATATATATATATAGCCTAGTACTGTCCTCTGTGGTTCTTCACTAGTAACAGTGATCCAATGCGAGTATGTATGTGTAAGCACCCTCTGTTTTCTATCATTAAGCCAATTACTCACTCATGTACACAAGTTTCCCTTGATCCAGTCTTGAACTTACTTCCTCATAAAAGCTGATTAGGTTTGTCTGGCATGAGCAATTCCTCATCAATCCATGCTGATCAGGAGTAATAAGCTTGCCTAGATACTCCAGAATAGCATCTCTTAAAAAGCATTCAAGCAGCTTGCCCACGTGTCAAACTTACTGGCTTGTAGTTCCCAGGTTCCTCTTTAGACCCCTTTTTAAATATTGGCACCACATTTACGAAGCAACAATCCTGTGGAACAGTCTCCATTATCATTGAATCTATAAATATTAAAAATAATGGATTACTGTATATAATCCCCTTAAAACGCAGGGATGTGTGTCATCTGGACCTGGGGATTTATCTATTTTAATCTGTTTAAGGCAGTGCTGCACTACTTCCTTGGTTAGACAGGTGACATTTAATAGAGAGTTTGGGTTTTTTTCTCTGTATTTTATTTGATATATTATGACATTCCCTGTGAGTATAAAAGGAAAGAAGAGGAATTGGCTTTCTCCTAATTCCCCTCTATAGTAGCCCCCTATATTTAGGTTTGAATATTTCTTGTTTATGTAGCTAACAAACATTTTGGGGTTACATCCCCAGCTTTGCCAACCTTATCTGTTTTTTTCTTTTTTTTTATAGTTTTTTTTTCTTATTTATGGCTTTGTAATGTTTCCAGTGTTTCCTTGCTTTAGGAAGGTATATATCTATCAAAAAAAATAATAGGGATTTCTGTAAAAATATCCAATTTTATGTCTGTGTTTTTGTTTTTAAGGACATTTTCGCAGTCATTGTGGCTTAGGACATCTCTAAGCTGAACAATTTTTTCTTTCTGAAGTTCGGCATTTTCATGGCTCCATGATAAGGTTCTCTGGTGACAAATAAGTGGAACTTAAAAATAATTTGATCGCTGTTTACAAGATGCTCCCCCTACCTGTACATGTGCTACTAGGTCTGGTACATTGGTTACTAAAGGGTAAGTTCACTTTGGATGTAATTTTTTTGTATATTTTTTGTCAAAGGAATGTGCTCAAGGTGCTGAGCTTATCTAATATTTTTTTATTTTTGTCTATGTCAGCAAATGTGAGTTTTATGGAAGCAGTTTTCACTATGCCAAGTCTGTACACCAAGAGCACGGACGCTGTGTGTGTGTAGTTTTTTGTTAAATGTGGTGCTGAGCGCCGAGTGCTGGATGCTGGAGCTGGCGCTACCTCTTGCTCGCTGCAGCATTATACTGTTGTTAGAGCGCCCAACACACATCATATTCATCAATGCCGGGCAGGTTACTACAGTGACTGCAATGCTAGGTCACAGCCTATGATACCTGCTTACAGCATCTACTAGTAGTCGCCGCTATACAGATGCTCATCTGGCAATACGTGGCGCTAGTAGTGAATCAGCCTCCACATTAAATGCGGTGAGAATATTTGGGAAATAACAGCACCCTATTGGCAATGCAGAACATTTTGGGAGCTCATAGGAAGCTGTTATGTGCATGTCTCTAAAAAATATATCTTTAACTCTTTTGAAAATTATGCACCTCACCTGTAAGTACAGGAGATTTTTGGAGAAGAATTAGATCAAACATTGTTTTTTGCACTTTGTGTGTTGTGCAAAAAACTCAAAGCAGCCTACATAACCCACCCAAATGCACACCCAATGTGAACTTGGCTTGACCAGATAATGATGATAATGATGATGTGTGTGCATGGATCTAGTATCTTTTTTATTCAATTCATATGCTGAATTCATTGGTTTCCAGTTCCAGAGAACAGACTAGATCACTTATCAGTATGGGACTTAGGGGTGTATTTGCCAAAGTGTTGACAGCTTCTCTAAATACCTGGAATGCCCCACTCCACCTTTTAGTATTAGGTTTCAGGTCTTCCTCCATGCAGGTTAATAAATAATGATTGGAGAGCGTATTTACTAATTTATGTGAAGTATATGCTTAAAGTGGACCAAAACCCACAATGATCATCCCAGGAATCTATAAGATTCCAGGGCCAATCTATTCCCATCCAAAATCGGGATGCCCCGCTGCAGGAAACCCCCCAGGTCACCCATACACTTACCTTGTTTTCCGGTTCATCGGTTCATGCTCAAGCCGGGCCGCATCCCCGCTATCCTTCTAGCAGGGTGCGTGCGTGACATTTGTGAATGGCTGGTGCGGGCATGCGCCATGAGGGTGGCCGGGGATGCAGCTGTCAGCAACCTGATTGGACAAGCGGCTGCACATGCGCCATAGGACTGGGAAGAGGTGAGTTTGTTTCAGCGACCTGGGAGGTTTTACACAGCGGGGCACCCCCGATCGGAGTGCCCTGGGGGCAAGGACCAAAACCCAGGATAGTCAAACCATAGTTTTGGTCCACTTTAAAGTACAGTCTAGGTTAAAAAAAAAACACTTCGGCATGTACGTGCACCCCTAAACCTCCAACAGAGGGTAAAGTGCCTGGCCCCACATCCCTTATGTTGCCAGTGAATGGTGGGAAGGGCACACTATCCAAGCTCCGTAGGTTTTATAGTGATGGAGTAGGACAGAACAGCTGTGAGTTACAAAAGTTAAGTATGTTCACTTGATTTTCGCAGACCCTTTAAAATAAATGTGTTATCAGAGAGGCTTAAGTTCTTCATTTTTATTTTGTCAGGTTTTTTTTTTGTGCTGCTGTAAAAAAATTACCTGAGACAGACAGCCCATGGCGAGCGTCCCCTGGGCGGCGCTCCCTGTCAGCCTGGCGCAAAACGTGCGGCAAGCTGTCCTGGCCGCCTCCCTCGCTCCACTCCAGCAGTGCGGGCGCAGCCTCCTCTAACAACTGAGCAATCAGGCACTGGTCAGCCTTACTGGCCAGAGCTGGCCAGCCCCAGGAAATTGTGCGGCCAATCCGGGCCACTTATTCTAGGTGCACCAATCACTCCTCAGCACCAGCCAGTCCACCCACAGCCTCCCATTGGGCAGCCACCCTTTAAATAAAAACTGAGCCCTGACCTCAATGACCCTTATAGCTTTCCGTGCTGAGGGTGTTGGGAATACTGTGTGTGTATATCTGTTGCCGACTCTGCTCTGACCGACCCTCCCTGCCTGAACCAACCTCTGCCCATCAGACTATCCCTGTCTGCTGCCTGAACTGACCTCTGCCCGCCTGACCACGATTCTGCCTGCTCTTTCAGATACCTCGCTACCTCTGCCCCCCCCAGCTTAGACCCCTTGGCATTCCTCGACCATCTTCCTGCTCCATCCTGCACCATCGGACTGATAACTCATGTAGGACCTCAGCTCTCTAACTACCCTGTAGGCTCATCTGCCTTCACCGTACGCTGACATCCCTTGCGCCACATAAAACCTGGGGACAACAGTGTCCAGTTAGGCGGATCTAGCGTCCCGGCTAATGGGGGCTTGGCTATAGGCTGAAGAAGTGGCGGAGAATGCGGGTTGTCAGCTCACAGGGCAACATAGCTGCCTTTTCCTCTTCTGGAATGTTAAATAAATACTTTCACTGTCAACAGTGAGCTCCCCCCTCCCCCCAAACAGAGCAAAAAATCAGACAGCAGTAATTAGAGACATCCCTTTCCAGGTGAGGATGCTGTCAGTAACCCGCTGAATTAGAGCCATGGAGAGCATCATCTTTGCCCTAGCAAATCAGATGATTAGCAAGCCAGAGTCTCAAAGTCCCTGCTACGTACACCAAACATACCATTTATTTACAATTGCTAAGGTAAACACATTGTTGCTATAGAAAACTGTTTCTTTTATAACACAAATTTGCAAACAAAAAAAAAATAACAGATAAGCTCAGCACCTTGAGGACATCATTTTGGCACACAATAATAGAATCAAAAATGCTTTCTAAAGTGGACTTTTCCTTTAAGGCTTTTAGGCATGTGGCACAGGTGGGGCCCTATTAGAATCAGTAGGGAAGACATGTATGCAAGTTGGGTGATGG
Source organism: Gastrophryne carolinensis (assembly GCA_027917425.1). Lineage (NCBI taxonomy): Eukaryota > Metazoa > Chordata > Amphibia > Anura > Microhylidae > Gastrophryne > Gastrophryne carolinensis. The sequence continues at coordinate 224,042,429 of CM051237.1, forward strand.
GGCCTAATTTGAAAAAAAAAAAGCGGAATTATTAAATATGCATTAGGTGTTGTTTTTTACATATGAGATCGGGTGATAGAGGTACTTCAGGTAGTTTCATTTGTTTTCTATAAAATAGTTGATTGTAGATGTCCGTAGATGTCAGCCTCAATATGCCAACTTTTTCATTCTAATAAAACTAAGAAAGGGTTAGATCATTACATGAAAAGAGGGTAAACATGTTCATTAAAGAGATTACGGTCCTTATTTAAGAAGGGATAGCGTCAGGCAGTGGCTGGTTAATGACAGGTAGCGACAGGTAGCGACTGGTGAACGCTGGACACGGCATGCAATTACACATTTATCAAGCAGAATCTGTTTAGCGACTGGAATAGCGCCATGTAGCGTCTGATTCATCATTTTCACAGCCTCAGCGAACAGTGCCAGCGTTCAGCCTTGCACAGCGCCAGGTATGACCTCTCGCTACCTGTCACTCTCCCATACATTTCAATGGACGATCCTTTTCTTCTCTTTAAACGTTTTCGTTTTTTTTTTCAAAAAAATCACAAATAATTCTGTAACCTCTTCTGGCATTGAAATAGCATTTTTTTCATAATTTTTTAATTTTTTAAATATTTCCTCAGAAATGACATTACAGGTCTGGCATTAAAGTGTACATGTTACAATGTTGTTACAATGTAATTCCATATGTTTTCGCGTTGTTACTAGTTGATAGATGCTTGAAAACAGACTTTAAACACACCGCCTCCTGCGCTCTGGGCTTCAAACAAATATTTTTCAGCGCCAGAGATTTGTGAGGCTGTTTTTTTGCTGAATATGGTGTGAGTCGGTCGCTATGAGCAGTCACTAACATGCGCTCCCATACAGCGCTGTACTGGTCAAATAGCGACTCCTCACAATGTATTCAACATTACTGAACAGCGACTGAGTCGCTATAAACTAGCGACCCACAGCCGAGCACTGCGACTACTAGCGGGCGCTCTGAAAATGCCTGCTACAGACGCTCATCTGTCGCTACCTGCCACTAATGATGAATCAGCATCCCCATCTCACTCTAAAACAATAAATGATTAGTACAAATAATGTGCTGATTAATCTGCTGCTACTGGGTAAAATCAGCACCTGCAGCGACTTGCCAGGAAACGCTTCAGAAGAAAGAGAGGCACGGTAGGGGGGCTTTACTCTCAGCTATTTGTGCCAAGATATTTTTTATCCCAGAGAGAGAGAAATATTGTTGTGGTCACATGCCTCAGAGTTATTTCACCAGACAAGTGACAACAAATTAATTTCCAAAGACAGAAAATAGAGGCGTCATCTGCCTTGAGCATGTGTAACTTTAAAATGTCAGAACAGGATGGAATAACAATACATTGATCACGGGAAAGACGTAAAGCCCAACTTCATTGGATTAGCACCTATTTACTGAGTGTGACCTGTTTATGGCAACCTAACATTACTTTTAGTTTGGTAAAACTGAAAGAAAGTCCATATACCCAAAAAGTAGTGAGCAGGGGCGGACTGGCCATAGGGGGGCCAGTGGGCCGTACTGCTTTGGGGTCAGTTGGACTGCTGCTTTTAACACCCACATCCAATACCTGCCCCCTTAGTCTCCCTCTCAACCCCCTGTACCCAGCCCCATTGTACCCACCAGCCAAGGAACCCCAGCCCCCAGCTATAACCCCAACATCATGGTTGGGAGGGCTCAGCAGGGATGTCTGGGGCCTGCCAGGGGCTGGTAAAATCCAGGCCTGATTTTTGACCTTCACTCTGCCGCAGGTATAAACTTGTATAAAAGTGGTGATTCCAGAGCTACCTATTGCTTTTTTGTTATATGAACTTTGAATTAAACCAAGCTAATACTCCACAATGGGGTCACAGCGTATATGGAATTCAACTTTTACTGTTTACACTGGCTTCAATTTTAAGTGCAGTTAGCTTCCCAATGCTGGAGTTTAATGCTGTATTATTCCCTCCAAAAGCCAAAAAAAAACACAAAGCCAAACACATGCAGTTTTTCAGGCACCATCCTCCTTCTGGTTTAGACGTTTCTTGTCACGTCAGTCATTTTAGTTCTGACACGTTTATATGGAGAATTGAGATGAAAGCCACTGATATTACAAGGGCAGGAATGATTTAAATATCATTAGAATTAAAATAGCTGCAGCTACTTCATACTGCATAGTCTATATCTGTCTCTATAATGAGAAATATACAAAGGGAATCAAGGCTGAATAGCAGCATAACAGAGTGCAGGACTAGAAGGATGTCCCATGGGAGGCACAGCGCACGCTCTGCTTTCACAACCTGATTTGTGCTGTTATCAATGCAGTGATGCTTATGCAGGGTTTCTTGTAGCTAAGAGGCCGATTCATTAATAGTGCCAGGTAGCGACAGATGAGCGACAGTAGCGGTATTTTCACAGCGCACACTAGTATTCGCTGTGCTTGGCCGTTGTTCGGCTATTGACAGCTACTCAGTCGGTGTGCGGTAATGTTGAATACGGGGTTAGGAGTCGCTGTTTGACAGGTTCCGCGCTGTATGGGAGCGCATGACAGCGAATGGCCATAGCGAACGGCTCCCAGCATATTCATTAACAAATCACGCTCAAAAAATTCTTGCGCTGTGAAATGCATGTTTAAACCCCAGAGCGCTGGCGGCGATGGGTTAAAAGTAGTTTTTTAACCCCCCAAACAACCATATTTTTGGAAAAAAAAAAAACAAGTTTTTCAAAACATTTTGTAATATGAATACATTAATATCAGACCTGTAATATCAATTCTGCACAATTTTTTTTTTACCTTAAAAAAAATAACTAACATTGCAGAAGTGGTCACAGAATTTTTGACATTTAAAAAAATAAATAAATAAATAATAGCAATTAATTAAGAATATTTAAAGATTGCTCCATTGAAATGCATTGGAGAGCGCCAGGTAGCGAGAGGTCATACCTATCGCTGTTCAAGGTCGCTCGCTGGCGCTGTGGGGTGAGGCTGGAATAATGATGAATGATTCGCTATCTGGCGCTCTGTCAGTCGCTAAGCAGGATCGGCTTGATAAATGTGTGATTGCGGAGGGGAGCCGGCGTTCTCGTGGCGGTAACCGTCATTACCGTTCGCTCACCATTTGCTACCTGGCGCTATCCCTTGTTAAATAAGGGCCTAAGTCATACCTTTATGTTATTTATGTTAGTTACTTCTTCCTTTGGGTCAAAGCAAATAGGAAGCGGGATATTGACTGAATAATGGGCCTAATTTATGATGTGTGCCATTTTTGTCTTTTCTGGCACTGCTCTGCGGACTACAATGGCGCTAGAATTCGCAGCGGCAAATGCTAAGTAATTTGCTTTTATTGTTGCATTTGGTATTGGACGGCCTGTGCCAGCACCTGTTGGACCCGACTGCCGATTATCCCAGCGCCAATGAGCGCCACTTTGTACTGCCATCTTTTATTTGTGAATTTTTTCCTCCTTGAAAAGGTTGGTGCTGTTTTTTTACGGCACTGGTCAGCGTTTCATCATTACATCATTACTTGAAATCACTGCTGGGGACTAACTTTGCTGTGCGTTTCGGCTGTGTTTTAGTTGTTGTCCAAATTACACATTTGTAACAAAAAGAAGCTACAAATATTTTTCCTATGAAAAAAGAAATGTCATTTGGTGACATCTAGGTCCTTTATTGACAAGTCATATTGCAACTTCTGTAACAAAAATGTGTGCAATATAAATTATAAACATTAAACACTTCAAACCAGTTCTGTTCATTGGGCTCTATGGGATCTTGACCTACAGCACCTACTTTTAACAGGCGCTGCTTCAACCAGGGTGACTGGGACTATGACCAATTGGGCGCTAATGTTAAATATGACGCTAGATGGCAGCCGCTTTAGAGCAGCCTGTTTTGTGTATCATAAATCACATGCTGAGTGCCGCTGAGGCCAAAAATGTGGTGCTGTGTGGCACTGACGCTTCATAAATAAGGCTCTATGGGGTTGATTCAGAGCCTGGTGAGAAAACTTATTTTTTAGGAGAGAAAACTGCCATTCAGTTTCATTGTTTACCTTAGGGCTGATTCTTAGCCAGGTGAAAATTTACACCTGGTAGACAATGAAAGCGAAAGTTATTTCTCTCTCCTAAAAAAGAAGAGTTTTTTTTTTTTACCAGGCTCTGAATGGACCCCCCCCCCCACTCGTTAACAAAACAAAACTTGTTAACAAAACAATTCTGATTCAGTAGATGTGACCATCTAAAACAGAACTACAACCCATAGTTAGGGATGCCTGTCCGTAAATACTGCGAAAGGCCAAAATCAAACAGCTTCTTGCGCCCAGGGCCACTGCCCTATTCACATGATCATTATGCCTCCAACGGGATAGCTAAATGGGTAAGCATGGTGGTTGTTACTGTACATCCTGCTGACTACTGGATGTCAGCAAGTCATATGGCCTAAGCTGTGGGCCTTAAGCCAACCTTTGAGCTCTTACAGGTCTGAGAAGACTGACATCTATGTTAGGGATGCATGACCAGTGGTAGAAGTAGCACCCATGAGGGCAAGCAGGTCTATTTAACAAATGTATTTAACTTACATTTTAGCCCGGCTCCAGTACTGATTTGCTTCTAGTTTAATGGCTAGAACTATAGGCATTGCATCAACAATCTTATTCTTCTCATTAAGTACCTAACCTTACACAGACGTGGAGGATGATTTATTACTAGCGCCATGTATCGCCATCTGAGCATCTGTATAGCGGTTCTTAGAGTTTCGAGTGACGCTAGTAGTCACTGTAAGTGGGTGTCGGGCGCTGTAACCTATCGTAGCAGTCGCTGTAGTATCCTGGCTGGCATTGATGAATGTGATGTGTGGTGGGCGCTGTAGAAGCGCTCTGCCTGATTCGGTGCAGAGCCAATGGAGAACGCTAGGTGGTGTCCTAAGGTCAAAGCGCCCAAGACTACACCACATCTAAGAAGAGGACAACTTTGCAGCGAGCGATAGGTAGTGCCAGCTCAGTGTGTCCGGTACTCGGCGCTCCACACCATATTTAAGAAAAAATTACACACACCCAGCGTCGGTGATCTTAAGCTGGGCGCTATAACATAGAGCGACAGACGCTGTGTGATCACATATACACCAATAACAAATAACCAATAACATATGGAATGACATTATTTTAACACTGTAACAATGACACTTTAGTGCCAAACCTGCACATACAATTCTGCATAAAATATATATATATATATATATATATATATATATATATATATATATATATATAAGTGTTTGTTTGCAGGACAGAAGAGGTCACACAATGAAAAAAAATTTAATTTTTATTGCCCAACATGCTATTTACCCACAACCAAATAAAACCTCAACGCTACGTGGCGCTGTTAGAGATGCTCACCAGATTCGCTTTCCTAAATGTGGTTTTGCATACAGCACCCAGCGTTCACTAGGTGCTACCTGCCGCTACGTAGCACTACCTGGCGCTATCCTTTCTTAAATAACCCCCTAAATCCCTGTGAATTCGGCATGCTACAGTGGTCGCATTTCAGCACTATACGCTACAATGCCTAAAGCCAGCTCCCGGCCAGCATAGGTGCAAGCTTCTGCTTTCAATTACTATGGAACAGATTCCCTCATTGTATTAAAGCAGACCAAAACCCACTGAACTTGTGAAATGCATTTGGCCAAAGCCCCTGCTGATACTCTCTTCTTAGGGTGTAGAACTAGAAATGGGTATTTATGCTTTTCGAGTCATCTTGGAATACCGATATTTCGACTGTCCCTCTCTGCAAGATGGTAGGTAATCAGCCATTGCATAAGTGTGGCAATGACATCATTGCCACACACAACAGTGGCAATGAATGGAGGAGGAGCTGTACAGCTAAAACAGATGTCATTATCTGGGTCTAGGGTGAAGCGGGAGCAATGAAAATTAGCAAAAGGTACTCCTCATAGAAGGAGCAATTCAGGATATGCAAGTTAAAAATGTGGGTTTTGGGTTACTTTAAAGGGTGCATCACATCATTGTCCAATGCAAAAATGGCAAAATGAACTGAGGCCTGATTTGAAGCATTCAATCAGCTTTGAAGCTGATAACACAGAAACCAGAACTCCATGGGAATATGGTGGTCAGGTACTTCATTAGTTCTTCAGTATTCTTTGTTCATATTTCTTCACATTTGTCCTTCCCCATTCAGGGTCTGTCCAGTTCCAGTAAATTAATAAAATAAACCCACTATTTTTAAAGATACAATTTCTGACCTAGAAGGGGGATCCCCATCATGTCATGCCTTTTTTTATATTGCTGGTCGGTAGAGATCAAAACGATCCCTTTAACTGAGTTAAGTAAACAATCTTAAAGTCTCCAATGCTTTTGAGTGTCTCCTGTTGTTCTGAGATAGAAATAGCTTTGGGACTTTAAGGATTGCTGTCTATGTAGTGCAGGTGTAAATGTAATGGCTTTGTATGAAATGCTTTGAAAGCTTACTGCCGCTCTCTGCATAATGCACATATTGCTTTATTAGTTCTCAGGGGAGTATTATGCCATGCAATCAGTATGCATAATTTAAGGGGTTATTTAAGAAATGCTAACGACACATAGTACCACGTAGCGCCAGGTGAACGGCGGGCGTATATACCATATATATAAAAGTCGATCTGGTTAGCGTCTCTAATAGCGTTATGAAGCGCCACATGTATTACTAGCAGTGGCTAAGTGTAAATCGCCATGTAGCACCTGTCACTTAGCAGCATTATCCCATACATTTCAATGGTGTTTTTTTGCTTGTGTATAAATAGTGTTTTAATTAATTATTTTTTTTTTTAGGATCAAATTATTGTGTGACCTCTCCTGCCCAGCAACACTTATATTGTTATATATATATTTTTTTATGCAGAATTGTATGTGCAGGTCTGCCATTGTAGTGTCATTGTTACAGTGTTAAAACAATGCCATTCCATGTTTTCGCTCTGGTGCTGGTGTTGAGAAACAGACTTTTTTCATATAGCGTCCCGCGCTCGATGCTAGAGCATCCAGTTTTAGAACACCGGCGCTGGTTTTATGTTTTCTTAAACATGGGCTTCAGTACCGAGCGTCAGACACACTTAACTGGCGCTACCTATCATTCACTACAGCATTGTCCTGTTGTTAAATGTGGAGTTGCTCTGAGCGTCTTTTCCTTGGTGCACCACATATGCATTGATTCAGGGAGAGCACTTCCACAGCGCCCTTCAGACATCACATTTATCAATGCTGGACAGCATACTACAGCGTCACTTGTCCAGCTGCTACGCTAGGTTATAGCGCCAGACACCCGCTTGCAGCGGACACTCTAAGCGCCACTACATAGACGCTCAAATACATGGTGTTAGTCCTAAATCAGCCTGCAAATCATAAAACCCATCTGATCTCCCAGGATCATTACTACTATCATCAACCAGACCCACCCACAATATTGCCTTTAAATGATTTGGTTTCAAGCTTGTGAATTTTAAGATTCCTCCCTTTGAGCTTTGCCCTGTTTACATTATAGAATGTGGTATTGCATATTGACAAATGTCAATAGGTAGCCATAGGTTGGCTATGGTTGTCATATTTCTAACCTCTAATACTATTATATATTACTATAAAGTATCACAGTTGGTCTAATTCTAGTGCAAAGTTGACTATAAAAAATCGGCGTTTTTCTGTTAAGCCTCACCTACCCAACACCTGATTTGTTCTTGCTTTAGTCCTCTTTCATTTGCCGGTAGAAGCCATTCATTTCAGATAAAAGAATGTAAGCAATCTCCTGTCTTAATAGAATTCTATACAGTGGTGGTTGTCAGGTTACGTAATATACGGCTTAATAAGACTAACAACACTATAATAGAATCACTGATGTTCTTGCTTACATCTGTTTGAGATAATGTCTGCTTTAGCCCTCATTTCTAAATCATTAGATTGATTTATATGGAAACTCTCATGTACCTAAATCGCTGTAGACCCTGTCAGAAGTGACATTTGGAAGCAGGACAGACCACTCCATGAAGAACCACTCCACAAAATGCATTGTTTTAAATTAGAGGCCGAACACTTTGTTTTCACAGTGAATATAATATTTGCTGTGAAAACAAAGTTTGCTTTATGCTGCTATAATTTCTTTCTGCATAGGATTTTTATCGATCCCTGCATTTGGGAGAATTATATCTATGGTGAGTAATAAAAATACTGCATAAATATTGCATTCTCGCTGTCATGGTGAATCAGGTGCTATATTTCATGCTATAGATCTAGTCCATCATTCGTCTGCATTCCATAGCTGTAATAAAATAATAGATAATGCATTAGCCATCCTGCAGAATAGGGTCATGTAATAAATGCCCCACATAGGTTTTTATTGTTTGTACATTTGCCTCTGAAAAATAGGTGATACCAACATAAATTATTTATGTAACATCTGCTTCTCTTTAATCTCCTGGACATAAACACTTACGCTGCTTTTCCTTCTTGTACTTTATAGTTAGTTATCACCTTCTGGGAACCTGATTTTCCCATTATTACAGATTTCAGATCATTGTTAGAGCCAGTTTGTTTCTAGGCAGAATAGTGCTCAGTGTGGGAAGGAAAAAATGATGCCCCCTCCTCACTCTTCTATGGTGCTGCTGCTGTCTCATAATGCTATGCGCCATGTTGTGATTCTTTTTTAAGAGCAGGCAGTGCCCCCTTCCCATGACTTGACCCAATATGGGGGATGAGGAGCCTGTCTTATGGCCTATACCACTAACACTGGCCCTGACCCATCTGCAGAAAACAGGATGGCTGTTATAAAGCTGCCCCTAATGGCCTTGGCGCCCTGTGGGATCACCCTGCTCACCCTCCCCTAGAAACAGAAAAATAGGGTTAGTATTGTATGTAGCTATGCTTGCATGCTCACTAAATTGCCTCTACCTGGGCAATTGGGTATATTGCATATACCAACACATCTTGGATTCCTAGTGGAAATGTGAAAAGTCCCTTCTATCCCTCATACTAGTATAACACTATTTACATGGATATAAACAAATCATATAATTAAGGTCCACATGAACCAGAAAACCTCTACACCAATGACAATTCATACAATTCATTGGATTTGAGTCCACATAAACCACAGACCACTAAGTTGATGTCCTTCTAAAATTCCTTTAATTATATTATCCATTAAAATTCCATGCTCTTATGTCATGCTTTCATTTGTTGCTAATTCAACCACTTAATTAACGCGTTTCGTTATATTAGGTTCTTAATCTTGATCTGCATAAAGTGGATGTATATACATATATACAATACAAAAAACAATTGGATGAGTCAATTGCAAATGTAACAATAAAATATTCATATATTTCAATGGACTCATCCACAGAAGTCTAAATTGTGATACTCTGAACACCCAGGAGACTGTCAGTGCTCTGCGCTGACAGCTATCTGCTTAATCTGGAGGAGGAGGAGGCAGAGGAGGAGGCGGAGGGAGGGACAGGGGGAAGGAGGTATCAGCAATCCTGACCCAGCTCTGCAGAGCTGACTGGGGGGCCGAGATAAAAAACAAAAGTCATTGGCTGAACCTGTAAAACTGATATCTCGGCCAAACTGAAAACAGTTTAGGACAGTGCCAAACGTAGCCCAACGCAATGGTGTAACAATTGCCTTTGCCTGCTGTATCATTTTAAGGCTCATTGATTAAACAGTATATATTTGTAATACAGTTTGCTATTTATGTGTTAGACTTCAAATGCTCTTTCTCACCTTGTGAACTGCAAGGTAAATCAAGTGCCCAATTTACTTTTATTATACACCAAAGTGTGAACAGTTTGCAAAAACTATGGCAATTATTAACCTTGACTAAAGTTACCAGACTTGCTAGAAAAAAATCATGCAGAGGCAGTGTGATATTGAATAATGTATCACACATGTTTTCGTTATTTTGGTAAAAAAAAAACAAGAGCATCAGCATGCAATGGATATTTTAAAGGAGAAAAGCTGGAAAAGCTCAGCTGTCCCTAGGTAGTAAAGGAAACTTGAATCGATGCATGCTGGAAGTCTTCACTGGAATGCAGAAGTCAATATGTTTTTGTCATCAAGTGTCCAGCATCAGGCTAATGGCTGAAAGTGCTGGCCTGAGTTATCGATGATATTGACGAGACTTGTAAATAAAAATCTAGCATGTGTTTGAGTAGATGAGAATGGAATTTTATACGATGATTGCTGAGTCTTCCTTCAGCTTACTTAGAGGGAACCTTACTCATTATTTGAAGGGATACAGTAGTTGCTACTGTATCTCATTGGTTTCAACCATGGGTCCTGTTCACCCTTTTAGATACATACAACTTACAAAGGCCTCAACTAGCTTAATCGTTTTCTCTCAACATTTATTTTCAACAAGTTTATTATTTTCAAAGGTTTATGTTAAACCGGACCCTCAGCATAATTATTTGAAAAGGCCAAACCCTTATAAAATTATTCCCCAGCATCTAAAATGAATATATTTTACTTTTTTAGTCACTTATTCTTTCCCATGCTGGGCTGAAACTGGACTCTAGGATACAGGTGCCGCCATCTTGCCTCAGAAGCATCACATACTGAGGAGAGGGAGGGGAATGCAGGGGGCGGGGTTATAGCTGTGCTTTGTAAAGACAGAGGAGAGCAGGGGGTCAAGAAAAGGACATCAATTCCAGAATGCAGAGCATTCAGAAATGTCAGAAGATACTTCCTGTTTGCAGGCAGATGAAGACTCCATGGGCCACCAACTTGGATGTTTAAAGGCTCAGAAAATGCAGTAGATGCAGGTAGATTGATTTTCAATGTGGGCAATTTGTATGTTTACGGTGGGGGAAACATGTAAGATAGGCTCTTATTCAGGGTGAAGGTCCGCTTTAACAATAAAAGGTAAACATTAAAGAATCCAAAACACAGTTAGGGTCGGTTCTTTCCTCCCTTTGTGTAAATGCACGCAGTATGGGTGCACTTGTTGGTCTCCCAGCTATGTAAGTGTCTCCCTCCTTGAGTCAACATATGTAGTTGGTCGTGGCTTGGTGAAAACTATTGACTAAACAAGCTGTTTGCTGGAGCTTGGTCAGCCCCTAAAACCTATGTGGTGAGCAGGAATGCTGAAACCTCCTAGTCCCTCCTCTTTGGGAGTGCAGCCAAGTGGGGGACGCAGTAGTCTGGGTGACCTGTGCAGTGACCTGCCTACACTATAGTGTGGGGAGATATATTTTTTCATGAAGACTGATAAAGCTACTAATGTTATCCTTATTCCCTATTGACAGTGAAGGCTAACCTATCCCCTAGAAGTAAACCATGGGATTTCCAGACACATATCCATGGGTAACAAGCTTAAAAATTGGATGGAACGCTATATACTTTTTGCTTTCAAATCTATCTGTAAGGGTAACCCACACCTAAGGAAATGGCATGGGAAGCCATGAGCACAGGTGGGGGTGAGCGTACCCCCCTGGGCTTTGCTGTTGTCCTGACAGGTTGTTCATATCTTGCCCAGGGCAATTTGTGTTTATCTTATATATTGTGCATTATTTGAATATTTGTTTATACTGGACTCTTTGGAGATATTTCCTGTTAGTTTTTTTGCATTATGTCATATGTCATATCCATGGTGTTGAGCAAAGCAGAAGGCGAAACATGTCCAGTAAGTGAACAAGTGATGGTAGCGAGTAATTCTTAAACAGGGGGTGTGCATTTTATTGTTCCTATTTCTGTATATTATATACTAGTGATAAAGTACCTTATTTCAATGACTGTAATGTCTACTTGTCACAAGTGGCATGAGTTTCTAAATTAAAAATTATGACATATTAAAAGAAATTGATATAAGATGTAAGAAGTTGAATGAATGACGAGCTCCAAGTTTAGGCACTGGCCAAGGTACCTACTTTGGAAAATTGACATTACTAGAGGAACTATATTACGGGACAGAAAGAACACGGGCTAAATCAAACTTTATATTTCCTTGGTCTAATCAGGAGGCTTATCTTAGGTTACACCAATTGCCGAAGGAAAGGGTGATCAGTGTAAGCCCACGTCCATTTCTATGCAGATGCAGTTGCCATTTTTGTTCCAGTTCAGGTGCAGTATATGGACAGTTGTGAGGGTAGCCAAACTGATCTGCAACTGCATCTGCATACTGTGTGTGTGAACAGTGGCTAAAATAGGGACTCATTTTATTTGTATATCAATCGACTCCAAAAGGAACCAGTTTAGTCAAATTAAATTCATAAGATATGTTGTTGTTATGGAAAAAAATGAATCCAAGGGAAACAAATATTTGCATGTTTATCTGAATGTATTAAGGTAAGAAAATCATTGCCCATTGTGTTGAGAACATATTTAAGAATTTTCAAAAATCTAAGGATGGTTTGAGCCAAGCCTCAGCTATTGTTTGCCTTTCAACAATAAATATATAATTAGGGCTTCATATATTTTTTTCTAGGTCCTCTTCTATATAAAGTTTTGGCATATGAGAACCTTAGAGCGGAACAAAACCCAACAAAGCTGCTGGCCTTCCTCTGAGGAATCCCAAAAGCGATGCCCCACTGTGTGAAACCCCCCTGGGGCACTGCTTCCCGGTCCCCTCACCAATGTAAACATCAGGCAGTAAACATTGACTCCCGATTCCATAAACAGCAATTTGCCGAACACTATATATGCACGGCAAACAGCTACAATTGGATGGGAATCCCATGCATGCGTCGTAGGACCAGGGAATGATGAGTGTGTTTGGGCCTTCTGAGGGGTTTCTAACAGCAAGTAACAAGACAAGTAACAAAACCAGGGAAAGTCAAAATCCCGGGTGTGTTTCCGCTTTAAGTCATATTGGGCAATCCCAGAACCTAATGTGCCATCAGTACCGCAGCCTTTGGAACAGTTTTGTGTGAGAGAAGGATTGAATTTTGTATTTAAACCAGACCAAGACAACAAACATTGCTGCACATAAAAATTAATTTTCCATTTTCTTACCATTTTCTTCCTGCAGGTCGTCTGCAGGAAGTGCTGCTGGGCTTCCTGTTACTGTGCATTGTCAGTTATGTCAGTTGAATTCAGGCAGCAGCATGGCTGAGATGCTGTGAATGGAGGCTCCAAAATAGCCTCTACTACTAGAAAATCGGTGAGGAGGCATTTTAGCTTTGAGTGGATGCAAGAGTAACTGTAAGTGCTGACAATGATTCAGTATCATGCATGCAGATGGGGCAAGTGAGTTTTAGGGAGTTTTCTTTTCCAACTGTGCCAGTTTGTTGCTCCAGTTTAACTATTATTGACCAGCATATAGTAGGCGTTAATCCCAAGTCATTTTCTTATTTAGGCATTCAGTATACATAGAGAGTGTTCGCGAGGTAGAGGTTAAGGTGAGAGAAATATACATAGAAGAAAAGATGGCAGGATTCAAAGAGGCCTCTAAACACCTATGCCTAAATTTGGTTAGGCATTTCAGGGTCTATAGTGTCCTTATCAGGCCCGAGTGCTCCCCAAGAAAACCTTGACATCAGGTAACAAAATAATACAGGACATATGAAACAAAAACTAGTGGACAAAGTACACAAAGGTTTTTTTTTAAGAAACGATAAAGCCAGGTAGTGCCACGTAGCGGCACGTAGCGGCACGTAGCATCGAGTGAATACTGGCCGCTGTATGTGAAAACCACATTTAAGAAAGCTAATCTGGTGAGCGCTTCTAAAAGCGTCATGTAGCGTCACATGTATTACTAGCGGCAGTTTAGTGTAAATCGCCGGCGCTCTAGGTCCAGCAGCGCCATGTAGCACCTGACGCTCAGTAGCGCTCTCCCATACATTTTAATAGTGTTTCATTTGGTTGTGTTTAAATAGCGTGTTGCTAAAGTAAACTTTAACATTTTTGGCTGAAATCATTGTGTGTCCTCTCCTGCCCGGCAACCAAACACTTTAACGTTTTTTTTTGTTTTAATTTTTTATGCAGAATTGTATGTGCAAGTCTTCAAAATTGCTTTTTGATATTGTAGTTGTCACTTTAGGTGATTTATTTTGGTCTTTAGTAAATGTCATTATCATAGATTGCTTGGGCATTGTCCTCTGTGGTAGTTGTACATTATCTTTAGAGTTTTCTGTGCTTTTTTCCTATTTATACACCAGTATAATCATATCACTGCTACCGGGTAATCCTTAGAATTATTGCTAATTTCTCATAGCCAATCTCTGATTATTGGGGGAAAAAAGAGAGAAAAAAGGGGTCCCCTCTCTAAGGCACTGTGTTTGCTCTGTTGATTTTAAGCAGGCATTGGTCTCGTTACACTGCATGCTGTCTCCAAATGCTGCTGATGTTCTCTATTTCCTGTATGTTAATTTTGCTGTGAGTATCTTGGTTTGTGTATGAGCTAGCTTGTGTCTGATCATTAGTACTGGTAGTTTCTGTGCTCACTTCAATTGTTTGTTCAGAAGTTACAGATGATGGCTGATCGGTGTCAGTTTTCTCTTCTCTTCTTACTTCCTCTGTTGTTCTTGCTTGTGGCATAGTGCGGCAGCAAGAGGGCATTTAAAACTGCCCCTGCACAGGCTACACCAGGGTGTGCCAATCTAACCATATTTATTGCTAATCGTGTAAATTACTTAACACTCAGAAATTAGCAGTGTTTCTGTGGAATTCTTCGATTCCTGTTTTGAAACCATATATTTTTCTCTGCAGTGCGGTTTCCTCTATTAAACAGTTTGAGCTTTTATAGAGGAAACCACACAAGTGTGTTCCAAGTCTTTAAGGTTAATTAGTTTTAGGCATTTCTTGTAATTGGGCATTCATTTGTTTTTAGATGCCTGTTACTAAACTATTAGAAGTGTCAACATTGTAAATGAATGCACGTGTGCATTTACAGGATATTTACAGGGGCAGACTAGTTATAGTGAGCATGGTGGGCCTTCTTTTGTTTCGGAGCGCTTTTGCCCAGCACCCACAACACAACTTCACCTAGGGCCTGTGCCAGGGCCAGCTCTAAGTTTGTAGGGGCCCCAAAGCAGTGAGTCATATGATGTCACCTTTCATCTCCGCTGTCACAAATGGGTAATCTTCTGCCGCTGATCGCCCTCCAGTCCTTATTACCTTCCCTATAGCCACCAATCGTCCTCTAGTCCTTGCTGCCTTCCCTATAGCCACCGATCATCCTCTAGTCCTTCTTGCCTTCCCTATAGCCACCAATCTTCCTCTAGCCCTTGTTGCCTTCCCTATAGTCACCAATCGCCCTCCCTTCCTTTTTATAAAAGTTTTTTTTGTTTTGCATTTAACCAAAACACAACAATCCTGGTGCCAACAACTACAATTACATCTTAACTAATGAGGGACATTCATTCACACAACATACACACACACTCACATCAGCATCTGCAGGACTCGGCCCATACCTTGTTGACCCATAGGATGAGATGTACTATGACTGGCAGGGGAGAGGAAGGGGGAGGTTGGTTGTTGATGAAAGCAAGAGTGATCTCCTAATACTCAGTACACCCTTAGGATAAGACTAAGGCTCATACCACATAATTCCGAGGCATCCTGTAAAAAATCACCAATGAAAGCCATGGGCCGCACCTTCCTCACTCACTCACTCACTCCCTCTCCAAGGCCAACTCCAAGCATTGCAAACAAGGATCCCAGACCTTTTGAGGGACTCCACATGCAGCTTATGTTAGTTTATTCAAAGGGAGTTTCTGATTAATAAACTTCTTCCAGGCATGCACTGAAGGTTCTCAACGGGTGTTTTCAATTTAACAAGATGCATTTCCTAGCGTAGTTCCCCTTGCCCCCAACTCTGGAAGTGGCTCCACCACCTCCAGAAGGCACAGCACAATTGAACCACCTCCCCACCAAAAGTGTTCCAGCACTCCCACAAGACCATGTCATGTGGAGCCACGTGGTTTTATCTCCCACACATCTTGGACACATCTCGCTATCCATGAGGCCCATCCTATGCAAGCAAACCGGCGTGATAAGCTTGATGGATCCATTTAGTTTGGATTAGTCTATCTAAGGCCTCCACGTGAGATGCATGTAAATCATCCATTATTTCTTCCCAGTCGTCTTGGTTCAGGGTTGGGTCTAGGGACTGCCATTTAGCTTCAACCTTCCGGTTTTCTGATTGCCCCCTCCAGCAGGGATGTCCAGATCTGTGGTCCCCCCCTAAGAAACTGGGCATTCAGGGTGTACCTAAGTTGCAGGTAGCGGCAAAAGTCTCTGGAGGACAGCTGCTATAAGCCTCTAATCTGAATAAAGGACATAAGTGTGCCTTCCTTATATACCTGGCCCAAGGCGTGCATCCCTTTTCTCACCCAAAACCATGTGTCTTGCATGGTGCTAAGTTCTGGGAGCCTAGGATGATCCCAAAGGAGGGTAAAAGGAGACCAAGTTTACCCCAGATCGTATGTCTCATCCAGCCTAGTCACCCTTTCCCAGATGTTGCCAACCATTCTCATGCATATAGTTGCTTTGGTTATCCCGTGGTTGACTAATCCACCAGTGTGCATACAGGAGTTGCTCAGAATAAAAATACATTTGCATGTACGGTACTGCTAGCCCCCAGTCAGACACCTGTGCCTTCATTATCCTCCTGTTTAACCCTTTTAGTGCCAGCTGACTTTAAACCCCCACAGAAAAAAAAGTATAAAAGTTAAAAACTCACCTGACCCCTCGTTGGATTGGGCCGGGTCTTCTCTTCACCCGGGTGGCATCCGATCCCCCCCCCAGGGCTCTTCTCTCTTCAGAAGAGTGCCCAGAATAGCATCCCCTTGCTTCAGCAGATGGCACAATTGACTGTAAAAAAAAAAAAAAAAAAAAAAAAAGACATTTACTCACCTGCAGCCACGATCTCTCCTGCGGGGTCTCCTCTTCACCGGGGGGGGCTCCGATCGCCCCCCTGGGGTCTTCCGTGGTGACCCCTCACCCGAGATGATCAGTCTTGCCGGGTGCTCGAAGGAGAGAGGTTGGAGGTGGGGAGAGGGCTGTGATCCCTTGCCTCCCTCCACCAAGCACCCGGCAGCTGTCATCGTGGATCGCCGGAAGACAGGGGAGGATCAGAAGTGAGTAAAGAAAAAAAAAAATGTCATTTTTTTCCCTATGTGTCTGTGTGTTTATATTTACATTTAACCCTTTGTGAACTGGTAAGGGATTCATGAGACCCCTATACCAGTTCACAAGGTTGGGGGCTGGCAAGTCACCTGCAGCTAGCGGGTGACTTGCCATTAACCCCCGACCCCCAAATTACCTGCCTCCCCAAAGCCTGGGGGGGACAGAAGAGCTCGGCCCACGGAGCTTGTAGCCAGCAGGGCGGGGGGCCAGCAAAGGCCCCTGCGCCCTGTTCCTACAAGCCCCCATAGCTGGTCCCGGGCTGGTTATGATGGGCAAGGGGGACCCCATGTCATTTTTGGGGGGATTTTTAAGGGTTTTTAATCCTTAAAATTCCCAAAAATGGGTCCCCCCCAGGAGAGGGGACCCTATGTCGTTTTTTTTCAAATTAACCCCTCATGTTTATAGTGTGGATAGTAGTTGTATTTTATTTGTAAATGTTATAAAGTGCTCTTTTCAGTTTAGGGGGTCTCCTGGGCAAGAATGGGGGGCTACCAATACATATGTGGTACCGTTGTAATCGGTAGAATTGGGGCATTTACATGTGATATGGTTTTCATTAATAAAACAAATTTTTTTGTTTTTTTACGCAAAAATAGTTTAAAAAACAGTAGAAAAATTACAAACAAGACATTTCATGTTGAAGCCTAAACTCTGCTGCAAAAAATATATATATAATTTTCCTGGAAATTCCGGCAAAAATCACGGTTAAACATGGCGGAAAATTGGGAAAAATTACCTGTCAACAGAGGGTGACAAAACTTGCGCTTTCAGATTTAGCTTGTTTTTCTTGTTTGCATATTGATATTTTTGGAAAACATGTTTTTTATTCAGCTTTTTTATATTCATTTTTTTAGGGAAACCCTGTGCAACCTTAGAATTCTTCGAGAGATTACTTCCAGAAAGATGAGCCCACTACAACAAGCTGGGTACGCTTGGAAAGCTTAACGTGTGTACTTTCAGGGAATATATGGTTTATGGGTGATATTCCAAATGTAAAGTGTTGTTTTGGTTGAAAAATTGCAAGGTGCGCACTTTGTCCGCAGAGTTGAAATTTTAAAGGAAAATTATTGTTATGCGCACGCTTTACTTTGTGGTGTTTGGCAACTCTTCCCTTGACAATAGCTATGCATGCTTTGTATTGTTCTGTTCGGGGCATGTTGCTTTTTCAGATTTTACTAGTTTTTTCTTGTTTTCTATAGTTTTTTTTCAGGAAAATGTGGCTTTGATTCTTCCTTTTTATTCTTTTTTTAGGGAAACTCTGTGCAACCAAAGAATTTATTGAAGGATTACTTCCAGAAAACTACGCCCACATAAACAAGCCTGGTACTTCTAGAAAGCTTGAAGTGTGTACTTCCAGAGAATATATAGTTTGTGGGGGGTATTTCAAATGTAAAGGGTTGTTTTTCTGGAAAAACTGCAAGGTGCGCAGTTGTATTTTATCTGAAAATCTCCTAAAGCTCTGTTTTAGTTTGGGGGAGTCTCCTGGACAGGAAAGGGTGTCTACCTATACATATGTGGTACCGCTGTAACCAGGAGAAATTGGGGTTTCACATGCAATAAAATGTTTTTGACAAACTTACATGTTTTATTACAAAAAAACACTAAAACACTATAGATCTTTTTACGTTTTTGCACATATTTCGCCCCAAAAGTAGAAATAGTAGAGAATCCACTAAAAAAGGCCATACAGGACATTTCATGTTGAAGCCCAAACTCTGCTGAAAAAAATATATAATTTTCCTGGGAAATTAAAAAATCAAGGTTGAACATGTGTAGTGCAAAATAGTGAAACATAGTCTGGCACTTAAAGGGTTAACCCTTTCAGTGCCAAGCACGTAGATTCTACGTGCTCGCTTCCACTCCACTTAAGTGCCAAGCACGTAGAATCTACGTGCTTGACTTTCCCCCCTGCTACAGTAAAAATAAAGTAACAAAAACACTCACCTGACTCCTTGTTCGATCCGGCCGGGTCTCCTCTTCATCCGGGGGGGGCTTTCGATCCCCCCCCCGGGTGCAGGGGAGGGCCCGGAATAGCCCCCCTCCCGCTGGAATTACCTGTAAAAAACTAAATAAATAAAAATGACATTTACTCACCTCAGTGTTTGATCGCTCCCGCCGGGTCTCCTCTTCACCAGGGGGACCTCTGATTACCCCCCCCCCGGCTCTTCAGCTTCAGGAGAGGGCCTAACAGCCCTCTCCCTCTCCTCTCCCGATGGGTGCCGCCATCTTGCTGCTAAGCCCCACCGCTTTGAGGGTGGGGCTTATGACGTCACTCACCGGGTGTCGTCCTGGCTCCCAGCTGTCATTTTTTCAAATGCGATCATGCTGGCCACAGGAGCAGAGGGACAGGTGATGATCTGATCGCCTGCCCCTCTGCTACTGCAGCCAGCATGATTGCATCTGTCATCGGATGGAGGGACAAAGGAGCTGACATTCAGAGGTAAGTAAAGTAAAAAAAAAGTTTTAATTTTTTTAATAAAAGTCATTTTTAATTATGTGTCTGTGTGTTTTTTTACTGTTAACCCTTTGTGAACTGGTAAGGGATCCATGAGACCCCTATACCAGTTCACAAGGCTGGGGGCTGGCAAGTCACCTGCAGCAAGCGGGTGACTTGCCATTAACCCCCCGCACCCCCAATTACCTGCCTCCCCAAAGCCCCAAAGGGGGGGGGGGCAGAAGAGCCTGGGCCCACACAGGGTATGTGGGTTGTAGGCTGCAGGGTGGGGGCCACCAAAGCTGGCCCCTCCACTCTGTTCCTACAAGCCCCCATAGCTGGTCCTGGGCTGGTTATGACGGGTAGGGGGGACCCTATGTCATTTTTTTGGGATTTTTAAGGGTTAGGGTTAGTCTAACCCTTAACCCTTTAAGTGCCAAGCACGTAACACCTACTAGCTGGCTTGTCCGGGCCTTAAGCGCCAAGCCCATAGGTGTTACGTGCTTGATTTCCCCGCTGTTATTTAAAAAAAATAATGTAAAAAAATACTCACCCAACCCCTCTATGAATCCGGCCGGGTCTCCTCTTTAATTTGGTGCTATCCGATCCCCCATGGGGGCTCTTACAAAATGCAAAGGGTTGTTCTGGTTGAAAAATCGCAAGGTGCGCACTTTGTCTGCAGAGCTGAAATTTTCAAGTAAAATTGCTGTTACGCACATGCTTTACTTTGGGGTGTTTGGCAACTCTTCCCTTGACAGCAGCTATGCATGTCGGGTATCGTTCTGTTCGGAGGATGTTGCTTCTTCAGATTAAACTTGTTTTTTCTTGTTTCTATATAGTTTTATTAGGAAAATGTGGCCACATCAACAAGACTGGTACACCTAGAAAGCTTGAGGTGTGTACTTTCAGAGAATATATAGTTTGTTGGGGGTATTTCAAATGTAAAGGGTTGTTTTTCTGGAAAAACTGCAAGGTGCGCATAGCACATAGCATAGTTGTATTTTATCTGAAAATCCCCTAAAGCGCTGTTTCAGTTTGGAGGAGTCTCCTGGGCAGGAAAGGGTGTCTACCTATACATATGTGGTACCACTGCAACTGGGAGAAATTGGGATTTCACACGCAATAAGATTTTTTTGACAAACTTACATTTGTTATTACAAAAAAACACTACAAATTGTAAAAATAAAAATTTTTTACATTTTTTTTTCACATATTTCACCCAAAAATATTTCATGTTAAAGCTCCGACTATGCTGAAAAAAACGATATATCATTTTCCTGGGAAATCCCTTCAAAAATCACATTTGAACATGGGGAGCGCAAAATAGTGCTAAATGGTCTGGCAACAAAGGGTGACAAAAACTCCAGGGATTCTGGCAGCGAAAGGGTTAACACAACAGACTAAAATACATATAGATGACAATACAACACACAACCATTAGAGAGCGCTATTGTCAGACCTAAAATTCTTTCTGTAATGAACCATATCGATCCCTATTGGCAAGGGCTACCAACAGTGCCCTGTAAACAATATCACATAGTCCCTCTGAAGAAGTGCAAGTGGAAATTCTAACTAAATAATCATAACCTATGTGCAAATTCACAAAATCCCTTTGTGCATAAATATTATATATAAATGAGGATAATTCGGGGTGAGAAAGAGGGACAATAAAACAAACATATGAAGAAATCTTACAGATCCATGAACAAGGTAACTGGCAATGCGCTGTTCCCACCCAGGCCGACGCGTTCCATGACGGCTCTCCCGACACTTCCTCAGGGCGACGATGGGGTTTTTGGTGACCCCCAACCTCCTTATGTACTCACCCACCAGGTTCCCCCGTCCGGTGTGCTGCTGCAAGCTGGAAAGTGCTGACCGTACTCCGGCCAGAAGTGCGCTAGCGGCCCTGCCATGCATTCAAGGCCGAAGCCGTCAGACGCACTCCAGCCATAGCACATAGGGTATGATTGTTTAGTTAGAATTTGCACTTTTTCAGAGGGACTATGTGATATTGTTTGCAGGGCACTGTTGGTAGCCTTTGCCAATAGGGATCGATATGGTTCATTACAGAAAGAATTTTAGGTCTGACAATAGCGCTCTTTAGTGGTTGTGTGTTGTATTGTCATCTATATGTATTTTAGAGGTTTTTGATGAGTCTGTTGTGTTAAACACCATCAAATAAAAACTTGGTGCCACTTCATTTTGTTTTTTTGGGGGCCTCATAGAAGGAGTCTGGAAGACTCTCGGCCGCACCTCAAGTAGTCTGGGAGCAATTTGTTCCACTCTCTGATTTTACCATTTAGCTGGAATCCCATCGGGCCCTGATACTTTTTTGCCAGGAAGAGCCCTAATTGAACTCACAACCTCCTCAATAGTGATAGGGCTGTCCAAGAACTCTTGACATTCTGAGGACAGGACAGGGAAGGCGATATTCTCCAGTCCAAGTCCCCCAACGTATAGTCACCTCTAGAGGAGTAAAGGGCTGAGTAATACATGAGGAACTGCTTAGATAAATTCTCTCCACTAGTCACCACCAAGTTCCCACATAAGATTCCGGCAATGCTATTCGACTTGCTTTCCGTCCTGGCCAGATACACCAGCCTCTTGCCATTTTTGTCCCCCTTATCAAAAAGGGTTCCTTGTCTACACAATGTTTTTTTTTGCAAATTCAGTAACAGATTGTAGTCCATTTTAAGGGCCATTAGGGCCACATGATCACTATCTCCCTTAGACTGTAAGCTCGCAAGGGCAGGGCACTCCTCCCTATTGTCTCCTGTGCTCACAACACTTGGTTTTAACCTGTGGCATCTAATTTTGTATTGTTCTCTGTGCTATATGTTTTACCCTGTCTGTATTCCTAACTTGTAAAGCGCTACGGAAGTTGATGGCGCTATATAAATAAACATTAATAATAATAATAATAATCTGCTGAGGCCAAGAATTTCTTCTCGGCCATATTGCTTTCTAGGTCCATGACCTCTTTCCCATTTTAGCCATAACCACTGCGATGGAACTTATGGCACATCCTCTAATAACTGCCTCAAAGGCATCCCATCTCACTCTAAAAGTCATATCCTCCGCATTGCATTACCAGAAGGTATCAGCAGATGACAGTAAGTTACCCCATGATCTCAGGGGTCTCAGGATTCAAGGCCCAACCCCTGTATATTTAGATAACCTAACTGTGGCCAGAGACCTGTGCGTGGCTGAGTGACAGGTGTATGCCTTGTCCGACGGGTGTTTCCACCTCCAGAGCTCGAGCAGGCCCAGCGTCTTTGCCCAGGATGCCAGCCGCATTTTGGGGCCCGATCTCCAGCCAGACCTGTCCATACCACAGTCTAAAACCATATTAAAATCACCTGCCAACAATATCGGTGTCTGGAGGGTACGGGATCACTTTCTCTGTGATGTGATGCAAAACTTATTAAATATTATTAAATGAATATGTAGACCCACGATTATTACATCGGTATTCACCAACTTGGCATAAAGGATCACAAAACAACCCTCCGGATCAACCTTATTCCTTTTAATGAATTGAAAAACAGTGGTTCACTTAATTTTATCATTAAATCCCCGGACGTTGCAGGAGAGAATCTTACATTCGGAAATTTAATCTGCCTGAGGTAGATTTCATAGAACCAAGGATGTCTCCCCACCTCTCCAAGAAGCTGAGTGCCATTTCACACACACCACATCCATACTCACACAGAAACAAGTTAAACAATTGAAGCCATACGCTAAACAAAACATTACAATGCTACCCAAAGATAAAGTAGTAACCCAACCCCTTTCCCACCCTGCTCTACAAGCCCGAGCTTTGTTGTGCTTAATATATCCCACCTCAAACAGTAAACCAACTTGCAACCTAGGTGAAGGTGAGTTGCATATGGGGGAATGAGGACCCAATATCTAGGGGTCTGTGAACAGGACACCTTTCTCCCAAATGCCACCTACACTCCCCCTGCCACTGGTTCCTAGGGCCGCACCAGGGACAATCGGAGAGGTGGGATGGGATGGATGGATTCAAGGGATCAAGGGGGGGAAAAAGATGAGGGTGAAGGGGGCCGTAGGGGAACCCTGGAGACCCTTGGGACCCGAGGCAACTGCCCATTTCCAACAGCCCAATGAGGACGGGTAGGCCAGCCCAGACAGCTGGGACAGAGGCACAAGCAACTACTTAGCTCATAACCAAAATAACAGGGTCAGCCAGACCAACAAGCACCCGCAGCCACTCCACAAAACCCCTCCAGTCTGACACACCCTGAGGGGGAAATTATTATTATATCAGAGATCAGAGTCAGGCACTGGGGAGGGAGTCCAACCATGCATTCGCCTCCTCAGCCGAGGTGAGGAATCTTGCGCTTTCTCCATCCTGGACCCACAGTCGCACTGGGAACATCGTAGCATACTTGATTTTCTTCCCTCTAAGTCTCTCTCTGACTCATCTTTTGGACCCTCTGATATAAGGTCCGGGAAAAATAACGACGAGCTTTGTTGTAGGTCACCACCCCCTTTCTCTGGCAGCCAATAGGATGGCATCCCTGTCTTTGTAGTGGAGTACCTTGAAAATAAAGGGCCTCAGGGGGCCCCAGGCAGGAGCGGTCTCATGGGGATTCTATGTGCCCTTTCCACTGTAAAAAACTTGGACAGGTTCCCGGGGGGTAAAGAAAAGGAGCAACCTTGTTCCTTCTATTTCTATTCTTGGATTCCTCTGCCCTCATCATTAGTGTGGCCACCTGCCTCATGAGGGTAGTCAGCTCTGTGGAATGCGTAGCCAACTGCTCCTCTGCTTCTCCAACCCTCCTTTCGGTCTCCCCAATTCAGTCCTGTATCTTATCCAAATTGTGCCGAAAATAATCAAACTGATCTTGCAAGGTGTCAAATTTTGTGGTTAGAACATTCTGACAGGAGGCGATGGTCACCATGATGGCTGCAGTGTCAAGGTTAGCGGACTCCTGCCCCATGCCACTGCAATGAATCAGGGCCGATTCATGTTTTTTTACCAGATCCAATATATGGGAGCCTGGGGAAGGCCACCAACACGACAAAATAGCAATCTCCGTTGAAGCAGCCAAGAGTCTCAGGCAGAACTACAAGTCTCCGCAGCCACAGTGATGACACACCGGTGCAGGGAACCGCTTTCCAAGCTAGAGGAGCACTGATTGTCTGTGATCGGCCAGGTGTACAGGCTGTGAGGCAATTTAGCTATTGGGCTGATTTCCCCCGAGGCTCTCACACTGTACTTTGCAGTTATTGCCCCCTCCGCAGCACCTACTTTCGCCTGTGCCGCTTATCAGTAGGGTGCCCCCTGGGGTACCTTCTAGGGCCTTGCCTTGCATTCCATGATGGTGCTCCTCCTCTCCGCTCAGCCATGCTGCCACTCTCCTCGCTTCTCCATTCCCGCTCTCACCGCTGTACCACCCAGCTGAGTGGACTTCGAGAAGCCAACTTTCTCGCTCGGCTGCACTGAAGCCGGGTCTCTCCACCTCCACTACCCCAGCCACTGTGTGCCCGGCCCCACTCCCTTAAATGGCGGCTGCCTCCAGCTCCTGCTCCGCCGGCTGTATAAAGGACCCCGACAGCCTCTTCACCTCCTGCCACCCTAGGTACCAGCATTTTGGGAAATGGGTTCAGGATGTTGGTCAGGAGCCCCATGACCTGTGCCCGCTCAGCCCTGGACATCTTGGCCATGCCCCTACCTCCAATCCTTATTGCCTTTCCTATAGACACCAATCGACCTCCCATCCTTATTGCCTTTCCTATAGCCACCAGTCACCCTCCAGTCTCTATTGCCTTCCTTTTAGCCAGCAATCACTTTCCCGTCTTTATTGCCTTCCCTATAGCCACTAATCACCCTCCCGTCCTTATTGCCTTCCCTATAACCACCAATCGCTCTCCCATCCTTATTGCCTTCCCTATAGCCACTAATCGTCCTCTAGTCCTTGTTACATTATCTGCTGGCACCAAACATCCTTCAGCCCTTACTGCTTGCTCCGCTGCCACTAAAGACTTCATCATTGCTGTCAGTTGTCACCTGGTTCTCACCACCTCCCTTCCATGCTACCTTCTCCATGTCTTCCTTCCCCTGTTGTTGTCCCCTATACCATTTTATGTTATCTTTTCTCTATGTATTCGATAATTCTTCTGACAGAATTAAAATTAGAGCTTTATTTATGAAGTGTGCTGTTTAGCATAATTTTGCAGGCATACGTGACTGTTTTGGAGGGCCAAAATCTATTTATATTTTGGCGCTGTTATTGTTACAGAATGGCGCTACATTTCACAATGTCTGATGTTAAATAATCAGCTTGGGTTGGTGCACTAGGTATCGGCCTGTCTGTGTCCTTGCCTGTTGGGCCCTTATACTGATTATAAAAGCACCAGTAAGCGCCACTCAGTACTGCAAACTTTTAGCCGCTGCACACCATATTTAATCATTTTTGGCATGTGGAAAAGATTGCCCCTGTATGTAACAGGCATTGGTCAGTGTTTCATCATTATAGTCACAGGATAGCATTGCTGGGAACAAAGAGGACAAACTCTACAGAGCATTTTGGCTGCATTTTAGTTCCAAAGAAGACATTGGTAAGAAAAACAAGCATTAAAAAATACATTTTCCAGAAAATAATAAAGTGATATTTGGCAATATTTAAGGCATGTGTTTACATTATTGGGAAATCACCAATACAAGTTCTGTACAAATAATGTGTATAACATTATTTAAAAGCTAGAAAACTTCAGCGGGTTTCTGCCCATTGTGCTCTCACTATAAACTGGCGCTTTGAGAAGAGTCTGGTCACCGCAGGCTGGCAGACACATCAGCGCTGACTGTTTTTTGTTTGTTAAATTACACGCTGAGTGCTGCTGAGGCTAAATATTGTTGCTCCAAATATCCCATATCATTCAGGAATTTGACTCCTCCTATATTTGTAAAGCATTTTGCAGTCATCCATATTTTCAGGAAACAACATTTTTCATCCTGTCATCCAAAGCGATTACCGCCCCCTGTTTTAATTATCTTCTATTACAAAAATGCAATGGGTTTTAATAGCATTTTAGAAATAAACTCTCTTTTATAAGTCTAAATATTTACCCCTACTGAACTGTTCTGGGACACTGAGGAAGTTAGTCAGATAACTGGAAAAACATCCTAAAGAAATCTAAACATTGCCTGTATTTATTATGAAAGATATCCTTAAAATAATGCTATGGCAATATTTAATAATCTGGGGCATTGGGCACCCAAGGGTCTCCAAACACATGATGCATAAACAACTAGAAGTGAGAGTCCTTAATAAACTTTAGCAAAGTACTGTAGAGCAGCATGAATTTCAGACTTCATATAACCACCGATTCACCTTTATGGATGCTTTTGCAATTTCCATAATAACAGCTACTTCTTGCATTACTGTGAACTCTACCACCAGAAAGCTCTAAAATCTCTAATCCTATCATTTTCTATCCACTCAAAATAACAGGCCTCAAGCTCCGTACACATACCACTACTTAACCTGTAATGTCAGCCAGGTTTTCCTCCACATTTAAACAACTATTTGTTATGGTCATGGTGGTATCCTAAAGGTGCACTGCTTAGTGCATTTGACTAGGGAAAAAGCATAATCAACAATACAATACCTATTTTGGGACTATTATAAGTACTGCAGCATTGGCTGACCTCACTACTATGAAAAGCTTTGTTCAACCAATCCTACAGTACTGAAGTTGAATGTTAAGGTGTATTACCCCCTAAGCCACTTACTCACAAATCAGTCACATACATAAGTTACATGTTAGGGGGATGATTTAAAAGCTACTAAATCTCCAGAAACCTAGAAAACCACATGGACATTAGTTCTACTGCTCTGAAATGATGAAAAGTTATTACACCAGAGAGAGCGTAAAATATTGTTTCCATTAGTGTACTGTATATTTTGCTCCGAAAGTGTGTGTGTGTGGGGGGGGGGGGGGGGGGTAATGTATGTGCATCTTATGGATTACTTCTTACTTCACCTTTAATTTGAGTATTTTATCTTACTCTACCAGCCTTCCCGTGACAGTGATCCTACTCCTGCAGCCCTGGAAACTATGGATGCCAGCTGTACACAGGCCACATGCACCCACCGGTCAGAACCAGATCTACAGGAGGAGATCAGCAGTGTGGATAGCACTGGTAAGGTGATTGGACTTTAAATGCGAGGGAGCACCAGAAATTGGAGGCCTGGAGGACAGGCAGTGAGCATTTACAAACAGGGTCCCAGTGCGGCTTGCTGCTCACCATCCTACTCGGCTCTGCAACGTGACAGCTTATGGCACTTGTGTGATCCACACAGGCTGGGGAGCAGCAAGTGCCACTGGGACTCCGTTTGTAAGTGTAACAGCCCTTTGTCTGTCAGCTGCTGGTCCACCACTGTCCTACACTCCAACCCTCTGCAATGTATGGCTCCCCTGGGACAGGGCGGTTTGCGGCACTATGGCCTTTTATGTGGTTCTGTGGAGGGGGATTCTGCACACTGCCGGTTCTGGTGTTCCAAAGAATGGGTGAATTATGGTGTTCTGCGGGGGGGGGGGGGGGGGGTCTCTGTACACTGGCCTGTTATGGGGTTATTGGGGGAATCTGCACACTGTCTGTCTTATGGTTTTATAGTGAAAACAACAAAATGGCATTGTATCAATCCAAATAGCCTGCATAGTTCAAAAACAACACACCAACTATTTGGGGTTCATAATGTGGAGGTTAATATACACAAATGTGTATTTGTTATCCGCAGACCAGTGAATATGCTGTACCTAAACAGTTGTGCAGCATTCCTATTTTCAAAGATTCCTGCTGATTTATTGCAAATTGAACCAGATGGAACAAAGTATCAAAGTATAAAGTTACTGATTTCTGTGTTATTTTACACATATTAAAAATGTTCCTCCTGATTTGGGAATCCTGGATACAATATATAATAAACGGAATGGGTCTCATAGCACCATGGAATGTCCCTTTACTGCCTCTCCCTCTACTTTGGAATACTGAACTCATATTTTCTTTCCTCAATTAAAGTGATAGTTATCTACTGCATAATTTGCCACCCGGCTCTTGGGAGCCTTTTCTTATAACTTCTCCCTTTCATTCTTTAATGAACACACCCTTATTCTTATTTTCAACAATTTAGACCACTTGAATATTGGAAAGCAGTAGAGCTACGGGAGGGATTTAGGCCATACTTACCACTTCCACAGCCATTCATAATTTCTGACATTTCACAGGTTGGGAGGGGCGCATCAAACTTGCATGCCATCCTGGGGAAACCAATGGGTCCCTAGTGGGCATGTGGCATGGCAGACATTAGGAATAGCAGAAGCAGTGTGTGTGGCCTGCCCGATCTCAGGCTTGCAGCAAGGGGAGATTTTGGGGCTTGATATCCTCTTTTATACACATGTGACCTGTAAAATGACTGACTGTCTGATATATTTCAAATGTTGCACTTGTAAAAGTGTTCAATATTTACAATGTGTTTTTTGCAGATCAGATCGTTTTATTTTAACACCTTCACCTCAGTGCACCAATGTAAAGGGAATAGAGA
Source organism: Gastrophryne carolinensis (assembly GCA_027917425.1). Taxonomy (NCBI): domain Eukaryota; kingdom Metazoa; phylum Chordata; class Amphibia; order Anura; family Microhylidae; genus Gastrophryne; species Gastrophryne carolinensis. The sequence continues at coordinate 224,071,547 of CM051237.1, forward strand.
ATAGAGAGAGAAATATTAGCTTGTATTCTACTGGTGTTCCACCTCATTTACCTCCCCCCCCCCATATTATTTACTCTGTAATGCCTCTATCCAAAGTGTTTCTTTTTAGCACTTTTCTGTGTACAGAACTGGAAAGACTCTTCAACCTAGATGCATGTGATTGTGAATGTGTGCGTTTCTCTGTCTCAAACAAGCTCATGTATAAATGTACTGTCAAACCGTGCCAATAATTTCCAATATGCCATTCATCTTCACATTGGTGGAACCCTCACAAGATATTGTACAGCAGACCTTCAGAATACCTGTAGCTGCCCCCACTGGACTTGTTGATTTAGTGTGCCTGTTAACGGATTAAAATGCCAAGAATTGGACATTATTACCTATTCCCACATGCTGCCATGTTTCGCATGTCATGCACAACCCCTGTTGAGCCCAATGGGCCCCTTGTATGTGAAGCAGTCATGGCATAGTGGTTAGGGAATCCTTTTTTGGGCACCTAAGCTGCTATCCGGTTGTTATGGCTTGGGCACATATTTGCACTCACTGCACCTTAGTGTGTTTACTAGTGTGGTTATGCTTTGTAATGCACATTTGCATGGATGGGTAAAAATCACAAATGTATGCACAAGCATACATTGGTCATGTGAGCACTAGCATTAGCATTCATGTGGGTCATGTAGGAATCCAAAAGGATATGCTAAATATGGATTTTCAGGTCCATCAGCTGAAAGGCACCTTATATCTGGATTTTTGGGGGTTGGCATAGATTTTCCTGAGTTGAATTCCAAGTAAATGTTGATGTATTAAACTCTATTACTATTACTATTACTGACCAACCCGACAACCTGTCCATGACATGATGATGTAAAACTCATGTCAAAATAATTGTAAGTTGTAATCAGCTATTGAAAGCCAGCAGCTTTGGTGTGATCTGCATAAACCTCTAGCACCATAATAGTACTATTGCTGTGACTAGTCTGCATTTTCCATTACAGTCTACAGTAGCAATCATTTATATGCTGATAGATTTAGTGGAAATGTTTTTATTTAAGCAAATCAATTTTGCTGCTTATAAAAGGTCATGCAAAGTTTTTGAAAGCAAGAATTATCTGCAAGGCAAAACATTCTTTTTGATACTTCGGCAGCAGTCTGTGCATACCAGAGCAAAGAATTTACTGTAGTTTATTTCACTGTGGGATCTCAGCAGCCTTCAGCTTATAAGTCGGTGGTTGCAAGGTACAAACAGTACTTTATTTGATTTTTAATTTATACTTTATGTCATTTGTGATTTGTGTGTATCTTTTAATAAACACAATTGTTTCAATTTAATTAACATGGATACTAGATAACGTAGCTCTCCAAAGCACTGAGAGTGAATACCTCATAACAGCAATAGTAATGTAAATTAAACAATGGCATTTATGGTTATTTTGTCTATTTTGTAAATATTTTATCTGCTTTTTAACTTGAATGCAGGTCTCATGATCATGAGTGATATCCATATTTATCATTTGAATAAAGAAACATACACCAACTAGAATGTAATGCACGTGATGCATATTGAATTTAAAATTATTGTCCAGGTATTGTAATAAAAACTAAATTGAATCCAACCTTAAACATGAAAATACCTCCTGTTTTTAACAATAATGTTCCCAAAGGGTTTCTTTAGTTTGTAAGTTCATAAGTGCAGTTCTCTCTCTGTATCTGTTTCCCGGCATCTATGGGGCTGATTCAGCTGAGAAAACGCACTAGTTTTTTTCGGAGAAAAAAATGCCATTCATTTCTCATTGTCTACCGTTGGTCTAATTTAACAACTAGATGTAAATTTTCACCTGCTGTTGAATTAGCCTCAAAGCAAAAAGTGAATGCCAGTTTTTTCTCTCAGAATCGACCCCTATGTGTTTAGTTACACTTTACTGTTACATTTGAATCATAATGCTGTGTGTATTATATGCATTGTTGTATTATAGGTATTTTACTTGTCTTACCCTCTTGTAATTTCTACCTTCTCACAATAATTTAAGTTTATCATTAGTATGACCATTGTCATGGGGACTTGTGGCCACTTGTAATCACTGTGTGATTCCTGCAGGGAAGAAAAAAGGAGGGACAATCGTAGGTTCCGCTCTCATTCAGAAAAAGAGCGGGGTGTCATCAAGTACCACCATCCTTTAATAGGTGGACGAGGTGCTGAGGGAAATGTGGGAGGGCCACAGAAATACACTGGAGATCTGCTTTTGTCCCAGCCACTAGCAAACAGCACAGCATGCAATGGCAGCAATATGGTGTATGCTGTTGGAGCTGGGATTTGTCCACTGGACATTTCCTTTAAATATGCAAAATATTGGTACAAAAGTTGGACCAACTTGATGACTGTACATTGACTTTATAGAAAAAATGTCAGTGTTTTGTCCATAAGATTGTGTATAGTACCAGTGTATTGTCTATGTTTTGTTATCTATTGTGAGTGGAGGTTGTAGAGAGCCTTGTAGGTTAAGGATATAAATTTAAACTGAATTCAGATATTGACAACCAGTAGAGGGATTGACAAAGAGACCAGCACTGGAGAAGCGTGGGGAGGGGGCAGGGGATGAGGTGAGCAGCAGTGTTGAGAATAGATTGAAGGGGTACCAGTTTGCTTAGAGACCAAAGAAGAGTTTTGCAGTAGTCTAGTTGGGAAACGATCGGGCATGTGACCAGAATTTAAATGGTGCCAAGTGTGAAAAAGGGATGGATGCCTGGACATCTTCCTATAAAAACCGCACCCCCTATTAATGGTTAATCAAAGGTGTGCAACTCTACTAATAGTTTTTGTGGCATCCATACTGAACAACACATGCGAAACAACACCCCTACGATGGCCATCACCCAAAAACTTGTTAAAATGTCCCACTTTGAGGACCCTAAAAAATTGGTCAGTTTAATCTTGCCACAAAGTCCAGATTTAGGAGCATCATCTGTGATTATCCTTCCTAGGTTTTGAATGATTACATAAACTAGATTGTTGTAAATTAGAGCTGTGCATCTTTGTTGATGTGTTATATGCTTCAGATTGCAAACAATTAATCATAATCAAGGGGTTCTATACAAATGAATGATTTCGCCTACACATTATCCCAATGAAATGTGCCCTTTCACAAGACAACAATTTATTAAAGTCATTTATAAATGTACATTGACAATTGATCACACTAAATAGTGTTTTTTGGTAAAGGTGAATACTCAGCCACTAAGAGGGTATAATGTGTTATATTCCATGATTGATGAATTACAGGCAGGAAATAAATAAAGCTGAACTCTCTGTGTCTGTGCTCATAGCCTACAGTCACTATGACCTGATTTATGGCTTTCCTCATTCCCTCTACTGTAAATGATTCTAAGGTGAAAAGTGAAACATTTTATAAAAAGGGCATATACAGTGCTTAGCAAAATACATTAAATTCATCGAGCCTTCACATATCTATGCATTTCTAGAAGTCACATTTTAAAAATGTTATGGTAATACATTTGGTGCAATAGTCAACAAGTGGGTTTTGGTGAAAAATCCAATTAAATGTATATATATATATATATATATATATATATATATATATATATATATATATTGATGTGTATTTATATTATATATTAATATTATTATCAAATATATAAGAAACCCACAAAATATTGAAATATATACTTTAACGCTATAACTGACACATAATAAATGAAGAAGCGGTCCTAAAAATTTCTGTGTCACATGTGAATAAAGGTGAAGTAAAACTCCAGTTTCTGCTTTTTAAACCCTTTAACGACCCATCTATTTTAGCCTTGAGGATCAGTACATTTTGTTCCTACTTTTGTTCCAGCGGTCAGGCAGGCATGAAGGTAGTTCAGAGGGCAGGTGGATGGGTGAATGCAGGGAGGTAGGTAGCTAGGTGGGCAGCAGGTAGGTAACTAGGTGGGCGGACAGATGGATATGGGTCTGGGTGGTCAGGCAGGTAGATAGGTAGGTGGGTGGATAGGTAGCTGGACGGCAAGCGTATAGGTGGGTGGATGAAACAGTAGGTGGCTGGGCGGTCAGGCAGGTAGATAGGCAAGCAGGTGCACAGGTAGGTCGATAGGTAGGTGGGCATGTAGTTAGGCAGGCAAGTATTGGAGTGTGTGGGTGGCAGTGATCAAGCAGGCAGGGTAAGAGCATCTTGGCAGGCAGACGGGGAGACTTACCAACATCGGTGGAGTGAAGGACATCTCAGCGGGGCGGTGGAGGACATCTCAGCAGGACAGCGGTGGACATCTTGACAGGACAGCAGAGGACATCTCGGCAGGGCAGTGTAGGACACATCTTGGAGGGTAATGGAGATCACATCCCATCTTGGTGGGGTGGAAGGAGCAAGGGGTGGGAGGCGAGCTGGATGAGCATGCAGGGCCGGAGGAGTAGCCCTGCTGGATGACAGACGGCCGAGCACCGAGAAAATGCCCCTGCCTGACAAGCTTTCTTCCTTCCTCACCCTGATCTATGTTCTGCTGCCCAGCCACAGCTCTGGCCGCAGAGGATCATGGCAGGGGAACAGGAAGCATGCTGCAGCACGGGAGCAAGGGGGGGCTAGGTAAGTAAAAGAGCACCCGGTATCTAGCACAGGGCAGACAGTGAATGTGCTGTTTCTACCGATGTGCTAGATACAGGTCATTACTTAGGGGGTTAAGCAGACATAAAGTAGACCAATACTTGGACCAATACTTGAAATTTGACCATCACAGATTTTGGTTCATTTCCCTGTCAAAACTCACATTTTCCTTGTCCAAATTCTGTGGGACTTTACATGGGCCAGGTCTCCTAAAGAATGAAGAACTGTAAGCATGATGTAGCTATTTGTTTTTTTAAGTAGCTTACCTCACTGATTTCTGGGGGGGAGGGGCGGGTGAGGGGAGCAAATTACTAGGCATTCATTTTTTCTTTAAAATTAGGGTACAAGGGTGATAAAACAGACCTTGCTTTGCACAAATAGAGGAGCTGTTTTTATTGCAGCACAATTATCTTAAAGCAGAAGGAAATTCTTTTTTGCTTTTCCGCATTCCACCACTGCAAGAATGAGTCCTAACTGATGCTATCTCAGAGGTTTGTTAGAGAACATTGGAGAACAATGACAGCTGGTCAAAGGTATTGCGGGGTTAGGTAATAAAAAATAGTCCAAGCTCTGAACATCTCATGCAGCACTTTTCAATCTATCATCCCTAAATTGAAGATGTATGGCAAAGCTACAAACCTATCAAGACATGGCTGACCTGCTGGAATTGACAGCCCAGGCAAGTAGCCAAGAGTTCCAGGGTCACTCTGAAGGAGATGCAGAGATGAACTTCTCAGGTGGGAGAGTCTGTCTACAGGGCAACTAATAGTTGTGTATTTTACAAATCCGGCCTTTACCGAGGCAAAAAAAAAGACATTTTTTTAAAACATGCTATAAGAAGGCACATTAGCAGTTGGTCCCATACTATGTAGGAGACAAGAACGTTTGCGATGCCTCAGTGCCAGGGGAGGGTTGCAGGGCAGGTGGTACTTTTCCAATGGGAACATCTGACTGTACTGGCTACTAGCTCTTTATAGTACTTACTGCACATCTTTATATCACATAGGATCATTGGATTGTTTTTGGTTAACTGTATTGAACAGCTATTTATTAGGATGATAGCTCAGGAAGTTGTATATGGGCGACATTGTTATTTGACTTAACTCTGCTCCAGTAGGTGGCCAGGTTATGTTTTTATGTGTCCTAAGCTATTAAAGATGTGTTTACATGATTTAGTTAATATATTTCCGTAGTGCAGTATATTTTAACTTTAGGAGCCCCACCATTTGCAATATTCTGGATTTTATTAAAACATTGGAAGAAAAAAAAAATCACTTTATGTGTTAATTGAGAAATTCCCCCAAAACTCAAAAAGAAACTGCAATTCTGCAAAGCGGGAACATGACAATAGGTGGTGAAAACAAAATAAAGATATATATATATATTTTTTTTTAAATTAAACGTTTTTATTGAGGGAAACACAATAAATTACAGAGCTTGACAGAACTGTGCCGCACAGGTGCACGCAGCAATTTGCATAATAACAAAATTGTTCACAACCAATGTTCAGAGGTTCAAAGACATGTAGAGAAAATGCAGGGCCGGTCGAGTCCGCCCCATATATTGAACAACAAACCCAATTTGTAACCAACTATAACCTCTGCGATCCGTGTCCCCAACTTTTCGATAAAAGGAAAAAATTAGGACAATCAACCAGACACAATGAACAAGAGGGGGGGGGGGGGGAAGGAGGAGAAAAAAAAAAAAAAGGGGGGGGAAGGGGGGGGGGGGGGAGACAAGACAGACGCATGTGCAAGAGGAGGGTGAGGAAAGTGCCAGGTGGGCACGGAACGCGTGGGTGAGAATCCGTCCAGCAGGGGTGAGCAGGTGATCACATAGAGGTGCAGGTCGGTTTGGCGGTCTGGCATTACAATTGCACGTATTGTGCACATATTTACCCAGCACTTAGCACTTTATCCTTCTGGTTTGCACTGCAATTGTCTTTTGTGTTAGAACATGTTTAAAATATCTTTTAGGGTTTTTCTTTTTGTGCATATGTATATACATTATTTAGATAGGTAGTATTTCTATAGGGTCACTCCTGCTGGATGTTACATGTTTGTAGATTTTAAATGTAGGTGATTGTCTTTGTATGTTGTATGTGGATGTTTTTACAGCTTCAGATTAATAAATTTATAATTTATTTTTGATGAATTATTAGTGTCTTTTATGGTTAGCAGATAGCTGGTGCCCTCCAGTACCTGTTCCCTTTGGGTGGCTTACTGGTACCACCGATTTTTGTTTGCTTATTGGTACATATTGGGGGTATTTTTGTGGCACAGCAGGTCTGCTTTAACATTATCTTTCTGGGTGGTGCTGGACAAATAGCACTTTGTTGGTGCAAGTGTTTGTGCAAGAGGAGGGAGGGTATGAGGGAGGGGAGTAACAGTGAGGTAGAGAGAGGCAGGGGGGCCCGACCAACGACAACCCGTCCCGGCCATATTACGTATAGAGAAGAAAATCGGGGGAGAAAGTGAACCCATCCCATGCCTGCCAAGTCCTTCTATGCTTTTCTAGAGTCCCCCGCAGCGATGCAGTGAGTTCCTCCATCCTACATATGTCCCGCACCACAGCCAGCCATTGCGCTGTAGTGGGGGGCTCAGTGGATTTCCACTTAGCCGGAATGCACGTCCTAGCGGCACTCAGGAGTGGGGCAAGGAGGGACCCGCGTCTTGACCTCATGGACACCGGTGCCAAGTTGAGCAGATAGCACGCAGGGTCCTCACCAAGGTCAACATCCGTTAATTTCTTAATGACCTCCCGGACTCCCCTCCAGAAATCGGTCAGCTTCTCACACTCCCAAAAAACGTGTGTCATAGTTCCCCTGTCCCGCAAGCACCTCCAGCAGAGGGGGGAGGAGGAAGGAAACATGGCAGCCAGCCGCGCAGGGACCCGGTACCACCGGGAAAGAATTTTAAACGTAGTCTCCTGGTATTTACATGATATGGAGCTCTTATGCGCTAGCTGAATCATCGCTAACCTTTGCTCGTCCGTGAAGGATCGGCGCAGTTCCCTTTCCCATCCCCTCACGTACGGAGGGACAAAGTCCCCCGGGGGCTCCATCAGCAGCGAGTATGAGTAGGACAGGGCTCCCCCAAAATGGCCGGTCCCCAGACAAGTTTGCTCAAATTGTGTTAGCCGCCTAGCAGCGGCAGTCGCACATCCGACCGACCGCTGATAGTGCTGTAGCTGGAGGGTCTGCAACTGTGTAATGGGTTTGAGAGCAAGGTCACTAACCAGGGCCTCCGGCCGCCTCCACTCGCCGCCCACCTGCATATGAAGTTTCCTAAAGCAGTTTTGCTGGATCCACGCTTTAAAGGGACCACCAGCTATCTCTACCGGGAAGTCGGGATGGCCCAAGACCGGCGTCATGGGGGATGGCTCGGGGGAAAGACCCGGCCGGGGGAAGAATCTATCCACTACTCTCCTGGACGGGCCAATTGTAGGATGTTTGTTCAACTGCGGATATCCGTTCAGTGGAACCCATGGTAAGCCCGGGAGAGGGCATGGAGAAGCCGCCTGCTCCATCATGACCCACTGCTTCAAGGCCGAATGTCGACACCAGTCGATGACCCGGCTCAAGTGAGCCGCCGCAAAAAGATATATATATATATATATATATATATATATATATATATATACATATTCAACAGAAATATAATTACCTAAATCACATTTCAGTGCTGAGCTGCAGAGTAAAGTTTCTGTCTGTCCAAGCTGGTGTCTATTCTCTGTATAGGCCACATCTCCCTCCTGAAAGGCTAGCAACAGGCCAGGTATCTCCACACTGACGCACGGGTGAGGTAATGGTACAGGTGAGTAGTGCTCATACAGGGCTATAGAGACAGCTATGTGGAGATCCACAAAACATGACTTGCCTCTAGTATAGGCACTTCTCCTCCCATCAGTCCTGTTCTGCTCAGGATTCTCTTGAATGATAACTGTGTCACTCCCATATGATGCTTTCTTCAGATTAATGACACAATGGTGGAAATTAATGAAAAACATAGCCAAGGTGAACAAGGGTGAAGGAAATTTAGGGAAGGGAAGAAATCGATCATGCATCTTTAGTGGAAATGCTACTATTAGCTGTAAATTTTCATTTCTTTTCTTTAAACACAGATTATTCGAAGTATATGCACACATAAATGCAAAATATAAATGCAAGTTTTTACTAATATAGATTTTTTTAAATGTCAAATCATTTGGTAGGGGTATTAGTCCACCCATTCCTACTTTACATGCTGTATCAATGGGGAGTGTCCTCATTTTAAATAGGGTCATCTGTTAAAATAAGGAGACAGTTGCAGTTGGAGGGGGGGGGGGTGAAATGGTTGTGGGTATGGTTGCAGGTAAGACCTTTACATGTTAGGCTGAGGGTATAATCAGGCATGAAAGCATTTTGCTTGTTCACTACACTGCAGCTCACCAGTGACATTCATTGTAATCTTGCACTAGAGGATCACCACACTGGACCCTTTTGCCCTTTTCATATATCTATTTACTTTTACCATGCATTGCATTATTCGACACTTTCAAGTTTGATCCTGGCAATTCTTTATTCTAGACTTTCCCCATTCAGCCTGCTCATACTAGTAATTGCAAATGCAGGCACCGCAAGCTGATCTCAATGTCCTGGCAGCTTTGCTGGTGGAAAGTTGTTCCTTCTTAGTTTTTAAGTACATTGAAAATGACCCACAAGCACTGCAAGCTGATCTCAGTGCCCTGGCAGCTTTGCTGGTGGAAAGTTGGTCCTTCTTAGTTTTTAAGGACATTGAAAATTACCCACAGGCATTGCAAACTGATCTCAGTGTCCTGGCAGCTTTGCTGGTGGAAAGTTGGTCATTCTTAGTTTTAAGTACATTGAATATGACCCACAGACACCGCAAGCTGGTCTTAGTGTCCTGGCAGCTTTGCTGGTGGAGAGTTGGTCCTTCTTAGTTTTAAGTACATTGAATATGACCCACAGGCACCGCAAGCTGATCTTAGTGCCCTGGCAGCTTTGCTGGTGGAAAGTTGTTCCTTCTTAGTTTTTAAGTACATTGAAAATTACCCACAGGCACTGCAAGCTGATCTCAGTGTCCTGGCAGCTTTTCTGGTGGAAAGTTGGTCCTTCTTAAGTACATTGAAAATGACCCACAGGTACATGTCGGATCTTGCTGGAAGGGAGTACAGTTTTGACAATCCTGGCACATCAGGGATATCAAATTAAATTGTATTTTTCTTTCTACTCTTAAATCTGTCAAGATGTCAATTTTCCAAACACGAAGAAGGCTTATTATATTTTTGTCCCTGGAAATGGGATCTGTAGACCACCAATTAAGTAAGCCCATGCACCTACTGTATAACTTCAATCCAGTTTAGTCGATAAAACAACCACATTTATTTGATATACAATAAGATAGAATACTCATGTGAAATGCTAAATCAGCCATAGTAGTAGGTGATAAGTTATCCTCCAGATCAATAGTCTTTACTATTTATTATTGTCAGTTTATTGCTGGTTATTAAACCCATAATTGCTTTGAATGAAAAAGGGACAAGTGCCTATTTATGGACCCATGAAGCCAGTTTTGCGTTTGTTGTTGCCCTCATCCTAGTCCTGAAAATCTCTTCTTCCTTGAAGTGGTTGCCTCTTCTCTGGGAGTTGACGTTGTAGAAGCATTGTAATTTAATGACCTGGTGCATTGCTCGCAGAATAGAATTACTCCACTAGAGATTAAGAACTTGAACTCATTAATTTGGTATTTTAGAAATTGCACCATCTGCTGGAGGAATCTTCCCACAGGATTATGCATGCAATTTGATTTCCTTGCCATAAAAAAATACCCCAGCCGACACTGATTTATCAAGCACCATCTGCCAGACCAAGCCACATCAGTGCAAATTAGAGTAGTGCAAAATAAAATGTATAATTTTTAACTATGTTACTGCACCGCTGATATTTTAATACATGCGTTTCTTGCAATGCAGCAACGTGCAGTGTAAAAAATAATAATAATAATAATTATTATTATTATTAATAATAATTAGAGATGAGCAGACTTTTGAAAAATTCGATTCAACTGATTCGCCGAATTTTCCGACAAAAATCGTTTCGACCCGAATTTATATTTATTTATTAGTGACAAATTGCTATTAAAAACGGCTATTTCTGAGCCTCCTAGAGCCTCAATAGGGTTGTAAACCATTCTGCCTTGCTGTAACACGCATAGGATGCGTGCTGGGTTAGTGAAATAATACTATAAATAATTATCACATGCAGATCAGAGGCATCGCTAATAGAATCGCAGAGCGGCAATTGCAGAGAGTTGAAGTGGCATCACTATGAGGGGCCCCTATAGTGCTTGAAAAACACACCCTGGAGCTGGCAGCAGCAGGAGCCCAAAAATTAGCTGAATCACACCCTGGAGTTGCAAGCAGCAGCAGCAGCAGCTGCAGGAGCCCAAACATTGCTTTAAAGAGACACTGGAGTTGGCTGCAGTAGCCCAAAAAGTGGATGAATCACACCCTGGAGTTACAAGCAGCAGCAGGAGCCCAAACATTGCTTTAAAGAGACACTGGAGTTGGCTGCAGGAGCCCAAAAATTGGATGAATCACACCCTGGAGTTGCAAGCAGCAGCAGCAGGAGCCCAAACATTGCTTGAAAGAGACACTGGAGTTCGCAGCAGGAGCCCAAAAATTGGATGAATCACACCCTGGAGTTGCAACCAGCAGCAGCAGGAGCCCAAACATAGCTTGAAAGAGACACTGGAGTTGGCTGCAGGAGGCCAAAAATTGGATGAATCACACCCTGGAGTTGCAAGCAGCAGCAGCAGCAGGAGCCCAAACATAGCTTGAAAGAGACCCTGGAGTTGGCTGCAGGAGGCCAAAAATTGGATGAATCACACCCTGGAGTTGCAAGCAGCAGCAGGAGCCCAAACATTACTTAAAAGAGACACTGGAGTTGGCTGCAGGAGGCCAAAAATTGGATGAATCACACCCTGGAGTTGCAAGCAGCAGCAGCAGGAGCCCAAACATTGCTTGAAAGACACCCTGAAGTTGGCAGCAGCAGCAGCAGGAGGCCAAAAATTGGCTGAAAGGCACACCCTGAAGTTGGCATCAGCAGGAGGCCAAAAATTGGCTGAATGGCACACCCTGAAGTTGGCATCAGCAGGAGCCCAAAAATTGGCCTAAAGACATAAATATGTTTTGCACCATTTGGAAAGTGTAAAACGTGGCACCATGCTGAATCTAGTCGCATGCATCAGCCATTGGTGGGTGGAAATCCTTGCTGATCCATCCCTGATTCATTTTGACAAAGGTGAGTCTCTCCACATTTTTAATTGACAGACGAGTTCTCCTCGCTGTAACTGTGGCCCCCGCCGCACTAAACACCCGCTCAGATGGCACGCTACTTGCCGGGCAGGACAGCTTTTCCAGGCCAAACTCTGCTAGTTGCGGCCACAAGCCAAGTTTGGCTGCACAGAAGTCCAGCGGATCCTCAAGGTGTGTTTGCATGGTCATGTCAAGGTATGACATGACCCGGCCCATCTGTACAAGGCGATGGGCCGGAGCGGACTCGTGACGACGCCCCGCTGTGCCTGCGGATAGGTTGAGCCCTCCGCCTATCCCTAACCTCCCCACCAGACAAACCCCCAAAGATGTGGATGCCTATTGGTCACTGCTTCCCTTTTCAATAGCAATTTGTGGGTATCTCCGCCTCTGGCATTCATCCTGATTTTTTCTATAATCGTGACTTTCAAGCAATCAGTATTTCCCGCATGTGTTTGGCAAACATGTCTGGCCACATTCGATTTTGGGCATAATGCTTTTGTTTGGTAAATGTGTTCCATAAAACAACATTTTAGCATACGTTTAGCATACAAGTGGTGCACCCTACATATTGTGTTTCACAGAGGATGCATGTTACGAGATAAATTACACATTTGGAATTACAGTTCATAAATTGAGGTATCAGGAATCTTTTGCTCATTACTGAAGATCCAAAGCTATTCGTTTTTTGGATAAACTTGCAACAAGTACATCTGGGAAGCCCACAAGGATAGCAACCTTTTTGTGATAACCAGGTGTCAGAATGACTAGTAGAAGGCCTGAGCATAGACGGAGACAATTTTGTTCCTAATGTCTCAAATATCTCTATTTGATATGTATGCTCTGCTGTCCCAGAACCAACCTTAACCCTTTCAGTGCCAAGCACGTAACACCTACGTGCTGGCTTGGCTGGGCCTTAAGTGCCAAGCCCGTAGGTGTTACGTGCTTGACTTTGATCGCTTCTAGTTTAAAAAATAAAAATAAAAAATACTCACCTGACCCCTTGTTGGATCCGGCCGGGTCTCCCCTTTAATTTGGTGCCATCCGATCCCCCGTGGGGGGTCGGATGGCTCCAGGAGAGCCCCCGGAATAGGCCGCCCCCCCCCGCTTCTGCAGCAGCAGCTGCTAACTGTAAAAAAAAAAAAAAAATAAAAATGACATTCACTTACCTCCATGTGCGCTGGCTCCCGCTGTCCCTCCTCTTCACCTGGGGGGCCTCCGATCCCCCCCCAGGACTTACCGATCTTCAGGAGAGAGCCTGAGAGGCTCTCTCCCCTTTGATCCTCGATGGCGGCCGCCATCTTGCCGCTAAGCCCCGCCCCCTTGGGGGCGGGGCTTATGACGTCATCCCGGCCCCCGATATCTGGCTTCACCCTTCTCAACTTCTCAGATGCCGGTGATCGGCACAGGGTAAGGAGGTGGCAGGAGATCCTCTGATCTCCTGCCTCCTCCTTCTCCTGTACCGATCACCGGCATCTGTCAGCTGAGCGGCGAGGGACAAGAGCTTGCAATCGAAGGTAAGTACAGTAAAAAAAAATTATTTTTTTTTAATAAAATACTTTTTTTTATTGTGTGGTGTTTTTTTTTTTACAGTTAACCCTTTGTGAGCTGGTAAGGGGTCCATGAGACCCCTTATACCAGTTCACATGGCTGGGGGGGTGGCATTGCCATTAACCCCCGCACCCCCATTACCTGCCTCCCCAAAGGCCAGGGGGGGGCAGAAGAGCCCGGGCCCACATAGGCTATGTGGGCTCGTAGGCTGCAGGGTGGGGGGGCCACCAAAGCTGGCCCCCCCACTCTGTGCCTACAAGCCCCCATAGCTGGTCCCGGGCTGGTTACTTTGGGTAAGGGGGACCCCACGTCATTTTTTTTTTTGGATTTTTAAGGGTTTTTAACCCTTAAAAATCCAAAAAAAAATGGGGTCCCCCTCCCCGGGAAGGGGGACCCTATGTCATTTTTTTTTTTAATTAACCATTTGTCATCCAGCAGCTATAAAAGGCTTCTGGGCAGGAAAGGGTGTCTACCTATACATATGTGGTATCGCTGTAAGCGGGAGAAATTGGGGTTTCTCACGCAATAAGATTTTATTGACAAACTTACATTTTTTATTACAAAAAAAACTCTACAAATTGTAAAAAAATATATTTTTTTTATTTTTTTTCACACATTTCACCCAAAAATGTTGAGAATACACCTAAAAAACACAAACAAGACATTTCATGTTAAAGCCCAGACTCTGTTGAAAAAAACAATATATAATTTTCCTGGGAAATCCCTGGAAATCCCTTCGAAAATGACAGTTGAACATGTGTAGCGCAAAACAGTCAAACTCAGTCTGGCAACAGGGAGTGGCAAATGCTGCAGGTAGGCTGGCAGCGAAAGGGTTAAACCCAGCGCTGGTCCCAATCATTCTTCACCACTTTTGCTTTAGAGATCCCACATTTTAATGCAGCTTTAAGTTCCTGTTTCACCATTACTAATGACCTATGCTTTCTAGGGATGGTAAATAAGATTTGCTTGCACAGCACAACTAAATTCCACTTTACAATCTGCAGTGCAACTTCTTTATTCTTAGTTCCCAGGCAACAAGGATGTAGTTTTCTATCGACTTAGTTACGGACTTTCCTCCCACTAAAGGTTATACAGTTGGGCAACGGTGAATAGATTTTTCTCCCTGTGTCTGAACGTACCTTCCAACTTGGCAGACCAATTTATCTGGTGTGTTGTACCTACCAATGTTGTTTCCAACAGAGGGGGTGGGGGGCTTATTCCTGATTCAAGAGGATCTCTATACATGTCACTATTCATGTATCCCCATTCTAATAGTCAAACTGTGTGGTTACATCAAAACTGGGTAAAATGTTTACACCTGTTTTCATCTACTCATCAGGGTAACTGGGTATCTCTTTATCCCTGGGCAGAATTTGCCAAAAGTAATCATGTCTATGCTTCATTATTCACCTTGTTTTGCATTGAACACCTGGTGGTTCTTGTGCAACTAACCATCTGAGTACTGCCAGTGGAAAACATCTAACGGACTAGAAGACAATTTTCGTTTTTTTTAAGATTCTCTTTCTCTGGAACTAAGGAGCCTAAGCTAACAGTTAAAAAAGTTTAGCTTTTTTACCCCTCTCCTAGATTTTACAGATGACAGATGGTGATGTAAAACTTGTGTGTGGCTTTACCATGGAAACCCATGCCATAAAACTCCTGACTACCAGTTTTTGTGCTGATGTTAATGATAGAAAAGGTTTTGTTGGTGACTTTTATGCACTATGAGCCTCAGTGCTACCCCTCTGTAACTTCACACAGTTCACTATTAGGGAGGACCAATAGCTAACAAACTGACTTACTGCAGCTGTGTCATCCTAATTTGGTACCATGATGGAATTCTCAGATCTCCTTAGAATTACTTATTCTTTCCCAAATATTTGTAAGGCTGGGAGTTTGAATTTGTACACATGGGTGTGTTCAATTATAATGAAGAGGAGGAGAGGGCAAAGTATTTTAAATATATACACTAGTTGAGATGTTTTCTTGCAATACTTTCAAATAATAATCACATTTCACAACCCAGTCAAAAAACAAAAATAAGATAAAGTTGCCATGTTACATGGAAGGATTGTTTTGTTTTTAACTTTTGGGATTTGCTTTAATATTTCTAGCAATTTGTTTTTTAAAAGCTGTTTTGTTGCCTGGATTTCCAGTTTTGCATGATCTATTACATTACTTATAGTTCCTTTATGCTGTTTCAGTATCCTCAGTTTTTAGGAATGTAAAAGCTTTCAATTTACACCTTACATCAGAAGTTTTATTTGCTGTAAGTCCTAGCAGCAGTAGCCAAAAAGCACCTAAAGTATCTCTCAGTGGGACTAACTAAAGGCTTACGATTTACATGTTCTTGTTATTGATGACCTTCCTAAATCTCTAAGGGCTGCATTTCACTGATTCCTCTGTTTCAAGTTAACAAGTCATCAATAATGTGAAGATAATTACCTTACTTCAGGTTAGGCAAATAACCTTTCCTGTTCGCATAGTTTTCAATGTAGTTGTGTAGTTACGTTTTGTGTTTCAACTAATGCAAGGAATAATATAGAGGACTGCACAGATCAAAGTAAATAGATTGTTTTTAGGGATATTCATATGCAGTGTCTAAAATCAGAATCATTAAATATATATGATTTAAATTACTGTGCTAGAAGCCTGGTGCAGACCAATTAGTGCTCGTCTATGTGAAGTGTGGGGTGGGTTGGTCCATTAGGAGACACTATAATTACATCATACATTTTTCATAATGTAAAGCTCCAATTCTGATTAAGCAATGAATGAAGGAAAAAATTATTTTGGTCACCCTAACAATGAAAGGCAATAAGAATGTCATTCAAACTGTGCATAACGGTATTCTATCTGAAAACATAAAGATAATAAGGCATATACTGCACTTTACACAAAGTGACAAATCCTTTGTATCCCTATGTATAGAGTTCCAAATTAATTTAAAATAGCTACCAAGAAGTATGAAAAACCAGCCATTGTCTTAATACGTACATCCCCATTTTGTTAATTAAAAACCTCACCCCCCAACCCAACAACCCAACAACAACTCAACACTGCTAACATTTCCTTTTTACAGGCCATATTACTCTGAATTCTATATCCTGGCAGCTCTGTTAAAACAACCAGTCCTCTTTATGGGAGAAGCCAGTATAGATGCTTTATAAGATCTTCGCTAAAATAGTAATTGTTAATAGGTCTAGGAAAAAAGGTATCCACACACTTCCAGTTCTTTGCTGAACATCTTCTTGTCTAAGACACATCCATAGCATATGGCCAGTGTGTGAAAACATGCTATAAAATAATTAAATAAGTATAGGGGCTTTTCATTTTTAAGCTATGTCGTCATATATTTTAGTTTGGACAGGAACATTTGCATTTGCAAAGACCAAAAACAGTACAAAGGCCAGTGATGCTTTTAAATATCTATGTACATATATTAATGTAAAATATCTATTGTGATATTATACAAAATGAATAAATGAATTTGATTAACCTTTAGAGGAGCTTTGCTGTAGAACAAAAAAACTAATGCTCTTAAATATCTATAAAGCATTCATTTTGCATGAACTACTCCCTGGAGCATGGTCTTGAATTAAGACAATTGTAATAACAGGAACAATGCTAAAAACTCTTAAAGTGGACCAACACCCAGGATTTTGACTATCCTGGGTCTTGGTCCACTTCGGTGGGGCACCCCCGATCGGGGTGCCCCGCTGTGTGAAACCCCCCGAACCCCCCGAAAAACTCACCTCTCCCCGCTCCCAGCGCCGACGGACAAGCGGCTCCTCCGCCGCCGCCTCCCGCGCGTCAAGAGTGGCGCGCACGTCTAGAGGGGCGCGAGACAAGGTAAGGGGATTTGGGGTGTTTGGGGGGGTTTCACCTCGCGGGACATGCCGATCTCGGATGTCCCGCGGGGAGGGAGGTGATCGGCCCGGGAATCTTATAGATTCCCGGGCCGATCACGGGAGGGTGACGGTCTACTTTAAATAGCCAGGCTGTAAGAATGCAGCCTCACTTCAGGAATGATCAGAACCAGCCATGGAATAGGACCTTAAGACACACCCTTGCTAAAGAAGGTTTTAATGTTCTGAGCAAAGACAGGCATAGACTTTTAACAGCCAAGCCATCAAAGCCTGCAACTGTAAATTAGGGTTGCAATGGGCTAAGGCTGACAAACTGGTATGCAGGGATTCGTATAGCCTTTTCTGACATGATCAAGTCGTAATAAGTTGTCTTTGCAGAAGGTACATGCATTATAAGGTGCCCCACACACTGCTGCACCCTATCCTCTGCCACCTAAGACATCTTATTATGTCTGGTGTGTCAGCCTGCTCAAAAGGCAGAGGTAGTTAATTCACTTAAACGTTACAGGCGAACCAAACGCCAGGACACTGATCTTGGCAGAAACTGGGACTGTGTTTATCATCCTTTACTATTTTTATCAGCTCACTACCTCTACCTTTGCATTGTTCTTTGCTTTTCAAAAACCAGGCTTCAGTATCAAAGCAAGATCTTGCAGAAGTGTCGAAAGAAAATAAACACATTATAGGAGCTGTATTGCATAAACCTAATATTATCAGTCCAAAACCCACATTTTTAACTAGCATCTATTAAATGACTCCCCCCCATGAAGAGTACCTTTTTTTAATTTTCACTGCTACTGCTTAAAGTGGCCCAACACCCAGGATTTTAACTATCCTGGGTTTTGGTCCCCTTCGGTGGGGCACCCCGATCGGGGGTGCCCCGCTGTGTGAAACCCCCCAGAACGCCCATAAACACTCACCTCCCCACGCTCCTACGCGGGCGCTCGTCCAATCAGAGTGCTCAGAGCCGGTGTGGTATGCACGTACAAGCGGCGTCCAACCACAGCGGCTCTGAGCGCTGGAGGCCGCGTCTCGCGCTTCCTTCTAACAGGGAGCGCGCCGGCCCTTCACAAACGGCCGGCGCGGGTGCGCGCCCTGCTAGAGGGAAGCGCGAGACGTGGCCCGCACATGCGCCGTTGGAACGGGGTTAAGGTAAGGTTTTTGGGCATCCTGGGGGGTTTCACCCCGCGGGACATCCCGATTTCGGATGCCCCATGGGGAGGGATCTGATCGGCCCTTATAGATTCCCGGGCCTTATAGATTCCCGGGCCGATCCCCCCTGGGTGTTGGTCTACTTTAACTCTAATCCCAGATAATGGTGCCTGTTTAAACAGGACCAACAGTCAAAAATAACTTAAAGCATGCCAACACAACAAAAAGTGCTTCTATGCATCCCTCCCCAGGGCACTTTAGATTGCTGCACATAAAAATTAATTTACCTTTTTCTCCTGCTTTAGTAAATTTTAGAATCAAAATGGCGGCTCATGCATTTGCAGGCCACCTGAAAACTGGAAGTGCTGCTGGGCTTCCTGTTACTGTGCATTGTCACTTATATCAGTTGAATCCAGGCAGCAGCATGGCTGAGATGCTGGGAGAGGAAGCTCCAAAATGTCCGCTACCTTTCTTTTCCAACTGTGCTGGTTAAAGCTGTAAAGCTCTGCTTCCTTCATTAATTGACACTGTTGTGAGTGGCAATGATGTCATTGCCATACCTAAGTAATGATTAATCACCTGACATTTTACACCGAGGGACAGCAAATTAATGTTCCAGGACAAATCAAAAAGCAAAAATATCCATTTCTAGTTCTACACCCTGACTTTGGTAAAATGTATTTCACAAGTTTGTTGGGTTTTGGTCTGCTTTAGATGTACAATATCCACAGGTACACATGGAAGCCAAACTGTCCTGACACTCTGTGCAGTGTGGTCCCTAGTCCCTACGTTATTGTTGTGAGCCCCATAGCTGGGACATCCATTGCAGCTTGTAAAATCAGCGCTGTTCTACTGAGTTACCCCCACACCAATTACACATTTCCCAGAGCAACTTGCTATTTTCTTTTATTTTGTATTAGACAGGTTCACACATGGGGGATGGGGTCCACCTGACACTAGCAGGCTATGAAACTTCCCATGTGTAGTGTGCCAAATGATATATGGTAGTCTGTATTTTACCAGCTACAGTGCAAGTCCTAGCTATAGGGCTCACACACATTAGATGAGGGAACACACTACACAAAGTGTCTTGTCATGTGCCTGTCTCATATACAGTATCAGCAGATATATGCTACAAAACCTTTTTTTTTCTAGATGTTAGATGTTTTTGTTTGCCTAATACGCAGACATGGGTGGTTCTACTAGGTTCTTGCCTCACCAGCTATACATTTCCAAGTGCAACCTGCCATTTTTTTTTATGAAAACTATTTCTGCCAGGATTGAACTATAGCATTCTTCTCTTGGGTGAAATAAAATCCAGGGGTATCAAGCTTTTGTTTCTTGAGTATACCATTACACTTTTACATCCATGATCATCTCCAGCAGCAGCATTAAACACTCTATATATCGATCCAAAACACTGCATGATGGTGAAAAGCATCTACAAATGTCTGAGGAATTGCAATAGTGCAATAGTGATAAAGAAAATTACAGATGATAGCGTAACCAAATGCGGCTGATGATCCTTCTAGCACTGGGACTGTGACCATTGAAATGATAGGATGCAATATCTAGCTAAATACAGGAAATGGTGTTTACCATCCCTTACAACTGTGTAAACAGTGAGTGACTAAACAATGCAGCCTCGACAATCAATATGCACACATGTGTATTATGCTTTATCCAATTCTGGTGATTAGCATCTAAGGTTAAATAGCAGAAATGTTGGTGTCAGTAAACTGATTCACTTAATTTTTACTTATATTATACATGCCTTATATTTGTATGGAGCCCGGTTGTATTTCTTACACCCAGCACCCAGTAGCACCCAGAAAATGTAGTAAAGTGGAAGATCCAGCATGGCTCATCTACATTCACCACCTCTAAAGCCTTTTTGTTTGTGGTGATTCAAAAACATGCCCTCGCTGATTCATCCCAATTGCCCAATTCCCTTGTCACTCTGAAGCAGTCATCAAAAATGTTTAAGGATTCCACGTTAAGCCATTTTAATAGGGGACTCAGAATACCCAGGGAAGAGGACCAATACATTACATGTCCAGCCTTTTCTTCCTCCTTAGGAATGGGGGGTTTAGCCAAAGGAGGAAGAACAGGTGAGTTCAGTATGCATGGTCAGCCTTCCACAAGTGTAGTCTGAAACAGGGGGATGCAGAATGAGAAGAGACACCCCCTAGATGAGATGGAATCAGGAGGAGTTTGGAGAGAAGGTAAGAGATAATGGTGGTAGTAAAGAAAAGGAAGTTGCACAACAATCTCCAGGGACAAGGAGCCGGGTGCACAAGATATCCAGCTTCCAGCTACAGCAAGATGTCAAGAGCTAAGCCAATAGAGTTTAATGGTTGGAGCCACTGAACGGCCAGGTGTTCCAGGTCCCAGGGTTTACGTGAAGCCCTGGTCTTCACTGGAGCCCTCTCCAAGGAAGAACAGGCTGGGCTGCAGGACAACGTGGATCATCCACCTAACAGTACTGGCACCAGGCTGTAGAAAGGTTGGAGGCAAGGAAATAAGCAAAAGCAGAGTCAAAGCCCAGGAATCCAGGAGTCAGAGGGCAGGCAGAAAGCATCAATATGGTAGCAGTGGAGCAAGGTCAAAAAAAGCATAGCCCAATCCAGAGAAGCAGCCCAAGGGTGATTCAGAAACAAAGTCCAAAAGTCTAAAGACTAGGGTCAAGATGGAGAATCCAATACAGAGGTCCAGGAAAACAGTAAGCAATGGACTGATCCAAAGACAAGCCAGCAAAATGGAGATGTCAAGAGGCTCCTTATATAGGAGCAAGGGGCAGTGTTAGCGCACACTGAGTGCGTTGATGCGTGCAGAAGTGCATATAATTCCACCATATGCGATCCAATGCGCACATGCACAAATGGGACCCAGAAGCAAGCAAGCGGTGCCTGCTCAGTGCTCCTCTTAGCCATGTTAACAGTTGAAGGGTGTGCATGCACTGGAAGGACATGCCGCTGGGTGACAAAGAGCCTGACGCTCCAGTCATCCTGCGCACGCACCTGTGATCTGGCAGGAACCTGACACAAGGTTTGTGGATGACTTGTTAGTCACCTAGTCACTGCTGCAGTGGCGGCGGGCCTCAAAGCCATTCTCCAGATGGCTCTTTCTGTCATGGGATGGTGTGCCAAACCAACTATTAGCATTTAACCACATGTGTGTTTTGCTCCAGTTGCTTAGTATAAATGTTGCTTACAACATAAATACTTTCCCATTTACAATTATCCAGTGTATAAAACAATAAACAGTATACTGTGATAATAATAAAAGGCAAGAACATGGCTTTCTCTTTAATTCATATATCTATTGTTGCCCAACATTTGTCCATGGTGTTTTACATCTCGTAATGCATTTTGCAATCAGTCTTTCAGTGTTCAAGTTTAATTTATCTCTGCCCAAGGCTCTAAAATCCATTTTTACTCTCATCCTTTTTCTTCCTAATAAAAAATCGCTCTATTTTGTACCCGTCTCTATTTAGCTGGTTCAGCACAGAAAAGCAATTTTTATTCGGCTGCAGGAACTTACAGTAAATGTATCTACAATAAAACCATTTAACAAGAAATGGCAAAACTTTTTGAGACTGAAATAAAAAAAAGATGAGTTAGATATGTTTTTAATTAAGACAAGAGTTCAGTAACAATTTTTGGTCATGTATCAATCAATGAGGAAGTTTCACAGAAAATCCTTCTAGTTAAAGAACAAACTTCACTGACTTTTGCTCTGCTGGAGCTCCTATAACATAGGGCTCTTAAATTGAGACTGCATCAAGGGATAAAGGTTATGCCATGTTACTTTAAGTTATTTCTGTGAAATGAAACACAGAGTTAGACATTTTATAATTGCTATAGATGCAGTCTTAACCCTTATCATGATCATATATGATTTGTATAGTATATTTAGAAGTCTTAGAAGTGCAATGGCTATACAATACTGAGCTCAGGGCTCATGTTATCAGTTCAGTTAGAAAGCCTTGAAAAGAAACTAAAAGCAATGATACCGAGCATATAATAGTTCAATTGCTAAATTCAACCTAAGGTAATGGGGTAAGATAAGACCCTTAGTTGCACATAAATATATTTGAGCAATGGCTCATTATCCTACACTACTAGATGTCACAATTTCCCCCACCAAGGCTTTCAACTAATCCCATGTGTGAGCAATTAAGTGGAAGCCAGTTCCCATTATTCTACAAAACCAGGCCAATAATGCTATAATGGGGAACAAGAAAATGTGCAATGACTTAAGAAGTGTCCTTTCAACTCTCCCCTTAAATAAACAATTAAGTGGAAGCCAGGGTGCTAAAGAGTCCCTTTAAGTAGTGCTTGTTAGAGAAGCCCAGGGACACGAAAAAAAAAAATAACAGATTATGATTTTGACCTGTAGCTGATATTTCAGTTTCTACTTTAGTAGAAAGTTGTATTCAGCCTAAATAAAATTCAGTGTGACCAATTGCCTTCAGAAGTCTCTTAATTAGTATATAATAAAGTGAGTCCAACTGTATGTAATTTATTCTCAGAATAACTACAGCTGATTAAATTTGTTAGTGAACAAATAGCATCATGAAAACCAAGGAACACACCAGACAGTTCAGGGATAAAGTTGGGGTGAAGTCTATTGCAGGGTTAGGTTTTAGAAAAATAGCCCAAGCTCTGAACATCTCACATGGCAATGTTCAATCCATGGAGAATGGCTCAACTGCAAACCTACCAGGTTAGGGCCCTTCACCTAAACTGGTAGCCCAGGGAAAGAGAACACTAACTAAAGAATCAGCCAAAAGGCCCAGGGTCACTCTGGGGGTAGACACAGAGATCAACGGCTCAGGTGGGAGAATCTGTCCACATGGCACATCTATTAGTTGTGTACTTCAACAAATCTGGTCTTTATGGAAACTACAAATCTGGTCAAATCTTGTCTTTATGGAAGAGTGGTAAGAAGAAAGCAATTTCTGAATGCAAGCCTACATGCTGATTTCAGTTGCTGCTCCTTGTTACCTCTGGTAAAAGGTCATCAACACCGGTGGAGGGCGCACGTGTGTTGTGATGCTTGCACCTTGGGATGACATCTGAACTCTCTAACTGAACTTTGAGATAAGCTCTGTGCATTCGAAGGACTTGACCTAGGCCCTTATTTAAGAAAGGATAGCGGCAGGTAGCGCCTGGTTAATGAGAGGTAGCGACAGGTAGCGTCTGGTCAATACCGGTCACGGCACGCAATTACACATTTATCAAGCAGAATCTGTTTAGCGACTGGAATAGCGCCATGTAGCGTCTGATTCATCATTTTCACAGCCTCAGCGAACAGCGCCAGCATTCAGTCTTGCACAGCACCAGGTATGACCTCTCGCTACCTGTCGCTCTCCCATACATTTCAATGGACGATCCTTTTCTTCTCTTTAAACTGTTTTTTTTTTTTTTTTACAAAAAAATCACAAATAATTCTTTGACCTCTTCTGGCATTGAAAAAGCAGTTTTTTCATACTTTTTTCATTTTTTATAAATGAAATTACAGGTCTGGCGTTAAAGTGTTCATGTTACAATGTTGTTACAATGCAATTCCATATGTTTCCGCTTTGTTACTAGTTGATAGATGCTGAAAAACAGACTTTAAACACACCGCCTCCTGCGCTCTGGGCTTCAAACAACTAATTTTCAGCGCCAGAGATTTGTGAGGCTGTTTTTTTCCTGAATATGGTGTGAGTCGGTCGCTATGAGCAGTCGCTAACATGCGCTACAGCGCTGTACTGGTCAAATAGCGACTCCTCACAATGTATTCAGCATTACTGAACAGCTATAAACTAGCGACTCACGGCCGAGCACTGTGACTACTAGTGGGCGCTCTGAAAATGCCTGCTACAGACGCTCATCTGTCGCTACCTGCCGCTAATGATGAATCAGCCTCCCCGACTATAGCAAGTGCTGGAGGATCCATTTAGACCCTCCTTGCCCTGCATATATGCACCATGAAATTGAACTAGCTTTTGGGAGTGTAATTATTAAAATGTGAAGAGCCTCTCTGCCTTATGTGATGTGCAGAGTCTTCCTACTTTATTGAATACCTTGAAGGGGAGTGTTGTAAATAAATGTCCATAGCTTATTGGAAAACCTTTAAACCCCATTTGGAGAATTTCCCATCTGAAACAGAAAGGAAGTGATAGAAGTGTAGTCCCGTCCCTGGGTAACCCCTCTGCCCTACCACCCACTGAGGCAAGTGGAGGGGTTAACATAAAAAAAAATATACCTTGCCTTGCGCTGTTCATCCAGCGATTCCCATTGCTCTGTGTGAGATCCCCTTTACGTGAATGGGTGGAGGGTCACAGGCACAGAGCAGCCACAGGAGCACCAGAGACAGCACTGGATCCCGTGCCAGGTAAGGCGTTTCTTTTATTGTAACCCCCTTGCCCTGCCTCAGCACCAAGGGAGAGTGGTTACCCGATGACTGGACTTCTACTTCATAACAAAAAATAAATAAATAAATAAATATATATATATATAACTAAATTATTTGTTGCGGTACAGAAGCCCTGCAATCATTATTGAATACCAGTGTAGGGAGAGCTCCTCCAATAGGCAGAAGGCTTTACTAGAATGAACCAGTATCTAAAAAGAGACTTAAATGCAGTGCAGATGTTACACTTTTGTTAGCGTTTCATTAATATTACAGAAGTTCAAATGGAAGGTTGTCCTAGCAGAATCCATTATAGCAGTGCACTTGATTGTTGCTGGCAGGTACTAAACTGCTGCTCCCAGAGCCCCCACCTTGAAGCCAGTGCTACATTACTGTGATGGTTATATTAAAACCTAATTTGTTAAAGACTTATATAACACATTCTGTTTGTTCAGTATTCCCATGACAGAGCTTCATGTTGAGTTTAGTGTTGAGGCAGTGCTGCAACAGTACACTAAAGCCACATAATGATTAATTGTAGAAGCAGATAGCCTTTATAATTGCTTGTGCCAGTTTATCCAATATATTTAGGACATGCATTCATAAAGGTTATTTCTTCTGATTTTTATTTTATTCAATAGATTTGCCTAAATATCACATTTATCATAAAAAGGTTATTTATACAGAACAAATTCTCCAGTGCTTGCCATCTCATTATATACAAATGTCTCTATTTGTTCCATTTGCATGCACATGCACCTACGAGATCAATCCTACTGCAGATGAAAAACAGATACATGCAAAGTGCGGAGAAATGGAAAAATGGAAACAGCATTAAACAAACAATATTATTATGTTATAATACAAACAATGTTACACATTTTATTTCACAAATGCTTATTTTGTAATTTTTAAATAACTGAAGCAGAATTGCAGCTAAAGTCTACATGGCTCTAATGCTAATTCTACTTATAATGGAGCGAAATCAGTGCCAGGTGCAAAATGTGCATTTTAGCTGAAAAACGCAATAAAAAAGCCCTTCTTGCACCTGGTGCTGAATCACCACCTATATACATGATAGACAGAGCTGAGTGCCAGCTCTGCTCATTCATTTAAATGGAGGACTGGCATGCCCACACCGCTGCAATGAATAGGGTGAGTGTGGCTGGACATTGTGACTGATGCGGGGTTGGCCATTTGCATGGAGGCTCTGGGATACAAGGCCTGGATCTGAGGAAAGGCTAAGACTAGAATGAATTGATCACCTGTGTAAGACTGCTTATCCTTAATTTAGTATTGATTTAGACTGATTTTGTGCACACCAATGCATGCAGAGAAACTGGTGTCTTTGATTATTCTTTATGGCCACTAGTCTGTAAAAGCAAAGTGGTGCCTAGGTTGGTGCATTTTGGGAGTGAGGCAGAACATACAGGTTAATACCTACACACGTTCAGAGAGTAAGCCTGAATCATTACGGACAGGGCACTGGGGAAGGAGCTGGTCACCACTGTTTGTGATGTGACTTCAAGTCCACATCACACTGAGATCTAGTGATTTCAACACAAGAAGTCAAAAAGCATGGTACACATATTTCCTGCAAGGGTTTTATTTCTAGATTCAATTACACTAGGTAATTGAAATTGGTTCTGAAGGTTTGCCACTTAGACCTTTAAGAGCTTCTGCATTTTCATATTACGGACTTTCAGGTGCAGAATTATTTAATAAAATGGAATGTGATGAAACCTGTATCACGGAACTTGGCTGACACTACTGTTTCTGGGATCACACGTTACATTTTCTTTATTACAGGTCTAAAGACCCTAACCAGCTCAGGAGCCTTTCACTACCACTACTAGTGAATGGAGTCCTGGCAGCCGTAAATAACTACCACTAGATCTAACAGATATAAGCCCG
Organism: Gastrophryne carolinensis; assembly: GCA_027917425.1. Lineage (NCBI taxonomy): Eukaryota > Metazoa > Chordata > Amphibia > Anura > Microhylidae > Gastrophryne > Gastrophryne carolinensis. Next base: position 224,098,359 of record CM051237.1, read on the forward strand.
GTCCATTAGTGGGTTTTTATCGGGTCTGTAGTGTAAATATAACACAGATGATGGTTTTGAGATCAAGATAAGAGCAGCCCAAGATTAAGTTATACATTTAATTGTTTTAAGAGCATACTAGACAGTTATATGCAAGAAATTAGCAGATTCATATACAGGTCAGAAAGGCAATTACAAACGGTAAGTTCCACTTTAAAAAAATCCTCAAGACTATCATTGAGCCTAACGTTTGCTAGGAAGTTCTTAGAATGCTGGTCCTATTGTCAAACTATTCAATCAGAGCATGGCTGTTTAATATGGTTTCTAAACTGAGTTCTCCATAGTTCAGCACCTGTGCCCGATATAATGATGTGGTATGCATGCCTTCTAGGTTCTGAATATGTATTTAGCTTACACTTAATCTTCATGACAACCTCAGTATTTTTTATTTAAATATATTGGTGTGCCTAGGATTTTGTCTGTGAAGTTGGGTTGGACTGGTTGCAGATTTAGCAAATGCCATAGCAAGTAGTCTCTTGTGACAGGAATGTCAGTTGGAATCTATTTTTTTTCATATCATATTCCTCACATGGAGATTATCATTTTTGTTTTTTCTTTACAAATGTAGTAAATAACAGACCCCCATGGAGCATTCAAATACATTCAGAGAGAATCATTTTTACACTGTATGTTGCACTGGATGTGATTGACTGCTGATGCTGCATTGAAAGGCTGACTGAGCAGTCTATCATGATTGGTTCTGAAGCTTTACCACCAGAAGAAGAGCTGTACAACCCTGAGATACACCAAAGGAACAGCCTGGTCCATACAAAAAGACTACAAAGACTAAAATCATCCTTGCTAACTTTGATGGTAACTAGGAAGCTGAGAACAGCAGATGATGCCTGTTCATCATGGGACTATGGCAAATACCTTGACACATACTGACCTGTGCCGCCCCTCCCCAAACCACTTTGAAAAATCACTGCTATGTTGTGAATATATTTCTTGCACATTAACCTAATCAAGTTAAATTGCCAGTGCCAGCTTGGATGTAAAGAACTCTGTTATGTGCTGGAATAAGGGTTTTTACTTTGTACTTTGCTGCCTAATACATTTGAAAACTCTCAATATAATAGGACTCAGTCTTGCATGACTAATGCATTCTGTTATGTGACATCAATAAACATTTCCATAGATAATAGTACTGCGTGTCTTGTAATTTATCTTCAGTGAGTATGTTGGAGAATATTTGTTGCTTTCATAATGTAGAATGGAATACAAAAAAACAGGCGTAGTATATATCTGTGATGACCTTATTCAGCTGTCAGATGTCCCTTTATAAATATATCTTTATAGAGATTATACCCATATAAAATGTGGTTGCATAGCTACAGTAACCACATTAGAGCCCATGAGGCCTTGCTTGCCCCTAGGTCCTGTTTGTCAGCTTTGTACTCATCACTGCAAAAGCATAATCCATTGCCCCTCTCTAACATGCTAGGTAAGCTTCTGTTAGATAATTTAGGGCATACATGGGAATGTTACATTAAAATCTCAAGAGCTGAAGAGTTAAAGAGCATTTTTTGCATTAGCTCTAATATGGCCCTATTTAAAGTTTGCATTAGGGTAATTGTGGGTGTCCTCTCTACTAACTGTCTGTAATAGTTTCCATGCCTTCTCACTCTGAATTGCTAAGATCATCATTCAATGGCGGTAACTTACTGGTGGGTTCTACTTATGAGGCAATAAGCTAAAATAATTGGGGCTAAGGTATAGATGTTGGTTTCCTAAATATGTCTCCACACCTAGTTACCATAGCACCAACCTGGCCTTCAATTTACAACTACTTGATTAATGTATCCTAAAAAGTATGTCAGAATATTTTATTTCTAAAAATAACATCAACACACTTAGAGACCCTTAAGGTCCCTGTCCAGGCACACTGTGTCTACCTACCTACTTAATTCACAGTTCAAAAACTGCTGATCAGGTAAGATCAACACCGCCAGAGTGGGATCATCTGCATGGGGACAAGGGGCTGAACAATTTAAGATTCCCACATCTGGACGACCCACTGAGTAAACACTCACCTTTCCCCACTCCAATGGTGCATACGCTAGCTCTGGTCCAATGAGAGCCATCTGCCATGACTACGTCATTCAGCAAATAGCTCTCATTGTGAACAGGGAGTGCATGCACACTGCAGGGGTTGGGTTGCAGGGGCATGGCAGCACACGCTCTCTACAGCAGTCAATGAGAGCCATTTGCCAAATGTCATAGTCATGGCATGGCATTGGAGGCAAGCCCATGCATGCACCATTAGAACCAGGAAGAGGTGGTTGAAGAGCGGGTGAAGAGGGGGGTTTCACAATTCCCAATTCGAGATGCCATGGGTGACTAGAAAAAACCTGGGAAAGTCAAACTCTTAAGTTTCGTTCCACTTGTGCAAAACTGCAGTTTACAGTTTTACAGCAAAAAAAACCCACTATACTTTTAAAATAAACCATACATGACAAAACACACAATAATTTGGTCCATTGCCACAATATCACAATTTCACACCATGCTAGTCCAGTTGTATACCGTATATACTCGAGTATAGGTCGACCCGTATATAAGCCGAGGCACCTAATTTTACCACAAAAAAACTGGAAAAGTTATTGACTCGAGTATAAGCCTAGGGTGGGAAATGCAGCAGCTACCGGTAAATTTAAAAAATAAAAAATAGATACCAATAATCAGGATGCCCAAGCAGAAGGCCAGCAGCCAGCCCTGTAATCTTTTAGATTAAAAGAGCATCCAAATAGCTGCTTTAAATTCATATCAATGAACATTGACAAGAGAAAACACAGAAAGTCATGTTTCTGTTATCACAAAGATTGTCTATTTAAACCCATAGATTTTCCCACGTTCCCTGGTTGCCATAAGTAGTGCTGCTTGGATTTTCATATGGCTGAACTTGTCTAAATGTCAAACCTGGGCAAATATCCTGCCCATGCCTTAACATGACAAAATTAGCATCCTGATTGTGTGATAAGTTCTAGCATGTTAAAGTCATTGTTCAGGAAAACAAAACTCTATACCCACCTTTTATCCCTGATGATCGATACAAGTGTGGCACTGTAGATAATCGGCAGATTGCGTCCCACCCCGCCCGGGCCTTACTGCCAGTCACATGTACACTTACCGATGGTCGGAGGGCCCTGCTGTTCCTGTCGCCGTCGCTGCAACCGCCACCGCCGCTCTCATACGCTCTCATACACACAAACACACACACACACATTCATTCTTACCGGCACTTCCTGGCTGTTGAGCGCTGGTCGTCGGTGGGCGTGTCCCAGATGGCCGCCGTCCAATGAAAACAATGGACGCCGGCCATCTGGGGCACGCCCACCGTCGACCAGCGCGCAACAGCTAGGAAGTGCCGGTAAGAATGAATGTGTGTGTGTGTTTGTGTGTATGAGAGCGTATGAGAGCGGCGGCGGTGGCGGCATGAAAGTAAGCATGAATGTGTGTGTGTGTGTTAGTGTGTATGAGAGCGGCGGCGGTGGCGGCATGAAAGTAAGCATGAATGTGTGTGTGTGTGTGTGTGTGTGTGTGTGTGTGTGTGTGTTAGTGTGTATGAGACAGCTGAGTCCTTCTGACTCGAGTATAAGCCGAGGCGGCTTTTTTCAGCCCAAAAAGTGGGCTGAAAAACTCGGCTTATACTCGATTATATACGGTAATCAGCAGCACTGTTCAGCCTCCCTACTTTTCTAATGTCCTGTGCTAAATTTATCTTGAGTTAATATATCCATGATTGATACATCATTAGAAATCCAACAGAATAAAATCTTTATGTTATGTATGTGACATTATACCAAAGCAGATATATGAAAGGAGCCAGATCTATCGATTTCTGATAGCTGAAAACGTTTTTTCTTACTTCAGGATCTAAGGATTTACATCTGGAAAAATGTGAAAAATGTGTAAGCATAACACATGCTTTAATGAAACCATCCATTTACCCACTGAACTTCAATAGTGGATAGGAATGTGAGTTGGGGTTACCATTCCCTATTTCAGCTAAGATTGGGGGGGGGGGTTTATGCACAAAGATAAGGAGAGTCTTGTAATCTTATGGCAAAGCCTCTAAGCCAATGATAGGGGTGTGTATCCACCACGATACACAATAAAATACAAAATACCCTTGTACCTCACTGTGATTTTAAACAGCATCCCAAATCAGGAAGACTCTGAAGGGGGCCTCTTTAGCTGACCTAGGTTGTTTTTAGACTTTAAGTCCCCTTTAAGATAGTGGAGCTCTCCAAATTGCATTAAATACCCCCTAGATACTTTGAAGAGAAGTGTCTATCAAATGTTCTAAGTAATTACAGGTACTGAAGTTGCACATTGCAGCTATTAGGCCCCTTTTCACTTGAGTTGTGGTTGCAGTAGAAATACTCCAACATGACACAAGCAGGAAATAAACTCTTCCCATTAAAGTAAATGGGCCATTGCACATCTCCGCACTGTGTTATGACCACCTGGTCTTTTGCTGCCGCTGCCCTACATCTGAGTGCCATTGCTGGTGTGTGTAAGAGCCCTTACAGTATAGATTAACATCCTTTTGGCTGCAAAGTGATTGGCTTCTCTTGGGGCTGACATAAAACCTGATATAGTGAATATCACAGTTATGAAGCTTAGGTTGGCATGAGGTGCACATGAGGCAGCATAGTGAATATCACAATTATGAATCTTAGGTTGGCACGAGGTGCACATGAGGCAGCACAGTGAATATCACACAGTTATGAAGCTTAGATTGGCACAAGGTGCACATGAGGCAGCACAGTGAATATCACAATTAGGAAGCTTAGGATGGCACGAGGTGCACATGAAGCAGCATATTGATTATCATAATTATGAAGCTTAGATTGGCACAAGGTGCACATGAGGCAGCACAGTAAATATCACACAGTTATGAATCTTAGGTTGACACGAGGTGCACATGAAGCAGGCACGGTGAATATCACAGATATAAAGCTTAGGTTGGCACGAGGTGCACATGAGGCAGCACAGTGAATATCACAATTATGAAGCTTAGGTTGGCACAAGCTGCACATGAGGCAGCATATTGAATATATCATTTATGAAGCTTTTGTTGGCATGAGGTGCACATGAGGCAGCACAGTGAGAATCACAATTATGAAGCTTAGGTTGGCACGAGGTGCACATGAGGCAGCACAGGGAGTATCACAGTTATGAAGCTTAGGTTGGCATGAGGTGCACATGAGGCAGCACAGGGAGTATCACAATTATGAAGCTTAGGTTGACACGAGGTGCACATGAGGCAGGCACAGTGAATATCACATATATGAAGCTTAGGTTGGCATGAGGTGCACATGAGACAGCACAGTGAGTATCACAATTATGAAGCTTAGGTTGACACGAGGTGCACATGAGGTAGCACAGTGAGTATCACAGTTATGAAGCTTAAGTTGGCATGAGGTGCACATGAGGCAGGCATATTGAATATCACAATCATGAAGCTTAGGTTGGCACAAGGTGCACATGAGGCAGGCACGGTGAATATCACAGATATGAAGCTTAGGTTGGCATGAGGTGCACATGAGGCAGGCATATTGAATATCACAATTATGAAGCTTAAATTGGCACAAGGTGCACATGAGGCAGCATAGTGAATATCACAATTATGAAGCTTAGGTTGGCACAAGGTGCACATGAGGCAGGCATAGTGAATTTCACAATTATGAAGCTTAGGTTGGCACAAGGTGCACAGGAGGCAGGCATAGTGAATTTCACAATTATGAAGCTTAGGTTGGCATGAGGTGCACATGAGGCAGCACAGTGAGTATCACAATTATGAAGCTTAGGTTGGCATGAGGTGCACATGAGGCCGCACAGGGAGTATCACAGTTATGAAGCTTAGGTTGACACGAGGTGCACATGAAGCAGTACAGTGAATATCACAATTATGAAGCTTAGGTTGGCATGAGGTGCACATGAGGCATCACAGTGAGTATCACAATTATGAAGATTAGGTTGGCATGAGGTGCACATGAGGCAACACAGGGAGTATCACAATTATGAAGCTTAGGTTGACACGAGGTGCACATGAGCCATGCACAGTGAATATCACAGATATGAAGCTTAGGTTGACATGAGGTGCACATGAGGCAGTACAGTGAATATCACAATTATGAAGCTTAGGTTGGCATGAGGTGCACATGAGGCAGCACAGTGAATATCACAATTATGAAGCTTAGGTTGGCATGAGGTGCACATGAGGCAGCATATTGAATATCACAGTTATGAAGCTTTTGTTGGCAGGAGGTGCACATGAGGCAGCACAGTGAGTGTCACAATTATGAAGCTTAGGTTGGCATGAGGTGCACATGAGGCAGTACAGTGAGTATCACAATTATGAAGCTTAGGTTGACACGAGGTGCACATGAGCCAGGCACAGTGAATATCACAGATATGAAGTTTAGGTTGGCATGAGGTGCACATGAGGCAGTACAGTGAATATCACAATTATGAAGCTTAGGTTGGCATGAGGTGCACATGAGGCAGCACAGTGAATATCACAATTATGAAGCTTAGGTTGGCATTAGGTGCACATGAGGCAGCACAGAGAATATAACAATTATGAAGCTTAGGTTGACATGAGTTGCACATGAGGCAGCACAGGGAGTATCACAATTATGAAGCTTAGGTTGACACAAAGTGCAGATGAGGCAGCACAGTGAGTATCACAATTATGAAGCTTAGGTTGGCACGAAGTGCACATGAGGCAGGCACGGTGAATATCACAGATATGAAGCTTAGGTTGGCATGAGGTGCACATGAGGCAGCACAGGGAGTATCACAGTTATGAAGCTTAGGTTGGCATGAGGTGCACATGAGGCAGCACAGTGAATGTCACAATTATGAAGCTTAGGTTGGCATGAGGTGCACATGAGACAGCACAGGGAGTATCACAGGTATGAAGCTTAGGTTGGCATGAGGTGCACATGAGGCAGCACAGTGAATGTCACAATTATGAAGCTTAGGATGACACAAGGTGCACATGAGGCAGTACAGTGAATATCACAATTATGAAGCTTAGGTTGACACGAGTTGCACGAGGCAGCACAGGGAGTATCACAATTATGAAACTTAGGTTGACACGAAGTGCACATGAGGCAGCACAGTGAGTATCACAATTATGAAGCTTAGGTTGGCATGAGGTGCACATGAGGCAGTACAGTGAGTATCACAATTATGAAGCTTAGGTTGACACGAGGTGCACATGAGCCAGGCACAGTGAATATCACAGATATGAAGTTTAGGTTGGCATGAGGTGCACATGAGGCAGTACAGTGAATATCACAATTATGAAGCTTAGGTTGGCATGAGGTGCACATGAGGCAGCACAGTGAATATCACAATTATGAAGCTTAGGTTGGCATTAGGTGCATATGAGGCAGCACAGAGAATATAACAATTATGAAGCATAGGTTGACATGATTTGCACATGAGGCAGCACAGGGAGTATCACAATTATGAAGCTTAGGTTGACACAAAGTGCAGATGAGGCAGCACAGTGAGTATCACAATTATGAAGCTTAGGTTGGCACGAAGTGCACATGAGGCAGGCACGGTGAATATCACAGATATGAAGCTTAGGTTGGCATGAGGTGCACATGAGGCAGCACAGGGAGTATCACAGTTATGAAGCTTAGGTTGGCATGAGGTGCACATGAGGCAGCACAGTGAATGTCACAATTATGAAGCTTAGGTTGGCATGAGGTGCACATGAGACAGCACAGGGAGTATCACAGGTATGAAGCTTAGGTTGGCATGAGGTGCACATGAGGCAGCACAGTGAATGTCACAATTATGAAGCTTAGGATGACACAAGGTGCACATGAGGCAGTACAGTGAATATCACAATTATGAAGCTTAGGTTGACACGAGTTGCACGAGGCAGCACAGGGAGTATCACAATTATGAAGCTTAGGTTGACACGAAGTGCACATGAGGCAGCACAGTGAGTATCACAATTATGAAGCTTAGGTTGGCACGAAGTGCACATGAGGCAGGCACGGTGAATATCACAGATAAGAAGCTTAGGTTGGCATGAGGTGCACATGAGGCAGTACAGTGAGTATCACAATTATGAAGCTTAGATTGGCACAAGGAGCACATGAGGCAGGCACGGTGAATATCACAGATATGAAGCTTAGGTTGGCATGAGGTGCACATGAGGCAGCACAGTGAGTTTCACAGTTATGAAGCTTAGGTTGGCATGAGGTGCACATGAGGCAGCACAGTGAATGTCACAATTATGAAGCTTAGGTTGACACGAGGTGCACATGAGGCAGCACAGGGAGTATCACAATTATGAAGCTTAGGTTGGCATTAGGTGCACATGAGGCATCACAGGGAGTATCACAATTATGAAGCTAAGGTTGGCATGAGGTGCACATGAGGCAGCACAGTGAGTATCACAATTATGAATCTTAGGTTGACACGAAGTGCACATGAGGCAGGCACGGTGAATATCACAAATATGAAGCTTAGGTTGACACGAAGTGCACATGAGGCAGGCACGGTGAATATCACAGATATGAAGCTTAGGTTGGCATGAGGTGCACATGAGACAGCACAGTGAGTTTCACAGTTATGAAGCTTAGGTTGACATGAGGTGCACATGAGGCAGCACAGTGAGTATCACAATTATGAGGCTTAGGTTAACACGAAGTGCACATGAGGCAGGCACGGTGAATATCACAGATATGAAGCTTAGGTTGGCATGAGGTGCACATGAGACAGCACAGTGAGTTTCACAGTTATGAAGCTTAGGTTGGCATGAGGTGCTCATGAGGCAGCACAGGGAGTATCACAGTTATGAAGCTTAGGTTGGCATGAGGTGCACATGAGGCAGCACAGTGAATGTCACAATTATGAAGCTTAGGATGACACAAGGTGCACATGAGGCAGCACAGTGAGTATCACAGTTATGAAGCTTAGGTTGGCATGAGGTGCACATGAGGCAGCACAGGGAGTATCACAGTTATGAAGCTTAGGTTGGCATGAGGTGCACATGAGGCAGCACAGTGAGTATCACAGTTATGAAGATTCGGATGACACAAGGTGCACATGAGGCAGGCACAGTGAATGCCAAAATTATGAAGCTTAGGTTGACACGAGGTGCACATGAGGCAGCACAGGGAGTATCACAATTATGAAGCTTAGGTTGGAATGAGGTGCACATGAGGCAGCACAGTGAGTATCACAGTTATGAAGCTTAGGATGACATGAGGTGCACATGAGGCAGCACAGGAAATGTCACAGTTATGAAGCTTCGGATGAAACGAGGTGCACATGAGGCAGGCACAGTGAATGCCACAATTATGAAGCTTAGGTTGACACGAAGTGCACATGAGGCAGCACAGTGAGTATCACAGTTATGAAGCTTAGGTTGGCAGGAGGTGCACATGAGGCAGCACAGGGAGTATCACAATTATGAAGCTTAGGTTGGCATGAGGTGCACATGAGGCAGTACAGTGAGTATCACAGTTATGAAGCTTAGGTTGGCATGAGGTGCACACGAGGCAGCACAGTGAGTATCACAGTTATGAAGCTTAGGATGACACGAGGTGCACATGAGGCAACACAGTGAATGTCACAATTATGAAGCTTAGGTAGACACGAGGTGCACATGAGGCAGCACAGGGAGTATCACAATTATGAAGCTTAGGGTGGCAAGAGGTGCACATGAGGCAGCACAGGGAGTATCACAATTATGAAGCTTAGGTTGGCATGAAATGCACATGAGGCAGCACAGTGAGTATCACAGTTATGAAGCTTAGGTTGGCATGAGGTGCACATGAGGCAGCACAGGGAGTATCACAATTATGAGGCTTAGATTGGCACAAGGAGCACATGAGGCAGGCACGGTGAATATCACAGATATGAAGCTTAGGTTTGCATGAGGTGCACATGAGGCAGTACAGTGAGTATCACAGTTATGAAGCTTAGGTTGGCATGAGGTGCACATGAGGCAGGCATATTAAACATCGCAGTTATGAAGCTTAGGTTGGCACAAGGTGTAAAAGAGACAGCATGGCCATGTGAAGCAGTGTCTCTGTAATCTTTCTTTGCTATCTCTAGAGATGAGCGAACTTTTGAAAAATTCGATTCGACTGATTCGCCGAATTTTCCGACAAAAATCGGTTCGACCCGAATAAATTTGCGACGAATCGCTATTAAAAACGGCTATTTCTGAGCCTCCTAGAGCCTCAATAGGGTTGTAAACCATTCTGCCTTGCTGTAACACGCACAGGATGCGTGCTGGGTTAGTTAAATAATACTTTGAAGAAATATCACATGCAGATCAGAGGCATCGCTAATAGAATCGCAGAGCGGCACAATTGCAGAGAGTTGAAGTGGCATCACTATGAGGGGCAGAAGGAGCCCAAACATTGCTTTAAAGAGACACTGGAGTTGGCAGCAGCAGGAGCCCAAAAATTGGATGAATCACACCCTGGAGTTGGCAGGAGTTGACAGCAGCAGCAGCAGCAGGAGCCCAAATATTACTTTAAAGAGACCCTGGGGTTGGCCTCAGGAGCCCAAAAATTGGATGAATCACACCCTGGAGTTGGCAGCAGCAGCAGCAGGAGCCCAAATATACACTGGAGTTGGCTTCAGGAGCCCAAAAATTGGATGAATCACACCCTGGAGTTGGCAGAAGTTGGTAGCAGCAGCAGCAGGAGCCCAAATATACACTGGAGTTGGCTTCAGGAGCCCAAAAATTGGATGAATCACACCCTGGAGTTGGCAGGAGTTGACAGTAGCAGCAGCAGGAGCCCAAATATACACTGGAGTTGGCTTCAGAAGCCCAAAAATTGGATGAATCACACCCTGGAGTTGGCAGCAGCAGCAGCAGGAGCCCAAATATACACTGGAGTTGGCTTCAGGAGCCCAAATATTGGATGAATCACACCCTGGAGTTGGCAGAAGTTGGCAGCAGCAGCAGCAGGAGCCCAAATATACACTGGAGTTGGCTTCAGGAGCCCAAAAATTGGATGAATCACACCCTGGAGTTGGCAGGAGTTGACAGTAGCAGCAGCAGGAGCCCAAATATACATTGGAGTTGGCTTCAGGAGCCCAAAAATTGGATGAATCACACCCTGGAGTTGGCAGCAGCAGCAGCAGGAGCCCAAATATACACTGGAGTTGGCCTCAGGAGCCCAAAAATTGGATGAATCACACCCTGGAGTTGGCAGAAGTTGGCAGCAGCAGCAGCAGCAGGAGCCCAAATATACACTGGAGTTGGCTTCAGGAGCCCAAAAATTGGATGAATCACACCCTGGAGTTGGCAGAAGTTGGCAGCAGCAGCAGCAGGAGCCCAAATATACACTGGAGTTGGCTTCAGGAGCCCAAAAATTGGATGAATCACACCCTGGAGTTGGCAGAAGTTGGCAGCAGCAGCAGGAGCCCAAATATACACTGGAGTTGGCTTCAGGAGCCCAAAAATTGGATGAATCACACCCTGGAGTTGGCAGGAGTTGACAGCAGCAGCAGCAGCAGGAGCCCAAATATTACATTAAAGAGACCCTGGGGTTGGCCTCAGGAGCCCAAAAATTGGATGAATCACACCCTGGAGTTGGCAGCAGCAGCAGCAGGAGCCCAAATATACACTGGAGTTGGCTTCAGGAGCCCAAAAATTGGATGAATCACACCCTGGAGTTGGCAGAAGTTGGCAGCAGCAGCAGCAGGAGCCCAAATATACACTGGAGTTGGCTTCAGGAGCCCAAAAATTGGATGAATCACACCCTGGAGTTGGCAGGAGTTGACAGTAGCAGCAGCAGGAGCCCAAATATTACATTAAAGAGACCCTGGGGTTGGCCTCAGGAGCCCAAAAATTGGATGAATCACACCCTGGAGTTGGCAGCAGCAGCAGCAGGAGCCCAAATATACACTGGAGTTGGCTTCAGGAGCCCAAAAATTGGATGAATCACACCCTGGAGTTGGCAGAAGTTGGCAGCAGCAGCAGCAGGAGCCCAAATATACACTGGAGTTGGCTTCAGGAGCCCAAAAATTGGATGAATCACACCCTGGAGTTGGCAGGAGTTGACAGTAGCAGCAGCAGGAGCCCAAATATACACTGGAGTTGGCTTCAGGAGCCCAAAAATTGGATGAATCACACCCTGGAGTTGGCAGGAGTTGACAGCAGCAGCAGGAGCCCAAATATACACTGGAGTTGGCTTCAGGAGCCCAAAAATTGGATGAATCACACCCTGGAGTTGGCAGAAGTTGGCAGCAGCAGCAGCAGGAGCCCAAATATACACTGGAGTTGGCTTCAGGAGCCCAAAAATTGGATGAATCACACCCTGGAGTTGGCAGAAGTTGGCAGCAGCAGCAGCAGGAGCCCAAATATACACTGGAGTTGGCTTCAGGAGCCCAAAAATTGGATGAATCACACCCTGGAGTTGGCAGGAGTTGACAGTAGCAGCAGCAGGAGCCCAAATATTACATTAAAGAGACCCTGGGGTTGGCCTCAGGAGCCCAAAAATTGGATGAATCACACCCTGGAGTTGGCAGAAGTTGGCAGCAGCAGCAGCAGGAGCCCAAATATACACTGGAGTTGGCTTCAGGAGCCCAAAAATTGGATGAATCACACCCTGGAGTTGGCAGGAGTTGGCAGCAGCAGCAGCAGCAGGAGCCCAAATATTACTTTAAAGTGACACTGGGGTTGGCTTCAGGAGCCCAACAATTGGATGAATCACACCCTGGAGTTGGCAGAAGTTGGCAGCAGCAGCAGCAGGAGCCCAAAAAATGGCCTAAAGACATAAATATGTTTTGCACCATTTGGAAAGTGTAAAACGTGGCACCATGCTGAATCTAGTCGCATGCATCAGGCATTGGTGGGTGGAAATCCTGGCTGATCCATCCCTGATTCATTTTGACAAAGGTGAGTCTCTCCACATTTTTAGTTGACAGACGAGTTCTCCTCGCCGTAACTATGGCCCCCGCCGCACTAAACACCCACTCAGATGGCACGCTACTTGCCGGGCAGGACAGCTTTTCCAGGGCAAACTCTGCTTGTTGCGGCCACAAATCAAGTTTGGCTGCCCAGAAGTCCAGCGGATCCTCAAGGTGTGTTGGCATGGTCATGTCAAAGTATGACATGACCTGCTGGTTCAGGTCCTGCTCCAGGTCTTCCTGCTGCTCATGAGTAGCCTCACTATGCGGGTGTAGAAAGCTACTCATTAGCGACTGAAGACTGAGGCTGCTGCTGCTGATGGAGCTGCTGCTGCTGCTCCTGCCAACCCCCCCAGCGGCCATGGCAGTGGAAGGTGAGCGCAGAGGTCCCCTCGAGTCAGACCTGCGAGAGTATGGACCATGGCGCAGATAGGCATCGGCCAACTGCCTACGTAGAATGTCTTTGTAGTAGTTGAGTTTGTCCTCCCTCTCGGTGGGTTTAAAAAATGCCCCCATTTTGTGCCGGAAGCGAGGGTCCAATAAGGTGGACAGCCAGAAGTCATCCCGCCGACAGATGGAAACAATTCTGGGGTCACTACGCAAGCACGTGAGCATGCTTCGTGCCATTTGCGCAAGTGACTCGGATGGACTACCTGTCTCCATCTCCACTGCATACTGCCACGGTGTGCCCGGGTCCTCTGTCTCGCCTTCCTCAAAAACCTCTAGCTCCTCTGGCTGCTCCTGCTCCTCCTCTCCTGTCCGCTGACTAGATAAACCAGCCATTTCGCCAAGCCTAAACTGTGTTTCGCTGGGCAACTCCTCCTCTTCCTCCTCCTCCTCCAGTTCAGCTCCAACGGGGTTCATGTGGCCGTAAGATGTAAACGCCATGTCTCCAGTGCCCTGACCAGCCATGGTTTCCAACATGTGCTGTAGTACATGAAGCAGTGGAATCACGTCGTTCATCCCGTAATCCTGCCGACTGACAAATAAAGTGGCTTCCTCAAAGGGCCTGAGCAAACGGCAGGTGTCACGTATGAGCTGCCACTGGTTGACATTGAAGTTACACAGGGGAGTCCCCCTATCTGCTTGGATCATCAGGAAATCCGTGATGGCTTTTCTCTGTTCATATAATCGGTCCAACATGTGAAGGGTGGAATTCCAACGGGTGGAAACATCGCAAATCAGACTATGTTGGGGGATACCATTCTGACGCTGTAGCTCAAGAAGGGTGTGTTTGGCGGTGTAGGAGTGGCTGAAGTGCATGCAAAGTTTCCTTGAAGTTGTTAGGATGTCCTGCAGATGGGGGGAACACTTCAGAAACCGCTTGACAACCAGATTGAAGACGTGAGCCATGCAGGGGGCATGGGTCAGGCTTCCTTGGCGCAGCGCAGACAAAATGTTCTTCCCATTGTCGGTAACCATGATTCCCATTTTAAGTTTTCTCGGAGTAAGCCATGTTTGGATTTCCTGATGAATACATTTAAGCAGTTCCTCCCCTGTGTGACTCCGTTCGCCAAGACAAACCATGTGAAGCACTGCGTGACACCTCCGTGCCCTGCACACATGGTAGACTGGAGGGGCACTGAGACTTGAGCCTACAGTGGAGGGTGAGGAGATGGCGGAGGATGAGGAGGCCGAGTCGCACGGTGTCACAGGCCCAATGGGCAGAGAGCGCGGAGGCCGAAGCGGCGTGACCTGTCCAAGTTGCTGCTGCAAAGGGACCACATTCACCCAGTGGGCCGTAAACGACATGTACTGCCCCTGACCGTAGTTACAGCTCCAGATGTCGGCGCTGCCATGTATTTTGCTACACACCGACAGGCTCAAGGACTGGCCCACCTTCTGTTCAACAAAAGTGTGCAGCACTGGTACTGCCTTCTTGGCAAAGAAATGACGGCTTGGGACTCTCCACCTCGGCTCGGCACAAGCCATCAGTTCTCTGAAAGGTGCAGATTCCACCACCTGAAAAGGGAGCGACTGCAGCACCAGCAACTTGGACAGGAGCACATTCAGCTTCTGCGCCGTAGGATGAGTGGGCGCATACTGCTGTCTCTTGGACATGGCTTCGCTGATGGATTGCTGGCGGGATGCATGACTTGGAGGAGGAGGAGCAGGAGCGACAGAGGATGGGTATGACGCACAGCTGCCTTCGGCTGAGGTGCTGGAGCCTTGGCTGGCAGAAATTGGGAGCTCACTTGGTGAGGAAGCAGACTGGACCACCCCTTGGGAGCCTCGGTTCTCCCAGGTCGTTTTATGGTGACGCATCATATGTTGACGCAGGGCCGTGGTGCCAACATTTGGACCCTGGCCACGCTTCACCTTTTGCCTACATATCTTGCATGTGGCCATGTTACCCTCCTGCGGATGCCTCAGGAAAAACTGCCACACTGCCGAGTAGCTACTTTTCCCACCCCCTGGCCTCACTGATTCACTGCTGCTGTTGCCAACTCCAGGAACCCCTGCTCCACTACCTCCCGATAAGGTAGACTGCCGCACAGCAGGTGCTCTACCCCGGCCCCGGCCCCGGCCGGCTCCAGCCTTTGGAATTGTGCCCCCATGCTGACTGCTACCACCTTGCTGCCTCAGCTGCTGACTCCGGGGCAACCTGCGCCCCTCTTCTCCTGATGATGACGATGAAGCCCCTTCATCACCCGGCTCCCAAGTGCGATCGGCTTCATCGTCATCATCATCACCGAGTTGTGGCTGTACGTCACTGATGTTCGTGGATTCGTCAACAGTGTCTGGCGCAGGAGCTGGAACGCTCGCAGCACCCACGACACTGTCCACAACACTATTTGTCTGCCTAGCTAAAGAAGCCACCTCCATTTCTTGGCTGGGCAGTAGCTGCTGACTGTCCTCCTGTATCTGATCGTCCTCCTCACTAAAGAGTGGAGCTGAACCCAAAGCATAGGATACGTCGCAGGGGGAGGGAACGGCGTAGGACAGAGGCAATGGGAGGACAGGGACTGCTCTCGGGGCATGCCAACTCAGGGTTGTGTCAGAGGAACCTACCGACCCTAGACTGGGGGTCTCAGACGTAAGTTGTGATGATGTTGTTGATGAGCGCGTCAACCAATCTACCACGGCAGATGCGTTACTGGTGGAGACCCGACCGCTAGCAGATACTGGCAGATTAGGTCTCTCAGCGTGACTCCTGCTGCTACTGGCCCCCAGTCTGATGCGAGCTCTGCCTGCGGAATCTTGGCCTCTGCCACTCCTCTTTTCACTTCCAGGCACTTGTCTGCCCGACATAGTCTAACTGGCGTGGTAGTAGGTGATATTTTAAGATCCCCCGGGCAGCGGTGGGTCTATATGAAACAGAATATAATGCACACCAAAAGTGAGCAGTAACACTCAGCCTCCAACAGGCCTGCTTAGTGTAAATAAGAGAGCTGCTTAGTGTAAATAAAGAGGGGTATGCTATGTTACAGAATGGGATGCCTCAACAGAAGTGCACCTGGCAGGCAGCAGTAAGCCTATGCCCAGCAAAAGTGTCTTATAATATAAATATAATAAGAGCAAATGGTTATATGGTCTTAAACAGAGGCTGCTTTAGTCACAGAATGGGATGCCCCCAAAAAAGATCCAGTAGTACTATGCCCAGCAAAAGTGTCTTTATCAGGCAAATTTCAAATATAATAAGAGCAAATGGTTATATGGTCTTAAACAGAGGCTGCTTTAGTCACAGAATGGGATGCCCTGGCAGGGACAAGTAGTGCTATGCCCAGCAAAAGTGTCTTTATCAGGCTAATTTCAAATATAATAAGAGCAAATGCTTATATGGTCTTAAACAGAGGCTGCTTTAGTCACAGAATGGGATGCCCTGGCAGGGACAAGTAGTGCTATGCCCAGCAAAAGTGTCTTTATCAGGCTAATTTCAAATATAATAAGAGGAAATGCTTATATGGTCTTAAACAGAGGCTGCTTTAGTCACAGAATGGGATGCCCCCAAAAAAGATCCAGTAGTACTATGCCCAGCAAAAGTGTCTTTATCAGGCTAATTTCAAATATGATAAGAGCAAATGCTTATATGGTCTTAAACAGAGGCTGCTTTAGTCACAGAATGGGATGCCCTGGCAGGGACAAGTAGTGCTATGCCCAGCAAAAGTGTCTTTATCAGGCTAATTTCAAATATAATAAGAGCAAATGGTTATATGGTCTTTAACAGAGGCTGCTATAGTCACAGAATGGGATGCCCCCAAAAAAGATCCAGTAGTACTATGCCCAGCAAAAGTGTCTTTATCAGGCTAATTTCAAATATGATAAGAGCAAATGCTTATATGGTCTTAAACAGAGGCTGCTTTAGTCACAGAATGGGATGCCCTGGCAGGGACAAGTAGTGCTATGCCCAGCAAAAGTGTCTTTATCAGGCTAAGTTCAAATATAATAAGAGCAAATGGTTATATGGTCTTTAACAGAGGCTGCTATAGTCACAGAATGGGATGCCCCAAAAAAAGAAGTGGACCTGGCTGGGACCAGTAGTGCTATGCCCAGCAAAAGTGTCTTTATCAGGCCTGATTTCTATGAGAATAAGTGCAAATGGTTATTATGCTATTAAATAGAGGCTGGTGTTGTCACAGAATGGGATGCCACAAAAACCAGAGAGCATGCACAGCAAAAGTGTCTTTATCAGGCCTAATTTCTATGAGAATAAGTGCAAATGGTTATTATGCTATTAAATAGAGGCTGGTGTTGTCACAGAATGGGATGCCACAAAAACCAGAGAGCATGCACAGCAAAAGTGTCTTTATCAGGCCTAATTTCTATGAGAATAAGTGCAAATGGTTATTATGCTATTAAATAGAGGCTGGTGTAGTCACAGAATGGGATGCCACAAAAACCAGAGAGCATGCACAGCAAAAGTGTCTTTATCAGGCCTGATTTCTATGAGAATAAGTGCAAATGGTTATTATGCTATTAAATAGAGGCTGGTGTAGTCACAGAATGGGATGCCACAAAAACCAGAGAGCATGCACAGCAAAAGTGTCTTTATCAGGCCTGATTTCTATGAGAATAAGTGCAAATGGTTATTATGCTATTAAATAGAGGCTGGTGTAGTCACAGAATGGGATGCCACAATAACCAGAGAGCATGCACAGCAAAAGTGTCTTTATCAGGCCTAATTTCTATGAGAATAAGTGCAAATGGTTATTATGCTATTAAATAGAGGCTGGTGTAGTCACAGAATGGGATGCCACAAAAACCAGAGAGCATGCACAGCAAAAGTGTCTTTATCAGGCCTGATTTCTATGAGAATAAGTGCAAATGGTTATTATGCTATTAAATAGAGGCTGGTGTAGTCACAGAATGGGATGCCTCACAGCAGACTTAAGATCAGTTCAGTATATATGCACAGTTAGTTAGTATAAGCAGCCTGAAAACGCTAACAAAGCAGGCTGGATGAAAACAAAAAAAAAAAACTGACAGCCTCCGATTTTCCCTTCCTTTCCCTGTTTTTCGCTTACTTTCTGTCTGTCTCCTGTCTGTCTCCTGCCTGTCTCCAGCCTGTCCCTGTCTGTCCCTGCCTGTCTAACTGTCTGTCTCTCCCTCAGCTACACAGCGTTCTGTCTCTCACGAATGCAATAGAGAAATGAGGCTGGAAAGCAAGATGGCCGGCCTTAAATACCGCTGTGACGTTACCGGGCTTGCTGGCTGCTGATAGGCTGCATGTGACTGTCCCAGCTTGCACTGGCGCGGGGTTGATGTCTGGACATGTCCCGTCCGCCATCTTAGAATGCCTGTAATGTAAATGAATGGATGTTAAAGGAAAACTTCGAGCGATCGAATCGCGGGGAAATTCGGATTCGATCCGAATCGAATTTTTCCTGAAATTCGGATCGAATCCGGGTTCGTCCGGATCGATTCGCTCATCCCTAGCTATCTCATTAGTGATTCCTTAGAGGTGAACGCTGCATGCTGTCATGTTTCTATATCAATCATTGGTGGCTCAGTGGCCTTGGGCCCACCCCTACCCTCTGGGCTGCTGGATTTAGGAGTGGAGCTCCACATCCTGGGGGGTGCCTTTCCCAGAGGCATAACTAGGATCTCTGGAACTCGGGGCAAAGATTCGCAATGCACCCACCTGTGCTCAGGCCCCCCTTTGGCACCCAGTGCTCCTTTCTATAGTATGCCTCAGGCAATGGAGAGACTATGATCACCTCTATGAGGCAGGAAATTATGAAAATAAGACAATACCATTTCTAAGTATACAGCACTCATATTCTTTTCAGGCCCGTATTTGCCACAAGGCAAACAAAGGTACATGCCTAGGGCGGAGCTACGTCAGGGGCAGCAGTCAGCAGCAATTTTATTAAAGAAAATCACATGCCAGCAGTGAGGCAGCCATCATCATAGGTGCGAGCAATGCTGCTTTTCCCAGGCAGGGGCATCTCTCTCTCTCTCTCTCTCTCTCTCTCTCTCTTTCTGAGCTCCGTGCAGACAGCACGTGACTGATGAGTCAGTCCAATCACCACCCATTTCCTCGATAAGATGCTCGGAGGAGGCTGGGGATGAATGACGTCACCCTCAGGAGCGCGGGCCCATCAGAGGAGCTGTGTGGAGCTGACTGGCCATTCATCATGGGTAATCAGGTACTTGTCTGCAGGCAGGGGGAGGGGGGTGTGACAGGGAGGGAGAGGGGCCATTAACCATTGAGTCACCAGTGATTTACTATGCAAACAAATGGGAGAAGGTGGATGATTGCTTTTCATCTGTTGTTGCCTTAGAACACTAAAGCAAGCCAAAATGTGACATTATGCCCCCCAGATTTTGGTCCCCTTTAGCAGGGTATCCCTGTAATCTCTGGTCTCTTACCTTCCTCCATGCTACAATAGGGCCTCCTCTGCATCCCCACATGCTGTGTGTCCCATCCCAGGCAGCTTTGAATGGCCGCCAGCAAGAGCGTGCAGCTGCAGGTGGCCGACTTGCCGCTAGGTGCACGTCAGTGAGCTCATTGCCTGCACATGCGTCATGGGAGTGTGAGGGGAGTTGAGTGATGGGAGTTGTGGGGGCTTAAAGCATATTAAAACCCACACGGCCAGCCCTGGAATCTGAAATGCCCATCTGAATGCCCGCTGTGTGATACCCCCCAGGGTGTTTGTAAACACTTTTCTAATTCAGAATTTCTGGGGCCCTCCTGTGCATTGCCCCCCCCCCCCCCCCCCAGAACACCCACAATTCGTACCTTCCTTAAACCGCGCCCGACGGCCAGTCAAGGGGCTGAATTTCTGGCTGAGGATAAGGTAAGAATTCTGGGCATCCTGGGGGGGGGGGGGGCATGCACGAGGAGGCTCCAGCATTCTGGATGCCCCCCAACCTGTCTGAATGTGGCTGTACCCACACCCATTAGCTGTAAACGAGTGTTGGTCTGCTTTAAAATTGTCATGGCATCCCTGGCTGCACAGTATAGTTTTATCCCCCCCCCCCCCCAAAGGATAAACTCATATTGTCCTGGTCTCTTTAAAGTGGACTAAAACCCACCGAGATCAGCCCAGGAATCTATAAGATTCCTGGGCCAATTGATTCCCTCCCCCCAGGGCATCCAGTATCGGGATGCTCCGCTGTGTGAAACCCCCCAGGTCTTTCCCGGTCTAGCGGCGCATGCACGACCCACAGCTACATCCCCCGCTATCCCTCTAGCAGGGTGCGTTCCCACTCCAGGCATTTGCGAATGGCCAGCGCTGGCACACTCTCTGTTAGAGAGTAGCAGGGGATGTGGCCATCAGCGTGCTCGGATCCACTGGTATTAGGCAAGCTCCTGAATGAAGGGGCTCGAGCGGATCCGAGCGCGCTGACTGTACGAGAGGGCTGCACATACATCCCACCCCAGGAAGAGGTGAGTTTGTTTGGGCGACCTGGGGAGTTTCACACAGCTGCAAGGACCAAAACCCAGGATAGTCAAAATCCTGGGTTTTGGTCTACTTTAACCAAGAAAGGCATAGCACACATTGCAGAAGACATTGTGTGTGTGCGCGGTCATTTCCGGTCCCCCCTGAGGCCTGGTCAGGCGTTATGTTAAATGGCCACTTAGAAACTGTTCATATTGAGTGAATAGTGGCTGCAAGTCACTATGGCTGCAATTCAGACTCCTTTCCAAGTCTGACTCCTTCTAAGTCTGCAGCGAATTTAACCTGAATTCAACCTGGTGGAAACCTGCACCGGATTCTGTTTGTCTGAATAGCCCAGCATCAACTAAAATGATCACCTTCTACCTCATCACACTGCTTCTTCTTACCCTCAGAATCCTAGGCTCACAGTATCCCCCTGCTCCTGGTAAGTCCCTATATATCTCCCCCTCTCTGCTCTCCTCCCCCTACCTCTCTGCTCATGAATTCCTTTCCGTGGCAAAATCACTCACCACCTCTATATCCAAGCACAAGACACATTACTCCACCCTCAAAAGCCACAACCAACTCTTCTCTCTCCTTTTACTCTTACTTGCCGCCGGGGACATCAGTCCTAATCCAGGCCCACTCTCTCCACCCACCTCCTCCATAACTATTCATTTTTCATCAAAGCCAAAAGTCTACAACCATGTAAAACCGGGATACACACGCAACCTATCTAATCTGATACAGCTTAGTCACTCTCCATCCCTTCCCGCCACTGTCACCTGCGCACTGTGGAATGCACGCTCAGTGCGCAATAAACTCACCTATATTCACAACCTGTTTCTCTCTAACTCTTTTACCTTCATGGGGTTCACAGAAACATGGCTTACCCCATCAGACACAGCTTCACCCGTTGCCCTCTCACATGGGGGACTACATCTCAGCCACACCCCCAGATCCAACAACAAACAGGGTGGGGGTGTCGGCATCCTTCTATCCAAACTCTGCTCCTTTAACCCACTCCCTGCCTTGCCATCTCTATCCTTCTCATCTTTTGAAGTTCACTGTGTCTGCTTATATTCTCCCTGTAACCTGAAAATCGCAGTCATCTACCGCCCTCCTGGAACTACTACTCTTTTCTTTGACCACTTTTCTACCTGGCTCCTTCATTTCCTGTCCACAGACGTCCCTGCAATCATCATGGGTGACTTCAACATATCTGTTGACACTAGCAACCCTGCTGCCACCAGACTACTGTCACTAACCTCATCTTTTGGCCTCAAGCAATGGTCTACTGCACCCACCCACAAAGACGGCCACACAATTGACCTCCTCTTCACTAACCTCTGCTCTCTATCAAACCTCTCATCCACTTTGCTCCCCCTCTCTGACCATAATCTGCTGACTATGACCCTCTCTCCAATGCCTGCAAACCCGCCTCCACACAAACCCACAAATCAACGCAGGAACTTAAGAAACCTAGACCTTCAGTCCTTTTCTGCCTCACTTCAACCTCTTCAGACCTTGACCTCATTCACGGACATAGACGCTGCATCATCACACTACCATAATACTCTCTCCTCAGCTCTGGACTCGCCCCCCTCACCTATAGCCGTCCCCTGCACCAAAAACCCCCAACCCTGGCTAAATGCATGCACAACCAGATTGAAGCAGCTGTCTCGAGCTGCTGAACGGCGATGGAGGAAAACCAAAGCCAATCATGACTTTCTATTCTATACACAAGCCATTCAGGAACTCAGGACGACCCTTTCATCTGCTAAGCAAGCTTATTTCTCTTCACTGATTTCTGCACAAGCCCGGAATCTCAAACAACTATTCAACACTTTCAGCTCCTTACTCCGCCCACCACCTCCTCCTCCAACCTCCCAAATAACAGCAGAAGAATTTTCTACATTCTTCAAAAGAAAAATTGACAACATTCGACTTGGCTTTGCCCCTCAGAATCCCTCACCACTTCAAACATTCCCCCCGCCTTACTCTCTTACTTTCTTCACTCCAATAACTGAGCTTGGACTAACCTCTCTAATTTGTAGGGCCCACCTGACTACCTGCTCCCTCGATCCTATTCCATCCCACCTTATTCCTCAACTGTCTCCATCCCTCACTCCAGCCTTAACCTCCATATTCAACCTTTCTCTCTCTACTGGCACCTTTCCTTCTTCCTACAAACATGCAGTTATTACTCCGATAATCAAGAAAGCCTCTCTCGACCCCTCTTCCCTCTCCAGCTACCGCCCTATCTCACCACTACCTTTTTCCTCCAAATCGGGATGCCCCGCGGTGTGAAAACCCCCAGCCCGCCCACTACTCTTACCTGAATCCCGGTCCAACGGTGCATGCGTGGACACTGGGCGCATCTCGCGCTTCTCTCTAGCAGGGCACGGGAGATGCGGCCGCCAGCACGCTTGGAGTCGCTGAGCTAAGACGTGCATAGCTCAGCATCTCTGAGCGCGCTGATTGGACGAGCGGCCGCGCATGCGCCAAAAGGTCCGCGGTGAGGTCAGTTGAACCGGGCGATCTGGGGGGTTTCACATAGCGGGGCACCCCCAATCGGGGTGGCCCGGGGAAGTGGACCAAAACCCAGGATAGTCAAAATACTGGGTTTTGGTCCACTTTAAACATCCCGCTGCAAGCTACCCATGCTGGAGATGGGGAACCGAATGCCAATGTACACACTTCAGTGCCACCTATCGGAGAAGGCAGCACCTGCTGCTGTTCATGTTGCAGCTTCCAGCCCTTCTGCGTCATGTTTTGGAAAATAATTCATACATCGTTTGCCTTTAAAGTGAACGCAGCAAATCCATATCTGCCTATGGGCAGTGCAGGCAACATTTATTGCGTTGCGCTTTGGCCTTCTGGCACCCATCACTGCAGACTTGCCACCAGTGTCCACTGACACTATAGTGCCTTCTCCTCCACTCACTTGCTGCTGATCCTTTCAGATTTTGTCCTCGCTTCTTTCTGCCCTGTCCTCCACTGTTGCAGTCTCCTCTACCTCATCTTCTCATCCTTACTGCTTCCTGGTGCTTAGGTCTTTGATGCGGTTTTCTCCCTGCATTGCTATTTCTGTACAGCTAAAAATGGCCGGGGGGGGGGCGTAAGCCTAAGTAGTGCCTAGGGCAGCATGAACCCTAAATACGGCCCTGATTCTTTTTCTGGTTCTACTACTTTCATAGTTACAGTTTGTATTTGGTAAAATAAAAGACATCTGCCAATTAAGTTCAACCAAGGAAAAGCATGGGAAAAAAGCTCCATACAAAGGCAAACAAAACACTCAAATTAATACAAGAGTTCCTTAGCAAGAGGTTAGGGCCAGGTGCATGGTGTCAAGATCTGTGACAAAAGGGTGTGGGCAAGTAACTGGAAGGTATGGCCAAGATCAGCATCAAGAGGTCATGGGCAGACATTTGGCAGGCATGGTTGAGATGTGTAGCAGAAAAGTCAGAAAAGAGAATGTAGGAAACAGCACAAGGAAGAGAGCTGGAAGAGAACATAATAAATAATAATAAACTTTATATAGCGGCAATATATTCTGCAGCACTCTAAAATTAGAGGGAATGAGGGCTCTACTCACAAGCGTACAATTTAAGAACATTTAAGGGGACTGGAATAGCATAGCAGCCTCTCAATACTGCCAGGCCTATGCTGTACCTGGGGGCTGCCTTGAATAAGCTGCCTCCACCCAGGAGGACTGCTGCACCAGCACACATGTTCCAGTGCTAGGCAATCAAAATACTGGGGCTGCTGGATGTGATGTGGCAGATTGTGGTCACAGACAAAAAGTACTTGTCTAATGCCAACATACCGACTTCAAAGGGTAATTCAACTTTGAATTGCATTTTTTAAAGTTTCCATTATTGTGTGCTAAAATGATGTCTTTGAAGTGCTAAACTTATCTGTTTTTTTTAAATGGTCAATTTGTGTGCAACTTTGTGTTATAAACAAAAACAGTTTTACCTAGCAACAATAGGGTCGATTCAAAGAAACATGTAACAGCTTTGATTTTGGTGCCGATCATCCTATTTTTCCCGTACGCTCGTGCGTTCGTATGAACTTGCGAGTGATTCTATAAGCAAATACGTTTCTATCCTAAAATGTACGTCCGTTCATATGGCAGTTCGGGAATCAGACCTATGTCAGTTTCCATCCTGAATTTTCCGTTTCATTTCTTAGGTTGCAACATTGGTTTTGCCCTTTTTCCTTTTTTGTCTGGACGTAAATCCTTCTGATCTTGCGGCTGCGCACTACAAACTTACCTCATTAAAGTGCATTCTAAATATTTGGTCTTTTATTTTTCTTTATTTCATTCATTCATTTCATTCATTTTGTAGTAACCAACCATTAATGAATGCATTTGCATAAGTAAATCTTACTTTGTTTAATTTTTAGTTAAATTGCATTTTTTACTTGTGGATTTAATTTTAATATTTTGGCTTCAAATGGTACAACTTAAAATTTTGGGTGTGGTTACCCACACCCTCTACATACAGATTTGCTCTCAAAAATTAAAAAACACCCAGCAACTTCAGCATGTTATGAGCCTAGAAACAGCCAAGATGGCGGCTCAGGTATTCTCGGGCAGCCTGCAAACAGAAAGGGCCTTGTGACTGTGTTGCTCTGCATTCTTTGATTTCTGACCTTTCCGTGCCCCCAGCTCTGCTGTGTCTGTGCAAAATACAGCAGTAACCCACATCCTGCACTTTATCCCGCTCTCCTCTCCTCAGTAAGTGTGATGCATCTGACCAAAGATGTGCTTTAATAATTAAACAAAGCAAAGGTAAACAACTACACCAATAAATGCAATCTAAAAATATTATTCTAGTACATCAATTTAAAAATAAATAACAAAGGACATAAGTTTCTTTAATTAACGCAAATATATTGCAAAATAAAGGTTTACGTGCAAAGGACTAATTAAGGTCCACATTAAAATGCTTTTATAAGGCATACATGAATCAGGTATGCATTGCCATACAATTTATGGCCTCGGCCATGCTGATACATGCAGTTCATTGGAGCTCAAGACGCGCAGACTCCTCCACATAGCCAAAAAACCTGTTCAAGAACAGCAATCCGACTGCTAAAAGGTGTCGGCAGTGGCTTTATTTTAAAACGTATTTAGAGGTTTGAAAACTGTTCTCTGAATCACACCTAAACACATTCGAT
The DNA here is from genome assembly GCA_027917425.1 of Gastrophryne carolinensis. Lineage (NCBI taxonomy): Eukaryota > Metazoa > Chordata > Amphibia > Anura > Microhylidae > Gastrophryne > Gastrophryne carolinensis. Next base: position 224,124,329 of record CM051237.1, read on the forward strand.
TATCCTAAGTTTTACGTTTTGATCCTAAGTTTTACGTTTTGATCCTAAGTTTTAGGATTTGATCCTAAAATTTAGGAACGAACTTGCGATGATCGTAAGAGCATATACGCATTCGAACGTAGGCTCGTGCGAGTCGTAAATGGCCAAAAAAACAGGAAAAAATGACTAACACCCACCCAAACTTACGATTCTCGATCCGAAATCAATTAACTTTTGCTCTTTGAATCGAGGGGAATGTCTTTACCTTAGCAATGTACATCAAGTGGTGCATTAGATGTACAGATCAGAGACTTCCTTGCTTTAGCTTGCTAATCATCTGGGTAAGACAGGGACGAAAGGCTCAACCCATTAGGCTGAAATTTACATTCTTCAATTTGGAGGATCACAATCTTGTGTTTCAATAGCAAAATGGTTACTAGCAGGGTTCTCATCTGGATAGGTTATTATACTGCTTGACTTTGCCAAAGATGCTGATTAGCTCACCTGTCACATTGGAAGAATTCTGGGACATGAAATTCACAATTTTTACTGGAAACAGCATGCTGATAAATCAAAGCTATGGGGGCACAATATAACCACAGATGTTTATTTTACATTCCAAAGGAGAAAAACAATAAGGCAGAACACCCAAAACTTGTCAAAAAGGAAGTTTTCCTTTAAAGCAGCTGTTACAGCTTTGTTGTAAATTAAACAAGCATTTATTCAGACTGAGCAAATTGTGACAAAATGAAGGTCTAACAGAATATGAATTGAATGTTATAAAGTCTTTATCAACAAATCTATAAAATATATGTGTGATCATTTAAATTTGATTGTTTGCTCTATCTAGACATAAATCTTAATTATACTGACGCGTTAACATTTCCACTAATGAATGTCCATTCCTTAATAAAAGCTGCATTGTGGTTTTCCAGCAGCAATGAAATGTTATGTCTATTGTGTGCAGTCATGGTCTAAAAAGCACAGCATTGGGAGGTAGTGGGAGGCTTCATATTCCAGCATTGAGCTCCCTGAACTGTGAAGTCTCTCAGAAAAGCACGGAACATTAGGGATGAGGGAATTCAAGTAAGCAAGTATTTGATTCCACTGGTTTGGACAGTAAGTATGGCACATGCTGTTTTAAAGCGGCACTATAGTCAAAAAACATAGTTCTGCAGTACTAGTTAACAGCGGGGCAGCACGACCCAGGCTGTTCAGATGTGCACCGCCGGCATTAAAACAAGAAACCGGGCCTGGAAGCAGTGAGTATCTGCGCGTCCAGTTTCTTGTTTTAATGCAGGCGGTGCGTAGCGGGGCAGCCCCGCTGCAAACTAGTACTGCAGAACTATGGTCATTTTTGACTATAGTTTCACTTTAAAGGTTAGTATTATAGTTTTAATGCCAAAGTTCAAAATGAGAAATGGGCATGGAAAAAGGCAGGGGAGTCATCATCCTTTTTAGAAAAGATGGCACGGCAACAGTGATGAGCACTACAGCCCCACTACTTGGTCACAGCTTAAACCCAACATGGTGAGATCAGCTGAAGATGAATGTAGAGAGCTTGCAACAAACTGGATGGCGCATAAATAAGCATGACGCAGTTGTGACAGTCATCAGTTGTTACTGTATTATAACAATGATACAATAATTGCTTCTGCAGTCATACACATTATGCATTAAAGCAATCCTCCCGTCAAAAAAAGAAAGTTTAGTAAATTGCTTCCCTTCTTATGGTTAGTGGCATAAGCTGGGTGAGAGGGCTTAACCACTTTCAAGTGTTGTGGAATGGCATAAGGATTTATACACTCTTGAATTACATGGGGATGGCCATCTTGCTACACATCTGATAGACCTGCTTACAATTAGAGGGGTGCTGATCCAGTGGCAATTCACACCAAAATGAGATATATGCCTCAGAAACAAGGATCAGCTTACCTGTCATTTTTCACACACAAACATTGAATAAACAGTTAGTGTAGCAAACAAAATCTGTGTGAGGAAAGATGTTACAATGTATCTGTCACGGACCGGGTGGAGCGGACTCGGGTGTGGATCCGCTTTAACTGTGGGACCGATGGCGAGTACCGTGTCAGGGGAGCGGAGTCTAAGGGGCCACCGGTATTCACCAGAGCCCACCGCAAGGCAGGTTGGTCTTGTCCGGCGAGTGACCCCCAGGTCGCTACCCCCCAACAGCAGCCCAGTCCCACAGTCAGCCGAGGTTCAGCGAGGTACACAAGTGGCAGGCAAAAGGCGTAGTAAGTACAGGCAGAGGTCGGGGCAGGCAGCAAAGGTTCAGAGTCGGGGACAGGCAGAGGTCGGTACACGGGTGAGCAATCCAAGAATGTCTGACTTTCAACAAGCATGGAGAGACCAAGATCCGGCACTGAAGGAAGGAAGTGCCTCTTTAAATTGGAGAAGTGGATGCAGGATTGGAAGACCAGGCACCAATCAATGCTGTACAGGCCCTTTAAATCTCAGGAATCTAGTGCGCTCGCCCTCTAGTGGACGGAGACGTGCGCGCACCTGAGCATGTGAGAAGGAAGCATGGGGGGAAGGGCGGCAGCTGGATACAGCCATGAGGGAAGTGCTGCAAGATGGATGACGGCTGCATGCAGCCATGGAGGTAAGTGACTTGCTGTGAGACGGGCGTGCAGCGCTCGCCCTAACAGTATCTATATGGTTGTGTTCACAAAAGCATTCAGTCAGGGGATACTGTGTATACAAGTCATTACAGCTGAAACCTTACTACGCCTGGCTAGAAATAAGAAATTATTACACAGAGCTTTGAGAAAATTTTGACTGAGAGATTCAGAATCAGCTTCTTCGTGTTTGTGGCAAGATGGACGCTGCCACGCGCATTTAAGAGTGCAGAATCTGCCTGCTATTCCAAACATCTGCATGCTGTTAATCCCTCTCAATAAGCTTATGTCACTGATTGCCCTAGAAGAGGCCTTGGGAGAGCAATTTACTAAGCTTTGGTATTTTAACTGGAGGTCCACTTAAAATAACATCAAACCTTTTAATGTGCTCTCCAGTGAAATTGTTGTACAGCAGATTCTATGTGTTGTTCTTTATACTCAGTAAGCAGCTAAAAAAAGGGCATAACCTTAATGCTAAGTTCACTGCGCTGCAAAATCCTAAAAGGTAAAACATATATCCAAGGCTGGGTTCACTCCGTTGGGTTTCCATGTATTATAAAGTAGATTGTTTAAATGTATTATTCTCATATTGTTGTGTTTACAAAGTGTAACACAAAGTAAATGTTTAATGTGTTCCACGTGTGTTTTAAAGTACACTCAGTACATACAGTACATTCATGAATTAAATGTATTTTAATGGAATAAGTAAGTTGGGCAAACGGCACTAAATCCCTAGCATCACATCAAACACACAAAACTTATTTAAGAAGCGTCAGCACCACTTTTTAGGCCTCAGCAGCACTCAACATCAGATTTAACAACTGAAAAAACATTAACGCCAATGCGGCCGCCAGCTAACGTCTTATCTAACACTAGCAATGAAAATGATGCAATGTCGGGCGCTCTGGTTGAAGCAGATCCAGATGAAACCTGCCGCTGTTGCTCAGGATTCCATAGAGCACAATGAGCAGAACTGGATTGAAGTGTTTAATGCTTTTAATTATATTACATTTATTTGTTCAGAACTTGCATTGGAACTTGTCAATAATTGAAACACAGGACCAAGATGGGCCAAAACGTATTTTTTTGTGTTATTTAAATTGATTTGAATGGCTCCTTTTGCCTAACAATGTGTAATTTGAACACCAGCAACAAAAACACAGCCAAAACACAATGTAAAGTTTGTCCCCTTTGGCCCCCAGAGTGATTTTTTGAAAATGTAATGCTAAAACGCTGACCAGTGTCGGAAAAATACAGCGCCAAAGATTTAAAGGAGTAAAAAAATTGTATAAATATGCTGTGAAGTGCTGGAAATAACAGCAGTAGAGATGAGCGAACTTTTGAAAAATTCGATTCGACTGATTCGCCGAATTTTCCGACAAAAATCGTTTCGACCCGAATAAATTCGCGACGAATCGCTATTAAAAACGGCTATTTCTGAGCCTCCTACAGCCTCAATAGGGTTGTAAACCATTCAGCCTTGCTGTAACACGCACAGGATGCGTGCTGGGTTAGTTAAATAATACTTTGAAGAAATATCACATGCAGATCAGAGGCATCGCTAATAGAATCGCAGAGCGGCACAATTGCAGAGAGTTGAAGTGGCATCACTATGAGGGGCAGAAGGAGCCCAAATATACACTGGAGTTGGCCTCAGGAGCCCAAAAATTGGATGAATCACACCCTGGAGTTGGCAGGAGTTGGCAGCAGCAGCAGCAGGAGCCCAAATATACACTGGAGTTGGCTTCAGGAGCCCAAAAATTGGATGAATCACACCCTGGAGTTGGCAGGAGTTGGCAGCAGCAGCAGCAGGAGCCCAAATATACACTGGAGTTGGCTTCAGGAGCCCAAAAATTGGATGAATCACACCCTGGAGTTGGCAGGAGTTGGCAGCAGCAGCAGCAGGAGCCCAAATATACACTGGAGTTGGCTTCAGGAGCCCAAAAATTGGATGAATCACACCCTGGAGTTGGCAGAAGTTGACAGTAGCAGCAGCAGGAGCCCAAATATACACTGGAGTTGGCTTCAGGAGCCCAAAAATTGGATGAATCACACCCTGGAGTTGGCAGGAGTTGACAGCAGCAGCAGCAGGAGCCCAAATATACACTGGAGTTGGCTTCAGGAGCCCAAAAATTGGATGAATCACACCCTGGAGTTGGCAGGAGTTGACAGTAGCAGCAGCAGGAGCCCAAATATACACTGGAGTTGGCCTCAGGAGCCCAAAAATTGGATGAATCACACCCTGGAGTTGGCAGGAGTTGACAGTAGCAGCAGCAGGAGCCCAAATATACACTGGAGTTGGCCTCAGGAGCCCAAAAATTGGATGAATCACACCCTGGAGTTGGCAGGAGTTGACAGTAGCAGCAGCAGGAGCCCAAATATACACTGGAGTTGGCCTCAGGAGCCCAAAAATTGGATGAATCACACCCTGGAGTTGGCAGGAGTTGACAGTAGCAGCAGCAGGAGCCCAAATATACACTGGAGTTGGCCTCAGGAGCCCAAAAATTGGATGAATCACACCCTGGAGTTGGCAGGAGTTGACAGTAGCAGCAGCAGGAGCCCAAATATACACTGGAGTTGGCCTCAGGAGCCCAAAAATTGGATGAATCACACCCTGGAGTTGGCAGGAGTTGGCAGTAGCAGCAGCAGGAGCCCAAATATACACTGGAGTTGGCCTCAGGAGCCCAAAAATTGGATGAATCACACCCTGGAGTTGGCAGGAGTTGGCAGCAGCAGCAGCAGGAGCCCAAATATACACTGGAGTTGGCTTCAGGAGCCCAAAAATTGGATGAATCACACCCTGGAGTTGGCAGAAGTTGACAGTAGCAGCAGCAGGAGCCCAAATATACACTGGAGTTGGCCTCAGGAGCCCAAAAATTGGATGAATCACACCCTGGAGTTGGCAGGAGTTGACAGTAGCAGCAGCAGGAGCCCAAATATACACTGGAGTTGGCCTCAGGAGCCCAAAAATTGGATGAATCACACCCTGGAGTTGGCAGAAGTTGGCAGCAGCAGCAGCAGGAGCCCAAACATTACTTTAAACAGACCCTGGGGTTGGCCTCAGGAGCCCAAAAATTGGATGAATCACACCCTGTGGAGAGTCATGTGGAGAAAAAGTAGCTTAGTTAGTAATATCTACATAAAATTATGAATAAACAAATGCAAAAGTTTGCCAAAGTGAAGTTTTGTTTGAGGGTGTGTTTCCACCTTTTAATTAAATCAGAAACAAGAAGGTGTCATTGCCTCTGACTAATTAGCCCTCAAAAATTCTTGGAATTTTTAATCTGGAATCATGTCTGATCCGTCTTATCCGAAGAATATTAATAAAAAGTAAGAGTAACGTAAAGGATTTTTTATCAATACTTACTTGTGGTCCGATGCGGAGGAATGTCTGTAACTTGAGAGCAGCGCCTTAAATCTGTTTTGCACGATCCATCTTTCTTGGTCTGGCCCCGTCATCAATCTACTGGAATACATCAGGCATTGTTGGGAGGAAAGCTTGGCTGATCCATGCGCCATTCATTTCCACGCAGGGCAGTCTCTGGAAAAAAAAAGTCTGTATAAACCAGGGTCTTTTTCATATAAAAACAAATGGTTATTCTTGCTTTTCAACCATATGTTCCACAGCTTTACCAGTCATTGTGTCAGCCAATGAAGCAACTTTGTCTGGAAGTGCTGCAAAAGCAGTCCACTGCATCACAAGTGGCATCTGACACCCCCAGTCAACTGTCTGCCTGTTATGCTTTGGGTTCAGCTCCACTATCCATTGATCTGATATCCAAGATCTGATAATCATAAAATTCAGCAGCTACTGCCCAGCCAAGAAGTGGAGGAGACACTCGCCTCTTCTTCCACTATCCGGCAACTAGTGATGAGGAGAGTGTCGTGGGAGGAGGTGTTGCAAGCCGAGGTAGTGGAAGAGGGTCCCTGGAGTCTGCGGCGGTGGCGGCGGCAGCAGCAGCGAATTATTGCGGACTGTTGGTAGGAAAAATCAGCTACTCAGCGATGTGGCAGTGTTCCATGCAGCATCCTGTGGAGAAAAAGTAGGTTAGTTAGTGTATATACATAAAATTATGAATAGACAAATGCAATAGTATTGCGAAAGTGAAGTTTTGTTTGAGGGTGTGTTTCCACCTTGCAATTAAATCAGAAACAACTAGCTATCATTTGCCTCTGAATAATTAGCCCTCAAAAATTCTTGGAATTTTTAATCTTGATGTCTGAGGGATTTCTCCTCTCAGACAGCGTCACCATAAGTCCAGCCTGCTGCATTACCCAGTGGTGGACCTTTCAGAGAACTGATGGCTTGTGCCGAGCCGAGGTGGAGAGTCACATGGCATGGTTGTTGAACAGAAGGTGGGCCAGTCCTTTAGCCTGTCAGTGTGTACCAAAGTGCACAGTGTTGTCTACGCCTGGAGCTGTAACTATAGACTCATGGTGGACAATATATATCCTTTTAGGCCCCCTTGGTGATTGTTGTTTCACGCTGTTCTTCACATGGTTTTCCTTGACCATCAGAGTCACACATGGGAGGAACTACTAAAAATGAGAACTCAATCCATGAAAGCATTGCTTAATCCACGAAAACTGCAAATTTGGACCCATGGTGACTGACACTTGGAAGAACATCTTGTTTGCGCTGCGACAAGGAAGCCAGAGTCATGCGTCCTGACATGGCACACGTGTTCAGTCTAGTTTTGAAGTCTTGCCCCCATCTGAAAGACATCCGAACAACAGGAAAGAAAGTTAGCATGCACTTCTGGCACTCCTACACCACCAAGCACAACCTTATTGAGCCTCAGCGTCACAAAGGTGTACCCCACCATAGTCTGATTTGCGATGTTTCCACCCGTTGGAATTCCACCCTCCATATGCAGGATCCACTATAGCAGTGGTCCCCAACCCTGTCCTCAAGGCCCACCAACAGGCCAGGCTTTGCAGATCTCCACAAAGATGCTCAGGTGGAGTAATTAGTGCAGCTGCAGAGCAATAGAGCTGGCTATTTGGAGATCCAAAAAACATGACATGTTGGTGGGCCTTGAGGACAGGGTTGAGGACCACTGCACTATAGGAACAGAGAAAAGCCATCACGGATTTCTGGATGATCCAAACGGATAGGGGGACACCCCTGTGTAAATTCAATGTAAACCATTGGCAGCTCATACGTGACACCGACCGCTTGTTTAGGCCCTTTGAGGAAGCTACATTATTAGTCAGTTGCCAGGACTATGAGATGAACGATGAGATTCCACTGCTTCATGTACTACAACACATGTTGGAAAGCATGGCTGGTCAGGGCACTGGAGACATGGCACATACATTTCACAGCCACATGAAGCCTGTGGGGGCTGAAGTGGAGGAGGAGGAGGGGGTGGGGCACAGCAAACCACAGTTTAGGTTTCACAAAATGACCATTTTATCTAGTCATCTGACAGGAGAGGAGGTGCAGCCACAGGAGCTAGAGGGTTGTGAGTAAGGCGAGACAGAGGACCCAGACACACCATGGCAGTTTACAGTGGAGATGGAGACAGGTAGTCCCTCCGAGTCACTTGCACAAATGGCACGATGCATGCTCACATGCATGCGTACTAGTGAGCGCAGAATTGTCTCCATTTGTCAGCGGGAAGACTTCTGGCTCTCCAACTTATTGGACCCTCGCTTCCGGCACAAAATGGGGGCATTTTTTACGCCCACTGAGAGGGAGGAAAAACTGACCTACTACAGAGACATCCCACGTAGTCAGTTGGGCGATGTCTATTTGCGCCATGGCCCATACTCCCGCAGGTCTGACTCTAGGGGAACTTTGCGATCACCTTCCACTGCCATGGCTGCTGGGGGGGTGGAAGGAGCAGCAGCAGCTCCATCAGCAGCAACCTCAGTCTTCAGTCGCTAGTGAGTAGCTTTCTACACCCGCATAGTGAGTCTACTCATGAGAAGCAGGAAGACCTGGAGCTGGACCTCAAACAGCAGGTCATGTCATACCTTGACATGACCATGCCAACACACCTTCAAGATCCACTGGATTTGCTGGGAAGCCAAACTTGACTTGTGCCCGCAACTAGCAGAGTTTGCCCTGGAAAAGCTGTACTGGCCGGACAGTAGTTGATTTAGATGGCAACTGGGCTGCTCTATATAACGAAGCAAAATGGCAAATTTACCTCACTATATAAGCTATTGCCCCTCAGATTTACACAGGGGCTGCTCTATATTATGCTGCAAAATGGCAAATTAACCTCACAATATAAGCCATTGCAGCTCTATATAAATAAAAATAAATAAATAAAAAAAGGGCCTGTAGAAGCTTATTTAGTATAACAGATAGGGTGACATGTGCTGGTTTGGGATGCCCATATGGGCTAGTGTTTTGGCAGCAGTACAAAAACCAATGCAAAATGCAATAGCTTAATAAAGCTGATGCTGATCAACGCTTATTTAGTATAACAGATGGGGTGCAACATGCAGGTTTGGGATGCCCTGCGGCCTGGTGTATTTAAAGCAGACCAAAACCAATTCAAAATGCAATAACTTAATAAAGCTGAGGCTGTAGATGCTTATTTAGTATAAACAGGTAGGGTGCAAGGTGCAGCTTTGGGGTGCCCTGCGGCCTGGTTAAATGAAAGCAGTCAAAAAGGAAGTGCAAACTGAAGTAGCTTAATGAAGCTGATGCTGATCAACGCTTATGTTGTATACCAGATAGGGTGCAAGGTGCAGCTTTGGGGTGCCCTGCGGCCTGGTTTATTAAAATCAGTCAAAAACAAGTGCAAACTGAAGTAGCCTGATCAACGCTTATGTTGTATAACAGATAGGTTTAAAATAGCATGTGCCTTGGGATGCCCGTGTGGCCTGTTATATTTCAAGCTGAACAAAAAGTAACAATAATCCAAGTATGAGACATCATTTTGACCTTCTTCACAGCGCCATACTTTGAAAAAAAAAAATTAATTTCATGCCGATCAATCCAAAGGTCAATGCCCCTAACAAAAATAGTGTTCGGTATAAGTTTTCCTTCTGGAAGGACGTAACCTTTAGTTTACATGGTTGGGGTAGGTTATCTTACAAATTGGGATACCCCACTGTATATGAAACCGAATATAAATGCACACCCAAAAGTGGACACTCAGCCTCCAAGAGGCCTGCTTAGTTTAAATAAGAGAGCTGCTTAGTATGGTAGGTAGGTTATGTTATGTTACAGAATGGGATGCCCCAAGCAGACTTGAGATCAGTATATATGCACACAGCAGCAGTGTGTTAGCAGGCTCATACAGGCCAAATTTCTTTAAATAAATGTGCAGCTTACAGTAAATGCAGAGGCTAATGGTATGTTAAAGAATGGGATGTCCCAAAAACCAGAGAGCACCTGGCAGGCAGCAGTAAGACTATGCACAGCAAAAGTGTCTTTATCATGCCTAATTTCAATTAGAATAGGTGCAAATGGTTAGGTTCTTAAATAGAGGCTGGTGTAGTCACAGAATGGGATGCCCTAAAAACCAGCAGTAAGTACACCTGGCAGGGTCCAGTAGTGCTATGCCCAGCAAAAGTGTCTTTATCAGGCTAATTTCAAATATGATAAGAGCAAATGCTTATATGGTCTTAAACAGAGGCTGCTTTAGTCACAGAATGGGATGCCCCGGGCAGGAATCGAGCTGGCAGGGTCCAGTAGTGCTTTGGCCAGCAAAAGTGTCTTTATCAGGCTAATTTCAAATATGATAAGAGCAAATGCTTATATGGTCTTAAACAGAGGCTGCTTTAGTCACAGAATGGGATGCCCTGGGCAGGAATCGACCTGGCAGGGTCCAGTAGTGCTTTGGCCAGCAAAAGTGTCTTTATCAGGCCTAATTTCAAATATGATAAGAGCAAATGCTTATATGGTCTTAAACAGAGGCTGCTTTAGTCACAGAATGGGATGCCCTGGGCAGGAATCGACCTGGCAGGGTCCAGTAGGGCTTTGGCCAGCAAAAGTGTCTTTATCAGGCCTAATTTCAAATATGATAAGAGCAAATGCTTATATGGTCTTAAACAGAGGCTGCTTTAGTCACAGAATGGGATGCCCTGGGCAGGAATGGACCTGGCAGGGTCCAGTAGGGCTTTGGCCAGCAAAAGTGTCTTTATCAGGCTAATTTCAAATATGATAAGAGCAAATGCTTATATGGTCTTAAACAGAGGCTGCTGTAGTCACAGAATGGGATGCCCCGGGCAGGAATCGAGCTGGCAGGGTCCAGTAGTGCTTTGGCCAGCAAAAGTGTCTTTATCAGGCCTAATTTCAAATATGATAAGAGCAAATGCTTATATGGTCTTAAACAGAGGCTGCTTTAGTCACAGAATGGGATGCCCCGGGCAGGAATCGAGCTGGCAGGGTCCAGTAGTGCTTTGGCCAGCAAAAGTGTCTTTATCAGGCCTAATTTCAAATATGATAAGAGCAAATGCTTATATGGTCTTAAACAGAGGCTGCTTTAGTCACAGAATGGGATGCCCCGGGCAGGAATCGAGCTGGCAGGGTACAGTAGTGCTTTGGCCAGCAAAAGTGTCTTTATCAGGCTAATTTCAAATATGATAAGAGCAAATGCTTATATGGTCTTAAACAGAGGCTGCTTTAGTCACAGAATGGGATGCCCCGGGCAGGAATCGAGCTGGCAGGGTACAGTAGTGCTTTGGCCAGCAAAAGTGTCTTTATCAGGCTAATTTCAAATATGATAAGAGCAAATGCTTATATGGTCTTAAACAGAGGCTGCTGTAGTCACAGAATGGGATGCCCCGGGCAGGAATCGAGCTGGCAGGGTCCAGTAGGGCTTTGGCCAGCAAAAGTGTCTTTATCAGGCCTAATTTCAAATATGATAAGAGCAAATGCTTATATGGTCTTAAACAGAGGCTGCTTTAGTCACAGAATGGGATGCCCCGGGCAGGAATCGAGCTGGCAGGGTACAGTAGTGCTTTGGCCAGCAAAAGTGTCTTTATCAGGCTAATTTCAAATATGATAAGAGCAAATGCTTATATGGTCTTAAACAGAGGCTGCTTTAGTCACAGAATGGGATGCCCCGGGCAGGAATCGAGCTGGCAGGGTACAGTAGTGCTTTGGCCAGCAAAAGTGTCTTTATCAGGCTAATTTCAAATATGATAAGAGCAAATGCTTATATGGTCTTAAACAGAGGCTGCTGTAGTCACAGAATGGGATGCCCCGGGCAGGAATCGAGCTGGCAGGGTCCAGTAGGGCTTTGGCCAGCAAAAGTGTCTTTATCAGGCCTAATTTCAAATATGATAAGAGCAAATGCTTATATGGTCTTAAACAGAGGCTGCTTTAGTCACAGAATGGGATGCCCCGGGCAGGAATCGAGCTGGCAGGGTACAGTAGTGCTTTGGCCAGCAAAAGTGTCTTTATCAGGCTAATTTCAAATATGATAAGAGCAAATGCTTATATGGTCTTAAACAGAGGCTGCTTTAGTCACAGAATGGGATGCCCCGGGCAGGAATCGAGCTGGCAGGGTACAGTAGTGCTTTGGCCAGCAAAAGTGTCTTTATCAGGCCTAATTTCAAATATGATAAGAGCAAATGCTTATATGGTCTTAAACAGAGGCTGCTTTAGTCACAGAATGGGATGCCCCGGGCAGGAATCGAGCTGGCAGGGTACAGTAGTGCTTTGGCCAGCAAAAGTGTCTTTATCAGGCTAATTTCAAATATGATAAGAGCAAATGCTTATATGGTCTTAAACAGAGGCTGCTTTAGTCACAGAATGGGATGCCCCGGGCAGGAATCGAGCTGGCAGGGTACAGTAGTGCTTTGGCCAGCAAAAGTGTCTTTATCAGGCTAATTTCAAATATGATAAGAGCAAATGCTTATATGGTCTTAAACAGAGGCTGCTGTAGTCACAGAATGGGATGCCCCGGGCAGGAATCGAGCTGGCAGGGTCCAGTAGGGCTTTGGCCAGCAAAAGTGTCTTTATCAGGCCTAATTTCAAATATGATAAGAGCAAATGCTTATATGGTCTTAAACAGAGGCTGCTTTAGTCACAGAATGGGATGCCCCGGGCAGGAATCGAGCTGGCAGGGTACAGTAGTGCTTTGGCCAGCAAAAGTGTCTTTATCAGGCTAATTTCAAATATGATAAGAGCAAATGCTTATATGGTCTTAAACAGAGGCTGCTTTAGTCACAGAATGGGATGCCCCGGGCAGGAATCGAGCTGGCAGGGTACAGTAGTGCTTTGGCCAGCAAAAGTGTCTTTATCAGGCTAATTTCAAATATGATAAGAGCAAATGCTTATATGGTCTTAAACAGAGGCTGCTGTAGTCACAGAATGGGATGCCCCGGGCAGGAATCGAGCTGGCAGGGTCCAGTAGGGCTTTGGCCAGCAAAAGTGTCTTTATCAGGCCTAATTTCAAATATGATAAGAGCAAATGCTTATATGGTCTTAAACAGAGGCTGCTTTAGTCACAGAATGGGATGCCCCGGGCAGGAATCGAGCTGGCAGGGTACAGTAGTGCTTTGGCCAGCAAAAGTGTCTTTATCAGGCTAATTTCAAATATGATAAGAGCAAATGCTTATATGGTCTTAAACAGAGGCTGCTTTAGTCACAGAATGGGATGCCCCGGGCAGGAATCGAGCTGGCAGGGTACAGTAGTGCTTTGGCCAGCAAAAGTGTCTTTATCAGGCCTAATTTCAAATATGATAAGAGCAAATGCTTATATGGTCTTAAACAGAGGCTGCTTTAGTCACAGAATGGGATGCCCCGGGCAGGAATCGAGCTGGCAGGGTACAGTAGTGCTTTGGCCAGCAAAAGTGTCTTTATCAGGCTAATTTCAAATATGATAAGAGCAAATGCTTATATGGTCTTAAACAGAGGCTGCTTTAGTCACAGAATGGGATGCCCCGGGCAGGAATCGAGCTGGCAGGGTACAGTAGTGCTTTGGCCAGCAAAAGTGTCTTTATCAGGCTAATTTCAAATATGATAAGAGCAAATGCTTATATGGTCTTAAACAGAGGCTGCTGTAGTCACAGAATGGGATGCCCCGGGCAGGAATCGAGCTGGCAGGGTCCAGTAGGGCTTTGGCCAGCAAAAGTGTCTTTATCAGGCCTAATTTCAAATATGATAAGAGCAAATGCTTATATGGTCTTAAACAGAGGCTGCTTTAGTCACAGAATGGGATGCCTCACAGCAGACTTAAGATCAGTTCAGTATATATGCACAGTTAGTTACTATAAGCAGCCTGAAAACGCTAACAAAGGCTGGATGAAAAAAAAAAAATCTCCCTGTCAGCCAGCTCCGTTTTTCCTACCTTTCCCTGGCTTTCTGTCTGTCTCCTGTCTGTCTCCTGCCTGTCTCCTGCCTGTCTCCAGCCTGTCCCTGTCTGTCCCTGTCTCCAGCCTGTCTAACTGCCTCAGCTACACAGCGTTCTGTCTGTCTGTCACGAATGCAATAGAGAAATGAGGAAAAGCAAGATGGCCGCCGTTAAATACCGCTGTGTGACGTCACCGGGCTTGCTGGCTGCTGATAGGCTGCATGTGACTGCCCCAGCTTGCACTGGCGCGGGATACATGTCCAGACATGTCCCGCCCGCCATCTTAGAATGCCTGTAATGTAAATGAATGGATGTTAAAGGAAAACTTCGAGTGATCGAATCGCGGGGAAATTCGGATTCGATCCGAATCGAATTTTTCCTGAAATTCGGATCGAATCCGGGTTCGTCCGGATCGATTCGCTCATCCCTAAACAGCAGTGTAAAGTGGTGCTCACTGGTACTGAGATAATCAATCCAACAGGCGGTGACATAGGCCAGCCTATTCCTCAGTACAACAATCAAAGCTGTTTGGCGCAGCACCTGCTAGCATCAATGTAGTACCCAGCACAACACCAGACTAGACCGCAAAGCTGGTGCTAGAGCCACAAAACAGTTGCTAACAGACGTACATCATAAATTAGGACGTGAACTCTCAACAGCAATAACGCTGACTATTTTGTGTGAATTTGGTATGGTTTGAAACTGTGTTTAAGCCACTTTCCCAAACGCAATTAAAAAAAAAAAAGCAACACACTTTTCGCTTTTGTGAAACCCTGCTAAATGCTTCTAGAGGCTAAATACAATTGACTTGCATTATGAGTGTTGCTTTCTAGCCGCTGATTCCTGAACTTGTTAAATGCATCATTCAATATCCAGCCTGATGCAAAACAAGCACCACTGAAAACAAGTTAGGGTTTGGTTTCTGTATCGATACCTGGCGCTAGTGAGACACTACCTGGCGCTATCCCTTGATAAATAAGGCCCTAAGTTTCACCGCCACTGCCTGGTTATCACTAAAAGACCCTGCGGAAACCAGTAATGGCCGGCAAGTACCAGAGCAAAACATGGCAACACCACTAAATAAGTAAAAATTAAGTACACATTTTAATTAAATTTGATCCTTCAGCCTATAGACAATCCAACAAGACATATTGAAAACACAAGACAGGGTGCACCACCAAGCATAGGCCAAGATGGAAACAGTTCCCAAAAAATAAACATAAATAAAGTGACAAGTGCAGTGCAAGAGCATAAAATTACACAACTGAATAACCATGTGTTACTCAATTCAGTGCAACAAAGGAGAAGAAAAGCAGCAGCTATTCAACCACAGGGTATCACAAAGATAATCAACTTTATAGCAAGTAAAGTGCCGAGTGCAAAAAGACAAAAATTTGGATACTGAGTAGAAGACAGGTGGCATGCATGGCCAAGACTCCCCCATACAAAGCCCACATGTTCCGTGGTAATGTGCTACTGCTTCAGGCAATCAAGTGATGTAACATGTGTGCATAATTCATTTTCTTTGCTCTGGTACTGTCCAGCTGTTACAGTTTTCAACCGGGTCTTTTGGGGTTGTTCAGGCCTTGCACACATTTATGCAAGTGGCCACAAATATTTTCTATATAGACTTCCTGGTTATCACTGACCTCTCTAATGGTAATACCAAGCATAATTTTAAGAAAAAAGGCTGATATAAAGCAATCACTTCCTTACTCTTATAGATTAACTCAATTAAAGACCTTAGCTTCTTTTACCCACACAGATGGGGCATCCAGATTTGGAATGCCCCATTGTGCATCCCCTTCCGTCAAGCCCCAGACTGGTCAGCCAGTACTTACCAATTCTGTGCGTTGTCAAAACATGGCAATAGGCATTATTATCCCCCTTAATACAGACTGCTCTTCATTTTAGTTTGGTCAGATCTGGAATCTGTGGGAGCGATTTGAAAAGTAAGATTTTGTCTTTTCCCAGGCCGGGGGGTTTAGGGAATCGTCAACCAGAATCCCCCCCCCCTCCCCCACGGGCAGGAAACAATGCCCATTTTGTTAAATCTTAAAGAGGGCCAACTCATTCAGATGAATTTTGATCCATTTTAGTGAGTGTCTTCTCAGCTTGTAGTGGTACAAAAGCATAAGTAATATGGCATATGGGCCCGCGTACACTTTCAGTGCCAGTAAGCGATAGATATTATGGCTATCACATGGGCTGCACTCCTCCTCCCACCAGCGTTATATTATTTTACTATTTCCCCTATTGAACCAGAAGTTTAATTTAGATATACGTATCTGGAGGAGGGTTAGGACCTCAGAAGCCCTCATGCCATTGGTTCCTTCATTTGTGGTCACACCTGAGGCATTAAAGGAAATAGATGTAATCCAGCATGTTTGTTTTGTAATCGCTAAGGGCGGATGGTGACGCCTGAAATATATATATATATATATATATATATATATATATATATATATATGCCATTCGGTTGATTTTATTGGGGACCTGTATCGAAGCAACTTTTTAACATGAAGAAATAAATTTCAGATGCTTTTATGGGACACCTGGCAAGCTGGAATTCTTTATTTCTGTAGTAATAAAAATCACCATTCTAAGAAAATGGGCCAGAGACATACCATATTTTTCGCCCTATTATGAATTTTGCCTATTATGATTCTTGGGGGGATGGTGTTTTTGCACAAACTTTGGTTCTTATGTGCAGATGCGTCTCAAAGGCCAAAAATATGGTATTCGTATATGAATCTACACATTTATATTAAAATGAAATGAAAAATTGTTTTCCAACTAGAGAATGATGTGATTTTTAACTGCTTCCATCATATATAAACTCATGCAGTGATTCATAGGCGAGCAATGTGTGTAGTGATCTGAAGGGAAATCGGTTCACATGATAATGTGTCCTCCCTGCTGACAAACCTCTGTATCAATCTCATGCTCACTGGTTTTTCCGTCTTTTTAAGCGCCTACTGGTGTTACCTCTGTAAAGTCGTAAAAATGATTATTTTGATTAGTGCCATCTTTTTCTCCAAGGAGATCCATTTAGCATTTATGTTATATTAGTATGAACTGAACTTTCATTGTGGAAGAGCCACAAAAAATGCATTCGTGATATAGAGCGTATATAAAAACACCCAATCTTTCCAGGTAAAAGATAAAGAGACCTTTGGGGTGTGACCGTATAATGAACATATTTGCATACATGCTTAGAGGCCGATTCATTAAAAGCGGCAGGTAGCGACAGTTGAGCGACTGTAGCGGCATTTTCAGAGCGCCCGCTAGTAGTTGCTGTGCTTGGCCGTTGTTTGGTAGTTGATAGCGTCGGTTTGCCGTAATGTTGAATATTGGTGACGAGTCGCTATTTGACAGGTTCCGCGCTGTATGGGAGCGCATGATAGCAGATGGCCCTAGCGACCGGCTCCCACCATATTCATGAAAAAATCACACTCAAAAAATTCTCGCGCTGTGAAATGCATGTTTAAACCCCAGAGCGCTGGAGGCGATGGGTTAAAAGTAGTTTTTTAACCCCCAAACCACCATATTTTTGGAAACCAAAAAAAACAAGTTTTTTAAATTATTTAGTAATATGAATACATTAATATCAGACCTGTAATATCAATTCTGTACAATATTTTTATTTTATTTTTTCCCCTTAAAAAAATATCTAAAATGGCAGAAGTGGTCACAGAAATTTTCACATAAAAAAAAAAAAAAATAATAACAATTAATTATTAATATTTAAAGATTGTTCCATTGAAATGCATTGGAGCGCGCCAGGTAGCGAGAGGTCATACCTGTCGCTGTTCAAGGTCGGACGCTGGTGCTTTGGGCTGAGGCTGGAATAATGATGAATGAGTCGCTATATGGCGCTATCTCAGTCGCTAAGCAGGATTGGCTTGATAAATGTATGATTGTGGTGGGGATCCGGCGTTCTCGTGGCGGGGCCCGTCATTACTGGCCGCTCACCAGTCGCTACCTGACGCTATTCCTTCATAAATAAGGGCCTTACTGTGCTACCTCCAATGACACAGCCTATTAAATCCTGCATATCAGCAAGTAGCATTTATGCCAATTCTCTTTACATACGAGTCCTAAGGTCTTGGTAATGCTGCTGTCATGGCTTCCCCACATGCTGGTTAATCACCTTTCTGTGTGCTCTGGCTGTCAGTATGGCTGCGCATCCCCACCATACCGTTAGGCATGCTATCTCCTTTTTTGGCAAAGTTTTGCTAGATTTGCAGGTCAGTTTCCCAGCAGGTATTGCTGCGGTTAAGGTGGTGGGCTCACTCTGGCCTCCTGTCCGTGTTCGGTGAAGCATATCCAGCGCCCTGGCAAATGGCAGCTTGTCTATAAGCAGAAGCAGCAGTGGAGATTGAGGGTTGTGGACTCCCCTGAAGGCGGTGTCTCATGGGTCTTGACAGCTGCTATCCTTTTTGTATAAAGCATCAACATGTTTTATCATACATGTATATAATACTCAATAGTGGAGAATCTGTGCCAGAGAGGGTTCAGGTATGCAGGGACCCTAGCATGCTTCCTCCACCTGCAGCAAGCTCTGTAGTGGATACTTTACCTGTCACTCCACCTGATGGAGGGTGGGGCTTGTTCAAACACGCAGCAGTCTTTTCTGAGCCAGTTTTTTTTCCTCCTTGAAATCTTTGGTGCTGAATTTTTCTAGAGCTGTTTAGCATTTCTTCATTACAGTTACAATAAATCACTGCTGGGGATAAAGGGGGCAAACTTTACAGTGCATTTCCACTGCATTTTAGTTGTATCCAAATTACACATTGTTAAGCAAAAGAAGCCATTAAAATAAATGTAATAACTGCATTTCAGTTATTGACAAGTCCTAATGCAAGTTCTGTTCAAGTAAATGTGTTTAATACTTATTATAAGCATTAAACACTTCAATCCAGTTCTGCCCATTGTGCTCTATGGGATCTGGTGTAGAGATAAGCAAACTTTTCAAAAGTTCGGTTTGGAGGTTTGCCAAATTTTCCGAAAAAATTTAGTTCGGTCAGAACTAGTTTGGGACACATTTTCATCTAAGACACATGGAAAACTAGCTGACAGCCCTAAAACACTCTAAAGTCACCCAAGGCTATAAAAACATGTGTTCTTGGACTAATTAGCATTTGAATAGCCAGTGATTGTCTTTGATAATTTAAAGCACATTAAAAATGGGGAAAGTGAAGAAAATGGCTTTTTACAAGCTCTGAAATATTTACCCATTTTGGGCATCACAGGGGGTAGACCTGCAGTTGTATAAGCCTAGTAGTAGCAGAGGGTGTCAGCGGAGGTGCTGTTGGTGGTAGTAGTGGCATTGGCAATACTTAAAGACTAGGCAGAGGGACAGGAGAACTGTGGTGGTTGTGTAGGGGTGGTATTAGTAGATGGCAGCAGGGGTGCTGGTGGTGGTAGCTAGAGATGAGCGAACTTCTTGAAAGTTCGTTTCGGGCGATTCGCCGAATTTCCCCAAGAAATTCGGGTTCGCCCGAATCGAACTTTCACGAATCGCTCATCTGAAAAAAAAATGCCGGCATGGTGGGAGCTGGCAGGCCGGCCTCTCAGCTGTCATCAGAGGACGCGTCATCAGAGGACGCATCATCAGAGGGCGCCTGAGAGCGGCGCCGGCCTCCACGCTCTGACCATGCAGGTAAGTGTTTGCTTTTTAAAAAAATGCCGGCATGGTGGGAGCGGGCAGGCCGGCTGCGCTGTCAGCGGGCCGGCTTCCGCCGCCCGCTGACAGCGTAGCCGGCCTGCCCGCTCCCACCATGCCGGCATTTTTTTTTTTTTATTTCAGGGAAAATTCGATCGGCACAAACCAAAACAAATTCGGGTTCGTGCCGAATCGAATTTTCCCTGAAATTCGGAGCGAATTCCGGTTCGTCCGAACCGGTTCGCTCATCCCTAGTGGTAGCATTAGCAGAGACACAGATTTTAAAGACTAGGCCAAAGGACAGGAGACTTCTGGTTGTTTTGTAGGCCTTGTGTAGGCCAAACAGAGCTGCCCCCCAAAACAAATTCCTTGGCAGGTGAGGTTTTCAGACTTTACAGGATGGACTACAATGACCAGCAGATCCCAGGGCAGGCAGATCCTCTTTTTCTGTGTAGCACACACTGCCAAGCATCAGCGTTCCACTGCACCCACTTCCTTCCTGTCCCTTCTTTGCTACTATGTTGTGGTTCAAAATGCCCTAAACTGCCCCTGCTCTAGGAGCAATGCTCTCTCTGCAACAGCCAGCTCGATAATGGTGGAAAGTCAGCGCATCACATGACTATCTCCTGGAATAGCATCTCCTGATTGGTCCAGCTGCCCTGACCTCTTAAGCTGCGACCCTGTCTCTCTGCTTCTCCTTGGCTGGCTGTGACCTGTGGGGTAGTGCTTCTGAAATCCCGCCAAGTTTGTCTTCTGTGTTCTGCCGTGAAGTTCAACCACAGTGCCCTGCGCTGCATCCTTTTTGGCACTAGTGTTAAACAAGACGCTAACCATCTTCTTTTTAAGCAAGGATCAGGCTAAATTCAAGGAGAGGGGGAATGATGTATTTGTACATTTTTTCCCAGAGCTGCTTTCTCTAAGTCCCTTGCTGGAATACTTAGCTGGTGCCAAGTTTATGTCCCATGATTAATGTAGCATGCAGGTGTTGGGGGGCAGAAGGCCCAAAGAATCACAGAGCCTTTGCGTGCCGGACCCAATCTCAGCACTGTAAATAGTTTAATGCTGCAATGACAAATGCTAGCAGCTGACCAGGAAAACAGACAAAAAATAATGTGGAATTCATTTGCTTGATGGTGGAGTAGCTATACAGTGGCCAGCTGCAGTGCAGTGGTTAAATATGTTGATGGTACAACTGCTTATTATGTAATTTGTATATAATGCCAGAGAGACTACAGTTCATTAATAGGACAGTAGATGGCACTGTTTATAATACTAACGTGTAGTTTCTCTAGTTTGTGTGTTCCTACAATTACAGGGCGTTGTTGGTTCTTCCTCACATAATCCTCCATGTTTGAGGTTATAAGTAGCTGTCACCGCATATTCCAGTAAACCAGTCTATTCTCTCACAGTGTACGTCTACAAGGGATTCTGCTGCATACCACATTCAACTCTGCAACAGAATGAAAAATGTATACATGCACAACTGCTGCATGTAGCTTAAATATGCAATTATCATTAGAAGACAAGCAGCAGACAATGGTGAGAATGTCTCCTACTTCCATATCAGAATCTAGTATGACTGACTCCTTTAAAGAGGAACTGCAAGTAAAAAATAGTTTTGTCATGCCCTTAAGAGATATACCATCTAAGAATTACATAATACTACAGACATGCCCCCCCACACACATACAGGCAAGCCCCCCACACACACACATACAGGCAAGCCCCCCACACACATGCAGACAAGTTCCCCCCCACACATACAAGCAAGCCCCCCCTCACACAGGCCAGGCCCTAACACACACATAAAGGCAAGCACTCCCACACACACAGACAAGCCACACACACAGGAAAGGCAAGCCCCCACACACACACATTCACACACATAAGCAGCTGCTCACCATCCAGCCAAGGAAAAGGAAACTGGCTCTACCTGTCTCTGGCCCCCCCACCCGCCACAGCTGGCCCAAAACTGCCCCGTCTCAGGCCCCCCCAGCTACTCTGCCACGCACATGTGGCACCTCTCCCCCTTACTGGATTCCACCATTATCACCGACGGGGTGATAGTGTAGTGGCCCGCACTGAATGCTTCAACGGCTGCTTCACAGCTGAGTGTTTGTCATAGTTTCACCACAGTGTTTGAGGTACATGTGCCATGCAATTGTAAGTATTGTCTCAAGTTTGCCCCTAGTGGTCACATAATTGTCATTACATGTTAGGCCTACGCCACATATTGTAAAGTGTTTATTTGTTCTCCCACCTGTCATTTAAGCTGATGCAGAATGAAGTCTATGACTCCTCTGTCACCTGACCATGCCAACCAATGGCAGGGCAGAGGGAGCCAGTTTCCTCCAGCCAGCCCCTGTTGGTCTGAGGGAAAAAAAACCCTGTAGAGAGAGAGCAGCTCCAGCCTCTGAGCTGGCTGCATGTGTGTCCCAGCTTTCTCCAGAAAACCTACTTCAGGCTTAGGCCTATGCCAGCCTTATTCTCCTACTCATCTCCACCTGTAACCAGTCACCCAAGGATGTTCACAGGACAGTTCTACCTCAGTAGGATAACTTTATTGTGTAAGAAGCCTACTGTCCGGATCGTCTGGAATTTGAGGGTCACCCGCCAGCGACCAAAACTAGTCTAGCTCCCATGCTAGTAGTCCACGCGCCTCTATGCGGTCTCCGTGTACGAGAGCAGCTTCATGTTCAGTAATTCTCAAGTTAAGTAACTCAAGTCGTCTCTACCTGTGCCCTTGCGGTGGGAATCTCGATCTACAGGATCAGGTCTGTAAACTCTTCTAAAATCTTCTAACGTTATCCCAAGCTAGTATTACTATTCCCAACACCTCTACAGCCCTAAGGCTTCAGCATAGACTCTCTCACTCTGCATCAGTAACCACTAAAGTCCTGTTTAAAGTTACTAAAGTTACCCTGGTTGCATCCAGAGGAAAGGACATTTACTTGGACACTTGTTCCAGCAATAAAAGCAACGTTGTTTATCCGAACCCTGGCATTGCTTTCTTCAGTGGGTGCCTTGACTAGGATACAGCGGGAACTGCAATGGTTAACTAGCCCTGGGGTCAAGACTACCAGCCACCAAACCCTCGAGCCATACACCGTGACAAGTGTACTCCATAGGCTATCCCCAGGGGGTTACTCCAATAGCATTGCAGGACACATTATAGTGACGCGGGACAATGGGACAAGTGCTGAATAGTGGAATTGCTAAAAAGCGGGATAGTTGCAGGGTATTGGAATGGCGGAGCTGTGCAGTCACACTGGACCCACATAGAGACACTGCTAGGGACAAAATGTTAGCATAGGATTTTTTGTTTTTTGCCTGGACACATCCTTTAAATATGGAAATAATCCATAAATGTATTTTCTACTCTACAGAATGAATATGAAATCTGTAATGGCTGCATTCTGAACATCTGAGCCATTCAGTGACATGTAACATGCAAAATTCTATTCTCTAGGCAACTTGCCATGAACGCTCTGAAAAGCAAACCCTTAAAGGCTGGCCCTCTCTGGAGTACTGCAGACTAAATGATTTCTGAACAGCATTCCACTGTGTCCAAATGTGGGCCATGGAGGAACACTTGGGATGAAAAATGCATTTGAATCTTTGTTTTGAACTTGCATTTAAGATGTTGGTGTTTCAGAGGGCTTGTTCTATTTTATGCTTCACGAGTCACCTCAGAGGTATAGATAGAATCATGTTATCATACAATGGATCATAGTCACTTTGATGAATGACTTTAAAGATTGTGAGTCCTAGGGCACTTTCAGACGCTTTGTTTAGGTACTTTGTTCGGCCAAATTAGAGCTAAACTAGTTTACATAAATAACATTAAATCACTTTATACATATATACATTTAACAAAGACATTTCAGTTACGCTATGCAGTCTGAGAGGTTGCTCAGTACAAAACCAACGCTGATCTCTACTGCTTAGCTAGGTCTGGGCTGGGCATTGGATTATGTTTTGGACCAGTTATGGCTAGAAACCAGACGTGCAAGAATAGCAGAGGAAAGCCAATACTGTAATAGTAATGATTCTCAATAGGGAAATGTACATAATGAAAGGTACATTGTTCAGCTTAGGCTTACATTAACACCTGTCCCAGTGTGGGCCTGGTTCTCCTTCAGGGGTGAACACCAAGCCCAGGCCAATGGGCACTGGTTCTTCTGTACTCCCCTGACCATATGGGTAATACGGTAGGGGTAATGGCAAGACACGCACAACCATGCTGGCAGGTAACTTGAGAGGTAAAATACCACACAAAAGTAATTTATTGATATAACCTTAAACTCTACTCACCTCCGCCGCCTTCACCCAGCGCTGGGTGGCCTCCTCCCGCTGTCCAGTGCCTCTGGGTTGTCCATCAGCTCCTTTACTGCCAGCAGATGTGGTTAAAGTGACTGCTCTGCCAGTATCTGGATGGAAGGAGGACAAGGGTCCCCACAGACTGGCTTTCTACCAGTCTCTGAGCACTCCCCACCAAAAAGAAGGGTATTTATACCCCAGGGTATGGCTTCCTATTGAAATCTCCTCCTGCCCCCAGTTGTAAATGGAATCCTAAGGAAGTTAAGCCCCGGGGTATAAATACCTCTCCCTCTGGCAAGAAGCACATAGAGCCTGGTAGAGTACCAGTGTAAAGAATGGGGGGCCCTTGTTCTCCTTTAAGCCAGTGAATAATTTGACCACTTCTATTGACAGAAGAGGAGCCAATGGAGGACCACAGAGACGCCGGACAACGGGAGGACACTGCCTGGCGCTGGATGGAGATGGCAGAAGAGAGTAGAGTTTAATTTTAGGTTAATAAATCATTTTTGTTTGGTGTTTACTTACTTGTTCTGCATGTGAACTGGTAAGGGGTCCACGGGACCCTATACTAATTCTAATGGTAGGAGGTGGGGAATTAAATGCCAACATGGTGGTGGTCCCATTTCCTGTACACCCAAGGTCATTGCCTAGGCCCTGTTATCACCCCTGAAGGAGCACTGGACCCATGCCTAGGGGCCTAGGGGATGGTGATCTGGCATGGCCAGAGGCCCACTGTTTGGCCTGTGAGCCATGGAGACCCCATCCCCTATACCTGGTGTGCCACTGGTAACCTAGGAGAGGGGGGGGGGGGGCATGTCTAAGACAATAAAATGCATAGAAAAAAAAATGTAAAACTCATTTATATTTGGCTGCAAAACTCAAAACTCCTACCAAGCAAACCATTAGCGCAAAATGTGTGCCTCAAATTCAGCTGGACAGTTATGAACATAGTGAAATATTACGGTCGCTTGTTTCTGTTGTGCAGTCAGTGGCCCTGTCCTCCATAATGCCAGCCAGAACACTTGCATGCATCGTTTTGTGAATGTCTCTGCTTGTTATAGTTGCAGGTTGCCTTGTTTAATGGATAATTCTGCAACACTGGCATACTTAAGCCAGACCAACAGCTTTGCAAAGTTGGAAAAAAACTCACCAAACTCACTTGCCCCACCGATTTTCTCCTGTTAGTGAGCAATTTTGAGCTTCCTTTGCCAGCATCCCAGCCATGCTGCTCCCTGGATTCGACTGACATAACCCCACAATACCAAGCTGTAGGACACCTTCTCTGTAGGTGGCCTGCAACTCCATGGGACACCATTTTGTTTGTAAAATTGACCAAAGCTGGAGTTACAAAAAGGTAAATGAATTTGTATTTGCTGCAATCTGAATTGCCCTGGGGAGGGATACATATGAGAACTGGTTCTTGTAAGGGTGTTGGTTCAGTTTAGTCTAAGGGTTTTAATATGCTTAGTACATAATCCTTTCTGTGTTACATTGCTAACAGCCAGGTGAGTGGCTGCTATAAATTTTTTTATATTTCGGTTGCGTGTAGGGGTGTGCCAGTGGAGTGTGTGGGGGGCACTAGGGGGTAGTACAACAATGTGGTTGTTTTTTATTTTGTTTGAGCAGGGTCTTCTATCGCAGTGTGTGCCCATTTGGTCCCTTGTATTTATTGGGATGATGCAATAATAAAAATGACCCTTTTACAGCCATACTAGCCAGAAGTAGTCATCACCAGAGCTGGTGAGTTGGAGAGATCACTCCTAAGAATGCTGTAGGGGAATCTTCCTAGCCTCAAGACCTTAAAGTGGACCAAAACCCAACCTAGGCTATAGAAGACCCTACTCTGGGTTAAATCCTTCCCCTGGGGATGGTTTAGGATGCCCTGCAGTTTGAACCTCCCTGGTTTCCCTGTATACCCACCCTAATTCTCAATCCTACAGTGCATACTTGGTCCTCTGCCAGTAGGCCTGCTCTCTCCATGTGGGATCATTGGCAGGTCTGTTGGAACTGTGCATTGTATTACTTTTTTACTACAGCCATTTTTGGGGCTGTGATATATACCATATCTGTATATATAAAATATTTCCTGCATACATTTTTGCACTTTTCTTAAACTTTACAACGTCCCTGCCGCCCACTGCATGTCTTGTGGTATGGCGGCAGTACATGTTTCTCATTTAGTCTCATTAATTGGCACTTTTTTCATGCTTTGGTATTTTCACACCTCATACCAATCATTGGTGTGGATTTAAATATATATATTTTTATCCACTCATATTTGTTGGTTGTATCATTAATGACCTGACAGTTATTAGTGAAGATTATCAGATAGGACATATAAAGAGTTGACAAAAACCCTTTTCAATGTGGATCCAAATCCAGTATAGATCCTTTTTTCATGACTGGCAAAATTGTCTGTGGTTTTATGGATTTTAAAGTGTATTTTGTCTTTGGTTGTGTGTACATTTGGATTATTAATTGATTATTGGTTTAGATTGTGCTGTGGCAGACTTAAATGTCGGAGGGTTGGGCTTGCCATGGGGTACTGTGGAGTGCGGCTAAGCTTAGCCAAGGACATGTGATTGAGGATCAAAGTAAGATTCTGGGCAAATCAGAGGGTAACCCAAATCTGGATGTGTCTTCTAAGAATGGCCCATTTTTTGGTCCGCTTTAAACCCCCCCTTAGGCTCTACTTAGGATTTTAACTGTTTACCCACATTCTCCTATATCATGTTCAAATTCCCTGCCATTTTCCAATGTGCTGTCTTGCAGAAGCATTTCCAAGTTCGCATCATTAAGACTCCTGGGGCCTGATTTATTAATATTCCAAGATTGTGCCCGTTTTATCACCACTACTAGCACCATAGCAGAAACAGTGTGCTCTGTGCAGCGTAGTGGCTCAGCATGAAATATAGTGGTGTGGTGTGCTTAACTAGTAACGATGAGACTCTCTATAGGGTGCGCCAATGTTGCGCCAGTGTGTTCCTATACAGTCCATCCATATTTATTGGATGTTTTTGAACTGGTGCAGGATGGCGCACAAGAAACACACACTTCTGATAAAAAAGGTTTTTATTTGTACAAAAGAAAAATCAAGCAGAAAAACAAGAATGTTATAAATGCGACAGATGTGACAGACATAACAGATGTAAAATAAATAATTTTCAGAGAAGTAAAAAAGAATAAAAAAGCAGCATAAACTTTTTATGTGCTCCTCTTATGTCCCAAAATCTATGACTGAAAATTTGGTTTAAAACAAATACTGGTAAAATAACATTCTGAATCATTTGCCTATTATACCCTATGGGAGAGTCACAAATTATGCGCCAGAAAAAGCAGGCACGGTGAAATGGCTGAGTTTATGTGCAGTCATTTTAGGGAAATGCCTATTTTACACTTGCAATGTCATGCACTGAAATGTGATAAATGCAGTTTGCATACAAAACCGGCACACCATGTGCTCAAACTGGCATAAAAGGGGAGGCCGATTCATTAATAGCGGCAGGTAGCGACAGTTGAGAGACTGTAGCAGTATTTTCACAGTGCCCGCTAGTAGTCGCTGTGCTTGGCCATTGTTCGGTTGTTGATAGCGACTGAGTCGGTGTGCAGTAATGTTGAATACGGGGTGACGAGTCGCTATTTGACAGGTTCCGCGATGTATGGGTGCGCATGATAGCGACTGGTCAGAGCGACCGGCTCCCACCACATTCATCAAAAAATCACGCTCCAAAAATTCTCGCGCTGTGAAATGCTTGTTTAAACCCCAGAGCGCTGGCGGCGATGGGTTAAAAGTAGTTTTTTAACCCCCAAACAACCATATTTTTGGAAACAAAAAAAAACAAGTTTTTTAAATAATTTAGTAATATGAATACATTAATATCAGACCTGTAATATCAATTCTGCACAAAGTTGTTTTTTTTTCCTTAAAAAAAATATCTAACATGGCAGAAGTGGACACAGAATTTTTCACATTTAAAAAAAAAAAAAAAAAAAAAAACATTATTATGAATTAATTATGAATATTTAAAGATTGTTCCATTGAAATGCATTGGAGAGCGACAGGTAGTGAGAGGTCATAGCTGTCGCTGTTCAAGGTCGGACGCTGGCGCTGTGGGCTGAGGCTGGAATAATGATGAATGATTCGCTATCTGGCGCTCTCTCAGTCGCTAAGCAGGATCGTCTTGATAAATGTGTGATTGTGGTGGGGAGCCGGCGTTCTCGTGGCGGTGCCCGTCATTACCGGTCGCTCACCAGGCGCTACCTGTCGCTATCCCTTGTTAAATAAGGGCCTAAGTGCAACTGTGGCCCAGGTAAAAACTGGGGCCCTTATTTATGAAGGAATAACGACAGGTAGCGACTGGTGAGCGGCCGGTAATGACGGGCCCCGCCACGAGAACGCCGGCTCCCCACCACAATCACACATTTATCAAGCCAATCCTGCTTAGCGACTGAGATAGCGCCATATAGCGACTCATTCATCATTATTCCAGCCTCAGCCCACAGTGCCAGCGTCCGACCTTGAACAGCGACAGGTATGACCTCTCGCTACTTACAAAGTTCTCTACTTACAAGTAAAAAAGTATCACTGACTTTCATTGTATTTTTATCTGATGATTCAGCAGCAGTGAAATTCTCCTAAACTGATTTTTTTACTACCATGAGAATTTTATCAACTCTTATCGAATCGAGGACATTAAAGCAGAACTTTGGTCAAAAATGACCATTGTTCCACAGTACTATATAGGAGCAGAGCAGCATAACTGGGGCTGTCAAACCGTACATCGCCTCCGTTAAAACAAGAACCCAGGTGCTCAGATACTCACCGCTTTTGGGCCTCTGCACCTGCCGCGGCAAAGCCAGTGCTGATGGGCTCGGCTGCTGGCCATGCTGACAGGCTGGCTGCTCGAGGGAGCGTTGGAGCATTGGCCTCCTGCTATATAGTGCAGCAGAACTATGGTCATTTTTGACCACACTTCCGCTTTGATAAGCAAGTGAGATAAGCAGAACATTCATCCCCCTCTCTCTGAGTTGTACCCTCTCATCTGGCTGTTAAATTCAACACCAGAACGCATTTTATAACCAGTTCATTTAACTAAGGGCCACGTCTGATAACCCTGCATTTGCCTAACAGGGGCACCACTCTACCCCCCCCCCCCCCCCCCCGTGATTCACTTTTAAGCACACATAAAAACCAAGGCAAATATAAAATTGATATGTTAATAACCCCCTAGGAAGGGTGTGTCACCCAAAGCCTCCCCACCCCTTAGTAGGAGTTGCAAGAAATTTTAATGAGGTTTAAGTACAGTCTGTGATGGCAACAGGGATCCTCTGTGTAACATCTGACAAACAGCTGATCTGAGGAGTGTGCCTGTTGAAACAAACCTTTCTTTTATTTGATTGGACATTTGGCTCACCAGCACCCTAGAACAAACTCATAAGTATTTATTCCTTTTATATTTTACTATTTATTTTTCTGTTGCTATTTGGTTAAGGGACCTCGCCCTTCTACATCTACTGCTCTGCAAACGCTTTGTACTATCCCTGTCCAGAAATGGCAGCAGGGCAGATTTGTTCAATCAGATTGTATTATGGTATCTTAAATATCGCGGCTACTCTGAGAAATAATAGGTAGCCCTTGGCAGCTGTTCACACGTGCTGTTGATCAGACCGTGCCTGCAGTGGCAATCATGGTGAGATTGGTCAATTTGATCAGATAAACAATAAAAAGATCTGACCAACTCGTGCAATCGTCACACCAGTACAACAATACAAAGGCTTGGCATGCTAGGGGCTTGTATACTTAAACTGATTTTGACTACCCCAGGTTTTGGTCATTTTCTCTGGGGCATCCCGATTTTGGGTGCCAACTGGCTGGTTCAATAGAAAGGCATTAGAGTTGAGCAGATTTATAGGCAGAATGGTACATTCAAAACCTGCCACTTGGATGTTTCTTCCTTCCTTTAAACAGAATAGGAGGGAATCTTTTGGATGCAGGGTGGATAAATAACCTCCTCTCTTGTGATCTAGCATATTTATTTGGACTTTTAATATTGGACCCTTTTTTGTGATACGGGACGATTTTGTTTCTGTGGGTTACATTGAAAGGTTTTCCCCTCCTATTTGCAGTCTACCCAAACCTTTTACTGGGCTTATTCTTAATGGTTTAGAGCAATACGTCATTCTCTAAGCTGTGGAATTTGTTTTTTTCAGAACAAAACTTCAGACCTTGAATTATTTTGGCAAGAACAGAGCCTTGTTTACTGATTTACTACAATGAACTTACTGAGTGAAGTTACAGAATACAAGGCAAGTAATAAGCGGCAATGCCAAGCCTTAATTAGAAAGAGCGGAAGGAAGAGCCACTGCTACATAGGACATCTGTTATGTGCACATAATGTCATTTCTGTTTAACCAAAGAAGATGTCACCAACAGCGCTACCACACCTTAGGCATGGGAAAAAACATTTATTGTTGAAAACAAGTTTGTATGGTTGATGCGAATTGACCAGTGGCTCTGGCCTCAAACTGCTCTGGTTCCTTTATTGTATGTCAAGGTCCAATGCATAGAGAATTCTGTGCCTATCATTTAAAGTGGTAGTTTCCTTGTAGCGCAGAAAAACACACGCATGCAATCTAACACAACAACTGGCAATTGTCTCATCCTGTCAGGCTACCGGGTATGAACCCTGATTGTGGAGACTAAGAACTAGCTCACCTCCGGGAAGCCTGGAATCTAAGGACCAACCTGGTTTTCACTAAAGCCTATAAAGGTGAGGATAGGCTGGGCAGCAGGAAGGCCTCAGTTCAGGCAACCTAGGAGTGGCTATTGCCAAGTTCTGGGTAGAGGACAGACCAGAGCTGGACTGGAGACGTGGAAGAAGCTGAAGTCGTGGCTGGCAGAACTGGTTTGAAGTCATAAACAAGCCAAGGTCGTGGGCAGGCAGAACTGGTTTAAAGTTGTAAACAAGCCGAGGTCGTGGGCAGGCAGAACTGGATCAAAGCCGTAAACAAGCCGAGGTCGTCAGGAGAGCAGGAAATTAGTCTGAATCAAGCTGGGTCGGTACACAGGAATAGAAGACTGAAACTAAGGAACAGGCAGGAGAAATGACCAATTGGCAATGCAGGTCAGAGCTTGCCAGTATTTAAAGACCCCACATAATCGCACATGCGCACAATCTGTTGGATTGAACGCTGCACAAATGCACGCACATAATCGCGCCACAACAACGGATTGTGCTGCTACAGCCGATAGCGCATGTGACCACATGGGAAGCCTTGGTGCGATCTGCTGGGAAACAAGAGGAACAGTCCTGGTTCTATGACACATCCTGCAGCTGTGTGCGTCTGAGGCTGCTTTACAGAAGGCATGTCCAGTGGTGAGAGTGTGTCCCCATCATCCGTGCTGATGTTTATAATGTGACTGCAGAAAACTAGCTGAAGGAACTGTTTGGGCAGGGTGGGGCTGGGCGGCCTTTCAGCCAGTCAGCACAGCCTATAATGGTAGGCGATTTAGAAGTGTGCCCCTGACTCCGTGTGTCCTTGCCACAATAGCATAGACTTGCTGTTGGGGGCAAAAGTGCAAAGGTCTTATTTGGGGGCTACGTTTGGCTGCTGGGGATCTCCCTTTCATGTGGAATCCTCAGTCCATTGATGCAGAAGCAGACATTGATTTCTTTTTAAGTTCAAAAACACCTGCATTCACTAAGTTTTTTTTACATCTTTTTAAAAGCGCAGCGCAGGTCTGAATTTTATTTGTTATGCTCTTACACTGTTGGTCCACTTTAATAAGATATACCACACTTCCTCACTGTCTAAAAATGTTGACTATATCTATGCATTGGGTAGAAGTAAACAGAATAATACAGCAGAATTTACTGCCAGCAAGTTGATTATATGAAAGCAATACATTATGTTTACATACTTTAAAGTATGGCTGCAGGCACAATGCCTTTACATATAATAATATAAGTAATATATATATATATATATACTCTCACCACACTCAATGCCTTCAAATGCTCCACCCTACTATAAATTCAGTTTTCTCTCTTAGGTTTGTTTTACTGTATATTAAAGTGGACCTTCACCCTGAATAAGAGCATATCTTATATGTTTCCCACACCCTGTACATACAGATTGCTCACATTAAAAATCATCCTACTTGCATCTACTGCATGTTTTGAACCTTTAAACATCCAAGATGGCGGCTCATGGAGCATCAGGCAGCCTGCAAACAGGAAGTGTCTTCTGGCTGTGCCACTCTGCATTCTGGGATTGCTGTCCTTTCCCTGACCCCAGATCTGCTGTGTCTGTGCAAAGCACAGCTATAACCCCACCCCCTGCTCTTTAGCTTGCTCTCCTCTTCTCGGTATGTGATGCTTCTGAGGCAAGATGGTGACACCTGTATCCTAGATTCCTGAACAAAGTTGCATCCCGGGGGGGGGGGGGGGGGGGGATAATAAGTGTAAAAAATAGATTTATGTGGTAGACTGTCTTAGGTTGTAGCTCTCAGGGTTCTTTGGTCTATTCCTGTCCTGATCCTAGGTAGATCAGCCACTGAAACTATACAAATGCTGTTCCTTCCACCTATACTCAGCAGTCATCTATCGTTCCCTGGTGCACCACACTTTGTCTTGACCACTTTTCAGCCTGGCCTCTTCACTTTCTCTACACTGACATACCTGCAATATTCATGGGAGATTTCTTTTTGACACCAACAGTCCTGCTGTTAAGAACCGACTCACACTAACCTCTTTCTTTCTGCATCAAACAGTGGTCTTCTGCACCCACTCATAAGCATAAACATATGTTAGACTTCCTTTTTACTAACCTCTGCTCAGTATTAAACTTTCTTTCATCTCCCCCACCCCTGTCTGACCTCAGTCTCCTAACACTGACCCTCTCCTCTATTCCTTCTACTTCTGCTACCCACACACAGGCAACTTTGTTACGAAACCTACGCTCGTTAGCTCTTAATTCACTCTCTGACTCTTTAAATCCTCTTGCACACCCTCTCCTCATTCAGCAACAAAGACTCTGCAGCCTTGCACAGCCACATCTTAACTTCAGCCCTGGACTTCGTTGCCCACCTCACTTACAGCCACCCTTAGCAAATAATCATGGCTCAATATCAACATGGCTTGGCGGGGGGGCTACTGACAGGCAGCACAGCTAATTAAAAAAGGGTGTCTGTAAGTGCCTGATGGCATCCCAAATAGGGATGTTCCACTGTGTGAAACCCCCCCCAGAACACCGCTATACACTCACCTATTCCTCATTCCAATGGCGTGGCGCATGCACGGGCTCTCATCATTCACCTCTCTTCTCATTCTCTAGTGCTGCTCCGTTGTCTCTCCACTGGCTGACAATTTCAATTCAAATTCAGTTTAAAATACTAACCTTACCTTTCAAAGCTCTAGGCAATTGTCTACTACCTATATTTTTTCACCTATTAACAAATACCAACCAAGACACAATCTCCACTCCTCCTCCCACTTCTACGTTCATGACTTCACATGCTTCGTCCCATTACTATGGAATGCCCTAGCCTATACTATTCACCATTTAGACAGGCCTATCATGTGGCCTAAATAACTGACCGACTCGACCACCTCAGATCACTTAGCATCATATTTGGTACATATTACTTGTGACCTTCATACATTTTTCTCCACCTATTATTATTTAGATTGTAAGCCTGCAGAGCTCTCTCTCCTTGTGCATTTCAGTATGACTATATTGTTGTACATTTCTGTCACATCTGATTCATAATGCTCATGTATTGTTAGTTGTTTTACCCTGTTTGTAATTCCAAATTGTACAGCGTCATGGAAGATGATGGTGCTTTTTAAATAAGCAATAAAAATAATAACCTCAGGGAATAACTAGGCCTAGTCCAGTCTTGGCATTGGTACATAGAACATCCATAGAGGGCAACACAACATGAGGGGAAACTTTCAATGTTAAGTTAATCTGGCAATAGTTTCAAAGGGAAAAATGAATTGCTGTGTGTAGCCCTGACAATAGGAATACTTTTCAGTGTGCCTATATAATGGCTTTAAACACAGGAATACAGCTAGACACTGGAACGTAAAAGGGACCTTAAAAACTATGGAGTACTGCATATGTGGCGGTATACGCGGTTTGAGATGATGGAGAGCAGGGTAAGTATAGCTGATATATATCATGTTGCATCCACACAACCTATCCAGTATATTGTTGCATGTTTTTCATTCACTAAGTTTGAGGAACACATCCCACATTATGGGATACCCTCTACATCAGAAAAACTGCCATCATTTCCCGTTGTTGCTATTATGATGGTATTTCATTTATTGTTGCTTATTGGGGATAGCCAATACATCAGATACATCAGAAAAACAGTGCAATAATGTAATTCTTGTTTTTAACAGTTAAACAGTTTGGTACTATTGCTAGTTTGGTCATCTGTAACTTACTATATGGACTATATGGCAATGTATGGGAAAACGCTCTTCAGTTTTCCCTAATGTCACTAGATCTACAGAGGCAACAAAGCTCAGGGAACCATATATGGGAATGTGATGTTAAAACCTTGGGATGCACTATCTTTCCCTCCTGCTGTGACTGTAACAAACACACATAGGAGCCAGGTGGGAATTCTCATTGTCTACCTTGGGGCTGATTCAGAGCCAGGTGAAAATTTACACCTGGAAGACAATGAAAGTCAATGGCAGGTTCTTTCTCTCCTAAAAAAGGAGTGAGGAATCTCACCAGGCTCTGAAATGCATTTTAATTGTTTCTATTGTATTCAGCTGTAATAATTTCTAAAGGGCCTTTTATAGGAATTCAGATAACTCACAATGCAATGTGATGCGTGCATCGCACTGTGGGGTGGGAAAGACTCTGTAACGATTTTTAGTATATAGTGTTTGTTTTGCCCATGGGCTACATTAAGAGGATCTGTCCTTCATTCCTCGTCATACAAGTAGCCACCCCCATCCATGAACCCCCCTTTTAATGTAGCCTCCCCATGCTTCCATTCACTATCCCATTATGCAACCACATTCAACCCCCCCCAAACATGGTTCCCGAATTTGAGGTCTAAACCCCCCCCCCAAACCGTCTTTACAATAGATAGTGGAGGAAGTCTTGGCTTCTTAGTGACCATGCCAGAAGAATAGACATATCCAGTTTTGTACTATATGTATAGAACCCCTCCCCCAACCTTAATATTGTTCCCAACCTCAAACGCTGGTCTGTTCCCCTCACTTCTAACTTCTTTGTTTATTTATCTACGACCCCACCAAGTGGCACTTGGTATGGAATTGTTGTCTAGCTAGATCGTCTCCTTCTCCAAACTCTAACCTCTGCTTAAGTAACTTCTTTCTTCACTCCTTGGAAAGTAATCCCCCTCAATTTTGCAGATATTCTGTCTGGGCAGTAGTGGCTCTTATAACCGTGAAAGCAGTTTTTATTCTCTGGTAGTGTTGACATTAGTCCCTTACTCGTTGTACTTAGCCCCCCTGCCCCAACAAGTGCAAAGTATGTAATGTGTATACCTTACTATGACGATGGCTGTGTTTGCTATATTTAAGTCCCCTCATCTTTGCCGGGAGAAAGCTGGCAAATGGCTTTTCAGTACACCAGCTTTTAGTGGTGTGGTAAGGTGCAAGGGGCCGTTATTGACGGCAGGTATGTAGCACCAATGTACCTGGCATTGGTGCAGTAAAGCCGTATAGCTTGTTTGTCCAGCATCAGCTGCTGGTGGCAGTTTGCTGCTGATGATTTAGAATAGCCGAAAGGCTAACCTGGGACGGCTTTACTGGGATGGAGTAGAGCAGGGTGGGACTCCATCCCACTACCCAGGTCCGGGTTTTGCGGGCTGTTTAAATAGCCTGGGGAATCAGCTGTGCTGGGTCCTTTGTCTAGAGCTCACATGGGAGTGAGACTCTGTGAGCCTGGCTGAAATCTCCTGTGGAGGCTGTTTCATGCGGACCTGAGGCCTAGTTGGACTGTAAACAGGACGTTTGCTCAAGGACTAAAAGCTGTTTGCCTGATTGAATCATTTATGCTGCTGTTTCCTGAAAAGGTGATGTAACCTGTTTGGACATATGCTTTTGTGGATTTATGTGTGAAATAAACACAGACTTTACTTTGAACTGCTTGCCTCTGCCTCTATACTGCTGACACCCGGTCGCCTACCAGAGCTAATCTCCACATTTGGTGTCGGATGCGGGCATAGCAGTGAGGCCGTTGCTAGGAGCAACCGACGAAAAAGTTTTTTGTTGTGCATGTCCTATATTAAACCTGCCAGGCTGCTACCTGGGACTGCAGACAAAATGGAGGCGGTCGTGAAAGCGCTCGTGGAGGCCAACAGGCAGCAGCATGAGACCAACCAGCTGTTTTTGCAACATATGATGGCGCAGCAAGCTGCAGGTGCGCCCAAAAGTATTCCTGATGCCCGGAAAGCTGTCCGCTCGGCGCTCACAAAAATGACCCCTTCAGATGATGTGGAGACTTACCTGGCGGTGTTTGAAAAGGTGGCTGCAAGGGAGAAGTTGCCGCATGACCAGTGGGCTGATGTCATCGCTCCATTTCTGGCGTCTGGACCCCAGCAGGTGTTGTTTGATCTCCCAGAGGACCAAGCCGCTGACTACCCGATTCTGAAGGGTGAGATACTGGCCAGACTGGGGGTGAATGTGTGGGTTCGGGCTCAGCGGGTGCATCAGTGGAGCTACCAGTCGGCAGAGCCCGCCCGACCCCAGTATTATAAACTGCTGCACCTGCTGCAAAAATGGCTGCAGCCGGAGTTGTTAAGCCCCACTGCCATTTTGGACCGCTTGCTGGCGGACATGTTTTGGAGGGCTTTACCGCACCCTCTTCAGCACTGGGTTGGCCAGGTATCCCCTGACAACGCACTAGGGATGGTGGACCTAGTGGAGCGATATGAGGCCACCAGGAACTTGCAAAGCGGCTCCATGAGGAGGGATTCGGGGAAACCCCGGAGGTCCCCGCCCCAGCTCAGGCGAGTGGTGTCCCCTAAACCCTCTCAGGACCTACCCCCCAAAGTCCCTGCCCAAGTGTTGTGTTGGGGATGTAAGGAGCCGGGACATATCAGAGCCAATTGTCCCCACCAGGGGGAGCCCATGGATGTAAACTTTGGTTACCGCCCTTCCATGTATGCCAGGAGGCTGTGTGCTGCCGGTATCCCTGAGCTGGTGGGGCAAAGTCACCTCTGTCAGGTGAAAGTGGGAGACACCCTGGCTGTGGCCCTTTTGGACTCGGGGAGTATGGTTACCCTGGCAAGACCCGCCTTAGTACTGCCCGATGAGTACACTGGGCGGAAAACCGGGGTTTTGTGCATTCATGGGGACTTGAGAGACTATGCCACAGCACAAGTGTCTCTCACCACCGTCTCCGGCAGCTGGAAACATGAAGTCGCTGTCGCCGCTAAACTCCCATATGAACTGATTATTGGGAGAGACTTTCCAGGGTTCAGGTCACTGTGGGCCAAGCTGGCAGTTCCGGAAACCCGCGAGGCGGGTGTGTCCCCAATAGACTGGCCCTACTCAGGGGAGACCCCGGTGCCCTGGGAACCGGAATCAGGAGGCACCGTGGAAGAGGTGCCCGTCCCTAAAATGGAAGAGGGGGAGTCAACCCCACTAAATGTTATGGTTGGAGATGTGGAAGAGTTGACAACAGGTCCAGAGTTGGCAGATCTCCATGTCTCCACAACTAACTTTGGTACCGCTCAACACCAGGACCCGACCCTGTCTCGGGCCTGGGAGAATGTTCTTGAGGTGGAAGGTGAACCACAACAGCCAGGGGCGGAGTTACAGTTTCCTCGCTTTGTGGTTCACCAGGAAATGTTGTACCGAGTAAACAAGGTACGTGAAGAGGTGGTGGAACAATTGGTGGTACCCAATTCATATCGCAAATTGGTGTTGGATTTGGCCCACCAACATGTTCTGGGTGGACACCTAGGCCAGCAGAAAACACTGGACCGCGTTTTACAACGATTCTACTGGCCCAGTGTGTACAAGGAGGTGGAGAGATATTGTGAGTCCTGTCCAACATGTCAGATGACCAGCCCTCAGCCTCATTACCGTGGTCCCTTAGTTCCTCTCCCAGTTATTGAGGTACCCTTTGAGCGGATTGCCATGGATCTAGTGGGTCCAGTGCCAAAATCCGCTAGAGGGCACCAACATATTCTGGTGATCTTGGACTATGCCACGCGGTACCCTGAGGCAGTGCCCCTGCGTCACACCTCTGCCAAGCTCATTGCTAAGGAGCTTATGGAAATGTTTTCCAGAGTAGGTCTGCCTAAAGAGGTCCTGACCGACCAAGGTACCCCGTTTATGTCGAAAGTAATGAAAGAGCTCTGTAAACTGCTGCAGGTGAAACAGTTGCGGACATCCGTTTACCACCCGCAAACAGACGGCCTAGTAGAACGGTTTAATCAAACTTTAAAGACCATGTTAAAAAGGGTGGTCGCCAAGGATGGGAAGAATTGGGACTTGCTGCTGCCCTATCTGATGTTCGCAGTGCGAGAGGTGCCCCAGGCCTCTACGGGGTTCTCGCCCTTCGAACTCTTATACGGTCGACATCCACGGGGCCTGTTGGATATAGCCAAGGAGGCCTGGGAACAGCAACCCACACCCCACAAAAGTGTGGTAGAGTACGTGACTCAGCTACAGGAACGGATAGCAACCGTCTTGCCGCTTGTCAGAGAACACATGGAGGCAGCGCAGCGGGCCCAAAGCAGGGTTTATAATCGGCAAGCCAGGGTACGGGACTTTAACCCCGGTGACAGAGTTGTGGTTCTGGTACCCACGGTGGACAGTAAATTTCTAGCTAGGTGGCAGGGTCCCTATGAGGTCATTGAAAAAGTTGGGGAAGTGACTTACAAGGTACATCAGCCTGGGCGGAGGAAGCCCGAGCAGGTGTACCATGTAAACCTGCTGAAACTATGGAAAGACAGGGAGACCCCTGGGGGTGACAGTCCCCGACCAGGTATGGTGGGGGTGGAGCTTCCCATTCCTCGGTCTGTTAGTAGAGAAGTAGTAGTCAAGGTGAAAACTGGCGACAACCTCTCCTCTAAACAGACTCAGGAAGCCAGGGAGTTTATTAGCAGAAACACGGACGTGTTTTCAGAACTCCCTGGGCGCACTTCGGTCATCCAACATGATGTTGTCACGGAACCTCAGGTCAAGGTCCGGTTGAGGCCTTACCGGGTACCCGAGTCCCGGCGACAAGCTATCGCGGAGGAAGTGCAGCAAATGCTCCGGTTAGACGTGATTGAAGAATCAAAGAGTGAGTGGGCCAGCCCCATAGTCTTGATTCCCAAGCCCGATGGTACGTTGCGGTTCTGTAACGATTTCCGCAAACTTAATGAAGTTTCCAAGTTTGATGCCTACCCTATGCCCCGGGTAGATGAACTCATTGAGAAGCTAGGCCAAGCCAGGTACTTTTCGGTTTTGGACCTCACAAAAGGGTACTGGCAGGTGCCCTTGACTGAGGCTGCCAAGGAGAAAACAGCCTTTATTACACCAGAGGGACTGTTCCAATACAAGGTGTTACCCTTTGGGTTACACGGCGCTCCCGCTACGTTCCAAAGGTTAATGGATATTGTCCTCAGGCCACACCGTCGGTATGCTTCGGCATATCTGGACGATATAATTATCCATAGCACGGATTGGGAAAGTCACCTACCCAAAGTCCAGGCCGTAGTGGATTCCCTCAGGAAGGCTGGGTTGACGGCAAACCCGAAAAAATGTGCTTTAGGCCTAGAAGAAACAAAATACCTGGGCTATGTGATTGGACGAGGAGTGGTCAAGCCCCAGGTGAACAAACTAGAAGCCATCCGTAACTGGCCCCGGCCTAACACCACCCGCCAGGTAAAGTCATTTCTGGGGTTGGTGGGATATTATATGCGGTTCATTCCCAATTTTGCCACCCTAGCGGCACCATTGACAGACCTGTTAAAGGGACGCAAGTCTGTCATGGTGAAGTGGAATGAACAGGCCGAAAAAGCGTTCTCCGCTTTGAAGTCTGCCCTGTGTGGGTCTCCGGTGTTGGTGACACCCGACTTTAAGAGGGAGTTCATAGTGCAGACCGATGCCTCCGAGGTAGGTCTCGGTGCTGTACTGTCTCAGGAAGTCAACGGGGAGGAGCACCCCGTTGTCTACATGAGTCGCAAATTGACACCCGCGGAGACCCGGTATAGTATAGTGGAGAGGGAGTGTTTGGCCATTAAATGGGCCCTGGAGTCTCTTCGCTACTACTTGCTGGGGAGAAGGTTCCGTCTGATTACGGACCACTCTCCCCTCAAGTGGATGTGCCAGGCTAAGGACAGGAATGCCAGGGTCACCCGATGGTTCTTGTCATTACAAAACTTCAAGTTTACAGTAGAGCACAGAGCGGGACGATTGTTGGGTAACGCGAATGCCCTGTCCAGAACACATTGTTTGGCATGTGTCCACCCCCTCAGGGTTGAACAAAGGGGGGGGGTATGTGGTAAGGTGCAAGGGGCCGTTATTGACGGCAGGTATGTAGCACCAATGTACCTGGCATTGGTGCAGTAAAGCCGTATAGCTTGTTTGTCCAGCATCAGCTGCTGGTGGCAGTTTGCTGCTGATGATTTAGAATAGCCGAAAGGCTAACCTGGGACGGCTTTACTGGGATGGAGTAGAGCAGGGTGGGACTCCATCCCACTACCCAGGTCCGGGTTTTGCGGGCTGTTTAAATAGCCTGGGGAATCAGCTGTGCTGGGTCCTTTGTCTAGAGCTCACATGGGAGTGAGACTCTGTGAGCCTGGCTGAAATCTCCTGTGGAGGCTGTTTCATGCGGACCTGAGGCCTAGTTGGACTGTAAACAGGACGTTTGCTCAAGGACTAAAAGCTGTTTGCCTGATTGAATCATTTATGCTGCTGTTTCCTGAAAAGGTGATGTAACCTGTTTGGACATATGCTTTTGTGGATTTATGTGTGAAATAAACACAGACTTTACTTTGAACTGCTTGCCTCTGCCTCTATACTGCTGACACCCGGTCGCCTACCAGAGCTAATCTCCACAGTGGCCACCCCCATAGAAATTGATGTTATCTGTCACTAATACATCAAGACAAATCATCTGACATGTGAATGTCAGAAAGATAACTAATATCGGAGAAACAACTAATAAAGGAGCTTTTACATTATTTTTTATTTTTCTGAAACTATTTTTTAGAGGCTTCCCAAACACCCCACACACTGTAGAGACACCACACATACATTCTGATACAAACTCCATGCTGCCCTAAGCTGTTAAAGGAGGACTATCACAAAATTGTGTAATATTAAAAATCCATGTAAACACGTTGGCTAATGAGAGGAGGGGTCACCAAGCTTGTGGTTTATTCTCTCATGGTAGGAATAAAATCCAGAGGTGACAGCTTAAGTCTATCAGGAGTGACAGAGTCTGTCACCCTGGATGTCCTTTTATTTCCATTAAAAGAAAGAAAAACAAGCCTAGCTAGATATCTCTTGATGCGGGTGTATAAGTGACCCTTCCTCCCGACATCCCGCATATTTTTATGGATTTTCATCATTGGACCATTTGTTCGAGAGTGCTTCTTTAGCTGTTTTTTCGAGCACCATTTCTGCTTTGGTAACAGCAAACTGTGCCGCAGCAGTTCGCCACTGTCAAGAGCACCCTGTTCGCTAGTAAATTCCACATATTTTGACAGGGGAAGACACAGCAAACTGCCACCAAAAAGTTAGTTGTTCCCTGCATTCACCGGGGCTAAATAGCTTAGATCGCTGTGTTATTTCACACTCCTAGCACAGATAGCGCAACCGGTGAGGAGTAAACTGGTGAACAGGTGCGAGTGTAGTAAATTTCCCCCTTATTGTATGCGAATAAGACCAAAACAGTGATGCTTGCCTCTTCAGCCATATAGCCATTTCCTTTTATATTAGGACCAAATATTTCTCTCTGTGTGTATGTGTATATTAGCTAAAGTATGATGTCAAG
The DNA here is from genome assembly GCA_027917425.1 of Gastrophryne carolinensis. Classification (NCBI taxonomy): domain Eukaryota; kingdom Metazoa; phylum Chordata; class Amphibia; order Anura; family Microhylidae; genus Gastrophryne; species Gastrophryne carolinensis. Next base: position 224,166,196 of record CM051237.1, read on the forward strand.
CTGTCTTCTGGGAACAACTGCCACTCTCAGTCCATATGACACATCCGGATCACTTTGCCATTGTTCTTCACTCTTGATCTTTGGCTTCCAGTTCTGATATTGACTTGATTGTCACCATGATTTAATTTGCCCAGCCCTGACCTCTACCTATTTCACAGAGAGGGATTCTTACATTCCTCCTATATATCTCTTATATGTTCTGTACATACATCTGACATGACCCCTTACATTAAACCCACAAAAAAGAAAGAAAACAAAACTGTTTCTAAGAGCAGAAATGTACTGTAGACGTGACCATTAATTTTCATGCGGCAAAGGCAACATATTTCTAAATGCTATGTTAATACCTGTACATTATTTTCCTTCCATGCCTCTTACACTCCTTATGTGTCTTTAGTTTTGGAAATTGATTGTTTGAATGTAAATTCTATTTTTCCACATGGAACTAATTTACTTTCAGAATGTACTAGCTCTTGTTATAGGATTAGACTTAAAGGATTTAGCAATACAACCCTTTACCTCGACCTCTTTATGTTTCCAGTTACCATAGAGCCCTGTCTTGTGTAAAAATACATAGATTAGCAAAGGAGAGAGACATAAGACACATCTGGAATACCTCTACATGTCCAACTCTCTGAATTATTAAACACATAGAGCTCTGCTGCATATTAAAATTCTCATGGGGCTCTCGTGCAAAATAAAAAAAATATGGCAAATTACCGGCAGCCAAGTGACTACTGTGCATGTGTTATACAGTGCCTAGAAATCAATGGCGGCCATCACATTGTTGTGTATATATTATACAGTGCCTCAGGTCAGCCATCACAATTTTCTGGCTTTCATCAGTCTGTAATAAAATGTACACCCTGTATCAATTATTCTGTTGTGAATCCTTGGTTGCAACTTAGATGGCCCATGGTTGTTTTAAGCATTGTTGCTTTCTCTTTACTGCTATTCATCTTCATCACCTTCTTCATTTTCTTTCTGGTGTAGTTTGACTAAATGCAAATAAAGTACGATTTGCACCAGCTTAGCTTAAATGAGCTCAAAAATCTTAGAGCTTCATTTTTTAAGCGTATGCACCATTAAAAGCCACTAGCATCAATGGTTTTAGCACAGCGTCACTTTATGCCTCATTTAAGAAGTGCAAGTCGGTTGGCGCCAATGTATAGGGCTGTTTCTAGGAGAGGGTGAGCAGAGCAGTTGCCCTGGGCGCCAAGGCCATTGTCTTTATCCCAGACATCCTGTTCTTCTGCAGATGAGTTATGGCCACTGTTAGCGGTGCAGGCAAGAAGACATTGGGCTCAGTCATAGAGGGGGCACGGCCTGCTACTAAGAAAGAGGCACACCATGGCACATACCATGGGACATCAGAGGATGGGTGAGAAGAGGGCAGAATGTTTTCTTCTGCACTACGCTCTGGTTTGTCTAGAAACTGCCTTGCCAATGTGTATGCCAGAAAGAGATGACTATATGACTTCCACCTAGTTCATAGCAGAGACTGGTGGAGTTGTATAAGCAGCACAAGTTAGTGGCACTGAAGCCTGAGCTACCATAGAGCATAATGGCAGGAAAAGTATTGTAGTATTTTGTAATGAAAAAAAAAATGTTTAAATGAAACACAAGGAAATTGTTTTGTAACATGTCAAAAATGCAAATGCCTTCTATTCTACTTCTACTCTTTTACAATCTATCACTCCTGATTTTACACCAAATGTGTCCATTCAAGGTCAATTAAACATGGTATTAAATGCACTACAATGTTTGCCACATTTTCGCAACATTGTATTCAGACAACTTATATTATGGCAACCAGCACCTATAAGATCCACCGCCAACCTCTACAACATCTTAAAAATGAGCAAATATGGCATACAGTGATAAGAAGTTGGTGGAACAGTGTAGCGCACATTGGTGCTGTTAAATCTAGAATAAGTGTCCATAGGTACAGATACAGGCATTGACACAGGCTGGCCTATAGGGAGAAACCTAAATTATGAAATGCTCTGTTTTAGCATTATTATGATGACATATGGGTGCGCCTTTTTATTTTTTATTTCAATAAATTTTTAGTGAGCTTCTCCATAGACATAATGAAATTCACTTTATTAATAAGTAACCTAAAGTTTAGGTCTGTAGTTTTCCATAAGCCTGCTATTGTCTGTTTCACGCCTGTCAGGATATGATAGGTCAGTAGCCTCTGATTCTTGGAGCAGTTGTCAATGGGAGAGTTTAATAAAGCCACCCATGGGTCCTGTGGTATCTGCCTACCTAAAACCTTGCTTATAGCTTTAAACACTGCTTGCCAGAATAACTTCACTTTGTCGCAGTTCCACCATATGTGTTTATAAGAACCCTCAGCTGAGCAACCTCTGAAGCAGAGTCCTTTTTCATCTGACCCAAAGTGCTTCATTTGATCCGGTACTAGGTACCACCTAAGATTCAATTTGACATTAGCTTCCACTGACATGACAGATGCAGAAACCCCAAAACTCGAACCCCACATCTTCTGCCATTCCGCTTGGTCTTTCGTCTCTCCCAGTTTTGTCTGTAAGACAAAACTTGGGCTCCTGATCCCTCGCATAACTTACTATAAATTTCCGAAATAATCCCTCTCCCTCTTGGGTCCTTACTACAACGTTTCTCGAAAAAAGTGAGCTGATCGCAACTGACCTGTGCTGGGCCTACAGTCTTTACAAAATGAGCTACCTGGAAATACCCAAATAGGTCTTTAGGTTGTAATGAAAATTTATCTTTCATTTCCTGAAATGTAGATATCCTGGAGTCTTGAAAACAATCCCTGAGATATTTGACCCCCCCTCTCTTCCAAGTGGAGAACCTTGCAGGGTCTGTGAGTGCTGGGAGAAACATAGGGTTATCCCAGATCTTCAATAACGGCATATGGGGGGAGACCAAATCTACGGTAGACCGCAAGTCATCCCAGAGCTTTAAGGAATGGTCTATTATTGGATTAGCCACTGATCTCCTCTCTTTAGATGGTAGCCACAGGAGGTTGTCGATCCCCACTGGATCACTCAAGTCTGCCTCTATCTGTATCCATGCTGGAACATCTATAATTGTGTGGTATGCTATCACTTGAGCCAATTGTGCAGCTTGATAATATTTTTTAACATTGGGCACCCCCAGGCCACCCTGGCATTTTGGTTTAAGCATAATACTACCCGCATCGTGGGCGCTTGTGGTCCCATATGAAATCCAATATTTTAGTTTGAAGCTGTTTTAAATAAATAGAGGGAATCCGTACTGGGAGCGTTCTTGTTAGATACAGAAATTTTGGGAGAAGGGTCATTTTTATTGCCGCAATCCGGCCTAGCCAAGAGAGACCATAAAACTTCCATTTCTTCAATAAAGCCAAAAGCTTATGTCGAAGTGGAATGAAGTTAGCCTCAAATAAAGAAGTATAGCGTTTGGTCAAGTTCACTCCTAAATATTTAAATGTTTCTTTTTCCCAGTGAAAGTCAAACCCAGCCTGTATCTGGGCCCAATGATTGTCCGGAATATTTATATTTAGCGCCCTTGATTTCGTAGTGTTCACTTGTAGCCCAGAGATCCGCTCGAATTCTCCCAGAGTCCTCAGTATATTGGGGAGGGAAATGATTGGATTTGACACTGTTAATAGTATGTCATCTGCGAAAAGACATAATTTATAGACAGCTTTGCCCACCTTCACCCCCCCTATATCTGGCGACATCCTTATGGTTTGTGCAAGGGGTTCCATCGCCAGTGCAAACAGCAAAGGTGACAATGGGCAACCCTGCCTAGTGCCTCTCATCAGGGGAAAAGTGTCCGATTTACATCCACTATATTTCACATAAGCAATCGGTTTTGAATAGATTTCTTTCACTATCCTAGAAAATTTCGGGCCAAAACCCCAAAAGTCCAGCAGGTAGAAAAGGTATTCCCAGGCCACCGTGTCGAAAGCCTTTCTTTATATCTAAAGAGAGGAGCATGCACGGTATACTCTTATTGTTAGCTGGGTGCGCCTTTTTATATTTTGGTGCTGCTACATTTACACAATGGTGCATACAAAACAGGCCCATTGTGGTCCATGGGATATTAACCTACAGCATCACTATAAACTGTAGCAGCTTATACAAGAGCACAAGCTGGCGAATGCATCAGAGCATATTGTTTTTGGCTTGCAGTTTAATGCACTGCAATGCAGTTCAATGCACGCTTTTGGAAAGATAACAGCTCCAAATTAAAAAAAGAAGTGCCCGCATCAAGGTGGATGCGAATGCCATTAAGGGATGGAAAAGGTTGGGTTCAGGAGTAACGGTAGGGTTGTTTTGTTTCCCATGCTGTTTTGGCACAATACATTCTGAAAATAATGCTTACCATTTAACCCTTTTAACCTTTTTTAAGTGCCAAGCACATGAATTTTACATGGTTGCCTCTCCGACCCTTAAGTGCCAGCCACGTAAAATTCACGGTCCTGGCATTTACTCCTGTTAGCGGCCAAAATAATAAAAAAAACACTCATCTCAAAAAACACTTAATTTTAAAGGGGACCCCATGTCCTTAAAATTCCAAAAAGAAAATGGGGTCCCCCCCTCCGGGAGGGGGGACCCTATGAGGCTGATTCATTACTAAAGCCTAATATCGGCAGATGAGCGTCTGTATAGCGACCGCTAGTAGACGCTGTAAGTTTGTATTGGGCGCTGTAACAGAGCGCCTCAGTCGCTGTAGTAACCTGGCCGAATTGATGAATGTGATGTATGTTGGGCGCTCTAACACCAGTACAGCGCTGCAGGGAGCAAGAGGTAGCATCAGCAAAGTGCGACCGACTCTCGGCGCTCCACACCATACTTATCAGCGCTCTAAATCTGGTCGCTATAGCATAGAGCGCCAGTTGCTGTGTGATTAAAGTCTGTTTTTGAACACATATCCACCAGTAACAAAGCGAAAACACATGGAATGACATTGTTTTAACACATTAACACTTTAGTGCCAGACCTGTAATGACAATTCTGCATGAAAATATAAAAAGTTTCTAAAAGTGTTTGTTTGCAGCCAGGAGAGGTCACACAATGGTTTGAGCTAAAAAGAAAAACAAAAAAAATTGTTTAACACGCTGTTTAAACACAAGCAAATAAATGGCCATTGAAATGTATGGGAGAGCGACACTGAGCGACAGGTAATACCTGGCGCTCTGGAAGCTAGAGCGCTGGCACTATACGCTGAGCTGCCTGTAATAATACATCGGGGGCTACATGGCGCTGTTGTTTCATAAATGTGGTTTTGAGTACAGCACCCAGGGTTCACCAGACGCTGCCTGCCGCTTCGAGGCACTGCCTGCCACTATCCCTTCTTGAATAACTCGCTATGTCTTTTTTTAAATTACCCCTTATGTTATGTCACGCAGTAGGTATAAAAGGCTTCCATCAGCACCAGGAGAGCAGAAGCCAGAGTGATTGGTGAGGGAAGGAGAGAAAGGAGGAGTATTAAAAATAAAATATATATATATATATATATTATTTTTTTCTCAGTGTGTGTGTGTGTGTGTGTGTGTGTGTGTGTGTGTGTGTGTGTGTTTTTATATTTAACCCATTGTGAACTGGTAAGGGGCCCGTGAGACCCCTATACCAGTTTACAAGGCTTTGCGGCTAGCAGGTGACTTGCTATTAACCCCCAGCTACCCTATTATTTGCCTCCCCAAAGCCAAGGAGGGGTCAGAATGGCCCGGGGCCAATTTAGACGGTGCAGGCCTGTAGCCCGCAGGGTGGGGGCCACCAAAGCTGGCCCCTGAGAAAGGGACTGCCATTTTATTAACCCTTTATATGGTGGATAGTAGTTATATTTTATTTCTAAAGGTTATAAAGTGCTTTTTTCAGTTTGGGGGGTCTCCTGGGCAAGAATGAGGGGGCTACTTATACATATGTGCTGCCGCTGTAATCGGGAGAAATGGGGCTATCAAATGCGATATGGATTCTTTAATAAAACAAATGTTTTATTTAAAATAAAGGAGACAATTTTCTAAAAAAATAAATTTTTAGAAAATATTAAAAAAACTGTAGAAAATTGCTGCAAAAAAATATATATAATTTTTCTGGAAATTCATGCAAAAATCATGGCGCAAAATGGTGAAAAATGACTTGTCAACAGAGGATGACAAAAATTCAAGTAGGCGGGCAATTAAAAGGGTTAAAAGTAGCTAAGCATGTTGGGTATTTTTCTGTTCAGGGGACCTTGCACTTTTAGATTTAGCTTGTTTTTTCTTATTTGCATATTGATATTTTAGGTATTTTATTCTGCTTTTTTTATACATTTTTTAGGGATCACTTCCAGAAAGATGAGCCCACTACAACAAGCTTGGTACGCTTAGAAAGCTTAACATGTGTACTTTCAGGGAATCTGGTTTATGGTAGGTATTCCAAGTGTAAAGAGTTGTTTTGGTTGAAAAATTGCAAGGTGTGCACTTTGTCAGCAGAGCTGAAATTTTCAAGTAAAATTACCGCTATGTGCATGCTTTACTTTGGGGTGTTTGGCAACTCTTCCCTTGACAGGACCTATGCATGTTGGGTATTTTTCTGTTCGTGGAACTTTGCTTTTTCAGATTTAACTTGTTTTTTCTTTTTTGTGTATAGGTTTTTTTTTGTGAAAATGTGGCTTTGATTCTTCTTTTTTATTCTTTTTTTAGGGAAACTCTGTGCAACCAAAGAATTCATTGAGGGATTACTTCCAGAAAACTACGCCCACCTCAACAAGCTTGGTATGCTTAGAAAACTTGAGGTGTGTACTTCCAGAGAAGGATATATAGTTTGTGGGGGGTATTTCAAATGTAAAGGGTTGTTTTTCTTGAAAGACTGCAAGGTTTCAGTTTGGGAGAGTCTCCTAAGCAGGAAAGGGTGTCTATCCCAAATTGGGATTTCACACGCAATAAGATTTTATTGACAAACTATTGACAAACTTTTTATTACAAAAAACACTACATTGTACTGAAAAAAAACAATATATCATTTTCCTGGGAAATCCATGGAAATCCCTTCAAAAATTACAGTTGAACATGTGTAGTGTAAAATAGTGAAACATGGTCTGGCAACAGAGGGTAACAAAAACTCTAGGTAGGCTGGCACCTAAAGGCTTAAAGTCTCTTGTAGCTGACTTTAAACCCCCATAAAAAAAAGTATAACTTCACCTGACCCCTCAATTGATCTGGCCAGATCTTCTCTTCACCTGGGGGACATCCGATCTCCCCCGGGCTCTTCTGTCAAGTGGAGAGGGCCCAAAACCAGCCCCCTCACCCTGCTTCCAGTGCCGCTCCTGCCCTCCACTAACACCAGCTTTTTAGGGTGGGATGGATGACATCCTCCCTTGACGTCATCCCACTCCAGGCCCGACAATCCTCAGGGGAATCTGATCCCCTGCCTCCCCAGTCCCTTCCACCGATCACCGGCATCTGTCATCAAGATCGTTAGAGGACACAGGATCAGAAAAAATAATAAATGTAATTTTTTTCTCTGTGTTTTGCTGTTAACTCTTTGTGAACTGGTAAGGCATCTATGAGACCCCTATAACCAGTTCACAAGGCTCAGAGACCGGCAAGTCACCTGCGGCTAGTCGTTGACTTGCCATTAGCCCCCATCCTTCCATTATCTGCCTCCCCAAAGCCCGGGGGGGGGGGGGGCGGCGGGCAGAAGAACCCAGGGGACACTAGCTGGTCTATGAGCTGGTTATGCTGGAAAGAGAGGACCTCATTTTTGTTAACCCTTAAAAATAAAAAAAAAGAAACCTGGGGTCCGCAAACCTATGTCCTTTTTTAACCATTTATGCTCCATCACTCACCAGATATAAAAGGCTATTAGCTGCAGCAGGAGAGCAAAGGCAAGAATGATCGGCGTGGGACACAGTGCTCGGGATGGTTCAGAGGTAAGTATTAAAAAAATAATAATAGTAATAAAATATTTTTTTCTTGCTGTGTGCATGTTCTTTTTTACATTTAGCCCTTTGTGAACTGGTAAGGTGTCCATGAGACCCCTATACCAGTCACAAGGCATGGGGGGCTTGGGGACTAGCAGGTGACTTTCTATTAACCCCCAGCCCCCCATTACCTGCCTCCCCAAAGCCCGGGGGGGCTGAAGAGCTGGGGCTTTGTGAAGGCTACGCAAACTTGTAGCTTTTAGGACCAGGGGCAACAGAGGCTGGTCCACAAGGCCCTGGTTTACAAGCCCCAATAGCTGCTGCCCAGGCTGGTTATGCTGGAAAGTGGAAACCCCAAGCCATTAAAAAAAATATAAAAATTATTTTATTTGTAAATGTTATTACGCTAAAAACATTTTTCCCATTTTTTTAACATTTTTTAAAAAAAAACACTGGAAAAATTACACACAAGACATTTCATGTTAAAGCCTAAACGTTGCCAAGAAATAAATACATTTTAAATAAATACATTTTCCTGGAAGTTCCTGCAAAAATCACAGTTAAAGCTCAAAATGTTGAAAAATGACCTGTCAACAGAGGGTGACAAAACCTCAAGTAGACTGGCAGTTAAAAGTAGCTATGCATGTTGGGTATTGTTCTGCTCGGGCGGTGGGGGTTTCTGCTATTTAGAGATGTTTCTTGGATGCAACTGGGCGGCGGAAGGGGAGCATCTTATTTGCGCTCTCCTTTCCACTCCAGTCCCTGTGGCTGGTCGGGCTCTCAAGTTCTGGTGCCCCTATTCCAGAAACATAATATTCTCTTTAGTTAAACTGTATTGGCATTTGTAGGTTTTCACTAACAATCTCTGTGGTCCCGCACAGGTGTCTTGGTGTGCGTGTCGCACGAAGGGGTGGGGAGGTCTGGTTGTTTGTCGCACAGGCAGGGGGCACCGGGGGGCTTCTCCCCTCTCCTCTCCTCCCCTTCCTTCCACGCGGCAATGAGGACGATGACCGCTGCAGATCAGATCCTGTAAGGTGTTATAACTACAATCACCTGGTGGCCTGAAGGAAGCTATGTAGGAGGGTGCACGACTTAGAGCACAGGCTGGTTAAGCGAGTGGGATGCAAGGGCGGCCCGTTTGTGGACAGCTGAGACCGGTACAACATGTCGCATCCATGGCATTATGATGGGCGTGCCCCTCCAGGGGTGCCCCTCCTCTTTTCAGTTGGTCCCCCGGAGCTGTGGCTGTGGGGGGGTGGCTGGGTAGGTTCAGCCTTCCCCCCCCCCCGGGGATCCAGGGCTAGGGGGTTCGGCGCTTGGGTTCGGAGGAATTCCTGTGCTGGGAGGCGGCGCCAGCTGCTTACTCCTCAGAAGCAGGTCCGGGTTCATAGAGCTTCCGCATATGAGAGGCGGGGTTTCTTTTCTCGAGGGCTGCATGGTTTGCCACCTCCCCCCCTTGGGGGGCCACCCCCTTTCTGGGAGGGGGTCCCCTGGCTCACTCTGTGGAGGGTATTACTGTGCATGGCGTCTGCCCCTAGTTACGTACCCTGCTGGTGGGGGCCGGGATTTTCCCCTGGGTGATTCCCCCTGGGTGGGGGTCCCCGGGGATGGTCGTATATGCTATTACCTTTGCAGGTATATGGAGGGAAAAGGAAGAAAAAAGAGGGAGTGCCCCGCCGCGATGGCTCAGGGCAATCCACTGTAGCTTACCGCTGAGTTTGTCGGTTGTACACACGTAGTTGATCTATCACCATTGTTGTTGCCTAGCTGGCTTTTCATGTTCTCCCCAATTTTGACACTGTAAGTTGAACTATCAGGGTTCTTCCTTGATGGATCCTGACCTCTAGTGGGTATTGTGGTTCAGGTTCCCGCACAGAGGCATAGTTGGAGAGAGACAACTGTTATTTAAAAGTCCACAACCTTGGGTCTGATTGACGAGCAGTGGGGACCTTGTGCTTGGCCTTCATTAGCTCCTCCTCAACCGACCAACGCAGGATGGAAAGCATTAAAGTGAACATCCTTTCAATAAATGCAAAGAGGCTGAATTCCTCAGAGAAACGTCACGCTCTTATGAGAGAGCTCAAGAAGCACAAGACACATATAGCCCTAATCCAAGAGACTCATTTCCAGCTGAATTAGACACCCTATATGGGGAACAAGGTTTACACTACTCACCACTTAGCCTCCTCCCCTACATTTAAAATGAAGGGGGTCTCTATTCTGATTGACAAGGTCCTGGCATTTGGTATGATGGAGGAAGAAATAGATAAGGAGGGGCGGTACATCTTTCTGAAAGGAAAGATTGCATCGTGCATGGTCATCACTGTGGCTAATGTGTATGCTCCAAATAGATCGCACCATCACTTCCTCTCCTCCACTATTAAAAGATTACAGGCTTTTCAGGAGGGGGTCCTTGTTCTTAGGGTGGATCTCAATTGTGCCCTGAACCCCCTAGTGGACACCTCTGATGCCCGATCCACCATCACATACCGAGCACTGAAACAGATTAAGAGAACTCTGCAAAACATCCACCTGGTGGATACGTGGAGACTCCTCCAACCACATGGAAGGGATTACACATATTACTCTATCACACATACTAAATACTCTAGGATAGATTAAGTTTTTCTCTCGCAGAGAGATCTAGAGAGAGTTTAGTCGGTGGATATTGAAAATATCACCTTTTCAGACTACGCACCAGTTATTCTTAGCCTAGAGTTCCCGTCCTCAACACAGATGGAGGGGAACTCGAGAATGAACTGCAGTATCTTAAGGGACACTAAGGTTGCGGATAAGGTGAGGGACCATATAATCCAGTACTTCAGAGAAAACGCCTCAGTAGGCATGGCCCGCTCACCATGTGAGAAGCTCATAAATGCACTCTAAGAGGCATCTTAATACAGGATGGGGCGAGACTTAAGAGGGAAAGAATGGCAAAGATCGAAGGGATCGTTTAAAAAGTGGCTGTCCTAAAGGCTCAGCAAAAACAGTCCTGCACCTCCAGGAACTGGTGGAGAGGAGAAAGAAACTCAGAGACGCAGATCAACAAGTCCCACAAGGATTGGGTTCACATTGAAAGTGAGGTATGTGGGGGCTCCCTGGATATTCTGTGCGCACTAAAGGCCTTGGACATCCCAGAGGAGGTGAGGACACACCCATTCATCAGCGCTTCGCTGAATATTTTAGCTCATTTGCAAAAAGCACAGTGGAATAACTACGCTCCCGGGTCCACTTACACCAATCAAAAACAACCCGAGCTCTGGGCATGAACAACACTTTCTTAATGCACTGAGCCAGACCGCAGCCCCGAAGGGCATTTCATGTCCAGGAGAATGGCAAATTTTTGAAACAAGAGAAACAAGAGCTGCAGGTAAAATTGGAAGGCCAGATCCCCCAGCTGTCGTACTTACAAATTCGCCACTTCACGAATGCTAAAGAGATGAGAGGGAAGGCCAGGCAGGAGCTCACGGAATTTGAGAAGGCAAGCTTGGGGAGGAACCCAAGGGACCACCTCATATTGTGGGCATACGGCCTCTTGCAGGGCACTAGTATGGAAGTTGTTAGGCCTTATGAGAAAAGATGGGAGGGAGAGCTGGGTATTGCGTGGTCCAGTGAGTACTGGGAAGCGATTTACCAGGGATCACGCAAATGTCCGGTAAACTGTTCTATGCAAGAGACAAACTACAAAACAATTACGAGATGGTACAGAACACTGGAGGGTCTACATAAGATTTTCCTGGCGATTCTGGATAGCTGCTGAAGATGCGGGGCCAAAGGTGCAAATATGCTCCATGTGTGGTGGTCGTGCCCCTGCATAGCAACCTTTTGGGAAAAGTACACGATCTAACAGGCAGGATTCTAGGGTGGGCTTTCTAGTGGAGTCCTGCATGCTACCTGCTGAATTGGACAGATAAAAGGGGAGTGGGCGGGTGGCAACCCTAGGGAGTTCATATGGCAAATGCCGCAAGGGTCCTGATACCAAGATGCTTGGGGTCACAAAAGGTCCTGACAGTCAGGGACTGGTTTAAACAAAAAAATCATGTGGAGGAAATGGAGGAGGTGCTGTACTCAAAGCAAGACAGAGTAGATACTTTTAGTAAAACCTGGACTATCTGGCTGATGTTCAAGGAGTCGGAATACTATAAAAAGGAGATGTCACCCCTAACATAGGATAAAAGACAGGCTGAAGGATAATTCACAGAAGGAGAGACTCTCGTCTACTAAGCTGACCTGGGGACCTGACTCAGAGTCCGTCTCCAAGGCCCCTTTTTCCCTCCCCATCCTGCCACCCCTTCCCAGCTATACCTCTTCTCTCTGGACCCCTTCCCTAATTTTTCCTTTATTCCTTCTCACAGCCTTCTTCTCTGGAGGCTGGGAGGGGACCGGAGGGATGTCCCTCCCTCCAGGACCCTCTAGGCAGGTGGAGGGCGATCTGGCTAAACATCAGGATAAGCCCTCAGGAAAAACATGGAAAGACGCAGAGGTAGGCAGCAATAGGGGTCTCTGATGCTGTGTTATTAACATTAGAAGAAGTTGCCTGTATCTTTGTGTAGGCCTTCTGTTGTAACCAGGGTCGCAGATCTTATGTACTGATGTAACGGTTTAGATGGAAGCATTGGAAGGCAGATACGCTACCATGTCCTTCTGATATTGTATGGTGTATTTGAGCTATGGTCATATGTTCAATTGTCTGTACCGTTTTCCCTTTTTCAAAATACCAAATAAAAATCTGTATGCAAAAAAAAGACAAACAAGACATTTGGTGTTAAAGCCCAGACTCAGAAAAAACTATATATAATTTTTCTGGGAAATCCCATAAAATCCCTTCCAGTCGAACACGTATAGCGCAAAATAGTGAAAACTAGATTTCTAGGTAGGCTGGCACTTAAAGGGTTAAATGTCCAAGTTCAATGAGTTTGTACCAACCTGAAATCCTAACTCATATTACCACTCACTGTCCATCTGTCCTGCTGCTCTCCGGCCAGTTCCACGCCAGTCTCCGCAGCATCCACAATGCCTCCCAGCACCTCTGCTCCCCACCACAAGCTGTGACGTCACCACAAGCTGTGACGTCACCACTCCCTCCCAGTATAAATTGCTCCTCCCTGCAGCAGGGAGCAAGCAGTCACTCAGAGAAAGAGAGACCGATAAAAGCTCGTTCCCCCCTCCTGGAGAGGGAGATTCTATGTTATTTAAAAAATATTTTTAAACCCCCCCAAAAAATGACATAGGGACGCCAGACACAGGCCCAGCATCCACTGGTCTCTCCAGGTCTCAGTGACTGCTTACTTCCTGCTACAGGAAGGAGCAATTTATACTGGGAGGGAGCAGTGATGTCACAGCTTATTCCCAGTATAAATACCCCTAAGTGCAGAGGGGAGCAAAATGCAGAGAAGCAGCATAGAGACTGGCACAGGATGGCGCTGGGAGATGAGGACATAACACGGCAGTGGAAAGAGGGTGGAGGTAAGCGTATTTTTTTAAATTTTTATAAGCACGTTCCTTAAAATTTCAGTTCGGGTGAACCCAAATTTCATGGGGAAATTCGGCAAATCGAATCTCTAGTAATAATGGTAAGAATTGGAAAGAATTTACTATATATAACATTCATCAGGTTAGTTAATGATACTTACTATAAGCTAAGTGTAGCTCCCAATGCCTGCGAAAGGAAAAAGTGGCAGAAGGTTCCATAGAGTGCTCTATGTTCACGAAAAATCTTTCTCCTCCGATGCTCCGAAGATCACATCACGTTTGCCTGGATAAATATGCCCCATGACATGATAATAACTCTCTAGAGTGTGATAACAGTCGGAATGGCAAATTGCAAGGTTTTTTCACTCTTTTATAGTGACAGTGGAGTCCTCGGTTTAGAGAAAGTACACAGATGGCTGCACAGATGGTCAGATGTGAGGAAGAGCCTTTGTTGTCTTGATATCGTCTATACACTAGCACCTAAGCAGAAATTTTATGCCTGATCCATAAAAGGTGGCATAATTAATTTCAAGAAAAACCCAGGGACATTTGTTTCTTTGCGGTTAATGGGAACTCTTTGAACAACAAAACAACATAACTGGCATTAAAACAGAAGAACTTGAGTTGGCTGTGTTTTTTTTTTGCTGTTAATGTGCAATGGGAAAAGGAAGCATTATGTAGCAAAGTGTATTTTCGTGCAGAAGCAAGAATGCCCAGACTTAACAAACTGTTCAGATTCTCAGGATATGTTTCTTTAAATCAGACACGTCCCCCTGCCTTTTCCATCCCTCTCCCCCGAGTACCTGAAGGCATTCTATCTTTCTCCATGTAACTCTGTTTTTGAATTTTCAGGCTTGTTTGCCCTTGCTACCCACGCCCACCTTGCATATTCAAGATTGCAGATAGGTTGATCTCAAATTTTCCGTGTGTCAGCATCCCCTGTTTCCCTACAGTCTGAGGGCACTCCAGCCCCAGCAACTAAATGGCTGGGCACCAAAGCGTGCCTTAGGCTAGAGATGCCAGGAATGTAGCTGCAACCCATGGTAACACCAGGGGATTGCCTTAAATGTAATTATAGCAGTGATACCAGGGGGGTTTCACACACTGGAGCATCCCAGATGCCCCATGGAGACGCAATTGGCTGGTCATGTAGTCGTTTAGATTCAATTGGCCAGTCATGCAGGGTTTTTTCTATTCACTTTAAGGCTGATGAAATAGGCCATTCCTTCCTTAAGTTTGTTATGGTTCCATTACTACAAAATTGCATATGGATGTGCACAATGGAGATGCCACATACATATGTGTCCACCTTTATTCTTTTTCATTGCTGAAAACAGTTGGTTATCTAATCCCACTATTATTTTTAAATTAGATATGTGCCAAATTGGGATAGGCTGCTATACAGTTTTGCAGACATGAGGTGGAGCATGACCACCATAACTACAACAGACACACTGCCTTAATTACATTCCTTTGCTATTTCTTTGAAAAGCTGTGTATTTTTCTTCTGTTAGTAATTGTATGTATTATGGAAGCAGTTTTCACTATCTGCAATCTGTTGCTATTTGTAACTGTATACCAAGTCCGTACACAAAGGGAGATGTGAGCTCTGTACACACAGAGCACTGCTTCTGGGCATGTGTAAGGTTTATGAAGGCAAATTAATGCTACTGCACATTCATACAGCTAACAGGGTCAGGAACAGAAGCACACTGCAGTGCTGCATGTCTGCTATTGCACATTCATAGAGAAGCTTCTCTAGGGGAATGTACAGGGTCAGAAAAAAAGGTGCACACTGCAGTGTCATATGGTATCTCCCTTACAACTCATTTTCTTCTTGATCCCATGGTGCGTGTGCGTGTCGCTAAGCCAATCAATTCATATTTTCTTAGCCACTCTGAGCTCAGAGCAGCAAGAAAATCTGAATGGAGCACATGTCGCTGGCCGCATCAGCATGCCCACATCAGCCATTCAGAAATCTCCATGCATATATCCAGCTCGACCAAGTCCCATAAAACATAACTTTTATTGCTTGTATTTAAAAACATACAAATCCCATGTGTAAACCGATCTTGCCCTCCTCAAAGGTTATGTGTTTGGTTGAGCTGGATATATGTCCATCCATATAGGTCCATCCTAGTTAGAGGACAGCAGGGATACGGCCCAGAGATGCGGCATGGGACTGGCCAAGAAGAGTGTACTGGTTGACCCTGCAGTCTTACAAATCAGGTCATTATTATTTAGGATGCACTTAACAAGGCAAACCACCACCCCTAGAGTCTAATAGAGAGATAGGAATGGCAAAGAGCTCCAGGCACAGTTTAGGTCTGCTTTAACAAGGTGGTTACATATAAAAAAATATACAAATATTTTCATATGATTGAATGAAATAGGGACTTTGTGATGTGACAGCAGCAGGAAAAGATAGAAAACTAGGGGGGATTTCAGCTCCTGGTACAACAAGCTCTCTTTAGTTGTAAATGAAATAGAAGTGCTTGGGTGCTAAATTAATCCCTATGTAGACAATGCAAAGGGGATTGCATTTTTTTATTCCAAGAAAAGTTGCACACTTTTTGCACTCAGTGCTGAATTGACCCGTGTATATTTGCAGCTCAAGGAAACTTTTGTAGTAGACTCCCCCCCCCCATAGTGGTTGCAATGTGAACTGCAGAAATTACAGAAAGTAGATAAAATAACCAAATAAGCCATGGACCAGATTTCATTACAAAAGCCCCAGTTTAACCATTTTGGATATCATTTTGGCTACATCTGTATAATTTTAACTAGCTCCTAAGAATTATTTGAAGTTTATGGCCACGTGAAAAGAACAACACCTGGGGGAGTACACGTGGGCATCCCGATTTGGGGATGACCCAGGGAGTAGGAGTCGGACAGCCCTAGAGTCCAGGGCTTACGATGTTCCTCTTTAAGAGGCTTCTGGATCTCTACACTCTTTACAGTCAGTAGGTCCTAACACTATGGGCCTTATTTATCACGGGCTAGCGCCAGGTAGTGTCTGACGAGCGCCAGGTACCGCCAGCTATCGGCGGCTACCGACTCAAGTACGCCCGGCGGCGGTCACAATGACGCATTTATCAAGCTAAATGAGGCTAGCGCCGGCGAGAGCGCCAGCTAGCGCGGGATTCATCATGTAGCCGCCTGGAACGAACAGCGCCGCTGCAAATTCCTTCACAGCGCCAGGTATGACCTGTCGCTCCCTGGCATTGTCCAATGCATTTCAATGGAGCAATGTTTAATTAATCATAATTAATTGGTATTATTTTTTTTTTTTTTTTTTTTAATGTCAAAAATTCTGAGACCACTTCTGCTTTTTTTTTTTAAAGTAAAAAAAATTAAAAAATAAAATTTGTGCAGAATTGATCTTACAGGTCTGATATTAATGTATTCATATTCCAAAATGATTCAAAAAACATGTATAATGTTACAATCAAAAAATAGGGTTGTTTAGGGGTTAAAAACTAGTTAACACCCATCGCCGCCAGCGCACTGGGGTTTAAACAAGGAATGGACAGCGCCAGCAAATTCGGAGCGTGATTTTTTAATGAATATGAAGCAAGCCGTTCGCTCTGGCCATTCGTTGTCAGGCGCTCACATACAACGCTGAACCTGTGAAACAGCGACCCCTAAGCCCGTATTCAACATTACCGCACACCGACTGAGTCGCTGTCATCAAGCAAACGCCGGCCAAGCACAGCGAATACTGGCTGGCGCTGTAAAAATCACGCTACAGTCGCTCATCTGTCGCTACCTGGCGCTATTAATGAATCGGCCTCCAAGTTTTTCCTTTATACTGTGCTTGGACCACTAGCAGTTACCTAGTCATGGTAATAGACCCACCTAATTTTTACATTTTTGCCCTAATTCCTTTAATCTGTTGTTTCTTATTCCCCCATCACTTAATATAATCACCAATATTTTTTATAATTTTTAATGCCCCTTTTCTGATTTTAGGGGGGGGGGGGCCTGGCTTGGCGCGCTCCGCTTCTGGCCCGCCCTTCGAGGTTCACTTGGCGCCAGTTTGAGGTGTAGTCGCGCGCGCGTGGTAACGGTCCCTCTCCTTTCGTTGGTCTGTAAGTGCCCTCGCGGGCGATTTTTATGCTCCTTGCTTACTGTGACATGGTTCTGACACCCCTCATTCTCATTATGTCTTTCAGACAGTTGAATCCAGTAGCTTCTCCCGGCCCGGTGTAATTGCCAGTTGGGCCCAGTATAATTACTCCCACTTCCCTGCGATTCATTGGGGAATCCAGGGTAGCTTCAGTGTCAATCCCTACTGGCCTATTGTGCCTATTAATCACCATATGGAGGCATCCCAGGATATTGTGAGCTATTTCATACTGCCAAGCCTCGATTGGTATTTCCTGAGCAAACCCATTTCAATAACCTTGTGTTTCAGGAGTGGGAACATCCCAGTAGACTTCCCGAGATTCCTAAGAGTTTGGACAGGAAGTATCCTTTTCCTGCTGATATGGTCAAGTGCTGGTCATCGCCCCCCCGAGGTCGATGCTCCTATTCTGGGGCTGTCTAACACCTCTATTATGCACTCTCCCGACACTACTACACTATGCACTCTCCCGACACTACTACGCACTACTCTGCAGCTTCACCTTCTGTCAGTATGGGACAAGGACCCCATGTCCTTGGACGAGGTTTGTGTGCTTCCCCCCTTGGTCAGAGGGTCCCTCTCGTGGTGGCTGGACCACAAGAACTTACTAAAGGGCAGGTCCTTTCTGGCCCCCTCCTGGGAGATGGTCACCACGGATGCCAGTGTGTCAGGTTGGGGGGGATTCTGGAAGTCCCTGCGATTCCAGGGGAGGTGGGGCCCTCAGGAGGCCCACTTACTCATCAACATTCTGGAACTACGGGCAATCAGGTTGGTACTGGAGCAGTTGACCGATCACCTGCAGGGAATGTCTGTGCAGGTGAGCTCAGACAACAGGACGGCGGTTGCCTACATCAACCATCAGGGAGGGACCCGGAGCAGAAGTGCCCTCCAGGAAGTGTTGCGGATTCTGACATGGGCGGAGGCCAATGTTCAATGCATTTCGGCTGTGTATATCCCGGGGGCAGAGAATCTACTGACAGACTCTCTGAGCAGGGGGACTTCCCGTCAGGGGGAGTGGTCCCTCTGCAACAGGGTATTCCAGTCCCTGTGTCACCGTTGGAGTCTACCAGATGTTGATCTGTTCGCATCCCGTCACAATCACAAGCTCCCAACCTTTGTCTCCCTGTCTCAGGGCCTTGGCCACGGATGCTCTGTCAATGTCATGGAAGGAATTTCGGCTCCTGTATGTCTTTCCTCCGTTCCCCCTGTTGGGCAGGGTCCTGCGCAAGATTGCTCTGGAAGGGGTGCCAGTGATTCTGGTGGCCCCAAGGTGGCCAAGAAGAGTGTGGTTCGCAGACGTGGTGCAAATGGCAGTAGACCAGTACGTCCTGCCGGGGGCACAAGATCTGCTCACTCAGGGCTCCTTACGCCATTCCAGTTTACAAACTCTGGCTTTGACGGCCTGGCTGCTGAAACCTCCATCTTGATGGAGAAAGGCTTGTCTGCCTCGGTGGTGGATACCATGGTGCAGGCTAGGAAGAAGTCTTCTTCTGCCATCTATTATAGAGTATGGCGTACCTACATTGATTGGTGTGAGTCTAGGTCTCTCCCCTGTAGGGAGTTCTTAGTCCCTAGGGTTCTGGAGTTTTTACAGCATGGTTTGGAGTTGGGTCTAAAACTCAGTACTCTGAAGGGTCAGGTTTCTGCCCTGTCTGTCTTCTTTCAGAAGTCTTTTGCTCAGCATCCCTTGGTTAAGACCTTCTTTCAGGGGGTCACTCATGTGCATCCCCCACGTAAACCTATGGTCCCTGTTTGGGACTTGAACTTGGTTTTGTCTGCCTTGCAGGGTGCTCCCTTTGAGCCTATTCAGGATGCTGCTCTGGCTGTACTTACCCTCAAGGTTGTCTTTCTGGTGGCTATTACTTCGGTCAGGCGTGTGTCTGAGCTGGCGGCTCTGTCTATCCAGCCCCCATACTTTGAGAGACACCAGGATAAGGTGGTGTTCCGCTTTAAGCCAGATTTCCTGCCTAAGGTGGTGTCTGCTTTTCATTTGAATCAGGATATTGTTCTTCCTTCATTGTGTCCTAATCCTAGCAACGCTAAGGAAAGGGTTTTGCATTCATTGGATGTGGTCAGGTGTCTGAAGTATTACCTGGTAGTCATTGCGGCTTTCAGGAAGACTGATGCTCTTTTTGTGGTCCCTTCTGGTCCTAGGAAGGGTTTGGCTCCTGCCAAGTCTACTATTAGCAAATGGATTCGTCAGGCTGTGATTCTGCAAGAATTCTTTTGAATTTGTGCAAGCACATGGTGTGTGGGGTCTAGGCTGTATTGCAAGGTCTTTGACCCTTCCCCCCCATGGCTTGCACTTGAGAGGTTTAGGGCAACCTCAGGTAAGCCTGCTCCCAATTTATCTATTGCACTGTATGTCCCAAATGGGCTTTCAGAGATTAGAGTTAGGACTGCACCCCACAGAGGTACTTTGGCGTAGTGGTGCAGCTTAAGCATACTTCTGCAGATGTGTGTGACCAAGTCCTCTGTTTTTAACCAAGTTTAGAGACAGATTATAGGCTGGCCTGCAAGCTAACAGGGTTGAGTGCTGTGGCTCCTTTAAGGCTGTGATTCAGGCCTATTCTGCTAAGGGGAAGAGTCCTCCCTTCCGCCTTACTGCTCATTCTACTCGTGCTATTGGTGCCTCTTGGGCCTTCCAGCACCAGGCTTCGGTTGAACAAGTTTGCAATGCTGCTACTTGGTCTTCTGTTCATACCTTTTCAAAGTTTTACAAGGTTGATGTTAGGGCCTCAGCTGATGCTGTTTTTGGCCGCAAGGTTTTGCAGGCGGCAGTGGTTTAAACTGTCTGCTGTTACCTTTTGTTGGGGGATCCCACCCTACTTTATGGACACTGCTATTGGATGTCCCAAGTGTAAGTAATCTATCTGGAGCAGGACGTACTGTATACTAAGAATAATACAATTCTGTGAAATACTCACCTGTAGAATTGGTATTATAAGTATACAGTACGTCCTGCTCCACCCCATCCTGGTTTGTTGCATTATTCTGGATCCCCTGTATGGTGATTATCATTGTTATAGTTACCAGTTTTTGGATGGTTAAATTCTCCCGGCTTCTTGTTCACTGCTTTTCAATGCTGGGGATTTGTGGGAGGTCCCCGGGTATTTGAGGGGTTGGGAGGAGCCTGTTTTACATGTCTCTGCAGTGCAGCGCCATCTGGCGGAGGATAACCCCAAGTGTAAGTAATCTATCTGGAGCAGGACGTACTGTATACTTATAATACCAATTCTACAGGTGAGTATTTCACAGAATTGTATTATTTCTTTCAGTTCCTATATATATATATATATATATATATATATATATAGGCATATGCTTTAGGGTGTGTGCGCTTGGAGGAGTGCACTTATGTGTATCTAGGAGTGAGCACCGGGGAGTGCACATGTATCTGAGTGCATACATATGCATCTCTGGAGTGTGTGCATGAATGTGTGCGAGTGAGTGAATAGGAGTGCTGGTCTAGGTGTGCAATGTCAACTAGCAACAGATAGAGGGGGAGGAGCCAGCCAGGATGATTAGAATGCCTGTGTCTGAAGCACAATGTTACAGGTCCCGCCCATTATGCTGATTATAATGTGGCATCACAGAGCCACAGGTTATGCCCACATATTTCAAAAGATAAATCATAAGGTCAAAATCTAAACCTTAATATCTCAACCATTTATTCTTCAATTTAAGGGCATTGGGGTGCTAGGAAGATAGATTACTTGGTAAAAGGAACAGGAGAGTTTGGAGAACTCATTATCTATCACCACTAGAATACCCTGCTGCTGCTCATCACTGATTCACCGACAGCCTTAGACTGATAGCACATAAAATATATTTATGGTTAACATTTATTCATTTTACTTCAAAGCAAGCCACCAGAGCATGGAATATGAAAATAAATGAAGTGCTTACACATGAGGACTTTCAGAGGAGTAAAGCAGACCCCTGCTTACGCACAAAGAAATTGGCAAACAGATGGAGCTATGTGCTCATTTATGTGCAAGATATCCTGATTTGTATTAAGGAAGAAGGGGATGAGACAGCACTTTGAGACCAAGAAACTTTAAGAGCAAGGACTTCTTGAGTTACTTTATTGCCCTGCTAAGAATATGACAGCATATATCCCTACCAAGCCCCTGACCACTGAAATACTTAGGCTTTCAAAGAAAATGGATTTCACAGACTAAGCCTTAGCTGTTGAGAGGGGGTGTTGGGGATACAACAGACTTCCAGCTTCCTGTCTGTGATATGTACCATGTAAGGTGACATTCTCTTATTGCATGTTCAAATAAAGCCAGTTCCTGTTACACCACTAATGTCTATCTGTATTACAACTCTTCACCCAGCACTCACACTCTGCAACACTTTTCTCATAGCAAATAAAGCATAGCTGATTCCCCTGGGTCTGCTGTGTAAAATAGCAGTTTGTGATACATACACTGACATCGGCAGAAGGGTGAGCAAAAGGGAGCATGGTGTACATAGAAATCCTATAATATTTCTTCATTTGCAAGGAAACCACTACCAGCAGTTATTTGAACTGGTGTGAAATGAAAATGTATTTTTATAGTTTTATGGCCCACTATTATAAAGTTCTGTAAAACCTTGGTGGGTTCAGGATGCTCACTACACCAAAACTGAGTCACTTGGGGGGGGGGGGGGGGTCTGCTGTTTTGGTATTTCTGGGGCTGTATAAATATGACATAGCATCCGCAATGTATTCCAGTCATATCTGCACTCCAATAGCTCAATAGTGATCCTTCGCCTCTGAGTCCAGCCATGTGCACAAACAGTAGGTTCTGACCATATATAAAGCAATGCTGCCATCAGAAAAACTGTGGAGTCCATTTTCTCTTAGTACTCATTGTAAAATGAATAATTTGAGGAAAAAGTAAAGGTGCAATTTTAAAAAGGGATTGGTTGGGGATTTTCTGATATTTTTTAAATTTCATGGTCCTATATTATAATGTCCTGTGAAACACCTGTGGGCTCAGACTGCTCACTTCACCCCCTAGATGTCATCACAACAGAAGGTAAAAGCATGTTGTTGACCAGGCTTCGCAAACTCTCATAAACTGCAGGACAATTATTACAATTGCTCCTACTTGCACCACAGATAGAGAGAGGCCCACAAGTGCATGTGGTGGATGGCCTGGAATGTTTGAAGTGTGAGAGAAGAGGGTTGTAGGAAGTAATCAGCAGGGGGTATCATGAATAAGGGCAAATGAGCTCATAATGCGTCAGTGCTGGAGGGCTTACAAATGGGGTCTGCCCCTAATGAGAATCTGTTTATGGTGAGAACCGCTGATGTCTTTTAATGGTTATTGAATACATTTTTTATGACTGTTGACCACATCTTTGGACTTCTGGTACAAGGTTGGGTGTTAAGGAACATTGTATAACAGTACTCAGCAGGTGCAGGAGTGAAAAGGGGGGCTGTTGGGAGTGAGCACCCAGCAAGTGGGGGACAGGGTGATGGGATGGAGGGTGTTGTAAGGAACACCCCATTGGGGCATCTAAGGAGCACACCATGGAGCGGTTGATGGGAGGGAGCATCCAGCAGATGCAGTGGAATGAGAAGTAGTGGCAGGATGTTGGGATGGAGCTACTGGGCACATGACAACACTTGGGGGAAACATGTAAGTAGGGGTAGAGAGGGGATGTGTTTGTTAGGTTCCAGGCGTGCTTCAGGACACACAACAGAAGACAGGAAGAGGGGAGAAAAGGAGCACCCAGAAGTGGGAAAAAGTGGGAAGGGTGCACCCAGTACTTGTGGGGAGAGTGGGTAAAGGGGCATTAGGATGAACGGAGGCTGCAGAGAGCACCCCATACAGGCGTACAGAGGGCTGGGTTGGGATATGGGGGAGTCTATCATACTGTACAGTACCTGCAGCCACAGCTCACTACATGCTATGCTGTCAGTGACAGCAGTGACCTCCCTCCGATCACTATATCTTTTAACATGATGATCGAGTTCCTGCTTGAAGTACAGTTACATCAATTCGTGGTCACTCCTGAAAATGGCATAATTGTATGCGAAGCATCAGGAAAAGGGTTGAGTATCCATAATATTTGCTCATAAATACATAACCTTTGGCTATCACATCCAGCTTGTCAACCTCAGGCTTTAACAGTCCAACAGTCTATTAGTACAAATCCAGTAGAACTGAAGGCAATCTCCCTAACAAAAAAAATCAGCCCTGAGTAAAATCAAAGTAGTGAACTGCAACAGTGAGGTCTATTGATTTGGCACATACGCACCTTCAACCCCTTAACCTTTACTTGCCAGAACATACATAGTATGAGTTGTTTAACCAGCATTTGCCAAAATGTAAAATATTAGAGTGGACTTAACTGCAGCCTTCAAGATGAGCGAGAATGAAATAAAGGAAGTGGGTGATTATTTCAGCTTTGATGGTTTCAGCATGCCCGAGTAGAGATAACTGCAAATAATTCAGCTGTCACATATTGTAGGAGGAAGTACATTTAATGACAGTGAGATACAGAATGTTCAATATTAACTGCTCTGCATTTCCACAGAAGAGATGGAAAAAGTGCTGGAGACATAATTGCCTGAAGGTGGAATAATTTTCTTATTTTAAGTACACTCAATTTAGAAAGACTGAATTATTTAAAGGCACCTTGGTACCTTTTGAACTAACAAAGCTAAAATATTTATCTAGATTGATCTTGGAGTCCAAGTAAGGTTTTCTTTGCTTCTGACTTTTAAACCAGACCTGTTAACCTATTGTACCTTGCAGAATCAGTGAAAGGATTGAGAAAGGGTTGCTGCACCATCTAGTGGGAAACAAAGAAGAGGGAAATATACTGAGGCTTAGCTCTAAAAAATATTTTATGAATAGTAATTCAATGGACATACTAAAAGCATTCAAAGAATATGAACTATTTTGTTGTATTTGCCATGGGCTAAATAACTTTAATAGAGGCACTTTTGAGTTTGATCAGTGGAAAATCAGTTAATGCAAATTGAGAATGATTGATTTTTCCAAGCCTCATAACTGCAAAAAGGCATCAGTTTGTGAACAGAAGATGTGCTATATACCGCATTTTTCGCCCTATAAGACGCACTTATTTTCCACCAAAAGTGGGGGGAAAATGCCAGTGCACCTTATCGGGCGAATGTAAAAAAAAAATTAAACTCACCCGTTCCCGGCACTCCCGCATTGCCTGCCGCACTGCAGGAGGCCAGAAGAAGACAGAGGAGCGGTGGGCTCTGTCCCCGTCCCCACCACTGCTATTGCTGAGGCAGTGATAGCAGCGGCAGGGACGAGGCAGCGCCTGCCGCTCCGCCATCATCTCCTGCGCTCCAGCTGCTGCCTCTTCTGGCAAAAGCAGGAGTGAACAGCCGGGTCCATGCAGCAGGTGGGCGTGCCTGCATCGTGTAAGCGCAGGCCAGGCCCACTCGCTGCACGGACCCGGCTGTTCACTCCTGCCCTTGCCGGAAGAGGCAGCAGAGAAGTTGCGGAGGAGAGGAAGGAGCGGCTGTCCCTGTCCCTGCCGCTCCTTCTTACTGGCCGGGCCATGCAGACACCCGGCTCCATAGAATGGGTGATGCACGCCGACGCGGCGCAGGCCACACCCACCCGTTTCACGGGGCCGGGTGTCTGCGTGGCCCGGCCAGTAAGGAGCAGCGGCGGGGACGCGCCTCCATCTTCTCCATCGTGTAAGCGCAGGCCAGGCCCACTCGCTGCACGGACCCGGCTGTTCACTCCTGCCCTTGCCGGAAGAGGCAGCAGAGAAGTTGCGGAGGAGAGGAAGGAGCGGCTGTCCCTGTCCCTGCCGCTCCTTCTTACTGGCCGGGCCATGCAGACACCCGGCTCCATAGAATGGGTGATGCACGCCGACGCGGTGCAGGCCACACCCACCCGTTTCACGGGGCCGGGTGTCTGCGTGGCCCGGCCAGTAAGGAGCAGCGGCGGGGACGCGCCTCCATCTTCAACGCGGGAGCGCCATGAACATGTGAGTTTATTTTTGTTTTCTTTGTTATTGTGTGCCTATGGTGAACGGGGGGGGGGGGGGGGAGGGTGCCACACTGCTTCTATGGGGAATAGGAGGGGGGGGTGCCACACTGCCTATATGGGGAATAGGAGGGGGGTGCCACATTGCCTATATGGGGAATAGGAGGGGGGGTCCCACATTGCCTATATAGGGAATAGGAGGGGGGGTGCCACACTGCCTATATGGGTAATAGGAGGGGGATGCCACATTGCCTATATGGGGAATAGAAGGGGGGTGCCACATTGCCTATATGGGGAGTGGGAGGGGGGGTGCCAAATTGCCTATATGGGGAATGGGAGGGGGGTGCCACATTGTCTATATGGGGAATAGAAGGGGGGTGCCACATTGCCTATATGGGGAATAGAAGGGGGGTGTCACATTGCCTATATGGGGAATGGGAGGGGGTGCCACATTGCCTATAAAGGAATAGGAGGGGGGTGCCACATTGCCTATATGGGGAATAGGAGGGGGTGCCACATTGCCTATATGGGGAATAGGAGGGGGTGCCACATTGCCTATATGGGGAATAGGAGGGGGGTGCCACATTGCCTATATGGGGAATAGGAGGGGGGTGCCACATTGCCTATATGGGGAATAGGAGGGGGGTGCCACGTTGCCTATATGGGGAATAGGAGGGGGTGCCACGTTGCCTATATGGGGAATGGGAGGGGGTGCCACATTGCCTATATGGGGAATGGGAGGGGGTGCCACATTGCCTATATGGGGAATGGAAGGGGGTGCCACCTTGCCTATATGGGGAATGGTATGGGGGTAATGCCACACTGCCTATGGGATGGGAGGAATGCCACACTGCCTATATGGGGAATAGGATGGGTGGAATGCCAAGCCTATGGGAATGGGATGGGGGGAATTCCACTCTGCCTATGGGAAGGGGGAATGACACACTGGCTATTGGGAATGGGAGGGGGATTACTGTAATTGGAGGATACTGCACTTTGCCTATTATTTGGTTAAAAATATTATTTTTCTTATTTTCCTCCCCAAAATCCTAGGTGCGTCTTATAAGCCGGTGCGTCTTAAAGGGCGAAAAATACGGTATATGTCATGTCTGCAATCACATTCTTAAGTTGTCAAATAATCATGAATTCACAACGATCAATGTTTAAAAATAGCAACCAAAGGTGACAGAAGTATACGTTTCCGTTAAAACGCATTAGCCTTGGAATTTGCATGGAATGTAAAAGTTTGCAACACGCCCGAAAAAGTGGAGCAACACACACAGGTGAATAGCCAAAATACATGGACACACAATCTGTTAATGTGGCTATTGCTGCTGCCAAAAAGAGTACAAGTGACCAAAAAAAATGGAAAAATAGAAAACCTTCCTCCTATTTAAAACAGAGAAATGTGTCTGCTAAAACATGGGGCCCCTAACACATCTACCACAACTGCACAAACAAAACAACTCCAAAAAGTTACTGAAACATGATCCAATAAGGGTCAGCCTCAGAAATGTCAAGAAGCAACGACACCATGAGAGATAAGGACTGAACTATAATATGTAGTAAGCAACTCCACATACAGTAATAATGTTACCAGGGTGCAGGCTCCGGACAGTTGCAATAGAGAGCAGCCCAAGCTCCCCCAACCTCAACCAATTTGTTGCAGAGTGTGAGTGCTGGGTGCAGTGGAGTTGTAATTCAGTTGTAATCCAGATAAAGATTAGTGGCATAACAGGAACTGACTTTACTGGAACATGAATGCAGTAAGATCATGTCACCTTACATGGTGGATAAGCACAAGACAAAAAGTGCAGGAAATAATGCCACAGCAGAAAAATGCATAGACACTGCAGTTTAAGCATTGGTCACAGTGCCACCTAGTGTCATAACTTGTCATAGCTGTATACTGCAGTAAATCTAGCAAAGGGCACTAATCACATTTAAAGACAAGCTGTAAGCTGTTCCAAAGTATTATATCTCCAACAAAATTGTGTGTCCTATTCTCAACAGTGCGATGCATTGCCCACCATGGACCCATACCTATACATAATAAAACAAACATTGTCCCTAACTTGTAAACAAGTCTAGCTTCCTTTTGAAGGAGGGGGAGGACCTTATCCATGCCCCCCCCCCCATTTTGCAAGTGAAATATCCTCCAGGCAACCAAACTGAACGTCACACACCCATAATACAAATTGAAGTGATTGGCAATGGGGCTTTGTGGGTTCTTGTTTGCTATATCTCTCATATGTTCTCCCACAAGTTCATGTTTTGTTTTACCAATATATTTGGTGTGTAGTGGCACAACTTATGAACCCGCTATTTTCAGCTACTTAGATGATTGCATGTTACTGTAGGTCTACATCTGTAAAATAAAGCTGCAAATCCTACTGTGGCCACACCTAATAAACCATTGTGCTTCGTGCTACCAAGCCAACCAGACTGGAGCCACTTCGCTGGCTCAAGCTTCACCAACTTGTCCCTCATATTAGGGGCACAGCGTGCTGGGGGGAGCAGAACTGGTCCCCCAGCAGCTGAAATCAGTGGGGTCTAGAAGCAACATGTGCCAATCCCTCCTTGTTGGCCTGTTCTACTTGCTCTCCTTTGAGCGAGTAATTTCTATTTTTCTGAAGGGCCTTGGCATAGCATGTTCTCAGAAGTCTGTGGGGGTACCCACATTCCCTGAAGAGTCCATTAAGATCCCCTGCTTTTTCCCTAAACTGTTGCATGGTCAAACATTTATGTATAATCCTGTAGAACTGGCCCAGAGGAATTCCTCTGCAAAGCAGAGCAAATTATTATATTGCAGTGCATGTCCCAACTTTAGGGACTCAAAATTAGATTAGGGACCCCCACTACCAAAAGTGCCTTAATGTGGTGTGAGGTTTACAAATGCAATAGCATGTATATGCCAATGGAATTCTCTGCTTTCTTTACATGCTTTTACAAGCCTTGTTGCTTAATATTTGATGGTAATGACATGGTTAATAGCTGGACTCCCCCACTGTGCACAGCCCAGACCCAAAAAATTGTTTAAAAAGTTTAAAATGTTGGAGAAATTTTATTTAATTTTTAGTTTGAATTACTTACAGGGGGAATGTTCAGTTGGTCTGGATTTCTCCTGTGTATTGCACTAAATGGAGTTTGACAGCTTCCCAGGTAAGCTGCTAAAGTATTATATTGCTGTGCATGTTCCAATCTTGGGGACCAGGGGCACCCTAACATGGCATTTGTATGCCAAGGAAGGCCTCTGCTTTCCTTACAGGATAGACAAGCGTTATTACTTAAAGTCTCTGACAAAGCACACCCTGGTTTAGGGATCGGTACTTGGGACAGGGAGGAGGCTCTCAGCCAGACAATTAATTCCTTCCTGGAGGCGATGGGCAGGACATCATGGGAAGCCTGGGGATTCCTTGGTGTGGGTGTCTGGACATGGGTAGAGGTTCCATATGGGACTAGGAACATGGTGGATGGAGGACTAACAACCCCGGGCATAGAGAGCCCCGAGCTTGGGTCCACACCTGGGCGGGGGAGCGCACACAGCCGAAGCCGGGGATGTGACACCGCTGGAGCTCACGTTGCGGGTCCCGTCGGGATCGGGTAAGATCAACGGTGCCCCAGGTGATTTCACATAGTGTGGCATCCGGTGTAGGATGCCCTGGAGGCAAGCTAGCTGCTGGGCCTGGAATCTTTTAGATTCCAGGCCCGGACCCAAGGGTTTTGACCCACTTTAATATTTGATGGTAAAAAAATAGCTAATAGCTGGGCCATCCAGCTGTGTATAGCCTAGACCCAAAATAACTTGCTTAAACAGTTTTTCTTTCTTTTCAAAGTTGAACTGGAACTATTCACTCAGAAAGAAGGTTCTCTGAGATTTAGTAAATACCCTGCTTGAAAGGTATATTACTAAAATGGGGAACATTTTTCCACCTGATTTTTAAACATACATAAAAAAATTGTGCTAGTGTGAGGTGCGTGTAGAGGTTCCACAAATATGTGTAAATTTTAAACCAATAATTCAGTACCTGAGTGAATTATTCATTAGTAGGACATTTGTATGTTAGATAGTTTCCAGGTGACTGGGAATAGAACCTTCTATATTACTTTACAATTGCTAAGACAGTGCTCTATACTCTAAAACAGCGGTTCTCAACCTATTTATGCCAGGTACATTCTAGTGACAAGCAGTTGCAACCAAGTACCCTGAAAAAGGTGGGGTGTTGATAACTAATGTTACCAAAATAAGTAGGTCACTGGCCTTGAAGTGCTTTTTGACGCAGAAAGGGTAATGTTTTACTGTTAAAATAATATACCAGACCTATCAGAGTGACTCTGTTGTTGCACCCTTGAACATTGCTGAGTACCCCCTCCCCGGGTAAGAAACAATGCTCTAAAACTAAAGCTTGCCCATTATTGCAGCCAGCCTAGGCACTGAACAGTGGTAAGAAGACTGTCACAAGGCAACAATAGATGATGTATCTATTGGGGGCTCCTTAAAGTGGACCATCCTGAGTTTTGGTCTTTGCCCCCAGGGCACCACGATGCGTGATGTCACGCTGTGCGAAATCCCCCAGGTCAACCACCAAAACATATTCCTTAGTCCTATGGCGCAAGCGTGGCCTCTCGTCCAATTAGTGCACATGACTCAGTGATGTCAAATCGTCTAAGACTCAGCTTCAGCCAAGTCTAGCCAAACAGAGGCGAGTGGAGCTGAGCGTGCTGTCACACACTGGCTCTGACGTGCGCCCTGCTAAATGAATAACGGGCAGTGGCTCCTGCTTGTGCATGTGCCGTTGGATTGTTGAGTTTACTGGGTGACCTAGGGGTTTTTGCATTCGCCAACTTTTACTGTTTTAAAATGGCTTATTTTACACTGTTCTGAAGGCGAATACGTGGGAAAGAAGTCAAAGCAGACCAACACCCATGTCGTGTGTACGGTATATAAAAACAAGCTGGGGGGCATAGAGAATGCTAGAGCTCCCCCGCACATAATCACCAGAACATCCTTAAAGCTTACCTTTACCTCGGCCCACTGATGGGTGTTTGTCCCCTTTAATATGTACATATTTCTTTAAAGGAGCTGTATCACTAAATAATAATGATCCATATAAACATGATAGATGGCGAGACAAAGGGGTCACTTATACACCTCACAGCGTTCTTCTTCTCCTGGTGGAAATAAGATCCTGGGGTGACCTGTCACCCCTTATTCTTCTTTCTTCCATACAAGAAATACACATGCTAAGATATCCTTTTGCTATCTAGCATATTTATGCAGATTTTTATTTACTCTCCTTTAAAGGGGACTTTAAACCCAACACCAATAACAGTGCAGCAAGTAGCTCATGCCATGTGTCTCTCTTTCATTTCCTGATATGCCGGGTAGAAGCTGTAGCAAGGTGCCAAAGTTTGCATTCATTTTAGACCCTAGGGCAGGCCAAACCACATTGTGATCTGCTTTAATGAAGCTAGAAATAGAAGTGGCTTTTAAGGGTTCAAGCTGGTTTAGCCTGGTTCTTCATGCAGGGTGGGGGGTTTTCTAGTCCCTCACATAAAAACTTTAAATAAAAAGGCCCAGTGCCCCCAAACAGTCTTTGTTTCTTTTATTAAAACCTTAATAAAGCCTTTGCCCAATATTGATAAAAAAGACTAACAGGAAGTACTATTATGGTAAATGGCAGCCATCTGCTAATTAGTTCAGGTATAACTAAAGCGGACCAAAATTCCCTCCCCAGGGCAATTTAGATTGCCGCACATCAAAATTCATCAACCTTTTTCTAACTTATGCTGCAGCACATTTTAGAAACAAAATGGTGGCTCATGCATTTGCAGGCTACCTGCAAACAGGAAGTGCTGCTGGGCTTCCTGTTACTGTGCATTGTCAGTTATGTCAGTTGAATCCAGGCAGCAGCATGGCTCAGATGCTCCAAAATCTCAGCTACCTTTCCTTTCCAGCTGTGCCAGGCTGTTGGTCTGGTTAAGCTGTCACATAATGGCAGTTAACTTGCAGTACTCCCCATTTCTGAACTTTGTGTAACTGAATGTATTATTGCTGGGGGTGGGGCCGCTCAGCCATGGAGCAATATGTCTGACTGCATCCAGGTCATGTTGTTATGATTATTGGGCAAAGGCTTTAGAAAAAAAAAAACACAGGCTGTTTTGGGGCACTGGGCTGGGGATGGAAGGTCAAGACATACATTTAGTTGCACTTTGATTAGAATAGATCTGTTGAATTGTAGTGTTAAGCAGTTGCTAGAAGCTAGAGCAGAAGAAAGTTAAGCAAACCCTAGTCAAACCTGTGGGCCCCAAAGCCTAGGAGGGGGCTAAGGCCTAGCACACATGTGCTCAGCCCTCCTCCATCAAGGGCCACCAAGAGGCAAGGTTTTGCAGATCTCCATACAGAGGCACAAGGGGAGTAATTAGTGCTCTGACAGAGCTATAGAATCCTGGCCTGTTGGTGACCCTTGAGGAGGAGGGTTTAGCACCTAGGCCCTAGCCCTTCAAGGATCTGGTACTGCACCAGTTACTCCCGGCTTAAGGGGAAGGAATTGTGAGTGACCTGGAGCATTCTGGAATCACCTGTAAGAAATTGTATTGTAAGGAACAATGCTGTAGCTGGTGTTCTTCTCACTAAAATAAGGGCACTTAGGGCTTTATTCATGAAGGGATAGCGACAGGTAGTGCCTTGTAAGCGGCAGGTAGCGGCAGGTGAACGCCAGCCACGGCACGCAGTTCCACATTTATGAGGCCAATTCTGGTCAGCGACTGGGACAACGCCATGTAGCGTACGATTCATCATTACCCAGGGCTCAGCATAGAGCACCGGCGTTCAGGCTTGCAGAGCGCCACGCTACCTGCCAATCTCCCATACATTTCAATGGACGAGCCTTAAAATTCCTTTCCTGATCCCAAATGTTTTTTTTTGGTCTCAAATCTTTCTGACATTTATCCTGGCCCACAAAATGATATATTATTTTTTTTATTTTTAAGATTTATGCCTAAATGTTTTAACATGTCTGCCACTAAAGTGTTAATGTCACACCCCTCCAAAAATGTCATTCCATGGTTTTTGCACAGCTACAAAAATATGAGTGCCGACGCTCTTTCATTGAAATTTCTTGTTGAATATGGTGTGTAGCGGCGATGGCCAGTCGCTCTGAGCAGTCGCTACCTGTCGCTACCTGTGGCGCTGTACTTTTGATAGATGTGTTGTAGACTTTTCTGTTTGGCACAACGCCTTGTGTCACTGTTACTGAATACGCAGAAGTCAATAGATTTGCTGTTAGGAGCGTCTCATTGCAGTAACTGCCAAACATTGTAAAAGTTAAATTTTACCCATTATTTGGTTCTCAATTAAACACATTGTAACACTTAACATAAAAGAATATTTCGTTTTTCTAAGCTATTTTTGATGTTATTTAACCCTTTCGCTGCCAGCCTACCTGGAGTTTTTGTCACCCTTGGTGCCAGACCATTTTGCACTATTTTGCGCTCCCCATGTTCAAATGTGATTTTTGAAGGGATTTCCAGGGATTTCCCAGGAAAATGATATATTGTTTTTTTCAGTAGAGTCTGGGCTTTAACATGAAATGTCTTGTTTGTAATTTTTTAGGTGTATTCTCAATACTTTTGGGTGAAATATGTGCAAAAAAATAAAAAAAAATCTATTTTTTGCAATTTGTAGTGTTTTTTGTAATAAAAAATGTAAGTTTGTCAATAAAATCTTATTGCATGTGAAACCCCAATTAATCCCAGTCACAGCGTTACCACATATGTATTGGTAGACACCCTTTCCTGCCCAGGAGACTCCCCCAAACTGAAACAGTGCTTTAGGAGATTTTCAGATAAAATACAACTATGCACCGCGCTAAGCGCACCTTGCTTTCTTTCCAGAAAAAGAACCCTTAAAATTTGAAATACCCCCACAAACTATATATTCTCTGGAAGTATACACCTCAGGCTTTCTAGGCGTACCAGGTTTGTTGACATGGGCGCAATTTTCTGGAAGTAATCCCTCAATCAATTCTTTGGTTGCACAGAGTTTCCCTAAAAAAGAATAAAAAAAAAAAAGAATCAAAGCCACATTTTCCTAAAAAAATATGCAAACAGAAAAAAGTAAAATCTGAAAAAGCAACATCCCCCGAACAGAGCAATACCCAACATGCATAGGTACTGTTAAGGGAAGAGTTGCCAAACACCCCAAAGTAAAGCATGCACATAACGGTAATTTTACTTAAAAATTTCAGCTCTGCAGAAAAAGTGAGCACCTTGCGAATTTTCAACCAAAACAACCCTTTAAATTTAGAATATCCCCATGAACCATATATTCCCTGAAAGTACACATGTTAAGCTTTCTAAGAGTACTGAGCTTGTTGTAGTGGGGCTCATCTTTCTGGAAGTAATCCATTGAAGAATTCTTAGGTTGCACAGGGTTTCCCTAAAAACAATTATAAAAAAAAAGCAGAATAAAGACCATGTTTTCCTAAAATATCAATATACAAACAAGAAAAAACAAGCTAAATCTGAAAGCGCAATGTCCCTCGAGCAGAACAATACCCAACATGCATAGTTACTATTAACCCTTTTAATTGTCAGCCTACTTGAAGTTTTGTCACCCTCTGTTGACAGGTCATTTTTCCCCATTTTGCGGCATGATTAACCGTGATTTTTGCTGGAATTTCCAGAAAAATTATATACATTACATATACATTTTTTGCAGCAGAGTTTAGGCTTTAACATGAAATGTCTTGTTTGTAATTTTTCGACTGTTTTTTGAATATTTCTGCTTAAAAAAACCCAAAAAAAAACAAAAAATATTTTTTAGATAATTGTCTCCTTTATTTTAAATAAAACCTTTTTTTTTTAATGAAAACCATATTGCATGTGATAGCCCCATTTCTCCCGATTTCAACGGTACCACATATGTATCGGTAGCCCCCCCCCCATTCTTGCCCTGGAGACCCCCCAAAC
Organism: Gastrophryne carolinensis; assembly: GCA_027917425.1. NCBI lineage: Eukaryota > Metazoa > Chordata > Amphibia > Anura > Microhylidae > Gastrophryne > Gastrophryne carolinensis. Next base: position 224,200,624 of record CM051237.1, read on the forward strand.
TGAAAAGAGCACTTTATTACATTTACAAATAAAATACTATCCACACTATAAACATAAGGGGTTAATTAAAAAAAAATGACATAGGGTCCCCCCTTCCGGGGGGGGGGACCCCTTTTTTTGGGTAATTTTAAGGGTTAGGGTTATTCCCAAAAAAATGGGTCCCCCCCCCCCTGGGAGGGGAACCCTACATCATTTTTATTTTTAAGGGTTAGGGTTAGCAGGGTCCCCCCTCCCAGGGGGGGGGGACCCATTTTTTTTTGGAATTTTAAGGGTTAGGGTTATTAAAAAAAAATGGGTCCCCTTTCAGGCTCTCCCCTGAAGCTGAAGAGGCTGGGGGGGGGGCGATCGGAGGCCCCCCCAGTGAAGAGGAGACCCGGAGGGAGGCAGCGCGACTGCAGGTAAGTAAATGTTAATTTTTTTTTTTTGTTTTTTACAGTTAGCAGCTGCTGCTGCCAAACCCAGCCGGATCCAACGAGGGGTCAGGTGAGTATTTCTGATTTTGCTAGCAGGGGGGAAAGTCAAGCATACTACGTGCTAGATTCTACGTGCTTGGCACTTAAGTGGAGTGGAAGCGAGCACGTAGAAACTACGTGCTTGGCACTGAAAGGGTTAAAATACACATACACCTATCTATAGATATAGACATGTATACACATGTATGTAGTATTGATGTGTTAAAGTAGACAAAAACAATCAGTGTTTTTACAAATTATGTATTTTGAAAAAAATAACATGGTCATGATATACAAATTAAATAATAAAAAAAAAATACCATTTTGTGAGTACTCACCTGAAAAATGGATATTGTTGGTGTGCCACACACCCCGCTTCACCTTTAATATTCTTCACATATTGGGTTAACTCACCGCCAGGTGACGCTGTGCAGAGAGGAAGTCTTGTAACGAGCCCCCTTCCGGCCTATATATACCTGGTACCTCCCTATTTATCACCAGTATATTAAAAAGCAGAAAGACAAGGTACCAGTAAATTAACGGTAACCTCAAAATAAATCAATATAAATAAAAGCTTCACCATATAAAGGATTCGGAATACCGAAAAGGGTGGGAGTGAAGCGGGGTGCGTGGCACACCAACAATATCCATTTTTCAGGTGAGTACTCACAAAATGGTATTATTCTTGGTGTGCCACACACCCCGCTTCACCTTTAATATTCTTCACATATTGGGACATCCAAAAGCAGTGTCCACAAGGGATGGGCAACTCAAGGCCAGGTGAAGCATAACTTAAATGACTGCAGTCTGCAGAACTTTGCGGCCAAAAACAGCATCCGCTGAGGCTCGCACATCAACCTTGTAAAACTTAGAAAAAGTATGAACAGAAGACCAAGTGGCGGCCTTACAAACTTGTTCAACAGAAGCTTGGTGCTGAAAAGCCCAAGACGCCCCAATGGCGCGAGTAGAATGAGCAGTGATACGAAAAGGGGGAACTTTCCCCTTAGCAGAATAGGCCGCAGTAACGGCCTGACGTATCCACTTGCTAATGGCAGATTTGGCTGGTGCCAAACCCTTCTTAGGCCCATAGGGCACAACAAAAAAGGAATCCATCTTACGAAAAGGAGACGTGATAATCAAGTAGTACTTAACACAGCGTACTACATCCAAACAATGCAAAACCCTCTCTTTGTCATTCTTAGGATTAGGACACAAGGAGGGAAGAACAATATCTTGGTTCAAATGAAAAGCAGAAACAACCTTAGGAAGAAAGTCTGGCTTGAACCAAATGACCACTTTATCCTGATGCCTCTGAAAGTAAGGCGCCTGGATAGACAAGGCCGCCAATTCCGAGACACGCCGGACCGAAGTGATCGCTACCAAGAAGACAATCTTCTGAGTCAGGGTAGACAAAGCAATATCTTGCAAAGGCTCAAAAGGAGGAGCCTGAAGAGCAGAAGAACCAAATTCAAATCCCAAACCGGGAGTAATGGTTTCCTGGGAGACCGCACATGCGTAACCCCCTGGAAAAAAGTTTTAACTAAATGCTGAAGCGCAACACGCTTCTGAAAAAAGATAGATAAGGCAGAAACTTGCCCTTTCAACGTACTTAGCTGAAGACCAGAGTCCAGCCCAGATTGTAAAAACTCCAGAATCCTGGAGACCGAAAAGACCCTACAAGGAAAAGATCTCATCTCACACCAAGTGATGTAGGCTTTCCAAGTCCTATAGTAGATGATCGAAGAAGACCTTTTCCGGGCACTGATCAGAGAAAGACCCTCCTCCTTCAAGATGGAGGTTTCAGCAGCCAGGCCGTCAAACCCAGCGCTGGTAAATTGGGGTAACACAACCGACCCTGAGTGAGCAGATCGGGCCGAAGAGGCAGGACGAACTGGTCCACTGCCAGCCGAACGATGTCTGCGAAACACACTCGCCTTAGCCACCTTGGGGCCACGAGAACGGCGGACACCTTTTCCAGAGCCAACTTCCGAAGCACCCTGCCCAGCATGGGTATCGGAGGAAACAGGTATAGAAATCCCAGATCCCCCCAGCTCAGGGACATGGCGTCCACTGCCAGAGCCAGAGCCACTGCCAGAGAGGCAAACAGGTCCACCTCTGGTGTCCCCCATCGGAGACACAGTGAGTGAAACACCCGAGGATGGAGAGCCCATTCTCCCCGACGGGGAGAGCCCCTGCTCAACCGGTCCGATTCCTGGTTCTACACTCCTGGAATGTATACCGCCGAGAGACAAGGAACATGGGCCTCTGCCCAGGTCAGGATCAGGGACACCTCTCTGAGAGCACTCAGACTGCGAGTCCCTCCCTGATGATTGATGTAAGCAACCGCTGTTCGATTGTCTGAACGCACCTGGACCGGAAGGCCCAGAACGTGCTGAGTCAGGAGAGCAAGCACCCGACGGATGGCTCTCAGTTTCAGAACATTGATGGGTAAGTGGGCCTCTTGAGGTCCCCACTGCCCCTGGAACTGCCGCTCCTTCCAAAATCCGCCCCAACCCGACAGACTGGCGTCCGTGGTGACAATTTCCCAAAGAGGGGTCAGGAAAGACCTGCCCTTCACAAGATTGGTCGAGACCAACCACCACTGGAGGGACTGCCGGACCCGGGAGGACAACTGGAAGGGCTGATCCAGCGACCGAGGCTGCCGGTCCCAGGACGCCAACAGATAAAGCTGGAGTGTCCTCGTGTGAAATTGAGCAAAAGGAACTGCCTCGAAAGAGGCGACCATCAACCCTATCAGCCTCATCCCCAGACGGATGGATGGCCGAGGATCGGAAAGTAGGACCCGAGCCAACTCCTGAATCAGATGAATTTTGGACTGGGGGAGAAACACTCTGTGTTGAAGAGAGTCCAACTGCATCCCCAGAAAGGACACCACCCTGGCCGGAGCGAGGGAGGACTTGGGGAAGTTGATCACCCAACCAAAGCTTTCCAGCGTGGAGACCACCAACCTGGTGTCTGTCTCCGATTGATTGAGCGACGGAGCCATGATGAGAAGGTCGTCCAAATAAGGTACGACACGAATGCCCCGAGATCTGAAAATGGCCATGACCCCTGCCAGCACCTTGGTGAACACTCTTGGAGCTGAGGTAAGGCCAAACGGAAGTGCCACGAATTGATAATGCTGATTTTCCATCACGAATCGAAGAAAACGTTGATGAGCGTGGCAGATGGGAACATGAAGATAAGCATCCTTGATGTCTATGGACGTCATGAAGTCCCCTTGCCGAAGGGAACCGACGGCCGTACGCAAGGTTTCCATGCGAAACTTCCGAACACGGATGAACCTGTTGAGTAATTTCAGGTCCAGGACGGGACTGACTGACCCGTCTTTCTTGGGGACTGCGAAAAGATTGGAATAAAACCCGAGGCCCATCTCTAAGCGCGGTACCGGCCGGATGACCGCCATCTCTAACAGATTCTTTACCGACGCCAGGAGCCCCTGTGCGGCCAAAGGATCGATGGGCACCCGAGACCGAAAGAACCGTGAAGGAGGGCGAGAGTCGAATTCCAGTTTGTAACCGGACGACACTACCTCCCGGATCCATCTGTCCGGAATCTCCTGGTCCCAAACCTGGGAGAAGTGTCGTAATCGTCCCCCCACCCGCACGGGTGAGGGCAGCCCCTCATTGCTGAGCGGGTTTACCAGCAGGCTTGGGCTTGGTGTCCCAGGACTGAGCGGGACGGCCACGGCCCCTCCCCCGAGTCCAGCCTGCACCTCTGGTAGCGGGAAAGGAAGCCCCCCTACCCGCTCTGAATCCCCGAAATGAAGGCCTACCAGAACTTGCCCCCTTAAAGGGACGACGAGGCCCCTTGCGTTGTGGCATCTTACCACCCTTTGCGACTGAATCAATTTTCTCACCAAACAGACGCAAGCCCAAAAAGGGGAAAGCTGTGAGCACCTTTTTAGAAGCTGAGTCCGCTGACCACTGACGCAGCCATACTGACCGACGAATAGCCACCAGCATTGCAGCTGTCTTGCTACTCATAGCCAGCGCATCGTCCTGAGTGGATAGAACATAGGAAACAAAAGATTCACACTGCTTAAGCACAGTAAACTCTTTACAAGTGGGATCGAGATCCCCATACAGCTCCTGAATTACAGACCTAACCGCCAATAGGAGAAGGGCCGAAGCACACACCGGGCGCATCGTTGACCTAGCATAAATAAAACCATGGCGAGCGTACTGGTCAATCCGACGATCCTCCCCATCCTTAGGGACAGTGGTCTCAGCAGACTGTACCATAGCCGTGCTGGAGAGCCCTAGCACAGGGGTATCGACGTCAGGAGGGACGGACCAAAGCTTCACCAATTCTGGCGGAAAAGGATAACGCTTTTCCCAGCTGGAAGGGATTCCAGATAACCGCGTGGGATGTTCCCATTCCTTAAGGACCACCCTCTCAAAGTGGTGTTGTCTGGGAAAAACCCAACGCGGCTGAGGCTCTTTAAACAACTGGCCCTTTGGCAGGGTGACAGCCTCAGGCGGATCTAAATTCAGAATTTCAAACATCTGAGCCAGAATGGAGGGGGTGTCAAGGGAAACACCCGCCGACCAATCGCCAATAGCATCAGCCTCAAGCTGATCTGCAGGCTCATCTGACTCCAACAGGAATTCTCCCTCGTCCGGGGAGCCATCGGACCATTCCACAGGCTCACATACCTGTGAAGCCGAAGGTATCGGAGTCAGGTGCTTCCGTTTTGCAGTGGCTTTTGACCCTGCTTTAACGGGCACTATTTTCCGGAGGCTGGCCAATCGCGCCACCACCTCGGATTGTGAATCCCCACTCTTGACAGTGTCATGCAGGGTCCGGAACAGGGAGGGAGAGGTAGGAGATGATGGAAGATGCGACGGGCCAGCAGCCGAAGCGACGGACTGACGCGCAATACTCTGCCTTGCACAAGGAATGCATACAAAGACATCATCATCTGGGAGCGGAGTCCCACATCTTGCGCACTATATATATATATATATATATAAAAATGTCCCAATTTTCCTTTCCTTTTTAAAAAAGAAAGACTAGCCAAGCAATATAGAGCCGGGAGGCCGCTTTAATCAGGGGTTCCCGGGATTTGTAGGGGAAGAAAAAACCAACAGTCAGATCCCCAAACATGTGGCAACATGCAAACATACTAATGCATGGCACCAAGGTGCCTTTAAATAAACAAAGGAAAAACCCTTGCCCTCAATCATGATGAATCCCCTTATAGATCTCTCCCCCCATGTCTAAAAACACTATAAACAATATAGTTTTTTAAAAAGACACTCAACGGCCCCACACAAGGTGGGGCCGCTTACCTGCAAGGAACCGAGGGCGGCCGCAGCAATAGTATGGACGACGCAGCAGCCAGCAGCAGCAGCAAGAAGTAAGCCAAACCATGTGTGGCAGCGAGCCCCCCCCACGTGACTTCCTTTAAGCCAGGAAGGAAGGAAGTGAGGCTGGGGCCGGTCAACACAAAGGCAGGAGGAGGGGGGAGGAGGAGGGAGGGAAGGAAGGAAAGACCAACGGGGGAGGGGGGAGGGAGGCTGCTATAGCAAAGGCTCAGGCAGCAAGCCAGCCTGCAATCAGCGCGGCCAATCCCCAGCTGCCCCCTAAAGCAGACCTAAACGTTGGCCAAGCCGGCCAGTACTTATCTGCAAGACCAAGGAAAGTCCTTTTAAGAGGAAAAATAAGAGGAACAATCAGACCGAGTGCACACATGCGGTGCAGTCTGCTAAGTGCATGAAAGTAAAACACACATGTTACAAAAAGTCATACAGTGAAATACACACACACAATACACAACCCTCTAACCCCCCCCCCATAGTGAAGGGAGAAGGGACTGTAACGGGAGAGTAAGGGGCTAAGGGGACCCTCGGGACAGGGGCATCCCATTTCCGGATCACCATGCCGGATAGCCGCATTGCCCCCAAAAGAGGGGGTCGAGCGGAGGAGATAAGCTCCTAGGCACCTATAGTGCCGTCTACCAATTGCCCAGTGAGAAGCCTAGGCTGGGAGGCTTCCAATCCACCATAAAGGTATAAACAATCAAAACCGAGCAGAAATAGACCAAAAGGGGGTGCCGGGGTAAGACCCCGGCTACCTGTAAGCAGGAGACTTCAATCTTCTGTCTTGTCGTCCAGCAGAGAGAAAAATACTGGTGATAAATGGGAGGTACCAGGTATATATAGGCCGGAAGGGGGCTCGTTACAAGACTTCCTCTCTGCACAGCGTCACCTGGCGGTGAGTTAACCCAATATGTGAAGAATATTAAAGGTGAAGCGGGGTGTGTGGCACACCAAGAATATTAGTCCTCTTGTCTTTCATCAGATGTTTCAGCTGTAGGGGGGCCAACAGTGCAGCAAAAAAATATGCTGCTGTTGTATAAGCTGATGTATCAACAACAAGGTCTGGTCCTGCTGGTCAATAGAGCGGTTAATAGCATTTAGTAATTCATTGTGTTGTTCCTGGCTCTGTTGCCGAAGCTGTTGTCGCATTTCCTGTATTTGTTGTTGGTACACCAGTGATTGTGATTCCAACGCCACAATGCGCTCCTAGAGGCTTGCATGCAGCTGCTGATGACTGTAGGCCACCAACACGCGGGTCCCTAAATCAAACAGTTCCACACTTGTGGGTACGGATCTTCCTGTTTGTTGTAAAGTGCTCTATAAGATTCAGAAAAAAAAAAAGTTAATTAATGTTTTTTGCGTATACACATATGGGATCAACATCTTTTATTAGTTCCACACGTACCGCTTGTGCTGGTTCAGTTGGCTGAGCACATGGCACTTGGGAGGAGTCCACATCCAGGTCCTCAAAAAAGGTTGACTGCTATGTTAAAAGAGGGGTGTTTGTTCAATGTTGAAGATTAGGCTCACCAAATACCATTACATTTTACAACACATTCCACAACATTTCTACCTTACCTGTGTGTGGTCCTCCCCAGAAAGTTCAGGAGTCTGGCTGCCAGGAATGGGCAAATCATCATCCGATAATGGCGGCAACATCACATGCTAAAGTAACAATATTATATAGATTTAAGGCAAGGTATTTTGTGCACTAGGTTAAGTTAGCATCATAATTTTTTTACATTCTAACCTTGATTGTCAACTTCCATTCACAGACATAAGCAATGTGGGAGGAGTATTAGTAAAAGTTACAGAAAGTACACATTTTTACCACACATTAGGCCTGATTCAGAGCCTCCTCAAAACCACGTCGTAAATGGCCCATTCTGTGTATTATACATTTCTTTCCCATATGCGTATGAGCTTACGCATGATTCAGAGCCTCCATCGGAAACCTTCTGTTTACTGTTCGTAGCAGCGTAAGCCAACGAGGATGGCATTTTCTGCCCCTCGTTGCGTCCTCGACAGGACGAGGGTAACGTATACGTTACCCCGTAAACTTCGTATACTACCGTTTCTCAGCATTTTTGAACGTAGCTTCCCACAAAGATTTTCCGTGTCCCGTTAGATTCTGCATGCATCTTCCTCCCAATATACGTTCAAACGGCATTTTCTGGGAAATCTGCTGTGTTTGTTTGCTTGTAGTACGCATGCGTGCAGATATTTACCTCATGCATGTCTCCGTCTCAACTATTTTCTCACTCAATTATGCTTCCATGCTTACCTCAACTCACTCGCGGTTCCGGTTAACATGTTTTCCTGTGCTTAATGCTTACCTCAACTCACTCGCGGTCCCGTCCTTCATGCTTACCTCAACTCACTCGCGGTTCCACTTTTTATCATCTCCGGTCCTTCATGCTTACCTTAACTCACTCGCGGTTCCACTTTTTATTTTCTCCGGTCATTCATGCTTACCTTAACTCACTCGCGGTTCCACTTTTTATCATCTCCCATCCTTCATGCTTACCTTAACTCACTTGCGGTTCCAGTTAACATGTTCTCCTGTGCTTAATGCTTACCTCAACTCACTCGCAGTCCCGTACTTCATGCTTACCTCAACTCACTTGCGGTTCCTGTATTGAAGTTATTCCGTCCTTAATGCTTACCTCAACTCACTCGAGGTTCCACTTTAGATGTTCTCAGGGCATTCATGCTTACCTAATGTTCTTCATTCTCGGATTCGTTTTTGATTCCTTATTGATTTCTTCTTGTGTATGTTATTTTTTACTTGGGTTCATGGCTAAAAAGTGTATAGCTTAACCTAAAATAAACACGAATCATGGTTACGTTTAAATACATTTATTTTTGCAATAAATATATTTTACAAATATTTAATTTTTTTTTTTTTGCTAAAGTGCTCCAGTTTAAACATTTTTTTTAAAATACAATATAAACAAATGTGGCAGGCCACAGGAATTTAGTTTTCACTGGTCCCCATTGAAGCAGCAAGCTCCTGGATGTCGCCCACCAGCCGATACACCGTCGTGGTCAGCTGTTGTAGTCTCTCCTGTGGTGTTCCTGTGTAAATGAAGCAATTATTATTTTTTTGCAAAAACATGTTTGCTAGCTGTGGAATGAAATATTATTAATGTTCCAGCAAAGGCATGAGGCCATAGTTCATTATGCTAATGTTTTAAGCTAGGGATCAGGCCATAGGTCATTATGCTAAGGTATTAGGCTAGGGATCAGGCCATAGGTCATAATGCTAAGGTATTAGGCTAGGGATCAGGCCATAGGTCATTATGCTAAGGTATTAGGCTAGGGATCAGGCCATAGGTCATTATGCTAAGGTATTAGGCTAAAGTTGTTAAAAACCTTTGAACGAAGCTATGTATGTAATTAAATAAGTAGTCTTCAAACTTACCAGGCTGGTAGGCGATCTGTGCTTGGGGGACCAGCATTCTCTCTGGGGCCTGCCACTGACCAGGATCTGAGGCTGTTGAGGAAGGAAAAATATGTTTAATTCTAATGTCAGATTAGGTCAAGGCAACATTTGTTTCATAATGTGTGTGTGACAACACCCACCTTCACCATGCAGCTCAGGGACGGATTCTTGTGGCCTCTCCAAAGCACGCTCTCCACCCGCTACATCATCATCTAAAAGAATAGAAGCAGGGAATGAGTGTGTGTTGACAGTGGATGTACCTGTGTGTGCTTCAGTCAGACAAACATACCGGAGTGTTGTGGCTCTGGCATCTGGTACGACTCCCTGGCGAGCCGCTGTTGCTCCTCCTCTGTAGACAGGTCAAGTGGCTGCTCGGAGCCACCTACAGAGGAGGGGGAGGACCTTGGCCCTGGAGACGCACCACCCTCACTAGGCCCAGATTCATCCCGCACTGGCCGGACTGCTCGCCTCCGGGTGGGTCTAATTCTGTAATCCCATTTGCTCACTAGAAGAGCATGGAATTCATAAACAGAGGCCTAACTAAGGACTTTTGGATATCTTACAAGTAATAGTCATGCACTTACTTGGGAAATGTTGGGCAAAAAATCGCCTCACCCGGGGCCTCTTCCTTCTCATTAGGTCCGACCAGTGTTGGATGATCTGGGTAAAGGTGAAGGTGGTGCCACTGTCGCCTGCAATTTCGGCCACGATCTGCAGGGCCAACGTCCTCTTCTGGAAGTCATTCGCCAGGTAGTCGTACCTGGCCTCCATCATCATCTGAAAGATAAAAGTGAAACACATTTGATTAATGAAAACATCATACAAATCACAATCACAGTTAGAGCAGGTTGCTAACTTTTAATCCACATTACATTTCTAGCTTTCACCTATCCTTCTAGATGGCATTTTTGCTCAAATCCGTACATGCTTACGCGTAAGCGGCATACACAGTCATAAGTATTTAAAGGGTACTTGGAGAAACAGCTGAGTGTCTTTACAGATATCCAAACTTTATTGAAAATTAACTGTAAGGGTACCACTTCTAATTTTCTGAGAAATAGCTTCACCTTGGTGGGTGCACCATGAATTCTAAAACCACCATAAATCAACACAGAAAAAACATATAGAATCCAAAAAACTTTATAGGGCACACCACCAAGTTATATAAAATAAATCTCTTTTATTTTATTCAAGAATCACCAGCTAAAACCACATATACACACAAGACATATTAAAAACATTCTTACAGCCTCCAGGTCTTATAACAAATAATCAAAAATACATGTAAATACAAACAATGTGATAATCAACCCTAATAAGCAATGAGATAATCCAACTATTGGCGAAAATACTTAATGGATAATTGTGTTAATAATGTATATACAAAAAGCCCTCCTTGATATTACTACCCCTTAAAAACAGACAAAAGTATATATGTAAACTCACCCACCAATAAATAATATAAATGGTGATATATTCAATAATAAATAATAAACGCAAGATTACACAGTACGACCCACTTATAGAGGGGATAATAGAAAAAGATATATCCAAAATCCAATTAATTTAACCTCAAAAGTGTCCAATATAAATACAACTCATAACTATCCTACTAAAGTGCCTAGTGCCATAATATGGACAACCCAAATGGATGTACTAAAGTGCCAAAGCTTGATAACCATACATCAACCAGTGCAAAACAAGGGCTTGTAAAACCAATTGCAGCATGCAATTGAACATAGCAAAAAATCTGTAAAGCAAGGCAAATACCGCCATATGTAAAGTAGAGGAATGCCTGGAGGCCTCTCCGCTGCCCCGCACGCTCCGCCGTGCGCCCACGGCTTCTATCAAGGAGGGCTTTTTGTATATACATTATTAGCACAATTTTCCATTAAGTATTTTTCGCCAGTAGTTGGATTATCTCATTGCTCATTGCTTATTAAGGTTGATTATCACATTGATTGTATTTACATGTATTTTTGATTATTTGTTATAAGACCTGGAGGCTGTAAGAATGTTTTTAATATGCCTTGTGTGTATATGTGGTTTTAGCTGGTGATTCTTGAATAAAATAAAAGAGATTTATTTTATATAGCTTGGTGGTGTGCCCTATAAAGTTTTTGGGATTCTATATGTTTTTTCTTTACAGATATCGCTATGCCTGCAAAGAAAGGTAGCCGCAAGACCCCAAAGTCCCATGAACGCCATGAGCGTCATGCCAAACGGAAGGAAAAAACCTCCTCAAGGCCTGAAACTAGGTTCCACAACACCAGTGGCCACTCGCATTCCACCAGAACATCCAGTAGCCACAAAAGATCCAGTGGAACACACTCCAGCCACCTCCAAATTTGCCCCATCTCGGAAGGCGAAGGAGACATCCACAAGCAAGAATGCTCCCCGGCCCACAACATCCGAAACACAAATGAGCACTACTAGTAAGGGCAAGGGTAAGACTCATCCTAGAAGCCCTAGCCCCCCAACCACACCCTCTCCTGCTCCTTCCCAATGTCAGGAATCGAACGTGGAGAGCCCTGAGTCACCGGGCAGCTCATCGGCAGTAAGTTCTTTGGGCAGCCAGCCGATGACACCCAGCCCCCATGCAAGTCCAGCCCAATCCATGATAAGCGAAATTTCTGGCTATTCAACGCCTGCAATTCACCCACGAATGTCACCCAATATTCCTCTCGCCCATGAAGAGCCATCCAGGCCAACATTAGGGCGAAACCTGTGGCGTGGCACATTGAGCAGACGCTTTAGTGAGCCCCAAAGCATGGCGTTGGCAAGTGGGGTTTCTGAGCACTTTCATGAGCTGTATGGCAGAAATTCTAAAGCCACCAGCAAGGTACGCAAGAACCAAATCTGGGAGGAGATCACCAGACAGGTCAATTGTGTGGGGACGGAATAGAAAGATGTAGAACAGATCCAGCTGAAATTTTCTGACCTCAAATATGCAGTGAGACAGAAGAGGAATAAGCGCAGGCACCACGGGTACATATGGGTGTGGGAGTTGGGGGGTTGTTGTTGTGGCAAACCTTGTAACTCGTTTTTGAAAATTTCATTGAAGGTTGCAAACAGGAGGAGGATTCCTAACTAAACTACAGTACACGGCAGCTGAAGAGCTTGTCCTCGGACTTATACACCCCTCAGCACTACAGGGCTTATCCAGGCCCTAGACACTGACAACTATGAAATGCCAGAAGGTATGTATTCTAACGATTGGTTATTTACATTTGGCTAAGATCATTTTTATAACAAATCCACGACACACACAGAGCCGTAGCTAGGTGGGAGCTTGGAGGGGCGTGCCAACAGGGTACAGCAGTTCAGAGTGGCGCCAAATGGTGTATGTTAAACCGATGGTGGAGTCCATTGAGAAACGTAGGTCCGGGTGCATTAAAGCCTAGCTACTCCTATGTGTACCCAAGGTATGTTTAAGTGTTAACTTGCCTTTACTGTTACATTCCAGCTCCGCAAAATACTCAAGCGACTGTGCAACCCTCCACCTGTTTGCCCACTGCCACTACGTCTTGCCAGCCATTACAAACGTATTCTACACGGGACCAGCTGGATCTGGTAAGTGAAATGTGCAAGAACTGGTGATGCATGTGAATTAGATGATCAAATGATCCCAGACGGCTTGGCCAGAAGCACCCTGGGTGCCCTCATATAATTCGTCCGGAATGTCCATGGTGGCTGGAGAGGGTGACTCTTCAACATACCGGGGGACCTGCTGCATTAACGCAAAGTTATGTAGGACACAGCAAGCCATTATGATCTTAACCACCTTGTTGGGGTCATACTGCAGGGCATCCATGGTATGATCCAGGCATCTAAACCTGGTTTTAAGCAGGCTGAAGGCCCTCTCCACCACAGCCCTGGTCTTGCGATGGGCCCTGTTATAGCCCTCCTGGGCCTGAGTCTGAGGGCGCAGGACGGGGGTCATCAGCCATGGCAGTAGCGGGTATCCCGAATCCCCTAAAAAAACAAAAATAAAAAAATTAGGTTCCACTTGTTAGCTACATTGTATATCATGTCATCAGAGGAAAAGAACATCCATATGTTGAGACAGGTTTATGGCCAAAAAAATAATAGTCATACATTGAAAGCCTCATGCAATTCTTTCACAAAACTTACCCAGTAGCCAGCCACCAGACAATTATCCTGATTTAAAACGACCATACAGGCTCGAATTTCTCAGGATATATGCGTCGTGGGTGAATCCGGGAAAGCCAGCCATCACACCAAGGAAGCGGAGGTTCGGGTCAACCACAGCTTGGACGTTTGTGAAATGGCCCAGCTTCCTGTTCCTGTAAGAGCAGAAATACAGGTCATTAGTACACTAAAACAATCCCCACATTTAACTAAAGACACAACACAAAATAAGATATCCTTATTGTTAAAGGATACATTTAAAAATATCAGCAGCCTAGAAATATATAGAGACCATAAACTTATACCACGTGGTTTAAGAGTGCAAATTTTTCCAGCATGGGAATGTTCAGATGAATTTAGAAAAGAATGGGAGACTCATTAACTAGTTGTTCCATGGCGTTGATAGATATGCTTATTAAGGAGGATAAAACATTACTTCTGGGAGTAAAAAATTATTTGCAAAGTCTGTATGTCCAGCTTGAGACACTGGCCTCGCAGGACTCAATACAACAGCTAAGTGACACTATAAAGAAAGACATGGACAAATATGAGACAGAAGAAAGGGCCAACAAAAAACGTAAGCTTGACAGAGACCGTTGGGATATGACTAACAACCAGATTTATAAGTGGAAGCATCATGGGATCAGACGTTCCCAGAGCTATAAACATCGCTCCCAAAATAGAACTGATAACCATGAATCACCCCTAGGGTCCCAGAGATCATTTAGCTCCTCCTACCCCAGGGAGAGAGACTACTCTTTATCTAGTCATACCTCTGATTTGTCAGCGGGCGATCGTTTTTTAGACTTGGGCCAAGAAAGAGACGAACAAGAAGGGGGAGGAGGGGCAAAGAGAAAAGAAAGGAGCCCACGAGATTCCAACAGGGGAGACCACAGACGACTGAGGCCCAGGGAGGAGAACAGGGGACCGACCACATACCAACGGAAACAGTGGAACAAAAACAGATGAGTGCAAAATTAGAAGTTATCAATCTCTCTGACACTCCCATCACTGAATTACTAAAAACTGTTCTTCAAAAAGGCTTAAGCTTTTCGCCTACCAACACTATTAATAAGTTTAATGTAACAAAAGACCTCTTTCTTTTCTTTAGGCGTCTACTACTTAAAAAGCATTTTCTCAACTGAGAACATGAAATTTTGGATCCGAACTGGGGTGCAACAGAGGGTTTGATCCTGGATGATTAGTTGGACCTACTGGAGGAACAGGACCAGACTCATTCTACAACACAGACGCTTCGTAGACCATCTACGTTCACACGCTCGTGGGCTAACAATCAAGCCATACAGATGTTCTACAATCTTGCCACCTTTCTAGACTTGACCCTAACCGTGACAGAGGATGGAAATGTACAAACCAAATTGTTTAGAAAGGCTACAGCAACAAATAGCCTCCTACATTACACCAGCGCACATCCGAAAAATCTAAAAGGAGGGATACCCATAGGACAATTCCTCAGAGTGAAGAGGAACTGCTCAGAGACATCGGACTATAAGGTGGAAAGAAGAGACCTTCAGGAACGGTTTAAACAGCGTGGCTACCCGTCTGGGGTAATCAAGAATGCAATAAAAAGAGTGGAAAAGACACCTAGAGAGAGCTTATTACACTATAAAGAACGGACACAAAAGGAGGAGATTGCCCCTTGGGGTCCACAAACGTCTCTTTGGAGGGATCTCAAAACAGCTGGCATATTTTTCTTCATCTATATGCCCAAGGGATACCCTCTTGCAGTCGGTCAGAACATCAGAAAGGTTTGGTCCCTCATTCTCACAATGATGACAACAGTTGCAGTTGACAGATGGATACTGGCATCGTAGTCAAAGCCTACATGTCCAGTTGGAACCACGTGAAGAAAACAAGATGACATTGATACTGTACCTAGCGATGGGATAGATCTATGAATTGAATTGAGCCTTACTCCATTAGTTGCGGATAAATTACGGGACACTAGCATATGCAAAATCTGCTTGATACCCTTTGGATTGGAATTGCTGCTATATATCATTGGTATGCTGACCTGATTGTGTAATTATCGGTTGAAGCAGTGGAGCCACTCCCCCATCATACATTGTGTATATATATTTGCTTTTTGTTTAAATTTGTAAATATACATAGACTCTTTTGCTTATGAGTACCAGTTATAGGAATTGTTTGGTTAGATTATTAGTAGTACAATTTCATTGCTGCGTATGTGTCCTCAGCCCCGCCTTTGTGCTATGTGCTGGGTTGTTTAATCCTACGTGACACCCTCCTTAGCTTAGTTGAGGGGGCGCTGGACCTGCCCGGCGCGTGTGCGCTATTTATTTAAGGCATACATTAAAATGATTAGTTAAGGTATGCATGAAAATATTTATTTAAGGCATACATTAAAATGATTAGTTAAGGTATGCATGAAAATATTTATTTAAGGCATACATTAAAATGATTAGTTAAGGTATGCATGAAAATGATTGATTTCTATAGACATTACAAGATACTGAGAATAAATTAGTTATTAAAAATCATAATGTTGACCCAAACCACAAACCGAAATAAATATTCCTCATTGGCAGGAGGAACCAACACAACATGGGTACAATCGATTGCACCCATGACGTTGGGCATGTCGGCTACATTAAAAAAGCCCAACTTAACCGCATTCCAGGCTACCATGTTGTCCGGGAAATAGATGTAGGTAGCCAAAAACTTGGTTAGTGTGTGGCTCAGCATAGGCTGGGACATCCCCACAGAGAGGGCACCCAGCCTCTGGAACGAGCCGTTCACCAAAAATTGCAGGCAGCCAAGCATCTTGGTCATACCGGCAATTGCATGCCCCTTCCTTGTAGTTGCGGGCTAACCATGGGCGCAGCTCACTATACAAATTATGGAGGGAAACACGGTTAAGGCAGGTGAGCTCGAACAGCTCAACGTCATGCATGCGATCGATGTCCTTGCATGCGCGGTGTGATGAATGCATGCCATTCAGCTGCAGGCGCTCATACTCCTCCACGTCCTCCTCAAACATCTTAACAGCTTGCTTTCACCTACAAAATGACCCCGTAAGTTGAGCGGAAGCAAACCCGTTTTATTGAGTGGCTGGTCAACGGCAATCAAGGCTCAGAATCATCCACCATCCCATACCAATCACGTAAGTTAGCCGACATAACAGCAAATTGGCGAAAAACATACGCTTTTCGAAAGCGTGTATACGCGTTAGCATAAACACATATATGCATGAAAAAAGTACAAGCCGAAAAAGCATGTTAAATCTTACAAAAAATACACAGACACATGCGAAAGTGCATGTGTAAGAGGCTCTGAATCAGGACTATTGTGTGATCACATATCATAGGTACATTATTAGACCCTCATACCCACCATCTCGGAGATGTCCAGGTTCAATGCATCACTTGAACTTTGCCCTACAAACACATGTAAAAACCATAATGTTAATGACACCTTATAAATAGGCCTCAGGCATTTAAGGATCTACAACATCAATGAAAGTATGTAATATATCAGATATTTACCCAAATCCCTAGCAGCATCGCTTTGAAGGTCCCTTTCGGGACCAGCACTTCCTGTATTAGGGCCTAATGAAAGCACCAATAAATGCAAATATTATAATGTGTACTAGTAGTGTTTCCATTAATTAGTTAAGAATAATGAAACATAAAGAAGACATGTTAAATTAATTAACATTGATTAAAAACAAGAACATTTTAATCCAATTGCATTACTCAAAATCTGCCACCCTGCTGTTTACAAGATATTGCATGTTAAACCTCCCACAATTTTGTTTTACTATTAGATGTTGTAAAGTTCAATAAAGGATACAGTAAGCTTTAGTCTACATACCAACAGTGTCCTGTAGGCCTGCAACACAGGAAGTGGGGTCCAAAGATGGAGGTGGAAGTTGGCCTACAAATAGAAAACATACAACATATAAATACAAAAACATTCTATTCAATAAGAATAACTAAAATAATGCATACACTTACTGCCTTCCAAAGAATCTGTGGAATCTTGAGGAGATGCTGATCCCATGCTGAGGGTTTCTGTGGCAAAATATAAGCAACATGTAGCCTTTGTTTTTTCAAACACTCTAAATAACCATCAATACATGTTTACAGAAATGCTTTAAAAGCTGCCTCTTTACCATCAACATCTGGCTGCGTAGAAGTAGTAGCTGGGGGAAGGGCAGTGCTCTCTGAGGCCTCAGCCTCAGACTCATCAGATGCAGCAGGTGCCTCTATAATAAAATTAACATAATGGTAAAACAACATATATTTAATATGATGCTTAACCTGAGTAAAGAATTTAGTTTGAATTAAGTTATATACAAATATTGTTAATCATTAATATTCATAAACATTTTGAATGTTGTATTAAAATACCTTGACCCTAGCATGTGGTGTCATCCCCAGCATCCACACCCTGCAGCCGACAAAGGGGAATCTTGCTCTTCAGCATCTCCTCATATGGCCTATAGTTGCTCTTTGCTTTGGAACCTGCTTCCTCCCACGATCCACCATAAGGTCAGACTCCATCTTTTTCTTAGGGCCCTTTTCAATGTGTAGAAGTGTTTCCTGCAGGCTGAGCCACTGCATGGATATTGAGCTGAGCTGGTAAGCTGCTCAGCAATGGCATCCCACAATTTGCTCCTTTCTTGATTGCCCAAACACTGACTTTGTGAGCCAAATAACAATTCCCACTTAACCAGTGTCAACCTCACAAGAGTATTATTATCCACCAAATTAAATTCTGGCTCCCTCTTGGCATAAGCACACTTTCCTTTGGTGCTGCCCCACCAGCAGCCTGCGCCCTCTTTCTAGAGGGAGCTCTGCGAGCACCACACAGCCCACTGGTACTGGGTGCCCCAGGGGACCCACCAGTGCCAGTCAGATTTTCAGAATTTGGCTCCATCCTGTAGCTGCAAACACCACCAACCACAACACACACAAGGATGCATGCAAACTACAGAATGGCAACAATTGCCGTATGTGTGGGGAACTTTTAAGTGCTAGCTGAACCAATGACAAACAGCCCATGTTAATTGTTGTAGACATTCTATACAGGTATGTGTGCATATATTGACCTTTACTACAATCATTGATTAATATCAAACACATTTTTAATCACATTCATTTTAACAACTAGCTTGTTACAGAACCATAAACACATTATTAATTACATATGACAAGATATGTGAACACAATAACAAAGGCTGCAACACTAACGGCTATTTGAATTTGAAAATGTATGCTATGATTGGCCCATAGAGGTAGCTGTGACCATTTACGCAAAATGAAGCAACTACTGATACGCGAGGTGTATCCGCAACACCTGCGGATCGCTAATTACATTCCGAAAACAACTATAAAACGCATGAGGTGGAAAAGCGTACCATACATTTGGATAAGTTAAGTATAAATAATATTATTACCAAACAAATTGAGACTGCACCACCCCAAATGGTAATATGCCTTAATATGTAGTGTGCACACAGGGGGTAATCCTATTGTATAAAAAGCAGAAATAGGGAGGTCCCACACCTTCCAAAGAACCCCTACCATATATGGCACCACTACTAATTAATAGAAAATGATTTATTTAATAAGAAAGTCACATTAGCTATATACACACAAGACTGGTTAAAAAACATTCAAGACACAACATTGTCAATAAGGAAGGGAAAGACCCATATATGGGAAGGGGGCAGGGCAACCAGTGGGAAATACGTTTATAATAATAATAATTAAGTATAAATAAGGCTTTCTAATTTATGTATTATATTTTTACGCTGTGGCAAAGGCTGTAGTGTTTTGTGCATGTGCATATGACATAGATGCCAGGAACTGGCAGTCTGTGTAGCATTACTACTGTCTGTGGCTTTGTGGTTGATTTTTGGCATCAGTGCTGTTTCTTTGTGAGCTTCTTTTTTGTGGCATCTGCAAATATTGTGTAGGATACAGAAATTGAGGATTGTGTTTGGGACCTTTTGTGGTGTGTACAGCAACTCCCCTCTTGGCTGTGCCAAACTTTGAAAGCATACTTTCAGCAGACTAATGCTTTTTTCCCACTATACATCTTGTTTTGTGTTGAGCTGCATTTGTGTTGGTGCAAGAGGATTTAGATTGCTTGTTTGTGTTGGGCTGCAGGGGAGTGCCCAAAATAGGGTGCCCCCCCCCGTTTCAGCAGCCGCCGGGATTGCCTGCAAAAAAAAAAAAATGACACTCACCTCTGCGCCCGCCGGCTCCCGCCGCCTCTCCTCTTCATGGGGGGGTTCCGATCACCCCCCCCGGCTCTTCCATCTTCTGAAGGGGGCATAACAGCCCTCCTCCAGCCGCAGCTTCCGATGGCGGCCGCCATTTCGGATTTTATGACGTCACCGCCGGGTGTCATCGGGGCACCCGGAAGTTCAGCTTTCAGATGCCGGTGACGGCTGGACAGAGGAGAAGGGAGGTAGGCGACCTTCCGATCGCCTACCTTCCAACTCCTCTGCCCAGCCGTCACCTGCATATGATCACCGCGGGACACAGGAGATGAAGATCGGAGGTGAGTAAAGGTAATTTTTTTTTTTTTTTTAATAAAAATATTTGAAAACTGTGTGTGTGTGTGTGTGTGTGTGTGTGTGTGTGTGTGTGTGTGTGTGTGTGTGTGTTTTATACTGTTAACCCTTGGTGAACTGGTAAGGGGTCCATGAGACCCCTTATACCAGTTCACAAGGCTCGGGGGTCTGGCAAGTCACCTGCGGCTAGCGGGTGACTTGCCATTAACCCCTGGCCCCCCAAATTACCTGCCTCCCCAAAGCCCAGGGGGGGGCAGAAGAACCATGGCCCTAGGCTATGACGGCTTGTAGCCTGCAGGGCCAGGGCCACTAAAGCTGCCCCTGCGCCCTGTTCTACAAGCCCCCATAGCTGGTCCCAGGCTGGTTACGCTGGGTAGGGGGGACCTCACGCCATTTTTTTTTTATTTTTAAGGGTTTTAACCCTTAAAATTCCAATAAAAAATGGGGTCCCCCTCCCTGGGAGGGGGGACCCTATGTCATTTTTTTTAATTAACCCTATGTTACCTGTAACCCAGTAGGTATAAAAGGCTTCCAGCAGCAGCAGGAAAGCAGAAGCCTAAGTGATCAGCGTGGGACACAGGGATGGATGGGAGGTAAGTATTAAAAAAATATATTAAAAAACATTTTTTTTTTCTTTGTGAACTGGTAAGGGGTCCATGTGACCCCTATAAAAGTTCACAAGGCTCGGGGGTCTGGCAAGTCACCTGCGGCTAGCGGGTGACTTGCCATTAACCCCTGCCTCCCCAAAGCCCGGGGGGGGGCAGAAGAGCCATGGCCCTAGGCTATGACGGCTTGTAGCCGGCAGGGCCAGGGGCAACTAAAGCTGGCCCCTGCACCCTATTCTACAAGCCCCCATAGCTGGTCACAGGCTGGTTACACTGGGTAGGGGGGACCTCATGCAATTTTTTGGGAGATTTTTAAGGGTTTTAACCCTTGACATAGGTACGTCTAGAAAGCCTGAGGTGTGTACTTCTAGGGAATATATAGTTTGTAGGGGGTATTTCAAATGTAAAGGGTTGTTTCTCTTGAAAAACTGCAAGATGCGCATATTGCATAGCATAGTTGTATTTTATCTGAAAATCTCCTAAAGCACTGTTTCAGTTTGGGGGAGTCTCCTGGGCAGGAAAGGGTGTCTACCAAAACATATGTGGTACCGCTGTTAAAGTCCAGGCTCTGCTGAAAAAAACAATATATTACTTTCCTGGGAAATCCCTGGAAATCCCTTCAAAAATCACAGTTGAACATGGGGAGTGCAAAATGCTCTGGCAACAAAGGGTGACAAAATCTCAAGGTAGGCTGGCACTTAAAGGGTTAAGCGACGAGCAGATCAGAAGCAGATTTCGTCTGAATCGTGCAGCACTACGGTCCCTATATGAACAGATAAAGGCCAAAATCCAGCCCTCCACAAAATGCACCCACTCCATCCCTGCCATTGTTAGGCTCTGTGCTTCTCTAAATATCTTGGCACGGGGCACTTTTTAGGCAACAGCAGCCCTCCTCAGCGGGATAAGCCAGGCTACAATGAGCCGTATTTTCCACCAGGTAGTGCTTGCTATTTGTGATCTGATCCCAGTGTATATCACCTTTCCAGAGGATGAGGGGGAGGTTGCTAAAATCAAACGTGTCTTTTACCGCATGGCAGAGATCCCTAATGTGCTAGGGTGTGTGGATGGTACGCATATATCTTTCCGCCCTCCCCGTGCACAGGAACTGCATCGTAATCAGAAGCAGTTTCATTCTATGAATGTAATGGTGGTTTGCGACCCAGATATGAAACTGAGGGCCGTTAGATCCAGTTTCCCTGGCACATGCCATGATTCTTATGTACTCCACCAATCAGCCCTGTGCCGGAAGTTTGAAAATAATGAAATGCCAGCTGGATGGCTACTGGGTAATTATTTATATATATATATTTATGTATATTTATGTATATGCATATTTAATAGATGAGTAATTTTAACCTACAGGTATAGTTGCATATCTTAAAAATTATGCCTGCTGTGTCCTACACAACCTTTCATTTGCCACAGAATTGAAACCCCTGAAGAAACAGCACTGGTGCCAGAAGTCCCCAACATGGCCGCAGACAATAATGAAGATACCCAGACTGGCTTTGCTCGGTGGGAAAACATGATTTTGGCATTCTTTGAGGTAAGTGAGCTAAGCAGAGATATACAACAACTTCATTAGAACAGGGGGAAATTTTGATGACATCACTTTGGTGAATAAAATTAATTTTTGAAAAAAAAAATATCTGAAATATTAATAAATATCTTTTTTCTCCATTACAGGCACCATGAAGAATATTTACACTTATGTAACAACATGGAAAATCCAAAAAAAACTTTTTATTATGTTAAAATTAAAAATAAAATTCTGAGTTACACAACTCTGGTGACATGTATATTCTTTTTGGTATGTGGTTTTACATTTGCAATGATTTCAGATCGGTTTTTACACAACTACAGCATAGGAACGCTCAGGCGCTGTATTGAATGAGGTGTAACAACTCTACAGTGACTCTACTGCAAATCACAAACATCACATTTAACATTGGCAAAGTGATTACTACAAACTGCCATTAGCGACTGGGGCGATCTGTAATAGCGACTGACGGCCGATCAGAGCGACCACTAGCGGTCGCTCTTAGCGCAGCATTACAGATGCTCATCTGCTATTACCTGGCGCTAGTAATGAATCAGCCTGTGAGTCAGTGCCTCTTGCCCTCCTAAAGTAGGAGGGCAGTCATCAACTGCATACACAGGACACCCTGTATCCTGGATGAACCTGTTTCCCACTGCACCATGACTGCTAGGAGTAGTGCATGTTCTTACTATTACACATGAGAGAATACTGATAGCCAGCCAAGATGTAGACTGATAACTATGATATAGCTTGGAGTTGGCAGCTGTAGGAGTTTGGACTTAGGATTTACATGGCATACTACACATCTGTTTTGAGTTTGAGGACTTAGACTTTTCTAAAGGATTTTTACCACCTTGTTCAACACTGTATGAAAAGCTTTTTTGTACTGGTACTGTACTTTTATCATATAAATATAATTACTGTACTGTAATGTTCTTATACGCTAAATTAATTAACAAAAAATCTATCTATTTTTAAAAACTGGAAACAGAGCAAAGCATGTAAGGGTTTATCTGCCATAGGCAACACTAGTCAGTTTTTATTTGTACATTAAAAGAGCTGCTAGATTTTATGTGAACATTATATTCAAAGTGACCTATTTTAATTAAACATTCATCACGGCTCTGCTTTCAGTATTATAAAGAAGATAAAATACTTGTCTTGAAATGTCTTTTAGAGAGATATGATTTAATTCTAAAAGCCTATCAAACAGAAAGGATGAACAAACACCAGAGGAAGCCCAAGTTTTAAGCCATCAGTGAAAGACCACTGACCAAAAACTTTAGAGAAGCCTACAATCAATATGGACACTATAGGAAGGCTTTGGGTCAAGTTAGAAGGTAATGCTGAATAATTTTGCCTACTACAGATCAGTAGACATGTGGGCAAGCCTTTACCTGCTACTGAGACTTCTGGGGAGGGCCACGTCTGCACTGCATGGAGCTGGAAAGAGCACATTGCTATTTCTCTTCTCACAAAAGCATCATTATTAAGGGGCTAACCTACTACTTCTCCAGCCCCCCCCCCTAGCTTTCAGCAGTTCTAAAAGCACATCATTAGTATTTATAGTTTGATTCCTGCGTGAAGAAGCTATGCACATGCTATTTCTTATGGTTAATGCATTTGTAAACTGCATTTAATGTGCTTTCTTTTCAGTTTTACCCATTCTTACAGATAACTGTCATGAAGCTGTTGGCAGGACTTGGCTGCGTGCATGCATAAATCCCTGTAGCAGACATGCAGGATAGCACACATGCACCCCCTTCCAGGTCCAATGCGTGAAGTTCCGTGTGCTGACAACACAAGTGTTGTGCCTTAAAGTGGACCAAAACCCAGGATTTTGACTATCCTGGGTTTTGGTCCTTTCCCCATTCGGGCGTCCTGGGGGATTTCACACAGCGATCGGGGTGCTCCCGGGGAAAGGACCAAAACCCAGGATAGTCAAAACTTTTGGCTATCCTGGGTTTTGGTCTACTTTAAATAGGATAGTCTGTGTGCTGATGAGTCTCAATTATTGACCTATAGGAGGGTGTTCACCTGCCTGTCGAACTCCACGTAGACCCCAGGGGTATATGTAGTGGGAACACGCCAGTGCTACAAAAACCATATGTTCACACTACCCACTCCTTTTTTATTTCTTTGGCTTTTCTAGGTCCACTAACCCTTCCTTAGATGCAGAAGTGACTTTAGAGCAGTTAGAGCATAAAAATATGGAAACTATGATTGTGCTTTAGTTACAACAATTTGCCATTGTAAGCTTTATAAACTAGAAGATATCACTGAGCAGAGTTGCATTCTGCATTGGTCCTGTAGGACAGTGGTTCTCAACTTTTTACACCATGTACCCCCTAGCGACAAGAAACTCCAACCAAGTACCCCCTAGCTACAAGAAATTCAAACCAAGCACCCCCAATGAGAATATAACTTATAAATGTTACTAAAATAAGTATGTCACAGGCCTTGCAACACTTTTAAAGTAAGAAGGAATACTTTATTACTGTTAAAATGATATACCAAGCTCATGAGAACCACCATGCTGGTGCACCCTTGAGCATCTCTGCATACCCCTTCAAGCTGTGGCACATACCTCCCGAGGTGCGTGTACCGCAGGTTGAGAAACAGTGCTGTAGGACCTTGGGTACAATTTTATCTACATCTCATCGTTCATTAGGTTTCATGCACTTTTAATTGTGTATTCCAACGTTATGCATGCTGTGGTCTATTTCTAGTCTTCACACCTTAAATTAGCTGATTAAATGTGAGAATATATTGTGTTGACACCTTTATATAACATGCCACTCAAAACCAAGCAGATAATGAGAATACAAGAGAAGAATCAATAAGCATCAATTTGCGTTAATATTTTCAATACTTATGTTCTTATTTCTGTATTTCAGTTTTGTATGTTCATGAATTGTACAGATTTCTGATGTAACCTAGGGATATGAATGTGAAAACTGAGTCAAAACACAGGGATATTTTCAGAAAATGAAAATACCATTTTTCTTTGGAAGACTCCAGGGCTGGCCAGCAAGGCTTTTTTGCAGCTATAAGCAAAGCTAGTTACTAAGCCCCAGCATACCACCTACAATATCCACAGTACATACATATTTACCTTTTCTTTGTACTACTCTGTCTAACAGAGGACTTAGAATGACTGCACTTAAAGGAGTACTATCACGAAATTCTGTAATATTAAAAACCCATATAAACACATTGGCTAATGAGAGGAGGTGTCACTTATACACCCAAACAGAATAATACTCCCACCAAGCTTGTGGTTTTCTTCTCCTGGTAGTATTAATAAAAGGTTGTAGCACACTGTTAAGCAATTTAGAAAAGAAATTAAGTTCAGTAAAGAAAGGGGTTCAAAAGGTCCCTAAATGCGTCCACTCACTGCGCATCACACATACCAAAGATTTCTAAGAATGGGAAGAAATAAACACCCATAATAACTGCTATGCAAGAGAAATAGTGATTTAATACTGTGACACAAAAGGACAGCACATTCATAATGTATAAATACAGAAACAAAAATATATACAGTAGAATGACCGCTAGGTGGCGCTGTGTCCCTGATCACAGAACTCTGGTGTAGCCCATAATGAATGCATAAAACAAGAAGAGAAAAAGTAAAAAATGTAGTAAGTCATATGCAGGAAAGGCAACCTTTAACCCTTTGTGTCAGCCTACCTGGAGTTTTTGTCACCGTTTGTTGCCAGACCATTTATCACTATTTTGCGCTACGCATTTTCAAATGTGATTTTTGAAGGGATTTCCCAGGAAAATTATATATTGTTTTTTCAGCAGAGTCTGGTCATTAACATGAAATGTCTTGTTTGGTGTATTCTCAATATTTTTGGGTGAAATATGTGCAAAAAAATCTATTTTTTACAATTTGTAGTGTTTTTTTTTTGTCGTCAATAAAATCTTATAGTGTGTAAAAGCCCCATTTCTCCCGGTTACATCGGTACCACATATGTATTGATAGACACCCTTTCCTGCCCAGGAGACTCCCCCAAACTAAATCGGTGCTTTAGGGGATTTTCAGATAAAATACAACTATGCTATGCGCACCTTGCAGTTTTTCAAGAAAAACAATGCTTTACATTTGAAATACCTCCCACAAACTATATATTCTCTGGAAGTACACACCTCAAGCTTTCTAGGTGTACCAAGCTTGTTGATGTGGCCACAGTTTTCTGGAAGTAATCCCTTTAATGTATTATTTGGCTTCAAAGAGTTTCCCTAATACAAGCAGAATCATAGACACCCTTTCCTGCCCAGGAGACTCCCCCAAACTAAATCGGTGCTTTAGGGGATTTTCAGATAAAATACAACTATGCTATGCGCACCTTGCAGTTTTTCAAGAAAAACAATGCTTTACATTTGAAATACCTCCCACAAACTATATATTCTCTGGAAGTACACACCTCAAGCTTTCTAGGTGTACCAAGCTTGTTGATGTGGCCACAGTTTTCTGGAAGTAATCCCTTTAATGTATTATTTGGCTTCAAAGAGTTTCCCTAATACAAGCAGAATCAAAGCCACATTTTCCTAAAAAAACTATACAGAAACAAGAAAAAATCTTAAATCCGAAAAAGCAACCCCGAACAGAACAATACCCAACATGCATAGGTCCTGTCAAGGGAAGAGTTGCCAAACACCCCGAAGTAAAGCATGTGTGAAAATTTCAGCTCTGCAGACAAAGTGCACACCTAGCGATTTTTCAAGCAAAACAACCCTTTACATTTGGAATATCTCCCATAAATCATATATTCCCTGAAAGTACACATGTTAAGCTTTCTAAGCATACCCAGCGTGTTGTAGTGGGCTCATCTTTCTGGAAGTAATCTCTTGAAGAATTCTTTGGTTGCGCAGGGTTTCCCTAAAAAATGTATAAAATATCAATATGCAAACAAAAAAAACAAGCTAAAATCTGAAAGCGCTAGGTCTTTCAAACAGAACAATACCCAACATGCATAGCTACTTTTAACCCTTTTAATTGCCAGCCTACTTGAGATTTTGTCACCCTCTGTTGACAGGTTATTTTGCGCCATGTTTTGCGCCATGTTTTCAGGAATTTCTAGGAAAATTATATATATATATATATATATATATATATTTTTGCAGCAGAGTTTAGGCTTTAACATGAAATGTCTTGTTTGTTGTTTGTAATTTTTATTCTGTTTTTTAGAATATCATTATGTAAAATATATATATATATATATATATATATATATATATATATATATTTTAGAAAATTGTCTATTTTAAATTAAAAAATAATTTTATTAAAGAAAACCATATTGCATGTGCAAGAGCCATTTCTAACGATTAGAACAGTGCCACATATGCATCGGTAGCCCCCCGTTCCTGCCCAGGAGACCCCCCCCAAACTGAAACGAGAACTTTATAACCTTTACAAATAAAATACAACTACCATCCACACTATAAAAGATTAAATCAAGAAAAAAATTGGTGTGGGGTCCCCCTTCCCGGGGGGACCCTATTTCTTTTTGGAATTTTAAGGGTTAAAAACCCTTAAAAATCCACCCAAAAATAACATGGGGTCCCCCCTACCCGGAATAACCAGCCTGGGACCAGCTATGCAGGGCTTGCAGGAACAGGGCGCAGGGGCAAGCTTTGGTGGCTCCTGGCCCTGCAGGCTACACGCCGGCATAGCCTATGGCCATGGGCTCTTCTGCCCACCCCTGGGTTTTAGGGAAGCAGGTAATTGGGGGTGTCGGAAGTTAATATCAAATCACCCGCTAGCCGCAGGTGACTTGCCAGCCTCCAGCCTTGTGAACTGGTATAGGGGTCTCATGGACCCCTTACTAGTTCACGAGGGGTTAAATGTAAAAATAAACACACTGACACTGAAAGAGAAAAAAAAAAACTTTTTTTATTTTTTTACTCTACTCACCTCCGATCCTGTGTCCCTCGCCACTGTCCCGCGCCGATGACAGATGCCGGTAGTGATCGGAGCAGGGCGGGTGAGGGGCAGAAGATCGGAGCCTTCTCACCTCTCACCCGCTCTGCACCGCTACTACCGGCATCTGTCAGAGCCGGATGCTGGTGAGAGACTACGAGGAGCGGGATGGCGTCATCCCGCTCCTCCCACAAAAGGCGGGGCTAGGGGAGGCAGCCAGCGCCATCAGAAGAGGTGGAGGTGGGGAGGACCCTCTTCCAGGTCCTCACCTGAAGCCTGCGGAGCCCAAGGGGAGATCGCCCCCCCAGTGAAGAGAACACCCGGACGGAGGGATCGGGCGAAGAGGTGAGTGCATGTCATTTTTTTTTTCTTTTACAGCCGCAAGTCAGTAAAAGAAAACATTTCTGAAGACGAGAGACCCCGAAGGGGGAGATGCCCCCCAGGGGAAGAGGAAACCCCCAGCTTTGCATCCATACCGGAAGTGAGTTGTTTTTTTTTCTATTTTTACAGTAGCAGGGGGAAATGCCAAGCACGTAGTTTCTACATGCTTGGCACTTAACGGTCGGAGAAGCAACCACGTAGAAACTACGTGCTTGGGATTTAAAGGGTTAAATAGGCAAACAGCCAGAGAAATCCATTCCTCAATAGCATGTAATAGAAACAAGAAATGCAAAAAGCATAATGTAAGGCTTACAGGCAGGATACCAGGGAGACAACAACAGATAAACTCAACGTTTCGGCTGACGCCTTTGCCAAGAGATGCGGTCTTCTCCTGGTAGGAATAAAATCCAGGGCGACAGGTTTAGTGTATCAGGGGTGACAGAACCTGTCACCCGAATTCCTCTTCCTTCGACTAATAAAAATAAAAAACAAGCCTCGCTGAATATTTCTTGATACGGGGTGCATAAGTGACCTCTGCTCCAGCCATCCATATTTATATAGATTTTTATTATTGGCCCGTTTTTTAGCGACAGTGCTCCTTTAAGTGTGACAGTCGCACCTACACTAATAGGAGGCATGTAGCCATGCAATGTGCAGCCTTCTCTGGCTGTCTGAATTGACAGAGCAGTGCAAGAAAAAGGTAAATATCTCTCCACTCTGGGCATTGTGTGCTATAGAAGGGATGGGTTAGGGTTACTGAAGCTCGTATTTCCGCCTGCTACAAACAAATAGTAGTTGGTTATCTTTGCATACAAATATGGTCGGATAAATTTTATTTATGTTTTTAATTTATGTCTTTTTAAAAAGCGCTGTATGTCAAATGCAGAATATATCTGCTACAGCTCAATGCTCTGAAACCAGCACCCCCTAAAATACTTAAGGGGGGTACCTCTTGAGTAATATCTGAAAAATATTTCTATGTGCCAGTCTATGTGCACATATGTATGTATGCTGTGCCAATTTTCTAGGAATGATTGCACATTTAGCAGGCTATATTGTGGGGAATGGGCTTGCAATCTTTTCAGCAAGGGACCTATCATGGCATCCCTGGGATAATGATCTAACTTTGGTATATTATAGCTATAGTAAATGATCTCATTCTGCTGTAATTTAACGCCCTGGGCAAAGGCGACCATGGTTTGTCAAAATGATTACATATAGTGATAGAGACTGTAATAATGTCTATGAAACTCATTCATTCTCAGGGAAAAATGCTTTGGCAAATTATTGATTCTTGTAGGAACAACAGATAATACAACAGATTTCAATTTTTTGCACTGCTTGAATGATAGTATTTATGAATTCTATCAACTTGCCAAAGGCAGATCAGACATTTCTCTGGTATTATCCTTATAGTTTTTATTTTAAAAGAATTCCTGGGCAGCTTTAGCTTTTGTTAGAAAACCAGCTTAACCATTTTAGAAGGATTACAGCGTGTTATATAGGAGATTGCTGATTGTTAAGGTCATCAGAGGATGTACCTCAATCCTGGGGAGCCAAATTATATCTTTGTGCATCCAGATACTACATCAGGAAAAAAACAGATAAAAAAGTTTTCTCTTTCTCAACTGTGATAACTTCATCTTTATTACCAACTAATTTCATACATTGTACTGTGTCTGTGTACATTGCAGTACAATATGCGTCTGAGAACAAATAGATCTTAAAACAGCAGTCCAATCAAAATTGAGGACTCTGAGTCACCCGATCAGTGCTGCAGCGGTGACCTGTGAGATCTTCAATGACTCTCAGTCACCCAATCACTGAACAGCAGCTGCACTACTGAAGCACTGACTGACACAGCAGACACCCAAGCTTATGGTACCCTGGTGTTCAGTGTTATGTTGGGGAGGGGTAGGTGGCTAAGTAGTGGCTCAGGGTCCAGACAGCCATTATACACAGTGCCTGGCATGCCCCATATTTACAATATAAGTCAAATGCTCCATTCACGATGGAAGCAATATTTTATCCAAAGGTTTGTGAATACAAC
The DNA here is from genome assembly GCA_027917425.1 of Gastrophryne carolinensis. Taxonomy (NCBI): domain Eukaryota; kingdom Metazoa; phylum Chordata; class Amphibia; order Anura; family Microhylidae; genus Gastrophryne; species Gastrophryne carolinensis. Next base: position 224,231,094 of record CM051237.1, read on the forward strand.
TGTTGATGGTTGCCAGGGGAGCAACTGGATCACAGAGTACAGATGAGAATAGAAGATCCAAACCAGGCAAAGAGGAATGTTTCTTCCCTTTTCCTTGAAGATCATTATATCACTGGCGCACTCACAAGCAAAGGGATCCTGATATGATAGAAATACAGGGATTTGGGGGGGCGTGGCCTGGCGAGCGCATGGAGTAGAAGTGCCTGACATTGCTCCTGAGCTCCAAGGGGCATAATATCCAGTTTAAACGGCGATCTGGCCCCAGAGACACTGTGATATGGCAGGCACGAAGGGCAAGAGGAAGGAGAAGGAGGGGAATGCCACCCGAGCAGGCGGTGGTGCGCGAGGAGCTGCGGCGGCTGGAGTGAGGGCTCGCGCGGGCGGGGAGCGGCAGGACCGGCACTCTTCATCCCCCTCATCGGGATCATCATCGGGCGAGGAGCACCCATCAGGGACGGAGCAGATCCCTACCTGGCTGGCGACGGCATCTGGCCCGGGGAAGGAGGCGGGGGTGTCCGGCGCGGACTGCGGGGAGCCGACAGTGCCTGCGGCTCCTGCAATCAAGATGGCGGCCGTCATCGAGGGTGAGAGATCGACCACCCCCCTCGCAGCACGCATGATGAGGCAGAGCACCCGGTGAATTCCGGCATCAAAAATTGGTAATTATTGATGCCTTTCTTAAGTCTTGGTTTGGAATAAGTTACTCATTTGTAGTTTGATTGTCTGCAGCTGGGCACGCTCCGACAGTGCATTGACGGGGCGAGTTTGAGACTAGGGTCGCTGGTGGCGGGAATGCCACTTGGACCCGCTCGGTCCCCTCATGGAGGCAGCTCCCTCGCTGCACGGAAGGGGTCGGTGGCTGGCAATAAATCTGAGTCTCAGCAGTATTTTTATATACTTTATTCCTGCCTAAGACATAGCATCTACATGTTGCCTTAGATTGGAATGTTTTGCTCTTTTGTGGTTTGCTTGTTTGTGACTGGGCGTGGCCGGCCCGGCTCCGACCGTGCATCGACGGGGCGTGCATGGGCCTGGGTGGCTGGTGGTGGGAATGCCACTTGGAACCGCCTGGTCCCCCCATGGAGGCAGTTTCGCATATGGCTCCCTCGCTGCACGGAAGGGGTCGATGACTGACAGTTAACCTGAGTCTCTTATATGCTCTATCCTTGCTTAAAGCTTAGCATTTACACGCCTTAGATTGGAATGTTTTACTCTTTTGTGGTTTGATTGTTTATGGCTGGGCGCGGCCGGCCCGGCTCCGACCGTACATCGACGGGGCGAGCTTGAGACTAGGGTCGATAGAGGCAGGTATGCCACTCGGGCCCGATATGTCCTCCCACGGGGACAGCTTTGTGTATAGCTCCCTCGCTACACGGAAGGGGTCGGTGACTGGCAATTAACCCGAGTCTCAGCATTATTTCGATATGCCTTATTCTTGCCTAATTTTTATTATCTACGAGTTTATGTTCACGATGCCTCTGGGAACCAGTAGCCCAGGAAACATGTGTTGCCTGGGAAGCTCAGGCGGCTACTACTTCCAGATTCTTCGCTTGACACAGTCCCCCACTTAGGCCGGCTTCAGATTCCTCCGCTGGGAGGTGATCTGAACCTTAGAGCAGTAGCTACTTAGATTGATACCCCCCTGGTCACAGCTCTGACCCCGTGCTCAGGTTTTGCTCCTGTCTTGTGTTCTCTCCCCCCCCCTTTCTTCCGGTACCTTCAAACCCGGGGAGAGTCTTTCTTTGTCTCTGTCTCTGTACCTATATCTGTCTCTCCATCTCTCGCACCCCCTTGCCCCCGTCCCTGAGGTGGTAGTGGAGAAATATTAACTTAGTGGGTGCTTCCCCTGTCGCTAGTGCCGACACTGTTTTGCTCTCTTGGACGTTCTGGGTCTTCACCCCTTGCTGGTCCGCTGTTGCAGTAATGAAGGAGTTCAGCTTGGTCTCTTTTGACGTAAAGGGCCTCAATACCCCTGAAAAGAGATCTATGGTTCTTAATAATCTTCGGGCAACGAAGGTGCAGATAGCTCTTCTTCAGGAGACGCACTTCAGGGCCTCTAATCCGCCATCTCTCAGGAACAGATCATTCCCAACCTCATATCATAGTTGCGCCCCGGACTCTAGATCTAGGGGAGTAAGTATATTGCTCGCCAGGTCATTGCTGTGGGAGGAGGTGGGCACTCTGGGTGGTGGGGAGGGCAGATGGCTTTTTGTTAAGGGTAAGATTGGAACAGAAATGTTCACCTTAGTGAATGTGTATGCTCCCAACACGAGGCAGGTCTCTTTTTTGGAAGAGGTTCTGGATAAGTTAGTTGGCTTTGTCGAAGGTAAGCTGATAGTAGGTGGAGACCTCAACCTCACCCTAGAACCCCTCTTAGATACATCAAGGGGACATTCTTATATCTCATACTCCAAGTTACGGAGAATCAAGAAACTTCTTCACTACCACCAGCTGTCAAGCCTCCTGGCTACAATCATGGGGAGAGCTGAGCTGAGCTCCAGGTATGGGGCGAAGTGAAGCAGAAAAAAACTCCAAGAGCAAATAAAAAGTCTGAGCAGAGTCCAAGGGTGAATCCGGGGTCAGAGGCAGGCAGAAAACAGGCAAAGTCCATAAGCAATCTGCGTCAAAAATCAGGTTATCCGTCAGTGTATAAATCCAGGAATTCAGGAATCAGGGAAACAAGGTCCAGGAAGTAAGCTGATAGCACAGCATTGGCTGTAGGCCAGCTGTCCTCTTAAAAAGGGCTATCAATCAGCACAGGGAGGGATGTGCCAGAGTCTGGTGAAGTCACTTCCTGTCCATTCAAACTCAGGACACCAGGAAGTGAAATCAAGTCCAAGAGCTCTAGGCCTTGTGCACTTCCAATGGGCTGAACAGCAGGTGTCACTGTGGAGCATGCGACAGAAGAAGAGCCTGCTCTGTTAAAACCATGCAGCCGAGCATATCTGCTGCTGCATGCAGTCCGTGGTATGGCGCGCTCACGATGCCTTAAAGGGAAGGAAAGGCGAGGAGACTGACATTGCCCCCCCTTAAAGGACGCCTTTGGGCGGCCGATCTAGAGAGAGTCTTTGCTGAAAAGCTCTGATTAATTGTGGAGCATTGAGATTACTAGATGGCTCCCAGGAATCTTCCTCTGTAACCTTTCCAACGAACAAGATACTGAATGGAGGCACCTCTCTTCCGTGAATCCAGGATCTGTTCAACCTCATATTCCTCTTCACCATCCACAATAATTTTAAAAGGGACACGTGAAAAACTGGGTGTATCTTCAGGCGATTAGGTAATTCCAATTCAAAGGCAACTTCATTAATAGCTCTCTTAATCTTAAAAGGCCCGATAAATTTAGGACCCAACTTCTTAGAGGGAAGATGAAGCCTTAGATGAGTGGTAGAGAGCAGGACTTGATCTCCTACTGCAAAATTGGAAGCTGAAGACCGATGAGTGTCTGCTGTCCTTTTGTAACGTTCTTGGGCAGCTCGAAGGGTTGTTCGGAGCATCTGATGAGTGGCAGTTAGATGAGCTCCTAAATCTGCAGCTGCCGGTACATTCACTGGGATGCAGGTATCAGGCAAGTTCTTGGCATCAAATCCATAATTTGCAGCAAATTGAGTGAGGCGGGTCGAAGAATAGACAGAGTTATTATAAGCCAGTTCAGCTAATGGGAGTAACTGTGTCCAATTGTCCTGCAGGGCCGAGGAGTAGCATCGTATGTACTGCTCCAGTGATTGATTCACCGGTTCAGTTTGTCCGTTGGTCTGGGGATGATAGGCCGATGAGTGGGCCAAAGTGATCCGTAAACTCCTACAGAGCGCTGTCCAGAACCGGGCAGTAAATTGGGAACCGCGGTCAGACACAATCTTAGACGGCAGGCCATGTAAACGAACAATCTCTTTCACAAAAACATGTGCTAACTTCGAGGCCGAAGGAAGGCTGGGGAGAGCTATAAAATGAGCAAACTTGGTTAAATAGTCCACAGCCACCAAGATAGTGTTGTTGTTGTCAGAAGGTGGAAGTTCTACAATAAAGTCCATAGAAATATGTTCCCAGGGACGTTCTGGCACTGGGAGAGGCATGAGAAGACCTGCAGGTTTGGTGGTTATGTGTTTATTCCGGGCACACGTCCCACAAGAAGAAACATGTGATATACAGTCTGCTCTTAAGGTGGGCCACCAGAAATGACGTTGAATCAGATGTAGCGTCTTCTTGAGCCCGAAATGGCCTGCCAAGGGGTGATCGTGGAATTCGGCCAGAACCCTGGAACGTAAAGATTCAGGAACAAAAATCTTTTCTTGATGGACAAGAATTCCATCTACTCGTGATAGTTCAGATTGTAGGTTCTCTGGGATAGAATCGGATGCTCGTTGAATCTCAGCAATGAGTTCAGATTCAAGTAACAAAAAATGGTTCGGTTGCAAAATAGTGGGTTCCACAGGTTCAGGACCTTGGTCAGAAGGATGAAGACGGGAGAGTGCATCAGGTTTGGTATTTTTGTTTCCTGGACGGTAAGAAATATGAAAGGAGAATCTGGAAAAGAATAGTGACCACCTTCCTGATGTGGCCGGAGTCTTTTTGGAGAGCGAAGGTACTCCAGGTTCTTGTGGTCTGTGAGGATATAAATTGGATGTCTGGCAGCTTCCAATAGATAACGCCATTCCTCCAGAGCAAGTTTGATAGCAAGAAGTTCTCGGTCACAAACATCATAGTTTTGCTCTGCTGAAGACAGTTTTCTGGAAAAGAAGGCTACGGGATGGAGTTCTCCTTGCTCAGATTCTCGAGAGAGTACTGCTCCTACACCATTGACGGAGGCATCTACTTCAAGTACAAAAGGGAGCTCGGGGTCGGCATGTCTCAAGATAGGGGCAGAAGTGAAATGCTCCTTGAGATGAGAGAAGGCCTCCTCAGCAGCTTCAGACCAGACAAATGGAGTATTCTTACGGGTGAGATCGGTGATAGGGTGGACTATCTGTGAGAAATCTTTAATAAAACGTCTGTAAAAGTTGGCGAAGCCAATGAAACGCTGTACTTCCTTGCGATTCATAGGTTGTGGCCAGTCCAAGATGGCAGCCACCTTCTCAGGATCCATCACAATGCCAGTACTGGTGATAAGTAACCCCAGGAACTGAATAGAAGGTTGTTCAAACTGACATTTCTCCAGTTTGGCGTATAATTGATGCTCTCGAACGCAGAAGGACACGACGGACATGTTCCCGATGTTCCGAGAGGGAGGAAGAGAAGATTAGTATATCGTCCAGGTAGATGATGACGAAAATATCAAGATAATCCCGGAACACGTCATTTACAAAGTGCTGGAATGTTGCAGGGGCATTACAGAGTCCGAACGGCATGACCAGGTATTAAAAGTGACCATATCGTGTGCGGAAGGCCGTCTTCCATTCGTCACCCTGACGGATCCGAATTAAGTTGTAGGCTCCCCTCAAGTCCAACTTGGTAAAGAACCGAGCAGACCCCAAACGCTGGAAGAGTTCAGAAATCAAGGGCAAAGGGTATCGGTTCTTGACTGTAATTTGATTGAGGGCCCGGTAATCTATACAGGGTCTCAGAGACCCATCCTTCTTCTCCACGAAGAATATCCCTGCTCCTGCAGGCAAAGTGGAATGTCTAATAAAACCCTTAGCCAGGTTTTCATCAATATATTCACGGAGAGTCTGTAACTCGGCTTCAGACAACGGATAAATGCGTCCAAAAGGGATGGCCGACCCAGGTAGAAGGTCTATTGGACAGTCATAAGAGCGGTGAGGAGGAACCTGGTCTGCACCTTTTTTGTCGAAAACACATCCTGGAACTCTAGATACGCAGGCGGAAGGGAATCCGGTGGATTAAGGGTTACTACAGAGAGGTTACTCTCCTGCTGTCGGCAAAATTGGTTGCAATAGGGAGAGAACAAAGAAACTGAACCGGAAGACCAGTCGATGACGGGGTTATGTATAGAGAGCCACGGGAGACCCAAAATAATAGGGTACAAAGTAGAGTGCATTAAATCAAAGTGTATTAATTCTGAGTGTCCATCAGGAGTAGAGCAGCCAAGCGATTTAGTTCTATGGGACACCGGTCCGGACTTGACGGTAGTTCCGTCGGCCAAAGTGAGAAGCAGAGGGGTAGGCCGAACTTCACATGGAATATTGTGAGTCTGTGCGAATTCTAAGTCCATGAAACAGCTGCAGGCCCCGGAGTCAATCATGGCCCTGGTCTCAACCCTTCCTCCGGGAAGTTGTAAACTAAGAAGCACAGAGAGGTGAAAACCAGGCACAGGAAGGGGTGTGCTCTTAACAAGAGGTGTTGATCTCTTCATAGCTGCAGGTCTGGTAGGACAATTAACCCGAAAGTGTCCGGGGTTCCCACAGTACATGCAAAGGTTTAGCCGCCTCCGGCACAGTCTTTCCTCTTGGGACAAAGCAGCCCGGATGGTTCCCAGTTGCATGGGCTTGATAACCCCCGAATTGGTCTGCGGAGAGTCAGGTGATGCAGGTGAGGACCGTGGAGCAAACCATTGGGCTAGGGCTGAACGCTCTTCACGCCGTTCCCGCAGCCGGCGATCCACCTGAATGGCTGCAAGAATAAGTTCATTTAAAGTTTCAGGAGTGTCGAAGTGGGCCAGTTCATCCTTAATCAGTTCAGAAAGACCTAAACGAAACTGATGTTTTAAAGCTGGCTCATTCCACTGGGTGTCAAAACTCCAGCAATGAAAATCAACAACATACTCCTCAACTGGACGGCGACCCTGTCGCAAATTACGGAGATCTGCCTCTGCTGATGCAACATGTCCGGGATCATTATAGATGGCTGCCATAGCAGAAAAGAAAAGATCAACAGAGGCCAGACAAGGATGATTTTGCTCCAGAAGACAATGGGCCCATGTTTGGGGAAATAACAATTCTGACCCGGACTTCCTCAGCAGCATAGGTTCGTGGTTGCAGAGAAAATAATAACTGACAACTGTTCCTAAAAGCACGAAACTTCTGGTGATTTCCTGAGAAAAATTCCGGGAAAGGAACTTGGGGTTCAGGGGTGACCCCGGAATCTGCCCCCTGTGTGGTAGGAACAGCTGTAGCAGAAGATACCGTCGGGGGCGTGACTTGATTTAGCCGATCCACAAGCTGAGTAAAGCCTCCCTGTAAGCCCTGGACGGCTGCACAGAGGGAAAAGACTTGCTGCATCAAAATATCAAAGGGACGAGGTTCCCCTCCGGAGCTCATGTTTATGGCTGTGTTATACTGTCAAGCCTCCTGGCTACAATCATGGGGAGAGCTGAGCTGAGCTCCAGGTATGGGGCGAAGTGAAGCAGAAAAAACTCCAAGAGCAAATAAAAAGTCTGAGCAGAGTCCAAGGGTGAATCCGGGGTCAGAGGCAGGCAGAAAACAGGCAAAGTCCATAAGCAATCTGCGTCAAAAATCAGGTTATCCGTCAGTGTATAAATCCAGGAATTCAAGGAATCAGGGAAACAAGGTCCAGGAAGTAAGCTGATAACACAGCATTGACTGTAGGCTAGCTGTCCTCTTAAATAGGGCTATCAATCAGCACAGGGAGGGATGTGCCAGAGTCTGGTGAAGTCACTTCCTGTCCATTCAAACTCAGGACACCAGGAAGTGAAATCAAGTCCAAGAGCTTACACTCTAGGCCTTGTGCACTTCCAATGGGCTGAACAGCAGGTGTCACTGTGGAGCATGCGACAGAAGAAGAGCCTGCTCTATTAAAACCATGCAGCCGAGCATGTCTGCTGCTGCATGCAGTCCATGGTATGGCGCGCTCACGATGCCTTAAAGGGTAGGAAAGGCGAGGAGACTGACATTAGCTAACTGATCCGTGGCGAGTCTTTAACCCTAGCGCAAGGGATTATTCTTTCTATTCAGCCCCGCACAACATGTATTCTAGAATAGACTTTTTCTTAGTCCAACATTACCTCTTGCCGCGGGTGGCAGACGTGTCAATAGGTAATATCACCATCTCGGACCACGCTCCGGTCTCGCTTACATTGGTCTCACAAGACCAGGCACCACGCCCCTTGACCTGGAGACTAAATAGTGCCCTTCTACAGGACCCTTTAATTAAAGAGGACTTGACGAAAAATCTCCAGGAATATTTCACGACGAACACTACCCCCGACACGAGCCTACCCATGATATGGGAAGCTCACAAGTGTGTAATCAGAGGATTATTGATCAAGCATGGGGCCAGGGTTAAGCAGGAAAGAAACAAACAACTACTGGACCTTCTCGGAGAAATCCGGAGGTTGGAGTCCCTACACAAGCAGTCATTAGCAGCGACACACCTGGCCGCCCTGGCCTCCCTTAGAGAGCGGCTTAAGGGGATTTTAAATGACAGACACAAACTCCAGCTTATAAAAACCAGGAAGGTCTTTACGAGTCAGGAGACAAGTGCGGTCGTCTCTTGGTCTCGGCCCTGAGGGGGGAAAGGGCCAAAACTTACATTCCTAGAGTCAGGAATCAAGAGGGAAACATGGTTCATAAGGATAAAGATATAGCGGGGGTATTCAGAATGTACTACCATTCCCTATATAATATCCCTGATACAGACTCGGATACGGGGAGAGTGGAAATTAGCGATTATATTTAGAGATGAGCGAACTTTTGAAAAATTCGATTTGACTGATTCGCCGAATTTTCCGACAAAAATCGTTTCGACCCGAATTTATTCGCGACGAATCGCTATTAAAAATGGCTATTTCTGAGCCTCCTAGAGCCTCAATAGAGTTGTAAACCATTCTGCCTTGCTGTAACACGCATAGGATGCGTTCTGGGTTAGTTAAATCATACTTTAAATAAATATCACATGCAGATCAGAGGCATCGCTAATAGAATCGCAGAGCGGCACAATTGCAGAGAGTTGAAGTGGCATCACTATGAGGGGCAGGAGCCCAAACATTGCTTTAAAGAGACACTGGAGTTGGCAGCAGCAGGAGCCCAAAAATTGGATGAATCACACCCTGGAGTTGCAAGCAGCAGCAGGAGCCCAAACATTGGCTGAAAGAGACACTGGAGTTGGCTGCAGGAGCCCAAAAATTGACTGACACACCCTGGAGTTGGCAGCAGCAGCAGCAGGAGCCCAAACATTACTTTAAAGAGACACTGGGGTTGGCTTCAGGAGCCCAAAAATTGGATGATTCACACCCTGGAGTTGGCAGCAGCAGGAGCCCAAATATACACTGGAGTTGGCTTCAGGAGCCCAAAAATTGGATGAATCACACCCTGGAGTTGGCAGCAGCAGCAGCAGGAGCCCAAATATTACTTTAAAGAGACACTGGGGTTGGCTTCAGGAGCCCAAAAATTGGATGAATCGCACCCTGGAGTTGGCAGCAGCAGCAGCAGGAGCCCAAATATTGGATGAAAGAGACACTGGAGTTGGCAGCAGGAGCCCAAAAGTTGGATGAATCACACCCTGGAGTTGGCAACAGCAGCAGCAGGAGCCCAAATATTACTTTAAAGAGACCCTGGGGTTGGCTTCAGGAGCCCAAAAATTGGATGAATCACACCCTGGAGTTGGCAGCAGCAGCAGGAGCCCAAATATTACTTTAAAGAGACCCTGGGGTTGGCTTCAGGAGCCCAAAAATTGGATGAATCACACCCTGGAGTTGGCAGCAGCAGCAGCAGGAGCCCAAATATTACTTTAAAGAGACCCTGGGGTTGGCTTTAGGAGCCCAAACATTGGATGAATCACACCCTGGAGTTGGCAGCAGCAGCAGGAGCCCAAACATTACTTTAAAGAGACACTTGAGTTGGCTTCAGGAGCCCAAAAATTGGATGATTCACACCCTGGAGTTGCCAGCAGCAGCAGGAGCCCAAACATTACTTTAAAGAGACACTGGGGTTGGCTTCAGGAGCCCAAAAGTTGGATGAATCACACCCTGGAGTTTGCAGCAGCAGGAGCCCAAATATTACTTTAAAGAGACCCTGGGGTTGGCTTCAGGAGCCCAAAAATTGGATGAATCGCACCCTGGAGTTGGCAGCAGCAGCAGCAGGAGCCCAAATATTACTTTAAAGAGACACTGGGGTTGGCTTCAGGAGCCCAAAAATTGGATGAATCACACCCTGGAGTTGGCAGCAGCAGCAGGAGCCCAAACATTACTTTAAAGAGACACTGGGGTTGGCTTCAGGAGCCCAAAAATTGGATGAATCACACCCTGTGGAGAGTCATGTGGAGAAAAAGTAGCTTAGTTAGTAATATCTACATAAAATTCTGAATAAAAAAATGCAAAATTATTGCCAAAGAGAAGTTTTGTTTGAGGGTGTGTTTCCACCTTTTAATTAAATCAGAAACAACAAGGTATCATTGCCTCTGACCAATTAGCCCTCAAAAATTCTTGGAATTTTTAATCTGGAATCATGTCTGATCCGTCTTATCCGAAGAATATTAATAAAAAGTAAGAGTAACGTAAAGGATTTTTTATCAATACTTACTTGTGGTCCGATGCGGAGGAATGTCTGTAACTGGAGAGCAGCGCCTTAAATCTGTTTTGCACGATCCATCTTTCTTTAGTGTTGGTCTGGCCCCGTCATCTATCTACTGGAATACATCAGGCATTGTTGAGAGGAAAGCTTGGCTGATCCATGCGCCATTCATTTCCACGCAGGGCAGTCTCTGGAAAAAAAAAAGTATGTATAAACCAGGGTCTTTTTCATATAAAAACAAATGGTTATTTTTGCTTTTAAACCATATGTTCCACAGCTTTACCAGTCATTGTGTCAGCCAATGAAGCAACTTTGTCTGGAAGTGCTGCAAAAGCAGTCCACTGCATCACAAGTGGCATCTGACACCCCCAGTCAACTGTCTGTTGTCTGTCTGTTATGCTTTGGGTTCAGCTCCACTATCCATTGATGAAGATCTGATAATCATAAAATTCAGCAGCTACTGCCCAGCCAAGAAGTGGAGGAGACACTCGCCTCTTCTTCCACTAGCCGGCAATTAGTGATGAGGAGAGTGTCGTGGGAGGAGGTGTTGCAAGCCGAGGTAGTGGAAGAGGGTCCCTGGAGTCTGCGGTGGTGGCGGCGGCAGCAGCAGCAGCAGTGAATTATTGGGGACTGTTGATAGGAAAAATCAGCTCCTCAGCGATGTGTCAGTTTTTCATGTTGCATCCACAACCCTGTGGAGAAAAAGTAGGTTAGTTAGTTTTGTTTGAGGGTGTGTTTCCACCTTGTAATTAAATCAGAAACAACTAGCTATCATTGCCTCTGAATAATTAGCCCTCAAAAATTCTTGGAATTTTTAATCTTGATGTCTGAGGGATTTCTCCTCTCAGACAGCGTTACCATAAGTCCAGCCTGCTGCATTACCCAGTGGTGGACCTTTCAGGGAACTGATGGCTTGTGCCGAGCCGAGGTGGAGAGTCCAATGGCATGGTTGTTGAACAGAAGGTGGGCCAGTCCTTTAGCCTGTCAGTGTGTACCAAAGTGCACAGTGTTGTCTACGTCTGGAGCTGTAACTATGGACTCATGGTGGACAATATATATCCTTTTAGGCCCCCTTGGTGATTGTGGTTTCACGCTGTTCTTCACATGGTTTTCCTTGACCAACAGAGTCACACATGGGAGGAACTACTAAAAATGAGAACTCAATCCATGAAAGCATTGCTTAATCCACGAAAACTGCAAATTTGGACCCATGGTGACTGACACTTGGAAGAACATCTTGTTTGCGCTGCGACAAGGAAGCCAGAGTCATGCGTCCTGACATGGCACACGTGTTCAGTCTAGTTGTCAAGTGTATTCTGAAGTCTTCCGCCCATCTGAAAGAAATCCGAACAGCAGGAAAGAAAGTTAGCATGCACTTCTGGCACTCCTACACCACCAAGCACAACCTTATTGAGCTTCAGCGTCAGAACGGTGTACCCCAACATAGTCTGATTTGCCATATTTCCACCCGTTGGAATTCCACCCTCCATATGCAGGATCCACTATAGGAACAGAGAAAAGCCATCACGGATTTCTGGATGATCCAAACGGATAGGGGGACACCCCTGTGTAAATTCAATGTAAACCATTGGCAGCTCATACGTGACACCGGCCGTTTGCTCAGGCCCTTTGAGGAAGCTACTTTATTAGACAGTTGCCAGGACTATGAGATGAGCGATGAGATTCCACTGCTTCATGTACTACAACACATGTTGTAAACCATGGCTGGTCAGGGCACTGGAGACATGGCACATACATTTCACAGCCACATGAAGCCTGTGGGGGCTGAAGTGGAGGAGGAGGAGGGGGTGGGGCACAGCAAACCACAGTTTAGGTTTCACAAAATGAAATTTTATCTAGTCATCTGACAGGAGAGGAGGAGCAGGAGCAGCCACAGGAGCTAGAGGGTTGGGAGGAAGGCGAGACAGAGGACCCAGACACACCGTGGCAGTTTACAGTGGAGATGGAGACAGGTAGTCCCTCCGAGTCACTTGCACAAATGGCACGATGCATGCTCACATGCTTGCGTACTAGTGAGCGCAGAATTGTCTCCATTTGTCAGCGGGAAGACTTCTGGCTCTCCAACTTATTGGACCCTTGCTTCCGGCACAAAATGGGGGCATTTTTTACCCCCACTGAGAGGGAGGACAAACTGACCTACTACAGAGACATCCCACGTAGTCAGTTGGGCGATGTCTATCTGTGCCATGGCCCATACTCCCGCAGGTCTGACTCGGGGGGACCTCTGCGATCACCTTCCACTGCCATGGCTGCTGGGCGGGTGGAAGGAGCAGCAGCAGCAGCTCCATCAGCAGCAGCCTCAGTCTTCAGTCGCTAGTGAGTAGCTTTCTACACCCGCATAGTGAGTCTACTCATGAGCAGCAGGAAGACCTGGAGCTGGACCTCAAACAGCAGGTCATGTCATACCTTGACATGACCATGCCAACACACCTTCAGGATCCACTGGATTTGCTGGGAAGCCAAACTTGACTTGTGTCCGCAACTAGCAGAGTTTGCCCTGGAAAAGCTGTACTGGCCGGACAATAGTTGATTTAGATGGCAACTGGGCTGCTCTATATAATGAAGCAAAATGGCAAATTTACCTCACAATATAAGCTATTGCCCCTCAGATTTACACAGGGGCTGCTCCATATAATGGTGCAAAACCATGAATTTACCTCATAATATAAACTATTGCCCCTCAGATTTACACAGGGCCTGCTCTATATAATGAAGCAAAATGGCAAATTTACCTCACAATATAAGCTATTGCCCCTCAGATTTACACAGGGGCTGCTCCATATAATGGTGCAAAACCATGAATTTACCTCATAATATAAACTATTGCCCCTCAGATTTACACAGGGGCTGCTCTATATAATGAAGCAAAATGGCAAATTTACCTCACAATATAAGCTATTGCCCCTCAGATTTACACAGGGCCTGCTCTATATAATGAAGCAAAATGGCAAATTTACCTCACAATATAAGCTATTGCCCCTCAGATTTACACAGGGGCTGCTCCATATAATGGTGCAAAACCATGAATTTACCTTATAATATAAACTATTGCCCCTCAGATTTACAGAGGGGGTGCTCTATATAATGCAGCAAAATGGCAAATTTACCTCACTATATAAGCTATTACAGCTCTATATAAATAAAAATAAATAAATAAAAAAAGGGCCTGTAGAAGCTTATTTAGTATAACAGATAGGGTGACATGTGCTGGTTTGGGATGCCCATATGGGCTAGTGTTTTGGCAGCAGTACAAAAACCAATGCAAAATGCAATAGCTTAATAAAGCTGATGCTGATCAACGCTTATTTAGTATAACAGATGGGGTGCAACATGCAGGTTTGGGATGCCCTGCGGCCTGGTGTATTTAAAGCAGACCAAAACCAATTCAAAATGCAATAACTTAATAAAGCTGAGGCTGTAGATGCTTATTTAGTATAAACAGGTAGGGTGCAAGGTGCAGCTTTGGGGTGCCCTGCGGCCTGGTTAAATGAAAGCAGTCAAAAAGGAAGTGCAAACTGAAGTAGCTTAATGAAGTTGATGCTGATCAACGCTTATGTTGTATACCAGATAGGGTGCAAGGTGCAGCTTTGGGGTGCCCTGCGGCCTGGTTTATTAAAAGCAGTCAAAAACAAGTGCAAACTGAAGTAGCTTAATAAAGCAGCTGATGCTGATCAACGCTTATGTTGTATAACAGATAGGGTTAAAATAGCATGTGCCTTGGGATGTCCGTGTGGCCTGGTATATTTCAAGCTGAACAAAAAGTAACAATAATCCAAGTATGAGAAATGCTTGTGCTTAACATATAGGGTTAATCAGCGTGTGCCTTGGGATGCCCGTGTGGCCTGGTATATTTTAAGCTGAACAAAAAGTAACAATAATCCAAGTATGAGAAATAATTTTGACCTTCTTTACAGCGCCATACTTTGAAAAAAATCCTTAATTTCATGCCGATCAATCCAAAGGTCAATGCCCCCAACAAAAATAGTGTTCGGCATAAGTTTTCCTTCTGGAAGGACGTAACCTTTAGTTTACATGGTTGGGGTAGGTTATCTTACAAATTGGGATACCCCAGGCAGCAGTGTCATTGAAAGAGACAGATTGTAATGCAGGCCATACGCAAGCAGAGAAACTCAGGCTGCAACAGGCCTCTTTAGTTTACATGGTTGGGGTAGGTTATCTTACAAATTGGGATACCCCACTGTATATGAAACCAAATATAATGCACACCCAAAAGTGGACAATCAGCATCCAAGAGGCCTGCTTAGTTTAAATAAGAGAGCTGCTTAGCTTAAATAAGAGAGCTGCTTAGTGAAAATAAGAGGCCTGCTTAGTTTAAATAAGAGAGCTGCTTAGTGTAAATAAGAGAGGTAGGTTATGTTATGTTACAGAATGGGATGCCCCGAAGCAGACTTGAGATCAGTATATATGCACAGCAAGAGTGGATAAGCAGGCTCAAACAGGCCAAATTACTTTAAATAACTGTGCAGCTTACAGTAAATGCAGAGGCTAATGGTATGTTACAGAATGGGATGCCCACAGCAGACTTGAGATCAGTATATATGCACACAGCAACAGTGTGTAAGCAGGCTGAAACAGCCCAAATTACTTTAAATAACTGTGCAGCTTACAGTGAATGCAGAGGCTAATGGTATGTTACAGAATGGGATGCCCCAAAGCTGACTTGAGATCAGTATATATGCACACAGCAACAGTGTGTAAGCAGGCTCATACCGCCCAAATTACTTTAAATAACTGTGCAGCTTACAGTAAATGCAGAGGCTAATGGTATGTTACAGAATGGGATGCCCCAACAGCCAGCAGTGCACCTGTGAGCAGTACTACTATGCACAGCAAAAGTGTCTTTATCAGGGCAAATGACTTTTAGAATAAGTGCAAAGGGTTATAGTAAATAGAGGCTTGTGTAGTCACAGAATGGGATGCCCCAACAGCTAGGAGTGCACCTGTGAGCAGTAATACTATGCACAGCAAGTGTGTTTATCAGGCCTAATTTCTATTAGAATAAGTGCAAATGGTTATTATGGTATTAAATAGAGGCTGGTGTAGTCACAGAATGGGATGCCCCAAAAACCAGAGAGCACCTGGCAGCAGTAAGGCTATGCACAGCAAAAGTGTCTTTATCAGGCCTAATTTCTATTAGAATAAGTGCAAATGGTTATTATGGTATTAAATAGAGGCTGGTGTAGTCACAGAATGGGATGCCCCAAAAACCAGAGAGCACCTGGCAGCAGTAAGGCTATGCACAGCAAAAGTGTCTTTATCAGACCTAATTTCTATTAGAATAAGTGCAAATGGTTATTATGGTATTAAATAGAGGCTGGTGTAGTCACAGAATGGGATGCCCCAAAAACCAGAGAGCACCTGGCAGCAGTAAGGCTATGCACAGCAAAAGTGTCTTTATCAGGCCTAATTTCTATTAGAATAAGTGCAAATGGTTATTATGGTATTAAATAGAGGCTGGTGTAGTCAAAGAATGGGATGCCCCAAAAACCAGAGAGCACCTGGCAGCAGTAAGGCTATGCACAGAAAAAGTGTCTTTATCAGGCCTAATTTCTATTAGAATAAGTGCAAATGGTTATTATGGTATTAAATAGAGGCTGGTGTAGTCACAGAATGGGATGCCCCAAAAACCAGAGAGCACCTGGCAGCAGTAAGGCTATGCACAGCAAACGTGTCTTTATCAGGCCTAATTTCTATTAGAATAAGTGCAAATGGTTATGGTATTAAATAGAGGCTGGTGTAGTCACAGAATGGGATGCCTCACAGCAGACTTGAGATCAGTTCAGTATATATGCACAGTTAGTGTATAAGCAGCCTGAAAACGCTAACAAAGCCAGTCAGCCAGCCAGTAACAGTAACTTTCCCTGCTTTTCGCTGACTTTCTGTCTGTCTCCTGCCTGTCTCCTGCCTGTCTCCAGCCTGTCCCTGTCTGTCTAACTGTCTCTCCCTGCCTACAGCAGCGTCCTGTCTCTCACGAATGCAATAGAGAAATGAGGAAAAGCAAGATGTCCGCCGACTTAAATAGCGCTGTGACGTAACCGGGCTTGCTGGCTGCTGATAGGCTGCATGTGACTGTCCCAGCTTGCACTGGCGCGGGGTTGATGTCTGGACATGTCCCATCCGCCATCTTAGAATGCCTGTAATGTAAATGAATGGATGTTAAAGGAAAACTTCGAGCGATCGAATCGCGGGGAAATTCGGATTCGATCCGAATCAAATTTTTCATGAAATTCGGATCGAATCCGGGTTCGTCCGGATCGATTCGCTCATCCCTAATTATATTCAGCAATCGGGGATGCCCAAATTTCCACAGGCACTAGCAGAGGACTTAGAGGCCCCAATCACCCCAGAGGAATTGGCGCTGTCCATTAAGGGATCAGCCAATGGGAGGGCACCAGGTCCAGATGGTCTACCCCTATTGTATTACAAAACATTCGCAGATACCCTCTCGCCTAAGCTCCTGGGGGTTTTCAACTCGCTTAAGGCGGGAGGTGCCCTCCCATTGGATAGTCTACGTGCCCACATAGCGGTGATACTGAAGGATGGGAAAGATCCCACTTTGAGCTCCAGCTATAGACCAATATCCCCCCTCAATGCTGACGTTAAGCTCTTCGCTAAGGTGATTGCTAACTGCCTGTCCCCTCACCTTCCCCAGGTTATACACCTAGACCAGGTGGGATTTATGCCTCTTAGAGAGGCACGGGATAACACGGCAAAAGCCCTGAACCTCCTCCATGCTGCCCTAAGTAGGAAGCTTCCCTCAATCCTCCTGGCAACAGATGCCGAAAAGGCATTTGACCGGGTGCGGTGGGATTTCATGTACTAAGTCCTGGAACATATTGGTCTGGGACCCAATATGCGGTCCTGGATTTCAAGCCTCTACCAACACCCCACTGCATCTGTTAGGGTCAATGGTATGTTGTCGGAATCGTTCGACATTGGAAACGGGACGAGACGGGGCTGCCCCCTCTCCCCCTTAATTTTTATCCTGACGCTGGAACCCTTCCTGAGTAGAGTACGGAGAAACCCAGATATACAGGGGGTATCCCTCCCCTCAGGCCACTACAAAACTGCGGCTTTTGCCGATGACTTACTCTTTTTCGTATCAGGCCCTGAGGTGTCACTCCCAAATCTAATAAAGGAGCTGGAGCTCTACAGGAAACTGTCCAACTATAAAGTCAACATGCAAAAATCCCCGTCTCGTCCCGTTTCCAATGTCGAACGATTCCGACAACATACCATTGACCCTAACAGATGCAGTGGGGTGTTGGTAGAGGCTTGAAATCCAGGACCGCATATTGGGTCCCAGACCAATATGTTCCAGGACTTAGTACATGAAATCCCACCGCACCCGGTCAAATGCCTTTTCGGCATTTGTTGCCAGGAGGATTGAGGGAAGCTTCCTACTTAGGGCAGCATGGAGGAGGTTCAGGGCTTTTTAGTGGCAGATAGGGCAGAGAACCTCCAAAGATCCTTTCCTTTTAAGTGGGCGAGAGAGTGCATCACATACCTCGGTATAAAATTGGGTAGATCCATAGATAAGATTTATACCCTAAACTTTCCACCTCTGCTCCAAACGTTCTCGAAGGACCTGGATGCTTGGTCCCTTAAAAAGTTGTCCTGGTTTGGGAGGTGTAATGCCCTTAAAATGAATATACTCCCCCGCCTTTTGTACGTAATGCAAGCGCTCCCGGTGGAGCGCTTCCCGATCCAAAACTTTACTACGCGGCATCTCACCTAACGAGGGTCGTGGACTGGTGTAGGCACTCACAGCATAAACAATGGGTCCAAATAGAACAGGGCAGCTCATTGTTCCCCCTTTCATCGCTCCCCTGGCTGGCCAAGCAGGCGCGACCCGACCATAGGGGCATCACTCAGAATTTGCCACAAGTACTTCCCGATGGAGGAGGTGTCACCGGCCTTCTCCCCCAGTACCCAATCCTGGGAAACCCTGCGTTTCCTCCAGGGACAGGGGGGAGGGTAGCAGAAGGTTGGCTAAAAGAGGGGATAAGCAGAATTAAGCACTTCTGTAACAGTGAGGGTTGGGAATCCCTAGACTCAATCTCGACCTCGAGGGGGCTACCTAGGTGGGGCGACTGGCAGCAGCTGCAGCTAAACCATTTCCTAGCAACCCTGAAACAGCAGGCTAGGCAGCTCAGAAAGACCACGATATTTGAAAAGCTGTGTGAGGAGCGGGGAACAGTCCAACATGTGCTATAATTTGCCTATAAAATCCTGGCGAACCCCCCGAACCAGGACCCCCTGCCACCCCTGGCGAAATGGGAGGAAGACCTGGGAATTACTCTCTCGGACAACCACAGGAACCGCATTATACGCTTGGCGCACAAAACTGCCACTTGCACCAGATACAAAGAGTGTAATTTTAAGATACTAACGAGGTGGTACAGGGTCCCCACAATACTTCACAAATGGTTTCCTGCAGTTTCCCCCTTGTGTTGGCATTGCAATGGAGCTAGGGGAGATCTCCTGCACATATTCTGGTCATGCCCTCTGTTGACGGACTTCTGGTCTAAAGTCAGAACCACGTTGCAGCATGTGACTGATTGGGAGATTCCCAAGGACCCGGGGTTCTTCCTTCTCCACCACTTGGAGTTGCCCACCAAAAGATATCAAAGATCTGTTCTTAGCCAGCTGGTGAATGCCGCAAGGGCATGCATCCCTTCGCTGTGGAAGAGCCCTACCCCCCCTGACATGTCTCTGTGGCTGAGTAAGGTGGCGGAGATGGAGAGGTTTGAAGGGATGATTGCGGCAAGCAACGACTCTTCTGAGGACCATCGCATCAAGTGGACCAGCTGGAATATCTTCTCAGAAACCCAGGAATTTCAGACACTACTAGGGGCCGGATAGGAGCGGGTGCGAGACCTAACCTACGTGTTTTCCTCCCTTCCTTTTCCTTCACTTACTTCATATTATGTGGTAGTGGAGTCGGGCCGGACTCCCCGCTTAGGTGCCTGATGGGGTGATTTATGACTACCTAGGGGGGAGACCTCTCCCTGGAGGCGACCTGCCCCTCTGGTCATTGGCTGCACCGTGCGTGACGCGGGAGAGGCAGTCTCCTCCTTCATGCAGAGTGGCGCGGCTGCCTGGTGCGGGAGTCCGGAGGCTTCTTACTTGTTATATTTGAAATGTAATTCTCTTTTTATGCATGCCCGACGAAATTTTGCATTGACTGTACTTTGGATTGTCCTGGGTGTTATGTTTAACCCCTGCTTCTGACTGTATGTACAATTGCTTCTTTTTCTTTGGAAAAATAAAGAATATATTAAAAAAAAAAAAAGAAATACAGGGATTTGTATGGCCAAACACCTTCTAAGAATTCCAATAGCCAGGACATCTACATATTTGGGGTTCTCATTGAAGAATCTCTTGAACCATTGTGAAAAGCTCTACAGAGTTGTGTAAATGTGACATACCCAAATAACTTAACTTTAATCTTAATGCATAGGCTCATTAAATCATTTGTTTTATGCATTTGTAAAGTTCAGTACACACATTATAAAATATCCCTTCTAAATTACACCTCTAACCAAATGTGACCCTCAAAAAACCACAGTAAATACATAGGCTTTTAAATGTGCAGGCTTATATGTCTGCATATACTTCTGTATCTGTCACCCTGCTAATTATTCTTTAAAAATGGAATGGCCCCAAGACCTTATTGTATTTGATCATCTGATATTGGGGGTCCAAATGATTAGAATTAGGATTATTAGGTTTTGAAAGACTGACCTTTTGTAGTAAGGACAACTAAAGTAAAATTTACATCTAAGAGCCTTATTTTATGAAGCATCAGGCCACGCAGTCTCAGCGGCACTCAGTCTGCAATTTAGAAAACAAAAAAAGGCAGCGCCGATGCGCCACCAGCTAACGTCTAATGCCGTGGCTTCTTTTTGTTACAAATGTGTAATTTGGACAACAACTAAAACACAACCTAAATGCACTATAAAGTTTGTTCCCTTTGACCCCAGCAGTGGTTTCCTTTAACTTTAATGATCTTTTAATGACCTTTACTTCCTAATGACCATCTGCTGTGTGACTTGGGCCATAAGCCTAAATGTACGGTTGCATTATAAAAACAGCTTGATTGGAGAATCTAGCAGGGGAGTGGAGCCACTGGCATGCCAGTGCTTCAACTACCAGCAGGGAGGTTCATCCTCTTTGAGCGCACAGCTTTGAGAGGGACATGCAAGGAGCGGTGAGGGAGGAACGGGGTCACCTGCCTAGCTAGTGTTGAATCGGAGTGACAGATATCACAGCCAGTTCGCCTTCACATACATTCTTCCAGTGGCTTAACTGGAAGTATGCAATAGCACCCCATCATAATACAAACAGGTATGTATCCTGGATTTCAAAAATAAAAAATATTATTCTTGCTGTTCAACTTTATGAATTCCCTCTATGTGAACTATTGCATCCCTTAAACCCAAAACTGCCATTGCATTTCCCAAGATGCTTAACTGGGGACATGGAAGGTGACTGCATGATTGTAAAGAAAAACCTTGTGTTATATTGTCCATCTCCTAATCTTTAGCAAGAATCCACATTTGCAAAATAATTAAAGAAGTAAACCAGTGGTGGCCGCAGATTGAATAAAGTGTGGGCAATTTATTACCCAAGGGTTTTCCAAAACATTACAAATTCCCTTGAAACATTTTAAGTAAGCCCCATAATAAAATCTCTGAGTTTGAATGATTTTGCATGTTCATTTCTGGAGTATTTAAGCCTAAAGGGGGCTATTGCATTTTCCAGATTGGAACCTCAGCTTGTCACCAGACATCCTATCGTTGCTTTCTATTCAGCCTTTACTTCCTAATGACCATCTGCTGTGGGACTTGGGCCATAAGCCTGAATGTACGGTTGCATTCTAAAAATTGCTTGATTGGAGGGTCCAGCAGGGGAGTGGAGCCACTGGCATGCCAGTGCTTCAACCACCAGCAGGGAGGTTCATCCTATTTGACTGAGCGCACAGCTTTGGGAGGGACGTGCAAGGAGCGGTGAGAGAGGAACGGGGTCACCCACCTAGCCAACCAAATCAGCCGAATCAATCCTAGCAACCAATGGGGTGACAGATATCACAGCCAGATCGTCCTCATATACATTCTTCCAGTTGCTTAACTGGGAGTATGCAATAGCACCCCATCATAATACAAACAGTTATGTATGCCGGATTTCAAAAATAAAAAATATTATTCTTCCTGTTCAACTCTTGATCTTGTCTTAAATTGGAGGTTGAATTGCTGTTACTTTATATTCACAGTTGGGTCAGTACTTGGTTGCCCCATTTTTTAGGGGAATATACACTGTTTTTGAGTGTTATTATTTTTGTACTTTAAAGGTAGTTTTGTTGCACTTTTAGCATTACGGAATATTTATATGGACTTTTTTTGTGTGGTCAGTATTTGCACAGTAGCATTAGTCACTAGCACTTTAGATAGCTATTGAGAATAATATTTAGTATTCACTGCCTTTTTTATGGGATAAGGTGAAATATTATGTTATTGTGAATGAGATGAGCGAACTTTTGAAAAATTCGATTCAGCTGATACGCCGAATTTTCAGACAAAATTTGTTAATTATATCTGCTATTAAAAACTGCTATTTCTGAGCTTCCTAGAGCCTCAATAGGGTTTTAAACCATTCGGCCTTGCTGTAACACGCACAGGATGCGTGCTGGGTTAGTGAAATAATACTGTAAATAATTATGACATGCAGATCAGAGGCATAGCTATTAGAATCGCAGAGCGGCACAATTGCAGAGAGTTGAGGTGGCATCACTATGAGGGGCCCCTATATTGCCTGAAAAACACACCCTGGAGCTGGCAGCAGCAGGAGCCCAAATATTGGCTGAAAGACATCCTGGAGTTGGCAGCAGCAGCAGCAGCGGCAGCAGGAGCCCAAACATAGCTTGAAAGAGACACTAGAGTTGGCAGCAGGAGCCCAAAAATTGTCTGAATGACACCCTGGAGTTGCAAGCAGCAGCAGCAGCAGCCCAGATAAATAGCTTGAAAGACACACTGGAGTTGGCAGCAGGAGCCCAAAAATTGTCTGAATGACACCCTGGAGTCGCAAGCAGCAGGAGCCCAAACATAGCTTGAAAGAGACACTGGAGTTGGCAGCAGGAGCCCAAAAATTGGCTGAATGACACCCTGGAGTTGCAAGCAGCAGCAGCAGCCCAAATATAGCTTGAAAGAGACACTGGAGTTGGCAGCAGGAGCCCAAAATTGGCTGAATGACACCCTGGAGTTGCAAGTAGCAGGAGCCCAAACATAGCTTGAAAGAGACACTGGAGTTGGCAGCAGGAGCCCAAAAATTGTCTGAATGACACTTTGGAGTTGCAAGCAGCAGCAGCAGCCCAAACATAGCTTGAAAGAGACACTGGAGTTGGCAGCAGGAGCCCAATAATTGGCTGAATGACACCCTGGAGTTGCAAGCAGCAGCAGCCCAAACCTAGCTTGAAAGACACACTGTGCCGGATGCTAATTTGCTTTGATTGATGCTAACTAATTTGCTTTGATTTGTTGATTGTTGCACTAGGTATTGGATGACTGTGTTAGCGATTGTTGGACCTGACTGCCAATTATCCCAGCCCCAGTCAGCGCCACTTTGTATCGCCGTCTTTTCATTGTATGTAGGAATTTTGTCCTCCTTGAAAAGATTGTCACTGTATTTTTCCGCCACTGGACGGCGTTTCATCATTCATCAAGTTACAGGAAATCACTCAAAGGGAACAAACTTTATAGTGCATTTAGGCTGTGTTTTAGTTGTTGTCCAAATTACACATTTGTAACAAAAAGAAGCCATGAAATAAGATGCTAGCTGGTGGCCGCATTGGCGCTGCCTTTTTTTGTTTCATAAATCGCACACTGAGTGCCGCTGAGACTGCGTGGCCTGATGCTTCATAAATAAGGCTCTTAGATGTAAATTTTGCTTTAGTTGTCCTTACTACAAAAGGGTCAGTCTTTCAAAACCTAATAATCCTAATTCTAATCATTTGGACCCCCAATCTCAGATACTCTAATACAATAAGGTCTTGGAGCCATTCCATTTTTAAAGAATAATTAGCAGGGTGACAGATACAGAAGTATGTGCAGACATATAAGCCTACACATTTAAAAGCCTATGTATATACTGTGGTTTTTCCAGGGTCACATTTGGTTAGAGGTGTAATTTAGGAGGGTTGTTTTATAATGTGTGTACTGAAATTCACAAATGCAAAAAAGGACTCCAAAAATGTAGATGTCTTGACTGTTAGGTGCGAGGGGGCTCCAGCGTTCTGGATGCCCCCTCAAGCTTCTTTCTAGCTGCAAAGAGCCGGACCAACACCCGTTAATGTAATTACGGGTGTTGGTCCGGTTTAAGCGACATTCATTGAAACATGGAAAAGTGACAAAGAAAAAGAAAAAAAAATTGGACAAATATTTTTTGTTAAATACAAATTATATCTAATGAAAAATGCTAAAATAGTTTAAATTTAAAAATAATCCCACAGGCAGTTTCAGTGTTAAATTGAATGCCTTTTATAAGCAGCATTTAGTAAAACATTTACCTTATTTTTTGCCCTATAAGACACACCTGACGCGGTCCCAGTTCACCGCAAATTGGACAATTTCCAGAACGGCACCACTCACCCCACAATAATTACTGATTGGTCACATACATATCCACAAAGTGATCTTTAATTCATGAAAGTTTAAAAATGACAAACATAACTTACATCACAAATAACATACTATTAAAAGAAACAAGAAAGACCACAGCAGGAGCATTCCAATTCATCCTTAGACCCCACAATTTATCCTAAAGTTTCCTCCAAATTGAAAAAAACATGCTACTAAATAAAGTGCTATTGTGCAAAACCAAAGTGCTGCTGGTGCTAATATATTGCAATATTAAGACAGTGAACAAAAGAATAACTATCTGGAATAAGATCACCTATGTGTTGAAAAGAGGTCTCCCTGCTAGGTCCCACTGGTATCCTCACCCATGCGTTTTGTGACCCCTACGTCACTTTTTTGTCTGTTTGTCATTTTTAGACTTTCATGAATTAAAGATCATTTTGTGAATATGTATGTGACCAATCAGTAATTATTGTGGGGTGAGTGGTGCCGTTCTGGTCATTGTCCAATTTGCGGTAAACTGGGACCGCAAATGTGTTTAATGTACTCGGGCTTACATAGGGACACCAGATTGGCACAGATTGCACCTGCATATAAGACGCACCCTGGATTTGGAGAACAAAAATTAGAAAACAAATATTCTGAACCAAATGGTTTGCTAAAATACCCCCTCCCAATCACCCCATTATAGACAGTGTGCAGAATTCCCCCCAATCACACCATTGCAGACCCCACATTACAGGCAGTAAGCAGTATTCCACATTACAGGCAGTGAGTGGTATTCCACAATAAAGGCAGTGAGGGGCATCCCACATTACAGGCAGTGAGTGGTATTCCACAATAAAGGCAGTGAGGGGCATCCCAAATTACAGGCAGTGTATGGGCATCCCCAATACAGGCGGTGTGCGGGCATCCCCAATACAGGCAGTGTGCTGGCATCCCCAATACAGGCAGTGTGCAGGCATTCTCAATACAGGCAGTGTGCAGCATACCCTGAAAACCAAGCAAAAAAAAAAAAAAACCTTTCCCTGGCGTTCCTGCTGCTCCCTGCCGCAAGTTCAGAGCAGGCAGATTCCAGCTGGGATATTGTGAACGGGGTTCCCTCGGGACAAGCCCGTCTGTGTGTAGCTGGTGGGGTCTCACCTATCAGCGGTCTGTGTCCCTTGTGCACAGCAGGCGCTAATGGTACTTCCCGCCTCTCCGGTGGCAGGGCTTGCACCTCGCCTCACTTCACCTACCCCCCCCCCCCAAGCCTCAGTCTATCCCCCAACACAAGCGGGGATTCTCATCCTGATGTGGCTACTAGACTGGCCAGTGTTGAAAAATTGATTGCTAGTACTCTAGCACGCAAGGCCACTGCAAAAAAGCGGCACATAATCCCTGCTCCTTTCCCTACGGAGTCTGATGAGTTTTCGCATCTATATGGCCATACCCCTTCGGACGATGGGGAGCTGTTCTCTGACTCAGGTTCATCTGACGAGAAGTCTAGGGGTCATGACGATTCTGGTTCTGATCACTTGACCCCGGATGCTACTGATAAACTGCTGGTTCAGATTTTTGAGGTTTTGTCCATCTCTCCCCCTGTTGCGGCTCTCAGGCAAAGGGGCGAGCTATTTCATTCTGCTAAGGCTCGATTGGAATTTCCTGAGCAAACCCATTTCAATAACCTCGTGTTTAAAGAGTGGGAACATCCTAGTAGACTTCCCGGGATCCCTAAGAGTTTGGACAGGAAGTATCCATTTCCTGCTGATATGGTCAAGTGCTGGTCATCGCCCCCCGAGGTCGATGCTCCTATTCTAGGGCTGTCTGACACCTCTATTATGCACTCCCCTGACACTACTACGCTGCAGGATTCTGAGGACCGGCGCATTGACCAATTGGCATGCCATGCCTTTGCATTTGGAGGGGCGGCGCTGCGCCCGGTCTGCGCCTTGGCCATTACTGCTGTGGCGCTCAGGGCCATGGTCAGGAATTCTCTTGACGGCCCAGACGAGTTGCCTACTGATACTATTAATGCACTGTCTAACTGTGATGTGTTTGTGAACTTTATCCTGTCTGCATCGGATGATGCTATTAGGATGTGTGCCAGATCTTCCGCCTTGGCGGTGGCTATACGCCGCGCGGTATGGCTGCGCCAGTGGGCTGCCGACAATGCTGCTAAGAGGGCCCTTACTGGGCTTCCATTTAAGGGGCTGCGCCTGTTTGGGGACCGCCTAGACCTTTTTGCTAAAGGAGGCAAGTTACCACAGCGCAGGCGGCAGCCTCGGCCCTTTCATAGCCAGGGCCCCCCTTCAGTCCCCTACAAAGGCGCTAAGCAGGGGAAAGGGGTGTCCTTCGCGGGGGCTCGCGCAGACTCCTGGCATAGGAGCAGGGGGTGACGTACTGGCCCCTCCTGGGGTACCAAAACCAAAGCCCCTCCCAAGACCCCTCAGGCATGATGGGGCGCCCTCGCCCGCCAGGGTGGGGGGACGGTTACAGCACTTTGCGCACGTCTGGAGGCGCCAAGTCTCAGACCAGTGGATTCAGGAGGTAGTTACCTCTGGTTACAAAATAGAGTTTGCTGTGCTGCCCTCCTCAAGATTCATCAGGTCCCGGATCCCCCAGGACCCGGCATCAGTCAGGTCCTAATGCAGTCCGTGCAAGGACTTCTGGATCTGGGAGTTATTTGCAGGGTCCCCTTGAGAGAATTGGGGGAGAGGTTCTACTCCAACCTTTTCACAGTGCCCAAAAGAGATGGGTCAGTCAGGCCCATTCTGGATTTAAAGATCCTCAACAAATTTGTCAAGAACAAGCGCTTTCGCATGGAAACTCTGCGCTCGACCGTTGGCTCTCTGCGCCCAGGGGATTTTATGACGTCTGTGGACATCAAAGATGCTTACCTTCACATCCCTGTGTTCCCGGGACATCAAAGGTTTCTCAGGTTCACGTTGAAAGATCAACCTTACCAATTTGTGGCCCTACCGTTTGGCTTCACTTCAGCTCCCAGAGTGTTCACCAAGGTGCTGGCGGGGTGATGTCTTTGATAAGGTCAGGGGGCATTCGAGTGCTGCCCTACCTGGACGACATCCTCATCACCTCACGGTCTCTACAGCAGGCGGAGCTGGACACTCAGCTGGTGGTGTCCACCTTGGAGTCCTTCGGCTGGGGTCCTCTCTGTCCCCTTCGTCGGTGACCCCATTCCTGGGGATGATGTTACAAGGTTGATGTTAGGGCCTCAGCTGATGCTGTTTTTGGCCACAAGGTTTTGCAGGCGGCAGTGGTTTAAACTGTCTGCTGTCACCTTTTTGTTGGGGGATCCCACCCTACTTTATGGACACTGCTATTGGATGTCCCAAGTGTAAGTATTATATCTGGAGCAGGACGTACTGTATACTAAGAATAATACAATTCTGTGAAATACTCACCTGTAGAATTGATATTATTTGTATACAGTACGACCTGCTCCACCCCACCCTGGTTTTTGCATTATTCTGGATCCCCTGTATGGTGATTGTTATCATTCCAGTTGTTTTGGGTGGTTTAATTCTCCCGGCTTCTTGTTCATTGCTTTTCAATGCTGGGGATTTGAAGGGCCGGGAGGAGCCTGTTTTTACATGTCTCTGCAGTGCAGCGCCTTCTGGCGGAGGATAACCCATGTATAAGTATTATATCTGGAGCAGGACGTACTGTATACAAATAATATCAATTCTACGGGTGAGTATTTCACAGAATTGTATTTTTTTGCAGAGTGTGAGTGCTGGGAGTCAAATCCTGATAGACATTTGTGGTGTAACAGGACCTGGCTTTACTGGAACATGAGTGCAGTAAGAGAAGGTCACCTTACATGGTAGATATACTAAAGGAAAAACAATTCATAAAGATCACCTCAATGTACAGGAAACAACGGAGCAGAAAAAATGCATAGAGAGACAACCAAAACCCACACCGATCTACAAGATTTCAGGGCAGCTTGATTCCCTACTCTCAGGGCACCCAGAATCGGTATGCTCCCCCGTATGAAACCCCCCAGGTCCTCCACTATGCTCACCTTCTCTCCCTGTCCAATGGTGCATGGGCAAGCATCCCCGCAATACCTATAGCAGGGCATTTGCCTGCACTAAGCATTTGTGAATGGCAGACGTGGGCAAGCTACCTGTTAAAGGGTAGCAGCGATGTGCCGCCATTGTGCTTGGTGGAGCTCGGCTGCTAGACAAGACAAGCCAAGTTCACGTCAGCGCAGTAGAGCGTGCTGATTGGACATGAGACTGCACATGCACCGTAAGACCGGGTAAGGGTGAGTCAGATCGGGTGACCTGGGTTTTGGTCCACTTTAATTGGTAATTCGACATGCTCTCCTTCAGTAGATGATAGTGTAACAGAAATCCAATCAATAAATCCTTTAAAAAATGGCAAGAAGAGTAAAGTGAAAATAGTGAAACAACAATCAATCCAAAAACATCACCTAAGTGTACTGGGTCTCAGGGTTTCTGTAACCCTTAACATTTTCAACGTATCCAGCAAAGATCTCTTTAAAAGCTCTGTTTTGTAGTTTGGTACATTTCTCCTCTGGAATGTAGATGGACACTTTGCATCCAAAAACTCTTGGGTGTTTTACACTTGGCTTCTCATTGTGCCAAAGTTCATATGGAGTTTTCTCCACTGTTCTAGAAAAGAATCTGTTCTGTAAATAAGTGGCATTGCTTCCTTACCCCCTGTGTTTTTGTGATAGCCCACAAAATACATCTTATAATTTCAGTTAGAGTCTGGTTCTTTCTTTCAGCTACCCCATTTTTCTCTGCTGTGTATGGCACTTTTGATGCTCTATTCCCTTCTGCTTTAAGTACTCTTGTACTTTCTGTCATGTGAATTCACTTCTATTGTCACTCTGAAGTATTAAAGGTTCCCTCTGAAACTTGTCTTTGCCACATAGTCCTGTAATTTGTCAAGAACTTCACTTTTGTGTTGCATTAGGTAAATGACTGTGTATCTTTTAATAGTCATCTAGGAAGTTCACTATGTACCTTTTGCCTCCAGGTGTAGGTGGGTTTGGGGGACCATGTAAATCACTGTAAACTAGAAGTCTATTCTGACTTACTTTAGGAAGTGTTGCTCTTGTAGCTTTAGATGTAATGCTACATTTACACCAGAAACTGGACAAGGGAATACTGTTAGATCATTTGTCAGATTTTTCTTTTGTACTTTTATGCATTCTGGGTGTCTGTGATCTAAACGCCTGTGCCACATGTGAATATAGTCATTGTGTTTATGGGTGCATAGTTTCACCTTTTCCTTCACTGTGTTAAGATGATACAGATGATCATCCACCTTGGTACTTGCTATCATCTACTTGCTGTTCAGCATAGAACACTTGTCACCTTGGAATTTTATAGTGAGTCCTTTGTCTCCACAGAAAAATAGTCCTCCTTCCAGAATATAAAGCACATCTTACTGGTATTGCTAACTTGTGAGGGTTCCATGCCCATATACGTCTGCATGTATTTTACGCCCATCTGCAAGGTAAATAGTCTCTTTGTTATTCCAAGTTCTGTAAAAATCTTCTATCACTTGTCATATGACTGGTTGCTCCCAAGTCAATGCACCAGGTTTAAAATGTATATTTACCTGTCACTTTAAATGTGACATTCCCTTCACATGGATCAGAAATTGTGGCTTTGACCTTCTGTTTAGTATAAGAGGGACACTGTCTCATTAGCTCTGCTTTCCATATAGTACAGTCTATGTTTATGTGTTCCTTTATGTTGCACCTTAAAGGAGCACTATTGCGAATATTTGCATTAGAAAAGATAAATAAATAGCCACACAATAACTTCTAACGTGTATAAATAATGTGGCAAGAGAAAAGAAAAATGATGTTTGCCTCACTTTTAAATTATAAAATGAAAATGGTTCAGTCCATTTGCTAAATAGGTGGGATCTGTTGGGTTTTATTCAGTGAGGTGATAGCAGACAGCCACAGCATTTAGCCCACTAGTCTCCTAGCAACAGTTGAAGTGAACTTTTTTTCAAAGGCAGGGGTTGTACATGGTTGTAACAACTCTGTGTGTGTAAAGCTGCTTCTGTGATGAGACCACCAGGTAACACAATCAATATATAAAATCTCTACAAAACAAACTAACTGAAATAAATTTGACTTTGAATGACTGTGCGGGCATATATAAAAGATATTAAAGCAGACCAAAACCCTGAGTGGCCTACCCTAAAGTTTGAAAGACTCCAGTGCTGGCCACTGACCTTCCTCTGGGGGATGCCCCACTGTGTGAAACCACCCGGTTCGCCACAAACCCACATTTTTCCTAGCTCCCATGGTGATGTAAATCGATGTGGCCGCATCCTCAGCATCTCTTGGCTGAGAAAAGCTTCCAGGGATAGCCATTCAGATAGGCTGGGCACCGAGGGATGCAGCCGCTCCGGCTCCCTATTGCCAATCTCTGTGTGCAAGCAGAGCCATTTTCCAACCAAATGGCACTGATTGGACATGAGCCCAGGGAAAGGTACGTTTTTACAAGTGACCTAGGGGGTTTCACATAGTGGGGCCTCCCACTATGACAAGAAACAGAACTCGGGCTAGTGTAAAATTCTGGATTTTGTTCTGTTTAAAACACACAAAGCTGAAAAGAAGAATATGTGGAAAACATGGAAACAAGAGAAAATGGGAAACCCAAAAATACTGCAGACAGCAGCAGAGCTAACATGAAAGAAAAACTGTAAAAATAATAAATCCAGAGAGCAACATAATGAGGATGAAAAAAAGAAAAAAAAACAAGTAGAATATCTTGTATTATCTCTCATTCTCTCTCCTATCCCTCTCTCTCTCTCCTATCCCTCTCTCCTATCTCTTTCTCTCTCCTACCTCTTTCTCGCTCTCTCTTCTCTCTCTCTGCTATACTCATAACCGGCCTTGCAATACACATAGTGGGGCATGCAATACACATAACTGACCATGCATAATATACTTATTGGCACCCAATGCACATACCTGGACTACATACCTACAGGCCCCCCCCCCTAACAAGGCAGCAGCGGGGAAAGTTCTTCCCCCACACAGGACATCCGTCATTCAGACACTTGAAAAACAACTAGAGCTCTATAATGCCACCATGTAAACTTTTTGTGTGAACCCACATTTGCTTAGCATTCCCAGAACAAATTGCATGCCAAGTATCATTTCAATCAGTGTTCACATCTGAAATTCGTGATAGTGATCCTTTAAGCACACCCTGCTTTCCTTCTTGTGTCTGTAGCTTTAAAGTGGACCAAAACTCAGGATTTTGACACTTTCCCGGGGCACCCCAATCAACTCACCTCCCCCAGCTCCTACGGCGCATGCACGGCCGCTCGTCCAATCAGCGCGCTTGGAGGCACTGAGCTATGCACGTCAAAGCGTGGTCTTAGCTCAGCGGCTCCGAGCACGCTGGCGGCCGCATCTTGCGCTTCCCTCTAACGGAGTGCGCCCGCGCCAGCCATTCACAAATGGCCGGCGCGGGCACGCGCCCTGCTATTCAGAAGTGCAAGATGCATCCGCGGCCCCCGCATGCGCTGTTGGACCGGGATTCAGGTAATGTCTGCGGGCATCCTGGGGGGTTTCACACAGCAGGATTTCACAATCCCAATTTTGAATGCCCTGTGGGGAGGGAATGGATCGGCCTGGGAATCTTATAGATTCCTGGGCCGATCTTGCTGGGTTTTGGTCCACTTTAAGTGTGGTTCTGGTGTCAGTTTCTGTGGAGTCATGCACAAGCTCCTTTCTTTGATAATACTCATCTATGAGCTTGGTCTTTACAAATGCTAGTGTCAGATCTGTCTCAGGCATTGTCTCCAGTGCATTAATCAGTGCAGTGTATGTAACGGGTAAACTGCACAACAACATGGCTACTGTGTCACTTTGGGTTTTGCGATCACTTCCAGCATGGCACTTATATGCTCCTGCATGTCCTGCTCTCTGCTAAGCCTTATTTTGTAAAGTTTTCTCAGCAGAAACAACATACTGTTTAAACTAGATCTCTCATACAATCTTTTCAGTACATCCCACATTTTGCTGTATTCTCACTATGTATGTGAATAAGCTGATTGTCTTCTCCTAGTAAGCGTATGGTGGCTCGTGCCTGTCTGTTTTCCTGCCCCAGTCCTGATTATTATCCTGTGGCCTCTCTGTAGTGATACCCTCCCACAAGTCATCTCTGAATAATAGGATTTTATTGTTCAGCTTGGCCACCAAGACTTTAAACTCTGAGCTGCTGGCCATTCTTCCTTCTTTATATATATGAATAGTCCTACTAGTATACAGGAGATGTCTCTGCCTGGGCCTTTATCTGGACTCTGGAGCGTCATTCTGTAACTGGGCCTATCACTAAGTGTGATTGCTGGGTACAGTGGAGTCAAATCCCGAAGGTCACCTTACATGGTTCAGTCCAGAAAAAGAAGTCATAGAGATCATATCAATGTACAGGAAACACAACACAGCAGATAAATGCATCGAAAGAGTAAAGTTTATGGATGCCAAGGTTCTTGCCAAGATTTTGGCTCTTCGCCTAAATAGGGTGATACTCTCGCCTATAGGGTCCAATCAGCCAGGTTTCCAAATTTATTGCACTTAATATCTCCCCAGTAGTCGGCGCCTTTTAGGAGGAAGACCGCTCAGTGGGAGTCTCTTCCTCTGTTGGTAATCGTCCATATCAACATAATCAAAATGGTTTTCCTCCCTAAATTTTGATACATGTATCAAGCATCTCCAGTTGTGCTGCCGGTCTCCCACTTTTGGCTTATAGACTCTCATTTTATTTAAATTCATATGGGGTGCTTCCCCCCAAAAATGAATAGATCCATCCTAAGAGCCTGACCGAGGCTTGGGGTCCTAGGCATGCTGCACATGCTATTATATTTCTATGCTGTCCAGCTAGTGTATATTACATGGTGGATGAACCTCCAGGCAGGTAATCCGGTGATAGCCCTAGGGTGATCTTTAATGGATCCTGCGATCCCCTTACAGGGACTAGTGTACAGGGGGGTGAAGAGGCTCCACATGCAAGGACTCTACACATATGGCTAAACATGGCATGGAGGGTTCCTCCAAACCCCCCTTAGAATGGTCCCTTAATACGCCTCTTTGTGACAACGCCAAACTGCCTGAGCTGTTGTCCATTCCAGACACGATTTTTTGAAAAAGACAGGGAATAACCTGGTTAGCGCAGATATTCTCTGGGGGGGCTGATGTCATATGAACAGCTATGCCGTGAGTTTGCATTATCTTTAGGATTTCTTTTGCTATCTGCAGCTCTTAGATCTCAGATTCCTCTAGAGGGACCACAGTTGATGGAATCATCGGTGAAATCCCTGGTTAGATCCAAGGACCTTAATAAACAGTGCTTTACCTTTCCCTTTGGATAAAGCACTGACTAAATGGGAGACACTGATTCTGGACCTGGACTGGGGGGCTTTGGTTGGAGGCTGTAGATAACCTATACCGCTTGGTCATAGACTCAAGAGACTGATCCAAATCAAGTGGCTATCTGACCCCGGTCAGGCTTAAAAAAATGGTCCTGCTGGAGTCAGATCTATGTCCTAGATTTAAAGCCAGGCCTGGCACCCTGCTGCATATGATTTGGGAATGCCCGCTGATTTTGGCCTAATTGGATGAGGTATCCAAATTCATGGCTACCTCCATAGGCCTACCAGTTAGAAAGTCAGCCACCTTTTGTCTGTTAAGTGTGATTGAGCCCATGTTGGATGATGGGCCGCAAAAAACCCTCTCGCGCTTATTAATGTTCTATGCGAGGAAATGTATACGGCTGAACTGGAAGCATCCAAATAAACCAACTTTACCAGGGTGGAGTCCTAATAAATGGGAAACTTATAAGATGTTCTATCAGGCCAGGGGATGCCCAAACAAATTTGAGTGGATTTGGGAGGCTGGGCTTAGTGCCTCTAACTCCACTACCAATTAGAAGCACCCTTGGCTCACCCCCCGCCCGGGCTGAATAATATTCCTTGTACAAATAAACATGGCCATTAGCAGGGGAGGATGCAGGTGTAGTGTGTGTGTGATGTCCTGTATGTGTTTAGGTAGGGAAGTTCTTTCACTGCTATGCAGGGCAAGTTTGGGATGTCCTTCTGCCCAGAGGGTAATACTTTTGTAACTTCATGACTTTGCAACCTTGTATTTTGTACTTTAAATATTATAAACATTTATAAGAAAAAAACAATTTTATCACTTGCTCCCCTACATTATTATTATTATTGTTTATTTATATAGCGCCATCATCTTCCGTAGCGCTTTACACAGTAGTAATTACAGACAGGATAGAAACATACAATACATATACCATTTCAAATGCAGTTTTACAGAGTTGACAATGGATATTCTGAATACAAGATACAGTAGGGGAGAGAGCCCTGCCCTTGCGAGCTTACAGTCTAAAGGAAGAGGGGTGAAGACGAGGGGGAGGGATCACAAACAGTCAGTATTGAGCTTTGTGGCATGTGCTCTTTAGAAGATTGGTTAGGCCAGATTATATGCTT
Organism: Gastrophryne carolinensis; assembly: GCA_027917425.1. Lineage (NCBI taxonomy): Eukaryota > Metazoa > Chordata > Amphibia > Anura > Microhylidae > Gastrophryne > Gastrophryne carolinensis. The sequence continues at coordinate 224,265,709 of CM051237.1, forward strand.
GTCTGAATAAGTGTGTTTTAAGGGCGCCTTTGAAGGTTTTGAGGGTTGTGGAGTGGCGGATTGGGTGTGGGAGGGCATTCCGGAAGATTGAAGTTGCACGTGAGAAGTCCTGGAGGCGGGCGTGAGAGGAGGTGACCAGGGTGGAGGACAGGAGAAGGTCGGCAGAAACATAGAAACATAGAAACATAGAAGGTTGACGGCAGAAGGAGACCATACGGTCCATCTAGTCTGCCCTTATGTGTATACTGTATGTACTCTTTATCTTAGGATAGATGTGTGCTTATCCCAGGCATGTTTAAATTCAGTGACTGTTGATGTTTCAACTACCTCTGCTGGAAGTTTGTTCCAAGCACCTACTACTCTTTCTGTAAAATAATATTTTCTAACATTGCTCCTGATCTTCCCCCCGACTAGCTTCAGGTTGTGCCCCCTTGTTCTATCGTTAAGTTTCTTCTTAAAAACACTTCCCTCCTGAACCTTGTTCAATCCTTTCACATATTTAAAGGTCTCAATCATGTCCCCCCTCTCCCTTCTTTCCTCCAGACTGTACAAATTTAGTTCTTTAAGTCTCTCCTGATAAGTTTTAAGTTTAAGTCCTTCCACCATTTTCGTTGCCCGCCTTTGGACACGTTCTATTTGAATAATGTCTTTTTGCAGGTAAGGTCTCCAGAACTGCACACAGTATTCTAGCTGTGGCCTTACCAGGGCTCTATACAGCGGCATCACAACCTCCCTCTTCCTACTGGTGATGCCTCGAGCTATGCAGCCGAGCATCCTGCTTGCTTTTCCCACTGCCTGGCTACACTGTCCACTCATCTTGCAGCTATCAGTAATCAGTACCCCTAAATCTCTCTCCTCCGAGGTCCTGGCTAACACAGTGCTGCCCATACGGTACTCAGAGCAGGGATTCCTTCTACCCAAGTGCATGATTTTACATTTAGAGACATTAAACTATAGTTTCCACAGTTTTGACCATCTATCCAGTAAAGCTAAATCATTTTCCATGTTGCAGACACCTCCAGGAATATCCACCCTATTACTAACCTTTGTATCATCAGCAAACAGACAAACATTTCCTACCAAGCCTTCTCCTATGTCACTTACAAATATATTAAAAAGAATGGGGCCCAGGACAGAGCCCTGAGGCACACCACTTGTAACTCGCCTTTGTTCAGATTGCACGCCATTTACAACAACGCTCTGATACCGATCCCTCAGCCAACTGGAAATCCACTGAACTATCCAGGGATTGAGTCCTACCTTCAATAACTTATCTATGAGCTCCTTATGTGGTACAGTGTCAAAGGCTTTGCTAAAATCCAGATAGGCGATATCCACAGCACCACCTTCATCTAACACTTTAGTGACATTGTCAAAGAAATCAATAAGATTGGTCTGACATGATCTGCCCTCAGAAGAGCGGAGGCTGCGTCTAGGTTGATACTGTTGGATTAGAAATGAGATGTAGGGAGGGGCCTGGTTGGAGAGAGCCTTGTATGCGAGAGTTAGAGTTTTGAACAGGATTCGCTGTGGGACTGGCAGCCAGTGTAGGGATTGGCAGAGAGGCGCAGAACTGGAGGAGCGAGAGGAGAGATGGATGAGGCGAACAGCAGAGTTCAGGATAGATTGGAGGGGTGCCAGTCTGTTAGTTGGTAGGCCACAAAGAAGGATGTTGCAGTAATCCAGACGGGATATGACCAGGGCATGCACTAGCATTTTAGTGGTGTCAGGTGAGAGGAAAGGACGGATGCGGGAGATGTTTTTAAGTTGGAGGCGACAGGAGGTGGCCAGGGAGTGAATATGTGGTTTGAAGGAGAGGGCAGAGTCCAGAATGACTCCCAGGCACCGAGCTTGGGGAGTTGCTGTGATTGTGTAATTGTTGACAGAAATAGACGTGTTAGAGAGGGGAGGGGAGTTAGAGGGTGGGAAAATGACCAGTTCAGTCTTGTCCATGTTTAGCTTGAGGTAGCGAGATGACATGAATGAAGAAATAGCTGAGAGGCAGTTGGGGAGACGAGATAGTAGAGAGGAGAGATTGGGGCCTGAGAGATATATCTGAGTGTCATCCGCATAGAAGTGGTATTGGAAGCCTAATGAAGTTATAAGTTTGCCAAGGCCATGAGTGTAGACTGAGAAAAGTAGGGGGCCTAGGACAGAACCTTGTGGCACACCAACAGAAAGGGAACGTGAGGATGAGACTGTGTTAGAATAGAATACACTGAATGATCTATCAGAGAGGTAAGAGTTGAGCCAAGAGAGCGCAAGCCCTTGAACCCCAAGAGAAGAGAGAATATCAATAAGGAGAGAGTGGTCGACAGTATCAAAGGCTGAGGAGAGGTCAAGAAGGATAAGGATGGAGTAGTGACCTTTGCTTTTGGCAGTGAGCAGATCATTGGTGACTTTGGTGAGGGCAGTTTCAGTGGAGTGGTTACGGCGGAATCCTGATTGTAAGGGGTCAAATAAATTGTTGGTGGATAAGTATTGTGACAGTTCTGAGTGGACATGTTGTTCAAGAAGTTTGGAGGAGAAAGGGAGTAGTGAGATAGGGCGGTAGCTGGAGAGGGCAGAGGGGTCGAGAGAGGGTATCGAGTATCAGAGTAATAACAGCATGTTTGTAGGAAGAAGGAAAGGTGCCAGTGGAGAGAGAAAGGTTGAATATGCAGGTTAAGGCTGGAGTGAGGGATGGAGACAGTTGAGGAATAAGGTGGGATGGAATAGGATCAAGGGAGCAAGTAGTCAGGTGGGCCCTAGATATGAGAGAGGTTAGTCCAGGCTCAGTTATTGGAGTGAAGAAAGTAAGAGAGTAAGGCAGGGGGATTGTTTGAATTGGTGAGGGATTCTGAGAGGCAAAGCCAAGCTACATGCTATTTTATTGCAGACAGAAAGGGCAAACTATTGCTGGCGGGGTACCAAATAAAAACCTGCATTCTTGGGTTCTGTTCTTCCTGTGCCCTTTACTGCAGCCAACTGGTTGATAATCTGAACCAAAGTTCAGAATCCAGTGCTTTGGAACAGACACATATCAGGAGTCATCCTTGTTGGGCACAAATGTATTGCATGTAGAATTGTGAACTACCATTTGATTATGGAATACCTCCTCATTTTAAAATAAAGATTTCTTACTGGGTTAGTTTGCCAAGTAAACCTATTCAGAAAAGGATGCATAAGCCACTGTTAGCCGCACTTGGCCACAGCCCAGGAACCCAGAAATGCACAATTTCAAGCGTTGTACTTTTAAATGGAAGGGAATCCTGATATGGGGGGGGGGGGGTGACTCCCTCTGGCTGCTAATGTAATTTAGGGTCAGGGTATGGGGGGAGGAATAGGAGGTGGTTATTTTTAAGTGGAAACTACCATGGGGCCGTATATTGATGTAATGTACTGTTCGAATGTTAGGCCTGAATAAAAATGTAACAGAATGGCAAATACAAGCCAGTCTTTTATTTGTGATTCTCCCCTTTTTTTATTCGATGGGAGAGATGGAGGGGGGGACAGGCTGACACCGTTCATCTAGCAAGCCAAACATGATTGTGGTGTTTAAGTGATTTTACTGTCTGACTTATGTTAACGTCAAAGACACAGTGATTTATTGGACTGGATATATACGTTAATGGTTTTAAAGTGTAAGGCCTCTTACCTGCAGAAAGGGCAACAAATGCCTCACAAGCTTTAAACTGTCCATCCTTGTCCAGGAAATTTGATGGGTTGAAGGTGTCCATATGATTGTGTCCATATGATTGGGCTCCATATGTGCAGATGGCAGTATAAACATGGTACCCTTAAAGTGGACCAAAACCCACGCCGATTGGCCCGGGAATTTATAAGATTCCTGGGCCGATCGATCCCCCCCCCGGGGCATCGGAAATCGGGATGCCCCGCTATGTGAAACCCCCAGGTCGCCCCATTCAATTACCTCAGTTCCTGGTCCAACGGTGCATGCAAGAGCTGCGGCCGCATCCTGCTCTCCCTCTTGCAGGGTGCGTGCCCGTGCCAGGCATTTGTGAATGGCCGGCGCGGGCACGCTCCCTGTCATCAGGGCGCACAGAGCCGCTGCTGTTAGGCATGCTGTGGGACGGGGAAGAAGTGAGTTGGTCTCGGTGTCCTGGGGGTTTCACGCACCGATCTGGGTGCCCGGGGGAAAGGACCAAATCCCAGGAATCCTGGGTTTTGATCCACTTTAACCCTTTTGGTGCCAAGCACGTAGAATCTACGTGCTCGCTTCCACTCCACTTAAGTGCCAAGCACCTACGTGCCTGACTTTCCCCCCTGCTAAAGTAAAAGTAAAGTAAAAAAACACTCATCTGACCCCTCATTCGATGTGGCCGGGTCTCCTCTTCATCCGGGGGGCTTCGATTCCCCACCCAGCCCCCCCCCCCCGGCTGCAGGAGAGTGCCCGGAATAGTCCCCCCGCTTCAGCAGCCACCAGAATTACATGTGAAAAATAAAATGCTCGATGGCTCCCGCCGGGTCTCCTCTTCACCAGCGGGGCAGATGACGTCACCATACGGGCGTCATCCCGGGTGTTCAGCTCTCAGATGCGGTGATCGCTGGGCAGAGGAGGAGGGAGCAGGAGATGCTCCGATCCCCTCCCTCCCCCCTCCAGCCATCACCGCATCTGTCATCGGATCAATGAGGCACACAGGAGCTGACAATCAGAGGTGAGTAAAGTAGAAAAAAAGTTTTTCTCTAATAAAGACATTTTTTCTATGTGTGTGTGTTTTTTTTTTTTTTTTTTTACTGTTAAACCTTTGTGAACTGGTAAGGGGCCCATGAGACCCCTATACCAGTTCACAAGGCTGGGGGCTGGCAAGTCACCTGTGGCTAGTGGGTGACTTGCCATTAACCCCAAGCCCCCCTATTACCTTCCTCCCCAAAGCCAGGGGGGGGGGGGACAGAAGAGCCCGTGGCCATAGGCTATGCCGGCTTGTAGCCTGGAGGGCCAGGGGCCACCAAAGCTGGCCCCTGCGCCCTGTTCTACAAGCCCCCATAGCTGGTCATTTGCTGGTCATGCTGGGTAGGGGGGCCTCATGCTATTTTTTGGGAGGATTTTAAGTTTTAAGGTTTTTAACCCTAAAAATTCCCCCCAAAAATGGGGTCCCCCTCCCCGGGAGGGGGGCCCTGTGTCATTTTTTTTTTTAATTAACCTCATGTTACCTGTCACCCAGCAGGTATAAAAGGCTTCCAGCAACAGCAGGAGAGCAGAAGCAAAAGTGATCAGCGTGGGACACAGTGCTTCGGGATGGATGGGAGGTATTAAAAAATATATATATATATATTTATTCTGTGTCTGTGTGTTTTATTTTACATTTAACCCTTTGTGAACTGGCAAAGGATCTATGAGACCCCTGTACCAGTTCACAAGGCTCGGGGTCTGGCAAGTCACCTGCGACTAGCGGGTGATTTGCTATTAACCCCGAGCCCCCCAATTACCTGCCTCCCCAAAGGCCGGGGGGGCAGAATAGCCCAGGGTTATTAGACTTTGGGGATTGCAGCTGGCAGGGCGGGGGGCCACCAAAGCTAGCCCCTGTGCCCTGTTCTACAAGCCCCATAGCTGGTGCCTGGGCTGGTTATGTTCGGTAGGGGGGACCTCACTCCATTTTTGGGGGGGATTTTTAGGGGTTTTTAATCCTTAAAATTCCCCAAAAATGGGGTCTCCCCCCCTGGGAAGAGGGACCCCACACCAATGTTTTTAAATGAACCCTTTATAGTGTGGATAGTAGTTTTATTTTATTTGTAAATGTTATAAAGTGCTCTTTTCAGTTTGGTGGGGGTCTCCTGGACAGAAACGGGGGGAGGATTTCACATGCTATATGGTTTTCTTTAATAAAATAAATGTTTTATTTAAAATAAATGAGACAATTTTAAAAATATAATTTTTCATTTTTTACTTAAAAATATTTTAAAAAACAGTATAAAAATTACAAACGGGACATTTCATGTTAAAGAATAATCTCAAACTAAGCTGCAAAAAATTATATATAATTTTCCTGGAAATTCCTGCAAAAATCACAGTTAAACATAGCGCAAAATGGTGAAAAATGACCTGTCAACAGAGGGTGACAAAATCTCAAGTAAGCTGGCAATTAAAAAGGTTAAAAGTAACTATGCATGTTGGGTATTGTTCTGTTCAGGGGACCTTGCGCTTTCAGATTGAGCTTGTTTTTTGTTTTTTTGTTTGCATATTGATATTTTAGGAAAAGGTGTTTTTTATTCAGCTTTTTTATACATTTTTTAGGTAAACCCTGTGCAACCAAAGATTTCTTTGAGGGATCACTTCCAGAAAGATGAGCCCACTACAACAAGCTGGGTACGCCTAGAAAGCTTAATGTAAGTACTTTCAGGAAATATATGGTTTGTGGGGGTATTCCAAATGTAAAGTTTTGTTTTGGTAGAAAAAGCGCAAGGTGCGCACTTTGTCTTCAGAGCTGAAATTTTCAAGTAAAATTATTCTTACACACATACTTTACTTTGGGGTGTTTGCCAACTCTTTCCTTGACAGGACCTATGCATATTGGGTATTGTTCTGTTCAGGGGATGTTGCTTTTTCAGATTTAACTTGTTTTTTATTGTTTGTATATTTTTTTTAAGAAACTGTGCCTTTGATTCTGCTTTTTAATTTTAGTTTTTTTAGGGAAACCCTGTGCAACCAAAGAATTTATTGAGGGATTACTTCCAGAAAACTGCACCCATGTCAACAAGCCTGATATGCCTAGAAAGCTTGGGTTGTGTACTTCCAGGAAATATATAGTTTGTTGGGGGTATTTCAAATGTAAAGGCATGTTTTTCTTGAAAAGCTGCAAGGTGCGCATAGCGTCTAGCACAGTTGTATTTTATCTGAAAATCTCCTAAAGCGCTGATTCAGTTTGGGGGAGTCTCCTGGGCAGGAAAGGGAGTCTAATAATACATATGTGGTACCTCTGTAACCGGGAGAAATGGGGCTTTTACACGCAATAAGATTTTACTGACAACATTACACATTATACAACATTGACTGTTTTATTTTTTATTACAAAAAAACACTGCAAATTGTAAAAAATAGATTTTTTTTTATTTCCTTGCACATATTTCACCCAAAAATATTGAGAATACACCTAAAAATGACAAACAAGACATTTCGGGCTCGATTCAACAAAGGTAGTAAATTGATTCAGCAAACTGGAACCATTTTAAAACACGGTCACTCGAATTAAATTTGATTGCGATTGTAAAAGTGTGAAATAAACTAGTGGATCGAAAAATTTACTACTGCATTTTGCGATTCGGTAATTTTACTACTGATTCAGGTGGACTTGATGAGCCACACACATGGTATAAATTAGAGTGTTTCACACTATTTTTTTGATGCAGCTTTCAGCAGGAGAAAACTCATTTTGCTCTTTCTCACAATGGAGCCCTTCTACTTTCTATGCATTGACTTCAAACATATTGCAGATGATGTGGCGCAGAGAATACTTTCCAAGTATTTTCGGACACGTTTGGATGTGGATCAGCTGCCAGATCAAGCACTTTTTCAGCTTACTAGACTAAATCGTGCAGTTTTGGAAGACCGCTATAGCCTGCTGCATCTATATTTGGCACTATTAACTGATAGAGGACATGCAATTTTTGGAATGACGAATCTGATAGTTTGCTTGCAATTTCTGGTCAATGCTTCATTTCAGCGCCTGGGTGGTGTGGCGGTTGGCATGTCCCAAACTTCTGTATGCCGTGCTGTAGATACATTTTTAAAGGCAATGAGTGCCATTTACCCTCCTCACCACAGGAATGGACTGTAGTAAAACAGGTTTTTTATCTCATTGCTGGCATGCCATATGTCATGGGGGCTGTGGATTGCACCCATGTTTGCTTTATCCCACCCAGTGTGTATGAATATATCTATCACAATCGCAAGATGGGACATTCACTGAATGTACAGATGACTGCTGGTCCAGATCTCAAAATACTTAGCTTTGTGGCTGGCTTTCCCGGATCATGCCATGATGCCCACATTCTGTGAAATTCTGCGATTTTTCGACTTACAGAACTCCCAAAACCACCACCTTTGCTCCGGAAATTGCTAAAACTCCATGGCTACTTGTTTTTTTGCCTTTGGCTGATTATTATTTTACATGCCCTGCTGTATGAAACAACCCAGGTTGCCTAGCATACAAACCAACTGCCACATTTCAAGGATGCACAAGCAGGGGACACTCCTTGCTATAACTTTAGCAGGGTATGCCCTGGCACCAGTCATTTGTAAATGTCTGGAGGAGACACACTCCCTGTTCCAGCCTATTATGGATGTATCCACTGGCTTGTTGTAGCAAACTCAGGTATACTATGCTCAACTGGACTGTAGCTGAGTCCTTAAACAACCCTAGACCAGTTTGCATCTGGACCATTTATACTGATAAATGCATGGGAGGCCGCGCATGCGCCATAAGAACAGGGGAAGGTACATGGGAGTGGTTGACCTTTGGGTTTTTACACAGCGGGGCACCAAACCCCAGAATAGTCAAAATCCTGGGTTTTGGTCCACGTTAAAGTGTAAGCATAAGAATGGCGTACCGTGAGGTTATAGCTAGCAAAGAGCTGCACCCAAGGACACGTGGTGTTATGTGAGCAAGCTTTGTATAGAAAACAATGGCCACATTTCTGCATTAAAGGAAAATTTTTGAATACAGGTCCCTGGCAATCCAACCAATCCCCTCCCAAAAAAAACAACATACATGCCTCTTACAAATATTACTGTTTAAATAGTACTTCCACTACAGCATACCTTGCCTCTTTATTACATGTATCCACAATGTTAGCCATGTACATACAGCTACACAGGAAACTTAAAAAGTTGAAAAAATATATGCATTTACATTTATCCATTAAAAAGCTTTACAACACCATGCAGCAGTCAGAAATCAATACTAAACAATAGAAAAAAATTAGAGTACATTTTCCAACAATTTTCGCTTGCGACAGCCTTGTTACGAGCATTTTAAAAATTTTACGAGCGATTCGAAAATTTTACGATCACATTTTCGCACACATTCGAGTGCACGTATTTAATTCAACCCCTTTTCTGAATCACTCGAAAAAGTTAAAAATTTACGCATGCAATCCGTCATGTTTATTTCTACCTTTGTTGAATCGAGCCCATTTATGTTAAAGCCCAGACTTTAACATGTCAATATATAATTTTCCTGGGAAATCCCTTCAAAAATCACAGTTGAACATGTGGAGCGCAATAAATGGTCTGGCAATAGTCTGGCAACAAGGGTAACAAAATCTCCAGATAGGCTGGCAATGAAAGAGTTAAGGATTGAAAGGTATATTTAACTTGAATAGGATGATTTAAAAAAAAATAGCAATACAAAACTACTGCCAATTATCAAAGAAATTATATGTTTATTAATCAGGAACCTGTTGTTTCTAACTAGTAGAAACAGCCTTAAAGTGGACCAACACCTAGCCCGATCGGCCTGGGAATCTATAAGATTCCCGGGCCGATACAATCCCTCCCAAAATCGGGATGCCCGGGAAACCCCCCAGGGAGCCCCGCAAAAGCCGCGGGCCGCGGCCGCATCTCGCTCTTCTCTCTAACAGGGCATGTGCCCGCGCCAGCCATTTGTTAGAGGGAAGCGCGAGATGCGGCCGCCAGCTTGCTCGGAGCCGCTGTGGTTTGACACGCCTTTGACGCGCATACCTTAGGAGCTCCGAGCGCGATGATTGGATGAGCGGCCGCGCATGCGCCGTAGGAGCGGGGTGAGGTGAGTTGAAACGGGCGATCTGGGGGGTTTCACATAGCAGGGCACCCTTGATCAGGGTGCCCCGGGGAAGTGGACCAAAGCCCAGGATAGTCAAAATCCTGGGTGTTGGTGCACTTTAAAAGCTTATAATATAGCCAAACATTCAATGCAAAAGTATTGTATTCCTAAATCAGGTTCGGGTTAGATAATACCACTCTAAATAGAAATTTTAGTTTTATTAAATTATTAAACAGATTATTAATCCAGGTAAATAATGATTTAGCAGTTAAGCTATTTATAGCTTAATCCACCCAATCACGCCATTACAGACAGTGAGTGGCATCCCAGATTAAAGGCAATGTGTCGAATCCCACATTACAACCAGTGTGCAACATCCCACATTAAAGGCAGAGTGCTGAATCTCCTGTTACAAGCAGATTGTGCCATCCCCTATTACAAGCAGTGGGCAGCATGCCCCATTACGGTCTATTAAAGCCAGGCCCCATTATATCCTGTGGCAGTGGGCTCAATTACAGCCTGTGGCAGCGGGCCCCATTACAATCTCTGGCAGCTTGCTCCTTGCCGGCTGCCACACACTGCCGCACACTTGTATACAAACAGCTTACAAGCCTCCACTGCCACTACCGCCACATGCGTGTTCCCGCTGCCTCTGTCTTCAAGCAGTTCCTGGAGCTTGCGCTGGTTCAGGGCTGGCCTGGGTGGGCATGGCCTGTGACTAGGGCCAGCATCCTTTGGTTTCAATGGAAGCTGGTCCTATACAGGACGCGCCCACCTGCATCCGGGAACAAACACTTGCTCCGGGGACATGTGTCACTGTGAAGCCAGAAGGCAGTGGCGGCAGATGCAGAAACGACGTGGGAGTGCCGGGCGTACTTTTATTTGATTTTTTTTTACATTCACCTGATAAGATGCACTGACATCCCCAACACACAATTTTGTGGGAAAAAAATGCATCTTATAGGGCAAAAAATACAGTATTTATATATATAGTCAGGGAATTTTCAGGTAACACACAAAACTTCATGCAAAAAAGTGAGTGTTTCAGACAAAGTGGGCAGGCTGTGTCTAGCCCCATAATGTCCAGATGTCTACCCATGTCCTGGTATACCAAGAATCCAGGATGTGTTTAGCCATGTACCTGTGTTCTGCTTCCAGCCTGTGTCTATATGTACCTATCCCAAATCTGTACCTTTAATCCAGCTCATTTCCTGTGTCCTGCTTATTCCTGCACCAAGTCTGTGTTCAGATGTCAAAATGCCAGGTGGAACTTAGATGGTGGAGACAGCAGAATCAACCTGGAGCCTAAGACCAAACCTTGTTTTCATTGGAGCCACGCGCAGAGAAGAACAGGCAGGGCTGCAAGGAAGATCCTGATTGTGTAACCAGGAAACAGATCACTGCACTGCAAGTTAAACCGGACCAACAGCCTGGCACAGTTGGAAAGGAAAGGGTTTTGAAGCTTCCTCTCCCAGCATCTCAGTCATGTTGCTGCCTGGATTCAACTGACATAACTGACAATGCACAGTAACAGGAAGCACAGCAGCACTTCCTGTTTGCAGGTGGCCTGCATATACATGAGCCACCATTTTGTTTCCAATTTACTACAGCACGAGTTAGAAAATTGTAAATTAATTTTTATGTGCAGCAATCTAAATTGCCCTGGGGTGGGATGTATATGAGCACTGTTTGTTGTGTTGGTCTGGTTTTATGCCTTGCATAAGCCTGTGCATGAGCACTAGAACTAGGGTCTAGGCTGTATTGCAAGGTCTTTGACCCTTCCACCCCATGGCTTGCACTTGAGGTTTAGGGCAACCTCAGGTAAGCCTGCTCCCAATTTATCTATTGCATTGTATGTCCCAAATGGGGCTCTTAGAGACTAGAATTAGTACTAGAGTTAGGACTGCACCTCACAGGGGCACCTTGGCGCTGGTGGTGCAGCTTAAGCATACTTCTGCAGATGTGTGTGACCGAGCCCCCTGTTTTTAACCTAGTTTAGAGACAGATTGTAGGTTGGTCAGCAAGCTAACTGGTTTGAGTGCTGTGGCCCCTTTAAGACTTTTGCACTAGAACTAGGATACCTTGAGAATTGTGAATACAACCCACCATATGTAGTAGTGTACTTGAGCCTAACTGAATACCTGTTCATGCATTTATCCTCTGTCCAACCATGTTGTGGTGTACAGACAAGACTCTGTATCCTGGCAGTTCCTGCACTTATCCCAGTCTACTGTCCCCAGATCTGTTCTTATTTATCCAGCTATTAGCTGCATCTCCTAAGTGACTACTCATGCAATGTCTTGCCCTAAATCCTCCAGGGATTTGAAACTTGAAACTGACTGTTGACACAACAGACCAAAGTATCTTGGGGCCTCGAAATTGGGGCTTGCCAGAGTAATTGTAGAAGAACAGACTGCCCCAGGGGGAAATATGTAAATCCGTATATTTATTTGAGATATATACAGTAGCGTGTTACCTACTACGCAGAAGATGCAAATGCGTGGGGCCCTGTCTTCCTCGGGGGCCGCACCCCTAGTATGTGAAAAAAATCCCCCCTCTGACAAACAGCAGTGTGGCGGCTGGTGGTGGTGGAGGGGAGGCATTTAGTAATCTTGCAGAGCCTTGCAGCATAGGAAATGGCTGTACTTGTATAACTCACTGACACTACAGAAGCTCCATGCTTTTGGCCCCACCTCCTGTCATGTGAAATGAAGTCACACTTCAGGAGAAGATGCTTGTAGCTGCTGCTGTGTTACCGGTACTGACTTCTGCTTTGTCAGTGAGTTATGCAAATACAGCCACTTTCTCTGCTGCAAGGCTCTGCTAATTTATTAAATCACAGTGACAGTTATAGGGAGATTGGGATTGGATCACAGTGACAGTTATAGGGAGATTGGGATTGGATTCTGTGTACTGCCTGCCATTGGGTGATTGAGGGAGATTCTGCATACTGCCTGTTATGGGGTGATTCTTCATGCTGCCTGTTATGGGGTATTTGGGGGATTCTGCAAACTGTCTTTTATGGGACGATTGGGGGGATCCTGCCCACTGCCAGTTTAGGGGTGATTCTACATGCTACCTGTTATGAGACAATTCAGCACAATGCCTGTTATGGGGTGGTTGGAGGTTAGCATGCTGCCTGTTATGGGGTGACTGGGGGGATTTTTCCCACTGCCTGTTATAGGGTGATTAGGGTGGTTCTGCACACTGCCTGCTATGGGGTGACTGGGGAGATTCTGCACACTGCCTGCTATGGGGTGACTGGGGGGATTCTGCACACTGCCTGTTATGCGGTGACTGGGGGGATTCTGCACACTGCCTGCTATGGGGTGACTCGGGGGATTCTGCACACTGCCTGCTATGGGGTGACTGGGGGGATCCTGCACACTGCCTGTTATGCGGTGACTGGGGGGATTCTGCACACTGCCTGCTATGGGGTGACTCGGGGGATTCTGCACACTGCCTGCTATGGGGTGACTGGGGGGATTCTGCACACTGAATGTTATGGGATAATTGGGGAGGATTCAGCATACTGCCTGTTAATGGGGAAATTCAGTCCACTGCATGTTATTGGGCGATTGAGGGGATTCTGCATGCTGTCTGTTATGGGGTGATTGGGGGATTCTGCAAACTGTCTTTTATGGGACGATTGGGGGGATCCTGTCCACTGCCAGTTTAGGGGTGATTCTACATGCTACCTGTTATGAGACAATTCAGCACAATGCCTGTTATGGGGTGGTTGGAGGTTAGCATGCTGCCTGTTATGGGGTGACTGGGGGGATTTTTCCCACTGCCTGTTATAGGGTGATTAGGGTGGTTCTGCACACTGCCTGCTATGGGGTGACTGAGGAGATTCTGCACACTGCCTGCTATGGGGTGACTGAGGAAATTCTGCACACTGCCTGCTATGGGGTGACTGGGGGGATTCTGCACACTGCCTGTTATGCGGTGACTGGGGGGATTCTGCACACTGCCTGTTATGCGGTGACTGGGGGGATTCTGCACACTGCCTGCTATGGGGTGACTCGGGGGATTCTGCACACTGCCTGCTATGGGGTGACTGGGGGGATTCTGCACACTGCCTGTTATGCGGTGACTGGGGGGATTCTGCACACTGCCTACTATGGGGTGACTCGGGGGATTCTGCACACTGCCTGCTATGGGGTGACTGGGGGGATTCTGCACACTGCCTGTTATGCGGTGACTGGGGGGATTCTGCACACTGAATGTTATGGGATAATTGGGGAGGATTCAGCATACTGCCTGTTAATGGGGAAATTCAGTCCACTGCATGTTATTGGGCGATTGAGGGGATTCTGCATGCTGTCTGTTATGGGGTGATTCTTCATGCTGCCTGTTATGGGGTGATTGGGGGATTCTGCAAACTGTCTTTTATGGGATGATTGGGGGGGATCCTGGCCACTGTCAGTTTAGGGGTGATTCTACATGCTGCCTGTTATGGGACAATTCTGCACAATGCCTGTTATGGGGTGGTTGGAGGTTAGCATGCTGCCTGTTATGGGGTGACTGGGGGGATTTTTCCCACTGCCTGTTATAGGGTGATTAGGGTGGTTCTGCACACTGCCTGCTATGGGGTGACTGAGGAGATTCTGCACACTGCCTGCTATGGGGTGACTGGGGGGATTCTGCACACTGCCTGTTATGCGGTGACTGGGGGGATTCTGCACACTGCCTGCTATGGGGTGACTTGGGGGATTCTGCACACTGCCTGCTATGGGGTGACTCGGGGGATTCTGCACACTGCCTGTTATGCGGTGACTGGGGGGATTCTGCACACTGAATGTTATGGGATAATTGGGGAGGATTCAGCATACTGCCTGTTAATGGGGAAATTCAGTCCACTGCATGTTATTGGGCGATTGAGGGGATTCTGCATGCTGTCTGTTATGGGGTGATTCTTCATGCTGCCTGTTATGGGGTGATTGGGGGATTCTGCAAACTGTCTTTTATGGGATGATTGGGGGGATCCTGGCCACTGTCAGTTTAGGGGTGATTCTGCATGCTGCCTGTTATGAGACAATTCTGCACAATGCCTGTTATGGGGTGGTTGGAGGTTAGCATGCTGCCTGTTATGGGGTGACTGGGGGGATTTTTCCCACTGCCTGTTATAGGGTGATTAGGGTGGTTCTGCACACTGCCTGTTATGGGGTGACTGAGGGGATTCTGCACACTTCCTGTTATGCGGTGACTGGGGGGATTCTGCACACTGCCTGTTATGGGGTGACTGGGGGGATTCTGCACACTGCCTGTTATGCGGTGACTGGGGGGATTCTGCACACTGCCTGTTATGGGGTGACTGAGGGGATTCTGCACACTGCCTGTTATGGGGTGACTGGGGGGATTCTGCACACTGCCTGTTATGGGATGATTGGGGAGGATTCAGCATACTGCCTGTTAATGGGGAAATTCAGTCCACTGCATGTTATTGGGCGATTGAGGGGATTCTGCATGCTGTCTGTTATGGGGTGACTGGGGTGGGATTCCACACACTAGGGTTGATTCAGAGCCCCTTTCACAACGTTTTCATGGAACGGCCACAGAAAATAGGCTCTTTTGAATCAGACGAAGAGGAAAAATGAACGCGAACGGAAATTTTCACGCAAAAAATGTTGAGAAAGGGGCTCTAAATCAACCCTACTGTCTTTTCCCTCTTCCTTCCTTTAACCCTTTAAGTGCCAGCCTACCTGGAGTTTTTGTCACATTCTGTTGCCAGACCATTTTGCACTATTTTGCGCTCCCCATGTTCAAATGTGATTTTTGAAGGGATTTCCAGGGATTTCCCAGGAAAATGATATATTGTTTTTTTCAGCAGAGTCTGGGCTTTAACATGAAATGTCTTGTTTGTCATTTGTTAGGTGTATTCTTAATATTTTTGGGTGAAATATGTGCAAAAAAAAAAAAAAAATATTTTTACATATTGTAGTTTTTTTTGGAATAAAAAATGTAAGTTTGTCAATAAAATCTTATTGCGTGTGAAATCCCAATTTCTCCCGGTTACAGCGGTACCACATATGTATTGGTAGACACCCTTTCCTGCCCAGGAGACTCCCCCAAACTGAAACAGCGCTTTAGGAGATTTTCAGATAAAATACAACTATGCTATGCAATATGCGCACCTTGCGGTTTTTCCAGAAAAACAACCCTTTACATTTGAAATACCCCCAACAAACTATATATTCTCTGGAAGTACACACCTCAGGCTTTCTAGGCGTACCAAGCTTGTGGATGTGGCCATAGTTTTCTGGAAGTAATCCCTCAACGTAATCTTTGGTTGCAAAGAGTTTCCCTAAAAAAAGGATAAAAAAGCAGAATCAAAGCCACATTTTCCTAAAAAAACTATATACAAACAAGAAAAAACAAGTTTAATCTGAAAACGCAACATCCCCCGAACAGAACAACACCCAACATGCATAGGTTCTGTCAAGGGAAGAGTTGCCAAACACCCCAAAGTAAAGCATGCGCATAACGGTAATTTTACTTGAAAATTTCAGCTCTGCAGACAAAGTGCGCACCTTGCGATTTTTCAACCAAAACAACCCTTTACATTTGGAATATCCCCCATAAACCATATATTCCCTGAAAGTACACACGTTAAGCTTTTTAAGGGTACCCAGCTTGTTGTAGTGGGCTCATCTTTCTGGAATTAATTCCTCAAAGAATTCTTTGGTTGCGCAGGGTTTCCCTAAAAAATTTATAAAAAAGCTGAATAAAAAACACCTTTTCCTAAAATATAAATATGCAAACCAGAAAAAACAAGCTAAGTCTGAAAGCGCAAGGTCCCCCGAACAGAACAATACCCAACATGCATAGGTACTATTAACCCTTTTAATTGCCAGCCTACTTGAGATTTTGTCACCCTCTGTTGACAGGCCATTTTCCCCATTTTGCGTCATGTTTTGCGACATGTTTTGCGCCATTTTTGCTGTAACTTTCAGAAAAATTATATATATATTTTTTGCAGCAGAGTTTAGACTTTAACATGAAATGTCTTGTTTGTAATTTTTTTTTTTTTTTTACAATATTATTAAGTGAAAAAAAAAATAAATAAATAAAAAAATTTTTTTAGAAAATTGACTCCTTTATTTTAAATAAAAAATGTATTTTATTAAGGAAAATCATATTGCATGTGAAAGCCCCATTTCTACCGATTAGAACGGTACCACATATTTATCGGTAGCCCCCCGTTCCTGCCCAGGAGACCCCCCTAACTGAAACAAGTATTTTATAACATTCACAAAAAAAATACAAAAACCATCCACACTACAAAGGGTTAAATCGGGGAAAAAAATGACATAGGGTCCCCCCTCCCAGGGGAGGGAGACCCCATTTTTTTTTTGATTTTTAAGGGTTAAAAACCCTTAAAAATCAAAAAAAAAATTGACGTGGGGTCCCCCTTACCCAAAGTAACCAGCCCGGGACCAGCTATGGGGGCTTGTAGGCACAGAGTGGGGGGGCCAGCTTTTGTGGCCCCCCCACCCTGCAGCCTACGAGCCCACATAGCCCATGTGGGCCCGGGCTCTTCTGCCCCCCCCTGGCCTTTGGGGAGGCAGGTAATGGGGGTGCCGGGGGTTAATGGCAAGCCACCCGCTAGCGCAGGTGGCTTGCCATCCCCCCAGCCTTGTGAACTGGTATAGGGGTCATGGACCCCTTACCAGTTCACAAGGGGTTAAAAGTAAATAATGACACAGACACACATAAAGAAAAAAATATTTTATTAATTTTTTTTTTTTTTTACACTGTACTCACCTCCCATCCATCCTGGAGCCCTCTATCCCTCGGCGATCACTGGCTTCTGCTCACTTGCTAGAAGCCTTTTATAGCTGCTGGATGACAGATTACAAAGGGTTAATCAAAAAAAAAATGACATAGGGTCCCCCCTCCCAGGGGGGGCGGACCCCATTTTTTTTTTTATTTTTAAGGGTTAAAAACCCTTAAAAATCAAAAAAAAAATTGACGTGGGGTCCCCCTTACCCACAGTAACCAGCCCGGGACCAGCTATGGGGGCTTGTAGGCACAGAGTGGGGGGGCCAGCTTTTGTGCCCCCCCCACCCTGCAGCCTACGAGCCCACATAGCCCATGTGGGCCCGGGCTCTTCTGCCCCCCCCTGGCCTTTGGGGAGGCAGGTAATGGGGGTGCCAGGGGTTAATGGCAAGCCACCCGCTAGCGCAGGTGGCTTGCCATCTCCCCAGCCTTGTGAACTGGTATAGGGGTCATGGACCCCTTACCAGTTCACAAGGGGTTAATAGTAAAAAAAAGACACACACACACAGAAAAAAAAATCTTTATTTTTCTTTTTTACACCATACTCACCTCCGATCCGACGTCCCTCGCCGCTGTCCCGCGCCGATCATCTCACTGACAGATGCCGGTGGTGATCGGCGCAGGGCGGGTGACAGGCGAGGGGGCTCCGATCGGAGCCTCCTCACCTGACACCCGCTCTGCTCCGATCACCACCGGCATCTGACAGATGCCGGAGCTCGGAGGGGGTATAGGAGGAGCGGGATGACGTCATCCCGCTCCTCCCACAATGGGCGGGGCTAAGCGGCGGCGGCCGTCGCCGCCATTACAAGAGGTGAGGACCCGGAAGAGGGTCCTCACCTGAAGACTGCGCAGCCCAGGGGGGGGATCGGACCCCCCCCTGGTGAAGAGGAGACCCGGACAGAAGGCTCGGGCGCGGAGGTGAGTAAATGACAGTTTTATTTATTTTTTTTTTTACAGCGGCGATCAGCGCTGGAAACGGGGGGGGGGAGGCGGCTGGTTTCGGGCCCCCCCCTGAAGACGGAGGACGACGGGGGGGCGATCGGATGCCCCCCCAAGGAAGAGGGGACCCCAGGCTTCACAGGGATACCGGAGGTAAGTGATTTTTTTTTTCTATTTTTTAACTGTTTGGGGGAAATGCCAGGCACGTAGTTTCTACGTGCTTGGCACTTAACGGTAGGAGAAGCAACCACGTAGAAACTACGTGCTTGGCATTTAAAGGGTTAACCCTAGGTTAACCCTAGGTGCATTTTATGGTGTGAAAAAATACAGTTTATATTTCTTACATGCCCAATACAGTTAAAATACAGTTTATATTTCTTACATGCCCAAAAATACAGTTTATATTTCTTACATGCCCATATTTCTTTTCTTTGATAAATGTCAGTGGAATTAGCCAGACCTAGCACAACTGTACCCCACTCACAAATATATACAATTCACATATTTTATGGACATGTGAATCAATACTATTACTATTATATAATTGATCTATAAGTCATGATAATATAAGTAAAGGCTTTAAACAGCCATAGTAGCTCCATAAAAATCAATAAAGTAACTAGTGTTACCCAAAGCATTTGGGTGATAATAAGAGCAATATATCAACTTTGTCACTGCAGAACAATCTGTAATATTATGCAGATGGAAAGTGATTGTAAAAACCCAGGACTGCTGCTAATCTCCAGCTGGTGTAACCATGCAATAATCTTAAACATAAATCTATTATTTTGTCTTGACTTTCCTCTTGCTTTTAATTATTTACTGCTATGATTTTTAGCTCTTCAATAATTTACTGCATATAAGAAAATAATGAAGAACATAAGGCACAAGAAGAAAGCAATAAACAAGAACACAATCAAATCAAAATTATTGGACACTTAACATGCTTACCCCGAAGGTGATGAAAGCTGTGTGCTAGGTGGTTATTAAGAAAGATCTGAAACAAATAAAACTATATTAGTTGTTATTGTAGTGTGACACTATTATTTGCAAGCTTTTTCTTCTTGATATGCTTTGATGAATACAAAAAAATCAAATTGCTTGCCAAATGTAAAAAAGAAAGAAAGCATGACACTTGAATGACAAATGCATAATGGAACGTTTGGCATATTAAAATACAAAATAGCACCGTGCTTTCCCTGTTAGTTTCAGATATACTGAGCTATTTGGCAACTTATGTTTATCGTGACTTCTTACTAGTGGACTTTTTCACAGCTACATTGCTACATCCTTCATGATGAGAAACTTTTCACTTTAGAGGCTGATTTAAGACTAGAGCCACATATTGCATATGTGGTACCCCGAGAAAAAGCTGCACAGAACAACTCCACATATAACAACAGGACAACGCTGCAGCGAACGATAGGTAGCGCCAGTTAAGTGTGTCTGGCGCCAGTGCTCTAAAACTGGGAGCTCTAGCGCGAGTGCTGGACACTATATGAAAAAAGTCTGTTTCTCAACACATATACACCAGCAATATAAGTGTCTGATTGCTGGGCAGGAGAAGTCACACAATCATTTGATCCTAAAATTGAGAAAAATAATTCATTAAAATGCTATTTATACACAGGCAAAAAAACACCATTGAAGTGTATGGGATAATGCTGCTGAGCGACAGGTGCTACATGACACTGTTGAACATACAGCGCCAGTGCTTTACACTGAGCCACTGCTAGTAATACATTCGATGCTACATGGCGCTATTAGAGGCGCTCACCAGATTGACTTTAATATATATGGTTTTCACATACTGCGCACAGTGTGCACCTGACGCTAAGCCGTACTATGCGGTGTTAGCATTTCTTCAATAACCCCCTTAACTAAACTCTAGAGAAGAAGAAGATTACAACATTAACAATTTAGAATGTATAACTTTCACTATAAATGAATAATCTCAACTGGGATGTCAGTAGGACCAGGGGTTGACACTTCCGTCTTTGAACCCTGGGATTTCCAGCTTGGTTACTGGGTTTGTAAGCTTTAAAGTGGAGGTGCACATTCTTTTTTATTTATTTTTTTCAATTGGGGTGGGCTACCTCGCTCAATAACTCGCAACCCCTCTTTGGGCACCAGGAGTGTGGAACAGCACACCTGGAGCAGTACCTGGATCCATACCAAAGTGCTAGTATACCGGTAGGGCCAGGTGGTGGATGGTCAGCCTCCGAGTCCTGGGTTACCAGCTCCTATGCCTGGTGCCTGGGCTAGTTGGCTCAGGAGAGGGCAGGGTACATATTTATTTACACTGTTTTAACTATTTAAAATGTTAACACTTTACCGCCAAGCACATGAAATGTATGTGGCTACATGTCCATCTGTAACCGCCAGCCACATACATTTTACATGCCTGCTGTTTTCCCAGTTTACAGGCAAAAAACCTCACCTCCATCCCGGGTGGGGAGGTCTCTGCCCCTGGTACAGCTTCTGACAGCTCCCTCAGCTCTCTGACGTCAAAGGACATCAATCCTTTGCCCTGCTCCTGGCTTCCGCTAGTCACTTCTGTCTTGCAGACAGCAGTGATGGACAGTGTGGGACTGTACCCAGTGATGGGCGGAGTTAAGTGAGACCCTTATACTGATTCAAAGAGCAAGAGGGGCCAAAAACACCTGCTGGCAAGTGGGTGACTTGTCAAAACCCCCCTCCCCATTACCTGCACCCCCAAACGCCAAGGGGGTAAAGAATAGCACAGTGTCCATGTGGGCTATGAAAGCTGGTAGCCTTCAGGGACAGGTGCTGGCCACTCAGCCTCTGTGCCCTGGTTTACCAACCACCATAGCTGGTGCCACAGCTGATTTTGCGGGAGTGGGGGGACTCAAAAGTTTTGCTTTGCCAATTTTATGTAAAATGTGAAAATAAAAATAGGTTTTGCTTATAATGCAAAATGAATGTTTCATCTTCAGCTTCTTAACTGTTCATAGTAGCAGAACTTTGGCACGCCACTGTATGAGGGTAAAGTAGTCACTAGTTCCTCCTTAAATCTACCGTCATCTTTATATTTCTGATTCATCACCAGGTTGTGTCTCCTCTGCCTGGCAGCTGCATCCACGCCAGTCACCGGCTCGTGCAGCGGCAGCTCGAGCGGCGCCGAGCATAGCCGCCTCCTCCACTCCCCGCTGCGCTCCCAGCTTCTCTGCTTGTGCTCATGCACGCACGTGAGCACAGCTGATTTATGCCCTCCCGTGCCCGCGCTGCACACAGTGTCACCGTCGGAGACTGATTTAAATTGGCCAGTGATCCCAGGGATTGTTCTGGGCGAAACACCCTAAAAGTTTGAACTGGCAATCAGCCCAAGTGTTGATTAACTGTCCAATGAGCCTGGTTCTTCCCGTCCAATCCCCTGCACCCATGTCCTATAAAGGTGTTCTCCGGTCACCCAGTCATTACCCGTGATAGCGTTTAGCTGGGTGTGCTTATCCTGAGATTCCTGTGTTGATTACCTATTGCCGACCTTGCTAGCGTGACTATCCTGACTGCTGCCTGTACCGTCCTCAACGTGAATTATGACTACAAACCCGTCTCATCCCTGGTGCCGCAAAGCTCTCTGATCTCCTGGTTTGACCCTTGGCGTGACCTTGACCTTATCTGTATTTTCCTCCGGAGAACCCGAATCGTAATCTGTACTTACCTCGGTTACCCGATTACGCCGAGTGTAACCTTCGGTTCATCCGTCTTCACCCCCCCTGAGTTTACATCCTTTGAGCTAATAAGTCCTAGGGGCAACGATGTCCAGTGAGGTGTTTAAGACATCCCGTCAAATGGGAGCTTGGCTAAAGGTGAAGCTAGCTGCGGAGATTGGAGGTTGTAAGTTTACAAAGAAGATGGATGTCCACAAGACATGACAGTGTGATGCACCTACTAACAAAATCTTCTACTATACTCTAATTGGCCTCCTCATTGCCATTTCTGACCAGACCAGTGGAAGTTGTGTCATCAGCAAACTTCACAATCCTAATAAAATCTGCGGATGAGCTGTAGTCATTAACCCTTTAACTGCCAGCCTATCTGGAGATTTTGTCACACTTTGTTGCCAGACCATTTTTTACTATTTTTCGCTCCACGTGTTCAACTGTGATTTTTAAAGGGATTTCCCAGGGAAATTATATATTATTTTTTCAGCAGAGTCTGGGCTTTAACATGAAATGTCTTGTTTGTCATTTGTAGGTGTATTCTCAATATTTGTGGGTGAAATGTGTGCAAAAAAATTAAAAATTTCAATTTGTAGTGTTTTCCATCATAATTTTTATTTGGATAAAAGCAAAACAAAAATCAGCATATACACATAGCAAAGAAGTTTTCCCATCTACACATAGAGTCATTAAAAATCTCCAAAATTTACACTTATGCAAACAATATGGCTATTTATCAACAAGATGCATCATAAACTGGGAAAGAGAGAAAGAAACAAAAACAAAGTGGGAGAAAAAAAAGAAAAAAGAAAAGGAGGGATAAAGGGATAGAGGGGTAAGAGGGTAAAAGGGTAAAAGGTGGATTCCAGGCCTCCATTCATTCCACTAGAAGAGACACGGCGGTGTTCTAAATTGTGAGAAGGTCACAATTGAGACCTCCAGGATAAAAGTGAGAAATCCAGCCTTCCCAGATGGATAAGAAGGGGGCAAAATCCCCCTTTAACAAAGCCGCCATCTTTTCAAACATCATAACTTCATTAACCCGGGTGATAAGGCTTCCCCTGGGAATATCTGGTTTCTTCCAGGACTGGGCAATAATCAACTTAGCTGCCGTGTTAATATGCCTAATAAGGACAAACTGAGAGCTCGAACAGTTAGGGGGTTTCAGGTTGAGTAGCGACAGTTGAGGAGATAAAGTTAGTTTTAACCCGGTGGCCTTATTAATAATATAAAGAACCCTGGACCAAAACTGTTTCACTACCCTGCAGCCCCACCAGGTATGAAAGTAAGTACCAGGGGACCCACAGCCTCTAAAGCAATCACATGAGTATGAGGGGCAGAATTTATGGATTTTATGTGGGACAAGGTACCATCTAAGGAGGACCTTGGTGTTGACCTCCTGAGCGCCAACATTAAGGTATCCCGAAAAAGAGTGTTTCCAAACCGCCTTCCAATCTCCCTCTGATAGGGTCACATTTAAATCATTACACCAGGAGGCCGTATATCTCGGAGGCTTCACATCCTCCGGTTCAGACAGCAATCTGTAAACAGACGCAATCACTCCTTTGCCCATAGGTCGCTCAAGGCAGATTTTTTCAAAGCCCTTAAGGGGGGGGAGTGGGGCGTCAATCCTGCATTTAGATCGGACATAATGGTTAAGTTGCAAAAAGCGAAGAAACTCGTTCCTCGGCAGGTCATGTCTGGATCCCAAATCGGCAAAAGAGAGCAAACCCTGGTGGGAAAATAGATCCCGCACTCTGGTCAGTTTATGGGTTCTCCACCACTCAAATGCCACCGGTTCCACAAAACCTGGGGAGAATTCCGGATTTCCGAAAAAAGAGAGAAGTGGAGAATGCTGCGAAGCCAGGTTCCCGCGCTTCTTATTGGCCCTCCAGATTTTAAGGGAATGCTGCAGTACAGGGTTAGAGGAGTTCCTACAGAGCGCGTGGGGGAGCCACAGCAAGTTATGTATAAACATCGGGGAACAGTCTGACTCCTCGATATCAACCCACAAAGGTCTATCACTACCCCCATGCAGGACTGCCAATTGGGCAATTTGACAGGCGTTATAGTAGCGTACAATGTTAGGGACACCCAAGCCACCTTTCTGTTTAGATCTATAAAGCGTACCACATTCAACCCGCGGCCTACCCCCGCCCCAGATAAATTTGTTTACATCAGTTTGGAGAAGCTTCAGGGCCGCTGCCGGCACAGAAATAGGTAATACCCGAAAGAAGTAAAGTAATTTGGGGAGCCATGCCATCTTCACTGCAGCAATCCTCCCAAGCCAGGAGAGATTTAATTTGGCCCAATCGCCCAGAAGGGATCTCAGAGCCTTGAACAAATTAGGGTAATTTGCCCCATACAGAGAGGCATACTCGGACGTCAGCTGTATCCCCAAGTATTTAATAAACTTAGCCTGGCAGTGGAAGTCAAAGGAAGCCTTAACAATATGTAAAACACTGTCAGGCAGGGAAACATTAAGGGCCTGAGATTTAGCTGAATTAATTTGTAAGCCCGAAAGCCTGGTGAAAGAATCAAGGTCTTTAAAGAGGCTCGGAAGGGAAATAACCGGGTCCTTGATCACCATAAGAATATCGTCAGCAAACAATGATATCTTATGCTCGTATCCCCCCACCTTAATGCCCGCAATACTGCTATTGCTCTGAATCATTCTGGCGAGGGGCTCGATGGCTAGGGCAAAAAGGAGGGGGGAGAGAGGGCAACCCTGTCTTGTACCCCTACCTAGAGTAAAGCGTTCCGAGGAGTAACCCGAATACCTAACAAATGCCCCTGGCCTGGCATAAAGAGAGGAGATCCAATTCAGAAAGGACGGACCCAAGCCCCAATTATCAAGAGTGAAATGCAAATAATCCCATGCAACAGTGTCGAACGCTTTGCGCACATCGAGCGCCAGCAGCATGGTGTGGTAGCCTTCCACCTTCGCCCGATGTAATAAATTTGCGATTTTCCTGATATTGTCTCCGGCTTGACGCTGTGGCATAAACCCCACCTGCTCCTTGGAGATAAGCGAATTGATAAACCCGTTGAGTCGAGCCGCCAAAACCTTTGCCAGAATTTTGACATCAACATTCAGCAATGAGATCGGCCTATAATTGGACCAAATCGTGTCGTCTGTATTAGGCTTGGGAATCATACTGACCGCTGCTGTAAGTGAGTCAGAACTCCAAGCGGCTCCCTCCCTCAAGGCATTGAACGCTGATGTCAAGTGCGGAACCAAAATCTGGCTAAACTTTTTATAATACATCGCAGTGAAGCCATCAGGGCCTGGCTGCTTTCTGACTTTTAAAGATGTTATAGCCTCCTGGACCTCACCAAACTCAACGGGCCTATCAATGAGCTCCTTAGCACCGGGGGGAGAGTGGGCAAGTTAAGTTGACCAAATAGCTCTTCCGCTTTATTCACATTTAAACACGATGTAGGCTTATATAATCCCTCGGGGTGTTTAGCAAATGTCGCCACAACCTTTGCAGGGTTGCTAGAGAGGTGACCTTCTGCCGTCCTAATACGTACCGGTTTGGGTTTCAGCGCGATTCCCCTAAGTCTTCTCGCTAGGGGAGTATTAGGCTTATTGCTCAGACGATACCAGTGGAATCTAGTTTTGTTCAATTGGCGGGCTGCTTCACCCGATAAGCATAGATTAAGCTGACTAGTCACCTGATTGAGGTGGATCCTGTTCTGTTTAGAGGGTCGATTTTTGAAGTCGGTCGAGGCTACCTGGTAAGCGTCCGTTAGAGCTAGGAGTTTTTCTCTATACAATGCTTTACGCCTAGCCGATTCCTGCATTAACAACCCTCTGATCACAACCTTGTGCGCCTCCCACAATGGGACGTTTGAGCTGACTGAACCTTTGTTAAAGCAGAAAAATTCCTGAATCCCCGCGCGCACCCTTTCCAGGGTTGCCTCATCAGCCAGCATTGGCTCATACAGCTTCCAATATCTCTGAGGGCCTCTCTGGGTAAGGGCCAAAAGATCCACTGAAACGAGGTCATGGTCAGACCAGGCTATAGGAATAATACTCGCTTGGGAAAGCTGGGGGAGGGAGGATTGCTGCAGGAAGACATGATCGATTCTTGTTGAGACCTTATGGGGATACGAGTAGTGGGTGAAGTCCCGCTTAGTTGGGTTGTACTCCCGCCATGCATCTACCAAATGGTATCTATATAAAAGGGCCTGAAATGCTTTCCCAGAGGACCTATTTCTAGGCGCCGAAAAGGATCCATCATCCGCTTGCCTATCCAAAGTAGGATGGATAGTCTGATTAGAATCACCAGCAATTATGAGAAAACCCTTCTCGACTTGATGTAATTTCTTGAAAAAGTCTTCTAGGAAAGCATTTTGATCCTGATTTGGGGCGTAGTAGGTTGCAATCGTGACAGGCTGATCCTGAAGCATGCCCACCACAATAAGGAAACGACCCAAAGGGTCGCGTATAACATGCTCCAAGGAGAAGGGAGTAGAGCGCTTAAAAGCGATTAGAACTCCCCGCTGCTTGGTGGATGCAGACGCAGCATAGAACAAAGGGTAATCGGCACTAAGAAATTTAGGGGTACCTTGCTTAGTATAATGCGTTTCTTGGAGACATACAATGTCCGCTCGGAGTGACCTCAGTTGCCTGAAGGCTTTTACTCTCTTCTGGGGGGCGTTCAGACCCTGCACATTCAAGGAGATTAATCTAACCGCCATCGTCTTCAGAGATTGAAACCTTTAAACGAGGAGGCACAGGAACCCACAGGAAGGACAGGGGGGGACAGAAGAAAAATAAAAGAAAGACAAAAATAGCGTACCAAAAGATAATCCGCTCACCATGTAGGCGAAAACGCCTTCCCAAATTTGTAATCCCGCCAGGGCGGGATAAACTACCGCCCCTTTGGGTATAACAGAACAGAGTGACGAGGGTACTCTGCTGGGACCCCATCACTAAGAGAGAACAACTAACCCCTCTAGGGGGCAAGAATTAAGTGCTTCCGTTCCCACTGACAAAGAGAGAGAGAAAAAAAAAAGAGAATCAGTGAGAAGGGGAGCCTAAAGTGAGCATACGACCGACAGATGAGCGCCCTACCCCTCCAATAAAAGCCGATGAAATAGATAAGCGACAACAACATTAGACCAAGTCGTTACAAACAGCGCTTGGGACCCAGACAAAAGTTACATTGATTTCAATGGGGGGAAACAAAAGATGTAAGGTAAACAGACTAATTTAAATTTAAATTTAAGGCTAGACTCTAAACTGAACCCAACATATAATATTACTATATTTCAAAGCTGTGGGGGAGAGAGCAAATTGCTCAAGTCCCTCACAACTGACGTAACTCTTATAACGAATAGATAACAAACCCAGGAAATAGACTGGACCGCCGCAGCCTGAGAAAGGTGAGGGGCAAGACCCCTAAACAAAAAAAACACAGGGTAACCTGCCCCTCATCCCTCCCCCGCCGCTGCTTACCAAATCTGTGGATCAGCGCCGCCGCCGATTTTCCGGTCCTCTGCGAGCTTCTCCGCGATTCACGCTGTTCTTTAGAAGCTGGTGAGAAGGAGAGCGCTCTTTTCTTTTGTGGAGGATCAGCCTGGATAGCGCTGAGATGCTGGAGATTTGCCGAAGCAAGCACCCGATCAAGTTCCTGAGAGGAGGAGGCCTCAAAGTGGGTGTCCTTATGAGAGAAAGAGATCTTAAAGGGAAAACCCCATTTATATTTAATGCCGTGGGACTGTAGAATTTGCAGGGCCGGCTTCATAGCACGTCTCCTTGCTAAAGTTTGAGGTGCCAAATCCGCAAACAACTGG
Source organism: Gastrophryne carolinensis (assembly GCA_027917425.1). Classification (NCBI taxonomy): domain Eukaryota; kingdom Metazoa; phylum Chordata; class Amphibia; order Anura; family Microhylidae; genus Gastrophryne; species Gastrophryne carolinensis. The sequence goes on from CM051237.1 coordinate 224,293,658, forward strand.
TATGAGAAACTCTGGAACTCTAAAGAGGCCCGCCCGCGCGCCGCAGCCATAAGGAGCTCCTTAGTGCGAAAAAAATGTAGCTTGACTAGGACATCACGCGGAAGACCGTCGGCTCTTTTTTTTTGTAAGGCCCTATGGATTCGATCAAACTCCAGTCTCTCGATTGGAATTGAAGGAACAAGTTCCTGAAAAGGTGCTGTAACTGTTGATTGCAGATCCAAAACAGATTCCGGAATCCCTCTGATCCTAATGTTAGCTCGCCTCGATCTGTTTTCAACATCCTCGAGCTTATGGAGCAATATCAGATTTTCCTCGCGTAATGAATCCATATCTTCTCTCAGCAAGGACATATCAGATTTCTGGTTCGTTGCTTGATGTTCTAAATCTCCGACCCTCTGACCCAGTTCCTTAATATCAGCGGAAATAGTATTGGTAATCTGAGTCGTGATATTCAGTGCCCATTTTTCTAGTGCTCTTTCCAGAACTGCTTCATATCCATCAAGGGGGGGAGGGTGGGATTTAGGGGGTGAGCCCTGTAAGGATTCATCCATCCAGGACTCGTCCTCTGGAAGGAGATCAGACGTATTGTGAGGATCACTCTGGGAGGCAGTAGGGTTAGACATTGCGGGAGTTGGTATGTCCAGCTGACACTCTATACACAAAAGCTTGACGAGCACAGATGAAGAGGGCAAGTAGGATGAACTGGAGGTGCGATAAAGTCCTAGAGACTAATCTCAGGTTCACTGACGGCGGGTAGCATATAAAGTTGCAATGGCCCTTTAAGTTATGTAATCTAGTTGGAGTGATCTGGTGGGTGGGAAGGTGGATGCTCCTGGCCAGAGGTTCCCCGCTGAGAGCTTTTTAACTGTACAGCCCCACACTTAAATAGAACTGCTCCGGCCCTTTAAATATGATATATAGCCTGGAAATCACAACTCAGGGTATGTACGGATTCAAATCTTGCTATCCAGTATCCCCTTGCAGGAAAAAAAGCTCACTTGAGGATACGTTGGAGTATGCCAGGATAGGAGGCAATAGAGAGTGTTGTGCTTGCCCTTTAAGAGCCTAGGACCTCCATAGGAATGCTGATAATCGGGGAAACAGGGCAGGGGGGTCTTCAAGGACCAGATTACTAACGGAGACGAGGTATGGTGTTCTGGAGCACAGGAGGTGGGCACAAACAGATCTGCAGCCGACAGAGCTCAGAGCAGGGAGCTGCTGTCAGCTACCGCAAAATGGCGCCGTCTTCCCGGCCGCACGATCACCTGACGGAGGCCTCCACACACCGCCTCAGAATCCCACAAAACTCGGGAGGGATGATCACCCGGATGTTGCGACCCTCCTGGGCCGAAAACCGCTGGGTCCCGCGAGCGGAGGAGGTCAGGGCGCTCACCCGTCTGCGGAGCCGCTGGATCAGGCTGCCATCACGGCTCCACGCGCATGCGCACTCCCAATTTGTAGTGTTTTTTTGGAATACAAATCTTAAGTTTGTCAATAAAATCTTATTGTGTGTGAAATCCCAATTTCTACCGGTCACAGCGGTACCACATATGTATAGGTATACACCCTTTCCTGTCCAGGAGACTCCCCCAAACTGAAACAGCTCTTCTGAGATTTTCAGATAAAATACAACTGTGCTAGGCGCTATGCGCACCTTGCAGTTTTTCAAGAAAAACAACCCCCAACAAACTATATATTCTCTGAAAGTACACGCCTTAAGCTTTCTAGGCGTACCAGGCTTGTTGACATGGGTGCAGTTTTCTGGTCGTAATCCCTCAATGAATTATTTGGTTGCACAGGGTTTCCCAAAAAAAGAATAGCAAAGAAGAATCAAAGCCACATTTTCCTAAAAAACAATATGCAAACAAGAAAAAACAAATTAAATCTGAAAAAGCAACATCCCCCGTACAGAACAATACCCAACATGCATAGCTACTGTCAAGAGAAGAGTTGCCAAACACCACAAAGTAAAGCGTGTGCATAACGGTAATTTTACTTGACAATGTCAGCTCTGCAGACACCAGCGTACCTTGCGATTTTTCTAACAAAACAACCCTTTACATTTGGAATACCTCCAACAAACCATATATTCCCTGAAAGTACACATGTTAAGCTTTCTAGAAATATCTTTCTGGAAATAATCCCTTGAAGAATTCTTAGGTTGCACAGGGTTTCCCTAAACAATGCAGAAAAAAGCAGAATAAAAGACACCTTTTCCTAAAATATCAATATGCAAACAAGAAAAAACAAGGTAAATCTGAAAGCGCAAGGTCCCCTGAACAGAGCAATACCCAACATGCATAGGTACTATTAACCCTTTTAATTGCCAGCCTACTTGAAGTTTTGTCACCCTCTGTTGACAGGTCATTTTTCACCATATTGTTCCATATTTAACTGTGATTTTTGCAGGAATTTCCAGAAAAAATGTATATATTTTTGTAGCAGAGTTTAGGCTTTAACATGAAATGTCTTGTTTGTAATTTTTCTTACTGGTTTTTAAAATATGTTTGAAAAAAAATAAAAAAAATATAATTTTTTAAATTTGTCTCATTTATTTTAAATAAAAAATTTTTTTTTATTAAAGAAAACCATATTGCATGTGATAGCCCCATTTCTCTCGATTACTTGTTCCTATCCAGGAGACTCCACAAACTGAAAAGAGCACTTTATAACATTTACAAATAAAATACAACTAATATCCACACTATAAAGGTTTAATTAAAAAAAAAAATTAGTGTGAGGTCCGGCATAGCCTATGGCCCCAGGCTCTTCTACCCCCCACCGGGGATTGGGGAGGCAGGTAATTGAGGGGCTTGGGGTTAATGGAAAGTCTTTGGGCTTTGTGAACTGGTATAGGGGTCTCATAGTTCACAAAGGGTTAAATGTGAAAAAAAACACACAGAAAAAAAATATTTTATTATAATTTTTTTAGTACTTACCTCCCATCCATCATAGAGCACTGTGTCCCAAGCTGATCAATTTAGCTTCTGCTCTCCTGCTGATGCTGGAAGCTTTTTATACCTACTGGGTGACAGGTAACATAGGGTTAATAAAAAAAAAAAAATGACATGGGACCCCCCCTCCCGGGGAGGGGTTGAAACCCCTTAGAATCCAAATAAAAATGGCGTGAGGTCCTCCTACCCAGCATAACCAGCCCGTGACCAGCTATGGGGGCTTGTAGAACACGGCACAGTGGCCAGCTTTTGTAGCGCCTGGCCCTGCAGGCTACAAGCCAGCATAGCCTATGGCCACGGGCTCTTCTGCCCCCCCCCCCGTGCTTTGGGGAGGCAGGTAATGGGGGGCTCAGAGTTAATGGCAAGTCACCCTCTAGCCGCAGGTGACTTGCCAGACCCAGAACCTTGTGAACTAGTATAGGGGTCTCATAGATCCCTTACCAGCCCACAAAGGGTTAAATGTAAAAAACACATAGACACAGAGAAAAAATATATTATTTAATTTTTTTTAATACTTACCTCCCATCCATCCCAGAGCACTGTGTCCCATGCTGATCAGTTTGGCTTCTGCTCTCCTGCTGACGCTGGAAGCTTTTTATACCTGCTGGGTGCCAGGTAACATGGGTTAATTAAAAAAAAAATGAAATACGGTCCCCCCAAAAATGGCGTGAGGTCCCCCCTGCCCAGCATAACCAGCCCGGGACCAGCTATGCAGGGCTTGTAGAACAGGGCACAGGGGCCCGGGCCCGTCTGCCCCCCCCCGGCCTTTGGGGAGGCAGGTAATTTGGGGGGCCAGGGGTTAATGGCAAGTCACCCGCTAGCTGCAGGTGACTTGTCAGCCCCCAGCCTTGTGAACTGGTATAGGGGTCATATGGACCCCTTACCAGTTCACAAGGGGTTAACTGTAAAAGAAAACACATCGTAAAAATCATTTTATTAAAAAAAAAAACATTTTTTTTTTTACTCACCTCTCATCAGCTCCTCTTTCCCTCGCTCATCTGATCACAGATGCTGGGGATCGGCAGCCAGAGGAGGGCTGAGGCAGGAGATCAGAGACCCCCTCCTTCTCTGGCCACCGATCACCGGCATCTGACAGCCGAGAGGCCTGAAGCTGGCATGACGCCAAAGGGGTGGGGCTTCGTGTCAAGATGGCAGCGTCCATCGGGAGAGGAGGGGGAGAGAGCCTGACAGATCCCTCCTGAAGATAGAAGAACCCTGGAGGGTATAGAAGGCCCCCCGGGTGAAGAGAAGGGCCGGCAAGAGTGAGCCCGCATGGAGGTGAGTAAATGTCATTTTTATTTTTTTTTATTTTTACAGGAAAAGCCAGCGGCTGCTAAAATGGGGGGGAGGGGATCTACTCCAGGCACTCCCCTGCAGTCGGAGGAGCCCCGACGGGGGATCAGAGCCCCCCAGGGTGAAGAGAAGAGCCGTCCGGATCGAATGAGGGTCAGGTAAATGTTTTTTTTTTATTTTGCAGGCACTAGCAGGGGGCAAAGTCAGGCACGTAAAATTTATGTGGCTGGCGTTTAACCGTTGGAGAGGCAGCCACGTAAAATTACTTATTATTGGCTGACAATAGAAGGGTTAAAGGTAAGAGTTAGGAGCATAGAAATGGGCACCTGTGTTGATATGTCTAATGCTAGATAGGCATGGCCCAGGTTCACAGTTACAGTTCTTTTCTGTTCTGTCTGTAAGAAAGCTTTCTATCTAGGTGCAGAATATTTAGGTGAGGAATATTTAGTTTTATCTTCTTTGCCTCCATTATCTTATAGTGTGTGTGTGTGTGTGTGTGTGTGTGTGTGTGTGTGTGTGTGTAAAGTCTTGGATATCCAATAACTGACCTACAGACATATCTGGCAAGACTCAAAGAAGATCCGCTAGGCTGAACCCACTATTAAAGGCTGTGCTGCTTGGCCCCCCCCCCTGCAAAATGGCGGGTCTCCCTAGGCCCCTTTTCAGGCTGTGGCCAGACACCCACAAAGCCAACAGGGTCCTTCAATATTGCCACAGGGAACAGCTACAGTCAGCCCCAGCAGCAGCCCATAGTCAAAGTAGCAGTAGGCTGCAGGAATGCCCACATAGAATGAAAAAGAGAAGAGAAGAAAACAACATATACCCAAAGAAACAGGCTCAGTCAGACAGATCCAGCCTAGGTAGCCATCTTGAGTGATATCTTCAACTTGATCCGTATGAGTACACGGCAAGTGCTGTTGATGAATCTTTTATTTACAGCAGTTTTTAAGACCATAAAGCACATCCTGGCTACTGCTACTAAACTGTACAGTGTTCATGGGTTTAGAAGACGGAAGATTGTGCTTAAAATACAATGATTTCCTACACTAATAACACTATCTTGGGCTAATCCTTGATGTCCTTGGCAATATGTTTGTTAGCACATTTTGAGGCTCCCTGTGGACTATTGTATAGCATTTTAGTATGCCAGAATACTAACAAAACATGTTGATGATATCCCTGGAGTCTATTCCCTTAAAGCCTTGTTCCTTTAGAAGAATTATTATGTGCAGAATAATGCATATTTAATGTATTAATAATATAATGTTTTTAACATAAAATAGTAATGAAATAGAAAAGACCAGAAAAACTGTCTAACCACACTTGCAGTTAAAGCAAATCCTGCATATGGCAGGTATTTATCCTAATATTTATTGTTGTTTTGTGAATACATTTACAACATTTTACTACGGTGTATTGAAGTCTTGATGCTAATACATCTCCTGATAGAATATAACTTTTACTATCTCAGATTAAAAATGACTATCCACACTGTACAGACAAGGTCCATACAATATTGTAGGTGACTCATTTCTGACATGTTTCAGACTCTTTGCCATAGTGTATCATCTAAGCAAAATGTAAAAATGTTTTATTCTAAGTATGTCACACACCCCGCTTCAAGAAATTCATAACGTGTGGGTAATACTGACCTGTAGAGGGCGATATGCAGAGATGCCAGGAAAAAAGAGAGCCCCTCCCGGTCCATAAATACCTGAGACCTCCCACTCATTACCCGAGTCTTCATCTCTGCAGACGGCGAGCAAGTCAGAAGATGTGGTCTCCTCCTTGCACAGGGGGATTTCAGGTAGCCGGGATGACTCCCGGCCCTTTAGTTATCTATTTCCGCCTGGATCTTTTTTTTCTGTTATCTCATGCCTCCCAGCCTAGGCTGACGGTCCGGGTGAGGGTAGAAAAGCACCCTTGGTGCTTAAGAGCAAATGCTCTCCCGTGAGACCCTATATAAGAGGGTAGGCGGCCATCCGGGACGGTGACCCCGGTTTGGGATGCCCCGTCCCTTGGCCTTACACTTTGGGTGGTCCCCCCCTTTGGGTAATGCCCCTCTCTCTAGCGGGATAGTGGAGGGTAGGAGCAGGGCCCCTTATTCGGTGTTAGGTCCAAATTTTGTAATCATTAATTATGCTAGTACAAACTGTGGAGCCTGGGGCGTGGAATTCACCCCAAAGCCCACAACCCAAAGGAGCACCACCAAACAAAAGTATATACAAAGTATTTATTTTAGAAAAAGCACATCATGACATACAAATACAACAACCATATAACACATTAAAAAACAACTTGTTCCATGTCCTCTATTAACAATTAATCCTTTTAACACATATCAACCTCAAAAATAACCGGTATGGTATACAATCCTAGCCTGCTCAATCCTATCAATTAATAGCAACTATCACACAAAAAAATACTGAAAAGGAAATAAATATATATATAAACCCTTTGTGCCGGCACAAAGAACCCCTATCATTAATGTGTATAATCAGTAAATATAAACGATGAACTACAAAAATGACAAAAAACCTTGAAAACTAGTGAAAAAATAAGCAATAAGATATATACATTGTGCAAACTAATAATTATCAAGGTATCCCAGATACTCAATCAAAACGCCATTAAACCAAGTGAAAATAACAGTGACACATGTGCTAAATAAAAGCACACTCTAGAACCAAAAGTGAATATGCAAAAAAGAGAATACTCATCTATACAATAAGAGCAGGCATCACCGGAGAGGGAGGACAGGACACAGAGGGAAGTTCCACCTGCGCTTCGCGAGACTGCAGCTCGCTTCTTGCTTGGGTGAGATTAAAATAAAATGTACCTGAAAGCCTTCTTATAGTCCCCAACCGGAAGGTGAGTATAAGACTGCATCCGCATAGAGGCGCGCTGGCATATAATGAAGGTGCCAGCACACGTGTATCCAGATTCCCCCCAGACGCACTGCTCCTGTGACGCGGCCGCGCTGGACGCGTCATTCGCGTCAACAATGACGCGCTACGAGTGTCCGCCATGCCAGCAGCGTACTGCCGTCCATCACAGTCTAGGAATGGAGGATGCGTCATCTAAAACTCCACCCACTCTCTATCATGGGACTGCAAGAGGCCACACCCCCACATTAATATCGCCGTAGCAGCCCTCCAAGTTGCCTTACTATCGCCCGCTGTATCCCTTATCTCATATATTAAAATAAACTATTTCTATGCGCGGGGAGGGGGAGGGAGGGGGGAAAAAGAGAAGGGGGAAATAGCGAGGATGAAGATAATACATCCACAGACAGTTACTTAAGAAGGGGAATTTCAGGTACAAATACATACAAAGGAAATTAGTGATAATGTGCAAAATATATCACTATCACAAATCCATTATCAGTCAATTATTCATCAATGAGCAATTATAAGAGGACCTAAATCAAAAGGCATATTAATCATTTAAAGGTACAATACCAACCACCCCCAATACATATTTCATTAACCAAAAGTTCTTCAGTGTGTGATAACACATCATGTAGCTAGTGCGCTCCATGCCATGAAGCCGCACACTGACCACCAGACAGGGTTAAAGTTGTATTTAATGAGCACATAATACACATTGTCCTGGGGCATCCCATCCTGACTCATGACCCTTGACAGAACAAATCCATTAATATCCTCAAAAGAGGAAGAGCAAATAAGGCTATATATTCATCTGAAAGGGATAATTCAACACCCAATCCCGATGTGTTTTTTATTAGTCACAAAGTACTACCATATACACTGTAACTGTGACAAATCAAACAGCTATACACCACTTGTCAGAAGGACCGCATATCGGCCCCTATGTACAGGTATATAATAAAACCGCCATGCGCAGTATCTCCAGGCATCCCAAGATGAGCATAGATTCCACATACTCTTTCATTGTTTTCTTCATCAGCACCGGCTTTTTCCAACAGCTTTTATTCTGGCCAGCTTGTTTAACACCAGGAGGACCCTAAAAAAACAAGAATGGGGGAGAAAAAAGAGACTGAATAATGAGAAGCATGACCACCACATATCCTTCGTTGATAACGAAAGTACCCAAGCCATGTATAGTGAACTTCCCTCTGTGTCCTGTCCTCCCTCTCCGGTGATGCCTGCTCTTATTGTATAGATGAGTATTCTCTTTTTTGCATATTCACTTTTGGTTCTAGAGTGTGCTTTTATTTAGCACATGTGTCACTGTTATTTTCACTTGGTTTAATGGCGTTTTGATTGAGTATCTGGGATACCTTGATAATTATTAGTTTGCACAATGTATATATCTTATTGCTTATTTTTTCACTAGTTTTCAAGGTTTTTTGTCATTTTTGTAGTTCATCGTTTATATTTACTGATTATACACATTAATGATAGGGGTTCTTTGTGCCGGCACAAAGGGTTTATATATATATTTATTTCCTTTTCAGTATTTTTTTGTGTGATAGTTGCTATTAATTGATAGGATTGAGCAGGCTAGGATTGTATACCATACCGGTTATTTTTGAGGTTGATATGTGTTAAAAGGATTAATTGTTAATAGAGGACATGGAACAAGTTGTTTTTTAATGTGTTATATGGTTGTTGTATTTGTATGTCATGATGTGCTTTTTCTAAAATAAATACTTTGTATATACTTTTGTTTGGTGGTGCTCCTTTGGGTTGTGGGCTTTGGGGTGAATTCCACGCCCCAGGCTCCACAGTTTGTACTAGCATAGATAGTGTAGTGTTAAGCACGCCTTGATTTAGTTTCATTAGTGGTGCACCAGGTGCTATACATTTGTAATCATTAATTCTTAATAATGTTTTAATGTATTAATTTATTAAATTATCCTCCCAATAGTTATTAACTTATTTATTACTTCATAACAGCGTGTATTTCTCTGTCAAAACGGCGCTGTGGCCGCCATTTTTATGCAGGCTTTCTCCCTGAGGTAAAAGGGACGGGGCCGGGCGTCAGGGTCAAAGCCACGGCCCGCTCCCCTCCTTCTGTCTCTTCTGAGACCGGCGCCGCGGCCGCACATGGCTGCGGTGCCGGCCTTTTTGCATTGTCATGGCGGAGGGGAGCTCCTCCCCTCACGCTTTCACTCTTGGGGGCGGGGCCGGGCTTTCCAGCGCTGCGGCCCGCCCCTGTGTCACAGGCACCGCTGTGCCTGTTTCCTCAGAAGGAGCTGGCCACACCAGAGCTGCTCTTTACCTCACGGAGAGAGGAAGCTGTCTTCAGGACCACAGTGAGTGGCCTGGTGGGCCCCCCTTCTGTCCCATCACCTATAATTATATATTTTTATGTCATATATATATATATATATATATATATATATATATATATATTTTATACTCCACTTTTCTTATTAGCCTTTTTTATTATGTCTTTCAGATATAACCTACAGTGGTGTTAGGGGGTTTCTCCCGGTCCTAGGGTCCCTGGGTTCTTAATTGGCTTATTGCAAATCCTCCCACTTGGGACATTAAAGGGGCACCCCGGGTTGCTTATATGCGTAATTCCCTCGGTCATTGCGACCAACTATAAGTTCACCTTATGGAGGCATCCCCGGATACTGGGCTCGGGCTCCCCTCGGGGCAATCCCAGAAGTGTATGGGGTGTGGGGCATCCCTTACTGGCGATGATGTATATCTGTGTATACCATGCGCACAGCAGACTATTACGCGGCAGTCCGGACCCCAGGCGTCTGGTTCAGCGCCGCCGGTCTCTCCTCCCCCCCCTCCCAGTTTGATCCGTGCCCAGTCTGACGTTGTCATGGGCGGGCAGTTGCAATCGGAGATGTGTGCCCGATTGGCCAATCTTGAAAAATTATTCTCCAGCACGGTCACCAGAAAGGCTCCGGCTAAGAGAAAGCACTTGTCGCCGTCTTCACCGGCGGCCGACTTGGATGATCTTGATAATCTGGACTGGTCTGATTACTCCCAACTTGAGGAAGGGGAGGTATATGAAGAATCAGATAATTCAGACGATCAGCAGTTTGTGGGTGCTGATACCGAGCGGGGCTTGTGGAGGTCTTCGGATACTCCTAATGTTCTGGCTCAGATGTTTGAGGTTTTGGCTATTTCTCCTCCTGAGGCGGTTCCACAGCAAAAGGGGGAATGTTTCGAAGAATCCAGGCCGCTTTGGATGACACACTGATGATGTGTGGCAGAACGTCGGCTCTATTGGTGACTATTCGGCGTTCGATTTGGTTTCGCCAGTGGGCGGCTGATTTTGTGTCTAAAAAGTCGCTGACCGCTCTTCCCTTTGTGGGATTACGGCTCTTTGGTGAGAAGTTGGATTCAGTTGCCAAGGGTGGTAAGTTACCTCAACGCAAAAAACAGCGTCGTCCCTTTCGGGGGCGGGTTCCTTTGCTCCTTCCTTTCGTGGGGCTAGAGCTGGCAGAACCGCAGCCAGAGGAGATTCCTGGAACAGGGGCAGAGGACGTGCCTGCCCAGGATACAGCTGGGGCTCTAAGCCCAAACCCGCTGCCAAGCCAGCTCAGCAATGAGGGGGCGCCCTCACCCATGTGGGTGGGGGGACGGCTGCAACACTTCTCCCAGGTCTGGGACCGGGAGGTCTCGGACAGATGGATCCGGGAAGTGGTGACGTCCGGCTACAAGCTGGAGTTCGAGCTCCGGCTCCCTCCCAGATTCCTCAGGCTTCGGGTGCCTTCGGACCTTCTGGCCGTGCAGGAGCTCCAGGCGGCAGTAAAGAGTCTGTTGGATATGGCAGTTATTTGCCCAGTGCCCCCCTCAGACAGGGGTCGGGGCTTTTATTCCAATCTATTCACGGTGCCCAAGAAGGACGGCTCGGTTCGACCCATTCTGGATCTAAAGATCCTCAACAGGTTCGTCCGTCCGCGGAAATTTCGCATGAAAACGCTGCGTTCAGCTATCCATTCTCTTCGGCAGGGGGACTTTCTGACGTCCGTAGACATCAAGGACGCCTATCTGCATGTGCCGATTTTTCCAGCGCACCAGAGATTTCTCAGGTTCGTGGTGGAGGATCGGCATTTTCAGTTTGTGGCACTTCCTTTCGGTCTTACCTCGGCTCCAAGGGTTTTCACCAAGGTGCTGGCCGGGGTGATGGCTCTCCTCAGAGCCCAGGGTATTCGCATTGTCCCTTATCTGGACGACCTTCTCATTATGGCATCTTCCTTCAGCCAAGCGGTATTGTACACCAGAACTGTGGTGTCCACTCTGGAGAGATTCGGGTGGGTGATCAACTACCCCAAGTCCTCCCTTTCTCCGTCCAGGTTGGTGTCTTTTCTGGGAATGTCCCTGGATACTTCCCAGGCCAGGGTGTTTCTTCCTCAGTCCAAGGTTCTCTTGATTCAGGAGTTGGTTCGACTCCTCCTGTCTATCCCTCGTCCGGCCATCAGACTGGGGATGAGGCTGGTGGGATTGATGGTAGCCTCCTTCGAAGCGGTTCCCTTTGCTCAGTTCCACACAAGGACAGCTCCATCTGTTGGCGGCCTGGGACGGGTCGCCACTGTCGTTGGATCAGTCCTTCCTGATGACCCCCTGAGTTCGGTGCTCCCTTCTGTGGTGGCTGGATCCAATCAATCTTTCGAGGGGCAGATCCTTTCTGGCCCCTTGTTGGGAGACGGTAACCACGGATGCCAGTCTATCAGGATGGGGGGGTTCTGGAAGGATCATCAGTTTCAGGGACTGTGGGGGCCTCAGGAGGCTCACGAGTCCATCAATGTTCTGGAATTGAGGGCCATCAGGATGGTTCTGTTTCGCTTGACTCATCAGTTGCAAGGATTGCCGGTTCAAGTCCGGTCGGACAATCGGACGGCGGTCGCCTACATCAATCACCAGGGAGGGACTCGCAGCAGGAGTGCCCTCAAGGAAGTGTCTTTGATTCTCGCCTGGGCGGAGACCCACGTCCCGTGCATTTCAGAAGTTTACATTCCGGGAGCGGAGAACACGGAGGCGGACTCTAAGAGCAGGTTCTCAGCTTGCCGGGGGGAATGGTCTCTCAACCCCAAAGTGTTTCGCTTGATTTGTCTCAGGTGGGGGTCCCTGGTGGTGGACCTCTTTGCCTCTCGTCACAATCACAAACTTCCGACATTTGGGTCTCTCTCACGGGATCCACTGGCTCTGGCAGTGGATGCCATGTCTCTGAACTGGAGGGATCTGGGGTATCTGTATCTGTTCCCTCCGTTTCCCTTGGTGGCCAGAGTGGTGCGCAAGCTGGCCCTGGAGGGTGCGTCAGCAATTCTGGTGGCTCCAAGGTGGTCAAGACAGGTTTGGTTCGCAGATGTGGTAAGGTTAGCAGAGGATCAGTTCGTTCTGCCCCTGCTGCCGGATCTGCTCACCCAGGGTCAACTACGTTATCCCAATTTACCAACGCTGGCTTTGACGGCGTGGCTGCTGAAACCATCTTGAATGAGGAAGGTCTTTCCGATGCTGTGATTCGAACTCTCATTAGTGCTAGGAAGCGGTCTTCCTCTAATATCTACTATAGGACTTGGAGGTCTTATATTGATTGGTGTGAGATCAGGGCGTTGCCTTGTAAGGAATTTTCCATCTCCAGAATCCTGGAGTTTCTTCAACATGGTCTGGACCTGGGGCTCCAGCTTAGTACTCTGAAGGGGCAGGTTTCTGCCCTGGCGGTGTTCTTTCAAAGGTCATTTGCCCTACATCCTTTGGTTAAGACTTTTTACCAGGGAGTCACGCACGTGCGGCCTCCTAGAAAACCTTTGCTCCCTGTTTGGGATTTGAATTTGGTTCTTTCTGCTCTTCAGGATTCTCCTTTTGAGCCCTTGAATGATATTGCCTTGTCTTCACTTACGCAGAAGGTGGCTTTTTTGGTAGCCATCACTTCGGTTAGGCGTGTCTCTGAGTTGGCGGCTTTGTCCATTCAAGCCCCGTACTTTGAGGGGCATCAGGACAAGGTGGTTTTTCGTTTCAAGTCCGATTTCCTTCCTAAGGTTGTTTCTGCCTTTCACCTAAACCAAGACATTGTTCTGCCCTCTCTGTGTCCTAATCCCAGCAATGACAAGGAGAGGGCCCTGCATTCTTTGGATGTGGTTCGTGTTGTGAAGTATTATTTGGAGGTAACGTCTTCCTTTCGTAAGACGGATGCCTTTTTTGTGGTGCCCTCCGGGCCCCGAAAAGGCTTGGCGCCTGCCAAGTCTTCCTTTAGTAAATGGATCCGTCAGACCATAGTTGGGGCCTATTCTGCCAAAGGGAAGGTACCCCCTTTTCGTGTTACTGCTCATTCTACTCGTGCAGTTGGGGCGTCCTGGGCTTTTCAGCACCAGGCCTCTGTTGAGCAAGTTTGTAAGGCTGCTACTTGGTCTTCTGTTCACACATTTTCCAAGTTTTACAAGGTTGATGTTTGGGCCTCAGCGGATGCTGTGTTTGGCTGCAAAGTTCTGCAAGCTGCAGTGGTTTAAGTTGTGCCTTGTTGCCTTGTTTTGGATCGCCGCCCTTTATGGACACTGCTGTTGGATGTCCCACACGTTATGAATTTCTTGAAGTGGGGTGTGTGACATACCATTTTGTGAATACTCACCTGTAAAATGGGTATTATAAGTATGTCCCACACCCCGCTTCACCCTGCCCTTTTGTATTCTGAATCCTTTATATGGTGAACTTTGCGTTGTTATGCTTTGTGTTGGGCTCTTCCTGGTCCCTTACCTTAATGCTGTTCTTATACTGGGTAATGAGTGGGAGGTCCCAGGTATTTATGGACCGGGAGGGGCTCTCTTTTTTCCTGGCATCTCTGCATATCGCCCTCTACAGGTCAAAAGAAACAAAAAATGAGCAGGTGGCACAAACTCTATAGTATTAATGAAGTCAATAAACCAGGGTGCGCTGCCCAACTGGGGCCCTAATGCAAATACATGCCATATGTACTTCTATTGGAATGTCCTCCTGACCATTCCTACAGGAGCCCCAAGGGCCTAACCTTCGCACTCCAAAATATGTAAATACTGCTACAATGCTAAATCATCAAACATATTTTATTGTACATTGAAATATAAAAACAGATTTAAAAGCATCAGCAATACATAGTGCAATGCCGTAAATATACATAAGGGGGAGCCGGTTGGCCAGATAACCTGAATCTATACTGCCTATAATAGTGACAACCTATGTGCTACATATTCAAATATAATATAATAAAACACTACGTGCAAAAAAATCAATGTTACATACATCAATGAATACCTAGCAGGACCACTGAAGCCGAGCAGCCCAGCGAGGAGTAAAGTGCAAGGTGCAAGAAAACAAGCAAAAACACAAGATAAATTCAAATGAAACTTACTATACAGGTGGCCAGACTGGCGCCCCACGGCGTAGCCTACGCGTTTCGAGCCGGAGGCTCTTTTTCAAGGCTGTAAGGTGCTGGCAGCTCCATGGCCAGCACCCTTTAAGTACCCCTCAACACCGTCAGTGAGTCCTCCACTACGTAGCTCCCAGCACGGCCCCGACGCGCTCCGGCCGGAAGCGCGTCAGGCCGCAACCGGAAGTTCCACTGCGCTCCAGCCTGGAGCGCAGGGCTTCCGGACATGGGTCAGTATTACCCACACGTTATGAATTTCTTGAAGCGGGGTGTGTGACATACTTATAATACCCATTTTACAGGTGAGTATTCACAAAATGGTATTTTTTTTTTAAATCTTCGGGTATGTTTCCATTCTTTAACACAGCACCCCCCTCTTAAAACCTTAATGACTTACCATGTATACAGTGATGCCAGATACAATGCTGAGTTGTAGTCCAGTGCTAATAGTATCAGGATTAATTTTAAAAATAATTTTAGGGCAGTGGTCAAGTAAGCAGTTGCTTAATTGACCACTACTCCTAGTGAGCCAGACAGAACCTCTAAGTTAACCCTTAACTGGACCTTAAGCTTTGCTGACCACAGCAAGCTGCAATATGCTGCCACAAGGCATGGGCCTCTAAGTTTACCTGTCTGTGTTTCCGCAATGATGTTTGGATGTTCTGAGTGCGGACAGGTAAGTGCTTAGATCTAACAGTTTTTGTCACCATTTGTTGACAGACCATTTTCACTATTTTGCACTACACATGTTCAACTGTGATTTTTGAAGGGATTTCCTTGAAAATGTATATATTGCATTTTAAGTGTATTCTCAATATTTTTGGGCGAAACATTTGCAAACAATTGTAAAAAATAAATTTTTAAACAATTTGTAGTGCATTTTGTAATAAAAAATGTAAGTCAATAAAATATAATTGCGTGTAAAATCTCTATTTCTCTCGGTTCCAACTATACCACATATGTATTGGTAAACACCCTTTCCTGTCCAGGAGACTCCCCCAAACTGAAACAGCACTTTAGTTTGGGGGGAGTCTCCTGGGCAGGAAATAAAATACAACTGCTATGCGCACCTTGCAGTTTTTTTAAGAAAAACAACCCTTTACATTTGAAATACCCCCCCCCCCCCACACACATAATATGTATATTCTCTGGAAGTACATACCCCCAAGATTTCTAGGCGTACGAGGCTTGTTGGCATGGGAGCATTTTTTTTTTTCCCTAAAAAAAAAAAAAAAAAGCATAATCAAAGCCACATTTTCCTAAAGAAAAAACAATATGCAAACAAGAAAAAAACAAGTTAAATCTTAAAAAGAAAGGTCCCCTAAACAGAACAATACCCAACATGCATAGGTACTGTCAAGGAAAGAGTCGCAAACACCCCAAAGTAATGCATGCACGTAAGGGTAATTTCACTTTCAAATTTCAGCTCTACAGATACAATTTGCCAACCAAAACATCCCTTTACATTTGGAATACCCCTGAAAGTACACTCGTTAAGCTTTCTAGGCGTACCCAAGTTATTGTAGTGGGCTTTCTGGAAGTGATCCCTTAAAGAATTCTTTGGATGCACAGGATGTCCTAAAAAATGTATTAAAAGCCAAATAAAAGACACATTTTCCTAAAATATCAATATGCAAACAAGAAAAAAACAAGCTAAATCTGAAAGGTCCCCCAAGCAGAAAAATACCAACCATGCATAGGTACTTTGAACCCTTTTAACTTCCAGCTACCAGGAGATTTTGTCAGCTCATAGCTCATTTTGCATCATTTTGCGTTATGTTTAACTTTAATTTTCCAGGAAAATTTTATTTTTTGTGGCAGAGTTTAGGCTTTCATATGATATGTCTTGTTTGTAATTTGTTGTTTGTTTTTTTGAGCAAAAAAAATTAAATAAAAAAAAAATATATATATATATATATTTAAAAAAGTGTCTCATTTATTTTAACTATAAGCTTTATTTTATTAAAGGAAACCATATTGCATGTGAAATCCCCATTTTTCCCGATTACATATGTATCGGTAGACCAGGTTTTGCTCAGGAGACCCACCAAACTGAAAAGAGCACTTTATAACATTTACAAATAAAATACAACTACTATCCACACTATAAATGGTTAAATAAAAAAATGGCATGGGGTCCCCCTTCCCTGGGGAGGGTTTGGGGGGATTTTAAAGGTTATAAACACTTATATATCTCCCCCTACCCAGCATAACCAGGCTGAGGACCAGCTATGGGGCTTGCAGAACAAGGCAAAGGGGCCAGCCTCGTGGCCCCCCACCCAGCAGGCTACAACCATCATAGCCTAAATAGCCCAGCGCTCTTCTCCCCCCCCCCCCCTGGGTTTGGGGAGTCAGGTAATGGGGGGCTGGGAGATAATGGCAAGAGTCAACAGCCCCCTAAGCCTTGTGAACTAGTACAGGAGTCTTATAGATCCCTTACCGGTTCACAAAGGGGTTAAATGTAAAAAAATAAACATGCACACACAGAAAAAAATATTCTATTTAATTATTTTTTAATACCTCCTATCCATCCCTAAGCACTGTGTCCCACGCCTTTGACTTTCTGCTGCTGTTGGAAGCCTTACCTGCTGGGCTGGGTTAATTTAAAAAATGAAATTTTTAAGGGGGATTTTAAGGGTTAAGACCCTTAAAAATCCACAAAAAAATAAAGCGAGGTCCCCCCTACCCAAAATTAAATTTTTAGGGGGGATTTTAAGGGTTAAAACCCCTAAAAATCCCCAAAAAATACGGCAAGGTCCCCTCTACCCAGCATAACCTGCATGAGGACCAGCTATGGGGGCTTGTAGAACAGGATGACAGGGCCAGCTTCTGTGGCCCCGCTTTACAAGCCTGCATAGCCTCTGTGGCCACAGGCTCTTCTGCCCCCAGGCTTTGGGGAGGCAGGTAATTGGGGGCTAAGGGTTAAAGGCCAGTCACCCACTAGCCGCAGGTATAGGGGTCTCATGGACCAGTTCACAGACAATTAAATGTAAAGAAAGACACAGACACCAGAAAGTAATGACTTTTATTTATGTTTTCTTTTACTCACCGCTGATCGTCCAATGTCCCCTGGCGATCCTGTCCCACGAAGATGCAATGACAGGTGCCGGGTCCTCAGGCGGGTGTGGGTGAATGTCTTCAGGCAGGTGTGGGTGAACATCTTCAGGCAGGTGTGGGATGATGTCATGGATTACATTACCCATCCCGCCCACAAAAGGCGGGGCTAGCAGCAACAATGGGAAAGTGGTGGAGAGGGCCTATGTTGAGCCCTCTCCTCACCACGGAATTGCTGGGGGGGGTGGGGGTGGAATAAGGGGCCTCCTGGATGAAGTGGAGACCCGGCGGGAGGAATCACTGGCACTGGTGAGAAATGTCATTTTTTTGTCTATTTCCTAGATGTCAGCTGCAGCGTCCGCAGTGAGGGGGCTCTTTCAGGCCCTCTCCTGAAGTCAGAAAAGCCCTGGTGGGGATCGGATGCCCCCGGGGTGAAGAGAAGACCCGGCCGGATCAATAGAGGGGTCAGGTGAGTTTTTTTTTTTACTTTTTGTGGCCACTAGCAGGGGGGTAAAGCCAAGCACATATTTTAAGGGTTTAATCCCCACACCTCTGGAGTGCCCCCTCCATTGTATTGAATGGAGAAGGCTGGGCCAGTTATCATGATTGACTATTGGTGAGTATTGTGTTTACCTATACAGGGACTTTAACTAAAACAGTATTGGTCATTCCTAAAATATTCTTTATCAAATTGTTGAGCAAATGCACATTCTTCTTATCATAATAATGTGACATATTTTACATTCTGCCCATTCTATAGAAACAGCAATGTAGACAGAACAGATAATGCAATTTGAATAAACTCAAAGTAAGCTGACAGTGGCCAGTTTGCTTTAACCCTTTCAGTGCCAAGCACCTAGATTCTAGGCGCTCGCTTCCACTCCTTTAAGTGCCAAGCATTAATACATTTTTAATGGAAACCCTGTGCAACCAAAGAATTATTCGAGGGATTTCTTCCAGAAAGATGAGCCCACTACAACAAGCTGGGTAAGCTTAGAAAGCTAAATGTGTGCACTTTCAGGGAATATATGGTTAGTGGGGTATTCCAAATGTAAAAGGTTGTTTTGGTAGAAAAAGCACAAGGTGTGCACTTCGGCCCTTATTTAACAAGGGATAGCGACAGGTAGCGCCTGGTGAGCGACCGGTAATGACGGGCCCCGCCACAGGAACGCCGGCTCCCCACCACAATCACACATTTATCAAGCCAATCCTGCTTAGCGACTGAGATAGCGCCATATAGCCACTCATTCATCATTATTCCAGCCTCAGCCCACAGCGCCAGCGTCCGACCTTGAACAGCGACAGGTATGACCTCTCGCTACCTGCCGCTCTCCAATGCATTTCAATGGAACAATCTTTAAATATTCATAATTAATTCATATATTTTTTTTTTTTAATGTGAAAAATTCTGTGACCACTTCTGCCATGTTAGATATTTTTTTTAAGGTAAAAAAAAGCAGAATTGATATTACAGGTCTACTATTATTGTATTCATATTACAAAATGTAATTAAAAACTTGTTTTTTTTGGTTTCCCAAAAATATGGTTGTTTGGGGGTTAAAAAACTACTTTTAACCCATCGCCGCCAGCGCTCTGGGGTTTAACCCTTTAAAAGCCAGCCACGTAAAATTTACGTGGCTGCCTCCCCTGCAGTTAACCGCCAGCCACGTAAATTTTACGTGCCTGAATTTCCCCACTAATAGTAAAAAAAGTTTTTAAAAAAGTCACTTACCTGACCCCTCGTTTGATTCAGCCGGGTCTCCTCTTCAAGATGGTGGTCTCCGATCATTCATCGGACCTCCTCCGGCTGCAGGGGAGGGCCCGGAATAGGGTGCCCCCCGTTTCAGCTGCCTCCGGCTTTTCCTGTAAAAAAAAAAAAATTAAAAAAAATGACATTTACTTACCTCCATGTGCGCTGGCTCCCGCTGTCCCTCCTCTTCACCTGGGGGGCCTCCGATCCCCCCCCCCCAGGACTTGGGAGGCCTGGAAGGCTCTCTCCCCTCTGCTCTTCCGATGGAGGCCATCTTGCTATGACGTCATCCCGGTCCGTCTGCCCGCTAAGCCCCGCCCCTTTTTTCGCCATCCCGGTCCTGATCACCGGCTTCAGCTCTCTCAGCTGTCAGATGCCGGTGATCGGGGCCGGGGAAGGAGGTGACAGGAGATCCTCTGATCTCCTGCCTCCCCCTTCTCTGGATGCCGATCACCGGCATCTGTCAGAGCGGTGCGGGACAAGAGCTTACAATCAAAGGTAAGTACAGTAAAATTTTTTTTTTTTTTAATAAAAACATTATGTGTGTGTGTGTCTTTTTTTCAGTTAACCCTTTGTGAGCTGGTAAGGGGTCTATGAGACCCCTATACCAGCTCACAAGGCTCTGGGTATGGCAAGTCACCTGCGGCGAGCGGGTGACTTGCCAAAACCCCCAGCCCCCCATTACCTGCCTCCCCAAAGGCCAGGGGGGGGCAGAACGGCCCGGGCCACTATGGCTATGTGGGCTAGTAGCCTGCAGGGCCAGGGGCCACCAGCGCTGGCCCCTGCACCCTGTTCTACAAGCCCCCATAGCTGGTCCGGGTCAGTAACGCTGGGTAGGGGGGACCCTATGCAATTTTTTTAGGGATTTTATAAGGGTTTTAACCCTTAAAATTCCCCCCAAAAATGGGGTCCCCCGCCCCTGGGAGGGGGGACCCTATGTCAATTTTTTTTTAAAATTAACCCCTTATGTCCTGTCGCCCAGCTGGTAATAAATGCTTCCAGCATTTTGTGGTGTGTTTTTTTTTAAGTGGACCAACACCCAGGATTTTGACTATCCTGGGTATTGGTCCTTTTACCCGGGGCATCCTGATCGGGGATGCCCCGCTGTGTGAAACCCCCCCCGATCACCCACAATAACTCACCTCACCCGGGTCCTACGGCGCATGCGCGGCCGCTCGTCCAATCAGCGTTATGGACGTCTAAAACAAAAGTCTAAGCTCAGCCGCTCTGTGCGCGCTAGCGGGTGCATCCCCCACTTCCCTCTAACAGGGAGCGTAAATAGCCGGCGTGGGCATGCGCCCTACTAGAGGGATAGTGGGGATGCGGCCCGCGCATGCGCCGTAGGACCGGGATTCAAGTGGTAGCGGGTGTTCCGGGGGTGTCACACAGAGGGGCATCCCGATTTTGGATGCCCGGGGGGGAGGGAATAGAACGGTCTGGGAATCTTATAGATTCCCGGGCCGATCAGCCCTGGGTGTTGGTCCACTTTAACCCATTGTGAACTTGTAAGGAGTCCATGAAACCCCTATACCAGTTCACAAGGCTCGGGGGTCTGGCAAGTCACCTGCGGCTAGCGGGTGACTTGCCATTAACCCCGGCCCCCCTATTATCTGCCTCCCCGAAGCCCAGGGGGGGGGGCAGAAGGGCCCGGGCTGATTTAGGAGGTGCGGGCTTATACCTGGCAGGGTGGGGGGCCACCAAAGCACCCTGCACCCTGTTCTACAAGCCCTGCATAGCTGATCCCCGGGCTGGTTATGCTGGGTAGGGGGGACCCCATGTCATTTTTTATGGGAATTTTTAAGGGGTTTTTAACCCTTAAAAATTTAAAAAATGGGGGTTACCTCCCCCCCGGGAAGGGGAACCCCACGCCAATTTTTTTTCTTGATTTAACCCTTTATAGTGTGGGTTGTAGTTGTATTTTATTTTTACATGTTATAAAGTGTTTTTTCAGTTTGGGGGGTCTTCTGAACAGTAACGGGGGGCTACCGATACATATGTGGTACCGTTGTAATCGGGAGAAATGGGGCTTTCACATGCAATATGGTTTTCTTTAAAAAAATAAAGGTTTTATTTGAAATAAAGGAGACAATTTTCTAAAAAATATTTTTTTTTATTTTGTTTTGTTTAATTTACTCAAAAATATTAAAAAAAAACAGTAAAAAAATTACAAACAAGACATTTCATGTTAAAGCCTAAACTCTGCCGCAAAAATAAAATATATCATTTTCCTGGAAATTCCTGCAAAAATCACAGTTGAGCATAGCGCAAAATGGTGAAAAATGACCCGTCAAGAGAGGGTGACAAAACCTCAAGTAGGCTGGCAGTTAAAAGGGTTAGTAGTACCTATGCATGTTGGGTATCGTTCTGCTCGGGGGACCTTGCGCTTTCAGATTTAGCTTGTTTTTTCTTGTTTGCATATTGATATTTTAGGAAAACTCATTTTTTATTCTGCTTTATTATACATTTTTTAAGGAAACCCTGTGCGACCAAAGAATTCTTTGAGGGATTACTTTCAGAAAGATCGGCCCACTACAACATGCTGGGTATGCTTAGAAAGTTTATCATGTGTACTTTCAGGAATGTATGGTTTGTCAGGGGTATTCCAAATGTAAAGGGTTTTTTTTGGCAGAAAAAGCACAAGGTGCGCACTTTGTCTGCAGAGTTGAAATTTTCAAGCAAAGTTACCATTGTGCACATGCTTTACTTTTTGGTGTTTAGCAACTCTTCTTTTGACAGTACCTATGCATGTTGGGTATCGTTCTGTTCGGGGGATGTTGCTTTTTCAGATTAACTTGTTTTTTCTTGTTTGCATATAGTTTTTTTGGGGGGGAAATGTGGCTTTGATCTTGTTTTTTTATCCTTTTTTAGGGAAGCTCTGTGTAACCAAAGAATACATTGAGGGAGAACTTCCAGAAAACTGTGGCAACATCAACAAGCCTGGTATACCTAGAAAGCTTGAAGTGTGTATTTCCAGAGAATATATCTTTTGTGGGGGGTATTTCAAATGTAAAGGGTTGTTTTTATTAAAAAACTGCAAGGTGCACATAGCGCTTAGCATAGCTGTATTTGATCTTAAAATCTCTTAAAGTGCTGTTTCAGTTTGAGGGAGTCTCCTGGGCAGGAAAGGGTGTCTACCAATACATATGTGGTACCGTTGTAACTGGGAGAAATTGGGATTTCACACGCAATAAGATTTTATTGACAAACTTACATTTTTTATTACAAAATTGTAAAAAATTTTTTTTTTATTTTTTTGCACATATTTCACCCCAAAATAGAAAAGAATAGAAAAAGAAAAAGAATACACTTGAAAAATGACAAACAAGACATTTCATGTTAAAGCCCAGACTCTGCTGAAAAAAACAATGGGGTCGATTCAAAGAAACATGTAACAGCTTTGATTTTGGTGCCGATCATCCTATTTTTCCCGTACGCTCGTGCGTTAGTATGAACTTGCGAGTGATTCTATAAGCAAATACGTTTCCTATCGTAAAAAGCCCGTCCGTTCGTATGTTATCTTCCGAACTTGCCTCAGTCATTTGTCAATCGTAAAAAACAGGTTGATGTGATCACTTGTTGCGGCGGCAGCCTGTTTTTTCGGCCGCTTCCATCGTCCACCTCTTCCAATTACTTGCGTTTGCCTCTGGTTTTCAATGGTTTTTTGCCTCTTATATTCGTTCGTTCGTATATATATAAGGTTTTGCGCATGCGTGATCCAAGCTACACTCCCCAAACCAATGTGGGCCCTATCTGACACTACCAATCTCACCACTACTGCCTCGCGCCAGGCTAACGCTTACCTTTATGAACCCTAAAACTTACCCAAACCCCTTAGCGCTTGCATCCTTCTTCATTTCTCGGTCCCTGAAACTTACCCAAACCCCTTAGCGCTTGCATCCTTCTTCATTTCTCGGTCCCTGAAACTTACCCAAACCCCTTAGCGCTTGCATCCTTCTTCATTTCTCGTTCCCTAAAACTTACCCAAACCCCTTAGCGCTTGCATCCTTCTTCATTTCTCGGTCCCTAAAACTTACCCAAACCCCTTAGCGATTGCATCCTTCTTCATTTTGACGAGCATAAAACTTACCCAAACCCCTTAGCGCTTGCATCCTTCTTCATTTCTCGGTCCCTAAAACTTACCCAAACCCCTTAGCGCTTGCATCCTTCTTCATTTCTCGGACCCTAAAACTTACCCAAACCCCTTAGCGCTTGCATCCTTCTTCATTTCTCGGACTCTAAAACTTACCCAAACCCCTTAGCGCTTGCATCCTTCTTCATTTTGACGAGCATAAAACTTACCCAAACCCATTAGCGCTTGCATCCTTCTTCATTTTGACGAGCATAAAACTTACCCAAACCCCTTAGCGCTTGCATCCTTCTTCATTTCTCGTTCCCTAAAACTTACCCAAACCCCTTAGCGCTTGCATCCTTCTTCATTTCTCGTTCCCTAAAACTTACCCAAACCCCTTAGCGCTTGCATCCTTCTTCATTTCTCGGTCCCTAAAACTTACCCAAACCCCTTAGCGCTTGCATCCTTCTTCATTTCTCGTTCCCTAAAACTTACCCAAACCCCTTAGCGCTTGCATCCTTCTTCATTTCTCGTTCCCTAAAACTTACCCAAACCCCTTAGCGCTTGCATCCTTCTTCATTTCTCGGACCCTAAAACTTACCCAAACCCCTTAGCGCTTGCATCCTTCTTCATTTCTCGGACCCTAAAACTTACCCAAACCCCTTAGCGCTTGCATCCTTCTTCATTTTGATGAGCATAAAACTTACCCAAACCCCTTAGTGCTTGCATCCTTCTTCATTTTGACGAGCATAAAACTTACCCAAACCCCTTAGCGCTTGCATCCTTCTTCATTTCTTGTTCCCTAAAACTTACCCAAACCCCTTAGCGCTTGCATCCTTCTTCATTTCTCGGTCCCTAAAACTTACCCAAACCCCTTAGCGCTTGCATCCTTCTTCATTTCTCGGACCCTAAAACTTACCCAAACCCCTTAGCGCTTGCATCCTTCTTCATTTCTCGGACCCTAAAACTTACCCAAACCCCTTAGCGCTTGCATCCTTCTTCATTTTGACGAGCATAAAACTTACCCAAACCCCTTAGCGCTTGCATCCTTCTTCATTTTGACGAGCATAAAACTTACCCAAACCCCTTAGCGCTTGCATCCTTCTTCATTTCTCGTTCCCTAAAACTTACCCAAACCCCTTAGCGCTTGCATCCTTCTTCATTTCTCGGTCCCTAAAACTTACCCAAACCCCTTAGCGCTTGCATCCTTCTTCATTTCTCGGACCCTAAAACTTACCCAAACCCCTTAGCGCTTGCATCCTTCTTCATTTCTCGGACCCTAAAATTTACCCAAACCCCTTAGCGCTTGCATCCTTCTTCATTTTGACGACCATAAAACTTACCCAAACCCCTTAGCGCTTGCATTCTTCTTCATTTTGACGAGCATAAAACTTACCCAAACCCCTTAGCGCTTGCATCCTTCTTCATTTCTCGTTCCCTAAAACTTACCCAAACCCCTTAGCGCTTGCATCCTTCTTCATTTCTCAGTCCCTAAAACTTACCCAAACCCCTTAGCGCTTGCATCCTTCTTCATTTCTCGGACCCTAAAACTTACCCAAACCCCTTAGCGCTTGCATCCTTCTTCATTTCTCGGTCCCTAAAACTTACCCAAACCCCTTAGCGCTTGCATCCTTCTTCATTTTGACGAGCATAAAACTTACCCAAACCCCTTAGCGCTTGCATCCTTCTTCATTTTGACGAGCATAAAACTTACCCAAACCCCTTAGCGCTTGCATCCTTCTTCATTTCTCGGACCCTAAAACTTACCCAAACCCCTTAGCGCTTGTATCCTTCTTCATTTCTCGGACCCTAAAACTTACCCAAACCCCTTAGCGCTTGCATCCTTCTTCATTTTGACGACCATAAAACTTACCCAAACCACTTAATGTACATATGTCTATATGTTTCTAAGCATGTATTTTCGTGTTTGTGTAAATGTATTTTTTGGCGCATATTAGAAATGACAAATTTCTAAAGCCTTAAAATCTTATTTATTTTTATAAAATAGTTTGTTTTTTGTTTTTTTGGGTAAAAACTTTTAAAACTTAGTTTTTTTATAAAAATTTAAAACTATATTACAAAATTAGCCAGGACCAAGGGCACTAATCCTCCTCCTCTTCTTCTTCTGTTGGCCCCAACGTTGCCTGTATGGCCATCAGCTCGGCCACCAACTCCTGGATCCTTTTTTTTTTGCCAGCCACTGTTTGTGGGATCATCCCTGTAACCAATAGAGAAATAAACATAAATAGTAGTACCAGACCGGTTTGTATGCTGGGAATAGATTTTTGGTTAATCAAATACATGTAAATGCATGACATATGTCATTCTTCCAAGGGATAAAGTAAATGCATTTCCCACAGGTAAGTAGTGAAACTCCTTAAACCGGACCTTCAACATGATGTAATGAAAATAAAAAACTCTTTCCAAATGATTCTGCACCAGATAAAAGTACATTTTGGTGCATTTTTTATTACTGCGCCGCCATCTGGACTCAGAAGCATAACACTTAATGAGGAGAGGAGAGTGGGATAAAGTACAGGGGAGCAGGTTACAGTTGTGCTTTGGTAATACAGAGCATAGCTGGGTTCAGGGAAAGGTCAGCAGTCCCACAATGCATGGCAGCACATTACTTTGTAAAATCTGGATGCCATGCTGCCTGTAAATATGGCGCATTCCATATGCCGCCATCTTGTATGTTTAAAGGCTCCTAACATGCAGTAGATGCAGGTAGCCTGTTTTGGAATGTTCGCAATCTGTATGTACAGTGTGTGGGATACTTATTAGCTAGGCTCTTAATACGAGTTATGGTCCGCTTTAAGCTAACGAAGTGCCCACATGAAAGTGTTAACTATACATTGGCTACGCCTTTAGTTATGTGTGTGTTATTAGCCAAAAACACATAAATATGAATAATGGCATGGCTACTTACTTTGTTGGTGGCCGACAGATGGCTGGTTGGGGCCAACCGGATGCCCTTGGTCCTGGCTATGCTGTGAAGAAGTCCCTGGAGAAACATGTGACATTTGGTTAGTTGTTGTATAGAGTCACTATTCCCAACATATCTGGCTCCCAGTCTGGCTGACATCACTCACCTTCGCCAGGATCAACTTCAAGCATCTCTGCTGCCTCCTCCTCCACTACCTCACCCGCTCCCGAAGCATCTAGAAATACATAATAAAGGAGCACTTAGTTTTTTTGCTTGCATGTATATCTTAGTGCATATACATGAAGAGTGACATACCAGAGCCTTCCCCATGCCTGGCCGGGTATGACTCCACGCCCACGCGGTTGGGCCCCTCCTCTGTGGTAAGGTCCAGGGGCTGGTCTGAGGAGGCCACAGAGGAGGGGTAGGTCCGTCGCCCGGGAGATCCACCACCTTCACTCACAGATGCAGAAGCATGCAGCACTGGTCGGCCTGTGCGCCTCCGGGTGCGGGGAATTCTGAAATCCATTTGCAACACTAACAAAGAAAAGTCATTATAAATAAAGGCATAACTTATAAATTTGGAACATATACCATGCAATCGCTTTGTACTTACTTGGAAAATGGATCCCAAAAAACCTCTGCACCCGGGGCATGTGCAGACGTTTCAGGTCCGACCAATGCTGCATTATCTGGGTGTGAGTGAAGGTGGTGCTGGTGACACGGTGTATTTCCGCGATGATCTCCCGGGCAATGTCCCTTTTTTCGCAAACATTGGGCGCGAAGTCATACCGGCGCTGAAGCATGATCTGAAAAACATAATGGACACAGAGCTTTTACTTTTACACACAGAGCCATATGTGTTGCATCAGAAGTTGCGAATGTAATGTCATTAACACACACATTTAGAGTGAAAGCCATTTTTGGGGAGTGCCTTAAAGCGGACGTTCACTCTGAATCACAGTCTGGTCTTATGTTATATGTTTCACACACCCTGTACATACAGATTGTCAACATTAAAAATCAGGCCACATGCATCTCTGGCGTGTTATGATGGTTTTAACATCCAAGATGGCGGCTTATGTAAAATGCCATCTTTGCAGGCAGCCTGCAAACAGGAAGTGCATGCAAACTGGAAGTGTGTGTGCTGCTCTGCATTCTTGGACTGATGACCTTCCCATGACCACAGCTCTGCTGTGTCTGAGCAAAGCACAGCTATAACCCACCCCCCTGTACCTTATCCCACTCACCTCTCCTCAGTAAGTGTGATGCTTCTGAGTACAGATGGCTGCGCGCATATCCGAAATTCTTGAACAGAGTTTCAGGCCAGTCTAATACGTTATTGTCTTAAAATGGCCCATTTGGAAATGTAATAGGCTGTGTACTCGTTTTTTAGGTTTTATTGCTTTTTAGTAAATCACGCTGAAGGCCCGGTTTCTGACTTTTTGGGCACATGTGTGGCTTGCCGTTGTGTTTTTATGTCTTAGGCAAACAGTGGTCCTCAAACATCCGCATCAAGGTCCGAGACAGGTCAGGTTTGACAGCTATCCACGCTACTCCACAGGCTAATTAACTGGTGCTAAGCCAGAGCAATTGCCCTAATTAGGACATCAGCATAGAGAGCTGAAAACGTGGCCTGTCTCGGCCCTTGAGGATGAAGTGTGAGGAGCCTGTTCTAAAACATTAAGATCCACAAAACTAGTTCCAACCGCATCATTTACATGTAGTACATCAGTCAGTATTAGCTTAAAAGGCAGAGCAAGGCACTTACCAGCATGAGGATCTCTTCCTGTTGACGGGTGAAGATAGTGGGCGCCATCTTTATGCTTCTTCAAGGCAGCAGATAAGTGAAACCCCAGCGGTTTCCTGGTTCCGCACGAACGTACGTCCGTACGATCGCGTAGTCGTGCGCATAGGCGTCAGACGCTGGGCGCCTTATTTAAAGGTCCCTGCACCCAAAGCTCATTCTCTTTGACATTTTGGAGAAAATGGCACCCAAAAAGCCAGCACCGAAACGCGCCCAGCCAAGCCAGACCTCTGAGGGCCCAACAACCAGGTCCCAGCAAGGCCAAAAGAAGCTACGCTCCCAAAAGGCAAGTAGCACCTCGGCCCCACCAAGGGACAGTGGACCCTCCCTTTCGCAAAAAAGGGCCACAAAGGCACGTGCCCCTGCGGCCAAAAAACAGGCAAAACGGGTAGGAAGCCCCACAGCAGCCACCACCACATCTGCCCCCAGAAGAGGCCGCCCAAGGGAGCCCACACCACCCATGCTCTCAAGCCGGGCACTTAGCCAACCCAGGCCCCGCAGCAGGGCCAGAAGCCCATCCAGGCACAGAAGCAGGGCCAGAAGCCCATACAGTCCCCGCAGCAGGGCCAGAAGCCCATACAGTCCCCGCAGCATGGCCAGAAGCCCATACAGGCCCCGCAGCAGGGCCAGAAGCCCATCCAGGCCCAGAAGCAGGGCCAGAAGCCCATCCAGGCCCAGAAGCAGGGCCAGAAGCCCATACAGGCCCCGCAGCAGGGCCAGAAGCCCATCCAGGCCCAGAAGCAGGGCCAGAAGCCCATACAGGGCCAGAAGCAGGGCCAGAAGCCCATACAGGCCCCGCAGCAGGGCCAGAAGCCCATCCAGGCCCAGAAGCAGGGCCAGAAGCCCATACAGGGCCAGAAGCAGGGCCAGAAGCCCATACAGGCCCTGCAGCAGGGCCAGAAGCCCATACAGGGCCAGAAGCAGGGCCAGAAGCCCATCCAGGCCCCGCAGCAGGGCCAGAAGCCCATACAGGCCCAGAAGCAGGGCCAGAAGCCCATCCAGGCCCCGCAGCAGGGCCAGAAGCCCATCCAGGCCCAGAAGCAGGGCCAGAAGCCCATCCAGGCCCCGCAGCAGGGCACCTACGACCAGACCAGGCACCAGCAGGGCACCTAGCCCAAGACCTGGCACCAGCAGGGCACCTAGCCCCAGACCAGGCACCAGCAGGGCACATAGCCCCCCAAGAGGCCCAAGAATGGACATCATCCTTACCACATCTACACCTGGAAGTTCTGTGGCCAGCCACGCAAGAACACCCAGTCCCTTGGCCAGTCCAGTCCAGTCATTGGGAAGCCAGCAATCCTTCCATTCCCCTACACAGCCCCAGGCCATAATGTCACCACATGTGTCTGCACACATGGAGGAGCCCCAAAGCCAACCATCTGTCCACACATTGCGGACATTTGAGTGGGCGATTCTCACATGACCAAAATATGGCATTGACTAGTGGCCTTACATTATTCTATGACGAGCTCTATGGGAGCAAATCAAAACACACCACTAAGCAGCGCAAAATGGAATTGTTCGAAAAAATCCAACGACAAGTAAATGCAGCGGGGGAAGAGAGGAAAGATGTTGGACAAATCCAGAAGAAAATTTCTGATCTGAAATATGCTGTACGGCAAAAAGAAATTAAAAGGCATAATTACACGTAAATAAATGATGTATCCAAATGTAATTATTAGAATGTACTGTATGCACCTTTTCTGTGTACCAAACTATATTTTCATTTCAGCATGAAAACTGGAGGTGGCTTTCCAACCAAACTCGAGTTTACACCTGCTGAGGAGATTGTGCTGGGCCTTCTCCATCCTGTCGCGGTCGGTGGCCATGCGGGTCTAAGGGACACAGACTCACCGACCCGTACACAAGGTGAGTAATCTTAATCTGCATGTTTGCCTGATTGCAAAGTAAATTAAAGTTCACTAGTACAAAGATGACGGTATGGCCCTATGGTGTGGCTGGGTTGGCCTCGCACTACTGTGCCTGTTTGTGTCCTGTTTTGGTCCCTGTGAATCACACATTTCGGACCACATACATTATGTAAAATAACAATTAACACTAATTATGTGTCAAGTAACGAAGTTTATTAAGAAAAGTGATATATTTGTACTCAGTCACAAAACACACATCATTAGGGATGTGTTGTGTATTTGTTGTGTGAGTTGTGTTTGAGGTAACAATTAAAATCAAGACCCCAAAACATATATTACCTAGAGCAGCGATACTCAACTGGCGGACCGGGGTCCGAATGCGGACCTTGGCACCAGATTTCCGGACCCCTGCCCAGAAAGCCCTGCACTCAGTTACTTCTGTGTTGACGTGCTCAGAGCTGCCCCCTTGATCGGCGATGTAGTGCTTAGTCTCCCGGCCAATGTCATGGCTCCCTGAAACCTAGCATTGCAATATGAAGTACTGCACAGGAAGTGGCATTGCAAGGTACACACAAACTTTGTGCATCATTCTCTTTGTCCAATCCTGTCCCGCTGCCCCAGCTCTGCCCCATCTGCCCCTGTCCCACCATCTCGCCCCCCCCCAGCTCAGCCCCATCCATTCCTAACAGATTTGCTCCATCCATCCCATCACCATCCATTCCTGTCCTCCCAGCTTTATCCATCCAATCCCTGTCCCCTCAGCTCTGCCCCATCCAGCCCAGCAAGGGCAAGCAGCCTTTATTAGTTTTGCCTGGGAAATCTATAGCCCCTCCCCCAGTGTGCTGATTTGTAACTATACACCCCCTGCGACAGCCCCATGCCCGGACCTTCACCTCTCACCGGATACCTTTAAATGGACCTTTACAAGAAGTGGTTGAGTACCGCTGACCTAGAGAATGGTAGTCAAACTCAAAATAGGTGCTCTGCAAGTTGTATGCTGACTGGGTACACTTCCTGACTTCGAACTGAGGTCAGTTAGCAGTTTACTCGATCCATTTCACATATCTTAAAGTGAGTGTATTTTACAAATCGTCCCCGTTGCTGTAGAGTTGCTTAAGATTACAAATAGTGGCTTGTTTAATTACCTACCAAAACAATGCTTATGTGTGTGTTTACCTTGTTTTGTTTTCTCTTCTTCAGCCCAGCATGACCCCTCAGCAAGTGTAAACTCACACCCCAGTTTGAATATGCCTACCAGGTCCGTACAGCATAGGAGCCCAGATCCGAGTTTTCCGGTAAGTTTATTTAGTACCAAAAATACTACCAAGTGCTTAAGCATGTGTTAAACTGATGGAATCCTAATTTGGAACGCAAACTTAACCTTTTTTTTTCTATGTCCCTACAGACCCACACACTCATGGAAGAGATCCAGGAAATGGAGAAAGATGATGGATTCATGCTGGCCACATCCGAAGACCTCCCCCTGGGTCCCAATCTGCAACTTCTCCATAATGTTTCTCTGGCCAATCCTCAGCAGCAGAGTGAATCTGCATCCATTGTGCCTGCACATGGGGAGACTGACACAACAGTCCCCAGTGTTCACTCTGCTGCTGAGGATTTGCCAAGCATGCCTGTTGCTGTTGAGGGGACGAGACAACGCGGCAGGGCACGCCCAAGAGCCAGGGAAATTGTGCGGCGGACTCCATTACGCCGCACAATTTCCCAGGGGAGGCACAGTGCCCTGCTTGATTTATGGAACCAGGAGAGGGACTCTTTTGAGGCACAGCTCCAAAATGAGCGGGAGGAAAGGCATGCCGATATGGTCAACCTCAATAACACCTTACAGGGCATCCTCGCTGAGTTTCGGACCCTCAACAGCAACATGGTCAATGCAAGTAATGGCATCCAGTCAGCCATGGCTGATATGACCAATATGCAGAGAAACATTATGGAGCAGTTGCAAATTAACAATGCAACCATGGCCCAGGTTAGGTCCCATCCACACGGACCTCCACCTGGGTTTTATGGGCAGCCACCCTATTAATTAATCCAGGAATGTGTGGGACATCTTTTCTCTTCCCCCCCACTGTATTTACTTGTAGTTTGATGTTTAGCTCAATCCATTTTGTGTTTCACATGCAGGTTGTGTTTTGGATTTGCTCCCATAGAGCTCCTTAGAGTAATGATTAAGGCCACTAGCCAATGCCATAGGTCTATGTGCAGTGTAGTTGGCAAGTAACATGTGCCACTTATGGCTTTTTACATTTGTTTGGTTTGTGCTCCTCCTGTTTGCAGACATGTTTGTGTGACATTATGGCCATGCCCAAATATCCCTTGGCACAGGCAATATTAATGACTGGACTAGGCTGGCCTTTGGACTGGGTGTCCTTGTTTGGTTGTGCCACTCACTTCCAGGTGTAGATGTGGTAGATTTCATTTTAATAACTTCATGCATTTTGAGCCACAGTTGTATGTGGAAGTTTTTTTGTTATGCACCACCATTCAAAGTGCCAAAAGTAAAAAATTTACACACTTACAATACTTTGCGTTGCGTTTTTAGTTGAAACACATTTTACATCACCTTGGGCTAAAGCAGATACATTTTTGGTTAAGAGGTGTAAAAATGCAAAGATCAATCTAAGTAAACACCAGGAAAAACATTAGGCAACAATTAAGGCAATTTTTTTTTTTAATTTAAGGTAATGCCACATTACGGGCAAACAAATAATTGAACAAAAAGGCTAATGCACACACACAGAATGGGAAACAAAAAAAAGGCTTTAACTAAAATGCTGCAAGATCAAATTTGCTCGCACTGATTGACCAGACTCACTGGGTGGGCCAACATAATTGTCACCATTATCTTCTCGGGCTGTAGAGGGCAGAACATCCACATAACGGGGGACACGTTCTTGAATGGCAAAATTATGCAGAACAGCACATGCCATTATGATGTCTATCACTTTGTTAGGATCATATTGCAGGGAGCCCCCAGTATGGTCCAAACACCGAAAACGGGTCTTCAACAGTCCAAATGCCCTCTCAACAACAGCCCTGGTCTTGCGGTGCGCATGGTTGTAGGCTTTCTGAGAGGCATCCTGGGGCCGCAGCACAGGCGTCATGAGCCAGGGGAGAAGTGGGTAACCGGAATCACCTTAAAGTGGACCAACACCCAGGATTTTGACTATCCTGGGTCTTGGTCCACTTCGGTGGGGCACCCCCGATCGGGGTGCCCCGCTGTGTGAAACCCCCCCTAACCCCCCGAAAAACTCACCTCTCCCCGCTCCCAGCGCCGACGTACAAGGGGAGAACTGGAACGTCTAAGCGGCGGCGGCCGCCGCCGCCTCCCTCGCGTCACTTTTGACGCGCGCGCCCCCGCGCCGGCCATTCGCAGACGGCCGGCGCGGAGGCGCGCACGCCTACAGGGGCGCGAGGGAGGCGGCGGCGGCCGGCCGCCGCCGAAGATAAGGTAGGTGAGTTGGGGTGTTCTGGGGGGGTTTCACCCCGCGGGACATCCCGATCTCGGATGTCCCGCGGGGTGGGGGGTGATCGGCCCGGGAATCTTATAGATTCCCAGGCCGATCACCCGTGGGTGTTGGTCCACTTTAACAAGACAATTAAATTCAAAAAATAAACAAATTGCAAGACAACAAACACAAACAATTTGACATATATCAAAATGAGGTAAGCTAAAGGCCCAAAAAATACACCCAGGGCACATTAGAAAATACACTATTGGCACAAATGTAGTACATAACTAAAAATGCAGCTTAAATAAACCAAAGAATGTTAAAACATCTGCACGGACAAGGGTTTTTAGAAATATGCTTTTTTTCTGGTTTATGAAATGTTACAATTAGGATGCTGCTGAGGGGCCCACAACATTTCGATAAAGAATGCACTGTATGCAGTTTAAGTCCACTTTGGCATTGAAAGACCAATACTACAAAAGGACCAAAAACTAGCAGATACTTCGGGACAATCTGCTACCCAATATATTTTTTGACATGGAAGTTACAGACATCCTAACCAAAGTTAAAACATTCTGAAGGACAAAGGGAGGCAAGCGTTTTTTTTTTTTTATAAAAATACAATCCACAAAACAAAAAAAAAAAAAAAGCTGGTTCATGTTTATGTCAATAATTATAAAGCTAAAATAGCCAAAAAAAACAGATTCCTCTGAAATATCGATAACCAAAAATAGGACACACTTACCAAGCAGCCATGCACCCGAAAATTCACCAGACTCAAATCGCCTAAACAAACCAGATCGTCTGAGGATATATGAGTCGTGCGACGATCCTGGGTAGCCGGCAAGGACACTCAGGAAACGCATGTCCGGCCCCACCACGGCCTGGACATTAAGGGAGTGTCCCATTTTTCGATTCCTTAAGGCCAAAACAAAAAAAAAAAGGGTAAGTGATAAGGGCAAAACACATTTGAAAAAAAAACATGGCTGCACACAATTTAAAACAACAAATGAGAAGCCTAAATAAGGCATGTACACAAAAGCCCAAACACAAATATGCTGCCGCAAAGGAAAACAGGTTACATTACACGTTGGGCCCCATAATAACCAAAACAAAAAAAATATACCTATATATATACTCGTCGGATGCCCTAGGTACGAGTGCCACATGTGTGCAGTCAACAGCACCAATTACGTTGGGCATGTCGGCGACATTATAAAAACCAAGCTTAATGGCGTTTCTGGCTGCCATATCATCCGGGAAAAAAATATATTTGGGAGGTATGGCAGCCATGCCTTCCAAAAATTTGGATAGTGCGCGGCTCAGCGTAGGCTGTGACATCCCCACGGAGAGGGCACCCAGCCTCTGGAACGAGCCGTTCACCAAAAATTGCAGGCAGCCAAGCAACTTGGTCATACCTGAAATTGCATGCCCCTTCCTTGTGGTGCGGGCTAACCATGGCCACAGCTCACTATATAATTTATGGAGGGAAGCGCGATTAAGCCTGGTCAGCTCAAACAGCTCAACATCATTCATGCTATTGATGTTCATGCGACGACGCAGGGGCAATCTGCTCTCAGACATCCGGATCAAATCGATGCCAAAAAGCATAAGCCCTTGATGTGCCACAAACTCGCTCCTCTCCATCCTACTCCCGAGGCCAAATAGCTGCCGGCAAACATTTCGGAAAGCAGCTCTTTAATGGCCTTCAAAACAATTAGCAATCACCTCTCTGAATTGGTCGCAAGCCCATGTGAAGCACGTAAAAAATAGGATCGGACGCAAAAAATATGATTTGGACGGGAAAAAGACACGAACTAACGCAAAATATCCGATTGACGTCAGAAAAGCGTCTGTTCATATACGTCTATGCGCGAACGATCATGCGAATACGAAATGGCCAAAAAAAAAGGAAAAAAATTACAAACACCCACCCAAACTTACGATTCTCGATCCGAAATCAATTAACTCTTGCTCTTTGAATCGAGGGGAATATATCATTTTCCTGGGAAATCCATGGAAATCCCTTCAAAAATCACAGTTGAACAAGGGGAGCGCAAAATAGTGCAAAATGGTCTGGCAACAAAGGGTGACAAAAACTCCAGGTAGGCTGGCGGTTAAAGGGTTAAACATGCATTTCACAGCGCGATAATTTTTTGAGCGTGATTTGTTAATGAATATGGTGGGAGCCGGTCACTATGGCCAGTCGCTATCATGCGCTCCTATACAGCGCGGAACCTGTCAAATAGCGACTCCTCACCCAATATTCAACATTACTGCACACCGACTGAGTCGCTGTCAACAACCGAACAGCGGCCAAGCACAGCGACTACTAGCGGGCGCTGTGAAAATACTGCTACAGTCGCTCAACTGTCGCTACCTGCCGCTATTAATGAATCGGCCTCCCCGTCTTCAGAGCTGAAATTTTCAAGTGAAGCTATTCTTACACACATGCTTTACTTTGGGGTGTTTGCTAACTCTTCCCTTGACAGTACCTATGCATGTTGGATATTGTTCTGTTCGGGGGATGTTGCTTTTTCAGATTTAACTTGTTTTTTCTTGTTTGCATATTGTTTTTTTAAGGGAAATTTGGCTTTTATTCTGCTTTTTTATTCTTTTTTTGTGCAACCAAAGAATTCATTGAGGGATTACTTCACCCCAGAAAACTGCACCCATGTCAACAAGCCTGGTAGGTCTAGAAAACTTGAGGTGTGTACTTCCAGAGAATATATGGGGGTATTTCAAATGTAAAGGGTTGTTTCTTTTGCAAAACTGCAAGGTGTGCATAGCGCCTAGCACAGTTGTATTTTATCTGAAAATCTCCTAAAGTGCTGTTTCAGTTTGGGGGAGTCTCCTGAACAGGAAAACAGGAAAGGGCGTCTACCAATACATATGTGGTATCGCTGTAACCAGGAGAAATGTGGCTTTTACACGCAATAAGATTTTATATTATTATACATTTTTTATTACAAAAAAACACTACAAATTGTAAAAAAATCAATTGTTTTATTTTTTTGCACATATTTCACCCAAAATTATTGAGAATACACCTAAAAAATTACAAACAAGACATTTCATGTTAAAGACCAGAAAAAAAACGATATACAATTTCCCTGGGAAATCACAGGAAATCCCTTCAAACATCACAGTTGAACATGTGGAGCGCAAAATAGTGCAAAATAGTCTGGCAACAAAGGGTGGCAAAATCTCCATATAGGCTGGCAGCGAAAGGGTTAATACATTCCTTTCTAGTTTAAGTAATGCTTAAATAAGAGAATCTTTCTTATTTATTCCAGCATCTAATGTTTCTCCTTGAACTGCAGCCTCAGAATAAAAATCTCAATGCTATATAGGCAAATAATGCATATCTGAGATTGAATACTTACCTTGCTGACCTTGCTGTGTTTGCAATGGATCATAACTTTAACTTGTTTGGACATAAGTTTATTCCCCATTTTCTTTTAGATTTTGGAAGCAGTGCATTTGTTTGCTTTTTTTCTCTCTCAGGGAATTCTTGACGCAAACTACTGAAAGTAAACAGCCCTGTAAAACTGACATTACCAGAAGTGTTATATTACATTAGAGTAGCTGCAGTTTCTCAATACCCCAGTTTATTCGCAAGTCAAAAAGAGCCTATATTCTGTATTAAGGGGAGCAGTTTAGAAGCTTAACTGAAAATAGCTTAACATTAGATGAAAACAGAACTAAAAGAAATTACCTAGAACACGACAAAGGTGTACAGTCAAAAACTGATTGACACATATACCTAATAAACAGTAAAAATCACTTTTTCTCTCCTACAGCATTTGTTCCTATTTATTTCTTCAATACTCTGTTCCTAGTCTGGAATCTTGGTGTCCACTGCACTCCCTACTCCCTTTTACATATTCTAATGCATTCATGGTGTGTTTCGAACAAACTGTGGACCTGAGATAAATTAAATAAGGGGCCCAAATCCCATTTTCACCAACTGTCATTGCCTGCTAAAACATTTCTGCCCCTATCTGCTTCCATGGCCCAGAATGCAGGTCCTGGGTGCATTCACAAGCCATCATAAGAAAGAACATTTCCAACAGATGAGCAGAGAAGATATTGAACCAGGCAAAATATTCTGCAGTGAGTGTAACTTATTTTACTTTAAACTGATATTATTATTTTTTATTTATTTCTGAAGACCCATCTTCCATAGTGATTTAAAAAAAGTGGTGATTAAAGACAGGGAAAAACATACATTACATTCATTTTAAAGGTGCCACAGCACTCAACCCTGTTAGCTTGCAACCAATTCTATATCCAACCTGGGCCCATGTATAGAAAGTGAAACACGTGGTGTTCTGTAGTAGGAGCTCTGCAGAAGTATGCTAAAGCTGTACCACCAAACACCAAGGTGCCTCTCAGTGCAGTCCAAACTCTAATCTATGAGAGCCCCCTTTGGGACATACCATGCAATAGATAAATTGGGAACAGCTTACCTGAGGATGCACGATAACCTCGACAGCAGCACATGAAAGGTTGAAAGCCTCCCCCATACAGCTTAAGATCCTCCACTCCATGTGCCTTCACAGAACCAAGAGATACAAAGGAGGGGTGGCAACCGCTTAGGCCAATTTATAACTAACCCTGGAGGTGCGCGTGACCATGGCGCAGGACTTCACAATGTATATTCTGCAGTCTATAGGATATAATCAAATGTGTTTCAGTCTACTAGCCTAATCTATATGTTACATCTCTGACACTAGGGTCAAACAGCAGTCTATTGGAACAGTAGATAGACTACATTGAGGCACACTGTCTGACAGTTCTTACTTTACTTGCAGATCAATTTTGGCAATTCCTGGACAAACAAGCAACATGGCTTCACCCTCTGGCTTAGCAACAGTTGAACTTCACTCATACTCACAGCACATCCATAAATTCAGTCTAGCTGTATCACAGGGGACAGTCACACAGGTACCTGTATGTTAGCAATGAGCCCTTTTCCAGCCCTGACACACCTGGCTCTCAGTGGTCCCTGGAATCCTCCAACTAGCAGACTTACCATCATCTTTCATTAGTCCATTCTTGTGACTCCAGCTTGTTTCACATCTCCACTTTTTATTATCTCCTGCAACATTGTTTAAAGTGGACCAACACCCAGGATTTTGACTATCCTGGGTTTTTGTCCACTTCCCCCGGGCACCCCTATGTGAAATCCCCCATCTTGCGCTTCCCTGTAACAGGGAGCACGCCCACGCCGGCCAATAACCTGCTAGAGAGAAGTGCGAGATGCGGGCGCGGCCTGCGCATGCGCCGTTGGACCGGGAATCAGGTAAGGTTTGCGGGCGTCCTGGGGGGTTTCACACAGCGGGGCATCCCAGTTTTGGATGATCAGGCTGGGTGTTGGTCCCATTTAAACAAAACTGTTTCTAAAACTCACTAGTAGTAATACAACATGCACATGTCATTCCCATCTCATGCATAACTGCTCTGAACTCTGAAGTCTCAACTTAACCTACTGATATAAGTTACTCCCTTTGCTGTCTGACCCACCCCCAAAATGGCAACACTTTTTTATCAGATTTGTTTTGTGACAGATTAGATTTTTGAGATTTTAGTCCCACTTATACTGGCAGGTTCTTGACAACCCTGATTTCCCCAGCCTAGCAGATTCTCCAGCTCCTAAGAACACTAAATGAGACATTAGGCTTGATTCAGAGAGACAAAAAAAACCCTTCCGTTTTAGTGCCAACGTCGTATTATTTTCAAATGTTCCCGCTCACGTATGAATGTGCGAGCGATTCTATGCATGCTTTGAAAACCTTCTGTAAAGTCTCCATCCGTTCGTACGGCAGATTACGAATACGAGGATGTCATTTTCCATCCAGACTTTTCCGTTTCATTTCCACATGTTACAACGTAGGCTTACGTTTTTGCCCTTTTCCCATCGTATCCTCCAATGAATCGTTTACGTTTCCCGTTCGATTCTGTTTCCCTTTTTCAAAAAATATTCGTCCAGACGGAAATCCTTACGATCTTGCGCCTGCGCACTACAAACTTAACTCATTAAAGTGCTCGCCTACATATTTGCCACCCTCACTTCTACTACAATGTTTAGCTAAATCACTTAGCACTATCCTCCATCTTCCCTTTTGGAACCTTAAAGCTCACCCAAACCACTTAGCACTATCCTCCATCTTCCCTTTTGGAACCTTAAAGCTCACCCAAATCACTTAGCACTATCCTCCATCTTCCCTTTTGGAACCTTAAAGCTCACTCAAATCACTTCTCAGTCATGTGAATATTCATCTTTAAATATTTCTGGGCCCATTAGTTTTATGTTAATGTATTTTGTAAATGAAATTACACTGTGACATTTTTTTTTGGATTCCATCATAAAATATAAAATTTATAAAAATGTTGTAAATTTCTAATTTTTACAACTATAAAAAACTAAATACATAGCAATGGCAGGCCACAGAACATTATTCTTCATCTGTGGTCCCCAACGAGTTGCGCAGCTCCTGCATCTCGCCCACCAACTGAAGGACCTCGACACTCAGTTGTGCCACTCTGGCACGTGTGGTCCCTGTTGAAAAACTTAAATTAAAATATTGGTATAACTTTGTTGGGGTCACACTGCAGTGCCCCCCCCCCCCCCCCCGTATGGTCCAAACACCTAAATCTGGACTTCAAAAGCCAGAGGGCCCTCGCCACCACGGCCCGGGTTTTGGATAGTGCCCGATTAGAGAATGCCTGGCCCGCATTCTGCAGGCAAAGAACGGGCATCAGGAGCAAGGGCAGGAGTGGATATCCAGAATCCCCTGAAAGAATTTAAAAATACTAACATAAAATACACATTCTAAGCTACAATATTGTTTAACATGTCATCAAGGGCTAAAAACAGCAATAGGTTAAGTCATGAGTCATCAACTATATTCATTGCCATACAGTGAAAATGGATTGATGGAATGTGAGCAAACTTACCCTGGAGCCATCCACCAGATAATTCTCCGGACTCAAACTGACGAAATTAGCCGGAGCTCTGCAATATATAAGCATCATGGGACGACCCTGGATGCCCTGCAAGAACACTGAGGAATCGCATAGCTGGACCAATCACTGCTTTTATGTTGTGTGAGTGGCACATCTTGCAGTTCCTGCAACCAAATATAAAATTATTACACAAAGCAAAGGTAACCGAATAAAACAATAACTCCTACAACAATTTAAGATTCAAGTTCAACAATACAAATATAAATCACAAAGGACATAAGTCTAAAAATATATAGCAATTACATGGATGTGTGGGAAAATAAATGTTTACATGCTAAGGACTAATTAAGGTCAGCATTAAAATGCTTCTATAAGGCATACATGAAAAGTATTGATTCAGGTATGCATTGCTATACAATTTATGGCCTCGGCCATGCTGATACATGCAATGCCTTGGTGCTAAAGGCGCGCAGACTCCTCCACATAGCCGCAAAACATGTTCAACAATAGCAATCCGAGCCCTGAAAGGTCCCATAAGTGGATCGGAAATGAAACAGATTTTCAGTTACCTATTATACTTACTTATTTTCAGATGTAATTTTCTCTTTCCAAATAGTCCAAAAGACCTTAGGGCCAAGTTACAGCTTACTTAGAGGGATTGGACATGTCACATTCTGTGGCAATGATGCACACAGACCGGGGCTGTGGACAGACTTGAGATGCCACTAGAAGCCTGATCATACACATAGGTTTTCTAGATGGTGAGCTCTAGAAGATGAGTATAGAGCAAACCAGAAGTGCCCCTGGGAAGTGGACCATCCCCGGGACAAATTTGGCCAGCTTTATAACATTGTAATTTTTCGAGCAAAGCATTGAGATGGGCACTTACTAAATGGTGCAGTTTTCATATCATCATATCAATTTTCTATCACACTGGATTTTCAGTTGTGGGTCAGCAGCCTTCACCCGCCTTTGCAATGTTCATGTTAACATTGTATGAGATCTGGAATGTATTTAACCTACATTGAGAGTTGTTGTGAAATGACAATAAGAATTGTTAGCAAGGCAGGCACATTGTACATATAATCCTTGAACTTGTTGCTGAAGCAGAGGAGGCAATATGTTGAAGGCTTGGGAATATTAATTTAAATTCTCAATTTAAAATTAATATCAAGGTCTGTGAATTCTTGTTTGTAATTTAAGTTTCTTCCTACAATTATAATTAAAAACAAGGCATAATTGTGGTATTGTTTACATTATGCTAAAGCTACATGAAAAGCATAAAGTCATCTATCTGGATTAAAATTGAACCTATACTATATGGGACACAGTTAATGATTCCTTCACCAGTGATATCGCACTTGTAAATACCATGTCATAACATGTCATTCTCCATTTCCTCCACCACATGGCACATTGATCAATGTTAGCTTTCAATGCTCTATTGCAGCTGCAATAGGAATCAGGTACATGGTGATCTGCCACCCCTGGTCCAGTCTCCTAGCAAATGTTTGCATAAGGGGCCTTTTCTAGGGCATGTAACGCTTCCTTCAGTGGCTGCTATTATCCTAGATTAATCTTATGGCCTTGTTCACCCCACCATTTTTATTTTTTAAAAAAATTCTTTAGATGCTGCAATGCGGCTGCATCAGTACACTTATGAATCTACTTTGTCTGAACTCCACCAAGAATTTGCCTTGTTTCAGCCCCACAGCGAGTCTGCAGCCAGGTCCCACAGCGAGTCTGCAGCCAGGTCCCACAGCGAGTCTGCAGACGGGTCCCACAGCGAATCTGCAGCTGGGTTCCACAACAAGTCTGCAGCCAGACCCCACAGTGAGCCTGCAGCCAGGTCCCACAGCGAATCTGCAGCTGGGTTCCACAGTGAGTCTGCAGCCATGCCCCACAGTGAGTCTGCTGATGGGCCCAACTGAAATGACAATAAGAATTGTTAGCAAGGCAGGCACATTTGGGTTGATTCAGAGAGACAAAAAAACACTTTCGTTTTTGTGTTGATTCTAAGCATGCATTGCAAGCCTTCAGTAAAGTCTTTGTCCGTTCGTATGTCAACGAGAATGTCATTTTCCAGCTTTCGTTTTCCGCTTATGTTACTCATGTTACAACGTAGGCTTTCGTTTTTGCCCTTTTTACATCGTCTCCTCTCACAAATCATTTACGTTTCCCGTTAGATTCTGATTTCCTTTTACAATAAATAATCGTCCAGACGAAAATCCTTACTAAACTTACGCCTGCGCACTACAAACTTAACTCATTAATGTGCTTTCCTACATATTTGGTTCACTAAATTTAGCTACAATGCTTAGCTAAATCACTTTGCGGTCAGTATATTCTTGCATTTCCCACCCCTAAAACTTACCCAAATCACTTCGCGGTCTCATTCTTCTTCCATTTCACACCCCTAAAACTTACCTGAATCACTTTGCGGCCCTGCAAATCTTCATCTCTAAATATTTCTTGCCCCATTCGTTTTGTGGTAACCAACCCTTAATTAATGTATTTAGATAAGCAAATGCCACTTTGTGTAGGGCTTTTTTTTAAAATATTTAGATTAAAAATGTACCAAATGTTTTTTTTTTTTTTTTAATATTCTTTATTTAGTACTTTTTCAAAAGTTCAAAACAGGGGGTACAGAAAGCAAGAAGGGAATGGGGGTACAGAACAGTTGACGAGTGTACAAAGAAAACAAAGGGGGGCACACCCTAGGATAATTCAGGGCATGGGATCCGGGCCTCCCTCCGTGGGCAGGGGTATAATGCTATCAGATCTCAACTTGGATTGAGTGTGCGGGGGGGGTGTGCTCAGATTAAGAGACAGGGACAATAATGGAGAGAGGGGGAGGAAAACGGTGGGGACCTGGAGGGAAAGGGAGGGATATAGGGTGTCCGTGATGGCCTAGCTGTGTCTCATCCAGTTGTGGGTTAAGTGTGTCCGGTTTGATCCGGCCCTGGGCGTCACCCACTGGCATGCACCCTAAATTCCACCGAGTCTTGGAAGATCAGCCAGGGAAGCCACGTGGATCTGAACTGTTCGTCCCTCTCTCGTAACGAGAGGGTCATGTCCTCCATCTCTTTTATTGATTGTACTTCCCTTAGCCAATCCCCAACCGTCGGGGACCTCCTTTGCTTCCATAACCGGGGTATGACCTGTTTGGCCGCATTCAACAAGTGGACTACTAGTGTTTTTTTATATTTCCCTATTGATTGTTTCGTTTGATGTAACAGTATCAGAGCCGGGTCATATGGGATCTGTGTGCCTGTGATTTGCGTGATCACCGAAGTTACCTCCCTCCAGTATATCTGGACTTTAGGGCATTGCCAGAAAATATGTATTAGTGTGCCTCTCTCAGTCTGGCATCTCCAGCACAGTGGGTCTATCTCCGGGGACATTTTGTTTAGTCTGTCTGGGGTGTAATACCATCTAGTCAGTAATTTGTAATTTGATTCCTGTATTCTGGTTGCCATCGAGGATTTATGTG
The DNA here is from genome assembly GCA_027917425.1 of Gastrophryne carolinensis. Taxonomy (NCBI): domain Eukaryota; kingdom Metazoa; phylum Chordata; class Amphibia; order Anura; family Microhylidae; genus Gastrophryne; species Gastrophryne carolinensis. The sequence continues at coordinate 224,337,610 of CM051237.1, forward strand.
CTAGAGTCGCTATCTGCTCTCTCTGTTTCTCCGTGAGGGGTCTGCCCAGGTCCTTTTCCCATTCTAACCAGAAGGGCGGCGGTGAGCTCTCTCTATGCATTAGGATGGTATACAGTTTCGAGATCAGGTGCGTGTGATCTTGCCCTCCTGCGCACAGTTTCTCAAATTCTGTGTGATTTCTACTTTTATTCCTTCTGAAGCCTACCCGTGAGAGGTATGATTGGAGGTACAGGAGAGTCCAAGGGTCTAAATTGTGGTCTGGCCATTTGGATCTCAGTGTCCCCAGGGACGTCCATCCCTCCCCTGTCAGAAGGTCCCCACCTCTAAGAGGGGGTATCGCTCTCCTCCCTCCCAGCCCCGTCCCCATGCGACTCAGTGGGATCTCCGGGTTGTTCAGCAGCGAGATCATCGGGGAGGGCCAGGGAGAGATCTCTGGTTGTTCCCTATGCCTGTAGAATATGCCCAGGGTGGCTAGTATCGTTGGGTGCTCGATGACCTTCCCCTTTGGGATTCCTCTGTTCCATGGGATTATATCTAGTGGCACTGGGGCTATGGCTCTCTCTAGCTGTACCCATCTTTTCGCCCCATGGCATAACTGCCATTCACATATCCTCTGAAGGTGTGTGGAGACCCAGTAGAGTTTAGTGTCTGGCATTGCCATGCCGCCACAGGATTTAGGCTTATACATGATAGTTCGCTTCAGTCTCGCTGGTTTTCTTTGCCATACGAATCTGGTGAAGGCCCTGTCCGAGTCTCTAAAATATTGCAGTGGGATACGGATTGGGAGGGACTGGAAAAGAAACAAGAGCCTGGGCAAAACGGACATTTTAATAATATTTACCCTTCCCATCCAGGTGAAAGTGGGCTGATCCCATTTTTCTAGGTCTCGCTTTATTTTTTGGCTCAATGGCTGGAAGTTTAATGCGAATATTTTAGATAATTGGTGCGGTAGCTGGGTTCCCAGGTATGTGATGGAGGTCTTTGCCCACTTAAAAGGGAAGGACCGCTGAAGATTATGGCTCACATCTGCCGGGAGAGACACATTTAGGGCTTCGGACTTGTCAAAATTGATTTTAAACGAGGAGAGTCTCCCATAGGTTTCAAATTCTTTCATTAACACTGGTAGGGAGACAGTAGGACCAGTAATAAAAAATAAGAGGTCGTCTGCGTATGCAGCTGTTTTATGGGTCCCCTCAGGGGTTTCTACGCCTCTAATGTCTCCATTTGCCCTTATCCTACACAGGAAGGGCTCAATTGTCAGGGCAAAGAGGAGGGGGGATAGGGGGCAGCCCTGGTGTGTCCCGTTGCGGATTTGAATTGCTTCGGATAAATGGCCATTCACTTTGACTCTTGCAGAGGGACGGGTGTATAGGGCGTCTATGTATTTCCTCATCCTGTCTCCCAGACCAATGTGTCTCCTTCATGAATGTCCAGCTGACCCTGTCAAACGCCTTTTCCGCATCAGTGGAGAGGAGCATCGCCGGGACATTCTGTGACTTAGCCCAGTGCATTACATCGATAGCCCGGACAACATTGTCTCTGGCCTCTCTCCCCCGCACGAAGCCCGTTTGATCGAGATGTACCACTTGAGCTACAATGGGGGCAAGTCTGTTGGCCAGGATCTTGGCGTATAATTTTAGGTCCGTGTTTAGAAGAGAGATAGGCCGGTAGCTCTGGCATACAAGAGGGTCCTTGCCCGTCTTGTGTAAGATAGTGATGTGGGCCTCTAGATCCCCACCAGAGAAGGCACCCGGAGCCCCCCCGTCAATGATTGTGTTCCAAGCTTTGACCACAAACAGGCCAAGCTGCGACAGGAAAGTGCTGTAGTATCTCACTGTGTAACCGTCGGGGCCCGGTGCCCTCCCCAGGGGGGTCCGCTTTACCGCCCTGGCTAGCTCCTCCACACTGATGGGGTCCTCGATCGCGGCAGCCATCTCCCTATCAATCTGCGGCATGCCCGACTCCTGGATGTAGGTCCTGGACCTGTCCTGGTGGGATTGAGTTGCACGCCCCACTTGCAGGTCGTATAGATTGGAGTAGTAGTGCCGAAAGGATTCTGCAATCCTTTCCAGCGCATGTTGCTTCTGTTGGGACATGTCCAGTATTTCCGCTATAAAGTTTTGCAGCCTTTGCTGCTTCAGAGCCCTGGCAAGCAAGGCCCCACTCTTGTTGCCATGTTCATAAAAGGTGCGTTTGCACCTTTTCATCGCATGTTTAGCTTTATGTAAGAGTAGGGTGTTCAGAGCCTCCCTCGCCTGGGTCAGTTCGCCCAGCACCCGCACCGCCTCGGTTTGCTTATGCGACAATTCGAGTTTCTTGACTCTGTCTACTAGTTTCGCCATCTGCGCCTGCCTTTCCCTCTTAATTCTAGTGGCGTGACTTATCAGGATTCCCCTGACTACGCTCTTGTGGGCCTCCCATAACACCAGCGGTGAGACCTCCCCGTTATCGTTCTCCTTGAAGTAGGCATCTATACCCTCCTTCACCGCCTTAAGGGCGACTGCATCTTGTAGCAGTGATTCGTTTAATCTCCATGTTAATGGTGGGGGGGGCCTGTCCGCTAGCGCCAGGTCCAGGTGTACAGGGGCATGGTCTGAGAACGTGATGCTATGGATATCTCCTCCCACTACCTGCCCCAGTAGACTATGTGAAATCCACAAGTAGTCAAGTCTGGAATAAGTTCCATGGACCCTAGAGAAGAAAGAGTAGTCCCTGGCGGATGGGTTGAGGATCCGCCAAGCATCCACCAGCTGCAAACCGTGCAGCCTTTTCCTCAGTGTCCTAAGGGCTGCTTGAGAAGCTGCTGACTTCCCTGATGATGAATCTAGTGCGGGTTCCATGGCCAGATTGAAGTCGCCGCCCAGTATAATTTCTCCAGCCATGAATCGTTCCAGCCTGTCTAGGGCATGGGTCAAGAACTTCAGTTGTCCCTGGTTTGGCGCGTACACTGACGCCAGTGTATATGTTCTACCGCCCACTTTCCCTTTAATCATGATTATGCGCCCGGACTCATCTCTCCACTCTTCCTGCACTATGAGTGGGAAGTCTTTAGATAGCATTATTGCTACCCCCCGTTTCTTCCTATCCTCGGCGGCGCAGCCGGTGAACACCTGCGGGTAAAGTCCGCTACTCAGTCGAGGGGCCGCGGATTTTTTAAAGTGCGTCTCCTGCAGGAATATGATTTTTGCTCTCTGCCTTCTCATCTCCTGCAGGAGAATGGTTCTCTTCTCTGGGGAGTTTAGGCCCTTAACGTTCAGCGAGACCGTCCTGAAGGCGCTCATCTTAGAATGTCTATGGAGGGCTCGGCGAAGGTTAGTCTGTAGGGAGTCTTGTAGGGCTAAGTGTAGGGGGGAGGGGGGGGAAGGTATGGGCTGGGATCGGGTAGGGTTGTGAAAGTGTACCAAAACTGGGTGGCTAACAACTAGGCGGATAAAAGAGAGAAAAAAAGAAAAAAAAAGGGGAAGAACGGGAGAAACGGTAACGGTCAAAGAACAGCAAGTATATGGACTAAGTGTTAGTCCACCGGATCCACCGTGATAACGTGGTCCGGAGCCGGTGCTTTTTACCGAAGACTGGTGAGGATCACCCGGGCCCTTACGAGGCGGGAGATCCGTGTGCCCGTCCTCTCTTTCCCCCTCCAGGGCCACCTAGGTCACCACTTAGAGGGGAGCACTCAGTATTCTAGGGGTGTAGTGGAGGACCGGAACATGGTCAACAGGAGGGGAGACGCACTGAGCTCAGTTTAATCTCGTTATTGCACTCAGAGCTCATGTGAAAATGGGGGGGAGGAGGTTTTGCCGTCAAGTATTGAACATTTGGGGGGATGTTATTGGGAACAATGAACACATGTCCCGCGCGCGTGCGGGCGGCGGCGCGACCCATCCCCACGCCGGGGGGATGCCCGACGTGGTGAAGGCACCGAGTAAGGTGATGACATCGAGCAAGGACGGAACCTCCAGGGCCCGCGGCCCGACCCGAAGCCACCAAGCTGTCTATCCATGGCCCGCCGCACCAACCGTCCACCGCGCGCAGGAGTAGATAAACGATAAACAACAATGGCGACAAAGCAGCCCAGATTAACCTTAACGTGTTATACAAATAATCATGGACAATTACCTCCCCGCCGGGGCCTCGGCCGCGCCAGGCCCCTGGCCCCAGCGCAAGTGGCACGACAGCCGGGGAGGGGCACAGAGCGACCGCGCCACGGCACCGCTGGGTTACTGCAACAGTTCATCGGCGGTTTCGAGCTCCTCTTCTGGCCTCACGGGGGGCCCCCGCCGCTCTCCGTGGTGGTCGCCCGCCGTAGACCGACAGATCTGGAACGGTCCAATCGGGGACGTCCACCGGGGCCACCTCTAGAAAATGGAACAAGTCCGGGAGTTGACTCGGGGATCTCAGAACGAAAAGGCCCCCGGACTTCCGAACCAGCAGTTGGAACGGGTGACCCCAGCGATAGGTGGCTCTCTGGTTCTGGATGGACTCCAATAGGGGTTTCAGAAGCTTCCTCATTAGTAATGTCCTGCGAGACAAATCTTGTAGGATAATCACCTGGGCGCCCCGAAACGTGATGGACCCCTTCTCCCAGGCACGGCGGGTGATCTCTTCTTTGACTTTGAAAAAATGAACCCTGCATATAATGTCCCTGGGTCTGTCTCTCTCCGCTGGGCGGGAACCCAGCGCGCGGTGTACCCGGTCCAGTTCAATATGATTGGTGCTGGGAAGATCTAGGAGCTCATTGAAGATCGTTGTTACTGCAGCAGCTAGGTCTCTGGGTTCTACTGATTCGGGTACTCCCCTTAAGCGAAGGTTGTTCCTCCTATTCCGGTTTTCGATGTCATCCTGGGCTAGGAGGAGGTCAGTCATGTGGCGTCGGCCCTCTATTTGCTGTTGTTCTAGCGTCGCCATTCGTGTTTCTAGCGATCTGTGCGAGTTCTCCACGCCATCCATCCTATGTGTGACTTCAGCCACCGCTCTCTGTAGGGTCGCCAGCTCTCTTTTAATGGCCCCCTCCATTCTGGAAACGTAGCCATCGAAATCGCCCTTGGTCGGGAGACCCCCCAGGGCCTCACTGATATTGATTCTGACGGCCTCTGCGATCATTTGTGACATCAAGTCGAGCGGGATGGACGGGCAGGTGGTGTAGCCGGGTGATGAAAGTAAGGGGCTCTGCTGGGTCACACCTACTGCATGAGGGGACAGCTTAGTGTTATGCACATTCTGTCCCGTTTGGCTTATTGCGGTGCCGGAGGAGCTCCCACCTTCCAGGTGGTCCTGTTCCAACCATCCCCCCACTGATGGCCTTAGTATGTTTTCTGGGGTTTGGGCACTGGGCCTGACTGCCGGGGAGGCCTCAGTATGGATCTGCCAGGGTGGGATGGGGCTCGGGGGAGGCGGTGGAGTTGCTGGCACACTGTTTGGCCCAGGGGAGAAGGAGGCCGATCGGGGCGAGAGCCGGGCCAGGGCCCCATGTGTCCGGGGTATGTGTCTCAGGCTCTCATGCTGGGGTGATGAAACTGGGCTGTGCTGCTCTGGTGCTGGGGGTCTTATATTCCCCATGAGTGAGCTGAGGCCACCAACCTGTTGCTGGGGTATGTCCTCCGTTCCCCCTCCTCTCCCCCCACTGGCCCTCTGCTGCTGCGGGCCCCGACTGCTCAGGTCCGCATCCGGCCCCATGCGAGCACACGCTGGGGAGTGAACACCCACCTCTCCGTCGACGGGCGCCCCTTCTTCTGCTCCTCCGTGGTCGGCTGCTTCACCGCATGTCTCGTCGTTCGTCGCCCGGCAGCTTCCAGCGTCTGCGGCCGGTCTGTGGTCTCCGCCCCCGCTGTCTGGTGGTGACGCGCAGGCTCTCTTCTCCCGGCATAACGGGTCCTCGTCACGCACCCGGCAGTCGCGGCTGCCCCGGCGGGGATCGGTGCTCCGATCTGGCTCCTCCTGTGTCCCCGTTCTTTCGGCCGCCATCTTGCGTCCCACTCCCTCAGACTTTTGGCCCTCCCGGACCTGGAAAAAGGAGGGGATGGAACGCCCCTGGGGTTTCCTGGGTGTTCCCCTGCCTCTCCCCTTCTTTGGCATTTGGATCCTGTGTGTTTGGGAGAGTCCGAGTGCTAGTAATGGCAGTGTTGGTGCGGAGCTCCCCTCACATGCGTCCTTACAGCTCCATGGCAAGCCACGCCCCCCTCGTTTTGTTTTTTTTAATAAAAAATAACATTTATAAATGTTTACAATTTTTTTAAAATGTTAAAAGTTTTAAAACTATATACATAGCAATGGCAGGACCCAGAACATTACTCATCTTCATCTGTGGTCCCCAACGAGTCGCGCAGCTCCTGCATCTCGGCCACCAACGCAAGGACCCTTGCACTCATTTGTGCAACTCTGGCACATGTGGTCCCTGTATAAAAACAAAAAAAACATTATTTGTTGGCAAATACATGTTTATCAGCTGTGGATGGAATGTTTATTAGGTTGCAAGCTAACTCATGAGGCCATATGTCATTATGCTAAGGAATTAATCAAATGAAGAGGGCATATGTCATTATGCTATGGAATTAATCAAAGGAAGAGGGCATATGTCATTATGCTATGGAATTAATCAAAGGAAGAGGGCATATGTCATTATGCTAAGGAATTAATCCAAGGAAGAGGGCATATGTCATTATGCTAAGGAATTAATCCAAGGAAGAGGGCATATGTCATTATGCTAAGGAATTAATCCAAGGAAAGGGGCATATGTCATTATGCTAATGCCATTGACTATGGTTTTAGGCATCTTGTTGATCATGTCAATTCCCACATACTCAAAATAATGACATTCCAACTTACTTTGTTGGTGGCCGAGGTCTGCTTCGGGGACCACCCTCAGTTCTGGGACCTGCCACTGCTGGGAAGTTGAGGCTGTAGAGACATGTCAAATAGGGTCACTTCTAATGTCTGAGTCAACAGTAAGCAAATGACAATTTGAATGTGTGGGTGACATCACCCACCTTCTACATGTGCCTCCTGGGCCTGATCTCCTGCAGTCCCTGCTCCAGATCCTTCATCCGCTACCCTCAATCCTCTAGAAAAAGAGATTAAGGGAATCAGCTTTGGTTTAAATAGCATGTATGTGTTTGCGGTTACATTAAGAGTCACATACCAGAGGCTAATGGCTCAGTCACTTGGTACGACTCCCTGCCCACGCTGTGACGCCCCTCCTCTGTAGAAAGGTCCAGGGGCTGGTCGGAGGCCGCTACAGAGGAGGGGTAGAAACGTCGCCCTGGAGATCCACCACCTTCACTTTCTGCTGCAGATTCATGCAGCACTGGTTGGCCTGTGCGCCTCCGGGTGCGTCGGATTCGGTACTCCATTTCCAACACTAGAAAAGCAAAGCATTTATAAATAAAGGCCTACCTTCTGAAGGTGGTGTCCGTCTCCTGCTGGATCCGGGAAACGATCTCCAGGGCGACGTTCCTCTTCTCAAACAAGTTGGGCAGGTAGTCGTACCTGCGCTGAAGCATCGTCTAAAAAACACAAAATAGAAATAGTTATTAGCTAAAACTGCATACAAATATGTGTCACAAATCGATCAGTTGACTAAATGACATTCCAAGACACATTTCTAGCCTCAAACTATCCTTCTAGATGCAAGTGACTTGTGCGCACTTATTTCTGTTTTGCACAGAGTTTTACAAACTTTTAAACAAAACTTTTTCTTCCTGCGCTTTCTTAAGGCCTAGGCATGCATTTATATGGCAAATCAAAGTCCTTACAATACACTTACGAGAATAATCAGCTCCTTTTTTTGGCGGGTGAAGATCGTGGGCGCCATCTTTCTTCTTGCCCACAGCAGATAAGTAATGCCCCAGCAGTTTCCGGGTTCCGCACGCCGGAAAAACGGCCGAACACACGCGAACGCATAAGCGTCATACCCAGTCATTAGGATTTAAAGGGTCCTGGACACACAGCTCAATCTCTTTGAGATTTTCAACATGCCACCGAAAAAAGCCATCGCCACCAGCCAAGGAGGCCACCAGCAAAAGGCCCCAGCGGCCTAAGGAGCCTTCTTCCTCACGTCCGACCACTCGGTCACAACTACCTACTCCCAAGGTGCAGAAAACGCGCAGCCACAGTGGCCAACCCAAGGCGACATTGGCCACCAAGGCCACAAAACCCAAACCAACCACCAAAGCCAAGGAGGGAGCGGCTAAGAAGAAGCCAACAACAACGCAGGCAGGTACGCCGGCAAGAAAGGCCACTAAGAAGCAGAGGGTGAGAAGCCCCAGCCCCAAAAGAACACCCTCCCCTCCTCTCCGGCCTAGCACATCCCTTCATAAAGCACACTTCACTGGTAAGGCCAATAAGAGCCAGTGTGGCAGAAGCCCCAGCCCAACCAGCTCTGCCTCTCCAGCTCCTCGTGGTAAAAGCTCCCATGGGAATGGAACCACTAGTGGCAAGGCCACCAAGAGCCACAGGCCCAGAAGCCCCAGCCCAGCCAGCTCTGCCTCTCCTGAGCCACGTGGTAAAAGCTCCTATGGGCATGAAACCACTAGTGGCGAGACCACCAAGAGCCACAGGCCAAGAAGCCCCAGCCCAGCCAGCTCTGCCTCTCCTGAGCCACGTGGTAAAAGCTCCCATGGGCATGGAACCACTAGTGGCAAGGCCACCAAGAGCCACAGGCCCAGAATCCCCAGCCCAGCCAGCTCTGCCTCTCCTGAGCCACGTGGTAAATGCTCCCATGGGCATGGAACCACTAGTGGCAAGGCCACCAAGAGCCACAGGCCCAGAAGCCCCAGCCCAGCCAGCTCGGCCTCACCTGAGCAACGTGCCAGTACCTCCCATGGCCATCGAACCACAAGTGACAAGGGCACAAAGAGGCACAGGGCCAGAAGCCCCACACCCTCAAGCACACCCTCTCCTCCTCGGCCACATTTGCCACCGGCACAGGTGGAAACCAACGATCCATAAGCCACATCCACGCCTGGAAGTTCGGTGGCCACCCAAGCAAGGACCCCCAGTCTGATTGCAAGTCCAGTCCATTTGTTCACACATTTCAACACAACAGAGCCAGCCCAGAATGTCCCCCGAATTGCCTAAATACAGTGATGAGCCAGTGATGAACAGCAAGCAATAGGCCGAACATTGCGGTGAGGACAGTTGAGTGGCAGGTTTGGTGAGGCCCAAACTCTTGCATTGGCAAGTGGGCTCACACTCCATTATGACGAGCTATATGGGCCGAAAATCAAAATCTACAAGCAAAATGAGAAAGACAGAAATCTTGGAGGAGCTCACCAGACAGGTCAATGCAGCAGGGGAGGAGCTTAAAGATGTGGAGCAGATAAAGCGCAAAATATCTGACCTGAAGTATGCAGCACGGAAGAAACAGAATAAACGGCACAATTACAGGTACATATTTGAGTTGTGCATTTGTCTGCTTGTTGTATTGACCACAGTGCCCTAAATTTGCGAACCTCTATTTTTCAGCTTACAAACTGGCGAAGGCTTCCCAACAAAATTACAGTTTACACAAGCTGAGGAGATGGTGCTGGTGTTGATACACCCCGTGGCATTAGAGGGCCTCTCTGGCAGAAGGGACACGGACATTCCTACCATTCCTGCAGGTTAGTAATGTTAGTGTGTATGTGAAATGTTTTAACCCTTTCAGTGCCAAGCACTTAGATTCTACGTGCTTGCTTCCACTCCACTTAAGTGCCAAGCACGTAGAATCTATGTGCCTGACTTTCCCCCCTGCTAGTTAAAAAAATAAAAATAAAAAATACTCACTTGACCCCTCATTGGATCCGGCTCTTTAATTTGGTGCCATCCGATCCCCCGTGGGGGGGCGGATGGCTCCAGGAAAGCCCACAGAATAGGCCCTCCCCGCTTCGGCAGCAGCAGCTGCTAACTGTAAAGAAAAAAAAAAATTAAAATGACATTTACTGTCGCCGCTGTCTCCCGACGGGTGTCCTCTTCCGTGGCGAGGAGAGGGCAGAAATTGCCCTCCCCCCACTTCCTGGAACGGGTCTGCTAGCCCCACCCCCTGGGTGATGTCACCAGCAGCCCTCTTAATGCCGGCACCCGACACAGAGAATCAGTCTGCTCGGGTGCCTGGAGGAGAGCAAATGGGGAGGAGGAGAGGGCTGAGATCGCCCCCCTCCCCAGGCTCTCTCTTCCAAACACCCGAGCAGACTGTCATCGCAGATCGCCGGGGGACACAGGATCGAAGGTGAGTAAAGTAAAAAAAAAATAAAGATCATTTTTTTTTCTTATGTGTCTGTGTCTTTTTAATTAACATTTAACCCCTTGTGAACTGGTAAGGGGTCCATGAGACCCCTTATACCAGTTCACAAGGCTGGGGGATGGCAAGTCACCCGCTTGCCGCAGTGGGTGACTTGCCATTAACCCCCGGCACCCCCATTACCTGCCTCCCCAAAGTCCAGGGGGGGGCAGAAGAGCCCGGGCCCACACAGGCTATGTGGGCTCGTAGGCTGCAGGGTGGGGAGGCCACAAAAGCTGCCCCTCCACTCTGTGCCTACAAGCCCCTATAGCTGGTCCCTGGCTGGTAATTCTGGGTAAGGGGGACCCCATTTCATTTTTGGGGGGATTCTTAAGGGTTTTTAACCCTTAAAATTCCCCCCAAAAAATTGGGTCCCCCCCCCACCCCTTATGTTCTGTCGCCTAGCAGCTATAAAAGGCTTCCAGCTGCAGCAGGAGAGCAGGAAGCCAGATAGATCAGCGGGGAACACAGGCATGGATGGGAGGTAAGTATTAAAAAGTTTTAAAAAAATAATAATAATAAAATATTTTTTCTTAGTCAGTGTCTTTTTTTACACTTAACCCCTTGTGAACTGGTAAGGGGTCCATGAGACCCCTTATACCAGTTCACAAGGCTGGGGGCTGGCAAGTCACCTGCCGCTAGCAGGTGACTTGCCGTTAACCCCCGCACCCCCAATTACCTGCCTCCCCAAAGCCCGGGGGGGGGGGCAGAAGAGCCTGGGCCCACATAGGCTATGTGGGCTTGTAGGCTGCAGGGTGGGGGCCACAGAAGCTGGCCCCTCCACTCTGTTCCTACAAGCCCCCATAGCTGGTCCTGGGCTGGTAATGCTGGGTAAGGGGGACCCCATTTCAATTTTTTTTCTCCTGGGAGGGGGGACCCTATGTAATTTTTTTTTTTAATTAACCACTTATGTTTATAGTGTGGATAGTAGTAGTATTTTATTTGTAAATATTATAAAGTGCTATTTTCAGTTTGGGGGGTCTCCTGGGCAAGAATGGGGGGGCTACCGATACATATGTGGTACAGTTGTAATCGGGAGAAATTGGGCTTTCACATGCAATATATTTTTCTCTAATAAAGTTAATGTTTTATTTAAAATAAAGGAGACAATTGTCTAAAAAATAATTATTTATTTTTACACAAAAATATAAAAAAACAGTAGAAAAATTACAAACAAGACATTTCATGTTCAAGCCTAAACTCTGCTGCAAAATATATATCTATAATTTTCCTGAAAATTCCGGTAAAAATCACGGTTAAACATGGCGCAGAATGGGGAAAAATGACCTATCACCGGGGGGGGGACAAAACTTCAAGTAGGTTGGCAATTAAAAGGGTTAATAGTACCTATGCATGTTGGGTATTGTTCTGCTCAGGGGAACTTGCTCATTCTGATTTAGCTTGTTTTATCTTGTTTGCATATTTATATTTTAGGAAAACATGTTATTTATTCAGTTTTTTTATTCATTTTTTTTAGGGAAACCCTGTGCAACTTTGAGGGATTACTTCCAGAAAGGTGAGCCTACTACAACAAGCTGGGTACTCTTAGAAAGCTTAACATGTGTACGTTCAGGGAATATATGGTTTATAGGGGATATTCCAAATGTAAAGGGTTGTTTTGGTTGAAAAATTGCAAGGTGCGCATTTTGTCTGCAGAGCTGAAATTTTCAAGTAAAATTACTGTTATGAGCATGCTTTACTTTGGGGTGTTTGCCAACTCTTCCTTTGACAGTACCTATGCATGTTGGGTATCGTTCTGTTCGGGGCATGTTGCTTTTTTGAGATTTTACTTGTTTTTTCTTGTTTGCATATAGTTTTTGTTAGGAAAATGTGGCTTGATTCTTCCTTTATATTCTTTTTGGTTTGTGCAACCAAAGAATACATTGAGGGATTATTTCCAGAAAACTAAGCCCACATAAACAAGCTTGATATGCCTAGAAAGCTTGAGGTGTGTATTTCCAGAGAATATATAGTTTGTTGGGGGTATTTTAAATGTAAATGGTTGTTTTTCTGGAAAAACTGCAAGGTGCGCATAGCGTATAGCGCAGTTGTATTTTATCTGAAAATCTCCTAAAGCTCTGTTTCAGTTTGGGGGAGTCTCCTGGGCAGGAAAGGGTGTCTATCAATACATATGTGGTACCCCTGTGACTGGGAGAAATTAGGGTTTCGCACGCAATAAAATTTTATTGACAAACTTATATTTTTTATTACAAAAAAACACTACAAATTGCAAAAAATAGATTTTTTTTATTTTTTTGCACATATTTCACCAAAAAGTATTGAGAATACACTAAAAAAAGGCCAACAAGGTCAACAAGAGATTTCATGTTGAAGTCCAGATTCTCTTGAAAAAAACAATATATCATTTTCCTGGAAAATCCCTGGAAATCCTTTCCAAAATCACAGTTGAACATGTGTAGCGCAAAATAGTGAAACATGGTCTGGCAACAGAGGGCGACAAAAGCTGCAGGTAGGCTGGCAGCGAAAGGGTTAAACGTGTGAAATGAGGCTCACAGGCATATATGAACACATGCCCCTAGGGAGTGGCTTGGAGGGGAGGTTACAGTTTTAGCTGGGTGTTTAATGTCTGCGGAATGTTCATTTCAAAATTTGGCAGGCCATACACGACCTTGGACAGTATTTATGGTCACTATTAAAGTCTTTATATTAGCAAAGCACTGCCTGTTATGTGAATCTAGTCAATCATATACAACACTTCCTTCTTTGTCTTTATACCATTTACAGTTTTAGCTGTGCTTTGGTGTCAAATACTTGATCTGGGGTCAGGGAAACGTCTACATAGGAAGAATGCCCACCAGCATACTCTGAAGACAAATGCTATTTGCAAGCTGAGTGTGGGCCCCTAATGGCCCTTTAGGGATGTGTTAAGTCTCATAGCATGCAGTACATGCATGTTTGGACTATTTTAGGTGACCAATGTGTATGTACAGGGTGAGGCATACATATAACAGATACTGACATTCATAGTGAAGGACACCTTGTCCCGCTGTTGCATTCCTGCTTGGCCACGTTTTTTTTTAAAGCATATGTAGTAATCCAGATCAGCAATGGATTTTTTGGTGTTTACGTGCCTTTTTATTTTAAACACAGCCCAGCATCAAGCCTCAGCAAGTGTGGAAGCCTCATCCAGTTTGACCACGCCGTCAACTTCCGTGCTGCCTAGGAGCCAGGAACAGATATATACGGTAAGTGGACTTTGATGAAACTCCTGATGCATGTGAATGCACATGACTAATTTGCATAACAAATATATTTAGGGCCCAAACTGAACACATGTCCCAACAGACCCACACACTGATGGAGGAAATCCAGGAGATGGAGGAGGATGCCAGCTTGATGGGACCTTCACAACTGACCCCCCCTGGAACCTAATCTGCCACTGTCCCAAATCCTCTGCAGCAGAGTGAAGCTGGACGCATGCTGCCAGCCCATCGTGGGCAACAGGCTGAGACTGAGCCTACAGTCCCCAGTGGTAGCTCTGCTGCAGAGGATTTGCCGAGCACATCTGCGACTCTTGCTCGCCCTAGAGGTCCAGCATCTGCAGGCGCTAAAACATGGGGAATTGGTAGACGTAGTCATCAACGTCGACCAGTTTCCCAGGGGAGGCGCGTGCGATCCTGGAGTCAGCGTGGCGCCATAACAGACTTTTATTTTGGCAGGTGACTCAAAGAACCACAGAGCAGCTTACTGCACAATTAGATACATTAAATAATACATTCACCACCATGCTGTCAGAATTTAGGACAAGCAACAGCCATATTGCCACCTTAAATAATCATTTCACAGCCATGCTTGAGGAAGTTCGAACAAGCAATAGACTCATGTTGGAACAGTGGCAGATTAGGAATGCCACACACGCCCAGGTGATGGGCCACCTCCAAGGCCCACCACCAGGGTTTTATGGGCAACACCCATTTTAACAGCTATTTGACCTGTATCTGCTTCACATCTTTCCTCTACATCCCCACTGTATTGACGTGTCTGGTGAGCGCTACCAAGATTGCCTTTTTTATGTCTTTGCTTGTCTGATTTTGATTTTCGCCCATTAGAGTGCTGAGAAACCTCACTAGCCAATGCATGAGCTAAAGCCTCACTAAAGCTGCCGCTCAAGCTGCCACGCTGCAGGCTTGGGCCTAATGAAATTGTGTCTGGCTCATTCTGTTTGTTGGCAAGATTGGGGGACATTCTGGGCTGGCAAACTACCTTGAACCATGGCAAAGATTGGACTGGACTTGCATTTGGACTGGGGGGGTTATTGTTTGGGTGGGCCACTGACTTACAGCCGTGGATGTGGCATAGGTATGGCTGCTTTCCACCTGTGCCTGTGGCAAATGTGGCCAAGCAGGAGAGGGTGTGTATGTGGCCCTATGTATTACTGGCCAAATATTCTCATGCAAATGGTTGCTCCCTATATATGTTTATTTTATTTGTTATTGGATCTTCGGCCTGGAGTGCGTTACTTTAAAACTCCTGGATGTGGCCAATTGCTAGGTGCCATGAGTCTGCACCAATGTATATATTCTAAGTATGTCACACACCCCGCTTCAAGACATTCATTACACTTGGGTATACCGACCTGTAGATGGCGATCCCGCAGAGATGTCAATAAAAAAAGGTAAGACCCTCCCGGCCCATAAATACCTCTCACAAATTCCCCAGTCTTCCATCTCTGCAGTGGCGAGCAAGTCAGAAGATGATGTCTCCTCCTTGCAGGTAGCCGGGATGACTCCTGGCCTTCTATTCTTCTATTCCTGCCCGGATCCCCTTATTTTAATTACTTGCCTCCCAGCCTAGGCTGCTGGTCCGGGCAAAGGTAGTTGGCACCCCTGGTGCTTAGGAGCCATGAGACCCCATGGTCCCGCGGCGCCGGAGGTCCCGCGGCGCCGGCCTCCGGCATGCTGCAATGGCGGCGGTGAGCGCCCATGAGGGCTTCTTCTCCTCTAGGCGGGGCCGGGCGCTCGCGCGAGCGCATACGGCCCGCCCCCGTGCTGCGGGCGCGTTTTCATGTCCCGCTTCTGGCCGGGAGAGACGGGGGAGGGGCGGGGCACGACGCGCAGACCATGCCAGCCCACCCTCCCTCCTCCTACTGCACACTGCACGTCTTCTCTGTGCCTGGCGTGCGGGACTGAAGGTCGGGTGAGTCGCCGGATGGCCATCAGTTTCATCTGTCTTTAACCCTTTATACATTCTAGCATGGTCTGAGCGTGTGCTTGTGTTTGTGTTCCAGGTGGACCATTGGTCATATTAAAGGGGGGTTCTCCCGGTCCAGGGTCCCTGGTCAAAATTTTAGCTGGCTTAAAATCCTCCCACTCGGGACTTAAAGGGGCATCCCGAGTTGCATTATTGCGTAATTCCCTCGGAGCATTGTACATATATATATATAAATATATATCTTATTAAAAAAACCACCATATGGAGGCTTCCCTGGATACTGGGTTTGTGCCCCCCTCGGGGCAATCCAGGCTGTGTTTGGGGTGTGGGGTATCCCTTTTGGGGGATGATGTATTTCTATGTGTACCCTGTGCGCAGCGGTCTATTATGCGGCAGACCGGATCTCAGGCGTCCGGTTCTGCTCCACCAGTCTCCTCTCCGTCTCCCCCTCGCTTGACACGTACCCCGTGTGACGTGGTCATTTGCGGGGAGTCGCAATCTGAGGTGTGTGCCAGATTGGCCAATCTTGAAAAATTGTTTTCCAGTGCCATTGCAAAAAAGGCCACGGCAAAGCGAAAACTTTTGTATACAGCCATGCAGGCCTCTGATATGGAGGAGTTTTACTCCCTGGATTGGTCTGATTGTCCCCCGCGTGAGGAAGGGGAGCTGTATGAGGAGTCTGAGGGCTCCGATGGCCAGCATTTTGTGGGTGCTGATACCGAGCAGGGCCAGGGAGATTCCTTGGATACCTCTAGGGTCCTGGCTCATATGTTTGAGGTCCTGGCTATTTCTCCCCCCGAGGCGGCTCCTCCGCTGAAGGGGGAGTTCTTTGAAGTGACCAAGCCGCGCTTGGAATTTCCTTATCAAAAGCATTTTGATGGTATCATTCTTAAGGAATGGGAGAGGCCGACTCGGCTTCCGGGTGTCCCACCGGGTTGGGACAGGAAATACCCCTTTCCGGCGGACGCGGTGAAGCACTGGTCGTCCCCCCCCCCCTGAGGTGGATGCTCCTGTTTTGGGGTTGTCCAGCTCCTCAGTCCTCCATTCTCCGGAGTGCACTACTCTCAAGGATGGTGAGGGTAAACGTATTGACCAGATGGCTTGTCATGGTTTTGCCAGTGTTGGATCGGCCTTGCAGCCAGTTTGTGCTTCTGCGCTTTTATTGGTAGATGCCAAGTCGGTTGTTAGAGGATTGTTGACCTCTTCCGGGCTTGACCCGGCTAGTGAGGAGTTTGCCGACCTTAAGCGCTGTGAGTTATTTTTGTCCTTTGTGCTGTCCGCCTTGGACGACACATTTGTGATGTGTAGCAGAGCTGCGGCCCTGCTTGTGGCTATCCGGCGGTCGGTTTGGCTACGCCAGTGGGCGGCTGATTTTGTGTCCAAAAAGTCGCTCACGGCCCTTCCCTTTGTGGGGTTGCGGCTCTTTGGAGAGAGATTAGATTCGGTGGCAAAGGGAGGTAAGTTACCTCAGCGTAAAAAGCAGCGTCGCCCCTTTCGGGGGGCGGCTTCCTTCTCTCAGTCCTTTCGTGGGGCTAGAGTCGGCAGGGGTTCGGCTTTCCCCTCGTCCAGAGGTAATTCCTGGACCAGGGGCAGGGGTCGGGCCCGTCCAGGACACAGTTGGGGCTCCAAGCCTAGAGCCGCTGCCAAGCCGGCTCAGCAATGAGGGGGCGCCCTCACCCTTGCGGGTGGGGGGACGGCTGCTACTCTTCTCCCAGGTTTGGGTTCAAGAGGTCTCAGACAGGTGGATTCCGGAAGTGGTGTCTTCCGGTTACAAGCTGGAGTTCGAGTTCCGGCCCCCTCCCAGATTCTTCGGTTCTTGGGTGCTATCGCATCCTCTGGCCGCCCAGGGGCTTCAGGCGGCAGTAGCAAGTCTCTTGGACATGGCTGTCATCTGTCCGCTGCCCCACTCAGACCGGGGCCTGGGCTTCTATTCCAATTTGTTCACGGTGCCCAAGAAGGATGGATCCGTTCGTCCCATTCTGGATCTGAAGTTGCTCAACAGGTTCGTTCGTTCCCAGAAGTTCTGTATGGAAACTCTGCGTTCTGCCATCCACTCACTTCGTCAGGGGGACTTCATGACGTCCATAGACATCAAGGATGCTTACCTGCATATTCCAATATTTCCGGCACACCAGAGATTCCTCAGGTTTGTCATGGACAATCGACATTTTCAGTTTGTGGCTCTTCCATTTGGCCTTACCTCGGCTCCAAGGGTTTTTACCAAGGTGTTGGCAGGAGTGATGGCCATCCTCAGAGCCAGGGGTATCTGCATTGTGCCCTATCTGGATGATCTTCTCATCATGGCGTCTTCTCTCAGTCAGGCGCATCTGGATACCAGGACAGTGGTTTCGGTTGGGTGATCAACTATCCCAAGTCTTGCCTCACCCCCTCCAGGGTGGTGGAGTTCCTGGGAATGTCTCTGGATACTTCTCAGGCCAGGGTGTTCCTCCCCCGAGCCAAGGTTCTTCTGATTCAGGAATTGACTCAGCGTCTCCTATCCATCCCCCGTTCGTCCATCCGGCTAGGGATGCGACTGGTGGGATTGATGGTGGCATCATTCGAGGCGGTTCTCTTTGCCCAGTTTCACACAAGAATGCTCCAGCTCCATCTCTTGGCGGCCTGGGACGGGTCCCCGTTGTCATTGGATCAGTCCTTTCTGATGTCCCCCCCCCGGGTGCGGCGTTCCCTTCGGTGGTGGCTGAAACTGAGCAATCTGACGAGGGGCAGGTCTTTTCTGACCCCTCGTTTGGAGACGGTCACCACGGATGCCAGCCGGTCAGGTTGGGGGGGATTTTGGAAGGATCTTCGGTTTCAGGGGCTGTGGAGGCCTCAGGAGGCTCACGATCCCATAAAAGTTCTGGAGCTGAGAGCCATCAGGTTGGTTCTGGCTCGCTTGACTCATCAGTTATGGGGACTACCGGTTCAAGTTCGGTCGGACAATCGGACGGCGGTCGCCTACATCAATCACCAGGGAGGGACTCGCAGCAGGCGTGCCCTCAGGGAAGTGTCTTTGATTCTGGATTGGGCAGAGGGCAATGTCCCATGCATCTCGGCAGTGTACATTCCGGGAGTGGAAAACACGGAGGCGGATTCCCTGAGCAGGGGGTCATCTCACCGGGGGGAATGGTCGCTCTGTCCCAAGGTTTTTCGGTCGCTTTGCCTCCGGTGGGGGACTCCGGCGGTGGACCTCTTTGCCACAAGCTTCCAGCATTTGTGTCTCTCTCTCGGGATCCGCTGGCTCTGGCAGTGGATGCCATGTCTCTGAACTGGAGGGATCTGGGGTTTCTATACCTGTTCCCTCCGTTTCCCATGGTGGGCAAAGTGGTGCTCAAGCTGGCCCTAGAGGGTGCGTCAGCAATCCTGGTGGCTCCAAGGTGGCCAAGACAGGTTTGGTTCGCAGACGTGGTAAGGTTGGCAGAGGATCAGTTAGTTCTGCCCCTTCTGCCGGATCTACTCACTCAGGGTCCCCTGCTCTACCCCAATTTACCAACGCTGGCTTTGACGGCGTGGCTGCTGAAACCTCCATCTTGAAGGAGGAAGGTCTTTCTGATGCTGTCATTCAGACTCTGGTTAGGGCTAGAAAGAAGTCTTCCTCTGCCATCTACTATAGGATTTGGAAGTCTTATATTGATTGGTGTGAGGTCAGGGCCTTGCCTTGCAGGGCATTTTCTATCCCTAGGATCTTGGAATTTTTGCAACATGGTCTGGGTCTAGGTTTGCAGCTTAGTACGCTGAAAGGGCATGTTTCTGCCCTGGCGGTTTTCTTTCAAAAGTCTTTTGCTCTTAATCCTCTGGTTAAGACCTTTTTCCAGGGGGTTACGCATGTGCGGCCTCCTAGGAAGCCTTTGCTCCCAGTTTGGGATTTGAACTTGGTTTTTGTCTGCCTTGCAGGGTCCTCCTTTTGAACCTTTGCAGGATATTGCACTTTCTACACTTACTCAGAAGGTTGTTTTTCTGGTTGCTATCACTTCTGTTCGGCATGTTTCGGAGTTGGCAGCCTTGTCCATTAAGGTCCTTTACTTTGAGAGGCATCAGGACAAGGTTGTTTTCCGCTTCAAGCCAGATTTCATTCCTAAGGTGGTCTCTGCTTTTCATCTCAATCAGGACATTGTTCTACCCTCCTTGTGTCCTAAGCCTAGCAATGACAAGGAGAGGGTTTTGCATTCTTTGGATGTGGTTCGCTGTGTGAAGTACTATTTGGTGGCTACTTCTCCTTTTCGTAGGACTGACGCCCTTTTTGTGGTGCCCTCTGGGCCTAGGAAGGGTTTGGCTCCTGCCAAGTCTTCCATTAGTAAATGGATTCGCCAGGCCATTGTTGGGGCCTATTCTGCTAAGGGGAAGATTCCCCCTTTTCGTGTTACTGCTCATTCTACTCGTGCTGTTGGGGCGTCCTGGGCCTTCCAGCACCAGGCATCTGTTGAGCAGGTTTGTAAGGCTGCTACTTGGTCTTCGGTTCACACTTTTTCCAAGTTTTACAAGGTTGATGTTCGGGCCTCAGCAGATGCTGTTTTTGGCTGCAAAGTTCTGCAAGCTGCAGTGGTTTAAGTTTGTGCCTTGTTTTTTGGATCCCCACCTTTTATGGACACTGCTATTGGATGTCCCAAATGTAATGAATGTCTTGAAGCGGGGTGTGTGACATACTTAGAATAATTTTTCATCATTTTGTGAATACTCACCTGTGAAATGGGTATTATAAGTATGTCACACACCCCGCTTCACCCTGCCCTTTTGTATTCTGGATCCTTTATATGGTGAACCTTTTGTTAGTTTTAATTGGCTTTCCTGGTCCCTTTCTCTTACTGCTATCCTTATACTGGGGAATAAGTGTGAGGTCCCAGGTATTTATGGGCCGGGAGGGTCTTACCATTTTTTATTGACATCACTGCAGGATCGCCATCTACAGGTCGGTATACCCAAGTGTAATGAATGTCTTGAAGCAGGGTGTGTGCCATACTTATAATACCCATTTTACAGGTATTCACAAAATGGTATTTTCTGTTGTACTATGTATGTACATGAAGTCTGCGAGTGCCCTTCAACTCCAATTTTTCATATTTCAATAAAATATATTGAATGTAACTTTAGCTGTAGTTGACTAAGTTGATGCATTAATGTTTGGGTTCTTTTGAGATTACTGAAGTTTTTCTAAACAAACATGGCAAAAAAATGCATGAGGCTCAGATGATGTGTCAATATTTTAGTAATTAATTCATTACTATTTTTTTTTTTTTTAAATACAAAAGCCTTCACAAAGGCAAATGAAAGTAAAAAGAAACAATTACATGCAACAAACAAACACAGGAAATCCAAATTAGCCAAAATGGGTGCTTATCAAATTGGCACGAACAGCTTGGCCAGAGGCACTAGGTGTGCCACGGTAGTTCTCTTCTGGGTCCTGGCTGGGTGGAGAGGGGGGCAGATCCACATACCGAGACACTTGAGAAGGAGGGATTAAGCTATACACAGTCAAATGGGGCACAGGGACAAGTTACAAGGAGGGATTAAGCTATACACTGTAAGCTGTTTCACAGGGACAATTTTCAAGGAGGCATTAAGATATACACTGTAAGTTGTTTCACGGGGACAATTTACAAGGAGGGATTAAGATATACACTGTAAGCTGTTTCACAGGGACAATTTACAAGGAGGGATTAATAGTTAAAATACAGTTTGTCTAAACTATATAATAAAATGACCGACTGAACTCACCTAGAGATGTACTCGTCGGCTGCAGGAGGGACCAATGCAACGTGGGTGCAATCAATCGCACCCAAGACGTTTGGTATGTCGGCGATATTATAAAATGCCAAATTAAGCGCGTTCCAGGCTACCATGTCGTCCAGAAATAAAATATATTTCTGACTAATGGTAGCCATGCCTTCCAAAATCTTGGATAGCGCGCGGCTAAGCGTAGGCTGGGAGATCCCCATGGAGAGGGCACCCAGCCTCTGGAATGAGCCGTTCACCACAATTGCAGGCAGCCAGGCATCTTGGTCATACCTGAAATTGCTTGTCTCTTCCTTGTGGTGCGGGCTAACCATGGCCGCAGCTCACTATACAATTTATGGAGAGAAGCGCGATTAAGTCGGGTCAGCTCGAACAACTCAACGTCATGCATGCGATCGATATGCATGCGTCGCCGGTGCAATCTGGCCTTGGCCTTGCTGATACATGCAATGACCATTAGCTGAAGGCGCTCATACTTCTCCACAAAGCCGCAAAACATGGTCAAAGCAAGGTATCCGAGGTCAAAATGATCCCGTAAGTGGATCGCAAAGGAAACATTATAGGGTGGTGGTCCCTTGGCAATCAGCTCTCTGAATGAGACGCAAGCCCATACCAATAACGTAAGTTATCTGAACGAACGCAAAATATCAGATTTTGATGGGAAAATTATCCGAACTAACGCAAATGATCCGATTTAGTTTTGTTCATCGAAAAGCGCATATACGCACGAGCGCGAATGAACGTACGAATGGAAAATGGAACAGAAAAACCCCAAAAAATGAAAAACACACACAAAAACATACACAGACAGCTACGAAAGTCCAGACGAATGTGTCTCTGAATCAAGGCTATTTTACATATAATCCTTGAACTTGTTGCTGAAGCAGAGGAGGTAGCATATGTGGCAATATGTTGAAGGCTTAGGAATATTGTGTCACATTGTTAGCTAGATCATTTAAATTCTCAATTTTAAATTAATATCAAGGTCTGTGAATTCTTGTTTGTAATTTAAGCTTCTTCCTACAATTATAATTAAAAAACAAGGCATAATTGTGGTATTGTTTACATCATGCTAAAGCTACTTGAAAAGCATAAAGTTATCTATCTGGATTAAAATTGAACCTATACTATATGGGACACAGTTAATGATTCCTTCACCGGTGATAGCGCACTTGTAAATACAGATTTTTTCAACTGTGAAAATAACATGTCATTCTCCATTTCCTCCACCACATGGCACATGGATCAATGTTAGCTTTCAATGCTTTATTGCAGCTGCCACCCCTGGTCCATTCTCCTAGCAAATGTTTCCAGAAGTGGCCTTTTCTAGAGCATGTAACGCTTCCTTCAGTGGCTGCTATTATCCTAGATTAATCTTATGGCCTTGTTGACCCCACCATTTTTTTTTTTAAATGCTTTAGATGCTGCAATGCGGCTGCGTCAGTACACTTATGGAATTGGGAAGCCTTGTTTCTTTATAAGATGGAACATGTTACCAGAAGTGACCCTTTCCAAGTTATGTATGGGATCCCGGGGTTCAGCTGATGCCTTAGCCATGGGCCTTGGCTCAGGGGTCGGCTGGTCCCACATGGAGCCGACCAGAAGCCCCTGCAGCCAGACCCCACAGTAAGTCTGCAGCCGGGTCCCACAGCGAATCTGCAGCTGGGTTCCACAGTGAGTCTGCAGCTGTGCCCCACAGTAAGTCTGCTGATGGGCCCAACTGTAAATCTGCCTTGTTTCAGCCCTACAGTGAGTCTGCAGCCGGGTATCTCAGCAAGTCTGCAGCTGGGTACCTAAACGACTCTGCAGCTGTGTCCTTGAACGAGTCTGTGTCTTGCGTAAACTCCATCAAGAATCTGCCTTATTTTGCCCACACAGTGAACCTTCCTTGTCCCGGCAATACCTTGAACCAGCATCCAGGCTTTGCCTTGACCCATCACCGGGGCTCTGCAGGGACCCATCTCCAGGAATCTGCCTTGACCCATCACCCAGGTTTTGCCTTGACCCATCACCCGAGCCTTGCTCTGAGCCTGCACCCGGGTCTTGAGTCCTCACTCAGGCCCTACGAATTCTGCCCAATACCACCTAGGCCCCTTCCCCTATGGACTCTTTTAACTTTAACTTTTTGATTCATGAACTTGGGTGCCTCTGGGTAAAATTTTCTTTCAGGGGAGCATTTAGGAGTCCGCTTCTACGAAGAGGGGTAATGTGAGATCCCAGGTTTCGGCTGATGCCCAGCTGGTGGCATGTGCCATTTATTACCCAGCCCGCAGTTTGGACAGCCTCCAGCAGGTGCCAGTAAACCCCTTGGCTGTTCTATCTCCCCCTGTACTGCTGCACCTGGTTTAGGCTTATTTAAGTGTGAATCGCCCTTTACCAGGTGCAGCTGGATTGTGTTCACTCCGTTCCCTTTGTGTGTGGATGGATCTCATGGACTCTGTATACAACTGTTGCTTCTGGATCCCAGTCGCTATCTGAATCTTGTGGCAAGCAGGCCTTTCTCTGGTTTCCCAGTGGCTGCTTGGCCACTCCATGCTCTGAGTCTCCTACACTGCAGGCTTTCTACCGGCTCATGGAAGCTGCAGGACCCTGTCCTGGGCCCTAAGTTAGTGCACCAGCATTTAGGAGTCCCTCTGTTTTGTTATATTGCTTTTAGTATATGGCTGTGTTTAGTTAGTTTTGGTTTAGTGTTCTGTACCCTGAATCCAAGGTTTTTCTATTCCTTTGTTTCATTATTTGTTTGCCTTTGTTCAATTGTTTAGTATATTAGTACCTGTGTTGTGTCTTGCTCTGGCCAAAATATCTGTTTCCCCTGGCAGAGAGTTCCATTAGGAGAACACTCTGGCCTGACAGAATTGGGTTGATTCAAAGAAACATGTAACAGCTTGGATTTGGGTCACGATCATCCTATTTTTCCCGAACGCTCGTGCGTTCGTATGAACTTGCGAGTGATTCAATAAGCAAATACGTTTCTATCCTAAAATATACGTCCGTTCGTATGGCAGTTCGGGAATCAGACCTATGTCAGTTTCCATCCTGAATTTTCCGTTTCATTTCTCAGGTTGCAACATTGGTTTTGCCCTTTTTCCTTTTTTGTCTGGACGTAAATCCTTCTGATCTTGCGGCTCCGCACTACAAACTTACCTCATTAAAGTGCATTCTAAATATTTGGTCTTTTAATTTTCTTTATTTCATTCATTTTGTAGTAACCAACCATTAATGAATGCATTTGCATAAGTAAATCTTACTTTGTTTAATTTTTACTTAACTTGCATTTTTTACTTGTGGATTTAATTTTAATATTTAGGCTTCAAATGGTACAACTTAAAATTTTTAGTGTGGTTACCCACACCCTCTACATACAGATTGCTCACAAATATTAAAAAACACCCAGCAACTTCTGCATGTTATGAGCCTAGAAACAGCCAAGATGGCGGCTCAGGTATTATCGGGCAGCCTGCAAACAGAAAGGGCCTTGTGACTGTGTTGCTCTGGATTCTTTGATTTCTGACCTTTCCATGCCCCCAGCTCTGCTGTGTCTGTGCAAAATACAGCAGTAACCCACATCCTGCACTTTATCCCGCTCTCCTCTCCTCAGTAAGTGTGATGCATCTGACCAAAGATGTGCTTAAATAATTAAACAAAGCAAAGGTAAACAACTACACCAATAAATGCAATCTAAAAATATTATTCTAGTACCTCAATTTTAAAATAAATAACAAAGGACATAAGTTTCTTTAATTAACGCAAATATATTGCCAAATAAAGGTTTACATGCAAAGGACTAATTAAGGTCCACATTACAATGCTTTTATAAGGCATACATGAATCAGGTATGCATTGCCATACAATTTATGGCCTCGGCCATGCAGATACATGCAGTTCATTGGAGCACAAGACGCGCAGACTCCTCCACTTAGCCAAAAAACCTGTTCACGAACAGCAATCCGGCTGCTAAAAGGTGTCGGCTGTGGCTTTCTTTTAAAACGCGTTTAGAGGTTTCTCTGAATCACACCTAAACACATCCAATTAACCTAAGTTTTACGTTTTGATCGTAAGTTTTAGGATTTGATCCTAAGTTTTACGTTTTGATCCTAAAATTTAGGAACGAACTTCCGCTGATCGTAAGAGCATATACGCATTCGTACGTAGGCTCGTGCGAGTCGTAAATGGCCAAAAAAACAGGAAAAAATGACTAACACCCACCCAAACTTACGATTCTCGATACGAAATCAATTAACTTTTGCTCTTTGAATCGAGGGGAATGTCATGACATCTGTACATACCTCCAACTACATCCTTTCACTTAACTACAGTATTGCTACACCACAAACCCCCCTCAAGTAAAAAGTAAAAAATCTTTAACATTTCTAAATGTAGGTTTTGATTTACAATAAGATATATTTTACATAGAGTAAGTTATGGCGTATATGTTTTCATTGTCCACTGGGCTGCTAGTACCATTTCTACATTGTGCTAAAATGAGCCTTTCATTCAGTATTGGGGACAACACTAGGGTACTCTAACTATTGTCCAATTCATCTCATCCCCTCATAAAGACAGAAGTTGGAATTCACCAAGCTAACAGTCAGTTAGAACATATGGGGCAATACAGAAGTTACAGGCCTGTTTTGAATGTACAGACTATAGCAGCTTAGAGGATGTGCCTTCCACTTTAGACAATTTAACAGACACAGTGAACTTTTATATTTAAATTATGCTAATAATGTGTATATCCAATGCAAATCCATCTACTTCTGTTGTGTCTCATCCCAGATAATGGCGCCTGTTTTAGCTGTAAAGCCCCGCCTCCTTCATTTATTACCACTGTATTCACTTCTAGTTCTACTCTTTTGAGGCAAGTATTCTATGGGGCAGAGCGGGATGACATGTGCATTCAGTTTTTGCCTAAAGGATATCCTCAAGGTGCTGAACTTTTTTTTGTGTTAACAAATTTGTGTTTTATGGAAGCAGTTTTGTCTGAAGTCTGTACACAAAACAATTCTGTGAAACTCACCTGTAGAATTGTTTTTGTTATCCATCCATTCCAGGCCGTCCAGAAGTACTTACAGATGGGGTGTTCGCCCCTAGGGGGCGCTGACTGCAAGATCAAAAGATGTAGCTCCTCCCGGCCCCGTATAAAGGCAGCTGCCTCTCAATCCAGTCCCCAGTAGTTTAAAAGCTGTACTCAATAAAAGAGGCAGGCCAGGAGGTCCAAACAAAAAAATAGGAGACCATGTTACCTCACATAGCCTCCGCTTGTACTCTCGAATCAAAACTAAAAACTTGTGTAACTAGTCCTATGAACAAAAATGGTTCAATCAACATAACAGGCATGCAAGACATGATGAACCACAAGGGCGGGGTGGACAGCCTGGAATGGATGGATAACAAAACCAATTCTACAGGTGAGTTTTACAGAATTGTGTTTTTCTCCTCCATCCATTCCAGGCCGTCCAGAAGAACTTTGTAAAAGTATAAACAGAAGACCAAGTGGCGGCCTTACAAACTTGTTCCACTGATGCCTGATGCTGAAAGGCTCAAGAGGCACCAATAGCCCTAGTAGAATGAGCTGTGATCCAAAAAGGGGGTTCCTTCCCCCTGGCAGAATAGGCTTGTACCACCGCCTGTCTAATCCACTTACTGAGAGTGAACTTGGCTGGTGGCAATCCCTTCCTAGAACCCTCTGTTAAGACAAAAAGCAAATCCGATTTCCTGAAGGATTCAGTCGAAGCCAGGTAATACCTTATGGCTCTGACCACATCCAAAGCATGGAGGATCCATTCTTTGGAATTAGCCGGTGCTGGACACAAGGGAGGTAAGACAACGTCTTCATTAAGGTGAAAAGGAGAAATGACCTTAGGCAAAAAATCAAGTTTAAAACGAAAAACCACCTTATCTCTCTGTGCATCTCAAAGTAGGGTGGTTTCATACAAAGCGCGTCCAGCTCTGATACGCGACATAACGAGGTAATCGCCACCAGAAAAACCACCTTGAGAGTCAACATAGACAATGTAGTGTCATACAATGGCTCGAAGGGAGGACCCTGGAGATCAGACAGCACTAGATTCAAATCCCACACCGGAAACACTAATTTACGCGGTGGGCAGACATGGGTGACCCCCTGGAAGGGCACCCAATTCGGAGGACACCACCTCCTGAATCCACCGGTCCTAGACGTGACGTCTCTGGAGCAAACAGGAGAAGCTGTCCCCCCACCCGTATGGGTGAGGGCGCCCCCTTATGCCTGAGTAGGCTTGGCTGGGGGCTTGGGCTTAGCTCCCCAGGTGGGATTGGGCCGGCTGCGGGACCTACCTCTGCCCCAGGTATCTCTGCGGGCACCGGAAAATGAAGAATCTCTTCCTCCCCGAAAGGACCGATAAGAAGAGGAGTTCAAAAGGGCCGAGCAGGCTTTCTTCTGTGAGGGAGCTTACCATCTTTGACCAGAAGGTCCAGTCGCTCCCCAAACAGCCGGCTTCTCACGAAAGGTAGACTTGTGAGGGACCTCTTGGCAGCCGCATTGGCCGACCACTGCTTCAACCACAGCGAGCGGCATAAAGCTACAAGCAAGCCCGAAATTCTGTCCCCGAGCCTGACCACATCATCCATGGCAGTAACAACAAAGCCGATAAAATCCAAACAGGCCTTGAGTTCCTTAAACTCCTCCGTCCATTTGCAGGACTTAGCCACAAGGTGTTTAACCTTTCTCCTGTTGGCTAGACAAACAATTGCCGAGGCACAGGCAAGCAGGCCAAAAAAGGGCACCAGCAAAGGTGAAAGCATGGCAAACCAACTGATCCATGCGTTTGTCTGCAGGATCACGTAAGGAAGCATTGTCAGGTGATGGCATAACCGTGGTGTTGGACAATCCTGACACCGGAGGATCCACCTCGGGAGGGTGAGACCATAGCCGAATCAATTCGGCAGGGAAAGGATACCGCCTATCCAGGCCCTTAGGAACCGATGGTAACTTGTTGGGCCTTTCCCATTCCTTAAGGATCATGTTAGAAAAATGCGGCTGCTCAGGAAAAACCCGCCACTGTCTTTCAGGCCGAAATAAATCACCCTTTTCTTAGCCGTTCTGGGAGGAACAATGTGCAAGGTATCAAAATGGAAAGAAAGCAAACTTTCCGTGTCATCTGGAAGAAAGGAATCCTTATCCCAGAAGGAACCAGAGATGCTGTTGTCTCCAGCGGAAAGCAACTCCACCACTGAGAGTGGGTCATCTGGCGACTCACCTTCCTCCGCAGATCCCAAGGAATCATAGAGATCATCATCCGAGTAAACAGGCTCCAGATGCCGCTTCTTACTCAAGACCTTTTTAGGGACTGCCAATGAGATCTGTTTCTCGAGGCTAGCCAGCCTGTGCGCAAGATCAGCATGTGTCCCCTTGCTGGCTCCCCCTTCACTAGGGGCTAACTGCAGCAGCGGAGGATCCGGAGAGGCCGGTGGTAACGCTAGGGTCAGGAGCGACCGCCCACTCATGGTCCAAAGCAATGCCTCTGGCGCAAGTGGAACAAATTGTGCTGAATCCGCCCAGGGGATTCCGTCTGCAAAGAGGCAGGGTCTGTCTTGGCCCAGTGGGGTGCCCGGCTCACTATCCCCTGATGCCTTCATTATGGTGATTCTGAATAAGAATATTCAATAAGGCTAGTAGACACTAATGGCCTAAGCCTAATAGCCAATCCCTCTTTTTAATAATGGGGATCGGGAGTAACCACAACCCTCAACCTCCAGCCCACAGTCTGAAAACAAAAGAGAAAGACAGCAATTACAAAATGACCCACAATTTCATGTATTACCATAATCCATATATGGATTTCTCCCTGTGAAGTGTTCTGAAGGGAGGCTGGCAGCTTCCTAGGTGAGTAGCTCTCAGATATTTGTCTGCATTGCATGTCCCAACTTTGGGGACTCAGAATTAAGAGTAGGGACCACACTAAACACAGAGTGCCTTGTCGGGCCAGTGTGGCTTCCACATGTATCTGAAGATATGTGCAACCAAATCTCTGTCTTTCCACATAGCTAGACATGTTTGTTGCTTGATATTTAGTTGATGAGAGGGTTAAACTGGGCGTAAATTAGTTCCCAGGCCCTGAATAATAATAATAATTTTGTATAAATAATAGTGATTGAGCTGCTCCCCCCCCCCCTTTATTCATTTGAATTGACATGAGCACAAGCAGGGAGGAATTCAGTCAATATGGATTTCTCCCTGTGAAGTGTTCTAAAGGGAGGCTGGCAGCTTCCCAGGTGAGTAGCTCTCAGATATTTGTCTGCATTGCATGTCCCAACTTTGGGGACTCAGAATTAAGAGTAGGGGCCACACTAAACACAGAGTGCCTTGCCGGGGCAGTGTGGCTTCCACATGTATCTGCAGATATATGCAACCAAATCTCTGTCTTTCCACATAGCTAGACATGTTTGTTGCTTGATATTTAGTTGATGAGAGGGTTAAACTGGGTGGTAAATTAGTTCCCAGGCCCTGAATAATAATAATAATTTTGTATAAATAATAGTGATTGAGCTGCTCCCACCCCCCTTTATTCACCATATAAGAATCAATAAAGCATGTGGAAGAAGGGAGGGCATATATGAAGTACATATATCTGTGGTTCCCCAGCAGGCTCACCATAAATGCCTGTGGCCGACTACTTTTTGGTAATAAAGTCTGTGGCCCAGAGCCATGTTCTCTGCCAGAACGCCCCAGACCCCAGCATTTAACCCTACCGTACACGGATCCCTGTTAGCAGCCAAGGCTGGGAGGCAAGGATGGGTTAGAAGAGTTCCGAGTAAATAGGGTCCTGCAGCGCCCCCGACAGGCTAGGTGGCCTTGCTCTGCTGCCAAAATTCTGAGAGAGTGAAAAGCGATCTTATGCAGTCAACTGCAAGATAAAGAACTGGATTGAGAGGCAGCTGCCTTTATAGGGGTACGGGAGGAGTTACATCTTTTGATCTTGCAGTCAGCGCCCACTAGGGCCGAACACCCCATCTGTAAGTACTTCTGGACGGCCTGGAATGGATGGAGGAGAAAAGAATAGAACACTTCTATTATAACCGATGCTGAGATGAGGATATGCAGTGTATGCCAGAAATCTTTAACTGTCTATTTACATATTTGTTTCTGCAATGATTCCACAATAATGTATAGTACAATTTTGCCTAGTGCAGAGTCTCTTTATTTTTGCAGCTTTAACTTAGCCCCTCTGCTTTTATTGACACTAAATAACGTTCTGATTCTGCAGTTTCAGTCAGGCTCTAACACTGAAGAATGGAATAAACACTTGCAACAAAAGGGAATTCAGTGAACAAGGTCAATGTTACAAACAGCAGACATTCAAGTACGCAAAACAGCATCCATTCATTGGGAACGCCCTTATAAACTGTATCTATTCTCATAGGCTGCTGGGATCTGTTACTGTGTTCGCTATGGTGCGCTAGCCATCATCTTCACTAACCTCTGCTCGGTATCTCTATTTTTTTTATCTTCACTTTCTCTGACCATAACCTACTAATTTACTTACACTGACACCAACCCCTGCTTCAGGCACAAAGGCAATCTCATACAGAAACCTGACTGTCGTCGTCACCTTTAATGCCCACCTTACTAGTTGTTCCCTGGATCCTATTCCACCCTACCTCATCCCAAAATTGTCCTCATGGCCCTCATATCTTAATTTAACATTTCCCTCCATCGGAACCTTTCCTTCAGTATTCAAACATGTCCAATAGAGATGAGTGAACCGGTTCGGACGAACCGGAATTCGCTCCGAATTTCAGGAAATATTCGATTCGGCACAAACCCGAATATTTTGTGGTTCGTGCCGATCGAATTTTTCCTGAAATTAAAAAAAAAAAAATGCCGGCATGGTGGGAGCGGGCATTTTAAATGCCGGCATTTAAAAAACAAAAAAAAAAAAAGCATTTTTGCCAGCATGGTGGGAGCGGGCCGGCCCGCTCCGCTGTCAGCGGAACCGGCCGGCCCGCTCCCACCATGCCGGCATTTCAAAAAAAAGCAAACACCTGCAGGTCCGGAGCGTGGAGGCCGGCGCCGCTCTCAGCTGTCATCTGAGGGCGCGTCATCAGAGCGCCCTCTGATGACGCGCCCTCAGATGACAGCTGAGAGCGGCGCCGGCCTCCACGCTCCGGACCTGCAGGTAAGTGTTTGCTTTTTTTTGAAATGCCGGCATGGTGGGAGCGGGCCGGCCGGTTCCGCTGACAGCGGAGCGGGCCGGCCCGCTCCCACCATGCCGGCAAAAATGCTTTTTTTTTTTTTTTTTTTTTTTAAATGCCGGCATGGTGGGAGCGGGCCGGCCGGCTTTACCGGCCCGCCGGCCGGCTCCCACCATGCCGGCAGTTATGATGGGGAACTTCGTAAAAGTTCGATTCGGCCGAACCCGAATTTCTTTGTGAAATTCGGCGAATCGGCCGAATCGAACTTTTCAAAAGTTCGCTCATCTCTAATGTCCAACATCCTTTCCCTGCTCACACTTACACTACTAAAAATGTGACTAAAAAACTACTAGTGTATGTTCTGATCATATCATATCACCACTCTGATCTACTCTGATTCCTCCTCTCGCTTCTCCAGCACTGCTTTCTTTTGTCAGTCTCTTAACTGGCTGCCTGAAATAACTCTTAATCCTAACCTTAATCTAGAAAGCAATCTGAAGCAAGGCCCCTTCCTATATCTCTCTATTACCCCTGTATACAATTCACTACTTCTCAACCCCTACAGCTTTCTTAAGTGTCCTCTCAACTCACCTATTTAGATGAGTCTATCATCTTGCCTAGCCAATCAACTTTACAATCTTGACACTTTTAAAGCACCTGCCACCATGTTGAGTACATACTAATTTTGACCTACCAGTTGTCTCCACACCCTATCCTTTAGATTGTGAGCTTACAAAGATAGAGCCCTCACTTCTAGTGTATTACCATATGAATGTGTATCTATGCATCTCTGTCTCTTATTATACTTGTACATTCTAAGTATTTTATTTGTTTTGCCCTGGCTGTGTTTTATGTACAGTGCTACAAAAGCTAATGGTGCTCTATAAATAAACAATAATACGATAAGTACAGAACCTTTGCATTCTGGTTTCAATTGTAGTTTGTTCCTTTGACAGCTGCCACTAAGGTTTAGTTTGTTTATTTATACCATAGTATGATGTTACTTTTAATGACTAATGTAAGATTTTCTGTATCTTGTTGCAGGTTAACTTACAATCACATGCCCAAGGGCATCCAGGATTCCCCATCTCCATCATTTGCCCCAGGAAGCCCAAAATTGTGCTTTACATATGACTGTCAGCAGGCAAACTCCACGGCGGAAACACAACTGCAGCACAGGGACTCAGGACAGATATGATTATCACTGCAGAAGGGTCTCTAAGAGAACCTTCAGTCTACAGACTAGAGGTCTTGTGACATCTAATCTCTCCCCTACCCTGTTCATTTGGGCAAATACATTAAAGAATAAAAAATAAAATGATTTTTCAAATTCACTTTTGTTACGTAGCTTTAAAATGCCTCTAAATATTTCTCTTTCTTTACTTTGTCAAAATGCATTTAGCTTAATGTGTAAAATAAATAGCAAAAAAAAATGTTTTTTGGGACACATTGCCTGCTGAATATATTGATTCAACAACTGCCAATTTGGTGTAAATGCCTAGAAATCCTTAAATTCAATGTAGAGGTAAATGTACTGAAAAATATGAGCAATGAAAGAACAACTGTGTCTGAGTGATAATGATACTTCACTTAGCTTATTTTGTTTTCTAAGCAAATTGATTAATAGTTTAGTGATAATGGAAAGTCCTGCTGTGCTACTGAACAGGTCTATAGATGTATGATGAACATGAAACCAATAATAATGTAACATTAAAGAGAAACAATGTAAAGAATAAAGAGCCATAATTCATTTTCTATCAAAAGCTGTAAACTTTACTACTTCTACGATGTCAGTGATGAATGCAGACAGCACCCGCAATGACCACATGCTTCACAAGTGCAGCTAGTTAAACGATAGAATACTTGTTGTGGGAGCTGTGATTTGGACGCTACTTGAGGGCATGAACATAGAGGGTGGTGAAAGAGACAGCTTGTGTGGCGAAAGAGGGAGCGGAGTGAGACAGCTGGTTTGTCCTCTTGGCCAAGTGTACCCTTCAAGGAGGTGGGTGGATATTCAAATGTTTGCTAAAGGTGCCTAGATTGTTCATATATTTTCTTTATTTCAAAGGGTGCAGGGTACCATGGTTTTGTTAGCAGGTTAGGTATCATACTTCCCTACAGATCAGAAGGGACTTCGTGGCTGCTAACTGATGGTTGTTGCTGTAATGGCTGACATTAGGGGAGTCTTGAACCAGTGGTGAAGTGCCATCTGTAATTGCTTCAAGTCTGCTGCCCTCCCTGTTGAGCCACATGCTGTTGTGCTTGTGTGTGTCTGCTGTTACTCAGGTAATGGTGGGTATCTCCTATTTCTTCTCTATAAATGTACATCTCTAGCCCTGCCTCCAGGTTGGATCAATGTGTCTGCTTGCCACCAGCTCTCTGCGACACTCTTATCTTGCCTTGTGTATTGGGGCTCACACCATTCCTAGTCTGTATTTGTGCTCACGTCCTTCAGTCTTAACTGGGGCCCTGGCCCTGGCCCTTACATTTTCTGTGTACCGTCTGTCCTCTGTGTGCTATTACCCAAGTATGTGGCCTCCACAGGAATGCATAGGGCCTAGTGTACCCTTCTCTATTTGGGGATCTGCTGGATATGTGGGTAGATTACAGGCTCTCCATCGAGAATCAGACATTCTATGCCCCAGGTGTTCAGGGGCTTGCCTCTCTGGTAGATGGGTTGTTCTGCCTTTTGTGTATATGTTCCCAATCTGCCGCTTACCTAAACTCAGCCTGTGAGCCTGCTCACCACGTCTCCAGTCAGTGACCATTGCTAAGGCCTCAAAGGGGCAATTGTTTGCATGGCTGAGAGTCGCTTCCCTGCCCCGTGACCCAATTCCCAAACCAGGAAACTCCCAAATCTCCCTGATTGCCCGGGGAGATCCTTTAACTTTGTCAAAATGCATTTAGCTTAATGTGTTAAATAAATGGTATAAAGGAATGGATTGTGGGACACATTGCCTGCTGAATATATTGCCCTGCATGTAGAAAGGAAGGTAGGATGTGCTCATCCAGTCAATATATAGCAGTCAAGAGGTGCTAGAGGGGTGTGGCCACACACACTAAGCAAAAAAGAAAGTTAACCCTCTGCACACTCATACTAAAAACTGAAAAACCTAGCTAACACTTGTTAAGAACATGGACTGTTAGTTAACATAGATTGCAATGAATGTAAAAGCGAGGTAGCCACGTCAAGGCCGTCCAATTGTTACCCCGTCCCTAACATTACTAAGTTTAAAAGTTTGTGCTAACATTGCTACTTCTTTACTTGTGTGTGCACTGGCAATGCACAACATGAATCAGCCTGTCTAAAGACAGTGCAATAACTTAACTTGCTTGCACACACACACACAATGAAAAAATACTTTACTTGCCTGCACAGTGCTACAGTTCAAAAAGAGGGTTTAGGTAGAGGCCAATTGGACTCCATGTTACATTGGGAGAGCTACAATCCAGCAGATCTGGCCACTGACCTGCAAATGCAACAGCAAAAAGGAAGGTAGGATGTGCTCATCCAGTCAATATATAGCAGTCAAGAGGTGCTAGAGGGGTGTGGCCACACACACTAAGCAAAAAAGAAAGTTAACCCTCTGCACACTCATACTAAAAACTGAAAAACCTAGCTAACACTTGTTAAGAACATGGACTGTTAGTTAACATAGATTGCAATGAATGTAAAAGCGAGGTAGCCACGTCAAGGCCGTCCAATTGTTACCCCGTCCCTAACATTACTAAGTTTAAAAGTTTGTGCTAACATTGCTACTTCTTTACTTGTGTGTGCACTGGCAATGCACAACATGAATCAGCCTGTCTAAAGACAGTGCAATAACTTAACTTGCTTGCACACACACACACAATGAAAAAATACTTTACTTGCCTGCACAGTGCTACAGTTCAAAAAGAGGGTTTAGGTAGAGGCCAATTGGACTCCATGTTACATTGGGAGAGCTACAATCCAGCAGATCTGGCCACTGACCTGCAAATGCAACAGCAAAAAGGAAGGTAGGATGTGCTCATCCAGTCAATATATAGCAGTCAAGAGGTGCTAGAGGGGTGTGGCCACACACACTAAGCAAAAAAGAAAGTTAACCCTCTGCACACTCATACTAAAAACTGAAAAACCTAGCTAACACTTGTTAAGAACATGGACTGTTAGTTAACATAGATTGCAATGAATGTAAAAGCGAGGTAGCCACGTCAAGGCCGTCCAATTGTTACCCCGTCCCTAACATTACTAAGTTTAAAAGTTTGTGCTAACATTGCTACTTCTTTACTTGTGTGTGCACTGGCAATGCACAACATGAATCAGCCTGTCTAAAGACAGTGCAATAACTTAACTTGCTTGCACACACACACACAATGAAAAAATACTTTACTTGCCTGCACAGTGCTACAGTTCAAAAAGAGGGTTTAGGTAGAGGCCAATTGGACTCCATGTTACATTGGGAGAGCTACAATCCAGCAGATCTGGCCACTGACCTGCAAATGCAACAGCAAAAAGGAAGGTAGGATGTGCTCATCCAGTCAATATATAGCAGTCAAGAGGTGCTAGAGGGGTGTGGCCACACACACTAAGCAAAAAAGAAAGTTAACCCTCTGCACACTCATACTAAAAACTGAAAAACCTAGCTAACACTTGTTAAGAACATGGACTGTTAGTTAACATAGATTGCAATGAATGTAAAAGCGAGGTAGCCACGTCAAGGCCGTCCAATTGTTACCCCGTCCCTAACATTACTAAGTTTAAAAGTTTGTGCTAACATTGCTACTTCTTTACTTGTGTGTGCACTGGCAATGCACAACATGAATCAGCCTGTCTAAAGACAGTGCAATAACTTAACTTGCTTGCACACACACACACAATGAAAAAATACTTTACTTGCCTGCACAGTGCTACAGTTCAAAAAGAGGGTTTAGGTAGAGGCCAATTGGACTCCATGTTACATTGGGAGAGCTACAATCCAGCAGATCTGGCCACTGACCTGCAAATGCAACAGCAAAAAGGAAGGTAGGATGTGCTCATCCAGTCAATATATAGCAGTCAAGAGGTGCTAGAGGGGTGTGGCCACACACACTAAGCAAAAAAGAAAGTTAACCCTCTGCACACTCATACTAAAAACTGAAAAACCTAGCTAACACTTGTTAAGAACATGGACTGTTAGTTAACATAGATTGCAATGAATGTAAAAGCGAGGTAGCCACGTCAAGGCCGTCCAATTGTTACCCCGTCCCTAACATTACTAAGTTTAAAAGTTTGTGCTAACATTGCTACTTCTTTACTTGTGTGTGCACTGGCAATGCACAACATGAATCAGCCTGTCTAAAGACAGTGCAATAACTTAACTTGCTTGCACACACACACACAATGAAAAAATACTTTACTTGCCTGCACAGTGCTACAGTTCAAAAAGAGGGTTTAGGTAGAGGCCAATTGGACTCCATGTTACATTGGGAGAGCTACAATCCAGCAGATCTGGCCACTGACCTGCAAATGCAACAGCAAAAAGGAAGGTAGGATGTGCTCATCCAGTCAATATATAGCAGTCAAGAGGTGCTAGAGGGGTGTGGCCACACACACTAAGCAAAAAAGAAAGTTAACCCTCTGCACACTCATACTAAAAACTGAAAAACCTAGCTAACACTTGTTAAGAACATGGACTGTTAGTTAACATAGATTGCAATGAATGTAAAAGCGAGGTAGCCACGTCAAGGCCGTCCAATTGTTACCCCGTCCCTAACATTACTAAGTTTAAAAGTTTGTGCTAACATTGCTACTTCTTTACTTGTGTGTGCACTGGCAATGCACAACATGAATCAGCCTGTCTAAAGACAGTGCAATAACTTAACTTGCTTGCACACACACACACAATGAAAAAATACTTTACTTGCCTGCACAGTGCTACAGTTCAAAAAGAGGGTTTAGGTAGAGGCCAATTGGACTCCATGTTACATTGGGAGAGCTACAATCCAGCAGATCTGGCCACTGACCTGCAAATGCAACAGCAAAAAGGAAGGTAGGATGTGCTCATCCAGTCAATATATAGCAGTCAAGAGGTGCTAGAGGGGTGTGGCCACACACACTAAGCAAAAAAGAAAGTTAACCCTCTGCACACTCATACTAAAAACTGAAAAACCTAGCTAACACTTGTTAAGAACATGGACTGTTAGTTAACATAGATTGCAATGAATGTAAAAGCGAGGTAGCCACGTCAAGGCCGTCCAATTGTTACCCCGTCCCTAACATTACTAAGTTTAAAAGTTTGTGCTAACATTGCTACTTCTTTACTTGTGTGTGCACTGGCAATGCACAACATGAATCAGCCTGTCTAAAGACAGTGCAATAACTTAACTTGCTTGCACACACACCTCTAGCACCTCTTGACTGCTATATATTGACTGGATGAGCACATCCTACCTTCCTTTTTGCTGTTGCATTTGCAGGTCAGTGGCCAGATCTGCTGGATTGTAGCTCTCCCAATGTAACATGGAGTCCAATTGGCCTCTACCTAAACCCTCTTTTTGAACTGTAGCACTGTGCAGGCAAGTAAAGTATTTTTTCATTGTGTGTGTGTGTGCAAGCAAGTTAAGTTATTGCACTGTCTTTAGACAGGCTGATTCATGTTGTGCATTGCCAGTGCACACACAAGTAAAGAAGTAGCAATGTTAGCACAAACTTTTAAACTTAGTAATGTTAGGGACGGGGTAACAATTGGACGGCCTTGACGTGGCTACCTCGCTTTTACATTCATTGCAATCTATGTTAACTAACAGTCCATGTTCTTAACAAGTGTTAGCTAGGTTTTTCAGTTTTTAGTATGAGTGTGCAGAGGGTTAACTTTCTTTTTTGCCCTGCATGTAGAGAGAAAAATGTGATTCAACAACTGTCAATTTATAGTAAATGCCTAGAAATCATTAAACACAATGTAGAGGTAAATGTACTGAAAAATCTGAGCAATGAATGAACAACTGTGTCTGAGTGATAATGATACTTCACTTAGCTTATTTTGTTTTCTAAACCGAAGCAAATTGCATAATAGTTTAGTGATAATGGAAAGTCCTGCTGTGCTACTGAACAAGTCTATCGATGTTTGACGAACATGAAACCAATAATGTAACATTAAAGAAAAATAATGTAAAGAATAAAAAGCCATAATTCATTTTCTATCTTCTAATACTTGTTGTAGGGATGGCGACATGAACTTTTGACCAGATGGCGCTTAATCTTCTGATCTGCTAAGGTCCTGAGCACTGGAGTGGGAGTGATCAGCTGGGGGAATTAAACAAGAGTATCCTTTTTGTGAGAGGCTGAGCAGGCCCTTTAACCCTTTAACCGCCAGCCTACCTTGAGATTTTGTCACCCTTTGTTGCCAGACCATTTTGCACTAATTTGTGCTCCCCATGTTCAACTGTGATTTTTGAAGGGATTTCCAGGGATTTCGCAGGAAAGTGATATATTGTTATTTTCAGCAGAGCCTGGGCTTTAACATGAAATGTCTTGTTTGTCATTTTCTAAGTGTATTCTCAATATTTTTGGGTGAAAATTGTACAAAAAAATTAAAAAAAATATATTTTTTACAATTTGTAGTGTTTTTTTGTAATAAAAATGTAAGTTTGTCAATAAAATGCACGCAGAAATTGGTTTCCAGAAAAACCAAAGCACACCCTAAATATACAAGCCGCACACTAAGGATCAAAGAATATTTACACTTTATTCTAATTGGGGCATACTAGTACATAAAACACATACATTTAAAAAACATGATTAAAAATTGGATATGAAAGGCCCCTAATAGTAATAATGAAAATGTCTCTATATAAATGTATCAATATATCGATGTTCCCTATGCCAGGAAAAAGTTATTGTGCAAAAAAACTATATATTAAAGTGCTATTGTTGTGCTGTAAGCACACAAAGTGACCAGTGCATATAAAGTGAATAGTGCACTGCTACATATAAAAAGACATGAAATACAGGTCCCAGAGGACCAATCAACAACCTAGTGACTACAATCTATTGACTCAAATTAAACAACATGAAAAAGAAAACCTAAAAAACTCATACAATGTGAACAATATCTATATGGATATGTGCCAAGTGAAGCCTGGTAACATAGGAACTAATAAGAGTCAAAATCATTAAGTAATATCACCAAATGTTATGGGGCCAACATCCGACCATCCACCGACGCGTTGCGTAGTGGCAATCCAACTACTTCATCAGGGTGTTGTAGTTGGATTGCCACTACGCAACGCGTCGGTGGATGGTCGGATGTTGGCCCCATAACATTTGGTGATATTACTTAATGATTTTGACTCTTATTAGTTCTGCGTGCATCTTAGTTCCTATGTTACCAGGCTTCACGTGGCACATATCAAACTGTTACCATATAGATATTGTTCACATTGTATGAGTTTTTTAGGTTTTCTTTTTCATGTTGTTTAATTTGAGTCAATAGATTGTAGTCACTAGGTTGTTGATTGGTCCCCTGGGACCTGTGTTTCATGTCTTTTTATATGTAGCAGTGCACTATTCACTTTATATGCACTGGTCACTTTGTGTGCTTACAGCACAACAATAGCACTTTAATATATAGTTTTTTTGCACAATAACTTTTTACTGGCATAGGGAACATCGATATATTGATACATTTATATAGAGAAATTTTCATTATTACTATTAGGGGCCTTTCATATCCAATTTTTAATCATGTTTTTTAAATGTATGTGTTTTATGTACTAGTATGCGCCAATTAGAATAAAGTGTAAATATTCTTTGATCCTTAGTGTGCGGCTTGTATATTTAGGGTGTGCTTTGGTTTTTCTGGAAACCAATTTCTGCGTGCATAGTAATCATCCCCTTTGGGGTGCACACCTTTAGCCAGCACCTTTCATACATAATTCAGCGGTGCAGGTTCAATTTTTCTTTCCTTTTTCCTTTTGTCAATAAAATCTTATTGCGTGTGAAACCCCAATTTCTCCCGGTTACAGTGGTACCACATATGTATAGGTAGACACCCTTTTCTGCCCAGGACACTCCCCCAAACTGAAACAACGCTTTAGGAGATTTTCAGATAAGATACAACTATGCTATGCAATATGCGCACCTTGCAGTTTTTCAAGAAAAACAACCCTTTACATTTGAAATACCCCCCTACAAACTATATATTCCCTAGAAGTACACACCTCAGGCTTTCTAGGCGTACCAGGCTTGTTGACATGGGTGCAGTTTTCTGGAAGTAATCCCTCAATGTATTCTTTGGTTGCACAGGGTTTCCTTAGAAATGAATAAAAAAGCAGAATCAAAACCACATTTTCCTAAAAAAAACTATATGCAAACCAGAAAATCTGAAAAAGCAACATGCCCCAAACAGAACAATACACATGCATAGGTTCTGTCAAGGTAAGAGTTGCCAAACACACCAAAGTAAAGCATGCGCATAGCGGTAATTTTACTTTCAGCTCTGCGGACAAAGTGCGCACCTTGTGCTTTTTCTACCAAAACAACCCTTTACATTTGGAATATCCCTGATAAACCATATATTCCCTGAAAGTACACATGCTAAGCTTTCTAAGGATACCCAGCTTGTTGTAGTGGGCTCATCTTTCTGGAAGTAATATCTCGAAGAATTCTTAGGTTGCACAGGGTTTCACAAAAAATGTATAAAAAAGCAGAATAAAAAACACCTTTTCCTAAAATTTCAATATGCAAATAAGAAAAAACAAGGTAAATCTGAAAGCGCAAGGTCCCCCGAGCAGAACAGTACCCAACATGCATAGGTACCTGTAACCTTTTAACTGCCAGCCTACTTGAGATTTTGTCACCCTCTGCTGACAGGATATTTTTCACCATTTTGCGTGATGTTTAACTGTGATTTTTGCAGAAATTTCCAAGAAAATGGCATATTTTCTTTTTGTGGCAGAGTTTAGGCTTTAACATGAAATGTCTTGTTTGTATTTTTTCTACTTTTTTTTATATATTGTTAAGTAAATAAGTAAAAAAAAATAAAAAAAATATATATATATTTTAAATTTTCTCCTTTATTGTAACAAAAACATTTATTTTATTAAA
Organism: Gastrophryne carolinensis; assembly: GCA_027917425.1. Taxonomy (NCBI): domain Eukaryota; kingdom Metazoa; phylum Chordata; class Amphibia; order Anura; family Microhylidae; genus Gastrophryne; species Gastrophryne carolinensis. The sequence continues at coordinate 224,379,000 of CM051237.1, forward strand.
TAAAAACCATATTGCATGTGAAAGCCCCATTTCTCCCGATTACAATGATACCACATGAGTATCGGTAACCCCCCGTTCCTGTCCAGGTGATCCCCTAAACTGAAAAGAGCACTTTATAACATTTACAAATAAAATACAACTACTATCCACATAATAAAGGGTTAAATAAAAAAAAATTGGTGTGGGGTCCCCCTTCACGGGGGGGGGGGGGGGCACCATTTCTTGGGGGAATTTTAAGGTTTTTTTTTGGGAGGCAGGTAATGGGGGGTCTCGGGCAATCGGAGGATCGCCTACCTCCCTCCTCCTCTGTCCAGCCGTCACCGGCATCTGACAGCTGAACTGCCGGGTGCCCTGACGACACCCGGCGGTGACATCATCAGTCCCGCCCCCGAAGGGGCGGGGCCAGAATCCAAGATGGCGGCCGCCATCGGAAGCTGCGGAGGGAGGAGGGCTGTTATGCCCCCTCCAGAAAATGGAAGAGCTGGGAGGTGATCGGAGCCCCCCCCCCCATGAAGAGGAGAAGGGGCGGGAGCCGGCGGGCGTGGAGATGAGTAACTGTCATTTTTTATTTATTTTTTTTTGCAGGCAAATCCCGGGGGCTGCTGAAACGGGGGGCACCCTATTTTGGGCACTCCCCTGCAGCCGGAGGAGCCCCAATGGGCGATCGGAGCCCCTCTGGCTGAAGAGAGACCCGGCCGGATCAAACAAGGGGTCAGGTAAGTGATTTTTTTTTTAAACTTTTAATTCTATTAATGGGGAAAGTCAGGCACGTAAAATTTATGTGGCTGGCGGTTAACTGCAGGGGAGGCAGCCACATAAATTTTACGTGGCTGGCGGTTAAAGGGTTAAACAGAATGTGAAAATCAAGGGCCTCAAAGGAGGAATTGGCAGCATGGCTGAGAGATGCTTCCCTGACCTGTGACTCCCCAAACTAGGAAACTCCCAAATCTCCCTGATTACCCAGCGATCTAATTTGCCCGGGCCTGACAGTTGCATTAAGTCCTCTTTGGTTTTGAACATCATGGTCTCTGTCCCTGAAGGTTGGCTACTGTGCAACATTCACAAGTAAATAATAGTCATTTTTATTTTTGTAAGAGTTTTTTTGTTTAAATAATTAAAATATATCACAATTTACTATAAATAATATTAAATACATTTAAAAGTAAAAACACCGGACATTAAGAATAGTCAAGATTCATCAATCTTTCAGTAAGGTATTCATCAAAAGGCTTCATTTCTCCAAAAAGGCTACTGAAACACACCAAAAGAACCTCATCTGCTAACTTTGGAGTGAATTCTCACACCAATTTCTTGCCCCTGTCTCTAAGGTTAATTGTGTTTCCTGAATCATGAGAGTGCGGACACTTTGGCAAGAATTTTCCGCACATGCCTGGGCTTATGCTCAAATTTATGTGTAAAAAAAACTTGCACATAAAAAGGTGCCTGCTAAATCACACAAGACACAAAAGTAAGGCATATTGCAAATATTGATGTTGCTTTTGCTTGATTTTCGCTAAGGAGTCAGTTCCCAACATTTTGTCTCACCCTTATGAATACTGCTCTTCTATATATTACATAGGCTGGGAATATAGCATGTACACTAGCAGCCTCATTTATCAAGCATCAAGGTCTGTAAATTGCACTTAACTAAGTAAATTGCACAAAAACTAAGTTTTTGGATCTGCGTCACTTATTGTGCGATATAAGAAGCCAAAAACATGCTGCGCTGATGTGTCCGCCAGCCTACGTCTAGTTTTTGACTTGCGGCTTTTTTATGCCGTGCTGGCGCTTATGCCTGTTTTTTCTAAAAAGCAGTCAAAATGCATTCTAAAATATGTTCCTTTTGTTCACAGCAGTAATACTGTGTGACAGTAATGAATTATTAAATACAGCACCAATCTTTCCTGTGAGTAAAACGTAATAAATCCGGTGCCTATAATTTGGCGGCACTAAATAGAGCTCATTGGCGCTGTTCAAACTGGCTTAAGGGTCCAACAGGCTCTAACACAGGCTGGCCAATACCTAGTGTGCCAATTCAGGCTTATTATTTAAACCAGATCAACAGCCTTGCACCATTAAAAAAGAAAACTCCCCATAACTCACGTGTCCCCTCTGCATGCATGATACTGAATCATTTTCAGCATTTACATTTCCTCCTGCATTCACTCCAAGATGAAACTCTGCCTCAACGATTTTCTCCTAGAAGCTGACATTTTGGGGCTTCCTTTTCCAGCATCCCAGCTGTGCTGCTATCTGGATTCAACTGACATAACCCTACAATGGACAAACCTATCAAGTCTTTGGAAAACCACAACTTTAAACAAGAATACAGGGGTTATAATCAAAAAGCACTTCTTTTTTTCAGGTGCCGCATCTCCATGGGACACCATTTTGGAGTTACAAAAGCTGCAATCAGTGTGTGATTTATAAAACAAAAAACAATCTGCGTTTAATTTAACACTAGCGCCATATACTTTGCAGTGCCGTGTGCTCTGGTTGAAGCAGCACCAGTTGTGGGGCTGTAGGTCAAGATCCCATAGGGCTGTGTTTTATACTTAGAATTAATATTACACCCTTTTTTTGTACAGAACTTTGGATTGTGACTTAATAAAAAAGCAGGACCTAGATGTCGCCAAATGTAATTTTTTCAAGTAAAATCATTTTTTGTCTTAAATGTAATTTGGATAACAACAACTAAAATGCAGCCTAAATGCTGTCCCCAGCAGTGATTTCCTGTAACTGTAATGATGAAACGCCGACCAGTGCTGAAAAAATACAGTGGCAAGGGGTGACAAAATTATTTGAGATAAAAAAAAAGAAGAAAATGAACGTCCATTGAAATGTATGGGAGAGCGACAAGTAGTGACAGGTAATACCTGGCGCTCTGGGAGCTAGAGCGCCGGCGCTATATGTTGCGCTGCCTGTAATGATGAATCGTACGCTACATGGTGCTGTTAGAGTCGCTCACCAGATTCACTTTCAAAAATGTGGTATTGTGTACAGCGCCCGGTGTTCACCAGACGCTGCCTGCCGCTACGAGGCACTACCTGCCACTATCCCTTGATGAATAACCCCCTTAGTTAGCATCAGGAGCTGCGACTTCCAGTACCATCGTAGTCCACATAGCAGTGCCAAAAAGGACAAAGATGCAGCTCTCCAAAAATATAGCCATAGCGCTATAGTTGCCAGAAAGACGCTAAATGGCGCACTTCTTAAATAAGGCCCATGCTTTCAAAATGACACCAAATGGCAATAAGGATATAAGAGTTGCATTTTTATGTCTAAGATAGATGTGACTCACACTACAGTTGTAACACTAGAACAATTGCTACAGATTTGTAATCAAAGAAAACCCTTTAAACCGGACCTTCACCATGATTTATTAAAAAGCCCAAACCCTTAAAAAACGATTCACCAGCATCTAAAGTTAATATATTTTAAGTTTTTAGTCACTTACTTATTATTCTTTCCCCCACTGGGCTGCAACTCTGTTCAGGACTTTAGGATACGGGCGCCGCCATCTTGACTCACATACTGAGGGGAGGGGGGTGGGATATAGTACAGGGGGGCGGGTTATAGCTGTGCTTTGCTCAGACAGAGCAGAGCTGGGGTCAGGAAAAAGTATGCAATCCCAGAATGCAGAGCAGCACAGTCAGAAGGCACTTCCTGTTTGCAGGCTGCCTGATGTTCCATGAGCCACCATCATGGATGTTTAAAGGCTCATAACATGCAGTAGATGCAGGTAGGGTGATTTTTAATGTGAGCAATCTGTATGTACAGGGTGTGGGAAACATATGAGATAGACTCTTATTCAGGGTGAAGGACCGCTTTAAGGGTTTCTGTCCTGCATGTATTAATTTCTAACCTAATTATTTTACAAATTCTATAGTCTACAATGCCCTGTGAGGTTGGTTCCCATAATAACAAGTTATCATCCCTTGACATTTTCGAAAAAGAATAATAGTCTGCTTCAAAAACTCAGTTCTGTTGGGAGACTTTTTGTGTCCACAGGAGCAGGGCTGTATTTAGAATATATGCTGCCCTAGGCACTTTTTCATACATGCGCCCTCCTCAAAAATAAATGTTTTCCTGATGTAACTGGCAGCAGGGGGCATATGATTTTTTTTAATGCCCTACACAGCAAACTGACCAGGAAAGCCCTTTCCTTGGTGCCATTACTCGACACTTCTGGGAGCCAATTCTGCATCGCAGCCCTACGTGACTGTGACTATCCAGTAATATTTGCTAGAAGGGCAATCCCCACTGGATTCCTGCAGTCATGTGAGAATACAGCAGCTGGCAGAAGGGATTATGGAGGAGGTGAGTTCCTATAGATAGATATGGAAAGATAGATAGACAGAGATAGATAGATAGATAGATAGATAGATAGATAGATAGATAGATAGATGACAGATAGATAGATATGGGAAGGATATATAGATAGACAGACAGGCAGATGGGCAGACAGACAGATGGGCAGATGGATGAATAGATGGGCAGATGGATATAGATAGGAGATAGATAGATAGATAGGCAGAGGGATATATAGATGGGCAGAAGGATGGATGGGTGGATAGATTGATAGATAGATATGGGAAGGATAGATAGACAGACATAGACGGATGGTTAGATAGATAGATAGATAGATAGATACCGTATTTTTCGCCATATAAGACGCACCTGCCCATAAGACGCACCTAGGATTTTGGGAAGGAAAACTAGTAAAAAAATATTCTAAGCCAAATGTTGTGCTAAAACACCCAATTGCAGACAGTGTGGCGTTTCCCCATCCCATTTCCATAGGCATAGTGGGATGCCCCCCTGCCATAGGCAGTGCGGCATTCCCCCCTTCCTACTTCCCATAGGCAGTGTGGCACCCCCCCATACCATTCCCCATATAGTCAGTGTGGCATCCCCCCTCCTATTCCCATATAGGCAGTGTGGCATCCCCCCTCCCATTCCCATATAGGTAGTGTGGCATTCCCCCCATTCCCATATAGGCAGTGTGGCATTCCCCCCATTCCCATATAGGCAGTGAGGCATTCCCCCCATTCCCATATAGGCAGTGCGGCATTCCCCCCATTCCCATATTGGCAGTGTGGCATCCTCCCTCCCATTCCCATATAGGCAGTGTGGCATTCCCCCCCATTTCCATATAGGCAGTGTGTCATTCCCCCCTCCCATTCCCATATTGGCAGTGTGGCATCCCCCCTCCCATTCCCATATAGGCAGTGTGGCATTCCCCCCATTCCCATATAGGCAGTGTGTCATTCCCCCCTCCCATTCCCATATAGGCAGTGTGGCTTCCGGGACAGCGCAAGCGATGGAGAGGCGAGTTAACCTTTTTCCTTTTTATTTATTTTTTTTACCACATTCGCCCGATAAGACGCACTGACATTCCCCCCCCCCCCACACTTTTGGGGGAAAATAAGTGCGTCTTATAGGGCGAAAAATACGGTAGATAGATAGATAGATAGATAGATAGATAGATAGATAGATAGATAGATGGTGAGAGTCAGGGAGAGAGAGAGACAGACAGACAGTGAAGCTAGATAGATGGAGAGAGAAAAAAGAGAATCTGTGAAATTAAGCAACCAAAAAAAAGTTCTGAAAATGACTTGTACAGGTATTGCAGGCAAATGCTGGCAGCCCACTTCCTCTATCAGTGCACTACATAGATATTTAAAACATTGGTGGCACGGGTTAATGTTGCCCCACCCCCGCCACCATGAAAACGTCTATGTGATCAGGACTCGGCTTGGCACATTTGCTGTCTTATAAGCTTCCCTTAGCTTCTCCCCGCTTCCTCTGTTACCTTGAATGGAGCTCCACACAAGCTACTTTGATGATGAGCATGCTGGAAGTGACGTGTGCATTCCCAGCCGCCCCTGCAGAGGCAGTGGGGGGTACAGGGGCCACTCTATTGGCAGGCAGTGCAGAGAGGGGCGGGGTGGCAGCCCGGCAACTTCACATGTGTTGTATTGCTATGTAGTGCTGGGGAGGATTAGCGCAGACGGACGGCAACATTACCCGTGCACATTAACATATGAATAGACCCCATTCTTCTGTGGGAGGGGGGGCATCTGGCGGGCGGCATCATTACACATGTATTAACATATGAATTGGCCCCATTGTAGGGAGGGGCAGTATCGGGTGTGGTCGGCCAGAAGCTTTAACAAGTAAAAGGACATTTTATTGTTGCAGAGAGGCCGCCCTAGGCACAGGCCTAGAGTTGCCTAATGTTACATACGGCCCTGCACAGGAGGGCTGAAGTCTGCTTAAAAGGACTATAAACCTAATGGCAATAATAATGCAGCAAGCAATGTGCAAAAATATAAACAATGAAATCCCCACCTCATCTTCCCTGCAGTTGCTTTCCCATGGCCTTGCAGTCTAATACCTGTTACTGGAATTGAGTGGGTTGAATCTCAGGAACTGAAAATGGTGAACAAAGCCTGACAAAGCCAAGAGTCAGGCACAACAGTGGAAAGGGAAGAAGAAGGTTTCATTTATTTTGTTTAGATTGTAGCGCAAGTAGTGTGGTTTGATTTCTTGCTGACCCGAGATGGGTCTCGCACATGCATGGAACAGGCATACTTCGATTAAGCCACCCCCAGGCAGACAAGGCAACTACTTGGGGCACCTGGACCAGAAGGCACCCACCATGGTCAGGGCCAGGGCAGGAGGTAACCAACTTCGCCAATATGACCCAGGCGTCATGTGACAGCCAATGTCATATTGTGGAGCCGTGCAGAAGCCGGGAGCCAGGACTTGTTAGTATACAGCGCACCTCACGCTGCACACTCTGCAGCGGCACCTGTCTGCCCCTGAGCCACTATGGGCACAGTAGTGCCCATAGCAAATATTATTTTTTTTTGTATGGGGTGTATATGGAGTATTGAGGGTATTGGTTATTAGGTGTGTTGTTTTTGTTTTTAATCTGCAGACACTGCTCTTACATAGCAAAATTTTGTTCATAAAATGTGTTGGCTTCTGTAAGTAGATGCATCTAAAGAGTACATAACCTGTTTCCCCAAAAATAAGCCCTATTAAGACTTTTTACAATTTTTTGCTAATGCCTGAAATATAAGCCCTAGTCACAATTCATAATCCATCTTACGGGCTTCAGCAAAGAGATGGGAGCAGCTGTAATGGAGGTTGAGGATACATTATGGCTATAAAGAAGGGTCAGGACACATCAATTCACACAGGTAAGCTTGTCTGTCGGGAGTGAAATGGCTAATCCTGCTGACTCTACCCAAGTCTGCCAGAAACCCCTGGCACCCCCCTCACTGCCAGCCAGCTCTGTGCACTTATTGTTCCAGAGCTGCTGCACTGCCACCACCATCTTGGCAGCTGCCAGGCAGCTATAAATCATCCCCTTAAAATAAGCCCTAGCACCTATATGTCTTATTTTCAGGGAAACACAGTAGACGTATATATATGCATATATGGGTGTCAAAGCTCACCAACAAAACTGTCAAGTGTTAGTAACAATATCTCAATCTCTAGCCAAGCCGACTGAATAACTGCATCATCAACTGAATATTTTCAATTCATCTCATCACTGGCTAGCTGACACATCCGATTAGATGAGTGTCTAAAAGCAGCCAAAAAATTAAATAATCAGGGGCATACCTAAAGTGGTGCAGGGGTAGCTACCACACGGGGCCCCCCATTTCAGCTCCTTGTGTTCAGCCACGTTCATATGACAGGAAACTATTACTTTGTGTGCCATGATGGGGCCCTATTAATATTCACGCCAGGGCCCAGTCACACATCTAGTGACACCATTGGCAGTGCTGCCTGTGGTGTCTGCTCATCTAACAAAAGACAGTGAGGATTTACCACCAACATGTGGCCCAGAGCAAGAGTGGAATTACCGTACATGTGGAAGTGGTAGACAATAAAAGTATTTCTCATAGTGGACCAAAACCGGCTCTACCTGCAGAGCATCCGAATGTTTCAGACCCCCGGGATCGCAGTGTTTACCTACCTTGGCGTGTCTAAAAACCCAAAGCACATGTCAGGGGCTCTGGAGGCATCCACGCGTCCTGAATCAGGATCCCAGTGGCACGGACTGTAATCCTGGGTCTTGATCTATTTTAAAGGGTAAGTCCACTTTTGATTGAATTTTTGAAAGTGTATTTTTTTGTGGCAAAAATAGGTGCTGAGCTGATCTAGCATTTTATTTTTTTTTTTCTAGTGTTAGCAAATGGAAGCAATTTTTATCTGTTGCTATCGGCAACATACACCAAGTGTAGACTTGCTGAACATTGCCAATAGCAGCAGATTGCATATAATTGCACAGAACACTGCTGCTGGGCATCAGGGCTGTATTTAGGGTTCATACTGCCCTAGGCATTATTTGTGGGTCCTCCCGCCCCAACCAAGTGGGAGAGGTGGAATGAGTATAACACCAAGTAGAGGAGGCTACACGCACCTGCCTAAAAAAAGCACTGTTGGCACCCGTGAACAGGGGTGAACCTAGCCTCTCTGCTGCCTCTCTGAGGCGATCTTTAGTTGACAAGCTAATTGTCTTTTAGAAAAATACCACTAACTCCAGCTGCCTTATCTACAGATATACTCTGACCAGCATAAATTAGAACTTGCACAGAAAATACACAGAATTATCTCGGACCCTAAGAAATCACAGAATGGGGCAGTCGTGGCCTAAGGTAAGGATGCAGACTTGTGACCAGAGGGTTGCAGGTTTGAATCCCGGTGCTCTGAAGCAAGGTACCTAACCCCCAACTGCTCCCTAAGCGCCGTAATTAGAGCAGCCCATCACTTCGGGGATGTGTACAAACAATCCATGGATGGGTTAAATGCGGGGGGAAAATTCCTATGTGTGCCACCTATGCCCCAGAAAAAAGTCTTAACCAAAGAGATCAAAGAATAAAAGAAGCCCAAAGAAATCGTATCCAGTTATAAAGCAGTGGACCTCTTTTTCAAAGTCACTAGCCAAACTATATTTTTACCTTTTGTTGAGTCGAGAGTCAAAACTTTCGTAGTCTGGTTGTTCAGCAGCTTTAGGCTCCTGATGCAAGAACGGAACCCACAATTAATAGGCATAGTACAAAAAGATCAACCCAGATGCCACAATTAATAACCAGAACCCCAAACAAAACTGTTGGCTTAGCCAGCCAGTCAGTGCAGTAGCAGCCCTGCTCTCACAATGATTAGCCAGTTAAGCAGAGATTCAGTTATAGCCACCGAGTGCAGGGGAATGGCCACCTGTCGTGCGCCAGGTGAGTCACAATTTTTGTTTTTAAAGTGGACCAATCACCAGCCCAGCTTGCTCTGAACTCTAAAATACTTCAGGATCAGCTGACTAAGTGTCCCTGGGGCATCCTGATTCAGGATGGCCCAATGTGAGCCCCCACAGTGGCCTGCAAAAGCCTTACATTTCCGCCGGTCTCTCAATTGCGTGCCGCATCCCCGGTATCCCTGCTGCAAAACGTGCTCCTTCGTCCTGCCATTCGGGTAAGGCTGGGCGAGGGAGCATGCATAGAAAAACTAGGGATGCGGCTGCTGTCACTCCCGATTCCGACACACAGTTCAAAACAATGGCATTAGTATGCACAGCATAACACAGATTGGATGAAAGCCCGCACATGTGCCGTAGGGACCATGAAAAGGTGAGTTGAGTGGGCAATCCAGCGGGTTCCACACAACAGGGCACCCCAAATCAGAATGCCGCAGGGATACGTAACAATCACCAGGATAATTAAATTCTTAGTGATCATGTCCAGGAAGCCGGACATACATATTAATCCATCAACATTCATTACAGACATCCAAAACCTATTTTATAAATAAATATGTATTGATCACATTTGCTCACTGTGCTGATGCTCATATACTACCCCTGCAAATCCAATCTGTATTTCCTGATACTCATTTCCCCAATAAAACAGGCCTCTAAGATTGTAGATCGGTGGTCATTGGGTCCAGAGTAGAGATGAGCGAACTTTTGAAAAATTCGATTCGACTGATTCGCCGAATTTTCCGACAAAAATCGTTTCGACCCGAATAAATTCGCGACGAATCGCTATTAAAAACGGCTATTTCTGAGCCTCCTACAGCCTCAATAGGGTTGTAAACCATTCAGCCTTGCTGTAACACGCACAGGATGCGTGCTGGGTTAGTTAAATAATACTTTTAAGAAATATCACATGCAGATCAGAGGCATCGCTAATAGAATCGCAGAGCGGCACAATTGCAGAGAGTTGAAGTGGCATCACTATGAGGGGCAGAAGGAGCCCAAATATACACTGGAGTTGGCCTCAGGAGCCCAAAAATTGGATGAATCACACCCTGGAGTTGGCAGAAGTTGGCAGCAGCAGCAGCAGGAGCCCAAATATACACTGGAGTTGGCTTCAGGAGCCCAAAAATTGGATGAATCACACCCTGGAGTTGGCAGGAGTTGACAGCAGCAGCAGCAGGAGCCCAAATATACACTGGAGTTGGCCTCAGGAGCCCAAAAATTGGATGAATCACACCCTGGAGTTGGCAGGAGTTGGCAGCAGCAGCAGCAGGAGCCCAAATATACACTGGAGTTGGCTTCAGGAGCCCAAAAATTGGATGAATCACACCCTGGAGTTGGCAGGAGTTGACAGCAGCAGCAGCAGGAGCCCAAATATACACTGGAGTTGGCTTCAGGAGCCCAAAAATTGGATGAATCACAGCCTGGAGTTGGCAGAAGTTGGCAGCAGCAGCAGCAGGAGCCCAAATATACACTGGAGTTGGCTTCAGGAGCCCAAAAATTGGATGAATCACACCCTGGAGTTGGCAGAAGTTGGCAGCAGCAGCAGCAGGAGCCCAAATATACACTGGAGTTGGCTTCAGGAGCCCAAAAATTGGATGAATCACACCCTGGAGTTGGCAGGAGTTGACAGTAGCAGCAGCAGGAGCCCAAATATACACTGGAGTTGGCTTCAGGAGCCCAAAAATTGGATGAATCACAGCCTGGAGTTGGCAGGAGTTGACAGTAGCAGCAGCAGGAGCCCAAATATACACTGGAGTTGGCCTCAGGAGCCCAAAAATTGGATGAATCACACCCTGGAGTTGGCAGGAGTTGGCAGCAGCAGCAGCAGGAGCCCAAATATACACTGGAGTTGGCTTCAGGAGCCCAAAAATTGGATGAATCACACCCTGGAGTTGGCAGAAGTTGGCAGCAGCAGCAGCAGGAGCCCAAATATACACTGGAGTTGGCTTCAGGAGCCCAAAAATTGGATGAATCACACCCTGGAGTTGGCAGGAGTTGACAGCAGCAGCAGCAGGAGCCCAAATATACACTGGAGTTGGCTTCAGGAGCCCAAAAATTGGATGAATCACACCCTGGAGTTGGCAGGAGTTGACAGCAGCAGCAGCAGGAGCCCAAATATACACTGGAGTTGGCTTCAGGAGCCCAAAAATTGGATGAATCACACCCTGGAGTTGGCAGAAGTTGGCAGCAGCAGCAGCAGGAGCCCAAATATACACTGGAGTTGGCTTCAGGAGCCCAAAAATTGGATGAATCACACCCTGGAGTTGGCAGAAGTTGACAGCAGCAGCAGCAGGAGCCCAAATATACACTGGAGTTGGCTTCAGGAGCCCAAAAATTGGATGAATCACACCCTGGAGTTGGCAGGAGTTGACAGCAGCAGCAGCAGGAGCCCAAATATACACTGGAGTTGGCTTCAGGAGCCCAAAAATTGGATGAATCACACCCTGGAGTTGGCAGGAGTTGACAGCAGCAGCAGCAGGAGCCCAAATATACACTGGAGTTGGCTTCAGGAGCCCAAAAATTGGATGAATCACACCCTGGAGTTGGCAGAAGTTGGCAGCAGCAGCAGCAGGAGCCCAAATATACACTGGAGTTGGCTTCAGGAGCCCAAAAATTGGATGAATCACACCCTGGAGTTGGCAGAAGTTGACAGCAGCAGCAGCAGGAGCCCAAATATACACTGGAGTTGGCTTCAGGAGCCCAAAAATTGGATGAATCACACCCTGGAGTTGGCAGGAGTTGACAGCAGCAGCAGCAGGAGCCCAAATATACACTGGAGTTGGCTTCAGGAGCCCAAAAATTGGATGAATCACACCCTGGAGTTGGCAGAAGTTGGCAGCAGCAGCAGCAGGAGCCCAAATATACACTGGAGTTGGCTTCAGGAGCCCAAAAATTGGATGAATCACACCCTGGAGTTGGCAGAAGTTGGCAGCAGCAGCAGCAGGAGCCCAAATATACACTGGAGTTGGCTTCAGGAGCCCAAAAATTGGATGAATCACACCCTGGAGTTGGCAGAAGTTGGCAGCAGCAGCAGCAGGAGCCCAAATATACACTGGAGTTGGCTTCAGGAGCCCAAAAATTGGATGAATCACACCCTGGAGTTGGCAGGAGTTGACAGCAGCAGCAGCAGGAGCCCAAATATACACTGGAGTTGGCTTCAGGAGCCCAAAAATTGGATGAATCACACCCTGGAGTTGGCAGGAGTTGACAGCAGCAGCAGCAGGAGCCCAAATATACACTGGAGTTGGCTTCAGGAGCCCAAAAATTGGATGAATCACACCCTGGAGTTGGCAGGAGTTGACAGTAGCAGCAGCAGGAGCCCAAATATACACTGGAGTTGGCTTCAGGAGCCCAAAAATTGGATGAATCACAGCCTGGAGTTGGCAGGAGTTGACAGTAGCAGCAGCAGGAGCCCAAATATACACTGGAGTTGGCCTCAGGAGCCCAAAAATTGGATGAATCACACCCTGGAGTTGGCAGGAGTTGGCAGCAGCAGCAGCAGGAGCCCAAATATACACTGGAGTTGGCTTCAGGAGCCCAAAAATTGGATGAATCACACCCTGGAGTTGGCAGAAGTTGGCAGCAGCAGCAGCAGGAGCCCAAATATACACTGGAGTTGGCTTCAGGAGCCCAAAAATTGGATGAATCACACCCTGGAGTTGGCAGAAGTTGGCAGCAGCAGCAGCAGGAGCCCAAATATACACTGGAGTTGGCTTCAGGAGCCCAAAAATTGGATGAATCACACCCTGGAGTTGGCAGGAGTTGACAGCAGCAGCAGCAGGAGCCCAAATATACACTGGAGTTGGCTTCAGGAGCCCAAAAATTGGATGAATCACACCCTGGAGTTGGCAGGAGTTGACAGCAGCAGCAGCAGGAGCCCAAATATACACTGGAGTTGGCTTCAGGAGCCCAAAAATTGGATGAATCACACCCTGGAGTTGGCAGAAGTTGGCAGCAGCAGCAGCAGGAGCCCAAATATACACTGGAGTTGGCTTCAGGAGCCCAAAAATTGGATGAATCACACCCTGGAGTTGGCAGAAGTTGGCAGCAGCAGCAGCAGGAGCCCAAATATACACTGGAGTTGGCTTCAGGAGCCCAAAAATTGGATGAATCACACCCTGGAGTTGGCAGAAGTTGGCAGCAGCAGCAGCAGGAGCCCAAATATACACTGGAGTTGGCTTCAGGAGCCCAAAAATTGGATGAATCACACCCTGGAGCTGGCAGGAGTTGACAGTAGCAGCAGCAGGAGCCCAAATATACACTGGAGTTGGCTTCAGGAGCCCAAAAATTGGATGAATCACACCCTGGAGTTGGCAGAAGTTGGCAGCAGCAGCAGCAGGAGCCCAAATATACACTGGAGTTGGCTTCAGGAGCCCAAAAATTGGATGAATCACACCCTGGAGTTGGCAGAAGTTGGCAGCAGCAGCAGCAGGAGCCCAAATATACACTGGAGTTGGCTTCAGGAGCCCAAAAATTGGATGAATCACACCCTGGAGTTGGCAGAAGTTGGCAGCAGCAGCAGCAGGAGCCCAAATATACACTGGAGTTGGCTTCAGGAGCCCAAAAATTGGATGAATCACACCCTGGAGTTGGCAGGAGTTGACAGTAGCAGCAGCAGGAGCCCAAATATACACTGGAGTTGGCTTCAGGAGCCCAAAAATTGGATGAATCACACCCTGGAGTTGGCAGAAGTTGGCAGCAGCAGCAGCAGGAGCCCAAATATACACTGGAGTTGGCTTCAGGAGCCCAAAAATTGGATGAATCACACCCTGGAGTTGGCAGAAGTTGGCAGCAGCAGGAGCCCAAATATACACTGGAGTTGGCTTCAGGAGCCCAAAAATTGGATGAATCACACCCTGGAGTTGGCAGAAGTTGGCAGCAGCAGCAGCAGGAGCCCAAATATACACTGGAGTTGGCTTCAGGAGCCCAAAAATTGGATGAATCACACCCTGGAGTTGGCAGAAGTTGGCAGCAGCAGCAGCAGGAGCCCAAATATACACTGGAGTTGGCTTCAGGAGCCCAAAAATTGGATGAATCACACCCTGGAGTTGGCAGAAGTTGGCAGCAGCAGCAGCAGGAGCCCAAATATACACTGGAGTTGGCTTCAGGAGCCCAAAAATTGGATGAATCACACCCTGGAGTTGGCAGGAGTTGACAGCAGCAGCAGCAGGAGCCCAAATATACACTGGAGTTGGCTTCAGGAGCCCAAAAATTGGATGAATCACACCCTGGAGTTGGCAGGAGTTGACAGCAGCAGCAGCAGGAGCCCAAATATACACTGGAGTTGGCTTCAGGAGCCCAAAAATTGGATGAATCACACCCTGGAGTTGGCAGGAGTTGACAGCAGCAGCAGCAGGAGCCCAAATATACACTGGAGTTGGCTTCAGGAGCCCAAAAATTGGATGAATCACACCCTGGAGTTGGCAGAAGTTGGCAGCAGCAGCAGCAGGAGCCCAAATATACACTGGAGTTGGCTTCAGGAGCCCAAAAATTGGATGAATCACACCCTGGAGTTGGCAGAAGTTGGCAGCAGCAGCAGCAGGAGCCCAAATATACACTGGAGTTGGCTTCAGGAGCCCAAAAATTGGATGAATCACACCCTGGAGTTGGCAGAAGTTGGCAGCAGCAGCAGCAGGAGCCCAAATATACACTGGAGTTGGCTTCAGGAGCCCAAAAATTGGATGAATCACACCCTGGAGTTGGCAGAAGTTGGCAGCAGCAGCAGCAGGAGCCCAAATATACACTGGAGTTGGCTTCAGGAGCCCAAAAATTGGATGAATCACACCCTGGAGTTGGCAGGAGTTGACAGTAGCAGCAGCAGGAGCCCAAATATACACTGGAGTTGGCTTCAGGAGCCCAAAAATTGGATGAATCACAGCCTGGAGTTGGCAGGAGTTGACAGTAGCAGCAGCAGGAGCCCAAATATACACTGGAGTTGGCTTCAGGAGCCCAAAAATTGGATGAATCACACCCTGGAGTTGGCAGGAGTTGACAGTAGCAGCAGCAGGAGCCCAAAAAATGGCCTAAAGACATAAATATGTTTTGCACCATTTGGAAAGTGTAAAACGTGGCACCATGCTGAATCTAGTCGCATGCATCAGGCATTGGTGGGTGGAAATCCTGGCTGATCCATCCCTGATTCATTTTGACAAAGGTGAGTCTCTCCACATTTTTAGTTGACAGACGAGTTCTCCTCGCCGTAACTATGGCCCCCGCCGCACTAAACACCCGCTCAGATGGCACGCTACTTGCCGGGCAGGACAGCTTTTCCAGGGCAAACTCTGCTAGTTGCGGCCACAAATCAAGTTTGGCTGCCCAGAAGTCCAGCGGATCCTCAAGGTGTGTTGGCATGGTCATGTCAAAGTATGACATGACCTGCTGGTTCAGGTCCTGCTCCAGGTCTTCCTGCTGCTCATGAGTAGCCTCACTATGCGGGTGTAGAAAGCTACTCATTAGCGACTGAAGACTGAGGCTGCTGCTGCTGATGGAGCTTCTGCTGCTGCTGCTGCCAACCCCCCCAGCGGCCATGGCAGTGGAAGGTGAGCGCAGAGGTCCCCTCGAGTCAGACCTGCGAGAGTATGGACCATGGCGCAGATAGGCATCGGCCAACTGCCTACGTAGAATGTCTTTGTAGTAGTTGAGTTTGTCCTCCCTCTCGGTGGGTTTAAAAAATGCCCCCATTTTGTGCCGGAAGCGAGGGTCCAATAAGGTGGACAGCCAGAAGTCATCCCGCCGACAGATGGAAACAATTCTGGGGTCACTACGCAAGCACGTGAGCATGCTTCGTGCCATTTGCGCAAGTGACTCGGATGGACTACCTGTCTCCATCTCCACTGCATACTGCCACGGTGTGCCCGGGTCCTCTGTCTCTCCTTCCTCAAAAACCTCTAGCTCCTCTGGCTGCTCCTGCTCCTCCTCTCCTGTCCGCTGACTAGATAAACCAGCCATTTCGCCAAGCCTAAACTGTGTTTCGCTGGGCAACTCCTCCTCCTCCTCTTCCTCCTCCTCCTCCTCCAGTTCAGCTCCAAGGGGGTTCATGTGGCCGTAAGATGTAAACGCCATGTCTCCAGTGCCCTGACCAGCCATGGTTTCCAACATGTGCTGTAGTACATGAAGCAGTGGAATCACGTCGTTCATCCCGTAATCCTGCCGACTGACAAATAAAGTGGCTTCCTCAAAGGGCCTGAGCAAACGGCAGGTGTCACGTATGAGCTGCCACTGGTTGACATTGAAGTTACACAGGGGAGTCCCCCTATCTGCTTGGATCATCAGGAAATCCGTGATGGCTTTTCTCTGTTCATATAATCGGTCCAACATGTGAAGGGTGGAATTCCAACGGGTGGAAACATCGCAAATCAGACTATGTTGGGGGATACCATTCTGACGCTGTAGCTCAAGAAGGGTGTGTTTGGCAGTGTAGGAGTGGCTGAAGTGCATGCAAAGTTTCCGTGAAGTTGTTAGGATGTCCTGCAGATGGGGGGAACACTTCAGAAACCGCTTGACAACCAGATTGAAGACGTGAGCCATGCAGGGGGCATGGGTCAGGCTTCCTTGGCGCAGCGCAGACAAAATGTTCTTCCCATTGTCGGTAACCATGATTCCCATTTTAAGTTTTCTCGGAGTAAGCCATGTTTGGATTTCCTGATGAATACATTTAAGCAGTTCCTCCCCTGTGTGACTCCGTTCGCCAAGACAAACCATGTGAAGCACTGCGTGACACCTCCGTGCCCTGCACACATGGTAGACTGGAGGGGCACTGAGACTTGAGCCTACAGTGGAGGGTGAGGAGATGGCGGAGGATGAGGAGGCCGAGTCGCACGGTGTCACAGGCCCAATGGGCAGAGAGCGCGGAGGCCGAAGCGGCGTGACCTGTCCAAGTTGCTGCTGCAAAGGGACCACATTCACCCAGTGGGCCGTAAACGACATGTACTGCCCCTGACCGTAGTTACAGCTCCAGATGTCGGCGCTGCCATGTATTTTGCTACACACCGACAGGCTCAAGGACTGGCCCACCTTCTGTTCAACAAAAGTGTGCAGCGCTGGTACTGCCTTCTTGGCAAAGAAATGACGGCTTGGGACTCTCCACCTCGGCTCGGCACAAGCCATCAGTTCTCTGAAAGGTGCAGATTCCACCACCTGAAAAGGGAGCGACTGCAGCACCAGCAACTTGGACAGGAGCACATTCAGCTTCTGCGCCGTAGGATGAGTGGGCGCATACTGCTGTCTCTTGGACATGGCTTCGCTGATGGATTGCTGGCGGGATGCATGACTTGGAGGAGGAGGAGCAGGAGCGACAGAGGATGGGTATGACGCACAGCTGCCTTCGGCTGAGGTGCTGGAGCCTTGGCTGGCAGAAATTGGGAGCTCACTTGGTGAGGAAGCAGACTGGACCACCCCTTGGGAGCCTCGGTTCTCCCAGGTCGTTTTATGGTGACGCATCATATGTTGACGCAGGGCCGTGGTGCCAACATTTGGACCCTGGCCACGCTTCACCTTTTGCCTACATATCTTGCATGTGGCCATGTTACCCTCCTGCGGATGCCTCAGGAAAAACTGCCACACTGCCGAGTAGCTACTTTTCCCACCCCCTGGCCTCACTGATTCACTGCTGCTGTTGCCAACTCCAGGAACCCCTGCTCCACTACCTCCCGATAAGGTAGACTGCCGCACAGCAGGTGCTCTACCCCGGCCCCGGCCCCGGCCGGCTCCAGCCTTTGGAATTGTGCCCCCATGCTGACTGCTACCACCTTGCTGCCTCAGCTGCTGACTCCGGGGCAACCTGCACCCCTCTTCTCCTGATGATGACGATGAAGCCCCTTCATCACCCGGCTCCCAAGTGCGATCGGCTTCATCGTCATCATCATCATCATCACCGGGTTGTGGCTGTACGTCACTGATGTTCGTGGATTCGTCAACAGTGTCTGGCGCAGGAGCTGGAACGCTCGCAGCACCCACGACACTGTCCACATCACTATTTGTCTGCCTAGCTAAAGAAGCCACCTCCATTTCTTGGCTGGGCAGTAGCTGCTGACTGTCCTCTATCTGATGGTCCTCCTCACTAAAGAGTGGAGCTGAACCCAAAGCATAGGATACGTCGCTGGGGGAGGGAACGGCGTAGGCCAGAGGCAATGGGAGGACAGGGACTGCTCTCGGGGCATGCCAACTCAGGGTTGTGTCAGAGGAACCTACCGACCCTAGACTGGGGGTCTCAGACGTAAGTTGTGATGATGTTGTTGATGAGCGCGTCAACCAATCTACCACGGCAGATGCGTTACTGGTGGAGACCCGACCGCTAGCAGATACTGGCAGATTAGGTCTCTCAGCGTGACTCCTGCTGCTACTGGCCCCCAGTCTGATGCGAGCTCTGCCTGCGGAATCTTGGCCTCTGCCACTCCTCTTTTCACTTCCAGGCACTTGTCTGCCCGACATAGTCTAACTGGCATGGTAGTAGGTGATATTTAAAAAAACCCCGGGCAGCGGTGGGTCTATATGAAACAGAATATAATGCACACCAAAAGTGAGCAG
This sequence comes from Gastrophryne carolinensis, assembly GCA_027917425.1. Lineage (NCBI taxonomy): Eukaryota > Metazoa > Chordata > Amphibia > Anura > Microhylidae > Gastrophryne > Gastrophryne carolinensis. Next base: position 224,397,796 of record CM051237.1, read on the forward strand.
TAACACTCAGCCTCCAACAGGCCTGCTTAGTGTAAATAAGAGAGCTGCTTAGTGTAAATAAAGAGGGGTATGCTATGTTACAGAATGGGATGCCTCAACAGAAGTGCACCTGGCAGGCAGCAGTAAGCCTATGCCCACCAAAAGTGTCTTATAATATAAATATAATAAGAGCAAATGCTTATATGGTCTTAAACAGAGGCTGCTTTAGTCACAGAATGGGATGCCCCGGGCAGGAATCGAGCTGGCAGGGTCCAGTAGTGCTTTGGCCAGCAAAAGTGTCTTTATCAGGCCTAATTTCAAATATGATAAGAGCAAATGCTTATATGGTCTTAAACAGAGGCTGCTTTAGTCACAGAATGGGATGCCCCGGGCAGGAATCGAGCTGGCAGGGTACAGTAGTGCTTTGGCCAGCAAAAGTGTCTTTATCAGGCTAATTTCAAATATGATAAGAGCAAATGCTTATATGGTCTTAAACAGAGGCTGCTTTAGTCACAGAATGGGATGCCCCGGGCAGGAATCGAGCTGGCAGGGTCCAGTAGTGCTTTGGCCAGCAAAAGTGTCTTTATCAGGCCTAATTTCAAATATGATAAGAGCAAATGCTTATATGGTCTTAAACAGAGGCTGCTTTAGTCACAGAATGGGATGCCCCGGGCAGGAATCGAGCTGGCAGGGTACAGTAGTGCTTTGGCCAGCAAAAGTGTCTTTATCAGGCCTAATTTCAAATATGATAAGAGCAAATGCTTATATGGTCTTAAACAGAGGCTGCTTTAGTCACAGAATGGGATGCCCCGGGCAGGAATCGAGCTGGCAGGGTACAGTAGTGCTTTGGCCAGCAAAAGTGTCTTTATCAGGCTAATTTCAAATATGATAAGAGCAAATGCTTATATGGTCTTAAACAGAGGCTGCTTTAGTCACAGAATGGGATGCCCCGGGCAGGAATCGAGCTGGCAGGGTACAGTAGTGCTTTGGCCAGCAAAAGTGTCTTTATCAGGCTAATTTCAAATATGATAAGAGCAAATGCTTATATGGTCTTAAACAGAGGCTGCTTTAGTCACAGAATGGGATGCCCCGGGCAGGAATCGAGCTGGCAGGGTACAGTAGTGCTTTGGCCAGCAAAAGTGTCTTTATCAGGCCTAATTTCAAATATGATAAGAGCAAATGCTTATATGGTCTTAAACAGAGGCTGCTTTAGTCACAGAATGGGATGCCCCAGGCAGGAATCGAGCTGGCAGGGTACAGTAGTGCTTTGGCCAGCAAAAGTGTCTTTATCAGGCTAATTTCAAATATGATAAGAGCAAATGCTTATATGGTCTTAAACAGAGGCTGCTTTAGTCACAGAATGGGATGCCCCGGGCAGGAATCGAGCTGGCAGGGTACAGTAGTGCTTTGGCCAGCAAAAGTGTCTTTATCAGGCTAATTTCAAATATGATAAGAGCAAATGCTTATATGGTCTTAAACAGAGGCTGCTTTAGTCACAGAATGGGATGCCCCGGGCAGGAATCGAGCTGGCAGGGTACAGTAGTGCTTTGGCCAGCAAAAGTGTCTTTATCAGGCCTAATTTCAAATATGATAAGAGCAAATGCTTATATGGTCTTAAACAGAGGCTGCTTTAGTCACAGAATGGGATGCCCCGGGCAGGAATCGAGCTGGCAGGGTACAGTAGTGCTTTGGCCAGCAAAAGTGTCTTTATCAGGCTAATTTCAAATATGATAAGAGCAAATGCTTATATGGTCTTAAACAGAGGCTGCTTTAGTCACAGAATGGGATGCCCCGGGCAGGAATCGAGCTGGCAGGGTACAGTAGTGCTTTGGCCAGCAAAAGTGTCTTTATCAGGCTAATTTCAAATATGATAAGAGCAAATGCTTATATGGTCTTAAACAGAGGCTGCTTTAGTCACAGAATGGGATGCCCCGGGCAGGAATCGAGCTGGCAGGGTACAGTAGTGCTTTGGCCAGCAAAAGTGTCTTTATCAGGCCTAATTTCAAATATGATAAGAGCAAATGCTTATATGGTCTTAAACAGAGGCTGCTTTAGTCACAGAATGGGATGCCCCGGGCAGGAATCGAGCTGGCAGGGTACAGTAGTGCTTTGGCCAGCAAAAGTGTCTTTATCAGGCCTAATTTCAAATATGATAAGAGCAAATGCTTATATGGTCTTAAACAGAGGCTGCTTTAGTCACAGAATGGGATGCCCCGGGCAGGAATCGAGCTGGCAGGGTACAGTAGTGCTTTGGCCAGCAAAAGTGTCTTTATCAGGCTAATTTCAAATATGATAAGAGCAAATGCTTATATGGTCTTAAACAGAGGCTGCTTTAGTCACAGAATGGGATGCCCCGGGCAGGAATCGAGCTGGCAGGGTACAGTAGTGCTTTGGCCAGCAAAAGTGTCTTTATCAGGCTAATTTCAAATATGATAAGAGCAAATGCTTATATGGTCTTAAACAGAGGCTGCTTTAGTCACAGAATGGGATGCCCCGGGCAGGAATCGAGCTGGCAGGGTACAGTAGTGCTTTGGCCAGCAAAAGTGTCTTTATCAGGCCTAATTTCAAATATGATAAGAGCAAATGCTTATATGGTCTTAAACAGAGGCTGCTTTAGTCACAGAATGGGATGCCCCGGGCAGGAATCGAGCTGGCAGGGTACAGTAGTGCTTTGGCCAGCAAAAGTGTCTTTATCAGGCTAATTTCAAATATGATAAGAGCAAATGCTTATATGGTCTTAAACAGAGGCTGCTTTAGTCACAGAATGGGATGCCCCGGGCAGGAATCGAGCTGGCAGGGTACAGTAGTGCTTTGGCCAGCAAAAGTGTCTTTATCAGGCTAATTTCAAATATGATAAGAGCAAATGCTTATATGGTCTTAAACAGAGGCTGCTTTAGTCACAGAATGGGATGCCCTGGGCAGGAATCGAGCTGGCAGGGTACAGTAGTGCTTTGGCCAGCAAAAGTGTCTTTATCAGGCCTAATTTCAAATATGATAAGAGCAAATGCTTATATGGTCTTAAACAGAGGCTGCTTTAGTCACAGAATGGGATGCCCCGGGCAGGAATCGAGCTGGCAGGGTACAGTAGTGCTTTGGCCAGCAAAAGTGTCTTTATCAGGCCTAATTTCAAATATGATAAGAGCAAATGCTTATATGGTCTTAAACAGAGGCTGCTTTAGTCACAGAATGGGATGCCCCGGGCAGGAATCGAGCTGGCAGGGTACAGTAGTGCTTTGGCCAGCAAAAGTGTCTTTATCAGGCTAATTTCAAATATGATAAGAGCAAATGCTTATATGGTCTTAAACAGAGGCTGCTTTAGTCACAGAATGGGATGCCCCGGGCAGGAATCGAGCTGGCAGGGTACAGTAGTGCTTTGGCCAGCAAAAGTGTCTTTATCAGGCCTAATTTCAAATATGATAAGAGCAAATGCTTATATGGTCTTAAACAGAGGCTGCTTTAGTCACAGAATGGGATGCCCCGGGCAGGAATCGAGCTGGCAGGGTACAGTAGTGCTTTGGCCAGCAAAAGTGTCTTTATCAGGCCTAATTTCAAATATGATAAGAGCAAATGCTTATATGGTCTTAAACAGAGGCTGCTTTAGTCACAGAATGGGATGCCCCGGGCAGGAATCGAGCTGGCAGGGTACAGTAGTGCTTTGGCCAGCAAAAGTGTCTTTATCAGGCTAATTTCAAATATGATAAGAGCAAATGCTTATATGGTCTTAAACAGAGGCTGCTTTAGTCACAGAATGGGATGCCCCGGGCAGGAATCGAGCTGGCAGGGTACAGTAGTGCTTTGGCCAGCAAAAGTGTCTTTATCAGGCCTAATTTCAAATATGATAAGAGCAAATGCTTATATGGTCTTAAACAGAGGCTGCTTTAGTCACAGAATGGGATGCCCCGGGCAGGAATCGAGCTGGCAGGGTACAGTAGTGCTTTGGCCAGCAAAAGTGTCTTTATCAGGCTAATTTCAAATATGATAAGAGCAAATGCTTATATGGTCTTAAACAGAGGCTGCTTTAGTCACAGAATGGGATGCCCCGGGCAGGAATCGAGCTGGCAGGGTACAGTAGTGCTTTGGCCAGCAAAAGTGTCTTTATCAGGCTAATTTCAAATATGATAAGAGCAAATGCTTATATGGTCTTAAACAGAGGCTGCTTTAGTCACAGAATGGGATGCCCCGGGCAGGAATCGAGCTGGCAGGGTACAGTAGTGCTTTGGCCAGCAAAAGTGTCTTTATCAGGCCTAATTTCAAATATGATAAGAGCAAATGCTTATATGGTCTTAAACAGAGGCTGCTTTAGTCACAGAATGGGATGCCCCGGGCAGGAATCGAGCTGGCAGGGTACAGTAGTGCTTTGGCCAGCAAAAGTGTCTTTATCAGGCCTAATTTCAAATATGATAAGAGCAAATGCTTATATGGTCTTAAACAGAGGCTGCTTTAGTCACAGAATGGGATGCCCCGGGCAGGAATCGAGCTGGCAGGGTACAGTAGTGCTTTGGCCAGCAAAAGTGTCTTTATCAGGCTAATTTCAAATATGATAAGAGCAAATGCTTATATGGTCTTAAACAGAGGCTGCTTTAGTCACAGAATGGGATGCCCCGGGCAGGAATCGAGCTGGCAGGGTACAGTAGTGCTTTGGCCAGCAAAAGTGTCTTTATCAGGCTAATTTCAAATATGATAAGAGCAAATGCTTATATGGTCTTAAACAGAGGCTGCTTTAGTCACAGAATGGGATGCCCCGGGCAGGAATCGAGCTGGCAGGGTACAGTAGTGCTTTGGCCAGCAAAAGTGTCTTTATCAGGCCTAATTTCAAATATGATAAGAGCAAATGCTTATATGGTCTTAAACAGAGGCTGCTTTAGTCACAGAATGGGATGCCCCGGGCAGGAATCGAGCTGGCAGGGTACAGTAGTGCTTTGGCCAGCAAAAGTGTCTTTATCAGGCTAATTTCAAATATGATAAGAGCAAATGCTTATATGGTCTTAAACAGAGGCTGCTTTAGTCACAGAATGGGATGCCCCGGGCAGGAATCGAGCTGGCAGGGTACAGTAGTGCTTTGGCCAGCAAAAGTGTCTTTATCAGGCTAATTTCAAATATGATAAGAGCAAATGCTTATATGGTCTTAAACAGAGGCTGCTTTAGTCACAGAATGGGATGCCCCGGGCAGGAATCGAGCTGGCAGGGTACAGTAGGGCTTTGGCCAGCAAAAGTGTCTTTATCAGGCCTAATTTCAAATATGATAAGAGCAAATGCTTATATGGTCTTAAACAGAGGCTGCTTTAGTCACAGAATGGGATGCCTCACAGCAGACTTAAGATCAGTTCAGTATATATGCACAGTTAGTTACTATAAGCAGCCTGAAAACGCTAACAAAGGCTGGATGAAAAAAAAAAAATCTCCCTGTCAGCCAGCTCCGTTTTTCCTACCTTTCCCTGGCTTTCTGTCTGTCTCCTGTCTGTCTCCTGCCTGTCTCCTGCCTGTCTCCAGCCTGTCCCTGTCTGTCCCTGTCTCCAGCCTGTCTAACTGCCTCAGCTACACAGCGTTCTGTCTGTCTGTCACGAATGCAATAGAGAAATGAGGAAAAGCAAGATGGCCGCCGTTAAATACCGCTGTGTGACGTCACCGGGCTTGCTGGCTGCTGATAGGCTGCATGTGACTGCCCCAGCTTGCACTGGCGCGGGATACATGTCCAGACATGTCCCGCCCGCCATCTTAGAATGCCTGTAATGTAAATGAATGGATGTTAAAGGAAAACTTCGAGTGATCGAATCGCGGGGAAATTCGGATTCGATCCGAATCGAATTTTTCCTGAAATTCGGATCGAATCCGGGTTCGTCCGGATCGATTCGCTCATCCCTAGTCCAGAGTCAATGTGGCAGCTAGTGGCCAAGGATCAGGTAAGAAATGGGCCTTCAATGAAGGAGAGGGGAATCAGCAAGGGCAAACACCCCATCAACCCCTCACACCATTAGCCCCACACATCAGTTATCCCACAAACACACACCATTATCCTCATTACACCGCCCCACCACTCTTCCATCACACCCCAAAACACACACACACACATAACCCCACACATGTTAAACCAGACCTTAACCAGTCTCATCCAGCCCTGTAGTCTAAAAGACCCGAGCACCAGCCAATTCCCTCTCCACAAGGCTTCCTGATTCAGTGAAACTCCCTGGAATCACCATAAAACATACCTTATCATTGATCCCACAGTGCATGCACAGCCTACAGTGGCATCCCTCTGGCTTAGTGGTCAGCACGGGCACACAGCAGGAGGGGAGCAGCCAGTGGGTGGTTCCAAGTCTTCTATTCATTCACAATAGATAGCTGGGTGGTTTAAAGCAGACCAACACCCAGGGGGGATCGGCCCGGGAATCTATAAGATTCCCGGGCCGATCAGATCCCTCCCCGGGGGGCATCCAAAATCAGGATGTCCCGCGGGGTGAAACCCCCCAGGAAGCCCACAATCCTACCTTTTCCACGTTCCAGCGGCGCATGCGCGTCCGCCGCCTCCCGCGTGTCCCTCTACCAGGGTGCACTCCCTGTAAGAGGGATGCGCGGGAGACGGCGGCGGGCGCGCCCTGCTTGTCCGGCGCTGCCTCTCGCTTATCCGCCGATGGGATTCGCTGCAGCGGTCACGTGGGAGCGGGGAGAGGTGAGTTTTCGGGGCTTTCTGGGGGGTTTCACACAGCGGTGAAAGTCAAAATCCTGGGTGTTGGTCCACTTTAATCTATACTGAGTTACTGGAAACCTATGCATGCACCACGGGAGATAGTCAAGATTTTTGGCGTTCCTTGAGGTTTCAGGATGCCTCAGTACAGGGGTCAAAACCTAGGTGTGCGGGGCTGGGCTGCACTATGCTGGATGGGATGGGGCTGCACAGGGGAGGGGCTGAGCGGGGCTGCACTATGCTGGATGGGATGGGGCTGCACAGGGGAGGGGTTGGGCGGGGCTGCACTACGCTGGACGGGATGGGGCTGCACCGCGGTGTGATTGTGCGGGGCTGGGCTGCACTATGCTGGATGGGATGGGGCTGCACAGGGGAGGGGCTGAGCGGGGCTGCACTATGCTGGATGGGATGGGGCTGCACAGGGGAGGGGTTGGGCGGGGCTGCACTACGCTGGAAGGGATGGGGCTGCACGGGGGGTGTGATTGTGCGGGGCTGGGCTGCACTATGCTGGATGGGATGGGGCTGCACAGGGGAGGGGCTGAGCGGGGCTGCACTATGCTGGATGGGATGGGGCTGCACAGGGGAGGGGTTGGGCGGGGCTGCACTACGCTGGACGGGATGGGGCTGCACCGCGGTGTGATTGTGCGGGGCTGGGCTGCACTATGCTGGATGGGATGGGGCTGCACAGGGGAGGGGCTGAGCGGGGCTGCACTATGCTGGATGGGATGGGGCTGCACAGGGGAGGGGTTGGGCGGGGCTGCACTACGCTGGAAGGGATGGGGCTGCACGGGGGGTGTGATTGTGCGGGGCTGGGCTGCACTATGCTGGATGGGATGGGGCTGCACAGGGGAGGGGCTGAGCGGGGCTGCACTATGCTGGATGGGATGGGGCTGCACAGGGGAGGGGTTGGGCGGGGCTGCACTACGCTGGACGGGATGGGGCTGCACCGCGGTGTGATTGTGCGGGGCTGGGCTGCACTATGCTGGATGGGATGGGGCTGCACAGGGGAGGGGCTGAGCGGGGCTGCACTATGCTGGATGGGATGGGGCTGCACAGGGGAGGGGTTGGGCGGGGCTGCACTACGCTGGACGGGATGGGGCTGCACCGCGGTGTGATTGTGCGGGGCTGGGCTGCACTATGCTGGATGGGATGGGGCTGCACAGGGGAGGGGCTGAGCGGGGCTGCACTATGCTGGATGGGATGGGGCTGCACAGGGGAGGGGTTGGGCGGGGCTGCACTACGCTGGACGGGATGGGGTTGCACGGGGGTGTGGTTGTGCAGGGCTGGGCTGCACTATGCTGGATGGGATGGGGCTGCACGGGGGGTGTGATTGTGCGGGGCTGGGCTGCACTATGCTGGATGGGATGGGGCTGCACAGGGGAGGGGCTGGGCGGGGCTGCACTATGCTGGACGGGATGGGGTTGCACGGGGGTGTGGTTGTGCAGGGCTGGGCTGCACTATGCTGGATGGGATGGGGCTGCACAGGGGAGGGGCTGGGCGGGGCTGCACAGGGGAGGGGCTGGGCGGGGCTGCACTATGCTGGACGGGATGGGGCTGCAGGGGGAGCTCCCTTATTTGCTAACATAGGAAACATTTTTTTAAAAAACTAGATCAGCTCAGCACCCTGAGCACATCCACACAAAAAATATACACTTTCAAATATTCCATCGAAAATGGACTTACCTTTAAAAATGTAACATATGCAGAGTGTGAACAGCCAGGGATGGACTGGCCATAGAGAGACCTAGGACAATGCCCAGTGGGACGCACTGCTTTGGGGCCAGGTCAGCTACTGCTTCTAATACCCACATTTAATTCCTGCCCCCTTAGCCTCCCTCTCAGTCCCCTGTACCTACAAGCCAAGTCAGGTTGGTCTCTATCGAGTTGTCTGATATCAAACAAAAAAATTAGTTTTCTTGTAATGGGGGGGGGGGGGGGGAGCAAGTTAGGGACCTTGAATAAGTTAATATGCTGACATAGTCTTCCTTTTTAAACCCACATTCTCACAATAAACCTTTTTGATTTTTTTTATATGCAGCTTTCCTTTGGTATATTCCCTTTCATAGGCGCTAGATGATTTTGTCTGCATTTACACACCTCCTTTATATACACTACACATATTCTGCAGAATTTCAACACAGAAAAAACAATACCCACTCCTCCCGGTAGAGAATTAGTGACAGCTTTATACATAATTAAAAAAAAGGTTTTAGTTAAATAGTAAGAATCTAATTAATGTACCCAATATAACAAAGGCAACCTACTATATGCACCTGATAGCATTTGTTGTAGGTTTTATTGAAAATATTTGTTTGTCTTTTTTTGAATATAGATATGTTTAGAATAAATAGCATTTCTCACAAGAATACAATTCTTTTAATATGGTACAGTTATTCACTTTATGTAAAGGAAATGGGGGGCTGCTGGGTAATTGAAGGTGTAGTCAAGCACTATAAAATGTCTGCTTCATTTTATGTAAATGGTACGACATTTATTATTGGTTTACTTAAAAATGTTCTGCAATGTATTTCCTTTTGCAGAACGTATGCACACGTACAGGCAGAAAGAGCAGACAGGCCACTGATTTTATAATCCTATTGCCGATTTTCCACCCTCTAAAAATACATGATCCAGGTAATGCTTCTATAAAGTCTTCATCATTTCCCTTACTGGCTGACAGACAGTAATCTAAGATTTGGACTCTCCAGGCAGTGCCAATCATATCTTCTCTGTAAGCCAATTAAAAGGCATACTCCATGAAATGAGTCCTGACACTAGCCTTACCTAGCCAATACCTTTGTGCCATCTTTAAAAAAAAATATTTTGTTTTTTTTGAGGCAAAAAGTGATCTACCGCAGTATATTCTGTCAGCTGAGCTTGTCTTTTCAGTTTGAGGCGTGTCTGGACATGCAACACACCCATAGCATTTAAGTCCGATCAAAGCACTGGAAGTGATAAGATGAAGGTGCAGTACACTTCTGGTCTACAAAGAAAGTTAGGTATTTACAGATTCCTTACAAAGGAAGAAAAGAAGAATTCATGAAATGATAATTGCTGTATATGGTGTTGATGCACCTCCCCACTACCTAGACAAGTATTGGACCAAACCAGTTAAATGGGGTAGGGAAACAAGTGACGATGATGCCTGTCCAAGGAAACCTGTTGAAGCAGCTTCAGAGGAAATGTGTTGTAAATTGGAAGATTGTCAGGTCAAAGTCATTGTTATAGCTCATGAATTTGGCATTTCAGTTGGCACGATATCCAGTAGCGTTCATTATCTGTTTGATGATGTCAAAGGCCAGTTCCCAGTGAAGGCCATGAATGTTAATGCCTGAGCAAAACACAATTTACCAACAATTTAGCCAAGAAAGTTTAGACACGCTTAGAGACATCCTGGAGACTGCTCAAAATGTCCTGCCAATAAAACATGGGTCCACTACCATGATCCTGAAACCAAACAAGAGTGCAGTGAAAGCACTAGGGAGCAGGTCATGACAAGAGTTTTTTGGGATACAGAAGATGTTTTATTACTAGAATTCATATACAACACAGCAATTCCAGAAGACGCCTATAATTTGTTCAAAAAGATGATATTATATGAGGCAATCAATAAAAAACACAGTGGGAAGTTGTCGCCAGCTATTGCTTCCCAACAATGCGCCAGCTCACAAGTCTAGCAAATCACAAGCTGCTATCAGGGAACGCGGCTTCATAAAGCCCTGTCATCCCTGTGGCCTGGATCCTGGAGGCCTGAGCCCAAAGGCCATCCCTTCGCACCAGTCATGGTGACTGGCCATGCCTGCTCCATTTTCTACAATGGAGGGGCATGCTGGCCCCCAGCATGCCTTCTCTATTCAAATAAATAGAGTGAGTGTGGCCCAGTCACTATGACTGACATAAAGAGATACGTGGAGGCAGAAAGGCGATCACAGCCTGTGGGCGTGAGCAGAGATGCTGCGGTCTTGATCTCCAGAGGAGGTACTTTTAAAACTACTGGAATAAGGCCGATCAGCCTGCTTTGGACAATAGGTGAGTATCTGTTGTTTGATGTTTTTGCCTGGATAGCCCCTTTAACCATCCACCCTACAATCCAGACCTGGCTCTCAGGGATTACTTTGTTATAGGCAATGTAGTCAAAGAGGCAGTAGGAGGCAGTTAAAAGTTTCCTGTAGCAGAAAGAATTCAAACTCTATTCTGAGGGCATCTGATAACTGGAGGTGAAGTGGAATAAGTGCATTGAAGTCACAGGGGATAACATTAAAAGGCAGAAAACTAAATACACTCAGAAAAATACCATTTTGTGAATACTCACCTTGTAAAATGGGTATTATAAGTATGTCACACACCCCGCTTCAAGATATTCATTACCTGTGGGTAGTATGGTCCTGTAGAGGGCTTCTGCAGAGATGATTGGAGGAAAGAAAGCCCCTCCCAGTCCATAAGTACCTGGGACCTCCCACTCATTACCCAGTATAAAGAAAGCAGTAAGGTAAAGGACCAGGAAGAGCCAAATATCAGTCATAACAACGCAAAGTTCACCATATGAAGGATGCAGAATCCAAAGGGCGGGTTGAAGCGGGCTATGTGACATACTTATAATACCCATTTTACAAGGTGAGTATTCACAAAATGGTATTATTCTAAGTATGTCACACACCCCGCTTCAAGATATTCATTACCTGTGGGACATCCAATAGCAGTGTCCATACAGGGTGGGGATCCAAAACAAGGCATAAAGCACAACTCAAACTACTGCAGCCTGCAGAACTTTGCGGCCAAAAACAGCATCCGCTGAGGCCCGCACATCAACCTTGTAAAACTTTGAAAAAGTGTGAACAGAAGACCAGGTAGCGGCCTTGCAAACTTGCTCAACAGAGGCCTGGTGCTGAAAAGCCCAGGAGGCCCCAACCGCAGGAGTAGAATGAGCAGTAACACGAAAGGTAGGATCTCTCCCCTTAGCAGAATAGACCCCTACAATGGCCTGACGGATCCATCTGCTGATGGTAGACTTTGTGTGTGCTAGACCCTTCTTGGGCCCAAAAGGCACCACGAAGAATGCATCAGTCTTGCGAAAGGCAGACGTTACCACCAAATAATACTTCACAACACGAACCACATCCAAAGAATGCAGGACCCTCTCCTTGTCATTGCTGGGGTTAGGACAGAGAGAGGGCAGAACAATATCCTGATTTAAATGAAAGGACGAAACCACCTTAGGAAGAAAGTCCGTCTTAAAACGGAAAACCACTTTATCCTGATGTCTTTCAAAATATGGAGCTTGAATAGACAGAGCCGCCAACTCAGAAACTCGTCTAACTGAAGTGATAGCTACCAAAAATGCCACCTTCTGCGTAAGGGAAGACAAAGGACTATCATGCAAGGGCTTAAAGGGGGGACCCTGTAGCGCAGAAAGAACCAAATTCAAATCCCAAACTGGAATCAAAGGCTTCCTAGGAGGCCGCACATGCGTAACCCCCTGGAAAAAGGTCTTAACCAAAGGATATAGTGCAAAAGACTTTTGGAAAAATACCGCCAGGGCAGACACCTGCCCCTTTAGAGTACTGAGTTGGAGCCCTAAGTCCAGACCATGTTGCAAGAACTCCAAAATTCTAGAAACAGAGAATTCCCTACAAGGGAAGGCCCTAACCTCACACCAATCAATATAAGACCTCCAAGTCCTATAGTACACGGATGAAGAAGACTTCTTTCTAGCACGAATGAGAGTCTGAATAACAGCGTCAGAAAGACCTTCCTCCTTCAAGATGGAGGTTTCAGCAGCCACGCCGTCAAAGCCAGCGTTGGTAAATTGGGGTAACGAAGATGACCCTGTGTGAGCAGATCTGGCAGCAGGGGCAGAACGAACTGATCTTCTGCCAACCTTACCACGTCTGCGAACCAGACCTGTCTTGGCCACCTTGGAGCTACCAGAATTGCTGTTGCTCTCTCCAGAGCAAGCTTGCGCACTACTCTGGCCACCATGGGAAACGGAGGGAACAGGTACAGAAACCCCAGATCCCTCCAGTTCAGGGACATGGCGTCCGTCGCGAGAGCCAGTGGGTCCTTCACCAGAGACACAAAAGCCGGAAGTTTGTGATTGTGACGGGAGGCAAATAGGTCCACCACCGGTGACCCCCACCTGAGACAAATTGAGTGAAAGACCCTGGTATTGAGAGACCATTCCCCCTTGCGGGCTGACATCCTGCTCAGAGAGTCCGCCTCCGTGTTCTCCACACCTGGGATGTAAACTGCTGAGATACATGGGACATGTCTCTCTGCCCAGTCCAGGATGAGAGACACTTCCTTGAGGGCATTCCTGCTGCGGGTTCCTCCCTGGTGATTGATGTAGGCCACCGCCGTCCGATTGTCTGACCTGACCTGGACCTGCAAGTCTCGCAGTTGATGAGTCAAATGACAAAGAACCAACCTGATGGCCCTCAATTCCAGAACATTGATAGACTCGTGAGCTTCCAGGGGACTCCACAAACCCTGAACTTGCAGATCCTTCCAAAAGCCCCCCCATCCTGAGAGGCTGGCATCCGTAGTGACTATCTCCCACTGAGGAGTCCGAAAGGATCTGCCCCTCAGTAGGTTGGTTGAGTTCAGCCACCACCGAAGCGAGCGGCGAACCCGGGGAGACATCTGAAAAAGATGATCCAGCGACTGAGGAGACCTGTTCCAGACCGATAACAGATGGAGCTGAAGTGTCCTTGTGTGAAACTGAGCAAAGGGAACCGCCTCGAATGAGGCCACCATCAAACCCACCAGTCTCATCCCTAGACGGATGGACGGTCGAGGCATGGACATGAGCGACCGAACCAACTCCTGAATCAGAAGAACCTTGGACTGAGGAAGGAAAACTCTGGCCAGATCTGTATCCAGAGACATTCCCAGAAAGGATACTGTCCTGGACGGGTGTAGGGAGGACTTGGGGTAGTTGATCACCCAGCCGAACCTCTCCAGAGTGGATATTACTGTCCTGGTGTCCAATTCTGCCTGGCTGAATGACGGTGCCATGATGAGGAGATCGTCCAGATATGGCACAATGCGAATTCCCTGCGCTCTGAGGAGAGCCATCACCCCAGCAAGCACCTTGGTGAAAACTCTTGGAGCTGTGGTGAGACCGAAGGGAAGAGCTACAAACTGAAAGTGCCGATCCTCCACCGCGAACCTCAGAAACCACACCTACCTGGTGTGCGGGAAAAATGGGAACATGGAGGTAAGCGTCCTGAATGTCTATGGACGTCATGAAGTCCCCCTGACGAAGAGAATGAATAGGCGAGCGCAACGTTTCCATGCGAAACCTTCGCAGTCTGACGAACTTGTTGAGAATCTTTAGGTCCAGTATGGGCCGGACGGAGCCATCCTTTTTGGGGACCGTGAACAGATTTGAGTAAAAACCCCGACCCCGGTCTAATGAGGGAACTGGGCAAATGACTGCCATTTCCAGAAGACTCGATACTGCCGCCCGGAGCTGCTGCGCAGCCAGTGCCTCCGGGGACACCCGAGACCTGAGGAAACGCGGGGGAGGGTAGGACTCGAACTCCAGCTTGTAGCCGGAAGACACCACTTCCCTGATCCACCTGTCCGAGACCACTCGGTTCCAGACCTGGGAGAAGTGCTGTAGCCGTCCCCCCACCCGCACGGGTGAGGGCGCCCCCTCATTGTTGAGCGGGCTTTGCCACGGGTTTGGGTTTTGAGCCCCAACTGTATCCTGAACGGGCACGTCCTCTGCCCCTATTCCAGGAATTTCCCCTTGTAGAAGGGAAGGCGAAACCTCTTCCTGCTCTAGATCCCCGAAAGGAAGGAGTGAAGGAAGACGCTCCTCAAAAGGGGCGACGTTGCTTCTTGCGTTGAGGTAGTTTGCCCCCCTTGGCCACGGCATCCAGCTTGTCTCCAAAGAGCCGTAACCCAACGAAGGGAAGAGCTGTTAGTGACTTTTTGGACCCAAAGTCAGCCGCCCACTGGCGTAACCAAATTGAACGCCTGATAGTAACCACTAGAGCAGAGGCTCTACTACTCATCATCAAGGAATCATCCAAAGCGGCCACCATGAAGGACAAAAACCCCTCACATTGTTTTAGTTCACGAAATTCCTCACTGTCCGGATTCAAACCGGAGGAGGATAACAAGTGCCTGACCACCTTTCTCGTAGCCACCGCCATCAGCGATGAGGCACAAACAGGCCTTATTGCTGCCCCAATACTGGCAAAACCATGACAAGCCATCTGGTCAATGCGTTTATCCTCACCATCCTTAAGAGAGGAACAATCAGGGTTGTTCAATACGGCTGAGTTGGATAACCCCAAAATAGGGGCGTCCACCTCGGGGGGAGACGCCCAGCGCTTAACCGTATCCACTGGAAAAGGATACCTCTTATCCCAACTTTGGGGAATGCCTGGGAGCCGGGCAGGCCTTTCCCATTCCTTAGAAATAATATTATCAAAATGCTTTTGATTAGGGAATTCCAACCGCGGCTTGGATTCGTCATAAAACTCCCCTTGCTGTTGAGGAACCTCCGCCGGAGGCGAGATAGCAAGCACCTCAAACATCTGAGTCAGAACATTAGGAGTATCCAAGGAAGTCCCTGAGCTCCGATCGGAATCAGCACCAACAAATTGCTGATCATCAGAAATATCTGAATCCTCAAATAATTCCCCTTCTTCTAGAGGGGAATAATCTGACCAATCCAGGCCGTCCTCGTCATCATCATATTCAAAATGATTAACCGGTGATAAATGCTTCCTCTTAGCCGGTGCTTTCTTGGCAACCGTGGAGGAAATGAATTTTTCAATACTGGCCAACCTGGCACACACATCAGATTGCGACTGCCCCCCCCCCGTGGCAATCTCACACGGGGCACGGGTCAAAGTGGGAGGGGGAGAGGATGAAGCCGGCTGCGCTGACCCAGATGCCTGGGGACCGGGCTGCCGTGTAATAGTCTGCTGTGCACATGATATACATAGGAAAAAATCATCCCCTGTTAGGGATACCCCACAACCCATACACTTCCGGGATTGTCCCGAGGGGAGCCCGGAATCTTGGGATGCCTCCATAAGGTGAACTTGAATAATCACTATGAGTGAGGGAATTACGCTATTAAGCAACCCGGGATGCCCTTATATTGTCCAAGTGGGAGGTTTTGTAATAAATAGCAAAAGTACCCAGGTACTCTAGGACCAGGAGAAACCTGAAAAAATTCCTGGCAGTTCAGCCTGAAAAACATAGAAAAAGACAGTAAGAGGTTCTCCCTATATAAACCTATATCTATTATACCTATATATATACATATATATATGCAAATATGTACAGATAAGCAACGGCCGCAGGGCCACTCACTGAGTCTTTGGGCGCCAATACACTGTGTCCTCTGCCTGAGGTAACACAGATCAGAGCGGGAGACGCAGCAGGGGGGCGTGGCCAGCGTGGATCGCGCGCTGCAAGGCTCCGCCCAGCAGCTCCAAACTCCTAAAGGGCGCGGGCTGCGGCCTCATACCGAAGGCCCGGCCCCGCTCCCTCACTGAAGAGCGTGAGGGGAGAAATCCTCCCCTCAGCTCTGAGGTAAAATCCAGTGTCTGTCAGCAAAAAAGATTGCAACAAGTTTACATTATAATTATTCATACCAGAAAAGTAAACATTTTAAACAAACATTTCAAATAAATCTATTTTCCAGGCGCCCCCATAGAAAAACACCAGAAGCTGAATAAGCTGAAGGTAAAATCCAGCACCTGTCTCAGCTCTGAGGAAAAAAAACCCAGCACAGTGTCTGTCAGACGTGAGGGGAAGCTCCCCTCCATTAACACTCGCGCACCGGTGCCGCAGGCAGCCGCGGCACCAGGCGCATAATAGAGCCGGTAGCAGCCCGCATAACAAGCGGAGCTGCTCCCCGCTCGGTCACGCTACCAGCTCCAAACTCCTAAAGGGCGCGGGCTGCGGCCTTATACCGAAGGCCCGGCCCCGCCCCCTCACTGAAGAGCGTGAGGGGAGAAATCCTCCCCTCAGCTCTGAGGTAAAAATCCAGTGTCTGTCAGCAAAAAAGATTGCAACAAGTTTACATTATAACTATTCATACCAGAAAAGTAAACATTTTAAACAAACATTTCAAATAAATCTATTTTCCAGGCGCCCCCATAGAAAAACACCAGAAGCTGAATAAGAGGCCTCCACATAACTAAAAAAGGGGAATAGGCCATTTAAGGGGAAAATTAAACTCTTGGACAGGGCATCCCAAACCGGAGTCACCAACCCGGTATAACCGCCTACCCTCTTTATAGGGTCTCGCGGTGGAGCATAGCTCCTGAGCACCTGAGGTGCTGTTATACCCTCGCTCGGACAGCAGTCAAGACTGGGAGGCATTTAAATAGCTATATATTAATAAAGGGAATAAAGAGTCCGAACGGAAATAAAAATATATATAGGCCGGGAGTAGACCCGGCTACCTTAAAGTCCCCCTGTGCAAGGAGGAGATATCATCTGCTGCTTGCTCGCCGTCTGCAGAGATGAAGACTGGGTAATGAGTGGGAGGTCCCAGGTACTTATGGACTGGGAGGGGCTTTCTTTCCTCCAATCATCTCTGCAGAAGCCCTCTACAGGACCGTGCTACCCACAGGTAATGAATATCTTGAAGCGGGGTGTGTGACATACTTAGAATATGTAGTTTTCATATTCAGGTAGATAACATATTGAACAACCCCCATACTTGGTATACTTTTAATCAAACCCTGAACCACTTGCATTGGCATTTAATCCCCAAACTCAAATACATTGGCATTTAATAATTTGTTTTTTATTAGTATTTATTAGTATTAGTATTAAAATAAATATTCTAGGAAAGTACACCATACATCTCTCAATGTGCCTGTGCAGCAAACATTACTTATTTATTCTCTGATAAAATGTGTTTAAAGAGGGACAACGCACAGAAATTCACTTCGCTGTGTGCTGTTCCTCTGTGCAGCAGCATCCCAAATTGGGATGTCCCGCTGTGTGTATCCCCCCCAGGTCGCCCCATTTCACTCACCCTCCTTCCCCTCCCATGGCGCAGATTTAGGCGAGAGCGAGTGTGCTGATTGGTTGAGCGGTGCACTCGGTTCCCTTTGGCGCTGCTGATGGCTATGCTGCCTGGAAGGCTAAGTCGAGTGGACCGCCAGCCTAGTCTTTTAGGCTCCAGGGCCTTCGATGCGCCTCTTTAAGTCACAAATCTATACCTTGAAGATGCTTGGAAAAACAACCGGTTTTATTTTTTGGAGAGATAAACGTCAAGTAATATAGATTTTACAGCACTCACACTGTGTACACCATTTGTATGATGGGGTATAAAAATTGTTCAGACTACTAGATAGCAAATGAGCTGCAAACACCAAAGTAGTTGCTGCATGTTTATCTATCTTGTGTGTCAGGACAGATATGGAGAAAGGTTCATTGCTGCCATCTAGTGTGGGCTTACTGTTATGTAACAAGTTCTCAGCTATTTACAGCAGACTTGTCTGCTCTTTAGCAAGATGAAAGCAAAGCCTAAACCTTGATGTAATAACTATATATATATATATATATATATATATATATATATATATATATATTTATATACTTTACAGGGTCAATTTAAAAGATGCTTTTAGTTCAATAAAATATATATACATATTTGCACCCCTAGGAGACCTACCTCTTCCGCAGGAATCTTCGCATTGGATGACCAATCGTGCTGATCTGAGAAGATATAGCTGTGCTAGAATCTATGCTGTAATTTTTCCTCTGTGTGTCACACTTTCAGCTGCTGGTAAATTATTTAGGTCTTCTTAATAGGGTTGGACACAGGGAAGTACACTGGCTAAATAAAGATGGTGTCCGAAAGGCTAGGACATTCCAGGCAACTGGTTAAATTAGCCAGCTCCCTGCTTGACCCATGTAGGCAGTGACGTAACTATATGTGATGGGGCCCTGGTGTGAACATTAAATAGGGCCCCTTTACGGCTCATAAGTAAACTCAATTGCTTACAGTTAGACAACTAAAGACTGTAACAGAATAGATAAATGTTGCTTCTTTTATCTAAATTACATATGTCGAACTCAAGGCCCAGATCCAAGCCATTTTATGTAGCATTGTGACAGCTCAGTTGCCAGATGGCAGCGGCACCCATTCTAGCCAGGCGGTCAATTCAAGGCTGCTGACACAAGCAAGCACGTCTTTGCAACTGTGTGTTGCTGCTGATGTGGCGGTATGCTGTGGAGAGCATTACTGCCTCAAATCCTGCCCCAGATGTGGTGCCTATAAATGCTGCTGGCAGGACTTTTTAATGTACTTGGGGACAAGAGAGTAGTGTCTGCATCTGTTCTGTGCCTCAGTGCAATAGTTCTCACCACACAAGGATGGCCACCTAACCTACTCAGCTTACTGTCACAGCAAAGGGTGCTACAGCTACTAAGGGGGTTATAGCTAAATATTGCCAGATGTGGTGGGTAAAGATGTTACATTTCATCAAAATAATGTAGAGTCTTCATCTGTCCTGGGAAAAATTATTCAAAGACTCCATCCATCCTGGGCATAATAATTCTGCTTTTGTATCCATCCAGGCCAAAATGATTCTGCATCTGCCCTGGGCAAAATAATTCTGCATCTGCATCCCCTCTGGGCAAAATATTTCAGTGCCTGTCAACATCCGTCCAGGGCAGGGCTGTTTCCAGTGGAACCACAGGGTTCTACTCAGGAGCTGGGCTGCAGAGAAATAAAGTAGCATAAATGGAACTGCTAGACCCCCTGACTTCACTTGGGATCTCATTATTGTTCTATTTAATCTGGGTGGCACTTTGCCCTAGATGAACCCCAAGACCACAGATTCCAAGGTTTTGAAATCAGAAATTGATTACTGGTGATGCCTGATAAAGGTAAAAAATTCAGACACAAATATAATTTCAAATATGTTTATTCGTTCCATAACCGAAAAGGGTTAATTGATTTGGATAGGCTTTAAGTTTAAAGCAGGCCAAAAGTAAAAAAAAAAAAAGCCAGTTCAGTAAATTGCACTCTTAAAACCCCACTCTGGCAAACAGAGACATAAACTATTTGAGAATGCATAACTGCAGATGTTATGGAATAGCAGGTAGATTTTATGCTGCATAACTGCATGGGAGCTGCCATCTTGCCACATGAGTCCAGCTTATATAAAAACCCAATCCCACAGTCAAAAAAAATTTTGAATCATAATTGACTTCAGGCGATCCCACAAAACGCACCAGCATTTTGATTGGCGAGGAGGAAGGAAAATCAAAGCCAGTACAAAATTCCTTGGTACCCAGATCTCACAGGACCTGAAGTGGAGTAAGCAAGCAACTGTCATCTTAAAGAAGGCTCAACAAAGTTTATACTTCTTGAGACAACTGGAAAGATATGACATGTCTAAAGGCATCCTAAAAACCTTTTACAATGCTGCCATAGGATCGATCCTGACCACTTCTTTCACAGTCTAGTACAGTGGGGCTACAGCCAAGGACAAGCATAGGCTGAATAGGATAACCAGAATTGCAGAGCGTATAACTGGACCCCCCTTACCATCTTTGGACAAGCTATTCATGAATAGAATCTCCTCAAGGACCAAGAGAATAACTGAGGACATGACTCATCCAGGGCATTCCTACTTCAGGCTCTCATGCTCTGGATGCAGATTCCTGGCTTATTTAACTAGAACCTCCAGACATAAAAACTGCTTTTTTTTATCTGGCCATTATGGATCTAAACAAAAACAGTGTGAGAGGTTCTTAGACTCTATTCTAAATCTGCTGATTCTTTTTTCTATACAACTTACTCTGCACTAAACCTTAAACCTCAATTCCTGTTATTGCTTGCTAGTGTTGCAATTGTTAATAGCTCTCATGGTGTATCTCCTTGCCAAAAAGCATTCCTTGTTTGTATCCTGTACTTACTTGACAGAATAAATAAAGTATCTAAGTATCTAAAACTGTGAAATCCTCCTTTATTTCTAGTAGAAAGTCATCAGCTGTGATAACTTATTTATCTGTTGAACATTAGAATATACATAGTGTTTACACTTTCTGGTGTGCAGTAAATCCAGAGTCAGCAATGAAGAGTGATTAAGAAACATTGTTGCAGCTTTCCCCTCACAAACACACAATCCATCTAGCAGCTGGTTATTCAGTGTGTGTGTTTATATAACATAATACAGAAGCTACCTGTGTTTCTGAGGCATTCATCTCTCAATTTGGTGTGAGCTGCCTCTGGCACAACTCTCCCCCCATGCTTATGTGTGTGACAAGATGGCCACTCCCATGCAGTTCTGCAGCAAAGAATCAGCCTGTTAATCCAGAACATCTGCATAGAGTTGAGCTCTCTCAAATATTTTTTGCCAGAGGGGGGCTTTATGGGAGCAATATACTAAACTTTCTTTTTTTTAACTTTTGGTCCACAATGACTGGAGAGATATTTAGATCAATACATTTAAAAGGGTTTCTTGTGGATTATAATACCAAGATACCTGAACTGATCAACCCTTTTAAGTTGCCTGCAAGGCAACACAACCAGTTTATCTGAGTTATCCACAGAAAAGAGGCTGGATTTGTCCCAGTTAATTTTTAGGCCACAGTATTCCCAGATTTTTTTATCATGTCTAGTAAAGCCTCAAGAGCAGTAGTGCAGTTCCAAGTATACCAGGGTGTCAGCAGTATAGAGTGAGACCTTTTCCTCCACTGTACTAAATGTCAATCCAGTAATCATGGGAGAACTTTTGATTAATATGGCTGAAGGTTTTATAGCCAGGGCAAAGAGCAACGGTGACAGGGGGCAGCCCTGCCAAGTTCCTCTATTCGGTGAGAATTGATCAGAGAAAATTCTGTTGGTCTTTACCCTAGCCAATGAACATTTATAGACCAACCGTACGGAGGCAATAAAAATTGAAGGAAGACCATCCTTGTGTAATAATGCCCACAAAAAGGGCCATTCAATGGGATCAAAGGCCTTTTCGCTATGTAAGGATACAACTGCTTTGTGTCCAGCATTATCATTGTGTATTTGGAGGTTGGGAATCAATCTACACAGATTGACACTAGTGGTATTCTCGGCCATGAATCCAGACTGGTCCTGTCCAATCAAAGTGAGAATGATCATTTTTAATGTGGTGGCCAGAATCTTTGCCAGGATTTTGGCATCCTGATTAAACAAAGATATCGGCTGATACGGTGTACCAGAATCAGGTGGCTTTTCCTGTTTATAGATTAGGACTATGCTGTCCTTGAAAAATGAGCCAGGTAGTGAGAACTGGTCCAAAGCATTGGACAGAATTTGTGGGATATATTATCAACATTGTGTTTATACAATTCTGCCTTGGAAGCATATATATAGTAACATAGTAACATAGTATGTAAGGCTGAATAAAGACTTTAGTCCATCCAGTTCAGCCTGTTTAACTCCTTCCAGTGGTCTAGTAGCCATAGCTGGAAATGTTATTACATGCCAGGAAGGCATCAAGGCCACTTTTGAACGTTTTTACTGTATCCATCATTACTACCTCCTCTGGCAGCGAGTTCCATAGTCTCACTGATTTTTACAGAGAAGAATCCCCTCCTATGTCGGCGGAGAAAGCACCTTTCCTCTAACCTTAGTGGATGCCCCCGGGTTATGGTTACACTCTGGGGTATAAATAGATTGTGGGACAGATCCTTGTATTGACCCTGAATATATTTATACATACTTATTAGATCACCCCTCAATCGTCTTTGGACAATCTTTCTGGGTACTCTAGCCCCCGCACTCCTTTTATTAACTTTGTTGCCCTTCTTTGAACGCGCTCCAGTTCTGATATGTCCCTTTTAAGCACAGGTCCCCAGAACTGTACACAGTATTCCATATGGGGTCTGACCAGTGACTTGTACAGGGGTAAAATGATGTTCTGGTCATGAGCACCTATGCCCCTCCTGATGCACCCCATGATCCTATTTGCCTTGGCAGCAGCTGCCTGGCATTGATTACTACAGTTGAGCTTATTGTCAACTAAAACCCCTAGGT
The DNA here is from genome assembly GCA_027917425.1 of Gastrophryne carolinensis. Classification (NCBI taxonomy): domain Eukaryota; kingdom Metazoa; phylum Chordata; class Amphibia; order Anura; family Microhylidae; genus Gastrophryne; species Gastrophryne carolinensis. Next base: position 224,420,466 of record CM051237.1, read on the forward strand.
CCTTTTCCATTGTTGTTTTACCAAGTGTTTCTTTATTTAGTGTGTAATCATGACACAGATTTCTCCTTCCCATGTGCATAACCTTACATTTATCTGTGTTAAACTTCATTTGCCATTTAACTGCCCATGCTTTCAATTTATCTAAATCTGTTTGTAGCTGCCTGTTGTCCTCTTTTGTTTTAATTACTTTACACAGCTTAGTATCATCTGCAAAGATTGAGACTTTAATGTTTAATCCATACCCAATGTCATTTATATATATATTGAAGAGAATTGGTCCCAGAACTGACCCTTGTGGTACTCCACTAGTAACAGTGACCCAATCTGAGTGTGTACCATTGATAACCACCCTCTGATCCGATCATTAAGCCAATTTCCCACCCATCTGCACACGTTTTCCCCCAGTCCAAGCATTCTCATCTTTTGTACCAGCCTTTTATGTGGCACAATATCAAATGCTTTAGAAAAGTCAAGATATATGATATCCAATGACTCCCCCTGATCCAATCTTGAGCTTACCTCCTCATAAAAGCTGATCAGGTTTGTCTGGCAGGAGCGATTCCTCATAAATCCATGCTGATATGGAGTAATAAGGTCATTTTCCCCAAGGTGCTCCAGGATAGTATCCCTTAAGAAACCTTCAAACAACTTGCCCACCACAGATGTTAAGCTTACCGGTCTGTAGTTCTCAGGTTCCCCCCTAGATCCCTTTTTGAATATTGGCACCACATTTGCCAAGCGCCAATCCATCGGAACAGACCCTGTAGTTATGGAATCCACAAATATTAGAAATAACAGCTTGTCTATTACTGTACATAACTCCCTTAAAACACGAGGATGTATGTCATCTGGTCCCGGTGATCGATTTTCATCTGCTTGAGACGGTGCTGGACTTCTTCCTTGGTTAGACCAGTGACATTTAATGGAGGGTTTCGGTTATTCCCCTGCATTTCACTGGGCATGTCAAATTCTTTTGTGAATATAGAAGCAAAGAAGTTGTTAAGCAAATTAGCTTTCTCCTCATTTCCCTCTATAGGGGTCCCCTCCTTGCTTTTCAGGGGGCCCACACCCTCAGGTTTGTACCTTTTACGGTTTATGTAGCTAAAGAATAATTTGGGGTTAGTTTTACTCTCTTTCGCGACCAGTCTTTCTGTCTCCAGCTTAGCTGCCCTTATCTGTTGTTTACATTGTTTATTTTCTTCTTTATAGTTTTTTAACGCCTCCGCTGTCCCTTCCTGCTTTAAACGTTTAAATGCCTTTTTTTATTGTTTATTGCCCCCGTAACCTTTTTATTTAGCCACATAGGTTTACATGTGTTTCTAATAGTTTTATTCCTGTAAGGTATATATCTGTCACACTGAAAATTAAGTATTCCTTTGAAAGTATCCCATTTAGCGTCCATGCTTTTGTTTTTAAGGACATTTTCCCAGTCAATGCAGTGTAGGGCATCTCTAAGTTGGTCAAACTTTGCCTTTCTGAAGTCCCGCGTTTTTGTGGCTCCTTGATAAGGCACCCTAGTGACTGCTAATTGGAAATTAATGATATTATGATCACTGCTTCCAAGGTGTCCCCCAACCTGTACCTTTATTACTTTGTCTGGTACATTGGTTAGTATTAGGTCCAATATGGCTTTCCCCCTTGTTGGAGCTTGTACTTGTTGGGAAAGGTAGCCATCTTTTGTTTTAGATAAAAAACGATTACTTTTATGCGAAACACATGTTTCAGCGTCCCAGTCTATATCTGGGTAGTTAAAGTCCCCCATAATCACTACCTCATTTAGTTTAGCGGCTATATCTACTTGCCTTAGCATCATATTTTCTATGGATTCGGATATATCTGGAGGTTTATAGCAAACCCCCATCAGTATTTTATTTTTGTTTCTCCCTCCATGTATTTCTACCCATACAGACTCCACATGGTCATTCCCCTCACATATATCCTCCCGCAGAGCAGGCTGTAGAGAGGATTTTACAATTAAGCAGACTCCACCCCCTTTGCGTTTGTTACGGTCCCTCCTAAACACACAGTATCCCTGTAAATTTACTGCCCATCCAGCCAGGTCTCTGTTACCCCCACTATATCATATTGTTCTTCTGTTATTATCAGTTCTAGTTCATCCATTTTATTAGTCAAGCTTCTAGCATATAGCTTAGAATAGTAATTATAAAACTGTTTCAATATGGCTTTCCAACTGGAGACCAAAGTGTAATTGCACCCAATGACAGCTATATTATTAGATGGGTTTCTACCCTTGACAGATTTGAATGGGTTCTACAACTTTTATCTCCTTTATCAAAAATCAAGCTTTGCTTGAATAGTATAGATTTCCTTGCTGAGCCCACCAAGATGAGATTATGCTACCTCTTGAGGGATAGAAAGGGGCATAAGTGTTTTCAGCTACTTCTATCTATTCCTCCAGAAACTGGATTGCTTTGCCCCGCACACGCATAATGCCATTATCTGGCTGTTTGCACTACTAGTAACTACCTTGAAGGCATCCCATCTGACTGCCAGAGAAATCCCAGTTGTATTACATGCCCAGAAGCTCTCTGAAGCCACCTGGAGACAACGTTTAACCTCAGGCATATCTAGCCAAAGTGGATTTAAGGACCAGCCTATCTGGTTCCTACCTAAGTCTACTACATTTAGGGGTAACAAAAGTGGTGAATAGTCAGAGATACCCCAGGGGAGGTATTTGCAGCAATAGCAAATAGCAAAAGCAATAGAAGTCACGAATTTGTGAGTGGCAGAGTGACATAAGAAAGATGTGTTCATATGATGCTTCCATCTCCAAGCTTCTGTCAACCAAAAGACTCAGCCCATATGACTAGAGTCCCTGTCCCACCTCTCCAATCAAATCGATCAAGATTCAATGCAGAACCATATTAAAATCACCAGTTAGGATTACTGGATCAGGGGGGAGGCCAGTTACCTTTTTCATAATAGTATGGAGTGTTAGCTGGTCAAACGGAGGAGGTATATATATACCTACTAGTATAAAATTGACATAATGTACTTTAGCATGCAATATCACAAAGCATCTGGCAGGATCCATACTAAAGGAGTGCAAGACAAAGGGTAGACCCCTGGAGACCAGGGCAGAGACACCCCTAGAATAATTAGAGTAAACTAAGTGATATAAATGAGATACCCGAGGGCACTAAAGTGCCAAGGACCTCTGTCCCCTTAGATGAGTTTCCTAAAGAACTATGATAGAGGGAAATCTTTTCAGAAAATGGAACACTGTGGCATGTTTAATCTTATAATTTAGTCCCCTGACATTCCATGATAAAATACTACTTTCCATTGGTAAGGTTTGCAGAGAGAGGCCGAATGTATGAGCTCTTGGTGAGGTGAGGCTTCTTTTTCCCGGTCCCCAAAGCCACTCATCCCTCCAGAGCAAATATCAGAGGGGCCAGCACCCCATCTGCCCCATCAGGGGTTAATAACAGTTTTATGGACCAGGTCTGCAGCACTAGGTCCTTGGTATCAGAGTGGCCAAGTGGAGCAGAAACTCACATTTCCCTCCCTGCTCAACCAGGCCCTAACTTTGATGAGCATTGATGCAAGCATTGAGCAAGGGTAGGGTGAGGTAAAAGGGAATCGACTGAACCGCTATGGAGGTTAAAAAACCACATTACGGTTAGTAGGAACGACTAAGGTGGACAGCAAGTGGCATCATTCAAAAGAGTTTCAGACAAGTTGGCCACATGGCTTCAAGGTTGGGTAGGCAGTCGATCCAGGCAGTAGCTTCCAGTGTAGTGAAGAAGAAACAGACCACCTCTCCATGTTGTACATGGATTTTAGCAGGGAACAGCATAGTGTATTTAATGTTTTTCCCACTAAATCGGGTTCTAACATTGTTGCTTCTGCACACCTGTGGAGAAGTCCAGAAACCAGGACAACCGATTGTTTTTTATAAAGGGTTTCTCTTTTTTTCCTAGTGGCAGCCAAAATAGCATTTGTATCACGGAAATGTATGACCCCTACAATGAAAGACCTTGGAGGTGCTCCAGGTGGCAATGACCTCATTTGAATGCAATGATCACAAAGAAGGGAGATGGGGAGGTTGGAGGCAGGAGTTCCTCAACAAAACTTTCAGAAAAATGTTTTCCGGAGATCCTCCTTCTGATTTCTCAGGCAGACCCAGGATATGGATGTTATTCCTTTTATTTCCGTTTTCATAGTCCTCTGACTATTCAGATAGCATTTTAACTTGACGCTTGAGGATTGTAAGCTCAGATGTGTTACTGGCCACTGCATCCTCCATCTTGGCCTCTCTTCCACCTCTCTGTACGTTCATGCAGCTTGTCCATGTCATATCTGAAGTAGTTCATCTGCTCCTGAAGGTTGTCAAATTTTGCCATGAGGGTGTTCTGGCAGGTTGTTATCGCGGCCACAATTGCAGCAGTGTCCGAACTGGAAGGGGCCGATGGAGACTTGGGGGGATCCATGGTCTGAGTGCTAGAATGTGTTAGCACAGATTTACATTTCTTATTACCACCAGTAAAGCAAGGGCAGATTTGGATTCTATTCACAATTGGATGGGTTGTAAGCTTTGACTCTCTTACTCCTTCCAGCGACCAGGGCAGAATGCAGCAAACCACTTAGTAATTAGAAGGCATCAAACAGGCAACAAGGAACACTTACAGGAAGTGAAGTGAGGCTGCTAAAGGGTTAAATTCACAGGTAAGCTGAACGATTAATGTGCAGCTCTTCAGATGTTCAGCCAGGCGGTTCACTGGGTCAGCAGTGGGTCCAGCAGGGGGTCTGGCTGCAGCACAACAAAGGCAGATCCAGGTAATGCAGGGCAGCCTGTATGGGCTGGAGTGTATTCACTCTTCCATGAAAATGCTCCAAAATTCTTTCCACATCTTCCCAGATTCGAGAACGGGTTACAAAATGTCCCCAGACTAGCAAGATGGCGGCCCTTCTCCCGTCGGGTACACAGACAGTCACAGATGGGCACAGCTTCACCCAAGGTGGCATCAACAGCCCCAGGGCACCCTGATGATGTGAGAATTGCTGATCCCCACTGCCTACCTCCACTCCAGGCGTGCCCAAGATGCTAGCTAAGATGGTGCCTGCAGCTTCTTCCACACCACAGGTCCACAACCAACCATCTGACCATCCAACCATCTTGCCCTCTGATTCCTGCAAGGGTGGCTACCTGGTCTCTGTCAAGCATCAGGAGAAAATTGCCTCCTCTCATGGTCCCTTTCTACTCCCACAGGTCTCAGGATAGCAATAAGGCCAGGGCAAGAAGGCGCCCTCAGATCAGCCACAGAATGTTCACAGCCCCAATTGTAGACTGTCACCACTTTTATTCAACCTGTTTATAAATGACATAGAAGATGGGATTAGAAGCACTGTCTCTATTTTTGCAGATGACACAAAGATATGTTGCACAGCGCAGTCTATCAGAGGTGTTCACAAGCTTCAAGCTGACTTGGACACTTTGAACTTCATTTGCTAAGTGGATGCCCAGACACTCAATGTGGAGAAATGTAAGGTCATGCACTTGGGGTCTAACAATCTGAAGGCCACATATATCCTTGGGGAAGTAAAACTCGGAGAAACAATTGAGAAGGATCTGTTGGTACTGGTAGATCACAGGCGAAATAGCAGTATGCAATGTCAAGCAGCTGCTTACAAGGCCATCAAGATATTATCATGCATTAAAAGAGGCATGGAATCATGGGATAGGGATGTAATTTTGCCTCTTTACAAGGCACTGGTGCGCCCTCACCTGGAATATGCCATCTAGTTCTGGGCACCCATTCATAGAAAGGACGCTGTGACTATGGAAAGGGTGCAGAGGAGAGCCACCAAAGAAATAAGAGAAATGAAAGATCTTAGTTAGGAGGAAAGATTACGAGAATTAAATCTGTTTATTCTTGAGAGGAGACGACTGAGGGGGGGCATGATTAACTTGTACAAATATATAAATGGCCAATACAAAAAATATGGGGAAATTCAGTCTCCGGAGGCGACAATCATTCTCTACCATAAGAACTATAAATCTGTAGAATAGCCTCCCACAGAAGCTTGTTACAGCATCACCCGCTGGCAGCTTCAAAAAAGGATTAGATGCGTATTTAGGAGAAAATAACATTAACAGTTACTATTAGCTGTTATCAGTAATAAAAAAAAAACTGAATAATAAATAACTTCCCCTACCCCAACACCCTTGGTTGAACTTGATGGACATATGTCTTATTTCAACGGTATTAACTATGTAACTATGTAACTATTTAACCTAGATGGACATTCAGCTTCCAGCCGAGGTACCCAGGTGGCTTAGGGAATAGTTCAGACAGAAAGGAGTATGGAACCAGGGTACTTATTCTGGGTAAATCAGGATGGAAGTCAGGATTCCATGCCGGGCATGTCTGCTGAGTTAGCCAACATAGCCACGCCCCGCAAGTCACTTTAAAGCTGGTCAAAACCTGCATAGGCTGGCCCTTGGAGTCTAAAAGTCCCCAGTGACGAACATTCAGATGCCCTTGGGTCACCCCGATTCACTTTATTTTATAGTAGGCTGCTGGGGAACACGGAGACAGATAACAATTTAGGGCCCTGGATTGCTAAGCAGAGGAGCCTTATTTAGCAAGCTATTCTATTTCAAACACACAGAAAGGTATGGAGATTTGAAACATTGTTTTCGTGTACAACAGTAGCTCCCAACCAGTGGTAGGCGTACCACTGTTGAGACTTAGGAGCCTGTCAGGAGGTTATTCGGCAAGGCTGCAGAATATTTTGTACTCCAACCTGATCTGCTGCCATCTACACTTTCCCAAACCTGATTTGCTCAATTAATACAAAACTGCTCAAAAGGGTGATGAAAATAATTTTGGTGCAATTGTGTGCCTTCTATGCACTTTAAATGGTTGGTTTGTGAGTTTTAACACTGTTTTAATTGACTGACAACCCATGCGGACAACCCCAGTTTGTACCAGGAAAGTGGCACTTGATGAAAAAAGGTTGGGAACCCTAGGTCTACTCAATATTGTAGGTCTTGTGGGTTAGCTTATCAAGTAAGATATTTTTCTTTATTAAATTCTAATTTATCCCAGTGCATTCAGGTCCACCAGTGAACATAAATAAGCGGATACTGTGTAAAATTTATGGGAAACAACTATTTTATATTCACAATAGAACATAAAAAGTATATTAGAAGTTGAAAGTTGGACATTTTTCCATTCATTTGAATTCTACGAGTAATTAACAAATTGATGGGAACATGTCTCAAAAAAGTTAGGACAGGTCCAAGTATACCACTGCAAAGCACCTCCTCTTGATTTTACACATCTGAAAAGTGAGTAAATACAATGCTAAACAACATACTGCATCCACCATAACATGGCTTAACAGAAAAGGACCCCAGGTCTTGAACTGGCCCAGGCTTTTCACCAATAAAATGCATTATGAAATGAGAAATCCTACCAGGATGGTTGATCATCTAGAAGCATCAGAAAAGAATGGGACAGGATTTCTCTCCAAACTCACAATAAATTTATTAACTTTTCAGATGTTTACCTTACATTTTAAAATTATATAACAATACAACTTAAAAGAGTACCAACAGTCAATGAATAACCTCCCCCCTTTCCTATCTTGATTAGGGAAGCAGATTGGTTGCCAGCAGCCATGAGATTGCTGGAACGCAAAAGGGATGAGTATCAGCTAGCCAGTATTGGGCTTGCAGGACAGTTGTGCGCAGTGGGCATCCCAAATTAGTAAGCCCCTTGTAGCAGGGAACAGGGGGGCAATAGTCTTTTTTGACTGTTCGTTCTCCTTAAAGCAGACCAACGGTCAAAAATTATTTAAACAAGACCAACACAACAAACATCTGAACAACAGAGTTCATATGCATGCCCACCCTAGTGTAATTTTGATTGCTGCACATAAAAATTAATTTACCTCTTTCTGTAGTAAATTTTAGAAACAAAATGGCGGCTCATGCATTTGCAGTGCTGCTGGATTTCCTGTTACTGTACATTGCCAGTTGGATCCAGGCAGCAGCATGGCTGAGATGGTGGGAGAGGAAGCTCCAAAGTGGCCGCTAACTTTATTTTCCAAATGTGCCAAGCTGTTGATCCAGTTTATCTATAGTAAACCTTTGTAAATATTAGTGAAAGTTACCTTTAACCTACTATTGTATGTTTTAGAGTGAAAAATACACTATTTTTAGCTTCAGTAATTGATTTGAAGAAAACAGGGGTAATATACTTAGATTTTACAAACCACTGGAGGTAGACTTTCTCAACACACAGTAAAGCATGAAAAAGATTTGTAGCAATTCAAATTTGCATTTCAGTAAGTAAAAAAGCAGAACATTTCTAATCAAGAGGTTTTTTACACACTATAAGAAATTCCAATTATGGAGCATCCTGATACAGGATCCTCTAATTGTGTGACCCACATATGTACATAAAAATTCGGTTGGTACGTGGTCAAGCGTCTTGAACACACTACTGGGTGTGGGTTTAGGCAATCCCCAGGAAATTTGAATACGCTTTTGACCAGGACCACACCGTCTATTAATCAAAAATATTTATTGTGTACAAAACTTATTAAAATTTACATAGTAAATATTATCCAAGCTCTCAATTAATTATATACATGATTTCACAGTTTAAACAAGTTGATTCATCACATTGGGTATCTCTTATTTCATGGCAAATATACAATATATTGCTCCCTACTGTCTCAGTGATCAGTTTAGTTTCACTGGTCCTTCACGGTTGGGCAGGCATGTTTCGCCTGTTAAATATTGGCTTCCTCTGTGCCCTTATTTAGAAAAGGAAGCAAAATGTATGAGAGCATTCATATTACCAAACATTGTTACTTCTGCAGTCTCATATCAATATCATTTGTGAATGTATATACCTTAATTGAAGGAAATCCTGGGTGCTATTTGCATTCCACCATCATATTGCACAGTATAGTTATCTTGTGGTTGTGTCTATTATGCCTCAGAGAAGTATGGCTCATTCACCCTTATAATGTGGAGTCAAAGCCTGCTGGTCCTTTAAAGTTAGAATTGATAAATTACTTAGGGGGTTTCCATATGAATATTTTCTTTTCCATATGTTTAATTTGACATGCTAACAAGATAGCTTGTACCCAATATAAAGAAATACCTGATTAATTTCTATATTGGCCCTGTGATGTCCTGGGTGCTGTCTGTCCTCCAACTCGCTCCCAGATTATATATTACTGAAAATTAAGCAATATGATTAGCAATGTTGCTATATAGGCTAATCACTACTGTGGGAATAATATAGAATCGCACTTTCAATATAGACTGCGCTGTACCTTTAAAAATGCGCAGTCGTGCTGGTATGCAGTTGTGGCGTCTTGTGTTTCCCCCGGCTTCGCTACGGTACATTAGCCCTCTGGGGCTCTCCAACTCCTCTCTGCTCGTCAGTCTAGGGGTGCAGGTGACGCCACTCGGGCGGGGTTTTTTTACCTGCGCGATCCGGGACTCGGAGCGCCGCGTCACCCGGCATCGCGCCGGCCGTGACGTCACACGCTGCCCGATCACCACGCTCTGGCTCCCTTCTCTTTGAGCCTCTGAGCGTGGACGGTGTGACGTGGCGCTCCGAGTCCCGGATCGCGCAGGTAAAAACGCCGCCCGAGTGGCGTCACCTGCACCCCTAGACTGACGAGCAGAGAGGAGTTGGAAAGCCCCAGAGGGCTAATGTACCGTAGCGAAGCCGGGGGAAAAACAAGACGCCACAACTGCATACCAGCACGACTGCGCATTTTTCAAGGTACAGCACAGTCTATATTGAAAGTGCGATTCTATATTATTCCCACAGTGGTGATTAGCCTATATAGCAACATTGCTAATCATATTGCTTAATTTTCAGTAATATATAATCTGGGAGCGAGTTGGAGGACAGACAGCACCCAGGACATCACAGGGCCAATATAGAAATTAATCAGGTATTTCTTTATATTGGGTACAAGCTATCTTGTTAGCATGTCAAATTAAACATATGGAAAAGAAAATATTCATATGGAAACCCCCTAAGTAATTTATCAATTCTAACTTTAAAGGACCAGCAGGCTTTGACTCCACATTATAAGGGTGAATGAGCCATACTTCTCTGAGGCATAATAGACACAACCACAGGATATATAAGATAACTATACTGTGCAATATGATGGTGGAATGCAAATAGCACCCAGGATTTCCTTCAATTAAGGTATATACATTCACAAATGATATTGATATGAGACTGCAGAAGTAACAATGTTTGGTAATATGAATGCTCTCATACATTTTGCTTCCTTTTCTAAATAAGGGCACAGAGGAAGCCAATATTTAACAGGCGAAACATGTCTGCCCAACCGTGAAGGACCAGTGAAACTAAACTGATCACTGAGACAGTAGGGAGCAATATATTGTATATTTGCCATGAAATAAGAGATACCCAATGTGATGAATCAACTTGTTTAAACTGTGAAATCATGTATATAATTAATTGAGAGCTTGGATAATATTTACTATGTAAATTTTAATATGTTTTGTACACAATAAATATTTTTGATTAATAGACGGTGTGGTCCTGGTCAAAAGCGTATTCAAATTTCCTGGGGATTGCCTAAACCCACACCCAGTAGTGTTTTTACACACTAGCAAAAAAGAAATATAGGTGAAATATCCCCCACACTTAAAAGCTAATTTAAGCTGTAACTGTTTAACGGACTTTCTCCCATAAATACATTTTCACTACGTCCTTTTTTTTCTACATTAGCATATTCTTCCCCAGACATTCAATGCACCTGAATGCTATTGCGATTTGAGTGCTGCTGCATTTACATAAAAAAAAATACCATTTTGTGAGTACTCACCTGAAAAATGGATATTGTCAGTGTGCCACACACCCCGCTTCCCCTTTAATTCTTACGATCGGGTTACTCCACCGCCAGGTGGCGACGTTACAGAGAGAAGTCTTGAAAACGAGCCCCCTTCCGGCCTATATATACCACTTAACACCAGTGATTTAAAAAGCAGAAAGACAAGGTACCAGCAAATCCAATGGTAACCTCAAAATAAAGAAAAAGCTTCACCATATAAAGGAACCGGGATACCGAAAAGGGCGGGTGAAGCGGGGTGTGTGGCACACTGACAATATCCATTTTTCAGGTGAGTACTCACAAAATGGTATTATTCTCAGTGTGCCACACACCCCGCTTCCCCTTTAATTCTTACGATCCCCTTTAATTCTTACGTAATTCTTACGATCAGTGTCCACAAGGGATGGGTATCCGAAGGCAAAGTGAAGCATAACTTAAATGACTGCAGTCTGCAGAACTTTGCGGCCAAACACAGCATCCGCTAAGGCCCGCACATCAACCTTATAAAACTTAGAAAAAGTATGAACAGAAGACCAAGTAGCAGCCTTACAAACTTGTTCAACAGAAGCTTGGTGCTGAAAAGCCCAAGACGCTCCAACGGTGCGAGTAGAATGAGCAGTGATACGGAAAGGGGGGACTTTCCCCTTAGCAGAATAGGCCGCAATAACGGCCTGACATATGCATTTGCTAATGGAAGATTTGGGCGGCGCCAAACCCTTCCTAGGCCCACAGGGCACAACAAAAAAAGGCATCAGTTTTACGAAAAGGAGAAGTAACAATCAAATAGTACTTAACACAGCGTACTACATCCAAACAATGCAAAACCCTCTCCTTGTCATTCTTAGGTTTAGGACACAAGGAGGGAAGAACAATAGGCTCGATTCAGAGAGACACAAAAAAACTTTCGCTTTGGTGCCGACGTCGTAAGATTTTCAAAATTTCCCGCTCTCGCATGAACGTTCGAGCGATTCTATGCATGCTTCGTAAACCTTCCGTAGCGCGTCCGTGTGCTCGTATGCCAGAGTACGCAGACGAGGCTGTCATTTTCCATCGAAAATGTTCAGATTCCGTTTTCACAACTACCAACGTAGCCTTTCGTTTTTGCCCTTTTCCCATCGTATCCTCACACGAATCCTATCATTTTCCCGCTACATCCTGCTTCATTTTTTCCTTAAATATCTGGCCAGACGAAATTCTTACGATATTGCGCCTGCGCACTACAAACTTCTCTCATTAAAGTGCTCGCCTACATAATTTCACTTCCATCACTAAACTCACCCTAACCACTTCGCGCTATCCTGCCTTTTCCCTTGAGGTCCCTTAAAGCTCACCCTAACCACTTCGCGCTATCCTGCCTTTTCCCTTGAGGTCCCTTAAAGCTCACCCTAACCACTTCGCGCTATCCTGCCTTTTCCCTTGAGGTCCCTTAAAGCTCACCCTAACCACTTCGCGCTATCCTGCCTTTTCCCTTGAGGTCCCTTAAAGCTCACCCTAACCACTTCGCGCTATCCTGCCTTTTCCCTTGAGGTCCCTAAAACTTACCCAAATCACTTAGCGCCTTGTTTCTTCTTCCATTTTCACACCCTCAAACTTACCCAAATCACTTAGCGCCTTGTTTCTTCTTCCATTTTCACACCCTCAAACTTACCCAAATCACTTAGCGCCTTGTTTCTTCTTCCATTTTCACACCCTAAAACTTACCCAAATCACTTAGCGCCTTGTTTCTTCTTCCATTTTCACACCCTAAAACTTACCCAAATCACTTAGCGCCTTGTTTCTTCTTCCATTTTCACACCCTAAAACTTACCCAAATCACTTAGCGCCTTGTTTCTTCTTCCATTTTAGGTCCCTAAAACTTACCCAAATCACTTAGCGCCTTGTTTCTTCTTCCATTTTCACACCCTAAAACTTACCCAAATCACTTAGCGCCTTGTTTCTTCTTCCATTTTCACACCCTAAAACTTACCCAAATCACTTAGCGCCTTGTTTCTTCTTCCATTTTCACACCCTAAAACTTACCCAAATCACTTAGCGCCTTGTTTCTTCTTCCATTTTAGGTCCCTAAAACTTACCCAAATCACTTAGCGCCTTGTTTCTTCTTCCATTTTCACACCCTAAAACTTACCCAAATCACTTAGCGCCTTGTTTCTTCTTCCATTTTAGGTCCCTAAAACTTACCCAAATCACTTAGCGCCTTGTTTCTTCTTCCATTTTCACACCCTAAAACTTACCCAAATCACTTAGCGCCTTGTTTCTTCTTCCATTTTCACACCCTAAAACTTACCCAAATCACTTAGCGCCTTGTTTCTTCTTCCATTTTAGGTCCCTAAAACTTACCCAAATCACTTAGCGCCTTGTTTCTTCTTCCATTTTCACACCCTAAAACTTACCCAAATCACTTAGCGCCTTGTTTCTTCTTCCATTTTCACACCCTAAAACTTACCCAAATCACTTAGCGCCTTGTTTCTTCTTCCATTTTCACACCCTAAAACTTACCCAAATCACTTAGCGCCTTGTTTCTTCTTCCATTTTCACACCCTAAAACTTACCCAAATCACTTAGCGCCTTGTTTCTTCTTCCATTTTCACACCCTAAAACTTACCCAAATCACTTAGCGCTTTGTTTCTTCTTCCATTTTAGGTCCCTAAAACTTACCCAAATCACTTAGCGCCTTGTTTCTTCTTCCATTTTCACACCCTAAAACTTACCCAAATCACTTAGCGCCTTGTTTCTTCTTCCATTTTCACACCCTAAAACTTACCCAAATCACTTAGCGCCTTGTTTCTTCTTCCATTTTCACACCCTAAAACTTACCCAAATCACTTAGCGCCTTGTTTCTTCTTCCATTTTAGGTCCCTAAAACTTACCCAAATCACTTAGCGCCTTGTTTCTTCTTCCATTTTCACACCCTCAAACTTACCCAAATCACTTAGCGCCTTGTTTCTTCTTCCATTTTCACACCCTAAAACTTACCCAAATCACTTAGCGCCTTGTTTCTTCTTCCATTTTCACACCCTAAAACTTACCCAAATCACTTAGCGCCTTGTTTCTTCTTCCATTTTCACACCCTAAAAGTTACCCAAATCACTTAGCGCCTTGTTTCTTCTTCCATTTTCACACCCTAAAACTTACCCAAATCACTTCACGGACATCACAATCTTGATTTTCAAATATGTCATTGGCCCCTTGTTTTTGTTAAATGTATGTGTGCAAATAAATGGGACAACATGTTTTTTTTTTTTTTTTGATTTATTGGGCAATTGCCATTTGGTGTAAAAATTTTTGGCCCAACTTTGGCCCTAAAAAATTAAAAACTATATACAAATTGTTTGTTGGTTATTAAAAATATATACACTAATTTTTGATAAAAAACTTTAAAAACTATATACAATAAAAACTTTTTTAAAAAAATTAAAACTATATACAAAAAACTTTGGTGTTTAACCAATAAAACTATCTACAAATAAAACTATTTACAAATCTACAGGGCCAGGAACCAGGACACTAGTCTTCCTCTTCTGTTGTCCCCAACGTGTCCCGCATCGCCTGCAGATCGGCCACCAACTCAAGGACCCTCCGATTCATATCAGCAAGTCGCTGTCTTGTGGTCCCTGCCAAAAAAACAGAAAAACAAATTATTCGGAGAACAATACATGTTTCTCACCTGTGGATTTAATGTATTTTAAGAAACAAATTACCTATAATGCACAGATGTCATTAATGACAGGAATTAAGGTTAGGAAGTGGCCACAGGTCATTAAGCTAATTCAGTGGCCACAGGACAGTTGGGCAACTAATTAAGCTAATTCAGTGGCCACAGGACAGTTGGGCAACTAATTAAGCTAATTCAGTGGCCACAGGACAGTTGGGCAACTAATTAAGCTAATTCAGTGGCCACAGGACAGTTGGGAAACTAATTAAGCTAATTCAGTGGCCACAGGACAGTTGGGCAACTAATTAAGCTAATTCAGTGGCCACAGGACAGTTGGGCAACTAATTAAGCTAATTCAGTGGCCACAGGACAGTTGGGCAACTAATTAAGCTAATTCAGTGGCCACAGGACAGTTGGGCAACTAATTAAGCTAATTCAGTGGCCACAGGACAGTTGGGCAACTAATTAAGCTAATTCAGTGGCCACAGGACAGTTGGGAAACTAATTAAGCTAATTCAGTGGCCACAGGACAGTTGGGAAACTAATTAAGCTAATTCAGTGGCCACAGGACAGTTGGGCAACTAATTAAGCTAATTCAGTGGCCACAGGACAGTTGGGCAACTAATTAAGCTAATTCAGTGGCCACAGGACAGTTGGGAAACTAATTAAGCTAATTCAGTGGCCACAGGACAGTTGGGAAACTAATTAAGCTAATTCAGTGGCCACAGGACAGTTGGGTAACTAATTAAGCTAATTCAGTGGCCACAGGTCCCTCTTATATTGGCATTGACTAGGGCATTATGTGTTTTGGGGTTCATGTGAATTTAGACAGAAATCTTTATAATGCCATGACTACTTACTTGGTTGGTGGCCGAGAGATGGCTCGTTGGGGACAACACCCTGAGGTCCTGGTTCCTGGCTCTGCTGTGAAGAAGTGCCTGTTGAAACATGGGCCAAATGGTTAGTTTGGATGTCTGATTCCGCAGTCCTCAAATGTTTTTAGCTAAGTCTGGGTCACATCACTCACCTTCTCCAGGGTCTTGTGGGCTCCTATCTGCTGCCTCCTCACCCACTACTTCACCCGCAACAGAAACATCTACAAAGACAGAATAAAGGATTCAGTTTGGTGATATCAGGAGCTAGCAATTAGATGTTTGGGTGTAGACATGAAGAGTGACATACCAGAGGATCCCGCATGCGTGGCAGGGTACGACTGCCTGCCCACGCTGTGCCGCCCCTCCTCTGTGGTAAGGTCCAGGGGCTGGTCTGAGGAGGCCACAGAGGAGGGGTCGGCCCGTCGCCCTGGAGATCCACCACCTTCACTCCCAGCTGCAGAATCATGCAGCACTGGTCGGCCTGGGCGCCGCCGGGTGCGGCGAATTCTGTAATCCATTTCCAACACTACAAAAGAGAAGGCATTCTAAATAAAAGGCCTAAAATCTGTCCTAGTTACATCTTGCATGCAAGCGCTATGTACTTACTTGGGAAATGGATTGCAAAAAACCTCCGCACCCGGGGCATGTGCAGTCGCTTCAGGTCCGACCAATGCTGCATGATCTGTGTGTGGGTGAAGGTGGTGTCGGTCTGGTGTTGTATCTCCGAGATGATCTCCAGGGCGACGTTTCGTTTGGCAAACGAGTTGGGCAGGTAGTCGTACCTGCGCTCCAGCATGGTCTGCAAAACAAAAAACAAACATAGCAAGAACTCAGAAATGCATATGTAGAAGAGGCAACAATACATTATTTGGTTCAATCACATGAACACATACACACACACACTTTTAGCCTAAGTTAACTTTCAAATATGGCAGCACTGTCGTTTGGCACGTGTGTGGTGTGCGCTTGGTTGTGCATGTAGTCCAACCAAAGCTTTAACAAAAATATAACTTTTAGCGCATCCTTAACATGTAGAGCAACAATTAACAATCCAAGCAAAGTCGTTAAAAGACACTTACAAGCATGATTATCTCTTCTTGTTGGCGGGTGAAGATAGTGGGCGCCATCTTTCTTCTTCTTCTAGGCAGCAGATAAGCACGGCCCCAGCGGTTTCCGGGTTTCGCACGGCCGTGCGAACGGCCGGACGTGCGCGTAAGCGAACGCGTAGGCGTCACACGCCGGAGACCTTATTTAAAGGTCCCTGCACACACAGCTCATTCTCTTTGAGAGTCCACACAAAATGGCACCAAAAAGACAACTTCCAGCTAAGAAGCAGAGCAAGCAGGCTGAGCAGGGCGTGGGTCCGCAAACACGGTCGCAAGAGCCTAAAGCCCGACTAAGGGCTACCACCAAGGCTGCGGCAAAAAAGGAGGTTGCAGCACCACCACAACCAAGGGGCAAGGTAACCAAGGCTGCTAAAACTCCTGGCCCACAGATGGGTAAGAGGGGACGAAGCCCCACCCCACCCTGCCCCACATCACCCCCCCCACGTGGCACCAAGGCCATAGGCAAAGGCCAAAAACACCGGGCCAGAAGCCGCAGCAGGGGCCGAACCACCTCCCGGTCCACAAGCCGCAGCAGGGGCCCAAGGCGCCGCAGGGGCCGAACCACCTCCCGGTCCAGAAGCCGCAGCAGGGGCCCAAGGCGCAGCAGGGGCCGAACCACCTCCCGGTCCAGAAGCCGCAGCAGGGGCCCAAGGCGCCGCAGGGGCCGAACCACCTCCCGGTCCAGAAGCCGCAGCAGGGGCCCAAGGCGCAGCAGGGGCCGAACCACCTCCCGGTCCAGAAGCCGCAGCAGGGGCCCAAGGCGCAGCAGGGGCCGAACCACCTCCCGGTCCAGAAGCCGCAGCAGGGGCCCAAGGCGCCGCAGGGGCCAAACCAGGACACGCTCCAGAAGCCCGAAAACCCGCCAAAGGCCAACGGCCCCCTCCCCCCCCGCACGTGGCTCAAAAACTAAGGCCAAGCAACCCACCTCCAAGGCCCCACAGACCCAGCCGACCACCTCCAAGGGCCCACAGACCCAGCCAACCACCTCCAAGGCCCCACAGAGCCACAGCAGCAGCTCAAGGTCGCCAACACCCTCTCTTGCTCGCCCACATTATCCTCCGGCACAGGTTGGCATGCATTCACCCTATGCCACATCTACACCTGCAACTTCAGGGTCCACCCAGCCAAGAACACCCAGTCCCTTCCCAAGTCCAGTAAGATCAACAGCCAGCCTCCAGTCCTTGAGGTCTCCTCCATCCCCCCAGGCCAGAATGTCACCCCATTTGCAACCAAGCAGTGAGGAGCCACAACCACCCCGAAGAGGGCGCAACTTGCGCAGAGGACACTTGGGTGGCCGTTTTGCTGAGTCCCAAACTCTGGCATTGGCTACTGGTCTCACCTTACATTTTGATGAGCTATATGGTAGAAGATCAAAACACACCAGTAAACAGCGCAAAACCGAGATTTTTGAACAACTCACCAGGCAAGTCAATGCAGCGGGTGAGGAACGTAAAGATATGGACCAGATTCAACGGAAGATTTCGGACCTGAAATATGCAGTGCGGAAGAAAGAGAATCTACGGCGGATGCACAGGTACATAGCTAAGGTTTGGGTTTTTATTATTCTTGTCTGTCCATCAGTGCGCTTAATTATGCTTACTATGTTTTTCAGCGAAACAACTGGCGGAGGTTTCCCAACCAAAATGCGCTTTACACCGGCTGAGGAGATGGTGCTGTCCTTATTACATCCCGTGGCCTTAGAGGGACACTCAGGCCAGCAGGACACCGACAACCCACCAATTCCTGCAGGTTAGTAATGTCTGAATGACCACACAAATGTATAGAAACATACACATACGCAGCACGGGCTAGCTAAGCACATGGCTGTAGGGGGTGGGAGCAAGGGCTAGCTAAGCACATGGCTGTAGGGGGTGGGAGCAAGGGCTAGCTAAGCACATGGCTGTAGGGGGTGGGAGCAAGGGCTAGCTAAGCACATGGCTGTAGGGGGTGGGAGCAAGGGCTAGCTAAGCACATGGCTCTAGGGGGTGGGAGCAAGGGCTAGCTAAGCACATGGCTCTAGGGGGTGGGAGCAAGGGCTAGCTAAGCACATGGCTGTAGGGGGTGGGAGCAAGGGCTAGCTAAGCACATGGCTGTAGGGGGTGGGAGCAAGGGCTAGCTAAGCACATGGCTGTAGGGGGTGGGAGCAAGGGCTAGCTAAGCACATGGCTGTAGGGGGTGGGAGCAAGGGCTAGCTAAGCACATGGCTGTAGGGGGTGGGAGCAAGGGCTAGCTAAGCACATGGCTGTAGGGGGTGGGAGCAAGGGCTAGCTAAGCACATGGCTCTAGGGGGTGGGAGCAAGGGCTAGCTAAGCACATGGCTGTAGGGGGTGGGAGCAAGGGCTAGCTAAGCACATGGCTGGAGGGGGTGGGAGCAAGGGCTAGCTAAGCACATGGCTGTAGGGGGTGGGAGCAAGGGCTAGCTAAGCACATGGCTGTAGGGGGTGGGAGCAAGGGCTAGCTAAGCACATGGCTGTAGGGGGTGGGAGCAAGGGCTAGCTAAGCACATGGCTGTAGGGGGTGGGAGCAAGGGCTAGCTAAGCACATGGCTGTAGGGGGTGGGAGCAAGGGCTAGCTAAGCACATGGCTCTAGGGGGTGGGAGCAAGGGCTAGCTAAGCACATGGCTGTAGGGGGTGGGAGCAAGGGCTAGCTAAGCACATGGCTGTAGGGGGTGGGAGCAAGGGCTAGCTAAGCACATGGCTCTAGGGGGTGGGAGCAAGGGCTAGCTAAGCACATGGCTGTAGGGGGTGGGAGCAAGGGCTAGCTAAGCACATGGCTGTAGGGGGTGGGAGCAAGGGCTAGCTAAGCACATGGCTCTAGGGGGTGGGAGCAAGGGCTAGCTAAGCACATGGCTGTAGGGGGTGGGAGCAAGGGCTAGCTAAGCACATGGCTGTAGGGGGTGGGAGCAAGGGCTAGCTAAGCACATGGCTCTAGGGGGTGGGAGCAAGGGCTAGCTAAGCACATGGCTCTAGGGGGTGGGAGCAAGGGCTAGCTAAGCACATGGCTGTAGGGGGTGGGTTTGTTAGGAGTGCTCAGTTTGACTAGGGAGTGTCATGGGTGTGGCCTGGTAATGTGCAAATTGACATCCACATACATGATGTTTAATGAAATGTGTGACAAATATGTCACTTAGAAGTGTCAAAAAGGAATGGGTGCTATGTATTAATTGAGAAGCACACGCCACAATAACATCTTTGCCTGTTGGTCAATTTGTTTGGAGCTGGTTTAGTTGCACAACTGATTAAGATGGTTTTCTAGGAAGGGTTTATGCCATACAAATGTTCCCCACCAGAATCATATTGTAAGTGCTTTTTCCCACCTTAGTGTGTTAACTTCCTCCCCTTAAAGGGATGTTGCAACTCACACATCAGCCATTCTTTGCATGTTTGGTTTGAGACACGTGATGTGTCTAGTCTGGTTTAACAATCCATGCACTAATGTAATGGGATTCCTAGCGAATGCCAAGTGGCCACGTTGTGGGAGGGGCCCTTACTGCTTTGCCACGTTTCTTGGATTAGCATATGTGTTCTTAATCATAAACTATGCATAGTTGTGTGTATTAATCGCTGTTTTTCTTCCAAACCAGGCCAGCATCATCCCTCAGCTAGTGGGGACTCCTCTGCCATGTTACCGCGTCCGTCTTCTTCCGCGCTGCATAGGACCCAGGATCCGATGTCTACGGTAAGTGTATTTTGAGGGTGTTGTGTATGCATGTAGCTTGCCATGTTTGGCTTGTGTGGTTTTTATAGGTATTCCACACACTGAACCTGTTTTTTTTTACATGTCCCCAACAGAGCCACACACTGATGGAGCAAATCCAGGAGCAGGAGGAAGATGGAAGCTTCATAGGAGATTCTGAAGATCTTCCCCTGGGACAGAATCTGCAACTGTCCCAAAATGTGTCTCCGCCAAATCCACAGCAGCAGAGTGAAGCTGGCTGCATGCTGCCTGCACATCGTGGGCAGCATGCAGAGACTGACCCTCCAGTCCCCAGTTTCAGATCTGCTGCTGAGGATTTGGCGAGCAGACCTGTGGCTGTTGGGGGTCCTCGAGCCACATCATCTGCACGCCCCACAACCCGGGGAATTGGGCGGCGTACTCAGCAACGTCGCCCAGTTTCCCAGGGGAGGGGCGTGCAGATGATGGAGTCAGCATGGCACCATGAGAGGCGCCTTTTTCGGCGCCAAAACCAACAAAATCAGGAGCATATTAGGGGCCAATTAGAGTCCCTAAATACTACCTTCAGTGCCGTGCTGACTGAATTGAGGACCCATAACAGCCACATGGCCAACTTGACTTCAGAAATTAGGTCAGGCATGGCCGAAATGCACACTAACCAAAGACACATTTTGGAACAGTTGCAGATTCTGAATGCCACACAGGCCCATGTTATGGCCCCCCCCCACACAGGGCCACAACCTGGGTTCTATGGGCATCACACATATTAAGGTGTGTTAGGCATGAATCTGGTCCATATCTTTGCAAAACCTACCCACTGGATTGACTTGTCTGGTGAGGGCTAAAAATCACACATTTTGCGCTGTTCTTGCTCGGTTGCTTTTGATTATCCACCATATAGCTCATTCAAGGCCTGAGGTAGCCCAGTAGCCAATGCCAGAGTCCCAGACTCAGTGAATCGGCCACTTAAGGTGTTGCGCGCCTGCCCTGGCCCCAATAACATTTGTGGTGGCTCCTCATGTTTGGCGGCATGATTGGGTGACATTCTGGCCTCAACATCAAAGACCTTGGACCCTGGCTGTGATTGTACTGGATTTGGATTGGGACTGGGTGTTCTTGTTTGGGTGGCCCACTGACTTACAGGTGTAGATGTGGCATAGCTAGGATTGCTTTCGACCTGTGTCGGTGGAAAATGTGGGCAAGCAGGAGAGGGATTCATTTTGTGCTATTTATTTTGTGTACAAATGTATTGAACATAATTGCATGTACAGGTGTGGTCCCAAAGTATGTGAGGGGCACTCACCTCCGATTCTGTTTGGCTCACATATACCTTTTACTAAGTAGTAAACATTTTGTTTTGAACAAGCTCATGTGTGTGGTGTTTTGATATAGAAAGATGAGTTCAAGTTGGGACGAAAACAAACAAGAACCAAGGTCTCCAAATAAATACTCCAACATATTTTATTTTTTGGGTTGCACAAATTCATTATTGTTTACTTCATAATGAAATTAAACATAGCCAAAATTTTTTAAAACCAAAAAAAAAATACAAACTAAATTAGGAAAAATGTGTGGCTATTAAATTTGCCCGCACGGCTTGCCCAGACGAACTTTGCTGGCCCACATAGGCGTCGTCTGCCTCATCGGAGGGTGGAGAGGGTGGGCAATCCAGATATCGGGGGACCCTTTGCATAATGGCTAAATTATGGAGCGCGGCACATGCCATTATAATGTCAATGACCTTTTTCGGGTCATACTGCAGGGAGCCCCCAGTGTGGTCCAAGCACCGAAACCGGGTCTTGAGGAGTCCAAAGGCCCTCTCCACCACTGCCCTGGTCTTTCGATGTGCACGGTTATAGGCCTCTTGTGCTGGAGTTTGTGGCCGGAGGACCGGAGTCATGAGCCACGGCAGTAGTGGATAGCCCAAATCTCCTAAATAACCCAAAAAAAACCAAAACAATTAATAACAGGAAATCATACATTGCCACGCAACATTACTACTGCAATAAAAATAAAAGAGGTATGTGACATTGTCACACAAACATGAGCATACAGATTGCAGATGCTAAAACAAGAATTAAACATATGTGATAGATGTGGGTCCAAAGTAGGCAAATAATACTGGGGATGTTGGGCATTCAGGCAGACTGTTAGCAGATATTGTTTCCTGCCTGTGCTGCAGAACAATGTAGTATGGTCTAACTTGAGCTGCCCCTTTAGAAATCTTGCCTTACTCCCAAACCGGTGTAAGCCTGCCCCTGCACTTTATCCCGCTCACCTCTACTCAGTAAGTTAAATGCATGGAAGCAAAGATGGCGCTGACTCTCTGGTAAAGTCAATTACAGATTTAGAAAGAAAATGGTTTCGAAGGCTGTTTCAGACTTGGCCTCACATTACACTTATTAATTAAAACAATGCAGGCAAAACAATTTTGCAGCAAATGGAGTTTGTCTAAGCTAATGGTTCCAGTGTGCTTACACATGTTCACAAGGTGAGGGGCAAGGCAGCGTTTCTGAAAGGTAAATCCAACATCAAACTTGGCCATACATATAGAATCCAAAGCGATAATTTGAGCCAACTTACCAAGGAGCCATGCACCCGCAAATTCCCCTGACTCAAACCGGCGGAATAATCCAGATCTGCGCAGGATATACGCATCATGGGCTGAGCCAGGGTAGCCTGCCAGGACGCTCAGAAAGCGCAGGTCCTGGGCCACCACCGCTTGCACATTCAGCGAATGGCCCATTTTGCGATTTCTGGTGAAAAAGGAAAGAGAAACCACCCAAAAATTACGTTTAGTAAACAAATCCAACGCACACTTCAAACAGCCTATGTCAAAATGTAACATGTAAAAGAAGAACACTGTTTAAGCCTTGACAGTCTTACTTGTTCTATTAAAAGGACACTTACAAATGTTTTACTTTGAAATAACTAACTTTGGGACTAATTTATAAATAAGGGCCGTTGGTGCACATACACTCTTGGCAAGGAGGGAGCATTAGCAAGGAGGGAGTGATTGCAATGAGTGAAGATGTAAAATCTGAGTGTATATTAACCTAGAGGGACTAAACAAAAGGAGGGACTATTGGCAATGAAAGTTACTACAAATGGCGAGATTAGTCACAAGGAAACTTTGCAGGAAAGGAGGGACTATTGGCAATGAAAGTTACTACAAATGGCGAGATTAGTCACAAGGAAGCTTTTCAGGAAAGGAGGGACTATTGGCAATGAAAGTTACTACAAATGGCGAGATTAGTCACAAGGAAACTTTGCAGGAAAGGAGGGACTATTGGCAATGAAAGTTACTACAAATGGCGAGATTAGTCACAAGGAAACTTTGCAGGAAAGGAGGGACTATTGGCAATGAAAGTTACTACAAATGGCGAGATTAGTCACAAGGAAACTTTGCAGGAAAGGAGGGACTATTGGCAATGAAAGTTACTACAAATGGCGAGATTAGTCACAAGGAAACTTTGCAGGAAAGGAGGGACTATTGGCAATGAAAGTTACTACAAATGGCGAGATTAGTCACAAGGAAACTTTGCAGGAAAGGAGGGACTATTGGCAATGAAAGTTACTACAAATGGCGAGATTAGTCACAAGGAAACTTTGCAGGAAAGGAGGGACTATTGGCAATGAAAGTTACTACAAATGGCGAGATTAGTCACAAGGAAACTTTGCAGGAAAGGAGGGACTATTGGCAATGAAAGTTACTACAAATGGCGAGATTAGTCACAAGGAAACTTTGCAGGAAAGGAGGGACTATTGGCAATGAAAGTTACTACAAATGGCGAGATTAGTCACAAGGAAACTTTGCAGGAAAGGAGGGACTATTGGCAATGAAAGTTACTACAAATGGCGAGATTAGTCACAAGGAAACTTTGCAGGAAAGGAGGGACTATTGGCAATGAAAGTTACTACAAATGGCGAGATTAGTCACAAGGAAACTTTGCAGGAAAGGAGGGACTATTGGCAATGAAAGTTACTACAAATGGCGAGATTAGTCACAAGGAAACTTTGCAGGAAAGGAGGGACTATTGGCAATGAAAGTTACTACAAATGGCGAGATTAGTCACAAGGAAACTTTGCAGGAAAGGAGGGACTATTGGCAATGAAAGTTACTACAAATGGCGAGATTAGTCACAAGGAAGCTTTTCAGGAAAGGAGGGACTATTGGCAATGAACCCAACGAATAATGTGATTGAGCAAAGAAGGGACACACAAATATTTAGAGACAATGGAAGCCAAAACTTGCCTGTATATATACTCGTCGCTTGACGGAGGGACGAGGGCAACGTGGGTGCAGTCAATAGCACCCATGACATTGGGCATGTCGGCGATATTAAAAAATGCCAGCTTAATGGCGTTTCTGGCTACCATATCCTCAGGGAAACAAATATATTTCCGAGTTATGGTAGCCATGCCTTCCAAAAATTGGGATAGCGCGCGGCTCAGCGTAGGCTGTGAAATCCCCACGGAGAGGGCACCCAGCCTCTGGAACGAGCCGTTCGCCAAAAATTGCAGGCAGCCAAGCATCTTGGTCATACCTGAAATTGCTTGCCCCTTCCTTGTGGTGCGGGCTAACCATGGCCGCAGCTCACTATATAATTTATGGAGGGAAGCGCGATTAAGCCTGGTCAGCTCGAACAGCTCAGTGTCATGCATGCTATTGATGTCCATGCGTCGCCGCCGGTGCAATCTGGTCTGTGCCCTCCGGACGATCTCAATGCCCATGAGTTGCAGATCCTCATGCTCCTCAAAGGCAGTAGCCTCGTCCATGGCTGGCTCGCGCTCCCGTAGTCAAAAAGGTGCCGGGAATGTTTTTGCCCTGAAACGAATTTATGAGGTGTGGGACCATCGGCAATCAGCTCTCTGAATTAATCGCAAGCCCATTGCAATAACGAAAAAATTCTGAACGGACGAAACATTTCCGATTTGGTGGGAAAAAGCTCCCGAAGTAACGAAAATCTTCCGATTTTGGCACCATTATCGAAAGAGCATATACGCATGTTCTCGAACGTTCGTGCGAGTGGAAAATATACGAAAAAAAGCCAAAAAATGACAAACACCCACCAAAACTTTCACAGACAGCTACGGAAGTCCGGACGAATGTGTCTCTGAATCGAGCCTAATATCCTGATTCAAATGAAAAGCAGAAACAACCTTAGGAAGAAAGTCCGGTTTGAGCCGAAAAACCACTTTATCATGATGCCTCTCAAAGTAGGGCACCTGAATAGACAAGGCCGCCAACTCCGAGACACGCTGAACCGAAGTGATAGCTACCAAGACAATCTTCTGAGTCAGGGTACACGAAGCAATATCTTGCAAAGGCTCAAAGGGAGGAGCCTGAAGAGCGGAAAGAACCAAATTCAAGCCCCAAACAGGGAGTAAAGGTTTCCTGGGAGGCCGCACATGCGTAACCCCCTGGAAAAAAGTTTTAACTAAAGGATGAAGCGCAAAACGCTTCTGAAAAAAGATAGATAAGGCAGAAACTTGCCCCTTCAAAGTACTCAGCTGAAGACCAGAGTCCAGCCCTGATTGCAAAAACTCCAGAATCCTGGAAACCGAAAGACCTTACAAGGCAAAGATCTAATCTCACACCAAGCGATATAGGCTTTCCAAGTCCTATAGTAGATGATAGAAGAAGACCTCTTCCGGGCACTGATCAGAGTCTTAACGACCGAGTCAGAAAGACCCTCCTCCTTTAAGATGGAGGTTTCAGCAGCCAAGCCGTCAAACCCTGCGTTGGTAAATTGGGGTAACACAGCCGACCCTGAGTGAGCAGAACGAGCTGGTCCACTGCCAGCCGAACGATGTCTGCGAACCATACTCGCCTTGGCCACCTTGGGGCCACGAGAATGGTGGACACCTTTTCCAGAGCCAGCTTCCGTACCACCCTGCCCAGCATGGGTATCGGGGGAAACAGGTACAGAAACCCCAGATCCCCCCAGCTCAGGGACATGGCGTCCACTGCCCGAGCCAGAGGATCCTGGGAGAGCGACACGAAGTTCGGGAGCCTGCAATTGTGACGAGAGGCAAACAGGTCCACCACAGTGACCGAAAAACCTGAGGATGGAGAGCCCATTCTCCCAGACGGGAAGAGCCCCTGCTCAGCAGGTCTGCTTCCTGGTTCTCCACCCCTGGGATGTTTTTGCCCTGAAACGAATTTATGAGGTGTGGGACCATCGGCAATCAGCTCTCTGAATTAATCGCAAGCCCATTGCAATAACGAAAAAATTCTGAACGGACGAA
This sequence comes from Gastrophryne carolinensis, assembly GCA_027917425.1. Classification (NCBI taxonomy): domain Eukaryota; kingdom Metazoa; phylum Chordata; class Amphibia; order Anura; family Microhylidae; genus Gastrophryne; species Gastrophryne carolinensis. Next base: position 224,446,899 of record CM051237.1, read on the forward strand.
ACATTTCCGATTTGGTGGGAAAAAGCTCCCGAAGTAACGAAAATCTTCCGATTTTGGCACCATTATCGAAAGAGCATATACGCATGTTCTCGAACGTTCGTGCGAGTGGAAAATATACGAAAAAAAGCCAAAAAATGACAAACACCCACCAAAACTTTCACAGACAGCTACGGAAGTCCGGACGAATGTGTCTCTGAATCGAGCCTAATATCCTGATTCAAATGAAAAGCAGAAACAACCTTAGGAAGAAAGTCCGGTTTGAGCCGAAAAACCACTTTATCATGATGCCTCTCAAAGTAGGGCACCTGAATAGACAAGGCCGCCAACTCCGAGACACGCTGAACCGAAGTGATAGCTACCAAGACAATCTTCTGAGTCAGGGTACACGAAGCAATATCTTGCAAAGGCTCAAAGGGAGGAGCCTGAAGAGCGGAAAGAACCAAATTCAAGCCCCAAACAGGGAGTAAAGGTTTCCTGGGAGGCCGCACATGCGTAACCCCCTGGAAAAAAGTTTTAACTAAAGGATGAAGCGCAAAACGCTTCTGAAAAAAGATAGATAAGGCAGAAACTTGCCCCTTCAAAGTACTCAGCTGAAGACCAGAGTCCAGCCCTGATTGCAAAAACTCCAGAATCCTGGAAACCGAAAGACCTTACAAGGCAAAGATCTAATCTCACACCAAGCGATATAGGCTTTCCAAGTCCTATAGTAGATGATAGAAGAAGACCTCTTCCGGGCACTGATCAGAGTCTTAACGACCGAGTCAGAAAGACCCTCCTCCTTTAAGATGGAGGTTTCAGCAGCCAAGCCGTCAAACCCTGCGTTGGTAAATTGGGGTAACACAGCCGACCCTGAGTGAGCAGAACGAGCTGGTCCACTGCCAGCCGAACGATGTCTGCGAACCATACTCGCCTTGGCCACCTTGGGGCCACGAGAATGGTGGACACCTTTTCCAGAGCCAGCTTCCGTACCACCCTGCCCAGCATGGGTATCGGGGGAAACAGGTACAGAAACCCCAGATCCCCCCAGCTCAGGGACATGGCGTCCACTGCCCGAGCCAGAGGATCCTGGGAGAGCGACACGAAGTTCGGGAGCCTGCAATTGTGACGAGAGGCAAACAGGTCCACCACAGTGACCGAAAAACCTGAGGATGGAGAGCCCATTCTCCCAGACGGGAAGAGCCCCTGCTCAGCAGGTCTGCTTCCTGGTTCTCCACCCCTGGGATGTAAACCGCCGAGAGATAAGAAACATGGGTCTCCGCCCAGGTCAGGATCAGGGATACCTCTCTGAGAGTACCCAGACTGCGAGTCCCTCCCTGATTATTGATGTAAGCAACCGCTGTTCGATTGTCTGAACGGACCTGGACCGGAAGGCCCAGAACATGTTGAGTCAGAAGAGCCAGAACCAGACGGATGGCTCTCAGTTCCAGAATATTGATGGGTAAGTGGGCCTCTTGAGGTCCCCATTGCCCCTGGAACTGAAGATCCTTCCAGAATCCCCCCCATCCCGAAAGACTGGCGTCCGTGGTGACAATTTCCCAAAGAGGAGTCAGGAAAGACCAACCACCACTGGAGGGACTGCCGGACCCGGGAGGACAACTGGAAGGGCCGATCCAACGACCGTGGTCGCCGGTCCCAGGACGCCAACAGATGAAGCTGCAGCGTCCTCGTGTGAAATTGAGCGAAAGGCACTGCCTTGAACGAGGCAACCATCAAACCTACCAGCCTCATCCCCAGACGGATGGACGGCCGAGGATTGGAAAGAAGAACCCGAGCCAACTCCTGAATCAGATAAATTTTGGACTGAGGGAGAAACACCCTGTGTTGACAAGAGTCCAACTGCATTCCCAGAAAGGACACCACCCTGGCCGGAGTGAGGGAGGACTTGGGAAAGTTGATCACCCAACCGAAGCTTTCCAGCGTGGAGACCACCATCCTGGTGTCTGTCTCTGATTGATTGAGGGACGGAGCCATGATGAGAAGGTCGTCCAAATAAGGTACGACACGAATGCCCCGAGATCTGAAGATGGCCAGCACCTTGGTGAACACCCTTGGGGCCGAGGTCAGGCCAAACGGAAGTGCCACGAATTGAAAATGCTGGTCGTTCATTACGAACCGAAGAAAACGCTGATGAGCTCAGCATATGGGAACATGAAGGTAAGCATCCTTGATGTCTATGGACGTCATGAAGTCCCCCTGCCGAAGAGAACCGATGGCCGAACGCAAAGTTTCCATGCAAAACTTCCGGAAACAGATGAACCTGTTGAGCAATTTCAGGTCCAGGACGGGACGAACCGACCCGTCCTTTTTGGGGACTGCGAAAAGATTGGAGTAGAAACCGAGGCCCACCTCTAAGTGCGGTACCGGCCGGATGACCGCCATTTCCAAAAGATTCCTTACTGACGCCAGGAGCCCCTGTGTGGCCAAAGGATCGGTGGGCACCCGAGACCGAAAGAAACGTGAAGGAGGGCGAGACTCGAACTCCTGTAACCGGACGACACCACCTCCTGGATTCATCTGTCCGGAACCTCCTGGTCCCAGATCAGGGAAAAGTGTCGCAATCGTCCCCCCACCCGCACGGGTGAGGGCAGCCCCTCATTGCTGAGCGGGCTTACCAGCAGGTTTGGGCTTGGCGCCCCAGGACTGACCGGGACGGCCACGGCCCCTCCCCCGGGTCCAACCTGTACCTCTGGTAGCGGGAAAGGAAGCCCCCCTACCCGCTCTGACTCCCCGAAAGGAAGGATTAAAGGCACTCGCACCTCGAAAGGGGCGACGAGGCCTCTTGCGTTGAGGTAATTTACCACCTTTTGCCACTGAATCTATTTTATCACCAAACAGGCGCAAACCCAAAAAAGGGATCGCTGTAAGCACCTTTTTAGAGACAAAGTCCGCCGTCCACTGGCGCAGCCACACTGACCGACGAATTGCCACCAGCAGAGCCGCTGTCCTGCTACTCATTGCCAGAGCATCGTCCTGAGCGGTCAAGACAAAGGAAATAAATGACACACACCGTGAGTACAAAACTCATCACAAGCGGGATCAAGACCTGCGTACAGATCCCTAATCATGGACCTAACTGCCAACAGAAGAAGCGCCGAAGCACACACTGGCCGCAGTGTCGATCCGGCACTGATAAAACCATGGCGAGCAAATTGATCAATCCGACGATCCTCACTATCCTTAATGGCAGTGGTCTCAGAAGATTGTACCACAGCCGTGCTAGACAGCCCTAACACAGGGGTATCTACGTCAGGGGGAACTGACCAAAGCGTCACCAAATCCTCCGGAAAGGGATAGCGTTTATCCCAACTAGGAGGAATTCCAGCCAGTCGCGTGGGTTGTTCCCATTCCTTAAGGACAACCCTCACAAAGTGTTGTTGCCTGGGAAAAACCAAATGCGGCTGGGGAACATCAAATAACTCACCAACAAACAATAATTAAAAAAGGCTGGAGAGAGTATAAATGTCAAAGCCCATGCACTGCCGCAAAATCCGCGGCGTCCTACTAACCACCACAGGAATCTACTCAAAAGAACATACAACACAACTGGTTAAGTGTAGGCCTGGCAAAATTGCTAAACAACTGTGATTTGCTGAGCAAACAATGATTTTATTGCACCAATATCAGCACACACATGGGACAATACTGACAGATAAAATTGTGAACATACAGTGGTCTAAAATCACGGGGGCCCGCCGTGCACACAACACACACTCCCACGCACACTTACAGCACACCCCACTAGCAGCGCTGCTGGAAACTGCCTAAACTACAGAATGACACACTGCCCGTTTAAATAGTAAACTTGCAAGCTGGAACTCGCTGCCAGAGTCAGTGGCATAACTCCTCGCCAAGATTGCTGCTTAATACAATGTGACTCTGAGGTTATAATGGCCATGTGGAAATCCCGCCGTTATTCAGATGTCATGGACTGCCCCTTGTCCCAGGGCCCAATAGCAGTCTGCGCTCAATACAATGATATAGGAAATATCTTACTTCAGCGCCATATCACTGGCCAAAATATATATCTCTCATTGGGGGCTCAGATGAAACATGCCATCACGGGACAAAGACGCCTCACATAGGCGAGTACTTAGCTGTGACATGCCGGTGATCTCCACTGGTCGTTGGCCGTCATGATGTCGGTGTTGCGCAACACTTAGCTTGAAGGAGCTGTAGGCATGAGCAGAGCCGGAAGCGGGGTGGCTTGCACGTGGAGGGGCCGGCCGTCCGCCGACGCGCGTTTCGCTCCGCCCACCGGAGCTTCGTCAGGGTGGTGGGCGGCCCTCCATACTCCCATTTTATGTGTAAAGTCCCTCCTTCAGAAAACAGGGTAGCCAATCACGTGCTTGCTGCTCGTAGTGACGTATTCCGCGTCATTCAGACACTCTCGTGTGGCCCAAAAACAAACAGACATTCATGTACTTCCCATTCAGATGCGTTCCACGTCATTCTTATAGTACCGGCCTTCATAGGGTGTCACAAGCACATAGCTACCAAGAGCATATGCTACGGAATAACACACGCAGCTGACGGCAGCACATATTTATCCGGCCACCCAGGGGACATACAGCGAGACTCTCTATCCCATCTGCCACATATATTCATCATTGGGATAATGGTGTGTGTGTGTTTTAAGGGGGCCTCCGACATACTTATCAGTTCAGGTAGTGCCACCTAATATATATAGTATTTTGATGGCGCACCATATGGGCCCATTGTAGCAGTAACATGGACTCAGATATCTGCCATGTGGGCCCTGTATAGCAATTGATTTGGAGCTTGATATACGTGGCACCCCAATATGGAATTGCTGAAATGGATAATAAGAGACTGATGCGCCATCAAAATACTATATATATTAGGTGGCACTACCTGAACTGATAAGTATGTCGGAGGCCCCCTTAAAACACACACACACCATTATCCCAATGATGAATATATGTGGCAGATGGGATAGAGAGTCTCGCTGTATGTCCCCTGGGTGGCCGGATAAATATGTGCTGCCGTCAGCTGCGTGTGTTATTCCGTAGCATATGCTCTTGGTAGCTATGTGCTTGTGACACCCTATGAAGGCCGGTACTATAAGAATGACGTGGAACGCATCTGAATGGGAAGTACATGAATGTCTGTTTGTTTTTGGGCCACACGAGAGTGTCTGAATGACGCGGAATACGTCACTACGAGCAGCAAGCACGTGATTGGCTACCCTGTTTTCTGAAGGAGGGACTTTACACATAAAATGGGAGTATGGAGGGCCGCCCACCACCCTGACGAAGCTCCGGTGGGCGGAGCGAAACGCGCGTCGGCGGACGGCCGGCCCCTCCACGTGCAAGCCACCCCGCTTCCGGCTCTGCTCATGCCTACAGCTCCTTCAAGCTAAGTGTTGCGCAACACCGACATCATGACGGCCAACGACCAGTGGAGATCACCGGCATGTCACAGCTAAGTACTCGCCTATGTGAGGCGTCTTTGTCCCGTGATGGCATGTTTCATCTGAGCCCCCAATGAGAGATATATATTTTGGCCAGTGATATGGCGCTGAAGTAAGATATTTCCTATATCATTGTATTGAGCGCAGACTGCTATTGGGCCCTGGGACAAGGGGCAGTCCATGACATCTGAATAACGGCGGGATTTCCACATGGCCATTATAACCTCAGAGTCACATTGTATTAAGCAGCAATCTTGGCGAGGAGTTATGCCACTGACTCTGGCAGCGATTTCCAGCTTGCAAGTTTACTATTTAAACGGGCAGTGTGTCATTCTGTAGTTTAGGCAGTTTCCAGCAGCGCTGCTAGTGGGGTGTGCTGTAAGTGTGCGTGGGAGTGTGTGTTGTGTGCACGGCGGGCCCCCGTGATTTTAGACCACTGTATGCTCACAATTTTATCTGTCAGTATTGTCCCATGTGTGTGCTGATATTGGTGCAATAAAATCATTGTTTGCTCAGCAAATCACAGTTGTTTAGCAATTTTGCCAGGCCTACACTTAACCAGTTGTGTTGTATGTTCTTTTGATAAAATAACTCACCCTTTGGCAGGGCGACTGCCTCAGGCGGATCCAAATTCAAAATTTCAAACATTTGAGCCAGAATGGAAGGGGTGTCAAAGGACACCCCCGTAGCCTGATTGCCAGCAGCGTCAATCCCTAGCTGATCTGCAGGCTCATCCGACTCCTCAAGGAGTTCCCCCTCCTCATCAGGGGGACAATCGGACCAATCCACTATTTCACACGTCTCATCCTCCGAAGCAGGTGCTGCTGGAGAAAGGTGTTTCCGCTTCGCTGTAGCCTTCTGAGCTACTTTGGCGGAAATTATTTTCCCGAGGTTGGCCAATCATGCACACACCTCGGCTTGCGAATCCCCACCCTTGACAATGTCACATGGGGACCGGAATAAGGGAGGGGGGGTAGGAGATGACGGAAGTTGCGAGGAGCCAGAAGCCGGAGCGACAGACTGGCGCGCAATGTTTTGCTTTGCACATGGAATGCATAATATGACATCATCGCCTGGGAGCGGAACCCCACAGCCCCCACACAGCCTGGATGGCCCCGAAGAGCCATTTCCGGTATTGTCGGAAGCCTCCATATGGTGAATTTATGGCATTCGCAACAACCCAGGTTTTACGCACTAAGCCACCCGGGATGCCCCTTTATAATTAATGTCCCGGGAAAGGGAGGATTAACATTTTTTTTTTTTTTCAAAATTTTTTTTTTTTTTTTTAAACCTTAGGACAAAACCCAATTTAGAGTACTAAGGCTAGCCAGGTATAACAGAACCGGGAGAGCCACTGCAGTGAGGGGATCCCAGGATCTGTGGGGGGAAAAGAGACAACAGTCAGACCCCCAGAAGAAAAGGCAGCATGCAGCATAGTCATTCAATACAGAAAAAAGGCATAATAAATAACAATAGCAAAGCCCCAGAGTGGCTTAAGAGTTAAACTGAAGCCAGCCAACATACACATTTATAAACATGCTGAAGCAAACTGAAAGTAAAAAGGACGGCCCCACACACGAGGTGGGGACCGTTTACCTGTACGAAGAGCAGCAGCAGCAGCCAGCCAGACAGCAACCTGCAGCCGAGTCCCCCACACTTGACTCCTTGATTAGAAGGAGGAAGTGCGGCGGGGCCGAGCTGCAAGACAACCAGCTCAAGCCATGCCCCCGCCATCGCGTCATCGAACAGTGCGGACCGCCAAATGGTGGTGCCGCATGCAGAGAGGGCGTCCCGACGCCCTCTGAGTCAGTGGGGGCGGGGGGGGAAACATGCCACACATATCACAGCCCTAGCAGTCCAGGCCACATGAGCGCTACCCGCGGCGCTGAGCCTGAGACTGCCAGCACTCTTTAATCAGCACTAACGTTAAAACACACATGCACACAGTATACGAACCCCCCAAAAACCACCCCCCCCCCATAGAGAAGGGAGAGGGGACCTTAAAGGGAGAGAAATGGCCAAAGGGGAACCTCGAGACAGGGGCATCCCAAATCCGGATCACCATGCCGGATAGCCGCATTGCCCCACGTGTGGGGTCGAGCGGAGGAGATAAGCTCCTAGGCACCTATAGTGCCATCTACCATTGCCCAGTGAGCAGCCTAGGCTGGGAGGCTTCCATTAACCATCTAGGTAAACAAACAATCAAAACTGGGCAGAAATAGACCCAAAGGGGGTGCCGGGGTAAGACCTCCTGCAAGCAGGAGACTTCTTTCTTCTGTCTTGTCGCCTCATGCAGAGAGAAAACACTGGTGTTAAGTGGGAGGTCCGGAAGGGGGCTCGTTTTCAAGACTTCTCTCTGCAACGTCGCCACCTGGCGGTGGAGTAACCCGATCGTAAGATTTAAAGGGGAAGCGGGGTGTGTGGCACACTGAGAATATACAGTCAAACTGCATCTGAACAGAAAAAAAGAGATTTATTCCAGCAACACTGAATAATAGCTTAATGCTCCTGATTCAATAAACTTTCCTTAAAATATCTTCTAAAAAAAAGACCTTAGTCATGCATTATTTCCAAAGAAGGCAAGATATAATTTAGGTTGTGATTCAAAGAATAGAGAAATAAGCATGACTGAAAACTTTTGAAGCAGAGTAAACTAAACTTCCACTAAATCGTAAAAAGAAAGTCCTCTTTCATAGAGGTAGCATAGAGACTCTCCTGCTTATCCTCACCCAGTCCTGTGGCAGCGATTGCACTGCTGCAGATGTGGAGGCAGATTCATTACTAATGCCAGATATCGGCAGATGAGTGTCTGTACAGCGGCGATAAGTGCGACCGATAGTATACGCTGTGATCGGCTATCGGACGCTGTAACAGAGCGCCTCAGTCGCTCTAGTAACCTGGGCGACATTGATGAAGGAGATGTATGTTGGCCGTTCTAAGACCAGTACAGTGTTGCAGGGAGTGAATGGTAGCGCCAGCTCAGGGCTCAGGGCTCAGCGACTCAACAAAAAATCAGACTCACACAGCATCGGCGCTCAAATTTGATTCGCTGTAGCATAGATCGGCAGACGTGTGATTAAAGTGATTTTTTGGACACATTTCCACCAGTAACAAAGTGAAAATACATACTGTGACATTAACACTTTAGTGCCAGACCTGCAATTCTGCATAAAATTGGATAAAAATCAAAATATTTTCAGAAATATATCATTTCAGCCCAGGAGAGATCTAATAATTATTTGAGAGTAAAAAAAATGTAAAAAAAATGGGATCAGGAAAGGGAGGAAAGAATCAGGATCAGGAAAGAAGGAACGTCCATTGAAATGTATGGGAGAGCGAAAGGTGGCGACAGGTAATTCCTGGCGCTCTGGAAGCTAGAGCACCGGCGCTATAGGCTGAGCCACCTGTAATGATGAATCGTACACTACATGGCGCTGTTCCAGTTGCTCTACAGATTCACTTTCATACTTGTGATATTGCCTACAGCGCCCAGCGTTCAGCAGACGTTGCCTGCCACTACGAAGCACTACCTGGCACTACAGCTTCATGAATAAACCCCCGAGTATTTGAAGCTGGATGCTGCACTTATGGCTTCTGGCCTGTAGGTATGAGGCCCCAAAGTGGTGCCCATATAAAATAATGGCTGAGCTTTAAACACTACCGTACACCTTCCATGCATAAGTGTAGAATCCAACTTTAGATACTGGGGCTGTGGGAAAATGATTGTCTCCTCAGGACTAGGAGGCCCCTATGGCACCCCTGATCTGGGCCCTGTGGAAAAAGTATATTATACTATCACTGGATCTTTATGCTTGGCAAGAGTGAAAGTTTTAGGTGTTAGTTTTAGGTGTTAGATTTCCATGATCATGAATACAGTTCTTATTTTTGGAAGATATTTTAAGGGACATGTATTTAATCCAGGGCTTTATCATTAAAACATCTATACTATGGCACATAGATAAACACCATTTTCGCTTTTCACCAGAATTACCTACAGCTTCTGAACTGTACAATGTAACATATAGGAGAAAAGTTATGTTGCATTGTAAAAAAGCCAGCCAGCTCCCTGCTATGCTATATTATAAACAGCCAGTCATATGGCTGCTGTTACAATGTAGTTATGGCTGTGCCCCACTGTGTTATATTGTATAATACCCAGGTGTGCTGCTGTTACAATATAATCAGCATCACAGCTGACTGTGATGTGTGAGTGTACCCCAAACTGAACTTATTAAACGCAAAACAGCACCAAATGGTGACTATTTCTGTACATGTTTGTGCATTAATGTAATTTAAATGTCTGCTGTGCGTATTTTTATACAACTGACAACCCATATGGACCACCAAGGTGCTACTTGAGTTTATTAGAAAACAGAAAGTGGTACTTGATTAAGAAAAGACCTTCAGGTAGTAAGGTTAGAACCAAGTCTTCTACGCCTATGCCAATATCCTTTCCAGCAAACTGTCATGCTAATTTACAACAGAACTAATAGCAGAATCAGAGCAAGGACATTCATGGGAGCCAGGCTCTATTTTTATGTTTATCTATGATTTCCTACAGATGAATGGTTACATGCAAGAACTAAAATTCAAGTCTGGACACCATAAGCAGTTTTTTTTTTAAGTAAATATGGCGGGATTGCACTAGGGTGATATTTTGTGTCAGTTTAAGTTATAAAAGTCATACATGCTAATGATGCATTGGGTAGCAGGATAACACAAATTAGCTTTGGTTCCTGCAAGTTACAGTTATTTAATTTGCATAAAATGTTCTTTCTTCCCCAAAACAGCACTAAAGCACTTCCTTCAAAGAGTTACTTAGCATTCTTTCAGATACATAGGCCAGTAAATACATGGTGTTCCATATTCCCTGAATGAGGCTGTCTGCCTGCCAATACTCTCCTCCATCTCCATCTCTGGCCATCTGCTTGGCAGAATTAGGGCAAACCATTCATTTGGAAAATAGCAGAAAGGTCAACAACATTATTCAGGCAAACCATACGCTAATTATTTATTTAAAAAATGTAATGTCGTTCTTCTGACTTACATATGTACAGTAATTAGCAGCAGCCATTTGCTGAATTTCATTTTTATGCTCCTGCGTTTAAGGCTTCAGCGCATGACTTATTTTGCAAGGCGCAGTAAATGCGTGAAAACACTTTGATAGTTACGTTTTGGGATAATGGCACATTGAGGAGATGTAAAAACCTAGATAAGCTTAATATTTAATGCACAAGAATGTGCCTGTGTGACAGCAGACTTTGTTTTGTTCATTAAAGCCATAATCATTTCACCAGTAAGACACAGGTTATTCACCACTGCTTCCTAAGTATGCGTCACAAATTAGGAATTAGGTATCTACAGGGATTGACCAACCATTTAAAATACCAAATGGGTACTCACCTTTTGTCCCCAGCAGCTGCTCCTTCCATCTCTGGTGATTAGCAACTCACTTGATTGCTGGATCACATTCCACACCACATTCTGTGGCTCTGTGGCCCTGAACAGGAATTGGAATTGATTGTATGACATGTTCCAACCTCTGCCATTACTCATGAGGGCACTGCCAGGCCCTTTCCATTCATTGCAGTGAAGAGAGTGTTCCAAGGCCTGACATGCCCCCTAAATTGCATTGAATAGAGAAGGTGTTATAGTGCTCCAGTGACTGATGGCTGGGGGTGCAAGACTGACTAAGAGGCTGATTTATTAATAGCGACATGTAGTGACAGTTGAGCGACTGTAGCGGTATTTTCACAGCGCCCGCTAGTAGTCGCTGTGCTTGGCCGTTGTTCGGTTGTTGACAGCGACTCAGTCGGTGTGGCGTAATGTTGAATACAAGGTTACGAGTCGCTATTTGACAGGTTCCGCGATGTATGGGTGCGCATGATAGCGACTGGTCAGAGCGACCGGCTTCCACCATATTCATCAAAAAATCACGCTTAAAAAATTCAAGCGCTGTGAAATGCATGTTTAAACCCCAGAGCGCTGGAGGCGATGTGTTAAAAGTAGTTTTTTAACCCCCAAACCACCATATTTTTGGAAAAAAAAATATATATATTTTAAATAATTTAGTAATATGAATACATTAATATCAGACCTGTAATGTAAATTCTGTACAATTTTTATTTTTTTTTCCCTAAAATGGCAGAAGTGGTCACAGAAATTTTCACATTTAAAAAAAAAAAATTAAAAAAACATTAATAACAATTAATTATTAATATTTAAAGATTGTTCCATTGAAATGCATTGGAGCGCGCCAGGTAGCGAGAGGTCATACCTGTCACTGTTCAAGTTCGGACGCTGGCGCTGTGGGCTGAGGCTGGAATAATGATGAATGAGTCGCTATATGGCGCTATCTCAGTTGCTAAGCAGGATTGGCTTGATAAATGTGTGATTGTGGTTGGGAGCCGGCGTTCTCGTGGCGGGGTCCGTCATTACCGGCCGCTCACCAGTCGCTACCTGTCGCTATTCCTTCATAAATAAGGGCCAAAGTGGTGTCACTGACTGCTGTTCTGGCGTGGGATGAGATCCAGCGATCTGGTGAGTTAACGATCATCGAAGTCAGCTGCAGGGGGACAAAAGGTGATTCATTATTTTTTTTAATACTCAGGTTGTTTTTTGTATCACAGAAAAAAACTTAAAAAAAAGAATTCAGAGGTGAGTCAGTCTAAATTCAGTGCATAAAACATTTGTCACTCCTAAATATCTTAACTGGAATGTAATTTAAATAAGCCAAACCTTTTGAAAACTTTCAGTATGGTATAAGTAAGTTCTGCATTCCTTACTTTTTTAGCATGCGTGGTCAATCACTTTAATCATGCTTTATATCTAAATCTTAAAATCATTTTAGAGTGTTATAAATCCCTGCCTTTGCCCGATCCACTTGTATTGTACCTTATTATTATTTATAACAGGTTAGAGTTATTGTAAGCTGAGATATGATGGTGAAATATAAATAGCCTTCAAAACGTACTACACTGCATCTGTATTTTATTACAGAACCTACTCTAAAAGTTAAATGCAAACGGAGTGAAAAGCCAATCTTTGAACCATATTGCTAAGCTTACATGTTTAACCCTTACCAATGTGTATAGTCCTGGCACAATAGAAAGAGATCTGAGGCAGGGGTGTCAAACTCGAGGGCCGATTTCGCATTCTGGGTGTCTTCAAAGGGCCAGTTAAAAACAGACACAAAACACAATGCAAACGTATCTTATTTTTCTTAGGACAGATGCATCAACCGCTGAAAGCCTCAAAAAAGCATTAGATGCTTATTTAGAAGAAAATAACATTAACAGTTACTATTATTTTATAAAATAAAATAAAAAATAACTTCCTCTACCCCAACACCCTTGGTTGAACTTGATGGACATATGTCTTTTTTCAACCGCATTAACTATGTAACTATGATGCTGATTTTTTTTGCAATATAATCGGAATTATATTTTTCCAAAACAGGCACAAAATGATTTGGCCCAGGAAAGATGCATGTGCTGGATTATTTTGCCCAGTCCAGCCCTACAATCATTTTTTCACACTACCTGGCAATAGCTGACAAGAACCCCTGCAGCAGATGTTGAGTGGGTTAGGTGCCCTCCTACCCCTTGTGTGGTGAGAGCTCATTGCACTTATATACACCGAACAGTTCTTTTCCACCAGGACATAAAAAGGGGGCAGGATTGGAGGTGGTACTGCTCTCTACTGTGGAACACCATGTACCAGCACCTCACACAGGCTTGAAGATGTGCTGCAAGTTTTAGGAACCTAGGAATAACCGGTGCCATCGGGCTGCTACCATCTGGCACCTGTCAGATGGGCCACATATAAGGGCTTGGAGGGCTGCCCCCGGGCCTTGAGTGTGACACATGTGATCTAAGGTTTAAAATCTGCAAAGTATTTATTCATTTTTATTTTGCCCCAACTGGCCATTTAAATGTGGGAGTTCATTGTTATCATGGTAATATCTTGATTTTTCTAAATGTATTAAACCCCAAATAGAAGCATTGTTTATTGCTCATACTTTCTTTATGTGTCAGGTTGTCAACAGGAGGACTTAGTAATTAATTTGTCACAAAAGGCAGACAAGCAAAATGATGTTTCCAGAGGCTGAAGTCTTAAGCTGTCATGTAATATTAATATCTCTGCTTGTGTGTTATGACCTAGCAAGCCTGACGCTAACACATATTTTGGTTCCCTCAGCCTGGATTTCTCCATCTGACAAGTGTGATTTATTGGTTTTGACAAAGGTTGCTGTTTTATAGTGCTTTTGCTAAAACATGTCCACCATTTCTGTGGTAGCAAGAACAAATATTACCTCACTAACAGATCATTTCAAGTACCGTATTTGTCGGCGTATAAGACGACTGGGAGTATTAGACGACCCCCCAACATTTCCACTCAAAATATAGAGTTTGTTATATACTCGCCGTATAAGACTACTCCCTCTTCCGCACACCAAATAAAACGTAAAAGAACATCAGATTTTATTTCAACATGTTAATTTATATTCAAATGCTTATGACATGCAGGAAAACTGTCACAAGGCTATATGTTATCAAACACATATGTACACCTGCCAGGGCTGGCTCCGGGTTTTGATGGGCCCTTGGGCGACAGTGTCACAGTGGGCCCCTTGCAGTGATCATGTCTATGATTTTCTGCTGTTCTTTTCTAGTGCTCAGAAACCAAATGTTCTTTTCTGGATGTTTAATAGTGATGCAGCAGGACCAGCACCTAGTGGTGGTGGGTGTCTGAGAGGCCGCCGCAACCCTCTGAGTGACGACGTGGGGCATAGCGGCAACGTCGTGGGACAAGTGCATGCGCCGTGGGACACCCTGGCAAAAGTGGTGGGTATTGTGGGGGCTGGCCTCTGATCTTCTCCCCAGGGCATTCCAAATATAGTTTACCCTCTCCCCCTAGAAAGTTAAAAGGATAAATTCACCTGTCCGGTGATCCCACAGTACTATCCCCACCATAATTCTGTACAAGGTGCGTACCCACACTTAGTGTCATTATTAGTGGCTCAGGGGAACCCAGCAACATTGCCCCCTTCTGACACAGAGCAAACCCGAATCATTGTGTGTGATGGAGTGGGCTTAATTTAAATAATTGTTTACTTTAATTTGCTTCTTACCTTATCCTCCGGGGTCATCACGCATCCTCAGCAGGTGGACGGAGCCTAACGACCCACTCCCATGTCCTGCGCCGGCACTGCTTCCAAAGCCGGGGCGGGGCAAGCCGGGCGAGGTAGCCAATCAAGAGGCCTGGATGACGGACGCCGGAGCAGCAGATCATCATCGGCGTCGTCAGCGGTGGCGGGGGGGGCACCGGAGCAACTGATCGGCGGGGAGGGGGGTGCCGGCGGACGTCGGAGCAGCTGATCGGCGGGGAGGGGGGTGCGGGCGGACGTCGGAGAAGCTGATCGGCGGGGAGGGGGGTGCGGGCAGACGTTGGAGCAGCGGATCGGCGGGGAGGGGGGTGCGGGCGGACGTCAGAGCAGCTGATCGGTGGGGAGGGGGGTGCGGGCGGACGTCGGAGCAGCTGATTGGCGGGGAGGGGGTGCACTGATCGGCGGGGGGCGGCGCGGGACAAGACAATGCATCGCAGGACTTAATAGTGAAAATCGGGGCAGTCCCAGGAAAATCGGGACGGTTGGGGGGTATGCAGGTGCACCCGGCGTATAAGACGACCCCCCCTCCCACTTGGAGGCATATTTTACAGGGGGAAAAAGTCGTCTTATATGCCGGCAAATACTGTAGATTATCATTCTTTAGCATCAGCTCTGTACATCATATACATGAAATTCCACTGCGATTAGAGTATTCTAATGAAGCTTGACAGCTTCTAGTTGTGATACTTCTTCCTGATCCTTCCTGACCAAATAATATAAGAATGTTATTACTATATAGTATACATTCTCTGTTTTACCAGAAATCTGCTGCAGGCATCATTTCTTTAAACATGCTGCTGCTAAAGTGAATGGCTAGTCAAATGTTATATTTTGTAACCCCCCAGACCTGCCTGAACTCCAGGGCTGGGAGGAAGGGTGCAGTGGTTGCAAAAAAAAAAAAAAAGCCCTTACTCTGTCTAAAACATGGCACTGACCCATAGAAAATGCAGAGAGATGCATTCCTCGCTCTGTCCACACTCCTGCCCACCCATTCCAGTGAATTGATGGGCAAGGCCGCACACAGAGAGGGGGATGCTGCACTATATATTGGATCCAAAATGGCCATGCCCAAGACTGGAATGGCCGGGGGAATGGCACAGGATCCCAAGGTGTTTTTTTTTGTTGTAACCCCCACCCTTAGTGGACCATTACATTTGACTAGACTTAAAATGACAGGTCTATTTAAAGTACCGGTCTCCTGCAAAGTGACCTAGAAAAAAGACATAATACAAAGCAATTATTGGTCTTATTTACGAACTGCGCCATTTTGCATTTTTCTCGTGGTTATAGTGACAATTTTGGAGTGCCTGGAAAAAACTGGCTAGTGAAAGTACTCCAAATCATCACAGAAAACTAAAAAATGAAAGAAACACTCCAAAATAAAATATCATTTGTTTATGCACGTTGGAGGTCTAAAAGGGCATGGACAATGGCCCTACACGAAATGGGCTAGGGAAAGTACTCAAAACAATAATGGAAAACTAAAAAAATAAAGAAATAGAGCAATAAGGAAAAAAAATAAATTAAAAAATATTTTTTTATGGCTCTTGGAAGCCTAATAAGGGGGGGGGGCACCTGGGGATTTGCCCTGCACAACATGGGCTAGGGAAAGTATTCAAAACAATAACAGAAAACTAAAAAAAATAACAAAATGCATACATACATTAAAAAAAACAAAATATTCACTTTTTTAACAGGGTTGGAAGCCAAATTGGCAGGGGGGGGGGGCACCTGGGTGATTGCCCTGCACAAAATTGGCTAGGGAAAGTACTAAAAACAATAACAGAAATTGGCACTTCCTTCTTCCTTTTGGGCTGCTTCACTTCCTGGGGACTCCCACTTCCCCTCGAGGGCCAAGGCTTGTCAGCCACACTCCATGTCAGCCTCTTTCCTCTCTCTGCTCACTCGCACATCTTCCCAGCTCTCCAGCTGTCTCCGGACTGAAGCCTCACTGGCTGGGCCTTATATAGGCTCAGCTGCCATCCATAATGAGGGGTGGGACCTGATGCCCTAAATCTCAAGCTCCACCCTCTAAAGCCAGGAAGTGGATTAACCCCTCAGGTTTCTGCCCCTAGCCCAGCCCAGTAACTGCAACTCTTGGACTACACTATGATTAACCCTTAGAGTGGTGGTGGCTAATCCATTGCCCATTCTACAACACTTTAACCAGTCAGTCAGTTGCTGGCATAACCAAGCCTCATGGGATCCACGTCTGGGTCATCTTAAGGAATGTAAGGATTGGTTGACCAATAGAGATTATCGAGGGAGTCACCCATGTCGTGCGTGAAAGCAGACTGGCTCCTTTGTTAATTGTATAAGTAAGGGGGTGATCTATTTGTTGACCAGCCTGTGTCCTAAACACTATGTGGGTGAAACCCAAAACACATGGTGGGGGAGTGTTAAAGCCCACATTTCCAATATTAGATTAGCAGCCCCAATATGTGGCTCTGGGGGAAATGCAAATGGGCTTTGGGTCATGGACATGGAACGAGTAAATATGGGTGGCAGAGGAGGCAATTTATAAAGGCGGCTCTTACAGCAAGTTGAATTTTTGCATTAGACACACAAGATCCCCTAGGTTTAAATGAGGATGTTTCCTTTAATTCTTTCTTTGGCAGGTCTTGTTGAACAGGTCCCTGCAATGCACATTTGCACTAACAATTTTTCAATTAAAGATTTTTTTTTCTGGGGGGGGGGGGTTTATTATAATATTGTTAGCGTGTCTTAATTTAATAACACAGCATTTGTATAGTGTTTTTGTTTATTTATTTATCACACAATTTCTTACCAAGTTTTTATATATTTTTAGATATGCATATTCACATTGCTTGACTTGGGACCAGTCTTTAAAGAGACCATTTTCATCTGCCAGGAATAACATCTCCTATGGAACACCTCATCATAACCTCATCCCTACCATCTTTGTCACGGACTTTGCATCACCGCCCTTACCCTAGTTACGTTCAATGAATTTCATAATGTTTAAGCACTATGGAGGGCATAACAACATATGTGGCTCTCCGAACCATTTTGATTATCTTTATTGGCCAGGAATACCATCTCCAGTGGCACACCGGATTTCAGTTCCATCCCCATTATCATTGTCATGGACCCATTTCTTTACTTTATTTATTTTTTGAAAACAGTATGGTTATCTTTTGTAAATATGTAAGAAACGATACTGTACATTTAATATTTTCAATACATGAGTGCAAATATGTAAATAGATTCTTATATTTCTTTATTTACAACAATGCCAGATCTATGTTCATATATGTAGCTTGATCAGGTGTACTTTATCGCTCAAGATATTGCACAGAGCGAATGATCACGCAGTGCTTTTGTGCCCATTTGTCTCTGCTGCCTGGAGCGCAGTGTGTTCAGCCGCCAGAGTGCGGCATTTGCTAGAGGTAGGAGGGAGGAGTCAGGGGTGCGCCCTCCCCTTCACCCACCTATTGCCTTGCTTAGGTTTTATCGGTGCACCACCCGTTTCTCCCCTGCAGATGCATCAGTGGGCGGGGTAGCAGGGATGGAAGCCAGCTCATCACGCAAGTGTAAATGGTGGTATGACATCGCAGTGCTGCCAGCACATAAATACATGTGATCCTTCATTGTTTATTTTACTTCAACCTGGGCAATGGGGTAGGAAACCATAGAGCGTGCAGGTGCTAGGTGACGCCACTCCACTGCACCAGCAGATTTGCAACTTTATTTAAAGGGAAGGTTTTTTTTTCATTTGCCTAGAATTCATTTTGATTTCTGTGATGTGATTTAGGAACAGTTGTTTTTGACACAGGATGTATTTTGCTATGTGGTGATAACACTGTGAGCACTGAGACAGCACATTGGCGTTGCACTTGCACTTTATATGTTTTTGACAGATATTACTCATTAGCCTTCCCTTTATTTATTGTTGCACATCATTGTATGTTAGCGGAGTTTGGCACCTTGTATGGTTGCAGTTATAGGCGTGGTGTCACTCATTGTTGTCTTATGTGTCTCTGTTTTCAATTTATATTGCTTTCTTGAATAAAATGCATTTTACCTGATCACTGTGGGTGGGTGCTTGCACTTAAAGTTAGCCAGAATTTTCTCACCATTTTTCTTTTGTAGTTAGGATTAGGTATTAGCAGGGTGGCCACCCAGTAATCAGCACTGCGGTCATTGCGCAGGCATTGGAGCATGTTGTGGCTCATGTGAGCCAGGCTGTCCTGATTCAAGGTGAAGCTGTCCTCAGTGTTAGGTGTCCCCTCCTCCTGATCCTCCCTCCAGCCAAGCTCCAGTGACGACCATAAGCTATGCTGGGTGCCACACTGCTGTGAGAGAAAATAGTCCTCCTTTGATTTCTTCAAAGCTGGCCTCTGGACATTGCCATACCCTTCCCCTGTCGGCCCAGCAACCCATCCTGCGAACCACGTGTGCACTGATCTGGCAATGGGGAAAGTGGGCCTTCCTCCTTCTACTCCTCCTCCTCTGCATCCCCTTCCTCCTCAGTCATGGCCTGAAGCATAGTTTCCAGCAGGCAGAAGATAGGGATGGTAGCGCTGACGATGGCATCAGCAGCACTGACCATATTGGTGGCGTACTTGAAGCACTGCAGCACATGCAGATGGTCCCTGATGGAGGTCCACTCACTGGTGGTGAAGCGCTGCTGGTCTGCACTTCGACTCACTCAGGCATTTTGAAACTGAAACTCCACTATGGCCTGCTGCTGCTAACAAACTTTTTCCAGCATATACAATGTGGAATTCCACCTGGTGGGCAAGACACATATGGGGCAGTGGGTGGGAAGGCTGAAATTCCTCTGCAATGCAGACAGGAGAGTGGCAGCAGGGTGGGAGCGCAGAAGGTGCAAGCACCTGCTATGCACTTTATGCAGCAGCTCTGGATAATGGGCCAGGAAGCTCTGCACCACCAAGTTGAGCACATGCATCAGGCACAGGATGTGCATCAACCTGCCTTGGCCCAAGGCTGCTACAAGGTTCGACCCATTATCGCACACCACCTTGCCAAGCTTCAGGTCCAACGGCAGCAGCCACTCATCTGTCTGGTCCTGGATACCATTCCACAGCTCCTGGGCAGTGTGGCAGTGTGGTATCATGTGGTACTTTAGTACCACATGATACCATTTCCCCATGGCAGTGCTCAAATTGGTAGTGCAGGGGCTGCGCTGACTGCTTAAGGAGGAAGCAGAAGAGAAAGCAGAGTGGGAGGAGGCTACAGAAGGCACCGACTGATGTCCCACAATTCTGGGTGGTGAAATGATCCGCACCACAGTGCTTCCCACTTCAGTCCCAGCCACCATTACATTCACCCAGGGGCAGTAGAGAGATGTAACATCCCTGTCCGTGCTTACCTGTCCATATGTCCATGGTAAGGTGGACAACTGAAGTAATGGCATTGCCCAGTACACATTTTATTTTTTTCACAAGCTATTGGTGCAGGGCAGGGATGGCTTGGAGAGAAAAGTAGTGCCTGGGAACAGTATATCGTGGCACAGCCACCTCCATGACATCTTTAAAAATGTCTGTCTCCACCAAGCGAAATGGGAGCAGTTCAAAGGCCAGTGACTTTGAAATGATCCCATTAAGGGCAAGGGCTTGTGGGTTGCGATGGGCCAAACCTCCGCTTTGTCTCCAAAGTTTACGGGATGGAGAGATGAATGGTTCCCTGGGATGATGTGGATCGGCTTGGTGGGGGTGCTGATGTTGGTACTGAAGCATGGGGGGAGACAGGTGGCCTAGCTGGAGCTGCAGTCTGAGACAGAGGAAGACCCAGGTGTTTGCAGGTTTTTCTGGTAGTTCTGTCACTGCGGCTTATGTTTTGCTTGCAGGTGCCTGGTCATTTACGAGGTGCAACAACGCATGAGTGGCCTCTCCTCCAGTCACCATGGTCACACCCCCCACCAATTCATCTAAGCCTTCATGTAAGGAAAGTGGATCTGAGAGCACAGGCAGAAAAATACCACACTACCACCCAAGAAGGAGCATGCCTTCCCAAGAAAATCAGAAGTGGGGGGCGCACACAAACATCCAGATAGAGGGCTAGCAGGGATGCTGCCACAGGGATTTCAATACATCGGCCCATCCTGATTTGGGATGCCCTGGTAATCTAATACATTATCAGCCCAGTAATCTAATACATTACTTAGATCTGTTCCATGGGTTGGGATCAACTTTAATAACATTGCTAAATATTCAAACATTTACATATTTAAAACAACCAAAAAAAAAAATATATATATATATATATATATATATATATATATATATATATATATATGCTAGCAGAATTGACAATACATCAAAAACGCCAAAGTTTAAAAATTGCAGCACAAATATTAACGCATAAACGCTCAAAACAGCTGGAAACGGTAACACATTTAAAATAGGCTGCAACATAGCAAAAGATTGCTTAAAAAAAAAAAAATTACCCTCAGAATCTGCCCTCTGGTGTCCACCCGCTGCCTCTTTTTTATCTGAACATCCTCCTCTGTGTAAGAGGATAAGGAGGTACTGGGAAAGCAGGACACGCAGCGTCTTGGGGGAGACATCTTACGCAGAGGAAAACCGGAAGTGCATAAAGCAAAACTGAAAGCAAGACCTTTCAACCCATCGCAAGGTACGAATGCTATGGAACGCTCCAAGGCCAGAGCGTCCAAGACTATGTTACATCTAACAACAGGACAACGAAGCAGCGAACGATAGGTGGTGTCCCGAGGTCCTAGCGCCCAAGGCTACACTACATCTAACAACAGGACAATGCTGCAGCGACCGATAAGTAGAGCCAGTTAAGTGTGTCCGGCCATATTTAAGAAAAAACTACACACAACCAGTGCCAGCACTCTTAAACTGGGCGCTGGACCATAGAATGCCAGAAGCTGTGTGAAAAAAGTTTCTAAACACATATACACCAGCACCAGAGCCAAAACATACTTTTGCAACACGCTATTTAGCCCTTTAAAATTTACGTGGCTGCCTCCCCTGCAGTTAACCGCCAGCCACGTAAATTTTATGTGCCTGACTTTCCCCCCTGCTAACAGAAAAAGAAAAAAAAAAAAGGCACTCACCTGACCCCTCGTTCGATCCGGCCGGGTCTTCTCTTCAACCAGAGGGGCTCCGATCACCCATTGGGGCTCCTCCGGCTGCAGGGGAGTGCCCAAAAGAAGGTGCCCCCCTCCCCATTTCACCAGCCGCCGGAATTTTCTGTAAAAAAAAAAGACATTTACTCACCTTCGTGCCCGATCACTCCCGCCGGCTCTCCTCTTCAAGGGGGTGGGGGGGATCTCCGATCACCCCCCCGCTCTTCCGCCTTCAGAAGAGGGCCTAACAGCCCCCCTCCCTCCGTAGCTCCGATGGCCGCCGCCATCTTTACTTCTAGCCCCGCCCCTTCGGGGGTGGGGCTTATGACGTCACCCGGCTGTTCTGCTGTCAGATGCCAGGTGACGGCTGGGCAGAGGAGGAGAGAGGTAGGCGATCCTCAGATCGCTTGCCTCCCCCCTCCTTTGTCCAGCCTTCACTGGCATCGGATCGCTGAGGGACACAGGAGCTGACGATCGGAGGTGAGTAAAGAAAAAAAAAAATGTTTTCCACTAAAGTCATTTGTAAAGTGTGTGCTGTGTTTTTTTTTTTTTTTTTTACTGTTAACCCTTTGTGAACTGGTAAGGGGTCCATGAGACCCCTATACCAGTTCACAAGGCTGGGGGCTGGCAAGTCACCTGCAGCTAGATGCTGACTTGCCATTAACCCCCGATCCCCCCCATTACCTGCCTCCCCAAAGCCGGGGGGGGCAGAAGAGCTGTGGCCCTAGGCTATACCGGCTTGTAGCCTGCAGGGCCAGGGGCCACCAAAGCTGGCCCCTGCGCCCTGTTCTAGACGATCATCATTTAGATGATGAGAGGGTTAGACTGGGCGGTAAATTAGTTCCCAGGCCCTGAATAATAATGATAATTTTGTATAAATAATAGTGATTGATCTACTCCCACCCCCCTTTATTCATTTGAATTGTCATGAGTAGGGATGAGCGAATCGATCCGGACGAACCCGGATTCGATCCGAATTTCAGGAAAAATTCGATTCGGATCGAATCCGAATTTCCCCGCGATTCGATCACTCGAAGTTTTCCTTTAACATCCATTCATTTACATTACAGGCATTCTAAGATGGCGGGCGGGACATGTCTGGACATGTATCCCGCGCCAGTGCAAGCTGGGGCAGTCACATGCAGCCTATCAGCAGCCAGCAAGCCCGGTGACGTCACACAGCGGTATTTAACGGCGGCCATCTTGCTTTTCCTCATTTCTCTATTGCATTCGTGACAGACAGACAGAACGCTGTGTAGCTGAGGCAGTTAGACAGGCTGGAGACAGGGACAGACAGGGACAGGCTGGAGACAGGCAGGAGACAGGCAGGAGACAGACAGGAGACAGACAGAAAGCCAGGGAAAGGTAGGAAAAACGGAGCTGGCTGACAGGGAGATTTTTTTTTTTTCATCCAGCCTTTGTTAGCGTTTTCAGGCTGCTTATAGTAACTAACTGTGCATATATACTGAACTGATCTTAAGTCTGCTGTGAGGCATCCCATTCTGTGACTAAAGCAGCCTCTGTTTAAGACCATATAAGCATTTGCTCTTATCATATTTGAAATTAGGCCTGATAAAGACACTTTTGCTGGCCAAAGCCCTACTGTACCCTGCCAGCTCGATTCCTGCCCGGGGCATCCCATTCTGTGACTAAAGCAGCCTCTGTTTAAGACCATATAAGCATTTGCTCTTATCATATTTGAAATTAGCCTGATAAAGACACTTTTGCTGGCCAAAGCACTACTGTACCCTGCCAGCTCGATTCCTGCCCGGGGCATCCCATTCTGTGACTAAAGCAGCCTCTGTTTAAGACCATATAAGCATTTGCTCTTATCATATTTGAAATTAGCCTGATAAAGACACTTTTGCTGGCCAAAGCACTACTGTACCCTGCCAGCTCGATTCCTGCCCGGGGCATCCCATTCTGTGACTAAAGCAGCCTCTGTTTAAGACCATATAAGCATTTGCTCTTATCATATTTGAAATTAGCCTGATAAAGACACTTTTGCTGGCCAAAGCACTACTGTACCCTGCCAGCTCGATTCCTGCCCGGGGCATCCCATTCTGTGACTAAAGCAGCCTCTGTTTAAGACCATATAAGCATTTGCTCTTATCATATTTGAAATTAGGCCTGATAAAGACACTTTTGCTGGCCAAAGCACTACTGTACCCTGCCAGCTCGATTCCTGCCCGGGGCATCCCATTCTGTGACTAAAGCAGCCTCTGTTTAAGACCATATAAGCATTTGCTCTTATCATATTTGAAATTAGGCCTGATAAAGACACTTTTGCTGGCCAAAGCACTACTGTACCCTGCCAGCTCGATTCCTGCCCGGGGCATCCCATTCTGTGACTAAAGCAGCCTCTGTTTAAGACCATATAAGCATTTGCTCTTATCATATTTGAAATTAGGCCTGATAAAGACACTTTTGCTGGCCAAAGCACTACTGTACCCTGCCAGCTCGATTCCTGCCCGGGGCATCCCATTCTGTGACTAAAGCAGCCTCTGTTTAAGACCATATAAGCATTTGCTCTTATCATATTTGAAATTAGCCTGATAAAGACACTTTTGCTGGCCAAAGCACTACTGTACCCTGCCAGCTCGATTCCTGCCCGGGGCATCCCATTCTGTGACTAAAGCAGCCTCTGTTTAAGACCATATAAGCATTTGCTCTTATCATATTTGAAATTAGCCTGATAAAGACACTTTTGCTGGCCAAAGCACTACTGTACCCTGCCAGCTCGATTCCTGCCCGGGGCATCCCATTCTGTGACTAAAGCAGCCTCTGTTTAAGACCATATAAGCATTTGCTCTTATCATATTTGAAATTAGGCCTGATAAAGACACTTTTGCTGGCCAAAGCACTACTGTACCCTGCCAGCTCGATTCCTGCCCGGGGCATCCCATTCTGTGACTAAAGCAGCCTCTGTTTAAGACCATATAAGCATTTGCTCTTATCATATTTGAAATTAGCCTGATAAAGACACTTTTGCTGGCCAAAGCACTACTGTACCCTGCCAGCTCGATTCCTGCCCGGGGCATCCCATTCTGTGACTAAAGCAGCCTCTGTTTAAGACCATATAAGCATTTGCTCTTATCATATTTGAAATTAGCCTGATAAAGACACTTTTGCTGGCCAAAGCACTACTGTACCCTGCCAGCTCGATTCCTGCCCGGGGCATCCCATTCTGTGACTAAAGCAGCCTCTGTTTAAGACCATATAAGCATTTGCTCTTATCATATTTGAAATTAGGCCTGATAAAGACACTTTTGCTGGCCAAAGCACTACTGTACCCTGCCAGCTCGATTCCTGCCCGGGGCATCCCATTCTGTGACTAAAGCAGCCTCTGTTTAAGACCATATAAGCATTTGCTCTTATCATATTTGAAATTAGCCTGATAAAGACACTTTTGCTGGCCAAAGCACTACTGTACCCTGCCAGCTCGATTCCTGCCCGGGGCATCCCATTCTGTGACTAAAGCAGCCTCTGTTTAAGACCATATAAGCATTTGCTCTTATCATATTTGAAATTAGGCCTGATAAAGACACTTTTGCTGGCCAAAGCCCTACTGTACCCTGCCAGCTCGATTCCTGCCCGGGGCATCCCATTCTGTGACTAAAGCAGCCTCTGTTTAAGACCATATAAGCATTTGCTCTTATCATATTTGAAATTAGCCTGATAAAGACACTTTTGCTGGCCAAAGCACTACTGTACCCTGCCAGCTCGATTCCTGCCCGGGGCATCCCATTCTGTGACTAAAGCAGCCTCTGTTTAAGACCATATAAGCATTTGCTCTTATCATATTTGAAATTAGCCTGATAAAGACACTTTTGCTGGCCAAAGCACTACTGTACCCTGCCAGCTCGATTCCTGCCCGGGGCATCCCATTCTGTGACTAAAGCAGCCTCTGTTTAAGACCATATAAGCATTTGCTCTTATCATATTTGAAATTAGGCCTGATAAAGACACTTTTGCTGGCCAAAGCACTACTGTACCCTGCCAGCTCGATTCCTGCCCGGGGCATCCCATTCTGTGACTAAAGCAGCCTCTGTTTAAGACCATATAAGCATTTGCTCTTATCATATTTGAAATTAGCCTGATAAAGACACTTTTGCTGGCCAAAGCACTACTGTACCCTGCCAGCTCGATTCCTGCCCGAGGCATCCCATTCTGTGACTAAAGCAGCCTCTGTTTAAGACCATATAAGCATTTGCTCTTATCATATTTGAAATTAGCCTGATAAAGACACTTTTGCTGGCCAAAGCACTACTGTACCCTGCCAGCTCGATTCCTGCCCGGGGCATCCCATTCTGTGACTAAAGCAGCCTCTGTTTAAGACCATATAAGCATTTGCTCTTATCATATTTGAAATTAGCCTGATAAAGACACTTTTGCTGGCCAAAGCACTACTGTACCCTGCCAGCTCGATTCCTGCCCGGGGCATCCCATTCTGTGACTAAAGCAGCCTCTGTTTAAGACCATATAAGCATTTGCTCTTATCATATTTGAAATTAGGCCTGATAAAGACACTTTTGCTGGCCAAAGCACTACTGTACCCTGCCAGCTCGATTCCTGCCCGGGGCATCCCATTCTGTGACTAAAGCAGCCTCTGTTTAAGACCATATAAGCATTTGCTCTTATCATATTTGAAATTAGCCTGATAAAGACACTTTTGCTGGCCAAAGCACTACTGTACCCTGCCAGCTCGATTCCTGCCCGGGGCATCCCATTCTGTGACTAAAGCAGCCTCTGTTTAAGACCATATAAGCATTTGCTCTTATCATATTTGAAATTAGGCCTGATAAAGACACTTTTGCTGGCCAAAGCACTACTGTACCCTGCCAGCTCGATTCCTGCCCGGGGCATCCCATTCTGTGACTAAAGCAGCCTCTGTTTAAGACCATATAAGCATTTGCTCTTATCATATTTGAAATTAGCCTGATAAAGACACTTTTGCTGGCCAAAGCACTACTGGACCCTGCCAGCTCGATTCCTGCCCGGGGCATCCCATTCTGTGACTAAAGCAGCCTCTGTTTAAGACCATATAAGCATTTGCTCCTATTATATTTATATTATAAGACACTTTTGCTGGGCATAGGCTTACTGCTGCCTGCCAGGTGCACTTCTGTTGAGGCATCCCATTCTGTAACATAGCATACCCCTCTTTATTTACACTAAGCAGCTCTCTTATTTACACTAAGCAGGCCTGTTGGAGGCTGAGTGTTACTGCTCACTTTTGGTGTGCATTATATTCTGTTTCATATAGACCCACCGCTGCCCGGGGTTTTTTTAAATATCACCTACTACCACGCCAGTTAGACTATGTCGGGCAGACAAGTGCCTGGAAGTGAAAAGAGGAGTGGCAGAGGCCAAGATTCCGCAGGCAGAGCTCGCATCAGACTGGGGGCCAGTAGCAGCAGGAGTCACGCTGAGAGACCTAATCTGCCAGTATCTGCTAGCGGTCGGGTCTCCACCAGTAACGCATCTGCCGTGGTAGATTGGTTGACGCGCTCATCAACAACATCATCACAACTTACGTCTGAGACCCCCAGTCTAGGGTCGGTAGGTTCCTCTGACACAACCCTGAGTTGGCATGCCCCGAGAGCAGTCCCTGTCCTCCCATTGCCTCTGGCCTACGCCGTTCCCTCCCCCAGCGACGTATCCTATGCTTTGGGTTCAGCTCCACTCTTTAGTGAGGAGGACCATCAGATAGAGGACAGTCAGCAGCTACTGCCCAGCCAAGAAATGGAGGTGGCTTCTTTAGCTAGGCAGACAAATAGTGATGTGGACAGTGTCGTGGGTGCTGCGAGTGTTCCAGCTCCTGCGCCAGACACTGTTGACGAATCCACGAACATCAGTGACGTACAGCCACAACCCGGTGATGATGATGATGATGACGATGAAGCCGATCGCACTTGGGAGCCGGGTGATGAAGGGGCTTCATCGTCATCATCAGGAGAAGAGGGGTGCAGGTTGCCCCGGAGTCAGCAGCTGAGGCAGCAAGGTGGTAGCAGTCAGCATGGGGGCACAATTCCAAAGGCTGGAGCCGGCCGGGGCCGGGGCCGGGGTAGAGCACCTGCTGTGCGGCAGTCTACCTTATCGGGAGGTAGTGGAGCAGGGGTTCCTGGAGTTGGCAACAGCAGCAGTGAATCAGTGAGGCCAGGGGGTGGGAAAAGTAGCTACTCGGCAGTGTGGCAGTTTTTCCTGAGGCATCCGCAGGAGGGTAACATGGCCACATGCAAGATATGTAGGCAAAAGGTGAAGCGTGGCCAGGGTCCAAATGTTGGCACCACGGCCCTGCGTCAACATATGATGCGTCACCATAAAACGACCTGGGAGAACCGAGGCTCCCAAGGGGTGGTCCAGTCTGCTTCCTCACCAAGTGAGCTCCCAATTTCTGCCAGCCAAGGCTCCAGCACCTCAGCCGAAGGCAGCTGTGCGTCATACCCATCCTCTGTCGCTCCTGCTCCTCCTCCTCCAAGTCATGCATCCCGCCAGCAATCCATCAGCGAAGCCATGTCCAAGAGACAGCAGTATGCGCCCACTCATCCTACGGCGCAGAAGCTGAATGTGCTCCTGTCCAAGTTGCTGGTGCTGCAGTCGCTCCCTTTTCAGGTGGTGGAATCTGCACCTTTCAGAGAACTGATGGCTTGTGCCGAGCCGAGGTGGAGAGTCCCAAGCCGTCATTTCTTTGCCAAGAAGGCAGTACCAGCGCTGCACACTTTTGTTGAACAGAAGGTGGGCCAGTCCTTGAGCCTGTCGGTGTGTAGCAAAATACATGGCAGCGCCGACATCTGGAGCTGTAACTACGGTCAGGGGCAGTACATGTCGTTTACGGCCCACTGGGTGAATGTGGTCCCTTTGCAGCAGCAACTTGGACAGGTCACGCCGCTTCGGCCTCCGCGCTCTCTGCCCATTGGGCCTGTGACACCGTGCGACTCGGCCTCCTCATCCTCCGCCATCTCCTCACCCTCCACTGTAGGCTCAAGTCTCAGTGCCCCTCCAGTCTACCATGTGTGCAGGGCACGGAGGTGTCACGCAGTGCTTCACATGGTTTGTCTTGGCGAACGGAGTCACACAGGGGAGGAACTGCTTAAATGTATTCATCAGGAAATCCAAACATGGCTTACTCCGAGAAAACTTAAAATGGGAATCATGGTTACCGACAATGGGAAGAACATTTTGTCTGCGCTGCGCCAAGGAAGCCTGACCCATGCCCCCTGCATGGCTCACGTCTTCAATCTGGTTGTCAAGCGGTTTCTGAAGTGTTCCCCCCATCTGCAGGACATCCTAACAACTTCACGGAAACTTTGCATGCACTTCAGCCACTCCTACACCGCCAAACACACCCTTCTTGAGCTACAGCGTCAGAATGGTATCCCCCAACATAGTCTGATTTGCGATGTTTCCACCCGTTGGAATTCCACCCTTCACATGTTGGACCGATTATATGAACAGAGAAAAGCCATCACGGATTTCCTGATGATCCAAGCAGATAGGGGGACTCCCCTGTGTAACTTCAATGTCAACCAGTGTCAGCTCATACGTGACACCTGCCGTTTGCTCAGGCCCTTTGAGGAAGCCACTTTATTTGTCAGTCGGCAGGATTACGGGATGAACGACGTGATTCCACTGCTTCATGTACTACAGCACATGTTGGAAACCATGGCTGGTCAGGGCACTGGAGACATGGCGTTTACATCTTACGGCCACATGAACCCCCTTGGAGCTGAACTGGAGGAGGAGGAGGAGGAAGAGGAGGAGGAGGAGTTGCCCAGCGAAACACAGTTTAGGCTTGGCGAAATGGCTGGTTTATCTAGTCAGCGGACAGGAGAGGAGGAGCAGGAGCAGCCAGAGGAGCTAGAGGTTTTTGAGGAAGGAGAGACAGAGGACCCGGGCACACCGTGGCAGTATGCAGTGGAGATGGAGACAGGTAGTCCATCCGAGTCACTTGCGCAAATGGCACGAAGCATGCTCACGTGCTTGCGTAGTGACCCCAGAATTGTTTCCATCTGTCGGCGGGATGACTTCTGGCTGTCCACCTTATTGGACCCTCGCTTCCGGCACAAAATGGGGGCATTTTTTAAACCCACCGAGAGGGAGGACAAACTCAACTACTACAAAGACATTCTACGTAGGCAGTTGGCCGATGCCTATCTGCGCCATGGTCCATACTCTCGCAGGTCTGACTCGAGGGGACCTCTGCGCTCACCTTCCACTGCCATGGCCGCTGGGGGGGTTGGCAGCAGCAGCAGCAGAAGCTCCATCAGCAGCAGCAGCCTCAGTCTTCAGTCGCTAATGAGTAGCTTTCTACACCCGCATAGTGAGGCTACTCATGAGCAGCAGGAAGACCTGGAGCAGGACCTGAACCAGCAGGTCATGTCATACTTTGACATGACCATGCCAACACACCTTGAGGATCCGCTGGACTTCTGGGCAGCCAAACTTGATTTGTGGCCGCAACTAGCAGAGTTTGCCCTGGAAAAGCTGTCCTGCCCGGCAAGTAGCGTGCCATCTGAGCGGGTGTTTAGTGCGGCGGGGGCCATAGTTACGGCGAGGAGAACTCGTCTGTCAACTAAAAATGTGGAGAGACTCACCTTTGTCAAAATGAATCAGGGATGGATCAGCCAGGATTTCCACCCACCAATGCCTGATGCATGCGACTAGATTCAGCATGGTGCCACGTTTTACACTTTCCAAATGGTGCAAAACATATTTATGTCTTTAGGCCATTTTTTGGGCTCCTGCTGCTGCTACTGTCAACTCCTGCCAACTCCAGGGTGTGATTCATCCAATTTTTGGGCTCCTGAAGCCAACTCCAGTGTATATTTGGGCTCCTGCTGCTGCTGCTGCCAACTTCTGCCAACTCCAGGGTGTGATTCATCCAATTTTTGGGCTCCTGAGGCCAACTCCAGTGTATATTTGGGCTCCTGCTGCTGCTACTGTCAACTCCTGCCAACTCCAGGCTGTGATTCATCCAATTTTTGGGCTCCTGAAGCCAACTCCAGTGTATATTTGGGCTCCTGCTGCTGCTACTGTCAACTCCTGCCAACTCCAGGGTGTGATTCATCCAATTTTTGGGCTCCTGAAGCCAACTCCAGTGTATATTTGGGCTCCTGCTGCTGCTGCTGCCAACTTCTGCCAACTCCAGGGTGTGATTCATCCAATTTTTGGGCTCCTGAAGCCAACTCCAGTGTATATTTGGGCTCCTGCTGCTGCTACTGTCAACTCCTGCCAACTCCAGGGTGTGATTCATCCAATTTTTGGGCTCCTGAAGCCAACTCCAGTGTATATTTGGGCTCCTGCTGCTGCTGCTGCCAACTTCTGCCAACTCCAGGGTGTGATTCATCCAATTTTTGGGCTCCTGAAGCCAACTCCAGTGTATATTTGGGCTCCTGCTGCTGCTGCCAACTTCTGCCAACTCCAGGGTGTGATTCATCCAATTTTTGGGCTCCTGAAGCCAACTCCAGTGTATATTTGGGCTCCTGCTGCTGCTGCTGCCAACTTCTGCCAACTCCAGGGTGTGATTCATCCAATTTTTGGGCTCCTGAAGCCAACTCCAGTGTATATTTGGGCTCCTGCTGCTGCTGCTGTCAACTCCTGCCAACTCCAGGGTGTGATTCATCCAATTTTTGGGCTCCTGAAGCCAACTCCAGTGTATATTTGGGCTCCTGCTGCTGCTGCTGTCAACTCCTGCCAACTCCAGGGTGTGATTCATCCAATTTTTGGGCTCCTGAAGCCAACTCCAGTGTATATTTGGGCTCCTGCTGCTGCTGCTGTCAACTTCTGCCAACTCCAGGGTGTGATTCATCCAATTTTTGGGCTCCTGAAGCCAACTCCAGTGTATATTTGGGCTCCTGCTGCTGCTGCTGCCAACTCCTGCCAACTCCAGGGTGTGATTCATCCAATTTTTGGGCTCCTGAGGCCAACTCCAGTGTATATTTGGGCTCCTGCTGCTGCTACTGTCAACTCCTGCCAACTCCAGGCTGTGATTCATCCAATTTTTGGGCTCCTGAAGCCAACTCCAGTGTATATTTGGGCTCCTGCTGCTGCTACTGTCAACTCCTGCCAACTCCAGGGTGTGATTCATCCAATTTTTGGGCTCCTGAAGCCAACTCCAGTGTATATTTGGGCTCCTGCTGCTGCTGCTGCCAACTTCTGCCAACTCCAGGGTGTGATTCATCCAATTTTTGGGCTCCTGAAGCCAACTCCAGTGTATATTTGGGCTCCTGCTGCTGCTGCTGCCAACTTCTGCCAACTCCAGGCTGTGATTCATCCAATTTTTGGGCTCCTGAAGCCAACTCCAGTGTATATTTGGGCTCCTGCTGCTGCTGCTGTCAACTCCTGCCAACTCCAGGGTGTGATTCATCCAATTTTTGGGCTCCTGAAGCCAACTCCAGTGTATATTTGGGCTCCTGCTGCTGCTGCTGCCAACTCCTGCCAACTCCAGGGTGTGATTCATCCAATTTTTGGGCTCCTGAGGCCAACTCCAGTGTATATTTGGGCTCCTGCTGCTGCTGCTGTCAACTCCTGCCAACTCCAGGGTGTGATTCATCCAATTTTTGGGCTCCTGAAGCCAACTCCAGTGTATATTTGGGCTCCTGCTGCTGCTGCTGCCAACTTCTGCCAACTCCAGGGTGTGATTCATCCAATTTTTGGGCTCCTGAGGCCAACTCCAGTGTATATTTGGGCTCCTTCTGCCCCTCATAGTGATGCCACTTCAACTCTCTGCAATTGTGCCGCTCTGCGATTCTATTAGCGATGCCTCTGATCTGCATGTGATATTTCTTAAAAGTATTATTTAACTAACCCAGCACGCATCCTGTGCGTGTTACAGCAAGGCTGAATGGTTTACAACCCTATTGAGGCTGTAGGAGGCTCAGAAATAGCCGTTTTTAATAGCGATTCGTCGCGAATTTATTCGGGTCGAAACGATTTTTGTCGGAAAATTCGGCGAATCAGTCGAATCGAATTTTTCAAAAGTTCGCTCATCTCTAGTCATGAGCACAAGCAGGGAGGAATTCAGTCAATATGGATCTCTCCCTGTGAAGTGTTCTAAAGGGAGGCTGGCAGCTTCCCAGGTGAGTAGCTCTCAAATATTTGTTTGCATTGCATGTCCCAATGTCGGGGACTCAAAATTAAGAGTAGGGACCACACTAAACACAGAGTGCCTTGAGTGCCTTGTATCTGCAGATATATGCAACCAAATCTCTGTCTTTCCACACAGCTAGACATGTTTGTTGCTTGATATTTAGATGATGAGAGGGTTAAACTGGGCGGTAAATTAGTTCACAGGCCCTGAATAATAATTTTGTATAAATATTAGTGATTGAGCTACTCCCACCCCCCTTTATTCATTCTGTTCTACAAGCCCCCATAGCTGGTCACAGGCTGGTTAAGCTGGGTAGGGGGGACCTCACACCATTTTTTCTTTGGATTTTTAAAGGTTTTAATCCCTTAAAATTAAAAAACAAAATGTGGTACCCCCCTCCACGGGAGGGGGGACCCTATGTCATTTTTTTTTTAAATTAACCACATGTTACCTGTCACCCAGTAGGTATAAAATGCTTCCAACAGCAGCAGGAGAGAAGAAGCCAAAGTGATCAGCGTGGGACACAGTGCTCTGGGATGGATGGGAGGTAAGTATTGAAAAAAACATAATAAAATATTTTTTCTCTGTGTCAGTGTGTTTCTTTTACATTTAACCCTTTGTGAACTGGTAAGGGATCTATCAGACCCCTATACCAGTTAACAAGGCTCTGGGGCTGGCAATCACCTGCAGCTAGTGGGTGACTTGCCATTAATCCCCGAGCCCCCCATTACCTGCCTCCCCAAAGCCCAGGGGGGGGGCAGAAGAGCTGGCTATTAGGCTTTGGGTCTTGTAGCTGGCAGGGCGGGGGGCCATCAAAGCTGGCCCTGCACCCTGTTTTACAAGCCCCATAGCTGGTGCCTGGGCTAGTTATGCTGGGTAGGGGGAACCTCATGCCAATTTTTTTTAGAATTTTTAAGGGTTTAAGGGGGTAGGATGGCAGTTAAAGGGTTAAACACAACCAAATGAAACACCATTAAAATGTATGGGAGAGTGCTACTAACTAACGGGAGGGACCAACACCCATTAAAGTAAAAACGAGTGTTGGTCCGGTGTAAATCCCACGCTGAGTGCCACTAAGGCCAAACATGTGGTGCTGGTTTGTGCTGCCGCTTCTTGAATCAGACTCCATACTGTATATAAATACCTTATGTATTCTGAATAACACCCCCCCCCCCCCCACAGAACTGGAGAAAATAAAGCATCCGTCTGATTCTTAGTCTTAGGTCATTTATACAGCACAAGGAAAAAGGAGGTTGGCCACCTCAACCCTTCACATATAAAACCTTGACTACAGTGTTTCAAAAAAATCATTCTAGAAATGTATTCACTCTGTGCATTTTGGTTAAAATTGAAACCACAGTCACCATATTAAAACATCTCTTTCACATAATAAAATTCCAAGTGAATTCCAGTGAGTTTTATTATGTGAATGAGATTATGTGACTGTGATTTAAATTTTAACCAAAGTGAGGGAATACATTTCTAGAATGGTTTTTTGAAACCCTGTGGGCGAGGTTTTATATGTAAAGGGTTTGAGGTGGCCAACCTCCTTTTTCACTGTGCTAATCTGAACAAGGCTGTTGCTGTGCTCATATGTGTGGTCTACTGTGGTCAGAGCCAGCTGTGGGTCCACAGGGGCTTGCCGTATTCGCTCGAACTTCTAGCTGATGCTGCAGAAACAAATATACAAAATTATATTCTCTTTTGTAGCTTGGGAGTTCTGGCTGTGGATCAAGCCCACCCAGAGGCGAGGGGTCCGGAAGATAGAGTATTGGGCCTGAACCCTGCCAATGTCTTCCTCCTCCGAATCAGTACCACCACCAGCCATGGAGCCCGCTGAAGAGGAGGGTGTGTTGGGCTTGGAGTCGCCCACAGCTCCTGCACACACCGGTAGGCCAATACCAAAAAGAAAACAAAGGTTGTGCTGCATGTAAAGTCAAATAACATGTTTGCTAAGTGCTGGTGTGTTGTGCTTCTCTATCCCTACAGAATCATAAGGCAGCGATGGGGCCACCCAAGAAGGAAGCAGAACAATACCCAAGTATTACACAAACAACACATGCCCATAAATTCTAACACAGGTTCTTTGCCTCTACAGACCCTGAAGAAGGGATGGCACTGCGGAGGGTGGCGTCAACCAGGTTGGGTAAGTAAAAATGTGCATGGACAGGCACACATGTGGACAAACAAGTAAAAATATATATTTTTTTCTCTTTGCATCTCTCATGTTGGTTCCAGAAACAATTTTAAAATACATTTATATATATATATATATATATATATATATATATATTTATGTAAATACATATGTAAAAAAAGTTAATAAAAAAAAAGGTTTTAGTAAACCAAGAGTTTTAAAGTAAAATGCTGTGTAGTGCCATGTTTTCTATGCAACTACATGAAGCAGACGCAAACCAAACAAACAGGGATGTCCTAGATGCCAGCAGGAGGAGAAAGTAAGTATGTGCTACGACATGCAGACTACATGAGATGCCATGTAGGATAAGCGGGGAGCACCTTTAAAACTGGTCAAAAAAAAAAAGGCGTATAAATAACATAAATGCTTGGCTAAACCACATGCGTACGCAAAGCAAATACTAACTTATCTTGGAACATGGCTGTGAATTATACAAGTTTCCCGGTTTCCGAAATCAGATCCTGAAAAAAACAAGCATTCATGGGCAGGCTTTGAATCAGGTCGTACGTCTCCTGCTTTTCTGTGTTTCCTCTGTTGCGCTCTTTTCATTTTTTGGGGTGTCTGGGGGGAAGCCACCATAGTTTCTTTTCACAGAACTGCTTAGATCGTTTTTGAGATTTAAAAAAACATATACATATTTATAATAGCTCAAATTAAAATAAAATACCCTGGATTTGTGAACAAGCTTTAGAAACGCTATCCAGGAATGGAATAACAATCGTTCAGTGCTGCACAGTTTTAAGCATCATATTGCTGTCATGTCTACAGTAATTATTTTGCAGCGTTTATTTGAAACAATTGAAATAATGGGCCCTGGCTATTAAGATTTATTGTTTTGAAAGCTATCAGGCAGTTCTGAGAGTCAGCAATAAGCAACTGTGCGCGGCTGGTTCCCGCCTCAGTGACACGCGCCTTGTATGTGCCACTGTAGAGATGATTTAATTGGGTCTATGATTGTGTGGCATTGTGCTTTTCAACACTCTAGGACATTTCTAATTATCTGTATTCCTATTTTGCAAAGAAATGCGTCAGAGCTTTGGGTGTCCCTGTATGAGCTATGGAGGAAAACAATGGCTTCTGGGAAGATTGATCACTGAGGATTTTGCTCACAGGTGTTGCTAATATTTTGGCTGCATTTAGATTGTGTTGTTGTTATGTTAATTGCTTTGAAATGACTTTCATAATTTACCTATTCACTAAGACAATGGCACACGACTGTATACTTAGCAGTTAAGATCGGCAGATGAAATTAACTTTTATTCAAAGCAAAACAGAAGTTTACATATACAAAATGCCTTGAGAACTCGAGTGTACCTCTTCGGTCCCACAACCGCCTAAGAGCAGCAGCTCTGACGGCTGCATCCTCCACTTCCCTCCAGCAGGGAGCTTGCCTGTGCCAGCCATTTGTTAATGCCCCCGGGGAAAGTGCCAAAACCCAGGATAGTCATAACTATTCACTATCCTGGGTTTTGGTCCACTTTAAGGCTAGCTCGTAGTGCTTCTGCTACTGTGAAGGGGTTTAAGCACGGCAACAGCAGGGGCATCTGGGAACTTCTCATGTCCTGGGGGTGGGCTAGTTCACATCAGATTAAAGGCAGTACATTGCTTCTGAAATGTCTATCAGGATGAGTTTTCCCCAAATCCTGGGAGACACAGCAGATGATGACGTTGGGGGAGGGGGCGGGTTACTCGGCTGGGGCAAGAACGGGCAGGCTGATTCATCACTAACGCCAGGTAGCGACAGATGAGCGTCTATAGCAGGAATTTTCAGAGCGCCCGCTAGT
Source organism: Gastrophryne carolinensis (assembly GCA_027917425.1). Taxonomy (NCBI): domain Eukaryota; kingdom Metazoa; phylum Chordata; class Amphibia; order Anura; family Microhylidae; genus Gastrophryne; species Gastrophryne carolinensis. The sequence goes on from CM051237.1 coordinate 224,483,653, forward strand.
AGTCACTGTGCTCGGCCATGGGTCGCTAGTTCTTAGCGACTCAGTCGCTGTTCAGTAATGATGAATACATTGTGAGGATTCGCTATTTGACCAGTACAGCGCTGTATGGGAGCGCATGTTAGGGACTGGTCAGTGCGACCGACTCACAACATATTCATTATAAAAACATCCTCACAAAACTCCGGTGCTCGAAAATGCTTCTCTGAAGCCCAGAGCGCCGGAGGCTGTTTGAATTAAGTCTGTTTTTCAGCATGTATCCACTAGTAACAAAGCGAAAACATAGGGAATTACATTGTTATTACATTGTAACATGAACACTTTAATGCCAGACCTGTAATGTCAATTCTGCAGAAATATATAAAACATTATAAATATTTATAAAAATGGCTTTTTCTCGGCCAGAAGAGGTCACAACATTATTTGAGCTTTTTTAAAAAATAAATAAAAACAAACACCCTGTTTAAAAGAAATAAAAGAACGTCCATTGAAATGTATGGGAGAGCGTCAGGTAGCGAGAGGTCATACCTGGCGCTGTGCAAGGCTGAACACCGGCACTGTTCGCTAAGGCTGGGAAAATGATGAATCGGACGCTACATGGCGTTATCCCAGTCGCTCAACAGATTCGGCTTGATAAATGTGTAATTGCGTGCTGTGTCCGGCGTTCACCAGTCGCTACCTGTCGCTTCCTCTCATTAACAAGGCACTACCTGACGCTTTCCCTTCATGAATTAGGGCCTCTGTTTTTTTCACAGTCACATGCAAATTAGGCAGAGCAGAGTAGAAATGGGTGAGGGGGAGAACACACTGAACCTTCTCCGAGCAGTCGGCAAATGAGCCTGCTGTCACTCAAGTTCAAACCTCTAGTCACTGACGGTTTATCTGCTGGTGTTCCCAGAGGCTGGCTGTCCAGTGTCACCTTTAGTTCTAATCTTTTTACTCCGGGGTTTATTTATCAAGGGAGAGCAGCAGGTAGTGCCTCGTAGCGGCAGGCAGCGTCTGGTGAACACCGGGCGATGTACACAATACCACATTTATGAAGGCGATTCTGGTGAGCGACTCTAACAGCTCAGAGTGTAGCGCTGGCGCTCTAGCTTCCAGAGTGCCAGGTATTACCTGTCGCTCTCCCATACATTTCAATGGACGTTCCTTTTCTTCTGTTTAAACAGGGTTTTTTTTGTGTTTCATTTTTTTTCTCTCAAATATTTGTGTCACCTCTACTGGCCTAGAAAGAGTCATTTTTGAAAACGTTTTAGATTTTTATGCAGAATTGTCATTACAGGTCTGGCATTAAAGTATTAATGTCACAATGTTACAACATTGTAATTGCAATTTCGCTTTGTTACTGGTGGATATGTGTTCAAAAACACTCAGACACAGACACAGCGTCTGACACTCTATGCTATAGCGACCAGATCCAGAGCGCCTACGCTGTGTGAGTCGCTGTGTGAGTGTTTTTTTGTTGAATATGGTGTGAGTCGCTGAGAGCTGGTCGCAATGAGCTGACGTTACCTCTCGCTCCGTGCAACGCTGTGCTAGAACGCCCAACATACATCTCATTCTTCAATGCCGACCAGGTTACTACAGCTCTGTTACAGCGTCCAATAGCCGCTTACAGCGTCTACTAGCAGTCGCTCTTAGCGCCTCTATACAGACGCTTATCTGCCGATACCTGGCATTAGTAATGAATCAGGCTGCCAGTTGTGCTGTGTGGAGGAGAAGAAGCCCGGGATATTACAAGGTCAGCCAGGTTCCAGCATATGCTGAGTCAGGGAGGGGGGCATGTATGGAAGATTCTATCTGTCCATAGAGTACATAACCATACCACAGTTCAGCCCCACTGGCTGCTTTTGTTGAGAAGCGCTGAAGCAGCTGAGCGTCAATAGATACTGGGTCATATGTTCGGGCGGGGGGGGGGTGCTCAGGGAAGGGAAGATAAGCTTACACCAACTGTAAAAATTGTAAAAAAAAAACACAAAACACTAGTGCCTGTGACATGGTACTGGGGCCCCATACCAATACTAGTCCAATGTCCAATACTAGTCCAATGAAAATGCCCCTGCTGCCGCCCCTCCCCTGCACGTTCTGTCTGCCCTAGGCTGGTGCCTAGGTGTGCCTAATGTTAAATATGCTCAAACTACAGGCCCTAGATCAGCCCCACAGTTCCCATCCATATGCCGCACACTACACATGGTGTGCGGCATATGGTTGGGAACTGTGGGGCTGATCTAGGGCCTGTAGTTTGAGTGTATTAGTTTAATGTATATGTTCCGTCTTGCCAGCACCCTCCTCCCTATATTATTATTTACCACACAGCTGTGCACACCACCCCACATAATGTTAAATATGAGCCTGGTTCTAGGCCTGATTGTAATCGTATATGACTAAAGCCTTTCAAAGATTTAGAGACAATATCCTGTGTAACAGTGGACCAAAATCTGTGATTTTAACTATCCCCGGTTTTGGTCCTTGCCCCCCACCTCCTCTCCAGCTTGGCCACAAAACTTTACCTTACCCTTGTCCTGCAGCACATGCATGAGTGTGCAACCAGTCAATGTACTCAGCTCCATTCAGCTTCCCTTCTGGCTAAGAAATGGGTAAGGGTTTAATTGAGCCGAATGCAGCCAAGCCAGTCTTTCACAATTGCCTTCCGCGGGCACCCGCCTGAATAAAGGCACAGCGTAGTGTGGCTGCGGCTCGTGCATGCAGCTTTGGATCAATGATCAGGTGCGTTTTACTGAAGACACAAATGTAAAACCCGATCATGAATTTGGATGCCCTGGAGAGAGGGAAACCGGAGGCCCTCCAGTTATAGATTCCAGGGCTGCCCATGATGGGTTTTGGTCCACTTTAAATGATTTTCTTAGGATATTAGTGTCTTTAATCCAAATCAATGTAAGGTAAGAGTTGAAACATCTGTAGGAATAAGAACCTGGTTTTGCATAGTCATGGAGGAATAAAATTGAAAGGAAAGCACATTTGATGCCCTGCTACAGCTTCTACACTATGCTGCAGGAAATAGAGCAGAGGCACATGGGACACATATCAGATGAGCTGTTTGCTGTCTTTTAATTGCCATTGCCTAGCATGTCCCTTTAAAATGGCTAAAGAATACAGTGAATTGAATTGGTTGAATAGTTTGATGCATATCTAAAAAGTGGTGAGCCAATGTCACTTTCTATAACCTAATAGCAGTGTACCCCCCAAGCTGAAATGCAGAAAGCTTTGGATATAATCTGGCTGAAGAAATGACTAGTTGGGAAAGAACACATCTGGGTTCTACTATCATTACATTTTAAGAAGACAAACTTGACACAAGAACTCCTAAATATAAAAGTATTTTCCACTCTGCCAAAAATTGGGCCATTTCCATCCAATGTTAAAAGGTGTGTTTTAACCAAAAACAGAGAAGTCAACAGCTGGAAACTTACCACGCATTAGGATACACTCATTTATTTGTAAACATCACAGTGTTACCAGCCTGTGTCTCCCATCCTGCTCCCTTAAATATCAGACATGCAATCGGTTAGGCGAACAATTCAAATTTCAGGGGCTTGCAGTATTCCCTTAAATGCTCCCCCAAAGCCCCCCTCTGCCAATCATGGCATAAATTTGAAAGTGCATAACCGCTTGCAGATGTTATAGAATAACAATCAGATGTTGTGCTCCTGAACTGCATGAAAGCAGCCATCATGCTTCCCACCTAACAGCTCAAGTCAAGTCAAAATTGTCTTAAATCTCTCTGCAATTATTCCATATCTCTAGCCAGAATTGACTTATCAGTGCTCTGCTCAGAGCATAGAGCTCATAGAAACATTGCTTTGGTTGTTTAAATGCTCTTCGGATTCTGCCCTATAGACATACATAGTTACATAGCTTTCCTCACACAGCATTCCTTTCCACCACCATCTGTTGATTCAGTGTGCGTGTGTGTATTTATGTCAGTGTGTGTGTGTGCAGCAGGACAGAGATGCTGCCTCCTGCTTCAAAAGACATATCTCTCTCTGTTTGGTGGGGGCTGCTTATAGACAAACTTCAAGTTTTTCCTCAACATCTGCATAGGGTTAAGTCCTGGCTTACACCACTGATCACCAGAAAGGTGTTTAGGCCAGCTATTTACTAAATTCTAAAACAAACATTGGTTCCCGCTCCTCCTCCCTGGATTCCCAGTTGGATATATAGCCAGTATGCTAGTAACCTTGTGATGTTTTCCAATAAATGACTTTGAGAGAGCTTTGTGTGTTTTTATAAACACATTTTAAAAAGAGTTTGGGGCAATCAAGGACGCACTGGCCTTAGCAGAGTGAGATATACCAGTTACTGTAGCTATGCTGCTATAAAGCTGACTGTGCTTGGTGTAACTCCCAGCATGCCATTCATCCCACCTAGTGCCTTTGTTGGAATTCTAACAACTCTCTCAACTCTCAGTCCCCCAAATATTCCCCCAAACTCTGTATAGCTCATGTTCTGCAAATATTCCCCCATAGCTCATGTTCTGCCCCTGCAATGTTATGGCCTCCACATCGTATGTTTGGGAGCCTTATTCCAACACTGACACATTATCTGCACCAACAATTCTAAAGTAACAGTATCATTGCTCCATGCCCATGATATGTCCATGCAATATTATTACCTTAATGACAAACACACTCATAGACTGGCTAGAAAGCACCTAGGGGGCTCAGTAACTAATTAAATGGTCATAGGTTGGTCATGGAATGATTTTTGGCCATGGTCCACTCCTGAGTACACAGTGTAGGATAGGGCATTATTTAGTTAATCGTTCTTATTGTAGGTTTTTTAATAACCATTTGAATTTTCCATGTGCTTTATTTAGTTTAAGTATAAGCAGGAAGAAACTGTTCTTCTTTGACAGTTAATGATATAAGTACAGCCTAACAAAGACCCTTTGCACCTAGGGGCCTCCATACCACAGATACTTAAAATGGAGAATATGGATTGAAAATAGTGGTAGTCCTATTATTCTTTCTGCTTGGTTAATACGTTTTTGAAGTTTAAATGTCCCACAATACCACACATGTTTAAGGTACAAATGATAAATTCAATGACAGAAATGTAAAAGCAGCGTTGACACCAAAAAAGTGGTTTAGTCTACTCTGGGTACCTCCACTCCCTTTATGAAGGTCGGGGACGGTCAAGGTTGTTTCCTGAAATCAAATGTCATCACCAGTCTTTTGGTTGTTCTGCATGCACCAGTAGCTCAATAACTCCACCTAATATCTGTATAAAGTCTTTTCACCATCCTTTTTTGGATCAATGAGTGTGAATGGTCCACTCCCAGTGGCTGGCTAGGGCTTCCTGTAAGATGGCGGTGGGCATTCGGTACCGCCAGCTGCGGCACTGCTGACTTAGGGGGCTAGATTTGGGCTGAGTGTCTTTTTTCCTCTTTTATTACATTAGCAGGATCACTATTTGGGGGGCAGGGGAGGTTAAGTTTTTTTTTCAGAAAGGGGCTTGAGAAAAAAATGACAGGCAGGTGCAGGTGAGGACGCCACTAGCATCTTATTTAACATTAGCACCGAAAATGATGCAGCGCCGGGCGCTCTGGTTGGAGCAGCGCAAGATGAAAGCTGACGCTGTAGCCCATTGGCCGGCTGGAGGGAGGGGAGAGGATTCTCAGTCTGGAGTGTCTGTGTCCAGTGCCTATTTACGCTGCCCCACTGTGAGCTGTGACTGAGCCGATTGGGTAGATTTCCATCCCTCAATCTCCTATTTGATTCCACTTGTATAAAACTGTTTTTGCTGTTTTTGCTGTAGATCAAGATCCCATAGAGCACAATGGGCAGAACTTGATTGCAGTGTTTAATTCTTATAATTAATATGTCAATAATTGAAACACAGGACCTAGATGGGCCAAAATGTTTTTGGGATTATTAAAATTGATCTTAATGGCTTCTTTTGATTAACAATGTTAAATTAGGACACCAACAACTAAAACGCAACCTAAACACACTGTAAAGTTTGTCCCCTTTATCCCCAGCAGTGATTTCTTGTAACTGTAAGATTTCAAGGAGGAAAAAAATCATAAATATTCTGGGACACACCGGAAAAACAGCAGTACAAAGTGGTGCTCACTGGCACTGGGACAATTGACTGGCGGTGACACAGCCAGGGCCGTATTTTCCCTTAGGCAAACCTAGGGCGGAGAGATTGTGGGAGGGGGCGGCCCCTACACTAAAATATGCAGTTTTATAAAAAAAAAAAAATAATAATTAGTTGGTGTTTGCCCGCACCTCGCCTCAGCCGCCTCAGCCTCCTTGCCCCCCCCCCCCCCAATACAGAACAGAGGAAACATGTTTAATGTACTTACATGTCGGGCTGCCACTCCGCCCCTTGCTCCTCTACAGACTGACTGGCAATAGACCAATCCGAGACCTCAGTCCTGCCCACTGACTCGGCAGGGGCAGCTGGGAAAGAATGACGTCTGTCCCAGCGTGTTATAGCCGAGTGCTGCAGGAGAAGCCACAAGGTAGGAACTGCAGTAACTGGAGGAGCTGAGAGACAGGGGAGACAGGGAGGGGGCAGCATAGATATCTACTGAGCCACCAAGCTAAGCTTTGTAATGTAAATAGAGCCCATTGTAGTGCAACCGCGGGTAAGGGACAGAGAGAGGATGGCTGCACTGTGTGTAAAGGTCATGTCCCTTATTTCTGGCCACTTCACTCCACAAGTTTGTTTATCCCTCTGTCCATTTATTTATCAACCTCCCTATCTATATCTATCTATCTATCTATCATCTATCTATCTATCTACCCCTCTGCCAGTCTATCTATCTATCTATCTATCTATCTATCTATCTATCTATCTATCTATCTCTCTGCCAGTCAGTCTGTCTATCTATCTATCTATCTATCTATCTATCTATCTATCTATCTATCTATCTATCTATCTATCTATCTATCTATCCCTCTGCCAGTCTATCTATCTATCTATCTATCTATCTATCTATCTATCTATCTATCTATCTATCTATCTATCTATCTATCTATCTATCCCTCTGCCAGTCTATCTATCTATCTATCTATCTATCTATCTATCTATCTATCTATCTATCTATCTATCTCTCTGCCAGTCTATCTATCTATCTATCTATCTATCTATCTATCTATCTATCTATCTACCCCTCTGCCAGTCTATCTATCTATCTATCTATCTATCTATCTATCTATCTATCTATCTATCTATCTATCTCTCTCTCTCTCTATCTATCTATCTATCTATCTATCTATCTATCTATCTATCTATCCCCTAATACAGCATGGCATCCCGGAAGAGGCAAATAGTAGCACTGGAGAAAGTGCTGCTATGGCTTTTATTCAAATTTCACATTAAATTCTCAAAAATGTTCAAAAAAGGTTTTCATGAAAAAAACTGGCTTATTAATTCCAATAGTGCCCTACCTCCTACCACATACACAGAAGCCTCAAATTGTCATAATCCCATGTACTACTGTGTGTACCATGTGTAATGTTTTTTAATGTCGTGCTGGACAATAATAGGGGGGGGGGGGCGCGTGTCCAAAAAGTGCCTAGGGCAGCACAAGTCCAAAATACAGCCCTGGACACAGCAATACCTAAGTGCAACAGTCAAAGCTAATTGGTAGCGCTCCACACAGCAACTGCTAGCGCCAATGTAATACACAGCACAGCTCCAGATAAGACGGGAAGGTCGGCGCTCCAAAGCTGACGTTAAAGCCACAAAAATTATGCTAAAAGGCGCACACCCTAAATAAGGTCCTTAATCGTCAGTTAAGCAGAAATTATTTGTATAAAGTGAGAATAATATTGGGGGAGCATGCAGCCTTGTGGGGCTCCAGTACTTACAGATTTAATGCTTAAAAACATAGGACCCGGAATTACATGTTAGGGTCGATTCATCCACCAAAAACCCACAAACTATGCGCAAATACATCCACATGCAAAAACGTATGATTTGGCGCACGATTCATGGCACCGTGCAAACAGTTCATGCACATGCGCACCGCATGCGTGAAGTGCGTTCGCAAGCTCTGTGCGCATTGTGCAAGCTAAGGTGGTCTGTGGTCCCCATGGCCCCAATATTTTGTCCCTGTCTTTACTGTTTAGCATTGGAGAATTTGTTTCTCCTGCTACTGTGATTGAGGTGAAATTCTATTCTCAGATATGTGGTGTATTCCCTGTGGCACATATTCTGCTTGTTTTTATGTGTAGTGTTTTAGTGTGTATTACCTTGAATCCAGTTGACTTACAGTGTTGTGTTTCCCAATGTTTTGTCCCAGATGTTCCACACCCTCCCTGCATTGTTTGTTTAGTGTATTAGTGCTTAAAATTGAGCTTCTAATTACTTGTTTATTCTTGGTCCTTTTTTCATAAAACATTTGTGGTCTGTTTTCATTTGTACATCTTCTAGCTTGGAACCAGATTTAGGGATTTATTGTAAAATTGTGTGAAGGGTGGTGCCAACTGCTCTGCACAAGATCTCAGGCAGCAAAGTGACACTTCATCTGGATCCAAAACTCTTATGGGGTTAAGACTATTTAACATTTTAACCCCTGTAGGGATCTTCCCGGGGGATGGTGTGTTTGGACACAGTTCACAGCAGACTTAGATTTTATAAAAGCAGGTCTTGGCGTTTATTCATGGCATAAACAGTCCAGCAAACAAAAATATACAGCAACAACGTGCTTCTTTTTGTACAATCAAAATAAAAGACCTAGCCCGGCTGGGCGCTTACTAACAGGTTCTTCTCACCTATCTGACACTTTCAAAACACAGCTTTCGCCTGGATATCGCAGGGTGAGTTTTTAGCTCCAGCAGTGGCTGCGTTCACAGCTTCCTCCAAACACCCACAGGCTGTTCATTCCTGGCTGAGAGCAATCACCTGCAGGCTCTGCAGAGCTTTTACCTTCCCAGGCTAATTAGGATCAGAGCTCACCTGATCCAAAACCCAAACTGGATCGGGGGGGTGTGGAATGACAGGTCCCTCTACCAAACCTACCTGCCATTCCATATAAATCCAGGCCCGGCAAGATTAAACAACAACTCAGCAGCATATCACTGCTGAGAAACAAATCAATCCTGGACTTACCATCTCACACTGCGTAGTAACCTAGGTGAAATGTACACCCCCTCGACCACTTCTCCAGTGACATGTCTACACCCCATATTAAACTTTTACCATCAGTTAATTTGGATTCTCTATCACCTTGTAGCATATAGATGGAAGTTTTTGGTGCACTTTGTTTATTGCATAGTATCTGCAATAAGTTTAGTTGAGCTACTCAGATTTTTGTTGGGTGTAAATTGAGGAGGAGAGCCTTTGATGTTCGAGATTTCTCTTAATCCTTTCCACACTTACTTGGGGTCTCCTTCAGAAGAATCTTGTTTTCAGTTTGAGTATCCCCCCTTTTTTTCTTTTTTGCTTCATTGTATTTCTGCGCTTTCAACTTTCTGTTGAACCATGATTTATTGATTGCATATTGAACAAAGGATTTTTTGGGAACCTACATGTCCTCACAAAACTTTATGTATAAACCATATTGTCCAATATTGTCAGATTATAATTTTGCTGGAAGATTGCCGGGTTACAATATCAGTACATTTGAAGCATGGTTGTAACTTTTTCGGGGGTCATGCTAAAGATCTGGTGAAGCAAGTTTACCTTTGGTTGTGCTTTCGCTTGTAAACTAAAGGTTACATCTTACAGACTGATTCATTACTAACGCCAGGTAGCGACAGATGAGCATCTGTAGTGAGGATTTCAGAGCGACCGCTAGTAGTCGCTGTGCTCGGCCATGGTTAGTTGTTTCAGAGCACCTCAGTCCCTGGCCAGCATTGATGAATATGTTGTGTGAGTTGCAGTACTATGCTGTATGGGAGTGAACAGTAGCACCAGCTCAGTGCGACTGACTCACACCACATTCATCAAAAAAACAGCCTCAAACAGCGCCGACGCTCAAAATCGGTTTGTTGTAGCCCATAGCGCCAGAGGCTGTGTGATTAAAGGCTGTCTTTGAACATGTATCCACTAGTAAGAAAGCGAAAACATATGGAATTACATTGTTATAACATTGTAACAAGAATACTTTAATACCAGACATGTAAGGACATTTCTGCATACTAATATTATTAATCAAAAAAGTTTTCAAAAATTGCATTTTCTATGCCAGGATACATGTCAGAAAGATTTGAGATTTTATTTAAAAAAAAAAATTGGAATCAGGCAAGGGATTTAAGGATCGTCCATAGAAATGTATGGGAGAGTGCCAGGTAATAACAGGTAATACGTGGCGCCCAGCAAGTCTGAACGCCGGCGCTGTACGCTGAGCCTGGGATAATGATGAATCGTACGCTACATGGCGTTGTTCCAGTCGCTCACCAGATTCGGCTTCATAAATGTGGAATTGCGTGCCATGTCCGGCGTTCCACGGCGCTACCTGGTGCTACGTGCCGCTTACAAGGCACTACCTGGCGCTATCCCTTCATGAATAAGGCCCTAAGTGAGCTTTTGTACTTGCACACGCAAGAACATTCTATAAAACATTTATGTTCTAATATTTCCCAAAAACCCACCTACCCTTGTAATGGGGCATTTTTACAGGGGAGGTGCATCATTTGTCCAGTGATGTGAGAATAATTTTGTGAGAGTCTAGGAACAACAGCATCCTATGAGGTATGCAGAAAAAGTACACATTTTGTAGCAAACCCCATAGGATGCTGTTAATTCCAAACAAATATTTTTATTGAATTTTTGGTGTGTTAAAATTAAAACACTCACCTAGATGTAGGTTGCATTGCACACCCAAATGTGCACTTACTGTGCATTTTCCGTTGCACTTTGGATGTGGGATTGAAGTGAATCTGATTATGATCAGAGAGAACTGAAGCCACTCTTTTGTTACGTGTTAATGATAACATGGAAATGGAAATTACATTTCTTGTAAACACTACAAATTATATCTGCCCAAAAACCCTGTATGTTCTTTTTTTCAGCCCCATTTGAACAATTTACTAGCAATTCATGTACTGGTGCTTTGCTTTTAGCTGGCAGGTAAAATAAGTTTAGGTTCTCACTTTGTTGCCCTTTTCCAAAACTAAAAGTTAAAAGTTTCCTTCTGCTTTTTAAGGTATATGCTTTAATGCTATGGCGTTATATGCTATAATTATTTTTCACCACTAGATGGTGCGTTTTATTTAACTATTTATTGAAATAAAGTGTGTGTACAGTTGAACCAGGCTTTAGAGTTTTTTTCTTGTTTGTGACAACTGGTAGAAATCTCTCCAAGGGTGAAACAAAGAGCAATTTTTTCAGCCTTTACACAATGGAATTCTAACACAAGTAACTTGAATAAATATGTCTGGAGTTAAATATTTTATTTTATTAAAACATTTTATCCATGTGCAGAAAGAATTTAGTATTTTATTTTATGATGTCCTTTAGAGCAGACCTACACTCTCTCTCTATTAACTGAGCCACGGAGTGTCATGGTCCTCAGACAGGGCCGACTGTCTCTGCTGTACTGTTCCTGACCCAGTATAGTATCTTAATGTCACATTATATATACACCTTATTTTTCGTTCCACAGCATGCACCCAGGGTTTAGAGGACAAAAATAAGAAAGAAAATATTGTGAGCCAAATGGTGTAATAAAATCCCTCCATTACAGACAGTGTGCAGAATCACTCTATTACAGGCAGTGAGCGGCATCCCTCATTACAACCATTAGGTAGCATCCCTCAGAACAGCCAGTGCGGGCATCCCTCATTACAGCTTACAGCCAGTGGGGCCATCCCTCAATACAGTCAGTGGGGGTATCCCTCAATACAGTTAGTGGGGGTATCCCTCAGAACAGCCAGTGGGGGCATCTCTCAGAACAGCTTACAGCCAGTGGGGGCATCCCACAGTACAGCTTACAGCCAGCTGAGGCATCCCTCAGTACAGCCAGTGGGGTCATCCCTCATTACAGCTTACAGCCAGTGGGGGCATCTCTCGGTACAGCTTACAGCCAGTGGGGGCATCTCTCAGTACAGCTTACAGCCAGTGGAGGCATCCCTCAGTACAGCTTACAGCCAGTGGGGGTATCCCTCAGAACAGCCAGTGGAGGCATCCCTCAGTACAGCTTACAGCCAGTGGGGGTATCCCTCAGTAGAGCCAGTGGGGTCATCCCTCAGTACAGCTTACAGCCAGTGGAGGCATCCCTCAGTACAGCTTACAGCCAGTGGAGGCATCCCTCAGTACAGCTTACAGCCAGTGGGGGCATCTCTCAGAACAGCTTACACCCAGTGGGGGCATCCCACAGTACAGCTTACAGCCAGCTGAGACATGCCTCAGTAGAGCCAGTGGGGTCATCCCTCGTTACAGCTTACAGCCAGTGGGGGCATCCCTTGGTACAGCTTACAGCCAGTGGGGGCATCCCTCAGTACAGCTTACAGCCAGTGTGGGCATCCCTCAGTACAGCTTACAGCCAGTGGGGGCATCTCTCAGTACAGCTTACAGCCAATGGGTGCATCCCTCATAACAGCCAGTGGGGGCATCCCTCAGTACTGCCAGTGGGGGCATCCCTTATTACAGCCAGTGGGAGCATCCTTTATTACAGCCAGTGGGAGCATCCGTCATTACAGCCAGTGGGAGCATCCCTCAGTACAGCCAGTGGGGGCATCCCTCAGTACAGCCAGTGGGAGCATCCTTCAGAACAGCTTACAGCCAGTGGGGGCATCTCCCAGTACAGCTTACAGCCAATGGGTGCATCCCTCAGAACAGCCAGTGGGGGCATCCCTCAGTACTGCCAGTGGGGGCATCCCTTATTACAGCCAGTGGGAGCATCCTTTATTACAGTCAGTGGGAGCATCCCTCATTACAGACAGTGGGAGCATCCCTCAGTACAGCCAATGGGGGCATCCCTCAGTACAGCCAGTGGGGGCATCCCTCAGTACAGCCAGTGGGAGCATCCTTCAGAACAGCTTACAGCCAGTGGGGGCATTTCTCAGTACAGCTTACAGCCAATGGGTGCATCCCTCAGAACAGCCAGTGGGGGCATCCCTCAGTACTGCCAGTGGGGTCATCCCTTATTACAGCCAGTGGGAGCATCCTTTATTACAGTCAGTGGGAGCATCCCTCATTACAGACAGTGGGAGCATCCCTCAGTACAGCCAGTGGGGGCATCCCTCAGTACAGCCAGTGGGGGCATCCCTCAGTACAGCCAGTGGGAGCATCCTTCAGAACAGCCAGTGGGGACATCCCTCATTTCACTCCCTCCCCCAATGCTGGACAATATTAAGGCAGCAGGCAGGCAGGTTAACCGATTCATGCCTGCCTGCCTGCCTCTGTTGTTACCCCCCACCCTAGCTGTACACACACCATACACATACACTCACACTTACCCTGGTTCCCAGGGGATGAGTTTGGTTTTTTTCCCTGGATTGTGAGCTTGACATATATACAGCCAGGTGTAACTACAAGGGGTACATAGGTGGTGACTGCATTAGTGCCCATGAGGTCAGGTGGCCCCACCATTTCTGTTCCTGCTTATTATTATTCATTTGTGTCAGTACAGAAGTAGTCTAATTGTGTTGAATTTAGTTAAAATGTGACATCCTAGAAGCTGAATGTGACTAAAAAAAGATTATTGTGTGAGCATAATGCAATGTTTGCACCAGGGCCCAATCACAATCAATTACGTCCCTGTATACAACTTTACTCTTTATTCGTATATAAGCTGCTCAGTGGCTGCCTCAGAAGGATCCCAGAAGAGGTGAGTTTCCAAACGGCGGGTCAAGCTGGTCCACAGGGTCACTAAGGAATGCAATGGTGGGCTCCTGGACTCAGAGACCTCTTTGAGGGCTTTTATTACCTAAAGCTAAGGTATGTGCAGCTTATTTATTGAATCCCAAGTGTGCACACAGATTCAATATACCGGTAGTTTGCCATTGTGTTGCATGAGCACTGGATATAAGCTGGTAATACTTGCATCTAAATGAAGGCTGGGTACCCAGAGTAAGGCCCTTATTTATGAAGGAATAGCGACAGGTAGCGACTGGTGAGCGACCGGTAATGACGGGCCCCGCCACGAGAACGCCGGCTCCCCACCACAATCACACATTTATCAAGGCGATCCTGCTTAGTGACTGAGATAGCGCCATATAGCCACTCATTCATCATTATTCCAGCCTCAGTCCACAGCGCCAGCCTTGAACAGCGACAGGTACGACCTCTCGCTACCTGGCGCTCTCCAATGCATTTCAATGGAACAATCTTTAAATATTCATAATTAATTGTTATTAATGTTTTTTTTTTTGTTTTGTTTTTAAATGTGAAAAATTCTGTGACCACTTCTGCCATGTTAGTTAATTTTTTTAAGGTAAAAAAAAAAATAAAAATTTGTGCAGAATTGATATTACAGGTCTGATATTATTGTATTCATATTACTAAATTATTTCAAAATTTTTTTTTTTTGGTTTCCAAAAATATGGTGGTTTGGGGGTTAAAAAACTACTTTTAACACATCGCCGCCAGCGCTCTGGGGTTTAAACATGCATTTTACAGCGCAAGAATTTTTTGAGCGTGATTTGTTAATGAATATGGTGGGAGCCGGTCGCTAGGACCAGTCGCTATCATGCGCTCCCATACAGCGCGGAACCTGTCAAATAGCGACTCCTCACCCAATATTCAACATTACGGCAAAGTTGCTATCAACTACCGAACAACGGGCAAGCACAGCGTCTACTAGCGGGCGCTCTGAAAATTCCGCTACAGTCGCTCAACTGTCGCTACCTGCCGCTATTAATGAATCGGCCTCTTAGAGGGTTTAAGGGAAAGGTCTCCTTGCACACAGGGGTTAATTGGAGTATGGCCCACTCCCCTGATAGTTAGTTTCAGGAGGAGATAAGAGGGACCCAGGGGGGTGGGGCTAGAGAATTCTAGTAAGACTTTAGCCTTGATTCAGAGAGACACAAAAAAACTTCCGTTTTCGTGCCGATCTGTTTTTTTTGTGAAATGTTTCTGTTCTCGTATGAGCGTACGAGCGATTCAATGCATGCATTGAAAACTTTCTGTAAAGTTTCCGTCCGTTCGTACGGCATATTACGAATACGAGGATGTCATTTTCCATCCAGACTTTTCCGTTTCATTTTCACATGTTACAACGTAGGCTTTCGTTTTTGCCCTTTTCCCATCGTATCCTGCAACGAATCCTTTACGTTTCCCGTTCGATTCTGTTTCCCTTTTTCAATAAATATTCGTCCAGACGGAAATCCTTACCATCTTGCGCCTGCGCACTACAAACTTAACTCATTAAAGTGCTCGCCTACATATTTGCCACCCTCACTTCTACTACAATGTTTAGCTAAATCACTTAGCACTCTCCTCCATCTTCTCTTTTGGACCCTTAAAGCTCACCCAAACCACTTAGCACTATCCTCCATCTTCCCTTTTGGACCCTTAAAGCTCACCCAAACCACTTCTCGGTTACGTTCTTCTTCCAATTTAGCCCCCTAAAACTTACCCAAATCACTTCTCGGTCATGTGAATATTCATCTTTAAATATTTCTGGGCCCATTAGTTTTGTGTTAATGTATTTTGTAAATGAAATGACAATGTAACATTTTTTTTTATACCATCATAAAATTTAAATTTAAAAAATTTTTGAAAATGTAACATTTTTACTACTATAAAAAAAATACATAGCAATGGCAGGCCACAGAACATTATTCTTCATCTGTGGTCCCCAACGGGTTGCACAGCTCCTGCATCTTGGCCACCAACTGAAGGACCCTGACACTCACTTGTGCCACTCTGGCACGTGTGGTCCCTGTCAAAAAACGTACCGTATTTGCAGGCGTATAAGACGACTGGGCGTATAAGACGACCCCCCAACATTTCCACTCAAAATATAGAGTTTGTTATATACTCACCGTATAAGACTATTCCCTCTTCCGCACACCAAATAAAACGTAAAAGGACATCAGATTTTATTTCAACATGTTAATTCCCTTCCCCAGAGTCCCTGGGTGGCTTCTTACAGTCATGGGGGCATCCCTCAATACAGTCATGGGGGCATCCCTCAGTACAGGCATGGGGGCATCCCTCAGTACCGGCATGGGGGCATCCCTCAGTACAGTCATGGGGGCATCCCTCAGTACAGGCATGGGGGCATCCCTCAGTACAGGCATGGGGGCATCCCTCAGTACAGACATGGGGCATCCCTCAGTACAGGCATGGGGGCATCCCTCAGTACAGGCATGGGGGCATCCCTCAGTACAGACATGGGGCATCCCTCAGTACAGGCATGGGGCATCCCTCAGTACAGGCATGGGGCATCCCTCAGTACAGGCATGGGGGCATCCCTCAGTACAGGCATGGGGGCATCCCTCAGTACAGGCATGGGGCATCCCTCAGTACAGGCATGGGGGCATCCCTCAGTACAGGCATGGGGCATCCCTCAGTACAGGCATGGGGCATCCCTCAGTACAGGCATGGGGGCATCCCTCAGTACAGGCATGGGGGCATCCCTCAGTACAGGCATGGGGCATCCCTCAGTACAGGCATGGGGCATCCCTCAGTACAGGCATGGGGCATCCCTCAGTACAGGCATGGGGCATCCCTCAGTACAGGCATGGGGGCATCCCTCAGTACAGGCATGGGGGCATCCCTCAGTACAGGCATGGGGCATCCCTCAGTGCAGCCAGCGAGTGGCCCCACTCCCTCCTCCCCCCGCCCCGCCGCGCCGCTCACACACTTACCAATGGTCGGAGGGCCGGTCTGCCCGTCCCTGCAGTTCCTGTCGCCGCCGCCGCCGCCGCTCTCATATACACAAACACACACACAAACACACACACACATTCATTCTTACCTGCACTTCCTGGCTGTTGCGCGCTGGTCCACGGTGGGCGTGTCCCAGATGGCCGCCGTCCAATGAAAACAATGGACGCCGGCCATCTGGGGCACGCCCACCGACGTCCAGCGCGCAACAGCCAGGAAGTGCAGGTAAGAATGAATGTGTGTGTGTGTGTGTTTGTGTGTATGAGAGCGGCGGCATGAAAGTAAGCATGAGTGTGTGTGTGTGTGTGTGTGTGTGTGTGTGTGTGTGAGTATGTATGTGAGCGGAGGTACCCGGCGTATAAGACGACCCCCCCACTGGAAGGCATGTTTTACAGGGGGAAAAAGTCGTCTTATACGCCGGCAAATACGGTAAATTAAAATTTTGGTATAACCTTGTTGGGGTCATACTGCAGTGCCCCCCCCCCCCCCCCCCCCGTATGGTCCAAACACCTAAATCTGGACTTCAAAAGCCAGAGGGCCCTTGCCACCACGGCCCGGGTTTTGCATAGTGCCTGATTAGAGAACCCCTGGCCCGCATTCTGCCGGCAAAGAATGGGCATCAGGAGCAAGGGCGAGTGGCACATCTTGCGGTTCCTGGAACCAAATATAAAATAATTACACAAAGCAAAGGTAACCAACTAAAACAATAACTCCTACAACAAATTAAGATTCAAGTTCAACAATCCTAATATAATTCACAAAGGACATAAGTCTAAAAAAATATAGCAATTATATGGATGTGTGGGAAAATAAATGTTTACATGTTAAGGACTAATTTAGGTCAGCATTAAAATGCATCTATAAGGCATACATGAAATGTATTGATTCAGGTATGCATTGCTATACAATTTATGGCCTCGGCCATGCTGATACATGCAATGCCTTGGTGCTAAAGCCGCGCAGACTCCTCCACATAGCCACAAAACATGTTCAACAATAGCAATCCGAGCCCTCAAAGGTCTCGTAAGTGGATCGGAAATGAAATGGATTTATAGGGTGGAGATCCGTCGGAAATCAGCTCTCTGAATCAGACAGAAACCATCCCAACAACGGAAGTTATCTGAACGAATGGAAAATTTCCGATTTTGCTTGGAAATGTTCCGATTTGCTTCCGTTCATCGAAAGAGCATATACACATTTTCCCGAACGTTCGTGCGAGTAGAAAATGGACGAAAAAAAGCAAAAAAATCACAAACACCCACCAAAACTTTCACAGACAGCTACGGAAGTCCGGACGAATGTGTCTCTGAATCGAGGCTTTTGTTGAGAGATTTGAGAGGATGGATCCCTGATGTCTAGATGTGGAACATGGGCCCTGGTGAGAGCAGCCTGATGTAGAGGAGCAACCAGGAGAAGCTGGGGACCCAGAGAGGGGTACCAGGCCGGCCTACAACCGTTGCAGGTGGAGATCCAGCCACTCACTGCAGTAACTGGAGTTGGGGACTTAGGAGAGACCGGAAGTGTAACATGAGGTTTTTGATGCAAGGATGAACTGTCTGTCTGTGCCTGAATAAAGGGAGGGGCATCCCTCAGAGGAAACTGCACCTGGACTGTGCCTGAAATTCCTTCTCCTGGATACCAGAGTCAAGAGGGGCTGCCAGTAACTACTGCAAGTGTGAGTACTTTGCCCCATCCCTGGGAATCCCCTGGGCTCACTATGGAGTACTTTGGCCAGATTTCATTGGGCATTCCCAGCGTATGCATCAAACCCTGTGTGATGTCTACAAATGGCATAGTTGGCAAGATTTGACAAGCATATGTGTGGGGGCCGCTGAGTGTGTACTGTGAACTGTGTGTCTTGAAAACTGAGAACAACCAGACCGAAATCCGTGCGCAAGGAAAGTTAGAAAACAGCGCTGAAAGGGTTAAGCATGCTGTGAGAGACTGAGGCCTAACTGCCAAGGACGCAAACCTTTCCCACCATTGCGGGAGGTGGGGCTGGAGGACCCTGTAAAGCTACATATGTTAGGGCGTGGCCTTAAAAGCCTGCGAAGGCCTTCCACACGTGAGCAGAGCAAGATGGTGTCAAACAACAAGCTACCGAGATAGCGTGGATAGAAGAGGTGGCCTGGAGGAGGGATGAGAGGTCGGGAATGAGCACTCTCTGGCTATCTGTTTTTACTTGTGCTACATTGCCAACAGGATGCAAGCCTTTCCTGCCCCAAAACCTTTTGCTTTTGCTTTCCCTGTACAGCCAGATCAGCTGCCAGGGGAGAACTTGACTGAGCCGCTCCAACTTCCTTTCTTGTTGAGTCAGGGATGGAGGTCACCAGACTACTGGATGCTAACCAGGAAAACAACCACATGGTTGAGTGAATGGCGCCGTTTTCAGAAAATGTTCAACGAGAGGGTTACTTGGAGACTGGCTGGGAGTCCCCCTATTTGCCACCTGAGTTGGGGGTGGAGACACGTCATGAGGAGTGGATGGAGGAGGTGCTTGGACAGAAGTGTCATGTTGCAAGGCACCCCTCCATCAAGTATTTGCTACTGCAGCATGAGTGGGACTTGAGGAGAAGGAACTTCCCATGCATGTGCAGATTCGCTACAAGGATGGAATTTCCAAGTCCTATTCCATGCTCCACTGGCGGGAGGGGAAATTTGTTCAGTTGCAGGATCCCTCGAAATATCAGTGAGGAGTGAGAGGGGTCTGACGGGCATTAATTGTGTTTTTCGAAAAAAAATGTGATGGACTACTCCTTGCGAGCCGCCTCAGTTTTGCCCAGAATGGGGAACTGGACTGCCCACTGTGTGAGCACCCCTGGGTTACCATTTTGTGTTTTTGTTTGAGGCTCCCCTTTTTCGAGGCTGTTTTTAACAGACTAATCTTTTCGGTCTTGAACACACAGTCAGGACTGGCTCCAGGTTTATGTGGGCCCTTGGGCGGCATGGTCTCATTGGGCCCCTTTGTGGTGAAAAGTCGCCTCACATGGCCGAGGGATGTCCCGAATTTGGATGCCCCCCAAGGATCATGCAATTTGGACCAAAACTCTAGTTTTGGTCTTCTTTGAAGCGCACCAAACCCTTTTAAAACTGACCTTGGAGTTTAAACAAATCTAGATTCTCCTGAGTTTGGATGCCCCTGTGTGTGACCCCCCTCTCTTTGTTCATTGCTTTCCTTGAACTGGTGAATGCACTGTGGCATCACCAGTTTGAGTTAACGGACAAACCAGGGGGGTTCTTTCACAAACAGGGGCATCCCAAATTGAGATGCCCCTGTAAAGCAGACCAATACCCAGGGGTGTAATTGCTTGCATAGAGGGTATGCCAGCGATCCCAGGGGGTTTCGCACATTAGGGTGTCACAGATTGGGATGCTCCAGGGATAGGAAATCAGCTGGGGTGGGAAACTTAAAAGGAGAGCCAAACCCCGCACTTCCTCCCCTGGAATCTATATCGAGATGCCCCGTTGTGTGGAACCCTGCCATTCGAGGAGATGTAGGTACCAGCTGTGTAGGTGCCCTCCCAGTCTGCCATTGGTCAAGCACCGTCGCACATCTCCAAAGTCCGCCCTGTCAGTGGGCCCCCAGGAGGGTGGGCCCCCGGCAGCTGCCCCGCCTTGCTGGATGCTGACGCCGGCCCTGCATACAGTATTCCCTAGTGACCACGTCAAGCAAAAGTGTTAATTTCTTTGTTTTTGGATTGTTGTCTCTTACTTATAATATAGTTACGGGTTAAGGTTCCCAGGATTGTTTATTTGGGTATGGTTGGTCAGGTGTTAAGTGTCCCTGCTAGGGGAATACTGGGCACATTAGGAATGTTTTATTAAGAGGATGTTATTAACTTATAATGCGTTTTTCATGCTCAAGTTTTTGAGATGCCCCTCACATCCAGAAGGACTTGCTACAGCAGTTTTTGTAAAGGCCCCTTCTATTTTGGGGTAATTTTTCTTAAGTGTGATATTTTGTGTGTTGTTAAATGTGTTAACCTTTTTGTCTCCCATACTGAAGCCATTTTGGGAATGTCTGGATGAGAAGATTCCTGTAAATATGTTATTATGTGCCCTTTTAATATAGAGTTAAGAGATGTATTTGTATATATAATGTTTTATGTAGTTTTATAGTGTTTAGTTACCACTTAGAGGACTTAGGGCCTTATTCATGAAGGGATAGCGCCAGGTAGTGCCTGTACAGCGGCAGGAGAACGCCGGAGACGGCACGCAATTACACATTTATGAAGCCGAATCTAGTGAGCGACTAGAACAACGCCATGTAGCGTACGATTCATCATTATCCCAGCCTCAGCGTACAGCGCCAGCGTTCATCCTTGCAGTGCGCCACGTCTAACCTGTCATTACCTGGCACGCTCCCATACATCCCTATGGACGATCCTTAAATCCCTTTTCTGATCCCAATTTAAAAAAAAAAAAAAAAAGACACAAACCTTCTGACATGTATTCTGGGCAAGAAAATGACATTTTTGAAAACTTTTTTAATTTAATCTGTTTTTATTGAGAGAAATCAAATGAGGAGAAAAAAAAAACAAAAACACATACAGAATTTTATACATAAAATAATGTTACATCCATCAGGAATCTCAATATCACATCAGCTCTGTTAACTGCCACAGGGATTCACTTGTGCCTGCAGTTCCGCCAATGAGCATCCGAGGGTATCCAGCTGGTGCACCACGCCGCGAGTATCCATCCTGTGTCATGGGAAACCAGAGCCCCATATACAGCCCCACGGCTCGCCAGAGATGGGAGGGCCCCAGAGCACAACCGTCGTCGAGCAGGGGACAAGTTCCCCTATCCAATCCTTGATCGTAAAAACCCGCCGAGAATCAGCCCCCGAAACCCCCGCCCCAGCGCCAGCCTGATCACAAACCCATCTCACAAAACCCAGCACACCACCCTCGCAACCCGAGTAGTGGATCGTCCTGCATATCGCGCAGCGGAAGTTTATCAGAAGGATGCAACAAAACGTAACAGTAACCAGGACATAAGAGACAGGATAAGAAACCTATCGACAAGGGAAAAAAGAAACGAAAAAAAGGGGGAAGAGAAGAAGGGGAGGAAAGGGGGGAGAGGGAAATACCCTGAGCTGGATTGAGAGTACAACTCCTTTATGCCGCAAGAATCCTATCTCACATTCGAGCTAAAGCACGGTCGAATGACCATGCTGTCCACTGTTTATCACTGGATCAACGTTCGGAAACGATCTGAGTCCCGAAGATCGATCCAGCAGGCCCAGGTTATGATGTACTTTTCTACTAAGCCTTTATGGCTGAGAATGAGTTCTTCCATACGTCTGATACATTCAAGCTCCACAACCCACGCCGCTAAGGAAGGGGCCTCTCGGGACCTGCCGGAGTAAGCCCCTTTTGTATTGAGATATAGAGACCTCTACTAGGGAGAGAAGGGTTAATTGAGGTGAGTTATTTACTACAGTGCCCATTGTCTCTGTGTATATGCTTAGAACTTTATCCCAAAAGGATTTAACAACCGAGCACCCCCACCAAATGTGCGTCATGGTTCCTTCCTCCGCCAGGCACCGCCAGCAACTGCTTGAGGTCTGGGGTGCGTATTTATGAATGTCCGTTGGACATCTGTACCATCTCGAGATAATCTTATAACGTCTCTCCTGCGCCGCACCCTCCACGGCCGATTTATGTGTCAAGCTGAACATTTTAGATAGGTCTTCCCCTGAGAAGGACTGACCCAACTCGTGTTCCCATCTGGTTATGAACCCTGGAGGGTTCTAGGGAATACTGTTCATCAAGGTATGATACAGTGCGGATAGGGCGTGGGGTACGGGCGTCACAGAAGAGAGAAGCCCTTCAAGATCAGTTAAAGGGCAGCTCCTCGCATCACTCAGGCGATGGGAGGATATATAATTAGTCAGCTGTCTGTGGAGGAACCATGACATATGCACCCCAGGAAACTGCGCTCTAATTTCCTCTAGCTTTGGCAGAACCGATTCTCCCATGATATGTCATAGACGCGAGTCTGACGCTGCCTGCCAACCCAGAAAGGACGAGACCCCCACTCCGGGTGCAAAGTCCGGATTCCCGATAATCGGGGTCAAAGGTCCCCGGGCGTTGGGCTATCAGAAAAGGTGCTGCGTCAGGAAAGGTAAGGTTCTAAGAACGTGTTTGGGTTGATGTCCTACCCAAGGGAGAGAGACCAGGGGGAGGGGCGATAGCCCTTTCTCGACGGCGACCCAGATCTTGCTCGAAGTATGGTGAGCCCAGTCTAAGGCCCTCATGAGGACCGCCGCTGAGTGGTAGAGCTTTAGGTCAGGTAATCCCACACCTCCCTTAGCTTTGCTATGAGACAGTGTTTCGTGGCGAATGCGAGGCTTAGAGACTCCCCAGACAAATTTGATGAACGCGGACGTCAGAATCTTAAAGAAGCTGTTGGGGGGAACTATAGGGGCGGTTTGGAAAATGTATAAAAAGCGGGGCAGCATATGCATTTTTAATACTCCTATTTGTCCGAACCAAGACAAGGACTTTCTGTCATAGTTTTTTAGGTCGCTAAGCGTCTTGTTCATCAGAACATTGTAATTCAGTTCGTATATTTTATCCCTAGATATTTGATTGCGGCCGATTGCCATTTTAAGGAGAAATTACTTTTGAGTCTGTCTACTTCTCCGATCGGCAATGTTAGGTTAAGGGCTTCCGATTTCGCATAGTTTACTTTAAAGTTGCTTACCATCCCAAATTGTTCGAACTCTTTTAGTACTGATGGGAAGGAGATAGCAGGGGAGGTTAAGTGGAGCAGTAAGTCATCAGCATATAAAGACAATTTATATTGCTTGTTATCAATCTCTATCCCCTTTATGTCTGGATTGTTTCGTATGGCGATGGGCAGATGCTCCATGGTAAGAATGTATAAGAGAGGTGACAGTGGGCATCCTTGACGAGTTCCATTACCTATGAGGAAAGGAGATGACATCACACCATTCGTTCCCACTGAGGCCGAGGGGTATTTGTAAAGGGCCAGAATCTTACCCAGGAGGGACAGTCCCAATCCAACTTGTTGCAGAGAGGAACGCATAAAATCCCAGCTCCCTCTATCAAATGCCTTCTCTGCATCACACGAGAGAAGGCAAGCCGGGATCCTTTCGGACTGCACGTAAGAGATCAAGGTGAACAATTTATTCGTGTTATCCCATGCCTTTCTGTCCGGGACAAATCCCACCTGGTCCAGATGAACAAGTTCAGGAATAATTGGTTTGAGGCGCGAAGCTATTATTTTGGCGAACAACTTTATATCCACATTAATTAGGGAGATCGGGGGATAGCTGCTACATGTGAGAGGATCTTTACCGGGCTTAGGAATAACAACGATCGTAGCTGTCAAAGATTGTCTTGGGAAGGGGGGAGTCCTGCCCCACTGAATTGAAAATCCTAGTCAAGAAGGGGGTTAACAGGGGACCTAGTGTCTTGTAGAACCTTGGGGTATAACTGTCGGGTCCTGGGCTTTTTCCCACCGGGGTGTTGTGTATCGCCTTCTCTACCTCCTGAATTCCAAAAGGAGCCTCGAGGGACTCAACATCTGCCTGGGAGATTCTAGGGAGAGGGGTCCTATCTATGTATGCCCGAACTGTCTCCAAGGGTGGCATGTGTGCAGCAGATGGAGCAGATTTCGTTAGGTTGTAAAGAGTATTGTAGTAGTCCCTAAAGGACTTCGCTATCTCGTTCGGATTAGAAGTCTCGTTGTTCTCTTGGGTTTTTATGCTAGGAATATAAATGGCCGAGCTCCTAGGGTGTAGCGATCTCGCTAACATCCTACCTGGTTTGTTTGCATGCTCATAGAACATTCCCTTTAGCCGATCTCTATGCCGCAGAAATACTTGGTTGTACAGACTCTTTAGGTCATCTCTAGCTTTTTCTAACTTGATCAAGGTCTCATTAGTGGGCATACGTTTATGCGTGAGCTCCAATGTTTTTATTTGGCTAATTGTTTTTTCTATTAGGGAGGACCTTTACCGTTTAAGCCTGGTACCATGTTGAATAAAGATCCCCCTCATTACACATTTAAGCGCTTCCCATTGTACAAGGAGGGGTGTCTCGTCACTGCGGTGGTCTGCTAAGAAGTGTCCTATGCTCTCCCGTACTGCTGCTAAATAGGCCTCGTCTTTAAGCAGATTATCATTTAAACGGCAATCGCATCTCCTCGGATACAGTCCGGGCACATCTACAGACAGAAAAATTGGGGCATGGTCCGACCACCCTATACTCCCTATGTTCGCTTCTGGGTTCCAGGACATGGCGTGATGGCTTAGTAGGATGTAGTCAATACGGCTGTATGAGTTATTGGCGTTCGTAAAAGGTGAAGTCTTTGTACCTCTTGTGTAGCGCCCGCCAAACATCCACTAATTGCAATTCTAGTAGTTGTTTCTTCAGCTTTTTAAGCCCTGCCATTGAGGTCCCCGATCTACCAGAGGAGGTGTCAATCAGGGGGGTGAGAGTTAAGTTAAGATCTCCGCCACATACAATAATGCCCTCTGCAAAGCTAGCTAGCTGTTTTAGTAACGCACAGAAGTAATGAGTCCTGACTGGGGCTGTAGATGTTCACTACCGTGTAAGTCTTTGTGAATAGTGTCAGTTTTAAGAATATAAATCGACCTTCAGGATCAATTCTGGTATCCAGAATTCTATGGGGAAGGGACCGGTGTAAAGCTATGGACACCCCTTTTGACTTCGCTTCTGGGTTTGGTTCTGGGTATCCATGAGGTGAAATGGCGGTCTCGAATTATTGGTACGTGACCCTCCTTAAAGTGAGTTTCTTGTAGTAGAGCTATTTTAACCTAATTTTTATGGAGCTCAGAGAGGATTTTAGATCTTTTTTTCCGGAACGTTTAGACCCTTTGTGCTGTAGGAGCAAATGGCTATACTCGACATGACCCTTTCAACAGCGTCAAGGTGAGGAGGGATAAACGGAAGAGCGGGAAGGGCAGGAGATTAGGAAGGGAGAGGGAAGAAGAAGGGGATAAGAAGAAAAATAGGAGGGGGGGAAGACTATGGGGAGCAAGTAGTTAGGGGAGAAAGGGAGAAAGAACACACCATGAACAAAAGGCGCTTTCACGCTCTCCCTCCGGATAAGCTATCCCAAACACTTTCTGGGAGAGCTCAGGAGGTTATGCAATGGGGGAAGTGGAAAGTGGCAGCCGACATAAGGCCAAGAACTGAGAGGTTATCCTGAGGCCCGGGCCTAACATAGACCTAGGCCTGGAGGACAGGAGACAGGACCTGGTTCACTGCCAGTCATTGCCGCCGTTACGAGCCCTAGGTCTGACCCCTCTGTTTCTTCTGGGTAGCAGGTCGCACCCTCCACCCCCTTGTGCCCGGGTGGGGCCCAGCGAGGGGGAGAGCCAGTCTTCCAGCTCCACACCCGGGGATCCCAGGAACTCAAACGCCTCCGGCAGCTGAGAGTGGTAGCGGAGTGGCAGCTGGAGGATAAGATGAAAGGGATGTCCCCATCTGTAAGTGGCGCCCGCCTGCTTTGCACTTTCTAGGAGTGGTTTCAGGATCCTTCTCATCTGTAGCGTACGTCATGCCAAATCGGGTAACAAGATGATCTGTGTCCCCCTATAAGAAATGCCTTTCTTGGCCCAGGCAAGTCTCATGATTTCTTCCTTTATTTTATAAAAATGTACGCGACAGATGATATCTCAGGGCCTCCGCTGGTCTGGATTTCTGGGGCCTAGAGCCCTGTGAACTCTATCTAATTCAATAGCTTCCTCCAGTGGGCGATCAAGAACCAGATTGAAGATTTGGGTCACTGTCTCTGAAAGATTGGCATTCTCTGGAGATTCAGGAAGCCCCCTTATGCGAATATTGTTCCTTCTCCCCCTGTTTTCCATGTCGTCTTGGTGGAGTAGAATATTAGCTATATGTTGCGTTGACTCTTCTTGAGCTCTTTCTAGAGCGGTGTGCGCTCTTTCTAGAGCGGTGTGCACTCTTTCTAGAGCGGTGTGCGCTCTTTCTATAGTGGACAAACGTTGCTGGACCGAGTCCTGAACTTGTTCTACTGCTGTGACCCTGGTCCCCACCTCTAGCACCTGCTTCGATACTTCGTCTACCTCCCTCCGGAGGGTGGACTCCATTCTGTTTATGAAGGTTTCAAAATCTTTTCTGGTAGGTAATGACGAAATAAGAGCTCTGATGCTGTGCTGGTCGAGATCCATCCTGTCTGCATCTCTATGGTCGTATAGGACTGGGCTATGTGGGGGAGATTCTTGTGGCCAGCACGGGGAGGCCGACAGCGCTAATGGGGAGCTGGATCCGCTACTTGCCCCACCTCGTGACGGATCCCTGTTTATGGACATTCGGGGTAAGCTCTCCTTGCCCAACTCAGAGCTCCCTTCTCCAGGCGCCTCACAGAGATTGTGGAGAGGCGGTCCCTTTCCCCCTGAGCTAGCGCTCTGTGGCTCTGCCGTGGGAGCACTAAGTTGTGTCTGACATGAGGGGTTATAATTATTAGGGGCAGCATCACTCGATACCACAGTGTTGCCCCCACCAGGAAGCGCGCTGGTACCCTCTTTGCCCAGTCCGCCCCCCTGCTGTTTCCTCACCTTAGATCAGGGGTGGGCAATTATTTTTTCCATGGGGCCACATGAGAAACTAAAAATATTGTGGAGGGCCGCTGAGCTATGGGCGTCTAAGCGACGTCTAAGCTCAGCGGCTCTGAGTGCGCTGGCGGCTGCATCTCGAGCTTCCCTCTAACAGGGAGCGCGCCCGCGCTGGCCATTCTCAAATGGCTGACACAGGCACGCGCCCTGCTAGAGGGATAGCGGGCATGCGGCCGCAGCTCGTGCATGCGCCGTTGAACTGGGAAAGAAGGTGAGTTTATGGGCGACCTGGGGGTTTCACACAGCGGGGCATCCCGATTTTGGATGCCCCGCGGGGAGGGGATCTATAAGATTCCCAGGCTGATAAAGCAGGGTTTTGGTCCACTTCAAACGTTCTGATGTGATAATTTCCCAGCCAATCAGAGAAGCCCTTGGCTTCTGGCAGTCTGGAAGGAGAGCTCATATCAGCTGGGGCAAAGTGTAAGAATGGTGGGCAGCAGGAAGGGGGCATGGTGAGAGCATGATGGACAGCAGGAAGGGGGCATGGTGAGAGCACGGTGGGCAGCAGGAAGGGGACATGGTGAGAGCATGGTGGACAGCAGGAAGGGGGCATGGTGAGAGCATGGTGGACAGCAGGAAGGGGGCATGGTGGGAGCATGGTGGACAGCAGGAAGGGGGCATGGTGAGAGCATGGTGGACAGCAGGAAGGGGGCATGGTGACAGCATGTGGACAGCAGGAAGGGGGCATGGTGAGAGCACGGTGGGCAGCAGGAAGGGGGCATGGTAAGAGCATGGTGGACAGCAGGAAGGGGACATGGTGAGAGCATGTGGGCAGCAGGAAGGGGACATGGTGAGAGCATGTGGACAGCAGGAAGGGGACATGGTGAGAGCATGTGGACAGCAGGAAGGGGGCATGGTGAGAGCATGTGGACAGCAGGAAGGGGGCATGGTGAGAGCATGTGGACAGCAAGAAGGGGACTGGGTGAGAGCATGGTGGACAGCAGGAAGGGGACATGGTGAGAGCATGTGGACAGCAGGAAGGGGACATGGTGAGAGCACGGTGGGCAGCAGGAAGGGGACATGGTGAGAGCATGGTGGACAGCAGGAAGGGGGCATGGTGAGAGCATGGTGGACAGCAGGAAGGGGGCATGGTGAGAGCATGTGGACAGCAGGAAGGGGGCATGGTGAGAGCATGGTGGACAGCAGGAAGGGGACATGGTGAGAGCATGTGGGCAGCAGGAAGGGGACATGGTGAGAGCATGTGGACAGCAGGAAGGGGACATGGTGAGAGCATGTGGACAGCAGGAAGGGGACATGGTGAGAGCATGTGGACAGCAGGAAGGGGGCATGGTGAGAGCATGTGGACAGCAAGAAGGGGGCATGGTGAGAGCATGTGGACAGCAGGAAGGGGACATGGTGAGAGCATGTGGACAGCAGGAAGGGGACATGGTGAGAGCATGTGGACAGCAGGAAGGGGACATGGTGAGAGCATGGTGGACAGCAGGAAGGGGACATGGTGAGAGCATGTGGACAGCAGGAAGGGGACATGGTGAGAGCATGTGGACAGCAGGAAGGGGACATGGTGAGAGCACGGTGGGCAGCAGGAAGGGGACATGGTGAGAGCACGGTGGGCAGCAGGAAGGGGACATGGTGAGAGCATGGTGGACAGCAGGAAGGGGACATGGTGAGAGCATGGTGGACAGCAGGAAGGGGACATGGTGAGAGCATGTGGACAGCAGGAAGGGGACATGGTGAGAGCATGGTGGACAGCAGGAAGGGGGCATGGTGAGAGCATGGTGGACAGCAGGAAGGGGACATGGTGAGAGCATGGTGGACAGGTACATGGTGAAAAAGAGACAGCAGGCAGGAAGGGAAAACACAAGCAAACGACATAATCTTTCTGAGCAGACTTACTGATGCTCTGGAGCTCCTACTCTGTCCTTCCAAAGTCCCCAGGTCTCTATCACCTGCTCATCGGGTCTGGCTTCCTCAGAGGAAGGGAGAATGTGCCAGACCCGACGAGCCGAGCGGCCGATCAGCTGCTGCTTAACCTAAGCCTCTCACACTGTACACAGGCGATCACCTAAGTTAAGCAGCAGCCGATCGGCCACTCGGCTCGTCGAGTCTGGCATGTTTTCCCTTCCTCTGCGTCTCTTACTGGCCAGCTCAGCCCGGGCCGGTAAGAGCCTAGCAAAGGGCCGTATACGGCCCGCGGGCCGTACATTGCCCAGGTCTGCCTTAGATGATGGGCTCTGTGAGGCCGTCTGTTGCTGGAGACAGACCTCTCTCTCTGGACTGCTCCCGTCTCCGGTCAGAGCTTCACTCTCTGTCTGCCTTCTGGAGGGCCCGGGGATCCAGGTGTGGGCCTCCCCTCCTCCACCCCGCAAGTCTGACTCTGCGGGGGCAGTGGTATCCCGACGCTGCTTTCCTGCCTGCAGCGTGTCACCATCCCCAGCCTGTTCCCCACCGGCCGGCCGTTACCACTGTCAGCGGGGCCGGGGGAAAGCTGCGGCTGCGTCTCTCCGCCTCCCCGGTCTCCGGGCTGCGTGCACTGCAGAGCTTCCATGCTTCCAACCCTCGGCACCGGCCCACGTCCTCGTCCTGCTGCCCGCAACTGTGGCGGCGTCTCCATGAGCTCTCCATCCCCCCCCCCCCCGGGCCCGCCACCGGGGGATCCATGCAGCGCCGGGGATCTCCATTCTGGTGGTCCCCTCTGGGTGTCCCGAATCCAGGGTGAGGTGGCGAAATTTCCGTCCGCCGCCCTCCCGCCTCCAAGCTTCCCTGTGGTGGGGCGTCCACCATCTTGCGGTCCTCTCCTCCCCTGGCTCCTCTTTCTCCGGAGTGGAAGAAAGCGTTGATGCGGCCCGATCTGGACCCTCCAGCCACCACCTTGGATCTTCGCTTCTTGGACATCAGGTCGGTGATAAAATTAGGGCACTAAATATATTTGTAAAGGGCTTTTTCCTGTATGCACTGGACGAAGCTCAAGGTGAAGCGTCCTCACACGGCCATCACCAAGCCACGCCCTTGAAAACTTTTTTGATTAATAATATTTTTATGCAGAATTGTCCTTACAGGTCTGGTATTGTTCATGTTACAATGTTATAACAATGTATTGTCATATGTTTTCACTTTGCTATTAGTGGATACATGTAAAAAAACAGCCTTTAATCACACAGCCTCTGGCGCCATGGGCTACAATTACATGATTTTGAGCGCCGGCGATGTTTGTGGCTGTTTTTTTGATGTGTAAGTCGCACTGAGCTGGCGTTACGGTGCGCTCACACAGTGGCGTTGCTAGGGCTGGTGTCACCCGGGGCGGTAGGAAATGGTGTCACCCCCCCCCCCAATGGTGTCACCCCCCCCCCCCAATGGTGTCACCCCCACCTCCCCCCCAATGGTGTCAACCCCACCCCCCCCCAATGGTGTCAACCCCCCCCCCCCCCAAAGAAAACAAACAAAAAAAAAAGCATTTTTGCCGGCATGGTGGGAGCGGGCCGGCCGGTTCCGCGCTGACAGCAGAACCGGCCGGCCCGCTCTGCTGTCAGCGGAACCGGCCGGCCCGCTCCCACCATGCCGGCATTTTTAAAAAAAGCAAACACTTACCTGCAGGTCCGGAGCGTGGAGGCCGGCGCCGCTCTCAGCTGTCATCTGAGGGCGCGTCATCAGAGGCGCCCTCTGATGACGCGCCCTCAGATGACAGCTGAGAGCGGCGCCGGCCTCCACGCTCCGGACCTGCAGGTAAGTGTCTCTATACCGAGGGGTGACCGGCCGAGAGGTGTCACCCTCTAGGTCTGGTGTCACCCGGGGCGGTCCGCCCCCCCCGCCCCCGGGTCGCTACGCCACTGCGCTCACATACAGCGTAGTATAGCGAATCACATATCATATTCATTAATCCCGGCCAGCGACTGTAGCTCTCTGAAACAATGATCCATGCCCGAGTACAGTGACTACTAGCAGGCGCTCTGAAATCCGCTCTACAGACGCTCATCTGTCGCTACCTGGCGTTAGTAATGAATCAGCCTGCCCCTGTATTAAATTGGGCAGGGATGTAACAGGATAGTCCCCTGGCTGGGGTTGCACCTGGAAGGGGGTCCCCATTGAATAGAGGGATGCCGTGGGGTACCCTGGGTGGGGTGGATTAGATTAAGCTATAGATTTAGTGGTTAGAGTAGAGTAGCTGTAATTACCTTAGGAGTGCCCCCATAGGATAAGAAATAGAATAGATAGTTTAAGTGAAAGGTCTCCATGCACACTGAGGTTCATTGGAGTATGGCCCACTGTCATGATTGGTTAGGGGGGTGGGGCTAGAGGGGTCTAGTCAGACTGAGAGACGTGAGTGGAAAGATCCCTGATTTTCGGGCATAAGAAGTGGGCCCGGGAGAGAGCAGTATGGTGTAGAGGAGCAACCAGGAGAAGCTTGAGACCCCAAGAGGGGTACAAGGATGGCCTGTGCAGATGGAGATCCTGCAACCCACTGAAATAACCCACTCATCCCTCAGATGAAACTGCATCTGTCTGTGTCTGAAATTCCTTCTCCTGCAAACCAGAGTCAAGAGGGACAGGCAGTCACTACTGCAAGTATGAATTCTTTGCCCTGTCCCTGGGAAACCCCCTGGGCCCATTTGGGAGGACTTTGGCCAGATTTCATTGGGCATTCCAAGTTGCATGCACCAAACCATTTGTCCCTGCAATGATTACTTGGCATTTATGGGCCCACCAGATATGTAAGTTTGGTACTAGCATGAAGTTTATGCTGTCAGCAACCTGTCAGCTGATATATCTGACAACACATTTTTCAAAAGTTATGCTTGAAAGCATGTTGTCTTTTGAACAGAAACTGTTCAGACGTACCAGCACCAAAAAGCCTTATTTCTTGCTTTGTAAGATCCCTCCCCCCTTGGGGTGTGGATTAAACCGGATGGCGATTGGCCAAAGGCTGGCAAAGCAGAAGCCCAAGCACAGGAGATTTACTTTGCTGAATTGAAGGATCCAAAAAATGCTCTTTTTTATAAGCATTTTTATTTTAACAATGACCTATGCTGAACCAGGAACTGTTCTGCTACAACTTGCATATACAGCCTCAAAGTCGAACCTAAAATACTTCCAAGACTGCTAAACTATCCACTTGCATGTCCAGCTGGTGCGACATGTGGGATCTTCTGTTGTTGCTCCCGAACTTCTTCATTGCCTTCTGCCTATTAACCTGCACGTGTTTGCGGAGAATCCTTAACTGCTGCTGCATATCTCCTCATCGCCTTCTGCATGTCAGGATTGAATCATCTCCTCAAGTTAGCATTAGGGGCCTCTGCAGCTTGCATTCTGCGTAGCTTTTTTCCTGGAAAAATTTAGCTAATAACTATATACCCGGGTATATGTGCACAAATTAACTAAAGCCCCAGCTGGGCCTTTCATTGTGTTACTTTACTGTGCATGGTCCGTTCATACTTGCAAGTAAACCTTTATTACATAAGGTTCCTAGTACTGTTATACTTGACTGAGTCAGTGAATGACTAAAGTAAATGGTTGCTAGGAGCAGTAGTTCATCTGCTCCAACTGTATTATTTTACTTAGGCAACTTGATCTATTTCCCAGAAAGGTGTTCCCTATTAGTTGCAAGGGCCCTATTCTGGGTGGAGGCACTGGCATACCAAACATTTAACCCACTCTTCCACTCAGGGAAGGCTCAGCTTCTCTTTGTTACCAACAATCAACCCTACACTTATAAAGCTTAAAGTGTTGTAATTAACTGTACGTACCAGTACTTGAACAAGCTGCCAAATCAGAAATTAGCATTGTTTTGTGTTAGCTGGTCTAATTTTGTGCAACTGTAATGTGTTTATTGCTGCTGACCTAAAAAGTGGTACAACTTAAAAACTTATCCCACACAGAGGCACTGGAATAAAAAAGGTACTAGGGCTCTGGGTCATAAATGTGGCTATGTCCATTACCTATAATATTATAATTATATATTATATGGGGTTAGCAGGCAGACAGTTAATAATAGGGGCATACTCTTTTTTTCCCCTTTATTGGTTTTGTAACACATGGCAAATGATTACAACATGTCAGTTACATGCCGGTTTGTTAGTCAGGCCGCCAACTCTAAAAGCCAGAGCAGTCTAAACATTACACAAGTACACAAGTGTTTATAGGTTGGTTGTATACAGCAAAAATAACATACAGTACTGTATATAGCAATGTAGTTCCATTTTTCTTTTAGCACTTTAATTATAAAAGTATACCATATATTATTACTTTTTAAAGTAATTAGCATTAGAAGTTTCTGATGTTTATTGCAGAGACTGAATACTTCCTAAAACTACGATTTCCTTAGTTTCAGATGAAACTGCTGAGTGTCACACAGCACCACAACTTCCTCATTCAATATATTTCTATATACATAATAAAACTGCTAATGATTCTGAGACTAAGGTAATCAAATCAATGGAAGTCATGCTATCATTATCTGGTGCACTTTAACTGTGATTTTTGCAGGAATTTCCAGGGGTTTCCACAACTGCTTTTTCCCAGCAGTTTGGGCTTTATCATGAAATATCTTGTCTTATATTTTTTTCAGCTCTTCTTACAATATATATTGTGTGTAAAAGCCCCATTCTTTCTCATTACAGCTGTACCACATATATATCGGTAGACACCCCTTCCTGCCCAGGCGACACCGCAAACTGAAAAGAGCACTTTATAAGATTTTCTTATAAAAAATAAATTGCCATGGGGTTCCCCCTCTCCAGGCATTGGGTCCCCCTTCCCAGTAAAACTAGCCT
Organism: Gastrophryne carolinensis; assembly: GCA_027917425.1. Taxonomy (NCBI): domain Eukaryota; kingdom Metazoa; phylum Chordata; class Amphibia; order Anura; family Microhylidae; genus Gastrophryne; species Gastrophryne carolinensis. Next base: position 224,517,766 of record CM051237.1, read on the forward strand.
GCGCACCAGCTATGGGGACCAGTAGACCAGGGCACGGAGGCCAAGCATCTTGCCCCCAGCCCTGAAGACTACCAGCCCGCATAAACCATATGGGCCTCAGCTTCTGCACCCCCCTGGGCTTTTGGGGATGAAGCTAGTAGGGCACCCGCTTGGTGCAGGTTACTTACCAGTCCCCTCCTGCCCTGTAAACTGGTATAGGGGGTCTTAAGAACCCCTTAACAGTTCACAAAGGGTTAAGTGTAAAAAACACATACAGAAAAGTCCTTTATTTTTATTTATCGTATTGACCTCTTTCGAACACTGATGATCAGAGACCTCTGCCCCCGCACTCGCTTACGACTATCACTTCGGCTCTCTGCTCACTCTCGTTGCCGGAAGGGGCATTTTATAGCAGCGGGGGTGAGCTGAAGTCAGTGAGCTAAGGTTTGTATTTTAAAGTTAAAAAAGCTTACTGAGATTCAGGTTGCAATTCAGACTGCAAGGCATAGCCATGTCAAACTGCTTCAGCAAAAAATTAACATGACCCTCATTGACCCTAGTCCACATTCCGTAGCTTTAGTAACCAACCAAATAATTTAATATCACACTTTTTCACACTATCGTTGCTCTTCCTGGCAGGCTCAGTTTCCAAAGAATAAGTCCAAGCTTTTCATAACCTTCCACCCCTATGCTAAGACCAATAATGGCATTTAAAACAGACATTGGATTGTATTGCAGTTTCCATGCAGACTGACTGCCCTCCAGTAAGTAATTTTTTTATGTTCTTACCCAAATTTGGACGGCGGGGGGAGGAGGATGGGGTATTGGAAAATGCTTGGATTTCCTTTTTAAAATTTGATAGAGAAAGTCAGAAGCAGTTCCTTTGGACCAAAACCTGAAATTTTAACTGTCCCTGGTTTTGTTCTGTACACTTGGGGCATTAAAATTTGGGGTGCCCTGATGTGTAAAATCCCGCCGGTCACCATATATTTATACCTCTCCGACATTCCCACAACACATGCGCACCTCTAATTCAATCAGCTTCTTTGGCCGTGCATATCCATGAGCTGTTTAAGAAACTGAATTGGAACTCCACGATCAGCATGTGGCACCACCTACATTCCTCTTGGGCTGCGCACGGGCACGCCAGCCATTCAGTTGTAACAGGCATGGCTGCACACAGACCTAGAAGGATTAGAGAGATGCCACCACCATCTGCACATGCACCGTGGGTCTGGCAATGTATGTATGGTACCGTATGAAAGAGTCACCACAAATTATTTTCTGGAATTTTTCTTAAATTAATAGATGTATAGATGAGCCAAAGTTATTGAGGTATATACACATGTATTTTGCCAGATAGATGACCACATTTCTTTACAACAAAGTGATTATTTTAAATTTGTTATTGCATTATGTGTTTTGTATATAGGGCATTGAGAAAGACCAAAATGGCGAAACATGTCTGCCCCAAAGAGACAAAGTGCCCCAAAGAGATAAAGAAAAGAACTGAGAACTGAGGAAATTATATGTACACTGTGAAATCATATTGCTGCTGTGAAACCATATTGATGAATTTTTATAAACAAGTGTGATTTGTACAAAAAAAACCTTTTCAATATTTATCAATAAAAATATGGAATTTTATTAAAATTACCAAAGAGTGAGGTCATATACAAAGACTACAAATGAGGTACATGTGAGAAGTGCCTAGTCCCAACAACAGAGAAGAGTGCAGTCTGGGACATCTCCTGGTTCTGCCTTGTTGGATGCAGGCAATCCGTAAATGCAAGGAGCCTAAAAAACATTTGGTGAGCATCCAGGAGGAAAATGCAATAAAGGCAGAGGTGGGTAACTGCACAGTAGAATCCATTTTGGAGTCAAAGTAGACAGTGCTTGACATTACCTCTCATTTCCCATTTCCCAAAGGGGCAACAGAGGAAGCAGTTTAGTAGGCCTCTGCCTGAGATACATAAATCCGCTCTTTGTCGCTGTTAGAAGCCTCCCACAGATAGAGGATGATCCCCAACATACTGGACACCCACTTTAAAAATGTGAGAATGGGAAACAAATGTAGTTAGGACATAAGGGTTGATTCAGAGCCCCTTTCACAATGTTTTCATGGAGGTCTTGCTACCAAACGAAAAATCACAGAAAAATGAAAACATTTCACACAAAAATTCACGCAGAAAAGAGGCTCTGCTGAATCAGACGAGGAGGAAAAATAAACGAGAACGGAAATTTTCACGCAACAAAATGGCGAGAAAGGGGCCCTGAATCAACCCTATAATTTGGATAAGTTTAGGTAAGGGGAAACCTTGTAGGAGTATATTTGCAGTTGATATTTTTCTTATCAATTGGGGAGGTTACATAGGTTCAAATACTATGGAGATTTATGTCTGAAATACTGTTTTCACTTCTGATCATTTTAATTGGGTTGAGATTCAATGGTGGTCTGGGTAGTCAGTCATGTGGCCTCATTATATGCTCTTACACAGTGTGGTAGTGGAAAGCTGAGTACTGGCAAAGCCCAGCAACTGTGCTTGGATAGGTGGGTGCATGGTACAGGGTTCAAGGGTGTCTCCACCCCACCTGTTTTTAGAGAGTCATTTTTAATAAAGGAGAACTAACAATTTCCTATACAGAATTGTCAACAGCTGCAAAATTGACACTGAAGCTTAGAAAGAACCCATCTTGTAAAGCGGGCAAAACTGAGCTTGCTGTGTATTTGGTGAGGCATAACGCTGGTATACTGATGAAGCGAGCCCAGGAGAACACTAGAGCCAGACCTAACATGTGTAAGTTAAGCTTGCAATCAATGCAAAGTTGTTCATCTGGTAAATTGCTTATTGATGTTTGATTCAAAAGCTTGCATGCTAATAGACTACAATATGTTAGGTCAGTTAATCCTAAGATATTGCAACCACAGTTGGACCCTCATTACAGTACTTGCCCACAGCCATCAGGACCATATTTCATGCTGCCCTAGGCACTATTTGTGCTTGCGACCCCCCCCCCCCCCATAGCCTTATATAGTGGTATAGACATTGCAATAGAGTAGGAGGAAGACTGAGTCAAAGACCTGAGGACAAGGAACTGGTGAGGAAGATACAATGAAGGATGTTGACCAGGTGGAAGCAGTGGAGAAGGTGGAAGACCCAGTAGAGGAGGCTACAATAGTGGAGGAGATGGAGGATGCAGTGAGGCTGGCAGCAAAGGTGGTGGAGACTGGAACAAAAACTACAGGGATCAGCAGTGAGTGAGTAGAGATGGCACAGAGTAGAGGAGGCTGTGGAGACTTGTTGCAAGTCTGCAGAAATGAGCACCAGAAGGACAAGACGCAATGCAGTGGATGTTGCCTGCGCTGCCCATAGGCACTTATTAACTGCGCTGCGTTCATGTTGCAAGCCAAATGATGCCAAAACATGATGTAGAGGGGACTGGAAGCTGCAACATGAACTGCAGCTGCAGCTGCCTTCTCCAAAAGGTAGCTTGCAGGAAAAAGTGGATGTCCAGTCTAAGGGTAACCCCCTCCCCTGCCCTGCCAGCCTTCCCAAGCGCTAGAGGCAACAAAAAACTCCTTACCTTGCCTGTGATTCAGAACCAGATGCTGGCAGTTCCGGCACAGTGCAGCTATCTTGGATCTGCTGCACAGGCGTACCCCCTCCACCAGTCCATTCATGTTGCTAGATTCCAGGTGAGGTAAGGAGTTTCTTTTGTTACCCCCAGCCCTGTCTCTGCACTTGGGGCGGGGTATAGGTAGACTGGACAACCACTTTTAATCCCTGTCCAGGCTGGAAAAAACAAAAAACACTTTCCTCCCAGCCCATAGACTTGATGCCAGAGAGTTTTGCAGAGTGCAGCCCCTGGCAGTGGGGGTGCATCAGGTGACTAGAACTGACTGCTCTACAACTGCTCTAGAACTGACTCCTCTGAAACTAGAGGACCACGGCCAAGATATCAAGCCTGCAGCTTGAAAGGTAAGTACCATTGCGCTACCATGACTGTCTCTCCTTGCTTAAAAAAACAGGACAGGACAATATGAGTTTACCCTTGGGGGGGGGGGGGAGTCTGCATGGCAAAGCTTAAGCAAACAGAGTAAGGATTGATGGAATGGAGGAAGGCAAGAAAGAGAACAGGTGGAAGGAAAGGAATATAGAGGGAAGACAGAGAAGAAAGATGAAACAAATGGATGGAATAAATCAGGGAAGGAAGGAATGAAAGATAGAAATAGAAAGAAAGACAAAAAAGGGACAAAAGCGAAAAATGAAGGAAAGATAGAAGGGTAATTATAAACAAATAAAGAAAGAAGGAAGGGGGAAATAAAAAAGAGGAAAAGGGGTGGAAAAAAAGAGGGAAGTTGAAAAAGTGAGGAAAAAAACAAAGAAGGAGGGGAAAGCAAGAGAGCAGAAGAAGAAAACTAAGTAAGGCAAGAAAGGAAATAGGAAAAGGAGAAAGGTGAAAGGAAAGAGAGAGGAAGGAAGGAAATAAAAAAAGAAAAAACATTAAGGGTAAAAGGAGGGAAAATAAAGAACGAAATGGAAATAGAGGAAAGGAAATATAGAAAGCCAAAAAAGGGAAAGAGAGGAAAAGTGAGGAAAGAGAGGAAATGAAAAGGAAGGTAAGAAAAAAGAGAAGGAATGAATGAGAAATAACACAGGAAGGACATAATGAATAAAAAGAAGAAAGGACGGAAAGAAACAAGGAGAAAATATGGAAAGTGAGAAGTGGAGAAGAATGGAATGTAGGAAAAACAGAAAAGGTAAAAGAAAGACAGGAAGGCTTGAAGATTGAAAAGAAAGGAAGATAATAAAGAGGGAGGAAAAGGGGTAAGAAAAAAAAGAGGGAAAGAATAAAGAATGAAGGAAAGAAAGGAATAAAAGATGAAAGGAAATAAAGGGGATTAATGCAGGAAGGACGTAAAGCAAAAAAAGAGGGAAGAAAGTTAAGAAACGAAAGAAATAATAGAGTAAGAAATAAAGGCATGAAGACAGTTAAATAAAAGATCAATACAACTGCTACATAACACTAAATGGCTGGTGTGCTACATTCTGGAGCAAGTCAGGCTGGGAGCCACATGTGCGATGTGCTGTCCTTCCCCTTTTCAGTCCCTTGGCTAAAGTACCATTTGGTAGTTCTGCTGTCAGTGACTGAGTGGCCATTTAGGCCCTTATTCATGAAAGGATAGCGCCAGGTAGTGACTGTTTAGCGACAGGTAGCGAGAGGTATCGGCTCGAGAACGCCGGCTCAAATACGAAATTACACATTTATGAAGCTCATCGTGTGTAGCGACTGGGAGGACGCCATGTAGCGTTGGATTCAACATGATCCCAGCCTCAGCAAACAGCGCCTGCGTTCAGCCTTGCTGAGCACCAGGTATTACCTCTCGCTACCTGCCACTCTCCCATACATTTCTATGGAAGAGGCTCAAATTGCATTTTTTGGGTTTATTTCTTTTTTTTTTTAGTTTTCAAAATACAAATGTGTTAGACATTATTCCTGAAGTGTATGTAATGTTTCCTAATGTTTTTATTTTTTGGTTGGAAAAGTTAATTTGTAGTGTGCCACTTAAATGTTAAACTCACACCCCCTACCCCAATGTCATTCCCGTTATTTTTCCAGTTTGAAATTTTTGTTTCCACCACAAAAAATCACTTATGTAACCGTGTCTGGCGCTCTATGCCGCAGTCAGCGAAAAAACAGCTCTTTCCTAGAATTTTCTTGTTGAATCCGGTTTAGTGCGGCGAGGGCCAGTCGTTATGCCCAGTCCCTACCTGTCGCTGGCTGTGGCACTGTGCTTTTGATACATGTGTTTTTTTTGGCCATGAAATTCCTTGTAACCCTGTTGTTGAATAAGTGGCAAACATTTTTGCGCATCTGAGTGCACTAGCATGACCTTGAAACCATAGTTAAAGTTAAGATTAACCCATTAGTTATTAGATTGTGAAACACATTGTTCCCCCTTACATTCTTGAAGCATTCAAATGTATCCCAACCTATTTCTGTAGTCATTCACATATCTATATCTAAAAAGGTCTTAATGTATGGGTTACTATCTCTGTAATTACGTACCAAACACAAATTAGGCAAGATAATCAAAAATTTAGATCAAATACATTTTAGCGTGTGTGTATGGAGCAGCTGGCCTTGTTATATTTACGCTATTGTAACCTTTGCGTATCCTAGCGATATCATAGGCGTATGTTAGTGTATTATTAATGCGAGGAGTGTCAGATTTTTTGCTTTCACTTTCGTTTTTGCTACTTCCGGTTTCCACCTACGAGGATCCATCATGCGGCCCAAATGCCCTGCCAGACCTCTCCCCAGCTATTCCTCAGATTCTGACCCAAAAACCCCTCCCCCCCGTCCCCCCTGGCCCTTCATCATCCCCTGTTCCCCCCGCATGCCCCAAGAAGTCCCGAAAGAGGGTAGATCCTCGGGTGAATGGTCAAGTTGTTGAAGTGAGTATTTTATATATTTTTGGCATGTGATAATGTTGCTTTTTATATGTGTTCTCACAGATATGTACATTTATTGATTTTTGGGGGGTTTTTGTTGTTTTTTTAGGACTTTTGTGTCAAGGAGTACGACTATGCCCATAGTGCAAAAAGCTGCATAGTGTTGGAGGTGCAAGCCACCGTGTCCCGGCGCTTTAAGACGCATTTGACCGTCCGTGCCATCATACAGAAGTGGTCTGATTTCAAGCGCCGGGACAATGAGGGCATTTATAGGCTCTATGATGCCTACGCCTCAGGTAAGTGTAACATCACTACATGTTTGTACTAAAGATAATGTAGTTTTAGTTTAGGTTTTTTTTTGATGTGTCCTTTTTTTTTTTTTCTCCTCTACGCAGATAAGCGTCCTCCCCTGAGGAAACGCGGGAAGGGATACCTCCCCCGCACAAGAGTGGTGGACTCGGATGAGTCTGCGGGGAGGGTCCCTCTCGTCAGTCCCATCTAGAGGACCCAGGGGAGGAAGGGGATGACGCTGCAGAGGAGCTTGCTGATGGGGGGAGGGCAGTATGGAGCCTCAGCTCCTCACAGTCGGACTCAGCTGAGTCTCAAAACCCTTGTGGCCACTCTCAAGTGGGGGGTCCAAGTGGGGAGGAGGACATGGACTCGCCCACACTCCCTCAAGGATCAGTGAGTGAGAGGGAGGAGGGTGGCCCATCGGCTTTTGGATCTTCTGGGCCGATTGTGAGGAGTAGAGGCTCCACCCCTCCACCTCAGAGTCCTCCCTGGGATACCAGCAGCAGCTCATCCCCTGGTGAGTGCATTTCTAACTGTTGTTTGTCTGTTCCAGGTTGCATCTGTGCTGTGTTAAATATCCTGTGCAATCATTATCTGTTTTTCAGGGCATCATACAGCCGGCACCTCCAGCAGCTATGCAGCAGAGCTTGCACTCGGGCACAGTCGTGGTAAGTGGGATTCTCAATCACATGGTGTATGTAATAAAATTAGAAAATACATACACATGTTTTATGCTACACAGCATTATATTGTGTTTTAAGTTTCAGCCACTTCTGTAACACAACTCCAGTTCAATACAAATGCAAGTAAGCACAAATAGAATTCTTAGTGATTACAGCATGATGCTGCATTGCAAATGTGTTAGCAAATGTGCACTTTGTTTTGCTACCACATGTGCAAGACTAAAATATAAATATGTTAATGTCAATTTAAATTCAGTAATTTGCATTGCACTGGCAACGTATAGTAAAAAGATCTGTAAAAACCGGCCAATGGTATTGAGTGGTCCATGTGGCCTACTTAAATTATACAGCTGACCTCATGAACCACTAAATACCATGCTAATGTCTTTGAAACATGTGTAAAACCTTGTGTGCATGATTTATATCCAACCAAAAGCAGGTGGATGTGGAAGAATAATATTCAAGGACCAAGCTTATGACGTTTTCTGTTGTGTTTTTGTCTATACAGATGTTTCCACGCAGACGGACCTCGTCACCATACTCCCCACACCAGCTCCAGGAACCCCCAGCAGCATGGTCCCTAGCCACAGCTGCGATGGTGAGTACAATTACTTGTTTGGCAAACATACTTTTACAACATATGTCTCGAGAAATGAACACGCATAAGGGTTAATGTCATTATGGGGTTAAGTAGCAGACATGTAGATGACATTTGGCCGAGCCACAATCAGAAATGCATGTATGCATGCTAGATTGTTGCCACTTTGTTTAAATGTAAACACATAATACATTCGGCCTGTGAGTGTGTTTGTTCATTAACAAACTCCTTCAATAGTAACTTTGCTAGCTATAATTGTAATAGAAGAAGGATTTGGCTAGTTAGTACTATGGACATAAGTACTTTCGGAAAACCGGAAAAACACTGTCCCAAATCTTACGTAGCTTTCAATTCATAAAACAGGTAATGTAAACATATAGGTTAGGGAGGAAAATCGCACATGGAAGGCCAAAAACCTAAAGTAATGTACCCATATATTCACACAGTTTAGCATAATGTGAAATATGTTGCAACATAATGAGATTCAACTCTTAAATTGTAAATAAATTGCTTACGTTTTGATCAATTTACAAACAATAATAATTTTTTCTCACTACAGCTTGCAATAATGAGCATCACAGACTGTGGCAGTACGTCCGCCGGACCCGATATCTGCTGCTGGGAAAGAAGAAACAGCCGTAGGGTGGGGAGTATGGTGTTTGCCACTCTGCGGAATTGGTCATTGGCCATGTTGGCCTTTTCTTTTTAAATATTAAAATTTTTAAGCTTTTTTACCTTTAATTGTGTTGTGACCAACATTAACCCATTAGTTATTAGATTGTGAAACACATTGTTATCCCTTACATTATTACAGCATTCTAGTGTCTCCCAAATTTGTAGTGTTTGAATTTTTACAACACATTCACATATATAGATATAGAGAGGGCTTAATGTATGGGTTACTATCTCCGTAATTAGGTAACATACACAAATTAGTAGAGATATAACAAAATGTATTAAATTAAATAAAGTCAAACCAAATTAGAACATCTGACCACATGGGACTTGTGAGGAGGGCACATTCTGGGTTGGCGCCAAGGTTTCCTGCTAAGATCAAAGTATGTTGTATGCTACATGGGTTTACCTGAGTGTCCCAAAAACATGTAAACAATGCTCAACGATAACCAATTCATCAAGGGTACCTGAGTGTGCTCCTCCTCAAATAGTATAGGTGTCTGGCTGCCATAAATGGGTAAATTATCATCCGAGAGTGGCGGCAACATCACATATGCTAAAGAGAAAAGGCGTGTTATTTGTTTTGTTGTTGGTATTGTGTGTTGACTTTGTCGAACCAGTATAGAGTCAATACCTGTAACAAGTTACCCATTGGCCAATACACACACCCTTTACATTTAGGAGATTTTAGGAAGAAAGATCTCTGTTAAACAAACAAGGTAAACTCATTGTGTTTCCACAGATCATAATCACATATCTAAAAACACACATACCCGCCACATCGGAGATGTCCAGACTTAGCCCATCACTAGAGCTTTGCCCTAAAAAAACATGGTTCATACCAAATGTCAAGAGGCACACAACATTTAAGGAAGAACAACATACTTCCGTTAACAAATTCAAACACATTCTTACCATCATCCCTAGCAACCACGCGGTGAAGGGCCCTTTCAGGACCAGCACTTCCTGTATTCGGGCCTAACAAAAAGCAGAATTGGTATTACTTTAAGCTGCCATAGTATTGTTAATGTAAATCTATTAGAATATCACCCAAATCTCAAAACATGTATTTTACATTTTCCTGGTTTGTTAACTCTGAACTAGTATCCGTTTGCTGCACAAACATAACCAACTATCCAGCTTGGAATGTGAGGTCTCATGGTTAGCCATTTTGACATAGTAAAATCTACACATTCTAAAACAAAATACACAAAGGATATAGTGTGCTTTGCAATACACACCAACAGGGTCCTGTAGGCCTGCTACACAGGAAGTGGGGTCCAAAGATGAAGCAGGGACTTGGCCTACAAAGGAAAAGCATGCTTGAGATACATTCCCACATTTAAATGACTTTACCAAAAGCCACCTTGCCACATGCACTTACTGGCAACCAAAGAGTATGTAGACTCATGAGGAGATGATGGTGCAATTCTGAGGGCATCTATGTGAAACAAATTCAAAGAATTAGGCATTGTTAATGTGTGCTAGAATAAAAAAAAACACAATACCATAAAATCACATTAGCAAGACTCTTTACCTTCAACCTCAGACTGGGTTAATGTTGAGGCTGGGGGAAGGGCAGGATTCTGGAACCCCTCATCACCCAACTCCTGCGAGTCCTCATGTGCCACTATGCATAAACCAAGAGAAATTTTATTACAAAATTACATAGCTATAATATGATACTTACCCTGGCCTCCTTTTAGTATGATAAAGAGTTTAGTTACAGAAATGGGTCAACATGATTATCAACAATAATTTACAAGGTTAAAATAATGTACCTTCACCCCAACCTGTGATGTCATCCCCAGCATCCACACCCTGCAGCCCACAGAGTGGAATCTTGCACTTTATCATCTCCTCATATGACCTGTATTTACTCTTTGGACCCTGGTTCGTCCCACTGTCTACAAGTAGATCATTCTTCATCTTTCCCATAAGGGCCCTTTGCAAAGTGTAGAAGCGTTTTTTGCAGGCTGTGCCACTACGTGGGTATTGAGCAGTGCTAGTAAGCTGCTCACCAATGGCATCCCACAATTTGCTCCTTTCTTTTTTGTCTAAACACTGACTTTGGGAGCCAAATAATAACTCCCATTTAGCCAGTGTCAGACGCACAAGAGTAATATTATCGGCCAAATTAAATTCTGGCTCCCTCTAGGCAAATGGACGCTTGGCCTTGGGTAGGGCTTCACCTTCAGCCTGTGCCCTTTTCCTTGAGGAAGGTCTGCGGCCACTAAGCACACCACTGGTACTGGACCCACCAGGAGACACAGCAGTGGCCGGCAGATGTCCAGAATTTGGCTCCATCCTGTAGCTCCACACACCACCAAACAACAAACACACAAGGACGCATGCAAACTACAGAAGGGCAACAACTGCTGAATGTGTCTGCCAGTATTTATGTGCTTTATTACCCAATCACAAACAGGCCCAGTTAAATGATTGACACATACTGTACAGGTGTTTGGAGATACATCTTGACTACAATGAATGATGTCTCGGCCAAACATGTGTTTCAGTCAATAAACTACCGTATTTGCCGGCGTATAAGACAACTGGGCGTATAAGACGACCCCCCAACATTTCCACTCAAAATATAGAGTTTGTTATATACTCGCCGTATAGGACTACTCCCTCTCCCGCACACCGAATTAAACGTAAAAGAACATCAGATTACACTGCAGCCGCATCCCTGCTCGCCTTTAGTTTGGGATGTGCCCACACTGGCTATTCAGAATGCGTTCCCAGCTAAAGGCATATTAGGGATGCAGCTGCAGTATAATGTGGTTTGGGCTCTGGGAAAAGGGCCAGATGGGGGGTTTCACACAGTGGAGGACCACAATTTGGGATACCCCTGGAGTAGGGTACAAAACCCAGTGGGGCCTCCCAAATTTGGAATCCCCACTGTGTGAAATACCCCCGAATGGCCTTTTTCCCAGAGTGCACATCAGATTACACTGCAGCCGTATGCCTGCTCGCCTTTAGTTGGGGACGTGCCTGTGCTGGCTATTCAGAATGCGTCCCAGCTAAAGGCATAGTAGGGATGCAGCTGCAGGGTAATGTGGTGTTGGCTCTGGGAATAGGGCCAATAGGGAGGGTTTTACAGTGGGGCATCCCGAATTGGAATGCCCCAGTGGGTTTGTTCCCTACTCCAGGGGCATGCCAAATTGGGTTCCCTCTACTGTGTGAAACCCCCCAACTGGCCCTTTTCCCAGAGCCCAAACCACATTACACTGCAGCCACATCCCTACTATGCCTTTAGATGGGACGCATTCTGAATAGCCAGCACAGGCCCCAACTAAAGGCGAGCAGGAATGTGGCCGCAGTGTAATGTGGTGTGGAGTCTGGGAAAAAGGCCAAACGGGGGATTCAGAAAGGGGGGCATTCCATTTTGCTGCCCCTGATGCAGGAAACAAAACCCAGTGGGGTATCCCAAGTTAGGATGCCCCCTGTGTAAACTTGCCCAATGACCCCGTTTCCCAGAGTCCACATCACATTACACTGCGGCCACATCCCTGCTCGCCTATAGCTGGGGACATGCCTGGGTTGTTTAGAATGTGTCTCATCTAACAGCATAGTGTGTAATGTGTGGGGTCTGGGAAAGGGGCCAGTTGGGGGTTTTAAACTGGGGGATGCCCCATAGAAACTTTTTTTTTTTTTATAAATCTTAAATAAATCACACCTCAGATCAGATGCTGAAGAGTCCCATTCAAAGTGGAGAGCAGCGAGGGCGTGCCAGGAGCCAGTCCCCTGCCTGCCCACACAGTGCCTGAGAGCAGGAAAGCTGATCTGCTCGGCGCTCACCCTGCTGGCCTGCTCAGTCTCTCCCTGCTTTGATCAACTAGTGCTGCCTGAGCAAGAGCATCGCTCTGCAGGAGGAGGAGGAGGAGGACGATCGTGCTGGTGCTTGGTGAAGGTAAGTACATTTATATGTATGTGACCCAGGTGCGCCCGGCGTATAAGATGACCCCCCCACTTGGAGGCATGTTTTATAGGGGGAAAAAGTCGTCTTATACGCCGGCAAATACGGTAATTATTATCTACTTACCAAGCCATATAGACATTAGGAATGACTAGGATCCATGTCTTTTAACAACATAGGCAATTTGGTTTAAAAAACGGCTATTTGAAATTAGAAAAAGGTTACCTTGGATTGGCCAATAGATGTCTGTGCAACCAGATCCACACAAGTACGCTATTATGGATACGCTAGGCATTTCCGCAACACCTGTGGTAAGCTAATTACAGACCGGAAACAGCTAACAAATGCAAGAGGCGGCTAAGCGGACCAGTCCTTTGGATAAGTTAAGTATAAATTCACAATACTTTAATCATTCTTATCTTGATACACTGTGGCAAAGGCTGTGGTGTTTGTTGTTACTTTGCCCTAGCTGGCACAAACTGGCTTGCTGTGTTTATTGATTACTGTCTGTGGCTTTGTTGAGGTTTTCTGGCATCAGTGCTGTTTCTTTGGGAGATTTGTTTTGGTGGCATCTGCAAATATTGTTTAGGATACAGCAAGTGTGGATTGTTTTGGAGACCTTTTGTGGGTTGTGCAGCAACTCCCCTCTTGGTTGTGCCAAACTTAGAAAGCATACTTTCAGCAGACTGATGGTTCTAACCACTATACATCTGGTTTTGTGGTGAGCTGCATTTGTGTGATTGTGTAAGGATTGTGATTGTGTATGTGGACTGGTTGTGTGTGTGTGTTGAGATTGTGTTTTTTTTTTTTTTTGGCAGTGCATGAGCTATGGCCAGTGAGTGTGAGATGGATGTGGGGGTGATGTTTGGGTTATGGCAGCGCAGAGGAAGCTCAGGAGCCAAGGGAAGAGGGTGCTGTGAGGCTTAGGGCACCCCGATCCTTTGGCATCCGCCTCTCTGTATGGGATTTAAGTGATGAGCAGATCAGAAGTCGATTTCGTCTGAGTCGTGCAGCACTACAGTCCCTATATGATCAGATTAAGACCAAAATCGATCCATCCACCAGACGCACCCAATCCATCCCTGGCATAGTTCGCCTATGTGCCATGCTCAATATAGTGGCACGAGGGAATTTCCAGGCAACCTCTGCCCTCCTCAGCGGGATCAGCCAGGCTACAATGAGCCACATATTTTACAATGTAGTCCTGGCAATTTGCGACCTTATCCCCGTTTATGGGTACTAAGAAAAGATGTGCAAAAAAAGAAAACAACAACAACAACATCCCCGTTTATATTAAATTTCCTGAGGATGAGGAGGAGGTTGCCAATATTAAACGTGCGTTCTACCGCATGGGAGGGATTCCGAATGTGCGTGGATGGTACACATATTCCTTTCCGCCCTCCCCGTGCACAGGAGCTGCATTATAGGAACAGGAAACATTTCCATTCCATGAACGTCATGGTGGTATGTGACCATGACATGAAGCTGCGGGCCGTGAGATATGGCTTCCCTGGCTCATGCCAGGATTCTTACGTGCTACAGCAATCAGTCCTGTGCCGGACGTTTGAGAACAATGAAATGCCACCTGGCTGGCTACTGGGTAATTAATAATCCTTGACATAATAACAAGTTTAATATGTTGACAACTAAATTTGAAATCTAGATAACAGAAGCTTTAATGTATACATTATGTTCATGGTACTTTACTAATTGCTCTCTCTCGCTTTGTTTATTCCACAGCGGACAAGGGATGTGAGCAGAAAAATGGCTAATGACTCCGGTCAGAAACCCACAGACCACTGCCCAGGTACGCTACAATGCAGTACATCGCAAAACCAGATGCATTGTGGAAAGAACCATGGGCCTGCTGAAAGCACGCTTTCTCTGTTTGGCACGCCCCGGAGGAGAGATGTTGCACAGTCCACAAAAGTTCTCCAAAATCATCCTCGCATGCTGTGTCCTACACAATATCTGCATATGTCACCGAATCGAATCCCCCGAGGAAACAGCACTGGTGGCAGAAGTCCCCAACATGGTCGCAGACAGGAACGAGGACACCCAGACTGGGTTTGAGCGACGGCAAAGCATGATTAGCTCTTTTTTTCGGTAAGCTAGCTCACCTTAACTATACTACAACTACTGTACTACAGGGCCCGTCTAAACATGACATCAAAAATATGTGGGTGGTCTAAAATTATTAACCTGAAAAATGTGTAGCTTAAATTAATTATAAAATATATGTGGGTGGTATTTTAGATTGATAAATACAAAGTGGCTTGCTTTCATTCTATAAAGTTCCAAGATGTTTTGTATGTAATTAAATTCTAAAACACAAAACAAAGGGGATTTTGGCAACTTGATTTTTGAAAAACTACATAAACGAACTACACTTTTGTCTCCATTTCAGGCACCATGAAGATGGTAACATCTGTTTTTTTTGTTTACAATTTAAAAAAAAATATGCTTCTTGAAATAAAAAAACAAAATTCAACAAAATATCTGGTTACATGTGTTATTTGCGTAATTTTATATCAGATTTCTCACTTTTACAGATTGAATTCTATAGAACAGCAAAGAAACGCTCAGGCGCTGTATTGAATACAGTGTAACAACTCAACAGCGCCTCTAAAGCACATCTGAAACATCACATTTAACATTGGCAGCGTGATTACCAATAACGGCAGGTAGCAACTGAGGAGCCCTGTAATAGCGACTGACGGCTGATCGTGGCAGACACTAGCGGTCGCTCATAGCGCCGCTATACAGATGCTCATCTGTCACTACCTGGCGTTAGTGATGAATCAGCCTGCCAGTCTGATCCTCCGCTGCTCCCATGCGCTCTTGCTCAGCAATGAGGAGGTGAGTGTTGTAGGCTAATACTGCCCCTGCCTGATGGCTACCAGCTGCCTCACTGCTGGCAGATATATATTTTTTTAAGTTAAATTGTTGTTGGCTGCCCCCCCTGTTCCCGCACCCTGCCATAGTTTTGCCCTAGGTGAGTGCCTACATTTGCCTAGTAGCACATATGGCCCTGGCCTTATACAGCAGATGTCCATGAAAGTATACAGTAAATTACTTTGCCTGTGAAGTATTGCTATAGATTGTACTTAAAATGCTTTAAATAGAAAAAAAAATAGATAAAGCTTGATTGGTAAAAAAGCACATTTATAATGGGAATTTCCCCTGAGGGGAAATTCATAGTTTATGCAAATGTTGCATCCTGTTATGGTTAATATTTTGACTAGCACAAAGATTTACTGGTCAAGCAGAAAGAGAAAACGATAATGTACTTTTTAATAGAAATTACCTGTGTTCGTAAGCGTCTCCACAGGTTTCATGTCATGTGTTTAATCAGGCTGTGGTTTCCATTGCCCTGTATTATTTCTATATATATTTTTTTGAGAAACGAGCTGTTCCTTTGCCTATTAGCAGTAAAGATGTCTAAGACGATATGCTGTAGACTGGCTGCATTGCCCTTTGTCACTGGGCTGTAAATCTTGTACTTAGTGCAAATTCAAGTTATCAAATGCAGTATTGTATTCCTATGAATATTTTTTGAAGTTGGTTATTACCCTCCTAGACCACTACAGGAGAGGATATGTTATGTGTTGTGACAAATAGATTAGGGATAAACAGTTAATTAAAAAGGACCTTAAAAGAAACAATATAAATAAAAAGGTAGGTCTCAAAGAGGTTGGATGGAAAATCCTGTTTTTTTTTTTGTTTTTTTTAAATAAAGGGCCACCACCAAGCCGGCTGCATCATGCCAAGCTAGTCAAGTGCAAAGGGTAGAAAGGCTTTTGAGTCGCTTTAAAGGGACAGTGATTAAAAAATAAACCTACAGGCTGGCATCATAAGTGCTGCGGACCTCCAGTTTCAGTGCTGCTGACCACCAACTGGATTCAAATCAGCACAGACACACATGATCAATCATATGATGCTCTCCCCGTCTGTTAGTGGGGGAACCCAAAGCAGGATGCCCAGAAGGCAAGGAGCAAAACCAGGGATAGTCAAAATCTTTTATCTTTTTTGACAGCTTGGACAGGGACTTAAAGGGCAATTGGTTTGGCAGTGAAAGGATGGTTAGCTGGCAGTGTTACAGTGCTGGCTGTGTGAGGGTTAGCTGGCAGGGGCACAATGCCAGCTGAAGAAGGGTTACCTGGCATGGGCAAAATGCTGCTGCAGGAGGACTAACCACCTAGGGCAAGGTGCTGGCTGAGAAATGGTTAGTCGGCAGGGGCAGGTGTTGGCTGAGAATGGGTTAGCTGGCAGAGGCACAATGCTGGCTGTCGGAGGGTTAGCTGGCACGGCTATGGTGCTGGCTGCTGGGAGGGCTCGCTGGAAGGGGCACATTGCTGGCTGCTGGAGGGTTAGCTGTCAGGGGCATGGTGCTGGTTGTGGGAGGGTTAGTTGGCAGGTACATGGTGTTGGCTGCAGGCATATTAGCTGGCAGGGAAACAATGCTGGCTGCGGGAGGGTTAGCTGGCAGGCTACAGTGCTGGCTGCTGGAGGGTAAGCCAGCATGGACAAAATGCCGACTGAGGGAGGGTGGGAGGGAGGGAGCTGCAGGAGGGTTAGCTGTTAGGGGCACGGTGCTGGATATGGAAGGGTAAGCTGGCAGGGGCACGTGTTGGCTATGGAAGGGTAAGCTGGCAGGGGCACGGTGCTGGCTATAGAAGGTTTAGCTGGCAGGGGCACAGTGCTGGCTATGGAAGGGTTAGCTGGCCGGGGCATGATGCTGGCTATGGAAGGGTAAGCTGGCAGGGGCACAGTGCTGGCTATGGAAGGGTTAGCTGGCTATGGAAGGGTTAGCTGGCAGGGGCACAGTGCTGGCTATGGAAGGGTTAGATGGCAGGGGCACAGTGCTGGCTATGGAGGGGTTAGCTGGCAGGGGCAAAGTGCTGGCTGTGGAAGGGTTAGCTGGCAGGGGCACAGTGCTAGCTATGGAAGGGTTATCTGGCAGGGGCACAGTGCTGGCTATGGAGGGGTTATCTGGCAGGGGCACAGTGCTGGCTATGGAAGGGTTAGCTGGCAGGGCACGGTGCTGGCTATGGAAGGGATACCTGGCAGGGGCACGGTTCTGGCTATGCAAGGGTTGTCTGGCAGGGGCACAGTGCTGGCTATGGAAGGGTTAGCTGGCAGGGGCACGGTGCTGGCTATGGAAGGGTTAGCTGGCAGGGGCACGATGCTGCCTATGGAAGGGTTAGCTGGCAGGGGCACGGTGTTGGCTATGGAAGGGTAAGCTGGCAGGGGCACGGTGCTGGCTATGGAAGGGTTAGCTGGCAGGGGCATGGTGTTGGCTATGGAAGGGTAAGCTGGCAGGGGCACGATGCTGGCTATGGAAGGGTTAGCTGGCAGGGGCACGGTGCTGGCTATTGAAGGGTTACTAGCAGGGGCACGGTGCTGGCTATAGAAGGGTTAGCTGGCAGGGGCAGGGACATGGTGCTGGCTATGGAAGCGTCATCTGACAGGGGCACAGTGCTGGCTATGGAAGGGTTTTCTGGCCGGGGCTCAGTGCTGGCTATGGAAGGGGTAGCTGGCAGGGGCACAGTGCTGGCTATGGAGGGGTTAGCTGGCAGGGCACAGTGCTGGCTATGGAAGGGGTAGCTGGCAGGGGAACAGTGCTGGCTATGGAAGGGTTAGCTGGCAGGGCACAGTGCTGGCTATGGAAGGGTTAGCTGGCAGGGGCACGGTGCTGGCTATGGAAGGGTTAGCTGGCAGGGGCACGGTGCTGGCTATGGAGGGGCTAGCTGGCAGGGGCACAGTGCTGGCTATGGAAGGGTTATCTGGCAGAGGGCAGGGGCACAAAGCTGGCAGCGGAAGCCGGAGGTAACATTGTCGGCTATATCAGGGTCTATAGCAGGGAGGTGTGAGCGGGGAGAGGGCGGCCAGGCTCGGAATGCTCCCCAGTCAGTCAGTGCAGCAAGCTCCGCCCCCCGCCATCCAGCTATGAATATAGGAGGGGGTCAGCGCTTTCTTGTGCTGTCTGTTCTCCGGCAGCAGCTCGGGCGGCCAGTGTGTGCGGCCTGGGGCTCATGCCAGTCTCTGGCGTGTCAATGGGGAACCTTCTGAACGGGGCCAGCTTCAGGGAGCCCACCACACTAGAGGAGTGCGACTCCACCTGGGAGAGCGACTCCGGGCCAGAGGGCGAGCAAGGCGACGACGAGGACACGGACGCTGAGGAGAGCGGCGCCGAGGAGCCGCCACCTGACTCTCCCGTCACACACGCCACCGGCCAGGTAACAAGAGCCATGTAGGGAGACAGAGGAGGGCGCATGCCGGGGACCTGCTGCTAGGGTTCGGGAACTTTCCTGGTCATATTACACCCGACGGGGAATTTAAAGTTGACCTGAAGTCACAAATAACTTTTAGGTCCCTTTTACAGTGGACCCCCTCCCAGGTTTTAGTCTGCTCTCTATGGGTATCCTGATTTGGGATGAACCCCCTCCCCCTGATTTGCCCTATACTAAGATCCAATGGCACCTGCACAGTCCTTCTTTGGCATCCCTGTTCTGGGCGCTTCCCACACCAGTCAGACTTGAAAGGTTGATGGCAGGTGCCCACAAGGCAGAAGGGGGTGCAGTGACAATGATTAGAAGGCTCCAGCACTAATATCATCATTGGCATGCCTGCTCCCTCTGCGCACCCACTGGCAGCCATTCTGTTATGTCTGAGCAAGCAAGCTTTTACCCTGCCCCAGATTCTTTAAAGGGTAAGTCTGCTTTAATGGGATTACCCTGTGATTCCCCAATCAGGGCAGGAGACCTGCACATCTCCCATCTGCAGCACTGGTATGGGAAGCTGGGGCATGGCGTATGGGCTTAGCATTAATATGGCACATGGATCAGTGACCACCTCTGTACCCAAGGAGCTTCTTTGGAGGCA
This sequence comes from Gastrophryne carolinensis, assembly GCA_027917425.1. Taxonomy (NCBI): domain Eukaryota; kingdom Metazoa; phylum Chordata; class Amphibia; order Anura; family Microhylidae; genus Gastrophryne; species Gastrophryne carolinensis. Next base: position 224,537,257 of record CM051237.1, read on the forward strand.
CCCATGGATCTCAATGAGAGCATGCTGTACTGAGGCCATGCCCACCCAGCAAGCCTTCCCATACTGCCGCTACAGGGGGACAGATGAAAGGTAAGTGGTTTGTCTCATACCCAAGGGTACCCCTAATCTTAGGTCTGACTACGCTGGTGGTCTCCCCCTTTGTGGGGGCATCCTTATCGGCGATGCCCTGTTGTGTAACCCCCCCTCGGTTGGCAAACCTGGGTTTCTGGTGATCCTACTGTGCATGTGCAGGTCACACCAGCATCCCTCCGGCAGATGCATCATGCCATCTGAACAGTTGACACGTGTACGCACAGCCAGGAGAAAGCAGCCACATGGAACGCTTCGAGTTATCATTCTATACTTAACCTGCATGACATAGAACATGGATTAGAAGAGAGCCTGCACATGTGCCTTGGGATAGCTAGAAAGGTTTACACAGTGGGCGTCCCATGGAGTTTCACACAGCGTGCTATCCTAAATCAGGATGAGGAACAAAACCCAGGAGAGTGAAAAAGCAGGATTATGTTCCCCTTTAAACATCCCTGGGAAGCCTAAAATTAGGCATTAGTGATCTTCTGGGTTTCTGGGGCTGCAACATCTGAACCTACTCATGCCAGCTGTTGGTTCACGCATGCGCCAAGCAAACCCTGTTGACCAATGGCAGTCATGTGGGGCATGAAAGCAGCACTGATGTGCGTACGGGGTGAGTGACTATTTCAGGCTTCCTAGGGATCTCTAACATGTGGAAATACAAATTTGGGATTTGCAAAAAGCAGCCTAAATTTCTTTTATACTTCTTTTGCTTCCTAATTTGCAGGGTCAGTCTTAAGACAAGATGTGGCCCTGGACAAAATGGGGCCCAAAGTCTGGACACATTCAGTACATATATATTTAAATATCCTGGCCACAATCCCCAACATCCTTGGTCCCACATGTGTCTAGAACTTTCATGAATTTCCCAATACCAGACATTCCAGACTTTTCTTGGAAGCTTTCTAATTAGGCAAAAGGAGTATACAGGAGATGCTGCTAAGTCAGCCAGTGTGTAGAATCATTGATGCTCATAAAAAGATGGCTGCCAAAGCTAGTGCAAATTTTATAGTGGAGCATTTTTTTTTCGTATGAGCATTACACTCCAGAGCTGTGTTAGGCATAGCCAGACTCGGGCTTCAGCTCCATCTCCAACTCCTCCATTTTATCCGACTCCTTCATAAATGGACAATAATTAGTATCAAGGAAAAAACATACCCCCTTCCTTTTGCCCCTTAGCATCTCTGCGCATTGCTGGTATCGTCATTCTTACCAATAAGAGAGAATGAGCAATTTCATCCTCTATCGTCAGGAAGACCTAGTGGTGTCCATTAATATGGCTTTGCACATATGATGTCAGCACTACATGGAGGAGCTGTGGGAGAACACACCGGACCTGCACACAGAAGCTGCAGGGGACAAAAGGTAAGTATATGCCTTTTTCCTGCCTGAACAATCCCTTTAAATTCTTCTAAGTTGCAGGCATTGTAACTAAGGGCCTTGGGGCAACATGACAATATGGTGTATAAGGGACAGGAGAGAGTGGAGAACTCATTATCTATCTATCTATCGCCTATCGGTTGAACAGCCTGCTGCTGCTGTATCTTTGTATCTGTTTGGCACTATTTTTTGTAAATATATCTTTCCTATGAAAGTTACATTCATACAATGTTAGTAAGATTTTCTTTTCTATGCTGGAGTTGGTACATTTCAGCCCCGAAACCAGGTTTCAGCCCCGAAGCCAGGAACTCCTTTGCTCCTTTGGGACTCCTTTGCTAAAGTTTGCCACCCCCTAATGCCAGCCTTGCTTATGTCAGCACTATACTGCTTGTTCCATGATTTCTTGTCATGGTTAAGTGAAGCTCTTAAGGTAGGTTGCTTATGGTTTTAGAATGATGACAGTGAAGTCTATTCTCCCAGTAAGTGTTATGCTTCCCCAGGAAATGCTGTTGAGCTGTGGAGAGTTTACAGGGAAAATAGTCAGTGTGTTCATATTGACAGAAAGCAAGATAAATAGAAGTCAGAACACCGGGTCTTTTCCCACCAGGATGTGTGTTGCATTTACAGAGCGCGCAGCAATGTTTGCTTCTCATCTTGTGTGGTCACCCGAGAGAGAGGGTTCATGCAAATGGGTATTTATTAGTTTCTTACTAAATTAGTCTATAAGCGGACCGAAACCTGGACTGAAGTCTAAAACATAACATATCTGTCAACTGCTTCCTAAGCACTATGGGGTCAATTCAGAGCCTGGTGAGAAAACTCACTCCTTTTTTTAAGAGAGAAAATTGGCATTGACTTTCATTGTCTGCCTTGGGGCTGATTCAGAGCCAGGTTAAAATTTACCCGGTAGACAATAAAGGTGAATGGTAGTTTTATCTCTTAAAAAAGGAGTGAGAATTCTCACCTGTCTCTAACAACCCCTATGTCTTTTGTATACATTCTGTCACTAGCCACCTTCTGTTTCCAATTTAAAAACCTCTTCTGTGTCTGTCTGTTCCTTGTGCCTAAAACTTCACAGCATAGGCGGTGCTAGAAAGTTCTTATCTACTTTACTGTTTGCCTGGTTCCAGGATCCTGCGGCGGTGTGCTGCTGGTGGTCTGCTTGCCATGAATCTGCAGCACCCACCGCGGGACCTGGGAAAAGGCTGAATATATGGCAAGACCTGGGGGTTTTATGCTGTGAGCCATCCCAAATCAGGATGTCCCATAGGTAGATGATAATTTGGGACTGGGTAAAAAAGGGTTTTGGTGCTCCTTACAGCTTGCATATGAATATATGTAAGAATGCTATAAAGTCAGAAGGTTGTCAGCTTTCAAATACAGGATCAATATAGACTATTCAGTGTAATCTCTAATTGTTACACAGTTATATTAATATCTATTTTGATTTACAAAATGTACTTCATCCAAGAAATCGGTTTCCCTTCCAATGGCAGCAGAGCACAATTACACTCCACTGCACTAATTCAAGGGAAGAATAAATCCAAGCTAGATTTAGTTCATTGCTATTTGAGAGGGATGAAAAGCTTAATGTCTGGAATTAACAAGATGTTGCTGAATGCAGTTATAATGAGATGTGTAACTCCCTGTAATTGTTGCATATTCTTTTATTTGCGGTTTTGGATTATGTTGGAACTGTTTGACTTATCCTGTCTATCTCTATGTTGTATGGCACATGTTTTTGTTTTATTAATTATTTTTTTTGTGTGTGTGTGAAGCACCCCCACCTTCTTGCTACACAACAGGGATAACCTTGCACACCCCTAAATAGTTATACCTTGTATCCTGGCTGCAGCATCTTCTTTGGAACAAATTTCAAAACAGGGCTATTTTCATGTATTTCTGGTTATAAAACCATCAGCCATATATTGAATGATTTTGAACCCAAAGAGACTGAACCTGTTCATCAAATACAAGAAGTTCAGGATGGAGTCTATTTACTCTACAAAGGCCTACTTTAGTAGGATGCCTCTTCATATACTAATCTTTCCCCTGCACTGCAAGTACCTAAGATTTGCGATGGAGACAGAGCAGGGGGTTTGCCTTTTGGGCTTTCATCGGCACCACACATTTTTAGAAAAGTGCAGGCAGAACCTATGGCACACCTGAGACAGGGCTGAGTCAGTCAAACGGTACCTGGACAACCTTTTGTTGTTGAACAGGTTTCAGGAGGCTCTGTGGTGTTTGAATCAGGAGATTTACCTTCAGGTGGGGGGGGGGGGGGGTCCCACAAATAGAAGTTCCTGCAAAGGTCTATTTGTTGGTGGGGGGGGGGGGGGGGTGCGCTGGCAGTGGATGTCCTATCCGAACATTGGCTTATGCAAGGTCTGATTATTATCCAGGTAGATAAACCATATTTTGTCAACCTTCCCTAGACATGAACTCGATATGTAAACCTGTTTATAGTTGGGTAGCACAGCATTAAAAAGTTTCACCAACAGTGAGTTTGGAGATGGCTGGGTGTTCTTCCCGGACAAAGCTATAGCCTTCCTTGAGTAGAACTGTACCAATCTAAACAAGGCTCTGAGGCACGCCCCGGACACATAAGGATTAAACAAGGAAAGCAGCATCACCTCTGGTTTAAATGGGCCATTGAAGTCCACAAAGATCATAAATATAACCCACTATCAAGTTATAATCCCCTATCAAGTTAGCTGACATATTCTTACATCTAGGGCAACCCGAGTCTGATTACCATTTTAAATAGGCTGCATAATAAGGGCATATCCCATATATCTGCAGATGTACATCAAGATTACTCATCTGCTTATCCATTGGAGGACCCCACATTATTTTTCCACCTCAAATGAAGGAAGTTGCAAGGATAAATAACCCAGCTGTGTCCTCACTGCATGCCTCAGAGTATTTGTAGAAGGCAGAGTTCGGGAGATTCAATTTTGCTTTAAGTTGCTTGAATGACTTAAAATACCTGGGCCAATTGTTTGGGGGCCAGATATTTATTGACCCTCCTACTCCACCTCACCACATCAGGCATACCAAACAGGTCTCCAAAATTGTGGTTGAACCAGAGAGGAGTCCACCGAGTATTAAGAGCCACCACCTCGCCTTCCACTCTTCGTACTTGGTGCCATACCAGATTGACATCCTCAATAGGAGACCATCTATCACAGTTGAATATAGTAGTTTTATATGCCTGGATACGCAGGGCTTCAAAGAAACCCATTGCAGCAGCAGCGAGTGACGTACAGCTATTTTCACTGCAGGGATTAAACCAGTCTTAAAGAAATGACAACTGCCCTGCTAGAAAATACCGAAAAAGTCTGGTTATGCCACCACCCTCATCCTTAGGCGCATACAAAAGGGCCCTGGTAATCCTAGGATTTCTCCCACCCCAAATAAACAATGTTACCGATTGCAGTTTTTTCCTTCTAAATGAAGGATAGTCTCTGTTCGCAAATTGCAAACAGAGACTATCCTTCATTTAGAAGGAAAAGATGATATACCATCATCTTCTTTGCTTATCATTTACTATATGTACAACATGAAAAAATATGTGAAAAAAATGTATATATGAAAATAAGTTTGTCTTGTGACTATATGTATGGATTGATTATTTGAAGAATTTTGTGTACATTAAATATCATTACTATAACAAATTTACCATAGTGATTCACTAGCTACCTAAAAAAAATGTTATAGGAGGCAATACCAGTGGCGTATTCACCCCTTTTTACAGCTTTAGAGACCTCAAAGGTTATACTGGTCTCTACTGAGCTCAGATTATTAAGCCAGTGATTCTACATAGTTTTCTCCATTCTCGAGGCTATGTTCTCATTGTTTATCCAAAGTAGACTCAGGCTCAGCTTATAGGGTGCTCCCAAGGTCAATGTCAGCTGCAGATAGGGAAATGGTCCAAAAGTGCCTGGGGAGCTTACCCCACATCCGTGACCCCCACCAACAAGCACACTGAGACCAGGGCATAATCTATACATGACATGGCCCTAAAGGCTCTGGCACTGCACGAATATTCTTCTCTCCCTAGGTGCTTCCAGCTCCAGATGTTCTCCAGCTAAAGCGCCAAAGCCTACTGTTTTAGGTGTCTCAGCTCCGACTGCTGAGGATTCAACCTATCCAGCAGGGAATCCATAACAAGGTTAAAATCCCCAGCAAGTAGAGCCGGGACCGGTGGAAGCTGAGATATCTTTTCCTGTATCTCTGCTAGCAGCAAAGGATTAGCCGGTGGTGGTAGGTATATCACTACCAAAATAAACTGTACATTGTGAAACTTGCAGTGCAATACTACATACCTCCCAGCTCTATCTAACTTCATATCTAGGCAGACAAAAGGAAGTGCTTTATTCACTACTATAGAGACAACCCTGGAGAAAGACAACTACACTGAGTGAAAGGCCCTAGCTACCCATGGCCTCTTCAGAGCCAGTGGCTTCTGGCCAGTAATATGTGTCTCCTGCAGGCAAACCGTATGCGGATTATATTTCTTTAGATATTAGAATAGAGATACCGGTTTAAATTTCGAATTTAACCCTCTGGCATTCCAGGACCGCAACCTTAACTGCAATTAAGGAAGACATACGGCATGTGCCACAGGGTTACGACCAGTATACAATTACAACACACTACGAGGGAGCAGACCATCCATCCACCCAAACCTACCTAACAAGCTAGAAAAATCTCCCCTTAGAACACCTCTGCCCAACTCCAACTTCTGTTTACCAATCAAGAGCGGACCTTCTACCCAAAACATTGCCTGATTAACGGGAGGCCTGGACAGCACCAGCAAACAAACAAAATCCAGAGCTGGGACATCAGTCCAACTTGTGTTTAACCATTGACCCCACTCCCGCCCAGTGTCACCTGGAACAGCACACACAGGCGTTGCCACCGAGGGCGGGTTGTTTCTTCTCAGATCTTCTAGCCAGAGGAATAGTTTCCAGCCATCTCTTGACCTCTTGTGGTGAAATGCACTTTCTCCTTAAATAATACTAGCTTTGTGTGAAAAAACATAGCATGTTGTAATCCACATGCTCTCAGCTGCTGCTTCACTGTTGCTTTCCCGAAGCTTCCTCGTAACAGCAGAAAAGTCTGGATATATGGAAACCGTAGTATTCTTAGTATACAGTATGTCCTGCTCCAGATAGATTCATTACACTTGAGTATTACTCCGCCAGATGGCGCTGGACTGCAGAAACATCGAAAATAGGCTCCTCCCGGGCCCTCAAATACCCAGGGACCTCCCACAATCCCCAGATTTTCTCTGCAGTCTGGACTGCTAAGGACGAGAAATGGCTCTCTCTACTCGCAGGTGAGCGGGGCTATTAGCCTGCGGCCCTGTAGGACTATTCCCACCTGTACCATTAGTAATATGCCTCCCAGCCTTGGCTGCGCTGGTCGGGTGAAGGTAGGCAGCACCGCTGTTAGGTGCTTAGGAGCGCTGCTCCACCGCAATCCCCCATCAAAGGGTAGGTGGTTCAGGCTTATGGTGAGCCTCTATGGGATGCCCCTCCCGCGCTATTGCCCCTGCCTATCGGTGGGCCCTATTTAAGTGGCCGCTGTCCTCCCTCATTCTCCTTGTAGCCTTCGGGGGAAAAGGGGGGGGGGTGTAGGTGTGTATGCTATGCATTATGTGTTTTAACCTTATACTTTATTCATTCTGCCTTGTGTCAGCCACCGCGCTGGCTTGCCATCCTTTTACTGTATTTAAAATTGCCGCCGCCGTCGTGTGCCTTTTCTGTCACTATGTTCCGCATCATTGGCTGCTTGTCACATCCTGGCTTCGCGCTCTTCGGGGGGGGCGGGGCTCGTCTATGGCGCGTTCCGCGTCATTGCTGATACCGGCCCGCCCCTTCGAGGTATACCGACGCCATCTTTGATCTGCTTGGTTGGCTTATGCGCGAAGGACCCCTACGTACCGCGGTCCGTAAGTGCCCTCGCGGGCGGCTTTATTATCTACCTTTTATTACATTGGGCTTACGGCCTCCTTCTTTTATGTCTTTCAGGCAGGGCGAATCCGTTGGCTTCTCCCGGCCCTCTATTAGTTTATAACTTGTTAGGCCTAGTGTAATTACTCCCACTCCCTAGCGGGTTATTGGGGCATCCAGGGTTGCTGTATAGCGTTAATCCCTATCAGCCTATAGTGCCGCTATAATCACCATATGGAGGCATCTCAGGATAATGTGACCGGGGTTCCTTTGGGACAAGCCCGGCTGTGTGTAGCGTGTGGACAGCCTCATGCTGACGCTGACAAGGCACGGGTCTGTGTACCCTGTGATGAGCAGGTGCTTGCACTGCAAACGGGCCTTCCGGTGGCTGGGCCTGCACCTCGTTTCACTTCACCTACCCCCCCAAGCTTAAATCTCAGTCCTACTGAGTTGCATACAAGTGTGGATTCTCAGCCTGATGTGTCTTCTAGACTGGCTACTGTTGAGAAGTTGATTGCTAATACCTTGACGCGTAAGGCCCCTGCAAAAAAGCGGCACTTAACACCTAATGTCACTCTTTTCCCTATGGAAACTGAGGAGTTTTGGAGTCTTTGTGGCTATACCCCATCGGATGAAGGGGAGCTTTTCTCTGACTCAGGCTCATCTGATGAGAGGCCAAGGGGTCATGACGATTCTGGCTGTGACCCCCTGGGCCCCGGATGACACTGACAGATTGCTGACCCAGATTTTTGAGGTCCTGTCCATCTCTCCCCCTGTTGCGGCTCCCAGGCAAAGGGGGGAGCTTTTCCATACAGCAAAATCACGTTTGGAATTTCCTGAGCAAGCACATTTCCATAACCTTGTGCTCAAGGAATGGGATAGGAAGTATCCCTTTCCTGCTGATGTGGTAAAGTGTTGATCATCCCCTCCCGAGGTGGATGCCCCGGTCCTAGGGCTATCTAATACCTCTGTCATGCATTCCCCTGACTCTACTACCCTGCGGGATGCTGAGGACCGGCGCATTGACCAGCTGGCATCCCATGCCTTTGCTTGTGCGGGGACGGCGCTGCGCCCGGTCTGTGCCTCTGCCATTACCGCTGTGGCCACTAGAACCCTTATCAGAAATATACTTGATAGTGCCCCTGATGATTTGCCTTGTGAGGTGTTCAATGCACTCACTTATGTTTTTGTAAATTTTGTCCTCTCTGCCTTGGATGACACCATCAGAATGTGTGCCAGGACATCTGCCCTTGTGGTGGCTATACACCGCTCGGTTTGGCTGCGCCAGTGGGCTGCTGACAACGCTGCCAAGAAGGCCCTCACTGGTTTTCCCTTCAAAGGACTATGTCTGTTTGGGGACCGCCTGGACCTTTTTGCTGAGGGAGGCAGGTTACCCCAGCGCAGGTGGCAATCTGGGTCAGGGTTCCTTCTCCTCCCCTTACCGTAGAGCTAGACAGGGGAGGGGGGTTTCCTTTACTGGGGCCCGGGGAGATTTCTGGGGTAGGGGCAGAGGACGTGGACGTCCTGGCTCCTCCTGGGGTCCCAAAGCAAAATCCTCTCCCAAGCCCCCTCAGGCATGATGGGGGGCCTTCACCCTTCCGGGTGGGGGGACGGCTGCAGCACTTTGCTCACGTTTGGAGGCTTCATGTCTCAGACCGGTGGATTCAGGAGGTAGTGTCCTCCGGTTACAAAATAGAGTTTGCTGCCTGCCCCCCCCCCCAAGATTCATCAGATCCCGGATTCCTCAGGACCCTGTGTCAGCTCAGGATCTAGTGCAAGCAGTGCAAGGCCTCCTGGAGCTGGGGGTCATCTGCAAGGTCCCCTTAAGATAAAAAGGCAAGGGCTTCTATTCCAACCTATTCACAGTACCCAAAAAAGATGTTTCAGTCAGGCCCATCCTGGATTTAAAGATCCTCAACAAATTTGTCAGGGCAGGCGCTTTTGCATGGAAACTCTGCGCTCTGCCATCAGTTCCCTGCGCCAAGGGGACTTCATGACTTCTGTGGACATCAAAGATGCTTACCTTCATATTCCTGTATTTCCAGGTCATCAAAGGTTCCTCAGGTTCGCTCTGATGGATCAACACTACCAGTTTGTGGCGTTGCCCTTTGGTCTCACTTCAGCTCCCAGGGTGTTCACCAAGGTGCTGGCTGGCGTGATGTCTCTGCTCAGGTATCAGGGCGTCCGCGTGCTTCCCTATCTGTCTCATCACCTCCCAATCTCTACATCAGGCAGAATTGGATACTCAGTTGGTGGTGTCCACTCTGGAGTCATTTGGATGGGTGATCAATCAGTCCTCACTGTCCCCTTCCTTGGTAACTCCATTCCTAGGAATGAATCTGGATACAGTTCAGGCAAGGATTTTCCTTCCTCAACAGAAGGTGGACAGTCTGATTGCACAGGCTCAGTCCCTGCTATCTTGTCCTCATCCCTCCATCAGGCAGGGGACGCAGCTGGTGGGCCTGATGGTGGCATGCTTCGAGGCGGTCCCTTATGCTCAGTTCCACTTGAGGCCTCTGCAACTTCACCTATTGTCAGTGTGGGACAAGGACCCAGCGTCCCTGGACAGGGTCTGTGTGCACTTCCCTCTGGTCAGGAGTGTCCCTCTTGTGGTGGATGGAATCAAGGAACCTGTTGGGGGGCAGATCCTTTCTTACCCCTTCCTGGGAGATGGTCACCACAGATGCCAGTCTGTCAGGTTGGGGGGGTTTCTGGAAGTCCCTGCGGTTCCAGGGGAGGTGGGGCCCTCAGGAGGCCCACACGCCTATCAATGTCTTGGAACTGCGGGCGATCAGGCTAGTTCTGGCTCACTTGACTACTCACCTTCGAGGCCTGCCTGTTCAGGTGCGCTCGGACAACCAGACGGCAGTTGCCTACATCAATCAACAGGGAGGGACCCGGAGCAAGGGGGCCCTCCAGGAAGCGTCTCTGATCCTGACTTGGGCGAAGTCCAATGTTCCCTGCATATCAGCTGTGTACATCCCGGGGGTGGAAAACCTCCTGGCAGACTCTCTGAGCAGGGGGACCTCTCCCCAGGGAGAATGGTCCCTATGCAGCAGGGTGTTCCAATCTCTGTGTCGCTGTTGGGGCCAACCAGATGTGGATCTGTTTGCATCTCGTCACAATCACAAGCTACCTGCCTTCGTCTCCCTGTCCCAGGACCCTCTGGCCTTGATCACGGATGCTCTAGCAATGTCATGGCAGGACTTTCAGTTTTTGTATGTCTTCCCTCCATTCCCCTTGCTGGGCAGGGTTCTGCGCAAGATTGCTCTGGAAGGAGTGCCAGCAATTCTGGTGGCCCCCAGGTGTCTAAGAAGAGTGTGGTTTGCAGACGTGGTGCAGCTGGCAGTAGATCAGTACGCTCTGCCCTTGGTGCCAGATCTGCTCACTCAGGGTTCACTACACCATCCCAATTTACAAACTCTGGCTTTGAGGGCCTGGCTGCTGAAATCTCCATCTTGATGGAGAAGGGGCTGTCTTCCTCGGTTGTGTATACTTTGATAAAGGCTAGGAAGAAGGCTTCTTCCATTTATTACAGGGTTTGGCGTGCCTACATTGACTGGTGTGAGTCTAAGTCTCTTCCCTGTCGTGTGTTCTCTATTCCCAGGATTCTGGAGTTCCTTCAGCATGGGTTGGACATGGGGCTCCAACTAAGTACTCTGAAGGGGCAGGTATCTGCCCTGGCTGTTTTCTTCCAGAAGTCCTTTGCTCAGCATTCTCTGATCAGGATTTTCCAGGGGGTTACTCATGTGCGTCCCCCACCTAAGCCTATGATGCCTGTTTGGGATTTGAACTTGGTTTTGTCAGCCTTACAGGGTGCTCCCTTTGAACCTGTGCAGAATGCTGCCCTGGCCATTCTTACTCTCAAAGTTGTCTTTTTGGTGGCTATCACCTCTGTTAGACGTGTGTCTGAGTTGGCGGCGCTCTCCAACCAGCCCCCCTACTATGAGAGACACCAGGACAAGGTGGTGTTCCACTTCAAACCAGACTTTCTGCCTAAGGTTGTCTGCCTTTGATTTGAATCAGGACATTGTTCTTCCGTCATTGTGCCCTAATCCTAGTAATGCTAAGGGGAGGGTCTTGCATTCTTTGGATGTGGTTTGGTGTCTGAAGTACTATCTGGTGGCTACTACACCTTTCGGGAAAACTGATGCTCTTTTTGTGGTCCCTTCTGGTCCTAGGAAGGGTTTGGCTCCTGCCAAGTCTACTATCAGCAAGTGGACTCGTCAGGCTGTGATTCAGGCCTACTCTGCTAAGGGGAAGAATCCTCTCTTCCGCCTTACTGCTCATTCTACTCGTGCTATTGGTGCCTCTTGGGCTTTTCAGCACCAGGCTTCTGTTGAACAAGTTTGCAAGGCCGCTACTTGATCTTCTGTTCATACCTTTTCAAAGTTTTACAAGGTTGATGTTAGGGCCTCAGCTGATGCTGCTTTTGGCCGCAAGGTTCTGCAGGCGGCAGTGGTTTAAACTGTCTGCTGTTACCTTTGGGGATCCCACCCTACTTTATGGACACTGCTATTGGATGTCCCAAGTGTAATGAATCTATCTGGAGCGGGACGTACTGTATACTAAGAATAATACAATTCTGTGATTACTCACCTGTAGAATTGGTATTATGAGTATACAGTACGTCCTGCTCCACCCCACCCTTGGTTTTGCATTATTTTGGATCCCCTGTGTGGTGATTGTTATCATTGTTATAGTTACCAGTTTGGGGTTGTTTTCATTCTCCCGGCTTCTCGTTAACTGCTTTTCCATGCTGGGGATTTTGTCCCTGGGTATTTGAGGGGCCGGGAGGAGCCTATTTTCGATGTCTCTGCAGTCCAGCGCCATCTGACGGAGTAATACCCAAGTGTAATGAATCTATCTGGAGCAGGACGTACTGTATACTCATAATACCAATTCTACAGGTGAGTAATCACAGAATTGTATTATTTCCCACTCTTAAGGGGCCTTTATTCCTCGCCAATCGCAGGATGATATCTCAATCTCTGTAACTCAGGAGCTTTGCTGTCATGGGCCTGGCCAGGGCACCTCACGGTGGGGCCCTTCCTGGGATACGGTGGGCTCTCTCAATGGTGAAAAGAGGGGAAGAGGCCTCGGCCCCATACTGTCCTTCCTAACAACTTCTCCAAGAATTCCTCCGGCCTATTTCCCTCCACTTGCTCTGGATGCCCCACCAGGCTCTCGTAGGCTCCATGCAGTCCTCCATTTCAGATATTCTACTTTCTATTTCCGTGGTCCAACCATGGACATTCTGGAAATCACGCCACAGAATTAATATCAATTTTGATCTCATCTACTTTGTCCATTAGGGAGGCATGATTAGAGTTAATGGCACGCAGTACATCAGTAATGAAGGGCTCAGCTTTGAGGCTGCAAGGAGATGGACGGCCCTGAAGCATGCGGCCGCCGCCATTTTTGGACCTGTGCTGGCATGTTCACTTGGACGAGTGTAGGCTGCCATTTCCCTCAGCGGCCCATGCAAAGGAGTGCTATATTACGAAATATTTATTTTCATCCCTTTTTTTCTTATGGTCAAGTGCAGTTATAGTGCGAGAAATATAGTAATACTATTCACTAAATATTTATATCACTTTACTAAATATTTAGTAAATATCACTTGCAGGATAAGGTTGCAAAAGGAACATTTTAAAGTGGGCCAAAACCCGACCTGGAGTCTGAGACCATGGCCATGCCCACCGCAACTGAATGCCTGTGCAGGGCTACGCACATCTGAGGGGAAAAAATTATGCCATGTGACATCGATTAATTCAGTCCACTTCTCCAGCCACACATTAACCGAGTGCCCAGGGGAAAGAACCAAAATCCGGGATAGTGAAAAGGGTAATAAGTTTGTCTATTCTTTAAAGGGACACCATAGCAATATATACCTATGAAAGTTTATTTTATGGTTTGATGTAGTACAGGCTGTATGTTTTGCACTGATGGTGATCCATGGGGTTTGAGCAAGTAGCATGTCGGCCTCCCATACCATTTAAACTGGTAAGGGAGGTCCTTTAAAACCCCTTACAAGTTCACAAGAAGTGAGAGAACGCAACCCCATTTAAAAAACTAAATAAATACCGTATTTGCCGGGGTATAAGATGACTGGGCGTATAAGACGACCCCCCAACATTTCCACTCAAAATATAGAGTTTGTTATATACTCGCCGTATAAGACTACTCCTTTTTCCGCACACCATGTTTGATGTTTAATAGTGATGCAGCAGAACCAGCACCTAGGCAATAGTGGGTGTTGATAATGAGGCATCCCAATTTGAGATTAAACACTTTACCTGTCCTGGGAATCTAAAGCTGCCATGGAAGCTGTGGCCAGTGAATGTGCAGAGCAGGCAACAACACGATGGCTAAAGTTCACATGGAGCCATCCCCGCTCGCGCATGCACCGTTGGATCACTGGATAGGTAAGTTTATGCACTGATCCAGGGGGGTTGACACAGTTGGGATCCCAAATCAGGATTTGATCCACTTCAAAATACACCAAAACTCTGGTAAAACAGCTCTAAAGCACTCAAAGGATGGGTTGCAGCTTGTTCCTAGGGCATCCCAATACGGGTTGCCTGGCTGTGTGAATCCCTGTTACTCCTGCAGCTCATGTGGCATCCACTGCCAGCATATTTAAATGGCATGCAGTGGCTGTGCATAGCACCGAGGAGCAGTCAGCAGAGGTTGCTGCATTCAGAATAGATTGTGGTCAATAATATGCACCACAATCTTTTCTGATTAAATGTTAGCCTGTGCATGCGCCGTGGGTGGGTGGTTGGAGTTGAGTAAAAACCAATGTGGGTTTCACACACATGGTTATCTAAAATTCGGATGCCCCTGTAATATAGACCAAAAACCAGGTGAGGGAAACTCCTGGGATTGGGTCTGCTTTGAGGTACTGACAGTTTGCCTTCTGACCTGCTCTGATGCTTCATGTTTCTTCTGTAGCCATCTTCTTATCAGCAAGTCAGTCCCGGCAGCTCATCACTTCACACACGGCCCGGGAAGGGGAACACATACTGGCGCACGCTGACACAGAAAACAGGAGGGAGGAGGGGGAGAGGAGGAAGAGAGGGGGGAGAGGGGCAGCGTGGGGGAGCTCCACGGAGAGGAGACCGTGGAGAGACGGCGCTGCACTATCATCACACAAGGCCAGGGGAAGGGAAAGATATAATGGCGCGCTGACACAGGAAACAGGAGGGAGGGGGGGAGAGGAGGAAGAGAGGGGGGAGAGGGGCAGCGCGGGGGAGCTGCACATACACACACTGACAGTTCCCGGCTACCTTCTGCAGCTTCGGACCAGGCTGCTGGGGGAGCGCCACTGCTTCCAGCCCAGCAGAACGGGCTGCTGATGCTCGCCGCTGTATGTGACCCAGGTGCACCCAGCGTATAAGACGACCCCCCAACTTGGAGGCATGTTTTACAGGGGGAAAAAGTTGTCTTATACGCCGGCAAATACGGTATATATATTCTTATGTGAACTATATCATTTTAGTATTCTCTTCCCTATCCAGCATCTTCTCCAAGTCCTGTTGATCAAAAGGCTGGTCCTCTTCATACAGAATCTAAGCTTCATCGGGAGAGAGGTTCTTCCCTACCTTCTAGTGAAATCTCCCTGCCACTGGGGAGGGGGTGTTTCAACAGCAGAGGTGTGGCTTCTGGTCATACTCCTGCAATTCATTGTGCATAACTGTGAAATGGGCTGCCCTAAAAGACCCCTGGGTCCATACAGATGGGCACCAGGCTCTATCTGCACCTCTGTAGCTGGTGGTGGTATAGGTAATCAGACATGGGGTATTGGCAAGCCACCGGTCGGCGTGTCATGGAGATGACTAGCCAGTTTCTCTACCTGCTGGCAGTAGACTTGGAGACTGAATATCTTCGAGTCAAGACTGTAGTGATGTTTTGCTTGGATGCTTGCTTCCAGGATTGTTCTGTATGTGCAATTTGCGGGCTTTTGGCCAATGAGAACCACCTCATCTTTTGGCATTTGGCAGGCGGCTCTCATTGTTTTTACTGGGGAGCTGCTGTTTTCCTTGCATCCCTTGCTTCGTGCGCATGTTTATGAGGAGAATGCGGTAGGGCACGCTTTCCATTGAAATCAACGAGAGCCGTCTGTCAAATGACATAAAATTCCCTGGTTTTGTTCCACTTTAAGGAGTAAATATCGGATTATAAGGTGACATTGGCTGAAAAGTTTTTATTGAATGCTGACATTTAAAGAAGCTGTCTGGTGTGGTTACTACCTTACTTTGGTGTTGGGACTTCACTTGGTGAATGTTGTCACCCTGCGGAGGAGCTTTTTGAAGGGACATTTTAAAGATACATTCTTAGAAAGATAAAATTGCTGGCGCTCCATGCTTTTTCTTGTAGTTTTTAAAGTTCCTGGGATGGTTTACATATTTAGGAGCTGAATGGTTGCCCACAATGTGGTAAGCCAATGTAAGTTCCTGGGCTGGTTGGTACGGCTGGTAGCTGAATGGTTTTCACTACATGTTTGTTCAATGCTAGTGCCAGTTGTTGTGCCTCTCAAGTTCAATAAGGGACTTCAGTGACTTATAAGCCACAGCATAAATTATGAATATATGGCAATATAAGTCACTGGAGTCCCTTGTTGAACTAGAGTGACCCATTTAACCCTTTAAGTGTCAAGCCCGTAGGTACTACGGGGTTGCTTCTCCGACCGTTAAGTGCCAAGCCCGTAGTACCTACAGGCTGGCTTTCCCCCCTGCTAGCGTAAAATTTACACTCACCTGACCCCTCGTTCGAACCCACCGGGTCTTCTCTTCACCCTGGGGGTATCCGATTACCCCCAAGGGCTCTTCTTCCTTCAGGAGGGGGCAAAAAATAGCCCCCCCCCGCTTCGGCAGCTGCTGCTGCTAAGAATAAAAAAAAAAAAAGACAGTTACTCACCTCTGTAGCCGATCCCTCGGGCCAGGTCTTCTCGTCACCGGGGGGGCCTACGATCACCCCCCGGGCTTCTCCGCGGTGAGGAGGGGCAAAACATGCCCCCTCCGATATTCGTGCTGCTAGCCCCCCCCCCCCCCCCCTGCGTGACGTCATCCCGCTGCGGGCTCCGGACTGTCAGATGTCAGGTCTGATCAACGGAGGCGGTTGGAGGGTAGGGGATGTGGTCCCCTGCCTCCCCAGCCCCCCTTCAGTGATCAGCCCTGACAGCTGTCAGCTGGAGCTGAATCGTCACGGGACACAGGATCGGAGGTGAGTGTTAAAAAATAAATAAATAACATTTTTTTTTTCTCTGTGTCAGTGTCTTTTTTTACATTTAACCCCTTGTGAACTGGTAAGGGATCCATGAGACCCCCTATACCAGTTCACAAGGCTGGGGGCTGGCAAGTCACCTGCAACTAGCGGGTGACTTGCCATTAACTCCCAGCACCCCCATTTACCTGCCTCCCCAAAGCCCAGGGGGGGGGGGGGGGCAAAAGAGCCCCGGCCCACACAGGGTATGTGGGCTTGTAGGCTGCAGGGTGGAGGTCCACAAAAGCTGGCCCCTGCACCCTGTTCCTACAAGCCCCCATAGCTGGTCCCGGGCTGGTAATGCTGGGTAATGGGGACGCTACGTCATTTTTGGGGGGATTTTTAAGTGTTAGGGTTGGGGTTAGCCTAATCCTAACCCTTAAAATCCCCCCAAAAAATGCCCCCCCCCCCCCGGGAGGTGGGACCTGATTTCATTTTTTTTTAATTAACCCCTTATACTCTGTCGCCCAGCAGCTATAAAAGGCTTCCAGCAGCAGCAAGAGAGCAGAAGCCAGATTGATCAGCGTTGGACACAGTGCCCAGGGATGGATGGGAGGTAAGTATAAAAAAAATATATATATATATATATATATATATATATATAATATTTTTTTTTCCATGTGTGTGTGGTGTGTTTTTTTTTACACTTAACCCTTTGTGAACTGGTAAGGGATCCATGAGACCCCTATACCAGTTCACAAGGCTGGGGGCTGGCAAGTCACCTGCGGCTAGAACGGCAAAAATCACGGTTAAACATGGTGCAAAATGGGGAAATATGACCTGTCAACAGAGGGTGACAAAACTTAAAGTAGGCTGGCAATTAAAAGGGTTAATAGTGCCTATGCATGTTGGGTATTGTTTTGCTCGAGGGACCTTGCGCTTTCAGATTTAGCTTGTTTTTTTCTTGTTTGCATATTGATATTTTAGGAAAACATGTTTTTTATTCAGCTTTTTTATAATTTTCTTTATGGAAACCCTGTGCAACCTAAGGATTCTTCAAGGGATTACTTCCAGAAAGATGAGCCCACTACAACAAGCTGGGTACGCTTAGAAAGCTTAACATGTGTACTTTCAGGGAATATATGGTTTATGGGGGATATTCCAAATGTAAAGGGTTGTTTTGGTTGAAAAATTGCAAGGTGTGCACTTTGTCTGCAGAGCTGAAATTTTCAAGTATAATTACCATTATGCACATGCTTTACTTTGGGGTGTTTGGCAACTCTTCCCTTGACAGAAGCTATGCATGTTGGGTATTGTTCTGTTCAGCAGATGTTGCTTTTTCAGATTTTACTTGTTTTTTATTGTTTGCATATAGTTTTTTTTAGGAAAATGTGTCTTAGATTCTTCTTTTTTTATTCTTTTTTAGGGAAACTCTGTGCAAGAATTGATTGAGGGATTACTTCCAGAAAATTGCGCCCATGTCAACAAACCTGGTATGCCTAGAAAGCCTGAGGTGTATACTTCCAGAGAATATATAGTTTGTGGGGGTATTTCAAATTTAAAGGGTTCTTTTTCTGGAAAGACAGCAAGGTGTGCTTAGCGCGGTGCATAGTTGTATTTTATCTGAAAATCTCCTAAAGCGCTGTTTCAGTTTGGGGGAGTCTCCTTGGCAGGAAAGGGTGTCTACCAATACATATGTGGTAACGCTGTGACCGGGATTAATTGGGGTTTCACATGCAATAAGATTTTATTGACAAACTTACATTTTTTATTACAAAAAACACTACAAATTGCAAAAAATTGATTTTTTTTTTTGCACATATTTCACCCAAAAGTATTGAGAATACACTAAAAAGGCCAAACAAGAAATTTCATGTTGAAGGTTAGACTCTGCGTAAAAAACAATATATAATTTTCCTGGAAAATCCCTTCAAAAATCAAAGTTGAACATATGTAGCGCAAAATAGTGAAAAGTGGTCTGGCAACAAAGGGTGACAAAAATTCTAGGAAGGCTGGCACTCAAAGGGTTAAACAGCCGGCGCTAGCATTGAATACTATGGGGGTTATTTAAGAATAGCTAGCACCAGGTAATGCTACCTAGCGTTACGTAGCGCCTGGTGAACGTCAAGGCGCTGTACACAAAACCACATTTAAGAAAGCGAATCTGGTGAGTGCCTCTAACAGCGCCATGTAGTGTCACATGTATTACTAGAGTGGGCTCAGCGTATAGCGCCGGTGCTCTAGGTTCATGAGCGCCATGTATTACCTTTCGCTCAGTGTTGCTCTACCATACATTTCAATGGGGTTTCATTTGTTGGTTTTTAAATAGCATTTTGGGCAATAAAGATGTATATAAATATGTATATTCTAAGTATGCAGCACGTCCTGCTACAGATAATGGTTCATAACAGATGGGATTACCTCCACCAGAGGGCGCTTGACTGCAGAGATGGCAAAAAGAGGCCCCTCCCGGTCCATATATACCCGGGACCTCCCACAAATCCCCCAGTTTCTTCTCTGCGGCTGCGAAGGTCAGAAGATGGCTTCTCTTATCGCAGGTGAGCGGGGCTTAACAGCCCACGGCCCTGTAGGACTATTCCCACCCGTTCCACTTATTACTTATGCCTTCCAGCTTTGGCTACGCTGGTCGGGTGACGGTAGGCAGCACCTATCACAGGTGCTCTTCTTTGCGGAGCCTGGCTCCGACCGCAATCCCCCACCAAAGGGTAGGCGGTGCAGGTTATGGTGAACCTGATTTGGGATGCCCCGCCCGCTCTTGCCCTTCCCTGCCCTGGTCATTGGTGGGTCTTTTATTTGACATCCACTCTCCCCCCTCTTTCGTTATCCCGTTCGGGGGGGGGGGGTGTATGTGTGCTTATTGTCTTTGTGTGTGTGATTGCACTTAATTCAGGGCTCCGCGCTCTGTCTTTCACTTTGTCATTTTGGATTTGCCGCCACTGACACGGTCAGCGGCAGCATCATCATCAAGAATCCCTGTGCGCCCATTGGCTGTAGCGTCTGGCCTGTCTCTGCGCTTCTCGGAGGGGGCGTGGCTTTCTCTGTTGGCGCGTTCCGCGTCGGACCCTCCTGCGGCCCGCCCCTTGAGGTTCCTACAGCGCCATTTTGGTCCTCTACTGGTGTGATTGCTGGCTTCCCACCGCGGTCCGTGAGTGCCCCTGCGGGCTTGGCTCTTATTCATTTGTCATTTCTGTGTGCTTATGGGGTGTCACTATTATGTCTTTCAGGCGGGATAACTGTTTTTAGGAGGATTCTCCCGGTCCTGTCCCCTCTATTAGTTATAATAACTTTATTAGAGGCCTACCCTGTTTAATCCTCCCAGTTCCCTGGCGGACATTTGGGGCATCCCGGGTTGCTTATACAGCGTAATTCCTATTGCCCAGTTGTGCCACCTTAATCACCATATGGAGGCTTCACAGGATATTGTGCTCGGGGTCTCCTCGCGACAAGCCCGGCTGTGTGCAGTGTGTGGGGCATCCCCTGTGAGCGATGGTGTGCGGGTCTGTGTACCCTGCGCCCAGCAGGCGCTTGCGCTGCATTCTGGGCTATCTGTGACTGGGCCTGCGCCCACTATGTCCTCACCCACTCCCTCTCGCTTGATTATGACTCCCAGTGAGCTAAATACTAGTGGGGAGTCTCAGCCTGACGTGTCTTCCAGGTTGGCTAACATTGAGAGGCTGATTGCTAGCTCTGCGGCCCGTAAGGCCCCGGCTAAAAGGCGGCATGTGGCACCAGGTGCGTCTGCCTTTCCTGTGGAGACTAAGAATTTCCTTGATTTGTCTGATTATACCCCACTTGAAGAGGGTGAATTATTCTTGGATTCAGAGTTATCTGATGATCAGCATTTCAGTGGTGCTGACTATGGCTCTGATCATTGGGATGCTGATGACACCAATAGACTGTTAACTCAGATTTTAGATGTGCTTTCTATCTCCCTTCCTGCTGCGGCTCCCAAGCTACAGGGGGAAACTTTTCAGTAATGCTAAACCACGTCTGGAATTTCCATAACAGGCCCATTTCAATAATCTTGTTCTCAAAGAATGGGAGCGTCCTGGCCGGCTTCCCGGAATCCCTAAAGGGCTGGGATAAAAGGTATCTTTTTCCCACTGATATGGTTAAATGTTGGTCAACCCCCCCAGAAGTGGATGCACCAGTATTGGGGTTGTCCAACACATCTGTGGTCCATTCCCCTGATTCCACTACCCTCAAGGATAGTGAGGACCGGCGCATTGACCAGCTGGCCTCCCATGCCTTTGCCTGTGTGGGGTCTGCCTTGCGCCCTGTCTGTGTTTCTGCTATTACTGCTGTTGCTGTTAGGACTCTCCTCAAGGGTCTGTTGGATGGCGCCCCTGATGGGACTTCTAGTGCCGAGTTCAGGGCCTTGTCACAGTGTGAAATGTCCACTGCATATGTCCTTTCTGCCTTAGATGACACCATTAGGATGTGTAGTAGAACCTCTGCCTTGGTGGTTGCTATACGCCGCTCTGTTTGGCTGCGTCAGTGGGCAGCTGATAACGCTGCTAAGAAGGCCCTCACGGGGCTCCCCTTTAAGGGGCTGCGCCTATTTGGTGATCGCTTGGACCTGTTTGCAAAGGGGGGTATGTTGTCTCAACATAAGAAGCAGCTGCGGCCCTTTCGGGGTTCAGGTGCCTTTGCCCCCTCCTACCGTGGATCCAGGTCTGGGAGAGGGGTTTCCTTTGCAGGTCCTAGGGGAGACTTCTGGGGCAGGGGCAGAGGTCGTGCCCGCTCCGAATCTTCCTGGGGGTCCAAGCCCAAATCTGTCGCCAAGCCTCCTCAGCCATGAGGGGGCGCCCTCATCCATCCGGGTGGGGGGGGCGGCTGCGGCTCTTCGCTCATGTCTGGGGACAGCAGGTCTCAGACAGGTGGATTCTGGGGGTTGTGTCCTCTGGCTACAAGCTAGAGTTCGCTGCCTGGCCAACCTGGCTCTGGAGCCTACCTGGCTCCAAGATTCCTCAGGTCTCGGATTCCTCTAGAACCCCTGGCAGCTCAGGGTCTGTTTCTGGCTGTACAAAACCTATTGGACATGGGGGTCATCTGTCAGGTCCCTCCTGGGGAGAGAGGTCTGGATTTTTATTCCAATCTCTTAACAGTACCCAAAAGGGATGGTTCCATCAGACCCATCCTGGACTTAAAGCTTCTCAACAAGTTCATCAGGACCAGACACTTTCGCATGGAGACCCTGCGGTCTGCGATCAGCTCTTTGCGCCCGTGGGACTTCATGACCTCCATAGACATCAAGGATGCTTACCTTCATGTACCAGTCTTCCCAGGGCATCAGAGATTCCTCAGGTTCGCACTGGAGGACCAGCACTACCAATTTGTAGCACTGCCCTTCGGTCTCACCTTGGCCCCCAGAGTCTTCACCAAGGTGCTGGCAGGTGTTATGGCTCTCCTCAGAGCTCGGGGCATTTGCATTCTTCCCTATCTGGACGACCTTCTCATCACTTCTCAATCTTTCCAGCAGGCAGAATTGGATACCCAGCAGGTGGTGACTGCTCTGGAAACATTCGGATGGGTGATCAATCACCCCAAATCCTCCCTGTCTCCGTCTCTGGTGACCTACTTCCTGGGCATGAATCCTCAGCAGAAGGTGGATTCTCTTCAAGCTCTGGTTCATTTCCTTCTGTCCTGCTCTCGCCTTTCCATCCGGCAAGGGATGCAGCTTGTGGGACAAATGGTGTCCTGCTTCCTTATGCTCAGTTCCACATGAGACCTCTTCAGCTCCATCTCCTATCAGTCTGGGACAAGAGTCCCCTGTCTCTGGATCAGGCCTTTGTTCTGTCTCCTCTGGCCCGGCGGTCCCTCTTGTGGTGGCTGGACTCGAGGAACCTGTTGGGGGGCAGATACTTTCTGGCTCCCTGTTGGGAGACAGTCACCACGGATGCCAGTCTGTCGGGTTGGGGGGGCTTCTGGAGAACCCTATAATTCCAGGGGCTGTGGGGCCCTCAGGAGGCCCATGCCCCCATCAACGTCCTGGAACTGAGGGCGGTTCGGTTGGTACTGGCCCAGTTGACTCCTCACCTTCAGGGCCAGCCGGTCCAAGTTCGCTCAGACAACCAGACGGCGGTTGCCTACATCAGTCATCAGGGAGGGACTCGGAGCAAGAGTGCCCTCAAGGAGGTGTCCATGATTCTGTCCTGGGCGGAGGACTTCTCAGCAGTGTACATTCCGGGGGTGGAGAATCTGGAGGCGGACTCTCTGAGCAGGGAGACCTCTCGCCTGGGGGAATGGTCTCTCAGCAGCGAAGTCTTCCTGTCCCTATGTCACCGTTGGGGGGTACCGGAAGTGGATCTGTTTGCGTCCCGCCACAATCACAAGCTCCCAGTCTTTGTCTCTCTGTCCCAGGATCCCCTGGCCCTTGCGGTGGATGCTCTGACTCTATCCTATGCGTCTCCTGTATCTTTTTCCTCCATTCCCCCTGCTGGGCAGGGTTCTGCGCAAGCTGGCTCAGGAAAGGGTACCAGCATGGTGGTCCCCCGGTGGCCAAGACAGGTGTGGTTCGCGGATATCGTTCAGCTGGCGGTAGATCAGTACGCTCTGCCCCTGGTCCCTTCTCACTCAAGGGCGGCTATGCCATCCCAATTTACAGACGCTGGGTTTGACGGCCTGGCTGCTGAAACCTCCATCTTAAGGGATGAGGGGCTTTCTGAGTCTGTGGTTAACACTCTAATCAGGGCTAGGAAGAAATCCTCTTCTACCATCTACTATAGGATCTGGCGGGCCTACATTGACTGGTGTGAGTCTAGGGTCCTTCCATGTCGGGTGTTTTCCTTTCCTAGGATTCTGGAGTTCCTTCAGCATGGTTTGGATCTGGGACTTCAGCTCAGCACGCTCAAGGGTCACGTTTCTGCCTTGGCTGTTTTCTTCCAGAGATCTTTTGCTCAACATCCTCTGGTCAAGACTTTCTTCCAGGGGGTTGCTCATGTGCGCCCCCCTCGCAAACCTCTGTTGCCAGTTTGGGCCCTCCTTTTGAGCCTGTGCATGGTGCTGCTCTGTCTATTCTTACTCTTAAAGTTGCCTTTTTGGTGGCTATCACCTCGGTCAGGCATGTTTCGGAGTTGGCGGCCCTTTCTATTCAGGCCCCCTACTTTGAGAGACACCACGACAAGGTGGTTTTCAGATTTAAACCTGATTTCTTGCCTAAGGTTGTCTCTGCCTTCCATCTCAATCAGGACATTGTGCTTCCTTCCTTGTGCCCTAATCCTGGTAATTCCAAGGAGAGGGCCTTACATTCCCTGGATGTGGTCAGGAATTTGAAGTTCTACTTGGTGGCTACTGCACTTTTTAGAAAAACTGATGCCTTGTTTGTGGTTCCTTCGGGTCCCAAGAAGGGCCTGGCACCTGCTAAGTCTACTATTTGCAAATGGATTCGTCAGGCTATTTTTAGGACCTATTCTGCTAGGGGAAAGGATTCTCCTTTCCGTGTTACTGCTCATTCTGCACGTGCTGTTGGGGCCTCCTGGGCCTTCCAGCACCAGGCTTCTGTTGAACAAGTTTGTAAGGCTGCTACTTGGTCTTCTGTTCATAACTTTTCCAAGTTTTACAAGGTTGATGTTCAGGCCTCAGCGGCCGCAAGGTTCTGCAGGTGGCAGTGGTGTAAACTGCGCGTTGTTTCTTTGGGATCCCACCCTGTTTACGGACACTGCTATTGGATGTCCCATCTGTTATGAATCATTATCTGGAGCAGGACGTGCTGCATACTTAGAATAATACAATTCTGTGATTACTCACCTTCTAGAATTGGTATTATAAGTATGCAGCACGTCCTGCTCCACCCCACCCTGTTTGCATTATCTTGGATCCTCTGTATGGTGATTGTTATCCTTGTTTACGTTGTTCATTTTCATTGGCTTCTCCTGGTTCTCCTAACTGCTTTTCTATACTGGGGAATTTGTGGGAGGTCCCGGGTATATATGGACCGGGAGGGGCCTCTTTTTGCCATCTCTGCAGTCAAGCGCCCTCTGGAGGAGGTAATCCCATCTGTTATGAATCATTATCTGGAGCAGGACGTGCTGCATACTTATAATACCAATTCTACAAGGTGAGTAATCACAGAATTGTATTTTTTTTTTGCTCAAACCATTGTGTGACCTCTCCTGGCCTGCAAACAAACACCTTTATTCATTTTTTTGACTTTTTATATTTTTATGCAGAATTGTATTGATCACACAGCATCTGGCACTCTATACTACAGCTCCCAGCTTTAGAGCGCTGACGCTGTGTGTGTGTAGTTTTTGACATAGTTGTAGTAGTAGTTGTTGTGATAGTGTCGGATGCACCCGACACAGCACCCGATACCCGCTTACAGCGTCTACTAGCGGCTGCTCTAAGCGCCGCTATACAGACGCTCATCTGGCAATATGAGGCGCTAGTAGTGAATCAGCCTCTACGTAGCCGTACCAACCAGCCCAGGAACTTACATGGGCTTACCACATCGTGATATGCAAATTTAAGTCAAAGCATAAAAAAGAACAGATGCCAATATGTTTGGATAACGTTCCAAAGAATATTTTGCAGTAGTGTGTGTGTGTTTTTTATTTTATACCACCTTTGTCAAGCATGAAATAATATAATTGGTCAAAAGTGGAGGCTGTGAATGCTTCAACCAGTCAGGGTTTTTGAATCCGGACCAGTGTTATGTGTTGCAAATACCAGTAAGATGAATAAACACAGTGGCACAGTAGTTGGGGTGCATTGGCATACGTCCCTCAATAGAAAGCAAGAAAAATGTAGATGTAAAATCTTGGTTTGGCCTTCTTCCTGATTTGGCATCCTTCTATTAGGCATTACAGACTGCAAAGTGAATGGGATATCATGTTATGCTTATCAGCCACAGCGTTGCTTTGTGGGGCCGCAGTTCCGTTACTAAAAATTATTTGCATGCAGTCTGCTCCATGCATCCAATAGCTGCCCATATCAACAGATCTGTGACTGGGTGAAACTGTGAGAAATTGACTGGTGTCTTGTGATTTATTCCAAAAATGAAAGCTCTTTAAAGTGGACCAACACCCAGGATTTTCACTATCCTGGGTGTTGGTCCACTTCTGCGGGACACCCCGATTGGGGGTGCCCCGCTGTGTGAAACCCCCCCAAAAACTTACCTCACCGCTGAAGGACGAGTGACAGACAAGCTGAGGCCGCCGCCGCCACCTCTCGCGCATCCCTCTTACAGGGAGCGCGCCCGCGCCGGCCATTCACAAACGGCCGGCGCAGGTGCGCACCCTGCTAGAGGGACGCTCGCCAGCCCGCGCATGCGCCGTTGGAATGGAGAAGGTAAGGTTTGTGGGCGTCCGGGGGGGGGTTCACACAGCGGGGCACAGCGGGGAGGGAGCTGATCGGCCCGGGAATCTTATAGATTCCCGGGCCGATCAGCGGTGGGTGTTGGTCCACTTTAAAGAGCGGCAACAAAGATCAGTCTGAAGGGACAGTAATTACCTCAATTGATTGTCCAGTACAAATGCCATTTCTCTGTTGGGGGGCACATCATGACCAAAGTGCTGAAGTATGCCATAGTAATGCATACCATCACGGTTTTTCAAGAGTAGCTGTAAGAAAAGTGTTTGCCATGCTCTTTTTATATCCACGCACTTGCAGAACAGACCAATTACCAGAAAGCGCTAATGCAAACAAAATAACTAGCATCCATCAACATTGTCTGTGCCTGGAGAATTCATACAACCTTCTACTTGATCGCAGTGATTAGGTAAGGGAATATTTGAATCACTTAACCTATTAACACTGGTTCTGTGTAAACCGACCATGAGTCAATTAGCAGTTCAGTTCTGTGCATTAAATACCAGTGAACTATTTAACACTTTAGAGTATTTGTATGTATATTTCTACATTTTCTTGCAGGAGATATTCTTGGAGGTTACATACCATATTTACAATGAGGACAATGTCAGCCCTCTGTCTACATTATCATACCTTTCATTAATCACACTTTGAAAGTATAAATTTGAAGCACAGCATAAAAATAAAGCAAGGCTGTGACATGATCTGTTATATATATATATATATATATATATATATATATATATATATATATATATATATTTTTTTTTTTTTTTTTTTTTTTTGTTTTTGTTTTTTTTTTGTTTTTTGTTTTTTTTTATTAATAATATGATTATTCATTTTGACAAAACAGCATGAACTTCACTTCAGATGAAAATGTACACACCTACTAGATGTTACTAGATTTTCTTCACTGCAGGCCAAGCCCTTGTACTTACCAATTGCCAATTGGTATAATAAAAACAAAATAATATTTGAAAATACGTCAAGGGGAATTACTATTTTTGGAAATGCCCCGCCATTAAACTTTGGTCTTTTTTGGTACATTAAACTTTGGTTTGGTCCAAAGTTTATCTTATTGTTTTGTTATGCCCAAGACACACATATTTTACTACTGCACAAGGCATGGTTACTAATAAATGCAGCTTTGTATATTGTTTTAAAAAGACTAGAATATAATAAAAGATGTTTTATTATAAACACAATAAAGTTTATATAATACACTTATTCACAAAAACAAGGTAATAAGAGTATAAATATTTACAATAAAAACAACTTATATCACATATATATATATATATATATATATATATATATATATATATATATATATATTAATTACAACCCTTTACATCCTGAGTATTTTGGTGCTTTGTTTGGCTTTCTGGCTAGAAGATCCAAGTCCAAGAGCTTTCTCACCCTTAAACTTCAAACGTGAATGTCTTCAATGTGCTACGCTTATCTGTTTCTCACTCTAGCTGATTCACTAAGGCATGGGCAACATGTTTAACCCATTCTGCTGAAATTCAACTTCTTCCGTTTGGAAGGATCACAGGCTTGTGTTCTAGTAGCAAAAGAGTTAATGGCAGGGTTCTCATCCAGATAGGTCTTAGGCTAAGACATAGCCAAAGCTGCTAAAGAGTTCACCTGGTACAGTTGATTGGTTTTACCCAAGGCCATGAAAACCACTCCCGCTGTAGCAAAACAGAGTCCCAGGAATACGGGGATCGTGGAAACAGCATGCTAATAAGTTAATCCCATGAGGGCGCAATTACCCAACCCTCCCCATCATTATGCCTATTATGTGAAGAAAAACTTCATGATACAGCATTGCTCCATGGCCTTTGATCAGTGGTAAGTTGTGTTTTCTTTTTTTATCATCTCACCAGCCCTGCAAATGGAACCGGACAACTGATTGGCAGTCCTCTTAAAGCATACCAAAAATCTACAGTCTGTTGGTCCATTGCCTAATGTCTCTAGGAGGCATCCTGATTTGGGATATCTGCTTCCTATGGTGCAGAACAAACTGGCCTGGGCTGCCTAATTATTTTCTTCTCAGTTTTCTGTGGCTCTGCAGTATGCCGCTCTCCTGCATGTGCTGCTGAATGCCACATTTCACCTCCATGGGAACCCAGAGTCACTCATGTGCTGCAGCTGCTGACCGAAGAAAACACATGAGGTTATAGGTTTAAAGGACTGGTAATTACCTTGCATTTTTGCACAGCATAATATCCATTATGACCGTAAAATTAAATTGTAGCCTAAAGAGTTGCACCGCTCCTTAGTGACCCAATTAGTAGAATATGCCTTGGTCTTCACATTTTAAACTAATCCTCATATCACAAGCGACATTTTTATACCTTCACAACACCTTCTCTAATTCCTACACAATTGGAAAGCTTATTGCATATCACTGTAAAAAGTATGTTTTTTACTTGCCAGTGTCATTTCCATTGCTTTCAATTTTTTTTTTCAGAGTGACCGAACCTCAGCTGAACAGAGCATCAAACCAAAGAGAAGCTTTTACGCAGCAAGAGATTTGTACAAGTATCGACACCAGTACCCAGTAAGATTTCTGTGACACGTTCTTATATTTGCTATTTTCATCCTTTATTTACTTTGACAATACCACTACCTTGTTTTATGTCACTGAATCTTGCTATATGTTGTCTACAGCAGACATAATGTTTGCATTCCTTTTTACCCTTGTTTTAGGACAATACACTATTTTTATTGCTCAAGCAAATTTGCCCATATACCAGGGATTCCTGTGTTTCATCCCTGCCCATATTCCATGAGTTGCTATGCCATGCTTTCTGTGCAATAGAACTGTGACACCCACTGCTGCAGTCACAGAAAAATAACATTGTAATCACCACACAGCTGCCATCTGCCCAACAAATGCCTCCACCAAATCAATCAGTTACTAAGGCCCTTAGTTATGAAGGAATAGCGACAGTTAGCGACTGGTGAGCGGCCGGTAATGACGGGCCCCGCCACGAGAACGCCGGCTCCCCACCACAATCACACATTTATCACGCCAATCCTGCTTAGCGACTGAGATAGCGCCATATAGCCACTCATTCATCATTATTCCAGCCTCAGCTCACAGCGCCAGCGTCCGACCTTGAACAGCAAAAGGTATGACCTCTCGCTACCTGGCGCTCTCCAATGCATTTCAATGGAACAATCTTTAAATATTCATAATTAATTGTTATTGTTTTTTTTTTTTAAATGTGAAAAATTCTGTGACCACTTCTGCCATTTAAAAAAAAAATGTACAGAATTGATATTACAGGTCTGATATTAATGTATTCATATTGCAAAATTATTTTAAAAACTTGTTTTTTTTGTTTTCCAAAAATATGGTTGTTTGGGGGTTAAAAAACTACTTTTAACCCATCGCCGCCAGCGCTCTGGGGTTTAAACATGCATTTTACAGAGCGAGAATTTTTTGAGCGTGATTTGTTAATGAATATGCTGGGAGCCGGTCGCTAGGGCCAGTCGCTATCATGCGCTCCCATACAGCGCGGAACCTGTCAAATAGCGACTCCTCACCCAATATTCAACATTACGGCAAACCGACTGAGTCGCTATCAACTACCAAACAACGGCCAAGCACAGCACCTACTAGCGGGCGCTCTGAAAATTCCGCTACAGTCGCTCAACTTTCGTTACCTGCCGCTATTAATGAATCGGCCTCCCCGAGTACTAACATCAAGTGGATCAGCAGTGCTCTCCTTCTATAGAACTGTAACACTGAAAAATACACTGTAATCTTGACAATACTTCCATATGACCATCAAATGCCCTCCTCCAATCAATCCCTCCTAACACTACCATTAGTCTGTACCCCAATAAATCTGTACCATACTGGCTTGAAATTAAAAATACACTGTGTAAGTGTACAAATGTGATTGCATTTCCCAGCGATTTGCAAGTCATTCAATGGAGTACGATCTCAAGCACTAATACTGCAAAATCAGGGCCTGCTGGACTTTTTGGGAGCGATTGTGGTCTCCCTTCAATCGCCCAGCACATTAGTGAAATGACCCATAGGTTACTATGAATAGATGTGGAGCAATCACAGGTGGATCACTGTTGCATCAGAGTATGCAGAAACCACACATTAATATGCAAATTAATGTGAAGAACTTTAACAGATGCCCTAAGATCCCAGGCCATACACATAATAGTCCCCCTGTACTTTTCCCAATATGTGATGCTTCTGAGGAAAGATGACAGCGCCCGTATCCTAGAGTCCTGAACATAGTTGATGCCCAGTGGGGGACCTACCCTGGGGACGGATTCAGTGTAAAGTGTCAAATCTTGATAGCCAAAACTAAAGGTTTGCAATTTAAAAAGACTCAGTTTTAAGAGCCTTACCAACTCAACGCACAAAGTGGAAAACAAGAATTTTCAAATGTTTATATAAAAGAAAAAACTTGTTATACATCTATATATTTTTCTCTTATACAAGTCAATTTCTCTACAAAAAAACTCTCCAGATGAATTTTTCCTATTAAATTAGATATTTTACATTGCAGAATTGGAATTGGGTGTAGTCAAACATATTAGAAGGAGCTCCTCCAATATTGTTTTAGAACAGTGTGTGTATGTGTAATTATATATATAAATATCTTCCTCATTGGGGAAATTTTGCCCTCACCTATAGAACTGCCCTATTTTATGCAGAGAAAAAAAATCTGTAAGTGTAGAATTGTGCCAAAACCAATTGGGTACAGGGGTTATTTTTTACTCAGCAGGCAAATGTACAACAGCAATGGGAACAACAGGGTATGGGCAGCCCAGTTTTGCCTGCGCAGTGGGCCATTTCAAGTGTGCAACTAGGGAGGGGGTCCAGTCATTTTTTTACTTCCTCTTTAATAAGAATTTAATGTTGTTTGTTTGTTTTTACTAGAATTTCAAAGATCTGCGCTGTCAAAATGACTTATGCAATCTCGGTTTTTATATGAACAAGATCCCTTTCAAACCTGATGGTATGTACATGCTAAATTGAAGTTTAACGCATGTTGTATACAGTCAGGTCTAGAAATATTTGGACAGTGACACAAGTTTTTGCCATTTTGCCATTGTTAACCAAGACATATTTAAGATACACTTCAATCAATATCGAACTAAAGGACAGACTCTTGGCCTACATTTGAGGGTATTCACATCCTCCAAACTGAACATCTGCAGAAGTATGCTTAAGCTTCACCACTACGCCAAAGTGCCTCTGTGGGGTGCAGTCCTAACTCTAATCTCTATTGGCTGGCCTGCAAGCTAACAGGGTTGAGTGTTGCGGCTCCTTTAAGACTTGTGTGTACTAATTGCCCTGCTAACGTGCACCTCCCAGGTTAGATATAAAATGGTCTGAGCGGCTGCCACCCCCCCCCCCCCCTTTGTTTCTTTTGAATTTGTGCAAGCACATGGTGTGTGGGGTCTAGGCTGTATTGCAAGGTCTTTGACCCTTCCACCCCATAGCTTGCACTTGAGAGGTTTAGGGCAACCTCAGGTAAGCCTGCTCCCAATTTATCTATTGCACTGTATATCCCAAATGGGCTCTCAGAGATTAGAGTTAGGACTGCACCCCACAGAGGCACCTTGGCGCTGGTGGTGCAGCTTAAGCATACTTCTGCAGATGTGTGTGACCGAGTCCTCTGTTTTTAACCAAGTTTAGAGACAGATTATAGGCTGGCCTGCATCCTCCAAACTGGAGGAAGGCTTTAGGGAATTACAGTTCTTTAATATGTAGCTGCCTCCTTTTCTGTGGCCCAAAGGTAATTGGACAATTTTCTCTTGATAATCTATCATAGCAGAGATGTTTAGGGAGTGGCCAAATCAGCAGTTTGGTAAATCCTTCATTAAGAAATGGCACTGTTTAACTCGGAAATTCACCCTGCCCTAGCACAGAAACAAAGCAAGGGGGTTACATAAAAAATAAAAAAACCTCGCCTGCAATCCAGTGTCAATCATTGGGGGATTCTAGTGCCATGTGCGGCCATCTTTGTGTCATCTGCTTCTGCCACTGTGAGCGCATTTCCTGGGCTGTGCGTGTGCCCATCTGCCCATTTAAGTGGGCAGGTGCGAACGGGCCACCGTTTTTATTGCCCCTAAAGAGACTTTAGGACTGACCTTTTTTGTCAGGCTTTTGACCTTTCCTCTTCTGGAATGTAAAATTAACATTTGTGTTAGGATTGTGCCCCCATACCTGTGATCTGTTGTTCCTTCTATTGCTGTGTCTCTGTGTTGCTAAAGGGGTAGCAGCTTTCCTTGGCTTGAGAGTAGACTGACTACAAGTCCCAGAATCCTTCCACTGTAACATGTGAACTCATCAGCAGCTTTGGTAAAATCAAGCAGTAGTTTAAAAAAATACAGATTGTAACTGGATTGAAAACGGCTGAATGATCTTGTGCAGAGAGGTGTGGTTAATGATGCCTACTCTGAATGGTCCCCGTTTGTAAGCAGTGTACAACCAGGGTTCAGTGCTGGGTCCAGTATTCAACTTATTTATAAACAACATAGAAGATGGAATTAATGGCACTGTCTCTATTTTTGCAGATGACACAAAGATATGTAGCACAGTGCAGTCTATTGAAGATATTTATAGGCTTCAGGATGACTTGCACACTTTGAATGTCTGGGCATCCACTTGGCAAATGAAGTTCAACGTGGAGAAATGTAAAGTCATGCACTTGTCTAATAACCTGAAGGCCACATATGTCTATGGAAATAAAATTTTTAGGATCACTTGTTAAGAAGGATCTGGGGGTACTGGTAGACCACAGGCAAAATAACAGCATGCAATGCCAAGCAGCTGCTTCCAAGGCCACCAAGTTATTATCATGCATTAAAAGTGGCATGGAATGATGGGATAGGGATGTTATTTTGCCTCTTTACAAGGCACTGGTGCGCCCTCACCTGGAATATTCTGTCCAGTTATGGCACCATTTAATAAAAAGAATGCTTTGATTATGGAAAGGACGTCACCAAACTTACAAGAGGTATGAAGGATCTTTGTTATGAAGAAATAATTACATTGATTTAATTAAAGAATTCAATCGGTTACGTCTTGAGAGAAAACGTCTAAGGGGAGGACATGATTAACTTGAATAAATATATAAATGGGAAATACAAAAAATGCAGGGAAACGCTATTTCAGGTAAAATCCTCCCTAAAGAAAAGAGTGCAATCCCTCCTGGAAAAAAAGATTGAATCTCCAGAAGCGACAATCATTTTTTACCATTAGAACTATAAATCTGTAGAATAGCCTCCCACAGAAGCTTGTTACAGCATCGACAGCTGACCACTTCAGAAAAGGATTAGATGCTTATTTAAAAGAAAATAACATTAACAGTTACTATTAGCTGCTATCAGTAAAAAGAAAAAAAATAAATAAAAAATAACTTTCATCAACGCCGACCCTTGGTTGATCTTGATGGACATATGTCTTTTATTTCAAAGTCTTAACTATGTATCTGTAAGCAGTTATGACCTTCCCAGGTAAGAGTGCTTCCAGTAACCCTTCAGCTACTGGAACACAAGATTGTGATCACCTCACTTGAATAGGCTGAATTACAGCAGGGGGGTTAAACTTGTGAGCTCAGGAATGTGGAGTGTCTTCTCTGCCTCAGCCAATCTGATGATTAGCAAGCCAAATTCAGGAAGCCTCTGCCATGTACACCAACCATTTATGTTGCTAAGGTAACACATTGTTGCTAGAGAAAACTGCTATTTAAAATGGAATTAAGGCAGAAAAACCCACAAACCAGCAACAACTGAACATTGAAGTAAAGGCATGCAGCAAAGCATCACAAAAGAAACCCAGCATTTAGCGATATCTACAGGTTCCGGGGCTTTAGGCATTTATTGTCTGCAAAAATCCTTTACAAAGCGATTAAAAATTAGCATTTTATTTATGGCTATGTTCATTTATCCAATTACTTTTGTGCCCTTGAAATGAGGAGGTTTTGTAGATAAAACATTTTACGGGATGTTTTTGCTTAACCCCTTTAATTTAAATCTGAATGTCTATCTTTCAATTCCATCTTGGTTGTCTCAATGCCAATGTGGTGGCATGCAGAGCCCAAATCATGAAGATTCCGTTAATGTCCACATATTTCTGGACCTAAATGTACATCCGCAGTTCAAATCGTTAATCAATTATGACAGTATATGCCACAATACCGTGAACATTTGCAAAAAAACTCTTCCTCCCTTCATCCTTCAGGAAGACCACTGAGAGAGCGAGCTCCTCCCCCTATAGAGGAAACTGAACTGGAACATGTTTAAAAGCCCCACCCCTTCCTCCACTCCTCAGTATAAGGAGCCAGTTTATTTTTTTGTTTTTACACTTCATGAAGCGCCTAGGGAGGTGCTCACCAACCACCTGGCTTTACCCCCACAGGATAGTATATCTGTGGCAAGGGGTTCGCTTGAGCACCACAACTTTTGGCAGGACACCGGAGCTCTCCACTGCTGGAAACCTGGCTGGATACTGTCATCTCCTGGATGCTGCAGGTAAGTGGATTCAAGATAGTGCTGACTGGATAGCCTAATCTCTGGAGGGCGGGTGGCAGCGGAGCCACAAATCGGGGGCCATCTGTGATCACTTCCAGGCTGGGGGGTCACGTGTGTTCCAGAAGGACTTCCTGCCAGAGACACTGCACAGGAATAGGCAGTGCAGCATGACAGTGTGGTAAGGAGACACAGGCAGTCACAGATGTGTGCCACAGTAGTGCTATTTCAGCGGACCGTGTTCCTCGCCAGGATGCCCTATCAGGATAATACGGTGAGAAGTATATTTTCAGCTGCTTTTGGGGGATACACAGGTTGTTGTTCCTCTTGTAAATATCAATGACCCTCTGTTATCTCTTAGCCTCCTCAGTCTAAAAAGGAGAAAGAGAAAGAAAAGGATAAGGACCATCCCAAGCCTAAATTAGACATTAAAGCTGTCAGGCTCTGTTTAGATTGCCCCACGATCCTGGCAGAATAGATCTATCTGTAAGGCCTGCTTAGAACACAAGATGGAAAACAAAGTAGTCTGTTATTTTATACAGATGAAGGGCAATATGCAGTCTGGCATGGCCTCTACCCTAGAGGTCTGTAGGTCTACAATCAGGGGTATGGCGTCTTCTTCCAGCGACATTACCTCTGCTCAGTCCCAGTGGGTGATTGGTCAGGTTCCCACAGACCCAGCGCAGGTCTGCATTTCTACCCCTAGTTCCTCTTCCCTAGTCAGTGGATAGTGGGGGCATAGTGTCCTCGGATGAGGATTCCCTGGGGATTCAATGTCGAGGCTGACCCCAGAAGTTCAAGCAGTAAGATTTCAGAAGAAACTTTGTTACTTCTGGAGGACCTTTATGATACTATACAGATTCGCTCTAACGAGCAGCCCCTTATCTGCTCAAGATTCATTATACCGTACATTTTTGGTTAAGAAATGTCAAGCCTTTCTGGTTCATTCTTCCCTCCTTGATGTTATGAAGAAAGTGTGGCAGTTTCCAGAGACATTTTTTTTCTGCCCATTTTCTTAAAGAGGAAATTTCTCTTTAATAATGCAGAGTCTAGATTAAGTGTCCTAGACTTGATGCCTCTCTGGCTCAAGTGTCATGTTCAGCTGATCTTAGCTTTGAGGACCGCTGCACAGAGGAATCCTTAGAAGGGCATGGGATGCTGCAGCATTTGCCTTTAAACCTATGATAGCTTCAGACTGTGTGGCTAGAAATATTGATAGCAAACATAGAAGCACAGAGCTATAAGTGAATTAGTGTAAGTCCTCTTTGAAGTCCTTCCAACTCTTCTCCAAATCAAAAATGTGACAATTTTCCTTTGTGCATTCCCACCACCAAAAATATGCTCTTACCAGAGATGATCTGATTAGACAGCAAATTCAAAGGTCATAAGGGAACCCTCTCCAATTATCTCCACCGCATTGGTATGGTTCCAACATTCAATATATAAAAATGGCCAGCAGGATCCACCAGGCCTGGCGGATAATACCTCACCAGGGCTAATTTCTGTGTATGCTTGCTGTTTGACAAGTTAATCTTCTTATCAAATGTTCCAGACTTTCTATTTTCCAAAGGACTTCTTTATTCAAATGAAAAGGACAATAAAAACAATGTGTAGACTTCACTTGCGCAAAAAGAATTTCATGCGGCGTGTCCCTTTAAGAGCGTTCCTCTCTCGTATTAAGCAGAGCGTTGCTGTGCGGTTTAAAATTAGTTGCTAAGACAATAGAGCTGGGCGTGCACTCCCAGACCTATATTGCCCATAGTAGTCCCAAATGTAAGCAAATGGATATATCCCAATAAAAACTTCCAGAGGTCTTGACGCGCGTTTCGATTTCTCGTTATCAAAAGGACAAAAGGAACCATACCTGATGCGGTGGAAATAATTGGAGAGGGTTCCCTTATGACCTTTGAATTTGCTGTCTAATCAGATCATCTCTGGTAAGAGCATATTTTTGGTGGTGGGAATGCACAAAGGAAAATTGTCACATTTTTGATTTGGAGAAGAGTTGGAAGGACTTCAAAGAGGACTTACACTAATTCACTTATAGCTCTGTGCTTCTATGTTTGCTATTTTGTTTTGACTTATTGGTGAGATATAAGTTATGCACGTGTAGCTGGTTTCATTTAATATTGTAAACATAATTTTGTTGTTGTAAACAATTCACAGCGCTGTATTTTTTATATTTGTTGTAGAAATATTGATACCTGGTTTTCCAACCTCAGGGTTTTTTTAAAAAAAAGGAACATACCAAAGAAGACTCTCCTTGACATGCTCCCTTCCATGTTTAGAGCCATTTCCTTATAGAGGATGCCTCAGCTGAGGCAGTTCGATCTAGTGCTAAGGCCACTGCCCTTATCAGCTGTACCAGAAGAGCCATCTGGCTAAAAACCTGGCAGGGGATTTGGCATCCAAGGCCAAGCTATGTGACATACCACTTGAGGGGGATTTGATATTTGGTCCAGAACTAGAAACCATTCTCTCTAGATCCTCTGAAAGCACTAGAAAGTATCGAAACAAGCAATTTAAAAACAAAGCCAAGTTCAATCCTAGATCCTCATAACTCCTCCCCTCTAGTAGACAACTTAAGAAGCACTGGGGTAAGTACAAGGGGGCTGTAAACCCAACCCTATCTGTGCACCCCCACCCAATTCGATAGACCTCGGTCCTGACACCGAGGTACCTGTGGGGGGGGCATACTAACTTGCTTTCAGGAAGCCTGGCAGCGAATTACACTGAACCAGTTCATTCTGGACCTTGTTTTCTTTGGGTCCTGGCTGGAATTCCCCAAGGACCCCGGAGAGATTTCTCGTCACCAGTCTTACGATACAGAGAGGAGGATAGCATTACCAGAACCAGTCTCCCTACATTGTCAGGGAAGGAGATTCTATTTCCACTTTGTCCTAAGAGTCAGAAGTCTTACAGAACCTTAGTCTGACAATGTCACTCCTGCAGAGTCTGGGGTGGATTGTTAACAGGGACAAGTCGCCATGCAAAACCTCAACGTTTCTGGAATACATCTTAGACTCTTCCAACTGAAAAGCAAGAAAAACTAGTCAGAGAAGTTCAAAGCTTCATCAGGAAGGATCGTGTCTTCTTCAGAAGGATCTTAACTGTTCTAGGATTAATGTCCTCCACCATCCCTGCTATCACCTGGGCACAGCTTCACTCCAGGCCACTACAGGGCTTTCTACTTCAGACCTAGGTTCACTCTCCAGATTCCCTGGAGCAGACCACCACCCTACCAGAGGGAATCAAGAACTCTGGTGGTGGATGTATCCCTCAACCCTCAATCCTGCAGGCACCATACAGGAGATCTGGTCCAGAGAATTGAGGCACAGATCCACAAATTTCAGAGAGCTCAAATGGTGCAGGAAGCTCTACATCACTTCAAATACCTCTTAAAAGACAAAGACATGCAAATTTGGTCAGACAACGTGCACAGATCCACACATTTCAAAGAGCTCAAAGTGGTGCAGGAAGCTCTAAATCGCTTCAAATCCCTCTTAAAAGACAAAGACATGCTAATTTGGTCGGACAACGTGACTACTCTAGCTTATTTAAATTGTCAAGGGGGCACCAGATCAGAAGCCTTAAAGTCCCTTGCACTGCCTTTCCTGGAGCCTCTGATTTCTGGATCAGATCCCTGTCAGCAGTCCACTGAAAGGGATCCCTAAGCTCAGTAGCAGGCTTTCTGAGCAGGACTCTGGCCAGGCAGTCAGCGTGAAGCCTTAAACCACAGGTTTATCAATTATTGTCAGACAGGTGGAGCAAACCAGAGATAGAGATCTCTTCGTGTCCGCAACAAATTCAAAATGCCATTGCTTCTTCTCGCTGGGTCGGGGGGACAGGGCCCTGGGAGTAGACGCCCTGGCCCAACCTTGGAGACTTTGACTTGCCTATGCCTTCCCTCCACCTCAGATTCTGCCACAGGTGCTCCGCAAGATAGCATTGGAACAAATCAGAGTTATATTAATCGCACCAGTTCGGCCAATCAGAAACTGGTTCACGATTATAACAGCAATGTTACAAGACCTGTGGGAACTACCTCTAATTCCAGACCTGCTTACTGAATTGAATCAAGGACTATATTGAAGAAAAATGGTCTCTCTAACAGAGTAGTCATGATACTCCTAGAATCAGATGACTACCAGAAAATCTACGGTAAGGTAAGGAAGCGTTTCAGTTCATTCTGTGAATCAAACAGTTTGAAAAGAGACACAGTTGCTACTGTACTTGCATTTCTACAAGAAGGCTTTGAACATGGGTTAGCAGTATGTACCTTAAAGACCCAGGACTCTGCCTTATCGGTCTTCCTAGACAGAAGACTGCAGAACCGCACTTTGATCAACAGATCCTTTATCTCTATAGCTAGGAAGAAGCCAATACTTTGTAACCGTTGTCCTTCCTTGGACTTTGAACCCTTAGATGAGGCCTCCGATCCGATCCTAACAATAAAGTCTTTTAGCCCTAACTTCAACCAGGCGGGTTAGTGACTTACAGGATCTATCCAAGAGCCTTATTGCACCATGTTTCCAGATAGAATCATTCTTAGGCCTGATCCCAAACACCTACCTAAGATGTCCTCTACCTTTCACTGTTCCCAGGACATAACCATTTATTCCTTATTGCCAGACTCGGATAATCTGGTAGGATCCACACAAGCTATCGATGTTCGCAGATGCCTCATTATCTACATAGAATGCACACATGACTTCCGAAGGTCAAATAGAATTTGTATCCATTTCAAGAAGGAATAGGGGCCTGGCAGCATCTAAGGCTTCCCTAGCCAGATGGATTAGACACGCAATTTCCCTATCTTATACATCTATGAATACCACCCCGACTTACATTAGAGCCCACTCGACTAGAGCAGTCTCCACATCATGGACAGTAAAGGCAGGGGCTTCTATTGAGGAGATCAGCAAGGCAGCCACATGGTCATCTCCCCACACCTTCCTCAAACTCTACAGGCTAGATTTATTATCTGACTAAGCCCAGGCCTTCATTTGAAGGGTCTTACTTTCCCATTCCTAGTTCTAAAGTACTTGTTTATCCTTCCTGTGGCCGTCCTGAAGGATGAAGGGAGAAAATCTAAATTTTACCCTCACTGCCTTCATAGATAAAATGCCTTAAAGACCCTACTAAATATTTGTATTTTGTTTCCTTGGCCTGCCTTACATTACTTTAGGTATCCAAATACCTAAAAAAAATATGTATGAAAATATATTATAAACCATTCTGAACCAGAAGCGAAAGTTATAAATGTTTTCCTCGACAGTGTGAATTTCCTTTACAAATACCGTTGTTTCTATTAAATGGTTTTTAGTGTACATATACATTATAGAGAACTTTACAGGTTTTTTTTATAGATCCAAGGTAATGTGCATGTTTATCCTAACATTGAAAACTTCACCTAATTCCTATAGTATTACACTATAATAGGTTTCCTGCTTACATCAATGGCTAACATGGTACAACAACTTACTGACACTATTATAATTATAAAATTGAAATGATAATGCTGTCCCCTTGAAGTCCCTATCTGGGCATGCAGCAGCCCGCATGATATCTGGTAAGTTAGAACTTGCTGGAGACAGGAGAACTGGTCTGTCAACATTTAAAGGGAAAGTCCACTTTCAATGGAATTTTTGAAAGTGTGTGTGTTTGTGTGTGTGTGTGTGTATATATATATATATATATATATATATATATATATATATAGTGCCAAAAGGATCTCCTCAAAGTGCTGAGCTAACTTAGTATTTTTATTTTAAATGTTTCCTATGTTAGTGAAAACTGTTTTCATAAAACGCACCTTTTCTGTATGCAATCTGTTGCCATTGGCAACATACACCAAAAAGGGAGATGTAAGTCCTCTAAATACAAAACGCTGCTTGGCATGTGAACAGTTGAGTAAGCCCCCTCACCTCAGCAGTGGCCATAGCAGCAGTTTTCTGTGTAGGGGACTGTTGTCCGGGAATCACTTGTCTCTTCTTGGTGCACAGAAAGGATTCCCTACCTCCCACACTAGTACCTGCAGCAATGCTGAAATGCTTGGTAACAGCTTTTGGTTTTACAGTTCTTTCCCTCGCCTTAGCCACACCCAGCTGTGAGATCACCGATTAGCTGATTTCAAATGTGCCGGCTGACATGCATACATGAATGGCTCTGCTTGAAGCATGCCTCAGCTAAAATGAGGCCAGGGATTTGGCCACGCTCCACAAAAATGCAGTGGGAGCTCCGGGAAGGTGGGGCATCCTGAGTCAGGATGTCCCAAGGGCATCCAAGTGGCTGGCCCTGGAGTCTAAGATAGTTAACGTGGAACAAATCCTAAACAAGCTTTTAAAGTGCCTGTCCAAACAAAATAAAATATACTCCTGCCCCTTCACAGTGCTTCAGTTTGTCTAGTAGTTTAATAAAAACGTGCGCGAGCACAAAAGTTGCCGACGCGGGAGCGAGGAAGGAGGGCGGCCGTGCTCGGCGCCACCTGAGCCGCCGCCGCTCGGCGGGGCCGCTGGGCAGGAGCTGCTGCGGCCGGCCGCCCGGAAACGGTGCTGGAACAGGGCCCAGGTAAGCGATCTCTGACACCACTAATGCTCAGAAAGGGACATTGTTGAAACCTTTTGAAAAAAACTTGTATATATTATTGTATAAGTGTATGCACTATACACTGTATATTACTTTGATGATACTGTAATACATGTGTCCACACTCTCCTGTATGAAATTTTCTTACAGTTAAAAATATTATTACATGTAACTCAAGGGTCTAATATTACTCATGTGTCAGGGACGAATTCCCTTACTGCTAATTGATGGCAAGAGGGGACGTACAGAGTAGACAATCCCTAGTGAACCTTTTTCTTCCCACAGTGTGATGCACAACTCACATTGCAATGTAAGCTATCTCCATTCCATTAATAGGCTCATGATTGTTTTAGAAAGTATGACCGATGATTATAATAGAATCAATGGAGATACATTATATAAACCAAATAGCAATTCATTTAATACATTGGACCTCTCAGCAGTGAGCTAACATGCTTAGAACTAATATTGTTTGTTATAGCCCCAGCAGGAAGGAGAAAGAGCCCATGCTAAGGTCTTACCTCCCATCTCAGTACATGGCTTCCTGATTTTGACACCTGTATCTACTAATCCCATCCTGCTCTTGACCCAGGAAGAAAGAAAGAACTTCTTTGAACCGATCACCTCCTCAACATTACTTTACTTCAACAGACTGGTATATCGGTACAGAGTAGTGCAAGAAAAAAAGTCCTGATAATTGCATTAGAGTAGGCATCCCCAGTGGGTGGCTGCAGGAGTGAAGTCATATTTGAAGGAATCACATCACCTTATCATGGCCAAAAAACAATGTGCCCTTATGCCTTAAAGTCATTCAGTAGCCAAAAAAAAAAAAGAATATTTACATTTTGTCCCATGAAGCTGATTGGTGCTAGTCCAGCCATCAGCATCTCAACTGATCACTGGATTCCAGTCAGCAACTCTGCGCTTGCTTCCCGCATCAACCTGGGCCTCCATTAACTGGCGCGTCCATGGTGGCTCACACTCCATGGCATCAGTCACAGAGGCATGGACAAACCCTCTGCGATACCTCCATTGCAATATATTGATAGGGCGTGGTAGCACGCCTGTGACT
Source organism: Gastrophryne carolinensis (assembly GCA_027917425.1). NCBI lineage: Eukaryota > Metazoa > Chordata > Amphibia > Anura > Microhylidae > Gastrophryne > Gastrophryne carolinensis. The sequence continues at coordinate 224,579,409 of CM051237.1, forward strand.
GATTAAAATGTGGATTTTGGTCCGCTATAATGAAGAAATAGGAGAATAATGTGATGATGGCTGGTCTAGAAAATGACTTAATTGTGAATGTGACTGATTGGCAGTCACCCATCTTTGAGATTTAACTTTCTCTGATTAAATATAATGAACATATTTAATTTATCAAATATTATAAGATGAGAAAAAATGAGCAACAACATAAGGGCACTACAGATGGCCATGACTCTCCATAGTTGAGGTTGTAAGTTGTATTGTACATCTGGCCATCAAAAACCTGTTTTGTTTTTAGGTATATTTATTGAAGAAATTCTAAATACGTGGAAATCTCAATATGAAAAACTGGAATATAATCACACTTATATTCAATGGTAAGTGGTGTTTAACATGAAGTGTGCAGGTTTTTATCTTAGGACACGTCTTTGGACTAAGGCAGAAGCTCTGCAGGAACTGTATTTGCCTGGACTAGGGTTTTAATAGGGTTTTAACATATATCATATCTATTATAATTGAGACAGATTCTTTGGCAATTGCGGTTTCCACTCTTTTTTTTTTTTAAGTTAACGTACTATCTTGTGTGGAAGGAGCCTAAATGATGTTGGTATATACCTACCAATTGCTGTCACCTACCTCTTTTTCTGGTGTATTTAACATCAAATAGGCACAACACCTCCACCAGTAACCTCATGGTGAAGCAAGTTTAAATCTGAGCGCACACGAAAACGTGGAATAACTGTTTGTTCTAATTTTTCCTAAAAGCATCACCTGCAAATGTGATAAGGCATTTTTACAGGTTAGGTGCATCCTTTTTCCAATGATGTAAGGATCATTTTGAAAGTTTGGAAATGGCACACTATGGGGTATGCTAAAGATTTTTTCTGCATTCCCCATCGGGTGCTGTTTCCAAACGTTCAGGCATTTATTCTTAACCTAAAGTGTTTGGCAAGTCAAAAGTAAAAAAATAAATATCAGTAGCTTACCTGTTATTGAGTAGCTTCAGTGCTGTGCTTCCTGCTTTGTCTCCTTAGTGGGGTTTACTTAATTCAGCTTTTAGTCTCCACCCTGCTGATCTGGTCCATCAATCAACCTTCAGTGGACCCAGAACATAAACAACCCCCCTCCCCCACTCCCTGCCTAGATTGGCTGCCTCTCTCCAGCTCTGAAACCCTGCCCTGCTCTTGCCTCTCACAATCTTCAGTGTGCTTACATCACATCGTTGTTGCCAAATCCATGGTTCCTCTTCATTTTTTCTCTGAATCTCTAGTTCTCTAATACTTTTAAAGATAACTTAGGAACTACAGGGTCCTTTTGAAAGCTAAAGGAAGTTTAGGACAGTTTAACTTGTAGCCCAAGATAATGGGACAAAAATCAGGCTTGCCTTTAGTATAACTTTAAATGTCCCTCCTCTATATTCAAGTATGCAGGTGTTTGTCTTAGGGCAAATTAGAGCAAGGCTGCAGGCTGCAGTTCACACCCAAATGTTCACCCAGATTTGACCTCATGCAGGGCCTTATCTAGGGCCAAAGATTTTGGCCCTTATTCATGAAGGGATAGTGTCAGGTAGTGCCTTGTAAATGAGAGGTAGCGACAGGTTAATGCCTGATTAACGCCAGACACCGCACGCAATTACACATTTATCAAGCAGATTCTGTTGAGCGACTGGGATAACGTCATGTAGCGTCCGATTCATCATTATCCCAGCCTCAGCGAACAGCTCCATTGTTCAGCCTTGCAGAGCGCCAGGTATGACCTCTCGCTACCTGGCGCTCTCACATACATTTCAATGGATGTTCTTTTATTTCTTTTTAAACAGGGTTTTTGTTAATTTTATTTTTTTAAATCTCAAATAATGTTGTGACCTCTTCTGGCCTAGAAAAAGCCATTTTTTTCAAATATTTTTTATGTTTTATTTATTTATGCAGAATTGACATTACAGGTCTGGCATTAATGTGTTTATGTTTCAATGTTATTACAATGTAATTCCATATGTTTTTCGCTTTGTTACTGGTGAATACATGCTAAAAAACAGACTTCATCCAAACAGCCTCCGGCGCTCTGGGCTTCAGAGAAGCATTTTTGAGCGCCAGAGTTTTGTGAGGATGTTTTTTTAATGAATATGTTGGTCGCACTGACCAGTCGCTAACATGTGCTCCCATACAGCGCTGTGCTGGTCAAATAGCGACTCCTCACAATGTATTCATCATTGCTGCACAGCGACTGAGTCGCTCTGAACTAGCGACCCACGGCCGAGCACAGAGACTACTAGCGGGCACTCTGAAATGCCTGCTACAGACGCTCATCTGTCGCCACCTGGCGTTAGTGATGAATCAGCCTGCCCGTGAAGCAAGCTCAACTCGTAATGTAGATTTGGGTGTTAAGTGCAGCCTGCACCTCGGTGAGCTTTTTACACAAAAAAAGTGCAAAAACATTTTTGTTCAAATTTTTCCTAAAGAAAAAAAAAATCACCTGCACATGTGTTGGGCCATTTTATAGGTGAGGTGCATTATTTTGCAATGAGGTAAGAATAATATAATGTGTATAAGTTAGGAAATGGGACCCAATGGGGTATGCAGATAAAAATTATAATCTTTAACATACCCCATATGGTGCTGTTGTTTCCCAACTTCTAAACAACTGTTCTTACCTCATTGGAAAAATTATGCACCTCACCTAAAATTGTTGGTGATGGTGATGCAAGTTTACCTTTGGGTGTGCTTTTGTATGTGAACTGAAGCTTACACCGGATTTAATATATAATATATATATATATATATATATATATATATATATATTCTCTAATTCAGTTTACTTGTTGAAATTACAGGCTTTTGCCCACAGGGCACATTCCTCCTCCATCCTCTTAAAATGTATTCTGTAAATCCTCTCCCTTTTGCAGGCTTTTTCCTCTGAGAGAACAGGGTTTAAATTTCTACGCTAAGGAACTGACTTCCTATGAAATTGAGGTAAAACATAATTCTTAAGAAATTGTAATTGTTTAAAAATATAGACTATTATACACTTTTTACGTGAAACTGACAATTGCAATAAACCTTATTCCATATTTATACCAAAAATATATTTTCTTCACAGAATCGCATACGTTTTTTTCCTTTCTAAGCCTTGAGATTTGATATGTTCTAATAGGGTTCTTGGGGAAACAAAGGAAAAGGCATATTTAATGTACCTAGAACTACCTCTGTACCATCTTATATCATTAAAATGTAATAATGTAATAGATGAACAATGGGGGATTTGCTTATGCTGCCTTTAATACGCTGTCACTGTGTTATGAATGTTTAGTGTTCTTTTTATGAGTGCAGACCATGTAACCTTTATTCTTAGTATACAGTACGTCCTGCTCCAGATAGATTACTTACACTTGGGTTATCCTCCGCCAGATGGCGCTGCACTGCAGAGACATGTAAAAACAGGCTCCTCCCGGCCCCTCAAATACCCGGGGACCTCCCACAAATCCCCAGATTTCTCTGCAGAGCTTACTGCGAAGACATGAAATTATCACTCTCTCGCAGGTGAGCGGGGCTATTAGCCTGCGGCCCTGTTGGACTATTCCCACCCGTTCCTCGTTTGATGTGCCTCCCAGCCTGGGCTGCGCTGGTCGGGTGAAGGTAGGCGGCACTATGCGTGCTTATGGAGCGCTGCTCCACCGCAATCCCCCACCAAAGGGTAGGCGGTATAGGCTGATGGTGAGCCTTTATGGGATGCCCCTCCCGCTTCATTTCCCCATGCCCCGTGTAGCGGTGGGTTCTGTATGGAGGGCCGCCATCCTCCCTCATTCTCCCTGTAGCCTTCGGGGGGGAAAGAAGGGGGGGGTGTGGGTGAGTGTGTATAGTTTTTCGAGCATTTGGCTTTTTGTCTGTTTTGACTAGTATATGTGGTGGGACAGTGGCATCCAGTGGCTTCTCCCGGCCCGGTGTAATTGATAGTTGGGCCTAGTATAATTACTCCCACTTCCCTAGCGGGTCATTGGGGCATCCAGGGTTTCTTTACAGCGTCAATCCCTACTGGCTTATTGTGCCTATTAATCACCATATGGAGGCATCCCAGGATAATGTGACCGGGGTTCCTTCGGGACAAGCCCGGCTGTGTGTAGCTTGTGGGGTCTCACCAGCGGTGACAGTGCACGGGTCTGTGTTCCTTGCGCACAGCAGGCGCTAACGTTGCAACCCGCCCCTCCTGTGGCTGGGCCTGCACCTCGTCTCACTTCACCTACTCCCCCAAGCTTGAATCTCACCCCCATTGCATTGCATACAAGCGGGGATTCTCAACCTGATGTGTCTGCTAGACTGGCCAGTGTTGAAAAATTGATTGCTAATACTTTAGTGCGTAAGGCCACAGCTAAAAAGCGTCACTTAACCCCTGATGCCACTCTTTTCCCTATGGAGTCTGATGAGTTTTTGCATCTATGTGGCTACGGACGAAGGGGAGCTGTTCTCTGATTCAGGGTCATCTGACGAGAGATCCAGGGGTCATGACGATTCTGGCTCTGACTCCTGGGCCCCGGATGATACTGACAGACTGCTGGTTCAGATTTTCGAGGTTCTGTCCATCTCTCCCCCTGTTGTAGCTCCCAGGCAAAGGGGTGAGCTTTTTCATACTGCTAAGGCTCGTTTGGAATTTCCAGAGCACACCCATTTCAATAACCTTGTGCTTAAGGAGTGGGAACGTCCCAGTAGACTTCCCGGTATACCTAAGAGTTGGGACAGAAAGTATCCCTTTCCTGCTGATATGTCAAGTGCTGGTCATCGCCTCCCGAGGTGGATGCTCCTATTCTCGGGCTGTCAAACACCTCTATTATGCACTCCCCTGACTCTACTACTCTGCGGGATGCCGAGGACCGGCGCATTGACCAATTGGCGTGCCATGCCTTTGCATTTGTGGGGACAGCGCTGCGCCCGGTTTGCGCCTCGGCCATTACATCTGTGGCACTCAGGGCCCTGATCAGAAGTGTTCTTGACGGTGCTTCTGATGATTTGCCACCTGAAACGTTTAATGCTCTGTCTAACTGTGATGTGTTTTTAAACTTTATCCTATCTGCCTTGGATGATGCCATTAGCTTCTGCCTTGGTGGTAGCTTTACGCCGCGCGGTTTGGCTGCGCCAGTGGGCTGCTGACAATGCTGCAAAGAAGGCCCTTACTGGGCTTCCATTTAAGGGGCTACGCCTGTTTGGGGACCGCCTAGACCTTTTTGCTAAAGGAGGTAAGTTACCCCAGCGCAGGCGGCAGTCTCTGCCCTTTCGGGCCAGGGCTCCCTCTTACTCCCCTACCGTGGTGCTAAGCAGGGAAAAGGGGTGTCCTTCGCGGGGGCTCGTGCTGATTCCTGGCATACGAGCAGAGGACGACGTCCTGGCTCCTCATGGGGGTCTAAGCCCAAATCCTCTCCCAAGCCCCCTCAGGCATGATGGGGCGCCCTCGCCCGTCAGGGTGGGGGGACGTCTACAGCACTTTGCTCACGTCTGGAGGCACCACGTCTCAGACCGGTGGATTCAGGAGGTAGTGTCCTCTGGTTACAAGATAGAGTTTGCTGTGCGCCCCCCCCCAAGATTCATCAGGTCCCGGATCCCCCAGGACCCTGTCTCAGCTCAGGTTTTGGTGCAGGCCGTGCAAGGCCTTCTGGGTCTGGGGGTCATTTGCAGGGTCCCCTTAAGAGAAAGAGGCAAGGGGTTCTATTCCAACCTTTTCACAGTTCCCAAAAAAGATGGGTCAGTCAGGCCCATTCTGGCTTTAAAGATCCTCAACAAATTTGTCAAGAACAGGCGCTTTCACATGGAAACTCTGCGCTCGGCCATCAGCTCCCTGCGCACAGGGGATTTCATGACGTCTGTGGACATCAAAGATGCTTACCTTCACATCCCTGTGTTCTCAGGACACCAAAGGTTTCTCAGATTCGCGTTGGAAGATCAACATTACCAATTTGTGGCCTTGCCATTTGGCCTCACTTCAGCTCCCAGAGTGTTCACCAAGGTGCTGGCAGGGGTGATGTCTCTGCTGAGGTCAAGGGGCATACGCGTGCTGCCCTACCTGGACGACATACTCATCACCTCTCGGTCTCTACAGCAGGCAGAGTTGGACACTCAGCTGGTGGTGTCCACCCTGGAGTCCTTCGGCTGGGTGATCAATCACCCCAAGTCCTCTCTGTCCCCTTTCTCGGTGACTCCATTCCTGGGAATGATTCTGGATACGGTTCAGTCAAGGATATTCCTTCCTCAACAGAAGGTGGAAGCTCTGACTGCGCAGGTGGAGTTCCTTCTGTCGTGCCCCCAGTCCTCCCTCAGGCAGGGAATGCAGTTGGTGGGCCTGATGGTGGCGTGCTTCGAGGCGGTGCCTTTTGCTCAGTTCCATTTGAGGCCTCTACAACTTCACCTTCTGTCAGTATGGGACAAGGACCCAACGTCCTTGGACGGTGGCTGGATCCCAGGAACTTGCTGGGGGGCAGGTCCTTTCTGGCCCCCTCCTGGGAGATGGTCACCACGGATGCCAGTCTGTCAGGATGGGGGGGATTCTGGAAGTCTCTGCGGTTCCAGATGAGGTGGGGCCCTCAGGAGGCCCACTTGCCTATCCACATTCTGGAATTACGGGCGATCAGGTTGGTACTGGAGCAGTTGACCAATCACCTGAGGGGTCTGTCTGTGCAGGTGCGCTCAGACAACAGGATGGAGGTTGCCTACATCAACCATCAGGGAGGGACCCGGAGCAGGGGGGCCCTCCAGGAGGTGTCGCGGATTCTGACATGGGCGGAGGCCAATGTTCAATGCATTTCAGCTGTGTACATCCCGGGGGCAGATAATCTACTGGCAGACTCTCTGAGCAGGGGGACCTCTCGTCAAGGAGAGTGGTCCCTCTGCAACAGGGTATTCCAGTCCCTGTGTCACCGTTGGGGTCTACCGGATGTGGATCTGTTTGCATCCTGTCACAATCACAAGCTCCCGGCCTTTGTCTCCCTGTCTCAGGATCCTCTGGCCTTGGCCACGGATGCTCTGTCCATGTCATGGCGGGAATTTCGGCTCCTGTATGTCTTTCCTCCCTTCCCCCTGCTGGGCAGGGTCTTGCGCAAGATTGCTCTGGAAGGGGTGCCAGTGATTCTGGTGGCCCCCAGGTGGCCAAGAAGAGTGTGGTTCGCTGACGTGGTGCAGATGGCAGTAGACCAGTACGTTCTGCCAGGGGTGCCAGATCTGCTCACTCAGGGCCCCTTACGCCATCCCAATTTACAAACTCTGGCTTTGACGGCCTGGCTGCTGAAACCTCCATCTTGATGGAGAAAGGCTTGTCTGCCTCGGTGGTTGAGACCATGGTGAAGGCTAGGAAGAAAACTTCTTCTTCCATCTATTATAGGGTATGGCGTACCTACATTGAGTCTAGGTCTCTTCCCTGTCGGGTGTTCTCAGTCCCCAGGGTTCTGGAGTTTTTACAGCAGTACTCTGAAGGGTCAGGTTTCTGCCCTGTCTGTCTTCTTTCAGAAGTATTTTGCTCAGCATTCTTTGGTTAAGACTTTCTTTCAGGGGGTTACTCATGTGCGTCCCCCACGGAAACCTATGATCCCTGTTTGGGATTTGAACTTGGTTTTGTCTGCCTTGCAGGGTGCTCCCTTTGAACCTATTCAGGATGCTGCTCTGGCTGTACTTACCCTCAAGTTTCTCAGTGTCTTTCTGGTGGCTATTACTTCGCTCAGGAGTGTGTCTGAGCTGGCGGCTCTGTCTATCCAGCCCCCATACTTTGAGAGACACCAGGATAAGGTGGTTTTCCGCTTTAAGCCGGACTTTCTGCCTAAGGTGGTGTCTGCTTTTCATTTGAATCAAGATATTGTTCTTCCTTCATTGTGCCCTAATCCTAGCAACGCTAAGGAAAGGGTTCTGCATTCCTTGGATGGGGTCAGGTGTCTGAAGTATTACCTGGTAGTCACTGCGTCCTTCAGGAAAACTGATGCTCTTTTTGTGGTACCTTCTGGTCCTAGGAAGGGTTTGGCTCCTGCCAAGTCTACTATCAGCAAATGGATCCGTCAGGTTGTGATTCAGGCCTATTCCGCTTAGGGGAAGAGTCCTCCCTTCCGCATTACTGCTCATTCTACTCGTGCTGTGAGTGCCTCTTGGGCCTTCCAGCACCAGGCTTCTGTTGAACAAGTTTGTAAGGCCGCTACTTGGTCTTCTGTTCATACCTTTTCAAAGTTTTACAAGGTTGATGTTAGGGCCTCAGCTGATGCTGTTTTTGGCCGCAAGGTTTTGCAGGCGGCAGTGGTTTAAACTGTCTGCTGTTACCTTTTTTGTTGTTATGTCCCAAGTGTAAGTAATCTATCTGGAGCAGGACGTACTGTATACTAAGAATAATACAATTATGTGAAATACTCACCTGTAGAATTGGTATTATAAGTATACAGTACGTCCTGCTCCACCCCACCCTGGTTTTTGCTTTATTCTGGATCCCCTGTATGGTGATTGTTATCATTGTTATAGCTACCAGTTTTTTGGTGGTTCAATTCTCCCAGCTTCTTGTTCACTGCTTTTCAATGCTGGGGATTTGTGGGAGGTCCCCGGGTATTTGAGGGGCCGGGAGGAGCCTGTTTTTACATGTCTCTGCAGCGTCATCTGGCGGAGGATAACCCAAGTGTAAGTAATCTATCTGGAGCAGGACGTACTGTATACTTATAATATCAATTCTACAGGTGAGTATTTCACAGACTTGTATTTTTTCTCTGAATTAAAAAAATCTTGAGAAAAGAAAAGATGCTTAGATGCATACTGATTGCCTATTATAAAGTACTATATTTGTGGTCATTGGAACCTGTCAAACAACCTACAAGGTAAGTATAATGGCTCTTATATTTAAAGTGCCCCTATACTCAGAAAGGAAGTTTATGTTGTCACCTTCCATCCCCAGCCCGGTGCCCCCCTTCTCATTACCAATAGGCATGGTGGCATAGCCCCCATCCCATTCCCCATAAGCGATGTGGCATTCCCCCATCCCATTCCCATAGGCAGTGTTGCATTCCCTCCTTCCCATTCCCCATAGGCAGTGTGGCATTCCCCCTCCCATTCCCAATAGGCATTGTGGCATTCCCCCCCTCCCTCCCATTCCACAAAGGCAGTGTGGCATTCCCCCTCCCATTCTCCAAGGTAAGTGTGGCATTCCCTCATCCCATTCCCCATAGGCATTGTGGCATTCCCCCATCCCATTCCCCATAGGCATTGTAGAATTCTCTCTATCCCATTCCCCATAGGCATTGTGGAATTCTCTCGATCCCATTCTCCATAGGCAGTGTGGCACCCCCCTATTTACCCAGGAAAAAAATACAATCCCCAGACCAAAAAAAAAAAAGAAAGGAAACTCGCATAACCAGCGTTCCCACGCTGCTGGCAGAAAGGTCAGGAGATGGAAAAAGACTGTCCACCCTGTCTGCTGACCCCGCTGCCGCTGGTGCGCATGCACAAACACCCATCTCCGTGCAGCGGGTGGGCATGCACCGCACCAAGCATCCATTGGGGCATTAACACAGGCCACGCCCACCTACTGCTTGGACCCTATACTATTATTATTTTAAAATACGTAAAAAAAAATTACCTCATTAGAAAAATATTGTCTGTAAAAATGCCCCAATTCTAGCTTCAGGTGGGGGGAGTTAGAAAACCTTTTTTTGCTTTTGTGTTTTAAAATGAAAAAGCTCACTTAGATTTAGGTTACAATTCACACAACAAGGCACGCCCCCGAAGTGCACCTTGCTTTACCAAATATTTAGTATGACCCCCATTCTCTGTAGATCAGTCCAGGTTATGTTGTCAGAGCAATGTTAATGAGGGTAGCCTCATTTATCAAGCATCTGCACCTGTTAATACCACTCAGCGCCAATATTTTCGCCTTAGCCGCATTGTGTGTGATTCATTAAACAAAAAACAGGCAGTGCCGAAGCAACCACCAGCCTGCATTTAATTTTCAATAATTTTCAGTAGTGCCATATGTTTTGCAGCGCCGAATGCTCTTGTTTAAAGTAGACTAAAACCCACCGCGATCGGCCCGGAAATCTATAAGAGCCCCAAGGGGCTGACACAGGCTGACCAACCAATACCTAGTGCAGTAATCACAGCTAAGTAGTTAAAGCAGACCAAAACCCCCAACAATAACTCAATCTATTTTGCTCCCCTACACCAGGTACATTACTGTTTGGATGTTTTCTGCCATCAGTGCTGCTTAGTATTCCTGTTATAATTAGTAAAGTTTCGTTTCCCCTAGGTATGCCATTGATTTCTGACAGGATACAATTGTTCTAAACTAGCTCTTTATCTCCTCTCCTAGCAATATCGGGCTGGGATTAATTGGTACCTATTAAAAATGGTGCTAGAAGGAAGATACAAGACAAATGCTTTTTCTTCCAGTTTTTCTTTTGAAGCCAGAATCCTTTTTAGTTTATCCAATTCAATACCAGGACACTAAGGGTAGTTGATACATTTTTTTTTTAATTTAACCTTCCATAGAACATGGTTGGTCTGCTTTAACATCAGCCGTTGTGACTTCCAGAGCCATTCTGTCAAATAAAGAAAGATGCTGGTGCTCTATGCCAGCAAAATGGTGCTAAACGACACACTTCTTAAATGAGGCCCTTTGTGAAGAAAGTGTCATGAATCTCTCAGCAGAGGGATTCCTTTAGTAGTAATGACCAGTAATGAGGTTGAGAAACAGACTGAGCTACGGCAAACCGTGTTTAATCGTGACAGTGAACAGATCACACACATAAATCAGACTGCTATACATATACATATATACGCGAACATAAATCTACTACGGTGACTATACAAGAATCAAGGTAATCATGGCTGTGTCAAAATCCAAGGTACAGAGTTCAGGGTCCAGGTCTAAATACAGGATTCCAGGTACAGAGTTCAGGGTCCGGACAGACAAAGAGACATCACATGACATCAATGTTGATCCGTTAGCTGAATGGGCAGATCAGCTTAAATAGCCCAGAAAAGTCACTCAGGGGCCAACACCTTTGCAAGAGAGGGCCATCTGCTGGTGGAGCAGGATATAGCAGGGAGAAAGTCTAGAGAAAGGAGCCAACAGCTGCGGAGGAACTCCAGACCCTGACATTATCCCCCCCCCCCAAAAAAAAAGCGGCACCGGACACGTTTAAAAAGCTGGTCCACCAGAAATCCAGACAGGGGCAATGCAGGCAGAAATCCAGACAGGGGCAATGCAGGCAGAAATCCAGACAGGGGCAATGCAGGCAGAAATCCAGACAGGGGCAATGCAGGCAGAAATCCAGACAGGGGCAATGCAGGCAGAAATCCAGACAGAGGCAATGCAGGCAGAAATCCAGACAGGGGCAATGCAGGCAGAAATCCAGACAGGGGCAATGCAGGCAGAAATCCAGACAGGGGCAATGCAGGCAGAAATCCAGACAGGGGCAATGCAGGCAGAAATCCAGACAGGGGCAATGCAGGCAGAAATCCAGACAGGGGCAATGCAGGCAGAAATCCAGACAGGGGCAATGCAGGCAGAAATCTAGAAGGGGCAATGCAGGCAGAAATCCAGGTGAAGACTCAGCCGATGCAGAAGACCCTCCAGGGTCAAAGTCCAGGAAACAATGGCCAGACCTGGACCTTCACGGCAGCGCCCAGGGGACCGAAACCTTCACAGCCGTGCCCAAAGTCAATTAATCCTTTAGAACCCGAGCCTAGGTAGCCAAACCTATCTACGACTCTAGGAAACCTTTCAAGGTCTCCTTGAGCCAGCAGAAAGAATTCCCCATGTGCGAACCGAAGTGTCTTAAAACCATTGGCACATAAGGAATCTTCAAGGCCATCTTTAGGAATACCTAAGGAATTCCTAGGACCATGTACATCCTATGCACAACAAGCCAGCATAGTTTCACAGTCTACTGGTCAATACACCAATCAGACTTCTTTACATATATATACACGTGGAACATAAATCTACTACGGTGACTATACAAGAAGAGACTGAGCTGAACAGGAAAAGTAAACAAAAGGGCTATGGCAGGGATCCAGGTTTTTATGGTTCCAAGGTTCAGGGTTCCGAGTTTCAAGATTGAACAAGGTTCAGGGTCCAGGTCTAGATACAGGATTCCTGGTACAGAGTTCAGGGTCCCAGCAAGAGAAAGAGACATCACATGACATCAATGTAATTGCCACCACCTTTGCAAGAGAGGGCCATCTGCTGGTGAAGCAGGATATAGCAGGGAGAAAGTCTAGAGAAAGGAGCCAACAGTACTGAACAGCTGCGGAGGAACTCCAGACCTGACAGAAAGTTCTGTGGGTGCATATTTGTGTGTGTGAATTGCCAATTGTATCTCGATTTTTTAATTTAAAAACAAAAAAAAAAAATGTTTCTTATTTTCCCTACAAAAAATACCCTACTTATGTGATTGGGCATTTTTACTTTTGAGGTGCATCATTTTTCCAATGAGGTAATATTTATTTAAGTTTGGAAACCACTAAAGATTTTTTCTGCATACCCCATAAGGTGCTGTTGTTTCAAAACTTTTAAAGCGTTATTCTTGGTTCAATGGAAAATGATGTACCCTACCTGCAAACATGCCTGCCACAGGTCCAGGTGATTTTTAAAGGAATAATTAGCACAAATATTTTTATTACCCTTTTTTGTGTGTTAAAATTAAAAAGCTTATGAAGATGCAGGCTCCAATTCATACCCAGAGTTGAAACTGCTTCACTTAGCATATGACCTGATCAAGACAACAAAAACCTCCTGTGAGGACACGTGTACCACGTGATCACGCTAACACAGTCAAATAATCATGCAATACATTTCCCTAACCCTCGTCCGTTAACCAGCCCAGCAGCCTGAAAGGTCCAGCAAGGCCACTGATACATAGATTCTTGGTTAAGGCAAAAAGAAGGCTCAAGTTAAATATACATTTTAATGTGACAGGCACACTGGAAAGTCATTACAAGCATTTGATATGGTGGAAAATATTTACAAAAAACAGTTCTGAGTAGTGGGATACAGGTTACAGGTATAGTGAATTACAAGCAGAGATACAACAAAATGCTGTTACCTTAAATGTGTTCAGATGATTTGTTAGGCAGTGTGACCTCCAGGGGCATAGAGAAGCCTGCTAGATCCTAGAACCACTTCTGACACATGTAGGTGATTGAGTTCTGGTACTTAACCCCCAGCCTGGCACTCCCAACGCGCCTATGGGTGGAGTACCCAGTCCCTCCTCTGCCTCTGACCCAGTTAAGACCTATAGATGTTATTTTGGACATAACTGAACTGACTGGAGAGATATATGATCCTAGTTCTTGAATTGAACCATTGGGCTTGCCGTACCGCAATGTGGGGATGTGGTCAAAACCCGATATCGCCATATCTCCAGCTTTAGGGGGGCTCCAGAGATGGGCCAACTTGGGAAAAATTTGGCTTTATCTCCTGTTTCCAGCACCATACTGGGTTTGAGGCTGTGGGAATGGTGATCAAGTTATTACTGGTTTTGTGTCAACGTCGGTAGTATGTTTGAGGGGAACTTGCTTTCTGCATGTGGTAATCTGTTGGCCAGACCTGGTGGCTGCAGCACAGGCCATGGGTGTGAAATGCACATAGAGTGGCTTTTAAAGACCCCCCCCCCAGAGTGTGAGGCTTGCTCGCATCCTGGAAGCGGCCTTGGATGAGAATTGTCACCTATGCTAGTAGATGGCTATTGATCAGGGGACCTTTTGTTAGGAGGGGTTCTCAGGATGAAAAGGGTCAAGTATCAGGAATTCAAATGAAATATCATTGTCAGGGATATCTCAAGGGAGATATCCATTAATAAAGAGTGACCAATAACACGAAGTCCAGTCCAAAGTAGTCCAAAAAGCAAACAGAAGTGAACCCAATGGTTCACAAGGAAGTTCAGGGTTCAGAAATCAGATTCAGGATTCAGGAGCTCTGCTTGAGCATTCAGGTTCCAGATGACAGAGTAAAATGCTGAGCCCTGACTACATGCCAGACTCAGCATATAAAGGCCAGCAGCTAATTAGCCCAGGTGCTGGCTGATCTCCAGGAGCTCTGCAGGACAGCACCACCTGGTGGTCAAGCTGCATACTACAGAGAAACAGGCGAAGGCTAAGGAGGAACTCCAGGCATGACAATCATATTGACTCTCTCTCTCTGACACCTCCCTGTGCACAAGCATAACAGAAAGACGATCTATCAACAAGCCACTGGGGTTAACTGTTACTGTATGTCATCCTGATACACCTGAAATGGATTACTTCTTTACATTTCCTCACATGGAATCACCAAGCATACTGAAGACAGCATCTACATGTGTTTATAATGGAACACTTATCTTGATAAATGTTCCAATAATAAAAATCCACATAAATATCCTAGATGGCAAGAGGGGTTACAAACCCTGTATAAGAAACCCCAGATAAGCTTGTTTTACTGGAAAAAAGAAGAATCCAGAGTGATTGACTGTAACCATTCTGTTTTTATAGGAGAAAACCGTGCAACTGTAATGGCCTGCCTCCTGAGCTAGCCTTTGCTAGACTAATTGCTGATTGCTATTACAATTATTTTCAGTTAGACTGTATAGGCAACCCCTCCTTCCACTATCAAATATATTTAGATACATTTTTCTTATCAGAGAATTTCACTATGGTGTTCCTTTAATTTAACAATCCCTTTCAAATGTAGAAGGTATAGCAGCTAAGCCATTGCTTTCCTGGCTGTTAGAATGTTTTGTTTATTGTTTATTCAAGGGAGATATCCATTAATAAAGAGTGACCAATAACACGAAGTCCAGTCCAAAGTAGTCCAAAAAGCAAACAGAAGTGAACCCAATGGTTCACAAGGAAGTTCAGGGTTCAGAAATCAGATTCAGGATTCAGGAGCTCTGCTTGAGCATTCAGGTTCCAGATGACAGAGTAAAATGCTGAGCCCTGACTACATGCCAGACTCAGCATATAAAGGCCAGCAGCTAATTAGCCCAGGTGCTGGCTGATCTCCAGGAGCTCTGCAGGACAGCACCACCTGGTGGTCAAGCTTGCATACTACAGAGAAACAGGCGAAGGCTAAGGAGGAACTCCAGGCATGACAATATCCTCCCCCCGACCAGGTGGGCACCGAACGCCTTTAAATAACTGCTCCGCAGTGGGGATAAAGTCCGAAGCAGGCGAAGACTTGGCGGACATCGAAGTCCCCCCAGGATCAAAGTCCACGAAATAATGGCGCGAGCGATCAAACTCGGCTGGCGAGGCACTTTGAGCAGAGTGATCAAACTTGGTCGGCCCGGCAGGACGATCAAACTCGACAGACGGGCGATCAAACTAGGCCGGGGGGGCACTTTGGGCAGATTGATCCAACTCGGCCGGCCCGGCAGGACGATCATACTCGACAGACGGGCGATCAAACTCAACAGGCGGGCGACCAAACTCGACAGGCGGGCGACCAAACTCAACACAGAGGTCACTTTCGGCAGGGCAATCAAACTTGACAGGCGGGCGATCAAACTCGGCAGGCGGGTCACTTTGGATAGGGCGATCAAACCCGGCAGGGCGATCAAACTCGGCAGACGGGTCATTTTGGATAGGGCGATCAAACCCGGCAGACTCGGCAGGCGGGCGATCAAACCCGGCAGACTCGGTAGGCGGGCGATCAAACTCGACAGACGGGCGATCAAACTCGACACAGAGGTCACTTTCAGCAGGGCGATCAAACTCGACACAGAGGTCACTTTCAGCAGGGCGATCAAACTCGGCACACGGGTCATTTTGGATAGGGCGATCAAACCCGGCAGACTCGGCAGGCGGGCGATCAAACCCGGCAGACTCGGTAGGCGGGCGATCAAACCCGGCAGGAGAGTCAGATTGGACAGACTGGACAGGTCAGATTGGACAGACAGGTCAGATTGGACAGACAGGTCAGACTGGACCGACAGGTCAGATTGGACAGACTGGACCGACAGGTCAGATTGGACAGACTGGACCGACAAGTCAGATTGGACAGACTGCACCGACAGGTCAGATTGGACAGACTGCACAGACAGGTCAGATTGAACAGGCTGCACCGACAGGTCAGCTGGAATTTTTGATTTCTGGGCTGCAAAAACTGTAGTCAGCTCATGGCCAGCAAACACTTTCTCAGGAATATTTAAGTAGGAAGTAGCTATGAATAGCAGGAATTCAACCACATTTTCACTGAGATGTTTGCTATGATTTAACCAGGCTTCAGCCCAGAAAAACTGGTCATCCTCAAACAGGAAGTAAGCCACCTGACGACTCAAGGTTGTCATGGGAGACTGCCGAATATAAGGCTCCAGCAGTAACTTTGCGACAGCCTGGAAGAACTGGCGGTAAGTGGCCAGGGTGAGCTCTTTAAAGCGAGGTGGAGGCACAAATATATATCCGTCTGTGGGAAACATGGGACGGTCAGAGTCCATGGCAGCGGATGCCCTTATGGACATCTTGGGGCTAAAGCTGACTACACACGCAAACAGACATACAACCCGCCTGGCAAACTGCCGATTACCCAGAAGCGTAGGGGACCTGGAACTCGAGAAGCCCGAAATCCACCTACTTCTTCAGCAGAGCTTCTGAAGGTGAAGATGCACAGGCCCTGGGTAATCCCGTGGTGGTCGCAGACTTGGGAAAGGGGAAACACAGGAGAGACAAATACTAGACAGACAAGAACTGGGTCCCAAACTACTAAACAAGGTTGGGCCCCAATACAGTCTATGGCAAACTAAAGCTAGGAGGCAAATGTAGACTCAAAGTAAAATCTAAGGCTGGCACTAGGACCCAGCATATCCTCAGCACACCAAACCAGCTCAGCCTTACAGTCTCTTATGGTCTTTTATGTGTGGCTCAGCATTCTGTCATGGATATCTCAAGGGAGATATCCATTAATAAAGAGTGACCAATAATTAGAGTACTACAAGGCAGAGAGACTGGAATTGTGCAGCAAACGCAATGTGTTTATTGTGAGAAACATGCAGACACGAAGTCCAGTCCAAAGTAGTCCAAAAAGCAAACAGAAGTGAACCCAATGGTTCACAAGGAAGTTCAGGATTCAGGGTTCAGAAATCAGATTCAGGATTCAGGAGCTGTGCTTGAGCGTTCAGGTTCCAGATGACAGAGTAAAATGCTGAGCCCTGACTACATGCCAGACTCAGCATATAAAGGCCAGCAGCTAATTAGCCCAGGTGCTGGCTGATCTCCAGGAGCTCTGCAGGACAGCACCACCTGGTGGTCAAGCTGCATACTACAGAGAAACAGGCGAAGGCTAAGGAGGAACTCCAGGCATGACAATCATATTGACTCTCTCTCTCTGACACCTCCCTGTGCACAAGCATAACAGAAAGACGATCTATCAACAAGCCACTGGGGTTAACTGTTACTGTATGTCATCCTGATACACCTGAAATGGATTACTTCTTTACATTTCCTCACATGGAATCACCAAGCATACTGAAGACAGCATCTACATGTGTTTATAATGGAACACTTATCTTGATAAATGTTCCAATAATAAAAATCCACATAAATATCCTAGATGGCAAGAGGGGTTACAAACCCTGTATAAGAAACCCCAGATAAGCTTGTTTTACTGGAAAAAAGAAGAATCCAGAGTGATTGACTGTAACCATTCTGTTTTTATAGGAGAAAACCGTGCAACTGTAATGGCCTGCCTCCTGAGCTAGCCTTTGCTAGACTAATTGCTGATTGCTATTACAATTATTTTCAGTTAGACTGTATAGGCAACCCCTCCTTCCACTATCAAATATATTTAGATACATTTTTCTTATCAGAGAATTTCACTATGGTGTTCCTTTAATTTAACAATCCCTTTCAAATGTAGAAGGTATAGCAGCTAAGCCATTGCTTTCCTGGCTGTTAGAATGTTTTGTTTATTGTTTATTTAAAAAAACACTATATATGAAACATTTTTTGATTTTATTCTGTTCTTTATTCCCAAGGAATTTAAAAAAACAAGGGAAGCAATGAAAAGATTTATTATGGCATACAAGATGATGTTGGACTTTTTTGGGCTAAAATTGGTGGACAAGAATGGAAAAATTTCAAGAGCTACAAATTGGCAAGAGAGATTTCAGCACTTGAATGAGTAGGTAGCATTTATAAAATATTTTGTATGTAGCAGTCTGAATAATTAATGATGTCTGAAACAGAATATTAAGCAAACCGAATTGATTGATAGAAGAAAATATAGACTAATCTTTATTGCTTGGTGGGAAGGGCAAATTCATAAGAATTCTCCCACCCCATGCCTCCCTGAAGATCATTGTTTTGGTCTAGGTAATAGAAACAGTGGACAAAAAAATTGCAAACTATACGCATTATGTTTTTTTACAAATACAGATTATAGAACTGGAGTAACCAGGGTGTGAAGAAAAGGAGTAGGGAACTCCTTATGTGTAGCCACAGTTGTGCTGTGTGATTTGCACACATGTACAAATTGTTTAACTATTTTATTTTTTTTTTTTGCATTGAAGTTCCCCGCATAATTATTTGAGAATCACCCGGATATTGAAAAGTCTTGGAGAACTTGGATATGAGCACTTCAAGCCTCCCTTGGTAAAAGTCTTTCTTCAGGAATCTATTGTTGAAAACACAATCCCGAACATGAAACAAAGTGCACTGGAGTATTTTGTTTACACTGTAAAAGATAGGAGAGAAAGGAGAAGACTTTTGCGGTTTGCACGTCACCATTACCTGCCTCCTGAGCATTTTATTTGGGGTCCCCCTAAAAAAGAAAGATCTCAGGCGGGTAAATCATGTAACAAAACAAGGCACTCAAACAGATCTCAGAAAAAACATTTGCACAAGGCCAAATCAAAAGAGTGTGAGCATCTTATTGAAACTCCAGCCAATGCTCTCGAGGAAAAGAAAATACTATATTCCCAAGCAGAAGAGAGGAGGCAGGAAACTAGAGGGGCAGAAGAGGACATTGACGTAAAATTGGAAAATGATTTGGAACAGCCTGAAAACAAAGATGATAACCCACTCTCAGATGAATCCAAATTTTTTCTATGTGCGATAACAGATATAAATACTGAAAATGTCATCAAGTTAGAAAGCATAGAACGTGTTATAGTTGTTGACACCACTGTTGAAAGTAGCAAAGACTGCTTGTGCAGCCTGTCATCTGTTACCTCTGATGGAAGCACTGCAACTTTACATGAAAATATACCGGAAACGAATGGGGGATCTAGTACTGAATATAATTGATATAGAGCAAGAGATTGTATTATTATCATTATATTAAAGACCACAATGTAGCTGTGCAATTTAAAATAGTCATATACTTTTAGCAAGGACGGCATCAGTGACATATGGGAGGTTCTTTTAGGCGTCTCTTCTAGTACCCTAAGGGAGATCTTTCACCAAAATGGGCCAAAAATCTATGTAAACATGTCAAAAAAGAGCAGCTACTTATAAAATATCACCCATGCCTGTTTTTTTTACTACGTGTCACCTGTGCTAAAATAATAGCTTGCTGCTGTCACAATTGTGTGTGTGTGTATGTATATATATATATATATATATATATAAATATGATTTTACCCATCATGCAGTCATTTCAGAAGATATTAAATTGGTTACTGCTGCAGTTTCCTAAGATTTAGGCAGTTTCCCATTTAACAGTGTAAAAATAATATGTTTTAAAACCTTTGCTATAAAAATTGTGAAGCCATCAAAAGTCACTATTTGTTACGAAAATGTAAATTTTTCATATTTAATTAAAAACTTTAAAAAACTCACACAAATACCACACTCATATTTGAAAAAATAAAAGGGCACCTGCAAACTTGCAATGCAGGTTTTTAATAAACTTGCATAGCAACTATTTTCTAGGGGCCAAACATGATTTGCCCATAGTAAACACCTGTGAGGCTCCTGTGCTACTTATCTCTGCTAAATGCTCTGGTAATGATTCTGGCATGGATGCTCTGTTGGGTAAAAATAATCTAAGTGTGTAAAATTCCTAATTTATTGTTTTAATATCCCATAGTAATGCCTACTGTGCATTGCTTTTGCCTTGTTTGTCATGTGACTTAAGCACAATGCATTCAGTGATTAACACTGAAAGTAGAATTGTAGTCTAAAAAACCCAGTTAGGCTTACCGGTAATGGCTTTTTCATGAATACTTCAGGCTGACCACACAGAGAGAGAAGGCTCCACCCCCCCATCCCCCGGAAGGAAACAAACTGAACAGGGTTTAAAAGCCATGGCCACCTCAGTCTTTGTAAAGGAACCCATGTAAACCCTTGGACTATGGGCGGGTATTATGTGATCAGCCTGAAGTATTCATGAAAAAGCCATTACCGGGAAGTCTAACGGGGGTTTCTCCATTTCGTACTTCAGTCTGGTCTGACCACACGGAGGGGATTAGTCCAGCAATTATACCTTAGGGGTGGGACATTGCAAGTAGTACCTTTCTACCGAAAGCCTGATGCTTTGCAGATAGTAAATTAAGTCTATAATGTTTGAGGAAGGTGTGGGGCAATGACCACATTGTAGCTTTGCAGATCTCTTCCAGCGATGCCCCAGTCCTCTCTGTCCAGGATGCTGACATTGCTTGTGTAGAATGGGCAGAAAACTCTGGAGGAGAAACCCCCCTAGTAACATAAGCCTTCAAATCTCAGATACTTGCGGTAAGCAATCAGAATGGGTACATGAGGGTAGGCGTCTTGTAAATCCAGGTTCATCATCCATGCAATCTCTATTAGGATGTTCCTGAACAAGAAAACTGACTCCATTCTGAACTTCTTGTATCGAATGAATCATTCAAAACTTTTCTGACGGCTTCTGAACCAGAAAACAGAGTAGACCAACCCCCCCCCCCCCCCCCCCAAAGCTTCAGAAGAACTAAAGGGAAAGCTAATCTCTTTTTGTAGTCTCTTGGGAGTTTGGTCACTAAAAATGAGGATTGGAGAGGGAGGAAAATTCTAACTGATAACTTGCAGTGATTGTAGCAAAAACTGATTTTGGGTGACTGTTCTACAGGTGGCTACAAACCTGGAGAGTCTGCCCCCACTGGCAACTCATTTTCATGATTGAGACTTATGCACCCTGTAGGTTTAAACTGAACATTAAACCACCTTTGGGGCCTGCCTGAGGTCCCTGCTTCCTTTGCTCAGGCTTGCCTTACCTCTGCCTCTATTCCTCTAATACAGAAAACTAAAGACAAAATCTTTGCTGTGGCCCCTGATGTTCTCAAGCATTGGTAAGGAAAGTAACAGCTCTGTAAAAAGTCAGAAGAACCTTAAGAAGGCTTTACTCTGGAGTATTGCTTTCCATATAACATTTTAAGTTATTAAGCCAGACCACCATGCTTCTTAGGATACCATTGGATGCCAAAGCGGGCCTATATGAAAAGGAGGCCGCATCCCAAGCTCTTTTAGCCAAAATGTCAATTCTACGATCCATGGGATTCCGCAGTGTCCTCAAAACATAAGTCTGTTGATCTGGACATCTGACCCAATGATGCATCCAACTTAGGACACTTAAAGGAGCAGTATCGCGAAATTTGCATTAAAAAAGATAAATAATTAAATAGCCACACAATAGCTTATAACCTGTGTATGAATAATCTGGCGATAGAAAAAGAAAAAAATATATGCCTCTCTTTTAAATTGTATAATTAAAATGGCTCAGTCCATTTGCTGAATAGGGGGATCTGCTGGCTTGTATTTAGTGAGCTGCTTCATTTAGCCCACTGGTCTCCTAGCAACACTTTACCTCAGAGGCTGACACTGTAATCAGTGGTAACGGCTGTGTGTGTGTGAGGTGCTGCTTTTGTTATGAGACCAGGTGACTCAAATGTGTAAAATCTATACAAAATAAACTAAACTGACTGAAAATGACTGAAATTCTTCTTTGAATAACTGTGCAGGAAAATCTAAAGGTATTAAAGTGGAACAAAACCCCATTCTAAATCAGGATGCCCACTGTGTGAAACGACCCCTGGATAACCACAGATCCCCCCATTTTTCTGGCGCTCACGCAGATAGTCATTTAGACAGGCCGGGCGGCCAGGGAGGTTACTGCTCAGGCTCCCCATCTGCGTGCAAACAGAGCTGATTGGATGAGAGCCCGCGCATGTGCTGTGGGACAGGGAAAGGTACGTTTTTACAGGCGAACTTGGGGATTTCACCTATCAGGGCATCCCAAGTCGGGATGCCCCTAGGGGCACAAAACAAAACTCCAGATAGTGAAAATCCTGGGTTGGGCTTTGCTCAAAACACACAAAGCTGAAAGAAAGATCATATGGAAAAAAGAAAAATAAGAATATGAAAGAGAAAATGGTAAACTGAAAGATTCTGCAGCAGAGCCAACATGAAGGAAAAACTGTCAAAATCAGCTAAATAACTTCTAGAGCTTTTCTCTCTGTTTTAGATATATAAGTTCTGGCCAGGCAATGTTGCAATGTTGTTATCTTATGCTGGACGGCTGCCAGCACTGAACAGCTAAGACTTTGATACATTTCTCCCCCTCTCCTCAGCGTGGAACTGATACATTTGTATCTCCCTCTCCTCAGCATGGAACAGGCCAGAGTGTCGGCTGTCGACACTGACAAGACATAAACATGAGCTATTAGTCTCCAGCTGCTCAACACACACATCATTTTTTTCTACATTTGTAATTCTTACTCCAACACCTACCTACATTCCAAGTACCATTTAAATATGTCACCAAGAAAAATTTGCGATACTGCTCCTTTAAGTTCTATGTCCTGACAGTTAAACGTGTACTTTCTCTTTACAGGCCTCGGCATAAATAAAAAAATTCTCTGGCTTTTCCCATTCGTTGATAATTAATTTAATGCTGAATGGACAGGAAAAACCATTGGACTTATTTTCCAACAACTTCTTATACAACTGATTCTGAATAGGTAGGGTCTTTTCTTCCTCCTGGATTCCCCAGGTTGCATAAAGGTTTCCTAATAATTTTTCGAGTTCCAGCTGACAGCTTATCCGAACTATCTGGAACCTCATTATCCAGGTTCTCTTCATCAAAAGAATCCAAAGCGGACAGGTCCTTTTCACCAGATTCTAGTTCCGCATTAATCTGTAGCAGGCCCGAAAAAACATCAGGAGTGTTAGCCATACGGGATGCCCCAACACCTTCCCCCAGACCTACGACTAGGTTAACAGATGGTGAGGTAGAAATGGATGGCAATCTGTTGCTTCATTACTAGGATCTTGTATTCAGAATATCCATATCTCTTTGACACTGCATCTGAAATAGTCTATGTACTGTATGTTTCTACCCTGTCTGTAATTACTATTTTGTACAATAATAGGATCTCTTTTAATAGGGCAGCCGCATCTGCATCCCTTTTTGCTTCCCTGTATTCCTGGCACAGAGGCCTCTGCCAGGTATCTGGAAGCCCACAATTACAGTCTTTATAGAGTCTAGACTTTTTAACCTCTTTCTTGGGTTTGGGGGGGGTCAGTTCTTAACTTTGTTCTTAACTTTAAGCATTTCAGGGTAAAAAAATATAATAAAACATAAGAAATAAAAGCTTTACCTTACATCCTGAACCCTATCCTGACCACTCGTACAAAAAACAGCCACAGTCCCACCGGTTTTTGGAAAATGTCAACCTCCGGTCCTATCTCTTTCAGATCGGCACCCTCTACTAGGCTGGCCGATACTGCGGTCTGTGGGGCTCTCACAGTGGAGTGCTGAACTGATTGCCCCCCCTCGGACATCTTGCCGCTGCACTGCTGCTCCTGCTGTCCTGCCTCCCTCCGACCTGAAAGCTGGCCGGGGAGGAATGCCACCCTTATCTTGGGTTGCTGCACGTGTCTGTGCCGGACTCGGAAGTGACGTCAGCGCGTGGGGTGTTGGCCTTAAGCTCTGCCCCATACCTGAAAATTTGGAGGGAAATCATCTGAAATTAGAAACAGCTGATTACACAACAAGCCTGAACCCTGTGCCTGGTCAAAATTTAAAAGGCTGACATACCCGCAGCGATGACAACCTGCCCGGGATTTCTTAAGATGACATCACACTACTCGTGGATAGGTCAGACTATGTGGGAAATTATCTTTCCCTGGCTGCCCCAAGTCAGCGGATGTGACTACACCCCGTATGTGACAATCATAGGGTACATCGGGCTTCTCCAGCAACTCTGGGTTGTTAAAATAAATAACTAAAGAGAAAACACAAAGAACTGAGGCGAGCAGGAAGGGGTGGGGCTTTTAAACTCAGTTCAGTTTGTGTTTTCCTCCCAGGGGGTGAAGCCCCTATCCTCCGTGTGGTCAGACTGAAGTATGACATGAAAAAAATCTTGATGAATTGAAGAAAGACTTGTGTACTAGCGTTATAATACTGTATGTACTAAAAGCACATCTTTAAAACAAGACATCTAGCTTCAATATGGGGTTAAAACTGAACTGCAGGCAGAAAAGCAAACGGCTTCTAGAAATATGCATTTTCACTATTTTATCTTTGGATTTAAGCCACCAATGCGAATGCCACAATACATTTAAATAATTTCAGTATGAGAGGAGAGCAGAGAAATGTGAAATTGAATCACATGACACAATGTAGTGCAATATTAGAGGGGAAAGGATTGTGTTGTGTGGTCAAGGGTTGCCTCCCATGAAAACACGGATCACCCTGGATTTTCATTGTAACATAGAGCCATTAATCAGCTCACTGACATACATAGCCTGTTGTGCTTTACAGAGTAAAATTTGAATATGACATTTAATAGAATTGGCTTTAGGCATTTCTCAGTTCAGATTTCCATATAATAGCGCACACACACACACTGAAACCCAATATTTTTATTTTTAACAATAAAAACCATATATATAGAACTGGTTTTGTGTAATGTTACCTATTAAAATCCAAAGAGTTTTATACAATGATATACTAAACTGCTCAAGTAATCCCCAATTAGCCTAAACCATAACCATTTTATGCATACATTTTTGGCCATAAATAATTGGGATATTCTCAGGAAATGTTGCCAATAGAAGACTGTTACTGGGTATTTATAAGGATTGCTGCTCTTACCTTACTTTGGATACAGACAAACTTTTTATCATTTTAACAATCTATAGTAGTTTTATTTGTATTAGAAATGAATCAAGTAGCACTTATGTATTGTACCATTTTCTGTATTTATATTTTCTGTAACATGCAGCATTTTTATGGCTGCTAATGGTAAAAACAATAAAACAGGAATAATCAAATTAAATCCTGTACAGCACGTCACTCTAGGACTGAATCTTTAATACTGGTTCAGGACAATAGATAGGCAGAAGTGCTCCTCTTTGTCTCAGACAGTGCATAATGAAGCAGTGCTGGTCACAGCCCCTTCTGTATACAGGGAATTGAGCTGTGCATGGCATTCAGGTCCTGCATTATCTAGCACTACCTGCCACATTACTCCATAAATGTGTTTCTTGCAGTGCAGCAATGTGCAAGGGCTCTGCAGATCATACATAGGCACAAAGGGGTTGCCAGGACCTATATGGCTGGATCTCTTTATAGGCATTAATCATCCAGATCCAGAGGGATGTGCTGTAGAGAATAGATAGAAGTATTCTTTTTTTGTGTTTGTATTAACTTTTTATAGGTTTGACAGATTTAAAAAGGATACTGCCCAATTACTCTGTAAATGAATGAACTAAGCAAATTGACAGTTTTTAACATGATTTATTAAACTGTTAGCATAAACTTAGTTTTAAAATGTATAACAGGCCAATTTCTTTGCTGCGGAACTGCAAGCAAGCGGCCATCTTGTCACACACATAAGCTGTGCCAGCAGCAGCCCACACCAAACTGAGAGGGAAATAAATGCCTCAGACACAAGGGCAGCTTGTGTAATATGTTATATAAACACAGACTGAATAACCAGCTGCTGAAGGGATTGTGTGTGTGTATGTATAAAGCCACAATATCTGGATTTACCTCACACCATTCAGTGTAAACATATGCATCTTCTAAAACGTTACAATTCTTTCAGCTGTGCCTCAGAGCAATGAGTCATCACAGCTGATGGCTTTCTGCAGGAAATAAAGGAGGACTGCACTTATTTGTGAGGCAATTTTGACTGAAGGATTAGGTTTTGCAGAAGCTGGACTGTTGTGGACTGTGTGTGGCAAGATGGATGCTCCCATGCAGTCATGCAACATATAATCTGCATGCTATTCCATAACATCTGCATGTAGTTAAGCCCACTTAAATAAGTTGTCAACGATTTCCAGAGTGGGGCTTTAGGGGTGCAATTTACTTAACTTGCTATTCTAAGCATACAGCACGTCCTGCTCCAGGATAGTAATAACATGTGGGTAATCCTCCGCCTCAGGCGCCGTGTACTGCAGACATGTAGAAAACAAGCTCCTCCCGGCCCTACATATACCGAAGGACCTCCCACAAATCCTCTCTTTTCTCTGCAGTGCTGGAACTGCGAAGACATGAAGTATCACGCTCTCGCAGGCGAGCGGGCCTCACGGCCCAAGGTCCTGTGGGACTATTTCCACCCGTCCTCTTCAGAAGAAATATGCCTCCCAGCCTGGGCTGCGCGGGTCGGGTGAAGGTAGGCAGCACCTGGTGTGCTGAACGGAGCCATGCTCCACCGCAATCCCCCTTCATAGGGTAGGCGGTCAGGCCGATGGTGAGCCTCTGGTGGATGCCCCTCCCGCAATCTTGCCCGTGCCCCTCACAGACTTAGTCCATGGACACCGTCCGCTTCCCCCTCACTTCCTCCCGTAACTCGGGGGGAAAAGAAGGGGGGGGGGTATGTGTGGCAGCCCTAGTGCTAACTTCATTTTAGACCTTGTTTTTTTTTTTTTTTTTATTCTTGGGGTCAGTGTCGCGCCTTGTTATACAGTGCGAGCCGTCTTTTTCATTAACAATCTGCCTAGTCGGCAGCTTCATTCCAGCGTGTCAGCATTTTAGAGTACGCCTTATTCTCAACTGTTCTACGTTTTGCCATTGGTTAGAGCTTTGCGCTCTTTGGGGGAGGCGGAGACTCGGCATGACGTGCTTCGCATCACAGCCCGGCCTGGCCCACCCCTCGAGGTTCGCTGGCGCCATTTTCTCTATCTTCGCGCGCGTGGTGTGGTTCGCCTCCTCCCTTGGTCATGTAAGTGCCCTCCGGGGCGGCATGGTTCTATGTCTTTCAGGCTGCGCATGGCACTGACTCCACCCCTCTTGTCCCATTATGTCTTTCAGACGCCAAGACTTCGGTGCCTTCCCCCGGCCTAACATATATTACAGCGGGTCCACTTTACAAATTCTCCCACATTACTAGCGGGTTTTTGGGGCATCCAGGGTTGCCTATTGCATAAATCCCTGCGGTCATACTGCTTAATAATCACCATATGGAGGCATTTCAGAATTATGTAACCGGGGTCCCTCCGGGACATGACCGGCTGTGTGCAGTGTGTGGTCAGCCCCAGGCTGAGGCTGACAGGGCACGGGTCTGCGGACAGTGTGCAGAACAGGCAGGTTTGCTAACAGAGGAACCTCCCTTCCTTACTCCCGTCTCCCCGCTCCCAAATATCACTCATGACGAGTCCCACTCGAGCGGGGATGACCTGCAATCAGTGCCGCGCGTGTTGCCCACGGCGGAGCAGGTGCTTTCTGGATTGGCGGAGCGTATGGGCCCTGGTAAAAAGCAGTCCCTGACGCCTCCTGGCTCCCCGGTTCCTGACGATACCGATGACTCTGCTGATATGCAGGACCCTGACCCTGAGGAAGGTGAGCTATTCTCAGATTCGGGCTCCTCGAACGGGATGCCCGGGGGCTGCGATGATTCTGAGCCCGGTTCTTGGGGTCTGTGCGACACCGATGAAATTCTTATTAAGATTTTTGAGGTTTTTTTTGAGATCCCCAAGCCTAAGAAGGAGAGTTTCCATACAGCGCCGCCGCGCTTGGAGTTCCTAGAACAGGAACATTTCCAGAATCTTATATCCCAAGAATGGGAATCGCCTTGTAAGCTTAAAGGGGTTCCAGGGGTCTGGGAATGGAAGTACCCTTTCCCTCCTGATGTGGTTAATTTATGGTCAGCTCCCCTGGTGGTGGACGCACCAGTTATAGGGGTCATAAACCCCCCTTTCATGACTGCTCCTTTTTACCGTACCCTTCGGGATGCCGAGGACCGGTGCATTGACAGACTGGCTTCACACGCCTTCTCGTGTGCTGGGACGGCTCTGCGCCCGGTTTGTGCCGCGGCCATCACTGCGGTGGCCGCCAGGACTCTTGTCAGAAAAATACTAGATCACCGCCCTGAGGACCTCCCTTGGGGGGTGTTTAATGCGCTATCAGACTGTGAAGCGTTGTGAAGTTTATTCTATCAGCACTGGATGACACCATTAAGATGTGTGCTAGAACCTCAGCCCTTGCGGTAGCTATTCGCCACCTGGTCTGGCTGCGACAGTGGGGTGCTGACGAGGCTACGAAAAAGGCTCTCACTTGCCTTCCCTTCAGAGGACAGCGGTTATTTGGGGCCCGCTTGGACCTTTTTGGTAAAAAGGGTAAAGCACCCTTGCGCAGAAGGCCGCTCCGGCCTCCACGAGGCAGAGTCACCCCTCCACCTCCCTACGTTAGTGTCAAACGCGAATCTGAGGTGTGCTTCCAACTGTTCGGTGTGGATTTCCACCATGGGGTGGGCAGGCAGCGCCCTGGGCCTTCTGGCAGGACTAAGTCCAAATCTGCCAAGACCTCCCAAGCATGAAGGGGCGCCCTCGCCCTTCTGGGTGAGGGGACTGCTGCAGCAGCTGTCTTCCATCCAGGAATATACCTTCTCCTTCTGGTGGTTCCAGGATGTAATTCCGCTGGACACAGGATGGCTTTTGCTGGGCGGTCCCCTTCAGTGATTGTCAGGGTGCTTCTAGTCCCTGCTTTTCCTTGAGGAATTGGCGCAGGCCGGACTGGGCCTACGGTGTTTGGGCTTACTTACAGGTTGCCCTTAACGGTATGGGGCTATGGCCTCTATATTATCCTTCCTCCCCCCTCAACAGTATGAGGCAGTCTGGGCCGCGTTGGCCTATGGCATGCTTGGCAATCTACCTTCACAGGTAGTCCCTATATGACACCTCTGTCTTGGGTCACGGGCCCCCTATGCAGGGGGGCTTTCGGCCTCTTGTGAAGTACTAGATCTTCTTAGTTTCCCTTGGGTCTGCTGGACTCCAAGACCATTTCTAGATAATGTTGCAGGACCAACCCTGCGGATTGAGGCATTATTTGGGGCTTCTCTTTCGTTCCCAGGCTACTCGCCATGGCGAATGGGGGTGATGTTTCTGACACGCCTGGGGGGGGCGTATGCGTTAGGACCTACTGGGTCGTCTTCCTTACTCCACAGTCTCTGTATCAGGCCGAGGGGATTGGTCGGCCGGCAGTGTCCCCTGGGAGCTACTGGATGGTTGCTCAGTCACCTCAATCCCTCATGGTCCCTTGTCCACTATCCCCCATTCCTGGGATTCGGTTCAGGCTTGAAGCCTTCTTCTCTGGCAATAAGGGGACTCCTGGTGACGGGGGCTCTGCCCCCCTTTACTGGCGCCTTACCTCCACCGGCATTAAGATGATGCCACTTATATACCGAGCCCTTGGGCTCTTCAGCACAGTAGGTTATTGAGCTTACATGGGGTTCCAGCACCCTGGTGCTTGGTCTGTGCTCATGCCCCCTTGGTAAGGTGGTTCCTCTTGAGCTGCGCATATTTAAAAGCCCCGTCAGGGGGCACCCCCTTCCTTGCTTGCATCTTCCAGTGAATGGTCACCTTGGGTACCAAGCCTCGCAGGTTGGTGGGGGAGGGGAATTTCTTCCACAATCTCCGTGGTTCCTAGGTAGGGTCCCCTAGAGGGTCCATCTTACCTGCTGGTTTTGTTGAAACGGTGTGTTTCCGTTGACTCTATATGGCTGGACTTCTCCTCCTTTGGGATCGGTCGGTCTATTGGGGGACTCCTGGCCTGTTGGATGACAATGGCCTGTTTTACTACGGGTCTAGAGATTGAGGCAGGATGCTCCCTCTGGAGGGTCCCTGATCCTGCTTTGGGCGGGGGTCTACGTCCCCTGCTTCTCAGCGGTATTCGCTCCAATGGATGCTCCTTAGCGGCAGGTTATGCTATCCTGGTGTCGCCCGGGGAGCCTAGCGTGGCTCTGTGGGGTCTCCCTCATAACACAGGGGCTCTGCCCTTGTTTCTACTGTCCCAGAATATTCTGACTCTGGTCATGGGGGCTGAGTATTTTAGGCATAGACTTGTTATTCATATGCCTTCTCTTCATCACCCTACTTGTGGGCTCTGCGCACGGTTGGCCTGATAGAGAGTCCCGTGAGATGGATGGCCTGGGTGCCCTTGTGAGCTGTGGTTCACAGATGCCTCTGCTGAAGTCTGCTGACCTGTGCGCTCTCTCTCAGGAGTGCGGTTCTGCCCTTGTCAGGCCCCTTCCTTTGTCCCAATATAAGGTCTCCTGTCTGGGGATTGACAGCTGATTCATTCACCCCTTGGAGACGGGCCTTATCTTCTGAGTGACTTAGTATGGGGGGGGGGCTGGGAGCTAGCTCCCCAGCTTCCCCTTCCTCCGTCTATGGGGGTTTTGTGGTAACCCATATTGATTGGCATGAGCCTTGGTCTCTTCCAAGACGTTCTCGGATCCCAGGACCTTTAAAGTCATTACAACGTAAGTTTGGTGTTGGCTCCCCATCTGGGGACTCTGAGGGTGCAGGTTCTGTCCTGGCCTTTCCTGCAGGAGTCTGGTTCTGTCGCCTTCGTAGGGAATTCTTTTGGGGATTGCTTAGCTGCATCTCCCAAGTAGTTCCATGGTCCCTGTGGGATCAATTTTCATTCTTTACCCTGTGGACTTCCTGGGGACTTTTGCTGGATGCTGTCTGAGCTGCCCTGTAGTCCAGCTCGCTTCTCTGGGGCCTCCTGACTCCGTCAGACATGTGCCCGAGACGATGGATCTGGTTACTTAACCTTGTCTCGATGTATATATGTGGCTACAGGCTAACCATGCCTGGGGGTGTTCCCTCTTACGCTGGACCTCCGGTCCAAGTGGTCTGTAGGATCATTGCTTTAGTCCTTTAGTCTAACTATGGACTTTATTCTTAATAATACTAATATGAGGGGCTACATTCCCTCTACAGGCATTGCAATTCTCCCCATGTGGGTTTTCATGGCCCTTAGGGGGACTGATGCTCTTGGAGTCTACGGGCGCCACTTTATGTATGCGCCTAATATCTCCTTCCAGCGCCATTGCGCCCTTTGGATTAATCCTTCTGGATGTCCCCTGATCCTGAGTGAAGCCTTGGCTTCGTGATAATTAGGGGTCTGTATTCCCGCCTTGGTCGGGTGACCTGTTCTGTTTCCCTTAGGGGGTGTTACAAGTTTTGCCACGAGGCTCCATTGCCTGTGAGTTGGTTGGGTCATTACACTGACCTATGTTCCTCTTCAGGGGAAAGAATCTTCCCCTTTTTCTGTTTACTCCGTTATATTGGTGCTTGGGTACCACTGGCCCTTCAGCACCAGGGTTTTTTCTGTTGATTCAGTTGCTAGACTTATGGCCTGTCTCTGTTCATACCTTCATGGTCTTGTTATGAGACTGACGTTAGAGCCTTTGCTCATGTCATGCCTGTTGCAAGTTTTGCAGGTGACAGCGCCTTTACTGTCCGCTGTGCCTTGTTTTTTCCTGGGGATCCCACCCTGCTTATGGACACTGCTATTGGATGTCCCACATGTTATTACTATCCTGGAGCAGGACGTGCTGTATGCTTAGAATAATACAACTCTGAAGTACTCACCTGTAGAGTTGATATTATATGCATACAGCACGTCCTGCTCCACCCCACCCTGGTTCACTTGTTCTGGATCCCCTGTATGGTGATTGTTATCATTAGATATTATTACCAGTTCTTCTGGGTGGTTTGTTCCTCCCGGCTTCTCTTCTCACTGCTTTTCAATGCTGGGGATTTGTGGGAGGTCCTTCGGTATATGTAGGGCCGGGAGGAGCTTGTTTTCTACATGTCTGCAGTGCACGGCGCCTGAGGCAGAGGATTACCCACATGTTATTACTATCCTGGAGCAGGACGTGCTGTATGCATATAATATCAACTCTACAGGTGAGTACTTCACAGAGTTGTATTTTTTTGACTTATGGTCTGCTTTAATACCTTCCTCTGTGTGAAATGAACTTTGAAGTGACAGATTGCATAAATTCCCTGTGTACAGAAGGGGGAGTTCCAGGCACAGTGCCCAATTTGAGGCAATAGGGGAGCACCGCCAGATCTCCAGAACAAGTGTGAAAGAATATAAAATCGAGCATATATGTAAAATCCCTACAAAGTAATAACATTATAGGTTCTGAGATTTTTTTAAATTTAGACAGAAAAATGATTGGATAGAAGATTATACATTCTAGAAATGTATTGGTGTTTATTTTTATATAAAATATTTTTAGAAATACATATACTGTAAAAACTGAAAAAAATAAATATGCATTTACCTGTACAACTTGATGAATAGAGACTTATTTAGATGTATCACATATTTCTAATGAAATGAAAACTATAGTAAACATAAACATTTTCTTTCTACTGAAGAGCACATTAATGTGAAAAAAGTCATATTGTGAAAGCGAACTGTGTACCACACTGAACATTGACCAAAGAAAGCTAGTGAGAGTGTTGTCCTCTGGAGATTGAAAAGGTCATTACAAACATGTTAAAGTGGACCATCACCCAGGGGTGATCGGCCCGGGAATCTATAAGATTCCCGGGCCGATCACCTCCCTCCCCGCGGGACATCCGAGATCGGGATGTCCCGCGGTGTGACACCCCCCCAAACCCCCCTACCTTAGCTTCGGCGGCGGCGGCCGCCGCCTCCTTCGCTCCCCCGCGCCGGCCGTCTGTGAATGGCCGGCGCGGGGGCGCGCGTCAAGAGGGACGCGCGGGAGGCGGCGGCGGAGGAGCCATGGACAAGCGGCTGTCAAATCCCTTGTCCGTCGGCGCTGGGAGCGGGGAGAGGTGAGTTTTTAGGGTGATCGGGGGGGTTTCACACAGCGGGGCACCCCGATCGGGGGTGCCCCACCGAAGTGGACCAAGACCCAGGATAGTCAAAATCCTGGGTGTTGGTCCATTTTAAAGGAAAAGAAAAAGTTATCTCCAAACAGCTTAGGCCCTTATTTAACAAGGGATAGCGTCATGCAGCGCCTGGTTAGCGGGAGCTAGCACTAAATAGCGACAACGCCGGACACAGCACACAATAGCACATTTATCAACTAGAATCTGTGTAGCGACTGGAATAGCGACATGTAGCGGATGATTCATCAATTTCTCATCCTCAGCGGACAGCGCCAGTGTTGTGCCTTGCACAGCGCAAGGTATTACCTCTCGCTACCTGGCGCTCTCCCATACACTTCTATGGCAGACACATTTTTTTTTTGTTTGGCTTTTGTATGTTTTTTTTTTTTTTATTAAATTAGTACATGCATTAAACATTAATTCTGATTTGTCTTGAATGTTTTGGATGTTTTTTTTTTAAATGTATTTCGGACTGTGTCACTTGGATGTCCAAATCACAGCCCTCTCCCAATGTCATTTCAGTTATTGTTAGCGTTTTCGAAGGTGTCAAACCCCCCAAATAATCTTTTTTTGAAAACCGTTACAGGCGCTCTGTGCCGTAGTCAGCTAACAACAGCGCCCACGCTCTATGATAGTAATCTCTTTGATGAATCGGTGGTGTTGCGGCGAGGCCCAGCCGCTATGCCGAGTTGCTATGTGGAGCAGGCAGCGGCACTGTGCTGATCATACATGCGTTTTTTTTTTTTTGGTCGCTATTTCACTTGTTACGCCCCCAGTCGCTGTTGATGAATACGCAGCAGACACGGGCGCAGCTGACTCGTCGCTATACACTATTGTGATGTTGCGTATCCTTGCGAATTGATAAGCGTATTTTAGCGATGCGTGTGTTTTTTTTTTTTTCATTTTACTTTCGTTTTGCAACTTCCGGTTTCCACCTCTGAGGATTAGAAATGAGGCCCAGACGGCGAGCCATCCCACTCCCCAGCTACTCCTCTGAATCTTCCTCCCCAACCCCTCCCTCCTCCCCCTATCTCCCCTGGTCCCTCAACATCCCCTGCCCCCCCCCAAAAAAAAATTAAAGCGCAAACGCGTTGATACGCGTGTCAACGGCCAGGTGGTCAAAGTAAGTATATGTTCCATTTATGCTGTGCAACCATATAGCTTGTTATTTATGGTTATTAGTCTATATAGATATGTATTGATGTTTGTTTTTCAAATGTGTTTTTTTATAGGATTTTTTGCTGAGGGAATACGACTATGCCCGTGGTGCAAAGAGGCGCATAGCGTTGGAGGTGAAGGCAACTCCCGGCACTTCTAGACCCAGCTCACAGTCTGCTCCATCATCCAGAAATGGTCTGACTTTAAGCGCCGGGACCCAGAGGGCGTTTATAGGCTCTATGATGCCTATGCTTCAGGTAAGTGTCAGCTCACAACATATAAATCATTCCACTAATGTAGTATTATCAATAGTTTTCATGTTTTTTGGGGGTTTTAAAGATGTCCTTTTTTCCCCCCTTTTACACAGATAAGCATCCTCCCCTGGGCAAACGTGGGAAGGGTTTCCTCCCCCGCAGATTCATCCGACCCCACCACTCTTCTGCGGGGGAGGAAACCCTTCCCACCTTTGGGGCCCTCTCACCAGTCCTATCTTGAGGACCCAGGGGAGGAAGGGGATGACGCCCCAGAGGAGTGTGCTGCTGGGGGGCGGGCAGTCTGGAGCCTCAGCTCCTCACAATTGGACTCAGTTGAGTCCACAAACCCCGTGGGCCACTCTCAAGTGGGGAGTCCAAGTGGGGAGGTGGAGGTGGACTCACCCACACTCCCTCAAGGATCTGGGAGTGAGAGGGAGGAGGGTGGCCCATGTGGTTTAGGATCTTCTGGGCCGATTGTGAGGAGTCGAGGCTCCACGCCTCCTCAGAGTCCTCCCTGGGATACCAGCGGCAGTTCATCCCCTGGTGAGTGCATTTCTAATTCTTGTTTGTCTGTTACAGGTGATCCTGGTGACTTAGCACTAATCCTGTGCCCTTGTTATCTGGTTTTTAGGGCATCATAGAGCCACCACCTCCAGCAGCTATGCGTCAGCCCTTGCCCGGGGGCATAGTCGTGGTAAGTGTTTGTTGTTATCCCTCACATTCCATATGTAATGACATTCCAAAAACATACACATGTTTACTGGTCCATAGTACAAGATTGTAGTGTAATTTTAATTAACCTCACAAACCCCACTCCAGTCCAATCCAACTGCCAACCACCCCGATGTTTCTGCGGACACCATGATGGTGGCTAGCAAATGTGTTAGTTTTGTAAGTTGTTCCTGCTAACACATGTTGCACACTCTACAATTAATATTCTACCCTCAACTTAAATGTATGCCTTAGCATTGCACTGTAAAGGTTATTGGCACATTATATTGATGTGTCCATGTTGCACACATAATTCCCATGACCTCACGGACCAGTAAATATGCTAATGTCTGACAACATGTGTGTAACCATGCAAGCATTTTTTGGCAGACTCCCTAAACAGATGGATGTCAAATCTTAATGTGTAATTGGCAAACTAATTTTGTTTTTGGTTTTGCTTTCTCATGACAGATGTTTCCACGCAGGCGGACCCTGTGACCATACTCCCCACCCCACCTCCAGGGACATCCAGCAGCATGGGCCCCAGCCACAGCTGCGATGGTGAGTACATCAACTTCATATGCCAAAATACTTAGGACACCTATGCCTTAGTCTAAAATATATATTAATTGACAATGTCCCTATGTCTTTTCTAAGCACACATCTAGGTGACATTTGCTCGTCCCACAATCCTAAATGCATGTCTGCATGCTTGATTGTTGGTTCACATTTTTGGTTTTTACACGTATTGGTAAAATGTTTGCTTCAAATAAAAATATTTGCCTGCTAAGGTTGGGAACTCTAATATGCTTTTCACAAGCAGTTTAATCGTTAACCCAATAAATGCCCACAATGGGACTTATCCCTTCATTTCTTCCAAAGAGTTCATACTCAATGTATGGTTTGGATGTTAAATGCACATGTAAGGCAGGCACTACTACTCATATAATGGTAACACATAAGGGCCCAGTTTACACCAATGTTAATGTGTTGGTCAGCTAATTAGAGCAAATTACATAACATTCCTACATCTGTGTATGTTGAGATCCCATTATATTTGTTTTAGTGTTTTTTTTTTACTCTCTACAGCAGGGGTACTCAACCACTTCTTGTAAAGGTCCATTTACAGGCATCTGATGAGAGGCGGAGGTCCGAATGGGGCGCTGTCAGGGGGGATGGATAGTTAGAAATCAGCACATTGGGGGTGGGCTGGGGGTGGATTATACCTTGCAATGCCACTTCCTGTCCGTGCAGTACTTCATATTGCAATGCTAGGTGCCAGGGAGTCATGACACTGGCAGGGAGACAAACAAATAAAACGCCAATCTGTAAAGGGGCAGCGCTGAGCATGGCAACACAGAAGCAACTAAGTGCAGGGCTGTCAAGTCAGGGGTCCAGAAATTTGGCACCGAGGTCCGCATTCGGACCCCGGTCCGCCAGTTGAGTACCGCTGCTCTACAGTTTGTGAAACAGAGCATCACAGACTGTGGCAGTACGTCCGTCGGACGCGCCTTATGCTGCTGGACAAGAAGAAACAACGTTAGGGTGGGGGGTATGGTTTTTTCCGCTGTGCGGATTAATGTTGCCCATGTTGGGCGCCTTGGAAGGCAATAAATGTTTTATATTTTTCTACTTTCAGTGTGTTGTGCCTTGTAAAGCATAGTTTAAGTGTCTAGCAACCCATTAGTTAGAACATGTTATCAAACATTGTTAGACATTTAATGTGTTAACCATAGTAATATATGACAAACAATGTGTGTCATACATTTCTGCCTACATGTACATATCTAGATCTATAGACTTATCCCTGGCTGGGTTAGTAGCTATGTCTTATCAAAAACACTAATTGGAGGTTGGGTTCAAACATTTATTACAAGAAAATAAAAACCTTAAAATTAATGCATTTCAAGGGAACAAGAAGTGCCACAATTATTCCCTGGGTGGCCTTGGAGGTTGGGATTCATTGCTAGGGGTGGTGTTGGGAGACAACAGTGCAGTAAAAAAAATAGACTGCTGTTGTATTAGCTGATGGATTAACAACAAAGTTTGTTCCTGGCGCTGTCCAGATTCTTGGATGGCATGTGACATTTGTTGTATGGAGTTTGACATTTGTTGAATTGCCTGAGTAATTTGTGAGTGCTGGTGATTTTGCACTTCTCGCAGTTGTTGCTGCAGGTCCTGAATTTGTTGCCGATCCACCAGCGAGTGATTTTCCAACGCCGCAATGCGCTCATTAGTTCCAGCACGCGGCTGTTGTTGACTGTAGCCCTCCAGCATCCGGACCCCTAGCTGGTACAAATCGGCACTTGTGGGTGCAGAAGCTCCAGTTGTCGGATGTTCAGCCTAAAACACCAAAAAAAAAAGATTGTAGTGAAGCTGGAACAATGCAGGTAATCCCCTCCCAAACATTTCCCAAGAGGGTTCCATTATAATGTACCGTTGCTTCAGCCTCTGTAGCCTGTCCACATGGCACTTGGGCAGAGGGCAGAGCCTGGGTTTCCGCAATGGACTCCTTCCTGCTAAACCACAAATATGTTGTATGTTACATGGTGGATCCTGTTGTACCCCCAAACATGTCAATGTGGTTACTGTTCAAACAAATCAGCCATGGTACCTCAGTCTGCTCCGGCCAAAGTAGTTCCGGTGTCTGGCTGCCAGAAAGGGGAAACTCCACATCTGAGAGATGGGGCAAGCTGGCATATGCTAAACAGGAAAGTCATGTTAGTAGGTCATTTGAGATTGTGCGACTATTTTTGGCCCACACTATCGAGGCCATACCTCTCCAAAGTGGGGGATTGCCCAATAGCAAAAATGTGTCATGGAACATCATATTCAAAACATGTATGTAAGCCAAAGAGGAGGAAATCATTGTGGCAAACAATAACATACACACATTGCTCAAATGACACATACCCGCCATCTCACAGATGTCCCGACTTAGGCCCTCACTCGAGCTTTGCCCTTCAAAAAACATGTTGAATAACAAGTTGTACTAATAATTCCAAAAAACAGGTTAGCCAACATCCTTACTAGAGAATAAAGCTAAACAAACTTACCCTCATCTCTAGCAGCCTCACGGTGAAGGGCCCTTTCCGGACGGCCACTTCCTGTATTCCGGTAAACTAAAATACACAATGTAGATCAATATTACCAACACTAGTATAGTGTATGTTTGTCTTTCGATTTTAAATCAACTGAAAAATGCAGGGAACACATTACAATTTAATTTCTGATCGTGTTGATGCACAATCCAGTGTCAATATCCATATTGAAGTTGTAATTGAAATCATGTTGAATGACCAGCAACACAGGAAGTGGTGTCCAAAGATGAAGCAGGGACTTGCCGTACAATAAAAATAGATGAATGAAAGACATGCCCTTGTGTTAAAGTAGCTAAAGCAAGGTTGACACATGCACTTACTGGCATCCAAAGAGTAGGTTGACTCCTGAGGAGATGCTGGTGCAAATGTCAGGGCAACTATCAGAAATAAAAGTAAGGATTTAGCCATTGGTAATGTGCGGCCCAAAATAACCACCACCAAAATTACTTAAAAATACCTTCAATGGCCGACTGGGTTATGCTTGAGGTTGTGGGAAGGGCCGGATTTTGGGTGTCCTCCTCCCCAGAATCCTGGGCCTCACCATGTGCACCTATGCATAAAGCAAGTAACACATTAATGAGGTATAATGTACTACTTCACATGTTAGTATTTTAAAATAATTACAACAAAATAACATGGAAATGATGTCAGTGAATAAATCAAAGACCTAGAACCGCGCTAAATTAATTAAACTAAAAAGCAACAAAACGTAAAGTGCTCAACGTGTGTAAGTCCTTATCTCAAAAAAGACCCAAAAATTATCAAAAAATACAAATAAAGAACACAGAGCACACAATGACAAAGAAATTCCAATTTTCTCTTGGTGAGACACAAATAAATGGGTCAAAAAAGTCCAAAGCGTAAAAAAGTAGCAGGTATCCCACGGTGCATGCACTTCACATGAAAACGTGCAAAAACCTCCACCAAATGTGCAAACTCTTACCGACTCCACAGCAAAAGAGAGCCTTCAAATATTGATACTCAACGTTGCTACCCCCTGTGGGCTTCAGTGTGGGTAGAGCTCAAACGATGCTCCAACTTTAAATAATAACTCCAATTCGTGTGTGTAAAGACACCACTTCAAAGAGACCACATTCTCAGTAGTACTCCCAGATGATAACAATTCATTTCATGGATGTAAAAAAAGGAAGAGAAATATAGTGTAGTACTGCTAAAAAATTCCTCTCCTTTATTATATACTCAAGAGATGCACTCACATGATAAAAAAGTATAAAAAGACATTGAACATGGTAACGGTCTCACCGGCGCCGGAATCAGACAGTCTCTCGATGCGTTCCAAATGCCTGGCAATATAATCCCAAAGGATAAGTACAGCTAATAAAAG
This sequence comes from Gastrophryne carolinensis, assembly GCA_027917425.1. Taxonomy (NCBI): domain Eukaryota; kingdom Metazoa; phylum Chordata; class Amphibia; order Anura; family Microhylidae; genus Gastrophryne; species Gastrophryne carolinensis. The sequence continues at coordinate 224,619,007 of CM051237.1, forward strand.
ATGATCCTGGATCCACCGCTCGCCACCGCCGACGCGTTTCGTTGCCGTGAGGCAACTTTAACTAGGCTGGTGGCGCGGCAGAGCGGTGGGGAATAAGTACACAAAATGTCCAGTCACATGATCAAGGTCCTATTTCTATATGATCAAATATAGCAAAATTACATGCAGTAGTAACAGCCAAAAAGAAACAGCAAGTCATAGTCTAAAAAAGCCTAAGAGGGTGTCAAAAAATGATTAATTCTCTTATCATCCTCACCTTATAATCAAGTAAAAGCAGTTCCGTCGGCTGAAAGCAAAGTATTACTCTAGGACCTGCGCCTTCGTTCTCACGCAGCCTAGCACGTACAATAAGCAGCCAATGGATAATGCACCAATGAGGAAACAGCATAGTCCGTCGCCTAGCAACGTACCGACGCGCTCTCAGAAGCCTTCCAGCAAACACGCGCTGGCCAACTAAAAGCTGTCAGCGTCTCGCAGCATACTGACACACTCGCAGAAGCCTTCCAGCAGACCCTTACGCGCTGGCCAACTAAGGGCTGTCAAACTAAACAAATACCAGCAAAACTATGGGTGCCTTCCTTTGCATGGCAGTTTAATCCCATCGGCCAATCTTAATATTAATAGTGGACAATAAGGGCCGCCAGCATGCTCATATATTAAACTATTCTAACCTTACACACATACATGATAGCAGCGGGCATAAGGCTAACACAAAAAGGCCAAAAAGGTTAAGGTGATGAAGAATATCAATTGCACTAAAACAAATGTTTAAATAAGCGTATTAATAGCAGAGGACAATTTCTTAAATACTTTGGATACTGCATACAAATTTAACCTAAAAAAGGCTTTAGAGTCATACTCCTAATCAGCCTATAACACTAACACCACACTGCCATCAGATTTAAATGCAATGATAATCCAGCTAGGGCAAAATTAAAAATATACTAATAAAAAGGGCTAATAGGAATATAGAAAGACTGAATGCTACATATAAACAATTTAAGATCATGAAAAATATGTAAAAACAGTCTAATTAAAAAATGACATTAAAAACAGGATTTGGTAGATGGACATCTGATTCCAGCGCCAGAGAGCTACAGTAAAGCTAGTTACAAACAAGGTTATGTAAACAATCTATATCACACATACACCTTGACGTCCACCTTATAGAACATAAAAATTTAAAAAATTAATACAGATCAGGATGCAATAAAACAATTTAAATCGAAATCAATATTCAGACCAGCGGGGTATAGGGTGTCTAAGGTGAAAATCCACCAACCCTCTTTTTTAGAGATGTCGTTAACTACATCCGACCCCCGCCAGCCCGGTTCAACACAGTCAATCCCCATAAATGACATAACAGTAGGATCACAATTGCGATGTTTTTTAAAATGTGCCGAAAGACTGTGAGACTCATAACCACGCTTCACATTGTATATGTGCTCACGAATGCGAATCCTAAGCTCACGTATGGTGCGTCCTACATATAGTAGTTTACAAGGGCACCAGATTAAGTAAACTACCCCTTTGGACCAACACGAAATGAACTTAGAAATGGTAAAAATTCTTCCAGTTTGAAAATGTTGAAAAGAAGTTTTAGGTTTCTCCAGTACCATACAGCCCTTACACCCTGCGCACATCCCACATCTATAGAAGCCAACAGGTAGATTTTTCCCCACTAATCTGGTCTGTGGGGGGTCCACATAACTCTTCACCAAACGGTCCCTCAAGTTAGGGGCCTTTCTAAAGATCACTCTCGGACGCTCAGGTAAAGCTGGGCCCAATATAGTGTCAGCTTTTAGGATGTGCCAGTGCTTACTCAGCAGGGTTCGTACCTCTTTATGTTGAGTATTATACCCAGTGACAAAGGGGACTTCATTGCCTATCTTTGCTCCAGCTCCTACCATGTCATCCTTAGTCTGGTTAAAAAAGGAGGATCTAGGGCGACTTCGGATCGTTCCTCTCTGTTCACTAATTAATTGCTTATCGTACCCTTTATCTGTGAACCGTCGCATAAGCATTGCTGATTGTTTATCATCTTCCAGAGATGTACAGTTACGTCTTAACCGGGTAAACTGACCCCTGGGTATTGCTTGTAGCCAATTGGGATGATGACAACTTCCAAAAGGTACATACCCATTTCGGTCAGTACTTTTAAAATGAGTCAAGGTAACAAGCTTATGAGCTTCCTTTTTAATGACTAAATCCAAAAAGTTGACTGCTACAGGGCTAATATCTGCTGTGAATTCAAGATTGAATGAATTACGGTTAATTTCCTGGCAGAATGTGTTCACATCTTCCAAGGGGCCCTCCCAAATAAAGAGGACATCATCGATATAGCGATGCCAACATCGCAGTTGGGGTGGAGTCTGATGGTAAATAAATTGTTCCTCCCACCAACCAACGTAAAGGTTAGCCATGCTGGGCGCAAATTTTGCGCCCATGGCGACCCCCTTCTTCTGGAGATAGAAATTACTATCAAACCAGAAATAATTCCCTTCCAAAGCAAAAATTAGACACTTGATTAAAAACTCAACCTGTTCATTGGGTAAGGAGGCTTTGGAAATTAGATAGTGATGTACTGCTGCAACCCCCTTATCGTGGGGTATCACCGTGTACAAGGAAGTCACGTCTGCAGTTATTAGAAGTGACTCTTCATTCACCTCTATATTGTTACAAATGTCCAAAACTTGTGAGGAGTCTTTCAAATAGGCAGGAAGAGACACTACTATTTTTTGCAGAAAATTATCAATATATTCGCCCAATCGACACGTAATAGACCCAACCCCACTTACGATGGGCCGGCCTGGAGGTCTCGTCAGGCTCTTATGGATTTTGGGTAGAATATATAGTGTGGGAATTTTGGGAGTTACGGGATTCAGATAATCAAACTCTTTTTGGTTAAGTATCCCCACATCCAATCCTGTTTTTAACAGTATGGAGAGTTCCTGTTTATACTCCAAAGTGGGATCCTTCTTTAAAGGAAGATAAGTCTCAGTGTCTGCCAATAAACGATTAATCTCCGCAACATAATCCGCTTTATTAAGTATAACCAACCCCCCCCCCCTTGTCAGCTGGTTTAATAACAACTTCCTTATTGGATTCCAATTGTTTTATTGCATCCGTAACATCTGTAGACCATGCTTTTTTCTTTTTCACTTTCATGTTTTTCAAATCTCTAAGCACTACATTTTTAAAGGCTTCTATCTGAGAATTAGTTGGGCCAACTGGATTGAAAAGGGATTTTTTTCTTAAACTTGAGTGTTGGAAAGGCATATCACCTCCAGTGCTTTCAATAAGTGCCCCCATCTCCTTTTGTTCTCCCTTATTAAGGAAAAATCTCTTCACACTTAATTTCCTAATAAATTTCTGCACATCCACATATGCTTCAAATTTATCAAACGATTTGGGAGGGGCATACTTCAAACCTTTATCCAACAGTTTTAGTTCGCTTGTACTGAGACTAATACTGCTTAGATTAAAAATACCTTCTCCTACAGGTGCCTGGGCCGCCTGATGTTTCTTTCCCCCTCGTTTACCTCGTTTTGTGTGGCCTTCCTTTTTAAAGTTCCAATCACTCTCCCCGAGGCTAAATCCATCCCCTCCATGGGTGGTGTTCTGACCCCTAAAGGCGGTGAATTCCCTCGGTTGAAGTGAAAAGGGGTGGTTGGAGTGGGCGGGGCCTTTTCGGCTAAAGGTAAATATCTGTTGTTATATGAAATATGCCTAAATGGACGTGTTTCACTATTTCTACGACCAGAACTGGGCGTTACATCCCTTCTAGGGTGTACCCTTGAAGCTGAAGTATGATCATTATAGGAGTATCTATAAGGTTCCCTCCAATTCCCCCAGTTCTCAATCCTTTAGGGGAATTGCGTGAGGGTGGCGGAACCCACCTATTGGTTTGTTTCCTAATCCACTTGTTGTGCTGTGTAGGTTCATGCCTTTTGGTTCTCGAACCAATCAAGGAGTTTCCAGTTTCCTGGTCAATATTTCCTGAAACATTACAATTTTGCCACTTAAATACTTTACTTGTCTGATAATCAGTTTGATCACGAATAAGTTTCTTTTGTTTCTTTGTTTTAATCTGTAATTCCTCCTTCTCTAGTTTCTCCACTAACTCCTCAGATTTTTTTAGAAACTCATTAGAAGCACTTAGAGGTAACATTTTCTCTTTCAGTGCATTTATCTGGGTTTCTAAGCTGGCATATATTAATTTCTTTTTGCTCACTAATCTTTCCAACAAAGAGATCCCACAGCTATTAAAAAATTCAAACCAGTCATTTAAAGATTCAGACGAGTCATCTCCATCATAAATCTTTAAGGTCCATCTTAATTGTTGGGGGACCATTCTTTTTGAAATATAGTATTCCAAGCTGGCTATATCCCATTTGAGTCTCAATTTCCGATTAAGGATCTTATACAATTCCCTGAAGTCAGTGACTAGACATGGGGCTGTAGTCACTGGCGGGCTCAAATCAGTGAGACCCCCAAAATCAACTTTGTTCAGATTGCAAAAAGAAAAAACATCCATTTTCTAACAATGAAAAGATAAATTGAGCAGCAGGTCCTTTAGAGATAAATAAAAGTGGAAATGATGTCAGTGAATAAATCAAAGACCTAGAACCGCGCTAAATTAATTAAACTAAAAAGCAACAAAACGTAAAGTGCTCAACGTGTGTAAGTCCTTATCTCAAAAAAGACCCAAAAATTATCAAAAAATACAAATAAAGAGAGCACACAATGACAAAGAAATTCCAATTTTCTCTTGGTGAGACACAAATAAATGGGTCAAAAAAGTCCAAAGCGTAAAAAAGTAGCAGGTATCCCACGGTGCATGCACTTCACATGAAAACGTGCAAAAACCTCCACCAAATGTGCAAACTCTTACCGACTCCACAGCAAAAGAGAGCCTTCAAATATTGATACTCAACGTTGCTACCCCCTGTGGGCTTCAGTGTGGGTAGAGCTCAAACGATGCTCCAACTTTAAATAATAACTCCAATTCGTGTGTGTAAAGACACCACTTCAAAGAGACCACATTCTCAGTAGTACTCCCAGATGATAACAATTCATTTCATGGATGTAAAAAAAGGAAGAGAAATATAGTGTAGTACTGCTAAAAAATTCCTCTCCTTTATTATATACTCAAGAGATGCACTCACATGATAAAAAAGTATAAAAAGACATTGAACATGGTACAGCCAGCGGGATCAGCCAGGCTACAATGAGCCGCATATTTATACAGGTAGTACTGGCTATTTGTGACCTTATCCCTGTTTATATCAAATTTCCTGAGGATGCGGATGAGGTTGCCCAAATAAAGCATGCGTTCTACCGCATGGGAGGGATTCCGAATGTGCTAGGGTACATGGATGGTACACATATCCCTTTCCGCCCTCCCCGTGCACAGGAGCTGCATTATAGGAATCGGAAACAATTCCATTCCATCAATGTCATGGTGGTATGTGACCATGACATGAAGCTGCGGGCCGTGAGATCTGGCTTCCCCGGCTCATGCCACGATTCTTACGTGCTCCAGCAATCAGTCATGTGCCGGAAGTTTGAAAACAATGAAATGCCACCTGGCTGGCTACTGGGTAAATAAATAACCATGACAAAGTATTTTGATAAAAATATGTGGCCTAGTAAGCTAAATTTTAAAAAAATGACAAAAAAAAACATGTACTATTACTAATTGCTGTCTCTCTCATTGTGTTTAATCCACAGCGGACAAGGGATATGGGCAGAGAACGTGGGTCATGACTCCCGTCAGAAACCCACAGACCTCTGCCCAACTACGCTACAATGCAGCACATCGCAAAACCAGATGCATTGTGGAAAGAACCATTGGACTGCTGAAAGCGCGCTTTCTGTGTTTGGCACGCCCAGGAGGAGAAATGTTGTACAGTCCACAAAAGGTCTCCAAAATCATCCTTGCATGCTGTGTCCTACACAATATTTGCATATGCCACAGAATACAACCCCCTGAAGAAACAGCACTGGTGCCAGAAATCCCCAACATCCCCGCAGAAACGACTGAGGACACCCAGACTGGCTTTGAGTTAAGGGAAAGCATGATTATGTCGTTTTTCTCGGTAAGCTAGCTCACCTTAACTATACTCCAAGTACTGGACTACAGGGCCATTATTTTTGTGGACCAAAAATAAGGGGTGGTGTGCAAGTTGACCCAAACCAGAATAAGGGGTGGTGTGCAAGTTGACCCAAACCAGAATAAGGGGTGGTGTGCAAGTTGACCCAAACCAGAATAAGGGGTGGTGTGCAAGTTGACCCAAACCAGAATAAGGGGTGGTGTGCAAGTTGACCCAAACCAGAATAAGGGGTGGTGTGCAAGTTGACCCAAACAAGAATAAGGGGTGGTGTGCAAGTTGACCCAAACAAGAATAAGGGGTGGTGTGCAAGTTGACCCAAATAAGAATAAGGGGTGGTGTGCAAGTTGACCCAAACCAGAATAAGGGGTGGTGTGCAAGTTGACCCAAATAAGAATAAGGGGTGATGTGCAAGTTGACCCAAATAAGAATAAGGGGTGGTGTGCAAGTTGACCCAAACAAGAATAAGGGGTGGTGTGCAAGTTGACCCAAACCAGAATAAGGGGTGGTGTGCAAGTTGACCCAAACCAGAATAAGGGGTGGTGTGCACGTTGACCAAAATTTGAAAAAAAAATGGAGGCCTTGGTATGTAATTAAATGCTACAAACCAAAATTAGTAATAAAAACTAACTACGCTTTTGTTTCTTTTTTAGGCACCATGAAGAGAAAACCACAATTGTAGGCATTTATTTAAAAAAAAAAACTAAAAAAAATAAAAAACATTTAACCAAATAAACATGTTGCAATGTGTTTACTACAGAATGTTGTAACATTGATTTCAATTCAACAGTAAACAAACGCTCAGGCGCTGTCTTGAATACCGTGTGAAAAAATAACAGCGCCTACAAAGCTGATCTGAAACATCTCATTCACCAATGTGTGAATTCTTCCCAACAACGGCAGATAGCGACTGGGGAGGCCTGCAATAGCGACTCACAGCCGTTCGTGGCGTACACTAGCGGTCGCTCATAGCGCCGCACTTCAGACGCTCATCTGTCGCTACCTGGCGCTATTAATGAATCGACCTCCCCGTGTTCCTGTGGCTGCGAGACTGATGACAAATTGAGATGGCAACCAAAGAATCCAGAACAACTGCCAAAAAGATTAGAATTGAACTCGGGGTCAAGGTACATCCGTGTCTGATCACACTGTCTTTGCCAAAGTGAACTTAATGGAAGATGACCAAGGAGGAAACCACTGTTGAAAACAAATCATAAAAAAGCAAGACATCAGTATGCTAAAATGCATATTGACAAATCACAAAGCATTTGGGAGAATGCCCTTTAGACAGGTGAGACCAATCTAGAGCTTTTTGCCAAGTCACCTGAGCACTGTATGGTAAAATACACAAAAATGAGAAAAAAGAACACTGTAACTATTGTAAAACAGTAGGAGTCTTGGTTATGTTTTAGGGCTACTTTTCTGCATCTGGCATGGGTGTCTTTATCTATGCGGGGTACGAAAAAATCCTCAAGTCTATCAAGGCATTGTGGAGCTAAATGTGTTGCCCAATGTCGGGTCCTCCAACAGGATATTGACCCAAATCACACAGCTAAAAACATCCAAGAATGAATAAGGGCAAAATATTTGACTAATCTGCAGTTGCCTTCTATAAGTAATCTGTATCAGGTGTCCAGCTCACCAAAACCATAAAACTTAACATTTAATATTTCCATTAAAAACATACATGTCCTGTGTGAGGTGTAGTCTCATCTCGCCCCCCTCAAAAGGTGACGTGTTTCGGGGAAAGATACCCCTTAATCATACCTTAATTCTGGGGAAAGATGTTCCACTATAAGAATACTGGCTTTCCTTCATGTGCTGGGCGCCATTGTGCTAGTGCATGAGAATTCACATGAACGAGCGCACCACCCGGATCGCTGATAGGCAGAAAGGGAATGGTGTCATATGCTAGGACCTGATTGGTTAGTAAAGGAACACTGAGGTGCACCCATTTAACAGTGTCCTACCCTGCATGATTTTAAGATATTTACTATATGGCAAAGGGGAGAGAGGAAGAAAATAAATAAATTCCAATCCTATCCCCACCCAGACGCCTGATTATAATAAAGTAGCGCATATGCATGATCCATACCCAAATGCTGTTGTTTTAGATAGATTTATTTATGGACAATTACTACCATTTGTCTCTGCTGTCATCGCATTTGTGGAAAATGTCACAGGGAGCGCTGTAGGCATATGTTACCACCAAGAGTTATGTTAGATAATAGATTAGGAATAAGAAAACATATATATATATATATATATATATATATATACTCATGGTCCATATGTATCCCAGTAGCTGTGCATACGCAATGCAAAACGCAAATCCTATCTACCAAGTACATTATATGCATGAAGTGCCCTGATCTAAATCCCATTGAATGTCTGTGGAAGGAGCTAAAATATGCAGTCTGGAGAGGGAACCCTTCAAACCTGAGACAACTGGAGCAGTTTGCTGAGAAGCAGTGGGCAAAAATACCTGCAAAATAAAAAAAATATGTTAAGAGGAGTAAGTAGTAAGTAACAGTCTATAAGACTCTTGGAGGAGTTGGTCTACCCCTTATAGGGCATCCCAAATTAGGTTATACCCCTTTCTGTGAACCCCTTCCCGGATCGTCCTATCCATTCACCTTTTCTACAAGCCCACGTCCATCTCTGCACTGCAGTTACATCCCCATCGTACCTTGTTTAGGTGTGCACTTTTGCCAGGCCTTTCTAAATGTCCTGTGCAGGCATGCCTGCAGCCAGGGGCGGGCTGGCTATAGGGTCTGCCGGGCATTTTCCCGGTGGGCCGCACCCCCTACATTGTTTCATGTGCAGAATGAGGTGCGGTGCTGTTTTGGCTTTATTTATAGTGTATAGCAGACCTGGGCAATGTACGGCCCTTTGCTAGGCTCTTACCGCCCGGGCTGAGCTGGCCAGTAAGAGACGCAGAGGAAGGGAGAACATTCCAGACCTGACGAGCCGAGTGGCCGATCGGCTGCTGCTTAACTTAGGTGATCGCCTGTGTACAGTGCAAGAGGCTTAGGTTAAGCAGCAGCCGATCGGCCGCTCCGCTCGTTGGGTCTGGCGTGTTCTCCCTTCCTCTGAGGAAGCCAGACGCGATGAGCAGGTGATAGAGACCTGGGGACTTGGGCAGGGCAGAGTAGGGGCCCCAGAGCATCTCCACTCACTGGCTGTAGCAGTTGGTAGTGTAGGGGTTAATTGCAGACCCGCAGTGCGGGCTGTCTGGCCGGGAGGTATGCTGTCTGTCACATTGAAGGTGAGAGGGAGGGGGGCAGAGGAAGGGGCTGCTAAACAAACCTCTTCTGCCAGTGTCTCTCAAACAGTGACGACAGGACATGACAGGCAGAGCAAGCTGTAGTGAAAAGCCAGCTTTGCAGAAGAATGAAATGGAAGATTGCAGCGCGGGGGATGGAGTGTGACGTTGGTGCTCAGTAAGTCTGCTGAGAAAGAAAAGGTAGTTTGCTTAAGTTCTCCCTTCTGCTTCCTTCCTGTCTGCTGTCTCTTTTTCACCATGTACCTGCCCACCATGCTCTCACCATGCCCACTTCCTGCTATCCACCATGCTCTCACCATGCCCCCTTCCTGCTGTCCACCATGCTCTCACCATGCCCCCTTCTTGCTGTCCATCATGCTCTCACCATGCCCCCTTCCTGCTGTCCACCATGCTCTCACCATGCCCCCTTCCTGCTGCCCACCATGCTCTCACCATACCCCCTTCCTGCTATCCACCATGCTCTCACCATGCCCCCTTCCTGCTATCCACCATGCTCTCACCATGCCCCCTTCCTGCTGCCCACCATGCTGTCACCATGCCCCCTTCCTGCTGCCCACCATGCTCTCACCATGCCCCCTTCTTGCTGTCCATCATGCTCTCACCATGCCCCCTTCCTGCTGTCCATCATGCTGTCACCATGCCCCCTTCCTGCTGTCCACATGCTCTCACCATGCCCCCTTCCTGCTGCCCACCATGCTGTCACCATGCCCCCTTCCTGCTGCCCACATGCTCTCACCATGCCCCCTTCCTGCTGTCCATCATGCTGTCACCATGCCCCCTTCCTGCTGTCCACATGCTCTCACCATGCCCCCTTCCTGCTGTCCATCATGCTGTCACCATGCCCCCTTCCTGCTGTCCACATGCTCTCACCATGCCCCCTTCCTGCTGCCCACCATGCTGTCACCATGCCCCCTTCCTGCTGCCCACCATGCTCTCACCATGCCCCCTTCTTGCTGTCCATCATGCTCTCACCATGCCCCCTTCCTGCTGTCCACCATGCTCTCACCATGCCCCCTTCCTGCTGTCCACATGCTCTCACCATGCCCCCTTCCTGCTGTCCATCATGCTGTCACCATGCCCCCTTCCTGCTGTCCACCATGCTCTCACCATGCCCCCTTCCTGCTGTCCACCATGCTCTCACCATGCCCCCTTCTTGCTGTCCATCATGCTCTCACCATGCCCCCTTCCTGCTGTCCACGATGCTCTCACCATACCCCCTTTCTGCTGTCCACCATGCTCTCACCATGCCCTCTTCCTGCTGTCCACCATGCTCTCACCATGCCCCCTTCCTGCTGTCCACATGCTCTCACCATGCCCCCTTCTTGCTGTCCATCATGCTCTCACCATGCCCCCTTCCTGCTGTCCACCATGCTCTCACCATACCCCCTTTCTGCTGTCCACCATGCTCTCACCATGCCCTCTTCCTGCTGTCCATCATGCTCTCACCATGCCCCCTTCCTGCTGTCCAACATGCTCTCACCATGCCCCCTTCTTGCTGTCCATCATGCTCTCACCATACCCCCTTTCTGCTGTCCACCATGCTCTCACCATGCCCTCTTCCTGCTGCCCACCATGCTCTCACCATGTCCCCTTCCTGCTATCCACCATGCTCTCACCATGCCCCCTTCCTGCTGTCCACCATGCTCTCACCATGCCCTCTTCCTGCTGTCCATCATGCTCTCACCATGCCCCCTTCCTGCTGTCCACCATGCTCTCACCATGCCCCCTTCCTGCTGTCCACCATGCTCTCACCATGCCCCCTTCCTGCTATCCACCATGCTCTCACCATGCCCCCTTCCTGCTATCCACCATGCCCCCTTCCTGCTGTCCACCATGCTGTCACCATGCCCCCTTCCTGCTGCCCACCATGCTCTCACCATGTCCCCTTCCTGCTGCCCACCATGCTCTCACCATGTCCCCTTCCTGCTGCCCACCATGCTCTCACCATGTCCCCTTCCTGCTGCCCACCATGCTCTCACCATGTCCCCTTCCTGCTGCCCACCATGCTGTCACCATGCCCCCTTCCTGCTGCCCACATGCTCTCACCATGTCCCCTTCCTGCTGCCCACATGCTCTCACCATGTCCCCTTCCTGCTGTCCACATGCTCTCACCATGCCCCCTTCCTGCTGTCCATCATGCTCTCACCATGCCCCCTTCTTGCTGTCCATCATGCTCTCACCATGCCCCCTTCCTGCTGTCCACCATGCTCTCACCATGTCCCCTTCCTGCTGTCCACCATGCTCTCACCATGCCCCCTTCCTGCTATCCACCATGCCCCCTTCCTGCTGTCCACCATGCTGTCACCATGCCCCCTTCCTGCTGCCCACCATGCTCTCACCATGTCCCCTTCCTGCTGCCCACCATGCTCTCACCATGTCCCCTTCCTGCTGCCCACCATGCTCTCACCATGTCCCCTTCCTGCTGCCCACATGCTCTCACCATGTCCCCTTCCTGCTGCCCACATGCTCTCACCATGTCCCCTTCCTGCTGTCCACATGCTCTCACCATGCCCCCTTCCTGCTGTCCATCATGCTGTCACCATGCCCCCTTCCTGCTGTCCATCATGCTCTCACCATGCCCCCTTCCTGCTATCCACCATGCTCTCACCATGCCCTCTTCCTGCTGTCCATCATGCTCTCACCATGCCCCCTTCCTGCTGTCCACGATGCTCTCACCATACCCCCTTTCTGCTGTCCACCATGCTCTCACCATGCCCTCTTCCTGCTGTCCATCATGCTCTCACCATGCCCCCTTCCTGCTATCCACCATGCTCTCACCATGCCCCCTTCCTGCTGTCCACCATGCTCTCACCATGCCCCCTTCTTGCTGTCCATCATGCTCTCACCATGCCCCCTTCCTGCTGTCCACCATGCTCTCACCATACCCCCTTTCTGCTGTCCATCATGCTCTCACCATGCCCCCTTCCTGCTATCCACCATGCTCTCACCATGCCCTCTTCCTGCTGTCCATCATGCTCTCACCATGCCCCCTTCTTGCTGTTCATCATGCTCTCACCATACCCCCTTTCTGCTGTCCACCATGCTCTCACCATGCCCCCTTCCTGCTATCCACCATGCTCTCACCATGCCCCCTTCCTGCTGTCCACCATGCTCTCACCATGCCCTCTTCCTGCTGCCCACCATGCTCTCACCATGTCCCCTTCCTGCTGTCCACCATGCTCACCATGCCCTCTTCCTGCTGTCCACCATGCTCTCACCATGTCCCCTTCCTGCTGTCCACCATGCTCTCACCATGCCCCCTTCCTGCTGTCCATCATGCTCTCACCATGTCCCCTTCCTGCTGTCCACCATGCTCTCACCATGCCCTCTTCCTGCTGTCCATCATGCTCTCACCATGCCCCCTTCCTGCTGTCCACCATGCTCTCACCATGCCCTCTTCCTGCTGCCCACCATGCTCTCACCATGCCCCCTTCCTGCTGTCCACATGCTCTCACCATGCCCCCTTCCTGCTGCCCACCATGCTCTCACCATGCCCCCTTCCTGCTGTCCACCATGCTCTCACCATGCCCCCTTCTTGCTGTCCACATGCTCTCACCATGTCCCCTTCCTGCTGTCCACCATGCTCACCATGCCCTCTTCCTGCTGTCCATCATGCTCTCACCATGTCCCCTTCCTGCTGTCCACCATGCTCTCACCATGTCCTCTTCCTGCTGTCCATCATGCTCTCACCATGCCCTCTTCCTGCTGTCCATCATGCTCTCACCATGCCCCCTTCCTGCTGTCCACCATGCTCTCACCATACCCCCTTTCTGCTGTCCACCATGCTCTCACCATGCCCCCTTCCTGCTGTCCACCATGCTCTCACCATGCCCCCTTCCTGCTGTCCACCATGCTCTCACCATGCCCCCTTCCTGCTGTCCACCATGCTCTCACCATACCCCCTTTCTGCTGTCCACCATGCTCTCACCATGCCCCCTTTCTGCTGTCCACCATGCTCTCACCATGCCCCCTTCCTGCTGTCCACCATGCTCTCACCATGCCCCCTTCCTGCTATCCACCATGCTCTCACCATGCCCCCTTCCTGCTATCCACCATGCTCTCACCATGCCCCCTTCCTGCTGCCCACCATGCTCTCACCATGCCCCCTTCCTGCTGCCCACCATGCTCTCACCATGCCCCCTTCCTGCTGCCCACCATGCTCTCACCATGCCCCCTTCCTACTGTCCATCATGCTCTTACCATGCCCCCTTCCTGCTGTCCATCATGCTCTCACCATGCCCCCTTCCTGCTGCCCACCATGCTCTCACCATGTCCCCTTCCTGCTGCCCACATGCTCTCACCATGTCCCCTTCCTGCTGCCCACATGCTCTCACCATGCCCCCTTCCTGCTATCCACCATGCTCTCACCATGCCCCCTTCCTGCTATCCACCATGCTCTCACCATGCCCCCTTCCTGCTGTCCACCATGCTCTCACCATGCCCCCTTCCTGCTGCCCACCATGCTCTCACCATGCCCCCTTCCTGCTGTCCACCATGCTCTCACCATGCCCCCTTCCTGCTGTCCATCATGCTCTCACCATGCCCCCTTCCTGCTGTCCATCATGCTCTCACCATGCCCCCTTCCTGCTGCCCACCATGTTCTCACCATGTCCCCTTCCTGCTGCCCACATGCTCTCACCATGCCCCCTTCCTGCTGTCCATCATGCTCTCACCATGCCCCCTTCCTGCTGCCCATCATGCTCACAGTTTGCCCCCAGCTGATATGAGCTCTCCTTCCAGACTGCCAGAAGCCAAGGGCTTCTCTGATTTGCTTGGAAATGATCACACCAGAACGTTTGAAGTGGACCAAAACCCTGCTTTATCAGCCCGGAAATCTTATAGATCCCCTCCCCGCCGGGCATCCAAAACCGGGATGTGTGAAACCCCCCAGGTCACACATACACTTACCTTCCTCTTTGGTCTAATGACGCATGCACGAGCCATGGCCGTATCCCCGCTTCCCCTCTAGCAGGGCGCATGCCTGTGACAGGCATTTGTGAATGCCCGGTGCGGACACGCTCCCTGTTTGAGGGTAGCAGGGGATCCGAGCATGCTTATTGGACGAGTGAATGCGCATGCACCATAGGACCGGGAAGAGGTACGTTTGTTTTGGCATCCTGGGTTTTGGTCCACTTTAAGCATGCCCCTCACCAAAAAACAGGATACAGCTGATGTTACAATACATTTAACAAAAACAATGATCATTTTCCCTCTTCTGGTGATGGACTGGGCATATTTTCATTACACATAAGTTACATTGTATGTTACAGTGCAAGCTGTTCTGCTCTGTTGCCTACAGGCAGAGGACTGTGTATAATATATTTATATACCCAGCCTGTGGCCAGAAGAGGAGACAGTTGATACTTGTCCTTTAAAAGAGTGGGGAACTGTTCCCTTTACCATATGCTGGCATTCATGACTAACAACAAAACAAAGGGTAAATTCCACCCCCAGATAAAAGTGGAAACAAGGTAGGTAGAGAATGCTTTATAGATATAATACACAAAAGATACACCAGCATTCAAAGTGCATTTAGCCATGTCATCTAAATGTAGGGTCTTTCTGTAAACATGGACCCTACTCTTAAAGACCGTCTCACAGTAATGAATACATTGGAAGCTAGTTCTGTAATCTTCCTTAAAATAAAAAAAAAGTAATACTTTGGTTAAACTGGTGAGATAATCGGGCTCTTGGAACATATAAATTATTCACTATAGTAAAAATGCTAAAATCCTTTTTATCTTTTTGTCATGTATACATTTTGTAAAAATGATATTGCATCCCATATATCATTTAAACAGATATTGACATTTTTTATTGCAAAACCTTTACCTCTTTCATTTATAAATGATGTGACTTAAAGCCGTGTTTTGCAGTTTTATTAGCATTTTCTCTTTTGTTTTCTTTAGTTATTTTTTTTAGCAGCATCATTTCTTTAGTCAGGATTATTGCAAATATAATGTACTGATGTTACTCAGAAAAACAGAACAAGTCATACGATTCAATTTATAGGTCACTAAATCTTTATAGTGTACCTTACTAAAATGTTGCAATCAATTACGCAGAAGGATGGATCAGCATTTCTAAGAAGAGCACAATTGCAAGCACTGTACACAAAGGTAATAGAACTAATAGATCAAAGTAACAAAGCAAAGAGTTTTTCTTTATAGAGTAACTTTTGGGTCAGCTAAACCTCCTTCTTCCTAAAAAGAAGTTAAAATGTAATACTTTTTGGAAGAAGATTTTGGTAGAAGGAATTGACCCCCAAAATAAAAAAATGATACTCAGCTTCTTTCCCCTCAGCTTATCAGTCCTACTCCCGGGATCAGCAACTCACCTGATCGCTGGATCACAACCCACACTGGCCAGGTTGGAACTCCAGTCTTTGATAACGGGGAGGCCGATTCATTAATAGCGCCAGGTAGCGACAGATGAGCGCCAGTAGCGTTATTTTCACAGCGCACTCTAGTATTCACTGTGCTTGGCCGTTGTTCGGCTGTTGACAGCGACTCGGTGTGCGGTAATGTTGAATACGGGGTTAGGAGTCGCTGTTTGACAGGTTCCGCGCTGTATGGGAGCGCATGACAGCGAATGGCCATAGCGAACGCCTCCCAGCATATTCATTAACAAATCACGCTCAAAAAATTCTCGCGCTGTGAAATGCTTGTTTAAACCCCAGAGCGCTGGCGGCGATGGGTTAAAAGTAGTTTTTTAACCCCCAAACAACCATATTTTTGGAAAAAAAAAAAAAACATGTTTTTACAAACATTTTGTAATATGAATACATTAATATCAGACCTGTAATATCAATTCTGCACAAAATATCTAACATTGCAGAAGTGGTCACAGAATTTTTGCCATTTAAAAAAAAAAAAAAAAAAAACAGTAATAGCAATTAATTAAGTATATTTAAAGATTGCTCCATTGAAATGCATTGGAAAGCGCCAGGTAGCGCGAGGTCATACCTGTCGCTGTTCAAGGTCGGTCACTGGCGCTGTGGGGTGAGGCTGGAATAATGATGAATGATTCGCTATCTGGTGCTCTGTCAGTCGGTAAGCAGGATCGGCTTGATAAATGTGTGATTGCGGAGGGGAGCCGGCGTTCTCGTGGCGGTGAGCGTCATTACCGTTCGCTCACCATTCGCTACCTGGCGCTATCCCTTGTTAAATAAGGGCCAAAATAACAAAAGTTCTCAGCCTAACAGCATGCCAAGATAAAGTCTAAGATGACTTTAAGCCCATTTAGCTTTACATTTATTGCTCACTAGGAAGCACAACAAATTTTCATTTTACATCTACATTGACAGGTTCCTGTGTTACAACCACTTTAGCCACCACTTTCCATTGTAATCCTCCTCAAACCCTATTTGCAGAAACCCATCAGAAGTGCCTGACAGTTGTGATAGGGGCTAAACACGAGCAGTGGTTAGTAGAGCCTAACTAGATAAGCCTGATTTGCTAAAGTGATATATAGGCTGTCAATTAAAAAACAAAAAGAAACTAGTGAGTAATGAATTAAGGGTAAAAAGTATAAAGAGCAAGTCTAAAGTGCTAATAATTACTACATAAATAGTTATTCTCCACTGACCAATAAAGTGGACCAAAACCCATGTAATCCAGCTAAACGATTTTAAGGCCAGGTTACAGCTTACCTTCAGGGTATAACAATTTGGGATGACCTGCTTTATGAAACTCCCTGGCTTGCCTGATAGTCCTGCAGCATTCTCTGGTGTGCATGCTCGCCATGCTGGGCAGGCTTGGCTATTGATGTGTGTCGGCCAGAGGAAGTGGACATGATGCCAGTGGCCAAAAAGCTGGAAAGCTGGAAATCTATTTGATAAATCTTCTTGCATTAACCCTTCAAATGTCAAGCCTGTAGTTTCTACAGTTTGCTTCTCTTACCGTTAAGGGCCAAGCATTTAGAAACAGGCTTAGCATTTTACTCTGCTACCATAAAAGAAGTGCTGAGGGTCTCTCACCCCCCCCCCCCGAGAGCATCTGACCCCTCCCCCCAGGAAAATCAAAAGATGGCGGAGTCAGTTTTTACATCAACATGGCATGGTAACGTGACACTGCTGCCACAGCCAAATCGAAAGCAAGAGGAGTCAGTTTTTACATTAACATGGCATGGTCATGTACTATCCAGGACAAGAGCTGTTCCCTGGACCTGGAGCTCCTAGCTCTGCAAAATAGACCCTTCTACTCCCTATGGGAGTTCTCTGCGCTCATCCTAACTGGTGTGTACATCCCACCCACACATGTCAACACAGCGCAATCCTCACTTGCAGAGGCTATCCTAGGCTGTGAGAGGAAAGCCTCAGACCATCTCAAGGCCTGCTGTGACTGTACTGACTGGAACATTTTCAGATCCACAGACCTGGAAGAGTGGACCAACTCAGTAATCTACTTCTGCAAAGATATGATTATTCCAACAAAGACATGCAGCAACTTCAACTGTATGGGCAAGCCTTGGCTTAATAGCTGAATCAGACAGATTCAGAACAGAAAGTTGGAGGCACACAGAGCAGGAAACATCCTAATGTTCAAGGAATACAGAAACCTGCTCAGGAAGGAGATAAAAGCAGCTAAAAGGGGGTACGTGGTGAAACTAGAAAAAAAAATTGTCTCAAACAACAACAGAACTGTCTGGGAAGGTCTTAACCACATCACCAACTACAAGTGCCCCTCCCCTAGCCCCTATCACAGTGAACAAGCATTACTAGCACAAGTCCCTCCTTAGCCTGGCAGACACTCCTTGTCTCCTCAAAAACCTGAACCCGAGAAAGGTGTCCAAACATATACAAGCATATCCAAACACTGCCTTGCATCATGCACAGCCCAACTCTCAGATGTGCTAACTGACATATTCCAGGCTTCCTTGAATCTGGGAATTGTACCATACTGCCTTAAAAGAAGCATCATACCAGTGCCCAAAACGGCATCCGAACTCGGGGTCAACAACTACAGACCTGTAGCAGTCACAGGTAATGAAGACATTTGAGCGACTGGTAATGCGCAACCGGAAGAACATCATGGACCGCATCTGATCCTCAGAGGACACTGTTCACAAACATCTGTATTCCAAAGACACCTATGCCAGAAGCCTATTTGTATACTCCAGTTCGGCTTCAGCTGGATATCCCTTCCAACATGTGCACCTGGACAAGCAGCTTCCTGACAGGTTGATCGCAACAGGTCAAACTTGGTCCATTCATCTCCAGTTCCAGGGTCACGAACATGTGGGCACCTTAAGTTTGCTTATGACCCCACAGTCATAGGTATAATTAGGAATGGGGACGAAGTGTACTGGCATTGCATATCCGAACTTGACGCGTGGTGCATAGAAAATGGCCAAGTAATCAAACTGTAAAGCTAATTATAGACTTACGCAGCTCACTGGTCATCACTGCCCCACTAACTATCACTAACTAACTGGGAATGAACATATCGGCCAATCTCAAATGGGACAAAAACATATCCAATGGCCTGAAGAAATCACAGCAGCGACTCTTCTTTCTGAAGCTACTGAAAAAGGCCTGCCTTTCGAGGAGGAACCTGGCCACATACTTCAATGCAGTCATCGAGATCAAGAGGGCCATATCGGACACTTCACACCTTGGTCATTGGTTGTTTAAACCCTTTCCATTAGGTCGCCGCTACAGAGCACCATGACAACCATGCAAGACCACCAGTTCCAAGAGCGACTTCTACCCCTCTGCAATCTACCTGCTGAATAGCGCCTGTCCTCTCTCTGGGCCCTCATGTAACAACATAGGCCCAGCGCCGTCTAGGCAATCATGCTAGATCTGGTGCTGCTGAACTTCTGCTGCCCCATGGCCTACAAGATCAGCTCATTGTAGCATGGAATAAATGTTGTCTCATGCCTGCCCCCCCCCCCCCTGTATTCCTTGGTTTGTTATTCCTTCTAAGTTTTCCTGCATTGTCATATTGTAATTTGAATGGTATAAACTGTCAAAAAGAATTACTTGTGCACTATGTGCATTTCACAAATAAAGCTTGATTCTATTCTATTAAATCTTTGATTATTAAAATGTTTAGTCAAAAGAGCAGCTTTTTATACTTCGACTATTATTAGCTCTTCAATGTCTATTGCATAGTGAGTTTTAAAGCCTAACTCCAGAGGAAAAGCTAGGTTTAGTATTTAGTTTAGTGGTTAGTAGAATATTATATTTAATGAATTTAATCAAGACCTGCACAAAATGTTGGTTTCCCGTGCCTGTATCTCCAATTTAATCCCAATGACACCATTGTGGTTTGGTCAGAGTTGTTGATTCTGCCATTTATTATTTTTTGAGCTGGGGAATATCTAATATTGCTCCCAAACATTTTTCAGTGCTGCCTGTGACTCTCATGGTAAGAAATATTGGGGCACCCTGTTCTAGGCCCATCCTGTTTATTTTTATGTGTTGGACTAAGCATACAGAGACCAGGTAAGGCTCAAAACTTTAGAGAATAAAGGTGGCCTCCATCTAATCCTAATTTCTCATTTGTGATATTGCAGACCACAGGTATGATAACCCTGATGTTAAACTGCACAGATTGATTATGCATATTAATATATGAGAATTCATATGCAACAGTATTCGTTTTTTAGTGAGTATACAAACTGTTCTATTGTATGTGTTCCATTAATCTACAGTCTTGGTGAGAAGAGTTTAGTAAAAATCATGGCAGGTCTCCAGCCTGACAAAAGTAGAAATGAAAATTTGCATAAAACTACATATAATTATCTTTTTGTCACAATGCGACGTTGTTTTGATGTATGAGCTCGATATATAGCTCCAATTTTTCAATCATCACATACAGACGTGAAAATGGTATAGCCAGTAATTCTCACACACTGAGCTAATCACATATATTACTTGTCTTTATAAGTGACTGAATGAATCTACAGACTGCAAATGCATTGTGTGAGTTTTTCCGTAATGACAACGTAGAAAAATTGAACAGAACTTGCGAATTCAGGCAATTTAGTTTAACTACTTTGTAATTTTTGTAGTTCTTGGTTAAATACAAATTTATCCTTCACCATCAATAAGCAGTCCATATATTGTTTTTTGCAGACGATTATGGCTAACCTTATTTATGATAACTGAATAGTATGACCTTTGGGTTAAGTATTGATACTGATCATTTTAAGGTATTGCTGCCTATGAACTGCAGAAGTTTTCCAGTATAGGATTTATTTAGCACCATGAGAATTTTTTACTCGCTTTACCGCTTTTTCTCAAGATGATAATTCTATATGAAAATAAACAGTCAATTTCCTAAATAAAAGGTCCAAACACTAGCAGTCAATGACGCTTACTCTAAATGGTATGACTGGGGCTGGCCAAGATAGCGACCTGAGCGGACGCGCCTGATCGGGGCTCCCTGTTAGTATCCTGAATTTTTACCTTTTTACCTTCATCAGCAAAGACTGAGCGGCCGGAACCCCTCTCGAGGCTCTCCCTGACCTAGGGATCGAGCCTGGGTGCAGAGCAGCGGCGGCGGAGGCAGCCATCGGGAGTGGTGGCGGGGCGCACGTGAGGCGCCGAGGTGGCAGCGCGTGGGCAGAGGAGATCGGGCAGCCCCATCCTAATCCGGGCTGCGGCGGTGGTGAGGAGGCAGGCACCCGGACACGCCGCGGTGTGGAGCGAGGCGTCGGACCGCGGGCCAGTGTGAGTGACAGAGAGGCGGTGGCCGGCGCGTGAGCGGAGGGGAGGCCGACACTCCGGATCTGGGAGCTCCTGATACCTGCTTTGACGACTCGTCTGAGTGGGACGCCCGGGCGCCTCCTACCTGGAACAGGAGCGATACCCGTCTTGCGGGCTTGAGGCGCTTCAGAGGGGCCAAAGAAACGTAACTAGGCACTGCCCGGGGGCCAGGACCCCCCTTCCTGTCTGCGGGGTTGGTTTGGGACTGTCTGGACGCTCTGCTGCTCGACGTGTCCCCCCCACAGGAGAACCCTGAGTGCTCGGAGGGGCTGGTGGACCCTTGCCTTCGGATCCTACCCCGACGGGGCTGTCCTTGCCCGGGGGCCCCCCTACATATGAGAGGCAACAAGAAGCGTAGAACCGCCGTGGTCGCCTGTAGTACGCAAACCATGGAGACCCCGTGTGGGGCTGAGCTGGGAGCCTCCAACCCTGATACTGCAGCCATAATGGCAGCTATTGCATCATGCCAGAGTGCCCTCACAGCTAAATTTGACACCCTCCAGGAACAATTTAACTACTTCCGTCATGACCTGGATAAAATTCGTGACCGCGCTGGGGAGGCGGAGAGGAGGATCGGAGAAGTAGAGGATCGACTATCCACCCATACAGGGGAAATTGCCACCCTGCGGAGGCAGGTGACCACTCTTATGGGGAGAGCCGAGGACGCTGAAAATAGAAACCGGAGGAACAACGTCCGGATCCTAGGGCTGCCCGAAAAAGCGGAGGGAGCCTCTCCAGAGCAGTTCGTGGAAAATCTCATAAAAGAGACTCTGGCACCGGTGAACCTGACCAAGTTTTTTACGGTGGAGAGAGCGCACAGGATCCCCATGAGACCCCTCCCGCCGGGGACACCGCCAAGGCCTTTTATATTCAAAGTCCTCCATTATAGGGACAGAGACGCTATCCTGGCTGCGGCTAGAATGAAGGGGGTGGTAACCTTCAACAACGCCCGGTTGTCCTTTTTCCCGGATTTCACATCGGAGGTCCAAAAACTGAGGCGCTCATTTAATGGCGTGAGAGAGAGGCTCAGACGGAGGGGAATTAAATATGCCATGATGTTTCCAGCTCGCCTGCGCGTGCAAGATGGAGAAACGACCAGATTTTTCACATCGGCTGAGGACGCTAATGCATGGTTGGACTCTCTACCTGGAGCCTAACACCCTGGGCCCAGGGTGGAGACAGCATCCCTCTAAACTTAGCAATATTGGAATTGATGGTGGTGCCCTTGCCAGGGGACCCTCCCCTCTGCTGCGATCCTTTTGATGCTGGGGGGTCTGGTGTCTAAATGCCACCCGGTAACAAAGATCGCCCTGTTTAGCTGATTTGTTTGATGGCTGCTGAAACTGCTGTAAACTGTTGTAAATTGTTGAGAATTGTTCTGGCTGCTCTAGTCGCATTGTATCCTGATATGATCGCTACAGGAGAGCTGCGGCTCTGGATTCCCACGGAGTGATGCCCCTCCCCTATTGAGGCCCCCCCCCTCACCTTCCTATCACTCCTGTTAACCTCCCTGTCCGGACTGCCCCCCTCCCCCCCGCCCATACTTTCCCCCCCTTCCTAGCCATTCCTGCCGGTTGTTCCTGATTACCCCCAATCGCCCCCTGGGAACCCTTGGTGACCATGTCACCAACCTGTACATGGTTTGGGTAATGTTATGTTATGGGCCCACAGGCAGTGGGTTTCTGCACCCCGGTGCAACTAGTTACACCGTTGTTGTATTGTATTGTTGGGGGGGTATGAAGCTCGCCAAAGTTGGGATATGGTGGAGCGGGGTGGGGGTGGTTGGGAATGGTATCTGTATGTTTAGTATAGAATTTAATAGTTTGCGTAAGGTGTGTTGTTATGTTGGTATGTATGGGATGAATGGCAAACGGACCCTAAAAGTAGGGCGACCGCGGATGGAGGGGCGGAACATCTGGTGCAGTTTGATAGTTGATCACGAGATTAGCACTCTGATCTTTGAGAATGGGTGATTGTAAGATTCTCTCCTGGAATGTCAGGGGGCTAAATGATAAAATCAAGCGGTCTACAGTCCTCCAATTTGTTAAGAGATATAGACCCAATGTGGCGATCCTCCAAGAGACCCATCTGATGGGACGGAGAGGACTCGCTCTTAGGAGACCCTGGATCCAGGACTCCTTTCATGCTCTCTTCTCGTCCTACTCTAGGGGGGTATCAGTACTGATCTCCAAGGGAACCCCATTCGTGCTGTATTCTGTGCAGACGGACCGGGAGGGTTGCTATGTAATCCTCCACGCCAAGCTTATGGATACAGATATAATTATAGTAGGCATCTATGTCCCCCCGCCTTTCAATATACATGTGTTGCATCGAATCATGGAGAAGATAGTGAATTACCCCCCGACCCCGATACTGTGGGTGGGAGATTTTAACATGGTGCTGGACCCTGCGTTAGATAGACTGGACAGGAGACCGGGCCCTAGGACACAGCTGGCGTCCTGGGCAGAGGCGATGGGCCTGCAGGAGCTATGGAGGTGGAAGCACCCAACTGATAAGGCTTACTCCTGTCATTCGGCCACACATAGGTCCCTGTCCAGGATAGACCTCGCGTTTTCATCACCTGATCTACTAGCGAGAGTGACGTCCTGTGACTATCTCCCGAGGGGCATCTCGGACCACTCGCCTATGCTGATGGAAGTTGGGCTGCTGCGGTCGCGGGCGAACCGTGTGGGATGGACCCTAAACCCCCTGTGGATAGAGACTCCTGAAGTTAGGGATAGTCTGGCCTCGGCTGCGGAAGTTTTCTGGGAGTGTAACGCGGATGAAACGACTGCGGAGGTGAGATGGGATGCCTTTAAGGCGGTTACTAGGGGATGCGCAATAAGTGCTATAGCGGCGGTCAGGGGGAAGAGGGGGAGGGAAAGGGCAGACCTCGAAAGTAAGCTTGCGAACGCGGAAGAGGAATTCATCACTTCAGCGGACGATAGGGCCCATTCGAATTTGATGTCTCTTACGCGGGAGTATAATTTGTTATTATCCGACTCAACTAGGAAACTATTGCTACATAAACAGGCGACGATATTTGACAAAGGGGACATAAATGGCAAGACTCTGGCCTATCTGGCGAGGGCTGAGAACAAATCCAACAGTATCGCTGGGATAGTGGGAGCAGGGGAGACGGTAACAGAGGGTGAGAAAATTGCACAGCAGTTCCTCAGATACTACTCGGCCTTGTACTCCTCCAGGGTAAACTACGGGATGGAGGAGCTGGAGAGCTATCTTGATCAAATTAAATTCCCTGAACTGGCTCCGGCTGATCGGGAAGCTCTTGACTCTCCCATCACTATTGATGAAGTCAGGAATGCGATGAGAGCACTTCCCAGTAGAAAGGCACCAGGGCCCGATGGACTGCCGGCCGAGTGGTATAAGCAGGGGATGGACAGGATCGCCCCTAGACTCTGGGAGGTTCTGAAACAGGCAATGGATAATGGAGGTCTCCCGGCTTCCTTCCATGAAGCGCATGTGGTTCTTATTCACAAGGAAGGGAAACCCGCCGATATATGTGCATCATATAGGCCCATTTCCCTCTTGAATCAAGATGCCAAAATATTGGCTAAAATCCTGGCTATGAGGCTAAACGGGGTCATATTACAATTGATCGGGCCTGACCAGTCAGGCTTTATGCTGGGACGCACAACGGGGATAAACCTGCGTAGACTGATATCCAACCTGCAGATAGTTCATGACAACTGTGGTAGCCGGGCGATAGCCTCATTGGACAATGAGAAGGCCTTTGACTCGATCGAGTGGGTCTATCTCTGGGCAGTGCTGGCCAGATTTGGACTCCCTGCAGGTTTTATATCATATATCAGGCTGTTATACGATCGCCCAACGGCCAGAGTACGGGTCAATGGCTGCTATTCTGACCCTTTTGTATTGCAGAGGGGGACTAGGCAGGGCTGCCCACTCTCGCCGTTGCTCTTCGCGTTGGCCATTGAGCCGTTAGCAATCATGATTAGAAGCTCTCCTGCCATTGCGGGATGGAGGCTGGGGGAGATAGAGGAGAAGATCTCACTTTACGCGGATGATACCCTACTATACCTGGCGGATAGCTACAAGTCCCTGGAGGCTGCTTTGGATACCATCGGGGTGTTTGGGAGATTTTCCGGCTTGAAGGTTAACTGGGACAAATCCAGCCTGATGCAAGTTGATGGGACCGACCCTCGGGATGTCTCCCCAAGGTCTCAATTAAAGAGAGTCCGACAATTTAAGTACCTGGGGATTGTGATCAGTGGGCGGGCCGACGAGTTTGTCTCCCTTAATATCTCTCCGGTAGTGGCGAAATTAAAGCAAAGAGTCACCCAGTGGGCGAACCTTCCGCTATCGGTCATGGGCAGAATCAATATATTTAAAATGATTTTCCTCCCTAAATTCCTGTACATATACCAGGCCTCCCCGGTGATGCTTCCTATCTCCCACTTTAAAGCACTGGAGTCGATCATTTTTGGCTTTATATGGGGTCACTCCCCCCCAAGGCTAAATCGACAAATAATGAAGATGCAAATAGATGCCGGGGGACTGGCGGTGCCACACATGCAAATATACTTTTACGCAACGCAGCTCTTGTTTGTCCACTGGTGGCTATGCCAGCCGAAGGACAACCCTGTGGTGTGCTTAGAGGTGGCGCTTCTGGGCTCCCCGGAAAGGTTGGCCTCCCTGGTATACAGGGGTACGAGAGGGATCCGAGAGGCGACCACGTGTATGAGGGCGGCGAGCAACATCTGGGAGAGGGCAGCTAAGCTGGGGATGAGGGCCGGGGAGACTCCGACGTGGTTCCCATATACCCCCCTATGGGATAATCCCAGGTTACCAGAAATGGGTGCCATGCAGGACCCGCTGTTCTGGGCGAGGAAACGCGTTCAGCAGATTGGGCAACTATATAGAGGGGGGGTGCTGGTGTCCTTCGATCAGCTTAGGGCGGAGTTTCAGTTGTCCAATCGAGACTTTTTTCGATATCTACAACTCAGACACGCATTGCACGCCCAATTCCATAGGGAGGGCCCAAGGATCTCAGAGTCCAAGGTGGAATATGTACTCAGAGATGGGAACCTCAAAAAGCCTGTTTCCGCGTTGTATAAATGTTTGATGGGAGAGCTGGAATCCCCTAGGGGCAAGATTGAGGCTAAATGGCAGGACTTGGACCCAAGCCTAGATCGGGACGACTGGGAGGAGATAATGGAGAACCTGCATGCATCGGTAGTAGAAGCTAGGGACAGATTCATACAAACTAAATGGATTCATCAGGCTTACATCACCCCGGTTCGTCTGCACAGAATGGGCTTAACAGATACGGATGTATGTCCTAGATGTGGGAAGAGTAGTGGCTCATGGATACACATGATCTGGTCATGTGAGGTCCTGATGGCCTTTTGGGAGGGGGTAATGGGTCTGATTAGCAGGGTGGTGGGTTTTCGGATGCAGGGGTCTGTCTCGATGTGCCTTCTTGGGGTGGTGGAGTCGCTCTCAGAACTGAGGGCTCTGAAGGCGCTGGTCCGGTTGCTGCTCTTCTACGCCAGGAAGTGCATCCTGATGAACTGGAGACACCCGGCTAGACCATCAGTGCAATTCTGGAAAAGACTAGTTAACCAGAAACTCACCATGTATAAATTGACATATGCCGCAAGAGGAGTGCCCGATAAGTTCGAAAAGGTCTGGGATCCATGGCTGCAGAGCCAAGAATCAGCATACGACGCTGAGTGAAACCGGGAGGGGGGCCTGGCGGGGAATTTATAGGGTCAAGAATGCCATCTACCCGATATTTGGGGAGATGGGAGCGGGTGCTGGAGCCTGATCAACGAGTAATGAAGGGGAATTCTGAGTATGTACGCCCCGACTAACAACTAATGTACATCAGCTTCCGTGTCCGTTATTGCACCGTGATGGCAGCAAGAATTAACAGAGGTCCGGTATGAAAGTTGTGTGAGTGATTGTTAGTGTTGTCACCTATATGCCAGTTATGAAGTTGGGTGCCTGCGGCACCTTAAGGTCTTACAAATGACTTGTTTTGTTATGTCATGTTTGTCTGTTTATTGCAAAATAAAAACTTTAAAAAACAAAAAAAATGGTATGACTTGTAGACATAGACTATAGAGAGAGAGGGAGAGAGAGAGAGAGAATCCTTATTTATATCCAAACCACAATTAAAGCCCCACTGGGAACATGCAGTTGACCTTTGGGTAAAAGAAACGTGCAGCAGTGGGCAGTAAAGTTAATAGGGACCTGGAAGAGCTCACTTATGAGAGACCCCGAAAAACCCAACTTGTTTACTCTGTTTGGTCTTGAGCAAATGTCAGCAAAAAGTCAGTTAAAATAAATTAATCCGTTAATTATTACCTCCCCCTCCCCCTCCCCTGCCTGTAATACATGGCTTATATGGTGAATAAAAAGGAAAAACAATTGCCTAAAGGTCAGCACACCTTTAAGTTGGAAGGCAAAATGGTTAGGCTTTAGCTGAGGAATGCACTCCTTAATTTGCTAGAAGTGAGTTGCAATTGTTGAACAGATATCCTTTTTTAAACAAATTTATATTTGTTTTAAAACTCACTGAGATCGAGCACCCCACTGTGCAGCGTCAGTATCCACCTCCTCCAGGATGGAATTATGCTGCTCTGCAAATTTATTGCACTAGAGGGGGATTAGGGGAATTAGCACATGCTGGTGATCCCTCTAGTGATGCATCCCAGGGAAATGTGTTTGAATGTACTGCTGCCTGGCCAAACAATTTACTTATCATTTTGTATTAGCATGCCTAAGTAATTTTCCTAAAGGGGCCCCCCCATTTCCCCCAGCGATTTTATATTTCAAAACACTCAGCTGCAATTTCCATAGTTTTGAGGCAATTTCCAGCAAGCAATGTGATATAATTTTCTGTACTACAAGACCCCTCAGAGATAAAAACATAACAAACATTTGTGCTATCATCAAAAAGGCGCGCCTTACACTCCAAGAACCTAGGGCTAAGCCTTGTGTCTGTCTATGGCCAAATTGGTCCCCCGGTAACAACCATATGCTGTAATCATTGTATGAGTCAACTGTCTTTTCACTACAGTATTCGGTGTTTAAAAGTAGTTTTTTAAAAAGTTTAAAAAAAGACCTTAGGTTCACTGAATATCATTCCCACAATTGGGATGCCCTACTTCTAAACTACCAAAAATCTGTTTTATGGTGAAAATTCTTCTTTGGCATGCATGCCCACCTGGGAAACCTGATTGGCAACTGGGGCTTATGTGGGTCGTGAAAGCAGTGCTGGGATGTTGGGGTGTTTAAGTAAGTCCCTTTTTGGACTTCATGTATTCTTTGACTTTAGGACTGCTGTAAGCCCAGGCTTATAAGGGGCTATGTGAAAATAAACTACCACCACTTTTGTAACAAAGTAACAAAGATCAGTCAAATTAGTTTTGACCATGCTTATTTTGTCCCAAACTGGGCAACCCTAAATTAAACCGGACCAATGGCCTGGCACAGTTGGAAAGGTAGCAGACATTTTGGGGCTTTCTCTCCCAGCATCTCAGACATGCTGCTGTTTTGTTTTTAAAATTGACCACAAAAAATATTTAGAAAAAGGTAAATTAATTGTTATGTGCAACAATCTATTTTGCCCTGGGGAGGGATGCAAATGAGCACTGATTGTTGTGTTGATCTGGTTTAAGTCTATTGGTCTGCTTTAACTTTACAACAGATGTTAAGCTCACTGATCTGTGTTTTCCAGGTCCTTCCATAATCCCCTCCTTATGATCAGGTTTTTTATAGCTTTTGTCCAATGTTGAAGAATTTCTCTTGCTATGGGAAAACTGGTAAAACTTCTCAATTAATGAACCAGTACCTACACATTGAACTTATCTCAGAACTCTAGGAGAGATACCATGCAAACAACGTTCTTCATTAAGGTTTAACAGGTTAGTTTCCCTGCCACCTCCACCTTTAAAACCCTGGTTAAAACATGCACTGCTTGGACTAATATAATCATACAACATAAACTTACATTTTGTACTGTATATCAAAAAACATTTGCTTAGTAACAGAAAGGTTAGCCACCTGAAAGCTCACCCACCCTATCTTTTCTCCTTTACCCTTCCAAAGGCCTCCTATGTTTCTACATCTGTACTTGAGAGGTGGTTTTCCACCTACTTTTCCCCTCCCGTGGGGAGAGCTGTGTATACTCACAGGCCTTCCCTCGGTGGGAACTCTGGTCTCTGCCCTAATACTTATCTTTTTGCCATTGAAGAAGAAGTAGAATACCCAATGGACCTTAGGTCCGTATGGCTTTTGTTGTTATTCTTTATGACATTTGCATTACATTTGTGTGTTGTGTATTTACCATATATAACATAAGCTTTATTTTAAAAACTTTAATACAATTCTATTAAAGTGGACCAACACCCAGCAGGATCAGCCTAGGCATCTATAAGATGCGCTGTAGGAACGGGGTGAGGTGAGCTGTATCTTGCGATCTTGGGGGTTTCACATAGCCGGGGGAACCGGGGAAGTGGACCAAAACCCAGGATGGTCAAAATCCTGGTTGTTGGTCCACTTTAAAAGGAAAACAAGTACAGTACTTATTTAACTGATGTGAGCTTGGATTAAGGTTAGCTTTAGGAGTCAGTTTAGAGGTTAGGTTTAGGGATTTGGAGTTAATGTAGGAGTTTGTTAGAAATTGCATTATCATTATCATGTGCTTCTAAATCCCTGCACCCATAAATATTACGCTGATTTGTAGAGACAAATAATGCATACCATCACAGGGGCTTTTTGATCTATTTACCTCACCTCTGGTGGTACATTATTATTCAATTTGCTCATGCAAAAAGATACAGCATATTTCGAAACACAGCAAAAACATAAGCTAGGGAATGTTCTTTATAAAGACAATACAGAGCTAATTTGCAGTGTTGTATGCCTGCTTTATTGCTCTGTGGTCTCCACACATCCTAAATCAATTCAACAAGAGAAAAGTAGGGCACATTTTTATTATTCAAATAAAAACGGAAGAACAACAAAGATAAGCCTTTGTAAAGTCTGATATTTTACAGTTTAATTTCCCACTTCATAGTCAGCATCGCTTTGCGTTTACTTTACAGCAGGCATTTGTAATCTTTTTTAAGATGCTTCCAGGGATTCATGTCTAATTAAACATCATTTTGAAGAGGCCCATTTTCAGTAACTAAACACCACATTAGATCCGTGACCCAGATTCAAAATAATTCAAATTATCATTACAATAGGCTTTCAAAATTGTCAGATTTTATTTAACAACCTCTCTTTTTGGATCACAAGAGATTTTGCAAGAATTTTCTGGCAGCACTAAAAATGATTGTTTACTATAAAAGAAAATAAGTAGATACAATGTAATACATGTACCAAAGGATGCATTTACTGTAATGCTTGTGGTCTTATTACAGGGTATATTCATGCAGAATGTTAAAAAATATATCATGCACTAATCATTAGGGATACAATTTACAATACTGAAGCAGCAATCATTACCTGATTGCCTTCAGTATAATGGCATTTGACCAAATGATCCCACAAACCTCACCATCCCCAGGTAAACATGATCACTCAAAATCAGGATCTCCCTACCTGCTAAATTAAAAAAATCTTCCCAGAGCTGCATCCCCTCATCTACAGCTGTTCTGCACTTGATTAAAAAGACTACATTTTACTAGAGATTATACATAGCATGTTGGCGTGGTTATGTAGAAGCAAAAGTAGCCGCCCTGCTACAGTATGGTCTGCCCAGATCCTGCTTTCAGTCTTCTCCAGAGGACAAGGTCAATGAAGATAATAACAGTGATTAAATGAATGCATGTTTAGGCAATGTAGCCATGTATAACTTTTGCACCCATAGTCTTCTGGTGATCAGAAATTAGAACTTCATCAAACTTTGAGAGAAAGTTTTTTTTTTTTGTTTTGTTCGCTTTTTTACTCTCATGCCCCTTGGAGTACTTTCTGTGTGTGTTTTTGTTATAGTAAGATATTACTATACAGACATAGGTTTGAGCGAATACACTGGGGGCAATCTTTTTGCAAACCCAAGTGGCCTATACCCAGGCACTGAATGAGCCGCTTGCAGGTTTAATGAAAAGGGTACTGGGGGGGTGAGTCAAAGTCCTCTTCCACCAAATTCTGTCATACTGGTATTCGAGAGATCCTGTTTTTGTTTTTTAGTTGCGGGTTTCTTCTTTCTCTGTTATTTTTGCAAAGTACTAAAAAAGATGTAATGGACTAAGTAAAACGCTGTAGTTATTGGTATTGTGGAGCTCTTGTTTCTGGATTTTGGTCTTGGGTCTTTTTTTTTTTAGCAAACCACTAAAAATATTGGCTGGCCAATGTAAAATGTTGTACTTATAATGTAAGAGGGCTCACTTTGCCACATGAATGAGCACTACTGGTTAAAGAACTTAAACATCAAATGATTGGTATAGCATTTTTGCAAGAAACCCATCTTAAATTAAGGAAAATACCGAATTAATTTTTCAATTTTAATTTAAATTTTCATGGAACAATTTACATTAATTCATATTTATATAGTAGATCGAGAAGGGTTGCTATTCTAATAACTAGGAGATGTGAATTTTCCATTTTGCAACAGATTAAAGATGAGTCTGAAGGCTTTATTATATTAATAGGGAAATTCAGACCCATATGTAAATATTAGTGACTATCTATGCACCCAATTCGGGTCAGTTCAAGTCTATCTTTAAAATCTTAAACAAAATAGATGTGGTTAGAAGGAGAACTTTGATACTGGCTGGAGACTTTAATATTGTCCTAGACCAAGAGATCTGCAGCACTGGACTCCCATCTAAACAGTGCCATAAATGAAGACATTCTAAAAAAGAAATTCAGAGCACTCACGCTTATAGATTTCTGGAGAGTGAAAAATATTTTAGGTAAAGACTATACTTGGTATAATAGATCTAAAAATTCCTATTCCCGCATCTTATCAGACCTTAAATAAAAATGACATAAATGAAGCCTCTGAACACTTTTGTACTACTTAAAGAGGAACGTCGGGGGAGGTTCAAACCTCATCGATCTGCTGCCTCTGGTTTTACCTCCCAAGATGTTCCTCTTTAAGTAGTACAATAGTGTGCAACTATTCAGTTTCCTCTGCACTCAGGCTTCAGTGGGATGCAGTGGAGCTGCCCGAAATCCCGCAAGACTTTGCTGAGTGGCGTGCGACTTTGAAGAGCATGGCTAAAGCCGTACTGTCATTTACAGGCTAAGCCAGCGGGGGGCAGAGGATCGGGCCCCGAAGCAGCCAGATGTCGCCGAAGCAGGCAGCGATAACATCCAAAAGGTCAGTAGGGGCCGATGGGGAGGGGAATTGGAATTTTTGGTCTGATGTTCCTATTTAAGTGTAACTTAGTCATTCGTCTGCGTTACATCTCCTCCTCTGTTTTACTTTTTATTTATGAATACAATTATTGTAACACAAGTTCGGAACCTAAACCAACATAGAAGAATAGAATATGTAATAAGTACCTTTCTTAACCTTTTTTAACAACCCATTTCACTTTGTTGAAACAACATATTTACCCACACTCCAACAAACTGGCTACTACGACTCAAATACCACACTGCAGTGCAGAAAATGTGCCAAACTTTATTTCTACCAAAGACAAAGAGATCCCCTGACCTGTTACAGCCCAAAAAAAAATTATAAAAAACAGAAATGTTGCCTTGCATAAAAAAGCAAGGTACCTCAAACACCCCCACACACAGGACCACACCGATACAGTACTTCCGGCAAAGCTGCTGAGGAAAAGCCAAATAGATTTAATACTACTCTAGTATGTCTGAGGGAACTAAACTACTGTGTCCCATTCCAACTAGGACTGATACAATATTATGGCAAATCATGATCTGTCTGAAGGTAAGCAGATAGACACTGGTAGGGGATATTTCTTACACATAGGCCTATCTAACAGCTTGTTGGGGTTAACACACAGAGTTTTTTAATCCCAATGATGAGGCTTGACTCTGCATACAGTGCCGCACATCACATTTGAGTTAGGACAAACTCACTGATTGTGTAGCCACAATGGGAGAAAGTGTGCAGGTCAGTACTCACCTCTTGCATGCTCTGTGTTGAACAACTTCTTTCAAGCCCAATAAGCCCACTTATTACCCAGTAATATTGTGTCTCCATTTACCGCTACTGCAGCCTGTGCTGTCTGCCCATTTTCCACAGTTTTCAGCCTATCATCAGACCAGTACTCACACGATGGGGGGTGGCCTTATTCACACGCCGCCATCATATTTCTACCCTACCTCTATTGCCTTCATTGTTGTTTAATTTATCCTTGGAAATGTTAAAGCGTACCAACAGCCTATTTTTATTTTTTTTTACTTTTAAACATAAAAATAAAAAAAGGTCACTAATAAGCATGCAAAGGCTTGACCGTACATCTGTGCACCAGCCCCTGACAACGAAAGGCCTGCCTCAACCCTTCCAGCGAGGAGCGAAATGGTAAGCAGGAGATGCAGGAGTGGGTGTCCAGGGCGTGAGTCTTGGGGAAAGAAGTCCGCATCCCAGTAGTCCGCATCTTCCTGTTGGTTCATGGAGCGCAATTTCCACTCTTCATGAACCTGGAAGTGGTTAACAGAAGCAACTGCACAGCTGATTTCAGTCACCTGTGTGCTGTGGGGACAACAGATGATGACAATGAAACAAAGTGATCCTTGCCTTTCTCTGTGTTATTACACTGTTTATTGTAATCAAGATAGCATAATTAATTGACTGCTGTACTTTTCCATGTGCCAATAGGTTTATGGTTATTTATGTTTACGTAGATTTCCAAAATTGACAATCATGGATGTTCAAGTTCTAATGAAATATGCAATTGCAGTGAGTGTTTCTGTAATGGTATATATTCTTTTCTGTTTACATTTCACTGCTCTATGCAGAAACTTCAATTTTACCAATTAACAAGCCTACATTAAAAGAAATGTCTAGTGTTTATTTCTATCCTGTTATGGTTCTGTATTATACAATAGCAGTACACTTTTTTTCTAATTAAACTCAGAGGCTCATTACCATTCTTGCTGTTGATTGAAGCTGATCCAATTTTCAAAAGCTCTTCACATACTCGGTGGAATTCACCACCTGACACTGCTCACATTTTTAAGGAAGAAAGCACAGAAATTCTGTGTAGCTACATCTGGAACCAGTGAAGTATAATATGGTGATAAGCGTAACAAACATGAAGGAGGATGAAGGTAAACGGGAAGAAAATTGGATCTGCGCTCTTATGGCAGAAGTGTTCTTATGGGAGTGATTCTTTCACAGCATGAGAAAGTACACTTTGTGATTAAGAAAAGAACAGTAAAATGACTTTTTTGTTAATTCAGATCTTGTTTGGCAACCTAAGTATTTGAAATAATGATATATATATGTGCACATGTATGTCTTTGCTCAATTACCCTAAAAGGTGCACTAAGTCCCAGACTGTCACTGGTTATCCAGTGAGTTTATGAACGGTTTGCTCTGCATGGTAATGGCTGACTATGTTAAGCCAAAATCAAAATATGTTCACTTTGTTACACCAAATTGTAACTGTATAGCTGATAAAAGCTAGTTACATTGCATAGTTTGGAAGCTGAATAATTTAGAAAAGGTTTAATGGTGCCCTCCTAAGCCATTTGATCATGTCCCTCCTTTGCTAGTTTTCCTAGCAGGTCGGTACACTGAAGGTTTATCTGTATATATTAAGTTAGGGTTACCAAAATTGGTTACCAACTGGTGGGACTAAACTGCAGGGAAGAACATTACAAGGTTCATTATGTTTACACCGAACTGCCACATGTGAATATATATTTTCTGAATCCCCAGTATTCAGAAGCAAAAACAACATGAAGCATACTCAGAATCTTTGAACACTTTAATATTTTCCTGACAATTGGATAAAAAATGAATATGCTCTTGCTAGATTGCTGATTGCCCGATCACCTTGCCGGGCGCAGCAATTTTTCCTGGGCTGCCAGATGCTGGACAGGAAGCTCCCTATGCTTTAGCGGGGTGGGTGGTTCAAAACGGGCAGCCTGGCTCACTGGTCCTTAAAAGAATTGGTGGCTAGGATTGGAGACATCACCAATGATCTTAGTAGCCTTAAAGTCATTGTCAAGTCAAAAGTAAAAAATAAAAAATAAAAATCAGTAACATACCTTTCATAGGGTGGCTCTAGTGTCCTTCCTTTTCCTGTCTGCCTCCTTAATGAGGAAAATCACTCCCTCATTCTGGTTTTCATCCCCACCCCATCGATATGGTCCACCAATCCACCTTTGAGGGACTAGGAACAGATATACCCCCACTCCCTGCCAAGACATCCTGAATGGCTGCCTATCTCTGCAACTATGATACCCTGCCTTCCTCGCTCCTCTCAGTGTGCTTACATCACATCGCTGTTGACACTCATTTTTTATCTGCCTCTCCAATGGTATAATACTTTTACAGATCACTTAACTACAGGGTCTTTTTGAAAACAGATTGAAGTTTGGGGCAGTGCAATGTGTAGCCTGAGACAATGGGACAAGAATCGGGTTTGCCATTAATAACGCTTCAAATTTTTTTTAAATGATTTTTTTCAGCAGAGTTTAGGCTTTAACATCAAATATCTTTTTTTTTAACTCTTTATTTAGATGTTTTCATTTTTTCAAAGACAAAAATAAAAATTACAAACAGAAAAGTCAGAAAAGAGTCCAGTGTGAGAGATACACGTGTTACAGAAAGATATTACAGCATATTCAGAGGATCTTGTATACCTTACAAGCATATTACAAGCATATTAATCATGTCATATCATCCCCCTGAATATCATGGCTAGGTCCTCCATTATCCGCTTATTCTCCCACCCCTATAGAGCTAGTGGGCATTCAGGGAGCCAGAGTAGTCAGGTAAGCCACTTCTTAACCCCCCCCCAAAAAGGGAGTGGTCTTCAATCACCGCCCTTTGATTGCCCATCAATACTTTAACCTAACTACTGGCATGGGGTGGGGCCACTTGGTAAAGTGGACCAGTTCTAAAACTGGGGACTTAGGTGATTCCAACTTCTCCTAGTGTCCTCCAGGGTTAGATCAAATTATAGTATTATCACTGGACAAGGGAATCAAAACAATACGAGGGGAAGGTACAAGAGAGGAGGTGGAAGGGGGGAGGGAAGAAGGCGGGTGTCTCATCGCCAGATCGCGGACCACAGGTCCCGGAGGGGGGGGGGGGAGCGGCGGGGCAGCAGCCGGACACCGCGCATCAGAGACGCTCCAAGACGTCCCAGGTGCCCGGCGACGTCGGGGGAGGATCGCTATCCTGTACAGTTGCGGTCAATTCCTCCATATCCCTAATCCTATTATCTTCTTGAATCCAATCCCCCACTGTGGGTACGGATTCCGTTTTCCAGAATCTAGGGATCAGGACCTTTGCCGCATTGATCAGATGTCGTAGTATGGACTTCTTATAATTTGAGATACTGTGCGAGGAATAGTGTAGCATCATGAGGGCTGGGCAACACGGGATCTGTGAGCCGGTAACTTCGGCCATAATTTCGGAAACACTGTTCCAGAATGGTTTGATCTTTGAGCAGGTCCAAAAAATGTGGAAGAGTTATCCCTCTTCCGTTTTACATCTCCAACAGTTGGACGAGGCGTCTGGGTAAAAAGAGGCTAATCGTTTCGGGGTATAATACCATCTTGACAGGTATTTATAATTGGTTTCCTGTACGTGGACCGAAATAGATGACTTATGAGCTAAGGTATATATTTTCTCCCAATCCTCATCAGTAAATGTCCTGTTCAGGTCTTTCTCCCATTCCCTTCGGAATGGGGGTCCGGCTCCCGTCCCCCCTCCAAAAGCCGATAGATC
Organism: Gastrophryne carolinensis; assembly: GCA_027917425.1. Classification (NCBI taxonomy): domain Eukaryota; kingdom Metazoa; phylum Chordata; class Amphibia; order Anura; family Microhylidae; genus Gastrophryne; species Gastrophryne carolinensis. Next base: position 224,656,002 of record CM051237.1, read on the forward strand.
TGTGAGATCACTCCTCTTTCAGGGTCCTTTCTGGTAACCAAGTCTTCGAAGCCCGTGAGAGTGCGTCCGAGTGCAGACTTAGATCTCGTTTTCTGTAGAAAGTGTTGAAACAGTAACAAACGCCAGGGGTCAAGTTGATGGTTGTTCCATGTGTTTCTGAGTTCTTCTATAGAGCACCATTCTCCATTTCTGATCAAGTCCCTTCCACGAACTACCCCTAAACTCGTCCATCCTCCCCGGGACCGGGCTCCCATCCCGACCGGTAGGTCAGGGTTGTTGGTTACCGGGATCAGTGGCAATGGCCAGGGGGATATTTCTTCCCCCTTCCGTACCCTGTCCCAGACTCATAGGGTCTCTCTGACTATGGGATTATTATTGTGTCTTTTACTCGAGTCTCTTGATATCCATGGGGCTTCTTTCAGTGGGTTTTTTTCCCCGCTTTCCTCAATTTTGACCCACTTCTTCTTCTCTCTGTTCTCAGTCCAGTCTATGATCCTCTGCAGGTGGGCTGCCTGCCAATATCTAAGCAAGCTTGGTACTGCCAGTCCGTCTCTGTGTTTGGCCCGCTGTAACAGGGAAAAAACCGAACCCTCGGTCTCTTGTCTCCCCAAACGAATTTTATAAATATGGAGTTAGTAAAGTAGCTCATTGGGATATGGCACGGGAGGGTCTGAAACAAATATAGAATCCTAGGCAATACTGCCATTTTCAGTACATTTACACGGCCTATCCAAGAGAGCGTAAGGTCTCTCCAGGTCAAGAGGTCTCCTTTAATCTTATTTAGTATCGGCGTAAAATTTTATTTAAACACCTCATCCACCTCAATGGGTATCTTAGTACCCAGATATGTCAGGGTGGGGGATGTCCATCGGAATGGGAAGGAGGCTTTGATGGTCAGCACAGTTGTGCTGGGTAGGCCGACATTAAGCGCCTCAGACTTGTTGAAATTAATTTTGAAATTAGAGAGCTTACCAAATTTCTCAAATTCTTTCATCAATACAGGGAGTCCAACGAATGGGTTTGATACGAAAAATAACAGGTCATCTGCATAAGCGGATATTTTATGTTCTACTCCCTTGACTCTGCTTCCTCAGACGTCCGCGTTCCCTCTGACATGTCTCAGGAAGTGCTCCACCACTAGTGCATAGCGGACACATGAGCGGAGACAGGAGGCAACCCTGTCTCATGCCATTAGAGATCCGGAATGGTGGGGACAGAGCTCCGTTAACTTTCACCCTCGCTTGTGGCTTAGAATAGACCGCTGTGATGAATTTGATCGCTCTCTCCTGGAGACCTATATGTCTCAGAACCTCGAAAGCGAAGTCCCAGTCGATGCGATCAAACGCCTTCTCCGCGTCAGTGGATAGCAGCATAATTGGGACGTTATCGATCCGTGATCGATTAATTAGGTTCAGAGTCCTGATCCTTGCTTCTCTTCCAGGGATAAAGCCACACTGATCCTCATTAATCAGCTCAGGTAAGTAACTAGACAGGCGGTTTGCCAAGATTTTAGTAAAGAGTTTGAGATCTATATTGAGGAGGGATATGGGGTGATAGCTCCTGCAGCTCAAAGGGTCCTTGCCCGGCTTATGAATCACTGTGATGTGAGCCTCCAGCCGGGAGTTTTCTACCGCTGCGATGTTGTTGAAGGCGCGGAGAAAGTGCCTACCCAGCACAATCAAGAATTCCTTGTAATAGGCGATCGTCAGGCCATCTGGTCCAGAGGACCTCCCATTCGGAGTGGCCTTCACTGCCTGCCTCAGTTCCTCCTCCGAAATTGGTTCTTCCGGGTGTGCTACTGCTTCTTCACTCAGTTTAGGCATCTCCGATTTCTCAATATATTGTCTTTTCCTAGTTATATCTACCTTAGGGTCTCCCCCCGCCTGTGGGCGCAGGTTGTAAAGTTTATGGTAATATTACTGAAACACTTTCGCGATGTCCGCGGTGCTGTGCCGTTTCAGCTGTTGAGCGTCTACAATTGAGGCTATAAAGTTAAGGGATTGCTGTTTTCTAAGGGCTCTAGCAAGCAGCGTACCCCTTTTGTTTCCCCATTCATAATAAAAGCATTTACATCTCTGTATGGAGAACGCAGCTTTTTGCAAAAGTAGATAGTTCAGTTGTTCTCTACATGTCCTCAGTTCACGTAAAGTGTAAATCTGGGCTTCTTTATGCCTCTCCTTTAAGGTTTGGATCTGTATAAGGCGTTGGTCCCGTTTTTCAGTATGCGCCTTCTTTAATCTGGACCCGTGCTGGATAAGAACTCCTCTTATTACCGCCTTATGGGCTTGCCAGACCATCATGGGAGCTATCTCATCTGAACAGTTTAGGCGAAAATACTCAGAGAGGGCAACTTGTACCGCTTGCCTCGCCACTGGATCTTTTAGGAGAGACTCGTTCAACCGCCAAGTCCAGGCGACTTTCCTTTCTTCCCGGCTAGATAAGGTTATCTCCACTGGCCGATGATAAGATAGGGACTCCACCCCTATGGTAGGGTTAAGCACCCTTGGTAACAAACAATGGGATGTGAAGATATAGTCCAGTCTTGCATATGTTGAATGGGCCGACGAGAAATGTGTGTAATCTCGGCCTGTAGGGTTAAAGATCCTCCAGACGTTACATAGCTGCAGCTTATGGAGCGCCTGTTTCACTTTCTTCAGTCCCCTATAAGGAATAGATGACTTACCCGAGGAAGAGTCAATAAGCAGGTCTAGGGTGATGTTTAAGTCCCCTCCCAGAAGAATGTTCCCCTCCCGGAAATCTCCTAATTTGGAAAGGATCTCCACAAGGAAATCCACCTGGCCGCTGTTAGGGGCGTACACAGACGCTAGGGTAAATAGTTCACCCCTGATCATCGCCTTGACCATGATATACCTTCCCTCTTCGTCTTTGGAGGACTCTAGGAACTGGAATGGGACGTCCCTAGATAGCAAAATGGCTACACCTTTGGACTTAGAGGTAGGAGAAGAGCTCAGATATGACTGCGGGAAGTGTCTAGGAGATAACCTTGGGGAGGCCTCTCCCTTGAAGTGAGTCTCCTGAAGGAGAACAATTTGAACCTTCCTCCGCTTTAGTTCCGTCATCACCGCAGATCGTTTTTCTGGAATATTAAGTCCTCTACAATTAAGGGACACCATTCTCATCCCCGATCCCCATGAGTCCCGCCCCCCGGCGGACACCGGACCCATAGATCACGCAGGCGAAAGCAAGAGACCCCTTGTTGTAGGGTCAGAGATATTAAGGGATGTATGGAAAAAGCTTAGGATGGCAAGAAAAAGAGGAAGGGTGGGGTAAGGGGAGAGGATACGCTAAGAGAACAAAACAGTACACACAAACAGAAATCCGGAAACAACCCTTTTAAATTCGGGCTTCTTGAAAAATGTCTAGAAACCACCCTATAATAGGGGGTTAAACTCCACACTTCCCCGGGGACTTCCGGGTGTCACCCGGGGCAGTGTCAGGAGTTCTTGGGGGAATGTGGAGGCCAAATGAAGAAGAACTAAATTATTCAAGGGATCTCGAAAGTTCTACCCAACACTACCAGCTCCCTCAAGTCCCCTTGTATACATTAACTGGTAGGCAGCAGCAATTAGGCAACTCAAAGCTTAAAAATATATTTAAGGAACAGCCAACTTGTCATTAAAACATATAAACATCACATGAAATTCAAACCCATTGAACGTAACCTGCAAATATAATAACTCTAAAGGGACCGCGTCTCATTTGCTTATTTGGTTCTTGGGACAGCACAGCACTCCCAGGGCCAACCCCCTCCCACCCGATCGAGGGCCCGATAAGCTAAACCAGGCCACCTCCCCCGGGAGGGGAGGACCCCCCGAGGGCGTCCATCCCCTCCCACCCACACCAGCCAGACTGTCTTTAGTCCACTCTCCCCAAGGTGGGGAAGTGGAGATCATATTATACGTGTGGGCGGACCATAGGAACCGGAGGGGAGGGACCCGAGGGACCCAAGGGACCCGGCCGCCATCCACCACATCAGCTGTTAAGAATATAGTCAACTTCTAGTGGGTCAGGGGAGTTAATCAGCAACAAGGAGGGCAAAAGTGCCCGTAGGCAATGCTCCTCCGTCCCCACATCAGAGGAACCCCATCTCCCCCCCCCCATGAGCTCCCTAAGGAGGAGGACCGAGAAATACCGGCGGAGGAGGCCGAGAAATAGGACATCCCGATCCTCCCGCAGCCCCAAAGCAACTGCAACTGTTCAGCAAAACTTTTCAAACACAACATAAATCCCCAGGTAGGGAGTAGGGAAAGCTCAGGTTAGCTATAAAACAAACACAACTTTAATCTAGCTATAACGTCGTTAATTACATACGGTCGACCCGGTACATCATCAGTCACTCTGCTTCCATTGGGGCTCGTCTTCCTTCCCGCCCCTGCTCGGGTGGATTGCCCCGCTGCCTACGATTTCTTCTCCGTATTCTCTGTCGGCGCGGATCTCCGCCATGGTCTAACTCCAGCTCCAACCAATTCGGCACTGCGATTGGGGCCACCTCCAGAAACTCGAATAATTCTGGTAGTTGTGCCGGTGATTTCAGCTCAAAGTTCCTCCGCTCTTTCCGAACGATCAACTGGAACGGGTGGCCCCACCGGTAGGTTGCTCCGTGTCGTTGTATAACTTCTAAGATTGGTCTCAGTAACCTCCGCATCTGTAAAGTCCTCCTGGAGAGATTTGGCAGTATGGTGACACTAGCCCCCTCCACAGTGACCGGACCTTTATCCCAGGCTCTCTGCATGATCGCTTCCTTAAGCTGATAGTAGTGGATTCTGCAAAGCACATCCCTTGGTCTGGTCGGATCTTTTTGCCTGGGACCCAAGGCCCGGTGGACTCAATTTCAATATGGTCTGTAGTGGGGCGGTCCATAAGTTTGTTAAGAGCTCTGCATACTGTTGTTTTCAGGTTTAGGGGGCCTATTGTCTCCGGGATGCCCCGAAGCCTAATATTGTTGCGGCGGTTCCTATTTTCATGATCATCTTTCTGCAACTGTAGATAGGTGAGCGCCCTCCTTGTGGCATCTCGTTCTCGTTCTAGAGCCTCAACTCTCGCTTGTAGGTCCACCTGAGTGGTCTTAGTAGCATCAACTCTGCTGGACAACTCCCCTATAGAATTTTGCATGGATGTGATCTCCCTACGGAATGCACCCTCCATCCTGGATATGTAGGATTCGAAGTCCGCTCTAGATGGCAGCGTTTTGAGGACTTCCGTCAAGTTTACCCTGACCGATTCCATTATGGCCGTAATTAGAGATCCGGGCAAAACCCCCCTCGGGAGCTCCCACGCCACAGGGTCCACCGGCCCTCCGCTCGTCGCTGGACCCCACAGGAAGTTGGGGCTGTCCAGCGAGAAACATTGGCGGGATCTCGGGGGGGACCCCAGGATCATTTTGTTGGCGCTAGGGGGGCTTCTCACCCCTCCTGGTGAGGAAATTCCACTTCTCATTTCTGCCATTTCTTGCGTGTCACATAGGACTGCTGGGGAATCCCCCCATTCCAGGGCTCTTCTGTGCTCAATCTCCCATGGCCCCGCAGAGTTCTCCCTGTGATGCACCAGGGCTGATACTGAGCTGATGGTAGGAGTGACAGCATTACTCCCTCTCACAGACACTGAGGTTATGCTACTGCTGCTCCGTGTGACACTGTCTGGCTTTGTCCTCTCTCCCCCCCCTGCCCCCAGGGTAGTGTCTCCCACCTGAGGGTGAGTCGAGGAGGGCTCGCCTGTCATGCGGTGCGTCAGATGTGCAGGCCAGGGATCCTGTGCAGTAGGAGCGGCCCCCACCTCTGTCTCCCAGCCTGGCACACCGTCAGCCGCCTCCCCCACGTGACCTGCGGCTCCCGATCTCTGGCGTGGGGACAGCGTCGGCCCCTGAGGCCCGTCGGGACTTCGATTCCCCGCTGCAGGCACAGGTTGCGGTTTGTGCCGGGACTCCATCTCAGCGGCGGTTCGTGCCTCACCTCCGCTGGGCACGCTGCCGACGGCCTCCTCCTCGCGCTCCACGCTGTCCGGCCGCAGCTGCTGGGGAGCCGCCAACTGCAGAGGTCCGTCGAGGCTCCGGACCCCCCCCCAGGTATGCGACCTTGCATGGTCCGGTGCCCCAGCTCGGCGGCGGCTCCCAGCATTGTCTCTTCTCCTGTCACCGCACGCCCATCCTCAGAGGCGGTAACACCGCCGACTGCTGTGGGCCGTCAGGGTCGGCTCTCCCCCTATCTAGGTTGCTCATGTTAGGGATACGTCCCTGTAGAGACTCCAGGGTGAGGGCCAGGTCCGCGGGGGCCCCCGCCGCCATTTTGCAAAGAGACGGGGGCCTCTGTTCTTCAGGCCTCAGAGCTTCAAAAAATGAGGTGATGGGGGGGTTCTGCTGGCGTCTAGCTGACCCCCTCACCTTCTTCTTCTTAGACATGTCAAAAGTTAGCTGCTGCACAAATATCTAAGCTGCTTTCTAGGGGGATTTCTGGGGAGCCTCATGTCAGCATGTCTTATCCCTCCATTAGCAAGCCACGCCCCCTCTCAAATGTCTTTTTAGTGCTTTCCTAATATTTGGGGGGAAACATTTTTATATTTTGTAGCATTTTTTTAAATCAAAAAGTTTTTCAAGCCCTATTCTTCACAATTAAAATGGTACTACATATTTATTGGTAGACAACCGTTCCTGCCCAGGAGACACAGCAAACTGAAAATAAAATACAACTACCATGCACATTATCAATGCTTAGAGCTTTAAAATGTTTTTAAAAAAACAGCAAAACTAGCTTAGGCACCAGCTATGGGGGCTCTAGACCAGATCGTGGAGGCCCCCGGCCCTGAAGGCTACCGGCCCACATAGGCACCACATATGCACCTTGCCCTTTGAACTGGCATAGGAATCTCAAGGACCCATTTTTAATGTTCCACTATTTTTACTTTTAATGTCAAGCTCCAGTTGGTATATATGGGTTGTCCATCAACTGAACATCAACTGAAATGTACATATATACTGTTGTTTAAATTACCTTTTGGAGCATTTCTGTAGCTTGAGTGAAGTATAGGTGGCAGCAGATGAGTTTGGGGGTACAGGTTAGTCTGCAGCCTTGTTATGTACCACTTGACATAATGTGATGTACAGCTGGTTGGGAACCCCAGTTTGGTCTACATAACCTGTTTTTTGATTTGACAGCCATTAGCCAGATGGCCGTGATAGAAGTTTACACACAAATGTATATTTGTCCAATAATTAATTCAGTTTGAAATGGTTATTAAGAGTAAGCTTCAATACCATACTTTCCATTAAGAATACCTTTCAATACCATACTATTCCTTACTTTGAATGTAGTTAGTGTCTGTGTATAAAAAACATTTAATTTTTTAGCCTTTGGGAACACAAATGTAAATAATCCATTGAATTTGATGGACATTGAGCCACTGCATTGACCTCAATAACATTCAGCTACTTAGAAAATCCCAAAATTATAGTTCCTGCTAGATAACTGAAGAATATACCAAGGTTTTTACTGAGAATACGCAGCATCACCACTGAGGAAAAAACTCAAACAATTCATGTTCAAGGTGGGACAATACACATTATTAAAAACGAACAGAATGGAAACAAGCAAGTCTAATTATATATTTATTGCTATGATTTGTTTAATGCGCATGCTATGTTGTAATACATTCTAGTTAAACTTGAATTCCAATAAAAATAAAATAAAGGAGTTATACCCGATCTTTCATTTTCTTTCAAAATGTGTACCCACGTTTATCAATTTAGCCAGGGTAGGTACATTTATAAGCACAACTCTTGTCTAGAGATTGAACGCAGTCTCTTAGCATTTTATTGCAACCATTATATCACAGCATTACAGAGTTTCTCCTATACTTTTAGACTAAACACTTTTACACTACAGAGCGGTAAAAATACAGCATTTGTCCAGTTTTTATTTCTCTGTCCTCCGTTAGCAGTATTTAGCCGCATTTCCTGCTGATACCTAAAGAAAGCCCTGCATATAGCAAAACTATGGCTGTTACCAGTAGAGGAGGTAGAGGACTTTTTCAATGGGGGTTGGAAATATTTGAGACCCATAACAAGTGCTTTGAGTTGCTGGTGTCACCAAAGGATAGAAAATAAGTGAAATCCCCCAAGCATTAAAACAGATACAAAGTATAGAAAAGGACAGTCCAAGCTAAACTGAAAAAAAATCTTACCACCTGATTGCCCACAGACTCAATCTATTGTACTTCTGTGGGCTACAGCAGTTTTGATTTGGAGTTCTGAATCCAAAACAGCACTCCAGACTGGCTCCTGATGAGCATCCACTGTTAATGTGCCCCCCTGGGTTGATCAAAGGAGCCTTCTCGTAGCAAGGACATGATTTAAGGCTGGCCAATGAGTGGGCTATTATCTCTGGTTCCAAATGGCGACAGCCCACCACACAACGTGGGATAACATATGTGGGTGGGAAAAAGGGTATGTGAGGAGTTTCTGTTACCGCACCTTTGTAGAAAAAAGTAAATATTTCTCTAATGCTGGGCTTACTGGGTGGTGCACAGGTTAGGTTAGTTTAGGGTTCCTGTGAACCTACCTTGTGCCTGGGAAGGTTTAAATCTGCTTTAAGACTTGGCAAACCCTCTAACCTCATCCTCACTGTTCTGCCTTGAGTATTACTATATAGGGAGATTCTAGGCCAATGGTTAAGATCACCTTTCCTCTGCTCTGCTAATGCTGGGGACATCCTTCATTCAGCCATCATTCAGTCTGCTTTACATTCCTTTATAAGCCTACTGACCTTCTGCTGGGCCTCTGCACGCATGCAATTATCATTCCTGTGCTGTTTCAGACTGTGACGAAATGTTAATCATATCATTCATGTATTATTATGTATTATTTTATGTTCTTTCAATCTAAGGCACTTGTTTACAACAATCAGTAATAAGCAGCAGCAGCCGGTGTTCTAGAGGTGATAAGGGAGTTCTCCAATCTTCCCTGTCCCTCATACTCTGTGTCTTCATTTTGCCCCAAGGCCCAATGTTACAATGGCTGAAACTTACAGGAATTTAAAAGCAGTGTCCAAGCAGAAACACAAAAAGTCTATACTCAACATGTATCGCTGCAGCTCCTTGTTGCAGGTCTGGTGTTCCCCCATAGCTCCACTGTGCAGTGCCGGAACCTTCATACTTCCCGATGGCAGGAAGCCAACAATTCCAGCGCTGACTACATCCTATGGCAGTGTCCATGTAGCTTGGTTTATGCCACTCCACCTACTCCATTCATTGCAATGAAGGGGGCTTGCCAAGACAGGTTCAGCACGCCTCGCTTCCGCATGCCCCCTCAATTACAATGAATGGAGTAGGTGTGTTAGGGGGTGTAATGCCTTATTGATGGATACTGTCATGTCTGCCCTGCAATGAAGGATGGAATCACTTGTTCTCCCTCATTGGTAAGTACAAAGAACCTGGCACCGCATGGGGAAGCTGTGGGGGACAAAAGGTGAATATATACATTTTTCAGGAATTGTTCAGAAATTGTATTCTAAGAAATATGTTTTATGTTCTATCTAAGTAGCCTGATTACTTTTATAATGGTGAGAAACAGTCTGATGTTACCATTGTACTAGGGTGCATTTGTTATTTGTTGTTATTACTAATTATTACTAATTTATGAAGGAGTCAGAGCCTGGTAGAACAGAGAAGCTAGAGTCAGGGCTTTGGCTTACCGACTCCACAGCCCTGCTCACAAGTGTAATTTTGAGGGAACTGTGTTTGGCAAAGTCATCAGAAGGGAGCCAGTTAAATAAAGGAGTTATTTAAGAGACACTAACACGTAGTACCATGTAGCGTCAGGTGAACGTTGGTCGCAGTATGTGAAAACCATATATATGAAAGTCAATCTGGTGAGCGCCTCTAATCGTGATATGTAGCATCACATGTATCACTACCGGCTGCTCAGTGTAAAGCACCGGTGCTATGTGTTCAGCAGTGTCATGTAGCACCTGCCGCCCAGCAGTGTTATCCCATACATTTCTATGGTGTTTTTTTGCTTGTGTATAGTGTTTTAAACAGGACCAACACCCGTTTTCTTTAGCGGGTGTTGGTCCCGCTGTCTGGTGATCGGGTGTTGGTCCAGTTTAAGTAATTATTTTTCTCTTTAATCTTTAGATTGTGTGATTTCTCCTGCTCAGCAACCAAACACTTATATTGTTATTTTCAGTTTTTTTTATGCAGAATTGTATGTGCAGGTCTGCCATTGTAGTGTCAGTGTTAAAACAATGTCATTCCATATGTTTTCACTCTGGTGCTGGCATATATGTGTTGAGAAACAGACTTTTTTCATATAGCGTCCGGAGTTCATAGCTAGAGCGCCCAGTTTAAGAGCGCAGACGCTGGTTTTGTGTTTGATTTTCTAAAATATGGCTTCAGCGCCAAGTGCCGGACGCGCTTAACTGGCACTACCTATCGTTCGCTGGAGTGTTGACCTGTTGTTATGTGGCGCTGCTCTAGGCGACTTTTCCTTGGGGCACTACATATGCATTGATGTCCTCCAGACATCACATTTATCAATGCTGGACAGCATACTACAGCATCAATTGTCCGGCCACTACCCTAGGTTATAGCACCAGACACCCACGTGCAGCGTCCACTAGCGGACACTCTAAGCGCCGCTACATAGACACTCAAATGGCAATACATGGCGCTAGTCTTAAATCAGCCTCCACAGCTGATCAGGGAATGCAAAGTGCTAGTGAATAAAAGGTGCAGCCACTGACGGTTTTCACGGGCTAATCAGACTAATATAACGCTCTACCTGGAATGTACATTTAATTATTTCTATATGCAGTATATATATGTAGTATTTTACTGTAATGTGTATAAGCAATTATGAGGTTATAAACAGCCATGTAAATTAAAACTATACCTCCCATAACCAGACCAGTGAACATTTTCCATTACAGCTTACAAGATGTGGGTGTAATAGCAAAACTCAGCCTTGACACATCATTCCAGACACCGTAAGCAAATTATGTCTCTAATCTTTACTGGCATGATGACAGTCAGTGCCCAGTAGCATTACACTGGATGGATAGAAATGATGAAAATCTCCACCTTCCCGCATCAGTGTGACAGCTCCTAACATAATTAACAAACGCAATCTTTCATATGACTTGTTTTCTGTTTCATGAATTAAATTGTGAAACGAGTAACATCAGCAAATCAGTTATGTTTGCTGAGCTGAGATTTGCCAGCTGGAAACCTTTTTTTCAAATACAGGGAACACCGAGTGTGCTGATAAAATGTAAATGTTTTGTCATGTAAAGCGATATCAGTGAATCCAGCATACATTGTACGTGTAGCAGAACTGATTTCTGCTTGCCGCTAGTCTCCAACAACGGAACTGGCATATGGTGCTTCTCTTGCAGTGGGGATGAGGTGGTTGTTGTTGCACATGGACTTTTTTTGTTTATGTTAAATGCAAATCAGGGCCTTAGCATTCAGGTAACTGCAAAAATGAAACACCTATGTGCAAGTTCTGTTGCGCCAGACTTTTACGTATTGGGCCTGATTTATCCAGCACTTCTGCCAGGAAATGCCACATTGGTGCAAATTAGATTAGTGCAAAATGAGTGAGTGAGGTAGCGAGATAATGAAGAGTGAGGTGAGTGAGAGCCTTCATGGGATGAGCAGAGTGTGAGATTGCTCTGCTCCCGCCTATTACTTGAGCTTGTTCCAGCGGGATTCCCTCCATTTTACACCCCATCAGGTGTGCATGAGACTTGGGCAGATTGTAGCATTAGGGGCCACTAAAAGAATGGATTGATGGCACTAGTGTCTCGTGGATCATTATAATGGGATGATGAGCCCAGAGGTGAAAGCCCCTCCCCACTTCACAAAAGGATAAGAAATAAAATTATGTTCACAAATCACGTTCGCATTCCTAAGACAAGATGGCGTCAGAGAGAGGGAGACACCAAAGATGGCGTCAGGAGAGAGCACCACACCCAAAGATGGCGACCAGAGAAGGGCACCACCCCCGGATGTGTCGTAATTAACAGCCTTCTGCGCGTGTCTGGAATGCAGTAAATAGATAAGGACTAACAAATTTGTGTTCTGGAATAGAAATATTACTTTTATAGAAATAGATATTTTCCTATGTAAGCCTCTGTTTTTTATGTCGTATAAATAAAGTGAGCACACGAGGAGGGGCCAGTAGTGCTTCTCCGGCATGTGGACTTAATATCAGTTATGTGTGTTGACTCCTCATTTCCTTCCATCATTTGATGATTTGGGACCAATCGAGTGTAATAGTCTCTGGGATGGTACAGCGATCCATTACAAGTGAAGCCATCGCTGTGATCGTGCTGCAGACTTCCTCTCCAGAAATCGCCTGGGACAACAACTTAACTTCGCAGGGAAAACAAGCTGGAGCAGTATGAAGTCCGAAAACAGCTTACCGTGAGAGGAGCTCCGGCGGCAGTGGTCGGCGGCTGAGGACAGAGTTGGCAGCGGCAGCATCCAGACGGAACCTAGCGCATACCTCCCTGTAAGGCAAGAGAATATGGGCACCCTGGGGGGGGGGGGGGTTCACACAGCAGGGGGCAGCCAGAGGCTGGCCCTGGAATCTTTTGGATTCCAGGCAGGCTACTGTGGGGTTTTGTTCTGCTTTAAGTACTGCTGCTTGCCAGCTGCTAGACTCTGCATGATAGAAAAGAACTTCCACACTGCCATGTTTTATTTGTTAGCAGAAAAGCTGTACGAAGGAGGCCCCAGGTGCCCTTCCTATAATCTGCCCCTAGGGGACAGCAAATATTTGGTCAAAATATATGTATATAATCTTAAAGTTTATATAGAATTAATTTGCAAAACGTCATATTTTCTCTATATTTCCATTTTAATGGGTAAATGAAATGCTGAGTGCAAAGTATAATGTGAATATAATTCATGCTTTCAAAAGTAGGTAAAGTTAATGGCAATGCCTGATAATCCTTATCTGTGTGTAGCTTGCAAAGATGAACGTGCCTGCTATCATTCATATGGCGCGTTTCTATTATAGCTTCAGTAGTGCTGTTTCATACCATGTAATTGTACCTTAGATGCAGGTAATAAAGAAACTAGTACATTTCCATCTGGGTGGAAAAAAAATCACGCTTCAGCTAATATTAAAGATATACATCTAAGCTTTTCCATAGTGAAGTAAACCCTCAGGGTCCTCATAAGTCTTATCAAGTGAGACTGTGTTGCACAACAATATACAAATAAAGGCACTGACACCAGCAGCTGCGTTCTGAAGGCTGATGTCAGCACATCTCCTCACTACATTCTCAGAAAATTGGCACTCGTTTTGTAAAGAGGTCCTTGTCAGCATGTGTTATCCCTTCTACAAAACTGTAATAAATATGAACTAGTAAGGGAAAATGCTTGAAAGCTGAGCGCGCTGACTTAAGGGGCATTATTAGAATTCTCCAGAGGTGAGAAAGACTTAGAGAAAGCACTTGGTTTCATTTTTAAAACTACCATATGAAGTTAAAATAGGTCTCATGTTTAAAAGTTTACTTTCAATACATTTTTAATAAAAAAAAATAAAAAGCATTACAGGAGAAAGTATTGCGCTCGTACCAGGGAGCTAATATCACAAAGCAATAACATACACATAAATCCAGAGAGCGCACCCTACTACAATTTTCACAGATCGATGAGTTGGTCCCCTAGTGCCTGCCCAACTAAGCAGCCATAAAGCCATTAAAAAATCGACTTTATCAATAGAATAAGTAGAAGAAAAGTAAGAAAAGGGTAGAAAGAGGGATGGGAACTGTAATGCTGATGGCTGAACTATATGGTGATAAATGTCCTAATTATAGTTAGTTGGAAGGAAGCCTAAAACCAACGCGACCCGAGTTTCTTCAAACATACAGTAGCGACCAAATCAGTAACTCAGAATAGAATTTGACTCGTGGCCCCAGCTCACCATGGTTCCTCTAGGCCCACTTGCAATAAAATTAGCATAACTCTTGCAATTGTTTTGGTGGTAAAATGAGTCAGAAAACTTGAGGCTACACAAGTCTTAAAGGAGCCACAGCACTCAACCCTGTTAGCTTGCAGACACTCTTATAATCTGTCTCTAAATCTGGTTAAAAAAACTTGAGGCTTCTCTTCTTTATCCAAGCATATACTTAAAGAAGCACTATCATGAACAATGGCCCGATAATAAAAATCCATATAAATATGCTGGATGACGGGAGGAGAAGTCACTTATGCCCCACTGCGGGTATCCCTATAGATCGCCAGGAAAACTCACCCTTCTGGCGTTTCTATGGTGCAGGCATGGGCAGCGCACTCCGCTCACCTCTAGCTGGGAGCATGCCCGTGCCTGCTCAGCAATTCACAAATGCCTGCTGTGGATACATGACTAGCTAAAGGTATTCTCCCCTGAGAAGTGTGGTGACAGACTACGAAACATGTGGGTACCTCAGCAGGGTCCCCTCTCTAGTTATATACTTTATTTATCTATTGGTTGTTTTATTTGGCCATACCCTCTATATCAAAATCAAGGCCCAGATGCGACCCTCCAGGTCTTTTTATGTGGCCCTCCAGGTGTTGGCAGCTTTCCCCAGATGCAGTGCCTATAAAAGCGTCTTGTGCGCGCCTATTTTACTTTTTGGGGAGAAGAGAGCAACTGTTCTGTGTCTCGGTGCAACCATCTCTCGCCACACAATGGGGATCCACCTAACCCACAAAACTTATTGCCACTGGGGGTTACAGGGAATTGCTAGCTATTGCCAGGTAGGCTGTCCTGGGTATAATGATTCTGCATCTGCCCTGGGTGAAATAATTCAGTGTCTGCGTCTGTCCTGGGCAAAATAATTCTGTGGCTGTCCTAGGCAAAAACATACATTTGAATGGTCATATTTGCATTTTTATTACTTACCGTCCCTTTGAAGGTGACCAGAATGCTGACGTGGCCCTCGATAAAATGAGTTTGACATCCCTGCTCTATATGGTTGCTGCTATTTACACTGCTATTTTCATCCTTATTTATTTAATATATTGGTATAGAATATTGTGTATTGTAGGTGCTCTTCATTATGGACCTTATGAATTTATTTATATGGTATGAATTGTGGGACACTTCATGTTTTCATCTATTGTTGACTTTTTATGGTATTTATTGGCACTGTTAGCACTACATTTTTGGATATGGCTGGTATTTATATATGAAGGGCTATCTGCAATGCTCATTTTTAACTGTTTGTGCATGTGTTTAAGTGTATCATGTTTTGGAATGATAAATTGATTATTTTATAGTGGTTACTATTGCATCTGGCTTGTGCAAGTAGAGATCCCGTCTCTTTTATTGCATTTTGAAAATAGTTAAGTGTAGCATACTGTGGCCTACACATGTGCTGTGCGATTGACGGCTAGGTTAGTAATGTGGCAATCGCCGGGAACTTCCAGACTGGCAACATGGGTTTTGGACCACTTTAACAGTATGGATGATCTTTAAAGTGATTCAACAGCCAAACAAAAGGGTACTTACCTTTTGTGCCCCGCAGCTGATTGATGGTAGTCGAGTGATCAGCAACTCACCTAATCGTTGGATCAGCGCTGACACACCCTCTCTATCCATTGCTAATTGCCAGACTTGGACCAATCAGTGATGTCTTTGTTATAATCTAACTTTTTAAGATTTTAAGTTTTTACTTTGCTTGCGGATGTTTCTAGGTCCAAGGCATATTATAGTATCTTGGATATTGCAACATTCTTCTACCTGGTCTCTCACACCTCTACAGTCATAAATCATAAAATTGAGTCATTTGCAGCCGAGATGATGTAGACCAGACGAATTAGGAACATGGTTTCAATACCCCAACTTGGAATAGTGTTCCCCAACTTTCTTGGGCAGGTTTTAGGGTTCTAATCGCAATTAGCCAAATTTTCCGTCAAAATTCGTTTTGGTCTGAATTTATCACTATTAAAAACGGCTATTTCTGGCCAACTGAGAGCCTCAATAGGGATGTAGAACATTTTGCCTTGCTGTAACACGCATAGGATGCGTGCTGGGTTAGTGAAATAATACTGTAAAGAAGTATGACATGCAGATCAGAGGCATTACTATTAGAATTGCTGTCACAGAGAGCCACAATGACAGGGCCTTGAGGGGCATAAGCATGAGAAGCCCATATATTGCCTGAAAGACATACCCTGGAATTGGCAGCAGCATGATGAGAACATATATCACCTGAAAGACACACCCTGGAGTTGGCAGCAGCATGAGAAGACACACCCTGGTGTTGGCAGCATCATGAGGAGCCCATATAATGCCTGAAAGACACACCCTGGAGTTGGCAGCAGCATGAGGAGCCCATATATTGTCTGAAAGACACACCACTGGAGTTGTCTGCAGTATGAGGAGCCCATATATTGCCTGGAAGACACACTAGAGTTTGCAGTAGCATGAGGAGCTCATATATTGCCTGAAAGACACACCCTGGAGTTGGCAGCAGCATTAAGAGCCCATATATTACATGAAAGACACACCCTGGGGTTGGATGCAGCATGAGAAGCCCATATATTGCCTGAAAGACACACCCTGGAGTTGGATGCAGTATAAGGAGCCCATATATAGTGCCTGAAAGACATCCTGTAGTTGGATGCAGTAGGAGGAGCCCATATATTGCCTGAAAGACACCCTGGAGTTGGATGCAGTAGTAGGAGCCCATATATTGGCTGAAAGACACACCCTGGAGTTGGCAGCATCATGAGAAGCCCATATATTGCCTGAAAGACACACTGGAGTTGGTAGCAGCATGAGAAGCCCATATTTTGCCTGAAAGACAAACCCTGGAGTTGGCAATAGCATGAGGAGACCATATATTGCCTGAAAGATACACTCTGGAGTTGTCAGCAGCATGATGAGCCCATATATCACCTGAAAGACACCCTGGAGTTGGCAGCAGCATGAGGAGAACATATAATTTATCCTAAGAATATTGTTAAAAGTTAAGTTGGGGTTGGGGTTACTATGGCCCCCGCCGCACTAAACACCCACTCTGATGGCACACTACTGGCCAGGCAGGACACTTTCCTAGGGCAAACTCTGCTCGTGGTGGCCACAAATCGAGATTTGCTGCCCAAACTCAAGTGGATCCTCAAGGTGTGTTGGCATGGTCATGTCAAGGTATGCATCCACCTGCTGGTTCAATTCCTGCTCCAGGTCTACCTGCTGCTCATGAGTTGCCTGACTATGTGGATGAAGAAAGCAACTCAACAGCGACTGTAGACTCAGGCTGCTGCTGATGGAGCTCGTACTGCCACCCCTCCCCAGCAGCCATGGCAGTGGAAGGTGAGCACAGTGGGCCCCCCGAGTCAGACCTGCAAGAGCATAGGCAATGGCACAGATAGGCATTGGCCAACTATGTAGTAGGTCAGTCTGTCCTTCCTCTCAGTGGGTGTAAAAAAGGCCCCAATTTTGTGCCGGTAGCGAGGGTCAAATAAGGTGGAGAGCCAGAAGTCATCCCACTGCCGAATAGTGACTATTCGGTGGTCACTACGCAAGCACGTGAGCATGCATTGTGCCATTTGTGCAAGTGACTCGGAGGGACTACCTGCCTCCATCTCCACTGCATACTGCCATGGTTTGTCTGGGTCCTCTGTCTCGCCTTCCTCACAACCCTCTAGCTGCTCTGGCTGTTCCTCCTCTCCCGTCAGATGACTACAAAAACTGACCATTTTGCGAAACCTAAACTGTGCTTCACTGTGCCCCTCCTAGGGGTGAGATGTAGGCGCCATGTCTCCAGTGCCCTGACCAGCCATGGTTTCCAACACCTGTTGTAGCAGATGAAGCAGTGGAATTACATCGTTCATCCCATAATCCTTGCTACTGACTAAAAAAATGGCTTCCTCAAAGGGCCTAAGCAAACTGCAGGTGTCAAGTATGAGCTGCCACTGGTTTACATTGAAGCTACACAGGGGAGTCCCCCTATCTGCTTGGATCATCAAGAAATCGGTGATGGCTTTTCTCTGTTCGTATAGTCCATCCAACATATGGAGGGTGGAATTCCAACAGGTGGAAGCTTTGCAAATGTTGGGGGATACCGTTCTGATGCTGCAGCTCAAGGAAGGTGTGTTTTGCGATGTAGGAGTGGCTGAAGTGCATGTAAAGTGCATGCAAAGTTTCCTTCCCATTGTTAGGATGTCTTGCAGATGGAGGAAAGACTTCAGGAAATGACAACTTGACAACTTGATTGAACACATGCAGAGCCGTAGCAGCCATGAGGCAAATGAGGCACTGGCCTCGGGCGCAGCCAGGGCTGGGTTAAAGGGGGAGGGGCGCAAGCGGCCTCCACCACTTTCCCTTCAGAGGGGGGCCTCCACCAATCTGTGGGTTATGGTCTGCGTCTGCAATCTGTGATCCGACGGTGGCAGGCCAGCAATGAAGTGATCGGCAGTGGTGGGGGCCGCCCGTGCAAGCCTTGATTTGTTTTATGCAAATCTCACAGGACAGAGCAAAAAACATTGCTCTTGTTTCCCCCACCGCGGAGGCCAGTCCAGAGCACAGCAGAAGCCAGCACTTCCGCTTCCAGGCATGGTGGCCGGCCAGTGCGAGGGAGAGGATGACGTGAATGATTACTGTGGAGATAGAGATAGTGACGGGAGGACAACAGAGAGAAAGTGTGATTGATGGCTGGAGCCAAGGTCGGGTTGGGGAAGAGTAGGGAGGGGGGCCCGCCTCAACATTTTTTGGTCTCGCTGCTAGCCCTTACTGTTTGTTGTGGCCTTGTTACCAACATTAGTTAGAGTGCATTAGTGTGCATGTCCAGCTATATTCAATGCAATGGAGGGGGTATGTCAAAGTGGTGACTGGCATGCTCTTTTATTGAAGTGGATGGAGTGTGAGTGCCTGCGTCACTGTGACTGTTTGCGGAGGTGGGAGGGGCATTCCTGGAGGCAGCCTGGTGAGAGGCAATGCGGCCTAGAGCACAGGGTACCTGATTATATATATATTTTGGTTATGTTACTTGGTTGTACTTTTACATTACAGAAAAAAAATACTCTGTAGGGGGCCTCCACCAAATTTTGTGCCCAGGGGCCTCCACCACACTTGATCCGGCCCTGGGCGCAGCTACAGCTTCATGCAAGGGGGCGCAGCCGTACAGTCGTGCTACTTTTTTTTTTTCTTTCCCAGTTCAGCTGGGGGCGCCCGCACCCCCACGGCCAACAGATCCCGCTCTCCTTGAATAATAGCCTGTTTGTGTTTGTAATATTGGCAATGGTGCAATGAGAGCCGCCAGCTGTAACTAGGTAATTCAGCAGGTGGCTCTCATTAAAATCAATGGAGATCCCATCCTGCTGAATTATGTAGTGACGGCATGCAGCACTCATTGGACCAGAGCCCGCACATGCACCGTTGGAGCCAGGGAAGGTAAGTGGTTACAGGACTTTCTGTGGATTAATGTGGGCAATCTGTATGTCCAGGGTGTGGAAAACATATAAGATAGGCTCTAATTCAGGGTGAAGGTCCGCTTTAAAACATCATTGGACTGCTGTCCCCCTCCGGTCTTGCATTTGGGCAGTTTGTAGTCAGCTCGCTGGGGCATCCATCTTCTGGGTCCCTCGGATTCTGGATGACCTTCCGACGGGCAGCTCCATCTTGCATCCCATCAGGCACTGGGTGCTTCCCCCGAACTCGTGCCTGCACAGTGCCCATAAATGGGATGCGAGGGGAGGCACTGAAAAGCTGCGAGACTTCGCTGAGCGGCACGGTACTTTGTCATTTAGAGGCGGCTAAGCCAGCGGTGGGAACAGTGGGTTTAGGTGCACTTTTTATTTATAAGTTGTTATGATTCTGATACTTCTTTGTCACATGTTAGGTGCACATGTTAAGTTACATACCTTCTTGAATCTCATGTAGCTGAAAAATTAAACAGTTTTATTCTACATTCTTTATGCCTATTTTCCTTAATGTCACTCAAAATAATTCAGTAAACAAGAAACAAAACAAAATAATTTTTTTTTTTGCGGGGGGGGGGGGGGGGCGCGATTTTCTTGCCTCGGGCGCAAAAGAAGCTAGCTACAGCTCTGAACACATTTGCCATGGATGGCTCAGGCTTCCTTGTCGCAGCGCAGACAAGATGTTCTTCCCGTTGTTCGTCACCATGGTTCCCATTTGCAGTTTGCATGGAGTAAGCCATGATTTGATATCCTGATTAATGAATTTTAGCAGTTCCTCCCCTGAGTGACTATGTTCGCCAAGGCAAACCATGTGAAGAACAACATGACATTGCCATGCCCTGTACACATGGTAGGTTGGAGAGACACTGAGACATGTCTGTGCAGTGGAGGCTGCGGAGGCGGACACTGTCACAGGCACAACAGCCTAAGAGTGTGGAGGTGGAAGTGGCATGACCTGTCCAAGTTGCTGTTGTGGCTGTGCAGAAACCACATTCACCCAGTGGGCCTTAAAGGACATGTATTGTCCCTGACTGTAGTTACAGCTTCACACGTTGGCGCTGCCGTGCACTTTGGTACACACCGACAGGCTCAAGGACTGGCCCACCTTCTGTTCAACAAATTTGTGCAGGGATGGTACTGCCTTCTTCTCAAAGCAATGATGGCTTGGGACTCTCCACCTTAGCTCGGCACAAGCCATCAGTTCTCTGAAAGGTGCAGAGTCCACCACCTGAAAAGGGAGCGACTGCAGCACCAGCAACTTGGACAGGAGCACGTTTAGCTTGTGCGCAGTTGGATAAGTGGGCGCATACTGTTGTCTCTTGGACATGGCTTCGCTGATGGATTGCTGGCGGAATGACTGACTCGTAGTAGGAGGAGCAGGAGCATCTGGAATGACAGAGGATGGGTATGATGCACAGCTACCTTCGGCTGAGGTGGTGGAGCCTTGGCTGGCTGAAACTGGGAGCGGCGTGCCACTGGCTAATGCAACAGTCTGGAGCCTCATATCTCCCAGGCCGCTTTATGGTGACGCTGCATATGTTGACAGGCCGAGGGCCGTGGTACCAACATTGGGGCCCTAGCCACGCTTTACCTTCTGCCTACACATCTTGCATGTGGCAATGTTAACCTCCTGCTTGATGCTTGATGAAGAACTGCCACACCACCGAGTAGCTGATTTTCCCACCAACAGTCCGCACTAATTCACTGCTACTGCCGCCGACTACAGGAACCCCTGTTCCACTACCCCCAAGGTAGCCTGCCAAGCAGAAGGTGGTCTACCCTGGGCATGTTTGCCTCCAGACATTCCAGTTCTGCCACCATGCTGACTGCCAACCATGCTACCACCTTGCTGTCTCAGCTGCTGACTCACGGGCAACCTGCAACCCTTTTCTCCTGATGATGATGAAGCCCCTTCTGCACCCGGCTCTCAAGTGCGATCGGCTTCAGCATCATTGAGTTGTGTCTGCACGTCACCGATGTCCTCCTCTGGTTCATCAACAGTGTCTGCTGCAGGATGTCTCCTCCACTTCTTGACTGGGCAGTAGCTGCTGACTGTCCTCTATCAGATCGTTTTCACTGAATAGTGGAGCTGAACCCAAAGCATTAGATATGTCGCTGGGGGAGGGAACAGCATAGGACAGAGGCAATAGGAGGACAGGGACTGCCCCTGGGCCATGCCAACTGAGGGTTGTGTCCGAGGAACCTACCAACTGTTGACTGGGGGTGTCAGATGTCATTTGTGATGAAGTGGATGACCACGTTAACCAATCAATGATGGCAAATGCGTTGCTGGTCAAGGCACGACTGCTAGCTGATACCTGGGAGATCAGGCCTCTCAGGGCCAGTTAAATGCACTACAGCAAGCTTTAAAACAAGGTTTTGGTACAAAAGCAAGAGGTGGATATTTTTGCCCAGGTGTGTGGCCTTAAACACTAAATAGGCTTTCAAGACCTGGGCATAAAACCAAACGAAAAAACTCTCAGATGCTCTTAAATGGGTTGCCGTGGTGAGGGCCAGTTAAATGTGCTACAGCAAGCTTTAAAACAAGGTTTGGGTACAAAAGCAAGAGATGGATATTTTTGGCCAGGTGTGTAGCCTTTAACATTAACTAGGCTTTTAAGACCTGGGCATAAAACCAAATGCAAAAACTCTCAAATGTTCTTAAATGGGATGCCACAACAACAAATGAGTACACCATTTACATGTACGTACAGGTTACACTTAGAGCACAATACACTTGTAGTGCTATGCTCACTGACTTTGTACTATTAGCTTTTTGTGAAAAAAAATTAAACCTTTGGAATTGCAGACAGACACACCACTGCTGCAGCACATTGTTTCCCTTCCCTGTCACTGCTTCTGTGTTTAAATTCTGACACGTGAATTGCTTCTGCTACACACACTGTCCCATATGGAGAATCACTTTTCCTTTACACTGTCACTCCCTGTCCCTTTCGTTCTCTCCCTGTTTCTTTCTTTCTCTCCCTGTCTCTCCCTCACCCCAATACACAAGTGAGTGCCCACAAGATGGCCGCTGCTTATATAGGGCTGTGACATCACCGGGGGGGCTGGCTGCTGATAGGCTGCATGTAATACTTTCCCAGGATTCCTTGTCCCATGGGACATGTCCTGACATGTGGCTCCGCCATTTTAGATGGCCTGGAGTACACTAAATGGAGTTTAAGGAAGTGACTCGCGTGATCGAATTGCGGCGATGTTCGGATTCGTTGTGAATCTTTTTTTTTTCTGCAATTTGTAACGAATTTGGATTAGTCAGATTCGATTCGCTCATCCCTAATCATGGCTTTAGGTGTTTGACAACCCATTCACACCACCCAGGTAGTAGTTGACGTAACGGAAATGATAAGTGGTACTTGATGGAAAAAGGCTAGAAACCCCTGTTCCAGGTCCTTGAGTCTGACTAAATTAACCATAGTGCGTGTATTTTTGTGTGTGTGCTGGGGACATTAGATTGCGAGCTCCTCTAGAGACATGGATTAATGCAACTACTTGTATGCTATCTTTTCTGTGCTTTATAAATACACAAAATAAATAAATGTGTGCAAATAAATAATTGTATCTAATTCACAGTCCTCTGACTGTTTGAATCTATAAGCAGAAGGTATTTTTTGAGCAGTGAGAATAGAATCTTTTAAACAGAGAACACTGGATATGATGAGAAAGCAATCCTCAAATTGAAAAATGGCTTTAATTTCTTCTCTGTGCTTCTATTGCTTTTATATGGCTTTAAAGTGTGTGCTACCTGCATAAGTCAGGCCAAAGCAATGCATTTAAGAATAATTCAATTAATCATAACATGTTTCAAAACAAGAGATCATGGCATTTTATAATACAGCAGTGGTTTGGGGAGAGCAGTATGAAGTTGCTTGTCCTCAAGCTGCATTATGTCAACTGATAAACTGACTGTGCTTCTGCACAAACGTTATTTTATTCAAGTCTTTTGAGAACTCTCTTTCTAGTAATGAAAGTACTGTAATGGCATTTGCAGTTCCCTGTTTATTAGATTGCTCATTCTCTATGCATATGGGATAGAACGGTTTATGCTAGTGAAGATAATTAAAACAACATCCTGCTGGTGTAATTTCTCCACTATTTTTCTTAATCCGTTAGTAAAATAAATCCCCTTTAAGTAAATCTAAAGTGGGCCAAAACCCAGGATTTTGACTATCCTGGGTTTTGGTCTTTGCCCCAGGGGCAGCCCGATCGGGGGTGCTCCACTGTGTGAAGCCCCCAGGTCACCTGCTCAGATCTGCTCGAGCCCCTTCATGCAGGAGCTCGTCTAATGTCAGCTCGCTGGCGGCCGCATCCCTCGCTACTCTTTAACAGGGAGCGTGCCTGCGCCGGCCATTCACAAGATGGGCATGGTGAATGTGTTTTTAATATATATATATATATATATATATATTTTTTTTTTTTTTGAATTGTGGGAAAGTTCCCCATATATCAGTTCAAAGGGTAGGGGGTCGGCTGCTCAGTTTCTCACACCCCTTTCTGGTCACTGGAAGAACCAGCCCAGGGCACCCCTGGAAGAGCACGAGACCTGTGTTGGGCCTAGGTGCTGGTGTGCCACCTCCAAACCCTAGGTATACCAGGCCCTATACCTAAGCCTGAAAAATGCCCTTGTTCAAGTCTAGCAAACTGAATAAATTTTTATCTCAAGTTAGTAAGCAGTGCCAGGTATTTATTTCTGTCAGTGACAGTTTTGTCCAAGGTACCAAAATACACCCATGCCTTCCCTGTTAAAGGAAAAGTCCACTTTAATGAATTTTACCTCAGACCTGACAAGTGCTTGAGGACGGAACGCAACCTGTTTACATCACCACCGGCCCCTGCCACTCCTCCTGCAGCTCCATTTCTGAGCTTCCCGGTTTTGGTTGGTTGAGGGGTATGGCCCGTGTAAGGCCGGGTTCCATTGAAAACAATAGGCATCTCAATACACAGAAGTTCCCAGTGAATGGAGCCCAATTGTTTTCAATGGAAACCGGCCATATACAGGCCACACCCACATGCCAGCTAGAGCCAGAAAGTGTTACTTCTGTTTTCACAAACTGATAGGCGATGTTGGACCAGCAGTAAAGTAAGCGGGTTGCCTTGTGCCCACCACACAAAGTCAGAATAAAGCGGGCACAAAGTAAGAACAAAGCTCCAAACGACATCACAGGCACCAGTTTCTTTTTTACATAACAATTTATAATAAGTCTATAATTCTAAGGAAAACTTTTAAAAAGAATAGGAATAGGTAAAGAATAGGTTTGTATACCATAATCATTAGTTTCAGTGTCCCCATAAATATATTATGCTAATTGCATTTACAGGTTTGGATCTAAAGTTATCAAACTTCTGAGTGATATGTATTAAGACAACATTGTATTCCGCAGACAGGTGATGCCACACGCAGCTGTTTCTAGGGAAGGGTGAGCAGGACGATCACCCTGGGCGCTAATGCCTTTATCCCAGTCATCCTGTTTTCTGCAGATAGGTCAGGGCCACTGTTAGTGGTGCATGCAAAAGATAGGCCCCTCATCACCACATATTGGGATGGGGCACTGGCTGCTGCTAAGGAAGAGGCACAGCATGGCACATACCTGTATGGGGCAGCAGCACCACAGGGTGGGTGAGAAAAATGCAGAATGTTTTCCTTCTCCGCACTGAGCACTATTTTACCTAGAAACTGACCTTAACCTAGAACTGCCCCTTTCCATTGCAGTGAATAGAGGGAGGGGGGCGTGCCCACTCACATTGGATTATGCCGGGGAGGTGGCTGAACGTTGGAGAACATGGAAGAATGCCTGATCCACTGGGCAGCGAGGGACATGGATCCAGCCTTAAAGCATGTGTCATGAAATTGTATAGTAATAAAAATCTATACAAACACATTGACTAATGAGAGGAGGGGTCACATATACACCCGAAGTGAATAAAATGCCCACCATGGTTGTGGTTTTCTTCTTCTGGTAGAAATAAAATCAAGGGGTGACAGGTTTAGTGTATTAGGGGTGACAGAGCCTGTCACCCCAGATTTCCTCTTCCTTCCATAAAAAGAAAAGGAAAACAAGCCTGGCTGGATATTTATTGATGCTGGGTGTATAAGTGAACCCTCCCCCCACCATACATATTTGTATGGATTTTTACAATTTTTTCGCAATAGTGCTCCTTTTAAGATAAGCGCTGTAGCCCCAGACTAAGAGCAATGGTCTGCATGGGGAAAAAGGTGAGTATAGCATTTTTTTGTTATTTGTCTGATAATGGTCTTTAATGATTTTGATTGTTGGTCTGTGAGAATGCCTTCTCTATGGATCTTAGGAACTTAATGTATACAGAGAAGGGGTAGAGGTAGCATATGGTATCTTAATCCTAAAGGTGTTTGCAAGAGGTTTATGGTCTTTTGGTAATTACTGCTGGTTGTATCCTCTATAACAGACTCATGTGGAACTTGACAAGGTAGTCAGATGTATTGAGTGTAACAATTCACATTATTTTTATTGAAATATCTTCCTATGATGTATAGGCCTGCACAGGGGAAGGTGTGCAGCATCTTCTCTGGTACAGTATGTTGTTACGGATTAAGGCAGCTGTTCCTAACCACTCGTGATACTGAAGTTCCACCCTGGGGGTACTCGGTCAGGCTTTTTTTTTTTTTTAATGAAAAAAGGTTGGGAACCTGTGGATTAAGGCTTTTCTGACTGACATCAAAATTCCTACTGGGATGGTTTTAGTGTAATATCAAAATGGCTGTGGCTAGAACTTAAGTATCATTCAGCATTCACTGCGCTGCATTGAGGTTACAGTCAAAGTTCTTGCCATAATGCAGCACAGCATTGCAATAATTGCAGTAGATCTGTCCTATACCATTTTTTTCGGTACAGAAAGGCAGTGGGACATTAGAAACCATGTGCTTATATTTATACAATGGCTGTATAGCCTAGGGAGTCTGGCAGAGAAGTCACTAACATTTCTTAACTTGGCAGCCACGTTCAGCTACAAACTAAAAACACCAGTAACCACCTTACAGCCACTGTGCATATATAAGGCTGTATTGCAGTATGTGTGGATCCTCCCAAATTAATATGCAGAATGTGCATGGATCCCTCCAGGCCCCAAAACGTAAAAGGTTACTAAACACAAAGAAAAAAAACAGGCACTCACCTTCACTCCCTTGCAGCTCACCCGGTGGGCCGACACAGAGAACAGCGCTCGCCATCCCGCCCCTAACATCAGTCACACAGAACCATCCATTCATTGCAATGGAGGGACAGGCCTGGCCATAATCAATGTATGGCGCTGTGTGACCAGTGCAATCCGGCGGAAGCTGTGGGGCTCCGACTAATGAGCGGGCGGGAGCAGAAAGTGCCCCCCCAACTGCTGACCCCAGCCTCCATTCTCGGGAACTGGAAGGTTTTTAAGCGCTGAACAGGGCTGCAGTTGTTGGGCAGGAGTGAAGGTGAGTGCCTGTTTGTTTTTTTGAGGGGCTTTAGTAGCCCTTTAATATTTAGAGTGTGTGTGTGTATCCCCTGCTCAAAACTACAAGTGAATCCCCACATCTTCTGAAAGGTTAAATGGCAGACAGAGTAGTGTGCTGGTTTACTCTGCTGCTTTCAGAACCACACATGGTTTCTCAGCTTCTGTTTCCTAAGGAGCCCATAAATGTGACACAGGAGGGGAGGCTGGGAAACACAGCGTGGTGCTGGAAGGTGCAAAGTTAAGCTAGCACACTTTTTTGGCAACCGCTACATTAACATCAAGCCACACACCAGGGGCCCCCATGCCACATATGGCTCTCAAGCTGTAGGTTGGGGGTCTCTAGCCAAGACTTAAAGATGTCTATGTTAAAAATAAATGATAATAGGAAAACTTCTTTAAATAGATTCTGTATTAAAACTATTTTTTTGCTGGAGAGTTCACATGACCACTTTAGTAAATCAACACAACAGGAGAAAGGGAGAGTTGTCTCTACATATAATAGTGTTTGATCAATTTGGTTATACAGTAGTTGGTAAAATCTTTTATCACACAATGCACAATACAGGGACAATCATTTTATTGTAATGGCACTAAACAATTTATGAGTACAAGTTCACAGAAGTACCGCTGTGTGTGCTCATGAACTCAACAACTATACTAGAATTTTAATAAATAGCTTGCAGCTCCCAGATCCAGCACAATTTAGAGGTAATTTCTGATAAACCATCTGATCAATCACACATTGATGTATTATGCATTTAAAGCAGTCTAGAAAATTAAAACACCAACATTTTGTAATAAAACAAGTAATACACAAATGCGCTATATTTAGTTTCTCCACATATGTAGTTATTATGCAGGTGCATATGATTGATCGTTTTACAATGAACCACCATAAAATATATTATTGCTATCATGGCGTGCTTTAATGGGTGAAATTTCTTTCCCCCACCAAGGGGCTGCTGTATGTACTGTAAATTTAAACTCGACAATAGCAGTATCTGATTTGTACTTTGCAATTATTTGAGCAGACACCAGTGTTGGCTTATGAGCTAATGATATAACATAATAGCTGTCTAGTAATTGCTCACATTAGTTATGAAGGTGCTTTGTAGCACAGGATGGTGACTATTGCTTAAGGTCATGTTTAATATTTAAACACTACTCTGAAAGTGATACAACCATAAAACTTTATTTCAAAGACTGACACTGCCACTTTACAGGATAGAGCATACTTGGCATCAAGAAGCAGCAGAAGGAGATACTTCATACTGAGCTAAAATACAAAAAAGGGAATACGAAACACAAAAAACCTAAACAATGTACACAAACAACAAAATAAGTAAATAGTAGGTCATTTATTTAATTAACATAAAGCTCACGTAGAAAAGTAAAGAGCAAAGATAAGTACATCCGGCCTGAACTGTCAAGAGCAAGTGCTACAAAAAAAATATAATGCAAACCTACCCAGTGTACTAGACCAGATATGGTAGGGATATGTCTGCAAAACATGCAATTAGTAAATTAGCATAGCCAAACAAATTAGTGCTTAAATAATATATATATATATATATTTATATTGTTAAAAAAAATAAAGTTAACACTAAAATATCACATCCTTGATCTCAATGAATGAAATATTCCAATTGCAATCTTATCAAAATACATAGTGGAATGTGATGAGAACAATAATACATAAAATTGATCAGTGTAAATTAAAATTAATATGTCATGGAGGACTGGATTTGGAATAATCACAATCAAAGTGGAAAATCAAATTACAGACTGATCTAGCTTTGGTAAAAATGCTGCCTCTACGTGCCTGTATGACCTCCCTACAATGCCTAGGCATGTTCCTGATGAGGTGGCAGATATTCTCCTGAGGGATCTCCTCCCAGACCTGGATTAAAGCACCAGTCAACTCCTGGGCAGTCTGTGGTGCACTGAAGGTGTTAGTGGATGAAACAAGACATTATGTTCCAGAAGTGCTTGATTTGATTCAGGTCTGGGGAACATGTAGGCCAGTCCATACCATCAATGCCTTCATCATACAGGAACTTCTGACACACTTCAGCGCCACAAGGCCCAGCATTGTCATGCATTAGAAAGAACCCAGGGCCCACTGCACCTGCATATGGTCTCACAATGGGTCGGAGAATCTCATTGCAGTACTTAATGGCAGTCAGGGTAACTTTGGCTAGCACATGGAGAAGGAAATGCCCCTCCCATGCACCATTAATGACCCACTGCCAAACCAGTCATGCTGGAGGATGTTGCAGGCAGCAGAACTTTCTCCAGGGCATCTCAAAACCCTGCCACATCTGCCACATGTGCCCAGTGTGACCCTGCTCTCATCTGTGAATATCCCAGGGCACCAATAGCAAATCTGCCAATCTTGGTGTTCTATGGCAAATGCCACTGACCCTGCATGGTGTTGGACTGTAAGCACAACACTGACTTGTGGAGAGGGGGCTCTTATACCACCCTCATGGAGTTGGTTTCAGACAGTTTGAGCAGACACATGGATTAGTGGCCTGCTGGCAGACATTTTGCAGGGCTATGGCACTGGCTCCTGCTCCTCTCTGCACAAAGGAGAAGGCCCTGCTGCTGGGTGTTTTTCTCCTAAGGCCCCCTCCACATCTCCGGTTACATTGGCCTGTCTCCTAGTATCTGCTCTGGACACTGTGCTGATGGGCACAGCTCTTGTCACAGCTCACATTCATGTGCCATCCTGGAGGAGCCGCACTACCTGAGCAACCTCTGTGGGTTGTAGACAATGCCTAATGCCACCTCTAGAGGTGAGAGCAATGACAATGCAAAAGTGATCAAAACAACAGACAAACAGGATGAGAACAGAGAAATGGTCTGTCAACACCACCTACAGAACTACCCTATTATAGTGGGTGTCTTGCCAATTTCTACCTGCTGCACAATAGAAGAAGAAGAAGAAATTGATTCACAATCATTGTTGCTTTATAACTGGACAGGTTGGCATCACAGAAGTCTGACTGACTTTGAGTTTGATTGTGTTTTTTAAGTGTTCCCTTTATTTTATTGTGCAATGTTTAACTTAAATTAATATATGTCTAAACATAGATGAAAACAAAGTGCTATAATGTGCAAAACTAGTTGGTGAACTATATAAAAACATACAATGTAAGCAATTTCCCTAACTAAACTGACTCAATAAAGGCAATGTTACAGTGACAGCACCCCCCTAGGGTCTGAAGTCCCACAGAGTCCCAGAAATACAAAAAGGTACACAAACAGCCCTTGTAGTGTGATCCCAATATTTAAATGATGGCAGCTCAATCCAGGCACCCACACATTCTGTATATGTATCCACTGCATCAGTGAGTTCCTTGAAGCAGTCGCTCCGGCCATGGAATGCGTGGGCAGCAGGATTGAGGCATTTCCCCATTTCTGTATGTAGTGTTTAATAAAGCCTTAATACTTTTATGATTTTATACCACTTGCCTGGTTGGTCCATTTCTTGTGGGGAGTAGATGCAAAGGAGTTCTGGGGAGTTTTTTCTTCCAACTGTGCTGGAAGGCTGATGGTCCAGTTTCAGGCACTTCCAGCCGAAACAGCATAAATATAAAAAAAAATTGCCCTATAAGATGCACCACCTTATAAGATGCACCTAGGATTTGGAACAGAAGAATAAGAAGAAAAATATTCTGAACCACAAATGTTGTTCTGCCACAGCCGCGGTAGGCCAGAATATCGAGAAGCAGAGGGAAGACAGAGTAACTTCACCTGGTTCTAAATCATCCCCAAGGTAGACAATACAAATGATGGTAGTTTTCTCTCCTAAAAAAAGGAATGAGAATTCTCACTTGGCTCTGAATCGACCCCAATCATGTAAATCATGTAAATCATGAAAAACAATAGATGTTGTCAATATATAATGTGTCAATGTAACTTTTACTATTGTATGTTTGTTAATCAGTGAGCTGCCTGATGACAGCACATGATTGTAAACTGAAATTCATCTCAATAAAATTATTTGAAACTATGTTTTATTTCTTCTTTCTACCCAGGACAAGTCATACAATATTATCGCAGAGCTATCTCCCATCCCTTACAAGATAGGATAACGCTGTCCTTTGCAATTAATCTATATCTATTTTTTTAATGAGATCATCTATTTATTGCCTCTACATAAAGAGGAACTATGGTCAGAAATGACTAGTCCCTCTTTAATATGCAGCAATGGGGCAGCCTGACATAGTCTTCCCTGCTGTGCATCAGCACCACTGAAAAAAAATGCTGCCCAGATATTCACCTTATCCAGGATCTTTCTATTACTGCAGTGGACCAGCCTATCAGCGTGCCATAGAACCATAGTTCCTCTTTAATCTCTAGCTAGTCTGTGAGCTTAAACTGGACATTCACCCTGAATTAGAGCCTATCTTATATGTTCCCCCACGCTGTACATACAGATTGCCCACATTAAAATCATCCTACCTGCATCTACTGCATTTTATGAGCTTTTAAATATCCAAAATGGCGGACCATGGAGTCTCGAGCTGCCTGCAACCAGGAAGTGGCTGTGCCGCTATGCATTATGGGATGGTTGTCATTTTCCTGGCAGCCTTTCCTAACCCCCTGCACTTTTGCCCCACTCTCCTCTCCTTAGTATGTGATCTTTCCTTAGAAGGACAAAACAGACTGTGTGCCCTCCAATAGACCCCACAACATAATACACATGTCTGCCCTCCAATAAATGCCACTTACCCCCCCCCCACCCAAAGAAAAAGCACCAGAGGCTGCTTATGTCTCTTGCTTAAATTAATTGTTATCTCCCCATGTTAAAACATAACTGAAGACTCCGCAGGCACAGCTATATTACATAATGAAATTAGAAGGGGGGAGGACTGCTATGATGGATAAGGAGATCCATGAGTTGCAAACCAGCAGCAAAAAATTAGACGGATGCATTACTGCAGAAACTAATACTATACCCCAATGTGTCAAACTAGATAGGAACATAAAGTGTATGTTCACAAATGCCAGAAGTCTGGCAAGTAAAGTGGGGGAGCTTGAGGCTCTGGTGCTGGCAGAGAATATTGATGTTGTTGGTGTGGCTGAGACATGGCTGGATTCCACACATGACTGGACTGTCAATCTACAAGGTTTTGCTCTTTTTCGGAAAGACAGAGCAAAAACGAAAGGGGGTGGCGTGTGTCTTTATGTAAAGCAAGAACTCAAAGCATATATTAATGAGGGGATACTAGCAGAAGATTGTGAGGATGTAGAATCTTTGTGGGTAGAAGTAGGGGGCAATGTAAACAATGCTAAAATACAGTTTGGTGTAATCTATAGGCCCCCAAATATAACTGAGGAAATAGAGGGTCAACTGCATAAACAGATAGAGCGGGCATCACAGGCTGGTACAGTGGTGGTGATGAGGGACTTCAACTATCCAGGAATCGACTGGAGACATGGTTCTGCTTCCACTACAAGGGGGAGAGCATTCCTCAGCTTGCTACAAGATAATTATATGAATCAGTTCGTGGAGGTACCTACTAGGGGTGATGCTATTCAAATAATGATGACCTGATGGGGGCAGTAACAGTCCGTGAAAATCTTGGTAACAGTGACCACAATATAATTGTATTTAACATAAACTGTAAGAAAGATTTTCCTCCTGGGAAGGCAAAAACATTAAATTTTAGAAAGGCCAACTTCCCCAGGCTCAGAGCTGCACTCAAGGACATAGACTGGGAGCATCTGTTCAGGAATAAGGATACAGATGCCAAATGGGAGTGCTTTAAATCAATTGTGATTACCAACGTTGCAAAATGTATTCCTACGGGTAACAAATATAAGCGGCTAAAGTTAAACCCCTCATGGCTGACACCTGCGGTTAAAAGGGCAATAAAGGACAAAAAAAGGGCATTTAAACATTACAAGGCTGAACTCTCAGCTGTAACACTTGAACAGTATAAGCTAGTAAATAAATATAATAAATATATTAATTCGAAGAAAACTAAATCAGAACAGGTAGGTGCCCTAATTAATGATAATGGGGAAATGGTCACTGGGGATGAGGATAAGGCAGAGCTGTTAAATTGATTCTTTAGCTCTGTGTACACCAGAGAAGCGCAAGGAGCCTACACAGGAGATGCCACTGATAGTAATAGCCCAAGTATAATAATTAACAAGCTAAACGTGGATATCATCCAAGAAGAACTCAATAATTTAAATGTGAATAAGACTGGAGGACCAGATGGACTTCACCCAAGAGTTCTCAAAGAACTCAGTTCCGTTATCTCATCACCTCTGTTGTTGATCTTTAAAGACTCACTAGCAACTGGGATAGTGCCAAGGGACTGGCACAGGGCAAATGTGGTGCCCATTTTTAAAAAGGGCTCTAGGTCTTCTCCGGGCAATTACAGACCTGTTATCTTAACATCCATTGTGGGGAAATTGCTTGAGGGACTATTAAGGGACAACATACACGAATATGTAACTATCCATAATATTATAAGTGACAACCAACACGGTTTTACTAAGAACAGAAGCTGCCAAACTAACCTGATTGGCTTCTATGAGGAGGTGAGTAGAAGCCTGGACAGAAGGGCGGCTGTGGATATAGTTTTTCTGGATTTTGCAAAAGCATTTGACACTGTCCCCCATAGCCGCTTATTGGGGAAATTGAGATCTTCAGGATTAGAAAACGCAGTTTGTAACTGGATTGAAAACTGGCTGAAGGATTGTGTGCAGAGAGTTGTGGTTAATGATACCTACTCTGAATGGTTACCAGTTGTAAGCGGTGTACCCCAGGGTTCAGTGCTGGGCCCTCTATTATTCAACTTGTTTATAAACGACATAGAAGATGGAATTAAAAGCACTGTCTCTATTTTTGCAGATGACACAAAGATATGTAGCACAGTGCAGTCTATTGAAGATGTTCACAAGCTTCAGGCTGACTTGGACACATTGAGTGTCTGGGCATCCACTTGGCAAATGAAGTTCAATGTGGAAAAATGTAAAGTCATGCACTTGGGGTCTAATAACCCGAAGGCCACATATGTCCTCGGGGGAGTAAAACTGGGAGAGTCACTTGTTGAGAAGGATCTGGGGGTACTAGTAGATCACAGACTAAATAACAGCATGCAATGCCAAGCAGCTGCTTCCAAGGCCACCAAGATACTATCGTGCATTAAAAGAGGCATGTAATCACGGGATAGAGATGTAATTTTGCCTCTTTACAAGGCACTGGTGCGCCCTCACCTGGAATATGCCATCCAATTCTGGGCGCCCATTCATAGAAAGGACGCTCTGACTATAGAAAGGGTGCAAAAGAGAGCCACCAAACTAATAAAGGGAATGAAAGATCTTAGTTATGAGGAAAGATTACAAGAATTAAATCTGTTTAGTCTTGAGAGGAGGCGATTGACGGGGACATGATTAACTTATATAAATATATAAATGGACCATACAAAAAATATGGGGGAACACTATTTCACGTAAAATCCTCTCTAAGGACAAGGGGGCACTGCCTTTGATTGGAAAAAAAGAAATTTAGTCTCCGGAGGCGACAATCGTTTTTTACCATAAGAACTATAAATCTATGGAATAGCCTCCCACAGAAGCTTGTTACAGCATCAACCGCTGACAGCTTCAAAAAAGGATTAGATGCTTATTTTGAAGAAAATAACATTAACAGTTACTATTAGTGGTTATCAATAAAAAAAAATAAATAAAGACAAAAAATAAAATAAATAGCTTCCCCTATGAAATAAAAAATAACTTCCCCCTACCCCAACACCCTTGGTTGAACTTGATGGACATATGTCTTTTTTCAACCGTATTAACTATGTAACTATGTAACTATGTAAAACATATACAACTCCTGGCTTGTCCGTCAGACTGAAAAGTTCTGTGTTCCTTCCTAAAGAGTTTTAAACAGTGTGAAAGGTTTATTTAATGCTGAGGCTGAACACCATTCCAGGGTGAAAAGAAACTCAGCAAAAAAATTGCAATTTATCACTCAGCTGCTAAACATGCTGAGCAGATCAACAGCAGCAACTGCCGCGCACACATACTGCTAAAAGCCAATATTAACCCATTACAGGTAGATCAGCGACATCCAAAAATATCTTCTGACATGTTTAAGAGAGCTTTCAGGCCTAGCATACGGCTTGCTGCTTGCATTGCTCTGGAGGTGACATTCATCATCGCCCCAAAAGCAGAAACTGATATAAACCCATTGTTAGGGCGAGCGCTGCAGAGACGCCTCATGGCGCTTCCTGCCGTCCCTCTCCCGGGGCGAGAGCCGCGCTTCCTCCCCGCGGCTTTCCCCGCCGGGTTTCTCCTAGCCCGAGCGCTATTTCCCTTCCTGGCAGCGCCCCTCTCTTACCTGATGTCATGCCCTCCGTCCGGCGTGGCTGCCGGGGTCTGCGGGCGGCTCCCTCACTTCCTCATTCCTCCCTGCCTCTCCTGCGCGCACGTCCCCGGCCACTAGGGGGCGCGCGCCGCAATACTGTTGAATTTAAAGGGCCAGTGCATCACTAATTGGTGTCCGGCCGTCCTATCCGGTTATGACACTTCCTTTTTATTCTGGCCAGCCCTTCTTCCTCTGCCGGATTATCGGTGTGTTTCCGTGATTGTCTGTAGTTAATCTGTGGCTTTCTTGTGTATGACCTCGGCTTACCTTTTTGACCACGAACCTCCGCTGCCTGTCCCGACCTCGGCCTGTCTCTTCGTCTGTGAACCTCCGCTGCCTGTCCCGATCACGGCTTGTCTACTCGCTGCTGAACCCTCGCTGCCTGCCCTGAATCTGGCTACTCACCGTGACCATCGTTTATCTCTGCTGTCCAACACCTTGGCAAATTGTGGAACTGCGCCGCCGTTGGGGGGTAGCGACCTGGGAGTCATCAGCCGCACAAGACCAACCTGCTTCGCGGCGGGCTCTGGTGAAAACCGGTGGCTCCTTAGACCCCGCTTCCCTGACGCGGTACTCACCAACAGTTTCACAGTTCCAGTGGGTCCACGCTTCATTTGTTCCTTCCGGGTCGTAACAGTATAATCCGGCCATGGATCCCGCCGAGGTGCCATTGCCAGACGTCTCTGAGCTACCTGCACTAGTCGCCATGCAGTCGCGGCAGATCAATCAACTTACGGCCATGATGCAGCAACTTCTGTCTATGCAGCAACCGCAGGCGCCACCGCCCTCTCCTGCTGTCCCACCACAGCTTCCGGTGGCTTCCTCCGCGAGGATTCGTCTCTCCCTGCCAGCTAAATTTGAAGGGGACGCAAGACTTTGCCGTGGGTTTCTTGCCCAATGTTCCCTGCACCTGGAGTTATTGGCTGACCAATTCCCTACTGAGCGCTCCAGGGTGGCCTTTATTATCAGCCTGCTCTCTGGGAAGGCCTTAGCCTGGGCTACCCCATTGTGGGACCGCAACGACCCCGTTACCCTCACGGTTCAAACTTTTGTGGATCAGTTTCGCCAGGTTTTTGAGGAACCTGCCCGGGCGTCTTCAGCCGAATCCGCCTTATTGAATCTGGTTCAAGGTGATCTGTCGGTGGGAGAATATGCCATTCGCTTCCGAACTTTGGCAGCCGAGCTAGCTTGGAACAATGAGGCTCTCTGTGCCTGCTTTAAGAAGGGTCTCTCTAGTAGGGTCAAGGATGTTCTTGCTGCCCGGGACCTTCCTACTTCTCTTTCTGAACTAATCCAACTTGCCACACGTATAGACATTCGTTTTACAGAGAGGCGTGATGAATTCCGCCAGGATTCTCTGCGTGCCAAGAGGGCATTCCGTTTGGCTCCTACGTTTCAGAACCCTCAGTCTACGCTTTCGTCTCCGTCTGAAGAAGTCATGCAAGTGGACCATACTCGCTTGACTCCTCAGGAAAGGTCGCGCCGAAGACTCGAAAGACTTTGTCTATACTGCGCCAGCCCAGAACATTTTTTTAAAAATTGCCCAATCCGCCCACCACGTCAGGGAAACGGGCGCACCTACAATCGTTTGGAGAGGCGTCTCTGGGTGTGTGTGCTTCCTCTCCTAGGTTCATTGTGCCGGCACAACTTCACTTTGGCTCCACTTCCGTCCTGAACTTACCGGCCTTCTTGGACTCTGGTTCGGGGGGCAACTTCATCAAGGCCTCCTTGGTCACTAAGCATGATATAGCTGTCTACCGTCTAGCCAAGCCACTATTTGTCGCGGCCGTTAATGGGGACAGATTGAACTGCATGGTGCGCTACCGCACCAAACCTCTACTTCTGAAGATCGGCCTCTTCCATCAGGAATTTCTGGAATTTTTCGTATTACCCCACTGTACCTCGCCGCTTCTCTTGGGGCTTCCCTGGCTCCAGCACCATAACCCTACCTTGGATTGGTCCACTGGGGACATCAAGTCCTGGGGCGCAACATGTGTCAAGAACTGCCTTACGTCTTTGCCAGTCCAAATTACAGCTCCCACGACTCCATTACCGGGTCTACCTGAAGTTTATCGGTCTTTTTCCGTCGTATTTAGCAAGAGGCAAGCTGAGGCACTTCCGCCTCATCGCCCTTACGATTGCCCGATTGATCTTCTACCTGGCGCCACTCCTCCTCGCGGACGCATCTATCCGCTGTCTGTCCCTGAAACCCAAGCAATGTCGGAGTACATTCGGGAGAATTTACAAAAGGGGTTCATTAGGAAATCCTCTTCCCCAGCTGGAGCGGGGTTCTTCTTTGTACAGAAAAAGGACGGGTCCCTTCGGCCCTGCATCGATTACCGGGGCCTCAATAAAATTACGGTAAAAAACCGTTACCCATTGCCCTTGATCTCCGAACTTTTTGATCGTCTTCGCGGAGCTAAGATTTTTTCAAAATTGGATCTGAGAGGCGCCTATAACTTAGTCCGCATACGAGAGGGTGATGAATGGAAGACGGCCTTCAACACGCGAGACGGTCATTTTGAGTATCTCGTTATGCCCTTCGGCCTCTGTAATGCCCCCGCAGTTTTTCAGGAGTTTGTTAACGACATTTTTCGGGACCTGTTGTACACCTGTGTTGTGGTCTATCTTGACGACATTCTCATCTTCTCCTCGTCCATCGAAGAACACCATCAGCACGTCAGACAAGTCTTGTCTCGTTTACTGCAACACCATCTTTATGCTAAGCTCGAGAAATGCCTTTTTCATCAAACCGCATTACCTTTTTTGGGGTACATAGTTTCTGCTCAAGGTCTCCAGATGGATCCTGCCAAGTTAAAGGCGGTCCTTGAATGGCCTCGACCAGTCGGTCTTCGTGCAATCCAGCGATTCTTGGGATTCGCAAACTATTACCGCCAGTTCATTTTACACTTTTCCACGACAGTAGCCCCCATCGTGGCCCTCACCAAAAAAGGAGCCAATCCCAAGGCATGGTCTCCGCAGGCTGAAGCAGCCTTTCTTGCATTAAAAAAGGCCTTCGCCTCAGCACCGGTACTTTCCAGACCTGACCCGTCTCATCCTTTCGCTCTTGAGGTGGATGCCTCTTCCGTCGGAGCTGGAGCAGTACTTACGCAACGATCCTCGTCCGGCAAAGCTCGAACTTGCGGATTCTTTTCTAAAACCTTCTCTCCTGCCGAGAGGAACTACACCATTGGAGATAGAGAGCTATTAGCCATCAAATTGGCGCTGGAAGAATGGAGACATCTCCTCGAGGGGTCTATCTACCCAATTTCCATTTTTACTGACCACAAGAACCTCTCTTATCTGGAATCCGCACAACG
Organism: Gastrophryne carolinensis; assembly: GCA_027917425.1. Taxonomy (NCBI): domain Eukaryota; kingdom Metazoa; phylum Chordata; class Amphibia; order Anura; family Microhylidae; genus Gastrophryne; species Gastrophryne carolinensis. The sequence continues at coordinate 224,694,630 of CM051237.1, forward strand.
CTTAAACCCTCGTCAGGCCCGTTGGTCACTCTTCTTTGCACGCTTTAATTTCCAGATCCACTTCCGTCCAGCTGCAAAAAACATCAGGGCAGACGCTCTCTCCCGTTCCTCGGATGTCTCGGATAAGGTCTCTTCTCCTCAGTTTATATTTCCACCCGATCGTCTGGTTCACTCCGCTCCCGCTGCTCTAGTATTAGGTCCTCCGGGGAGGACTTTCGTACCTGTCTCTCGTCGCCTATTAATACTAAAATGGGGTCATGCCTCCCATACTGCTGGTCACCCTGGAATCAAGAAGACCTGCGCCATCATCTCCAGATACTACTGGTGGCCCACGTTAGCAAACGATGCCGCAGAATTCGTACAAGCCTGCACTTTGTGCGCGCGCAACAAGACCCCTCGTCAACGTCCCGCAGGTCTTCTCCAACCACTTCCCATTCCGGACATCCCCTGGTCTCACATCGCCATGGATTTTATCACCGATCTCCCGCCTTCTCAGGGCAATACCGTCATCTGGGTAGTGGTGGACCGATTTTCGAAGATGGCGCATTTCATTCCGTTGCCTGGATTACCTTCTGCTCCCCTAAAGAATTTCCTTAAACACATCTTCCGTCTACATGGGCTCCCAACCCACATTGTCTCCGACAGGGGAGTTCAATTCGTATCGAAATTCTGGAGGGCTCTCTGTAATCAATTAAAGGTGAAATTGGACTTTTCTTCCTCGTATCATCCCCAATCCAATGGCCAAGTGGAGAGGGTAAATCAAACTTTGGGGCTGTATCTACGCCATTTTGTTTCCACTCGCCAGGATGACTGGGTGGACCTGCTGCCCTGGGCAGAGTTTTCTTATAACTTTAAGGACTCTGAATCCACCGGAAAATCCCCTTTCTTTATAGTCTATGGTCGTCATCTCCTTCCTCCTCTGCCTTTACTAACGCCCTCCTCGGTACCTGCGGTCGATGATCTTTTGCACCAGTTTTCTTCCATCTGGCGTGAAACACAGCATTCTCTGGAACAAGCCGTGTCTCGTATGAAAATCCAGGCTGATAAGAAGAGAAGGACTCCTCCTTTATACTCACCGGGGGATAGAGTATGGCTTTCGGCCAAGTATATTCGTTTTAAAATCCCCAGTTACAAACTTGGTCCTCGCTTCTTGGGACTTTTTAAGATCCAACAACGTATCAACCCTGCCTGTTACAAGTTGCATCTGCCACCCTCTCTTCGCATAACCAATTCCTTCCATGTCTCTCTTCTCAAACCGGTGACTGTTAATCGTTTTTCCCCCAAATTATTGGAACCTAAGCCAGTCGCAGGTACTGAAGATACCTTTACGGTCAAAGAAATACTTGCTTCGAAAATCTCCAGAGGAAGACGCTATTTCTTGGTGGATTGGGAGGGCTACGGCCCCGAGGAGAGATCCTGGGAACCGGAGGAAAACATCCTTGATCGGACCCTTATTTCGGACTTCCTTGGTCCTAAGAAGAGGGGGAGACCAAAGGGGGGGGGTACTGTTAGGGCGAGCGCTGCAGAGACGCCTCATGGCGCTTCCTGCCGTCCCTCTCCCGGGGCGAGAGCCGCGCTTCCTCCCCGCGGCTTTCCCCGCCGGGTTTCTCCTAGCCCGAGCGCTATTTCCCTTCCTGGCAGCGCCCCTCTCTTACCTGATGTCATGCCCTCCGTCCGGCGTGGCTGCCGGGGTCTGCGGGCGGCTCCCTCACTTCCTCATTCCTCCCTGCCTCTCCTGCGCGCACGTCCCCGGCCACTAGGGGGCGCGCGCCGCAATACTGTTGAATTTAAAGGGCCAGTGCATCACTAATTGGTGTCCGGCCGTCCAATCCGGTTATGACACTTCCTTTTTATTCTGGCCAGCCCTTCTTCCTCTGCCGGATTATCGGTGTGTTTCCGTGATTGTCTGTAGTTAATCTGTGGCTTTCTTGTGTATGACCTTGGCTTACCTTTTTGACCACGAACCTCCGCTGCCTGTCCCGACCTCGGCCTGTCTCTTCGTCTGTGAACCTCCGCTGCCTGTCCCGATCACGGCTTGTCTACTCGCTGCTGAACCCTCGCTGCCTGCCCTGAATCTGGCTACTCACCGTGACCATCGTTTATCTCTGCTGTCCAACACCTCGGCAAATTGTGGAACTGCGCCGCCGTTGGGGGGTAGCGACCTGGGAGTCATCAGCCGCACAAGACCAACCTGCTTCGCGGCGGGCTCTGGTGAAAACCGGTGGCTCCTTAGACCCCGCTTCCCTGACGCGGTACTCACCAACAGTTTCACAGTTCCAGTGGGTCCACGCTTCATTTGTTCCTTCCGGGTCGTAACACCCATTTTAATAAAAGGACCCTTTACACATAGACTCTGCATTGTGCTGCAACCTATGAAATACTGCATGCAGCCTTTGACCCGAAATATAATGGTAATGCAGCCTATAGATGGCTATTGAGCAACACAGGTCAAGTACAGGCATGTATTGCGCTTCATCTACTATGCATTGCACTGTGCTGTATGTAGTGCCAAACTGATGTGGTATGAAAGTAGGTTTCCAATAAAAGAACTGTTTTCAATTGTACATTGAAGACCATATCAGTGTTTTTTTCATCCTTAATATGATTCTGTCACCAGGAAAGCTCAGTACAATATTTCAAGATTCCATAATGTTAGGGACTGTTCCACAGGACTGGCTCATACCAAATGTGCAAAATATTCAAAAAGGGGTCTAAATGGGTCTAATGTGGATTCATGTGAAATCGCTCCTGCCAGACAAACCTCATCAGCTCTAATTATTATTGCAAGCACATAGAGTGATCAGTAAAAGAGGGTGAGAGAAGCTGAAGGCTAAGAATGTCTCCAGTCTGCCAGCACATAATGTGACCAGGGGGGAGGGCGGGGTTCATATAGGCAGCCAATCAGAACATCTGGGGAGGGAGTGGGGGCTGTTTGCGTTCTCGGTCCACTGAAGGTTGATTTAACGACCAGGTCAGCAGGGTGGACACTGAAAGCAGAAAGGGAGTGATTTAATCGCTAAGTAGACCAACATAGCAGAAAGGAGAGCACTGGAGGGGCTCAATGTTAACTTGCCAATCACTTTAATATCTGCTGGGCCCAATATCTGCATGGTAGCAGATTGTCCCCAATGGATTTAATAGACTTGTCAGAAAAAGTCAGGACAAGATGTTCATTCATCTTGTTGCATTGCTGATTCAAGATGTCTTGTTTATTTTAAATAAAAACATTGTTCTATCCAAGAAAACCATATTGCGGGTGAATTTGTCCCAATTACAATGGTACCGCATATGTATCAGTAGCCTCCCCATTCCTGTCTAGGAGCCCCCCTAGGGCACTATCCACACTAAAAAGGGTTAAATTGAAAACAAATTGGCGTGGCTTCACCCATTCTCAGCATAACCAGCCGGGCCGGCAGCTATGGGGGTATGTAGACCAAGGCTCAGAGGCCAGCCTTGGTGGCCCCGGCACTAAAGGCTACAAGCCTGCACAGCCTTTGGGGCCCCAAGCTCTTCTGCCCCCCCTTACCTAACTCCTCGACCCCCTGCCATGCTGACCTCTACCACTTACCTATCCCCTCCACCCCATGCCACTGTCCTCTACCAGTTACCTATCCCCTCCACCTCCTACCGCTGTCCTCTACCACTTACCTAACCCCTCCACCCCTTACCGCTTTCATCTACCACTTACCTAACCCCTCCACCCCCTGCCACTGCCCTCTACCACTTACCTATCCCCTTCACCCCCTTCGCTGTCCTCCACCACTTACCTATCCCCTTTACCCCCTTCCGCTGACCTCTACCACTTACCTAACCCTTCCACCCCCTGCCACTGCCCTCTACAACTTACCTAACCCCTCCACCACCTGCCACTGCCCTCTACCACTTACCTATTCCATCCACCCCCTGCCACTGTCATTAGTGATTGGCGATGGATGGAGGTAAGTAGAAAATATAAATAACTGACTTTTTCTAGTGTCTGAGTTCATAGTGCTCATAGTAGAGCATAGATAGTGCACATCAACCCTAATGTATCTATCTACAATGCTAGGTCTGGTTGAATACACACCACAATTCGGGATGCCCTGCTGCCATAAACCCCACTTTACTGATGTTAAATTGGTCAAATTGGACCCAAAATTTGCCAATATTCTGTTTTGGCCAAATCTAATTTTCAAAACACCACTCATTGTAATTCCCTGTCTAGGCACACGCTAACTACCTCCACCTTATCCCCGCACAAGAACAGTAAACAAGAAGGTGTGTCATGGAGCAACTTTATGATTTATTTCCCTGCACACTGCTGTGGTCGGAGTCTAGTTTGTGCGCTGTTTCTTGCCTTGCTTGCTGCACTGAGAACAGCAAGAGATAGGAGGCCATGCAATCACTTTGCAGCATGGCCCTGCAGCAATGGAAGTGAAAAGGAGGGCAAACTTTGAAGCTCTGTTGTGGCTTTTACCCGGCACTGCGGGAAAAGGAGGAGAGGCACATGGGACAGGCACCAATTGAGCTGCTTGCTGCCTTATTATTGCCATTGCTTGGACTTTCCTTTCAAATGCTCCATTCAGTTTAGAAAAGATATTCATGGCAGAATATCAGGTTGGGGGTCAGTCTGCAGCCTTGTCATTTACCACCAGATAGGATCTTGAATACCATCAGTGGTACAAGTACCCAGGACTGTGGGGTCGTAGTCGGGAAAAAAGGTACCAACTCTGACTCCAGGAAAAAAAAAAAATATTTATATATTATAATGAATGTTACTTTCATTGGTAGTTTTGAAATCTTAATCATAAATATAGACCATGGTCTACCAATCTAAGGATCTTTTTTACAACAATCGGTGATAAGCAGCAGCCAAGTGTTCTAGTGGTGATAAGAAATTCTCCAGTCTCTCTTGTCCTACTTTGTGTCTTCAGGGAAGTTTCTAGGCAAAATAGTGCCCATTGCGGGAAGGAAAAAAATACAATTCTGTGATTACTCACCTGTAGAATTGGTATTATGAGTATACAGTACATCCTGCTCCAAATCTAATACTTACAGTTGGGATATACTCCGCCAGATGGCGCTGGACTGCAGAGACATCGAAAATAGGCTCCTCCCGGCCCCTCAAATACCCGGGGACCTCCCACAAATCCTCCAGCATTGAAAAGCAGTTAAGGAGAAGCCGGGAGAATTAAACAACCCAACTATCAACTATAACAATGATAACAATCACCATACAGGGGATCCGAGATAATGCAAACCAAGGGTGGGTTGGAGCAGGACGTACTGTATACTCATAATACCAATACTACAGGTGAGTAATCACAGAATTGTATTATTCTTAGTATACAGTACGTCCTGCTCCAAATCTAATACTTACAGTTGGGAAATCCAAAAGAAGTGTCCATAAAGTAGGGTGGGATCCCCAAGAAAAATCAGCAGCAGGCAGTTTAAACCACTGCCGCCTGCAGAACCTTTCGGCCAAAAACAGCATCCGCTGAGGCCCTAACATCAACCTTGTAAAACTTTGAAAAGGTATGAACAGAAGACCAAGTAGCGGCCTTGCAAACTTGTTCAACAGAAGCCTGGTGCTGAAAAGCCCAAGAGGCACCAATAGCACAAGTGGAATGAGCAGTAAGGCGGAAGGGAGGATTCTTCCCCTTAGCAGAGTAGGCCTGAATCACAGCCTGACGAATCCACTTGCTGATAGTAGACTTGGCAGGAGCCAAACCCTTCCTAGGACCAGAAGGGACCACAAAAAGAGCATCAGTTTTCCTGAAAGGTGCAGTAGCCACCAGATAGTACTTCAGACACCTAACCACATCCAAAGAGTGCAAAACTCTCTCCTTAGCATTGCTAGGATTAGGGCACAAAGAAGGAATAACAATATCCTGATTCAAGGCAGACACTACCTTAGGCAGAAAATCAGATTTGAAACGAAACACCACCTTGTCCTGGTGCCTCTCATAGTAGGGGGGCTGAATGGACAGCACCGCCAACTCAGACACACACCTGACAGAAGTGATAGCCACCAGAAACACAACCTTGAGCGTAAGAATGGCCAGGGCAGCATCCTGCACAGGTTCAAAGGGAGCACCCTGCAAGGCTGACAGAACCAAGTTCAGATCCCAAACAGGCACCATAGGTTTACGTGGGGGACGCACATGAGTGACCCCCTGAAAAAAAGTCCTGATCAGAGGGTGCTGAGCAAAGGACTTCTGGAAAAAAATAGCCAGGGCAGAAACCTGACCCTTCAGAGTACTGAGTTGGAGCCCCATCTCCAACCCATGCTGCAGGAACTCCAGAATCCTGGGAATAGAGAACACACGACAGGGAAGAGACCTAGACTCACACCAGTCAATGTAGGCACGCCAAACCCTGTAATAAATGGAAGAGGAAGACTTCTTCCTAACTTTAATCAAAGTATCCACAACTGAGGAAGACAGCCCCTTCTCCATCAAGATGGAGGTTTCAGCAGCCAAGCCGTCAAAGCTAGGGTTTGTAAATTGGGATGGCGTAGTGAGCCCTGAGTGATCAGATCTGGCACCAAGGGCAGAGCGTATTGATCTACTGCCAGCTGTACCACGTCTGCGAACCACACTCTTCTTGGCCACCTGGGGGCCACCAGAATTGCTGGCACCCCTCCCAGAGCAATCTTGCACAGAACCCTGCCCAGCAGGGAAATTGGGGGGAAGACATACAGGAACTGAAAGTCCTTCCATGACATTGCTAGCGTATCCGAGGTCAGGGCTAGAGGATCCCTGGACAGAGAGACAAAAGCTGGAAGCTTGTGATTGTGGCGGGACGCAAACAGATCCACATCTGGTTGGCCCCAACGGTGACACAGAGATTGAAACACCCTGCTGCATAGGGACCATTCTCCCTGGCGAGAGGTCCCCCTGCTCAGAGAGTCCGCCAGGTGATTTTCCACCCCCGGGATGTACACAGCTGAAATGCAGGGGACATTGGCCTCCGCCCAAGTCAGGATCAGAGACGCTTCCTGGAGGGCCCCCTTGCTCCGGGTCCCTCCCTGATGATTGATGTAGGCAACTGCCGTCTGGTTGTCCGAGTGCACCTAAACAGGCAGGCCCTGAAGATGAGTAGTCAAGCGAGCCAGAACTAACCTGATCGCTCGCAGCTCCAAGACATTGATAGGTGTGTTGGCCTCCTGAGGGCCCCACCTCCCCTAGAACCGCAGGGACTTCCAGAAACCCCCCCAACCTGACAGACTGGCATCCATGGTGACCGTCTCCCAGGAAGGGGCAAGAAAGGATCTGCCCCCCAACAGGTTCCTTGAGTCCATCCACCACAAGAGGGACCTCCTGACCAGGGGGGAGAGCACACAGACCCTGTCCAGGGACGCTGGGTCCTTGTCCCATCCAGACAATAGGTGAAGTTGCAGAGGCCTCAAGTGGAACTGAGAATAAGGGACCGCTTCGAAGCACGCCACCATCAGGCCCACCAGCTGCATCCCCTGCCTGATGGAGGGATGGGGACAAGCTAGGAGGGACTGAGCCTGTGCAATCAGACTGTCCACCTTCTGCTGAGGAAGGAAGATCCTTGTCTGAACTGTATCCAGATTCATTCCTAGGAATGGAATTACCAAGGAAGGGGACAGTGAGGACTTGGGGTGGTTGATCACCCATCCAAATGACTCCAGAGTGGACACCACCAGCTGAGTATCCAACTCTGCCTGATGTAGAGACTGGGAAGTGATGAGGATGTCATCCAGATAGGGAAGCACGCGGACACCCTGACATCTGAGCAGAGACATCACGCCAGCCAGCACCTTGGTGAACACCCTGGGAGCTGAAGTGAGGCCGAAGGGCAAGGCCACAAATTGGTAGTGTTGATCCATCAGAGCGAACCTGAGAAACCTTTGATGACCTGGGAACACAGGAATATGAAGGTAAGCATCTTTGATGTCCACAGAAGTCATGAAATCCCCTTGGCGCAGGGAACTGATGGCAGAGCGCAGAGTCTCCATGCGAAAGCGCCTGCCCCTGACAAACTTGTTGAGAATCTTTAAGTCCAGGATGGGCCTAACAGAACCATCCTTTTTGGGTACTGTGAATAGGTTTGATTAAAAGCCCTTGCCTTTTGCTCTTAAAGGGACCTGGCGGATGACCCCCAGCTCCAGGAGGCCTTGCACTGCTTGCACTAGCTCCTGAGCTGACACAGGGTCCTGAGGAATCCGGGATCTGATGAATCTTGGAGGGGGATCGGCAGCAAACTCCAACTTGTAACCGGAGGACACTACCTCCTGAATCCACTCCTCTGAGACATGAAGCCTCCAGACGTGAGCGAAGTGCTGCAGCCGTCCCCCCACCCGGATGGGTGAGGGCGCCCCATCATGCCTGAGGGGGCTTGGGAGAGGATTTAGCTTTGGGACCCCAGGAGGGGCCAGAACGTCCACGTCCTCTGCCTCTACCCCAGAAATCTACCCGGGCCCCAGGGAAAGACACCCCCTTCCCTGTCTTGCACCACGGTAAGGGGAGGAGAAGGAACCCTGACCCCGAAATGGCCGAGGTTGCCGCCTGCGCTGGGGTAACCTGCCTCCCTTAGCAAAAAGGTCCAGGCGGCCTCCAAACAGATGCAGTCCTTTAAAGGGAAACCCAGTGAGGGCCTTCTTGGCAGCGTTGTCAGCAGCCCACTGGCGCAGCCAAACCGAGCGCCGTATAGCCACCACGAGGGCAGAAGTTCTGGCACACATTCTGATGGTGTCATCCAATGCTGATAGGACAAAATTTACAAAAACATCACAACTGGAGAGTGCATTAAACACCTCACAAGGCAAATCATCAGGGGCACTATCGAGCATATTTCTGATAAGGGTTCTAGTGGCCACAGCAGTAATGGCAGAGGCACAGACCGGGGCAGCGCCGTCCCCGCACATGCAAAGGCGTGGGATGCCAGCTGATCAATACGCCGGTCTTCGGCATCCCGCAGGGTAGTAAAATCAGGGGAATGCATGACAGATGTGTTAGATAGCCCTAGGATCGGGGCATCCACCTCGGGGGGAGGATGACCAACATTTAACCACCTCAGCAGGAAAGGGATACTTCCTATCCCAACTCTTTGGAACCCCGGGAAGTTTACTGGGGCGCTTCCATTCCTTGAGCACAATGTTATGGAAATGTGCCTGCTCTGGAAATTCCAAACGTGATCTTGCTGTATGGAAAAGATCCCCTCTTTGCCTGGGAGCCTCAACAGGGAGAGAGATAGACAGAACCTCAAAAATCTGGGTCAATAATCTGTCAGTGTCATCCGGGGCCCAGGGGTAAGGGCCAGAATCATCATGACCCCTTGGTCTCTCATCAGATGAGCCTGAATCAGAAAAGAGCTCCCCTTCATCAGATTTCAAAACTCCTCAGTTCCCATAGGGAAAACAGTAACATTAGGTGTCAAGTGCTGCAGGGGTCTTACGCGCTAAAGACTTCGCAATAATCTGTTCAACAGTAGCCAGTCTAGAAGACACATCAGGCTGAGAATCCCCCCTAGTATGCAACTCAGCAGGAGTGAGATTTAAGCTTGGGGGAGTAGGTGAAGTGAAACGAGGTGCAGCCACTGACAGGCCAGATTGCAATGCAAGCACCTGTTCAGCACAGGGTACACAGACCCGCGCCTTGTCAGCATCAGCATGAGGCTGCCCACACGCTACACACAGCCGGTCTTGTCCCAAAGGGACCCCGGTAACATTATCCTGGCATGCCTCCATATGGTGATTATAGCGGCGCTATACGTCGATAGGGAATAATGCTATATAGCAACCCTGGATGCCCCAATAACCCGCTAGGGACGTGGGAGTATCATTTTTACAAGGCCTACAAGTAATGTACTAAAAACAGGGCCGGGAGAAGCCAAGAAGGGTTCGTCCCGCCTGAAAGACATAAGCAAACAAGACCTTAAGTACATCGTAACAAAAGTGAAGCAGATAAAGCCGCATGCGAGGGCACTTACGGACCGCGGTAGGTAGGAGTCCGTCGCGCATAGGCCAACCAAGTCAGAAAAGATGGCATCGGTATACCTCAAGGGGCAGGCCAGTAACAGCGATGACGCGGAACGCGCCAAAGACGGGCCCCGCCCCGCCGAAGAGCGCGAAGCCAGAAAGGCCAACAGCCAATGATGGTGCACCAGCGCCTAAGGTAATGCCAGTCAGCGTGCGGCGGCGGTAAATTTAAAAGCAATAAAGACAAGTCAGCGTGGCGGCTGACACAAGAATAAAGACATGTGAAAAGTGAAAGCACAGACTGCATAACATACATATCTATACACATACACACACCCCCCCACTTTTCCCCCAAAGACTACAAGGAGGATGAGGGAGGACGGCGGCCACTTAAATAGGGGTATCCCATAGTGGCTCACCATAAGCCTGAACCGCCTACCCTTTGGTGGGGGATTGCAGTGGAACAGCGCTCCTAAGCACCAACGGCGGTGCTGCCTACCTTCACCCGACCAGCGCAGCCAAGGCTGGGAGGCATATTACTAGTGGAACGGGTGGGAATAGTCCCACAGGGCTGCAGGTTAATAACCCCGCTCACCTGCGAGTAGAGAGCCAATTTCTCGTCCTTCGCAGCCAGACTGCAGAGAAATTCTGGGGATTTGTGGGAGGTGCCTGGGTATTTGAGGGGCCGGGAGGAGGCTATTTTCGATGTCTCTGCAGTCCAGCGCCATCTGGCGGAGTATATCCCAACTGTAAGTATTAGATTTGGAGCAGGACGTACTGTATACTAAGAATAATGTACCCCCTCCTCACCCATCCTGCTGCCTTATACCAGTATGTGCCATGATGTGCCTCTACTTTATCAGCAGGCAGTGCCACCTCTGCATGACTGAGCCCAATATGGGTGGATGAGGGGCCTGTTGTATGGCTGGGACCACTAATAGAGGCACTAAACTATCTGCAGAAAACAGGATGGCTGGGATAAAGCTGCTCCCAATGGCCTTTGCACTCATCCTCCCCTAGAAACAGCCCTGGGTGTCTTCATGCTGCCCCATAGTAGGGGTGCACCTGTAATCAGGCCATGTGAGGCAGCCACTTCAGGTGGCACTGCAGAGGGAGGGTGGCAATCACTGGATCTGTTTTTATTATTTTCATTCTCATTAGTGGTTCAGTAGAAAGCAGAAGTGTGCTGTATGCTGTCATATTTTTAAGTCAATCATTGGTGGCTCAGGGGCCTTGTCCCCACTAAGGAAATGGGACAGCCTAGGCAAAGGGTTCAATTAGCCTGTTTTCTGCTCTCTCCATGCTGAATGTGAGGGGCTGCATCTTTTATTTAACCTGCTTTATATTTCTTAGTGAGCAGCAGAGGATGACTTATCCATGCATTCTTTAGTGTAACGGTCCCCTCTACATTGAATTTATTTTGGGGACTGAGAAAAAAAAGGCCCAGTAAGCATGCGAGATTGCAAGGAGAGTGGTAAAAGAGGGGTCCATTGCCAAAAGGAGGTGGCAGTGGTGGCTTAGGTGAATGTGGTGACATTGATAGCGCAACGCCACCCCTGAGGGAAATCTCTGGCAGCATAAGCGTTTTTTGTACATTTAATTGTAGGTTTAGCATTGGTAGGTGTTTAGATGGGTCGAGTATTGGGAATACCGTTACAATTTGTGATTGATGGGGGAATGGGCTATAAATATGGGACTTATTTATTGGGAGGTGAGGCAATCAGCATGTATATTGATAGCTGTGACAGACGCTCTGTCTTTTGGATGTCATCACTATTCAGTTGCCCACCGGGTCATTCACTGGCCTTTTCTTAATTAGGTTCCAGACAATGTCATTGTATTTTGATACTGTTACAGGCAATGTCATTGTAGTTTGGATTGTATTATAGACTGCCATTGTGTTAATTGATTACGTCACAAACAATGGCATTGTCCTGATTGATTGTATTACAGCTTGCTATTGTTCTGCTGATTGCGTCACCGGCAGAGTTCAGGGATTGTGTGCCCTGCTGCTATTGGTCGGTGTGTGTCTCATGCAGTTCTCCATCAGGTCCACCTTGCATGGAGACTTGTGTATATAAGGCCTAGAGTGGCACTAATAAAAAGACACTTCACCTTCACCCTCAATACTGAGTTCTGTCTCTTATTGGGGGAAACGCTATATTACAATTCACTAGCCCTTGTAAGGGCTGTTCCTGTTTCCTCACGGATGACTCTGGGATTCCTGCAGCACCTCTCACCATTGGGAAAAGGACGTAGCGGGCGGTGAAGCCCTCCGGCGATAAGGGTTATCGCTACAATAGCCTATGGGGATTGTTAGATATAAAGGTGGTAATGGGGTGGTGTGGTGGAAGCATTTACAAGTAAAAAAAATCTATGGCGTTTGGTGACAGTGGGTATCCTAATTGGTGTAGAAAATCTTTGTTATGTTATTTAAAAGAAAAAATGGGAAATTCTGAACCTATTCCTTGATGCCCGCGACCGGTTTAAGGGATTTGAAATCCCTTATACAGCCCAAGCTTTTCAAAAGTTTGAGCATCCCCTGGCTTAAGTTATCTGTTCAGATCTGTATTCCAATAAATATGGGTATGTTCTGTGTGAGGAATAGGTCAAATATTATATTGCACCTTATCACCATTGTCGGCATTCCCCTTTAAGAAACCCCACATATCCAGGTCCAGAGTTTCCCTATATTCCCCCTGTTATATATGCACAAGTCCGTATCTCTCTTCAGGAAGAGATAATTAGCATGTATGTGTTGAATAGCACAGAGCACAGACCTTCCCCCCTGCTGATCCTGTCACACCTTAGTCTGGGAAGATGCCGGTTAGTCAGTAGCTCGCTGGACCCCTTGCTGTGATGGCACCAACAGAAATTGCTCTATAACTGCGCGTCCATGTATCCCAGCACCAAACCAGGTACAGGATCAGAACCGGCTCACAAAAGCCCCGTAAATGGAGATCTAAGGTTCTGATCCGCTTAGGAACCCCATTTCTGGACTCGTTGGGTGCACGGCGTCCAGCCCGATAGTTTGGTACCGCTTCCAAGGCCATACGACCCCCCTGCTCCAAGTTATAACCTCTAAAGGGTTTTAGGACAAAAGCATGCTCCAGAACCATGGGAGGGGACATCCCGTCCCACAGAGGGGAGGGGGCGGAGGGCCCTCGCAGCATAAATAGGGTGAGCTGGAGCCAGGTAGCTGTCACTCATCTGGAGGGGATATGCGGTCAGCATACTGGAGGTGCCCATCATCATCATCATAAGCTCTTGACATACCCCTTGTGAGAGCTCCCCCATCACTACTACAACTGCATATTATTGTTTCTCTGTGTAACGCACTCTATCCTGTAACCGTCTCAGAATAGCATTTTGTATCACCTGTAGCACTTCATATCTTCATATCACCTCATAGTTAAATGTTTGTTATTACTGCCTAGTGTGCTTATAGCATTAAAACTTATATTTAATTTGAGCGATCTGCTTTGCCTTAAACCAAGAATCTGTGTGTCCGGAGGCTGTGGAGCCTGGTATCCCTGTTTAGAGGGGTCGGACAAAGGGTTTTGGGAATGCGGTCTTTGTGTCGGGAGGTCCCTGGTTTGTAGTCGGACCACGTGACCGCAGTTCCCTGACATTCTGTATAAGTCTTTCTATTGCTTATATATGGCCTGATGCAGAGCCTCCTCGTTCAGCTATCCCGTACGTTTTCGCGTTGGTTTTGGGCTGTGATCGGGGCATGAAAGGGTGCTCCGTTGCTTTTTGTGTGCGTGTGTGTGCTCAGGTGTTTCGGCATGTGCCTTTATGATTGTCGGCACGCAAGAGGCAGGACTCCGTGAAAACGGACTTGTCGTTGATTGGTCTGTTTTTATTTTAATGATTCAGAGCCTTGATTTCCGATTGAAAGCAGCCCATTATAACGAGGGTGTGGGCACTTAACTTACGGCCAGTGCTAGCAGACATATTTGTGCTCCGTCACTTTGGATTGCATTCTTCTGTGCGCGAGCATCAAAGGCGTCAGCTACGCGGCCTGATTCTTTTGAGCATGGCAGAAACCAGGCTGCACCGAACACGTCTGGCATGCATGACCTTGAGCTATTCGAGCTCACCCGCCTTAACCGTGTTTCTCTCCGGGACTTGTATAGACAGCTGCGGCCATGGTTAGCCCGCACCACAAGGAAGGGGCATGCAATTGCAGGTATGACCAAATTGGTTGGCTGCCTGCAGTTTTTGGCAAACGGCTCGTTCCAGAGACTGGGTGCCTTCTCCGTGGGGATGTCCCAGTCTACGTTGAGCCGCAGCCTTAACAAGTTTTTGGATGGCATGGCTACCCTGGCACCAAAATATATATTTTTCCCTGACACAGCGGAAGCCTGGAATGCAGTTAAGTTGGGCTTTTATAATATAGCCGACATGCCCAACGTCATGGGTGCCATCGATTGTACCCACGTTGCGTTAATTCCGCCAGCTGCACAGGAATATCTGTTCAGGTATGTGGTTTAGGTCAGCATGTGTCTGCAATGTAGCACATATGTCCGGCGGCCGGGGAGACGGAGTAGAAACACATTGCTGCACTGCCTGGAAGCAGCTTGTATGTGAGCACAAAAGTTCCTTACAGCGCGCCCTCCTTTGTTTTATTCGTTTTAAAGCCTGGATGTTTTAAACATAAATGCTTGTTCTTAAATGATTGCTGGTAAGCGTAAATAAATGCGGGCAGGCGCTCTGAATATTTAAGGGTATTACGCTATGTGCCTTTGTCTGTTTACTTTTATGTCATAATCTTGGAGTGGAGGATTGTTAAGGATTGTCATCAAGGAGAAAGGAGGATTTGGAAATTTGATCAATATTGAAAGGAGAGAATATATATAAAAATTAACATCCTAAAGAGGACCCAAATCGATATTGCTAATATCCTATTGTGCATCTGGTACGTTACATCGATTGTGGTGGTGGGAAATCACACAAATTCATGTTCTATTGGAGTTTTCACATAAGAGGTGGACTTTTTTTCAAGAATAAGTTTTAATTGGTGTTTTTTGCACATTGAAGAAAGATACATATATATTTTTTTCCGTGGAGTTCTTGGTGTCATAGAGCACCAATAAAGACAGAAAAAGAATGTAGCACATACATTGACATTTTTGCAATGTGGAGTATTTTTCAATGGCTGAAAGCAGACCTCCATCCTGTGTATACCAAACATCCAGTGGTTAGAAATGTTGCTTATGTGAATGTATCTTTTTAATTGTGTTTTGCCTTTTGTGCCCACTAATTCCTGTTATATTTTGCTTTTGCAGGAACAGGAAGATGGGCCACTATAAATGTGCAGGCAGTGTCAGGCCCAGATATGCAATTTTTTTGTATGTTTGCAGCCTTCCCTGGGTCCACACACGACTCGCACATTTTGAGGAACTCCAGCCTCTTTGTGCGCTTTCAATCTGGAGATCTGTCTGGCGGCTGGCTACTGGGTATGTGTTTAAAAATAGTTGTTGCCGTACAGCATGATTTCTCTGATTGGTCTGTGCCTGTACCCCACTAATCTGTTAGAGACTCCAATGAAACAGTAGAAGTTTACACTCACTTACTTACCAGTATTTCCTCCTATGGCTATGTTTGTGATTCTCCACTATACCTTTCTGTCCTGGCCCTCTTAGCTATGTTGCATCCCAGAGTCATTGTACAGGAGTGTGCTGGGTGGATATGCATGTTGCCTCATCAGAACTGTGCTTTGCACTGACACTGCACAGCTGACCTATTGTCCCTGTTCAATAATGCTGGAATGCTAGGCAGCACATTATTGAGCCTCTTCCCCTTAGGCCTCTGTCTGTTGTTCCCTGTTCTTAGCAGTTTAAAGTAACCTAACATGCCGTATTTGTAAGTAGCATGTAAAGTACTTGTGGCTCTTCCTTAGTAGCATGATGGTACTTGTTTAGATACACTTTAGATGTTTGTTGTTTAGGTTTCTATGTCTCGGCTAGTTATGGGGCCTGCCACTACATATGTGGCAAAGGGGCCCATTTGTCATGTGTTTTTTGGATTATGGTGTGTGCTTATTTTTTTTATATTTTTTGGCAGGTGATTCTGGCTATCCATTGCTCCCCTGGTTACTCACCCCCATCCTCCACCCATCCTCGCAGGCCCAGGAGCGGTATAACACTGCACATAGGAGGACTCGCTCGGTGGTGGAACGTGCCTTTGTCTTGTTGAAGATGCGCTTCTGTTGTCTGGACCAGACTGGGGGTGCCTTGCAGTATGAGCCCGCCAAGGTCCTCAAAATAATTGTTGCGTGTGGGGTCCTGCACAACCTCGCCATCCGTAGCCGGGTTCCCAGATACAGTGACCTGTCTGAGGACGCTTTAGTCATTTCAGAAGATGTAACACCTCCCTACTCTGGAACACAAAGTGGGTCGGCACAGGCAATCCGTTTCCAGCTTGTTGACAATGTTTTTGCTTAATTTTCATGCATTTTGGCCAATGTGTGCCTTTTTTATTTTGTGTGATCCAAAATAACAAAATAATGTGACAAACATTGTTGAAAAATGTTAAGGCTGTAAATGCGGGGTTGTGGAAGAGCATGTGTTTTGGGTTACGGTAGTCTTGTGTCCTGCTCCCCAGAATCAATACATAAACACATGCCTTCAGTGGTAGGTAGAGTAGGAGGTTGAAGTTGATGGATGGGGTTGCTGCATGTTAGCGGCAATATGAGCAAGGCTCTGATTCATTAACTGCCATTGCTGGACGATTTCCGCCATATGCCTGCTTTGTTGTCTGGTTTCTGCAAGCAGGTCGGACACATTTTGATTCAAAACCTCTAGTTGTTGTGACATAGAGGTGATTTGTGAACACACTGTCTCATTAAACCTCTGTGTGTTAGCTGCAAACTCTACGTTTTCCTGGTGCCATGCTTCCTCCATTATCTGCAGATGTCTCCTCTGGCTGATATGGCGACATTGCTGGGTTCCGCCACTGGCACGGGTGAGTGCGTCTGGTACTGATTGAGTGGCTGCAGGTGGCTGGCTGGGCGCAGAGTCTGTTGTGCGCCCAATGTCCACGGCAGCAGAGGTTTGGGCCCCTGAGGTATGGGTAGTGGACATCAGGGGCTGCACTTGCTGGGGCTGGTGTGTTGGATGTTGTCACACTGGGTCTGGTGGCCTTGGCTGCAGCAGACTTGTGTCCTCCTCCTCCAAATCCCGAATTGCTTCAATAATGGGTGGGCTGGGTAGGGTCTGCCAAGAAAGGTAGCAGGTAGTGAGGCCACAATTTTAACTTAAATGTAGGCAAGTGCAATTTCATTGGGCTACACAGTGGTCCATTGACTTACCTCATCCGTACACTCAGGTTGGTTGGTGTTGACACAAGGTTGTTGTGGCGTGCTCCTCCGGGCCAATGCAGGGGTAGCTTGGCCTTGTGTCTTGAGTTGGTTCTTTGCCAAGAGAAAGTATTTTTAGAGGGTCAGCAAAGACCAGTGTGTAGTAAGGAGTATGCAACTGTTTGTGTCCCCATTAAAAAGTATCAATGTAAAAAGATACTCACCTCTGGACCTGACATTCCTGTCTGTGTCTTGGCCCCCTTGCAGGCCCTGAAGGGTTGCCGGGTGAATAGACGTCAACACATGCTCTTCCGCTAGTGTTAGGATGATTTTAGTTGGAATCCCACCCCCTGTCTGCATGCTGGGGAAGATTAAAGCACACCTAATAAGTGTTACATCCTGTTACAAAGCAGGATATACATTCAGTTACACTCTAAAAGGACTTTACCTCTGCTGCCGGCGCATGTCCATTTTTTTCCCATAATATTTAAGGTCCCCAAATTTACGTTTAATTTGCTCAACATCCCTCCTCATAGAACCAACACTATTCACTTGCAGGCAAATCTTTTCCCAAATCACCTGCTTGGCCTGCTTTGGGGTTGACTTGGAATAACGCCCAAATAGGGCATCATAGTGCTCACAAACACCAGTGGCTACAGCCATGCTTTGGACATCACAGAAACGGGCTGTAAGTGAGCCACGGCGCAGCTGCCTCCCACATGGGTGTGTGGTGTCCCCGGCAGCAGACGACATTGATGGCTGGCTGTCTGGGGAGTAGTTTAGGTTTCTTGGGCTGATGGGTGACTGTGATGGACTGTGGGGGGTGCTAGGTGACAATGGCTGGGTGCCTGTCGAGCTGTCACCTGTGGAGCTCTCTAGTGACTCTGTGCTTGTGGTACTTGGGGACACAGAGTGTCGAGGAGGAGGGGTGGTTGGCCTGGGTGGACTAGTGGTTTTGGACCTACGCTTCCCCTTGGTGGTGTGACTGGATTTACCCACATGCTTTGTGGGTGGGGGAGGTGGAGGCTGCAGGGTTGGAAGAGATTTGTGGCCCTTGTGAGGCCTGGCTGATTTAGCAGGTGGGGGCGACTGTGTCAAGGGCTCCTTGCTCCTGCGTTTTTTCCGAGAAGCCTGTGTGGCTGGCTTCTCCACCCTTTGACTATGGCCATGTCCCTCCCGGCTCTTGTGCCTGCTCTTGTGTGGGTGTTTGTGATGTCTATCTGTGTAGCTAGTATGTGCCTCTGGGCTTTTTGGGGTCTTACGGCTCCCTTTTGGTCTGGGCATAGTGATATGGTAACCAACACAGAGCTGAGTGCACTGACCTTTAAATTCCCGTGGGGGCGTGTTCGGCAGCGTGCGCGCGTGCACGCACGCCACCGCGGGGGAACGTCATAACCACACCCAGAAGGAAGAACAAGATGTCGCCCGCCATCTATACTGAGGAGCAGGACAAAATAATCATGGATGTGAGTAGGCGAGCGTGCGTTTATGTGCGTGCACAAGCCGCTAAACCAAAATTAGCCATGGCAGGGCAAGATTAGTGAGGACAAACTGACTTGTTAAACTAAACTACTAGACCAGCTTAGTTTTAACCATGTGCGCAGCAGCACACTAGCCTAGAGGCAGATAAACTAAGTAGGCCCATGTGAGTAGGAATGAGTCTCCGAAACTGGCTTTAAATAGTGCATGAGACTGTGTCATCTATTTGTGTCATTGCTCTGCCATTGTGTTTTTTTTATACAGATGATGCTGAGGAACCGTTATGATTTCCTGCCGTGCGACTTCGAGAAGAGGACGTTGGCACTGGCGGTGATGGAGGCAATTGCCAGGAATACTGGAACCACCTATACCTTCACCCAGATCGCCCAACACTGGTCGGATTTGAAGAGGAGGCATGACATGCAATAAACACACTGCCCTTGCCTGGGCCTGTGTTTATGATTGTGTTTATATTGCAGCGCATGAATGGAATTTGCGTTTCCGCCCCACCCGGACCAGAACCCGAAGCCCAGTGTTGGGAAGTACTGGGGAAAGTATAGGTGGTGCCACGCCAGTGCCAACGCCCACCCTCTTCTCTGCCAGTGAGTATGAGGAGCCGCTGGACCTCACTATACAGGGGGGGGGGAGTCGCACGGCAGGGAGTCAAACCAGCCACAGCTCCAACCTGACTCTCAAACCTACATATGTCCGGATACATGCAATAAAGACATATACTAATGTGCACTATTGTTATTTTTAGATGATGACGTCGCAGGACCATCCCAATCGATAGTGGAGGAAGCAGCCCAACCTCAAGAGGTGCCTGGGGAAGGTGAGTGATTTGATGCATAGAAGCCTAACCTAATCTGACATTCAGGAGGCACAAAGAGTCAATAATATCCTTGTGTTTTGGATGCCAACAGCTTCACAGCAGGACGAGATGGTGGACCCTGGGAGGATGCTGCGCCCCAGACACCCTGTTGGCCCCAAGCCTTGTTATTTTTGTCAATATATCATACATGTAGTTTAAACTCCGGCCCAAAGCAACAAAAACATGGTCCAAGACACATTAATGTAATAACTTAGGGAAAAATTAACCCTAAAAATTAACCAAACCAGAACCCCTAGATAAACAAAATACTTACAAGGCAAAACTGATGATGTTTTTCATTCACAGATCAAAGACAAGGGCCCAAATGAATAAAAAGAAGAGCCTCCTGGGTGGATGACGCCAATGTCTTTTAACCAAAAAAGTTTTTAAAATTTTACAAACAAACCTTTAAGTAAAAAAAAAAAAATGTGTGGTGTGTTCTCTTTCCAGGCACTGTACGTTTTCACAACATAACCATACAATTACATGTCCCAAAAGGTAAGTATATGGGACAAGGAATAGGAAGAAGAAAAAGAAGAAGGAGAAGATATTCAGGTAAGTATTAAACACAGGGAAGAAGAAGAAAAAGAAGAAGGAGAAGAGATTCAGGTAAGCATTAAACACAGGGAAGAAGAAAAAGAAGAAGAAGGAGAAGAGATTCAGGTAAGCATTAAACACAGGGAAGAAGATAAAGAAGAAGAAGGAGAAGAGATTCAGGTAAGCATTAAACACAGGGAAGAAGAAGAAAAAGAAGAAGGAGAACAGATTAAGGTAAGCATTAAACACAGGGAGGAGGAGGAGGAGGAAGAAGAAGAAGGATATTATTTGAAGGTAAGTTTTGGTGTGGCTAAAAGTGTCAGTTTGTTGTATGGTGAAAGCTTGAGGGAGGACTTGGGATGTGCGCTTGCGTGGACCCAGATTGACAACAGGAAAACCACAGAAATGTAAGTATACACGGAAATCGGGGTGAAAACGGAAACAGATGGCAAGAAGGTACGTTTGGAAACGCAAGAAAAAGGACCAAAAAACGGATCATTCGTGGGAACGGCAACGGAACCCACGACCACACGGAAAGCACCCGTGAGGGGAAAAAACACTTCCCGATTGAAGACACATACACGGATCAGTAACGGAGCTCTCCCGACGGCGGCTCTGAATCACATTTGAACCCCGAGACAAATGTAAGCAAAACGGGCCATAGGGAAAACGGAACAAAATAAGGTCAGATCGGGGGAGGCTCTGCATCAGGCCAATAGTGGTAATAAAAAGCTCAATGTTACAGTTTTACTACAGGAAATGTAGTAAGAAATGTAGTGGAGCAAGACTTTGGCTTTCCACAGCCCTGCTAGTACCACTGGTTGGGAAACCCTGCTCTAGGCTGTTTGAAGACAATTGTAAATCACAATTTATCCACTAGATGGTAGTCTTTCACACAGTATGAGCAGTTTGTACAGAACAGTAGGGTTAAAGTCATACAGCAGGGGCCCGATAAAGCAATCCGGTGAGGTATGGAACGCTGCACCTGCAGTGACCAGCAGTGCAGGATGAAAGGTAAGTACCCTTTTGTTTTTTTTTCCCTGCTGTATGACTTTAATGTTTACTGTAGCAATTATCATACTCAGGTCTGCATAGCAGTGGTATTTGCACTATGTGAGGGATTTATTTTATGGACCACGTATGATCTTTAGATCTAATCAAGCTGAACTTTTTATGGATGCTGGATTTGGATGCTGGCAACCAAATCTTTGTTATGAACAGAAAAGTTGAGTGACAGCCAGGCAGTGAACTAGTTACTGGGGCAGGCATGTGTTGAGCTGTGACCACCTTTGACTGTACATCAAAACATAGCCATATCAGGACCGGGTAGGTTTGCTAACCTGGAACAAATGAGTGTCAGGTGTTAATTTAGCCCGGAAAGGGACTTTGAAGTGGACCAACACTAACTTTACGATTGCTGATGACCTTGTGCATCACACAGTGTATGTACAGGAGCACAAGCCATGGGGATGCCTCCTGAGAACAGACCAACACCCATTTGCTGGGTTCCGATCCATTTTAAGTTCACTCATTTGAAATCCTGCGCATTAAGTCTGGTTTCACACCACACCAGGGCATTCCAATGCTGTAGCAATTTACTATAGAACTCACTACGCATTAGTGATTGCATTTGCACAGCGTTTTGAAGCACTTGCAAATGTAAGTGACACTCAATGGAGTGGAATAGCTATCACAGCCGCCGTCAAAATGCTGCTGGCAAGGCTTTAGTGCAAACGGAAATTTCAATTGAGGATGTACCTATAGGTTACTATCGGCGGTGTTTCACAGGCGATTGCAGGGTGATCACAATCGAAATGGTGAAAGGAGCCTAAACAAAAAAAGTCTAAAAAGAAAAAATCCAGAAAGCTCTGGGGTTATAGACAGATGAAAGACTGATCTACTAGCAAATATTTTAGGATGTCAAGACTTTAATAACTGAACAAAACTGAAACAGAAAATAAGAACTTTTAAAGGATTATAAGGTACAGTACATTGTATCTGTATAAATAAAACTGTGTAGAAAGTGTGCCATCTGCTGTTAAATAAAGGTAACAGTTTAGATCTTTAGAATCAGCCTGCAATAAGGATGTGGTCTTAGGACACCTACAAATAAAGGGATTGTAAACCGAACAGCAATAATAAGGCAGCAAGCAGCTCACCTAATGCCTGCCCCATGTCCCTCTCCTCCATGCCCTGCAGTGCATGGCATAAGCCATAGCATGGTCTTCAAAGTTTGCCCTCCTTTTAATTTTATTCATTAAGGACCACACAAAAAAGACGCCTCTCTATACTTACACATCCAGCAATTCCATGGTGCATGCCCAGGTCACAGCAGCATTCTTCCAGGGACAGACAAAACAGGTTTTGGTCCATATTAATGATCAGTCAATGACAGAAAAGGGACAAAGTACATACCGCATGCAAGAGGGCTACAGGGCTGTGAGGAGGAACATTGGCTTCCCAAGATGTCCCGCTATGTGAAACTCTTCTGATCCCATACTGACATAGCCAACATTTCTGAAAGGCTGATGGGATTACAAAAAGGATCGGCTAGTGTACTGCATTCAGCTTAATAACCCATCAGACACCATATCAGCTTAGTAAAATGAATAGTGTGCCAGCCGCTGATTGCCAGCCTGCACATGTGCAGTGGGATCAATATTTTTGTCTAGGAGAGTGAAAATATCGGGTGTTGTTCTTCTTAAGGGAACCTACATACAACCGTGGTCATACTGCACACTTCTCCAAAAAAAACCTAGAAGAGGTCATTTAGAATGGCACAGTGTGCATTGGTGATCCAGGTATTTACCTGGGTTGGTGGTAAATGGCAGACTGGCAGAGAAAGACAGTATCAAAAAAGGTGGTAAAGATAGGGATCACTAAAAGAAAGCACAGAGAGAAAGGAAAGAAGAGGGGGTTAAGAGAGAGGTAAAGAAGACTGAAAAAATGGAACTAGAGGGACTGATAGAGAAGAGAATTGATGAAATGCAGGACAGTGATTCCTGTGATACATTTACATTTATTTAGCCCCGCGATACCATGCACTGCCTCTCCTGATATCCCCCAGCCCAATTAGGCCCAACCTTATTATTGCCATTTGTCTTTTAGAATTCTTGGTGAAAATGCCTTGGACTGGTCATTGCTGTTATTTCCCCTGTGCTCCAAAATCCTGGCTGAAAAGGGTTGCTTCCCTGCAATGCAACATAGGATTAAAGGAGCATATCAATTTACACAGAACATCGATAGGGATGAGATGTTCAGAAACATCCACCCAAAATGTGGTTTCTGTGCATTCTCACAAATATTATGCGGCCTTTGCTTTGTTTGACAGCAGCTGTCCTGTATACATGGTGCCAGTGGCCAAATCAAAAGTCCTGTCAGGAAACCCATTTCCAAACCCAGTGAGGTCCAGCAATCCTAATTCTGGAGTGATCCAGCAAGGAATGGATTTAAGGGGAGAGGGCTATAACAGTCTATTTTTTTTAATAAGATCTTTTCTGTGCATGTCCCATCCCCTCCTTTCATTCCCAAGAAGAGAACCCGGGTTTGCTTTCTTATCTGTTAAAAAAATAAACACTGCTGAACTGCAAAGCTGGACTGGGGAGAGCCAAAAATAAATAGCCAACACCCTTGACCAATTGTATGTCTGAATAGTAAAAGTAAAGGGTCCTTAACCAAATCAAAAAACAAACCGACACCTTCTTTCTCGCGCAACAGGTCCTGGCTGGTCTGCTCCTCAAAAATCTTCTGTTTTCCAAGAATGGGGGTTCCCAGTGTCCTTGCATGCTGTTCCTGCCCCTCCAGTCAATGTTGCTTTGCACAGCCCCCTCAATCAATTGCACTACCTGGCACGCCCCCTCCATTGGAATGAATAGAGGGGGCTATATACAGCCACAAAGGCTGATGGGGAGAAGCAGGGCCACAACCAATAGGGATCGTTGGTCATGGTCATGGCTCAAAGAATTCTGGGTAGTATTCTTGCAGTGCCCCTCGGTCTCGGAAACCAGGAGGTTTCTGATTGGTGGACCAGCCGGGAGCTGCTGCGAGGGAGAGAAAGTGCCGTATATTTTTCAATATAGTAAAGCAGTAAAACCTTGTATCACAGATAATTTGTCCCTTAACTAGAATAATATTATTATTATTATTATAGAATCCTGCAGACACCTCCATGTTATTTCCGCAGGTCAAGTTAAGAGTAATTGGGCTGCCAGCAAGGTACCTTTAATGTATTAGAGCCATACTTTAAAGCTCCTTCTCCCCAGCACTTCTTGTTGTTTTTTTTTTTAATTGTGTGTGCCTTTAATGTATGTATTGTTGGTATCCTAATAAAGGCATGTTATAAAATTTCATAAATTGCTGGGTGCGGCTCATTGGTAAAGGTTTTTTAGGGTCTTTGCTGGCAGCCCAATTACTCTTAACTTGTCTTGCATACACCTTTGGTGTTCCTTTATCAGCCAGCACCAGCATCGCTGCACATTAGCAGGCTAAAGTGAGTTGTGCGGGACACATCCTTTTTCCTAATTGTGTTTTTTTCCGCAGGTCTTTGATTTATATTTCATTATATCTGAAGTTTTTCTGAATGCAGACCTAGGAAATGCATCACTCCAGACCAGGGCATGGCAGCCTCATGAGTTTTGATATCCTCTGATAATTTACCGCTTGAGGCAAATTATGAGCCAAATATCAACCCAGCAGGACCTTCCCAGCACAGGTCATGATTTAAATTGTAAAGGACTCATTCTTTGTCCCATTGCTAAATCCTAATAAAATATCAACCAGCCCCAGAGCCTACCCTGGGAGGGGAGGAATCAGTCTTACAGTCCTTAGCATCTGGCAAATTGGTTCTGGGTCACATATAGAGGGTCCAATTTCTCATTGGGTGTGTGGCCATCCTATCTATTCTATAAGGTTCTGAAAAACATGTACTGAAACTCTGAGGTACTGAATATTCTCAGACGCTTCTCCCATTTATTTTACAACTGTTCTCTATTCAGATCAGACTCTCCCAGTCCCAGTGCACGATGGAATCAGTGTGGATTGCTGGTGCCCTGCTGATTTGGACAATGGAGTGTTTACAGTGGACCAAATGCCTCTTGCAGCAGCCCTGGAAGTCTAAAAGACCAGTGTTTCTGCACCAACCAGTGTCTCCACCACCTCTTAACATAGACAATGACTATTAGGGCATGCCTCTGCCCTTAAAGTGGAAAAACCACCCATGTGGCTGGCCCTGCAGTCTTTTAGGCCAATCAACCAACCCGAATCGAGATGCCCCACTGTGTGAGCCCCCCTTTCACACACAACATTTTCAGGGCTCCCACATTGTGCTCGCCAGCCACAACCACATCCCCAGCAGCTGATGTGCACTCCCTTTCCAAATGATTCAGATAGGCTGAGGGCGGGAGCACGTCGCACACACCACAGAGAAACAAAGAATGTAGCCACTGCCATTCCCTTAAGCCAGTAAGATGAGTTTTTGGGGCAAACTGGGCGGAGGAAGTTTCACACAGCAGGACATCCCAAATCAGGGCAAGACCAAAAGCCGGGCCAAGAGGAGCAACGGCCTCCCTGGAGTCCAAAAGGCTCCAGGAAGGTCAATGTCTCCATCTCTGGGAATAGCAGCAGTCAGATCATTCATTTTGGGGTGCTAGCTTACATGAAATAAATGCTGGGAAAGGAAAGCAGGCTGAATAACTTAATTGAACCCTTTTACAGGAGGATCTGGGCTTATACAAGGTCAACTACAAGTCACTCCTGGGAGCAATAAGGCATACAAGCCCAATTCTCTGGCTAGAATATTTGATGCAGAAAGTAGTTACCCTATTCCCATGCTTCTCACATATAGCATTCGCCAGCAGTCTTGTGCTGTCCTGCCTATAGCAGTCCAGCAACTTTGTAGAATAAAACCAACCAGCTGCTGTCTAGGAATCTAAATAATTCCAGGGTTGGCCTCTGGCTTTACCTCGAGGTAAAAAAATACAATTCTGGGAGTACTCACCTGTAGAATTGGTATTATAAGTATACAGCACGTCCTGCTCCAGAATATTCCTTACACATGGGTAATACATCCACAAGATGGCGCTGGACTGCAGAAAAAGACTTGTGGCCACTCCCGGCCCCTTAAATAGCCAGGAACCTCCCACTAATTCCCAGTGTTGACAAGCAGTTATACAAGAAGCCGGGAGAATCAATAAACATAAACTGAACAATCACCATACAGAGGTAACGAAGAATAATGATAATAAGGGCGGGATGGAACAGGACGTGCTGTATACTTACAATACCAATTCTACAGGTGAGTACTCACAGAATTGTATTATTCCAAGTATACAGCACGTCCTGTTCCAGAATATTCCTTACACGTGGGACATCCAATAGCAGTGTCCGTAAGGTAGGGTGGGATCCCCAAAAGTAACAGCGGGCAGTTTAAACCACTGCCGCCTGCAGAATTTTGTGGCCAAAAGCAGCATCCGCTGAGGCCCTAAGATGAACCTTGTAAAACTTAGAAAAGGTATGAACAGAAGACCAAGTAGCGGCCTTGCAAACTTGTTCAACAGAAGCTTGGTGCTGAAAAGCCCAAGAGGCACCAATAGCACGAGAAGAATGAGCAGTAAGGCGGAAGGGAGGCTCCTTCCCCTTAGCAGAATAGGCTCGTACCACTGACGGATCCACTTACTAATAGTGGACTTAGCCGGAGTCAGACCATTCCTAGGTCCAGAAGGGATAACAAAAAGAGCATCAGTCTTCCTAAAAGACTCAGTAGCTACCAAATAGAACTTCAAGGTCCTGACAACATCCAAAGAGTGTAAGACCCGCTCCTTAGAGTTACTAGGATTAGGACACAGAGAAGGCAAAACAATGTCTTGATTGAGATGAAAAGCAGACACAACCTTAGGCAAGAAATCTGTCTTGAACCAAAACACCACCTTGTCCTGATGTCTCTCAAAATTCCTTACTTTGGTTTAATAGAAAGAGCCGCCAACTCAGAAACACGCCTAACAGAAGTGATAGCCACCAAAAAGGCTACCTTAAAAAGTCAAAATAGGCAAGGCAGCCTCACGAATAGGCTCAAAAGGAGAACCCTGCATGGCAGATAAAAACAAATTCAAATCCCAGACTGGTAACAAATGCTTACGTAGCAGGCGCACGTGAGTAACCCCCTGGAAAAAAGTCTTAACCAAACGGTGGTTGGCAAAAGATCTTTGGAAGAAAATAGCCAAGGCTGAAACATGGCCCTTGAGGGTACTAAGTTGAAGGCCCAAATCCAAACCATGCTGCAAGAATTCCAGAATCCTGGGAATAAAAAACACCCTACAGGGAAAAGACTTAGACTCACACCAGGCAATGTAAGCACGCCAGACCCTGTAATAGATAAAGGACGAGGATTCTTCCTAGCCCTAATCATGGTATCAACAACAGAGGCAGGCAACCCCTTTTCCATCAAGATGGAGGTTTCAGCAGCCAAGCTGTCAAAGTCAGCGTTTGTAAATTAGGATGGCAAAGCTGCCCCTAAGTGAGCAGATCTGGGTCCTTGGGCAGGACGTACTGATCTACTGCCAACTGCACGATGTCTGCGAACCACACCCTTCTTGGCCAACAGGGGGCCACCAGGATGGCTGGCACCCCCTCCTGAGCTATCTTACGCAGCACCCTGCCCAGCAGAGGAAACGGAGGGAACACATAGAGGAGCTGAAAGCTCTTCCAAGACATTGCTAGTGCATCCCTGGCCAAGGCCAGAGGATCCTGGGACAGAGAGACAAAGACTGGAAGCTTGTGATTGTGACGGGGCGCAAACAGATCCACATCCGGCTGACCCCGAAACACCCTGCTGCTGAGGGACCATTCTCCCAGATGAGAAGTTCCCCTGCTCAGGGAGTCCGCCTCCAGAATTTCCACCCCCGGGATTTACACTGCCGAGATGCAGGGAACATTCTCCTCCGCCCAGGACAGAATCAGAGACACTTCCTTGAGGGCCCTCTTGCTCCGGGTCCCTCCTTGATGATTGATGTAGGCAACCGCCGTCTGGTTGTCCGAGCGGATCTGAACAGCCCGACCCCGAAGGTGTGGGGTCAATTGTGTGAGAACCAACCTCACCACCCTCAGTTCCAGAATGTTGATAGGGGTATGGGCCTCCTGAGGGCCCCACTGACCCTGGAATTTCAAGGACTTCTAGAAGCCCCCCCAACCTGTCAGACTGGCATCTATAGTGACAGTCTCCCAGAAAGGTGACAGAAAGGTCCTGCCCACCAAGAGATTCCTTGAGTCCAGCCACCACAAGAGGGACCGCCTGGTCAGGGGGGACAGAACAAACTCCTGATCCAGGGACACAGGGTCCCGATCCCATACTGACAGTAGCTGAAATTGAAGAGGTCTCATGTGAAACTGAGCATAGGGAACCGCTTCGAAACTGGACACTATCAGGCCCACCAGCTGCATCTCCTGCCGAATGGAGGGATGTGGACAAGACAGTAGTAATTGTGCCTGAGCCTGAAGATTCTCCACCTTCTGCTGAGGGAGAAACACCTTGACCTGAGATGTATCCAGCGTCAGGCCCAGAAAGGACCTCACCAGAGACGGGAACAGAGAAGACTTGGGATGGTTGATCACCAAGCCGAATGACTCTAGTGTGGTCACCACAACCTGGGTATCCAGCCCGGCCTGATGTCATCCAAATAGGGGAGAATGCGAATGCCCTGAGCTTTCAGCAGAGCCATCATGCCCGCCAGCACCTTGGTGAATACCCAGGGTGCCGAGGTGATACCGAAAGGCAGTGCCACAAATTGATAATGCTGATCTCCCAGAGCAAACCTGAGGAATTTCTGATGACCTGGAAAGCGCAGCATCTCCATTGGAAAATGCTTGAATCTGACAAACTTGTTGAGACACTTTAAATCCAAGATGGGCCTGAGGGACCCATCCTTTTTGGAGACCGTGAAGAGATTGGAATAGAAGCCTCTGCCCCTTTCCCTAAAAGGTACAGGGCAAATGACCCCCAACTCCAGAAAGTTTTGGACCACAAGGTGCAGGCCCTGAGCTGACCGGGGGTTTTGAGCCATCCGGGATCTGAGGAATCTTGGGGGCGGCCAGGCTGCAAACTCTATCTTGTAACCGGAGGAAACCACCTCCTGTATCCATCTGTCTCCTACACGTCGCCTCCAGATGTGAGCAAAGAGCCGAAGCCGTCCCCCCACCCGGATGGGTGAGGGCGCCTCCTCATGCCTGAGGGGGCTTAGGGGAGGATTTGGGCTTGGGACCACAGGAGAGGCCAGGGCGGCCACGTCCTCTGCCCCTGCCCCAATAATCTCCACATGCTCCAGCAAAGGAAGCTCCTCGACCAGCCCTGGAAGCGCGGAAAGAGGGGAGAGAGGCACAAGTCCCTCGAAAGGGCCGAGGCGGCCTCCTACATTGAGGTAACCTACCACCCCTGGCAAACTAGTCCAAGTGTTCACCAAAGAGGCGCAGCCCCTTAAAGGGAAAACCAGTGAGAGCCTTCTTAACAGCGTTATCAGCTACCCACTGACGCAACCAGAGAGAGCGACGTATAGCCACCAACAGAGCAGACGTCCTCCCACACATTCTAATGGCATCATCCATAGCAGATAGAACATATGTAACAAATTCAAAGCAAGGCAGGAGAGATCTATACTCCTCTCCTCCTGCAACATCAGAAGCCCCATCTAAGAGACTCTTAAGCAGCCCTTTAATAGCAATAGTTGTAATGGCAGAGGCACAAACCGGGCGCAGCGTGGTCCCCACACAGGCAGGCATGACAAGCCAGCTGGTCCATGCGCCAGTCCTCACCATCCCGCAGGGTAGTAGTGTCAGGAGAATGCATGACAGATGTATTTGACAACCACAGAACGGGCGCGTCCACCTCGGGAGGACATGACCAACGGTTAATCACATCAGCAGGAAAAGGATGACTCTTGTCCCAACTCTTGGGCACCCCAGGTAGCTTGCTAGGCCGTTCCCATTCCTTGAGCACCAGATTATTAAAGTGAGTCTGCTCAGGGAACTCCAAGCGTGGCTTCACTGTATGAAAAAGCCCACCCTGCTGCTGCGGAGCCACTGCAGGAGGGGAAATACAAAGCACTTCAAAAACGTGAGACAACAACCTATCAGTGTCATCTGAGGACCATTGGTCTTCTCCAAAAGGAGACCCGGTATCACCATACACCCTAGATTGTTCCTCAGATGATTCTGAATCAGAGAATAGTTCCCCCTCCTCAAGGGGACCATAACCAGAGATGTAAAAAAAATTCCTCAGCCTCAACAGGGAAGAGGGAAACAACGGGGGATAGATGCCGCTTCTTGGCAGAAGCCTTACGTGAGCCCGACCCAGCAATATGCTTTTCAATGCTGGCCACCCATGCAGCCAAATCCGATTGAGACTCAGTGCTAGTATGCCCCT
The DNA here is from genome assembly GCA_027917425.1 of Gastrophryne carolinensis. Classification (NCBI taxonomy): domain Eukaryota; kingdom Metazoa; phylum Chordata; class Amphibia; order Anura; family Microhylidae; genus Gastrophryne; species Gastrophryne carolinensis. Next base: position 224,725,156 of record CM051237.1, read on the forward strand.
CGCTGGGGGTCAAATGCAAGCGTGGGGGGGTAGGTGAAGCCAGAGGGGGCGCCGCACCATGGCCCGTAGCAGGCGACCCAGACTGCAGCGCAAGTACCTGCTGGGCGCAGGTTACACATACCCTAACATCTTCACTTATAGGGGAAACCCCACACGCAACACACAGCCGAGCTTGTCTCGAAGGAACCCCAAGCACATTATCCCCAGAAGCCTCCATATGGTGATTTTTACAAAAAGTATGCACAATAGTCAGAACAGGGACACAGCTAAACAGCCACCCTATTTGGGATGCCCCCCAAAACCCGCTAGGGGAAGTGGGAGATTGGCAATAGGCAGGGCCGAGAGAACCACAGTCAAGAGACCCGCCTGCAAGACACAATAATGTACACCATAAACATCCCTAGCCATACAATGATAAACCAAAGATAAAAAAAACCCGCAAGGGACTCACGGACCAAGCCGGCAAGCGCACAGATCTCAGGCAGCTACAAAACCCCCTGAACTATGAGAAACTTGCAGGCAACCCATTACGGCAATACAAAGATGAATATGACATGTTGATCAGGTCGACGTGGGCTAAGGGTGTAATCAGTCGCAAACTTTTTGATTTTCTAACAGTAGATTTTCCTGTGGTAGCAACATTTTACATGCTACCAAAGATACATAAGAACCCCCGATGCCCCCCTGGAAGACAAATTGTGGCGGGCATCGGGGGGCTCACTGAACAGGCATGTATCTTGATTGATAAGCACCTTCAGCCCTTCATTCTGACATTAAAGTCCTATATACGGGACTCGATGGACCTGTTAAACCGGTTGAACTCGATGCATTTGCCAAAGGATGTGCTTCTGGTCACATTAGACGTCAAGGCTTTGTATACCAACATCTCGCATGTCTGTGCCGCCCACACGTGCCGATACTTCCTTAGCATGAACAGCACCGATGTACACCCCTCACAAGATTTTGTGTTACAGCTTCTTGATTTTGTGCTGGCACGCAATTTTTTTGTGTTCGATTGCTCCTACTACCGCCAGGTATGTGGGGTCGCCATGGGGGCACGTTGACTGGCTGGGAGAGAGGGGGAGCACTGGGGGCAATCATCCATGTGTCCACATATGGTCAAGAATAAGACCATTATGAACTTACGGACAGGCAGGAAATTTGTAGTTAAGCAGTTCATCAATTGCAGGACCACAGGAGTGATATACGCCCTCTGGTGTGGTTGCCCCAGGATGTACGTGGGCGAGACCCGGAACAGCTTAAAGGCGAGAATACAAGCGCATGCTTCTAGCATCCGTCTCGCAGCCAGAAATCTACAACAGGGTAAGAATATACCCCCGGTGGCCTTGCACTTCTTACAAGTGCATGACAGTGAGTTAACCAGTTTGAGGGTGATGGGAATTGAAAAAGTCACCCAGGCCCTACGAGGTGGGGACTTTAAGAGGAAGTTACAGCAAAAGGAGCTCAGGAGGATTTTCCATCTAGACACTCAAGCTCCCATTGGACTAAATGAGGACCTGGCCTTTTCACCATTTTTGGGGGGAGTTTAATCATAGGGGTGCCTTCCATACCGTGAGCATAATTCTGTTCTGTGATGTTGGGTTAGGGTTATATACTTCATTGGTCACACTTAGTTTTCACTGTCTATAACTTTTGGACTTCCGTCGTGTTTGATTGGTCACTTGAAACTTATTTTCACTTATGGGGTTTGGGGGAGTAGTGGTGTTATGATGTTGATTTTCTTGTGTTTAGTTTGTAGTGACCTTACGGTGTGATGGGATGCCCCTAAACCCCACGATTGTGAATTTGGAGGTCCAGGATGGGAGCTGGGGAAATGAGTGTCACGATAAAGCAACTGGCTTGGAACCATCTGATGCACCACGCCGCATGGTGCAATCCCATCTGAAGCACCACTCCGCGTGGCCCTACTTGAAGGACTCAGACGGGTGGAGAGAGAGTTACCCATCCCTTGCCTGGGAATGGCCTGTATAGTGGGGATGTAGCCCTGTGGTCCGTTGATTGGAGGTGGACTGCTTAGATATGCTGCATTTGGGCGGATGATTCCTGCCTGCTGAATGTTTGCTATATGGGACATGTGGTTGGTACAAGTTGGCTTTTGGCTTTTCATTATTCTTATCATCAATCGCCCTCGTAGCCAGCCACTCCCCCATATAGCCTACATATGTTGTGGGCATAAATTTGTACACTGTCAATTTTGATACTGGGTCCCTTGTAATGCACATTTATTTCCCTTCAGTATGGTCATACCATATAGAATTCTAGGCACTGTATATATATGTAGTAGGATTATTTTCAAAGGTTTAGGTCTCCTTTATTGTTTTTTGCCAACTGTATATAATTGTGTACTATGCAGATATTAGATGTATAGATAGGATTATGTCATGTAAAGATTATTATCGTTGGTTATCATTTATATTGCCAAGGTTTAATGTGGGTCATCGTTTTTAATATTGTCACTTTTGATCCTGGTGCTCGGCTGTACTTACCTGTCCCTGCTCTGGCTGTCCAACTGTCTGGGTGGCGCGCGCCCAGCGGTCTGTCTGGGATACACGCCACACCATCCATTTCCGGGTGTTGGAACCCATGTGGGCCGTGGGCGCATTTCCGGACGGAGTGCATCATGCGGCCTGTATGCACTTCCGGTCCGGGGGCTTCCCGGCTGCACTCGGCGCGACCCTGACGGTTGGACGGGAGAGCGGGACGAGTGGGTATAAATACCGGCACCGTGGGATCAAGAAGACACTGACACCCTAAGGAAGTGACGCGAGTGACGTCACGATACGCGTTGGCGATGATGCTGGAGGTCCACTAATGCTGTTTTGGGACATGTGAAATTTCTCTTGATATTCCCCCTGATTATTCTCTGCCCGGCCTGTCCTCTTAATACTTATATCTTGCACCTTATAGCACTTAGCAATTTTTTGCGTCTTTGCACAGTTTAGGACTATTTTTTATTGACTTGTTGGATATATATATTGATTATTGAATTTTGGACAGGCTAGATTTAGGTAGGGGTATATTATGAGCTATGCATTGTGTGATACAGCATTGGTGCCCTCTTGTGTGTATTGTGTATATGTTTTTTAGTGTTTTAAAATTTGTCTGTGTATGTATTTTGGCGGTAAATTTGTGATTTAATAAACATTTATTTCATTCTGATCCAGTAGTGCTGTATTTTGCCCTTACACTTGTTTGTTTTATAGTGTTTGTGACGCTTTTTTAGCGCAGGTTTGGGCGCAGGCACACTGAGGAAATAGTATAAATTGCTGGTGCAGTTTTTTCTTCCTCTTTGGCAAGCGCACAGATAAGCCGTTCACCAACCGCGTCGCAGCACCGCAATGGAAGGGCCACAAAATGGCGCCGACAGCAGTACCTAGAGGTGCGGGCGCATGACGTGAAACGCGTCAAACCGCGGTACCCGTCCCCCCCCCCCGAAGAGCGCGAAAACAAGATCATGACGCGCCGGCGTCATGACAGTTAAACAAAAAAACACAGTAAAAGCGCCAACCACCGCGGAGCGCCATACAACGGCCTCCACACACACCAAACACAAGTGACAAAAAACACAGTAGTAAAAACACAAGAGTGTATTCCCCGGGCGTCCCCTGCCGATCACGCGGAATGCAATGAGGGGGTCCTGCACAACCAACAGCGTGAAAAGGGAGGGGGGGGGTTAAGGAGGGATAAATATCCTGAGATAAAGGGCTGGGGGCATCCCAATGAGGCTCACCATAAAAAGCCTGTCGCCGACTACCCTTTGGTACAGGGTCTTGCGGCCCGGAGCAACGCTCCTTCAGCACCTGACCCTAGTGCTGTCCTACCTTCACCCGAACCGTCAGCCGTGGCTGGGAGGCAGTGGGTCCAGAACGTGTGGAAATAAGCCTGCAGGGCCCTAGGCAAATCCTACTCCCTGCGCAGAAGAGAACCATCTTCATTTTCGCAGTCCAGACTGCAAAAAGACTCTTAGTGGGAATTAGTGGGAGGTTCCTGGCTATTTAAGGGGCCGGGAGTGTCCACAAGTTTTTTCTGCAGTCCAGCGCCATCTTGTGTATGTATTACCCATGTGTAAGGAATATTCTGGAACAGGACGTGCTGTATACTTGGAATATCACCCCATTGTGCCAGTAATCACTTATCCTTCCTTGGTCCAATGGCACATGTGCGGGCTCTGGTTCAATGAGAGCTGTCTGCCGTGAATATGTCATTCTCCAAATGGCTCTCATTGTTTTCAATGGGGAGCACGCGCTGCTGCATCCCAGCAGCGTGCATGCGCTCCCGTCCTAGCCAATTTGGCTGTGGCAGGAGCACGCATGCTGTGGGGGATATGGCAACACGTGCTAGCTGTTGAAGTCAATAAGAGCCGTCACAGAAAACAGCACTCATTGGGTGAGAGCTTGCACATGCACTGCTGGGCTGGGGAGGGGTGATTACAGGCTTTCTCTGGGAATGGAACAAACAAAACCTGGGAAAGTCAAATTCCCAGGTTTTGTTCTGCTTTCAAATAATTTGAATTAGCACACCTAATTTACTTGCCATCCCCACCCACCTTAATTAAATTATTCCCCATCCAAACACCAGAGCACCTGGAGTGTATACAAGGTGCAGCAGCATGTTATTTTAAAAAAAATGTAGAAAAATTACTGTATAGGGACTTTATGCCCAGGGGCCTTCACCACCCTAAATCCGGCCTGCAAGCACTGTATGAGTATACAGAGAAGATTTGCATTGCCTGGAGGCTAAGAATCATAGTTATGCTTAATTAGCATGTGTCATGTAAATCATTTATCTTTCAAGAAATGGTTCTTTTCCTTGTATACAATTGAAAAAAATGCTTTTTTTCTCAATCCCTTTGTCCCCTATATTATTTTTTCAATTTGCTTTAATAACAGCACCATCTAGTGGTGCAATCCTATCATCAATATAAAGACTATTTAGTAACTCACGTATTTTTAGCTAAATTCTCTGCACTTTGAATATTTGTTAAAGAATTCAATGCACAGGGAAAGAGTTTATGGCATTTTGCGTGTCTAATTATATTTTGAGGAGTTTTTGTGGACGTTATGTATGCTCCTGGATACAGGAAAGAGTGGAAATCATCTACCAGGTTGACACATATATTCAAAATATACAGTGTCTAGTTTATGTTTTTTAAAGAACGTACTTATTTACTAGCCATGGTCTAATCCTAGATCTACAATTAGCAGCAGGGTAGAATTGGACCTTGGAGATGTAGGGAGAGGGGCAATTGGTCCAGGGCCACTCCTCTGCCCGTTGCTACTTTAGAATATTTGGCAAAAATAGCGTGCACCTCTGTTCTTCACTTGTCACTGCCCAAAGCAGCAGAAATATATGCCATGCTACAAAAAAAAAAGCAATTCTGTGAGTACTCACTTGTAGAATTGTTTTTGTTCTTGCATGGCACGGCCCGCTTCGGTATTTATAACTGATGGGTATTCCGCCACAAGGTGGCGCAGCAGCACTGCAGAAAGCTGTGGCAGCTCCCGGCTCCCTATAAAAACGGGATTAACCAACAAGTTCCCAGCGTAGACGAGCAGTGAGACAAGTAGCCGGGAGCGAATAAATGTAAGAATGTAAAAAAAGTAAAAAACCCCAACTTAACTTGGAACAATCACCATAAAGAGGCAACCAAGAACTATAACAAGGGTGGGGCGTAGCGGGCCGTGCCATGCAAGAACAAAAACAATTCTACAGGTGAGTACTCACAGAATTGCTTTTTTCTTTAATGCATGTCACGGCCCGCTTCGGTATTCATAACTGATGGGACATCCGAAAGCAGTGTCCAAAGTAAGGCGGGAACCCTGAATGAGTAACAGCCAGTAGTTCAAGTCACTACCGCCTGAAAACCTTGCGGCCCAAAGCAGCATCAGCTGAGGCCTAAATATCAACCATGTAAAAAACGTAGAAAAAGTATGAACAGAAGACCCAAAAAACGGCCTTACAAACTTGTTCCACAGAAGCTTGGTGCTGACAAAGTTCCAAGAGAGTCCAATAGCACGCATGGAAAGAGCAGTCACCCAAAAGGGAGGAGTCTACCCCTTAGCAGAATAGCTTTGAACCATCACCTGACGTATCAACTTACCGACAGTGGATCCAGCAGGAGGCAAACCATTCCCATTCTCAAAGTGAAACAAACAGAAAATTAAACTTCCTAAAAGTCTCCATAGCACCAAAAAGTACATCAGAGCCCAGACCACATCCATAGAATGCAGAGTTCGCTCCATGGAAGTAGCTAGATTGGAACACAATGAAGGCAAGACAATGCACTGAATAAGATGAAGGCATACCCAACCATAGGCTGAAATCTGGCCTAAGTCTAACAGCGCCTAACTCTAAAGACACTCAAAATAAGTATTTTTGATGAAAAAAACACAGCTAAATCAGAACTCACCTTACAGAGGCGATAGTCATACAAAAAGGGGGGCTACTCTAGGAGTCAACAAAGGGGCAAGGCAGCCTCAAGGATAGACTCAAAAGGAGGCCCTTGCATAACCAGTAGCCCCAGATTCAGATCCTAGACAGATAGCAAGGCTACCTGGGGGGACGTACGTGAAAAAAAACCCTGGAAAAGAACCCATTCACCAGCAGATAATGGCAAGGGCCTGTTGGAAAAACGTTTCCAGAGCTACAAACATGGCCCTAGAGTGTACTTAAGACGAAGGTCCAAATTCAACCACGTTGCAAGAATTCCAGAATCCTGGGAATAGAAAAAAATAGCCTACAGGAAAGAGACTTGGAGTTCTACCAGTCAATGAAAGCATGCCAGACCCTGTATTAAGCGAGGCATGAGGACTTCCTCCTGGCCCCAATCCTGGTATCAACAACAGAATCAAGCAACTGCTGGACAATAAGATGGAAGCTCTCAACAGCCAAAAAGGCCTCCAGGGTGGCAGGTACCCGCTCTTAGGTTATGGAGCCCATAACCCTGCTCAGGAGAGGAACAGAGGGAACTCACAGAGAACCCGAACTCCGTCCAAGGGAATGCCAAGGTATCCAAGTGAAGACCATAGGATCCTGAACCAGAGACAAATTCTGAAGAACCCTGAATGAGTAACAGCCAGTAGTTCAAGTCACTACCGCCTGAAAACCTTGCGGCCCAAAGCAGCATCAGCTGAGGCCTAAATATCAACCATGTAAAAAACGTAGAAAAAGTATGAACAGAAGACCCAAAAAACGGCCTTACAAACTTGTTCCACAGAAGCTTGGTGCTGACAAAGTTCCAAGAGAGTCCAATAGCACGCATGGAAAGAGCAGTCACCCAAAAGGGAGGAGTCTACCCCTTAGCAGAATAGCTTTGAACCATCACCTGACGTATCAACTTACCGACAGTGGATCCAGCAGGAGGCAAACCATTCCCATTCTCAAAGTGAAACAAACAGAAAATTAAACTTCCTAAAAGTCTCCATAGCACCAAAAAGTACATCAGAGCCCAGACCACATCCATAGAATGCAGAGTTCGCTCCATGGAAGTAGCTAGATTGGAACACAATGAAGGCAAGACAATGCACTGAATAAGATGAAGGCATACCCAACCATAGGCTGAAATCTGGCCTAAGTCTAACAGCGCCTAACTCTAAAGACACTCAAAATAAGTATTTTTGATGAAAAAAACACAGCTAAATCAGAACTCACCTTACAGAGGCGATAGTCATACAAAAAGGGGGGCTACTCTAGGAGTCAACAAAGGGGCAAGGCAGCCTCAAGGATAGACTCAAAAGGAGGCCCTTGCATAACCAGTAGCCCCAGATTCAGATCCTAGACAGATAGCAAGGCTACCTGGGGGGACGTACGTGAAAAAAAACCCTGGAAAAGAACCCATTCACCAGCAGATAATGGCAAGGGCCTGTTGGAAAAACGTTTCCAGAGCTACAAACATGGCCCTAGAGTGTACTTAAGACGAAGGTCCAAATTCAACCACGTTGCAAGAATTCCAGAATCCTGGGAATAGAAAAAAATAGCCTACAGGAAAGAGACTTGGAGTTCTACCAGTCAATGAAAGCATGCCAGACCCTGTATTAAGCGAGGCATGAGGACTTCCTCCTGGCCCCAATCCTGGTATCAACAACAGAATCAAGCAACTGCTGGACAATAAGATGGAAGCTCTCAACAGCCAAAAAGGCCTCCAGGGTGGCAGGTACCCGCTCTTAGGTTATGGAGCCCATAACCCTGCTCAGGAGAGGAACAGAGGGAACTCACAGAGAACCCGAACTCCGTCCAAGGGAATGCCAAGGTATCCAAGTGAAGACCATAGGATCCTGAACCAGAGACAAATTCTGAAGATATATGATTATGGCGGGACACCACCGTTCCATGACCGGATGATCCCAGTGGTGAAACAGGAATAGAAGCTCCCATTAGTTGCGGGACCATATCCCCAGCTGAGGCAGCCCCCTATCTCAGGAAGACCACCTCCCAGTTGTCCACCCCTGTAATGTAGACCGCTGAGATGCAGGGAACATTCTGTTCCACCCAAGAGAGAATCAGGTAGAATCCCTTGAAGGCTAACTTGCCCCAAGTAACTCCCTGACGAATGAAATAGGTAACAGCCTACTGGACGTCTGAGCGGACAGAACAGGCTAACCCTGAAGGTGAGCAGACAGGAAGAAGAAGCAACTCGATCGTCCTCAGTTTCAGGAAGTTGATGGGAACCTGGGCCTCCCGTGAGCCCCACCGTCCCTGGAACCTCAGGGATTTTTCAGAAGTCTCCCCCAAACGGCAGACTGGCATCTGCGGAGACCATCCCCCAACATGGGGGCAGAGGATCTAACCCCCAGAGGTACCAGGAGTTCAGTCTCTACCAGAAGGACCATCTGGCCAAAGAAGACAGATCAAAATCAAAATCTATTCCAAGGATGCAGGGTCCCGATTCCAAACTGACAAGAGGACTCATGGGAAAAGAGAAAAGAGGATTACCTGCAGCAGGACACCAACAGACCCACTAACTGCATCCCTTGACAATGTAGGAGTTAGGACACTATAATAGAGCCTAAGCCTGCAACTGAAAAACCATTTCCCTATTACTGAGGAAGGAACACCCTGACCTGGGAGAAAAGACAGCATCCAGGACGGGAACAGATAAAACTAGGAATGGCAGATTACCCAGCCGATGGATTCTAAAAAGAAGACAACCAGCTGAGTGACTTGCGTGACCCGAGAAAGGGACTTGGCCACAATCAGACTGACGTGCAGGTCAAGAATGGTGAGGATGCCTTGGATCCTTAACAGAGCCATCACCCTTGCCATTGTCATGGTGAACCATCTGGGGACCCTAAAGGGCAATAAATTGGAATGCTACGTTTCAAGCGCTAACCACAGAATTTCTGACAACCCCCAAAAAATAGGCACCAGAAAATAAGCCGCCATGATGTCCCCAGAGGACCTGAAAGCATCCAGATGAAGGGTACTGACAGCAGGCTAGTGGCTTAAAGCAGAAAAACTTTATGAATCAAACAACTTGTTGAGGCCCCTCAGGGCCAGAATATGCCTGAAAAGCCTTCCTGTTGGGGGACCATAAAAAGACTCCTGACTCTAATAGTCAAGGAGCCAGAAGAAACATCCCTAAATAAGACATGGGATTTAAATGACATCCAGGATCAATGAATTCTGGGAGCAGCCAGGCAACAAACTCAATCTTGGAACCAGAGGATACAAGCTCCTGAATCCACCGGATTGAGACGTGAAGTATGAGTAAAAAGCCAAGGCCATCCCCCCACCAAGATGGGTGAGGGCGCCCCTTCATGCCTGAGTGGGCTTGGGAGAGGGTTTGGTCTTGGTATTCCAGGAAAAACCGGGAAGACCACGGGATCTGCCACGGCCCCAAGAATCTCTGCGGCCACTAGATAAGAGGGAGCCACAAGCTTCTCTGGGAGTAAGAAAAGAAGAAAAGGGGACGGAAGACCCCCTAAAAGGCAGAGACTGCCTCCTACGCTGAGGCAGCCTGCCATCCTTAGCTAAAGCATCAAGACTCTCCCCAAAAAGCCGCAGCCCCACGAAGGAGAGACCAGTGAGAGCCTTCTTGGCTGCAGAGTCAGCTGCCCATTGGCGCAACCAGACAGAATGGCGCATAGCCACCAAAAGGGCAGAGGCCCTACCGCACAACATCATCCATAGCGGTAAGTATAAAGACCACAAAATCAGAGCAAAGTAATAGGGTCCTATGTTCCTCCCCCCTGCTACCAGCAGTAGCACCATCCTGTAGATGCTTAAAAAGCCTCTTAAGGGCAATAGCAGTGATGGCAGCAGCACAGGCCGGGCGCCAACCAGCCCCCACACAGGTAAAGGCATGGCAAGCCCCTTGGGCACAGCAGGCAGTCTGTTGGGACGTTCCCATTCCTTAAGCACAAGGGAGGTGAAGGGTTCCTGCTCAGGTAATCCAGACGCTGTTTACCAGTGAGAAAAAGCTCCCCTTGCTTTCTCTTATCAACCTCGGGAGCAGCAATGTGCAAATTTCAAAAATATGTGACAGCAGATTATCAGTGTCCTCAGGGTACTATGAATCCACTCGCAGAACCAGGGTCACTATCGCAAACCCTCCTGCTTGCTCACTGGGAACTTGTTGGTTAATCCCGTTTTTATAAGGAGCCGGGAGCTGCCACAGATTTTCTGCAGTGCTGCTGCGCCACCTTGTGGTGGAATATCAGTTATGAATACCGAAGCGGGCCGTGCCATGCATTAAAGAAAAAAGGTGTGGACCGACAATCGAGTCAGAATTCTTGGTGGGCGACGCAGCTTTGGCATCTGCTGGACAGAGTAGTCTCCAGCACGTAATCCACCTTACCCGTGCTACAATTCACTCCTGCTCTACTCTCTACTGCTTGATTCTGACCCTCAGCCCTTTCAAATCTTACCCAACAGCACCTCACCCCATGTTCTGACCCGGCTATAGTTACAGCCACTGAGTGCAGTCACTAACCAGCTAAGAAGCACATTTTGGGGCTCAGGTGCCAGTTATAGACTGGCCAGGGGGACGCAAATGCAGACCAGAAGCCACCCGGGTTTTGATCTGCTTTAAAGGAGCATTTTAATTTGGGATCTTTGTGTGTAAAGGTCCCAGTTTGTCCAGTAACTCACCTCAATCACTGCTTCTACGGTGCATGTGTGGGACCTCTACCAATGTGAAAAATGTGTAGATATGAATAAACAGCGAATTCTTTGCCACACACCTCCTGCTGGCCACTTGCTTTAGCTAGAGGCACCCACCACCAGCCAATAGAGTATATGATAAAAATAACACACACAGGGGAATCCAAAATCAGGAATCCTAGGGCAGGACTTCTATCTGCCCCGGTGAGAAGAGTTCTATTCCACTTTAGGGACTTGGCCACAATCAGACTGACGTGCAGGTCAAGAATGGTGAGGATGCCTTGGATCCTTAACAGAGCCATCACCCTTGCCATTGTCATGGTGAACCATCTGGGGACCCTAAAGGGCAATAAATTGGAATGCTACGTTTCAAGCGCTAACCACAGAATTTCTGACAACCCCCAAAAAATAGGCACCAGAAAATAAGCCGCCATGATGTCCCCAGAGGACCTGAAAGCATCCAGATGAAGGGTACTGACAGCAGGCTAGTGGCTTAAAGCAGAAAAACTTTATGAATCAAACAACTTGTTGAGGCCCCTCAGGGCCAGAATATGCCTGAAAAGCCTTCCTGTTGGGGGACCATAAAAAGACTCCTGACTCTAATAGTCAAGGAGCCAGAAGAAACATCCCTAAATAAGACATGGGATTTAAATGACATCCAGGATCAATGAATTCTGGGAGCAGCCAGGCAACAAACTCAATCTTGGAACCAGAGGATACAAGCTCCTGAATCCACCGGATTGAGACGTGAAGTATGAGTAAAAAGCCAAGGCCATCCCCCCACCAAGATGGGTGAGGGCGCCCCTTCATGCCTGAGTGGGCTTGGGAGAGGGTTTGGTCTTGGTATTCCAGGAAAAACCGGGATGACCACGGGATCTGCCACGGCCCCAAGAATCTCTGCGGCCACTAGATAAGAGGGAGCCACAAGCTTCTCTGGGAGTAAGAAAAGAAGAAAAGGGGACGGAAGACCCCCTAAAAGGCAGAGACTGCCTCCTACGCTGAGGCAGCCTGCCATCCTTAGCTAAAGCATCAAGACTCTCCCCAAAAAGCCGCAGCCCCACGAAGGAGAGACCAGTGAGAGCCTTCTTGGCTGCAGAGTCAGCTGCCCATTGGCGCAACCAGACAGAATGGCGCATAGCCACCAAAAGGGCAGAGGCCCTACCGCACAACATCATCCATAGCGGTAAGTATAAAGACCACAAAATCAGAGCAAAGTAATAGGGTCCTATGTTCCTCCCCCCTGCTACCAGCAGTAGCACCATCCTGTAGATGCTTAAGAAGCCTCTTAAGGGCAATAGCAGTGATGGCAGCAGCACAGGCCGGGCGCAAACCAGCCCCCACACAGGTAAAGGCATGGCAAGCCCCTTGGGCACAGCAGGCAGTCTGTTGGGACGTTCCCATTCCTTAAGCACAAGGGAGGTGAAGGGTTCCTGCTCAGGTAATCCAGACGCTGTTTACCAGTGAGAAAAAGCTCCCCTTGCTTTCTCTTATCAACCTCGGGAGCAGCAATGTGCAAATTTCAAAAATATGTGACAGCAGATTATCAGTGTCCTCAGGGTACTATGAATCCACTCGCAGAACCAGGGTCACTATCGCAAACCCTCCTGCTTGCTCACTGGGAACTTGTTGGTTAATCCCGTTTTTATAAGGAGCCGGGAGCTGCCACAGATTTTCTGCAGTGCTGCTGCGCCACCTTGTGGTGGAATATCAGTTATGAATACCGAAGCGGGCCGTGCCATGCATTAAAGAAAAAAGGTGTGGACCGACAATCGAGTCAGAATTCTTGGTGGGCGACGCAGCTTTGGCATCTGCTGGACAGAGTAGTCTCCAGCACGTAATCCACCTTACCCCGTGCTACAATTCACTCCTGCTCTACTCTCTACTGCTTGATTCTGACCCTCAGCCCTTTCAAATCTTACCCAACAGCACCTCACCCCATGTTCTGACCCGGCTATAGTTACAGCCACTGAGTGCAGTCACTAACCAGCTAAGAAGCACATTTTGGGGCTCAGGTGCCAGTTATAGACTGGCCAGGGGGACGCAAATGCAGACCAGAAGCCACCCGGGTTTTGATCTGCTTTAAAGGAGCATTTTAATTTGGGATCTTTGTGTGTAAAGGTCCCAGTTTGTCCAGTAACTCACCTCAATCACTGCTTCTACGGTGCATGTGTGGGACCTCTACCAATGTGAAAAATGTGTAGATATGAATAAACAGCGAATTCTTTGCCACACACCTCCTGCTGGCCACTTGCTTTAGCTAGAGGCACCCACCACCAGCCAATAGAGTATATGATAAAAATAACACACACAGGGGAATCCAAAATCAGGAATCCTAGGGCAGGACTTCTATCTGCCCCGGTGAGAAGAGTTCTATTCCACTTTAGGGAGGAAAGAAGGTTTAGAAAATCCAGTAATGTGCTGCAGAGACAATGAAATAATACAATTCTGTGATTACTCACCTGTAGAATTGTTATTATGAGTATACAGTACGTCCTGCTCCAGATAAGAATCATTACACTTGGGTATTACTCCGTCAGATGGCGCTGGACTGCAGAGACCGCGAAATTGGCTCCTCCCGGCCCCTCAAATACCCGGGACCTCCCACAAATCCCCAGCATTTAAAAGCAGTTAAGGATAAGCCGGGAGAAAGAAAACAGAACCAACTAGTAACTATAACAATGATAACAGTCACCATACAGGGGATCCAGGATAATGCAAAACCAAGGGTGGGGTGGAGCAGGACGTACTGTATACTCATAATAACAATTCTACAAGTGAGTAATCACAGAATTGTATTATTCTTAGTATACAGTACGTCCTGCTCCAGATAAGAATCATTGACATCTGGAACATCCAATAGCAGTGTCCATAAAGTAGGGTGGGATCCCCAAAGGTAACAGCAGACAGGTCATACCACTACCACCTGCAGAACCTTGCGGCCAAAAGCAGCATCAGCTGAGGCCCTAACATCAACCTTATAAAAAACTTTGAAAAAGTATGAACAGAAGACCAAGTAGCGGTCTTGCAAACTTGTTCAATAGAAGCCTGGTGCTGAAAAGCCCAAGAGGCACCAATAGCACGAGTGGAATGAGCAGTAAGGCGGAAGGGAGGAGCCATCAAAAAGACAACCTTAAAGTAAGAATTGCCAGGGCAGCCTCCTGCACAGGTTCAAAGGGAGCACCCTGCAAGGCAGACAAGACCAAGTTCAAATCCCAAACAGGCAACATCGGCTTACGTGGGGGACGCACATGAGTAACCCCCGGGAAAAAAGTCCTGATCAGAGAATGCTGGGCAAAGGACCTCTGGAAGAAAACAGCCAGGGCAGAGACAGGACCCTTCAGAGTACTGAGTTGGAGCCCCAGCTCCAACCCATGCTGCAGGAACTCCAGGATCCTGGGAACAGAGAACACACGACAGGGAAGAGACCTAGACTCACACCAGTCAATGTAGGCACGCCAAACCCTATAGTAAATGGAAGAAGAAGAAGACTTCTTTCTAGCCTTTATCATGGTATCAACAACAGAGGCAGAAAGCCCCTTCTCCATCAAGATGGAGGTTTCAGCAGCCAGGCCGTCAAAGCCAGTGTTTGTAAATTGGGATGGCGTACGTGACCCTGAGTGAGCAGGTCTGGCACCCTGGGCAGAGCGTACTGATCTACTGCCAGCTGCACCACGTCTGCGAACCACACTTTTCTTGGCCACCTGGGGGTCACCAGGATTGCTGGCACCCCCTCCTGAGCTATCTTGCGCAGAACCCTGCCAAACAGGGGGAATGGAGGAAAGGCCTGAAGGTCCTGCCATGACATTGCTAGGGCATCCGTGGCCAAGGCCAGAGGATCCTGGGACAGGGAGACAAAGGCCAGGAGCTTGTGATTGTGACGGGACGCAAACAGATCCACATCTGGTTGGCCCCAACGGTGACACAGAGATTGAAACACCCTGTCGCAGAGGGACCATTCTCCCAGGCGAGAGGTCCCCCTGCTCAGAGAGTCTGCCTGGAGATTCTCCACCCCCGGAATGTACACAGCTGATATGCAGGGAACAGTGTCCTCCGCCCAGGACAGGATCAGAGAAACTTCCTTGAGGGCCCACTTGCTCCAGGTCCCTCCCTGATGATTGATGTAGGCAACCGCCATCTGGTTGTCCGAGCGTACCTGAACAGGCCGGCCCTGAAGTTGTTGGGTCAAGTGAGCCAGAACCAACCTGATCGCCCTCAGTTCCAGAATGTTGATAGGTGTGTGGGCCTCCTGAGGGCCCCACCGCCCTTGGAACTGCAGGGACTTCCAGAAACCCCCCCAACCTGACAGACTGGCATCCGTGGTGACTGTCTCCCAGCAGGGGGCCAGAAAGGATCTGCCCACCAAAAGGTTCCTGGAGTCCATCCACCACGAGAGGGACCGCCTGACTAGGGGGGACAGCACAAGGACCTGGTCCAGGGACGCAGGATCCTTGTCCCATACTGACAAGAGGTGGAGTTGCAGAGGCCTCATGTGAAACTGGGCATAAGGGAACGCCTCGAAGCACGACACCATCAGGCCCACCAGCTGCATTCCCTGCCTGATGGAGGGATGAGGGCAGGGTAGCAGGAACTGAACCTGCGCTAGCAGACTGTCCACCTTCTGCTGAGAAAGAAAAATCCTTGCCTGAAGTGTATACAGATTCATTCCCAGGAAGGGTGTCACCAAGGAGGGAGACAGGGAAGATTTGGGATGGTTGATCACCCAGCCAAATGACTCCAGAGTGGACACTACCAGCTGAGTATCCAGCTCCACCTGTTGGAGGGACTGAGAAGTGATGAGAATGTTGTCCAAATAGGGCAGCACGCGAATGACCTGAGCAGAGACATCACTCCTGCCAGCACCTTGGTGAACAAACCTGGGAGCTGAAGTGAGACCGAAGGGAAATGCCACAAATTGGTAGTGCTGATCCTCCAGAACGAACCTGAGGAACCTTTGATGACCTGGAAAAACAGAAACATGAAGGTAAGCATCCTTGATGTCCACAGAGGTCATGAAGTCCCCTGGACGCAGGGAACTGATGGCAGAGCGCAAAGTTTCCATGCGAAAGCACCTGCACCTGACAAATTTATTGAGGATCTTCAAGTCCAAGGTGGGCCTGACTCACCCATCTCTTCTTGGGCACGGTGAAAAGGTTGGAATAGAAACCCTTGCCCCTTTCTCGTAAGGGGACCTGACAGATGACCCCCAGCTCCAGAAGGCTTTGCACTGCCAGAACTAGAGCCTGAGCTGACATAGGGTCCTGAGAGATCCGGGATCTGATGAATCTTGGGGGCGGGCAGGCAGCAAACTCTATCTTGAAACCGGATGACACTACCTCCTGAATCCACCGGTCTGAGACATGAAGCCTCCAGACGTGAGCAAAATGCTGAAGCCGCCCCCCCCACCCGGATGGGTGAGGGCGCCCCTTCATGCCTGAGGGAGCTTGGGAGAAGACTTAGGCTTGGAGCCCCAGGATGAGCCAGGGCGTCCATGTCCTCTGCCCCTACCCCAGAAATCCCCTCGGGCCCCGGTAAGGGAGACCCCCCCTCCCCTGTCTGGCTTCACGGTAGGGGGATGAAAAGGAGCCCTGTCCTTGAAAGGGCCGAGACTGCTGCCTGCGCTGGGGTAACCTGCCTCCCTTAGTAAAAAGGTCCAGGCGGTCCCCAAACAGGCGTAGTCCTTTGAAGGGAAACCTAGTGAGAGCTTTCTTGGCAGCTTTGTCAGCAGCCCACTGGCGCAGCCAAACCAAGTGTCGTATAGCCACCAGAAGGGCAGAGGTTCTGCCACACATCCTAATGGTATCATCCAAGGCAGAGGACATAAGTCACAAAAACCTCACAACGAGAGAGTGCATTAAACTCCTCACTAGACACATCATCAGGAGCACCATCTAGGACACTTCTAAGCAGGGTCCTAATAGCCACAGCCGTAATGGCAGAGGCACAGACCGGGCGCAGCGCCGTCCCCATACAGGCAAAGGCATGGGACGCCAGCTGATCAATACGCCGGTCCTCACCATCCCGCAGCGTAGTAGAGTCAGGGGAATGCATGACAGAGGTGTTAGATAACCCTAGGACCAGGGCATCCACCTCTGGAGGGGATGATCAACGCTTCACCACATCAGCAGGAAAGGGATACCTCTTATCCCAACTCTTAGGGACTCCGGGAAGCCTGCTGGGATGCTCCCATTTCTTGAGCACAAGATTATTAAAACGGGATTGCTCAGGAAACTCTAAACGTGGCATGGCAGTATGAAACAATTCCCCCTGCTGCCTGGGGGCTGCAACCGGGGGAGAGAGACAGTACCTCAAAAATCTGAGCCAACAACCTATCAGTATCATCTGGGGCCCAGGGGTCAGAGCCAGAATCATCATGACCCCTGGGCCTCTCATCAGATGACTCGACGAGTCAGAGAATAACTCCCCTTCTTCCAAAGGGGTATAACCAGACAGACAGTTCAAAGAACTCATCAGCCTCCATAGGGAAAAGAGTGACATCAGGCGTCAAGTGCCGCTTATTAGCAGAGGCCTTATGTGCCAAGGTATTAGCAAGCAACTTCTCAACACTAGCAGGGCCAGCTACTGGTAAACCAGGCTACAGCGCAAGCACCTGCTGGCCACAAGGTATACAGACCTGCACATTGTCAGCACTAGTAGGGGACACCCCACAAGCTACACACAGCCGGGCTTGTCCCGAAGGAACCCCAAGCACATTATCCCGAGACGCCTCCATATGGTGATGATAGCGGTACAATAGGCTGATAGGGATTCATGCTATAAAAGCAACCCGGGATGCCCCAATAGCCCGCTAAGGAAGTGGGAGTAATTTACACACTAGGTCTCACAAGTTTAATAACCAAACAGAGAGAGTAGGGCCGGGAGAAACCAATAGAGTTCGACCCGTCTGAAAGACATAAGCGAAGAAAACCCCATAAGGGACATGTATAATGACATAGGGTAAATAAAGCCGCCCGTGAGGGCACTCCCGGACCCTGGTAGGTAGATGCCAGCCACACAGCAGCCGAATCCATAGAAAAATGGCGCAGGGTATACCTCGAGGGGCAGGACGCGGAGACAGTGATGCGGAACGCGCCATCCGCGGGCCCCGCCCCCCCCGAATAGTGCGAAGCAGCACACGTGACAAGCAGCCAATAACAGCGCACCAGCGCCCAAGGTAATGCCGCGGCCAACCGCGGAGCACAGTGGAAGCGCTCGCGGCGGCATATTCAAAAAAACGCAACCAGTGCAACCAAGTCAGAGTGGAGACTGACACCAACCAGAAGCACATAATACAGTGAAGCACCAAGGCATATACACCCCCCTGAGAGCTACAAGGGAGAGCGAGGGAGGGCAGTGGCCACTTAACATAGGGCCCACCGATATACAGGGGCAATAGTGCGGGAGTGGCATCCCATAAAAGGCTCACCATATGCCTATACCGCCTACCCTTTGGTGGGGGCTGCGGTGGAGCAGCGCTCCTAAGCACCTGACAGCGGTGCTGCCTACCATCACCCGTACCAGCGCAGCCAAGGCTGGGAGGCACATTAAAAATAGAACGGGAGGGAATAGTCCTACAGGGCCGCAGGCTAATAGCCCCGCTCACCTGCGAGAAGAGAGAGCCATCTTCTTGTCCTTCGCAGTCCAGACTGCAGAGAAATTCTGGGAATTTGTGGGAGGTCCTGGGTATTTGAGGGGCCGGGAGGAGCCAATTTCACGGTCTCTGCAGTCCAGCGCCATCTGGCAGAGTAATACCCAAGTGTAATGATTCTTATCTGGAGCAGGACGTACTGTATATTAAGAATAGAGGTTTAATAGAAACATACACATAGACACAGTTGTTTAAAGCAAATGACACAGGCAGGCAGAAACAACTGTAAAAACAAAAGAGCTCAAAAACATTGTTGCAAGTTAAAGAGGCACTCCAGCCCCTTCCTGCAAAATAAACATAACCCCTGCCCCCCTTAAATAGCAATTATGCTCATGTAATAAAAGAAAAACAATTAGTTGTTAGGCTGTTAGCCCTTGATGTTGGTGCTAGAATTATTACTGCTCAATGAGCCTTCTTCACCCCAGCTAATCCCAACGCATGTCTTCCTATAAAAACATCCCAGACCATATCTCCAGTGCCTGTTATAGCCTTCGCTTTAGCTGCTCTTATTTGTGTACTGCATGCATGCCCCTGAATCTTGCCTGACTTTGCTTTTGTCCTTGAATTCTCCTGCATGGAAAATTTAGAAACCTCTGCTGTGACCTCAGATAGCACTTTGCCTGCCTATTCTTTTCCGTTTTCGTGCCTTGCTGTTTTACCATTAACCCCAAGTTCTTTCCACCCCTGTGGTTTGACACCCAGTTGGACTGACCTTTACCTGTATGACTCCTGGCTACGTTTGGATCTCACTCACATGCAGTCCCAGCACTCAGAGGGTTTGTGCTAAAAAAAAAAGTCCTGGGGGTGACAGTGTCTGGTGAAGGATAACTTGCGTCCCCGGTGAACGGGGCTTGGCTATAGGTGAAGCAGGGGTGGCGATTGCGCAATACCCTATGATCTGGGTTCAGCAAACTGGGGGGTCTGAGGCTGCCCTCACCAAAGTAACCACTGATCTAAAGGTCACTTCTCCATGCTCATTGACAAATACACTGCCTGGTAAAAAAAAAAAAAAAAAGGCACACACACTTTAGTGAATTGTCTTAAGCTTAACATTTATTTCTGTCCCGAGTTGCATTCATTTTTATTGATGATGAAAGATTTAGACCACTGAGCAAAGTCTGCTCCAGCACATATCCAAATATTCTCAATGCGGTTCAGGTCTGGAATCTGGGGTGGTGAATCCATGGGTATAAATGTCTCGTGCTCCTGAACTTTTCTTTCACAATTTGAGCCTGATCAATCCTGGATTTGGCATCTTCGGATATGCCCATGCCATTAGGATAAAATATATATTCTTTGCGCACATAATGTTGCAGAACCTAGACCTGACCAACTATAGCAACCCCAGATCATAGCCCTGCCAGCACAGCCTTATACAGTAAGCCCTAGGCATGATAGTGGCACGGCTGGCTCAGCTTTCAAATAAAACCTAGTTTTTCCACCACTAAAGTCACGCCTCCCAGCAACTTTGAGATCACCAATTGGCTGATCTCAAAGGTTCCGGGTGATGTGCCCTAGCAGGCTGGCCCTGTGATAACTATTTATGCGTTTTTGCTACATTTTCAATGTTTTTTTTTTTTTTAAATATCTCTATATGACTGGCAACCTATACCCGTCACCCTTGTGTTACCTGTAAGCCAACAAGGATGGGGCCTTTATCAATTTGCATTGTCACATCTTTGCCACACCTGTAATATTCTTTATACTGTACCTGTTCCATACAAAAGGCATCAGGGATGATGAAAACAGAATTTGCTTCTGGATCCAGACATTTTTTTACAGTCAGGAATAGCCAGTTTTTTTTTTTTTTAAAGGAAAAAATACAATTCTGTGATTACTCACCTGTAGAATTGGTATTATAAGTATACAGTACGTCCTGCTCCAGATAAAATACTTACACTCGGGTACTACTCCGCCAGATGGCGCTGGACTGCAGAGACATTGAAAATAGGCTCCTCTCGGACCCTCAAATACCCAGGGACCTCCCACAATCCCCAGCATTGAAAAGCAGTTAACAAGAAGCCAGGAGAATTAAAACAACCCAAACAGGTAACTATAACAATGATTAACAATCACCATACAGGGGATCCAAGATAATGCAAAAACCAAGGGTGGGGTGGAGCAGGATGTACTGTATACTCATAATACCAATTCTACAGGTGAGTAACCACAGAATTGTATCATTCTTAGTATACAGTACGTCCTGCTCCAGATAGAATACTTACACTCGGGACGTCCAATAGCAGTGTCCATAAAGTAGGGTGGGATCCTCAAAAAGGTAACAGCAGACAGTTTAAATCACTGCCGCCTGCAAAACCTTGCAGCCAAAAACAGCATCAGCTGAGGCCTCAACATCAACCTTGTAAAACTTTGAAAAGGTATGAACAGAAGACCAAGTAGTGGCCTTGCAAACTTGTTCAACAGAAGCCTGGTGCTGAAAAGCCCAAGAGGCACCAATAGCATGAGTAGAGTGAGCAGTAAGGCAGAAGGGAGTATTCTTCCCCTTAGCAGAATAGGCCTAACGGATCCATTTGCTGATAGTAGATTTGGCTGGAGCCAAACCTTTCCTAGGACCAGAAGGGACCACAAAAAGAGCATCAGTTTTTCTGAAAGGTGCAGTAGCCACCAGATAGTATTTCAGACACCTAACCACATCCAAAGAAAGCAAAACCCTCTCCTTAGCATTACTAGGATTAAGGCACAAAGAAGGAAGAACAATGTCCTGATTCAAATGAAAGGCAGACACTACCTTAGGCAGAAAATCTGGCTTGAAGCGGAACACCACCTTGTCCTGGTGTCTCTTATAATAGGGGGGCTGGATGGAAAGCACCGCCAACTCAGACACACGCCTAACAGAGGTGATAGCCACCAAAAAGACAACCTTGAGAGTAAGAATGGCCAGGGCAGCATCCTGCACAGGTTCAAAGGGAGCACCCTGCAAGGCTGACACATCAACCTTATAAAACTTGGAAAAAGTATGAACGGAAGACCAAGTAGCAGCCTTACAAACTTGTTCAACAGAAGCCTGATGCTGAAAAGCCCAGGAAGCCCCAACAGTACGAGTAGAATGAGCAGTGATCTTAAAAGGAGGAACCCTCCCCTTAGCAGAATAGGCCCCAACAATGGCCTGGCATATCCATTTACTAATGGTAGACTTGGCAGGCACCGAACCTTTTCAGGGCCCAGAAGGCACCACGAACAAGGCGTCCGTCTTACGAAAAGAAGAAGTAGCAACCAAATAGTACTTCACACAACGAACCACATCCAAAGAGTGCAAAACCCTCTCCTTGTCATTGCTAGGCCTAGGACACAAGGAAGGGAGAACTACATCATGATTGAGATGGAAGGCAGGAGCCACCTTAGGAAGGAAATCTGGTTTAAATCGAAAAACCACCTTATTCTGGTGTCTCTCAAAGTAAGGGGCCTGAATAGACAGAGCCGCCAACTCAGAGACACGCTGAACAGAGGTAATAGCCACCAAAAAGGCAACCTTTTGAGTGAGCACAGAAAGAGCCACATCCTGCATCGGTTCAAAGGGAGGCCCCTGGAGAGCCGAAAGAACCAAATTTAGATCCCAAACGGGAACCAAAGGCTTTCTAGGGGGCCGAACATGAGTGACCCCTTGGAAAAAAGTCTTGACCAGATGATGCAAAGCAAAAGACCTTTGAAAAAAGACAGCCAGGGCAGAAACCTGACCCTTCAAAGTACTGAGCTGGAACTCCAGATCCAGACCGTGTTGTAGCCACTCCAAAATCCTAGGAATCGAAAACACCATGCAAGGTAAGGCCCGAGCCTCACACCAGTCAATATAGGACCGCCAAGTCCTATAGTAAATAGTAGAGGAAGACCTCTTCCTAGCTCTAATCAAGGTTTGAATAACCGCCTCAGACAAACCTTCCTCCCTCAGGATGAAGGTTTCAGCAGCCACGCCGTCAAAGCAAGCGTTTGTAAATTGGGGTAACGTAGTTGACGCTGAGAGATCAGATCAGGAGACAGGGGCAGCCTGTACTGATCTACCGCCAATCTTACGACGTCTGCGAACCAAACCTGTCTTGTCCACCTTGGGGCCACCAGAATTGCTGGTGCCCCCTCTAGAGCCAGCTTGCGCACTACCTTGCCCACCATGGAGAAGGGGGGAAACAGGTAAAGAAACCCCAGATCCCTCCAGGCAAGGGACAAGGCATCCACTGCCAGGGCCAGAGGATCCTGAGACAGAGATACAAAGGTTGGGAGCTTGTGATTGTGCCGAGAAGCAAAGAGATCCACCTCTGGAGTCCCCCACTTGTGACACAGGGCCCGAAACACCCTGTGGTTGAGAGACCATTCCCCTCGGCGAGAGAATCCCCTGCTCAGGGAGTCCGCCTCCGTGTTCTCCACTCCCGGAATGTATACTGCCGAGATGCAAGGAACATTGCTCTCCGCCCATGTCAGAATCAGAGAGACTTCCCTGAGGGCACTCCTGCTGCGAGTCCCTCCTTGGTGATTGATGTAAGCTACCGCAGTACGATTGTCTGATCAAACCTGAACCGGTAAACCCTGTAGGTGAAGTGTCAGACGCGACAGAACCAAGCGGATAGCTCTGAGCTCCAAGACATTGATGGGGTTGTGAGCCTCCTGAGGACCCCACAACCCCTGGAACTGATGATCTTTCCAGAAACCTCCTCAGCCCGACAGGCTGGCATCCGTGGTAACCGTCTCCCAACGAGGGGCCAGGAACGATCTACCCCTCATCAGATTGCTTGATTCTAGCCACCACTGAAGGGACTGCCGAACCCTGGGAGACATCAGAAATGACTGATCCAAGGACTGTGGACATCTGTCCCATTTCAGCAATAGATGGAGTTGTAGCGACCTCATGTGGAATTGAGCAAAGGGGACTTCCTCGAAGGAGGCCACCATCAAACCCACCAGAGTCATCCCTAGCCGAATGGAAGGGCGAGGGTTGGTCAGGAGAACACGTATCAGATCCTGAACCCTCTGCACCTTTGGCTGAGGTAGGAACACTCTGGCCTGACTGGTATCCAGATTCATGCCCAGAAAGGAAATCTCCCTTGATGGGGAGAGAGAAGACTTGGGGTGGATGATCACCCATCCGAACCTCTCCAGCGTCGTCACCACCGTCCTGGTGTCCAGCTCCGCCTGGCAGAGGGAGGAAGCTGTAATGAGCAGGTCGTCCAGATAAGGCACAATGCGAATGCCCTGGGCTCTGAGCAGGGCCATAATGGCCGCCAGAACCTTGGTAAACACCCTCTGTGCCAAGGTCAGCCCGAACGGGAGGGCCACAAACTGAAAATGCTGATCTCCGACCAGAAACCTGAGAAATCTCTGGTGTGCTTGGAAAATTGGTGCATGAAGGTAAGCATCCTTGATGTCTATGGACGTCATGAAATCCCCCTGACGAAGGGAACCGATGGCTGAGCGCAAAGTCTCCATGCGGAACCTCTTGGTTCTGATGAACCTGTTGAGAAGCTTCAAATCCAGAATGAGTCTTATGGAGCCATCCCTTTTGGGAACCGTGAAAAGGTTGGAATAATAGCCCTGGCCGCTCTCTGAAAGAGGCACCGGGCATATGACCGCCATGTCCAGGAGGTTCTTTACAGCCGACAGGAGCCCCTGCGCCACCCGAGGATCCCAAGGCACCCAAGACTTTAGGAATCTGGGATGAGGCCGGTACTCGAACTCCAGTTTGTACCCAGACGAGACCACTTCCAATATCCACTTGTCCGTAACCTCCCGGGCCCAGACCTGGAAGAAGAGCCGCAGCCATCCCCCACCCGTAAGGGTGAGGGCGCCTCCTCATTGCTGAGCTGGCTTGGCAGCGGGCTTGGAACCCCAGGTAGAGGCTGGACGGGCATGTCCTCTGCCCCTGTTCCAGGAATCACCTCTGAAGCCAGAGTAGGCAAGACCTCTGCCCCCTCTGGAACCGCAAAAGGAAGGATTGAAGGAGCTTGCCCCCCGAAAGGAGCGATGCTGGCTCTTACGCTGAGGTAGCCTTCCACCTTTCGCCACAGAATCCAATTTGTCTCCAAACAGCCGCGTACCCAGGAAGGGCGAGGCAATAAGTGAATTCTTGCCCGCAATGTCAGCCGCCCACTGGCGTAGCCAGACCGATCGGCGCATGGCCACAAGAAGAGCCGAGGTTCTGCTACACATGGTAATAGTGTCGTCCATAGCCAACAAAACTCATGGGAAAAAAAAAAAATCATGAACAATTCACACCTCTTAATGGTTGTGAATTCAACGCTGTCCGGGTTGAGCTGGGACCCATTTAACATGTCCCTAATCTCAGCCCTGGTAGCCACAGCCACGAGTGCAGATGCACAGACAGGCCGCAAGGCTGAACCCACACTGGCAAAGGCATGACATGCCATCTGATCAATGCGTTTGTCTTCGCCATCCTTAAGGGTAGTGGCATCAGGAGTATGAACAACGGAGGTGTTGGCCAATCCTAAAACAGGCGCATCAACCTCGGGAGGGGAAGACCAGCGCTTCACCGCATCCACCGGAAAGGGATACTTTCTATCCCATCCCTGAGGAACACAGTGAAGCCGACTCGGCCTCTCCCATTCTCTAAGAATCATGCAGTCAAAATTATTCTGATTTGGAAACTCCAAGCGGGGCTTAGAGAACCCAAAGAAGTCCCCCTTCTTAGGAGGGGCCTCCGCTGGAGGGGAAATATCCAGAACCTCTAAGAGATGGGCCAGGACCTTGGGGGTATCAACAGCATCCCCCAGCGCCTGCTTGGCATCCGAATCAAAGAACTGCAGTTACTCAGTCTGATTCCTCAAACAGTTCCCCCTCCTCAAGCGGGGGATTAATCAGCCCAGTCAGGGGAGTCATAATCATCAAAATCAATTACCGGCGTAGCCAGTGACAGATGCCTACTCTTAGCAGGGGCCTTTTTGCCCACTGAGCTAGAAATCCTTTTCTCGAGGTTGGCCAGCCTAGCACAGACCTCCGAGTGCGACTCCCCACTAATGACAGGGTCACTTGGGGTACAGATAATGCGGGGTGAGGTAGGTGATGAGGCGGACGGCCCTAACCCAGAAGCCTGGGATCCAGACTGCCACGTTATGGCCTGCTGCGCACAAGGTATGCAAATCAGTACATTTTCCCCCGTAAGGGGTACCCCACAACCCACACACATCCGGGATTGTCCCGAAGGGAGCCCGAGCCCGGTATCCTGTGGAGCCTCCATATGGTGATTTTTTAAGGTAGTCGCAATGACCAGAGGGAATTACGCTGGTAAGCAACCCGGGGTGCCCCTTTTTTGTCCCGAGTGGGAGGATTTATAAGTGCCCCAAAATACTGCTAGGGGCCCTAGGACCAGGAGAACCCCCTTTTAAGCAATGCACAGGGAGTCCTCCTGAAAGACACAAAATATGGCAATAAGCACATGCACACCACAGAATAATAATATACATGTAATGAAACACAGTGGCAGAGGGGGGCCAGCGCTGCCCCAAGCGCGACTGGGACATACTGGCCAAGCAATTAGAAGGGGAAGCCCGGCAGGGCACTCACACACACCACAAAATGGAGTCCAGTGCAGCAGCCTCCGAGAGAGAGAGAGAGAGAGAGAGAAGAAGAAGAAGGGGGCCAGTGCGGTCCCTTCTAGTCCAGCAATGCGGATGCCATCAATGGGATGGGCCTGCAAAGGCGCCAAACAGGGGGGCGGGGCCGGGCGCTCGCGCGTTGCCTGAGGGGGAAAAGCTCCCCGGCCAGCAGCAGAGCGCAAAGCACGAAACATGCAGCAAAAACACACAGACACACTCACACACATGTAACAAGGTGAAAGATATAAGCACAATGCCCTCCCCCCCCCCCCCCCCACTGGAGGGTATCCGAGGGGACCCGGAAGGGGGAGAATCCCTCACCGTAAAGTGCCAAGGAAGTGAATGGGGACAGGGCATCCCAAACCGGGATCACCAACCTGGAAGCCGCCTACCCCCTTGTATGTATTGTCTCAGGGGGGATCATGGCTCCCTAACACCTATAAGGTGAAGCCTACCATCACCTGGACCTGCAGCCAAGGCTGGGAGGCTATACTGGAATTAACAAATAAAGGTCCGGGCAGAAATAAGGCACCGCATGGCCGGGCGTAAGCCCGGCTTACCTGCAAGGAAGAGCAGCCCACATCTTCTGACTTGCTCGCCGTCCTGCAGAAAAGGAACTGGGGAATGTGTGGGAGGTCCCAGGTATTTATGGACCGGGAGGGGCTTCTTTTTTGCTTTCATCTCTGCAGAAGTTCGCCCTCTACTGGACCATAACCCATATGTCATGAATAGTGGAAGCGGAGATGTGTGACACACTTGGAATATTCTTGCCTGAACTGTATCCAGATTCATTCCCAAGAATGGAGTTAACAAGGAAGGGGACAGTGAGGACTTGGGGTGGTTGATCACCCATCCAAATGACTCCAGGGTGGACACCACCAGCTGAGTATCCAATTCTGCCTGATGTAGAGACTGGGAGGTGATGAGAATGTCGTCCAGATAAGGCAGCACGCGGATGCCCTGAAACCTGAGACATCACTCCAGCCAGCACCTTGGTGAACACCCTGGAAACTGAAGTGAGACCAAAGGGCAATGCTGCAAATTGGTAGTGTTGATCCTCCAGAGCGAACCTGAGGAACCTTTGATGACCTGGAAATACAGGAATATGAAGGTAAGCATCTTTGATGTCCACAGAGGTCATGAAATCCCCTGGGCGCAGGGAACTGATGGCAGAGCTCAGAGTTTCCATGCGAAAGCGCCTGCCCCTGACAAACTTGTTGAGGATCTTCAAGTCCAGGATGGGCCTGACTGACCCATCTTTTTTGGGCACTGTGAAGAGGTTGGAAAAAAAGCCCTTGCCTTTTTCTCTTAAAGGGACCTTGCAGATGACCCCCAGCTCCAGGAGGCTGTGCACTGCCTGCACCAGATCCTGAGCTGACACAGGGTCCTGAGGAATCCGGGATCTGATGAATCTTGGAGGGGGATCGGCAGCAAACTCCAACTTGTAACCGGAGGACACTACCTCCTGAATCCACCGGTCTGAGACATGAAGCCTCCAGACGTGAGCGTAGTGCTGCAGCCGTCCCCCCACCCGGATGGGTGAGGGCGCCCCATCATGCCTGAGGAGGCTTGGGAGAGAATTTTGCTTTGGGACCCCAGGAGGAGCCAGGACGTCCACGTCCTCTGCCTCTACCCCAGAAATCTCCCCGGGCCCCAGGAAAGGAAACACTCCTTCCCTGTCTTGCACCACGGTAAGGGAAGGAGAAGGAACCCTGACCCCGAAAGGGCCGAGATTGCCGCCTGCGCTGGGGTAACCTGCCTCCCTTAGCAAAAAGGTCCAGGCGGTCCCCAAATAGGCGCAGTCCTTTAAAGGGAAACCCAGTGAGGGCCTTCTTGGCAGCATTGTCAGCAGCCCACTGGCTCAGCCAAACCGAGTGGCGTATAGCAACCACAAGGGCAGAAGTTCTGGCACACATTCTGATGGTGTCATCCAATGCTGAGAGGACAAAATTTACAAAAACATCACAACTGGAGAGTGCATTAAACACCTCACAAGGCAAATCATCAGGGGCACTATCAAGCATATTTCTGATAAGGGTTCTAGTGGCCACAGCAGTAATGGCAGAGGCACAGACCGGGCGCAGCGCCGTTCCTGCACATGCAAAGGCGTGGGATGCCAGCTGGTCAATGCGCCGGTCCTCAGCATCCCGCAGGGTAGTAGAGTCAGGGGAATGCATGACAGAGGTGTTAGATAGCCCTAGGATCGGGGCATCCACCTCGGGGGGGGGGGGGGGGGGATGACCAACATTTAACCACCTCAGCAGGAAAAGGGATACTTCCTATCCCAACTTTTTGGAACCCCGGGAAGTTTCTTTGAGCACAAGGTTATGGAAATGTGCCTGCTCGGGAAATTCCAAACGTGATATTACCGTATGGAAAAGCTCCCCTCTTTGCCTGGGAGCCGCAACAGGGAGAGAGATGGACAGAACTTCAAAAATCTGGGTCAATAATCTGTCAGTGTCATCCGGGGCCCAGGGGTCAGAGCCAGAATCGTCATGACCCCTTGGTCTCTCATCAGATGAGCCTGAATCAGAAAAGAGCTCCCCTTCATCAGACGGTGTATAGCCACAAAGATTCCAAAACTCCTCAGTTCCCGTAGGGAAAACAGTGACATTAGGCGTCAAGTGCCGCTTCTTAGCAGGGGCCTTACGCGCTAAGGACTTAGCAATCAACTGCTCAACAGTAGCCAGTCTAGAAGACACATCAGGCTGAGAATCCCCACTAGTATGCAACTCTGCAGGAGTGAGATTTAAGCTTGGGGGAGTAGGTGAAATGAAACGAGGTGCAGCCACTGGCAGGCCAGATTGCAATGCAAGCACCTGTTCAGCACAGGGTACACAGACCCGCGCCTTGTCAGCGTCAGCATGAGGCTGCCCACACGCTACACACAGCCGGTCTTGTCCCGAAGGGACCCCGGTCACATTATCCTGGGATGCCTCCATATGGTGATTATAGCGGCGCTATACGCCGATAGGGAATAACGCTATATAGCAACCCCGGATGCCCCAATAACCCGCTAGGGAAGTGGGAGTATTATTTTTACAAAGCCTACAAGTTATATACCAATTCAGGGCCGGGAGAAGCCAAAAAGGGTTTGCCCCACCTGAAAGACATAAGCAGACATGACCTGTAAGCACACAGTAACAAAAGTGAAAGATATAAAGCCGCCCGCGAGGGCACTTACGGACCGCGGTAGGTAGGGGTCCGTCGCGCATGGGCCAACCAAGCAGGATAAAGATGGCGTCGGTATACCTCGAGGGGTCCGGTATCAGGTATACCCCCCCGAAGAGCGAGAAGCCAGAATGTGCTAGTAGCCAATGATGGCGCACCAGCGCCTGAGGTAATGCCGCCGCCGAGCGCGGAACCAAGTCAGCGCGCAGCTGCAATTTTAAAAAGACAGTAAAGACAAGGCAGCGCGGCGGCTGACACGAGGCTAAACAGAATGGAAAAATACAATTCTGAAATACTCCCCTGTAGAATTGGTATTATAGGTATACAGTACGTCCTGCTCCAGATAGATTACTTACACTTGGGTTATCCTCCGCCAGATGGCGCTGCACTGCAGAGACATGTAAAACAGGCTTCTCCCGGCCCCTCAAATACCCGGGAACCTCCCACAAATCCCCAGCACTGAAAAGCAGTGAACGAGAAGCCGGGAGAATTTAACCACCCAAACTGGTAACTATAACAATGATAACAATCACCATACAGGGGATCCAGAATAATGCAAAACCAAGGGTGGGGTGGAGCAGGAGGTACTGTATACTCATAATACCAATTCTACAGGTGAGTATTTCACAGAATTGTATTCTTAGTATACAGTATGTCCTGCTCCAGATAGATTACTTACACTTGGGACATCCAATAGCAGTGTCCATAAAGTAGGGTGGGATCCCCAACAAAGAAGGTGACAGTTTAAACCACTGCCGCCTGCAAAACCTTGCGGCCAAAAACAGCATCAGCTGAAGCCCTAACATCAACCTTGTAAAACTTTGAAAAGGTATGAACAGAAGACCAAGTAGCGACCTTGCAACAGAAGCCTGGTGCTGGAAGGCCCAAGAGGCACCAATAGCACGAGTAGAATGAGCAGTAAGGCGGAAGGGAGGATTCTTCCCCTTAGCAGAATAGGCCTGAATCACAGCCTGGCGAATCCATTTGCTAATAGTAGACTTGGCAGGAGCCAAACCCTTCCTGGGCCCAGAATGGACCACAAAAAGAGCATCAGTTTTCCTGAAGGATGCAGTGACTATCAGGTAATGCAGAACCCTTTCCTTAGCATTGCTAGGATTAGGGCACAATGAAGGAAGAACAATATCTTGATTTAAATGAAAAGCAGACACCACCTTAGGCAGAAAGTGGAACACCACCTTGTCCTGGTGTCTCTCATAGTATGGGGGCTGAATAGACAGAGCCGCCAACTCACACGCCTGACCGAAGTAATGGCCACCAGAAAGACAACCTTGAGGGTAAGCACAGCCAGAGCAGCATCCTGTATAGGTTCAAAGGGAGAACCCTGCAAGGCAGACAAAACCAAGTTCAAATCCCAAACAGGGACGCACATGAGTAACCCCCTGGAAGAAGGTCTTAACCAAAGAATGCTGAGCAAAAGACTTCTGAAAGAAAACAGACAGGGCAGAAACCTGACCCTTCAGAGTACCGAGTTGGAGTCCCGACTCCAACCCATGCTGTAAGAACTCCAGAACCCTGGGAACTGAAAACACCCGACAGGGAAGAGAGACCTAGACTCACACCAGTCAATGTATGAAGTCGCCCGCGAGGGCACTTGCGGACCCCGGTAAGTAGAACCGTTGCGCACGCGCACGACCTGACAAAGTGCCGCCGAGAGTACCTCGAAGGGCAGGCCAGAGCGAGCCGTGACGCAAAGCGCGCCAAGCCAGGCCCCGCCCCCCCTCAAAGAGCGCGAAGCCCACAGACAAGCAACCAATGAGAACGCAGAAGCGTCTGAGGTAACGCCGCCGCCCGGCGCGGAACATCCAAATGAATGAAAAGACGCGTGCGCGGCGGCATTTGCAATAGAAAAAAGACAAGTCAGCACGGCAACTGACACCACATATACTAACCAAAAAACATGACAAAAAGCCGTATGCACGAATCACGATACACGCTCACCCACCCCCCCCTTCTTTCCCCCCCCCCCCCGAAGGCTACAGGGAGAATGAGGGAGGATGGCGGCCCTCTGTACCCACCGCTACACGTGGCATGGGACAATAATGCGGGAGGGGCATCCCATAAAGGCTCACCATCAGACTATACCGCCTACCCTTTGGTGGGGGATTGCGGTGGAGCAGCGCTCCTTAAGCACACATGGTGCTGCCTACCTTCACCCGACCAGCGCAGCCCAGGCTGGGAGGCACATCACACAAGGAACGGGTGGGAACAGTCCAACAGGGCCGCAGGCTAATAGCCCCGCTCACCTACGAGAGAGTGATAATTTCATGTCTTCGCAATAAGCACTGCAGAGAAATCTGGGGGATTTGTGGGAGGTCCCCGGGTATTTGAGGAGCCGGGAGGAGCCTGTTTTACATGTCTCTGCAGTGCAGCGCTATCTGGCGGAGGATAACCCAAGTGTAAGTAATCTATCTGGAGCAGGACGTACTGTATACTAAGAATAAAGGTGTAAAACACAGAATGCATAGCATACATATTTACATAACCCCCCTCTTTTCCCCCGAAGGCTACAAGGAGGATGAGGGAGGACAGCGGCCACTTAAACAGGGCCCACCGATGGGCAGGGGCAAGGGGGCACTAGTGCGGAAGGGGCATCCCATAGAGGCTCACCACAAGCCTGAAACGCCTACCCTTTGGTGGGGGATTGCGGTGGGGCAGCGCTCCTAAGCACCTAACAGCAGTGCTGCCTACCTTCACCCAACCAGCGCAGCCAAGGCTGGGAGGCATATTACTAGTGGAACGGGTGGGAATACTCCTACAGGGCTGCGGGCTAATAGCCCGCTCACCTGCGAGTAGAGAGCCATTTCTCGTCCTTCGCAGCCAGACTGCAGAGAAATTCTGGGGATTTGTGGGAGGTCCTCGGGTATTTGAAGGGCTGGGAGGAGCCTATTTTCGATGTCTCTGCAGTCCAGCACCATCTGGCGGAGTATATCCCAACTGTAAGTATTAGATTTGGAGCAGGACGTACTGTATACTAAGAATAACATCACAACTAGAGAGTGCATTAAATACCCCACAAGGCAAATCATCAGGGGCACTATCAAGGATACCTCTGAGCAGGGTCCTAATAGCCACAGCCGTAATGGCCGAGGCACAGACCGGGCGCAGCGCCGTCCCCACACTTGCAAAGGCATGGGACGCCAGCTGGTCAATGCGACGGTCCTCAGCATCCCTCAGGGTAGTAGAGTCAGGGGAGTGCATGACAGAGGTGTTAGATAACCCTAGGACCAGGGCATCCACTTCGGGAGGGGATGACCAACACTTTACCACATCAGCAGGAAAGGAATACTTCCTATCCCAACTCTTAGGTACACCGGGAAGTCTACTGGGACGTTCCCATTCCTTGAGCACAAGGTTATTGAAATGTGCTTGCTCTGGAAATTCCAAGCGTGACTTAGCAGTATGAAAAAGTTCCCCCCTTTGCCTGGGAGCCGCAACAGGGGGAGAAATGGACAGAACCTCAAAAATCTGGGCCAGCAATCTATCCGTATCATCCGGGGCCCAGGGGTCAGAGCCAGAATCATCATGACCCCTGGGCCTCTCATCAGATGACCCCGAGTCGGAGAATAGCTCCCCTTCATCCGAAGGGGTATAGCCACATAAATGCCAAAACTCATCAGCTTCCATAGGGAAAAGAGTGACATTAGGCATTAAGTGTCGCTTTTTTGCAGGGGCCTTACGCGCCAAGGTATTAGCAATTAACTTCTCAACACTAGCCAGTCTAGAAGACACATCAGGCTGAGAATCCCACCTTGTATGCAACTCAGTGGGAGTAAGATTTAAGCTTGGGGGAGTAGGTGAGGTGAAACAAGGCGCAGGCCCAGCCACTGGAAGGCCGGATTGCAGCGCAAGCACCTGCTCGGCACAAGGTACACAGACCCGTGCATTGTCAGCGCTAATAGGGGACACCCCACAAGCTACACACAGCCGGGAGAGCGCGAAGCCAACATGTGACAAGCAGCCAATGACGGCGCACCGGCGCCTGAGGTAACGCTGCCGCCAAGCGCGGAACAGAAAAAACACGCGCGGCGGCAATTCCAAGCATAATAAAGTAATACAAGTCAGCGCGGCGGCTGACACAGAGCATAATGTAAAGAAGCATAAGCCAAAACACGTATATACATATACACACTCACCCCCCCCTTTCCCCCCGAAGGCTACAAGGAGAGTAAGGGAGGACAGCGGCCACTTAATGTAGGGCCCACCGATAGACAGGGGCATAGTGCGGGAGGGGCATCCCATAGAGGCTCACCATATGCCTATACCGCCTACCCTTTGGTGGGGGATTGTGGTGGAGCAGCGCTCCTAAGCACCTAACAGCGGTGCTGCTTACCATCACCCGACCAGAGCAGCCAAGGCTGGGAGGCACATTACTAATGGAACGGGTGGGAATAGTCCTACAGGGCCGCAGGCTAATAGCCCCGCTCACCTGCGAGACGAGAGCGCCATATTCTTGTCCTTCGCAGTCCAGACTGCAGAGAAATTCTGGGGATTGTGGGAGGTCCCTGGGTATTTGAGGGGCCGGGAGGAGCCTATTTTCGATGTCTCTGCAGTCCAGCGCCATCTGGCGGAGTAGTACCCAAGTGTAAGTATTCTATCTGGAGCAGGATGTACTGTATACTAAGAATATAACCTTTACCTTCTAAGTTTACATGGGAATAAACAAAGGGGCTGGACTGGCCCTTTAAGCTTAGGTGCAACCGTTATATCCTTTATGAAATCCAAACAAAGTTGTGCTGCCTCACTTCAGTGGATGATGTGCAGATTGCTATTGCTTACTAGTTTTTATTTGTCTGTAGTATATTTGCATACTGGATAGTTTAACATTGGACTGAATAAAGGATGTTTTATTTCACCCACTGAAGTGAGCCAGCACAACTTTGTTTGGATTTATGTATTGTTAGCACAGTTTTAGGCAATTGACAACCCATACATACCACCTAGGTGGTATTGGATCTAATTAAAAAGCAGAAAGGTACAGATTAAAAAAAAAAAAAAAAGGCCCATGATCTTTATCATACATTCCACGATTTCCATTGGGCCAACTCAAAACGAGCTGCTCTATGGAAATCATTTCAACTGGCATGTTAATGATCTCTGAACCCAACATTCCACTTTCAAGCTGACATTTACAGTAGACAGAGGAATGAAACTGGATGCACACATGCAATACGATAGGCCTGCACTCCAACCAAGAGGTCAGGCCAATAGGAAAAACACATTTGTTTACAAGATAATGCAATTTATGGGCACTGGTGAATGCTTACATTAGTATAGCTAGCAAAGACCTGTTAAAAAGTCAAGATACCTAAAAGCAAAAGTACCTTGTGTATTTAAAAGAAAAGATTTACAACTGGAATACAGGCAAATGATTAAGCCTCTTGTATTAAAGCACTGGAGTCCTCCGTTCAATCACCAAAACCACTCATCATGAAGTGTTATAAAGGGACAAGATACAGTATTTTGTGAATACTTTTAGGTGTTCTTAGCCCTGTGTTTATCAGCAGCCTGCCCCCATATTTTATAACCAGTTAAATACTTGCTTTTCTTGTAAAGTCTGTCTGGTTATCAGAATTACTCAATTCAGAAGGGCTTGTACAGAAGTCTATTGTGTTCCAATCAGAATTCTCGGTCTACTAGAATCATAATCTGGAGCTAAAGTTGGTATTTTTTGAAAATTATAATTCAAGGCATCTTCCTTGCTGTAAAGCAGACTTTAGGTCCTCTCACTCTTGGGAAGCCTGAGCAGCCCATACTTACCCCCTTCTGCATTTCCTCAATTGCTGCTGCTCAATTGTAATTACTTAACAAGTTACATGTGTTTTATCTTACGGGATAAATCTAGTGCGGGGTACGTAAATAGAAAATGAGAAACGCAAAACCTCCTTAGAGCTAGCTGAAATTATACAATGCCTCCACACCTGCATACAACCCAAGCCTATATTATGGTTAACTATTTGGCTCTATGATGTGCAGAAACGGCAAGTATTTTATTAGGCAGGCTCCCCCATGATGTAGCTTCATATTCATTAATGTCCAGTAACTCAATGGAAGCTGGGCTTGTTACACACTAAAAAAATGAACAGTAAAACCATGTAAGGTGTTTGGAAAAGGAAGTTAATATTTTGCCATTTATTAGGACTGGAAGCATCCTGATGCTGGGCTATCCTGATTAAGGCCAACAAAACCAGAAACTGAATATTATGTGCTTTCATAATAAATAACAACAAAAAGCACAACATGCTTTATTACATAGTTTTTTTATTAAAAATTGCATAGTTTTAAAGAATTTTATACTGCTGCGATAGAAAACATTTTTGGTAAAACCTACCTGCGATGCTTTTAGTTTGTCTTCTTCACTTCCTTTTAGCAGCTGTCCAAGGCAGACAGTGTAAACAGCCTTCTCCCAGCTCCATACATGTCACAGCTGAGAGTGTAGGATGTTTACATCATCTGTCACTCAGGGGGAAGCGCATCAGCTGGTTGCAACTGGCAACTCATTCATCCAGAATATTGAGCTTTCATTGTAAATAGTGACCAAACAGATTCATCTTAGCAGCAGCCTTGTAAGGCCGACTTTCTGAAAGTGACCAATTCCGTTATAAGCTTCTCATGTTTTAATGTGTCCTGGACTTCTTTTTTAATAACATGTACCTTATAAAAAGAAATGATATTAAAATGCACTTTCCATCACATCTACAGTAGAATTTAATAAAAAAGCTTTGCTGAACAGGTAAATCACATTAAACAGTTATGGCAAACTTATACAGGAGTAAATCTAAGCTTTAGTGTCAAAGCCAATTTGGGCTTTAATAAAAACTCACCTGATTGCTGCAATCCCTTCCCGATACCAGCGGGGCTCTGCATGACAGCCACAGACTTCAGCAACAATTGGCCTTGAGTGACAAGGTCCCAGCTTCAGCCTCCCCAGGTTGAATTATTTTTATGTTATTGCTCAAATTGGGTTACGCACAGAAGGCAGGACGGGTTGGCAGGAGGTTACAAAATGCATGGGCTTTCTCGACCTTCAGGGTTGAAAAGTTTTATAAAACTTCCTCCTCTAACATCCCCACTACCCTACAGCGACATACACAATATCTACCAGCGGATTGGGTGAAATGCCAAGGCACCAGCGTCTAGCAGGAGAAAAGACACAGAGCAGGTAAATATTCATATGTGTATATGCCTATTCAGACTACAGAAGTTAAGGTATATTTTACTTTTAAATGCCCTTTGAAGCCTGAAGGTTTCTAAACAATCTCTGTTGCTCCACTTCTGTGATATGACTTCGTTAGAAACCACCTTAATGTAGGATTGAGAAAGATCAGTTTCCAGTCAATGTGGTGTAGAATTAAGGCTGTAGCTGTAAGTAATACTTTAATATGTGCCCCTAGGCCTTCATTACCACAGTAACCACTCTACAGGCCTATAGCATTTTAACAGCTGACAGCAAGAGGTGCTTCTAAACTCACCCCCTGACAGCTGAATGATGGTTATTAAACTATGGAGGTCTCAATTAGAAACGCGAAAAGGTCAAGGCCCAAATCTATACCAAATGTCTCAAAGAGGTTTAAATAGATGAGACATATTACTTCATACCAAAGGAATCTACAATGCATGACACGCTTAACATAGACTACAATGTAACACTATATGGCATAAAATGACCACCCATTTCACTATGTACACTATCCCACTTATGTATTTATTTCTGTCACATGCTATACACTGAAGAACTGTTTTAATAAGACATATACCCAGTATGTTAGAGAGTCAACTTAAACAAAAGGTGTTGCCATCGTTAACTGTATGCACACCAAGATTTACAAGAAAAGAGAAGTGAACCAGGTACAAACAGAACACAGCCATCATCCTCTGTTACACAGCTGGCTGGAGTGATTTATATTTAGAGTTAATTCCTCCAGCCTTAAATACTAACATTATTATACCATCCTTTGTGGCCATATCAACTTCTTAAAACAGAAGTCCAGTGTAAAAATGACACCACCGACCTGCCTGCCTTCCCTGACATGGAGGTCGGGTGGCGGGTAGGGGATTACACCGATAAAAGTGGCTTACCTCAAGCAATATCATGAGCAATTCTCCCGGGATTTCAGGTCCTGGAAGCTGCCATCTTGCTCAAAAAGCACAAAGCAACTTCCCTCGGGCAGGCTGATTCATTACTAACGACAGGATAGCGAGGATTTCAGAGCGACCGCTAGTAGTCACTGTGCTCGGCCATGGTTGGTTGTTTCAGAGTGCCTCAGTCGCTGGCTGGCATTGATGAATATGTTGTGTGAGTCGCAGTACTACGCTGTATGGGAGCGAACAGTAGCGCCAGTTCAGTGCGACTGACTCACAACACATTCATCAAACAGCCTCAGTGTCGGCGCTCAAAACCGGGTTGTTGTAGCCCATAGCGCCAGAAGCTGTGTGAATAAAGTCTGTTTTTGAACATGTATCCACTAGTAACAAAGCAAAAACATATGGAATTACATTGTTATTACATTGTAACATGAACGCTTTAATAACAGCCATGTAAGGACTATTCTGCATACAAATATTATTAATCAAACAAGTTTTCTAAAATGTCATTTTCTAGGCCAGGATACATGTCAGAAAGATTTGAGTTATTAAAAAAAAAAATAAATAAATTGGGATCAGGAAAGTCCATAGAAATGAATGGGAGAGCACCAGGTAGCGAGAGGTAAGACGTGGCGCTCTGCAAGGCTGAACGCCGGCGCTGTACGCTGAGCCTGGGATAATGATGAATCATACGCTACATGGTGTTGTTCCAGTCGCTCACCAGATTCGGCTTCATAAATATGGAATTGCGTGCCATCTCCGGCGTTCACCTGCCGCTGTACAGACTACCTGGCGCTATCCCTTCATGAATAAGGCCCTTTGTGTACGGCTCAGTCTGCCGAAGGGGATTCCACTCTACATGGAAAGCCCTAGCGCAAACATCTTTCATGCGCTGGACACCAGTTCTTCCAGGGAGCTTGCCCTGAACGAGAGCGCACTCCGCAATTGCTTGGTTTAAACTGAGCCCTTCACGGTGAAGTTTTGGGGGTCTATTTTTCTGCAATATTTAAATCAGAGCCATCGAATGTGGCCCCTGACCTGTTGTGGGGAAAGTGGGAGGGGTAAATAAAACAGCCATGTCAAAAGTTAATTAACTAGGGATACAGTAAGCATGAGCGATTGAACGGAGCTCCCCACACATAACCACCCCGCCGAACGCCTGATATCCTTACCTTCACCTCCATACCTGCATCGGGAAAGGAGTCCCCGGCGCGTACATGTCATTCCGGTGGCCCACATGACCGCCCGACGGCCAATTCTGGGACTCCTTTCTCAAGATTGGTAGAGGGAGGGGAGATCAGTGTATCGGTTATTAGGATTCATTTTGTTTAAGATATTGATTTGATTGGATTTGGTTTCTTTATGGCACATGTGTATGGATATTGCTTTATGTGGCAGCCCCTGTGGACTTTTTAAAAATATATTACAATGCAGATATAATAATTCGCTTTTCTCATTCCTTTATTTGTGTCATATAATATCTATGAATTTTAATTAGTTGATGTTCTACATTCACCATTTTGAGCTTTTTTGTGTGTGTGTGTGTGTGTGTTCTCCCCCCCCCCCCCCCCCCCCCGCTAATTTATGTGGTTTTGTGTGTATATGTTTAATCGTTTTTAGTTTTAGCCGGACGTGGAATAAAGATGTGATTCTGTTACATTGGTTGTGCCTCCCTTGGATTTATCTTTGGTCACAACATCTCATGTGCAGGAGGGGCTCCAGAATTCTGGATGCCCCCCCCCCAACTTGTATTGCCAACACATTTTCATCCTTAAATTCAGTAAGCATGCTCTCCAATACATGTACTGGGAATTATGGGTGTAACAGCAACTGGAAGATAAAGGATTTTGTTAAAATACCATTGAATAAGCAAAATAAATAAAGGAGGAATTTTAGGGGGGGGGGATCACATTTTGAATGTTAAATATAAACCCTCCCACCCCCACTGCACGGAGGCTAGGTTAGAAGCCCTTTTTATGTTGAGTTTGCAAACAGGAATATCATAAGTGTGTGACATTAATACTGTAATATCAATAGAAAGCAGAACCCAGAATATAGATCACTTTGTTGCCCATGGCCTAAGACAGTTAAATGATTAGCACATGGTCAAGTACAAAAAAACAAAAACACAATCTTTCCAAAATCCTAGAAATTATATCAGGACAGTATGCAGGGGGTATGCAGCCCTCCCCATTAATTAGCAACATCCTTTACCTTAACTTACTGTTGCACGACTGTGTATATATATATTTATTCTTTTTTTTATTGTGAGCAACACAGTAAATGTAATGTTTGCTAACTAATTTCTAGAAAAAAATATATAAGAATAGATGAAGATGACTGGTGGATGAAAAAATATAAATATAAGTTAGCATGTAAGGCTTAAAAAAAAAAAAGAAGGTTAATTCAAACTACTAAAGAGTTCAGTAAGGAACAGGATGCTTATCCTAGTGATAACAGCACGTCCAACCACAAACTGGAAAATGTCCAAAAGTAGCTTTTTTTGCAAAGGATGTAGGTTTGTGAAGACAAATAATCTAGAATGGGAGCTTTTACAGCCATTAGCCAACTTCCTTTATTACAAAGGAGCCTCCCAAGCAATTCTGAGACCAAACTAACACAGCTTGAGCTGCATTTACAGCAGTAACTTTAGTGGAATGGACAGGATTCATACACTTTTACCTTTAGAATCTAGAACCCCAAGATGCATAATGCAGACAGATTAGTAGCATTCATGAAAGGCAGTATAATACTTGGAAAATACTGAGACGTTTGTGAAGGTCTAAATAAAGATTATAAATATTAAAGGGGTAGTAATAAGCAGATATATACAGATATATACTAGTTGTGAATGGGGAACCAATTACTACCTCTCTAGCTAACGAATCTCTGCATCCGTCTATTTTCAAAAGTGTGGCAACAGAAACAGCAGTATAAACCAGCAATAAAAGCAGACTAGTCTTAAATCTCTAAAAGATTCCTACACTGGATGCCCTGCTGTGTGAAACCCCCCAGGGCGCCAGTGATCCCAGTGGGGCCTCCGACACAATTCCTCCAGCGGCCGCATCCCCAGCTTCTCTGCAGTGGTGCGGGCCCCCGCCCGAACAGCTGGCTGCACCCTCGTCGCAGCGGCACTTTTGAGAGCCAATGGGCTTGCTCAAGAGTCCCGCAGGGCATGGCTTTAGCGGTGAAAAAGCCCGGTTTTCAAAGAGTCTGGCTGCTCGGATGGGGGGGGAGGGGGGGCAGAGGATGAATGGGGGAACCATTTTTGGGTTCCCATCTGCTTTCAATTGCTGTATTTACACAAGTCTCTGAGAGGCTACTGCAAAGATCTCAATGACCAAAGCGCATCACTTCAGATTCTCTGCTCAGAAAAGCTATTAATCTAAAATTATGGGATGCAAAACTCCTACATGTACAAACACATTGTTTTAAGACAAATAAGGATCTGCCAAAATAAAATGATATGGAAAAGCAGGGCCTGCCCAGACAATTATAAAATCTGGCAGCCATGATTACTGTTACATGAGGCAATTAAACATATGACATATAATTATTTGGATGCTTTGTGATTAAATACTAGTGGTTTGGAAAGAAGAGGGAGAGGTTTTGCTTTTGTACCTGTACAAAGAGCATTTGTTTTTTGAACTGTCTTGATCATAGTTTAGGGGTTCCCGACCTTTTTCTCAGCAAGTTTCACTTTTCATTTTCTGATTATATCAAATATGACCTGGGTGGTGCATGAGCATTGTCAGTCATACACGCACAAAAACACATTTAAAGTGTATGAACCACACAAAAATGAGGGCAGGTTTTTAATGGTGCAAACCATGCTTCAGAGAAGCATAGATAGCAGACCAGGTTGGGGTACAGGTAAGTCTGCAGCCTTGTTCAGAACAGATGTGGTTTTGAAAATAGTCTGAGAAAAGCATATTCAGCCCTTACCATATGCAGACTGCTAGTATGACCCAATTGCTCCTCCTTCCTTGTTCCTGAAAAGAGTAGTTTGCAGTTTGCTATGGTGGCTGCTACCTTGGATTTATTTCAGATCTACAAAGCAGGAGCTCACTATGAGAGGACACAACGGGGAGAGGTCATACAGTGACACTCAAGGAGAAGTTTTTGACAACAAAAAATTACCCTCTGACTGTAGTACTGGAAAAGGAGTAGCAACTATGCGCCAGCATGGAGCATGGAGAGGGATTAGGGAAACACAGGATCTGGCTGGCATCTAAACATTTAAAAAAAAAAGGTATTCTATGTCAGTAATCACATCCAACAATTTGTCTGTTTTGAAAAACTCTTGCACCCAAATTGAATGTATACCAAGCAGGGCAGACGTTCCCAAACTGCACCGCGTGAGGAAACCATAGCAGCACACATTACTACCGACATGTATTCATTTCTGAACTACAGTAGGTTTCTCCTTGTAGTGGGGCTACTTTATTTCATCCCAGTGTGGTAAATTGTGTCATCTTTCCTCTACCATCACATGCTGCTGAGGGGTGTGTTGTATAGCCCGTTTAGCATTATCCCCTCTTCTCCAGATTTTTGTAATTGTGACATCATTGCCTTTATTCAAGATTATTAGCCACACTGGTTGAATATTTTAACAGTTTTTTATGTATGATGAGCTAATAAACTATTGTCATTTATTTTGTGGGATAGTGCCTCCCTTGCCCCGGTTGAGGTCTCCCCTCTTTTTTTAGTATTTAACTTGGTAGAGCAGCTTATACACTTGAATTTATAATCTGTAATGCAGAGGTCTGGCAAGTTCCTTGGGCAACTTGCTGGTGGCACTACTATCCCCTTATCCTGTAGCTGTTCCAGTGTCCTCAATCGCCCATCTCCTGCAATTCTTGTTATTAGAAAACCGTTTCTGAAGGCTGTAAGGCTTCTTCTTGTCTACAAGATGTCAGGCTCCTTCCCAGGACCTCATCTCTGCAAACTGCTAGCCACTGCAAGCCTCCTGATTGTCTAGCTCTTGTACCTGTGAGTTTCTGTAGTAGAAGGTTGATGCTAGGACTCACTTGTGAATTGTGTGCTGTACACAAGGCCATGTTTTGGTCTATTTATTTCAACCCAAGTGTGGTAAATTGTGGCATCTTTCCTACTAGTGAACAACCCCGTTTGTGAGGCTCTCTGTGGCAGGTAATATAGTAAAAAGACCAAGTGATAAGCATTT
The DNA here is from genome assembly GCA_027917425.1 of Gastrophryne carolinensis. NCBI lineage: Eukaryota > Metazoa > Chordata > Amphibia > Anura > Microhylidae > Gastrophryne > Gastrophryne carolinensis. Next base: position 224,767,937 of record CM051237.1, read on the forward strand.
TTTTAGATCTTTATAAATAGGCTCCCACAATTGTTTTCAAACTTGTACATTCCAGCAGTATTCCTGAAGTCTGTGGCAGTTGGCAGCTGCAAACATCCGACTGAAAGCCCATCAGCTGCTTCACAGCTTCCAGTCGAGGATGTTTACAGACGCTTACTGTCAACAGTAACAAAAAGAGAAAAATGCAAAATATAAAAAGAAAGTCTTTAAAAGGATATTGCATGTAGGCTGCATACAAGATAACATCAGACACACACACACACACCAAATCAAGCTAAGCTGTAAAAAAAAAGGTCATATGGAGAAATACATTGAAGTGTCTTAAAACCACAGTCCGAGTAAAAAAAAAAAAAATAAAATAAAAAAATGAAGAAACAAAGCAAACTTTATCAGAGATGAGGAACTCAACATTCCAGACATTCCCAGCACTTGGCATCAATAGAAAATTTCATGTTGAAAGACTTCTCAACAGATCAAATAGTTAATGTTTGATGGCATTTGCTATCTGAGCCGATAGTCATCCTGTATGGAGTAGCGTTACATTTATTAAATACATAACCTTGTATAAATCCCCTTAAAAGGTATTCAAAGCTGTGAAAATACACCCTGCAGTGGTCCTTAGGGACACCAAATTCTCAACACCCCAACATCTTGCACAGTTGCCAATTCATATTGGTTGCCAGAAGTCACATGGACAGCAGCAGCAGCAGCACCACAGAGGGAGGCAAGTATACTCACCCTCTTTTGGCCGTCTGTAGTGTTTAAGCATCAAATAGAATACATTTCAGATGAAGCCGGTTACTCTGGGCAAGCCATTCCTACTTTAACATATGTTTTCCCCACACATCTATCCTATTTACTTGCCTGCATCAAACTTCAGGATAACAGAGTGTTATTGATTATTTTCCACCTTGGGGGTAACAAATGTGGTTAGTGCTAGGCTTTAAGGATATGTTAAAAAGCTTTGTTTTTTAATGGAAGGAAGAGGAAATCAGTGGCGACAGGCTCTGTCACCCCTGACAGGAATAAAATCCAGGGGTGACAGGTTTAGTCTATCATGAGAGAATAAACCACAAGCTGCTGGAAGTTTTATTCAGTTCGGGTGTATAGGTGACCACTCCTCTCATTTGCCAGCGTGTTTATAAGGGTTTTTAATTACTAGAGCAGCGATGCTCAACTAGCAGACCTGGGTCCGAATGGGGACCTCAGCGCCAGATTTCTGGACCCCTGCCCCGACAGCCCTGCACTCAGTTGCTTCTGTGTTGCCGTGCTCAGCACTGCCCCCTTTATTTGATCGGCGATATAGTGCTTAGTCTCCCTGCCAGTGCCATGGCTTCCTGGCAAACTCCAACTCACAAACTTTGGCCCTTATTCATCAAGCGATAGCGCCAGGTAGTGTCTGACGAGCGCCAGGTAGCGGCAGCTAACGGCGACTACCGACTCAAGTACGCCCGGCGGCGGTCACAATGACGCATTTATCAAGCAAAATGAGGCTAGCGCCGGCGAGAGCGACGGCTAGCGCGGCATTCATCATGAAGCCGCCTGGACCGAACAGCGCCGCTGCAAATTCCCTCACAGCGCCAGGTATGAGCTGTCGCTCCCTGGCGATGTCCAATGCATTTCAATGGAGCAATTTATAATTATTCATAATTAATTGGTATTAATTTTTTTTTTTTTTTTTTTTAATGTCAAAAAATCGGAGAACACTTCTGCAATGTTAGGATTTATTTTTAAGTCAAAAAAAAAAATAAAAAAAATATGTGCAGAATTGATCTAACAGGTCTGAGATTAATGTATTCATATTACAAAATGATTCTAAAAACATGTATAATGTTACATTCAAAAAATATGGTTGTTTAGGGGTTAAAAACTAGTTAATACCCATCGCCGCCAGCGCTCTGGGGTTTAAACAAGGAATGGACAGCGACAGCACATTCGGAGCGTGATTTGTTGATGAATATGAAGCTAGCCGTTCGCTCTGGCCATTCGCTGTCAGGCGCTCACATACAACGCTGGACCTGTGAAACAGCGACACCCCAGCCCGTATTCAACATTACCGCACACCGACTGAGTCGCTGTCATCAAGCTAACGCCGGCCAAGCACAGCGAATACTGGCTGGCGCTGAAAAAATCACGCTACAGTCGCTCATCTGTCGCTACCTGGTGCTATTAATGAATCAGCCTCCCCATTTCTCTGTCTCTTTGCCCCATTTAATCCTGTCCCGCTGCCCCAGCTCAGCCCCATCCATCTCCGTCCCCACAGCTTTGCCCTAACAATTGCTGTCCCCACAGTTTTGCCCCACCCATCCCAGCCTTTTATAGTTTTGCCTGTGAGTACCCCTGGTCTAGAGGAAAGAAAAGGAGAGAAAGGACATGACTGAGACATTTAAATGTTATAGGCTTGAATAAGGTTCAGGAGGGATGCATTTTTAGGAAGAAACTTAATGATAGATCAAGGGGGCACAACCTGAAGTTAGTCAGAGGGAAGATCTGGAGCAATGTTAGAAATTATTATTTTACAGAAAGTAGTAGATGCTTGGAACAAACTTCCAGCAGAGGTAGTTGACAGCAGGTGAATTTAAACATGTCTGGGAAAAGCACACATCTGTCCTAAGATAAAGAGTATACCATATATACATATGGGCAGACTAGAAAGACCGTATGGTCTCCTTCTGCCATCAACCTTCTAGGTTTATATAAGGTGGACATTGGAGAACTCATTATCTATTACCACTAGAAAACCCTGCTGCTGCTTCTCACAGATATATTTTTTATAAACAAGGCTTTTAGATTGTGGGGAACATAAAATATATTTATGTTTAACATTTCTAAATTTCCTATGAAAGTTACAGGCTACTTATCCATTATTAGTAAATCTTTTCCTTTTTTTTTGCTGGAGCATTTCTATCGACTAAAACTAGCTCTGACTCCATAGCCCCGAATGTAAGATCACATATTTGATGTCCTAACACAGAAATAAAATAAAATGTGTCTTTTTATAGTTCTCACTCAATAGAAGATGCACAATGTTGACAATCTTCTCCTTGTGTCATCACATAAATGTTAGCCAATTAATTTTGATGGAAGAAATTAGCCACAATTTGGAAATTTAAGTCAAGAGGCAACCAAGGTGACAAGTGCGATGCTGCAGAAAGTGCACATCACAGGCCCACTGGCTTTCCTAACACTGCCATCAGCCATGCTTCTCTCAGGAAGCATGGCTGATGGCCTTTACAGGATTCTGTCTTGACAACTGTTGAGCAAAGATGGCCGGGCTGATAGGAGGAGAATTTTTCTGTTTTTCCTAGATGTTAGCCACTTCAGGTTTGCCTTTTACAACAGTAAAACGTGTGGAATGGCATAGTGGGAATTTACCTAAAACATACTGAGAACTCAGCCTTCTGTATATTTGCCTTAAAACCTGTGAAGCGCCGAGTATGTAAACCTTGCTAAAAGGAATTCAAAAAATGTACTTCTATGTGAAATATTAACCAACAGAGCATTGCAATCCACCTAGCCCTAGCTAAACCCATATAAAACACCCGCATCATAGATATGCACTGTATATTCAAAATGTACATGAGAATTTTGTTCAATAGATAACTTAAAAAAAAACAACTTTAAAACAAGTTACTATTAAAAGAAATCAAACCTCCAACTGCCAGTGCACAAACTTTGATTTCCCCTAAATACCAACCAAGTAAACTCCCATCATAATCCTAATTTACAGTCCTGCATATTAAACGCTTCAGTGCGGACTCCTACCCTTCTGCAGACACAAGTGTCACAGGAATTCTAACAACCGTCACCAAGAATTTACAAGGGATGCAAGTGTTTGAGGACTACATTTGTATAATGTCAATTTTCAAGGCATGAGAGAAAACCTAATTTCTATTATTATACTTACACATCCCTAATCTGAAAGGCCAGAAGCTTGTGAAGATTAAAATGTGAATATGCTCAACAATAAACACAATGAAGGTGAAAGCAGACCTACAAGGTAACATTATCAGTTTTTCTAAGGTACGTTGCAAGAAATCTACAGAACAGAAGTTTTCCATTTCAATATTTTTCTTAATCAAGATATAGAAACAAAATGTTAGGGTACTCATGCAAAAGTAACATATTCCGATGCAGGTGGACCGCACAAGGAAGAAGTATAAACGGAAAAAAAAAGTTAAAAATCATGCCGTACATCTTACCGAATACAATAATACAAGTTACACAACAATTTTAATATAGTCATTTAAGATGCGAACACAATCTAAAATTGTGTGCGCATCTTAAATTACTATATTAAAATATGTTTAGGAAGGGTTTTTTATAGACACCCTTTATTAAGGATGCAACACCAGGCTATTTAGTAGTAATTGAGGTTATTGATCTTTGAGTGCTGGACCATTATGTGTTAAAAGTTACATAGCAAAACAGAGAAAGTATGAGGAATAAAAAAAAAAAAAAAAAAAGAAGATAGATAAGAGAAAGAGCAGAGGGAAAATGCCAAGGAAAGTGGAATTTCCCTTTAAAGTGTTGTCCAAAGATCTCTGCTATGTACTAAAGAAGTTGGACACATCCTCTTTCCTCCCCCTTAAAGAGCATCAGAGCAGTTTGCCAAACAACATAGACAAATGGCTCTGATTGGACGGAGGAGGGGTCCTCACAATCAATTCGGGGTTCTCCTGGGGGACAAACAAAATTGTGTATAGTCAAAATCTTGGATTTTCTTCTGTTTAAATACTACAAATACAACTTTGGATTGTCAAGAACAAATCTACCTTCTGATCTGTTAAAGAATACCCTCCAACACTGCTGGAACTGTAAAACAAGGATTTTTTTTTTGGATAGAAGATACTGCACAATATATTGCATACAATTAAATAATCCACAAAACTAAACAAATGGCTCTTAATGTTATAATAAATGTACAACTCACCAATGTGATATATAAACAATAATTTTCAAAAACGATATCCTCAAGTTTCTGAACTGATTTAGTATTTCATTATATAAAGCAAATGTGTGTTTTATGGAAACTCTTCACCCCCTGCAATCCGTTGTTACCAGTAACTTTATAACAAGTCTGTACACCAAGCTCTAGAAGAAGAGGAGTGAGCCCTGTACACACAGAGCACTGCTGGCCATGTTTAAGGTTGAGTGAGCTCCCTCACCCACCCACAGCAGGAGCCATAGCAGCTGTGTTCTATGTGTAGAGGACAAACCACTCTTGTAGATCTTTGTGTTCAGGTAATAAAAATGGCTTCCATAAAACACATTTGCGAACATAAGTAAAAATAAACATTCTAGATAAGCCAAGCACCTTAAGGGCGTCGTTTTGACATACAATAATATACACGTTCAAAAATGCCATTGAAACTGGACTCGCTCGAAATAAAACTAACACACAAAAAAACAAACCATTTCTTTACTGTTGCGTATCCATAAACTTAAACAAGAGATGGGGGAACAACGCGTGTGCTAAATACTAAGCATTAGATTGTTTGTCAAAGTTTGCCTAATAATGTTCGTTGGTAGGCAGGTCTCAGTGAAGGTGATGCAACTGGTTTGCATGTGTAATTACAACTCTACTTGGCAGGGCAAACTTATTTAGGAGTAAAAAAAAAAACTCCTTTACTTTGTTAAAATGAAAAAAAAATAAAAAAGACACTCACCTGCCAACTGCAGAACAGATTCATAGAATAAAATGCTCAGTTGCTACGGAAAAGCTTGTAACCTTAGAAAGCTTCAAGGTTGTTCACATATTACAAAAAAAAACAAAGAGGAAGGACTACATTTCCACCTAAAGTGCCCTGGAGTATTTCCATTACTTCCCTACTCCTACAGCCACTCCCTTTAAAACAATTAATGACAGGAAGGGATACAGATTCAGCATGCAACTAGAAAGCTTCAGGCAGAAGTAAAAGTTGCCCAACGTCTTGCTCAATAAGCAGCAGTTATGCAGCTTTTAATATTCTGAACACGACTTTAAGGAGAAAAGAAAAAAAGATAAGTCATGCATAGATTAAAAGTTTTAGTATGAACTTCGAAAGGTCAATTACATGCTAATGTTCAACAATCTGAAGATAATTAAATTAAAAGGTTTTGGCAAATAGAAGAAATCTAAGCATTCATTGTGGTCCCAGTCATCTGAAAAGAACCTACTGGGGGTCCACTGAAAACTAGGCGATTAAAGAACAAGTTTTTTGTTGTATGTGGCATGCCAAAGTTAGCCGAAAATGCAAATCCTGCATTTTACATGCTTCCCTGCACTGCACCACAGACAGTGGCGGCAGAAACGGGAGAAGAAGGAGGTAGTGGAGGAAGGAGCTTGGGGTACAGAGAAGACCAACATCTGCAGGAGACCAAAGGACACAGCATGATCCTCTGGTCCAACGCCATGGCCACTCTTAGGTTTCTGCAGTTCTAGGAAGGACCGTAGTAGGTGATCTAAAGAAGGTGTATACAGCAGATGCCTCTCTGGGCCATCCTTATTTCGGATGCCCCACTGTCTGAAACCATCCAGTCATCTGGTATGCTTACCTCGCCAACAGCCCATGGCGCATCCTTTTCAGGCGGTGTGTGGTCACGCCCGTCGTAACACAGTGGCTGGCGAAGCCGCGCATAGCTGAAGAATGAAAGTGATGCCACCGCCCATGTGTCCGGGGCTCAAGGAAAGGTAAGAAAAGCGTGGTATCTGGTGGCGGAGGGTTTACACAGTGGGGGATCCCAAACTGGGGTTTTGGTCTACTTTAAAATCTTTTGGGCAAAGTTTTTTTTTATTTAACAAGACAAACAAATTGCATTTACATATTTGTGTAGGATCAAAATGTGTGGAGGAGGGTACAGACGTAGCTGTATGGGACCCCGAAATTTCTTGTCATGGCCATGCCCCTGACAACAGTGATGGCCTGGGAGGTGGTGGTGACAATAGCACTTTTACTGCACAGCAACACAACACAGGTAAATAACAATACATTTTAGGGCCTGCAATACTGTACAAAACACATGGCACAGATGTAAAAGGGTTTTATTTTGCCGTTTCAGTTAGGGTCTGCATGTGGATTAAAACCGTCCTGTTGTAGGCAAAGTTTATTCTAATGACAAAGTAACTCACAATAGTAATACAACTAAACATAATACAACCCCCCCCCCCCCCACACACACACACACACACACACACACTACCAATTCTGGGACAAGATTCATTTTTGAGCAGAATTATCCACAGGCCCCATATCAGAAACCTGAGTGCCCCTTCCGCATGCCCCTCCGTTCTTGCTCTAAACAATTCTGGTTGCATGATGATGGTAACAAGTTCTTCAGGGAACACCGTACACTAACTAACTGGCTTGAGAGAAGAGGACAGGTTTAGCACTGGGGGTGTCACAATGTCATGAGCAGACAGGAATGAAAAGGTGACCTCAAACTATTCCATAAAGCTGTATGTAACAAACAAAGAGCCCATCTCTTCTGGTCCCATCTTGGAGGAGGGGAGAAAAGCCTGGCAAAAACAAAAAACGCTATACTCACCCGTTGCCTGTCCGATTGCGTGTCTCTTCCTGCTTCTCCGATGGGGGGTACCGCCTCCAGTCACTGCAATGAAAAGGGATCTGTGAAGGCTAAACATGTCCTTTCCATTGCAGTGAATGTAGGGGGCGTACCAGCTCACAATGAGTGATGGTGGGGGCATCTCCCCAGAGGAGAAGCAGAAAAAGCTGCATGGTCCAGCAGACAGCACGGGTTGTGGGTCAAATTATCAGGCAAAAGCTGCTTCCCCAGACCAGGAACAATGGTCTGCGTGTGACCCAAGTGGAGTATAACCTTTTTTTGTTTCAGTCTGTAAAACGTCTCTAAGGTTAGTGCTGAGGTGAAAACCTCATATTAGTCCAGTTTATTAACTCTCATATAGACACAGACACATCCATTCCTCATGTTTAGTTTAGTTCTGTCCAGCAAGCCCTTACTTTCGGAAGTAAAGCACAGCAGAACAGAAAAACAATGCTGGGCCTACGGAACCCCGAAAGGCTGCTGAACTTTGTGATGCTTTATAGATTGAAATAATGAGAATGAGTCATTTCCACTTTGCATACTTGCACAGTTACACCAATATGGACACCAATGCAAGGTATGTACAAAAACACAATAAACGTTTTAACATGCATAAAAAGCCAAACATGTTTGCATTCTTTAGCAGCCCTTTGGTTTATCAATAAGAGGTTTAGGTGTGCAGAGCAGAGTGATAAAATGAGAAGGAAAAAGGGGGACAAAACATGCAGCGGTATTGTACACAGTGCCTTAAAGTATGCAAACAGTGTGTAATGGAGAAGGGTAAAGCAAGGGATAAAAGATGTAATCAGTAAGGCAATGAGTGGACGCTTTGAAAGCAGCTTTTCCCACTCATTTTTTCAATTAATCATACATTTACACATTACGCTCTGTAATCCAAGAATGGAGATGTGGGATTAAGCGCAGTTTGAAGAACAGTGTGTTACGTTTCAAAGATTATTTAAGGTCAGCCCCGCAGAGAGCTGCTCTGCTATGTGACAATGATGTGTACACGATGCCAGAACATAATCTCTGATCACAGTGTAAACTGGCCTGAAACCAAAAACAGTTACCTGACAAGCAGCAGTATGTAGGACATACAGCAGAGCCATTTTATGCTGAATCCTGGATATCCTAAAGCCATAAAAACCTGGGTGGCTAATAAGTTTCTACTTCCAAACCGTTTGTGTGTGTGCGTGCTTTTCAAGGACGACAAAGGTCGACTCGAATGTTGTCATAACATTGGCATAGCTCAATGCGGGCCTCGTAAGGACTATGACCTTGTGCAGTTGTATAGTGTGAATATTTTTTTTTTTATTTTTTTTATTGTGGATAGGCTTTGATGTGCATTTGCATTGCGTTGCTTTAAGATTTATAACTGGTCAGTTTACAGTTATTCACTAATGTAAGAGGCAGGTGTAAGGACTCATCTAAACTACATGCACAGGTTACATGTCCACATGCTAAAAGTCCTGTTAGAAATGTTTCGCAGCCCAACAATACAGGTTAAAAAAAATCTATTATGTGTTTGCTAAACTTCCTCAAATCCCCTAAAACTATCCACATTTCTTCACAGTGCTCATCAAAAATAAATGTCATTTGTACAGCTTCCAACAGCATGATTAGATTTACGATTGTTTTATTGAGAAGTGCTGCACCAATTTAAAGTGGACCAACACCCAGGATTTTGACTATCCTGGGTCTTGGTCCACTTCGGTGGGGCACCCCCGATCGGGGTGCCCCGCTGTGTGAAACCCCCCCAGAAAGCTCCAAAAACTCACCTCTCCCCGCTCCCAGCGCCGACGGACAAGCGGGTGAGCGCACGTCTAGAGGGGCGCGAGGGAGGCGGCGGCGGCCGGCCGCCGCTGAAGATAAGGTAAGGAGTTTGGGGGGGTTTCACCCCGCGGGACATCCCGATCTCGGATGTCCCGCGGGGAGGGAGGTGATCGGCCCGGGAATCTTATAGATTCCCGGGCCGATCACCTGTGGGTGTTGGTCCACTTTAAGACCTTCCACTGCTAGTGTGTCTGTTTCTGGGGTAGCAAGTGTGACTATTACTAAGAAAGTGTTTACAAAATGCCCAGTTTGTAAATACATTTACCCTACAACAGTCACTGTGTCCTGAGTACATTTAGTACAATTAAGGGGGGCGTGCCAGCCCTTTTTATTTTTGTGCCCTGACAGATCCTCTAAAACAGGCCACTGTGCTTGACCAGTAAAAATGAAAGAGCTGACGGAAACCTTATTTAAGCCGCCTGTCCATCTCTAGGCTTTGACCGATATTAGGATGGGGGAAAAAAACACATTTTAGCAAAACACATCCTGTCATCAGTCAAACATCTGGATTGTCTTTCCAGGAAAAGTTAAAGTAAGACTTAATCCTCAAGAAAAACATAACAAATGTAAAATCTATTTGACCTGTAGCAATACTGAAGAGTTTTTCCCAGCGCTTCATTTTGTGTAACTCAAGCAAGGCTTAAACTGCATTTCCTGGGAAATAAAATAAGCCTGAAAAACTGTAAAGCCTACTAATGTCCACCTCTAGCTGAATTCTATATTATTCATCTACACTGAAGAAGTGTAATTTTCCATGGAACAAAATGGTAAATATTGAATAGAGGCCCAGTTCAAGGATGCTCCGGTTATATCAACCATCTGGCTTATAACACTCCATGACCAGATCATAGCTGCAAGATCCTGCTTTAGAGCTTTCACTTAAAGAACTTTTCAACCTTGCACATGTCAGAAAATAAACAGAATGTGTAAACGGAGCATGTATGGCATGTGGAGGGAGCTGGCTGATTGGACATCCCCCGCCACCAAGATGGCAGCACTAACAGCTGCAAACTGCTCCCTTTAGAAAGCAGGCGAAAATCATAAGGACTTTGCAGCAGTGTGGTAAGAGACTATGGCCTTGATTCAGTAACCGTTGGAATAAATTCCCATGGTATTAAAAAAATACACTTTATAAGAAAAAAAAAAAGTCAATGCCATTTTCGCATTATGCAGGGCTTTAGCTATGTATTAGTATCTACAGTGCTTCACTAAATACAAATAAGCAACCATAATTTGTATCAGTTTTACTGAAATGGTTCAATTTCCATGTGACAGGATATAGGGGGTTGATTCAGAGCCTAAAAATTGCCAGTCACTTTAATGGTCTACCTTGGGGCTGATTCAGAGCCATGTGAAAACTTTTCACCCAGTAGACAATGATAGTGAATGACAATTTTTTCTCCTAAAAAAAGAAGCAAGGTTATTACCAGGCTCTGAATTGACCCCATATTGTGATTAACTGTAATATATCGATGCTGAGTTTTACGGACGTCAGAGCACGCTGGTATGCCACAACATGGCTGCTCTACATGCTCTCCCCTCCTGCCACACCTGAATGTTTGCAGCAGGGTGTGTACACAATAGAAAGATGCTCAGAAAAAGCTAATCTACTAATTGCTGATACCAGCGCCAAGGGATCCCAGGAATAGGATAGTTTACCATGGGGGCATCCCAATTTGGGAATGTAATGGGGGGGTTGATAACACAATAAAACTATTAAAAATAATGAATATTAGCAGTTTGTTTCACTATTTCTGCACAAACAATGGTGCTGAAGTTCTTCCCTATTCACAGGAACTGGTAAAACAGGACATCATTATAATGGACATCCTTGTTGGCAACATTCCTTATTACCTAAAAAAAAGCAATACAATGTTGCATTTATTAGTCACATTATCGAAAAGGCACATTAGTGTCTTTTGAAATATGTATGTTAAATCACTATACCACCGGTGCACTTTCCAGAAGCTATTGTACAAAAAACTGCAGGGCGGCCCATACAACCCTCATTTACACTAGAACACAAAGCCGCACCACTGAACAATATTGCTATGCATAGGATTTTATTGTGTAGGCAAGAAAAACATACAGACAAAATCACCCTGAATAAGAGCCTATCTTATATGTTTCCCCCACCCTGTACATACAGATTGCTCACATTAAAATTCATCCTACCTGCATCTACTGCATGTTATGAGCCTTTAAACATCCAAGATGGCGGCTTATGGAACATCAGGCAGCCTGCAAACAGGAAGTGTCTCCTGACTGTCACTCTGCATTCTGGGATTGCTGTCCTTTCCCTGACCCCAAAGCACAGCTATAACCCCACCCCCTGTACTTTCCCCCCCTCTCCTCAGTATGTGTGATGCTTCTGAATCAAGATTGCGTTGCCTGTATCCTAGAGTCCTGAACAGAGTTGTGGCTTGGTGGGGGAAAAAATAATAAGAAAGCAGAATAAAAACTTAAAATATATTAAATTTTAAGTTAGATAGATTTAGATGCTGGGGAATAGTTTAAGGGTTTGGGCTTGTCATTAAATTATGCTGAAGGTCCAGTTTAAAAACATAGAATGACACAATATGTGTAGGTTTACCCTCTATCCCCTGGTATCAATTTCAAGTGCTTAGTAATCTAAAAGGCTTATAAGAACATATTCAATAGACCAGCCTATTATCCAATAAAGTGCATGTGCTAAAATATATAAAACATTAAGTGCTTATTGCTCATCTATAATCCCACCCATACTAAACTATACTATTACCAAGATAAATGGAAGAGAACCAGGAAAGGACAAGGAAAACAAGAGGGTGCATGAATTCTTCAATATGATACATCACCAGCAGGTAAGTTCTATGGCAGCACCCCCAAATCAACTCACGCATTCCGTGACGGTGAATACCCGTCACTTCCTCGGCGTAAAACCTCTACAATATAAACTAAACCGACTGAAAAAAAAAAAGAAATTTACTTTAAATGACTGTGCAGTTATATAAAAAGGTATTGAAGCAGAACAAAACACTGACCGGCCGACCCTGGAGTCTAAAAGACTCCAATGTTGCCACTGGTTTTCCCCCTGGCGAATCCCAAATCCCACAACTTAATAATGCCTGGATTTCTGCTTTTAAATAATACCACTTATTGGCTAAATCAATAGTTAATCTATTAAGTCAGTCAATTGTAAAACTTTACATTTGGTGTTCCTTTAAACTTGTGAACATATGACAACCACCTTTTTTTTTTTAACAATTAAACCATTTTAATTAAGTAACCGTATTGCTTTAACTGCACATTTAAACCAAAGAGACGCTTACTGTAGCAGATACAAACTTGAAAACCAAGTTGAATCCATAATAGGAAATAAATTAGCCAGTGTTCACTGCACAGATCTTATTTCACTAAAGACTCACCAAACGGCAAAACCTTGATTACCCTTGAATTATAAATGGGCCCGTTAACAAAAGCAAGAGAAAAGTACTGATTTCTATCTTCCTGTAAGTTCTTACATATTGGGCAGCTGCTGACATTGCAGGAACAAGGTCAGGCCACACAGGCTGTGCAGCTCAGCTTGTACATCGCACTGTATATTTGATTAGAGGCGACAGCATGTTATGAATCTGATACACAAAAGACCAAGCAAATAAAAACTACACTCTATGAAGAGAAGGAGTGAGAACAAAGGTAAACACAACTGCAGTCTTCCTAATGAGAAAAAGCCTTTCCACGGGGTAACAGGTCCCCTATTCTTTATTACCCAACAATAATGTATCATATCAGCCTAAATCTACTCACCCATACAAAAAACGTGGGGATGCCAGAAGAATTATTTTACAAATAACCATTTACAAAAAAAAAACACTTCCTACATGTGTGTTAGTTGTTTACAGCAAACCCAATTTAAAATGCAGCCAGGGTAAAAATAAATAAATAAAAAGTGAGGACTGAAAGCATCAGTGCCAAATAATAAGTAAAATACTTATCGAACCTCCCACAGGGCTTATCTCTAGCAGCACCACCTACTCTTGCACAGTTGGGGGGGGGGGGGGGGGTCCCCAATTGGCTTTGGAGCCTGCCAATGCTTCCAGTCATGAGGTTCATTGCTGCTGCTGCTGAACAAGCGTGGTGCAGCGCTAGAGAAAGAGCGAGAAGAGCGCTACTCAAATAACAGATAGGTTGCGACTACAATGGATTGAGCCCGATGGACATCAGGTAAGTATTGACCTTTTTTCTTGTCAGTAGAGAGTTCACTTGTGACCAGGAAGTAGCGGGGAGCACTACAGGAGTGTGAATAAAGGGTTACATTCGCTGTTGGGCTGTTTTATGCTGACTTTGACCCCGGTTGGAAGATCAGTCAATTTTGCTTTTGTCAGAGGAAGTATACAGCACGTCCTGCTCCATCTATAATACTTACACATGGGTAATACTCCGCCAGAGGGCGCTGTTCACTGCAGACATGCAAAAACAGGCTCCTCCCGGCCCTTCATATACCCAGGGACCTCCCACAAATCCCCAGTATTGAAAAGCAGTGAGAAAAGAAGCCGTGAGAAACCAACCACCAACTGGTAACAATAGTAATGATAACAATCACCATACAGGGGATCCAGAAAAATGTAAAACCAGGGTGGGGTGGAGCAGGACGTACTGTATACGTATAATACCAATTCTACAGGTGAGTATCTCACAGAATTGTATTATTCTTAGTATACAGCACGTCCTGCTCCATCTATAATACTTACACATGGGACATCCAATAGCAGTGTCCATAAAATAGGGTGGGATCCCCCAAAAAATAGGCACAGCAGACAGTAAAGGCGCTGTCACCTGCAAAACGTTGCCACCAAGTACGACATGAGCAAGTCTCTAACGTCAATCTCATAACAAAACCTTTGAAAAGGTATGAACAGAGACAAGCAACGGTCTAGCAACTTACTCAACAGAAAACCAGGTGCTGAAGGGCGCTGAACACCAATATAACGGAATTAACCAAGAGAGGGAGATTCTTCCCCCTTAAAGGAATAGGCCAGTGTAACAGCCCAACCAGCCCACAGGCAACAGAAGCCTCGGCAAAACTTAGAACTCTCCCCAACGGGGAAACGACAACTGGTCTCCCGCAAGACAGGCGGAGATACTGACCCCTTCACTAACAAGGATCAGCAAGAAGCCGAAACCTTAACTCAGGACCAGGAAGGCAAACATCCGAGAAAGATCAGGCCAAAGGGCGCATAGGCCCTGGAAGCAAACAATATCAGGCGCATACATATGGAGGCGCTTGCAGACCCCAAAGGGCATCAGTCCCCCCAAGGGACAAGAACAACCAGGAAAGGTTCCACACCTGTTGAGGGAATGTAGACCCCTTACTTCAGCTTACTAAGAAAAAGGCCCATAGGCAGACCAAAAGGACTTAAACAATGATCATAATACACCAGCTTGGACAATAGGGTCCGGCGTAGGGCGGAATACCACCACATCATGGTGTGTATATTGAACGAGGGCTAAGTAATCAGAGCCACCTTCTCAGGCACATGTCTGACTGGAGGGGCAACTTGAACTACAAACCCGCTCAGACAGCATCCAGAATAAGTCCCAAGGGAACAATCCGCAGGGCAAACAGAATGAAAAGTGATCCCAACAGGGACCATAGAACTACTTGGGCAATGCCACTGAGCAATCCCCAAGAGAACTCCTAACAAGGAAGACTGAACCAGACATCTACAGGAAGGCAGACAGGACAGAACCTGAACCTTCAGAGTACCTAGATGGGGATCCAACCCCAAACAATGCTGTAACAACTCTAGAACCCTGGGAACCGAGAACGTCCAACAGGGGAGAGACCAAGACTCGTGCCAATCAATATGGGTACACCATAACCCACAATAGACGGAGGAAGAGGAAGCCAAGGAAGCTTGCTCCTAGCCCCCCATATACCAAGTCACCCAGAAGATAAGCCCATCTCCAAGGGGTGAATGAATCAGCTGTCAAGCCCCAGACAAGAGTCTGTAGATTGGGACGACATAAGAAGGAGCCTGACAAGGGCAGAACCGCACTCCTGAGAGAGCGTACAGGTCAGCAGACCTCAGCAGAAGCATCTGCGAACCACAGTTCACTAGGCCACCCAGGGGCCATCAATCTCACGGGTCTCTATATCAGCACAACCGTGCGCAGAACCCCACATAGTAGGGTGAACGAAGAGAAGGCATATAAAATAGAAAGTCTATGCATAATTTTACTAAGCCCACATGACCAGAGTCAGAATATTCTGGGACAGTAAAAACAAGGGCGGAGCCCCTGTGGTATAAGCGAGACCCAACAGAGCCACCCTAGTTGGCTCTCAGAGTGACACCAGGATAGCACAACCTGCCACTGAAAGGCATCCATTGGAGCGAATACCGCTGAGGAGCAGGGGGCGTAGACTGGTGAAAGTAAGATGTCAGCAAAGGGGGACAGAGCCCCCGTAACCAGGAGTCCACTTGTTGCCAAGGAAGAAGGCTCAAGCCTGAACCGAATCCAAGGAATGGAGATAGTGGATAAGGGACCATGATGGATTGAGGTGACTGAGCACCCATCCAGTAACTCCCAGGGGACACCGCCGGCCGACTAATCCACTCAGCCTGACGTAGAGATTGGGGAGTAAGGAAAGATGACCCGGTAGGTCCTAATGCGGACGCCCCCCAGGCATGTCCTAGACATCACCCCCTATTCGCGCCATGGCGGGTCGCCTGGGAGCGAAAAAGAGGCTAAAAACAATGCCTCAATCCGCAGGGTTGGTCCTGCAACACCGACTAATAACGGTCTTGGTGTCCAGAAGACACAGGGGGAACTAAGAAGATCTAGAACTCCACAGGAGGCCGGAAGCCCCCCTTGCAAAGGGCGCCTGTGTCCCAAGACAGAGATGTCATATAGGGACTACCTGTGAGAGTAGAATTGCCAGGCCTACCATAGACCAGCATGGCCCAGACTGCCTCATACTTTGAGGGAAGGAGGAAGGTTAATATAGAGGCCATAGCCCCATTCTGTTAAGGGCAACCTGTAGGTAAGCCCAAACTCTGTAGGCCTAGTACGGCCTGCACCAATTCCTGAGGGGAAAAACAGGGGCTAGAAGCGCCCTGACAACCTCTGAGAGGGACCGCCCAGCAAAAGTTATCCTGTGTCCAGGGGAACTACCTCCTGGAACCACCAGAAGGGGAAGATACATTCCTAGATAGGAGTCAGCTGCTGTAGCAGTCCAGAAGGGCGAGGGCGTCCCTTCATGCCTGGGAAGTCTTGGCAGATTTGGGCTTAGTCCTGCCAGAGGGCCCAGGGCGTTGCCTGCCCACCCCGTGGTGGAAGTCCACACCGAACAGTTGAAAGCACACCTCAGGTTCGCGTTTGACACTAACGTAGGGAGGGGTGTCCCTGCCCCGAGGAGGCCGGGACGGCCTTGTGCGTAGGGGTGCCTTACCCTTTTTTCCAAAAAAGGTCCAAACGGGCCCCAAATAGACGCCGTCCTCTGAAGGGAAGGCCAGTGAGAGCCTTTTTCGTAGCATCGTCAGCACCCCACTGGCGCAGCCAGACCAGGCGGCGAATAGCTACCACAAGGGCAGAGGTTGTAGCACACATCTTAATGGTGTCATCCAGCGCTGAGAGGATGAACCTCACAAGCACATCACAGTCTGAGAGCACATTAAACACCCCCCAGGGGAGGTCCTCAGGTCGATGGTCAAGTACTTTTCTAATGAGAGTCCTGGCGGTCACCGCAGTGATGGCTGCGGCACAGACCGGGCGCAGAGCCGTCCCTGCACACGAAAAGGCGTGGGAAGCCAGTCTGTCAATGCGCCGGTCCTCAGCATCCCGAAGGGTACGGTAATAAGGAGCCGTCATGAAGGGGGGGTTAGTAACCCCTATAATCGGTGCATCCACCACAAGAGGTGCTGACCAAAAGTTAACCACATCAGGAGGGAAAGGGTACTTCCAATCCCAGACCCCTGGGACCCCTTTAAGTTTACAAGGCGATTCCCATTCTTGGGATATAAGATTCTGGAAATGCTCCTGTTCCAGGAATTCCAAGCGCGTTGGCGCTGTGTGGAAACTCTCCTTCTTAGGCTTGGAAGCCTCTCCAGGAGGGGAGATAGACAAAACCTCAAAGATCTTAATAAGTAGTTCATCACAGGCCCCAAGAACCGGGCCCAGAATCATCACGGCTCCCGGGCATCTCATCCGAGGAGCCCGAATCGGAGAATAGCTCACCTTCCTCAGAAGGATCAAGGTCCTGCATAGCAGCAGAGTCATCAGTATAGTTAGGAACCGGAGAGCCAGGAGGTGTCAGGGACCGCTTCTTTCCAGGGCCCAAGCGCTCCGCCAAACTAGACAGCACCTGCTCAGCCGTAGGCTGCCTGCGCGGCACGACTAGCTGGTCATCCCCGCTCGAGTGAGACTCATCAGGAGTGAGATTTAGGTCCGGGGAGACAGGCGTGGCAAACCTGATTGCAGGGTCAGTGCCTGTTCAGCACACGGTCCACAGACCCGTGCTCTGTCAGCATCAGCATGGGGCTGACCACACGCTGTACACAGCCGGTCACGTCCCCGAGGGACCCCGGGTACATAATTCTGAGATGCCTCCATATGGTGATTATCTGAGCAGTATGCCCGCAGGGATTTACGCAATAGGCAACCCTGGATGCCCCAAGACCCGCTAGGAAGTGGGAGAAATTGTTATGTGGACCCGCTATAATATATGTCAGGCCGGGAGAAGCCACCGAAATCCTGGCGTCTGAAAGACATAATGGGATAAGAGGGGGGTGTCAGTGCCATGCGCAGCCGAATAAAAATCATAGGAACAAATACCGCCCCGGAGGGCGATGACCAAAGGAGGAGGCGGATCGCAACCACGCGCGAAGACTGTCAAAATGGCACCAAGCAAACCTCGAGGGGCGCACCTGATCTGGCTGTGACGCGGGGCGCGTCATGCCGAGTCCCCGCCTCCCCCAAAGAGCGCGAAGCTCTAACCGTCGTAAGGTGAATGACAGTAGCGGAGTACACACATACATATGTAATTAAGGATTTGGCTCTCATGCTAGAGAATGGTGCTGCTCCGGGCCGCACTGTAATGAAAGGACAAACATGCGCGCAACCATAATGCTTATGTGGAGCAAGGAGCGCGGCACTGACACCCAAGTTCAAATGAAAGATCAACGGCCTTAACGTGTTACGTTACACTAGGACTGCCACACATACCCCCCCCCTTTCTTTTCCCCCGAGCTATGGGAAGAAGCGAGGGAGAAGCGGACCTGCACCCAGGGATTATCGCTATGAGGGGCACGGGCAACAATGCGGGAGGGGCATCTAATGGAGGCTCACCACCAGCCTAAACCGCCTACCCTATGGTGGGGGATTGCGGTGGAGCGTAGCTCCGTGAGCACACGAGGTGCTGCCTACCTTCAACCGACCAGCGCAGCCCAGGCTGGGAGGCACATCCTTATCGAAGAGGACAGGTGGAAATAGTCCCGCAGGGCCTCGGGCTGTAAAGCCCCGCTCGCCTGCGAGAGCGTGATACTTCAAGTCTTCGCAGTCAGCACTGCAGAGAAATCTGGGGATTTGTGGGAGGTCCCTGGGTACATGAAGGGCCGGGAGGAGCCTGTTTTTGCATGTCTGCAGTGAACAGCGCCCTCTGGCGGAGTATTACCCATGTGTAAGTATTATAGATGGAGCAGGACCTGCTGTATGCTTAGAATAGCTTAGCTAACAGTTCCAAAGTCACCTAGAAAATCAAGAGCATTGGGGCAATTTATCTTCACTATTTAGGACCAGACTCACTAGCCAATAGTAACTGAAAATATATATCATGGCTTTGATTCATGGATGGCGAATACATTCTAATCAAATCCACTATCTTCACTTCTATTTCTAGTTTATGTCAGAGCTGGGAAGGGCATGTCATGGGTGCAGCTTTATTAGTAGTGAGCATGCTCTGATGTGGTCAGACAACTGTGGAACCACTGTGGCTTGCCATTCTCACTCAGATTGAGAGCACCAATGGACAGAGTAGATGTCTACTTTTTTGCATGGTCTTGGAGAAATGAATCTGTTAGAAGGCAAACTTTGGAGCCCAGCTACAGCCTCTACCCTGGCACTGCAGAAAATTGAGACAAGGCACAGTGGCTTGCTGCCTAATTGTTGCCGAAAGGTTTATATTACCTTTAAATCCAAAGTAACGAGTGGAACTTCCAAAATAGGGAAACCTTGTTACTCCACAGGTAAAATGTTTGGAAAAAGGTGAAGCAACCTGGAACGCCTACAAAGCAAAAGCGCAATCTACTCAACAATTTTGCTGGCCAACTTCCCAGGACTCAGAATGCCCAAAAACAGAGTACATCACGTTCAGTACCCCAAAACAGCCAGTGTTTCTTTTTTTACTAAAGCCTTTTCCCTAGCTTTGTATTAAAAAAAACACAGGAAGCAGTATTATGTCCCAAAAGCACCCATATGCTTATTGATTCAGTTACAACTAAACTGTCATATAATGGCAGTTAGGATGAAGTGCTCCCCATTGCTGAGCTGTGTGTACTCAAACTGAACGTATCATCGCTGCAAGCACCAGGGGGTGGGCTGCTCGGTCAGGGAGCAATATGACTGACTGCATCCAGTTTGTGTTGTTATGAATATTGGGCAAAAGCTTTAGTTAAAGAAACACAGGCTGTTTTGAGGAACTGGGCTGGGAATAGAAGGGGGTGACAAACTTTCTTTCTAGGTATAGGATCACTATAGTTGGCTAGAATTTCATCACGATTTTAACACCCAACGATCAAGGTCTCGATTGTCAGTGATTAACAGATGTGAATGATTTCACAGGCCAAGCTGTCATGAGACAGGCTGTTCAAATATCTACCAGCATGGAAGGAAGAGGTTAATGAAATGCTTAGTGGAAAAGCAGGCGTTCGAGATCCTTAAAGTGGACCAACACCCAGGATTTTGACTATCCTGGGTTTTGGTCCACTTCAGGGGGGCACCCCGATTAGGGGTGTCCCGCTGTGTAAAACCCCCCAGAACCCCGAAAAACTCACCTCACCACGCTCCCACGTAGCCACGGACAAGACAGTGCGCCCGCCGCCGCCTCCCGCACGTCGCTCTGACAGGGCACGCGCCCGCGCCGGCCATTCACAAACGGCCGGCGCGGGCACGTCTAGAGGAGTTTTTTGGGGGTGAGTTGAGGTGAGTTTTTTGGGGGTTTTGGGGAGGTGATCGGCCCGGGAATCTTATAAATTCCCGGGCCGATCAGGGGTGGGTGACAGTCCACTTTAAAGTGAAGGAGATAGGCCAGAATTGCTCAGCCAGAATATTTTGGCTAAAATGTAAGACTGAATTTTGTTACTAAATTACTAAATAAAACAGCATCCCATATTTCCACTAAACCTAGCAGTGCCCAGGAAGCCCAATAGTTGTCCACTTAAAGCTGACCTCCAGCACATTTCTCCAAAAACAGCTCTCGTGGCCACTGAATTTCCCACCTTAAAAGCATCTCAATTTACGATGCCTATCCATAAGAATCCCTATCAAAGGAAAAGAAAATTGGGCAGTTTTACTCACCTGCTCTGTGCTCCATGTGACCACTGGCGGCCAGTGGAGATCAACGGGCATTGCCATCCACCAGCTAGCAGAGTCAAGGACATGCAGATACATCTACTGCCATAACAGAAATCAATATTGCACAATTTGTGGGCTTCCATAGGGGATTCGACAGTGAACCTATTTTGACTTTAATAGTAATTGAGCAATTCCTGTCCTCCAAAGAGGAACACAAGCCTACCGGTAATTCCTAACTACATGCAAATAGAGTAAATCCTATCAGTACTACCAGTATCAGGACTTCCTATTTAAACAACTGACCTCTACTTAACATCCGGATTGGTGGGAGTTTTATTCAGTTTAAGTGTATAAGTAACCCCTCCTCATTAGCCAATGTCTTAATATGAATTTTATTATTTATTACACAATTTTGCGATACACCTCCATTAAAGCCAATCCTTGGGCACATTCTTATTCTAGCACAACAATTATCTGACTTCCTGCTCCCACAATGTTTTGTAGTTACACTCCATGCGTGGTTATTCTGATGCTGATGGAACCATCCCCTTCTTCCAGTCACAAGAGAGTGATCTCCCTCATTTTTTGGATTTGGTGAGCAAAAGGGAAACATGGCCTAGAAGTAAGGTGGGACGGAGGGTGGTAGGTTTACTGGGCAAACAGACATGGCAGATTTTTCTGATTTTTTTGGATTCCCATAAGACTTCCAGTGGATTGCCATCCCAAAAGGAGATCCCCAATCAATGGATGCATGCTGAATAATGTAGTTCCATGATAGTTTGGTCACTAGCAAGAAAGGAATATTACAATCCCTGAATTCTAAGCATTGCAGGATCACTTACAGCCCCCCTGAGCCAAAACAACCTCTATAACTGTACAGAATGAGTGGGGCTGGTCCATAACAGCTGGGTACACCATAGCAAGTCCTACCATATGTGGCATTCTCACAAACTGCAATCCTATGCAAACATCTCCCGTTTTATATCTAACTGAGTGCTAGTACTGATAAAAAAAAATGACATCCCCTATGTCAGTGGTTCTCAACTGTTTACCGCCAAGTACCCCCTAGAAACTCAAACCAACTACCCCCCAAGTACGGGATTACTTATAAATGTTACCAAAATAAGTAGGCCACATGCATTGTAACACTTTTTAAACAAGTAGGAATAATTTATTACTGTTAAAACAATATATAAAACCCTTCAGACCTACAATGTTGGTGCACCCCTGAAAATCACTGCATACCCCCTTCAAGTATGTACCGCAGGATGAGAAACTGGGCCCTATGGGACCAAATAGAGAATCAGCTGTACAAGAAAGAAACTTTCCGGTATCCTCTGACAGATAATTGACGATGAATAATATAAAGCAGCAATTTTCAGTTCATTGACTAACACAAAGGAATAATTAATAAACAAATTCAGAGCCCTTTCTAATAGATACAAACATGTTAAAAATTTTAAAAAAATCTAAACAAAGTAAAAGCTTGGAGGCATTTTACACTTCCGAAACGTGATTTGATATGTTATTTTAAGGGGGAAAGTCTGGAAAAAAAAAATAAAAAAAAAAAAAAAAAAAATGCAGGCTCAACCCCATGTAGTGCTGCGAGCTGAGCTGGTCAGCATTATCAGCTTCAAAGCTGAGGGTGCGCTCCCCACCAGCCTTTGAGATTCCACCAGTGATAGCACATCAGGGGCGGCTCATGTGATGTGCCTCCTTCTGCTTATCAAGGAAAGAGCCTGCTCGGGGCTGGTTGGGGAGCACTCAGATGGCACTGGAGCCAATGGCTACAGCCTGTGGTGAGCAATCATGTGATGCACCCCCTGTAGCCAATTAACAAGGCAGCCTTCTAGTTCATGGCTTCTGACCCCTCTCCTCAGTATGTGATGCTACTGAGCCAAGATGGCGGCGTCTGTATCCTAGAGTGCTGAACAGAATAAATAATAAAAATAAAATAAAAAGTAAGTGATTAAAGTGGAGAAACACCCTGAAGGATCGGCCCGGGAATCTATAAGATTCCTGGGCCGATCCAACCCCTCCTTACGGGGCATCCAACATCGGGATGCCCCACTGTGTGAAACCCCCCAGGACGCCCCATTCACCTTACCTGCATCCTGGGCGCGCTCCCTGTTAGAGGGAAGCGTGAGATGCGGCCGCCAGGGTGCTCATAGCCGCTGAGCTATGATGGTGCTTAGACTCGCATAGCTCGGCGGCTCCGAGCGCGCTGATTGGACGAGCAGCCGCGCATGCGCCGTAGGAGCGGGGCGAGGAGAGTTTTATTAGGAGATCTGAGGGGTTTCACGCAGCGAGGCACCCCGATCGGGGGAAGTGGACTAATACCCAGGATAGTCAGTCCTGGGTGTTGGTCATTAATAAAACATTAAATATATTAATTTTAGATGCTGGGGAATAGTTTAAGGGGTTGGGATTTTCATTAAATGATGCTGAAGGTTCGCTTTAAGTAATTTCGTTCTAAGCCCTCCATCAAGGTAACCTATTGTAAAACAATTATTTTGGGATTCATCTGAAAGTTTTTGAATTCATATTCTAAAATAATGTCTGCTGTCTTAGTAGTGGGCAACATTTGTGACACAGTCAGCAGCTGTCTCGTACAAAGTTATAGCCTGAAAACCATTTTGTTTCATTTCAGATGGAGCGGACAAGACCTCTTTCAAACAGCAAGAGAGCTTGCTC
Organism: Gastrophryne carolinensis; assembly: GCA_027917425.1. Lineage (NCBI taxonomy): Eukaryota > Metazoa > Chordata > Amphibia > Anura > Microhylidae > Gastrophryne > Gastrophryne carolinensis. Next base: position 224,791,562 of record CM051237.1, read on the forward strand.
TTTTGCGAATGACACAATGAGCATATGTTGGAGAATTAAGATCTCAAAAGAAGGCATTGATATAGAAGCAGGCAAACCACACTGCTTTAAAGCGGACCTTCACTCTGTACATACAGATTGCCCACATTAAAAATCATCCTACCTGCATTTACTCCATGTTATGAGCCTTTAAACATCCAAGATGGCGGCTTATGGGACATCAGGCAGCCTGCAAACCAGGGTGGATAAAAATCAATGTTTTTTTTTAAAAAATCAAAAAAAATCGGATTTTTTTGATTTAAATCGGATTTTTTTTCAATAAACTGCTTTTTGAGGAAAATATTTTTCCATCCAAAGGTTCTTCCATCATGAGATAAAGCTGAGTTGTTTAACTCAGTAGAATAAAGGCTGTATATGTGTAACATTCACAATGCCATGCTCTTCCAGAGGTTTCTGTAGGATTAGTGGGCAGTTTCTCTCCTATATTATCACAGACGCTCGCTTTACTTACGCAGTTCTCAAAACTGAATTTGACTCCACAGAGGTCCCAGCCTCTTCTTCACAGCAAAAATGTTACAACATGAACAGAGTTGAGAAAAAGACCTTAATCCTATTGTTCTACAAACCTATGACTAGTGAGCTACAGAGGACAGCAGGGACAGTAGTATTTAAGTTTTTCATGTGTCGGCTGGGCTGACAGTCTAAGTTTCTTAAAATATATATATATATTTTGTTTAGCCAAATTAGTTAACAAAACATGGATGTTTGTTTAAACCGGACCTTCAGCGTGATTTAATGAAAAGCCCAAACTCTTAAAAAACAGTTCCCCAGCATCTAAAATTAATATATTTTACATTTTTTAGTCACTAACTTATTATTCTTTCCCCCACTGGGCTGCAACTCTGTTCAGGAATTTAGGATACGGGCGCCGCCATCTTGACTCAGAAGCATCACACTTACTGAGGAGAGGAGAGTGGGATAAGGTACAGGGGGGCGGGTTATAGCTGTGCTTTGCTCAGACAGAGCAGAGCTGGAGTCAGGTAACGGTCAGCAGTCCCAGAATGCAAGGCAGCACAGTCAGGAGGCACTTCCTGTTTGCAGGCTGCCTGATAAGATGGCGCCTTCCATAAGCCGCCATCTTGGATGTTTAAAGGCTCATAACATGCAGTAGATGCAGGTAGGATGATTTTTAATGTGGGCAATCTGTATGTACAGGGTGTGGGGGAAACATATAAGATAGGCTCTTATTCAGAGTGAAGGTCCGCTTTAAGCAAATAACTTATGCTGTAATGTTATTGTTTGTTGAATAAATCTATTTAAATTGTTATTAAGGTCAGGATTATTTTTCTCCTTCCTAAGTACAACAGAACAGTGGTGTCCAAATATGAATGATTAACCCATTAAACTGGGTTAATCATGTTAAAATAGCAAGAACTAGTTTAGGTAGAAACTTTGATTTAAATCACTGATTTAAATCAAGCCTTACTGACTAGTGATTTAAATCAAATCCACCCTGCTGCAAACAGGAAGTGCCTTCTGACTGTGCTGCTCTGCATTCTGGGACTGCTGACCTTTTCCTGACCCCAGCTCTGCTCTGTCTGAGTAAAGCACAGCTGTAACCCGCCCCCCCTGTACTTTATCCCACTCTCCTCTTCTCAGTAAGTGTGATGCTTCTGAATCAAAATGGCGGCGCCCGTATCCTAAAGTCCTCAACAGAGTTGCAGCCCAGTGGGGGAAAGAATAATAAGTAAGTGACTAAAAACTTAAAATATACTAATTTTAGATGCTGGGGAATAGTTTATTAAGGGTTTGGTCTTTTCAATAAATCATGGTGAAGGTCCGGTTTAAGGACACAAGCCTGGCGGTCAAGTATAGGTGTTTGAAAGTGTAAACCCACCCCCAAGAAAAGAAAGAAAATAAAAAAAAACTGAGAGCCTGGACACTTGTACATGTAAGCAGGCTCAGGCACTAAAGCTGTCTGGGGAACATGTGGTCAGCACTGGAGCCAACGGCACACTCAGCCCACAGGACCATTTCTTTCTTAAATGCCCCCCCCCCATGTATAATTGTCCCACTGATCCTGGTCAGTTCAAAGATTTTTTTTATATATATTTGGAGTTTGAATGTATTTCACTGTAACCTACACCTGGATGAACCAGATAGTGGGTACAGTGCAGCTCTGGGTCAGTGTGACTAGCATAAATATTGCATTGCATAGTGGACATACACTCTACTTTGCATCTCTTGACAAGTAGCTATCACAGATCTGCAAATGAGAGAGTAGGTCCACATTAATATTTGCAGAAGTTATGCTAGTTACACTAACCCAGAGCTGTACTGTACCCACTACCTAATTTTTCCAAGCCACATCAAAAGTTATGCGAGTTGGTCCATCAGTGAGCCCTACATAAGAGAGCTACTAACTATCTCCACCATCCGATCAAGGACAGGAATCACCTCCTCCAATAGAAATACTCACTATTGCAATGCAGCTATTTCCAGTTGCCATTTGGCTTCTTTGGCTCTTTACTCTAGGGGGCATCCCAAATCAGGATTGTTAAAAGTGAGCTTAAGTCATCTGTGGCTACCAGGAATAAACCTAGAGGTCTCAGAAGCCTATTTGAGGGCCTTCATCATCAAATCCTGAACTATGTCTAGCTTATTTGTGACATCCAAAGTGCACACACACACAGACAATACAGGCTGCCTAATGTTTCTGTGCAAGGGCCCTGAATTTAAGCTGCTAATAATTGCATCCAAATGTGAGGTGGGCCCTCAGAGTCTGCTCATTTGGTGGGCCCCAGGCATTCCTATACAACACTGCTGGAGGCCCACTTAAAAACATCCTAAAGCTGAACAAAACCTAGCGGCAGCTAGCCAGCCGACTTCTCCGCAGGGCATCCCAAAGCGTGACATCCCACTGTATGAAACTCATGTTACCAGGATCCAATGGTGCACTCATGGGCTCTGTCAATGGGGAGCGTGCGGTGCGGTGCTGCACTCCAGCCATTCAGATAGGCCGGAGATATGGGAGATGCAGCAGCCTGCTTTACCCATTAAATTCAATCAGAGCCCTTTGCCTAAGGATGTTAACGGGCAGAGGTTTCTGATTGGATAGAGCTCATGTATGCGCTTTTGGACAGGTGAGTTTTAGTGGGCGTTTCACACAGTGGGGTATCCCAAATCAGGGTGGCACAGAACATTTCCGCCTTAAAGCGGACCTTCAGCATCATTTAATGAAAATACCAAACCCTTAAAAAACTATTCCCAAACATTTAAAATGAATACATTTAGCGTTTTTAGTCACTTTTTATTCTTTCCCTCACTGGCCGTCAAATCTGTTCAGGACTCTAGGATACGGGCGCCACCATCTTGGCTCAGTAGCATCACATACTGAGGAGAGGGGGTCAAAAGTGCAGGGGAGCGAGGTTATAGCTGTGCTTTGCATAAACAGAGCAGAGCTGGGGTCAGGAAAAGGACAGCAATCCCAGAATGCAGAATGGCACAGTAAGAAGACATTTCCTGTTTTTGGGCAGCCTGCACCTCCATGGGCCGCCATCTTGGATGTTTAAAGTCTCAGAAAATGCAGTAGATGCAGGTAGGATAATATTTAATGTGAGCAATCTGTATGTACAGGGTAGGGAAGGTCCGGTTTGAGTAACAACATAACTTAGCTAGGGTTCTAAGCTGGAAACTAACAGGCTGGGTTGTGGCTCAGATGGAACTGGTTGCCTGAGTGGCTTTGGGCCAGTCAGTGTAAAGCCTGGAAATGCTGACTGTCTACAGACACTGCAGCTGGAGGACCCCGAATCACTCAGAAATGGGAAGGTAAGATGCTAAGTAAGGTTGTGGGTCACCCCTATGGTCAGGGTTGGGTTAATCATTGCAGGCTGCATGGAGGGGGGCACAGAACATGGGGCCGGCATAGCGGTGCCCTTGAAGCAGCAGCGAGTGAATGGCAGCTGTGCCCTTCCCGGCCGGACGGACGGCCGGCCGCTCCTCCTCTCCTGAGGGAAAGTTCCCGGGCTGGCGAGCAGGGAGTACGGCGCCCCGCAGGGGACACAAAGGTCACTTACCAGCACCCGGGAGGGAGGACGCCAGTGAAGGGCAGCGCTCGGTCTCCTGTGGCTCTCGCCATCTTCTCGTGTAACTCTGGCACATGACCCCCTCCCTGGCAGGACACAGCTGGCAGTGAGAGGCGCCCCCGGGTGACAGAGCCTCTAGTGATGCCCTTGCAGAGTGAGAACGCTTGTCACCTCTCTCTCACACACACATAGACGGCGCGTCCCCGCTGCGGGTTCCTCACTCAGCCCATGTGCTGTGACCCCATGCCTCCCGCCTGCGCTGCGCTGTCAATGAACTCCCGAATAACACACCCCTCCACAATGGGACGGACCTCACAGGGGAAAGCTGCCACTAAGCCGGCAGGGCGGGACCACCACAAGCGGACGGGGGAGGAGATTTCCCAGGCTTTGTCCCACTGAGAAGCGCGGCCATGGAGGCGCGGCCGCCTGTCACTGACTGGGGAGAGCGGCAAACTTTGCATGGCGGCGGGGCGAGCTGCTTTCTGTTCTCTCTATGGGTCACCAGCAGCCAATTACTCCAAACCCAAGGAGCTTACACTCTAATCTTCCTATCACTGTGTGCTGGAGTCTAGCCTGTCACCAATGCAACTGCAGCAACGCAATGTCAGACTGGTCCACTAGAGCACCAGAGGATCCTCCGGTGGTCTACAGGCACTGACCCAGAGCAGTGAAAAAGATCTAAGACTAAAACTGAGTGTTTTTCGACTCTTATTTTATTCTTTAAAATTTATTTATTTGGCCAATAAGCTAAGTGGAACAAAACCCAAGAATTTGACTTTTGTTCCATGCTCCCAGGACATTCTGAATGACTGGGGCAGGAGTGCATGCGCCCCATTATAAACAATGAGAGCCATCTGCCGAATGATGGTATTGCAGACGGCTCTCATTGGAGAAGAGCCTGCACATGCATCATTGGAGAGTCGATTCCTGGACAATCTGGGATGCCCCGGAAAAAATCCAGCTGCCGGCCCTGGAATTTTTTTTTAGATTCCAGGCTGGCCACTGGTGGGTTTTGTTCTGTTTTAACTGTTTGACTCCAGGGCCATCTGAGTCCCACTCCCTGGAGCATCCCAAATTGGGATGCCCCACTGTGTGAACCCCCCCAGATTGCCCTTTTCACTCACCTGCTGAGTGGGCCAATCAGCATGCTAGGCGTCTGGACCATGCCTGCATCGCGGGAGCGCAGGAAGGTGAGTTATCTGTATGGTCCATGGGGATATACCACTTGAGAGGAACAACACAGGGAAGTGAAATTCCAATGTGTTGTTCCTCTTTAAAGCGGACCAACACCCAGGATTTTCACTATCCTGGGTGTTGGTCCACTTCCGATTGGGGTGCCCCGCTGTGTGAAACCCCCCAGAAAGCCCCTAAAATCTTACCTTATCGGCGACGGATAAGCCGCCGCCTCTGTAAGAGGGACGCACGGCCGGCGCGGGTGCGCACCCTGCTAGAGGGACGCGCGGGAGGCGGCGGCGGCTTATCCGTCGCTTGTCCATCGCCGATAAGGTACGTTTTTAGGGGCTTTCTGGGGGGTTTCACACAGCGGGGCACCCCCGATTTCGGATGCCCCGCGGGGAGGGAGCTGATCGGCCCGTAAATCTATAATATTCAGATCAGGGGTGGGTGTTGGTCCACTTTAATAACACATAGCACATCTTGATAGGCCATAGGGAGTCACATGTGATGCAGTAATGGATGCAGACGTGGTTAGTACTGGGCTGCCAGGTGCTTTCAGAAGCACATGGGGATTAGAGGGCAAGTGGATCTCCAGACTGTTCTGATCGGAGGTTGTTTTAAATTCCAGATCATTTTGGGTGTGCACCCAATGGCCCAATAAGTAGCTTTGTCTGATTGCAGACTTCCTTGTCCAAAAGGGAATGCCCCAAGTGTATCCAGACATATTTGGCTGTTTGAAATAACCCTCCTGGCATTAAATAATACCCCCCCCCCCCACGTTAGAAAAGGAACAACACATAGGAATTTCACTTTCCCGTGTAGTGTTCTTATCAGGCTGGGCATCCCAAATTGGGATTCCCCACTGTGTGTATTCCCACGGATCATGCAGGAAACTCACCTTTCTGCTGCTTCCACTACGCAGGCGCGTCCGAAGCTAAGCGTGCTCAGTTTCGCTCAGTTCCATTCAGCTCTAGTAGCCTTTCAGCAGCTAAGGAGCTGAATGAAGCCGAGTGCACCACCGGCCACATCCCCGCTCAGGTCTTACTGTTGCAATGATGTCCCGGCCATTCAGAAAGGCCTGGAGCAGCACCGCACACAGTGATGAGCGGGGATGCAGTGGTACGGGATCTGGGCACATGTGATGCAAGGGTTTCACACATCAGGGCAACCCAAATCAGGGTGACCCAGCGAGTGCGGCTTGGGTGGCCCTAGAGTCTAACCTCCGAAGTTCATCTTCAAAGTGATTGTCCAGGCAAGAAAAAATATCCATACTCACCTTGTGTATAGATGACCACTCCTACAACCAGCGCTGTTCCTTACCTGATTACCAGATCGAGTCCAGCGATGCCCAGCCCGATCATCACTCAAATTCAGCTGCATGTCCGAGGGCCACCAACCCCCCCACCCGCCATTAGTCACACCATCAAAAACACACCCACTACATGGACTGCAATAAAGGGGGCAGGTCTCGCAACGAATACCTGGGCAGTGGGGGACTCGATAGGTAGATTTTATACACTTCCGATGATGTTGCTGTATAGAGCTCTGGTGAGGCCACAGCTGGAAATAGTGTACACTTCTGGAGACCTCCCCTACAAAAAAATATTGCTCAAACTGAACTTATTGTCCAGGCATGATAATAAAAAAGGTTGTACTCACCTTTTTCCCCTCCTAATCAGTGCTTTGACATATAGCGGCCGATTCAGAGCCAGGTGAGAATTCTCGCTCCCTTTTTAAGAGAGAAAACTGCCACTGACTTTCATTGTCTACCGGGTATACATTTTTACCTGGTTCTGAATCAGCCCCAAGGTAGACAATGAAAGTCAATGGAAGTTTTCTCCCATAGAGTTGACCAAAACAGGGGTGTAGCTATGGGGGGGGGCACTTGCCCCAGGTGCAGGAGGTCAGGGGGGGTGCCAAAAGGGAACCTGAGAACAGTTTGGAGGTGCCATTTCGAATCTTTGCCCCAGGTGCCAGAAAGCCTAGCTTCTGGGTTTTCTACTATCCTGGGTTTTGGTAATTACCCCAGGGGTGTCCTGATTTTGGAAGCCCCGCTGTGTGAACCCTGTCCTGTCCAATCAGCAATCAGAATATTCCATGCATATTAATGACCACAGAGTCCAGAATAGGGGAACTGCCACATCCACAGCACCCTGTAGCTGAGGAGCGCTTCCACAACCTAACCTATCTGAATGGCTGGACGTGGGAGCGTGCTTAGCTACAGGGTGCCAGGGATGTGACTGTGGCATTGGAGCCCTGGAAAAGGTCAGTGAATGCAGGTCATCCAGGGGAGGGGCTTCCCAAAACGGGGGACTGAAACGGCCAGCCTGGATATTTTAGACTGCAGGCCTACTGTGTATGGTGGTTGGTCCACTTTAATGGATTGCCCGATCCAAATCCCCTGCCACCTGTCAGTTCGGACAACCCGCTGCCCGTCACAAGTCCTGACACGCACGCTCCATTGCAGTGAATAGAAGTGGGTGTGCCAATAGTATTGGAGTATCAGACTCGGATTAGGCAATCCAGTGTCAGAAACCAGACTAGGAGATTTTCTTATGTTCACATCTAGATAATGAATTTAAAGTGGAACTAAACTGGCCCCAGAGTCTATGAGACTCCAGGGCTGCCTGAGGTCCGCCTTATTCCCTTCCCCTGCTGTGTGAAACCTCCAAGTTTGTCCAGAATTCTTACCTGCCCAACGTGCCCATATCCTCTTTCCGCTGTATGTGGCCACGCTCGCTGAAACTGAATGCCTGTACGTGGGCGTGCACAGCCGAAGGATGCAAGTGATGCTGCTCGCTGCCAATGTGTGCCGCTAGGATTCCATTCAGCTTCTCGCTGTGGGTTTTACACAGTGGGGTATGCCAAATTGGGGTGCCCCAGGGGGACAGACCAAAACTTGGGATGGTCCACTTTGTACATAAAACGAATCAGGAAAGTTTTAATAATTTTGTACAGCCGGGAGGAATGTTTCGAAAAAAAAGAAGACATGATCTAAACCTTTAAAGTGAACCAAAACCCTTAGATGCACGTTCCCCCTTTTGCACTGGGCATCCCTATTTGGGATGCTCCTGCTGTGTGAAACCCATGGTATGTCTAGTATACTCACCTCACTGGCAATCCCAAAGGCTCTCATCCAATCAGCATTCCATGCTGTGCATAGAGCACTGGAAACAGCCAGCATCCCTTCAGATGCTCCCCTCTGGCTGTGCATGGTCACAGCATCCAATCAGATAGGCCTGGCGTAAGAGCATGCATCAGCCAGAGAGATGCACCCAAGGCAAAAACATGCACTGTGCAATTGTTGGAAAGGTACATTTCCGGCAAACCAGGGGATTTCACACAGCTGGGCATCCCAAAATTGGCCACAAGGGCTTTGTCAACTTCCTCTACAGACCCCCACTCAGAACTGCCACAAAGGCAGCCAATCTCCTGAGGTCCCAGCATCTCCATGAGTTCCTGCTCCAGGCCCATGCAACTCAATTGGCCCCAAGCATGATTATCACCCAGATCACATAACCAGTGCTGGATTATAAGGAAGGCACCCTGGATGGGGGCCCTGGAGCCTCCGCCACTTGTTCCCAGTGGGCCTGGGATTTGGGAAGGTTCCCACAATTTGGTCTGGCTTTGTGTGGTACAAGTGCAAGATTGTTGTAATTTTGGTCTCTGATGTATAAGGAGACCATAGGGGGTTTGGTTTGGTCGAGGGTGCAAAATAGAACAGCTCCATACCGTGGTCAACCTTAATCTGGCCCTGATGAGCTCCATGAAATTCTGACTTCCGGCCTCAAGGAGGGCGTGTAGGGAGTACAAGGCCATACTGAGGTGTTCATTATTCTCTATGGGCACTAGCCTCAGCCTGGTCTAGTACCCATTCATTCATACACATTCATTGAGGCTGGAAATCAAGATGCTAGATCCCTGGTAGCGTGATAGACACTGCACAATAGTGGCAGCAAGTAAGCAGAAGAGCCTTGTATCCCAGCTGAGGATACAAGGGATACGTGGAGGATGTAGACTTTACTTTAAAAAAAGTTCTGGCTAAAACTCAGGAAAACCAGAAACTCCTAGAACATAATATATTAGTGGTAGAATAGCAGATGATTGGAACAAACGTTCAGCAGATGTGGCTAGAATGCCCCTTTAAATTGCTCCAGAATATTAACCTAAATACAAAGGAGTCAAACAGTCATTAGTATGTGACTTGCACTGGCAACAAGCTGGGATATGGGCTAATCATTGGCTCAGTCATTTGACCTTGTAATGCATATCCTCATGGCAACACCAGCTACAACACAAGCTATAACCAGGGAGATGCTCACAGGCTTTGGGCACTCGGTTAGAGTCTACATTAGCACACCCGAAAATGGATAGGACAGAATAAATACAATGCATACACATGATAATGCTGATCATTCACAAAGAATCCTGTGATAATACAGATTCTACACAATTTCATGATGATCGGCTAGAAGCTTATTTTCATGTCGCAAGTTAGGAATGTTTAGGGTGGATTTTAATTTTCAATGATATTTAGAAGCCTCTTTTTGCAATGGTAGCTTCGGCCTCCTTCACTATACTGGGTTTTAGTCCTTGCCCCTTGGGATGCCCCACTATGTGAAACCCGCCGAATCACCCTTAAAAATGTACCTTTATTTGGTCCCAAGGCACATGTTCAGGCTCTCCTCCAATCAACTCTGTATTCCATGCCTATTAATATCCGGCATACGGTTCTGTTCAGACACAGAGCAGCCTCATCCCCGTTGGAGCGTGCCTTATCCCAGAGATTCAGGGAATGTGACTGATTTTTTTACACCTTCATGGGAGCCAGGGCTAAGGTGAGTTTTGCAATGTTCACGCAGCGGGGCATGCCAGATCAGGGAAAGGCCAGCGGACACCCATTGTTTCAGTCTGCTTTAAAGAAGAACACCGGACCTTAAAGTGCACCAAGACCCACGGAGCTTGGCCTGGGAATCTGTAAGATTCCTGAGCCGATCGATTCCCTTCCCCCTGGGGCACCCTGATCGGGCACGCTCCCTGCTAGAGGGTAGCGGGGATGCAGCCGCCGGCACACTCGGATCTCACGTTACACGAAGGTTTAGACGAGCAGACATGAGCGGATCCAAGTGTGCTGATTGGACAAGCGGCCACACGTGCCATAATACCGGGAACATCTACTTACCTTTTGGATGTTGCTGCTACAACATCTGGCTGCTTCAGGGCAGATCCTCTGCCACCCCCACCCCCGCCGACTCAGCCATCTGTAAATGTCAGCGAAGTCTTGCAGGATTTCGTCGGCCATGAGCCAACACTTGAAGCAAAGAAAGCAGCTTCCCTTAGAATACATAAGGTAGTCATATATCAGAGATGTTGAGATTTGAAATGGCTCATTTTACACTGTTCCCAGGTGGAAGAAAGTTAGCGTGTGCCTGCACACAGGCTTTAAAGTCCCTGTCCAGGCAATAACATAAAGTAAATACTCCCCAGCAGCTTCTCTGTGCAGTTCTGGCATCTTCATACTTACCAATGAGGGAGAACAAGTGATTTGCCGGGCAGCTGACCCTGGAAGACAAAATCGTTTGCTCTCTGCCATTGCTAAGTATGAAGATAACGACACTGCATGCTGGAGCTGTGGGGGGAGGGCTGGGCCTGCATGGTGGAGCTGCGGGAAACAAAACTTGAATAGAGACCTTTATTTGTTGTCAGGACAATCCCTTTATAGTGGAGCAACCACTGGCCTAGAGTCTATGTAATTCTAGGCCTCTCAATTTGGGATGCCCCAACCCCCGGTGTGAAATACATCACACACAGATTTTATCCCCTAACATTCTGCCCTCAATTCAATAAACTTGCCTTAAAGCGGAACAAAACCCAGGAAACAACAATGAGAAACGCATACCGAATGACGTTGTCACAGCAGGCAGCTCTCATTGGACGGGACCTGTACGTTCTATTTTATTTAAAGTGGACCAAAACCCAGGATTTTGAATAACCTGAGTTTTGGTCCTTGCCCCCAGGACACCCCGATTGGAGTGCCCTGCTCTGTGACACCCCCTAGGTCGTCCAATCTCACTCACCCTTCCTGGTCCTATGGTGCATGTGCAGCCCTCTCATCCAATCAGCACACTTGGATCTGCTCACGCCCTTTCGTCTATAGCTCGTTTAAGGCGAGTGCCGTCCATTCACAAATTCCTGGTGCGAGCACATACCCTGCTAAAGAGATAGTGCTTGCTCCGTTGGACCGGGAAACGTATAGATTTCAGGGCCGTTGGGGCGTGGATTCTGGTCCACTTTAAATCACATACAGCAGGAGATTCGCCATTTCAATAGAAATCTATGGCTACTGCTGCCAAGAGAGAGCATACTGTGGTCATAATAATTGCAGTCAGAGACAAGGCTTTATATTCAAGATGTGTCAGTTGTTGGAGGAACTAATCAGGGCTTAGGTCAATGTTTTATTGGACTTTAAAGTAAAGTTTTCAATTCAATAGGGTTGATTCAGTACCGTATTTATCTTATAGTCTTTTCCTCGGTGCAATTCAGCATCATATTTATCTATGCAACGCTAAATATGGCCTTTGGGACTCCTGTACTCAGCATTTTATCCCTATGTAATATTCCAGAAGAGGTTAAACCCACCTAAGGAATCCAGCTTGTGTAATCATCATATTTCGTATCGACTTTAAAACTGCGCACTGGCATGTCTAATCTCAGTATCTAGACAACAGAAATGGATAAACATCAGGAGCCTGTGATAAATTCCTTTGCAATGTGATGCCATAGCTTGGAAATGAAAAAGTGTTAAAGCCGAACTCCAGGCACACTAAAAAATACCGTTTTGTGAGTACTCACCTTTAAAACGGGTATTATGAGTGTGCCATACACTCCACTTCAATCTTCATGACATATGGGTAATCTCCAGTAGAGGGCGAACTTCTGCAGAGATGAATATGCAAAAATAGAAAGCCCCTCCCGGTCTATATATACCTGGGACCTCCCACCAATTTCCCAGTGTAACAAAGCAGTAAGGGGACCAGGAAGAACCAAGTATAACCTTAACAATCAAAACCAATGGTTCACCATATAAAAGCCCCAGAATACCTGAAAAAAAGTGGAGTGTATGGCACACTCATAATACCCGTTTTAAAGGTGAGTACTCACAAAACGGTATTATTCTAAGTGTGCCATACACTCCAATTTGATCTTCATGACATATGGGACATCCAATAGCAGTGTCCGTCATGGGTGGGAACCAGAAACAGTAAAGAATGTTTAGGGTGGACCACTGCAGCTTGCAGAACCTTGCGGCCAAAAACAGCATCCGCTGAAGCCCGCACATCAACCTTGTAAAACTTGGAAAAGACCAAGTAGCAGCCTTACAAACTTGTTCAACAGAAGTCTGGTGCTGAAAAGCCCAGGATGCACCAACAGCACGAGTAGAGTGCGCAGTGACCTAAAAGGGGGAGTCCTCCCTTTAGCAGAATAGGCCCCAACAATGGCCTGACGAATCCATTTGCTAATCGTAGACTTAGCAGGAGTCAAACCTTTCCTGGGCCCGCAGGGCACCACAAAAAAAGCGTCCGTCTTGCGGAAAGAAGAAGTAGTCACCAAATAGTACTTCATGCAGCGAACAACATCCAAATCGTCCAGAACCCTCTCCTTGTCATTGTTAGGCTTAGGACACAATGAAGGGAGAACAATATCCTGATTGAGGTGGAAAGCAGACACCACCTTAGGAGGGAAATCCGGCTTAAAGCTAAAATCCACCTTATCCTCGTGTCTCTCAAAGTAAGGGGCCTGAATCGACAGGGCCTCCAACTCAGAGACATGCCGAACCGAGGTAATAGCCACCAAGAAAGCAACCTTCTGAGTGAGAACCGAAAGAGCAATATCCTGTAACGGCCCAAAATGAGGACCCTGCAGAGCCGAAAGAACCAAATTCAAATTCCAAACAGGAACTACAGCCTTCTGAGGGGGCCGCACATGCGCGACCCCTTGGAAAAAGGTCTTAACCAGCGGGTGCATGGCAAAAGACCTCTGGAAGAAAACTGACAGAGCAGAAACCTGTCCTTTCAAAGTACTAAGCTGGAACCCAAGATCCAGATTATGGGGAAGAAACTCCAAAATCCTGGGTAACGAAAAAACCCTGCAAGGCAAGGCCCTAGCCTCACACCAATCAATATAGGACCTCCAAGTCCTATAGTAAATGCCAGAAGAGGACCGCTTCCTAGCCCTAATCAGGGTCTGAACAACAGCCTCAGACAAACCTTCCTCTTTCAAGATGAAGGTTTCAGCAGCCAAGCCGTCAAAGCCAGCGTTTGTAAATTGGGGTAAAGTAGATGACCCTGAGATAGCAGGTCCGGCAACAAGGGAAGCTGGTACTGATCTACGGCCATCCTTACGACGTCTGTGTACCAAACCCTTCTTGGCCACCTTGGAGCCACCAGAATCGCTGGTGCTCCTTCTAGAACCAGTTTGCGAACTACCTTGCCCAGCATGGAGACGGGTGGAAACAGGTACAGAAAACCCAACTCCTTCCAAGCCAGGGACAAGGCATCCACTGCCAGAGACAGAGGATCCTGAGAAAGAGACACAAAGGCCGGAAGTTTGTGATTGTGCCTCGAGGCAAAGAGATCCACCTCCGGAGTCCCCCACTTGCGGCAAAGATCCAGAAAAACCTCGGGGGTTGAGAGACCGCTCTCCTAGGCGAAAGGATCCCATGCTCAGGGAATCCGCCTCCGTGTTCTCCACTCCCGGAATGTATACTGCCGAAATGCAAGGAACATTGCTCTCCGCCCAGTGCAGGATCAGAGAGACTTCCCTGAGGGCACTCCTGCTGCGAGTCCCTCCTTGGTGATTGATGTAAGCTACCGCCGTTCGGTTGTCCGAACAAACCTGAACCGGTATACCCCGTAACTGTGTGGTCAGCCAAGCCAGAACCAGTCGGATGGCTCTGAGCTCCAAGACATTGATGGGGGTGTGAGCCTCCTGGGGACCCCACACCCCACTGAACTGATGACTTTTCCAATAACCTCCACAGCCCGACAGGCTGGCATCCGTGGTAACCATCTCCCAACAAGGGACCAGAAAGGATCTGCCCTTCAACAGATTGCTCGATTCCAGCCACCACCGAGAGGACTGCCGAACCCTGGGAGACATCCTGAAAGCTTGATCCAATGACTGCGGGCACCTGTCCCAATGCGTCAATAGGTGAAGTTGAAGAGATCTCATGTGAAACTGTGTAAACGGTACCGCCTCGAAGGAGGATACCATCAAGCCCACCAGTTTCATCCCCTGTCGGATAGAGGGACAAGGACTGGCCAGAAGAAGGCAGATCAGGCCCTGAATCCCCTGCACCTTGGTCTGGGGCAGAAACACTCTGGCCCGAATGGTATCCAGACTCATGCCCAGAAATGAAATCACACGAGACGGGGAGAGAGAAGACTTGGTGCGGTTGATCACCCAACCGAACCTCTCCAGGGTCGACACCACCCGGTGGGTGTCCAGCTCCGCCTGACGGAGGGAAGAAGCTGAGATCAACAGGTCGTCCAGATAAGGCACAATGCGAATGCCCTGAGCTCTGAGCAGAGCCATTATTCCCGCCAAGACCTTGGTGAAGACCCTCGGCGCCGAGGTCAGACCAAAGGGAAGAGCTACAAACTGATAATGTTGATCCTCCACTGCAAACCGGAGGAATCTCTGATGTGCCTGAAAAATCGGAACATGCAGATACGCATCCTTGATGTCTATGGATGTCATAAAATCCCCTTGGCGAAGGGAATTGATAGCCGAACGCAGAATTTCCATGCGGAACCTTTTGGCTCTGATAAACCTGTTGAGAACTTTGAGATCTAGAATGGGTCTCATCGAACCCTCCTTTTTGGGAACCGTGAAAAGGTTGGAGTAGTAACCCCTGCCTCTCTCCGACGGAGGCACCGGACATATAACCCCCATGTCCAGAAGGTTTTTTACTGCTAACAGGAGCCCCTGTGCAGCCTGAGGGTCCGAGGGCACCCGAGACCTTAAGAATCTTGGGGGCGGCCAGTACTCGAACTCCAGTTTGTACCCGGAGGAGACAACTTCCAAGATCCAATTGTCTGTGACCTCCCGGGCCCAGACCTGGAAGAAGAGCCGCAGCCATCCCCCCACCCTTGCGGGTGAGGGCGCCCCTTCATTGCTGAGCCGGTTTAACGGCAGGCTTGGGCTTGGAACCCCAGGCAGGCACGGGATGTGCCCGACCTCTGCCTCTGTTCCAGGACGACCCCCTGACACCCGAGAAGGGCAAACCCCTAGCCGCTCTGGCCCCTCGAAAGGAAGGAGTGAACGAGCCCGCCCCTGAAGGGGCGGCGCTGTTTCCTCTGCTGAGGTAACTTACATCCTTTAGCAACAGCATCCAATTTATCTCCAAACAGCCGCGAACCCAAGAAGGGAAGAGCTGTAAGCGACTTCTTGGCCCCAGCGTCCGCTGTCCACTGGCGGAGCCAGACCAATCTGCGCATAGCCACCCGTAAGGCTGAAGTCCTGCTACACACGACAATAGAATCTTCCATCGCAGCCATGACAAAATCCATGAACAATTCACATTTCTTAAGGATAGGGAACTCAGCGCCAGCTGGATCAAACTGAGCGTTATTCAGCCAGTCCCTGATAAGAGACCTGGTAGCAAGCGACACCAGGGCAGGCCGCAGGGCTGAGCCCATGTTGGCAAATGCGTGGCACGCCATCTGATCAAGGCGCTTATCCTCGCCATCCTTAAGGGAAGTGGCGTCAGGGGTGTTCAGCACAGAAGAGTTGGTCAAACCTAAAACTGGTGCGTCGACCACGGGAGGAGAAGACCAGCGCTTAACCGCCTCCACTGGAAAAGGATACTTCTTATCCCATCCCTGAGGAACACCAGGAAGCCGACTGGGCCTCTCCCATTCTCTAAGGATCAACGCATCAAAGTGACCCTGGGTAGGGAATTCCAGACGGGGCTTGCAGGCCCCCAAAAAATCCCCCTTCTTGAGAGGGGGCGCCTCAGGCGGTTCAATATCCAACACCTCCAATAAATGTGACAAAACAGTGGCCGTATCTACGGCATCCCCCAGCGCCTGCCCGACATCGGCATTCCCAGACTGAACATAGTCAGCCTCTGTTTCCTGATACAATTCCCCCTCCTCGGTGAATAATCTGACAAATCAGCGGAATCGTCGTGAACATCCCACAAGGGCTGGGCCGACGACAAATGTCTCTTTTAGCCTGGGCCTTCTTGCCCACCGTGCTAGCAATAATTTTCTTGATGCTGGCCAACCTAGCCCAAACATCAGAAAGCGACTCCCCACTGGTACCAATGTCACTTGGGGTACGGATAAGGTGGGGAGGGGAAGGCAATGAAGCGGGAGGAGCCGACCCAGAAGGCTGGGTACCAGACTGCCGCATTATGGCCTTTTGTGCGCATGGTATACAGATCAGCACATTCTCCCCCGTAAGGGATACCCCACACATGGCCCGGATTGTCCCAGAGGGAGCCCGAGCCCAGTATCCTGCGGAGCCTCCATATGGTGAATTTTTGTGGTCAGTCGCAAGACCGCAGGGAATTTACGCCTAAGCAACCCGGGATGCCCCTTAAAAGTCCCGGTGGGAGGATTTGAGGTGAACAATTTTACACTAGGGACCCCAGGACCAGGAGGAACCCCTTAATATGCCCATATACAAGGCAATCCGTAACACACAAAACAGGCAACATAAGTGCAATCCTAGATAAATATGGCAATAACACATATCTAACAGTATATGCATATAAAAAAATATATATATATAACTGTATCCCAGCCAGACATGCGCCAGAGAGGAGCCCCTATACAAGCTAAGGAAGTGGTCATCCAGCCCTTACCACACGGTACGCAGCTCAGAACCCTGCTTGAAAATGGCCCCCGAGAAGTGCCTCATGCATGAAGAGGGAGGGCGGGCCAGCGCAAAACGCGCGCTCGCCGAGGCCACGCCCCTCTCCCAGCAACGCGGATCCCCTAGAAACGAGCCACAGAATCGCGCCAAAGAAGGGGGCGGGGCTACCGCGGCCGTGCCGAGAGCCCGGCCCCGCGACCTTCCCGAACACAGCCTGAGGGGGAGAAGCTCCCCCAGGCTAATCACAGCCCCTGACATGGCCCAAGTAAAACACTCCCTGTCTGCCACACGCACAGTGAATCACACACCAACACACACAGGGGCATATGTGGAAAAACGAATTAACGGCCAGGCAACCCCCCCCCCCCCGGAGGGGAATAAGGGAACCGGAAGGGGGGGAACCCTGCCAGAATCCGGCCATAAGCATAGAGGGACGGGGCATCCCACACCAGGATCACCAAAAAACTTGGATAACCGCCTACCCCATAGTGAGGTCTCACGGTGGAGCAGTGCTCCTTCTGCACCCATAGGGTGCTCCTACCTTCACCAGGACCCGCAGCCTAAGCTGGGAGGCTCAATATAGGGACAATTTAGAAAGGGTCCTGGCAGTAATAGGGACAATAGACGGCCGGCGCGAGCCCGGCTTACCTGTAAGTAAAGAAGTCTTCATCTTCTGTCTTGTCGCCTTCCCTGCAGAGAAGGAACTGGGAAATTGGTGAGAGGTCCCAGGTATATATGGACCGGGAGGGGCTTTCTTTTTTTGCATATTCATCTCTGCAGAAGTTCGCCCTCTACTGGAGATTACCCATATGTCATGAAGATCGAAGTGGAGTGTATGGCACACTTAGAATACACCTTTATTTGGTCACTGCATGTCAAACAGCATAGGATATGCATTGTGTTTTACCTACATGTTGTGGACAGCAGAGGGCACCAATTTATACACATTGGTGCTGCATCTAACATTTGTCTTGAATGCATAGTTGTCGTCCTGAAGCAGTGAAATCTCCTTTGCTAAGGAAGTGATTTGTGTAGGATGTGAGACATTATATTTTCTGGAGGAGGCTGCTAGTATGGCAAGTTTAAAACTCTTCAGCTTGATCCAGCAATCCCACAGTAAGGTGAAACCCCCAGACACACTCATCACAAAATGTTTGTCTTGTGCTTGAAGTGTCTTTAAACCGGACCTTCACCATGATTTATTGAAAAGCCCAAACCCTTAAAAAAACAATTCCCCAGCATCTAAAGTTAATATATTTTAAGTTTTTAGTCACTTACCTATTATTCTTTCCCTCACTGGGCTGCAACTCTGTTCAGGACTTTACGATATGGGCGCCGCCATCTTGACTCAGAAGCATTACATTTACTTGGGAGAGGAGAGTGGAATAGTAATAGAAGTACAGGTGGGTGGGTTATAGCTGGGCTTTGCTCAGACAGATCAGAGCTGGGGTCAGGAAAAGGTCAGCAATCCCAGAATGCAGAGCAGCACAGTGAGAAGGCACTTCCTGTTTGCAGGCTGCCTGATGTTCCATGAGCCGCAATCTTGGATGTTTAAAGGCTCATAACATGCAGTAGATGCAGGTAGGATGATTTTTAATGTGAGCAATCTGTATGTACAGGGTGTGGGAAACATATAAGATAGACTCTTATTCAGAGTGAAGGACCGCTTTAAGGCAGAACAAAACCCAGGAATTTGACTATCCCAGGTTTAGTTCCATTCCCCGGGGCCTTCTGAATTGGGAAGACTTCCCCCCAGAACACTCAGTACAACTCACATCTTCTTGGTTACTACGGAGCAAGCCAAACAGAGCTTTTTGCCTTGTTTACATCCTTCGGCAAACACCTCTCAAACCCTTATTCCTTCAGGAATAAGACATTCCAAAAACCCTTATTCCTTTCAGGAACAAGACATTCCAAAACCCCTTATTCTTTTCAGTAGCAAGACATTCCAAACACCCTTATTCCTTTCAGGAATAAGACATTCCAAAACTCCTTATTCCTTTCAGGAATAAGACATTCCAAAACCATCTAATTACCACTGTATGTCATTCCATCCTACCAAAGGCTCTACCTTATAGAATTTGGTAAATGGATGAGCTGAAAACCAAGTAGCGGCTTTGCATGCTTGTTCTATTGAAGCTTGATGCTAAAAAGCCCAAGAAGCTCCAATAGCTCTTGTCAAATGAGCAGTAGTCCTAAAAGAAGAATCCTTCCCCTTAGGGAATATAGGCTCTTACCACTGCCTGTCTAATCCATCACTGATGGTAGACTTAGATGGTGAAAGACCTTTCCGTGGACCCTCAGGTATGACAAAATAAGGAGCCCAACCTATGGAAAGATTGTGTAGCAGTGAGAATGTATCTTAGTGTTTTTCCCTACATCCAGCAATCAAGAATCCTTTCTTTATCGGACACTGGAGTAGGACATAAGGAAGGCAATTCCCCTCTTCATTAAGATGGAAACCACCTTAGGAAGAACATCCTGTTTAAAGCAGAAGACAAACTTGTCCTTATGTAACACTAAATAAGGAGACTTAACTGATAAGCTGTTAATTCAGAAACCTTCCTTACTGAGGTTATTGCAACTAAAAAAGATAACCTTAAGAGTCAATAAACTTAATGATGCATCTGCCAATAGTTCAAAAGGAGGACACTGATAAAGAGCTGATAAAAAGTTCAGGTCCCAAACCAGCAGAAGTAGCTTATGAGGAGGCGGCACATGACCGACTCCTTATACAAAAAGTTTTGATACATTTATTCACAGCAATGGGTTTCTGAATAAAAAGATAGATAAGGCAGATATCTGTCCCCAGTTGAAAACCTTCATCAAGACCTTTCTGCCAACAAATCAAATATTCTGGTAACAGAAAAAATTCTACCAGCGAACCTTCTGGCCAGCCTCGTGCTCGCGAGTGCGAGCACGCTCTGTTTATGCCCCTCGGCGGAGCTGCTCCCAGCGCATCCGCCGGGGGCAAGTATAGTGGCCTATCACCCTGTCCTGAGCATGAGACAGACCCAGGGACTGGACAGTTCATCTGGCCTGGGCGGTCCAGTCCCTGGGACTGCTCCCATTGGTAATTTTGTATAGTGGCACCAATCAGCACATTTCCCTCTCCGATCACCTAGCTCTGGGTCCCCCTTCCCCATTGGCCAGTACTCCCTTAAATGCTGTTCTGCCCCGTCCTCCAGTGCCCGTTATAGCCTCTGGTTGATAGGGTGTGCTCTTTGAATCGTTCCTTATAGTTTTATCCGGCTTGTCTCTGACCATCCTTGTCTGCTGCCTGCCCTGACCATTCGCCTGTCTGACTTCGTCCCTGCCTGATCCTCTTGATACTGCATTTCGGTGCCCTCCTGGTTTGACTTCGGCTTGTTTTGACCCTTCTACGTTTAACCCCTCAGATACTGCGCTCTGTGACCACACGGCTTTGACCCCGGCTTGTTTTGGACTTGTCTTGTCTGGTTTCCACCCTCAAACCTATATTTACCCCGGCATCCATCTTCGGGATTCCCCGCTGTTCATCCATCTCCACCTTAAGCCAGTAATCTTTGCGCCAAATAAGACCTGGGGGTAACCGAGTCTGGAGAGGCATAATCCGCGTCTCCAGCGAGCGGGGACTTGTCTATAGGCAGAAGAGGCGGTGGAGATTGGGGATTACCTGGCTTAAGAGAGAAGGGTGTCCGGCACTCCATTACAGTATAACGGGCCAGAAAAATGGACCAAATATTGGAACAGGTGCAGGCCCTAACTGCGGCCATGGAGCACCTGGCCCATCGCGTGGCGGCCCAGGAGAATCGTCCTACTCCTATCAACACCGGCCCTCAGGGGGCCTTGGCCGCACAACCAGTGGAACCCAAGATTCCACTTCCAGATAAATTTTCTGGAGATAGAAGTAAGTTTGCCAATTTCCGAGATTCATGCAAACTCTACTTTCAACTCCGACCGGTTTCTTCAGGGTCTCAGGAGCAGCGTGTGGGTCTGGTCGTTTCTCTCCTCCAAGGTGACCCACAATCATAGGCCTTCAGTTTGTCACCCCAAGATCCTGCACAGCAAACCGTGGAAAGTTTCTTCTCCGCTATGGAGGTTTTATATAATGATCCAGACAGAGGGGCCACCGCGGATGCTAAACTTCGCACATTACGCCAAGGTCGTCGGCCAGCCGAAGAATATTGTTCTGAGTTCCGACGATGGGCCGTGGATTCACGTTGGAATGATCCGGCCTTATGCGGTCAGTTTCGTCTAGGCTTGTCCGACACCATCAAAGACATTTTAGTGAACCATCCAGTTCCCCAGACCCTGGATGAGACTATGCATCTTGCCATTCGCATTGACCAACGTTTGCGGGAGAGACGCCTGGAAAAAGGGTCGCATCCCGACGCCAGCTGGAAAGCTGAAGCCCCAGCCCTGACCTCTACAGAAGAACCCATGCAGCTGGGAGCTACCAGGCTTACCGAGGCTGAGAGACGTCGGCGGTTGTCGGAGGGACTATGTCTTTACTGTGGCGGAGCCGGTCACATGGTCAGAGTCTGCCCTAAGAAGCCGTCGGGAAACTTCAGAGCCTAGGGGGGATCGAGGGGACCCACCTAGGCTGTAAGGTATCTCCTCAAGTATTATCACCATTTATGATTCCGGTCCAGGTAAAAGTGGACCTAGAATGTTTAAATTTGGAAGCCCTCTTAGATTGTGGAGCAACAGGGAATTTCCTTGACTTCGACTTAGCTCAGAGTCTAGGAATTCTGCTCCAATCCCTACCTGTAGTATCCGCTATCAATGACACACCAATGCTGGGGGGCTTGTTCAATATAAGACTCCACCAGTCTTGCTTAGAGTGGGAGCAGGGCATTCTGAACTAATCAGTCTCCTAGTTTTAAAGAAGCCTACCACTCCATTAGTTCTTGGGTTACCTTGGTTGCAGAAACACAACCCTCAAATCGATTGGGTTACTAGGCAAATAGTTAAATGAGGCCCACAGTGTTTTCATTCCTGTCTAGAACTTCCAGTGCGAGTCACTCAATTATCCCCTGAAAGTGTTCCTAGCCAATACCTTGATTTTCTTGATGTGTTTTCAGAAAAAGCGGCGGATAAACTTCCCCCCCATAGACCCTGTGATTGCCCCATTGAGCTCCTTCCAGGTACCATGCCACCAAGGGGGAAAATCTTTAATCTAACCCGAGCAGAAAATCTAGCCATGCGGGAATATATCACAGAAAACCTTAAGAAAGGTTTTATACGAGCTTCTACTTCCCCGGCAGGAGCTGGTTTTTTCTTTGTTGAGAAAAAGGATGGAGGACTCCGTCCCTGTATAGACTACCGGGGTTTGAATAAGATTACGATCAAGAATAAGTATCCCCTGCCACTAATTGATGGGTTGTTTACACAGGTTGTTGGGGCCCAAGTTTTTTCCAAACTGGACCTCCGAGGGGCCTATAATCTGATAAGGATCCGGCAGGGGGATGAATGGAAGATGGCTTTTAACACCCACGAGGGGCATTACGAGTACCTCGTGATGCCCTTTGGTCTGTGTAACGCCCCGGCAGTTTTTCAGGATTTCGTAAATGAGATTTTTAGGGAATATTTGGGTCGTTTTGTCGTTGTGTATCTGGATGATATTCTGATTTTTTCCTCCTCACTATCGGAACATCGCAAACATGTTCGTCTGGTCCTACAGAAGCTCAGAGAAAATTATTTGTTTGCCAAACTTAAGAAATGTCTGTTTGAAGTTTCAGAAGTTCCCTTTCTAGGATACATCATATCTAATACTGGTCTTTCCATGGATCAATCCAAAGTGAAAGCAGTACTAGAGTGGGAACAACCCAAGGACCTGAAGGGCTTACAGAGGTTTTTGGGGTTCGCAAACTTCTATAGAAGATTTGTTAGGAATTTTTCCACTCTGGTAGCTCCCCTCACTAACCTCACCAAGAAAGGGGGGTATCCTGCCGTTTGGCCGGACCAATCCGTCCTGGCTTTCAAAAATTTAAAGGAAGTTTTTAGCTCCGCCCCTGTGCTAGTGCACCCGGACTGCCAATTACCCTTTATTGTGGGAGTTGATGCCTCTGAACTTGGGGTTGGGGCAGTACTTTCACAATATAGTGGTTTTCCTGAACGCCTTCATCCCTGTGCCTTTTTCTCCAAAAAATTCACTTCTGCCGAACGAAACTACGATATTGGTAATCGTGAACTATTGGCAGTTAAATTGGCTTTTCAAGAATGGAGGCACTGGTGGGAAGGGGCTCAATTTCCCGTTACAGTCTTTACTGACCATAAAAATTTAGAGTATATCCAGTCCGCTAAAAGATTGACTCCTAGACAGGCTCGCTGGTCCCTGTTCTTTTCACGGTTCAATTTTACCATAACTTACAAACCAGGGTCCAATAATGTGAAAGCCGATGCTTTTTCTTCTTCTAGTTCACCCGAAGGGAAAAGTTTGCCCATTTTGCCTCGGTCTCTGGTGGTAGCTGCTATCCAGCCGGAGCTCCCTGATTTAAGTCAGTTTCAGTCTGAAGTCCCGCCTGAAAAACCTACCTATGCTCAGTTTGTGCCCTTGTCCTATCGTGCAGCTATTTTACAACAATTCCATGACTCTAAGACGGCAGGTCATCCTGGAGTCAAGAAGACCATTTCTTTATTGTCCCGCCAGGTTTGGTGGCCGTCTTTTAGGAAGGACGCTCAAGAGTATGTACGGGCCTGTAAAGTTTGTGCCCGGAGTAAGTCATTGAGACACTCTCCTGAGGGTTCCCTCTTACCGTTGGCCATTCCCTCCCGCCCCTGGACCCATTTGGCCATGGATTTTATCACCGATCTTCCACCTTCCCAAGGGTGTACAGTCATTTGGGTGGTGGTAGATCGGTTTAGCAAGATGGCTCATTTTATTCCGTTGAAGAAGCTACCCACAGCTCAGGTCCTTGCTCAACTTTTTGTGACACACATATTTAAATTCCATGGCATTCCGGAGGATGTAGTATCTGAGAGGGGGGTCCAGTTTGTTTCTCGTTTTTGGAGGGCGTTTTGTGCCAAGTTGGGGTTCATGGTCTCCCTGTCTTCTGCATTTCACCCTCAGTCTAATGGGCAAATGGAAAGAACTAACCAATCCCTGGAGCAGTATTTACATTGTTTCCGATATCCAGACGGATTGGGTGCTATTTCTTCCGTTTGCAGAATTTGCCATGAATAATGCCATTCACACTTCCACTGGGGTATCTCCGTTTCGGCCCTGTCAGATCAGCCTTCTGGGGTGCCTTCTCTTGACGATTGTGTGTCCCAGTGGCCGGAATTATGGGATAAGATTCAGCAACATTTATCTAAGGCTGTTCTCCAACAGAAAACTTTTGCTGATCAAAGACGGTCCAGTAATCCTGATTATGTGGTGGGCGATTTGGTTTGGCTTTCTACTAAGAATTTGGCCTTACGCCAACCTTCTGCCAAGTTGGGTCCAAGATTTATTGGTCCCTTTCCCATACTGCAGAGAATCAATCGGGTTACTTATCGTCTGGATCTTCCACCTTCTATGAAGATTTGCAACTCCTTCCATGTATCCCTATTGAAGTCTGCCAGAGATTTTGAACCTGATAACCTTCCAGATCCCATTCTAGTTGACGGGCAACAAGAATTTGAGGTTGCTCGGATTCTAGATTCTCGTTTTTTTCGAAATTCCCTTCAGTATTTGATTGATTGATTGGAAGGGTTACGGTCCCGAAGAAAAGTTATGGGTTCCGGCCAGGGAGGTTCATGCGGGGAGGTTGGTGAAGAAATTTCATAGGGAGAACCCTCAGAAACCCAGGTTGGAGGGTCCAGTGGCCCCTCCTCGGGGGGGGGGTAATGTTAGAATCTTACCTGTTCCCCGTCCTCTGTCCCGCGGTTTCCACCCTCAAACCTATATTTACCCCGGCATCCATCTTCGGGATTCCCCGCTGTTAATCCATCTCCACCTTAAGCCAGTAATCTTTGCGCCAAATAAGACCTGGGGGTAACCGAGTCTGGAGAGGCATAATCCGCGTCTCCAGCGAGCGGGGACTTGTCTATAGGCAGAAGAGGCGGTGGAGATTGGGGATTACCTGGCTTAAGAGAGAAGGGTGTCCGGCGTTCCATTACAGATCCCTAGACCAAGGCACAAACTTTGTAACCTTCCGATTGTGTAGTGATGCACAAGAGATCTATGTCCGGAATCCCCCAGCGCATGCATAGGAATTGAAAAAACCCTCTGATTAAGAGACCATTCCCTCTGATGCAGGACCGTTCTGCTGAGATGATCGTCCTGCAAGTTGTCCACTCCAGGTATGTGTACATTCGAAATGCATGAAACCTGTTTCTCGGCCCAAAGTAAAAACCAGCTCACTACCATGAGGGCTTCACCGCTTCAGGTGCCCCCATGGTGGTTGCTATATACCATTGCCGTACAATGTTTGTTTGAATCCGGACGGGATGCCCCTTCAGATGGTATGTCCAATGTCTGAGATACAACAGAATCGCTCTCAGTTCCAGGATATTTATGGAGAGTTTGCTCTCCTTCATACTCCACTGTCCCTGGAGCGTTGGTGACTCCATGGCACTCCCCAACCCGATAGACTGGCATCCATGGTGATGATCTTCCACTGTACTGGAAGGGAGGATTTGCCAGTCTCAAGAGGCTAGAGACTGCCTTGTTGACGGTGTCATGCAAAAAGAGTGATCTAGAGTGTGTGTGTCTTGATCACAGAATGTGAGCTATTCCATCTGCAGGGGTCTTGTGTGAACAGTGCAAAAGGTACTGACTCAAAGCAAAATACCATGAGGCCTACCAGACATATTCCTTGATGAATCATCAGGTGAGGGCAAAACAAGAGACCCTGTACCCTGGCCAGAAGTTTGGAAAAAACACTTTTGCCTGAGACGTGTCTAATGACAGTCCCAGAAAAGAATAACTCTTCAAGCTATGATATGATATTTGACTTAAGAATTCGACTGGATAGTCAATTATCCAATGTCGATCAGACAGTCTGTGTATCCTTCTGGGCCCCCTGACATGATGGGGCCCATATCAACAGATAGTATAAGTAAGGGATTATATGTATACCCTGACTTCTTAGAGAAAACATGAGACCTGCCAACACCTTGGTAAACACCCTTGGTGCTGAAGATAGACTGAAGGGTAACGCCACAAACTGAAGATGTAGGCTACCTACAGCAATGTAGGTATGTATCCTTATATATACACTGCCCGGCTGGAGTAACTTCACTGTGGATCAACAACTCCAATCTCTAAAAAGGCGAGATACGGCAGATCTCAATGCTTCTGCTTTCTGTGGAATTCGGTATACCTCTGACCAAGAGAATCTCCAAGGGGGTCTGGCTCCGAATTTGATCTTGTAACCTGAGGATGCAACTTCCTGTATCCAAATATCTGTTACATAAAGCCGCCAAATATGAGCAAAATGCAGAAGCGTTCCCCCCACACCTGCAAGAGCGGGGGCATCCCTTCATGCCTGAGCAGGCTTTGAAGGGGGTCTGGCTTTATTCTGCCAGACACATGTTGCCTTAATTTGGAACTTTGTCCTATTCAAAAAATGTCTTCGGTATCCCGAAGAGGCTGGAACCTCGGAGTATTAGAGGCCCTGCGGAAGCAGTATTAGACTTCGGCTTTTGTGGCAGATGAGATGATTTACCACTAGTAGCATGCTTTATCATGTCAAACAAGAACTCCCCAGACACCCCACCTTAAAGGGGAGTCCTGTCATTCTTTTTTGGAGGCTATGTCAGCTGGCCATTGCTTAAGCCATAAAGCACGCCTTAAGGCCAACACCAGAGCTAGGCCTCTGGCACTTATCCTGCTCAATCCTCTATAGCCCGTATCATATACCTGTTGTAGCCACACTGGTCTTGATCACCTGGGAGCATGACTTCCATGAATGACCCCTACAAGTCTTCAAGTCCAGTTGTTTTAACAACCTCCTGCTGCCCAAAAAATGCTATGGATGTAGCCCAGGCCGGCCGCAAGGTCGACCCCATAATAGAATAAGCATGACATGCCACCTGATCCACGCGCTTATTCGCTGGATCCTTTAGAGAAGCACTATTCGAGGATGGCATAACCAAAATCTTAAAAAGACCTGGCCCCAGAGCATCCACCACAGGAGGGTGAGACCATAATTTAATCTGATCTGGAGGGAAGGGATACATAGTATCTAGTACTTTAGGAATGGGCGGAAGACAACCTGACTTGATCAGATTAGAATAATGTGTATGCTCTGCAACATCCTCCAGAATGGAGGAAATCAAAACCATCCATCCATCTTAAATGAGCACCCCCTTGCGTAGAGGACTATGAATACGAGTCCCTACTGGACAAATCCTCCCCAATGGATAACTTCCTGGGAGACTATGGCAGCCACAATATCCTCTTCAAGTTAGAGGATAAATCTTTTCTTTAAAATCCTTTTTAGTAGCCAATCCTTCTAAATGACTTTCTAAATGTTTAGGACCACTTGAGGGCTGCCGACAGAGTTTAAAGACTCAGAAGGAGCCTATGGCAGCCACAATATCCTCTTCAAAACTCAAAATTTATTTTTTCAAAACCTTCTTAGTAGCTGATATGACTTACTAAAGGTTTTAGGTCTGCTTGAAGGCTGCCAGGGGGGGGGTTTAAGCTCAGAGGGCACCGGCAACAAGGGTCAGAGCCCTTGCAGGGAGGAGACAATTGTCTTCCATATCCACTACTGCCATAGCATAACCCTGCACACCGTGCTATGCTCGTCCAGTGTCTGTTTGCATACTGGACATGGGGTGAATCTATCCGCTAAAGGACCAGATCCGATTATCCCAGATGCCTCCGTCATGGTGATTAATACTAGATTACCTCCTAGGGGGTCTAAAACCTAGTATATGAACAGTTCCCGATAGTCGCAAGACTATTCTGAGAGCTCAGAGGGTGAACAACATCAATATATTGCCAGTCTTATCCCACAATCATATATATCTTTTAAAAACAAGAACAATTAAAAAACATTAATATTTACATATGAATATCATATTAATACACATAATCATTAAAAAATGACCTACCTAAAGATTTAGGTCCGCTTGAGGGTGGCTGTACAGCGGCGCAGAAGCAGCCCTTTTTGCCGGCCAACAACCCCAGTATCAAGCGCTGCCGGAGAAGAACCGTGAAGTGGGCGGTACTTTTGTGCTTCCCCCAGCCGAAAAACTTCCCGTGAAGACGGCCGGAGAAGAACCGCAATCTCAGCGGTACTCGCACTTCGCCCGGACGAAAATCTTCCATTGAAGGCGGCTGGAGAAGAACCGCGATCTCACCCGGCCGAAAATCTTGCAGTGCGAGCGGCCGGAGGAGAACCGCGATGTTAGCGGTACTTGCTGCTTAGTCCCGGCCTAAAATGTTGCATTGTGAGCGGCCGGAGGAGAACCGCGATGTTAGCGGTACTTGCCGCTTCGCCCGGCCGAAAATCTTCCAGTGAGAGTGGGGTAAGAAAAGAGCCGCACACCGGTGCTTGCTGCTATGCTAAGCCAAAAATGTTTCCATAGCGGCGGGCGCAAATTTTGAATTTTTCAACCAGAAAAAACAAATGGGAAGAGCAATCAGGCTCACCAGACAAAAGCCTTATGGCTGCTTTTTCCTGAGGCGGAATTCTCAGCCAGGAGTGTCACTCTTTTTTTAAAAAACAAAAAGGTGACACCCCACAGCTCCCCAAGACCCTGGCGCTTACCTTACCATCCTGATCCGAATGCAGCTTAGCTGTGGAGGCAAAGTGGGTCCATTCAGATCCAAGGAGTATAAGGGCCAAGGAACAGTCAGGTTTCCATTACCCCCGTGTCCAAGGCATAATTCCTTTAAAACAAAAAGTAAATGGAGAGGAGTTCAGATAAGTCCTTGCAGTTCCACTGCAAGAAAGAAAACTGAATTGTATCAAGTCAGCCAGGTGGTTATAGGCCCGGGAGGTGGAGACACACCTTTGTTCTTGCAGACCACATCCTTCTGGAAAGGTTAGCCCATTTGTTTCTGAATTCTTCTGATAGCCTGACGTAAAATGGAAGAGAAATTTTAGCTCTGCTCCTTTGCAAGGCCTTTACTAGTTTTTTGCTTTGAAAAATATCTGCCTATTTAGGTACCTGGAATGAAAACTCATTTACTAGTTCATGAAGCAAAAAGAAGAAACATCAACCAACAATGTTTTAAGAGGTTACATCAAACAATACGATTCTGTGGTGACTTACACAGTAAGGATTACAAACAGGGCTAATACACATTTATAATATAGAGCAAGAGAGACGCTGACAATGAGAATTTCCTGCTACTATGACTTACAATTCATATAATAAGAGTATAAACACTAAGCACTCATGGAAACGAAATGTATTTGTGCTTTTCTGAAGAGATAAGGATGGCGGCATTCTGAAGAGTCTGAGTAGCAACATAGCACATAGAGGGGGATTTCAAACATGGTAAGAATCATGCAAGAAATCTTACAAACAGAATATGAGGGAGTTCAGACAGATTACTTGTACAGATGTAGCAATCCTCAATTTATTGCGTGTTAACTCGTCACAGAGGCCATTGAAAAGTACTGAAGAGTTTAGCGTATTTTTCACACTATAAGTTGCACCTGACTATCACATAGCTAGGGTTTAGAGGAGAAACATAAGAAAAGAAATATTCTGAACCAAATAGTGTGCTGAACCAAAATACCCCCCAAGAACCTAATAACCCCCCCTATAACAAGCAGTGTGTCAGATCCCCCAATCACCCCCATAACAAGCAGCGTGGCAGAATCCCCCCGATAACACGTAGTGTGCAGAATCCCTCTATACCAGACAGTGTACAAAATCCTCCCTCAATTCCCCCATAACAAGCAGTGTGCAGAATACATGCCAATCCCCCTTTAACAAGCAGTGTGTCAGAATCCCCATAATCCCGCTTTAACAAGCAGTGTGTCAGAATCCCTATAATCCACTTTTAACAAGCAGTGTGTCAAAATCCCCCAATCCCCCTATAACAGACAGTGTGCAGAATCCCCCAAATCCATCTTTAACAAGCAGTGTGACAGAAACCCCAACCCCCCTATAACAAGCGGTATGGCAGAATCTCCCCAACCCCCTATAACAGGGTGTATGCCCCCCCCCCAATCCTCCTATATCAATCAGTGTGGCAGAATCCCCCCCACTGCTCCATAACAAGCAGTGTGCAGAATCCCCCCAATCACCATATAGAAGACAGTGTGGTAGAATCGCTCTCAATCACCACGCTGAGACAGAGCAGGGGTTAGCAGCTGCAGCTGCACAGTTTTGTGCGTGTGCCCATCCACTCATTCAAGTGAATGTTTGGATGGGGCCATACACAGAGCAGGTAAAGCCACTATGTGCAGCAAACCCAAGATGGTTGGGCCTGGTGCCGGGACTGGGTGAGGTAAGGAATTTTTTTGGGCTGCAATAGTCCCCTCTCCCCTGCCGTGCCCGCTCACCTTTAGGTGTTCCCAGGCCACTATGGGAGTGTCGGTAAGGTGAGTAGACTTTCCTTTTTCATTCACGCCATAAGACGCACAAACACCTCCTTGGGGGGAGTGGGGAAATACAGTACTTCTGTTTGATCTATGGTATATTTAAATTGGACAAAAAAAAACTCTAAATAGTTTTGGTCTACTGTCTAAAGTCCTGCAGTGAGACCATACAAACTCTAGAGAAAGACTAAGATCAGGCTAGGTACTCACCATATCCAGGGTCCTGTGGCACTGAAATACAGCAAAGGGCAATGTAGAGCATTCGTATGCAACTGCTGTAGGAACCTGTAGGAAGATGAGTACCTAGCTCAGAGTTCAGGCAGTGGACCAAAAGTCTATTATTTTAACAAAGGAATGTATGGAGCCCAGTGTGTCTATAATCCAGTTGTATTTGATGGGCAGACTGTGCCTTATATTATATGATGACAAATAGAGTTATTTCTCAAATCAGAAAATACAATTCTGTGAGTACTCACCTGTAGAATTGATTTTATAGTATACAGCACGTCCTGTTCCACTTTATTCCTTACTCCTGGGTTATCCGCAACAAGGTGGTGCAGTGGACTGCAGAAAGACTTGTGGCCACTCCCAGCCCCATAAATAGCCAGGAACCCCCCACAAATTCCCAGAGTTGAAAAGCAGTTATACAAGAAGCCGGGAGAATCAAAAATGGATAAGATCCCCCCCAAAAAAAACATTTGAACAATCACCATACACAGATAACCAAGAACAATGATAACAAGGGAGGGATGGAACAGGACGTGCTGTATACTATAAAATCAATTCTACAGGTGTGTACTCACAGAATTGTATTTTTCAGCAAGTCCTGTTCCACTTTATTCCTTACTTCTGGGGACATCCAAAAGCAGTGTCCACCAAAAAGCAACAGCAGGCAGTTTAAACCACTGCTGCCTGCAGAACTTTGTGGCCAAAAGCAGCGTCAGCTGAGGCCCTAAAATCAACCTTGTAAATCTTGGAAAAAGTATGAACAGAAGGCCAAGTAGCGGCCTTGCAAACTTGTTCAACAGAAGCTTGATGCTGAAAAGCCCAAGAAGCACCAATAGCACGAGTGGAATGAGCAGTAAGGTGGAGAGGAGGATCCTTCCCCTTAGCAGAATAGGCTTGCACCACCGCCTGACGAATCCACTTACTGATGGTGGATTTAACCGGAGGCAAACCCTTCCTAGGTCCAGAAGGGCGAACAAAAAGAGCATCAGTTTTCCTGAAAGACTCAGTAGCTACCAAATAGAACTTCAAGGTCCTGACCACATCAAGAAAATGTAAGACCCGCTCCTTAGGGTTACTAGGATTAGGACACAGAGAAGGCAAAACAATGTCCTGGTTGAGATGAAAGGCAGACACAACCTTAGGCAGGAAATCTGGCTTAAACCGAAAGACCACCTTGTCCTGATGTCGCTCAAAGTAAAGATTTTTAATGGAAAGCGCCGCCAACTCAGAAACAAGCCTAACAGAAGTTATAGCCACCAAAAAGGCTACCTTCAGAGACAAAATAGACAAGGCAGCCTCACGTAGAGGCGCAAAAGGACAACCCTGCATGGCAGATAAAACCAAATTCAAATCCCAGACCGGTAACATAGGCTTACGTGGAGGGCGCACGTGAGTAACCCCCTGGAAAAAAGTCTTAACCAAACGGTGGTTGGCAAAAGATCTTTGGAAGAAAATTGCCAGAGCTGAAACATGTCCTTTGAGGGTACTAAGTTGAAGGCCCAAATCCAAACCATGTTGCAAGAATTCCAGGATCCTGAGAATAGAAAACACCCGACAGGGAAGAGATTCCAGAATGTTGATAGGAGTATGGGCCTCCTGGGGGCCCCACTGACCCTGGAATTTCAATGACTTTCAGAAGCCCCCCCAACCTGTCAGACTGGCATCTGTGGTGACAGTCTCCCAGCAAGGGGACAGAAAGGTTCTGCCCACCAAGAGTCCAGCCACCATGAGAGGGACCGTCTGGCCAGGGGGGACAGAGCAAACTCCTGATTCAGGGACACAGGGTCCCGATCCCACACTGATAAGAGGTGCAGCTGAAGGAGGCTCATGTGAAACTGAGCATAGGGTACTGCTTCGAAGCAAGACACCATCAGACACACCAGCTGCATTCCCTGCCGGATGAAGGGATGAGGACAAGAAAGAAGAAGCTGGGCCTGGGCTTCTGCTGAGGGAGAAAAACCCTGACTTGAGATGTATCGAGAGTCATGCCCAGAAAGGACCTCACCAGTGACGGGGACAGAGAAGACTTGGGATGGTTGATCACCCATTCGAAGGACTCGAGTGTGGACACCACCATCTGGGTATCCAGCTCAGCTTGATGGAAGGCCTGTGACGTGATCAGAATGTCGTCCAGAAAAGAAAGGATGCGTATGCCCTGAGATCTCAACAGAGCCATCACTCCCGCCAGCACCTTGGTGAAAACCCTGGGAGCCGAGGTGAGACCGAACGGTAAGGCCACAAATTGGTAATGCTGATCCTCCAGAGCGAACCTGAGAAATCACTGATGACCTGGGAAGATTGGAACATGAAGGTAAGCATCCTTGATGTCTACAGAAGTCATGAAGTCACCCTGGCGCAGGGTACTGACCACCGAGCGTAGGGTCTCCATGCGAAAATGCTTAAATTTGACAAACTTGTTGAGGCACTTCAAATCCAGGATGGGCCTGAGGGACCCATCCTTTTTGGGGACCGTGAATAGATTGGAGTAGAAACCTCTGCCCCTTTCACTGAGAGGCACCGGGCAGATGACACCCAACTCCAGAAGATTTTGGACCGCAAGACGCAAACCCTGAGCTGACAGGGGGTTTTGAGCCATCCGGGATCTGATGAATCTTGGGGGTGGCCAGGCTGCAAACTCTATCTTGTAACCGGAGGAAACCACCTCCTGTATCCACCTGTCTGCTACACATAGCCTCCAGACGTGAGCAAAGAGCCGAAGCCGTCCCCCCACCCGGAAGGGTGAGGGCACCTCCTCATGCCTGAGGGGGATTGGGGGGGATTTGGCCTAGGGGCCCCATGAGAGACCGGGATGGCCATGTCCTCTAACCCTGCCCCAATAGTCTCCACGTGCCCCAGCAAATGAAATGCCTCGACCTGCCCTGGAAGCACGGGAGGAGGGGAAGAAAGCACCAATCTCCTGAAAAGGCCATAGCGGCCTCCTGCATTGAGGCAGCCTACCGCCCTTGGCAAACAGGTCCAAGCGCTCACCAAAGAGCCGCAGCCCCTTAAAAGGAAATCCAGTGAGGGCCTTCTTAGCAGCATTAACAGCCACCCACTGACGCAGCCAGACAGAGCATCGTATAGCCACCAAAAGGGCAGAAGTCCTACCACACATCCTTATGGCATCATCCATAGCAGAAAGAATATTTGCAACAAATTCATAGCAAAGCAGGAGAGATCTATAATCCTCTCCTCCCGCATCATCCGAGGCCCCATCCAAGAGACACTTGAGCAGCCCTTTAATAGCAATAGCCCTAATGGCAGAGGCACAAACCGGGCGCAGCGCAGTCCCCACACAGGCAAAGGCATGACAGGACAATTGGCCCATGCGCCGGTCCTCACCATCCCTCAGGGTAGTAGTGTCAGGGGAGTGCATAACTGATGTATTAGACAACCCTAGGACGGGAGCGTCCACCTCGAGAGGACATGACCAATGCTTAATCACATCAGCAGGAAAGGATACCTCCTGTCCCAACTCTTGGGCACCCGAGGCAGCTTACTAGGCCGTTCCCACTCCTTGAGCACCAGATTATTAAAGTGATTCTGCTCAGGGAACTCCAAGCGTGGTTTAACAGTATGGAAAAGCTCACCCTGCTGCTGCGGAGCCACTGCAGGAGGGGAAATACAGAGCACTTCAAAAATGTGAGTCAATAACCTGTCAGTGTCCTCTGAAGACCATTGATCTTCTCCAAAGGGAGACCCAGTACCACCATATAACTTAGCCTGCTCCTCAAAGGATTCTGAATCAGAAAACAATTCCCCCTCCTCAAGGGGGTAAAGGCCAGAAAAAGAGTAAAGTCCCTCATCCTCTACAGGAAAAAGAGAAGCAGCGGGAGATAAATGCAGCTTCTTGGCAGAAGCCTTACGCGGGGCCGACCCAGCAATATGCTTTTCGATGCTGGCCACCCGTGAAGCCAAGTCATATTGTGACTCCCCGCTAGTGTGCCCCTCACTAGGGGTCAGATGCAAGCATGGGGGGGTAGGTTATGCCGAAGGGAGCGCAGCGCCAGGAACCGTAGCAGACGACCCAGGCTGCAGCGCAAGTACATGCTGGGCGCAGGGCACACATACCCTGACACCGTCACTAACTGGGGATACCCCACACACAACACACAGCTGGGCTTGTCCCGAAGGAACCCCAAGCACATTATCCCTGGAAGCCTCCATATGGTGATTGATACAGGAGCAACGGCCAGTACAGGGACATGGCTAGTAATAGCCACCCGGTATGCCCCCTCGAAGCCCGCAAGGGAAGGTGGGAGAACCACAGTCATAGGTGACCCGCCTGCAAGACACAATAAGGCACAAATAAGCATCCCCAGCGCATACATGTAACAGCAAGAGAAACCCCGTAAGGGAGTCACGGACCAAGTGGACAGATTGCACAGGAAAGCAGACCAAAGCGGGACCGCGTCGCAGCACCGCAAGTACGAGGGCCACAAAATGGCGCCGGCAGCAATACCTAGAGGGGCGGACCACGGGCGCATGAAGCAGAACGCGTGAACCGCGGTTCCCACCCCCCCGAATAGCGCGAAACAGCGACCAAGTGATGCGCCAGTGCCATGACAGAAAGCAAAAAACACCTAATACAAAGCGCCAACCACCGCAGAGCGCCGTACAAGCGGCCTGCATAACACCAAAGTAAAGGCAAAGTAAAGAAAACACTAGCGCGCACATAGAAAGGACCCCCCGGGCGCCCCCTGCCATCAGCGCGGGCCAAGCAAGGAAAACTTACGCATAATTAGGAGGAGGGGAGGGTAGAGAGGAGGGAGGGGGAGGCATTAATCGCCACAACAATTATGGGCTAGGGCATCCCGTCGAGGCTCACCATACAAGCCTGTGGCCGGCTAACCTTTGGTACAGGGTTTTGTGGCTTGGAGCAACGCTCCTCCAGCACCTGACCCCAGTGCTGTCCTACCTTCACCCGAACCGTCAGCCGGGGCTGGGAGGCAGTGGGTCCAGAACGGGTGGGAATAGGTCTGCAGGGCCGTAGACTTCAAAAGCCCCGCTCCCTGCGCAGTAGAGACCATCTTCTATCTTCGCAGTCCAGACTGCAGAGAAACACTGGGAATTTGTGGGAGGTTCCTGGCTATTTATGGGGCCGTGAGTGGCCACAAGTCTTTCTGCAGTCCACTGCGCCACCTTGTGGCGGATAACCCAGGAGTAAGGAATAAAGTGGAACAGGACGTGCTGTACACTTGGAAAAGTTATACGGTGCATTTTCCGGTCATTCTTAGGCAGAATGCAAAGCGATGCAAATCATTTCCTTATGCACTAATTTATTGTCCATTGCTCAGCAAATGATATAGTCAGGGCCGTTTCCTGCCCGATCAGTTACCCAATGTGCCAGATACCCAGGGGCATGAGGTGTGGGGCGCCGGTGTGCTTTATACTCAAAGCCTGCCTGGTGCCCATACGATGGGCCCCCCACAGATTGTGCTCTCCTAACCCACCCCCTGCAAGTATCCAGACACATATATTGACATATGTTTGTGTCTGATGCTCTGCATATTAATGTCTGTATCAAGAATGGGATTTGCTGGTACCCTGCATATTAGAGAGGAACAATCACCTCTGTGGAACAGTCATCACTGTAGACAGCCTTGCAGCCTTAAAGACTCCTGGGCTCATTTCCCATCCCAATGTATGAAATTCCTCAGATCGCCATTTATACTTACCTTGATGGTGATCCAATGGCGCATGCTCAGGCCATATCCAGCTTCTCTTTGCGAATGTGCATACACGCACCAGGCATTTCTGAATGCAGCCAGTGGCTCGCGCTCGATTAATCTTTACCAAGCCACTATTAAGTCACAGTGGCTACTTAAGCTGAATGGCCAGCATGTGCCCTGGGTTTCCACACTGTGGGGAATCCCAAATCACCAGGAGTGTAACATTTCTTGGTGATTGTCCTATCCAGTACTCCAGATCAGGAGTGTTATAAAGGGGCTCATGAGGCTCAGAGTAGAGAGATGATTTGGCTGAGGAGAGCTCTCAGCCAGACAGCTGTGTGAGCTGACAGGGTGCAGGTGGTACCAGGAGCTGGACCAGCTAGAGGCCCAAAGCCAAACCTTGTGAGACGGATATCAGGGCAGAAGTGCCCAAGGGAACCTTATATGAACTGTGAGTAGGCTTGTGTGGCCATATGAAAGTGTCCACAGTCTCCTTTGACGACCCGTGTTTCCCATTTGTATGCTGAAGAAAGCCTTTTTAAGTTGGACTTTGTGACTGAAAAATAAACCATTTGAGTTAATTACCACATGTGTATGCCTGTGTCTGTGCCCAGGAAGATCCGGAGTTGTTACAATATTAATATGTGGGTCAGGGTACAGGATCCATTGGCGCTCTGCATGTTAATGTTTTTGTGACTGGGTTACAGGATCTGCTGACACTCTGCATATTAATATGCGTTAATATATTAACGATTGTTGTAATTCAGTTGTGCCTGGGATGGCATTTGAGACATGCTAAAGCATTGTGGGATTAATTCCCAAAGGGAGTATATAGGGTATTGGGTTTAGTGTGTTGCATTGCACTGTTTCAGAATGTGTATGGCAAAATGCTGCAGACTCCCCAATGCAGCAACAACATGTACTTGCCCTGTGAGTATTGGAAGCCTGACATTTATTACAGGCACTACAGGCCAGGTTGTATTAACTCTGAGAGTTTTTTAGCATAGAACTATCCAGGGTTATAGTATTTATGGTTGTGTATAAGTTCCTGTCCAGGTAGGCAGTGTCTTCCTTATTTCCCATGACAGCAGTGAAAGATATGCAATTTAAAAGATCCAATTGCAGTGAAATGGCTTGTTTTCTAAGCAAAGTTGGTGGCTTTGTTTCTATTCTGGTGTCATGCACACACCCTGCTGTGGTCAGCAGGCAGCATGGCCACTGTGGCTTGAGGGTTTTTTCATGCTGGGGGCACCAAGGGACAGAGGCCTCTGTGCTTCCATGCAACCACGTTTGGAGTGTGGTCCTAGAGCAGTGTTCCCCAACCTTCTCCTTAAGATTCACCAACAGACCATGTTTAGAAGATTTTCACCCAGATGCACAGATGAAATAATTCATGTTTAGACAGAGTTAAAGGGTTGGCTATGTGGAGATCCACACAACATGACCTGCTGGTGGCTCTCGAGGAGAGAGCAATGGAATTGAAGGGAGGGGCAAACTTTGTAGACCTGATCTGGCATCTAGAAAAAGAAATGGAGGAGATGCCATGCTGTGTAAAAGCCCCAGGCTAGCCGGATCTGCTTACCTCTTTGGTGACCCCACGGCACATGTGCGGACTCTACGTTTATCAGCTTTCTTTGCTGTGCATATTATTGAGTGTCCCGCTTCTCTTTTCTGAGTGCCCTAGTATTGTCTTTTAGCTGCCACTTGTGTACACATGTGTTTTAGCCTCTACAGCCCTTGTCCATACAAGGCATGGCGCTAATGGAAAGTCACAGATAATCATGGCTTGCTGCAAATTAAAAATACAACAAATTCTCTTTATACACAAATGGGAGAAAGAATCATACTGCTTTACATTAGGCAGAATGAATAACTGTGGATACATGTAGGTAACTTATAAGTGATGCAAAAAAATATAACCTATATATAGGCCAATAGCCTTACTTGTGCTAAACAGAACGACTTTGTTCCCTGGTTTTTGTGTGTAATCATTGTTTGTTCCTCTTTTTCAGTGGTGACCGACTGCCTGACTGCATTATTCAGTGTACGGCTTTCATAACTTAGAGCCAACAACTCCTTCAGTTAATACCTAATTAAATCAAAACACAAGATTAGCCAGCCATGACTGCTGTGCTTGGAGATTTGTGATTAACTGAATGAACTTTGAAAGGTCAACTCAATGTCAACACTGTGCTTTATTATAAAGTTACTCCATTAAATTAGAATCCGGACTTGAAAAACACAATGGTTAATTAGAATGGACTAAATATAAAACAAATGATATTGTGCCATGTAAGCATAATATGCATTCATTTATAGCACTGACATATTCTGAAGCGGTTTACAGAGTACATAGAAACAGTGATGTCAGTTGCTGTCTTCTTATTGTTAAAATATTCACAAGCATATGTACAATCACCTTGTCTTCATATCGCTGATCCCATCTGAATAAACAGACGTGTTGAAGATTAACCTGAAAATAGTTTCCATTACCGTTGCCAGATTAACCAAGCATAGTTATTACCTTAACAAGATTCAACCTATATAGACCCATTCATTATACTATTGCATTGCTTTGTATGTTTAACGGTTAAAGAGTCTTGTGCCACCCTATATTGTAAAGATAATAAACCCCCACTATATATTGTGGTTTACAATTCTTAATGATGGCCATCCCATACTTTGTAGTTAAAGGGGACTCCCAACAACAATAATTAGCCAACAAGCAGCTCACCCGATGCCTGTCCCATGTGCCTCTCCTCCATTTCCTGCAGCACAGGGTAAAAACCGTAGCAGGGCTCTAAGGTTTGCCCTTCTTTCAATTTTATTCCACCAAGACCAAGCAGCCACTTTGTCCCTTAGTGCTCTCAGTGTGAGCGAGCACAGTAAGCCAAAGTGGTCCTACGTGTTTAAGATTCATAAATCTGCACCATGACACCATGTAGAAGGATCAGCCGCTGCCGCCGCAGTCGTACCACAACAGCAGGGCGGGTATGGTGCCCCAGAATGGAAGCAGAAGAGAAAAGAAATTTACCGGTGAGTGCACAAATTTCCTTTTTCTCATCTCATCCATTCTAGGGGAATCACTAGCAGAGATGCATGGGACATCCCAAAGCAGTATCCTCATTAAAGGTGGGACCATGCCAGAACAGCCAACCACCAACTGCGCCAACATAACCAAGAACCACGGCACTGACACCTCAGGCTTAGACCACCATCTGCAACACCTTACGCCCCAGAGCGGCATCAGCAGATGCCCTAACATCAAGTCTGAAAAGTTGGTGTAGGTGTGGAAAGACGATCAGGTCGCCGCCTTGCAGCCCTATTCTACAGAAGACTGGTGTTGGAAATCCCAAGACGCAGCAATCGCCCTGGTTGAGTGAGTGGTGACTCGGAAGGGCGTCTCCTTCCCCTTGCAGGCCTAGGCTTGTATGACCAAAAGGGGAGTGGCAGCTGCTCAGACCATTTTATAACTAACCTGGGAGGTGCAAGTCAGCAGGGCAATTAGGTTACTAAAGACTTAAAGGAGCCGCAGCACTCAACCCTGTTAGCTTGCAGACCAACCTATAATCTGTGTCTAAATCTGGTAAAAACAGAGGCTCGGTCACACACATCTGCAGAAGTATGCTAAGCTGCACCACCACGCCAAGGTGCCTCTATGGGTGCAGTCCTAACTCTAATCTATGAGAGTCCCACTTGGGACATACAATGCAAGAGATAAAATGGGAGCAGCTTACCTGAGGTTGCCCTAAACCTCATGTGCAAGCCATGGGGTGGAAGGGTCAAGACCTTGCAATACAGCCTAGACCCCACACCCCATGTGCTTGCACAAATTCAAAGGCTTGTATGACCACCTGCCTGATCCGTCTGCTAAGGGCGGACCTGGTGGCCGCAATATATATTATATAATATTATATAATATAACACAATGTATTGTTTACAGTGTGTACAGTTTTTGAATTGCAGTTCCCCATGCTTTTTGTTTGTAGTTTCTCCCTGTACTGGTGGAAATATTATTGCATTTAATGCTCATATAGCTGCTGCAGCCAAATCTAGGCAGGCCACAGATACAGGTTCCCATCATGGAAATCCATGTTTGATCCATGTCTCCTTTTTACTGATAGAGAGACTGCTGGGCGACAATACCATGCCCAGAGTTGGTGGCCTTCTAATTATCACTCTAGTGCCATTGTCCAAGATCTTTTTTAAAATGGGGTATCCTCTTAGAATTGGTGAAAAACATTATTTTTATGACTGCTGTTAAATGTGGGACACCCCTGTTTGGTTGTTGAGCTCTACTTACCCCTGTAATCAATTATTTTTGTAATTTTTCAAATGCTTTTTATATGCTCATTCTAATATCCAAGATAGGTATCCCCCTCTACTTAATTGTGCATCTGTTTGACCTCCTCCTTTTTCAATCACTGTCCCTGCTACAGTTTTCTTTTCTCCCACTTAAAGTATGTAGAGGATGACAGCTATTGAAATGTAGTATAGTGCTGCCTGCAGTTTGTTTTCTATGAGTAGAAGTTACTATTTCATTATCTATTATTTGTAGGTGTAAATCTGTTAGATTCTATAGTGAACTTTAGGTTATGTTATTACAGTTAGGATACTCATGAAACTGACATTTCTTCTGTTGTCCTCTGAACCAGCCCAACAAGAATCAGGTCATTTATGTACCGCCCCTTAAACGTCAAACATGAAAAAGTTATGTTTCAGCAAGTAAAAATCAACCTCTAGAAAAAAAATCAATATGTTTATCAATATGTTTTGAATACTTTGTTAAATCAGACTGTAAAGCAACATTCGTCAGATCATGTGGAATACATTAATAAAGTGATGGACGTGACCCATCTTCCACCACCCGGCCATCCTACTTGGGAGAGCAGTTGGATGACATGCTGGGTATCCCAAATGAAACCGTTGGACCAGTGGCTGGAGCTGCATATCCAGCCAGTAGCCCAGCCGCTCATGGGGCTCGGATTAGCGAGTCATCTAGCGATTGGGGGTGCCCCGCTGTGTGAAACCCGCCAGATCTCCAAGTGCAATTCACGTCTTCCCGATTCTACGGGCGCATGCCATATCAGCACGTTTGAAGCTGCTGACGTCACGCCGTCTAAGACGTCTTCTAAGGAGAGCGACTCTAAGCATGCTGGCGACCACATCCCCCACTTCCCTCTAACAGGGAGCAGAATGCCCGCACCGGCCATTCAGAAATGGCTGGCACGGGCACGCGCCCTGCTAGAGGGATAGCAGAGGTGCAGCTGCAGGTCGCACATGTCCGGGAAGCAAGTTAAGTGTATGGAGCGACCTGGGGGGTTTCGCACAGTGGGGCATACCGATTTTGGATGCCCCAGGGGCAGGGGATCGATTGGCCCGATCACGCTGGGTTTTGGTCCACTTTAACCCATGCTTTGCTGCTAGTGGTGATTGGAATGGAAGAGAAGAGAAACACTAGATTCTGGGATCAAGGCTTACAGTGTCCTTGTGCACCTCTGCTACCTCCCACTGGGGGAGCACACTGAGGCAGTTCTTGGCTTGCCACCTGAGTTAAGGTGCATGGAGGGGTGCACTACAGTCACTGTGGGCTGGGCATAGTCTTGTCCAGCTTTTGGTATATAAAGAGTGGATGAGCTCTCAGGTAATCTCTGGGTATATGCATGCTGTAGGACCCAATCTCTGAACCGGAGAAGTTTTAACCTTTTTTTGTCCATGACATCCCTTAAAGCAGAACTAAATCCAGGCCGACTGGCCATGGAATCCAAAATATTCCAGGGCGGCTGATGGCTTTATCCCGGGGCATCCCAAATCGGGATGCCCTATTGGGTAAAACCCCCAGGACACCCATAAAAACTCACTTTTCCTGCTCCAAAGGTGCATGCACAGGTGTTCGGCCCATGGGAGCCACCTGCTATGACTACTTCATTCGGTAGGCACCTGTCATTGTTTACAATGGAGATTGTGAACGGCTACATATAGGTTGGGTCGAGGGCATGCACACAGCCAGGAATGCAGGGGATGGGATTTCAAGACGAGCCGTCTACCGAATGACATAATCAAAGCAGACTGCTCTCATTGGTCAAGAGCCCACGCCTGTGCTGTTGGAGCCTGGAAATGTTTCTTTTTTTGGGGGTTTCACACAGTGGGGCATCCCACTTCAGGATGCCCTGGGGGCACGGAACATAACCCAGGAAAGTCAAATTCCCAGGTTTTATTCCTTTCCTTTAAAACTCTTTTTATTTTTAAGTTTGAACGTGAAAAAAAACCTTTAAGTCCTGCTGACCACACACACAATCCATTTGCTACAAGGGATCACCATATTTTGTCTGGTTAAGAAACCAAATGCATTATAAAACACTAGGAGTCCCCCATTACATGTGAAATGTGTCTAAATATATTTCTAATTTATGTACCTGTATACTTTACTTCTGTTCAGCAGAGTCTCTTAGTATAATCGTTGGCCAAGAAACAAAACACATGATAGTATTGTGTGACAGCTGACAGCAGCTGTGTGGTATCAGCTATTATTCTTATAGGCAAGTGACTGCTCTTTAGAGTACATGCACACTGCCAGAGGGGAAGCCCTACTGCTCACTGGCTTACCTGCTCCAGTGCCACAACTTCCTTCAGGTGGAGGCCCTGATTTTAGCATGCAACATTGTGCTGCTCTAGCCTCCCATCCCCCAGCTAAAGTGCCACTGAAACAGTTAAGCCAGTTATTTGGCTTCCTGGTTGGTAAATCGTTTTAAGGAGAATTAGATCTGCAATAGGGGGACAGCATGTGACACAAGAGCCTATCTTTAATTTTTGGCCAACAGATAAAAAGGTAAAGGTATAAAAAGATAAAAAGGTAGACTCTTTTTCGGGCAGGTCCTACACTACACTGGCCTATCCTAAATGATGCTAGCCATCATGAGCCATACTCTACTTGTGCTGGATGCAGGTGTAGTGTTCCTAATCTACTTCTAGATGTTCTAACCTATGTGTGTGTGCCATCTACCCTACCTCTACAGTCATGGCCGTCAGTCAGGTCTGCGTCACACTACAACTGTCAGGGTATAGGTGTGTCAGGGTGAGTCTGGTTGGTGTCAGTGTATACTTGTTAGTGTGTGTGTGCGCAGATGGAACGGTTATCTGGAACAGAATAAAAGAAAGGAGCATAAAAAGAATCTGTGGTGTCTCCAGTCAGGATGACCTACCATGTACCAAAGTGTCCGCTTGGTGCACAGTGGGCACTTGTATCTGTGCTGGAGGCAGTTGTGTAGGCACTTCTTGTGGAAGATGTGCCATCAGCCTAGGAATCCCAAAGCCAAGTGCAGTCCAAAGTCATCCAGGCAGATGGAGCAGCGGGTGTGGCATGCCTCGTGATTAGAGATGAGCGAACTTCTTGAAAGTTCGATTCGGGCGATTTGCCGAATTTCCCCAAGAAATTCGGGTTCGCCCCAAATCGAACTTTCACGAATCGCTCATCTGAAAAAAAAAATGCCGGCATGGTGGGAGCGGGCAGGCCGGCTACGCCTGTCAGCGGGCCGCCGCCGGCCCGCTCCCACCATGCCGGCAAAAATGCTGGCATGGTGGCAGCGGGCAGGCCGGCTACACTGTCAGCGGGCCGGCGGCAGGTAAGTGTTTGCTTTTTAAACAAATGCCGGCATGGTGGGAGCGGGCAGGCCGGCTGACATCGCAGCCGGCCTGCCCGCTCCCACCATGCCGGCATTTGTTTAAAAAGCAAACACTTACCTGCATGGTCAGAGCGTGGAGGCCGGCGCCGCTCTCAGCTGTCATCAGAGGACGCGTCATTAGAGGGCGCCTGAGAGCGGCGCCGGCCTCCATGCTCCGACCATGCAGGTAAGTGTTTGCTTTTTAAACAAATGCTGGCATGGTGGGAGCGGGCAGGCCGGCCTGCCCGCTCCCACCATGCCGGCATTTTTTTTTTTATTTCAGGGAAAATTCGATCGGCACGAACCATAAAAAAAATTCGGGTTCGTGCCGAATCGAATTTTCCCTGAAATTCTGAGCGAATTCCGCTTCGTCCGAACCGGTTCGCTCATCCCTACTCGTGATCCATTACCTCGAAAACCATATGGTCCTTGCCTGACCGAAACCACGGAGGGAGACATCTGTAAAGAAAAAAAAGATTGTTTAGACAAGCATTCATTTACATATTCTGAGCATTATAAATACTGAAATAGGGGCGTGGCCTGGCCATGAAGGAGTAAAGACGTGAGGCTACGAGCTCTGCCGTTACCCCTTACCTATCAGCTGATCGAGGCCCCCAAAGGGAGCCTCGGAGGTC
The DNA here is from genome assembly GCA_027917425.1 of Gastrophryne carolinensis. Taxonomy (NCBI): domain Eukaryota; kingdom Metazoa; phylum Chordata; class Amphibia; order Anura; family Microhylidae; genus Gastrophryne; species Gastrophryne carolinensis. Next base: position 224,836,359 of record CM051237.1, read on the forward strand.
CCGAATGGCCAGGGGCCGGAGGAGAGATGCTACTGGGCCGATCCGTGATCGCTAACTGGCGTTTGACCCCCCTCCTCCGGTGCCACAGCGGGCGCCTCGGGGGCCCCGGATGGCCAGGGGTCATGGGGGTGCTGCACCCGGGCCGATTCGTGGTCGCTAATCCCACCAGTTTCCATTTTTTGTCTTCATATCCTGCGCCCCGTCCTCGTTTCCCCTGTTGCTGCCCTGGAGTCCCCCCTCTTACCCCGTCGATGTTCTCCCCTCTCCCCGGCAGTCCCTTGGGCGCTGCCCCCGCCCTCCTAGATGGAACTGTTTTCCTAGCAACTGATGCGGACTTATATGGTGACCCATACATTTCACCCTGACTCTTTGAACGACCTGCTGGTTGCTGGGCGGGGTGGGCGGGTGGGCGCACGGGCGGGGGGGGTTTACTGTTTACTGGTTTCTTTTTACTGTTTATTGCTTAATGCTTAACGTGTCTGTTTTGGCTGCCCTGCCCCTCCCTCCCCCTGGCCCTCGGGTGGGTTGGCTCCCTTCTCTGCCCTATCCGCCATATGTTGTGGCGGGGTGGGGGGTGGTGCTGGCTTGCTTGTGGGCCGTGGGGTGGGAGGGGGTGGGAGCGATATGTCATTACATTTTGGGGTCTCTCCGGGGGGAGGGGGGACCCCAGAGACGTTCTACCTCGGTCGATGGGTGGTTTCCCGTGAGATTGCTTGAAATGTTGAAATGATTGAAATGTACAAGATGTCGTTTTCGGGCTTCCCAGTTCGGGGGCTGCCCTGGGAGACCTCTCTGGGGGGGTAGGGGGGACTGTAGGAGGAAAACTATGGGTTTCCCCTAAGCGTTCTTTGTTACCTGTTATTCGATGTTATTTGACGTTATTAGAGGATGTTCGCTCCATAGATAGTTTGGAACCGGGGAGCCTAATTGCTGTTATTTTAAATATAATGGGGTGGCTCCTGAGTGGCTAGGCTACCTCCACAACTATTGGTACGCACCATCCTATTGGACTTATCTAGTAGGTGTGCGTGGTTTTGAGGGCTTGCCCTCTACACTCTCTTTGCCCTCCTCTGTAAGGTAGGGGCTCTTTTTGGTCTCTTTTTTTACCCCCTCCCCTTTCTTTTCTCTCTTTTCTTCTCTTTCCTACTCTCTTTTGTGTCTTGTGTCCCCCTGGTTCTCCATACCTCCCTCTGTCCTTCATGTGTATTTCTGTTTTTCCGGGGCTCGGCCCTGGCCCTAGTCCACACGGTACTGGTCTCTCCCGCTTCTGTCCCGTTGGTTTTTGGGGCGTTTCTTCATTCAAGCTGTGGTTCTAGTTCTGGGCTGACATGGCGGAGATTCGAATCTGTACCTTTAACGCTAGAGGGTTAAATGTCCCTGAGAAGAGAGCTAAAATACTATATGGGTTTCACAAGGAAAAGGTGGATATCCTTCTGTTACAGGAGACACACTTTTGCAAGGGGAAGATCCCTGTGATTAGGAATAGGTACTATGATAAATGGTTCCATAGTCCCAACCCGGAGAACAAGTCTAAGGGTGTCTCTACTGCAGTGCATAGGGGCGTCCCCCTGGAGCCATTAGACTCCAAAGTGGATCCGGATGGCAGATACATTTTTCTCAAGTTTATGCTCTCGGGGGCTAGGTACACTATTGCTAATGTATATTTGCCAAATCAGGCCCAGGTGGAGGTTGGACTTGGGATTCTTCGTATTCTGGAGGAGTTTGCAGAGGGCGTTTTAGTGCTGGGAGGGGACCTCAACCTGGCCCTTGACCCGCGGCTTGACTCTTCTCAGGGCAAATCGGGGACACCCTATTCTAAATTATACAAGCTAAGGAGTGCACTTCGCAACCTACAGGTAGTGGATACCTGGAGAATTCAACATGGAGGGGCGAGGGACTATACGTTCTTCTCCCACCCTCATAATACATACAGTAGGTTAGACTCCATTTTTCTCAGCCATCATGCGCTGTCGCGTGACCCTGACACCTCCATTGGCCAGATTCTGTGGTCGGACCATGCTCCTGTCTTCCTGAGCCTCCCGACCCCAGAGGTTGCCCCCAGGCAATACAGCTGGCGACTGAACGACAACTTATTGAAGGATGCCTTGTGTTTAGCTGAAATTAAGGCTTCCATAGCCAATTTCCAACTTGACCACAAACATGACCAGACCCCGCTTCCAATACAGTGGGAGGCCCTTAAGTGTGTACTTCGTGGGGTCTTCATCAAGCATGGTTCTAGGCTTAAGAGGGACAGGACGCAGCAGATCAAAGCTACCCTAATACGTATTGGGGAGCTAGAGGAGAAACACAAAAATGCCCCCACGCAAGTGGTCTTGAAAGAGTTACTAGACGCTAGACACAGCCTGAGGAGACTCTATGACCAGTGTTTTCTTAAATATCGAGACAGATTCAGGGCCCGCATTTATGAACACAGTGACAAATGTGGTAGGCTGCTTGCCAGGTGTCTGCACCCCAGACAGGGTTGTACGTTTATCCCCATGGTTAGGGGGGGGGGGATCGGAGCTCCACAAAACTACTCAGATAGCGGAGGAGTTCCAAACCTTCTACTCTAAGCTCTACAACCTCGGGCCCACGCTCCCCCGGGGCTCATACCCGTTGGAAAGGGACCCGATGGTGGATTACATTAATGACACCGCCCTCCCAGCTATTTCTTCTGAAGATAGTTACCAGTTGGAAGAACCGTTCGCCGTGGGGGAGGTACTCAAGGCCATAGGGGATACCCCGGCAGGCAAAAGTCCAGGCCCTGATGGGTTCACTCCTAGATTTTATAAGGCATTGGGGTCTTTGGTCGCTCCCTTTCTGGTTAAGATGTTCAATTCCATCTCCGATGACTGCTTTTTTCCCAGACAGACCTTAGAGGCCCATGTAGCGGTCATACCCAAACCCGGCAGGGACGCTACCCTGCCTGGTAATTACAGACCTATTTCATTGATTAACGTAGACTTGAAGATCTATGCTAAAATCATTGCTCTCAGGATACAGCCCTTGCTCCCCTCCTTGATTGATAGAGACCAGGTGGGATTTGTTTCGGGAAGGGAGGCGAGAGATAATACCATTAAAACGATTTCCCTCATACAGTACGTGCAATCACGGGCTATCCCTACATGTGTGCTGGCAGTGGACGCTGAAAAAGCGTTTGATCGAGTACATTGGGGTTTTCTGAGGGCTACACTGCAGCAGGTGGGCTTGGGTCCAGTTATGTTAGCTAGAATTATGGCTCTATACCAGGACCCCACTGCGAAGGTGAGGGTAAATGGCTCCTTATCTGGTCCCTTCCGTATTTGGAATGGCACTCGGCAGGGATGCCCTCTGTCTCCACTGCTTTATGTGCTGGTGATGGAGCATCTTGCCAATGCTTTGAGGATGAATCCATCTATCGGGGGGGTCGTCTGTGGGGGAAGGGAGCATAAGCTCTCTCTCTTTGCAGATGACCTACTCATGTACATCACCTCTCCTCACACAACCATACCCTCTGTTCTAGAGGAGTTTAAGCGCTTTGTCGACCTGAGCAACTTCAAAGTAAATTTATCCAAAACGGAGATCCTGAATGTCTCTCTCTCTACTGAAACTCAACGTCTTTTGCAGGTAAACTTTCCCTTTCGGTGGCAGGGGGAGGCTATTAAGTATACAAACTTAATTATGCTCCACTTTTGCAGTCCACGATCTCTAGCCTCAACTCATATAGCAAGAAACGACACTCATGGCTAGGCCGTATAAATATCCTCAAAATGGACATACTCCCGAGGTTTTTGTACTTGTTTCAGGCGGTCCCTCTGGCCCCAGAGCGGGGTTTCTTCCAATCCTTGCAGAGGACCTTCTTTAGATTTGTCTGGGGTAGTGGGCGGCCCAGGATCCGGACTCTTTTCAGATCTAAGCCGAGGGGAGGACTTGGGGTTCCGGATCTCCGGACTTACCATGCTGCCTCGGTGCTGGTTAGGCTTTCAGACTGGTTTCATCATAAAGATGATAAATGTTGGGTTGGCTTGGAACAGGCCATCTCTCCTCTCAGTCTGGTGGCCTTGCCTTGGATTGACCCTTCCTCGAGACCTGGGACCCAGGATCTACCATACTTAGTGGGCCCCCTACTAAAGATATGGGATGGATTTTTGAGGCGGGGCAGGTTGTCACTCAGGCCGGGACCCCTTACCCCTCTATTCGATAACCCGTTATTTCCTCCTGGGATGAAGGCTAGGTCCTTCCTCATATGGGGAGTGTCTCAGGATGTCAGACTGGGTGACATAGTATCGGGAGCAGGTCCGCCCTCCCTCGCTGAGATGCGGACTCGAGGAGAAAATAGGAATATATCCTGGTTCTTACACGCTCAGCTGCTGGCATATATTAAATCCATCACGCCAAACTCACGCCTCACCAGCCCACTTACGCCTTTAGAGGGCATACTACGAAGCCCTTTTTCTCCTAAGCATGTGATTTCTCTTCTATATCAGATTATTCGTGGGGAGGAGGAGGATGGTGAGCTACCTGGGTTTTGTGGGAGGTGGGAGGAGGAACTGAGACAGACATTCAAACCTGATGATTGGAAGAAGTCCTTTACACTTACTCACAGGTTGTCGGTTGCTTCTAGAGCTCAGGAACGAAACTACAAAATATTGGCAAGATGGTATAAATGCCCGTCGGACCTTGTGAAATTTGGAGGGGCTGACACCGGAGATTGCTGGAGATGTAGTGGGGCCCCGGGGACTATGTTGCATATCTGTTGGGAGTGCCCGTTGATACGGGCCTTCTGGGAGGGGGTTTTGGGGTTGTATGAACATTTGACGCTTGAAAAGATCCCCCACACCCCACAGGTTGCTCTCCTGTCCATGATTCCCGGGTCGGTGTCATCCAGTAAGAAGGGGTTGCTGAGACATTTGCTCACAGCCATGAGGTCGGTGATACCTAGACACTGGCGTACCTCTAATGTTCCATCCCTGGTGGAGTGGTATGGGGAGGTCGAGAGCATCAAGAGGCTGGAGGAGTTAACTCTGGAGGGTGTGGAGGGGGGGACCCAGAGGTTTCTTAAGACATGGACGTTATGGGAGGTTTCTCGAACTGCCCCTGCCTTTCAGATACTACTGGAGCCTGTGGGTGGCGAATAGTGGGCTCGGGTAGGACCTCATGGTTACTGTTATGGTTACAGAATTTAGATGGGAGAGGGTGTCTGGAAGGGCTGTGGGTTTGGAATCCCGGTTGTCTGTGTCTATGTCTATGTCTTTGTTTGTGTCTATTTCTACGTCCCTGTCTATGTCTTAGTTCTTGCTCTTGTCTTGTCATGTCTTGTCTTTTCCTACTATATTTCTTTCTCTTTTCCTCTTTTCCTTTTATCTCTACTTTTTATTCTACGGATCAATGGGGGAAGGCTGGGGTACTGGGCACTGGTTGTTAGTGAGGGGATCAGTTCAAGGCAGGGCGCGACCCTACATCAGGGAAGCGACCCGGTTGATATACTGGGTGTCCTTGAAGCCTAATGGTGGACATCTCATAGATGGTCTTTCTGTGGACCCTGCTGTGGTCGGGACCTACTCGGGTTCTCCTGAATACTGTATAATGTATATTGAATGAAGTAGAATTTGAAACTGTTACCCCTATCACTGCAGTGGATGTATCATTCTCAACCCAGGATCCTTCTGCTATCATTTTATTGTTCCATTTTTACTTTGTTCTTTTATTCTCTTTTTTTGAAAAATCTCTCTCAATAAAGATATATTGAAAATAAATACTGAAATATCTGAACCACTGTCTGTTTTGAAAATATGTTTGTACCTCGTAGGTTGACTCCAACAAACCTTTTTGTTTGGATAGATCGAGCATAAGCTAAAATCAGTGTTATTCTATGGACTATGTGCTATCTTGAAAGAATGGGGCCTGCTGTCACATTAAAGAGGAACAAAACATATGTTTTTCTGGGTTTTGTCTATTCTGTTGGGGGCAACCCAATTCTAAATGACCTGCTGTGTGTATCCCCCAGATTGCCCAAAAATACATCTTTTTCTCATTCCCATGACACGTGTTGGTCGCACAGCCAATCTGCAGCTCCCATTCTATTAATAATTTCCTTGCCGGTCTGAGCTCAGAGCAGCCAGAAAAGCTGAATGGAGAGTGTGCTGCCGGTCACATCTCCGCTCAACCCTAGCTGCAAATGTGCCTGTGGCACCCATTTAGAAATACCTGGCAGGAGTGCACGTCCCTGCCAAAAGTATAGTGGAGATGCAACCTTGAGAGGTGGCATGGTTTGGTGATTGTATATTGATTATATTTAAGCCTGCACACCCAGAAAATAAATAAAAAAATACTCACCTGTTCTCTGCCCGCAGTAGCTTCCTCTCAATTTTTTAGGAATGAAACCGGGGCATGCATGCACCTCAGATTTCCTCTGGCGCACAACACCCGTTGTCAGTCATAGCACTGACCCCCATGTCAGTCACAGTGCCTGTGTCTGCCAAACTCCCTTAACTGTAATGAATTGCATGCACAATCACCGTGACTGACATGAGAGGCAGCGGGAGCGTGCAAGGATGCCAAGAGACCCCAATCTTGGAAAGCACCTCACAAGGAGGGCACAGGTGAGCGTCCTTTTTCAGTTGCATTCCTATACATTCCCCTTAAAAGCATGAATCATGGGGGCGTGGCCTGGCGCTTGTATGGAGTGGCCGCGTTAGTTTGAGCTCCTGACCATACCCGGGCTTTTGACCTAAACTACGAGGCAATTGGGCACCCAGAGCATCCTGCACCATGCCAGGGAGAAAGAGCAGGAAAAGAGAGGGAGACAGAGGTGCGTCTCGAGCTGGTGGCGACACGAGAAGGGGACCGGCGGCCGCCTCACCTGGTTCCATGGGCGTGGAGAGCGGAGAGCAGCCTGTGCAGCATACGTCGCCGGCATCGTCATCGGCCTCATCGGGGGCGCCGGCCGGAGGGGAGGCTTGCGGCGTCGGCCGGGCAGTGGCAGAGCGGGCTGCGGGAGACGAGGGGTCGGCCCCCCGTCGAGCCCCGCGGAGTGAAAGCTGCAATCAAGATGGCGGCGGGAGCCGAGGTGAGGAATCCATCCCCCTCTCCCCGTCCCGCGTGCATGCTGCGGCGCCGGGAGACCCTGCGGGCATCATGATTCACCCCGCTGACGCGGGCTCCCGCCGCTGGGATGACGGAGGCGACCGAGAGGAGACTCCTGGGCTCCCCAGAGGCGGGGGGATAGCCACACAGTCCCATGAACAAGATGGCCGGGACACGGGAGGGAGAGGCACCTGGCAGCAGCGGAGGTGCGATGGGGGGGGCGCTCTGTCCCCTGAGTGGGGGGAGGAGGATGCCCAGCCACTTACCAGTTTGGGGAAGGATGGTAGGTCAGTGACACCAGCTAAAGAGACCCGGGCACTGCAAACAGCCAAATGGCGGGAGTCAGCTCTAAGTAAATTAGGGAGATATGCCTTTCTCCCTGACATAAGGGAACCTGAGAGACTGCCACCCACCAATGATGCACGAGGGCCGCCACATTCTTCCCAGGGGCTGCAAGGGGAGGCCCTCCCTCAGAGAACCCCAAGGTCCAGAAGCCGCTCCAGGGTGGGGAGGGAAAGGAGTCCCAGTTATCGCCAAGAGTCTGCTGCTATGACAGTGCAATCATCCAGCCCGTTGTCATCCCATCCCCACCATGATATCTCTGGGGCATGGTCAACCCAGGGGGACACAGCCATTCCCAGCTCCCCGATCCTGATGTCCTTCTCCCAGGAGGAGCCCCTCCATCCTATTGAGGAATTCTCTATAACAGAGGAGATTGAGCTTCCTCCCCCAGCCGCCCCCTATATGCGGTCCCCTCAGCGAATCTCGAGAGATGTTGATGAAGCCACATCGCACGCCGGTAATATACACAGAGAAACCCTCTCATTTTTAAGGTCCATCCCCACCAGGGCGGATTTTGAGGCGCTCATATCCAAATATGAGGCGGCATACAAAAAAGATATCGCGGAGGTGAGGGGCCACCTTCGGGCTCTCGACTCCAGGGTCACGTCCCATCAATCGGTTAATGAAGCCGCTATCGCAGACCTGGCGAAAAGAGTTGAGGTACAGAGTGCCCAGATTCTCCAGCTCCAATTACAGCATGACGACCTAGAGAATAGGCATCGGAGAAATAATCTGCGGCTGCGGGGCATACCGGAGGCCTCCGCGGGAGAAGATGTGAAGCAGATCATCACCACAATTTTCAATAAGCTACTGGACAGAGACGCCGAGACCCCGATTGAGATTGATAGAGCCCACAGGGCCTTGGGCCCTCGTAACCCGGACCCGTCGCGCCCGAGAGATGTGGTGTGTAGGGTCCACTTCTACAAAATCAAGGAGGAGATAGCCAGGAGGGCCTGGCGGCATGGGCCAGTGGACTTTGATGGAGCTAGCATACAAATCCTTCCGGACCTCTCCAGACGCACACTACAAATGAGGAGAATGTTGAGGCCGGTACTGGAGGCTGTCAGGAGTGCGGGGGCTTCTTACCGCTGGGGCTTCCCCTTCCACTTGATAGTGATTAGAAACCGTGAAACGTTCCTCCTCAAAACGCACCGCGACCTGGAGGGACTATTCTCATTCCTGGGTTGTGACCCGATCCAGGCCCCAAACTGGCTGCTCCCAAACGCGGAGCCACTCCCGCGGAGGCCCCGGGGGGCGCCCCCGCGCAGATCGAGATCGTCCAGACCCCGAATGAGACAGGAGAGACGCGCCGGACCCACAGACAGCGAGCCTTGATCTCCTTCCCCATGGATGCGCAGGAACTGTGGTGATAACTAATCCCGCTTTAGAGTTTTAGATATGTGTTTGTTTTCCAGGTTATTGGAACCAATTGCTCAGGTATTATCCTTGTTGTTTTTTATGCATGTTCTATGTGCCCGGTAGGTCTCGTTGGCGGTTACCCCAGACTCGTAGCTAGTCACAGTCCCCATCTAGGTTGACATCAGCCCCCCTCCGGAAGGAGGAGTGCTGATCCTCAGAGCAATAGCTTATTAGTGTTTACCCCTCGCCAGGTTTGGCATTTGTACTATTTGGTACTGTTTTATTTCGTCTCCCTTTCCCCCTGTTAACCCTTTCCGTAAAACCTTAACCCTTTTTCGCTAAGCCCCTCCCAGGGTCCTATATCGCCCCCCCCCCCCTTTTTTTTTTTTTTTTTTTTCCTAACCAGCGCCCTTCGCCTCTCGGCTTCCGGGAAGGGGCTGTTGGCGGCCTTCGGGCCCCCTGGCCTCCCACGGGATGGGAGAGGTGGTGATTAGCTCCTTCAATGTGAAGGGTTTTAATATCCCCGAGAAAAGATCAAAAATTCTGTATAACCTCCACAAACAGAAAGTTAAAATAGTTCTTCTCCAGGAAACCCACTTTAAGACGGGTCACACCCCTGTTATCCGCGACAGGTATTACACAACATGGCACCACTGTTCCAATCCGGAAGGGAAAACAAAGGGGGTCTCGATAGCTCTCCACAAATCGCTCCCCCATGAGACCATAGATGTTAAAGTTGATCCTCGGGGCAGATTTCTCTTTCTTAAAGTCAGGATATTCAATAAGATCTACACTTTAGCTAATCTATACGCCCCCAATACAGATCAAATTAGATTCTCCATCCAGACCCTCAAATTACTAGAGGAATTCGCAGAGGGAGTGATTATTACTGGGGGGGACCTGAACGTCCCTCTTAATCCCTTGGTCGACACCTCCTCCGGGAGGGCGTCTGTGTCGTTGGGTAGAATTAACAGCCTGAGGAAAGCACTAGTAAACCTCCAGCTTATTGACACCTGGAGGGTCCTCCACGGCCAGAGAAGGGACTACTCCTTTTTCTCGCATGCTGCAGGTTCGTATAGCAGGATTGACTACCTGTTCACGAGCCATCATGCACTAGATTGGGATCCCAAAGCGTGGATAGGACCCATTCTGTGGTCCGATCACGCCCCGATCTTTATCTCGTTGACCCTTCCCGGCCATTCTCCCTTCTGCTGGACGTGGAGACTCAACGACAATCTGCTCGACGACGCGGTCTGCTCTTCTGCGGTGGAACGGACGATAGAACACTTTCTTGTAGACCACAAAACTGACTTAACCCCCTTACCCATCCAGTGGGAAGCCCTGAAATGTGTTCTCAGGGGTGAGCTCATTAAGCAGGGATCCAGAATTAAAAGGGAAAAAACGGCATTAATTAAGAAATCCCTGAATGATATTCATGCCCTCGAGGTTGCACACAAAGCCAAGCCCACCAATCTCGGGCTTCTGGAACTGCAGGAAGCTAGGGAGAAACTGCAGAAACTGTATAACCTATCCTATCTAGGCTACAGGGATAGGGGCAGGGCTCAGCTTTATAGGCTGGCAAATAAATGTGGCCGTATGTTGGCCAGAACCCTCCATCCCCGGCCAACAGCCTCGTACATTCCTGCCCTCCGGAAGCCTGATGGCTCACTGGCACAATCCCCATCGGACATAGCAGCCACTTTCAGAGAATATTACAACTCCCTCTACAATATTCATAACCCCGCCAGCTCTCCCCCGGGTCGGGGGGCCTCCTCCTCAGTGATAGACGAATATATTTCTAGTACCCCTTTGCCCACAATCTCCCCAGAGGAGGGCGAATCCCTGGAGCTGCCTTTCTCTGATCTAGAGGTTGCCCAAGCAATCAAAGACTCCCCAGCCGGCAAGTGCCCGGGGCCGGACGGATATACCCCCAAATTCTACAAACGACTTGAGGCCCGGTTGACCCCTTTCCTAACAAGAGTTTTCAACTCCATAGGCAGAGACTGCCCCTTCCCTAAGCAAGCCCTGGAGGCCACGGTCTCGGTTATCCCTAAACCGGGAAAGGACAATTCGATCTGTGGGAATTACAGACCGATTTCGATTATTAACATCGATCTTAAACTTTATGCAAAGATCATAGCCTTAAGGTTGCAAAGATTGCTTCCGGGCAGGATTCACCTTGACCAAGTGGGTTTTGTGCCGGGGAGGGAGGCCAGGGACAATACTAACAAACTGTTCACCCTGATTTCCCATATAGCCTCTTCCAAAACTCAAGCTTGCCTGCTCGCTTGTGACGCTGAGAAGGCGTTTGACAGGGTGAACTGGGCCTTTATGTCAGCCACACTGAGACAGATTGGGGTTGGCCCTGGCCTCCTCTCCAAGATTATGGCCCTATACACTGGCCCGGCAGCCAGGGTCAGAGTTAACGGATTACAGTCCGCCCCATTCACCATAAGCAATGGCACGAGACAGGGGTGCCCCCTTTCCCCCCTCCTGTACGTCCTAACGATGGAACACTTAGCCATAGCCATACGCAATAACCCTGATATTAAGGGCATTCAAATCGCTGATAACCAGTACAAAGCATCTCTGTTTGCAGATGACTTAATGTTACATGTGACATCCCCTCATATATCATTCCCAGCTCTCCTAAAGGAGTTTGAGCGCTTTAGTGCGGTAAGCAACTTCAAAATCAATCTCTCCAAAACTGAGGCGCTCAACCTCTCCCTCCCCTGCCAAGAGGTACGCCTCTTAGAAACAAACTTCCCATTCAAATGGAAATCACAGGCCATCAAGTATCTAGGCATTCAAATACCGGCAGACCTCTCCAAAATATACGAACTTAACTACTCCCCCCTTCTAACTAAAATAGGGCGGGAACTAGAAGCTTATGCGAAGAAACCAATTTCCTGGTTCGGTAGGGTCAACAGCCTAAAGATGGACATACTCCCGAAACTTTTGTATGTCTTTCAGGTGGCCCCGATAGGACTGCCCAGCAGCTTCTTTAAAAGATTGAGGTCAGCTTTCTCAAGATTTGTGTGGGGGTCATCCAAACCAAGGATTAGACTCTCGACTCTTGCCAGGGGCAGGGGGGAGGGGGGCATGGGTCTCCCCGACCTGAAAACTTATCATGCGGCGGCGGTCCTGCAGAGGCTGGTGGACTGGTCTCGTAGAGGGGAGGAAAAACTTTGGGTCCAATTGGAGAAATCGCTCTCCCTGTTCAACCCCTCCACAATAGCATGGGCTGCCCCTCTGTCCAGACCCCAGAAAGGGGCTCTACCCTTCCTTATGCAGCACTTCCTAGACATTTGGGACCCCCTACAACATAAATATAACCTGGTCCGCAGACCCGGCCCACTCACACCAATCTTCGACAACCCGGCGTTTGAACCAGGCTTATTATCTAGGAGCTTCCTCATTTGGGAGGCATCCGAGGGAACTACGGTGGGCCAGGTGATGCGAAACGGGGCCATTCCCTCCTTGGACGACCTGAAAGCTAGAGCAGGGGGCAAACGTATCTCATGGTTGTTGCACAGACAGCTTCATACCTTCCTAACCTCTAATAACATGGTGGATAAAGCTCGGACCCCCCCCTCAGAGCTGGAGTCGCTGATCCTACAGGACACCCCTCCTACCCACACGATCTCCAGGCTCTACAATCTCCTCAACAAAGCTCTCCACACGGGGACACCCAGATATATAGAAAAATGGGAAGGAGAACTGGGTCTCACGTTTTCTGATAACGATGTGACAAAAATGTATGCCTGCACCCTTAGCTCATCTATAGCCACATCCGTTAATGAACGTAATTTTAAAATCCTTACCCGCTGGTATAGGTGCCCTGCAGATATCCATAGATTTGACAAAACAACCCCCAATACATGCTGGAGGTGTCAGAGGGAGGAGGGGAACATGACCCATATCTGGTGGGGCTGTCCAACCATAAAATCCCTGTGGGACGAAATCATCTGCATATATGGGCAAGTATCAGGTAGAACCATTACGAATACGCCCCAACTAGCGCTCTTGTCGCTGCTCCCCAACTCTTTAGCTAGCGCTAAGAAGGATGTACTTCGCTTCTTCCTAGCGGCTATGAGAGCAATCATCCCAAGACACTGGAAGAAAACGGACTCCCCCACACTGGCAGAATGGGTGCTGGAATTGGAGTCTATCCGCTACTTGGAGAGCCTGATCACTGGCGACACTGAGTCTAACAGCAGGTACATGCTGATCTGGGCGAGCTGGCTCGATTACCGGGACACCCGCTTGCCTGCGTTGTTGCGAGCATCTGAATAGTTGCCGGACGGCCTCCCTACGGGGGTCATGTCCCCATCCGCCGGGCTCCTCCGGATCGCGCATTCCACCTGCATCAGTCAGTGATCCGTCCTGGTAGAACACGGGATACCAGTCCCTCCCGTCATTCAACAGTCATCACTAGCACCACGGGCCGGTTTCCTGACCTTCCCACCCCCAGCAGGCTTCTATCCCCCCCTTCCCCTCCTCCTTCCCCCCTCCTTTGCCTTGTCGATGTAGGTTGCCACCAGTGGACAGTCTTCCTACTCTAACCCAAGGAACAACTGGGTTGCTTGTCAGTTCCCGGTTGACAGCTATCGTAGGTCCCTATAGGCAACAGAGGTACGGTTAGGATAGTGTACCCGCTGATCATAAGTACTCTGTATTGGACTAATGTAAAGCTGTAAATTGAAAGTTGTTTATTCCATTCATCAAACTGATAAGCCTTAAAGGTGATACATTGTACGATGCTCCCTTCCCCTCACCCCTTGCCTTCTGTATCCCCCCTTTCCCCTCCCTCTTGTGTTGTATTCAATTGTTGTTTGAAAATCAATAAAAGTTGATTATACTAAAAGCATGAATCATGTTTTTATTGATATGCTTGCTTAACTGTAAATTAATGAACCTATAAATGTGGTTTACATTTTGCTGGGGGGGGGGGGGGGTGAATATGCCCTTGATGTGGTTAGTGGTCAAAGAGGACCAAAGCCCAATCCTTTCCACTTCTAGTCCACTTTAACGTTATTGGGATAAGTGATAATCATTCATGCTCTTGCACTTTATATTGGTTATTTCAGTTAGAAAGCGGTTCTATTTACATGTATTAGTAACTTTTCTTAGCACACATATTATCAGGGGATATATAAATATATATATATGTGTATGTTGTTTGCTTCGTTGGGTTTTTGTATTGAAATGATATATGGTTTAGTGGTTATGCTGCTACATGTGGCATTATTTGAGATAATACAATTCTGTGAAACTCACCTGTAGAATTGTTTTTGGATACATCCAGTCCAGTTCATCCCAATATCCTTACAACCGGGTGTTCGCCCCTAGGGGGCGCTCGACTGCAAGATCAAAGATGTAGCTCCTTCCGGCCCCCTATAAAGGCAGCTGTCCCTCTATCATTCCCCAGTGGTTAAAAAGCAGTATTCACAAAGAGGGCAGGCCGGGAGGCCTAAGAAACCATGTTACTTCACATAGCTTCAGCTTGTACTCTCTCTAAGCAAACGGTTAGAAAAAAACAGTGTCCTATGAAAACAGAAAATGGTTGATCACCATAACAGGCAAACAGGACATAATGAACACAAGGGCGGGGTGGGACGACCTGGACTGGATGTATCCAAAAACAATTCTACAGGTGAGTTTCACAGAATTGTATTTTTCCCTACATCCAGTCCAGGTCGTCCCAATATCCTTACGGCTGGGACATCCAAAAGCAGTGTCCATATGGGCGGGATCCCCTGTGCGGAACAGCATGTAGTTCATTTCCTACCACCTGAAGCACCTTATTGCCAAAAACAGCGTCAGCTGAGGCCCTGACATCCACCTTGTAAAACTTAATAAAACTATGAACAGAAGACCAAGTTGCGGCCTTACAAACTTGTTCCACCGATGGTGCTGGTGCTGAAAAGCCCAAGAGGCACCAATAGCTCTGGTAGAATGAGCTGTGATCCTTCCCCCTGGCAGAATATGCTTGTACCACCGCCTGTCTGATCCACTTACTGAGAGTGGACTTGGCTGGTGGCAAACCTTTCCTAGAACCCTCTGTTTGGACAAGGAGTAAATCCGATTTCCTGAAGGATTCAGTGGCAGCCAGGTAGTACTTTATGGCTCTGACCACATCCAAAGCATGGAGGGTCCGTTCCTTGGAATTAGTCTGTGCTGGACACAAGGAAGGTAAGACCACTTCCTCATTAAGCTGAAAGGGAGAAACGACCTTAGGCAAAAAATCAGTTTAAAGCGGAAAAACCACCTTATCCCTATGCAGCTCAAAGTAGGGTGGTTTCATATAAAGCGGGGCCAGCTCTGATACACGACGCACCGAGGTGATTGCTACCAAAATGACCACTTTGAAAGTCAAAATAGACAAAGCAGCATCGCACAAAGGCTCGAAGGGAGGACACTGAAGAACAGATAGTACTAAATTCAAGTCCCACACCGGTAGTACTGACTTACGCGGTGGCCAGACATGGGTAACTCCCTGGAAAAAAGTCTTAATCAACCTATGGTTGGCAATGGATCTCTGGAAAACGATGTCTAAAGCCGAGACCTGACCCTTGAGGGTGTTCAGCTGGAGACCCAAGTCTAAGCCGTGTTGTAAAAACTCCAGAATCCTAGAAATAGCAAATATCCGGCAGGGAAGGCTCTTGGCCTTGCACCAAGCGATATAGGCCCTCCAATACTGTAGTATATCATAGAAGAGGACTTCTTCCGTGCCTGAATCATTGTCTGCCCAACCGTGGCCGACAACCCTTTCTCCGTCAGGATTGAGGTTTCAATAGCCAGGCCGTCAATGCCAGCGTCCGTAAATTTGGGTGCCGTAGCGACCCCTGAGTCGTCGGGCATGATGTAGTGATCTATTGACATCTGGACTATGTCTGCAAACCAACTCCTTCTCGGCCAGCGAGGAGCCACCAGGATGGCTGGTACCCTTCCTGAGGGATTCCGAAAGGACCGAGCAGTCTTCCTTCTCTGAGGGAGTCTACCATCCTTGACCAGAAGGTCCAGGCGCTCCCCAAATAGACTGCTTCCCACAAAAGGGAGACATGTGAGAGACTTCTTGGTAGCCGCATCAGCCGACCACTGCCTCATCCATGGCAGTAACAACAAAGCCAATGAAATCCAAGCAAGGCTTGAGTTCCTTATACTCCTCAGCCCGCCTGCGAGCCTTAGCTCTAGCCACAAGGTGTCTCACCTTTTTCTTGTTGGCGAGTGAGACAATTGCCGAGGCGCACACAGGACGAAATAGGGCACCAGCAAAGGTGAACGCATGGCAGACCAGCTGATTCATGCGCTTGTCTGCAGGGTCACGTAAGGAAGCATTGTCAGGTGATGGCATAACAGTAGTGTTGGACAAGCCTGACACGGGAGGATCCACCTCGGGAGGGTGACACCATAACCGAACCAACTCATCAGGGAAGGGATACCGCCTATCAAGGCCCTTAGGGACCGACAGCAACTTGTTAGGCCTTTCCCATTCCTTAAGGATCATGTTAGAAAAGTGGGGCTGCTCCGGGAAGACCCTCCTTTGCCTTTCAGGCCAAAATAAATCACCCTGCTTCCTCTTAGCCGCTCTGGGGGGAACAATGTCTAGGGTATCAAACACGGAGGAGAGCAAATTCTCCGTATCACCCGGGAGCCAAGAATCCTCGTCCGAAGAACCAGAAATACTGTCATCGCTAGCGGAATATTCCACCGTTGAGCGTGAATCATCTGGCAACTCACCTTCCTCCGCAGAACCCAAGCAATCAAAAAGATCATCATCATCATCCGAGTAAATCGGCTCCAGATGCCGCTTCTTACTAGAGGTTTTCTTAGGGGCTGTCAACGAGATTTGTCTCTCGTGACTGGCCAGCCTGTGCGCAAAGTCAGTATGAGACCCCTTGCTGGCTCCCCCTTCACTAGTGGCTGAATGCAGCAGCGGAGGGTCCGGAGAGGCCAATGGTAATACAGGGCTAGGGTCAGGGACGACCGCCCACTCATGGTCCAAAATAATGCCTCTGGCGCAAGTGGTACAAACAGTGCTGAATCCACCCAGAGGATTCCTTCTGCACAAGGGGCAGAGCCTGTCCTGCCCAAATGGGGCCCCCAGCTTACTATCTCCTGATGCCTCCATTATGGTGATTTAAAACAGTAAAAATCAATAAGGCTACAAGACTCTACTGGCCTAAGCCTATAAACGATCCCTCTTGTTAAAAAGGGGGACCAGGAGGAACCACAACCCTCGACCTTAGCCCACGATTTAAACAGAAAAAAAAAAGGGAGAGAGAGCCCCTGGTCAGCCTTGGCATAATACAAAAGGCAGATCAATGCAGCAAAAAAAGGGACTCACAACACCGACAGTAGGGATCCCCGCAGCGTCCGCAGCCAGAAGACCCGAGCTTGATCCCCAGCAGCAGCAGCATGATCAGACAGCATGTCCGGCCCAGCCACCTTCCAGAAGGATCCTCGGGGGGTGCGGTGCAGGAGTGACGTCAGCAGCGCGCTGACGCCAGGCTCCGCTCCCTCCGTGGCGCGTCGCCAGAGGAAGCCCACCCCCTTCAGCGCTGCTAAGACTGGCCCATAATGGCGGCAGCGCCTGTGCGAGGGACACCGCATGAACAGTGCGCCCCCCGTCTTCTCCACAGACAGCGATGCGGCGGAGGCCTGCGGGATGCGACGGCCGAGAGCCACGCGTCCCGGGCCCGACGAGGGAGCGCAGGGAGGTGAGTAGGACCAGCCAAGCAAAGCACAATAAATCACAGAAAAAACAGTGAAACACAGTAAAAGTACATCAAATAAGCTTGTGGGCAGGGAGGGATACATACAAAAAATTATACATAGTGGTTCCCCCTCAGGCTCACCATAAGCCTGTGACCGGCTACATTTTACAATAAGGTCTGCGGCCCAGAGCCTAAGCTCTGCCGAATGCCACAGACCCCAGCGTTCACCCTACCGCCACAGATCGCGTAGCAGCCATAGGCTGGGAGGCAGAGATGGGTAGGAAGGGATCCATGGATCGCCTGGATTTTACACAGGGAGTAAGAATTTGGGTTTGCTAGGAGCACAATGCTTGGTGAATCTGATTGGTCACATGATTGGTTTTGATAGCAGGAAGTGGTGAGTATTAGCTGCCTGGTCTGCCGGCTTGGCAGGCAGGGAATGTGCAGAGAGGAATCACACATCAGGATGTCATCATCCTAAGGGGTGAGGCTTTTATTTATTTAACTCCTCTTAAAACATGAAACATACTATCATCCTTCCTTTTTCTCATATCTACTAATAATATTAAAGCAACTCAAACAATAAATGGGTGCAGAGATAGGGAGTAATACCACAATAAAACATAAACCAAAACTTTGGGCCCCCAAATAGCAGCCCAAAAATCCACTCCAGCAAACACACTCCAGAATAAAATGTAAAACGTATTTTATTTATACTAAACAATCTATCACAATTGCACATTCATCATAAACACATTAGATTAAATAAAATCAAGGTCCTGAAAGGATGTTACAAGGCTCTATTGTTTTATTATATTATACTGAATTGTCAAGAGATTCAGTTACCCCACTAAAAAATACAATTCTGTGATTACTCACCTGTAGAATTGGTATTATATGTATACAGCACGTCCTGCTCCAGAGATAATTCCTTACGTTTGGGTTATACATCCACAAGATGGCGCTGGACTGCAGAGACAGCAAAAAAGTGGCTCCTGCCGGCCCCTTATATTCCAGGGACCTCCCACAAATTCCCCAGTATTGACAAGCAGTTAGCAAGAGGCCGGGAGAATAACAACCATAATCAAACAATTGTAACCATGATAACAACCACCATACAGAGGCACTAAGAATAATGAAAACAAGGGCGGGGTGGAGTAGGACGTGCTGTATACATATAATACCAATTCTACAGGTGAGTAATCACAGAATTGTATTATTCTAAGTATACAGCACATTTTGGGACATCCAATAGCAGTGTCCGTAAGGTAGGGTGGGATCCCCAAAAGTAACAATCATGCAGATTAAACCACTGCCGCCTGCAGAACTTTGCGGCCAAAAGCAGCATCAGCTGAGGTGCTAACATCAACCTTGTAAAACTTGACCACATCCAAGGAATGTAGAGCCCTCTCCTTAGGGTTACTAGGATTAGAGCACAGAGAAGGCAGAACAATGTCCTGATTGAGATGAAAAGCAGACACAACCTTAGGCAGAAAATCTGGTTTAAAGCGAAACACCACCTTGTCCTGGTGTCTCTCAAAGTAAGGGGGCTAGATGGAAAATGCCGCCAACTCAGAAACACGCCTAACAGAAGTGATAGCCACCAAAAAGACTACCTTAAGCGTAAGAATGGACAAAGCAGCCTCATGCACAGGCTCAAAAGGAAACCCCTGCAAGGCAGATAGGACCAAGTTCAAGTCCCAGACTGGCATAGGCTTACGTGGGGGGCGCACATGAGTAACCCCCTGGAAAAAAGTCTTGACCAGGGGATGCTGAGCAAAAGATCTCTGAAAGAAAACAGCCAAGGCAGACACATGACCTTTCAAAGTGCTGAGTTGAAGCCCCTGATCCAAACCATGTTGGAGAAATTCCAGAATCCTAAGAATAGAAAACACACGACAGGGAAGAGATTTAGCCTCACACCAGTCAATGTAGGTACGCCAAAACCTATAATAGATGGAAAAAGAGGACTTTTTCCTAGCCATGATCATGGTGTTAACAACAGGCAGGCAGCCCCTTTTCCATTAAGATGGAGGTTTCAGCAGCCAGGCCGTTAAAACCAGCATTTGTAAATTGGGGTAGCGTAGCCGCCCCTGAGTGAGCA
Organism: Gastrophryne carolinensis; assembly: GCA_027917425.1. Taxonomy (NCBI): domain Eukaryota; kingdom Metazoa; phylum Chordata; class Amphibia; order Anura; family Microhylidae; genus Gastrophryne; species Gastrophryne carolinensis. The sequence continues at coordinate 224,855,949 of CM051237.1, forward strand.
GGTCTGGATCCTTCGGCAGGGCGTACTGATCTACCGCCAGCTGCACGATGTCTGCGAACCACACTTTTCTTGGCCAACGGGGGCCACCAGAATTGCTGGCACCCCTTCCTGAGCTATCTTTCGCAGAACCCTGCCCAACAGGGGAAACGGGGGAAAGACATACAGTAGCTGAAAGCCCTGCCAGGGCATTGTCAGAACATCCATGGCTAAGGCCAGGGGGTCCTGGGACAGAGACACAAAGACTGGAAGCTTGTGATTGTGACGGGACGCAAACAGATCCACATCTGGCTGACCCCAACGGCGACACAGAGAACAAAACACCCTGTCACTGAGGGACCTCTCCCTCAGGCGAGAAGGTGCGGGGTCAAGTGGGCTAGAACCAATCTGATCGCCCTCAGTTCCAGAACGTTGATAGGGGTGTGGGCTTCCTGAGGGCCCCACTGCCCGTGGAATGTCAGTGATCTTCAGAAGCCCCCCAACCTGTCAGACTGGCATCCGTGGTGACTGTTTCCCAGCAAGGGGCCAGAAAGGATCTGCCCACCAACAGGTTCCTTGAGTCCAGCCACCACGAGAGGGACCGCCTGGCTAGGGGGGACAGAACCAAAGCCTGATCCAGGGACACAGGGTCCCTGTCCTATACAGACAAGAGGTGGAGTTGAGGAGGCCTCATGTAAAACTGAGCATGAGGAACCGCCTTGAAGCAGGACACCATCAGGCCCACCAGCTGCATTCCCTGCCTGATGGAAGGATGAGGGCAGGACAGAAGGAGCTGAGCTTGCGCTTGCAGACTGTCCACCTTCTGCTGAGGAAGAAAGATCCTGGCCCGAGCTTTATCCAGATTCATGCCCAGAAATGGCTTCACCAAAGAGGGAGACAAGGAAGATTTGGAGTGGTTTATCACCCAGCCGAATGACTCCAGTGTGGTCACCACCCGCTGAGCATCCAGCTCTGCCTGTTGGAAGGACAGAGAAGTGATAAGAATGTCGTCCAAATAGGGAAGAATGCGAATGCCCTGAGCTCTCAGCAGAGCCATAATGCCCGCCAGCACCTTGGTGAATACTCTGGGAGCCGAAGTAAGGCCGAAAGGCAGTGCCACAAACTGGTAATGCTGATCCTCCAGAGCGAACCTGAGGAATCTCTGATGACCTGGAAAGACTGGAATATGGAGGTAAGCATCCTTGATGTCCACAGAGGTCATGAAGTCCCCTGGGCGTAGTGAACAGCTGAGCGCAGTCTCCATGCGAAAAACGCCTGGATCGACAAACTTGTTGAGAAGCTTTAAGTCCAGGATGGGTCTGACAGACCCATCTCTTTTGAGAACGGTGAAAAGGTTGGAATAATAGCCCTTGCCCCTTTCCCTTAAGGGCACTTGACAGATGATTCTGCACAGCAAGCAACAGGCCCTGAGCTGACAGGGGGTCCTGAGGCATCCGGGATCTGATGATTCTTGTAACTGGAGGACACTACCTCCTGAATCCACCGGTCTGAGACATGACGCCTCCAGACGTGAGCAAAGAGCCGAAGCCGTCCCCCCACCCAGATGGGTGAGGGCGCCCCTTCATGCCTGACTTAGACTTAGACTTGGAACCCCAGGATGGGCCAGGGCGGCCACGTCCTCTGCCCCTGCCCCAGATATCTCCCCGGGCTCCCCTTCCCATTCTGGACCCACAGTAGGAGGGAAGAAAGGAACCAGAACCCTGAAATGGCCGAGACTGCCTTTTGCGCTGGGGTAACCTGCCTCCCTTAGCAAACGGGTCCAGGCGATCCCCAAATAGATGCAGCCCTTTAAAGGGGAACCCAGTGAGAGCCTTCTTGGCAGCATTGCCAGCTGCCCACTGGCGCAGCAAAACCGACCAGCGTATCGCCACCGCCAATGCAGAAGCCCTGCCACACATTCTAATGGTATCATCCAAGGCAGAGAGGACATATGCAACAAATTCCTCACAATGCAGAAGGGCTCTATACTCTTCACTAGCCGCATCATTAGGAGCCCCATCTAAAATACTCTTGAACAGAGTCCTAATAGCCACAGCCGTAATGGCAGAGGCACAAACCGGACGCAGCGCGGACCCCACACAGGCAAAGGCATAGGAAGCCATCTGATCAATGCGCCATGACTCACCATCCCTCAGTGTAGTAGAGTCAGGGGAATGCATGACAGGAGTCAGGGGAATGCATGACAGAAGTGTTGGACAACCCCAGAATTGGTGCATCCACCTCGGGAGGGGAAGACCAACGCTTAACCACTTCAGCAGGAAAGGGGTACCTTACGCGCCTTAGAGCCCGCAATCAGCTTCTCAATGCTAGCCACCCTGGTAGACAAATCAGGCTGAGACTCTCCACTGGTATGCACCTCACTGGGAGTCAGATGTAAGCGTGGGGAAGTGGGCGAAGCCACACGGGGCACAGGCCCAGCCACAGGTAACCCAGACTGCAGCGCAAGTGCCTGCTGGGCACAGGGTACACAAACCCGCACATTGTCATCACTAGTAAGGGACACCCCACACGCCACACACAGCGGGGCTTGTCCCGAAGGAACCCCAAGCACATTATCCTGAGAAGCCTCCATATGGTGATTATCGCGGCCACCGGCCAATAGGGGTTTACGCTATAAAGTCACCCGGGATGCCCCAATAGCCCGCTAGGGAAGTGGGAGGTAAAGGCAGAATAGGCCTCTAATAGCAACTAAATAGAGGGGATAGGCCGGGAGAAACCACAATTAAGTTTGACCCGCCTGCAAGACATAAACAGAAAAGTCCCGTAAGCGGTATGCATACATAATATATATATAAATATAAGCCAGCTTGCAGGGGCACTTACGAACCGCGGTAGGTAGACGCCCACCACACAGCACGAGGAGAGCAAAATGGCGCCCGCAGATACCTCGAGGGCATACCTCGCCCCCCCCCCCCCCCGAAGAGCGCGAAGGCGCCCACGTGACCATGTCATCCAATGATGGCGCAGCAGCGCCTGAGGTAAAGTCGCCGCCGACCGTGGAGTGCCGTACAAGCGCGCGTGCGGCGGCATTTTTAAAAAAGAGCAACCAAGTGCAACCAACACACGCGGCAACACAAGCAAGGCTATACCACGGAATACAATAAGGAGTGAATAAAACACATACACACACACACCCGTCAGAGAAATACCAGGGAAAGCGAGGGAGGGCAGCGGCCAACCTAACAGGAGCCCACCGATGCACAGGGGGCGAGGGGCAATAGCGCGGGAGGGGCATCCCATAAGGCTCACCATGGGCCTATACCGCCTACCCTTTGGTGGGGAATTGCGGTCGGAGCAGCGCTCCTTAAGCACCTGACAACGGTGCTACCTACCGTCACCCGACCAGTGCAGCCAAAGCTGGGAGGCAGAAAAAAAGAGGAACGGGTGGGAATAGTCCTACAGGGCCGCAGGCTAATAGCCCCGCTCACCTGCGAGTAGAGAGAGCCATCTTCTTGCCTTTGCAGCGCCGACTGCAGAGAAGAACTGGGGAATTTGTGGGAGGTCCCTGGAATATAAGGGGCCGGGAGGAGCCACTTTTTTGCTGTCTCTGCAGTCCAGCTCCATCTTGTGGATGTATAACCCAAATGTAAGGAATTATCTCTGGAGCAGGAAGTGCTGTATACTTAGAATATTATTGGGGCAGGGTATCCAACAGGGCGCAACACCGACGTGTTGTGTGGTAGGCGTTTACTGCTTCATCAGGATGTTAATTGTTGGCGCCTCACCTTTTTTGCTGTACATTGTGTAAAGTGTAGGTGCAGTGGGGTGTGGACCTGTGGGTCCAGTTTACACCGTGCATGTACCCTTATTGAATGATTTTGTCACTCCATTATATTCTGGAGTGAGTTTAGTGGAGTGTATTTTTGGGATGCTATTTGGGGGCCCAAAGTTTTGGGTTATGCTTTTTATTTTCAAAATATTTATAAATCACTGGCATTCTCTTTGTGTACCTGTCACAGCTGGGGGCCTCAGCTGGGTGGGTGACAGGCATATTATGTGCATATGGAAGTGTGAGCAGAACAGGAAAGCACCTATGGCTGCTTGGGAGGCTATAGTGACAGTTGGTGCAGTTGTTGGTGCATGACAGGACAGCTTGGTACCTTAGCCACTCTGATAAAGATTTTTAGAAGAAACATGGAACTGGAGAAGAAATGAAGGATATTTGTGATGCTACAGAGCCCAGGTCTGGAAATCTATCAAAAATACTGTAAATCTGTTTAATTTTATGTTTATGTTTAAAAACTCCCTACCTAGAATTTTTGCCACCCTCTGTTGCCAGACGATTTTCACCATTTTGCGCTACACACATGTTCAACTGTTATTTTTGAAGGGATTTTGCAGGAAAATGAAAAATTGTTTTTTTCTGGGCTTTAACATGTAATGTCTTGTTTGTCATTTTTAAGTATATTCTGAATATTTTGGGGTGAAATATGTGCAAAAAAATAAGAATAAAAAATTTATTTTTTACAATTTGTAGTGTTTTTTGTAATAAAAATACAATTCTGTGATTACTCACGTGTAGAATTTATATTATGAGTATACAGTACGTCCTGCTCCAGATAAGATTCTTTACGTCTGGGTATTACTCCGCCAGATGGCGCTGGACTGCAGAGACAGCGAAATTGGCTCCTCCCGGCCCCTCAAATACCCGGGACCTCCCACAAACTCCCAGTATTGAAAAGCAGTTAACAAGAAGCCGGGAGAATGATAACATAACCAACCATTAACTAAACCATCAATGATAACAATCACCATACAGGGGATCCAAGAATAATGAAAACCAAGGGTGGGGTGGAGCAGGAGGTACTGTATACTCATAATATCAATTCTACAGGTGAGTAATCACAAAATTGTATTATTCTTAGTATACAGTACGTCCTGCTCCAGATAAGATTCTTTACGTCTGGGACATCCAATAGCAGTGTCCATAAAGTAGGGTGGGATCCCCAAAAGTAACAGCAGACAGTTTAAACCACTGCCGCCTGCAGAACTTTGCGGCCAAAAGCAGCATCAGCTGAGGCCCTAACATCCTTGTAAAACTTGGAAAAGGTATGAACAGAAGACCAAGTAGCGGCCTTGCAAACTTGTTTAACAGAAGCCTGGTGCTGAAAAGCCCAAGAGGCACCAATAGCACGAGTGGAATGAGCAGTAAGGCGGAAGGGAGGATTCTTCCCCTTAGCAGTGTAGGCCTGAATCACAGCCTGACGGATCCATTTGCTGATAGTAGATTTAGCAGGAGCCAAACCCTTCCTAGGACCAGAAGGGACCACAAAAAGAGCATCAGTCTTCCTAAAAGGTGCAGTAGCCACCAGATAGAACTTCAGATTCCTGACCACATCCAAGGAATGCAAAACCCTCTCCTTCGTGTTACTAGGATTAGGGCACAAGGAAGTTAGAACAATGTCCTGATTAAGATGAAAGGCAGACACAACCTTAGGCATCTGTCTTGAAGCGAAACACCACCTTGTCCTGGTTTCTCTCAAAATAGGGGGGCTGGATGGAAAGTGCCGCCAACTCAGAAACACGCCTAACAGAAGTGATAGCCACCAAAAAGACAACCTTGAGAGTAAGAATGGCCAAGGCAACCTCCTGCACAGGTTCAAAGGGAGCACCCTGCAAGGCAGAAAGGACCAAGTTCAAGTCCAAGAGAGGCAACATAGGCTTACGTGGAGGACACACATGAGTAACCCCCTGGAAAAAGGTCTTGACCAGAGAATGCTGAGCAAAAGATCTTTGGAAGAAAACAGCCAGGGCAGAAACATAACCCTTCAGAGTACTGAGTTGAAGCCCCAGATCCAAAACGTGTTGAAGGAACTCCAGAATCCTGGGGTTAGACTCACACCACTCAATGTAGGCACGCCAAACCCTATAGTAAATGGAAGAAGAAGATTTCTTCCTAGCCCTAATCATGGTGTTAACAACAGAGGCAGACAGCCCCTTTTCCATCAAGATGGAGGTTTCAGCAGCCAGGCCGTCAAAGCCAGCGTTTGTAAATTGGGATGGCGTAAATGTCCCTGAGTGAGTAGGTCTGGAACCCTGGGCAGAGCGTACTGATCTACTGCCAGCTGCACTATGTCTGCGAACCACACTCTTCTTGGCCACCAGGGAGCCACCAGGATTGCTGGCACCCCTTCCTGAGCTATCTTGCGCAGAACCCTGCCCAACAGGGGGAATGGGGGAAAGACATACAGAAGTCCTGCCATGACATTGCTAGAGCATCTGTGGCCAAGGCCAGAGGATCCTGGGACAGGGAGACAAAGGCTGGGAGCTTGTGATTGTGACGGGACGCAAACAGATCCACATCTGGCTGACCCCAACGGTGACACAGAGAGTGAAATACCCTGTCGCTGAGGGACCATTCTCCCAGACGAGAGGTCCTCCTGCTCAGAGAGTCTGCCTCCAGATTCTCCACCCCCAGAATGTACACAGCTGAGATGCAGGGAACATTGTCCTCCGCCCAGGACAGGATCAGAGACACTTCCTTGAGGGCCCCCTTGCTCCGGGTCCCTCCCTGATGATTGATGTAGGCAACCACCGTCTGGTTGTCTGAGCGTACCTGAACAGGCCGGCCCCAAAGGTGTTGGGTTAAGGGAGCCAGAACCAACCTGATCACCCTCAGTTCCAGAATGTTGATAGGGGTGTGGGCCTCCTGAGGCCCTACCGCCCTTGGAATTGTAGGGACTTCCAGAAGCCCTCCCAACCTGTCAGACTGGCATCCGTGGTGACTGTCTCCCAGCAGGGGGCCAGAAAGTATCTGCCCGCCAACAGGTTCCTGGAGTCCAGCCACCACGAGAGGGACCGCCTGGCTAGGGGGGACAGAACAAGGACCTGGTCCAGGGACGCAGGATCCTTGTCCCATACTGACAAGAGGTAGAGTTGCAGAGGCCTCATGTGAAACTGGGCATAAGGAACCACCTCGAAGCACGACACCATCAGGCCCACCAGCTGCATTCCCTGCCTGATGGAGGGATGAGGGCAAGATAGAAGGAACTGAACCTGTGCTAGCAGACTGTCCACCTTCTGCTGAGGAAGAAAGATCCTTGCCTGCACTGTATCCTGATTCATTCCCAGAAATGGCGTCACCAAGGAGGGAGACAGGGAAGATTTGGGATGGTTGATCACCCAGCCAAATGACTCCAGTGTGGACACTACTCACTGAGTATCCAGCTCTGCCTGTTGGAGAGACTGAGAAGTGATGAGAATGTCGTCCAAATAGGGCAGAACGCGAATGCCCTGAGACCTGAGCAGAGCCATCACTCCTGCCAGCACCTTGGGTCTCACTCTGGGAGCTGAAGTGAGACCGAAGGGCAATGCCACAAATTGGTAGTGCTGATCCCCCAGAGCGGACCTGAGGAACCTTTGATGACCTGGAAAGACAGGAATATGAAGGTAAGCATCCTTGATGTCCACAGAGGTCATGAAGTCCCCTGGATGCAGGGAACTGATAGCAGAGCGCAGAGTTTCCATGCGAAAGCGCCTGCATCTGACAAATTTGCTGAGGGACTTCAAGTCCAGGATGGGCCTGGCTGACCCATCTATTTTGGGCACGGTGAAAAGGTTGGAATAAAACCCCTTGCACCTTTCTCGTAAGGGGGCCTGACAGATGACCCCCAGCTCCAGAAAGCTTTGCACCACCAGAATCAGAGCCTGAGCTGACATGGGGTCCTGAGACATCCAGGATCTGATGAATCTTGGGGGCGGCTAGGCAGCAAACTCTATCTTGTAACCGGAGGACACTACCTCCTGAATCCACCGGTCTGAGACATGATGCCTCCAGACGTGAGGAAAGAGCTGAAGCCATCCCCCCACCCAGATGGGTGAGGGCGCCCCTTCATGCCTGAGGGGGCTTGGGGGAAGGCTTAGGTTTGGAGCCCCAGGATGGGCCAAGGCGTCCACGTCCTCTGCCCCTACCCCAGAAATCTCCTCGGGCCCCAGTAAAGGAGACCCCTCTCCCCGTTCTGGATCCACGGTAGGGGGAAGGAAAGGAGCCCGGGCCCCGAAAGGGCCGAGCGCTGGGGTAACCTGCCTCCCTTAGCAAGCAGGTCCAGGCGGTCCCCAAATAGGCGTAGTCCTTTGAAGGGAAAACCAGTGAGAGCCTTCTTGGCAGCATTGTTAGCTGCCCACTGGCGCAGTCAAACCGAGCGGCGTATAGCCACCACCAAGGCAGTTCTGCCACACATCCTAATGGTATCATCCAAGGCAGAGAGGACATAAGCAACAAATACCTCACAACGCGAGAGTGCATTATACTCTTCACTAGAAACATCATCAGGAGCTCCATCTAGGACCCTTTTAAGCAGAATCCTAATATCCACAGCTGTAATGGCAGAGGCACAAACCGGGCGCAATGCCGTCCCCACACAGGCAAAGGCATGGGAAGCCAGCTGACCAATACGCCGGTCTTCACTATCCTTCAGGGTAGTAGAGTCAGGGGAATGCATGACAGAGGTGTTAGACAAACCCAGAATTGGGCATCCACTTCGGGAGGGGATGACCAACGTATAACCACATCAGCAGGAAAAGGATATATCTTATAACTCTTAGGGACTCCGGGGAGCCTGCTAGGACGCTCCCATTCTTTGAGCACGAGATTATTAAAATGAAATTGATCAGGGAACTCTAAACGTGGCTTAGCAATATGAAACAATTCCCCCTGCTGCTTAGGAGCCGCGGCTGGGGGAGAGATAGAAAGCACTTCAAAGATCTGAGCCAAAAGCCTATCAGTATCATCTGGGGCCCAGGGATCAGAGCCAGAATCAGCATAACCCTTGGGCCGTTCATCAGATGATTCTGAGTCAGAGAACTATTCCCCTTCTTCCAGGGGGGTATAACCAGACAGATCAAAGAACTCTTCAGCCTCCATAGGGAAAAGAGTGACATCAGACGCCAAATGCCGCCTCTTAGCAGAGGCCTTACGCGCCATAGTATTAGCAAGCAACTTTACAACACTGGCCAGTCTAGTAGACACATCAGGCTGAGACTCCTCACTGGTATGCAGCTCACTGGGAGTCAAATGTAAGCTTGGGGGAGTAGGCGAAGCCATACGTGGCGCAGGCCCAGCTGCTGGTAAACCAGGCTGCAGCGCAAGCACCTGCTGGGCACAAGGTACACAAACCCGCACATTGTCAACACTTGTAGGGGACACCCCACACGCCACACACAGCCGGGCTTGTCCCGAAGGAACCCCAAGCACATTATCCTGGGACGCCTCCATATGGTGATCATAGCGGCACAATAGGCCTATAGGGATTCACGCTATAAAAGCAACCCGGGATGCCCCAATAGCCCGCTAGGGAAGTGAGAGGAATTAGCACACTAGGCCTCAATAAGTTTAATAAACTAAATAGAGGGGGTAGGGCCGGGAGAAACCAATTGAGTTTGACCCGCCTGTAAGACATAAAGCAAAAAACCCGTAAGCGACATGCATACATAACCTTAAAAATATAAACAAACAGCCTGCGAGGGCACTCACAGACTGTGGTAGGTAGGCGCCAGCCACGCAGCAGGAAGAAGCAAAATTGCGCCGAGTATACCTCGAGGGACCCCCGAAGAGTGCGAAGCCGCACATGTGACAAAATCAACCAATGATGGCGCAGCAGCGCCTGAGGTAATGACGCCGCCGACCGCGGAACGCCGTACAAGTGCGTGCGGCAGCGGCATATTCAAAAAAGCAACCAGTGCAACCAAATCTGTGCGGTGACAGGATTAAAGGCAAACCAAGCACACCATACAAAAAGTGAATGTACAAAAAACACACACTCACATCCCCCCCCTCCCCCGAGAACTACAAGGGAGAGCGAGGGAGGGCAGCGGCCACCTAACGTAGGGCCCACTGATAGACAGGGGCAAGGGGCAATAGTGCAGGAGGGGCATCCCGTATAGGCTCACCATGTGCTTATACCACCTACCCTTTGGTGGGGGATTGCGGTGGAGCAGCGCTCCTAAGCACATGACAGCGGTGCTGCCTACCATCACCCGCACCAGCGCAGCCAAGGCTGGGAGGCAAATTAACAATGGAACGGGTGGGAATAGTCCTACAGGGCCACAGGCTAATAGCCCTGCTCACCTGCGAGTATAGAGAGCCATCTTCTTGTCCTTCGCAGTCCAGACTGCAGAGAAAATCTGGGAATTTGTGGGAGGTCCCGGGTATTTGTGGGGCCGGGAGGAACCAATTTAGCTGTCTCTCCAGTCCAGCGCCATCTGGCGGAGTAATACCCAGACGTAAAGAATCTTATCTGGAGCAGGACGTACTGTATACTAAAAATAAAGGAAGTTTGTCAATAAAATACTATTGTGTGTGAAATCCCAATTTCTCCCAGTTACAGTGGTACCACATATGTATTGGTAGATACCGCCAAACTGAAACAGCGCTTTAGGACATGTTCAGATAAAATACGACTATGCTATGCACACCTTGCAGTTTTCAAGAAAAACTACCCTTTACATTTGAAATACCCCCCAACAAACTATATATTCTCTGGAATTACACACATCAAGCTTTCTAGGCATACCAGGCTTGCTGACATGAAAAGAAATGGCAAGCTGCTCTGAGAATTAAATAGGTAGCGTGGGGGGGCCCAAAGTGGGCCCACCCATCAGTCTCATCTAAGTATTAAGCACCAAACATGTCTAGCTATGTGGAAAGACAGAGATTTGTTTGCATATAACTGCAGATACATGTTGAAGCCACACTGCCATGACAAGGCACTCTGTGTTTAGTGTGGTCCTTACTCTATCCCCTCGATTCAAAGAACAAAAGTTAATTGATTTCGGATCGAGAATCGTAAGTTTGGGTGGGTGTTAGTCATTTTTTCCTGTTTTTTTGGCCATTTACGACTCGCACGAGCCTACGTTCGAATGCGTATATGCTCTTACGATCATCGCAAGTTCGTTCCTAAATTTTAGGATCAAAACGTAAAACTTAGGATCAAATCCTAAAACTTAGGATGAAAACGTAAAACTTAGGATAATCGAATGGGTTTAGGTGTGATTCAGAGAACAGTTTTCAAACCTCTAAAGACGTTTTAAAAGAAAGCCACTGCCGACACCTTTTAGCAGTCGTATTGCTGCTCTTGAACAGGTTTTTTGGCTATGTGGAGGAGTCTGCGCGTCTTGAGCTCCAATGAACTGCATGTATCAGCATGGCCGAGGCCATAAATTGTATGGCAGTGCATACCTGATTCATGTATGCCTTATAAAAGCATTTTAATGTGGACCTTAATTAGTCCTTTGCATGTAAACCTTTATTTTGCAATCTATTTGCGTTAATTAAAGAAACTTATGTCCTTTGGTATTTATTTTTAAATTGATGTACTAGAATAATATTTTTAGATTGCATTTATTGGTGTAGTTGTTTACCTTTGCTTTGTTTAATTATTTAAGCACATCTTTGGTCAGATGCATCACACTTACTGAGGAGAGGAGAGTGGGATAAAGTGCAGGATGTGGGTTACTGCTGTATTTTGCACAGACACAGCAGAGCTGGGGGCACGGAAAGGTCAGAAATCAAAGAATGCAGAGCAACACAGTCACAAGGCCCTTTCTGTTTGCAGGCTGCCCGATAATACCTGACCCGCCATCTTGGCTGTTTCTAGGCTCATAACATGCAGAAGTTGCTGGGTGTTTTTTTATATTTGAGAGCAATCTGTATGTAGAGGGTGTGGGTAACCACACACAAAATTTTAATTTGTACCATTTGAAGCCTAAATATTAAAATTAAATCCACAAGTAAAAAATGCAAGTTAACTAAAAATTAAACAAAGTAAGATTTACTTATGCAAATGCATTCATTAATGGTTGGTTACTACAAAATGAATGAAATAAAGAAAAATAAAAGACCAAATATTTAGAATGCACTTTAATGAGGTAAGTTTGTAGTGCGCAGCCGCAAGATCAGAAGGATTTACGTCCAGACAAAAAAGGAAAAAGGGCAAAACCAATGTTGCAACCTGAGAAATGAAACGGAAAATTCAGGATGGAAACTGACATAGGTCTGATTCCCGAACTGCCATACGAACGGACGTATATTTTAGGATAGAAACGTATTTGCTTATAGAATCACTCGCAAGTTCATACGAACGCACGAGCGGACGTGAAAAATAGGATGATCGGCACCCAAATCAAAGCTGTTACATGTTTCTTTGAATCGACCCTTATATATATGAGCCCCATAATAGGGACATGTACTGCAGCTAGTAAAATACAGAGCTACTTACCGGGAGCTGCCGACTCCCATTCGGTGTACTACATGGGGGAAGGGTCACAGCCTGCAAGTGTCGGGTGGACCTTAGCCCTCATGTTTGGTGCTTAATACTTAGATAAGACTGATGGGTGGGCCCACTTTGGGGCCTCCCACACTAGGTAATTATTTTTCAGAGCAGCTATTTAATTCTCAGAGCACCGAATGGCAGTCAGCAGCTCAAAAAGTTGACTTCCAACTATAACATTTTTTTTTCACTTTCAACAGACAAATTTGCAAAAATACATGTCAAAAGCAGAAATTAGGTGTATGGCGTATGCTGGTGCTGCTGATTTAGGTTAAGAACATTAAACAACTTTGGAATTAATAAAGGTAAAGAGAGGCTGCAAGAGGCTGCATGTAGAGTTTGAGTTAAGCCGCCTCCCAGGAGGTCATGGTTGCAAAAGAACTCTGTAGTATAAAAGCAAGAGAGATAAAAAGCAAAAGAGTAGCACAGTTGCTGTCCTGCAGGCAGGAGCGCATACAGCACATACAGAGACATTGCCTCTTCAGCAGCTAGGCAGCAAGTGACACCAGTAAGGCTGCAGGGTACAATTTATATAGTTATTATTATTATTATTATTGTTTTTTTGTATAGCACCATCATCTTCCGTAGCGCTGTACAAAGTAGTAATTACAGACAGGGTAGAAACATACAGTACATAGACTATTTCAGATGCAGTGTTACAGACAATGGATATTCTGAATACAAGATACAGTAGGAAAGAGAGCCCTGCCCTTGCGAGCTTACAGTCTAAAGGATGAGGGGTGGAGACGAGAGGGTAAGTTCACAAACAGTCAGTATTGAGCTTTGTGGTATGTGCCCTTTAGAAAATTGGTTAAGCCAGATTATATGCTTGTGTGAATAGGTGAGTTTTAAGGGCACCTTTGAAGGTTTTGAGGGTTGTGGAGTGGCGGATTGGGTGGGGGAGGGCATTCCAGAAGATTGGAGTTGCACGTGAGAAGTCATGGAGGCGGGCATGAGAGGAGTTGACTAAGGTGGAGGACAGGAGAAGGTCGGCAGCAGAGCGGAGGCTGTGTCTAGGTTGATATTGTTGTATTAGAGATGAGATGTAGGGAGGGGCCTGGTTCGAGAGAGCTTTGTAGGCGAGAGTTAGAGTTTTGAACAGGATTCACTGTGGGAATGGCAGCCAGTGCAGGGATTGGCAGAGAGGAGCAGAGCTGGATGAGCGGGAGGAGAGATGGATGAGGCGAGCAGCGGAGTTCAGAATAGATTGGAGGGGTGCCAGTCTGTTAGTTGGTAATCCACAAAGAAGGATGTTGCAGTAATCCAGTCGGGATATGACCAGGGCGTGCACTAGCATTTTAGTGGTGTCAGGTGAGAGGAAGGAATGGATGCGGGAGATGTTTTTAAGTTGGAGGCGACAGGAGGTGGCCAGGGAGTAAATATGTGGTTTGAAAGAGAGGGCAGAGTCCAGAATGACTCCCAGGCACCGAGCTTGGGGAGTTGCGGATATAGAGAGGGGAGGGGAGTTAGATGGTGGGAAAATGACCAGTTCTGTCTTGTCCATGTTTAGCTTGAGGTAGCGAGATGACATGAATAAAGAAATAGCTACAAGGTAGTTCGGAAGATGAGATAGGAGAGAGGAGAGATTGGGGCCTGAGAGATATATCTCAGTGTCATCCGCATAGAAGTGGTATTGAAAGCCTAGTGAAGTTATAAGTTTGCCAAGGCCATAGGTGTAGACTGAGAAAAAGACAATTCTGTGAGTACTCACCTGTAGAATTGCTTTTACTATGCATGGCACGGCCTGCTTCCAGAAGTCCTTACGTATGGGTTATTCCGCCACAAGGTGGCGCAGTGTACTGCAGAAGAGTTGTGGCTCCTCCCGGTACCATATAAAAACTGAATCACCATAGACTTATCCAGTGTTAAAAAAGCAGTTATTCAAGAAACCGGGAGATAATAAAGGTAAAAAGGTAACAAACCCCAACTAACTTGGAACAATCACCATAAAGAGGCAACCAAGAATAACGATAACAAGGGTGGGGTGAAGCAGGCCGTGCCATGCATAGTAAAAGCAATTCTGCAGGTGAGTACTCACAGAATTGTCTTTTTCCTATTGCATGGCACGGCCTGCTTCCAGAAGTCCTTACGTATGGGACGTAAGGTAGGGTGGGATCCCCAAAGAGTAACAACAGGCAGTTCAAACCACTACCGCCTGAAGTACCTTGCGGCCAAAAGCAGCATCAGCTGAGGCCTTAACATCAACCTTGTAAAACTTGGAAAAAGTATGAACAGAAGACTAAGTTGCAGCCTTACAAACTTGTTCAACAGAAGCTTGGTGCTGAAAAGCCCAAGATGCACCAATAGCACGAGTGGAATGAGCAGTAACACTAAAAGGAGGAACCTTCCCCCTGGCAGAATAGGCCTGCTCCACCGCCTGACGGATCCACTTGCTGATAGTGGATTTAGCCGGAGGCAAACCCTTCCTAGTTCCAGCAGGAAGAACAAAAAGCGTCAGATTTCCTGAAAGACTCAGTAGCAACCAAATAAAACTTCAGAGCCCTGACAACATCCAAAGAGTGAAGGGTCAGCTCCTTGGAATTAGAAGGGTTAGGACACAAAGAAGGCAAAACAATGTCCTGATTGAGATGAAAAGCAGACACAACCTTAGGCAAGAAATCTGGCTTAAGCCGAAACACCACCTTATCCTGATGCTGCCCAAAATAAGGAGGTTTGATGGAAAGCGCCACCAGCTCAGAAACTCGCCTGACCGAAGTAATGGCCACCAAAAAGGCCACCTTAAGAGTCAGACTGGGCAAAGCAGCCCAACGGATAGGCTCAAAGGGAGGACCCTGCAGAGCAGACAACACCAGATTCAGGTCCCAAACTGGTAGCATAGGCTTATGTGGCGGACGCGTATGAGAAACTCCCTGGAAAAAAGTCTTAACCAACCGGTGATTGGCAAAGGATCTTTGGAAAAAAATTGCCAGAGCTGATACCTGTCCCTTAAGGGTACTAAGTTGAAGGCCCGAATACAAACCATGTTGCAAAAATTCCAGAATCCTGGGGATAGAAAACACCCGACAAGGAAGAGACTTGGACTCACACCAGGCAATGTAAGCATGCCAAATCCTGCAGTAGATAAAGGACGAGGACTTCTTCCTAGCCCTAATCATGGTATCAACAACAGAAGCCGGCAACCCCTTATCCATCAAGATGGAGGTTTCAGCAGCCAAGCTGTTAAAGCCTGGGCTATCTTGCGCAGCACCCTGCCCAGCAGAGGAAAAGGAGGGAACACATAGAGGAGCCAAAACTCCATCCAAGGCATTGCTAGAGCATCCGTGGCGAAGGCAAGAGGATCCTGTGACAGGGAGAAAAACCTGGGAATCTTGTGATTGTGGCGGGACGCAAACAGGTCCACATCCGGCTGACCCCAGCGGTGACACAGGGAGTGAAATACCTTGTTGCTGAGGGACCATTCCCCCAGCCGAGACGTCCCCCTGCTCAGGGAGTCTGCCTCCTGGTTCTCCACCCCCGGAATGTAAACCGCCGAAATGCAAGGGACATTCTCTTCCGCCCAAGACAGTATCAGGGACACTTTCTTGAGGGCTCGCTTGCTCCGAGTCCCTCCCTGATGATTGATGTAGGCAACCGCTGTCTGGTTGTCCGAGCGGATCTGAACAGCCCGACCCCGAAGGTGTGTGGTCAGCTGAGAAAGAACCAACCTGATCGCCCTCAGTTCCAGGACATTGATGGGAGCATGGGCCTCCTGGGGGCCCCACCGACCCTGGAACGTCAGAGACTTCCAAAAGCCCCCCCAACCGGTCAAACTGGCATCCGTGGTGACAGTCTCCCAGCACGGGGGCAGAAAGGTCCTGCCCACTAGAGTCCAGCCACCACGAGAGGGACTGTCTGGCCAGGGGGGACAGAACAAATTCCAGATCCTGGGACACAGGGCCAAACTGACAAGAGGTGCAACTGAAGGGGTCTCATGTGAAACTGAGCAAAGGGGACCGCCTCGATGCAGGACACCATCAGACCCACTAACTGCATCCCTTGCCGGATGGAAGGATGGGGACACACGAGCAGAGTCCGTGCATGCTTCTGAAGGCCCTCCACTTTCTGCTGAGGCAGGAATACCTTGACCTGAGATGTATCCAGAGTCATGCCCAGAAAGGACCTCACCAAAGATGGAGAAATTGAAGACTTGGGATAGTTGATCACCCAGCTGAAGGACTCGAGAGTGGAGGTCACCACCAGAGTATCCTTCTCGGCCTGATGAAGAGACTGAGCCGCAATCAGAATGTCGTCCAGGTAAGGGAGGATGCGAATGCCCTGATTCCGCAGCAAAGCCATCACGCCGGCCAGCACCTTGGTGAACCCTCAAGGTGCCACCGAACGGTAAAGCCACAAACTGGTAATGCTGATCTTCTAGAGCGAACCTGAGAAATCTCTGATGACCTGGAAGATTGGCACGTGAAGGTAGGCATCCTTGATGTCCACGGAGGTCATGAAGTCGCCCAGGCGCAGGGTACTGACAGCCGAGCGTAGAGTCTCCATGCGAAAGTGCTTGAACCTGACAAACTTGTTGAGACCCTTCAAGTCCAGGATGGGCCTCAGGGACCCGTCTTTTTTGGGGACTGTAAACAGGCTGAAGTAGAACCCTTGACCCCGTTCCTGGGAAGGCACCAGGCAAATGACTCCTGAACCGCAAGGCACAAACTCTGAGCTGAAAGAGGGTTTTGAAACATCCGGGATCTGAAGAATCTTGGGGGTGGCCAGGTTGCAAACTCTATCTTGTAACCAGAGGACACCACCTCCTTAATCCACCGGTCTGAGAAGCGGAGCCTCCAGACGTGAGCAAAGAGCCGAAGCCGCCCCCCCCCCGGATGGGTAAGGGCGCCTCCTCATGGTTGAGGGGGCTTGGGAGAAGGTTTGGGCTTGGGACCCCATGAGAGACCAGGACGACCGCGTGGTCTGCCACGGCCCCAAGAATCCCTGCGGGTACCCGAAAAATACAATTCTGTGAAATACTCACCTATAGAATTGGTATTATACGCATACAGTACGTCCTGCTCCAATATAATACTTACACATGGGTAATCCTCCGCCAGAGGGCGCTGTTCACTGCAGACATGCAAAAACAGGCTCCTCTCGGCCCTTCATATACCCAGGGACCTCCCACAAATCCCCAGTATTGAAAAGCAGTGAGAAAAGAAGCCGGGAGAAACCAACCACCAACTGGTAACAATAGTAATGATAACAATCACCATACAGGGGATCCAGAAAAATGTAAAACCAGGGTGGGGTGGAGCGTACTGTATGCGTATAATACTAATTCTACAGGTGAGTATTTCACAGAATTGTATTATTCTAAGCATACAGTACGTCCTGCTCCAATATAATACTTACACATGGGACATCCAATAGCAGTGTCCATAAAGAAGGGTGGGATCCCCAACAAAAAAGGCACAGCAGACAGTAAAGGCGCTGTCACCTGCAAAACTTTGCTACCAAGTATGACATGAGCAAAGGCTCTAACGTCAATCCCATAACAAAACCTTTGAAAAGGTATGAACAGAAACAAGCAGCGGCTAGCAACTTATTCAACAAAAAACCTGGTGCCGAAGGGCCAAAGGTACCCAAACACCAATAGAATGGAATAAAAGGAGAGAGGGAGAATCTTCCCCCTTAAAGGAATAGGCCAGTGTAACGGCCTAACCAGCCCAAAGGCAACAGAAGCTTTGTAAAACTTAGAACTCTCCCCAACAGGGGAATGAAAACTGGTCTCCCGCCAGACAGGCGGAGATACTGACCCCTTCAGTAACAAGGATCAGCAATAAGCCGAAACCTTTACTCAGGACCAGGAAGGCAAAACATCCAAGTAAGATCAGTCCAGCGGGCGCATAGGCCCTGGAAGCAAACGAGATCAGGCGCATACATATGGAGGCGCCTGCAGACCCCAAAGGGCATCAGTCCCCCCTAAGGGACAATAAACAACCAGGAAAAGTTCAACACCTGTTGAGGGAACGTAGACCCCTTACTTCATCATTACAAGAATAAGGCCCATAGGCAGACTGAAAGGACTCAATAAAGATCATAAAACACCACTTTGGACAAAAGGGTCCGGCGCAAGGCGGAATACCACCACATCATAGTGTGTGTGTGTATATATATATATATATATATATATATATTGTAGACATGTCACTGGAGAAGTGATCGAGGGGGTGTACATTTCACCTAGGTTACTACGCTGGGTGAGATGGTAAGTCCAGGATTGATTTGTTTCCCAGCAGTGATATGCTGCTGAGGTGTTGTTAATTTTGCCGGGCCTGGATTTATATGGAATGGCAGGTAGGTTTGGTAGAGGGACCTGTCATTCCACACCTCCCCGATCCGGTTTGGGTTTTGAATCAGGTGAGCTCTGATCCTAATTAGCCTGGGAGGTAAAAGCTCTGCAGAGCTGCAGGCTATTGCTCTCAGCCAGGAATGAACAGCCTGTGTGTGTGTGTGAAGGAAGCTGCGAACGCAGCCACTGCTGGAGCTAAAAACTCACCCTGCGATGTCCAGGCGAACGCTGTATTTTGAAAGTGTCAGCTAGGTGAGAAGAACCTGCTAGTAAGCGTCCAGACGGGCTAGGTCTTTATTTTGTTTTATACACTAATGAAGCACGCTGCTGCTGTATGTTTTGTTTACTGGACTGTTTATGCCGTGAATAAACGCCAAGACCTGCTTTTATAACACCTAAGTCTGTCGTGAACTGTGTCCAAACACACCATCCCCCGGGAAGATCCCTACAATTGGTGCTGCGGAGCGGGCAAAACGGTTGCTAGGGGCAACGGTGTGGACAGACTTGGCTACAGCTGCTTATGTCTTGGGTGAAAGCTGCAACTACACTCCAAGAACAGTCGGGCAACATGGAGGAGATGCTGAAGCAGTTTATGCAAGTAAGTTTGCAACAACAACAGGCTCAGATAGAGGCCAATGGACGACATGAACAGGCTCAGATCGAGGCTAATAGACGACATGAACAGACCATGGCTGCCCAACAACAACTTATTGAATACCTGATAGCAAAACAGGAGGCGCCTGTGGTTGCTAACCCCCAAACAGTGTTGCGAGCCGCTCCAGAGACTTTTGATATGAAAAGAGCTGTGCAGCGAGCGCTGCAAAAGATGACTGCTGAGGACGATGTTGAGGCCTTCCTAACTGGGTTTGAGCGTGCGGCTGAGCGAGAGAAGTTACCCGTCGCTGAGTGGGCAGAGGTAATTGCGCCCTATTTAACAGGAGAACCTCAAAAGGCCTACTATGACCTCAGTGAGCAAGAGGTTAAGGACTATACTCGGCTAAAAGCGGAGATACTTGCCCGGCTAGGCGTTACTACTGCGGTCCGTGCCAGGAGGGTACGCAACTGGAGCTACAGTTTGGACAAATCGGCGAGGTCCCAGATGTATGACCTGATCCATTTGGCGAGGAAGTGGTTGGAGCCAGACACTTCTACTCCTGCACAGATCCTAGAGAGGGTTGTGATGGACCGCTACCTCCGAGCACTTCCTGCTGATCTGCAACGCTGGGTGGGACAAGGTGACCCTAAGAATGCAAACGAACTTGTCAACCTTGTGGAGAGATTCCAGGCGACTGAGGACTACCTCCGTGATGTTTCTGCAGCATCCTCACCTCCCCGGAGTGCCAGATCTGTGCCTTCAGCTGGTAAGAGACTTCCATCTATTGGGGGAGTGTGGAGGGGTGCTGAGGGAGGAAGAAGGGCTCAAGTGGTGTCTCAGGGGCAAAAGACTGGAGATGGTCCCGGGTGGCTAAGTAGCCCTAAAAAGGACTCCTTGCCAAGGAGAACAGGCTCTATCCAGTGCTGGAGATGCCATGAGACGGGACACGTGTCTGCCCATTGCCCTCTTACCACTGAGCCCATGGACTGTGAGGTTAGTCGGCGTCAGTCGCTATTTGCGGAACCATCTTGTGTTGCAGTTCCTGGACTAGAGACTGAACCGCAAATCTGCGACATTACAATTAATGACTTTCCTGTTAAGGCGTTGCTGGACTCAGGAAGCCTCGTAACCTTGGTGCATGCCAGCCTGGTGGCTGGGGACTTTGAGTGTAAAAAGCACATGAGTGTTGTTTGTATACATGGGGATACAAAAGTGTACCCTATAGTGCTGGCTGAAGTCGGGACTAAACAAGGCACCGTACAATATGAAGTGGGTGTGGTTAAAAATCTCATGCACAACGTAATACTGGGGCGCGATTTTCCACTATTCTGGGCTCTCTGGGGAAAAAGAAAATCCCCCGAAAGGAGTGAGGATACTCCTAAGGTTGTTGCATTACCCCCTGTAAATGATAAAAGTGTGCAGGATGAAAATAATTGTTTTCCTTTGCAGGTCCTGGCTGGAGAGGAGGAGGCTCCTCCCACTGAGCAAAATATACCAGACTTAGAGGTGTCTAGGGATAATTTTGGGACTGCACAGTTACAGGACCCCACTCTCAAAAATGCGAGAGAGCAGGTTGCTGTCATGAATGGGGTACCTCAGGAACCAGATGCTGAGAAAAGATTTCCACACTTTTCTGTGACTAATGATCTTTTCTATAGAGTCACTAAGGTTAAGGATGAGATTGTGGAACAGCTTCTGGTGCCTAAGCCGTACCGGCGTCAGGTGCTGGACATGGCACATAACCATGTTCTTGGGGGACACTTGGGGACTGACAAAACGCAGGAGAGGGTTCTCCAGAGGTTCTACTGGCCGGCGATATATGGTGATATTAAAAAGCACTGCGAGTCGTGCCCCACATGTCAGCTTAGTGCCCCAGTGTCACATTTTCGCAGTCCTTTGGTTTCGCTCCCTATTATAGAGGTGCCTTTTGAGCGTATAGCCATGGATTTAGTGGGTCCCATTGTAAAATCCGCTAGAGGACACCAATATATTCTGGTGGTCATGGATTATGCGACCCGCTATCCAGAAGCTGTGCCCTTAAGAAACACCGCATCTAAAACAATTGCACGCGAGTTGTTTTATATGTTCTCTAGGACTGGAATCCCCAAAGAAATCCTAACTGACCAAGGTACACCCTTTATGTCAAAGGTGATGAAGGAGTTATGCAAACTATTTAAAATCTCACCCATCCGTACCTCTGTATACCACCCCCAGACGGACGGATTGGTGGAGAGATTTAACAAAACTTTGAAACATATGCTGAAAAAAGTCGTGGAAAAAGATGGCCGTGACTGGGATCATTTGTTACCCTACCTCATGTTTGCTATTAGGGAAGTGCCCCAAGCGTCCACAGGGTTCTCACCATTCGAGTTGGTCTATGGTCGTCACCCTAGGGGTCTACTGGACATTGCAAAAGAGACATGGGAGAGCGAGTCCACCCCATACAAGAGCGTTATTGAGCATGTAGCACAAATGCAGGACCGTATAGCCGCTGTAATGCCCCTAGTAAGGGAACACCTCCAGAGGGCGCAAGAGGCCCAAAGTAGAATTTACAACCGGTCTGCAAGAATCAGGACATTTAACCCAGGCGATAGGGTCCTTATACTAGTTCCCACTGTTGAGAGTAAATTCCTGGCGAAGTGGCAAGGTCCCTATGAAATTGTGGAAAAGGTCAGTGAGGTGAACTACAAGGTGCACCAACCAGGTAGAAGGAAGCCTTTCCAAGTTTACCACGTAAACTTGATTAAGCCCTGGAAAGACAGGGAATCCTTGGGGGCGACAAATACTGTTAGTAATTTGTCACAACCAATCCCTCCAGTCAAGGTTGGTGATACCCTATCAGTGTCACAGAAACAGGAGGCTCAGGAATTTTTACAGAAAAACAAAGACAAGTTTTCTGACCTCCCAGGGCGTACACACCTCATCTATCATCACATTGAAACTGAGCCTAGAAGCAGAGTAAACCTCAAGCCCTATAGGATCCCGGAAGCCCGTAGGGAAGCCGTATCTGCCGAGGTAAAGCGTATGCTTGATCTGGGAGTAATTGAGGTGTCACAGAGTGAATGGTCCAGCCCGATTGTATTAATCCCAAAGCCTAATGGAACTTGGAGGTTCTGTAACGATTTCAGAAAGTTGAATGAGATCTCAAAATTCGATGCCTATCCTATGCCCAGGGTAGATGAGTTGATTGAGAAGTTGGGTAATGCCAGATACATAACCACCCTCGATCTCACAAAGGGCTATTGGCAGATTCCACTTACTAATGAGGCTAAAGAGAAAACTGCATTCTCCACCCCTGATGGGCTATTCCAGTATGTAGTGATGCCGTTCGGGTTACATGGAGCACCTGCGACTTTCCAGAGGTTGATGGACTTGATTTTGCGACCACATCGTGATTACTCAGCTGCCTACCTCGATGATGTGGTCATTTTTAGCCCTGATTGGGAAAGTCACCTCTGTAAGGTACAGGCTGTATTGGATACCATAAGTGATGCGGGGTTGACCATAAATGCCGAGAAGTGTGCAATAGCCCTAGAAGAGGCCAAGTATCTGGGCTACATTATTGGAAGAGGGTTGATTAAGCCACAGCTTAATAAAGTGGAGGCAATACAGAATTGGCCTAGACCCCTGACAAAGAAACAGGTCAGAGCTTTCCTTGGTATTACGGGCTATTACCGTAGATTTGTGCCGAACTTTGCCTCAGTTGCTGCTCCCCTAACTGACTTGACAAAGGGCGGAAAGAGAGCAATGATCACGTGGACTCCAGAGGCCGAGAAGGCTTTCCAAAGCCTTAAGTCTGCCTTGTGCCAACAACCTGTGTTAGTTACCCCCGATTTCAGGCGAGAATTTCTGGTTCAGACAGATGCTTCTAACACAGGCTTAGGTGCAGTACTCTCACAAGTAGTAAATGGTGAGGAGCATCCGGTGATGTACTTGAGTAGGAAGCTAACCCCGGCCGAGAAAAATTATGCCATTGTGGAGCGAGAATGTTTGGCGGTGAAGTGGGCCCTCGAATCCCTAAAATATTACTTGCTAGGCAGGAAATTCAAGTTAGTGACAGACCATGCCCCCCTAACATGGATGAAGTTAAACAAGGAGAGAAACGCAAGAGTGACTAGATGGTTTCTGTCCCTACAAAACTTTAATTTCACTGTGGAACACAGGCCAGGGAAATTACAGGCAAATGCTGACGCATTGTCGAGGGTACATTGTCTGTGGGGACAAAATGCTCAGCCCTCCGGTCTGAAGAAGAGGGGGGGGATATGTAGACATGTCACTGGAGAAGTGATCGAGGGGGTGTACATTTCACCTAGGTTACTACGCTGGGTGAGATGGTAAGTCCAGGATTGATTTGTTTCCCAGCAGTGATATGCTGCTGAGGTGTTGTTAATTTTGCCGGGCCTGGATTTATATGGAATGGCAGGTAGGTTTGGTAGAGGGACCTGTCATTCCACACCTCCCCGATCCGGTTTGGGTTTTGAATCAGGTGAGCTCTGATCCTAATTAGCCTGGGAGGTAAAAGCTCTGCAGAGCTGCAGGCTATTGCTCTCAGCCAGGAATGAACAGCCTGTGTGTGTGTGTGAAGGAAGCTGCGAACGCAGCCACTGCTGGAGCTAAAAACTCACCCTGCGATGTCCAGGCGAACGCTGTATTTTGAAAGTGTCAGCTAGGTGAGAAGAACCTGCTAGTAAGCGTCCAGACGGGCTAGGTCTTTATTTTGTTTTATACACTAATGAAGCACGCTGCTGCTGTATGTTTTGTTTACTGGACTGTTTATGCCGTGAATAAACGCCAAGACCTGCTTTTATAACACCTAAGTCTGTCGTGAACTGTGTCCAAACACACCATCCCCCGGGAAGATCCCTACAATATATATATATATATAATGAGCGAGGGCTAAGGAATCAGAGCCACCTTCTCAGCCACACATCTGACTGAAGCAACAGCCCCCGGAGGGGCGACTTGAACTACAAAACAGCTCAGGCAGCAGCCAGAATAAGTCCCAAAGGAACAATCCGCGGGGCAACAGAATTAAAAATTGATCCCCACAGGGACCATAGAACTACTTGGGAGATGCCCTCAGCAATCCCCAAGAGAACTCCTAACAAGGAAGACTGAACCAGACTTCTACAGGAAGGCAGACAGGACAGAATCTGAACCTTCAGAGTACCTAGATGGGGAGCCAACCCCAACCTATGCTGTAACAACTCTAGAACCCTGGGAACCGAGAACGTCCAACAGGGGAGAGACCAAGACTCACGCCAATCAATATGGGTACATCATAACCCACAATAGACGGAGGAAAAAGAAACCAAGGAAGCTTGTTCCTAGCCCCCCACAGACCAAGCCACCCAGAAGACAAACCCGTCTCCAAAGGGGTGAATGAATCAGCTGTCAAGCCCTCAGACTAGAGTCTGTAGATTGGGACAACATAAGAAGGAGCCTGACAAGGGCAGAACCGCACTCCTGAGAGAGCGTACAGGTCAGCTGACCTCAGCAGAAGCGTCTGTGAACCACAGTTCACTAGGCCACCCAGGAGCCATCAATCTCACGGGTCTCTTTATCAGCACGACCGTGCGCAGAACCCCACATAGTAGGGTGAATGAAGAGAAGACATATAAAATAGACAGTCTATACATAAATTTACTAAGCCCCCATGACCAGAGTCAGAATATTCTGGGGCAGTAAAAACAAGGGCAGAGCCCCTGTGATATAAGCGAGACCCAACAGAGCCACCCTAGTTGGCTCTCAGAGGGACACCAGGATAGCACAACCTGCCACTGAAAGAGATCCATTGGAGCAAATACCACTGAGGAGCAGGGGACGTAGAACCCCACTCAGATCAGGATCAGGAACCTTCCAGCGGAAGCATCCTGCTTCAAGCTCCAGACTAATAATAAAACAGGCCATTGTCTTCCAACAGGCCAAGAGTCCCCAAATAGACAGGTCCTAAAGAGGAGAAGTCCAGCAGTATAGAGTCAACTGAAGGCTCATTGTTTTAACAAGCCAGTAGGTAGGATGGACCCTCTAAGGGACCCTACCTAGGAACCACGGGGGGTTTTGGAAGAAATTCCCCCCCCCCCCCCGCCAACCTGCGAGACTTGGTACCCAAGGTGACCATTCACAGGAAGATGCAAGCAAAGAAGGGGGTGCCCCCTGACAGGGTCCTTGAATATAACCAGCTCAAGAGGAACCACCGTACCAAGGGGGAATGAGCACAGACCTAGTTCCAGGGGTGCTGGAACCCCATGTAGGATCAATAACCTACTGTGCCGAAGAGCCCAAGGGCTCGGTATATAAGGGATATCATCTGATACGCCACCAACGGGCCCACCAGCTGCAATCCTGCCTGGTGAAAGTAAGATGTCAGCAAAGGGGGACAGAGTAACCAGGAGTCCACTTGTTTCCAAGGAAGAAGGCTCAAGCCTGAACCGAATCCAAGGAATGGAGATAGCGGATAAGGGACCACAAATGTTAAGGCATGGCAGGCCAGCTGATCCATGCGCCGGTCCTTGCTGTCCCGCAGTGTAGTAGTGTCAGGGGAAGGCATGACCGAGGTGTTGGACAGCCCCAGAACGGGGGCGTCCGCCTCAGGGGGACACGACCATCCCTTGACCAGGTCGTCAGGAAAAGGATACCTCTTATCCAACCCTTTGGGCACCGCGGGCAATCTACTAGGACGTTCCCACTCCTTAAGCACCATATTAGTGAAATGGCACTGCTCAGGGAACTCCAGACGCTGTTTATCAGGGCGAAAGAGCTCACCCTGCTTCCTCTTAGCCACCTTAGGGGGGACAATGTGCAAGATTTCAAAAATGTGAGCCAACAGGCTATCAGTGTCCTCAGGGAACCATGAGTCCTCCCCAGATGCAGACCCATGGTCACTGTTGTAGCCCTCCTGCTGGTCCCCAGAGGAGTGAGAGTCCTGGAAGAGTTCCCCCTCCTCTAGGGGGTAAAGGCCACCAAAAGCATCAAGTCCCTCATCCTCCTCAGGAAAGAGGGATGGCACGGGAGCCAGGTGCCGCTTCTTGCCAGAGGCCTTACGTGGAACAGGCCTGGCAAGCTGCCTTTCAATGCTGGCCACACGCAGTGCCAGATCAGACTGTGACCCCCCGTTAGTATCCCCCTCACTGGGGGCTAAATGCAGGCGCGGAGCGGTAGGCAACGCCGAAGGAGGCTCAGAGCTGGGAAGCGAAACGGGTAGCCCAGCCTGGGCCGCAACGATACCCTGGGCGCACGGCACGCACACCGCGGCACTGTTACTTAGAGGGGATGCCCCGCACATGGCACACAGCCGGCATTGCCCCGAAGGACCCCCAAGCACGCTATCCCCAGAAGCCTCCATATGGTGATTAACACAGGCGCAATAGGCCAGCACAGGGTAAGGGCTAATAAAAAAACACCCGGGATGCCCCCCCAAGAGATGCCCCCAGAAGCCAGTAAGGGAAGATGAGGGAGGGTAAGGGATAGGACCGGGAGAAACCACAACCCACAGTTGTCCCGCCTGAAAGACATAACTAAAGACACATAAGCATCCCGCAGCACATGCCCCAAGGAAACCAAAAACCCCCAAAGGGGACTCATGGACCAAGCAGGCCAAAAGCACCAGCCGCCAGACCACAGGAGGAAGCAACAACAGGCAGAGATCACCGCCGCAGCTCCGGGAGGAAGAAGGGCCCCAGACGCGCAGCAGAAGCAAAATGGCGCCGGCAGAGGAACCTTGAGGGTTGGGCCGCGGGAGGACGACGCGATACGCGTCATCCTCCGCCCCCGCCCCCCGAAGAGCGTGAAAACGGCGCTCACGTGACCGCGCCGGCATCATCACACAACAAAAAATACAATTCTGTGATTTCTCACCTGTAGAATTGGTATTATGAGTATACAGTACGTCCTGCTCCAGATAAGATTCTTTACGTCTGGGTATTACTCCGCCAGATGGCGCTGGACTGCAGAGACAGTGAAATTGGCCCCTTTCCCGGCCCCTCAAATACCCGGGACCTCCCACAAATCCCCAGTATTGAAAAGCAGTTAACAAGAAGCCAGGAGAATGATAACATAACCAACCATTAACTAAACCAACAATGATAACAATCACCATACAGGGGATCCAAGAATAATGAAAACCAAGGGTGGGGTGGAGCAGGACGTACTGTATACTCATAATACCAATTCTACAGGTGAGTAATCACAGAATTGTATTATTCTTAGTATACAGTACGTCCTGCTCCAGATAAGATTCTTTACATCTGGGACATCCAATAGCAGTGTCCGTAAAGTAGGGTGGGATCCCCAAAAGTAACAGCAGACAGCTTAGACCACTGCCGCCTGCAGAACTTTGCGGCTAAAAGCAGCATCAGCTGAGGCCCTAACATCAACCTTGTAAAACTTGGAAAAGGTATGAACAGAAGACCAAGTAGCGGCCTTGCAAACTTGTTCAACAGAAGCCTGGTGCTGAAAAGCCCAAGAGGCACCACTCCCACGAGTGGAATGAGCAGTAAGGCGGAAGGGAGGATTCTTCCCCTTAGCAGTGTAGGCCTGAATCACAGCCTGACGGATCCATTTGCTGATAGTAGATTTAGCAGGAGCCAAACCCTTCCTAGGACCAGAAGGGACCACAAAAAGAGCATCAGTTTTCCTGAAAGGTGCAGTAGCCACCAGATAGAACTTCAGATTCCTGACCACATCCAAGGAATGCAAAACCCTCTCCTTAGTGTTACTAGGATTAGGGCACAAGGAAGGTAGAACAATGTCCTGATTAAGATGAAACCTTAGGCAGAAAATCTGTCTTGAAGCGAAACACCACCTTGTCCTGGTGTCTCTCAAAGTATGGGGCTGGATGGAAAGCGCCGCCAACTCAGAAACACGCCTAACAGAAGTGATAGCCACCAAAAAGACAACCTTGAGAGTAAGAATGCTAGAGCATCTGTGGCCAAGGCCAGAGGATCATGGGACAGGGAGACAAAGGCTGGGAGCTTGTGATTGTGACGGGACGCAAACAGATTCACATCTGGTTGACCCCAACGATGACACAGAGATTGAAACACCCTATTGCAGAGGGACCACTCTCCCAGGCAAGAGGTCCCCCTGCTCAGAGAGTCTGCCTGCAGATTCTCCACCCCCGGAACGTACACAGCTGGGATGCAGAGAACATTGACCTCCGCCCAGGACAGGATCAGAGACACTTCCTTGAGGGCCCCCTTGCTCCGGGTCCCTCCCTGATGATTGATGTAGGCAATCGCCGTCTGGTTGTCCGAGCGTGCCCGAAGGTGTTGGGTCAAGGGGTCCAGAACCAACCTGATCGCCCTCAATTCCAGAATGTTGATGGGCGTGTGGGCCTCCTGAGGTCCCCGGCGTCCTTGGAACTGTAGGGACTTCCAGAAGCCCCTCCAACCCGTCAGACTGGCATCCGTGGTGACTGTCTCCCAGCAGGGGGCCAGAAAGGATCTGCCCGCCAACAGGTTCCTGGGGACCAGCCACCACGAGAGAGACCTCCTGGCTAGGGGGGACAGAACAAGGACCTGGTCCAGGGACGCAGGATCCTTGTCCCATAATGACAAGAGGTAGAGTTGCAGAGGCCTCATGTGAAACTGGGCATAAGGGACCGCCTTGAAGCACGACACCATCAGGCCCACCAGCTGCATTCCCTGCCTGATGGAGGGATGAGGTCAAGATAGGTCAAGATAGCAGGAACTGAACCTGCTAGCAGACTGTCCACCTTCTGCTGAGGAAGAAAAATCCTTGCCTGAAGTGTATCCAGATTCATTCCCAGGAAGGGTGTCACCAAGGAGGGAGACAGGGAAGACTTGGGATGGTTGATCACCCAGCCAAATGACTCCAGAGTGGACACTACTCGCTGAGTATCCAGCTCTGCCTGTTGGAGGGACTGAGAAGTGATGAGAATGTCGTCCAAATAGGGCAGCACACAAACGCCCTGAGACCTGAGCAGAGCCATCACACCTGCCAGCACCTTGGTGAACAAGATAAGTCTGTGCGGAGACAGAACTAAACGCAACCGAGCACACCATACAAAGTGAATGTACAAAACACACACACTTTCCCTCCCCCCCCCGAGAACTACAAGGGAGAGCGAGGGAGGGCAGCGGCCACCTAATGTAGGGCCCACCGATAGACAGGGGCAATAGTGCGGGAGGGGCATCCCATAAGGCTCACCATATGCCTATACCGCCTACCCTTTGGTGGGGGATTGCGGTGGAGCAGAGTTCCTAAGCACCTGACAGCGGTGGCGCCTACCATCACCCGCACCAGCGCAGCCAAAGCTTGGAGGCACATTAACAATGGGACGGGTGGGAATAGTCCTACAGGGCCGCAGGCTAATAGCCCCCCGCTCACCTGCAAGAAGAGAGAGAGCCATCTTCCTGTCCTTTGCAGTCCAGACTGCAGAGAAAACGTGGGGATTTGTGGGAGGTCCCGGGTATTTGAGGGGCCGGGAGGAGCCAATTTCGCGGTCTCTGCAGTCCAGTGCCATCTGGCAGAGTAATACCCAGATGTAAGGATCTTATCTGGAGCAGGACATACTGTATACTAAGAATAAAAAAGCGACCAGTGCAACCAAATCTGTGCGGTGACAGTACTAAAGGCAAACCAAGCACACCATACAAAAATACAATTCTGTGAAATACTCACCTGTAGAATTGGTATTATAAGTATACAGTACGTTCTGCTCCAGATAGATTACTTACACTTGGGGTTATCCTCCGCCAGATGACACTGCACTGCAGAGACATGCAAAACAGGCTCCTCCCGGCCCCTCAAATACCCGGGGACCTCCCACAAATCCCCAGCATTGAAAATCAGTGAACAAGAAACCGGGAGAATTTAACCACCCAAAACAAAAACTGGTAACTATAACAATGATGAAAATCACCATACAGGGGATCCACAATAATGCAACAACAGGGTGGGGTGGAACAGGACGTACTGTATACTTATAATACCAATTCTACAGTTGAGTATTTCACAGAATTGTATTATTCTAAGTATACAGTACGTCCTGCTCCAGATAGATTACTTACACTTGGGACATCCAATAGCAGTGTCCATAAAGTAGGGTGGGATCCCCAATAAAAAAGGTAACAGCAGACCTTGCGGCCAAAAACAGCATCAGCTGAGGCCCTAACATCAACCTTGTAAAACTTTGAAAGGTATGAACAGAAGACCAAGTAGCGGCCTTGCAAACTTGTTCAACAGAAGCCTGGTGCTGGAAGGCCCAAGAGGCACCAATAGCACGAGTAGAATGAGCAGTAAGGCGGAAGGGAGGACTCTTCCCCTTAGCCGAATAGGCCTGAATCACAACCTGACGGATCCATTTGCTAATGGTAGACTTAGCAGGAGCCAAACCCTTCCTAGGACCAGAAGGGACCACAAAAAGAGCATCAGTCTTCCTGAAGGACGCAGTGACTACTAGGTAATACTTCAGAGACCTGACCACATCCAAGGAGTGCAAAACCCTTTCCTTAGTATTACTAGGATTAGGGCACAAGGAAGGAAGAACAATATCCTGGTTCAAATGAAAAGCAGACACCACCTTAGGCAGGAAATCCGGCTTAAAGCGGAACACCACCTTATCCTGGTGTATCTCAAAGTATGGAGGCTGGATAGACAGAGCCGCCAGCTCAGACACACGCCTGACCGAAGTAATAGCCACCAGAAAAACAACCTTGAGGGTAAGTACAGCCAGAGCAGCATCCTGAATAGGCTCAAAGGGAGCACCCTGCAAGGCAGACAAGACCACATTCAAATCCCAAACTGGGACCATAGGTTTTTGTGGGGAACGCACATGAGTAACCCCCTGAAAGAAAGTCTTGACCAAGGAATGTTGAACAAAGGACTTCTGAAAGAAAACAGACAGGGCAGAAACATGACCCTTCAAAGTACTGAGTTGGAGACCAGACTCCAAGCCTTGCTGTAAGAACTCTAGAACCCTGGGAACTGAGAACACCCGACAGGGAAGAGACCTAGACTCGCACAAGGCAATGTAAGCATGCCAAACCCTATAATAGATGGAAGATGAAGACTTCTTCCTAGCCTTCACCATGGTCTCAACCACGGAGGCAGACAAGCCTTTCTCCATCAAAATGGAGGTTTCAGCAGCCAGGCTGTCAAAGCCAGAGTTTGTAAATTGGGATGGCATAGTGAGCCCTGAGTGAGCAGATCTGGTACTGCTGGCAGGACGCACTGATCTACTGCCATCTGCACCACGTCTGCGAACCACACTCTTCTTGGCCACCTGGGGGCCACCAGAATCACTGGCACCCATTCCAGAGCAATCTTGCGCAGTACCCTGCCCAGCAGGGGGAATGGAGGAAAGACATACGGGAGCCGAAATTCCTGCCATGACATGGACAGAGTATCTGTGGCCAAGGCCAGAGGATCCTGAGACAGGGAGACAAAAGCCTGGAGCTTGTGATTGTGACGGGAGGCAAACAGATCCACATCCAGTAGACCCCAACGGTGACACAGGGACTGGAATACCCTGTTGCAGAGGGACCACTCTCCCTGACGAGAGGTCCCCCTGCTCAGAGAGTCTGCCAGTAGATTCTCTGCCCCCGGGATGTACACAGCCGAAATGCATTGAACATTGGCCTCTGCCCATGTCAGAATCCGCGATACCTCCTGGAGGGCCCTCCTACTCCGGGTCCCTCCCTGATGGTTGATGTAGGCAACCGCCGTCCTGTTGTCTGAGCGCACCTGCACAGACAATCCTCTCAGGTGATTGGTCAACTGCTCCAGTACCAACCTGATCGCCCGCAGTTCCAGAATGTTGAAGGGTAAGTGGGCCTCCTGAGGGCCCCACCTCCCCTGGAACCGCAGGGACTTCCAGAATCCCCCCCATCCTGACAGACTGGCATCCGTGGTGACTGTCTCCCAGGAGGGGGCCAGGAAGGATCTGCCTCCCATCAAGTTCCTGTGGTCCAGCCACCAGGAAAGGGACCGTCGGACCGAGGGGGGAAGCACACAGATCCCGTCCAAGGACGTTGGATCCTTGTCCCATACTGACACAGAAGGTGAAGTTGAAGAGGCCTCAAATGGAACTGAGCAAAGGGCACCGCCTCGAAGCACGCCACCATCAGGCCCACCAACTGCATTCCCTGCCTGAGGGAGGGCTGGGGGCATGATAACAGGAACCTCACCTGCGCAGTTAGAGCTTCCACCTTCTGCTGAGGAAGGAATATCCTTGACTGAATCATATCCAGAATCATTCCCAGGAATGGGGTCATCGTGGAAGGGGACAGGGAGGACTTGGGGTGATTGATCACCCAGCCGAAGGACTCCAGGGTGGACACCACCAGCTGAGTGTCCAACTCTGCCTGTTGCAGAGACCGAGAGGTGATGAGTATGTCATCCAGGTAGGGTAGCAAGCGTATGCCCCTTGACCGCACCAGAGACATCACCCCTGCCAGCACTTTGGTGAACACTCTGGGAGCTGAGGTGAGACCAAAGGGCAGGGCCACAAATTGGTAATGTTGATCTTCCAACGCGAATCTGAGAAACCTTTGGTGTCCAGGGAACACAGGGATGTGACGGTAAGCATCTTTGATGTCCACCGACGTCATGAAATCCCCTGGGCGCAGGGAGCCAATGGCCGAGCGCAGAGTTTCCATGTGAAAACGCTTGTTTCTAACAAATTTGTTGAGGATCTTTAAATCCAGAATGGGCCTGACTGACCCATCTTTTTTGGGGACTGTGAAAAAGTTGGAATAGAACCCCTTGCCTCTTTCTCTTAAGGGGACACTGCAAATGACCCCCATATCCAGAAGGCCTTGCACGGCCTGCATCAAAACCCGAGCTGAGGCAGAGTCCTGGGGGATCCTGAACTTGACGAATCTTAGGGGGGGGGGCGCACAGCAAACTCTATCTTGTAACCAGAGGACACTACCTCCTGAATCCACCTGTCTGAGACGTGATGCTTCCAGACGTGCGCAAAGTGCTGTAGTCGTCCCCCCACCCCGATGTGCGAGGGCGCCCCATTATGCTTGGGGAGGCTTGGGAGAGGGTTTTGGTTTAGAGCCCCAGGAGGCGCCGGGGCGTCGTCCACTGTTCCTGCGCCAGGAATCTGTACGAGCCCCCCGCGAAGGACCCCCTTTGCCCTGCTTAGCACTGCGGTAGGGGAGTGAAGGGGGGCCCTGGCCCCGAAAGGGGCGAGACTGCCACCTGCGCTGGGGTAACTTGCCTCCTTTAGCAAAAAGGTCTAGGCGATCTCCAAACAGGCGTAGCCCCTTAAATGGAAGCCCAGTAAGGGCCCTCTTAGCAGCGTTGTCAGCAGCCCACTGGCGCAGCCAGACCGCGCGGCGTATAGCTACCGCCAAGGCAGAGGTTCTGGCACACATCCTAATGGCATCATCCAAGGCAGATAGGATAAAGTTCACAAACATATCACAGTTAGACAGGGCATTACATGTATCAGGTTGCCCTTCATTAGACCCATCAAGTACACTTCTGATCAGGCTCCTGAGTGCCACAGACGTGATGGCCGAGGCGCAAACCGGGCGCAGCGCCGACCCCACGAAGGCAAAGGCATGGCACGCTAATTGGTCAATGCGCCGGTCCTCAGCATCCCGCAGCGTAGTAGTGTCAGGGGAGTGCATAATAGAGGTGTTAGACAACCCTAGAATAGGAGCATCGACCACAGGGGGCGATGACCAGCACTTCACCATGTCAGCAGGAAAAGGATACTTTCTGTCCCAACTCTTAGGTATGCCGGGAAGTCTACTGGGACGTTCCCACTCCTTAAGCACGAGGTTATTGAAATGGGTTTGCTCAGGAAATTCCAGACGAGCTTTAGCAGTATGGAAAAGCTCCCCCCTTTGCCTGGGAGCCGCAACCGGGGGAGAAATAGACAAAACCTCAAATATTTGGACCAGCAGTCTGTCAGTATCATCCGGGGTCCAGGGGTCAGAGCCAGAATCGTCATGACCCCTTAGTCTCTCATCAGATGACCCTGAGTCATAAAACAGCTCCCCTTCGTCTGATGGGGCGTAGCCATACAGATGTGACAACTCCGCAAATTCCATAGGAGACGGAGTGGCATCAGGAGCTAAGTGGCGCTTTTTAGCGGAGGCCTTACGCGCTAAGGTATTAGCGATCAATCTTTCAACACTGGCCAGTCTAGCAGACACATCAGGTTGAGAATCCCCGCTTGTATGTGATTCAATGGGGGTGAGACTCAAGCTGGGGGGAGTAGGTGAAGTGAGACGAGGTGCAGGCCCAGCCACCGGAGGGGCGGGTTGCAACGCTAGCGCCTGCTGTGCGCAAGGGACACAGACCCGTGCGCTGTCACCGCTGATAGGCGAGACCCCACAAGCTACACACAGCCGGGCTTGTCCCGAAGGAACCCCGGTCCCAATATCCCGGGATGCCTCCATATGGTGATTATTAGGCTCAACATGCCAGTAGGGATTGACGCTATAAAGCAACCCTGGATGCCCCAATGACCCGCTAGGGAAGTGGGAGTACTTATACTAGGCCCAACTACAAATACACCAGGCCGGGAGAAGCCACTGGATTCACCGGTCTGAAAGACAAAATGAGAAGAAGTGGTGTCAGAGTCATAAGAAAATAATGAGTATTAAAGTCGCCCGCAATGGCACTTACAGATCGCGGGAGGGGGGGCCGTTCCACACACGTGCGCGCGACTGTACAGGGAAAGGCGCCAAAAGAACCTCGAAGGGCGGGCCAGAGCGGGTCGTGACGCAGTGCGCGCTGAGCCAGGCCCCGTCCCCCCGAAGAGCGCGAAGTCCGCAGACAAGCAGCCAATGAGGACGCAGGGCGGCGGTGTTCGCAATAGTAAAAAGCAAGTCAGCGCGGCGGTTGACACACATATACTAGTCCCAACACACATACCAAAAGGTGATATACATGAATCACGGTACACGCTCAACCACACCCCCCCTTCTTTTCCTCCCGAAGGCTACGGGGAGAATGAGGGAGGATGGCGGCCCTTTGTGCAGGGCCCACCACTACCGGGGCATGGGACAATAATGCGGGAGGGGCATCCCATAAAGGCTCACCATCAGCCTATACCGCCTACCCTTTGGTGGGGGACTGCGGTGGAGCAGCGCTCCTTAAGCACACATAGTGCTGCCTACCTTCACCCGACCAGCGCAGCCCAGGCTGGGAGGCACATCACACCAAGGACGGGTGGGAATAGTCCAACAGGGCCGCAGGCTTTAATAGCCACGCTCACCTGCGACAGAGTGATAATTTCATGTCTTCGCAGTAGGCACTGCAGAGAAATCTGGGGATTTGTGGGAGGTCCCCGGGTATTTGAGGGGCCGGGAGGAGCCTGTTTTGCATGTCTCTGCAGTGCAGTGCGATCTGGCGGAGGATAACCCCAAGTGTAAGTAATCTATCTGGAGCAGGACGTACTGTATACTTAGAATAAGTGAATGTACAAAACACACACTCACACCCCCCCCCCTGAGAACTACAAGGGAGAGTGAGGAAGGGCAGCGGCCACCTAACGTAGGGCCCACCGATAGACAGGGGCAAGGGGCAATAGTGCGGGAGGGGCATCCCATAAGGCTCACCATGTGCCTATACCGCCTACCCTTTGGTGGGGGATTGCGGTGGAGCAGCGCTCCTAAGCACCTGACAGCGGTGCTGCCTACCATCACCCGCACCAGTGCAGCCAAGGCTGGGAGGCAAAATAACAATGGAACAGGTGGGAATAGTCCTGCAGGCTAATAGCCCCGCTCACCTGCGAGAAGAGAGAGACATCTTTTTGTCCTACGCAGTCCAGACTGCAGAGAAAATCTGGGGATTTGTGGGAGGTCCCGGGTATTTGAGAGGCCGGGAGGAGCCAATTTCACTGTCTCTGCAGTCCAGCGCCATCTGGCGGAGTAATACCCAGACGTAAAGAATCTTATCTGGAGCAGGACGTACTGTATACTAAGAATAAACGCCTCACAGTTATAGCGCCACCCGCCGCGGAGCGTAGTACAAAGCGGCGACGGCGGCGAAAACAGTTAAAAAAATGCAATTCTGTGAGGTACTCACCTGTAGAATTGGTATTATAAGTATAAAGTAGGTCCTGCTCCAGATAGATTACTTACACTTGGGTTATCCTCCGCCAGATGGCGCTGCACTGCAGAGACATGTAAAACAGGCTCCTCCCGGCCCCTCAAATACCCGAGGACCTCCCACAAATCCCCAGCATTGAAAAGCAGTGTACAAGAAGCCGGGAGAATTTAACCACCCAAAAACTGGTAACTATAACAATGATAACAATCACCATACAAGGGATCCAGAAAAATGCAAAAACCAGGGTGGGGTGGAGCAGGACGTACTGTATACAGTACGTCCTGCTCCAGATAGATTACTTACACTTGGGACATCCAATAGCAGTGTCCATAAAGTAGGGTGAGATCCCCAACAAAAAAGGTAACAGCAGACAGTTTAAACCACTGCCGCCTGCAAAACCTTGCGGCCAAAAACAGCATCAGCTGAGGCCCTAACATCAACCTTGTAAAACTTTGAAAAGGTATGAACAGAAGACCAAGTAGCGGCCTTGCAAACTTGTTCAACAGAAGCCTGGTGCTGGAAGGCCGAAGAGGCACCAATAGCACGAGTGGAATGAGCAGTAAGGCGGAAGGGAAGATTCTTCCCCTTAGCAGAATAGGCCTGAATCACAGCCTGATGGATCCATTTGCTGATAGTAGACTTGGCAGGAGCCAAACCCTTCCTAGGACCAGAAGGGACCACAAAAAGAACATCAGTTTTCCTGAAGGACGCAGTGACTACTAGGTAATACTTCAGACACATGACCACATC
This sequence comes from Gastrophryne carolinensis, assembly GCA_027917425.1. Lineage (NCBI taxonomy): Eukaryota > Metazoa > Chordata > Amphibia > Anura > Microhylidae > Gastrophryne > Gastrophryne carolinensis. The sequence goes on from CM051237.1 coordinate 224,892,889, forward strand.
CAAGGAATGCAAAACCCTTTCCTTAGCATTGCTGGGATTAGGGCACAATGAAGGAAAAACAATATCTTGATTCAAATGAAAAGCAGACACCACCTTAGGCAGAAAATCCGGCATAAAGCGGAACACCACCTTATCCTGGTGTCTCTCAAAGTATGGGGGCTGGATAGACAGAGCCGCCAGTTCAGACACACGCCTGACCGAAGTAATAGCCACCAGAAAAACAACCTTGAGGGTAAGTACAGCCAGAGCAGCATCCTGAATAGGTTCAAAGGGAACACCCTGCAAGGCAGACAAGACCAAATTCAAATCCCAAACAGGGACCATAGGTTTTCGTGGGGGACGCACATGAGTAACCCCCTGAAAGAAAGTCTTAACCAAAGAATGCTGAGCAAAAGACTTCTGAAAGAAGACAGACAGGGCAGAAACCTGACTCTTCAAAGTACTGAGTTGGAGACCCGACTCCAACCCATGCTGTAAGAACTCCAGAACCCTGGGAACTGACAACACCCGACAGGGAGGAGACCTAGGCCCTTATTTATGAAGGAATAGCGACAGGTAGCGACTGGTGAGCGACCGGTAATGACGGGCACCGCCACGAGAACGCCAGCTCCCCACCACAATCACACATTTATCAAGCCAATCCTGCTTAGCGACTGAGATAGCGCCAGATAGCCACTCATTCATCATTATTCCAGCCTCAGCCCACAGCGCCAGCGTCCGACCTTGAACAGCGACAGGTATGACCTCTCGCTAACTGGCGCTCTCCAATGCATTTCAATGGGACAATCTTTAAATATTCATAATTAATTGTTATTAATGTTTTTTTTTTTTTAATGTGAAAAATTCTGTGACCACTTCTGCCATGTTAGATATTTTTTTTAAAGGAAAAAAAAAATTGGTGCAGAATTGATATTACAGGTCTGATATTAATGTATTCATATTACAAAATTATTTTAAAAACTTGTTTTTGGTTTCCAAAAATATGGTTGTTTGGGGGTTAAAAAATGACTTTTAACCCATCACCGCCAGCGCTCTGCGGTTTAAGCATGAATTTCACAGCGCGAGAATTTTTTGAGCGTGATTTGTTAATGAATATGGTGGGAGCCGGTCGCTATGGCCAGTCGCTATCATGCGCTCCCATACAGCGCAGAACCTGTCAAAATAGCGACTCCTCACCCAATATTCAACATTACTGCACACCGACTGAGTCGCTGTCAACAACCGAACAACGGCCAAGCACAGCGACTACTAGCGGGCGCTGTGAAAATACTGCTACAGTCGCTCAACTGTCGCTACCTGCCGCTTTTAATGAATCGGCCTCCCCGACTCACACCAGTCAAAGTAGGTACGTCATACCCTGTGATAGATGGAAGAAGAGGCTTTCTTCCTAGCCTTCACCGTGGTATCAACCACTAAGGCGAACAAGCCTTTCTCCATCAAGATGGAGGTTTCAGCAGCTAGGTCGCAAAGCCAGAGTTTGTAAATTGGGATGGCGTAAGGGGCCCTGAGTGAGCAGATCGGGCACCCCTGGCAGAACGTACTGGTCTACTATCATCAGCACCACGTCTGTGAACCACACTCTTTTTGGCCACCTGGGGGCCACCAGAATCGCTGGTACCCCTTCCATAGCAATCTTGCGCAGAACCCTGCCCAGCGAGGGGAATGGAGGAAAGACATACAGGAGCCGAAATTCCTGCCATGACATGGACAGAGCATCCGTGGTCCAGGCCAGAGGATCCCGAGACAGGGAGACAAGGGCCGGGAGCTTGTAATTGTGATGGGACGCAAACAGATCCACATATGGTAGACCCCAACGGTGACACAGGGACTGGAATACCCTGTTGCAGAGGGACCACTCTCCCTCCCGGGGATGTACACAGGCGAAATGCATTGAACATCGGCCTCCCCATGTCAGAATCCGCGACACCTCCTGGAGGGCCCCCTGCTCCGGGTCCATCCCTGATGGCTGATGTATGCAACTGCCGTCCTGTTGTCTGAGCGCACCTGCACAGACAGACCCGCAGGTGGTCGTCAACTGACCCAGAACCAATCTGATCGCCCGTAGATCCAAAATGTTGATAGGTAAGTGGGCCTCCTGAGGCCCCCACCTCCCCTGGCACCGCAGGGACTACCAGACCCCCCCCCCCCCCCTGACAGACTGGCATCCGTGGTGACCGTCTCCCAGAAGGGGGCTAGAAGGACCTGCCCCCCAGCAAGTTCCTGGAGTCCAGCCACCACGAAAGGGACCGCCTGACCAAGGGAGAGGGAGCACACAGACCTCGTCCAAGGACGTTGGGTCCTTGTCCCAAACTGACAGAAGGTGAAGATATAGAGGCCTCAAATGGAACTGAGCAAAAGGCACCGCCTCGAAGCATGCCGCCATCAGGCCCACCAACTGCATTCCCTCCCTGAGGGAGGGATGGAGACACGACAGCAGGAACCTCACCTGCGCAGTTAGAGCTTCCACCTTCTGCTGAGGAAGGAATATCCTTGACTGAACCGTATCCAGAATCATTCCCAGGAACGGGGTCACCGAGGAAGGGGACAGAGAAGACTTGGGGTGATTGATCACTCAGCCGAAGGACCCCAGAGTGGCCACCACCAGCTGAGTGTCCAACTCTGCCTGCTGTAGAGACCGAGAGGTGATGAGTATGTCGTCCAGGTAGGGCAGCACGCGGATGCCCCTTGACCTCATCAGAGACATCACCCCCGCCAGCACCTTGGTGAGCACTCTGGGAGCTGAAGAGAGGCCAAATGGCAAGGCCACAAATTGGCAATGTTGATCTTCCAACACGAATCTGAGGAACCTTGGTGTCCTGAAAACACAGGGATGTGAAGGTAAGCGTCTTTGATGTCCACAGACGTCATGAAACCCCTGGGGCGCAGGGAGCTGAAGGCCGAGCGCAGAGTTTCCATGCGAAAAATACAATTCTGTGAAATACTCACCTGTAGAATTGGTATTATTGGTATACAGTACGTCCTGCTCCAAATATAATACTTACACTCAGGTTATCCTCCGCCAGATGGCGCTGTACTGCAGAAGCATGCGAAAAACAGGCTCCTCCCGGCCCTTCAAATACCCAGGGACCTCCCACGAATCCCCAGCATTGACAAGCAGTGAACAAGAAGCCGGGAGAATTAAACCACCCAGAACAACCGGTAAAGATAACCATGATAACAATCACCATACAGCGGATCCAGAAAAAGAAACAACAGGTTGGGGTGGAGCAGGACATACTGTATACCAATAATACCAATTCTACAGGTGAGTATTTCACAGAATTGTATTATTCTTAGTATACAGTACGTTCTGCTCCAAATATAATACTTACACTTGGGACATCCAAAAGCAGTGTCCGTAAGTAGGGTGGGATCCCCAACAACAATACAACCACAGCAGACAGTTAAAGCACTGTCACCTGCAGAACCAGACGGCCAAGACAGCATGAGCTGAGGCACTAACAACAACATTGTAAAAAGAACCTTGCAAAAGGGATGAAACAGAAGGCCAATGTTAGTGGCCTAACCAAGCCATTCAACAGCAAAACCGGAGCTGAAGCCCAAGAGGCATCAAGCCCGCATATAAGGAATCAAGGCCACAAGGGAGGTTCTCCCCCTTGCCTGAATAGGCCTGAGTAATAGCCTGACAATCCGATTAGCAATGAATTTGGCAGAAGCCAATGCCAAAAACAAGGTATTAGGAGTAACATCCATTAAGGTAACAACCAGGACCAAACCGCCCGACTCCGAGAGCGGGCGAGAATGAGCACATTCAGGATGTAATGACCCCAAGCCACCTCAGTTCCCCTAAGGGACACAGTGACTTCTAAGAAAAAAACTGCCAACCCCTGCATAAGGAATGCAGAACCACCTCCTTGACGTTGCAAGAAAGGGGGGACAGCCGTGGAAAACAATATCTCAGATAATTGAACATACGACACCTACAGATGTAGAGAATCCGGCTTCAGGCGGAACTCCACCTTATCTTGGTGTATCTCAAGGAAGGAGAGCTAGTTAGACCGAAACTGCAGCTAACACACGCCTGACCAAGGCAACAGTCACCAGAAGGACAACCTTGAGGTTAAGGACATCCAGACAGCGTAATGAATAGGACCAAGGGACAATCCTGCAAGCAGACGGAATGAATTCAACTTCAATCCCAACAGGGACCATAGGAGTACATGGAGGACGCACATGAGCATCCCCTGAAGGAAGTCTTAACCAAGTAAAACAGAGCCAGAGACTGTTAAGGCAAGGTGGACAGGGCAGAGCCTGACCCCTCAGAGAACTGAGCTGGGGAACCAACTCCAATTCATGCTGAAAGCCACACTGGAACCTGGGAACCGAGAATGTTCAACAATAAGAGAACTAGACTCGCCCCAATAAATGTGGGTATGCCATACCCAACCATAATAGAAGAAGACGAGGAAGAGACCTACTCCTAGCCTTCCCATAGTCACCAACACTGAGACAGCTAAACTTGTCTCCAACAAGATGTATGTTTTAGCAGACTGAACGACTAGGCCAGGGACCATGAATTATAGTGACGTAAGGGGGGGCCCTGAGTGATCAACTGGCACTCCTGGCAAGATGCAGAACTACTGACCGCAGCACCATGTCTGCAACCACACTAAACTAGGTCAACTGGGGCCACCAGAATCACTGGTCCCCTTACCAGAGTAATCAACCGCATAACCCTGCCTAGCAGAGGGAATGGAGAAGGACATACAGGACCGACGTCCTGTCAGGACGATACTAAAGGCATCCAGACCACTGACATAGGATCCTGGGACAGGGAAACAAGGCCGATAGCATGTGAAGGTGACGGGACCCAACAGGTCCCTGACTGGTTGGACTCCATAACGACACAGGGATTAGCACATCCTGTTACAGAGGGGCTTCGCCGGAGCTAATATCACTAACATGCAGGGAGCATAGTCTCCGCCCAGAAGGGAACATAGACACTCCCTGGAAGGTCCTCAGCTCCAGCCCCCTTCAATGTAGAACGTCTGTCCTCAGACGGACCGAGCACCCCCAGCCTGGCAATTCCGGAGGGGGAACGGCCAAGCGAGAAGAGCCAACTGAAAAATGCTTTTTGCTTAGACTTCCATAGACGTAAGGACCCTCTAAGGCCGCACCAACACCAAACTCGCCGGGAGTTTTTTTGAAGAACCATCCCCTCAACCTGAAAGGTTGGCGTCCATGGTGCCGATTCCAGGAGGGCAAGAGGGAACTGCCCCCATACAGGTCCCACGAGTTCATCCACTTCCAAGAGAAGAACGACATACAGGAGGGAAGGCCCACAGGCCCTGCTCCCGGAGTGCTAGATCCCTGTCCTATGCTTACCACTAGAAGTCGCAGACGGCCCAAGGGAACTAAGCATAAGGGACCTCTTAGCTGCTCGGGCTCCTGCCGAGCAAATTAACCATGGCCCAGCAGTTGCATCCCTGCCTGGTTAAGAAACCGGGACAGTAGTGAGGGACTGGGCCCATGAGACCAGAATGCCCACCTAATTGCTGAAAGGGGGAGAATCTGGTTTGAACCTGATCCAGAATCATTCCTATTAATGGAGTCACCACTTTAGGGAACAGCGAGGACTCGAGGTGATTGAACACCCATCCCAATGACTCCCAATGGCCTGCCAGCCGGGTATCCAACTATCCTGACTCAGAGACAGGGAAGTGAGGAAGGGCGTCCGGGTAAACATCGGGCGGACGTCCCTAGTGACACTCTAGGAATTGAAGAGAGGCCAGATAGCAGGGCCACAATGAACAGTGTTGGACTTCCAACACGAACCTGGAGAGCCTTAGAAATCTGAGGGCGCAGGGATGTAAACCTAAGCATTGGAGAGTGCCCCAGGCGGCAAGACGCCCACTGGGCGCAAGGTGCTGATGGCCTAACTCAAGAGTATCCATGCAGGGAACTGCCTGTAATTAGACAATTGCTGTGAATCCAGAATGGGCCACCTGACCCATCCTTTGGGGGCTGTGGGAGGTGGTATATCGGCCCTTGCCTCTGCCTATTACGGGCAATCTGCAAGAGACCCTCAGACCTTGCAGGCCTAACATGGCCTGAGCCAGCAACCAAACTGGGGCAAAGACCAGGAGTACCTGGGGTCTGATAAAGAACCGGGGAAGGCAATGCAGCAAACTCTATCCTGTATCTGGAGGACACCACCTCCTGATCCGCCAGAGTGAGGCGAAATGCCTCCTGATAAGAGCAAGGTGCTGCAGTCATCCCCTCACCCAGCCGTGCGAGGGCGCCCCATCATGCTTGAGGGGGTTTGGTGGAAGATTTGGGCTTAGCCCCGCCGGAGGCCTGCTGCTCGTGGGAAAAGAGTCTGCCGCAAAAATCCGGAAAGACACCCCTGGTTCCTGTTTAACACTAAGGTAGGGGGAGGGGGGGGTGCTCCTGCCTCGAGGGGGCCGGGACGGCCATCTGCGAAGGGGTGATTTGCCCTTTTTTCTGAACAGGTCTAGACGGGCCCCAAATAGGCGTCGCCCTCTGAAGGGGAGCCCAGTAAGAGTCTTTTTTGTAGTATCATCAGCACCCCACTGTCGCAGCCAGAGAAGGCGACGAATAGCCACCGCAAGGGCGGAAGTTCTTGCACACATTCTAATCGCATCCTCTAGCGCCAATAGAATAAATTTCACAAATACATCACAATTGGAGAGTGCATTGAACACCTCCCAAGGGAGATCCTCAGGGTGATGATCAAGCAATTTCTTGATGAGGGTTCTAGCGGCCCACGCAGTAATGGCTGCGGCACAGGCCGGACGCAGCGCCGTCCCGGCACAGGAAAAGGTATGGGAGGCCAGCAGCTCAATGCGTCGGTCCTCAGCATCCCGAAGGGCGCTATAGGCAGGGGTTGTAATAAAGGGGGGGTTAGGGACCTGTATGATCGGCGCATCCACCACGGGGGGTGACGACCAACAATTAACCATCTCAGGGGGAAATGGGTATTTCCTATCCCAGTCCCCTGGAAGTTTACAGGGGCATTCCCATTCTTTGAGGACAAGAGCATTGAAATGAGCCTGCTCTAAAAATTCCAAACGTGCAGTCGCAGTATGGAAACGCTCCCCTCTAGGCTTGGGGACCTGACCGGGGGGAGAAATAGACAGTGCCTTAAAGACCTTAAGCAACAGGTCGTCAGTGTCACACTGGCCCCAGTATTCCGGGCCAGAATCATCGTGAGTCCTCGTCATCTCATCAGAAGAGCTGGAGCAGAAGGGGTATAGTCACACGGAGTAGCAAACCCCTCAGTTCTCATAGAGCATACAGAAACATGGGGCGACAGGTGCCGCTTCCTACCAGGGCCCATACGCTCTGACAACCTAGCAATAATCTGTTCAGCCGCAGGCAGCCTGGAGGGGCCGGCAGGCTGCAATTCCCCACTTGTAGGCGACTCAGCAGGAGAGAGATTTATGCCTGGGGAGATAGGTGAATTGAAGCTAGGTGTAGCCACTGGCCGACCTGATTGCAGGGCCAGTGCTTGCTCGGCACAGGGTACGCAGACCCGTGCCCTGCCAGCATCAGCATGGGGTTGTCCACACGCTATACACCCCGGTCACATAATTCTGAAATGCCTCCATATGGTGATTAATCAAGGCACAATATGCCGGTAGGGATTTACACTCTAAGTAACCCTGGATGCCCCAAGACCCGCTATGGAAGTGAGAGAATTTAACAAGGCCCGCTATAATTTAACACCGGGCCGGGAGAAGCCAATGGTGTTCACCAGTCTGAAAGACATAATGGGAATAAAGGGAGTCAGAACCATGCACAGTAAGAAGGATCATGAAAATCGCCCGCTAGGGCACTTACAGACCAAGGGAGGAGGAGGACCGCCACCACGCGTGCGTGCGACCAGCATCAAAATGGCGCCAAAGCGAACCTCGAAGGGCGGGCCAGAGCGTCCCTTAACGCGGAGCGCGCCAACCTATGACCCCGCCCCTCCCGAAGAGCGCGAAGCCCTGAGGTGGATACAAACTGTAATAGGAGCAGAGTGAACGGGACATTAGAGGAGATGATCTGCCACTGAAGACGCCGCAGCGTCTGAGGCGACGTCGCCGCCCGGCGCAGCACATCCAGCAAGGAAGTTACACAATAGGAACTAACTGCGCGGTTCTGTCCCCTGGGATACTAGTCTGGTCAGACTAAGGCCATAACATGTAAAACATACACCAGACCTTACTACACACACACACACACCCCCCCCCTTTCTTTCCCCCCGGACTACGGAGGATGGCGACCCTTTGTATAGGGCCCACCGCTACAAGGGGCATGGGTTAATAGCGCGGGAGGGGCATCCTCTAGAGGCTCACCATCAGCCTAAACCGCCTACCCTTTGGTGGGGGACTGCGGTGGAGCATGGCTCCATAAGCACACAAGATGCTGCCTACCATCACCCGACCGACGCAGCCCAAGCTGGGAGGCACATCACAGGGAGGACGGGTGGGAATAGTCCAACAGGGCCGCAGGCTTGATAGCCCCGCTCACCTGCGAGAGAGTGATACTTCATGTCTTCGCAGTCAGCACTGCAGAGAAATCTGGGGATTCGTGGGAGGTCCCTGGGTATTCGAAGGGCTGGGAGGAGCCTGTTTTTCACATGCTTCTGCAGTACAGCGCCATCTGGCGGAGGATAACCCGAGTGTAAGGATTATATTTGGAGCAGGACGTACTGTATACTAAGAATACGCCTGTTCTTGACAAATTTGTTGAAGATCTTTAAATCCAGAATGGGCCTGACTGAGCCATCTTATTTGGGAACTGTGAAGAGGTTGGGGTAGAGCCCCTTGCTTCTGTCTCTTAAGGGAAATCTACAAATGACCCCCAGACCCAGCAGGCCTTGCACGGCCTGCGCCAACACCTGAGCTGAGACAGGGTCCTGGAGGATCCGGGACCTGATGAATCTTGGGGGAGGCCACACAGCAAACTCTATCTTGTACACTACCTCCTGAATCCACCAGTCTGAGGCGTGATGCCTCCAGACTTGAGCAAAGTGCCGCAGCCGTCCCCCCACCCTGACGGGCGAGGGCGCCCCATCATGCCTGAGGGGGCTTGGGAGAGGTTTTGGGCTTAGCCCCCCAGGAGGAGCCAGGACGTTGTCTTCTGCTCCTGTGCCAGGAATCTGCATGAGCCCCCGCGACAGACACCCCTTCTTCTTGTTTAGCACCATGGTAGGGGGGTGAAGGGGAGCCCTGGCCCCGAAGGGGCCGAGACTGCCGTCTGCACTGGGGTAACTTACCTCTCTTAGCAAAAAGGTCTAGACAGGCCCCAAACAGGCGTAGCCCCTTAAAAGGAAGCCCAGTGAGGGCCTTCTTAGCAGCATTGTCAGCACCCCACTGTCACAGCCAAACCAAGCGGCGTATAGCCACCACGAGGGCAGAAGTTGGCACACATTCTGATGGTGTCATCCAATGCTAATAGGACAAAATTTACAAAAACATCACAACTGGAGAGTGCATTAAGCACCTCGCAAGGGAGATCTTCAGGGGCACTATCAAGCATATTTCTGATAAGGGTTCTAGTGGCCACAGCAGTAATAGCAGAGGCACAGACCGGGCGCAGCGCCGTCCCTGCACATGCAAAGGCGCGGGAGGCCAGCTGGTCAATGCGCCGGTCCTCAGCATCCCGCAGGGTAGTAGAATCAGAGGAATGCATGACAGGGGTGTTAGATAGCCCTAGGAACGGGACATCCACCTCGGGGGGGGGGGGATGACCAACATTTAACCACCTCAGGGGGAAAGGGATACTTGGAACCCCGGGAAGTTTACTGGGGCACTCCCATTCCTTGAGCACAAGGGTATGGAAATGTGCCTGCTCAAGAAATTCCAAACGTGATGTTGCTGTATGGAAAAGCTCCCCTTTTTGCCTGGGAGCCGCACCAGGGAGAGAGATAGACAGAACCTCAAAGATCTGGGTCAATAATCTGTCAGTGTCATCGGGGGCCCAGGGGTCAGAGCCAGAATCGTCATGACCCCTTGGTCTCTCATCAGATGAGCCTGAATCAGAAAAGAGTTCTCCTTCATCAGATGGGGTATAGCCACACAGATTCATAAACTCCTGAGATCCCATAGGGAAAACAGTAACATTAGGCGTCAAGTGCCGCTTCTTACCAGGGCCCTTACGCGCTAAAGACCTCGCAATAATCTGTTCAGCAGTAGGCAGTCTAGAAGACACATCAGGCTGAGAATCCCCACTAGTATGCAACTCAACAGGAGTGAGATTTAAGCTGGGGGGAGTAGGTGAAGTGAAACTAGGTGCAGCCACTGGCAGGCCAGATTGCAATGCAAGCACCTGCTCAGCACAGGGTACACAGACCCACGCCTTGTCAGCGTCAGCATGAGGCTGTCCACACATTACACACAGCCGGTCTTGTCCCAAGGGGACCCCGGTAACACTATCCTGGGATGCCTCCATATGGTGATTATTAGGCACAATGTGCCAGTAGTGATTGACGCTATGAAGCAACCCTGGATGCTTCAATGACCCACTAGGGAAGTGGGAGTAATTATACAATGCCCAACTATCAATTACACCGGACCGGGAGAAGCCAACGGATTCACCCTCTGAAAGACATAATGAGAAGAAGGGGTGTCAGAACCAAACACACTACAATGAGTATAAAGCTGCCCGTGACGGCACTTACGGGCCGCGGTAAGTAAGAACGTCACACGCGCGCGCGACCTGACAACATGGCGCCGAGAGTACCTCGAAGGGCGGGCCAGAGCGAGCCGTGACGCAGGGCGCGCCAGGCCAGGCCCCGCCCCCCCGAAGAGCGCAAAGTCCACCGACAAGCAGCCAATGAGAACGCAGAAGCGTCTGTAGTAACGCCGCCGCCCGGCGCGGAACATCCAAATGAAGGAAAAGACGCGCGTGGCTGCGGCATTTGCAATAGTAAAGAAAAAGAAAAGTCAGTGCGGCGGCTGACGCCACATATACTAGTCAAAAGACAAGAGAAAACGCCCTATGCGCGAATCACGATACACGCTAACCCACACACCCTCCCCCCTTCTTTCCCTCCCGAAGGCTACAGGGAGAATGAGGGAGGATGGCGGCCCTCTGTACAGGACCCACCGCTACAAGGGGCAATAATGCGGGAGGGGCATCCCATAAAGGCTCACTATCAACCTATACCGCCTACCCTTTGGTGGGGGATTGCGGTGGAGCAGGGCTCCATAAGCACACATGGTGCCGCCTACCTTCACCCGACCAGCGCAGCCCAGGCTGGCAGGCACATCACACGAAGGACGGGTAGGAATAGTCCAACAGGGCCGCAGGCTAATAGCCCAGCTCACCTGCGAGAGAATGCTAATTTCATGTCTTCGCAGTAAGCACTGCAGAGAAATCTGGGGATTTGTGAGAGGTCCCCGGGTATTTGAGGGGCCGGGAGGAGCCTGTTTTACATGTCTCTGCAGTGCAGCGCCACCTGGCGGAGGATAACCCAAGTGTAAGTAATCTATCTGGAGCAGGACGTACTGTATACTAAGAATAAAACAGTTAAAAACAGTTTAAAAAACAGTTAAAAACACTCGCCCCTCCTCCCCGAACACATGTCGGGGAGGGGGGGAGGAGAACGAGCAGGCAGCGGCGAGAGCCCAGGCCAAGCATGGGGGGGGACCCCAAAACACCAGTACAAGTCACATAGTCCCCAAAACACTCACCCCCTCAGAAGCTAGGGCAGGAACTCCGCATCCCTAGTAGGCTCACCATAAAGCCTATGGCCGGCTACCCTTTGTGGTACAGGGTCTGCGGCTTGGAGCAGCCCTCCTTGAGCACTTGACCCTAGTGCTCCTCTACCCTCACCCGATCCGTCAGCCGAGGCTGGGAGGCACAGAGGGTCCGGAAACGGGTGGAAATAGCCATGCAGGGCCGCTGGGTTGGTTGCCCCGCTAACCTGCGCAATCTTCTATCTTCGCAGAATCACTGCAGAGAGAACACTGGATAAGTCTATGGTGATTCCGTTTTTATATGGTGCCGGGAGGAGCCAAAACTCTTCTGCAGTACACTGCGCCACCTTGTGGCGGAATAACCCATGCGTAAGGACTTCTGGAAGCAGGCCGTGCCATGCAATAGGAAAAAAATTGTAAGTATAGAGGATCTAGACCAGGTCTTCTTGCATTTATTTTTATTTTACCCAGAGATGGGCTTTAATAAAGTGAAAGCAAAGCTTATGAACCATCTATAAATTTTATTTTACAAATTACACATATACATATAAATATCAATTAAAATAAAGGGCACATTGGAAAATAATCATAAAGCACAAAAATACCATTTTGTGAATACTCACCTGTAAAATGGGTATTATAAGTATGTCACACAACCCGCTTCAGATAATCATTACACTTGGGTTATACTGACCTGTAGATGGCGATCTTGCAGAGATGTCAATAAAAAAAGTAAGACCCTCCTGGTCCATAAATACCTGGTACCTCCCACTCATTCCCCAGTATTAGAACAGCAGTAAGGAAACAAAGGGACCAGGAAGAGCCAAAATAACCAGTAACAGTAAAAAAGGTTCACCATAGAAAGGATCCAGAATACCAAAGGGCGGGGTGAAGCGGGGTGTGTGACATACTTATAATACCCATTTTACAGGTGAGTATTCACAAAATGGTATTATTCTAAGTATGTCACACACCCCGCTTCAGATAATCATTACACTTGGGACATCCAATAGCAGTGTCCATAAAGGGCGGGGAACCAAAAACACAGCAATAGTGCACAAATTAACCACTGCAGCATGCAGCACTTTGCGGCCAAAAACAGTATCCACTGAGGCCCGCACATCAACCTTATAAAAACCTGGAAAAAGTGTGGACAGAAGACCAAATAGCAGCCTTACAAACTTGTTCAACAGAGGCCTGGTGCTGAAAAGCCCAGGAAGCCCCAACAGCACGAATAGAATGAGCAGTGATCTGGAAAGGGGGATCCCTCCCCTTGGCAGAGTAGGCCCTAATAACGGCCTGACGAATCCATTTACTAATGGTAGACTTGACGGGCGCCAAACCCTTCTTGGGCCCGGAGGGCACCACAAAAAAAGGCGTCCGTCTTCCGGAATGGTGAAGTAGCCACCAGATCGAACTTTACACATCTAACGACATCCAGAGAGTGCAAAGCCCTCTCTTTGTCATTGCTAGGTTTTGGACACAATGAAGGAAGCACAATAGCCTCGATTCAAAATCCCAAATGTCATTGTTTTCGTATTTGAAATCGAGAGTTTTTGTGGGTGTTTGTCATTTTTTCCTTTTTTTTTGGCCATTTTCGACTCGCACGAATGTTCGAACATAGACGTATATGTTCTTTCGATAATCCAAAGGAAATCGGAAGTTTTACGTCATTTCGGGAGCTTTTTCTCAACAAATCTGAAATTTTTCGTTCGTTCAGATAACTTCCGTTGTTGGGATGGGTTCCCGTCTGATTCAGAGAGCAGATTTCCGACGGGCCACCACCCTATAAATCCGTTTCATTGCCAAACCACTTACGGCACCTTTGAGGTCTTGGATTGCTACTGTTGAACATGTTTTGCGGCTATGTGGAGGAGTCTGCTCGCCTTTAGCACCAAGGCATTGCATGTATCAGCATGGCCGAGGCCATAAATTGTCTAGCAATGCATACCTGAATTAATACATTTCATGTATGCCTTATAGATGCATTTTAATGCTGACCTAAATTAGTCCTTAGCATGTAAACATTTAGTTTTCCACACATCCATATAATTGCTATATTTTTTTAGACTTATGTCCTTTGTGAATTATATTTGGATTGTTGAACTTGAATCTTAATTTGTTGTAGGAGTTATTGTTTTAGTTGGTTACCTTTGCTTTGTGTAATTATTTTATATTTGGTTTCAGGAACTGCAAGATGTGCCACCCGCCCTTGCTTCTGATGCCCGTTCTTTGCCTGCAGAATGCTGGCCAGGGGTTCTGTAATCGGGCACTATGCAAAACCCGACCCGTGGTGGCAAGGGCCCTCTGGCTTTTGAAGTCCAGATTTAGGTGTTTGGACCATACGGGGGGGGGGGGGGGGGGGCACTGCAGTATGACCCCAACGAGGTTATACCAATATTTTATTGTACGTTTAACAGGGACCACATGTGCCAGAGTGACACAACGGAGTGTCAGGGTCCTTAAGTTGGTGGGCGAGATGCAGGAGCTGCGCAACTCGTTGGGGACCACAGATGAAGAATAATGTTCTGTGGCCTGCCATTGCTATGCATTTTGTTTTTTTATAGTTGTAAAAATGTAAAATTTTCAAAATTTTGATACATTTTATATTTTATGATGGCAGCCCAAAAAAAAATGTTACATTGTCATTTCATTTACAAAATACATTAACACAAAACTAATGGGCCCAGAAATATTTAAAGATGAATATTCACATGACCGAGAAGTGATTTGGGTAAGTTTTAGGGGGCTAAAATGGAAGAAGAACCTAACCGAGAAGTGGTTTGGGTGAGCTTTAAGGGTCCAAAAGGGAAGATGGAGGACAGTGCTAAGTGATTTAGCTAAACATTGTAGTAGAAGTGAGGGTGGCAAATATGTAGGCAAGCACTTTAATGAGTTAAGTTTGTAGTGCGCAGGCGCAAGATCGTAAGGATTCCATCTGGATGATTATTTTTTGTAAAATGGAAACAGAATCTATCGGGAAACGTAAAGGATTCGTTGGAGGATACGATGGGAAAAGGGCAAAAACGAAAGCCTACGTTGTAACATGTGGAAATGAAATGGAAAAGTCTGGATGGAAAATGACATCCTCGTAATTCGTAATCTGCCGTACGAATGGACGGAAACTTTACACAAGGTTTTCAATGCATGCATAGAATCGCTCGTATGCTCATATGAGAACGGAAACATTTCACAAAAAAAAACAGATCGGCACGAAAACGGAAGTTTTTTTGTGTGTCTCTGAATCGAGCCTAATGTCCTGATTGAGGTGAAAAGCAGAGACAACCCTTGGCAGGAAGTCTGGTTTACAGCGGAAAACCACCTTGCCCTGACGTCTCTCAAAGCAGGGGGCCTGAATGGACAGAACCGCCAACTCAGAAACACGTCGAACAGAGGTGATAGCCACCAAAAAGGCAACTTTTAAGGTGAAAAAGGATAGTGCAGCATCCTGCACTGGTTCCAAAGGAGGACCCTGAAGGGCCGACAATACCCAATTTAAATCCCAAACAGGCAACATGGGTTTGCGAGGAGGGCGCACATGAGTGACCCACTGAAAAAAAGGTCTTAACCAAAGGATGAAGAGCGAAAGATCTCTGAAAGAAAACCGCCAGAGCGGACACATGCACCTTACAGGTGCCAAGTTGAAAACCCATGTCCAGACCATGCTGAAGGAAATCCAAAATCCAAGGAATGGAAAACACCCGACAAGGAAAGGCCCTAGCCTCACACCACTCAATGTAGGTCCGCCAGGGCATCCTGCACTGTCCTGTAATAGACATTAGAGGAAGAATTCTTCCTAGCCCTGACGAGAGTCTGGATAACGGCCTCAGACAAAACCCTTTACTTTAAGATGAAGGTTTCAGCAGCCAGGCCTTCAAAGCCAACGTTTGAAATTGGGGTAACAAAGTAGACCTTGTGTGATCAGATCCGGAACCAGAGGCAGCGTGAATTGATCGACCGCCAGCCGGACGACGTCTACGAACCACACCTGTCTTGGCCGCCTTGGGGCCACCAGGATTGCTGGCACACCCTCTTGGGCCAGCTTGCGTACAACCTTGCTCACCATGGGAAAGGAAGGAAACAGATCCAGGAGACCGAGCTCCCGCCAGGACAGAGACATGGCAACCACTGCCATAGCCAGAGGGTCCTGAGACAGAGACTCAAAGGCTGGGAGCTTGTGATTATGAGGAAAGGCAAACAGATCCACCTCCGGCCTCCCCCACCTGCGACAGAGGAATAGAAAAACCTTGTTGCTGAGGGACCATTCCCCCCGGTGAGAGGTCCCCCTGCTCAGGGAGTCCACTTCCAGGTTCTGCACCCCTGGAATGTAGACTGCCGAGATGCACGGAACAATGTTCTCGGCCCAAACAAGAAAAAGAGACACTTCCCGGAGGGCACTCCTGCTGCGAGTGCCTCCATGGTGATTGATGTAAGCGACAGCTGTCCGATTGTCGGAGCGAACCTGAACTGGTAAGACCTGAAGGTGATGTGTCAGGTGCGACAGCACCAACCGAACCGCCCTCAGCCCCAGAATGTTGATGGGGGCAGGTGGCTCCTGAGGGCCCCACAGCCCCAGGGATTGGAGGGCTCTCCAGTAGCCCCCCCAGAACAAAGGACTGATCCAAAGACAGTGAACACTTGTCCCAGGCCGATAGGAGATGGAGCTGAAGAAGCCTCATGTGAAAATGAGCCAAAAGGCACTGCCTAGAAACAGGCCACCATCAGTCCGACCAGTCTCATCCCGTACTACTAAAGTAAGGGGAATAGGGAGACGTCAGCATCCCACTGCACTGAGGCGGCATCATTGCCATGGCAGGCTGATCATCAGAGGGACATGATCGGAATAATATCCCTTTACACAAGGGGAGTACAGTAATAGAATAATATTAATCAGAGCCTTCCGGCTGCAAGGCTAGCAATCAAAATCAGTGTTGTCTAGTCTAGTACAACCATCAAACGCGACTCCCCGCTAGTGTTAAGGAAAATAGGGGTCATACCCAGGTGCGGGGGTGTGGGTGGTGAGGCCAGCCAAACTGATCCGGGGGCACGGGTCCAGATTGCCGCGCCAGCACCTGCTGCTCACAGGATACACAACCTAGCACAATAATGCCCACAAGGGATGCCCTGCATACACACACAGCCGGGGATGCCCCGAGGATGATAGGGCCCCTTTAAAATGAGGGAAAAGGCCACAGGACCCGGGGAAGTGCTAAATTGAAAATCCCCCGGAAAACACAATAACCATCACCCGCATAACATATAGAAATGATTACATATATAAAATACAATGCAGCCCCCATCCACAGAGGATGCACATGACACAAAAGACAATGTACCCATAAAATACAAGCACATGAAGACAATAACAGCCCGGCAGGGGGCACTCACCCACGCTATGGGTGACAAGATGGCGACCAGAGGGGGCAGATGAAGTGAGGCGGACCGTCTGCACAGCGCACCAAGCGCTAGGCCCCGCCCCCTCCAACACGGGGAAACTTACAAGCGGCCGAGCTCCCCATCCAATGTGGGAGACTGCCTTGTCAACAATCCTAAGTCAAAGGGGGCGGCCCGCCAGAGTAGCGCACCGAGCGCTAGGCCACGCCCCCTATCAATGCCGGGAACTCTGAGGGAAGAAACATGGCGCCGCATGGCAGCTCTAGGGACCGCAAACAGGCCCCCCACGAGGCAGCCGCGCTCCCCTGTCAAGCGGGAGCCGGCCTCAGTGAGCAGGACAAGAGAGAGCAAAGGGAACGGGCAGCACGTCGAGCGGTAGGCCACGCCCCCTCCCTCAGAGCATACAACCAGCCAAGCTCCCTGCCATGCGGGAGCCGGCTGCGAGGTTACCGGCCCGCAGCAGCGGGAGCAGCACTGGACGGCGCCAGCGCATAGTGAAAACACATACACAATAAAAATGATATACATATATATATATATATATATATATATATATATATCTAGTATACATACCGCCCCCCACTAACCGGGAACAGGGAGAAAGGGGGGGAAGGCCAATAGCTACATTTAGGTTATGTAGTGAGGGCTTTAAAAACGGACAGGGCATCCCACGTCAGGATCACCAACCTGACAACCACCTACCCCTTGGTATGGGGTCTCACGGTGGAGCGTAGCTCCTAAGCACCATAGGGTGCCGTCTACCATTGGCAGCCTGTGCTGGGAGGCAAAGTAAATCAGTTAAAAAGGGATCCGGACAGAAATAGACTCAATAGAGGGGCCGGGAGTTATCCCGGCTACCTGCAAGGAGGAGACATCCATCTTCTGACTTGCTCGCCGTCTGCAGAGATGAAAGACTGGGGAATGAGTGGGAGGTACCAGGTATTTATGGACCGGGAGGGTCTAACTTTTTTTACTGACATCTCTGCAAGATCGCCATTTACAGGTCAGTATAACCCAAGTGTAATGATTATCTGAAGCGGGGTGTGTGACATACTTAGAATATAGAAGAACTGCACACCAACAACTGCCCATATTCTGCAAGTGATCAAATGTGTATTGATTACATACAATGCAAAGGATAATAGTTCCCATAGGTTAACTGCTTAGTAGAGATATCACAAAAGCAATGATAAATCTGTACAGTAGATATATATCTATTAAATATCAATTGAATATCAATCAGCAAAGTACAGCCATGACATGTTCTGGTGGGGAGGGGGGTCAAACAGCATGCCCCTGGGCCACAGAACAGAACCCAGGAAAGTCTAAATCCCAGATTTTGCTACATTTTAATTACAATGATTTTTTTAAAAACTTTTTTAGCCCAACTGCTTAGCTGGAACAAACTGCTTGGTGCACGGACGGAGGATGCAGCTGTCAGAGCCGCTGCTCTTAGACGTGCCGTGGGACTGGGAACAGGTGAGCACACACTTCTTTACAGTTTACTGATGTAAGTAAGCCATAGGTTATTTTATTCGGAGGACAGTGGCAAGATAAAGCATTGTGATTGGTGTTCTATTGTAGTATTAAAAAATATGTCAATATTAAATAATTGTTCTACTATTAAATCAATCAAAAGTTCTACAGGTGTTTGGCCAAGGGCTGAAGCATATATTCATGGTCACATTATTGGGTTGCATTGGCATAAATTGCATTCGAGAATCATTTTACAGACATTCAGAAATAGGAACAATCTTATTTTCCCCAAGATGAATTCCACATTGTAGCTGATCATCTTTAACAGCAGCCCAGGACATTTGCTTAGTTGAGAACTTTGCAGTCCATTCTCCAGCACTGCTGACAACTATAACTCCTCCATAGCCATCTACACGTGTTTTCATGTAGTTCAGACCTGCCTCTGCAGCTGCCTCTGTAGACATGCCTGTAAAAAAAAAGAATGATTTACACGTCATTTTAGATGTTGCATCTATGTAAGGGGGAATCCCAAGCTGCTGTAACATTTAAAGGTCCCAGTGGAATTCATACCACCAAGACACCTACTGCATCAAATAATATAATGGTAGATGAATGAATCACACAATTTAGACTGGGGAAGTTGTAGTTTTCCTATCTGTCAAAAAGCAAAAGTGAATTCAATGTGCCTAATGTGGGAGGATGTCCAGACAAAATAAAGACAGTAAAGTGGTATCTATCTCCTGAGTGCTAAAAAATACAATTCTGTGATTACTCACCTGTAGAATTGGTATTGTAAGTATACAGCACGTCCTGTTCCAGAATATTCCTTACACATGGGGTTATACATCCACAAGATGGCGCTGCACTGCAGAAAACAACTTGTGGCTCCTCCCGGCCCCATATAAGTCAGGGACCTCCCACAAATTCCCCAGTATTGACAAGCAGTTACACGAGAAGCCGGGAGAAACAGTAATAACAAAAATTCCAAAATGAACATTTGAACAATCACCATATAGAGGTAACTAAGAATAATGAAAACAAGAGCGGGATGAAACAGGAAGTGCTGTATACTTATAATACCAATTCTACAGGTGAGTAATCACAGAATTGTATTATTCCAAGTATACAGCACGTCCTGTTCCAGAATATTCCTTACACATGGGACATCCAATAGCAGTGTCCGTAAGGTAGGGTGGGATCCCCAAAAGTAACAGCGAGCAGATTAAACCACTGACGCCTGCAGAACCTTGCGGCGAAAAGCAGCATCAGCTGAGGCCCTAACATCAACCTTGTAAAACTTGGAAAAAATACCATTTTAGTTTAATCTTATTTTTATTGAATTTTCCAGACATGAAAAAGGTACAAAAGACAAAAACGGATATACAAGATACAATCAGGTAGACAGGCCCCTTCCATATCCCCCCGCGCGCCCACCCCCCCTGAGCTGACAATGTAAAACTTCTCCCAACCCCCTCCCCCACCAACGGCAGGCAACTCGCGAGCCAAGGCACCCACAATGATCAACCATCAGTGTCCGCATCCCACATCTCCAACTGTTGAGTCAGCCGCAAAGGAAGAGGGCTGGGCCTATCATCAGGAAGTACATGTCGGGGGCCGGGAAGGTGAACGCCTACCGCTAACCGTCCAAGCAGTCAGCGTGTAGGACGTCGGATGTGGGAAGGCGGGACATCCACACGGAAAGAGCGCAAGGAGGAGAGCCAAGCCCAACCCCGTGGGAGAGGCATGGGGGCACGTAAGGAGACAGGGAGGGGCCAAGTCAATGAGAGGAGACACAGGGAGCAAGGTAAGGAGTGGGGACCAGGAGTGAGAGGGCGGGGGGGAGAAAAGAAAAAAAAAAAAAGGAAAGGGGGGGGGGGGGGAAGAAGGGAGGTTAGTGTAAATAATAATGGGGAGGCCAAGGGATCCAGCTCCAGGGTCAAATCCAAAAGGGCACTGAGAAGGGACTCCACCAGTCAGTCTCCGCCAGGGGGCCTCCCTCAACCCTGACCGACATCCACCATCAAGAAGGCCTTCGCCTCGTCTGTCTCTCTAAATCTGATCCAACCTGTCCAGGTCTCCAAGAACCTCTCGTTATTTCCTTTATCCTCCGAGATAAGGTCTTCCATTCTCATGATGTGGTCCATTTCCGCGAACCATTCTGTCATACTGGGTGACTGTGAGGACTTCCAGTGCCTAGGGCTAATCGTCCTTGCCGCCGTTAAAAATAATTTGAGAACCCCTTTCTTCACTTTGGCTATTGGTCCCGGGATCAAGGAGAGAAGAGCAATCTCAGGGCTGTTTGGTACGACAAAGCCTTCCACCTCAGTGTGAATTTTGAAAATAGCGCCCCATAGTCTCCTAACCGGTGGGCATTCCCACCAGATATGGAGGATCCCTCCTTGGGTCTCCCCACATCTCCAGCATGCACCTGATTCATTTGTTGAGAATGCGGCAATATCCACCGGGCACCTATACCACCTAGTGAGGACCTTATTTTTCTCCTGTGCCGTACCGGCGCCAGAAAGCCCGTGCGTCAAGGTGAATATCTTTAGGGACTCTTCACTGGAGATCGAAATCCCCAGGTCTCTCTCCCATCTGGACAGGAACTCAAGTTCCGAGGCATGTCTGGAGGCCACCAATAGGTTGTAGAACTTAGAGATCACGTGTTCCAGTGGTCGGGGTTGCGTGATAAACTCCTCTAGTGGGGTTAAGGGAAGGGATGCCTTCTCGAGGCGCCCTTCTGTGGCGAGGAATGTCTCCAGCTGACGATGTAGGAGCCATGACAGCGGACCTCCTGCATTTTGCAATGTTAACTCCGTTACGGAGGGCAACCTTCCTCCCACAAGGATGTTGCGCAGCCTGGTATCATCTGTCTCCTTCCAAATCAAAAACCGAGAAGTATGCTGCCCTGGAATGAAGTCTGGATTGTTGAATAATGGAGTAAGAGGACCCTGTTTGTGCACCAGCTCCCCTTGTCGTTGGATCCTGGTCCAGCCGGAGAGAAAATGCCGGGTTAGAAATGGGAAACCCCTCCTGCCTGTGCCGCCTGTGGTTGACACCCACAGGAGAGAGCATGGATTGAAACCCATAAGGTCTCGCTCCAGTTGGACCCAAAGTTTGTCCCCCCCCTGTACGTCCAATCCGCCAGCCTTGTTAGGAGTGCCGCAGCATGGTAGAGCTTTAGATCTGGTGCCCCAGTCCCGCCAGCCCTCTTGGGCCTGACCAGTATGTCAAATCTGACTCGGGGCTTCCGTGAGCCCCATATAAGTTTCAGGAAAGCTGTCTGTATGGAATTGAAAAAGTTCCTGGGGAGAAGGATGGGTATCGTTTGGAACAGGTACAAAAATCAGGGGAGAATATCCATCTTCAGGATGTTTATCCTCCCGAACCAGGAGTAGCGTCCTCTATCGTACTTTGAAAGGTCTTGGATGGCTTTGGACTTGAGCTCTTGAAAGTTGAGCTCATACAGGCTATTCAGATTAGATGGTATTAGAGTCCCTAGATATTTTATTGCAGTGGGTTGCCACTTAAAGGGAAAGCTACTCTTAAGGTTATCTACTAAATGCTGTGGCATAGTGAGATTCAATGCCTCCGATTTCGCATAGTTAATGCGGAAGTTGGATAACTGACCAAACCTCTCCAGTTCCCTGAGAGCCACAGGAAAGGAGACAATCGGTGATGTAAGGTGGAGAAGCAGGTCATCCGCGAAGATCGAAATTTTGTATTGTCTGCTACCGCACTCAACACCCTTAATGTGAGGGTTGTTCCTTAATCGCTACCGCCAGGTGTTCCATAGTTAGGATGTACAATAGGGGCGAGAGGGGGCACCCCTGGCGAGTGCCATTTGTGATTGCAAAGGGTTCCGATAGGATGCCATTAGCTCTAACTCGTGCTGTCGGATCCTGATACAGTGCCATGATCTTAGAGATGATGTTGGGCCCGAGGCCAATCTGAGCTAGGGTGGCCCTGAGGAAGCGCCAACTAACTCTATCAAATGCCTTTTCGACATCACGAGAGGACACACGCGGGGATGCTGACATCCTGAACATGCGCAATAAGGTTCAGCAGTTTGTTTGTGTTATCCCTGGCTTCGCGTCCTGGGACAAAACCCACTTGGTCTAAGTGGATCAGGTGTGGGATAAGTGGTTGGATTCTAGTAGCAATGACTTTTGCAAACAGCTTCAAATCGACGTTGAGCAGAGAAATAGGTCTGTAACTGCCACAGGTCGACGGGTCTTTGCCTGGTTTGGGAATCACAACAATTGTAGCTTCCAAGGCTTGTTTCGGGAAGGGGTTGTCTGATCCTATGTGATTAAAGGCCTTTACCAAGAAGGGGGCCAATTGTGTTCCTAGGGTCTTAAAGAACCTAGGAGTAAAGCCGTCCGGACCTGGACTCTTTCCCGAGGGGGTCTCCTTAATGGCCCTCAGGACCTCAAGCTCCGTGAAGGGGGTCTCCAGGTCTTCTGAGGAGTCCTCTGGTATTACCGGGAGCTGTGTCTCAGCTATATAATCTCCTATATTTGCCTCTAGTGCCTCAGCCGAGGCGGCAGATAGATTGGGTTGGAGGTTATAGAGGCCACCATAGAAGTCTTTAAACACCTCTGGGATTCTAGCCGGGTCCATAATAGTCTCCCCTCCTTCCGCCTTGATGTTAGGGATGAACGATGTTGGAGCTTTGTGGTGGAGAGATCTTGCCAGAAGTTTACCGCGTTTGTTCGCATGCTCGTACATTGAAGCATGTCGCCTGTCTCTGTGTCTGAGGTGGGCCTGGTCATACAGTTTTGCTGAGTGAGAGCTCAGAGAGCAGCTCCGGAGATGGGTTCTGTTTGTGCTTAGACTCAAGATCGTGTATAATTTGCAGAGTTTTAGTGATTAGTGCTGCTCTCTCTCGCTTCATCCTCGAGCCCTCCTGGATAAGGACCCCCTCAGTACACATTTGAGCGCTTCCCACTGAATCGCAGGAAAACAGTTATCCTGCTGGTGGTCGGCGGCAAAATTAGTGATCGTTTGCTTGACCTTGTTCAGACACACCAAGTCTCTAAGAAGATTATCATTTAGTCGCCAGCTCCATTGCTTAGGTGCGGAATCCGGAAGATCAAAGGTCAAGAAGACCGGCGCGTGGTTAGACCACAGAAAAGGACCAATATGGGTCTTAGGGCTCCACTGCAAGGCATGGTGGCTTAGTAAAATATAGTCAATGCAACTATAGGAGCTATGCGCAGGTGAGAAATAAGTATAATCCTTGGCTTGCCCATGCCCAGTCTCCACACGTCCATCAGCTGCAGGCTATACAAAGCTTTCCGCAGGGACTGCAGCTTCTCAAGGGACACCGAGGACCTACCCGATGAGGAGTCCAGGGAAGGATTAAAAGTGAGGTTGAAGTCCCCGCCTACTATTAAGATTCCCTCCGCGAAATCCTCCAGCTTCCTGAGATATCTCTTGAATGCCGCTACCTGATCGAAATTTGGCAGGTAAAGGTTCGCTATTGTGTATGTTTTATGATGGATTGACACCTTCAGAAAGATAAATCTTCCCTCGGGATCAGACAGCTGGCCTAGCACCTCGAAGGGCAGGGATTTGTGCAGTGCTACGGATACACCCCTTGATTTACGCTGCGGGTTAGTGCTATGGTACCACGAGGGAAAATATCTACTATGAAGTTTGGGCACATTGCCTTCCTGAAAGTGGGTCTCCTGGAGAAGGAGAATATTGACTCTTTGCTTGTGTAGATCATATAGCACCTTGGACCGCTTCTCAGGGACGTTGAAGCCCTTAACGTTCAGAGAGCAGAGTGTCAGCTTGACCATGTCAAACTCAAGAGGCGAGGGCCCAACCCCAGTCCCAGGCCAGGAAAATTTGGGTTATGAGCACCGGGTGGAGCTGGATCCAGCAAGGGGGGAGGGGTAGGAGCGGAGGAGAGAGAGGGAAAAAAAAAAGGGGGGGGAGGGAGGAGGGGAGAGGAAGACAAAAAGAGGGAGCTGAACGGATGGGAGAGTAACGATTAGAGGTTGTGGGGGGGATAGAGGTCTCTGGTTTCTACCACTAAAACCACTGAGCTGAAGCCCCACAAAGGGGGCCCGCAGCAGTAGATGCGGTCCACCAGCCAATAAGTAAGGGTCTAGGGATAGGGAGGATAGGGGACAAAGGATAGCAGGTCACCAGGACAAGGTGAGCCCGCAGTAGACTTTAGCAGAGGGAGTTCTGTGGTGGTAGCTAACCACCAATACCCTCATTTCCCTGTTTGGGACGACACCAACGTAATTGGTGCAGGGTCCCACCAGAGATACCTAAGTTGGGGGAGTGTAAGTCGAAAGCAACACAGGTGTAGGAGATGCACACACTGAAAAGTCATGGCACATCATAAGCGGACAAGTAACTCTATATAACTCTATATAAGGCACAATCAACATTAATAACTTTAAAGCGTAATCTGGATATGAGACCCCAGAGGGGCACCCCGAGGTGGTACACGCCAGCCGTCTCCCGCCCGGGAAGGGAAAGCGCTTCCTCACTCGCCCCTCCCATTATGTGGGCGGCTGGTCCCCCTGCCCACCCGTCTGGGGCGAGAGGGGGGCTGCAGCGAGAGGCTGCCGGCAAAGCAACACCCAGGGGCTCCGGTACCTCCATGAGGGAGGGATAGATCCACGTCTCCAGCCCAACATCTAGGGGCCCAGATCCAGGCGGCAGAACAGAAAAGAGGATCATACATTTTCAACAGAGTGATACGTTGCGGGTAGCTTTAAAACCCGTAAGGTGTCACATAGAAGGGGGGGCATCGGAGAGTGGCGAATGCCAGTCATCTACCGCCATGGTCGGACGAGTACTCAAGCGGGCGCCCGGGCTCTCGCCGGTCCAGTCCCCCCCTGCACAGGGCAAAGAAGGGGATGGTATAATGCGGCAAGGGCAGCAGAAGGCAGGCAAAACCCAGGGGCCCCCGGCACCCCCGCGAGGGGACCATGGACTCCCCTGGTATAGTAACACGCCACAGACCACTACAAACAGTGTTATAGCTTATGAAGTGCCCTTTGGATATAGTACCCAAGAAAGAAGGCGGCATATGCCTGCCTCCCGCCGCCACGGAGGGGAGCCACCCCACCACGCAGGCGCCCGGGCCCCTACCCGCCCCCCCCGCCCACGAGGGGCGAGGAGGGAGTGCCGCAGAATAGTAGAGGCAGCAGCCCAATGGTGAAGCGTCGGAACCAGGGCACCCCCACCAGAGGGAGGGGGGAGACCCGCCCCCCAACTCAACATCCCCAGAGCAGCCAGCAACAAAAAGGCAAAGAGAAAAAAAAGAGAACATAGGTCAAACATTCTTAACAGAGTGACACATTGTAAACCTTTAAGAGCCAGACCCCCCACCCCCCAGGGCAGGCCCCGGGCCAGGACCAGACCCATGGACCCCCCACCCAGAAGCAGGCCATCAACCCAGTCGAGGGGGGCCAGAGGCCCAACGCCATCCACCCATTGAGTAGAAATCGAGGGCCCAGTTCGTTCCACCTCAGGCCGGTCAGGAGTCCCCCAATACCGCCAGGGGGGACCAGGCGCAAGCCAGCCCCAGGGGGCCCAGTGAGGGGGAAGAGTCAAGGCTCAACAGAGTTTGTTCTTCCCGCACTGATTCCCGGTGGGGGTCCCCGTCTTCTAGGTCCCCTTCCTGCCCCTCCAGGTAGCCTTCGTGGTTCCCCCCTCACCGGTCTCCCGGGCGGGAGGTCCAGGGTCGGCGCCAGCCAGTCTGGCACCCGAATCGGATCCGCTTCTAGAAATGTGAAGAGTGATGGAAGCTGGTCTGGAGCTCTCAATGTGAAGGATCTTCCATTCCTACGGACAACAAGGTGGAACGGAAATCCCCAGCGGTAAGTGGCCCCCCGCCGCAGGATCACCTCTAGGAGGGGCTTCAACAGGCGTCTCATTTGGAGTGTCCTGGAGGAGAGATCAGGGAGGACAGCAATGGGCAAGCCCTCAAATCTGGTCGGGCCAGCCTCCCATGCCCTCCTCAGTATTTCTTCCTTGGTCTTATATAGGTGAATTCTGCAGATCACATCTCTGGGTCACTGCGGGTCCGTCGATCTCGGGCCCAGTGCTCGATGGATTCTGTCGATGACGATGACGTTTGTGGGGGGGCCCCTAGGATAGTGTTAAAGATGGTTTTAGCTGTATATTCCAGGTCCGATTGGATGACCGTTTCCGGAAGCCCCCTCAGTCTAACGTTGTTGCATCTGCCCGGTTCTAAAGATCATCAAGGCCGAGGTAAAGAGCAGAAAAGTGGCGACTTTCATCCCGATGCAGTTGCTCCAAAGCTGTCACCCTCTGGGCCAGCGTGGATTGATCTTGTTCGACTGAATCAACTCTGTGAGAAATTTCAGAGATAGAATTTTGAAGTGTGTTGAGTTCTCTATGGAGGGTGTTTTCCATTTGAGATATATATCCATCGAAGTCAGAGCGGGAGGGTAGCGCCCGTAGGGCCTCAGAGACGTTTGATTTGATCACATCTGCTAAAGCTGAAAGTAGGGAGGGAGGCATATGGTATGTGTCCATGGGTGCGTCGACACGGGGAGGATCAGGACTCGTGTCCAGCTGCTGGATCATTCCATCGAGTAAAGGTGTGCCCGGCCGGGCCGTGTGCTCGCCGCTCTGTCGCCCCTGACACCGTCTCGGTGCCACTTGTCTCCCCACCCACTGGGGTCCGCATTCCAGATCCTCTCAGGGGACGCGTGAGCTGGGCCGGGATTATGGCCCCTCTCCCCGCAGGGGGCATCCCATTGCTGCGCTGCTGAAGTGGTCCCTCCGAGGCTTTGCGGGTATAGGCCATGCATTACAGGATCTCTTAGCGAGCGGGCCGTTGTACTGCTTATTCCGGGGGAGGGTGCAGTCTGCATGCTTCCCCTATCCCCATTGGTCAGCAATGATTCCTCTAAAACGATGCTGATGGGGTGGTCTCAGGTATGGGGCCCCACAGCAGCCTCAGGTAATGGCTCCGCTTGTTTGACAGGGGGTTTGGGTCTCCCGCCCCCCCGGCGTGCCAGCTCTGCTGAGGATACTAAGGGCTCCTCTTCTTCCTGCCCTGCTCTGGGTACATGACCCCCATGCGCTTTCCCCTCTCTGTCCACCGGTGGACACTTGGGGACTGATTTGTCCAGCCACTGCCGGGGAGCGCCAGCCTCTGTGACAGCGCGCTCCTCCGCCTCTCCCCCCTCACCTGCTGAGGCTCTTGCCGCCGCCGCCTCCTCCTCTCCTGACAGCAGGTCCGCAGCGAGAACGGGAGCGGTGTGCTGCTGTGTCTCTGCTCCTGCGAGTCCCGCCCGAGCCGGGGAGACTGCTATGTGGCCGGCACCAACCTCCTCCTCCACCGCGCGTTCCTCCTCATCGCTCCTCGCCGCCATCTTCCCTCCTCGCCTCCCCTTCCCCGAGCGCTCAGCTTCACCGAAAAAAGAAGTGATGGAGGCCGACCCTCGTCTCCCCTCGGTGCCTGTCACTCTCCTGCGCCTGGGATCTGGATTGATGGCGTCTCAGTGTGCCTGTAAGGTCCGTCCGCAGAAGGTAGGTGCAGAGCTCGCTATCGTGGTGTCCTACCCCGCCATCGGCTAGCCACGCCCTGAAAAAATACCATTTTGTGAGTACTCACCTTTAAAATGGGAATTATAAGTGTGTCATACACCCCGCTTCCACCATTCATGACATCTGGGTAGTCCCCAGTAGAGGGCGAACTTCTGCAGAGATGAATGCAAAAAAAGAAGCTCCTCCCGGTCCATAAATACCTGCCTCCCACTAATCCCCCAGTGTATGATAGCAGCAAGAGGACCAGGAAGAACCAATATAACAACAAAAATAAAAAAAAAGGTTCACCATATAAAGGATCCGGAATACAACAAGGGTGGGGTGAAGCGGGGTGTATGACACACTCATAATACCCATTTAAAAGGTGAGTACTCACAAAATGGTATTATTCTAAGTGTGTCATACACTCCGCTTCCACCATTCATGACATCTGGGACATCCAATAGCAGTGTCCGTCATGGGTGGGATCCGACAAAAAAACAGGAAAAAAATGCACCAACTTAAACCACTGCAGCTTGCAGAACCTTGCGGCCAAAAACAGCATCCGCTGAGGCCCGCACATCAACCTTGTAAAACTTGGAAAAAGTATGAACGGAAAACCAAGTAGCAGCCTTACAAACTTGTTCAACAGAAGCCTGGTGCTGAAAAGCCCAGGACGCACCAACAGCACAAGTAGAATGCGCAGTGACCTTAAAAGGGGGGAGTCCTCCCCTTAGCAGAATAGGCCCCAACAATGGCCTGGCATATCCAGTTACTAATGGTAGACTTGGCGGGCGCCACGAACAAGGCGTCCGTCTTACGAAAAGGAGGAGTAGCAACCAAATAGTACTTCACACAACGAACCACATCCAAAGAGTGCAAAACCCTCTCCTTGTCATTGCTAGGCTTAGGACACAAGGAAGGGAGAACTACATCCTGATTGAGATGGAAAGCAGAAACCACCTTAGGAAGGAAATCTGGTTTAAAGCGAAAAACCACCTTATCCTGGTGTCTCTCAAAGTAAGGGTCCTGAATAGACAGAGCCGCCAACTCAGAGACACGCCGAACAGAGGTAATAGCCACCAAAAAGGCAACTCTTTGAGTGAGCACAGAAAGAGCCACATCCTGCATCGGTTCAAAAGGAGGCCCCTGGAGGGCAGACAGAACCAAATTTAGGTCCCAAACGGGAACCAAAGACTTTCTAGGGGGCCGAACATGAGTGACCCCTTGGAAAAAGGTCTTGACCAGATGATGCAAAGCAAAAGACCTTTGAAAAAAACCTGACCCTTCAAAGTACTGAGCTGGAAACCCCGATCCAGACCGTGTTGTAGAAACCCCAAAATCCTAGGAATCGAAAACACCCTGCAAGGTAAGGCCCTAGCCTCACACCAGTCAATATAGGAACGCCAAGTCCTATAGTAAATACCAGAGGAAGACCTCTTTCTAGCTCTAATCAAAGTCTGAACGACAGCCTCAGACAAACCTTCCTCCTTCAGAATGAAGGTTTCAGCAGCCAAGCCGTCAAAGCCAGCGTTTGTAAATTGGGGTAAAGTAGTTGATCCTAAGATATCAGGTCCGGAACCAGGGGCAGCCTGAGCTGCTCTACCGCCAGTCTTACGAAGTCTGCGTACCAAACCTGTCTTGGCCACATTGGGACCACCAGAATTGCTGGCGCCCCCTCCAGAACCAGCTTGCGAACTACCTTGTCCACCATGGAGAAGGGGGGAAACGGATACAGGAACCCCAGATCCCTCCAGGCAAGAGACAAGGCATCCACCGCCAGAGCCAGAGGATCCTGAGATAGAGACACAAAGGATGGAAGCTTGTGATTGTGCCATGAGGCAAAGAGATCCACCTCAGGAGTCCCCCACTTGTGACACAGGGCCCGAAACACCCTGTGGTTGAGATACCACTCCCCTCGATGAGAGAAGCCCCTGCTCAGGGCATTCGCCTCCGTGTTCTCCACTCCCGGAATGTAAACTGCCGAAATGCAAGGGACATTGCTCTCCGCCCAAGTCAAGATCAGAGAGACTTCCCTGAGGGCACTCCTGCTGCGAGTCCCTCCTTGGCGATTGATGTAGGCCACCGCCGTTCGATTGTCTGATCGAACCTGAACCGGCAAGCCCTGTAAGTGAGGTGTCAGCCTTGACAGAACAAGCCAGATGGCTCTGAGCTCTAGGACATTGATGGGGGTGTGAGCCTCCTGAGGACCCCACAACCCCCTGAACTGATGACTCTTCCAGAAACCTCCCCAGCCCGAAAGGCTGGCATCCGTGGTCACCGTTTCCCAACAAGGGGCCAGAAAAGACCTGCCCCTCAACAGATTGCTTGGCTCCAGCCACCACTGAAGTGACTGCCGAACCCTGGGAGACATCCGGAAGGACTGATCCAAGGACTGCGGACATCTGTCCCAATGCAACAACAGGTGAAGCTGGAGCGACCTCATATGGAACTGGGCAAAGGGGACTGCCTCGAAGGACGCCACCATCAAACCTACCAGTTTCGTGAAACTGAAAGGTGCAGTAGCCACCAGATAGTACGTCAGACACCTAACCACATCCAAAGAGTGCAAAAACTCTCTCCTTAGCATTGCTAGGGTTAGGGCACCAAGAAGGAAGAACAATATCCTGATTCAAAAGAAAGGCTGACACTAGCTTTAGGCAGAAAATCAGGTTTGAAACGAAACAACACCTTGTCCTGGTGCCTCTCAAAGTAGGGGGGCTGAATGGACAGCACCGCCAACTCAGACACACGCCTGACAGAAGTGATAGCCACCAGAAACACAACCTTGAGCGTAAGAATGGCCAAGGCAGCATCCTGCACAGGTTCAAAGGGAGCACCCTGCAAGGCAGGCAAGACCAATTCCAAATCCCAAAACAGGGACCATAGGTTGTCGTGGGGAACGCACATTAGTAACCCCCTAAAAGCAGTCTTAAGCAAGGAATGCTGAACAAAAGACTCCTGAAAGAAGACAGACAGGGTAGAACCTGACCCTTCAAGGTACTGAGTCAGAGACCCGACTCCAACCCATGCAGTAGAATTCCAGAACCCTGGGAACTGAGAACACCCAACAGGGAAGAGACCAAGACTCACACCAGACCATGTAGGTACGCCACACCTTATAGCAAATGGAAGAAGAAGAATTCATCTTCCTAGCCTTCACCATGGACTCAACCATCGAAGCAGACAAACATTTCTCCATCAAGATGGAGGTTTCAGCAGCCAGACCGTCAAAGCCACAGTTTGTAATTGGGATGGCGTAAGGGGCCCTAAGTGAGCAGAACTGGCACTCCAGGCAGAAAGCACTGATCTACTGCCATCTGCACCACGTCTGTGAACCACACACACTTCTTGGCCACCTGGGGGCCACCAGAATCACTGGCACCAATTCCAGAGTAATCTTGCGCAGAACCCTGCCTAGAAACTGAATGTCCTGCCATGACATTACTAAGGCAACCGTGGTCACGGCCAGAGGATCCTGGAACAGGGAGCTCCACAAGGCCTGGAGCTTGTGATTGTGACGGAACGCAAACAGATCCACATCCGGTTGGCTCCAACGGTGATACAGAGTTTGGAACACCCTGTTGCAGAGGGACCCCCCCCCCCCGGAATGTATACAGCTGAAATGCAGGGAACATTGGCCTCCACCCAGATCAGGATCAGAGACACTTCCTGGAGGACCCTCTTGCTCCGGTTCCCTCCCTGATGATTGATGTAGGCAACTGCCATCAGAGTGACCGTGCGCCCCTGAACAGGCAGGCCCTGAAGATGAGTAGTCAAGCGAGCCAGAACTAACCTGATCGCTCACAGCTTCAAGACATTGATAGGTGAATGGGCCTCCTAAGGGCCCCACCTCCCCTGGAACCACAGGGACTTCCAGAAGAACCCCCCCAACCTGATAGATTGGCATCCGTGGTGACCGTCTCCCAGGAAGGAGCAAGAAGGTTCCGCCCCCAATAGGTTCCCTGAGTCCATCCACTACAAAAGGAACCTCCTCACCAGGGGGGAAGACACACAGACCCTGTCCAGGGATGCTGGGTCCTTGTCCCATACAGACAATAGGAGAAGATGCAGAAGCCCCATACAGACAATAGGAGAAGATGCAGAAGCCCCAAGAGGGAGTGAGCCCAAGGGGCCGTTTCGAAGCACGCCACCATCCAGCCCCCCAGCTGCATCCCCTGCCTGGTAAAGGGACGGGGACAGCTAGGAGGAACTGAACTTGTGCAAGCAGATTGTCCACCTTCTTCTGAGGAAGGAATATCCTTGCCTGAACTGTGTCCAGATTCATTCCTAGGAATGAAGTTACCAAGGAAGGGGACAGTGAGGACTTGGGGTGGCTGATCACCCATCCAGATGACTCCAGAATGGACACCACCAGCTGAGTATCCAACTTTGCCAGATGTAGAGACTGGGAAGTGATGAAAACGTCCAGGTAGTGGCAGCACGCGGACGCCCCTTGGCCTCATCAGAGACATCACCCCCGCCAGCACCTTAGTGAGCACTCTGGGAGCTGAAGAGAGGCCAGATGGCAAGGCCACAAATTGGCAGTGTTGATCTTCCAACGTGAATCTGATGAATCTTGTTGTCCTGAAAACACAAGGATGTGAAAGTAAGCATCATTGATATCCACAGACGGCATGAAGCCCCCGGGGCGCAAAAAGCAGATGGCCGAGCGCAGAGTTTCCATGAGGAAAGCACCTGTACTTTACAATTTGCTGAAGATCTGTAAATCCAGAATGGGCCAGACTGACTCATCTTTTTTGGGAACTATGAAAGGGTTAGTGTAGGGTCCCTTGCCTCTGTATGTTAAGGGAAATCTGCAAATGACTCCCAGACCCAGCAGACCTTGCACAGCCTGCGCCAGCACCTGGAGGGACCAGGAGTACCCGGGACCAGATAATCTTAGGGGAGGCCGCACAGCAAACACCTTGTAGCCGGAGGACACTACCTCCTAAATCCACCGGTCTGAGGCGTGATGCCTCCAGACTTAAGCAAGGTGCCGCAGCCGTCCCCTCACCCAGACGGGTGAGGGCACCCCATCATGCTTGAGGGAGGAAAGAAGGGAGAGGGGGGACATGATTGAGACCTTTAAATATGTGAAAGGATTGAACAAGGTTCAGGAGGGAAGTGTTTTTAAGAAGAAACTTAACGATAGAACAAGGGGGCACAACCTGAAGCTAGTCGGGGGGAAGATCAGGAGCAATGTTAGAAAATATTATTTTACAGAAAGAGTAGTAGGTGCTTGGAACAAACTTCCAGCAGAGGTAGTTGAAACATCAACAGTCACTGAATTTAAACATGCCTGGGATAAGCACACATCTATCCTAAGATAAAGAGTACATACAGTATACACATAAGGGCAGACTAGATGGACCGTATGGTCTCCTTCTGCCGTCAACCTTCTATGTTTCTATGAGGGGACTTGGGAGAGGATTTGGGCATAGCCCCCCCAGAAGAGCCAGGGTGTAGTATTCTGCTCCTGGGACAGGGAGCTGCACGAGCCCCCGCGAAGGACACCCCTGGTTCCTGTTTAACACCATGGTGGGGGGTGGAAGGGGGGCCCTGGCCCCGAAGGGCCCGAGACAGCCGTCTGCGCTGGGGTAACTTACCTCTCTTACCAAACAGGTCTAGACGGGCCCCAAACAGACGTAGCCCCTTAAAGGGGAGCCCAGTAAGGGCCTTCTTCGCAGCATTGGGGGGGGGGGGGGGGAATGACCAACATTTAATCATCTCAGGTGGAAAAGGATACTTCCTATCCCAATCCCTTGGAACCCCGGGAAGTTTACTGGGGCACTCCCATTCCTTGAGCACAAGGGAATGGAAATGTGCCTGCTCTAGGAATTCCAAATGTGATGTTGCTGTATGGAAGTGCACCCCTCTTTGTCTGGGAGCCTCACCAGGGAGAGAGATAGACAGAACCTCAAAGATCTGGGTCAATAATCTGTCAGTGTCATCCGGGGCCCAGGGGTCAGAGCCAGAATCGTCATGACCCCTTGGTCTCTCATCAGATGAGCCTGAGTCAGAAAAGAGCTCTCCTTCATCAGAAGGGGTATAGCCACACAGATTCATAAACTCTTGAGATCCCATAAGGAAAACAGTATCATAAGGCGTCAGGTGCCGCTTCTTACCAGGGCCCTTACGCGCTAAGGACCTCGCAATAATTTGCTCAGCAGTAGGTAGTCCAGAAGACACATCAGGCTGAGAATTCCCACTTGTATGCAACTCAGCAGGAGTGAGATTTAAGCTTGGGGGAGAAGGTGAAGTGAAACGAGGTGCAGCCACTGGCAGGCCAGATTGCAAAGCCAGCGCTTGCTCAGCACAGGGTACGCAGACCCATGCCTTGTCAGCATCAGCATGAGGTTGTTCACACACCATACACCGCTGGTCTTGTCCCAAAGGGACCCCGGTCACATTATCCTTAGATGCCTCCATATGGTGATTATTAGGCACAATATGCCAGTAGGGATTGACGCTATAAAGCAACCCTGGATGCCCCAATGACCCGCTAGGGAAGTGGGAGTAATTTTACAAGGCCTGACTATCAATTACACCGGGCCGGGAGAAGCCAATGGATTCACCCTCTGAAAGACACAATGAGAAGAAGGTTGTCAGAACCGAAACACACTACAGTGAAGTATAAAGCCGCCCGCGAGGGCACTTACGGACCACGGTAAGTAAGAACGTCACACGCGCGTGACCAGACAACATGGCGCCGAGTACCTCGAAGGGCGGGTCAGAGCGAACCGTGACGCGGGCCCCGCCCCCCTGAAGAGCGCGAAGTCCAACCGACAAGCAGCCAATGAGGATGCAGAGGCGTCTGAGGTAACGACGACGCCCGGCGCGGAACATCCTAATGAAGGAAAAGGCGCGCGCGGCGGCGGCATTTGCAGTGTAAAAAGACAAGTCAGTGCGGCGGTTGAGACCACATATACTAGTCCAAGCAGACATTACAAAAAAGGCCATATGCATGTAATCACAATACACTGACATCCACCCCCCCCCCTTTCTTTTCCCCCCCGAAGGCTACAGGGAGAATGAGGGAGGATGGCGGCCCTTTGTACAGGGC
The DNA here is from genome assembly GCA_027917425.1 of Gastrophryne carolinensis. Classification (NCBI taxonomy): domain Eukaryota; kingdom Metazoa; phylum Chordata; class Amphibia; order Anura; family Microhylidae; genus Gastrophryne; species Gastrophryne carolinensis. Next base: position 224,928,028 of record CM051237.1, read on the forward strand.
CCACCGCTACCGGGGCATGGGACAATAATGCGGGAGGGGCATCCCATGAAGGCTCACCATCAGCCTATACCGCCTACCCTTTGGTGGGGGACTGCGGTGGAGCAGGGCTCCTTAAGCACTCATGGTGCCGCCTACCTTCACCCGACCAGCGCAGCCCAGGCTGGGAGGCACATCACACGAAGGACGGGTGGGAATAGTCCAACAGGACCGCAGGCTTTAATAGCCCCGCTCACCTGCGACAGAGTGATAATTTCATGTCTTCGCAGCACTGCAGAGAAATCTGGGGATTTGTGGGAGGTCCCCGGGTATTTGAGGGGCCGGGAGGAGCCTGTTTTACATGTCTCTGCAGTGCAGCGCCATCTGGCGGAGGATAACCCAAGTGTAAGTAATCTATCTGGAGCAGGACGTACTGTATACTTAGAATATCCATAAACAATTCACATCTTTTAAGGGCAGCGAACTCAGCGCTGGCCGCATCAAAATGGGCACCATTTAAAAACTCCCTGACAAGGGATCTATTAGCCACAGCCGCTAGCGCAGATGCACACACAGGCCGTAAGGCTGAACCCACACTGGCAAAGGCATGGCAAGCCAACTGATCAATGTGCTTATCCTCACCATCTTTGAGGGTAGTGGCATCAGGAGTGTGGACCACAGAGGAGTTGGACAACCCCAAAACAGGCGCGCCGACCTCGGGAAGGGAAGACCAGCGCTTTACCGCATCAACCGGGAAGAGATACTTCCTATCCCATCCCTGAGGAACGCCGGGAAGCCGACTCGGTTTCTCCCATTCCCTAAAGATCAATGCATCAAAATGACATTGCGTAGGAAACTCCAAGCCGGGCTTAGAGGACCCGAAAAATTCCCCTTTTTTGAGAGGGGCCGCCTCCGGTGGGGCAATGTCCAAAACCTCCAGGAGATGGGCCAGAACTTTAGAAGTGTCAATGGCATCCCCCAGCGCCTGCCCAACACCATTATAACACAATGGGACAGAGAGACAAAGACTGGGAGCTTGTGATTGTGGCGGGACACAAACAGATCCACATCTGGCTGACCCCAGCGGTGGCACAGGGAGCGAAACACCCTACTGCTGAGGGACCATTCTCCCAGATGAGAAGTCCCCCTGCTCAGGTGTGCCTCCAGATTTTCCACCCCCGGGATGTACACAGCTGAGATGCAGGGAACATTCTCCTCTGCCCAAGACAGTATCAGGGACACTTCCTTGAGAGCCCTCTTGCTCCGGGTCCCTCCCTGATGATTGATGTAGGCAACCGCCGCCTGGTTGTCCGAGCGGATCTGAACCGCCCGACCCCGAAGGTGTGGAGTCAGTTGGGCGAGAACCAACCCTATGGCCCTCAGTTCCAGGATGTTGATAGGGGTATGGGCCTCCTGAGGGCCCCACTGACCCTGGAATTTCAAGGATTCCCAGAAGCCCCCCCAACCAGTCAGACTGGCATCTGTGGTGACTGTGTCCCAGCAAGGGGCCAGAAAGGATCTGCCCACCAACAGGTTCCTTGAGTCCAGCCACCACGAGAGAGACCTCCTGGCCAGAGGGGACAGAACAAATACCTGATCCAGTGACACAGGGTCCAGATCCCATACTGACAAGAGGTGAAGTTGAAGAGGTCTCATGTGAAACTGAGCGTATGGAACTGCCTCGAAACAAGACACCATAAGGCCCACCAGCTGCATCCCCTGCCGGATGGATGGATGAGGGCAAGACAGAAGAAGCTGGGCCTGAGCTTGAAGACTCTCCACCTTCTGCTGAGGGAGAAAAATCTTGACCTGAGATGTATCCAGAGTCATGCCCAGAAAGGACCTCACCAGTGACGGGACAGGGAAGACTTGGGATGGTTGATCACCCAGCCAAAGGACTCTAGTGTGGACACTACCATCTGGGTATCCCGCTCGGCCTGCTGGAAGGACTGAGACGTGATTAGAATGTCGTCCAAATAAGGAAGGATGCGAACGCCCTAAGACCTCAGCCATCATGCCCGCCAGCACCTTGGTGAATACCCTGGGAGCCGAGGTGATACCGAAATGCAAGGCCACAAATTGGTAGTGGTGAATACGCAATATGCAAAAAAATATGCAATAAATTCCTCGCAAAGCAGGAGAGATCTATACTCTTCTCTTCCCGCATCCTCAGAGGCCCCATCCAAGAGACACTTAAGCACCCCTTAAATAGCAATAGCCGTAATGGCAGAGCCGTCCCCACACAGGCAAAGGCATGACAGGACAGCTGGTCCAAGCGCCGGTCCTCACCATCCCGCAGAGTAGTAGTGTCAAGAGAATACATGACAGATGTATTGGACAACCCTAGAACGGGCGCGTCCACCTCGGGAGGGCATGACTTTCGCTGCCAGGCTACCTGGAGTTTTTGTCACCCTTTGTTGCCAGACCATTTTGCACTATTTTGCGCTCCACATGTTCAACTGTGATTTTTTAAGGGATTTCCCAGGGAATTATATATTCTTTTTTTTCAGCAGAATCTGGGTTTTAACATGAAATGTCTTTTTTGTCATTTTTTAGGTGTATTCTCAATATTCTGGGGTGAAATATGTGCAAAAAAATAAAAACAAAATCAATTTACTTACAATTTGTAGTGTTTTTTTGTAATAAAAAAAGTAATTTATTCAATAAAATCTTATTGCATGTGAAATACTAATTTCTCCCGGTCACAGCGTTACCACATATGTATAGGTAGACACCCTTTCCTGCCCAGGAGACTCCCCCAAACTGAAACAGCGCTTTAGGAGATTTTCAGATAAAATACAAATATGCTAAGAGCTAGGCGCACCTTGCAGTTTTTCAAGAAAAACAACTCTTTACATCTGAAATACCCCCCACAAACTATATATTCCCTGAAAGTATACACCTCAGGCTTTCTATTTGTACCAGGGTTGTTTACATAGGTGCAGTTTTTTCTGGAAGTAATTCCTCAATGAATTCTTTGGTAGCACAGAGTTTCACTAAAAAACAATAAAAAGCAGAATCAAACTCATATTTTCCAAAAAAAAAATATGCAAAAAAAAAAAAAAACAAGCCAAATCTGAAAAAGCAACATGCCCCGAACAGAACAATACCCAACATGCATAGCTACTGTCAAGAAAAGAGTTGTCAAACACCTCAAAGTAAAGCATGTGCGTAAGGGTAATTTTACTTGAAAATTTCAGCTCTGCAGACAAAGTGCGCACCTTGTACTTTTTCTACCAAAACAACCCTTTACATTTGGAATACCCCCCCAGAAACCATATATTCCCTGAAAGAACATATGTTAAGCTTTCTAAGCGTACCCAGCTTGTTGTAGTGGGCTCATCATTTTAGAAGTAATCCCTTGAAAAATTCTTAGGTTGCAAGAGGTTTCCCTCAAAAAAATTATAAAAAAACTGAATAAAAAACACATTTTCTTAAAAAATCAATATGCAAACAAGAAAAAAACAAGCTAAATCTGAAAGAGCAAGGTCCCCCGAGCAGAACAATACCCCACATGCATATGTACTATTAACCCTTTTAATTGCCCCTCTACTTGAAATTATTTCACCCTCTGTTGACAGGAAATTTTTCACCATTTTGTACCATGTTTAACCGTGATTTTTGGGGGAATTTCCAGGAAAATTATAGATATATATTTTGCAACAGGGTTTAGGCTTTAACATGAAATGTCTTGTTTGTAATTTTTCTGTTTTTTTAAATATTTTTGCGTAAAAAGAAAAAAAATAAAAAAATATTTTTTAGAAAATTGTCTCCTTTATTTTAAATAAAACATTTACTTTATTAGAGAAAACCATATTGCATGTGAAAGCCCCATTTCTTCCGATTACAACGGTACCACATATGTATCAGTAGCCCCCCCATTCTTGCCCAGGAGACCCCCCAAACTGAAAATAGCACTTTATAACATTTACAAATAACATACTACTACTATCCACACTATAAAAGGGGTTAATTAAAAAACACATTTTCTTAAAAAATCAATATGCAAACAAGAAAAAAAACAAGCTAAATCTGAAAGAGCAAGGTCCCCTGAGCAGAACAATACCCCACATGCATATGTACTATTAACCCTTTTAATTGCCCCTCTACTTGAAATTATTTCACCCTCTGTTGACAGGAAATTTTTCACCATTTTGTACCATGTTTAACCGTGATTTTTGGGGGAATTTCCAGGAAAATTATAGATATATATTTTGCAACAGGGTTTAGGCTTTAACATGAAATGTCTTGTTTGTAATTTTTCTACTGTTGTTTACTCCGGCCCTGGCCAGACTAGTCAGACACCCCATGGAAGTTTGCCCCAGAGACTTAAAGAACTTAATTTGTTGGAGCTAGCTGGAGGGAAGATCAGAAGCAATGTTAGAAAATATTAGAAAGAGTAGTAGATGCTTGGAACTAATGTCCAGCAGAGGTAGCTGAAAAATCAACAGTCACTGAATTTAAACATGCCTGGGATAAGCACACATCTATCCTAAGATAAAGAGTACATTCAGTATATACATAAGAGCAGACTAGGTGGACCGTATGGTCTCCTTTTGCATTGAAAAGCAGTTAACAAGAAGCCGGGAGAATTAAAACAACCCAAACTAGTAACTGTAACAATGATAACAATCACCATACAGGGGATCCAAGATAATGCAAAACCAAGGGTGGGGTGGAGCAGGACGTACTGTATACTCATAATATCAATTCTACAGGTGAGTAATCACAGAATTGTATTATTCTTAGTATACAGTACGTCCTGCTCCAGATATAGTACTTACTATCGGGACATTCAATAGCAGTGTCCATAAAGTAGGGTGGGATCCCCAAAGTTAACAGCAGACAGTTTAAACCACTGCCGCCTGCAGAACCTTTCGGCCAAAAGCAGCATCAGCTGAGGCCCTAACATCAACCTTGTAAAACTTAGAAAAGGTATGAACAGAAGATCAAGTAGCGGCCTTGCAAACTTGTTCAACAGAAGCCTGGTGCTGAAAGGCCCAAGAAGCACCAACAGCACGGGTAGAATGAGCAGTAAGGCGGAAGGGAGGATTCTTCCCCTTAGCAGAATAGGCCTGAATCACAGCCTGACGGATCCATTTGCTGATAGTAGACTTGGCAGGAGCCAAACCCTTCCTAGGACCAGAAGGGACCACAAAAAGAGCATCAGTCTTTCTGAAAGGTGCAGTAGCCACCAGATAGTACTTCAGACACCTAACCACATCCAAAGAATGCAAGACCCTCTCCTTAGCATTACTAGGATTAGGGCACAAGGAAGGGAGAACAATGTCCTGATTCAAATGAAAAGCAGACACTACCACCTTAGGCAGAAAATCTTGAAGCGAAACACCACCTTGTCCTGGTGTCTCTCATAGTAGGGGGGCTGAATGGAAAGCGCTGCCAACTCAGACACATGCCTAACAGAGGTGATAGCCACCAGAAAAACAACCTTGAGAGTAAGAATGGCCAGGGAAGCATCCTGCACAGGTTCAAAAGGAGCACCCTGCAAGGCTGACAAAACCAAGTCCAAATCCCAAACAGGCACCATAGTCTTACGTGGGGGACGCACATGGGTCACCCCCTGGAAAAAGTCCTAATCAGAGAGTGCTGAGCAAAGGACTTCTGGAAGAAAACAGCCAGGGCAGAAACCTGACCTTTTAGAGTACTAAGTTGGAGCCCCATCTCTAACCCATGCTGTAGGAACTCCAGAATCCTGGGAATAGAAAACACACGACAGGGAAGAGACTTAGACTCACACCAGTCAATGTAAGCACGCCAAACCCTGTAATAAATAGAAGAAGACTTCTTCCTAGCCTTTATCACGGTATCCACAACCGAGGAAGACATCCCCTTCTCCATCAAGATGGAGGTTTCAGCAGCCAGGCTGTCAAAGCCAGAGTTTGTGAATTGGGATGGTGTAGTGAGCCCTGAGTGAGCAGATCTGGCACCAGGGGCAGAGTGTACTGATCTACTGCCAGCTGCACCACGTCGGCGAACCACACTCTTCTTGGCCACCTGGGGGCCACCAGAATTGCTGGCACCCCTTCCAGAGCAATCTTGCGCAGAACCCTGCCCAGCAGGGGGAATGGAGGGAAGACATACAGAAACTGAAAGTCCTGCCATGACATTGCTAAGGCATCTGTGGCCAAGGCCAGAGGATCCTGGGATAGGGAGACAAAGGCCGGTAGCTTGTGATTGTGACGGGACGCAAACAGATCCACATCTGGTTGGCCCCAACGGTGACACAGAGATTGAAACACCCTGCTGCATAGGGACCATTCTCCCTGGGGAGAGGTCCCCCTGCTCAGAGTCTGCCAGGAGATTTTCCACCCCCGGGATGTACACAGCTGATATGCAGGGAACATTGGTCTCCGCCCAGGTCAGGATCAGAGACACTTCCTGGAGGGCCCCCTTGCTCCCTGATGATTGATGTAGGCAACTGCCGTCTGGTCGTCCGAGCGCACCTGAACAGGCAGGCCCCGAAGGTGAGTAGTCAACTGAGCCAGAACTAACCTGATCGCCCGCAGTTCCAAGACATTGATGGGTGTGCGGGCCTCTTGAGGGCCCCACCTCCCCTGGAACCACAGGGACTTCCAGAAACCCCACCCAACCTGACAGACTGGCATCCGTGGTGACCATCTCCCAGGAAGGGGTAAGAAAGGATCTGTCCCCCAACAGGTTCCTTGAGTCCATCCACCACGAGAGTGACCTCCTGACCAGGGGGAGAGCACACAGACCCTGTCCAGGGACACTGGGTCCTTGTCCCACACTGACAAGAGGTGGAGTTGCAGAGGCCTCAAGTGGAACTGAGCATAAGGGACCGCCTCAAAGCACGCCACCATCAGGCCCACCAGCTGCATACCCTGCCTGATGGAGGGATGATGACAAGATAGCAGGAACTGGACTTGTGCAATCAGACCGTCCACCTTCTGTTGAGGAAGGAAAATCCTTGCCTGAGCTGTATCCAGATTCATTCCTAGGAATGGAGTCACCAAGGAGGGGGACAGTGAAGACTTGGGGTGGTTGATCACCCATCCAAATGACTCCAGGGTGGACACCATCAGCTGAGTATCCAATTCCGTCTGATGTAAAGATTGGGAGGTGATGAGAATGTTGTCCAGATAAGGCAGCACGCGGACGCCCTGATACCTGAGCAGAGACATCACGCCAGCCAGCACCCCGGTGAACACCCTGGGAGCTGAGGTGAGACCAAAGGGCAATGCCACAAACTGGTAGTGCTGATCCTCCAGAGCGAACCTGAGGAACCTTTGATGACCTGGAAATACAGGAATATGAAGGTAAGCATCCTTGATGTCCACAGAAGTCATGAAATCCCCTGGGCGCAGGGAACTGATGGTAGAGTGCAGAGTTTCCATGCGAAAGCACCTGCTCCTGACAAATTTGTTGAGGATCTTTAAATCCAGGATGGGCCTGACTGAACCATCTTTTTTGGGGACTGTGAATAGGTTGGAATAGAAGCCCTTGCCTATTTCTCTTAAAGGGACCTTGCAGATGACCCCCAGCTCCAGGAGGCCTTGCACTGCGTGCACTAGTTCCTGAACTTACACAGGGTCCAGAGGAATCCGGGATCTGATGAATCTTGGGGGCGGCCAGGCAGCAAACTCTATCTTGTAACCGGAGGACACTACCTCCTGAATCCACCGTTCTGAGACATGAAGCCTCCAGACGTGAGCGAAGTGCTGAAGCCGTGCCCCCACCCGGATGGGTGAGGGCGCCCCATCATGCCTGAGGGGGCTTGGGAGAGGATTTAGCCTTGGGACCACAGGAGGAGCCAGGACGTCCACGTCCTCTGCCCCTACCCCAGAAATCTCCCCGAGCCCCAGTAAAGGAAACCCCCCTCCCTTGTCTAGCACCACGGTAGGGGGAGGAGAATGAGCCCTGACCTCGAAAGGGCCGAGACTGCCTCCCTTAGCAAAAAGGTCCAGGCGGTCCCCAAACAGGCGTAGTCCTTTGAAGGGAAAACCAGTGAGGGCCTTCTTAGCAGCATTGTCAGCAGCCCACTGACGTAGCCAAACTGAGCAGCGTATAGCCACCACAAGGGCAGATGTTCTGGCACACATTCTAATGGTGTCATCCAAGGCAGAGAGGACAAAATTTACAAAAACATCACAAATGGAGAGTGCATTAAACACCTCACAAGGCAAATCATCAGGGGCACTATCAAGTATACTTCTGATCAGGGTCCTAGTGGCCACAGCGGAAATGGCACAGACCGGGCGCAGCACCGTCCCCGCACATGCAAAAGCATGGGATGCCAGCTGGTCAATGCGCCGGTCCTCAGCATCCCGCAGGGCTAGTAAAGTCAGGGGAATGCATGACAGAGGTGTTAGATAGCCCTAGGACCGGGGCATCCACCTCGGGAGGGGATGACCAACACTTTACCACATCAGCAGGAAAGGGATACTTCCTATCCCAACTTTTAGGTACCCCGGGAAGTCTACTGGGACACTCCCATTCCTTGAGCACAAGGTTATTGAAATGTGCTTGCTCAGGAAATTCCAAACGTGACTTGAGGTATGGAAAAGCTCCCCCCTTTGCCTGGGAGCCGCAACAGGGGGAGAAATGGACAGAACCTCAAAAATCTGGGTCAGCAATCTGTCAGTGTCATCCGGAGCCCAGGGGTCAGAGCCAGAATCGTCATGGCCCCTTGGCCTCTCATCAGATGACCCTGAGTCAGAGAAAAGCTCCCCTTCGTTCGAAGGGGTATAGCCACAAAGATTCCAAAACTCCTCAGTTTCCATAGGGAAAAGAGTGACATTAGGCATTAAGTGCCGCTTTTTAGCAGGGGCCTTAAGCGCCAAGGTATTAGCAATCAACTTCTCTCAACAGTAGCCAGTTTAGAAGACACATCAGGCTGAGAATCCCCACTTGTATGCAACTCAGTAGGAGTGAGATTTAAGCTTGGGGGAGTAGGTGAGGTGAAACGAGGTGCAGGGACAGCCACTGGAAGGCCAGATTGCAGCGCAAGCACTTGCTCAGCGCAGGGTACGCAGACCCGCGCCTTGTCAGCGTCAACATGAGACTCACCACAAGCTACACACAGCCGGGCTTGTCCCGAAGGAACCCTGGTCACATTATCCTGAGATGCCTCCATATGGTGATTATAGCGGCACTATATGCCGATAGGGATGAACGCTATACAGCAACCCTGGATGCCCCAATAACCCGCTAGGGAAGTGGGAGTAATTACACTAGGCCTCACAAGTTAACCAACTAATAGAGGGCCGGGAGAAGCCAATGGATTCGCCCGCCTGAAAGACATAATAAAAGGGGCCGTATGCAGTACAGTAATAAAAGGATGGTAATAAAGCCGCCCGCGAGGGCACTTACGGACAGCGGTAGGTAGAGGCGTCGGTATACCTTGAGGCCGGCAACAGCAATGACGCGGAACGCACAAGAGACGGGCCCCGCCCCCCCGAAGAGCACGAAGCCAACACGTGACAAACAGCCAATGACAGCGCGCCGGCGCCTGAGGTAACGCCGCTGCCAAGCGCGGAACATATATGACAAAAAAAGGCGCGCGGCAGTTTTAAATATAGATATAGTAAGGCAAGTCAGCGCAGCGGCTGACACAAAGCAAAGTGCAATAAATCATAAGGCCAATACACGTGAATACATAGCGTATTTTTCGCCCTATAAGACGCACTTATTTTTCCCCAAAAGTGGGGGGGAAATGTCAGTGCGCCTTATCGGGCGAATGTAAAAAAAAAAAACTTAAAAAAAAACTTAAAAAAAAAAAAATAAAAAACTCACCCGTCCCCGGCGCTCCCGCGTTGTCTGGCACACTGCGAGAGGCCAGAGGAGCGGCGGGGGCTCTGTCCCGGCCCCGCCGCTGCGATCGCTGTCTTTTCAGGCAGCGATGACAGTGGCGGGGCCAGAGACAGAGCCCCTGCCGCTCCTCCATCTGCTGCCGGGCTCAGAGCACACGCGAGCACGAAGGTCCCGGCAGTGGGTGGGCGTGGCCCGCTGCCCGGACCTTCGTGCTCGCATGCGGAGGAGCAGATGGAGGAGCGGCAGGGGCTCTGTCTCTGGCCCCGCCGCTGTCATCGCTGCCTGAAAAGACAGCGATCGCAGCGGCGGGGCCGGGACAGAGCCAGCTCGTGAATGGGGTGGGCGTGGCCTGCGTCGACACTGCGGCGCAGGCCACGCCCACCCCATTCACGGAGCCGGCCGCTCAGCTCAGCGGTGTCAGCGGACAGGTGAGTTTAACTTTTTTTTTTTTTTTAATATGGCGCCTGCCTATACTAATGGGGGGAGGGGGGTGGGAATGAGGGGAGAGGGGCCACACTGCCTATGGGAATGGGGATGCCACACAGCCTATGGGAATGGGGGGATGGGGATGCCACACAGCCTTTGGGAATGGGGGGATGGGGATGCCACACAGCCTATGGGAATGGGGGGATGGGGATGCCACACAGCCTTTGGGAATGGGGGGAGGGGTATGCCACACAGCCTTTGGGAATGGGGGGATGGGGATGCCACACAGCCTTTGGGAATGGGGGGAGGGGTATGCCACACAGCCTATGGGAATGGGGGGAGGGGGATGCCACACAGCCTATGGGAATGGGGGGAGGGGGATGCCACACAGCCTATGGGAATGGGGGGAGGGGGATGCCACACAGCCTTTGGGAATGGGGGGAGAGGGATGCCACACAGCCTATGGGAATGGGGGGATGGGGATGCCACACAGCCTTTGGGAATGGGGGGAGGGGTATGCCACACAGCCTATGGGAATGGGGGGAGGGGGATGCCACACAGCCTATGGGAATGGGGGGATGGGGATGCCACACAGCCTATGGGAATGGGGGGATGGGGATGCCACACAGCCTATGGGAATGGGGGATGCCACACAGCCTATGGGAATGGGGGATGCCACACAGCCTATGGGAATGGGGGATGCCACACAGCCTATGGGAATGGGGGATGCCACACAGCCTATGGGAATGGGGGATGCCACACAGCCTATGGGAATGGGGGGAGGGGGATTCCACACAGCCTATGGGAATGGGGGGGATGGGGATGCCACACAGCCTTTGGGAATGGGGGGAGGGGTATGCCACACAGCCTATGGGAATGGGGGGAGGGGGATGCCACACAGCCTATGGGGATGGGGATGCCACACAGCCTTTGGGAATGGGGGGAGGGGGATGCCACACAGCCTATGGGAATGGGGATGCCACACAGCCTTTGGGAATGGGGGGAGGGGTATGCCACACAGCCTATGGGAATGGGGGGAGGGGGATGCCACACAGCCTATGGGAATGGGGGGAGGGGGATGCCACACAGCCTATGGGAATGGGGGGGATGGGGATGCCACACAGCCTTTGGAAATGGGGGGAGGGGGATGCCACACAGCCTATGGGAATGGGGGGAGGGGGATGCCACACAGCCTATGGGGATGGGGATGCCACACAGCCTTTGGGAATGGGGGGAGGGGGATGTCACACAGCCTATGGGAATGGGGGGATGCCACACAGCCTATGGGAATGGGGATGCCACACAGCCTTTGGGAATGGGGGGAGGGGTATGCCACACAGCCTATGGGAATGGGGGGAGGGGGATGCCACACAGCCTATGGGAATGGGGGGAGGGGGATGCCACACAGCCTATGGGAATGGGGGGGATGGGGATGCCACACAGCCTTTGGGAATGGGGGGAGGGGTATGCCACACAGCCTATGGGAATGGGGGGAGGGGGATGCCACACAGCCTATGGGGATGGGGATGCCACACAGCCTTTGGGAATGGGGGGAGGGGGATGTCACACAGCCTATGGGAATGGGGGGAGGGGGATGCCACACAGCCTATGGGAATGGGGATGCCACACAGCCTTTGGGAATGGGGGGAGGGGTATGCCACACAGCCTATGGGAATGGGGGGAGGGGGATGCCACACAGCCTATGGGAATGGGGGAGGGGGATGCCACACAGCCTATGGGAATGGGGGGAGGGGATTCCACACAGCCTTTGGGAATGGGGGGAGAGGTATGCCACACAGCCTATGGGAATGGGGGGATGGGGATGCCACGCAGCCTTTGGGAATGGGGGGAGGGGGATGCCACACAGCCTATGGGAATGGGGGGAGGGGGATGCCACACAGCCTATGGGAATGGGGGGAGGGGGATGCCACACAGCCTTTGGGAATGGGGGGAGGGGGATGTCACACAGCCTATGGGAATGGGGGGAGGGGGATGTCACACAGCCTATGGGAATGGGGGGAGGGGTATGCCACACAGCCTTTGGGAATGGGGGGAGGGGTATGCCACACAGCCTATGGGAATGGGGGGAGGGGGATGCCACACAGCCTTTGGGAATGGGGGGAGGGGTATGCCACACAGCCTATGGGAATGGGGGGAGGGGGATGTCACACAGCCTATGGGAATGGGGGATGCCACACAGCCTATGGGAATGGGGGGAGGGGGATGCCACACAGCCTATGGGAATGGGGGGATGGGGATGCCACACAGCCTTTGGGAATGGGGGGAGGGGTATGCCACACAGCCTATGGGAATGGGGGGAGGGGGATGCCACACAGCCTATGGGAATGGGGGATGGGGATGCCACACAGCCTTTGGGAATGGGGGGAGGGGTATGCCACACAGCCTATGGGAATGGGGGGAGGGGGATGTCACACAGCCTATGGGAATGGGGAGAGGGGGATGCCACACAGCCTATGGGAATGGGGGGAGGGGGATGCCACACAGCCTATGGGAATGGGGGGAGGGGGATGCCACACAGCCTATGGGAATGGGGAGAGGGGGATGCCACACAGCCTATGGGAATGGGGGGAGGGGGATGCCACACAGCCTATGGGAATGGGGGGAGGGGGATGCCGCACAGCCTATGTGAATGGGGATGCCACACAGCCTATGGGAATGGGGGGAGGGGGATGCCACACAGCCTATGGGAATGGGGAGAGGGGGATGCCACACAGCCTATGGGAATGAGGGAGGGGGTGGCCACAAAGCCTATAATAATGGGGGGAGGGGGATGCCACACAGCCCATGCTAATGGGGAGAGGGGGATGCCACACTGCCTATGGGAATGGGGAGAGAGGGATGCCACACAGCCTATACTAATGGGGGGAGGGGGAAAGCCACACAGCCAATGGGAATGGGGGGAGAGGTGGATGCCACACAGCCTATGGGAATGTGGGGAGAGGGATGCCACACAGCCTATACTAATGGGGGGAGAGGGGGATGCCACACAGCCAATGGGTATATGGGGAATGGGAGGGGGGGATGCCACACTGGATATACGGGGAATGGGATGGGGGCATGCTACACTGTCTATGGAATGGGGGCATCCCACACGGCCTATGGGAATTGGATAGGGGAATGCCACACTGTCTGTAATGGTGCGTTTTTGGTTTAAAAAAATTTTTTCTTATTTTCTTTCCCCAAATCCTAGGTGCGTCTTATGGGCAGGTGCGTCTTATAGGGCGAAAAATACGGTAGCCTACACACAGACACAAACCCCCCCCCTCTTTTCCCCCTGAAGGCTACGTGGAGAATGAGGGAGGACAGCGGCCACTTAAATAGGGCCCACCGATAGGCAGGGGGAGGGGCAATAGTGCGGGAGGGGCATCCCGTAGAGGCTCACCATAAGCCTGAACCGCCTACCCTTTGGTGGGGGATTGCGGTGGAGCAGCGCTCCTAAGCACCTAACAGCGGTGCTGCCTACCATCACCCGACCAGCGCAGCCAAGGCTGGGAGGAATATTACTAATGGAACGGGTGGGAATAGTCCTACAGGGCCGCTGGCTAATAGCCCCGCTCACCTGCGAGTAGAGAGAGACATTTCTCGTCCTTCGCAGTCCAGACTGCAGAGAAAATCTAGGGATTTGTGGGAGGTCCCTGGGTATTTGAGGGGCCGGGATGGGCCTATTTTCCATGTCTCTGCAGTCCAGCGCCATCTGGCGGAGTAATACCGATAGTAAGTACTATATCTGGAGCAGGACGTACTGTATACTAAGAATAATACAGCAATTGCTCTAGACACTATGGGGTTGATTCAGCACCAGGTACAAAGGTGCACTTTCTACCTTCAGCACTAGGTAAAATGGTGCACTTCCCTTGAATTTTTAACTAAGGTGCACATTTACCTTACTTTAACAGATGAAAGCTTATACTGATAGTCGTAAGCTAGGCTTTCTGGCAACCAGGGCAAAGATTCAAAATGGCGCCCCCACCTGTTCTCAGGCCTCTCTTTGGCCTGCACCCAGGGCAAGTGCCCCCCCCTGCTCCCCCCTAGCTATGCCCCTGTCTGCAACAACTGCAAGAATGTGTGTGCCTTTACAAAGACTGGGTTACAGCAGACGCCTGAGAATTAAAGAAGGTCCTAGGAAACCCAGTCAACAATTAAGCAGCAGCTTAAGTTATACTAAAGTCAAACCCAATTACTGTCCCATTGTCTCCGGCTACATGTTGCACTGTCCTAAACTTCAATCCATTTTCCAAAACCCATATAGTTCTTTAAAGGTATTGGGGCATTAGAGATGCAGAGAAAAAAATTAAGAGAAACAGTGGGTGTGGCAACAACGATGTACTGTATGCACGTGGTGATGAGAGAGGAGGGCGGGTTTTAGAGCTGCAGAGAGAGGCAGCCAATCAGGAAATCTGGGCAGGGAGTAGGGGTGTTTCCACTGAACTGTAATCCACTGAATGTGATTGATGGACCAGATCAGTGGGGTAGGGACTGAAAGCTGAATAAGGGAGTGATTTCCTCACTAAGGAGAAAGACAGATGAAGAGGCAGAGTACTTGAACCACTGATTGAAAGGTAAGCTACTGATATAGGTGCTTACCATTTGTCCCTGGCAGCTGATCTGTGCTACTCCAGCAATTAGCAACGCATCCAATAAGTGAATCCATTCCTGTTCCGCAGGCCTCACTTTCAGCATTGTCACTGACCTGGACTCTGTCAGGGGTTATGCCCACCACCTTCAGTCACAGGGGCTTGTTTACATCCTTTCCATTGGCTACCTTCATTGCAATGAATGGAGAGGGCGTGGTAGCATGTATGTGACTTATGGCGAGTTGCAAGCCTGGCATGCTACCAGTCCCGACCCCAAGTTTGGGCCCCGGACAGAGATTAGCACCGATCAGCGGTGGAGGGCATAAGGTAAGAACCCTTTTGTGATTTTTTTTGCCTGCTGAATTACTTTAATAGATAAAACTTTGCCAACAGTTTTAATAGAAACACTCTGTTGGCAGAAGGAACTTTTGTTTGGTGTTGCTGCCACAAGCTTTGAAGTGTTTTCACTGTATTTTCAGGACCTAAACATAGGAGGCTGGCTTAAAAGATATGGCTTAAAGGATATGCCAATGGGTTAAAGGATATGTCAGGTATATTCTTTGATAAGCATCAGGAATAGTAAAACTCTGCACACCTGGAATGTCAGGCATATTGCCTGCGATTTTACATACTCATGATTTCAAAACTTATTTGCAACCTACCTTGGCAACATTCATTCTACTCAACCATTAAAATTACAACATAGATCCAATTTTTTTTTATGTCTCTCACGATGACGCAATAACTTCATAAATGCCCAAGATTGAATTTAGTTCCCTCTTAGAGCAATCACCATATCACAAATTTTGACACACTGAGCAATAATTACTGCCCTAGTGAGTCTGGGAAGGCCATTTGTTGGCTGTAAAAGCTGATTCACAGCCAGTGTCACATGCAGCACTGAGCAATCTAGTGTTAAGAAGGACATTTTGTTTGGTAACAAGCCAGACTCTCCATCCCTGCAAACTTGGTGGAGCACGGCACCCATTTTACCTCAACCATGGGAGAGGAAGTGGCTCCAAATGTTCCCACTACCCTTCAGCAAACTCTTGGAGGCAGCTGAACAACTTCACCATGCAGAAAAATACAATTCTGTGAAATACTCACCTGTAGAATTGGTATTATAAGTATACAGTACGTCCTGCTCCAGATATAATACTTACACTTGGGTTATCCTCCACCAGATGGCGCTGTACTGCAGAAGCATGCGAAAACAGGCTCCTCCCGGCCCTTCATATACCCAGGGACCTCCCACAAATCCCCAGCGTTGAAAAGCAGTGAACAAGAAGCCGGGAGAATTAAGAACCACCCAGAAACAACTGGTAACAATAACAAGATAACAATCACCATACAGGGGATCCAGAATAATGCAACAACAGGGTGGGGTGGAGCAGGACGTACTGTATACTTATAATACCAATTCTACAGATGAGTATTTCACAGAATTGTATTATTCTTAGTATACAGCACGTCCTGCTCCAGATATAATACTTACACTTGGGACATCCAATAGCAGTGTCCATAAAGTAGGGTGGGATCCCTCAACAACCAAAGGTGACAACAGGCAGTTCAAACTACTACCGCTTGCAAAACCTTACGGCCAAAAGCAGCATCTGCTGAGGCCCTAACATCAACCTTGTAAAACTTTGAAAAGGAATGAACAGAAGACCAAGTAGCGGCCTTGCAAACCTGTTCAACCGAGGGCTGGTGCTGGAAGGCCCAAGAGGCCCCGATAGCACGAGTAGAATGAGCAGTAAGGCGGAAGGGAGGACTCTTCCCCTTAGCAGAATAGGCCTGAATCACAGCCTGACGAATCCATTTGCTAATAGTAGACTTGGCCGGAGCCAAGCCCTTCCTAGGACCAGAGGTGACCACAAAAAAAGCATCAGTCTTCCTGACCACATCCAAGGAATGCAGAACCCTTTCCTTAGCGTTGCTAGGATTAGGACACAATGAAGGAAGCACAATATCCTGATTCAAGTGAAAGGCAGACACCACCTTCGGCAGAAAGTCTGGCTTAAAGCGGAACACCACCTTATCCTGGTGTCTCTCGTACTATGGGGGCTGAATAGACAACGCCGCCAGCTCCGAAACAGGCCTGACCGAAGTGATAGCCACCAGAAAAACCACCTTGAGGATAAGTACAGCCAAGGCAGCGTCCTGAATAGGCTCAAGGGAGCACCCTGCAAGGCAGACAAAACCAGGTTCAAGTCCCAAACAGGAACCATAGGCTTACGTGGGGGACGCACGTGGGTGACCCCCTGAAAGAAGGTCTTAACCAGGTGATGCTGAGCAAAGGATTTCTGGAAGAAAACTGACAGGGCAGAAACCTGACCCTTCAGAGTACTAAGCTTTAAACCCAACTCTAATCCGTGTTGTAAAAATTCCAGAATCCTAGGGATGAAGAACTCCCTGCAGGGAAGAGACCTGGAGTCACACCAGTCTATGTAGGAACGCCATACCCTATAATAGATGGCAGAAGAAGTTTTCTTCCAAGCCTTTCTCCATCAAGATGGAGGTTTCAGCAGCCAAGCCGTCAAAACCAGAGTTTGTAAATTGGGATGGCGTAAGGGGCCCTGAGTGAGTAGATCTGGCGCCTCTGGCAGGACGTACTGATCTACTGCCATTTGTACCAGGTCTGCGAACCACACCCTTCTTGGCCACCTTGGGGCCACTAGAATCACTGGCACCTTTTCCAGGGCAATCTTGCGCAGAACCCTGCCCAGCAGGGGAAACGGGGGAAATACATACAGGAGGCGAAATTTCTTCCAATACAATGACAGAGCGTCCGTGGCCACAGCCAGAGGATCCTGAGACAGGGAGACAAAGGCCGGGAGCTTGCAATTGTGACGAGATGTAAACAGATCCACATCCGGTAGACCCCAACGGTGACACAGGGACTGGAACACCCTGTTGCAGAGGGACCACTCCCCTTGCCGGGAAGACCCCCGGCTCAGAGAGTCTGCTAGGAGATTTTCCACCCCCGGGATGTAAACAGCCGAATGCATTGAACATAGGCCTCCGCCCATGTCAGAATCCGTGACACTTCCTGGAGGGCACCCTTGCTCCGGGTCCCTCCCTGATGATTGATGTAGGCAACTGCCGTCCTGTTGTCTGAGCGCACCTGAACAGACAGTCCCTGCAGGTGATCGGTCAACTGCTCCAGAACCAACCTGACCGCCCGTAGTTCCAGAATGTTGATGGGTAAATGGGCCTCCTGAGGGCCCCACCTGCCCTGGAACCTCAGGGACTTCCGGAATCCCCCCCAACCTGACAGACTGGCATCCGTGGTGACCGTCTCCCAGGAGGGGGCTAGAAAGGACCTGCCCTTTAGCAAATTCTTGTGGTCCAGCCACCACGAGAGGGACCTTATGACCAACGGGGGAAGTACACAAAACCTGTCCAGAGACGCAGGATCCTTGTCCCATACCGAGAGGAGGTGAAGCTGCAGAGGCCTCGAATGGAACTGAGCAAAGGGCACCGCCTCGGAGCTCGCCACCATCAGACCCACCAGCTGCATCCCCTGTCTGAGTGAGAGCTGGGGGCACGAGAGCAAGGATCGCACCTGCACAGTCAGGGCTTCCACCTTCTGTTGGGGAAGGAATATTCATGACTGAACCGTATCCAGAATCATCCCCAGAAATGGGGTCACCGGCGAAGGGGAGAGAGAAGACTTGGGGTGATTGATCACCCAGCCGAACGACTCCAAGATGGACACCACCCGCTGGATGTCCAGCTCCGCCTGCTGTAGGGGCCACGAGGCAATGAGGATGTCGTCTAGGTAGGGCAGCACTCGAATGCCCCCTGACCTTAACAAGTACCTTGGTGAACACTCTGGGAGCTGAAGTGAGGCCAAATGTTAGGGCCACAAACTGATAATGTTGATCCTTCTACGCGAATCTGAGAAACCTCTGATGTCCCGGAAACACAGGGATGTGAAGGTAAGCATCCTTGATGTCCACAGTTGTCATAAAATCCCCTGGGCGCAGAGAGCCAACGGACGAGCGCAGAGTTTCCATGCGAAAGCGCTTGACAAATTTGTTGAGGATCTTTAAATCCAGAATGGGCCTGACTGACCCATCTCTTTTGGGTACTGTGAACAGGTTGGAGTAGAACCCTTCTCCCAATTCTCTCAAGGGAACCTGGCAAATAACTCCCAGATCCAGAAAGTCTTGCACTGCTTGCAGCAGGACCTGAGCCGATGCCGGGTCCTGGGGAATCCGGGACCTGACGAATCTTGAGGGGGGCCGTACAGCAAACTCTATTTTGAAGCCAGAGGTAACTACCTCCTGAATCCACCGCTCCGAGACTTGGTGCCTCCAGACATGCGCAAAGTGCTGTAGCCGTCCCCCCACCCTGGTGGGCGAGGGCGCCCCATCATGCCTGAGGGGTCTTGGGAGGGGCTTTGTGCTTGGTTCCCCAGGAGGAGCCGGGGCTTCGCCCCTTGCTCCTATGCCAGGAGTCTGCACGAGCCCCTGCAAAGGACACCCCTTTCCCCTGCTTAGCACCTCTGTAGGGGGCTGAAAGGGGGCCCTGGATCCGAAAGGGCCGAGGCTGTCGCCTGCGCTGTGGTAACTTACCTCCTTTAGCAAAGAGGCCTAGGCGGTCCCCAAACAGGCGCAGACCCTTAAAGGGAAGCCCAGTAAGGGCTTTCTTAGCGACATTGTCTGCCGCCCACTGGTGCGGTCATACCGCGTGGCGTATAGCCACCGCCAAGGCGGAAGATCTGGCACACAGCCTAACAGCATCATCCGACGCTGACAGGATAAAGTTCACAAACGCATCACAATTAGATAGTGCATTAACAGCATCAGTAGGCAGCTCGTCTGGGCCGTCAAGAACATTCCTGATCATGGCCCTGAGTGCCACAGCAGTAATGGCCAAGGCGCAAACCGGGCGCAGCGCCGCCCCACCAAATGCAAAGGCATGACATGCCAATTGGTCAATGCGCCGGTCCTCAGAATCCCGAAGCGTAGTGGTATCGGGGGAGTGCATAATAGAGGTGTTAGACAGCCCTAAAACCGGGGCATCGACCTCGGGGGGTGATGACCAGCACTTGACCATATCAGCAGGGAATGGATACTTCCTGTCCAAACCCTTAGGGATCCCGGGAAGTCTACTGGGATGTTCCCATTCCTTCAACACTAGGTTATTGAAATGGGTTTGCTCAGGAAACTCTAATCGAGCCTTAGCAGTATGAAATAGCTCACCCCTTTGCCTGGGAGCCGCAACAGGAGGAGGGATGGACAGAACTTCAAAAATCTGAAGCAGTAATTTGTCAGTATAATCTGGGGTCCAGTGGTCCGAACCAGAATCGTCATGATCCCTTGTCTTCTCATCAGAAGATTCTGAGTCAGAGAACAGCTCCCCTTCGTCCGAAGGGGTATGGCCATAAAAATTTGAAAACCGAGCCGAATCAGGGGTTATGTGCCGCTTTTTTGCAGTGGCCTTGCGCACTAGAGAACTAGCAAGCAATTTTTCAACACTGGCCAGTCTAGTGGCCACATCAGGATGAGAATCCCCGCTTGTATTGGGGGTTAGTCTTGGGGGAGTAGGTGAAGTGAGGCGAGGTGCAGGCCCAGCCACAGGAGGGGCGGGAAGTACCATTAGCGCCTGCTGTGCACAAGGGACGCAGACCCGTGCATTGTCACCACTGATAGGCGAGACCCCACAAGCTACACACAGACGGGCTTGACCCGAGGGAACCCCATTCACAATATCCTGGGATGTCTCCATATGGTGATTAATAGGCACAATTGGCCAGTAGGGATTGACGCTATAAGCTACCCTGGATGCCCCAATGACTCGCAGGGAAGTGGGAGTAATTTAATTAGGTCCACTGGTAATTAAGCCTGGCCGGGAGAAGCCACTGGTGTTCGACCGTCTGAAAGACATATTGGGAATAGGGATGTCAGAGCCATGCACAGTAGCAAGACAAATGAAAATAGCCCGCGCCCGCGAGGGCACTTACAGATCGAGGGAGGAGGACCGTTACCACACGCGCGCGTGAAGGGCATCGAAATGGCGCCAAGCGGACCTCGAAGGGCGGGCCAGAGCAGGCTGTGACACAGAGCGCACCAAGCCAGGTCTCCGCCCCCCCGAAGAGCGCGAAGCTCTGAATTAAGTTCAGTTGTCAGGAGATCGAAGTGAATGGCACACTTAGAGGCAGATTTGCCAATGAAGACGTAGCAGCGTCTGAGGCGGCGACATATGCATAATACATTTATTTTTTTTTTTTAACAGCGCGGCACTGACACGGGAATACCAGTAAAGGACAGTACTAAGGCCATAAGCGTGTAAGCATACACTGACCACCACACACACCCCCCCCCTTACTTTCCCCTCGGACTACGGGGGGAAACGAGGGAGGATGGCGACCCTTTGTATATTTGTATAGGGCCCACCGCTACACGGGGCATGGGTTAATAGCGCGGGAGAAAATCTGGGGATTGTGGGAGGTCCCTGGGTATATGAAGGGCCAGGAGGAGCCTGTTTTCGCATGCTTCTGCAGTACAGCGCCATCTGGCGGAGGATAACCCAAGTGTAAGTATTATATCTGGAGCAGGATGTACTGTATACTAAGAATAGGACCTGAAGTCTTGCTAACATTACCAATGGGGAAACCATGCCCAAAAAACTGAAGGAGGGACAGCCTGGGACTTTTATAGAGCAGAACAAGGCCTGCAAGCCAGCCTCAGACAGCAGTCCTGGAGGGTTGGGGTGAAATGGGTTTGGACTTTAAGAGTATGTCTCCACAGTGCCTACTGGGGGGGGGGGGGGCGAGGTTCTTACCTGATTAAAGAGGAACTATGGTCAGAAATAAACATATTCCCTCTTTAATTTGCAGCAGCTGGGCGGCGCAACCAGTAAAAATACAATTCTGTGAAATACTCACCTGTAGAATTGGTATTATACGTATACAGTACGTCCTGCTCCAGATATAATACTTACACTTGGGTAATCCTCTGCCAGATGGCACTGTGCACTGCAGACATGCAAAAACAGGCTCCTCCCGGCCCTTCATATACCCAGGGACCTCCCACAAATCCCCAGCATTGAAAAGCAGTGAAAAAGAAGCCGGGAGAAACTAACCACCAGAAACGGTAACACCAATTCTACAGGTGAGTATTTCACAGAGTTGTATTATTCTAAGTATACAGTACGTCCTGCTCCAGATATAATACTGTACACTTGGGACATCCAATAGCAGTGTCCATAAAGTAGGGTGGGAACCCCAACAAAAGGCACAGCAGACAGTTAAAAGCACTGTCACCTGCAAACCTTGCTACCAAGAGTGACATGAGCAAAGCTCTAACGTCAACCTTATAAAAACCTTTGAAAAGGTATGAACAGAGAACAAGTAGCGGTCTAGCAGACTTGTTCCACAGAAACCTGGTGCCGAAAGGCCCAAAGATACCAAAGCACAAGTAGAATCAGAAGTAAGGCGAGAAGAAGATTCTTCCCCTTAAAAGAACAGGCCTGAGTAACAGCCTGACAAGTCCAAAAGCTAACAGTAGCCTTGGCAGAAGCCGAAACCTTTCCTAGGACCAGAAGGGACAACCCATCCAAGTAAAGACCAGACCAAAGACCGCATAACCCCTGGAATCAGACGAAATCAGGCACATACAGGATGGAGACGCCCGCAAACTCCAAGGGGCAACAGTCCCCCTAAGGGACGAGAGACAATTCAGGAAAAGTTTTAGACAAGCTAGAAAAGTTGCACCAGTCTATAAGCCAAATGGTAAGTCAACAATAAAGCCAATAATAGTGTGCACACTAATCCCAGCACTCAAAACTCAACCCTGTCATTCTTGTGGGACTTTAGCCTACCTAGGAGCCCACAATATTGCCTGCTTTACACCCGTTTGAATGTGCGGTTGCCTCCCCTTGACCATATTACGGCGTGACATACAGCTCTGATGTGGCTAGTTGTGTGTGCCACAGTTGGAGCAGTACCATGATGTCTCAATTTAGGAACCTTTTCTATTCTGATAAGGCCTATTTGGGCTATGCCCCCCCCCCCCCCCTCTTTCCTTGTTTAGGGGTTTTGGCATCCTTTTTATCATGTGTGTAAAGAGTGATCTATGAAACCTTTGGCCTATTACATTCCCCTAAGATTGGGTATCTGCGAATTGACACAATATACATTACCTTATTTGGATCTAATTATAATTGTGAATATATGTATATAGGTATATCAACATAGAAATTAATTTATACTGTTTATATATTTTTTATATTATCTTGTATAGGTTGTCTGTTATGTGTATTTGCATGTATTTTATTAGGCTCATTTTGACACCACCACACTGTGTGTGTGGTGCATATGTGCCTCCCAGGGTCCCACTTGCTCTGCATATTAGTGGATTTATTAATCCCTTTTTATCTGCTGTATAGCTTGGGCCCCATAGCAGCCCTCGCTCCCTTAGCATGTGGGCTTCCAAATGCTCTCTCTGTGATTCCTCCCTTATTTTTCTCTTCTCCCTCTTCTCCCTCTCCCACCCACTCTTATGCGCACCGTGTATAGCCTTCTTTTATCCTCATCATTGGTGGCTTTAATCACGGCTGGGCGCATGTCTCTGCCGGCCGTGATTTGGGCTATGTGACTGGGCAGCGCTGCTGTCATCTGCTGCTGTCTGATCACACTACGTGCTGTGGTGTGATCTGCTTTTGTTTATTGTCACTTAGCAACGGGGGCCGGCTTACCACGTGACGTACTTCCGGCCGGAGTACGATGACGTGGGGCCGGCCCACCACCTCCCTCTGATTCTGAGTTGGCTACAGGTGCGTTGGGCAGGGTGTGGGAGGGCTGGGAGGACCATGTGGGATTGTTTGTTAACATTGATTGGAGCGGTGGGACCTGGGAGGTGCTCTGCATGCACATTTATTGCAGGTGGGGTAAGAACAGTCAGACAGCATCCGGAATAGGTCCAAAGGGAACACCCCACAAGGCAAGCAGAATAAATTTGAATCCCAACAGGGAACATAGAATTACGTGGGGCGACGCAAGCCTTAACCAAGGAAACTGAACAAAAGACTTCTACAGGAAGTCGGACAGGGCAGAACCTGACCCTTCCGAGTACTGAATTGGAGAATAACAACTCCAACCCATGCTGTAATAAATCTAGAACCCTGGGAACAGAGAACGCCCGACAGGGAAGAGACCTAGACTCACACCAATCAATATGGGTACGCATACCCTATAATAGATGGAAGAAGAAGCTTTCTCCTAGTCTTCCATAGTCTCAATCACCAAGACAGATAAGCCTGTCTCCATCAAGATGGATGTTTCAGCAGTCAGGCCGTCTAGGCCAGAGTCTGTAGATCGGGGTGATGTAAAGGGGCCCTGAGTGAGCAGAGCTGGCACTCCTGGCAGAACGCACAGATCTACTGTCCTCAGTACCACGTCTGCGAACCACACTCCACTAGGCCACCCGGGGGCCACCAGAACCACTGGTCCCCCGTTCCAGAGCAATTTTGCGCAGAACCCTGCCTAGCAGGAGGCATGGAGAAAGACATACAGAACAGAATGTCCTGCCATAACATTACTAAATCATCATGACCACGGCCAGAGAATCCTGGGACAGGGAAACAAGGGCAGAGAGCTTGTGATAGTGACGGGGCACACACAGATCCACACAGGTTGGACCTCATAGTGACACAAGGATTAGCACATCCTGTCGCAGAGGGACCTCCACCGGAGCGAATACCACTGATATGCAGGGAACATTGTCCACCACCCAGATCAGGATCGGAGACACTTCCTGGAGGACCCTCCTGCACCGGGTCCCTCCCTGAATATTCAATGTAGGCCAAGGCCGTCAGCTAGGCCTAGCTCCCCCAAACAGGCAGGCCCTGAAGAGGAGTAGGCAAGCGAGTTAGAACTAACTTGAACGCTCAGAGATTCAAACATTGATAGGTGTATAGGCCTACCTCCCCTGGAACCGTAGGGACTTCCCGTAGAAGACCCCCCTCAACCTGATAGATTGGCATCCATGGTGACTATCTGCCCAGGAAAGGGCAAGAAGGGACTGCCCTCAGGCAGGTTCCTTGAGTTCATCCACTACAAGAGGGACCTCCTCACCAGGGAGGAAGGCACACATACCCTGCTCCAGGGATGCTGGGTCCTTGTCCCGTAAGACAAATAGGAGAAGTTGCAGAAGGCCCCAGGGGGGACTGAGCATAAGGGGCCTCTTTGGAGTACGCCACCAGCGGGCCCACCAGCTGCATCCCCTGCCTGGTGGAGGGACGGGGACAGCTAAGAGGGACTGAGCCCATACAACCAGATTGTCCACTTTATTGCTGAGGAAGGAAGATCCTTGCTTGAACTGTATAAAATTCATTCATAGGAAGGGAGTTACCAATGAAGGGGACAATAAGGACTTGGGGTGTTTGATCACCCCTGCAAATGACTCCCAAATGGACACCCTCCAGCCGAGTATCCAATGTAGCCAGACGTAGTGAACTGGGAAGTGATGAGGACGTCCAGGTAGGTCATCGTGCAGACGCCCCTTGGTCTCATGAGAAACCACACCCCCGTCAGCACCTTGGTGAGCACTCTGGGAGCTGAAGAGAGGCCAGATGACAAGGTCACGATTATCAGTGTTGGTCAACCAATGCGAATCTGAAGAACCTCGGTGTCCAGAAGACACAGGGAAGTAAAAATAAGCAGCATTGAGCTCCACAGACGGCAAGAAGCCCCCGACGCGCAAGGAGCCGATGGCCGAGCGCGGTGTTTCCATTGCAGAAACCGCCTGTAATTGACGAATTGCTGAAAAACTGTGAGACCAGATTGGGCCAGACTGACCCATCCTTTTTTGGGGAACTGTGGAAAGGTTAGTGTATTGGCCCCTGCCTCTGCAAGAGACCCCCAGACCCCGCAGGCCTTGCATGGCCTGCACCAGCACCTGAACAGAGGCAGGGACCAGGAGCCCCCGGGACCCGATAATCTTGGGGGAGGCCGCGCAGCAAACTCTATCTTGTATCCGGAGGCACTACCTCCTGAATCCCCCAGTCTGAGGCGTGATACCTCCTGGCATGAGCAAGGTGCCGCAGCCGTCCCCTCACCCAGACGGGCAAGGGCGCCCCAACATGCTTGAGGGGATGTTGGTGGAAGACTTAGGCTTAGCCCCGCCAGAGGGGCCAGGGCATTATATGCCGCTCCTGGGGCAGGAGTCTGCACGAGCCCCCAGGAAGGACACCCCTGGTTCTTGTTTTACACTATGGTAGGGAGGGGTTACCCTGCCCCGAGGGGTCGGGACGGCCGCCTACGTTGGGGTGAATTGCCCTTATTTACCAAACAGGTCCAGAAAAACACAAATGGTGAGTAATCAGCCAAACTCGCCAGTGCCTCCCTACTATCTATGCATAATAGGCCGCTCAACAGAAAGCAATTATCTTAATGTACAAAAATTTTTTTTTTATTATAAGCCAAGAAAAAGGACATACATTTAAAATACATAAATTAAAACCCCATTTGTGGGGTGTAGCGAGACTTGCATGGACTTATTACAAAAAACATCTATGAATGTACTTTAATAAAGTGCAAGTATTCAGTCAGGCTATTTACACTAATATATGCATTTCCATACGTATTCAAATATTGACAATATCCATATGAGATGGAAAGCCTATTTAATGCCACGGGAGCTATCCCTCAAGTGCTATGAAATTGTGATAATAGTGCTAAAAACGTGTAGAGGTGAATGAACTAAGAACGTGATAAGAAAAACAATAATGAGAAGCAAAACAAAGCAAAAAGAGGGACATAAGTGTCCCAACAGTGAAAGCAAAAACACTAGTGAGAACTCAAGTTTTCAGTGTTATTACAAGTGCCAGAAGAAGTAAGGAAAAAAGGGATAGATACCCGGGCATGAATTAATTCATTTATGATAATCTGGATTGATATATGTGGTTTGCATATATACAGGAAGTAGCCACAATGTGCAAGATTGCACTTCTACTACAAGAGAATCAATAAAACATCAATGAAAAATTAGTAAAAAATTATTATGAAGCAATGTACATTACCATGTCATGCTGTCCAAGTCCACATACACCCTCACACTGCCAACACTGACGCGTTGCGTGGCAACCACTTGAGCCACTTCATCACTTGAGCCACTTCACACTCTGATGAAGTAGAAACCCCTACGATCTGCGCATCCACCACGGGGGGGGGGGGGGGGGGGTGATGACTAACAATTGACCACCTCAGGGGGAAAAAGGGGTATTTCCTATCCCAGTCCCCTGGGACCCCTGGAATTTACTGGGGAAATCCCATTCCTTGAGTACAAGAGCATGGAAACGAGCCTGCTCTAGAAATTCCAAGCGCGCTGTCGCTGTATGGAAACCCTCCTATGGAGGCCTCACCAGGGAGAGAGATAGACAGGACCTTAAAGACCTTAATCAACAAATCTCACACTGGCCCCAGTATTCAGGGCCAGAATCGCCATGACTCCTCGGCCTCTCATCAGATGAGACCAGCTCTCCTTCATCAGAAGGGGTATAGGGAGGATGGCGACCCTTTGGATAGGGCCCACCGCTACACGGGGCAATAATGCGGGAGGGGCATCCACTAGAGGCTCACCATCAGCCTAAACCGCCTACCCTATGGTGGGGGACTGCGGTGGAGCATGGCTCCGTTAAGCACGCATGGTGCTGCCTACCTTCACCCGACCAGCGCAGCCCAGGCTGGGAGGCACATCACAAATAGGACGGGTGGGAGTAGTCCAACAGGGCCGCAGGCTGTAAAGCCCCGCTCACCTGCGAGAGAGTGATACTTCATGTCTTCGCAGTCAGCACTGCAGAGAAATCTGGGGATTTGTGGGACGCTTCCCTTAAAGGGTTAAATGTAGGATACATGCATGAATTTAATATATAACAAAAAATTGTTTTAACGGTTTTGTAAATAAAAAGTATGTTTTAATCTATATATCCGACTATAGTTATATTGGCGAGTGTGATAAAGTTGAGCCCCGTTCATTTCCTATGGCGCAGGGGGGTGGTCCATTAAACCCTGGCCGCATTACTTTATACCTTTCTAAGAATACCCAGCTTGTTGTAGTAGGCTCACCTTTCTGGAAGTAATCCCTCAAAGAATTCTTAGGTTGCACAGGGTTTCCCTAAAAAAATGAATAAAAAACTGAATAAATAACATGTTTTCCTAAAATATAAATATGCAAACAAGAAAAAACAAGCTAAATCTGAAAGAGCAAGGTCCCCCGAGCAGAACAATACCCAACATGCATAGGTACTATTAACCCTTTTAATTGCCAGCCTACTTGAAGTTTTGTAATCCTCTGTTGACAGGTAATTTTTCCTCATTTTGCGCCATGTTTAACCGTGATTTTTGCAGGAAAATTATAGATATATATTTTGCAGCAGAGTTTAGGCTTGAACATGAAATGTCTTGTTTGTAATTTTTCTACTGTTTTTTTAATATTTTTGTGCAAAAATAAATAAATATTTTTAGACAATTGTCTCCATTATTTTAAATAAAACATTTACTTTATTAGAGAAAACCATATTGCATGTGAAAGGCCAATTTCTCCCAATTACAACGGTACCCCCCATTCTTGCCCAGGAGACCCCCCAAACTGAAAATAGCACTTTATAACATTTACAAATAAAATACTACTACTATCCACACTATAAACATAAGGGGTAAATGTAAAAAAAAAAAATGACATAGGGTCAGGGGGGGGACCCAATTTTTTGGGGAATTTTAAGGGTTAAAAACCCTTAAAAATCCCCAAAAAATTGAAATGGGTCCCCCTTACCCAGCATTACCAGCCCGGGACCAGCTATGGGGGCTTGTAGGAACAGAGTGGAGGGGCCAGCTTTTGTGGCCCCCCACCCTGCAGCCTACAAGCCCACATAGCCTATGTGGGCCCGGGCTCTTCTGCCCCCCCTTGGGCTTTGGGGAGGCAGGAAATTAGGGTGCCGGGGGTTAACGGCAAGTCACCTGCTAGCGGCAGGTGACTTGCCAGCCCCCAGCCTTGTGAACTGGTATAAGGGGTCTCATGGACCCCTTACCACTTCACAAGGGGTTAAATGTTAAATAAAAAAGACACAGACAAATAAGGAAAAAAAATGATCTTTATTTTTTTTTTTTTTACTTTACTCACCTCCGATCCTCTGTCCCCCGGCAATCTGCGATGACAGTCTGCTCGGGTATTTGGAAGAGAGAGCCTGGGGAGGGGGGGGGGGCGATCTCAGCCCTCTCCTCCTCCCCACCTCTCTCCTCCAACCACCCGAGCAGACAGATTCTCTGTCTCAGGTGCCGGCAATAAGAG
Source organism: Gastrophryne carolinensis (assembly GCA_027917425.1). Lineage (NCBI taxonomy): Eukaryota > Metazoa > Chordata > Amphibia > Anura > Microhylidae > Gastrophryne > Gastrophryne carolinensis. The sequence goes on from CM051237.1 coordinate 224,957,114, forward strand.
GCGGCTGCTGGTGACATCACAACGATGGGGCTAGCAGACCCGTTCCAGGAAGTGGGGGGGCAATTTCTGCCCTCTCCTCGCCACAGAAGAGGCAGGGGGGGCCATCGGAGACCCCCCCCCCCCCCCAGTGAAGAGGACACCCGTCGGGAGACAGTGCAGTCTCAGGTAAGTAAATGTCATTTTTATTTTTTTTTTTTACAGTTAGCAGCTGCTGCTGCCGAAGCGGGGGGGCGCTATTCCGGGGGCTCTCCTGGAGCCATCCGACCCCCCACGGGGGATCGGACGGCACCAAATTAAAGAGGAGACCCGGCCGAATCCAGGGGTTAGGTGAGTATTTTTTTAACTAGCAAGGGGGAAAGTCGTAGATTCTACGTGCTTGCCACTTAAGTGGAGTAGAAGCGAGCACGTAGAATCTACGTGCTTGGCACTGAAAGGTTTAAACCATGGGAATTGCACAGTACTAATCTCCATGCTATTAATTCTAACACAGGACACCGGGTATGATTATAGTGGCAGGATTGCACCTATGTGATATATTGTTCCTGTTAAAGGTTAAACTTTAACTTTAACTAAACTTCCCCATTTTAAACATTATAGCTATAAGCATTTACATGGAAATCAATACAGATTAATCACTGTACCTTGTTCCATATAATACAGGATAAGTCTGGCCAGTGTTACTCGCATAATGCTTTCACCATGTCCTGTAGTCGAGATTGCGCCCACATTGTTATCAGCATAGCCTCCACTACCTGCAAGACACATACATCAAATCAAACCATACATTTCACAAAGAGTATTCACCAAAATTATAAACTATATACTTTGTTTAGTAAGTAATGGTGAATACAAGTCCAAACGTTACTTTAGTACAACCTAGAGATTTTATGTAAAAACAAAAAAATATATATATACTTACATGACCTGGTGCTCCCAGGCTGCTGGCAGCCGAGAGGCCAGAGGATTGAGGAGTGGAGAGCAGGGTTACTAAAACCTGTCTGCCGCCTCCCCTGCTACAGAAAGCCGGGTGTTATGTCCAGTAAGTGTTCCTGTAGAAGGTGGGTGTGGGCTGGATGCTCGCTGCAGGCCACACCCACCTGCTACACAGAGTCGGGGTTATCGTGTGCTGGTGCTCTTGTGGGGAAGTGGCTGTGTGGAGGCGGCTGGCAGGCTTCAGTTACCCTGCCCATCAGTTACCCTGCCCATCTTCTGGCCTCCCGGCAACTGTGGCTGCTCGGGCAGCAGCTTGGGAACGCCAGGATATGCGAGTATACTTTTTTCTTTTACTGGGGAGTGGGATAGGGGGATGCCCCACTGCCTATGGGAATGGGATTAGGGTAATGCAACACTGCCTATGGGAATGGAATAGGAGTAATGCCACCATGCCTATGTGAATGGGATGGCAGGGTAATGCCACACTGCCAATGGCAATGGGATGGCGGGGTAATTCCACACCGCCCATGGGAATGGGATGAGGGGTAATGCCAAATTGCCTATGGGAATGGGATGAAGGTAATGCCACACTGCCTATGGGAATAGGATGGGGGTAATGCCACACTGCCTATGGGGAATGTAAGGGAGTAATGCCACACTGCCTGTAATTGGGGGATTCTGCACCTTGCCAATTTGTTGTTCAGAATATTGTTTTATTATTTTCCTGCTCCAAATCCTAGGTGTGTCTTATAGGGCAAAAAAAAAAAAATTCCAAAAGAATGTATGTGTTTTTATATTATATATTTATTTATTTTTTCACCAGTTTGGGCTTGAACATGAAATGCCTTGTATTTTTTTTTTTCAGAGCTTTCACAATATTTTGGAGTGAAACGTGGGGGAAGAATTATAAATGTATATAAAAAAATAAAATGTTGTAGTTTTTCAAGAAGATCATATTGCATGTAAAATCCACATTCCTTCCAATTACAATAATACCACACATGTATCAGACACCCCAAACTGAAAAGAGCATTTTATGAGTTTTTCAAATAAAATACAGCTAACTGCACCTCACAGTTAACTATCAAGGATTAAACCCTTAAAAAAAACACAGCGTGGGGTTCCCCCCTTACAATAAAACCAGTGCAGACACCAGGTTTAGGGGCTAGTAGACCAGGGCCCCTAGCTCTAAAGGCTACATCTTCTTCTTCTGAACCCCCCTGGACATTGTGAAAGCAGATAATGGGGTGGGGGTTGTGGCAAGTCACCTGCCAGGCCCTCCTGCTCTGTGAATTGGTATCAGGTCTCCAAGACACCAAAATGTTAAAACAAACCAAAAAAAAAAAAACACACTTTCACATTCTCTTATTCATTTTCTTTTTACTACTTCCCTCCGGATGATGTCCCGCGCTGTATGATTGCAATTACCTCAAACCAGAAGTGATCGGTGGAATCTGGGAATGTTGCCCTCTGTCCCGCTCTCAGCTTCTGCTAATCACTCTGATCTTCAACTCTCCCTACTGCTGCAGGAAGGAGGCTTTTATATCAGTGAATGAGCTGACATCATCACACTCGCTGGTACAAAAAGCTCCTCCCTTCGGTGGCGAGCGAGATGCCAGAAACTGGCACACAGGACAGAGAACGCGTGTTCTCTGCCCTGTTGAAGACCCCCAAACTAAACATCAAAGCCCCCTAGGGGGGGCGAACTGGAAGCTGGGGGAAATGCCACCAGAAGCTGGAAGTTAATGGCTGGAGAAGCAGCTATGTAGATTCTACACGCTTGCAGTTTAACGGGTTAAACAAATATTTTTAAAGTTTGTAAAATAACAGGAATCTTTTTTTATTAAAACACACCAAGCCGAATGTGTTTCAATTTCCTATAGGCTGCTGTTATTTTGAAACTTCAACAATTAAATAGCTTTCTCATTAGAAATAATCTGCACCTAATAGAAGAAAAAAATAATAATGAAAGTTCACAGGTTCTCAAAATCATTTAGATAACCTCCAGCATCTCCAATATATTTAATACTAGATGTTAGGTGGGCAGTCAGATTAAAGTCTGCCAAGGTAATCTAACCCAGGACTCACAACAAGGAGTACCACAATCTCACCTATACATGCTGTATCCCCAACACGACCAACCATTTTATTTGTCATTCCACCAGTAGAGGTCGCACATGCCACATTTCCAAGACTGTCAACAGCAACTGCACCAACAGTTCCCAAACCTCTACAAAATTAAAAAAAAACAACATTTTAGTTTAAAGCAGTCCTGAATAAGAGTCTATCTTATATTTTTCCACACCCTGTACATACAGATTGCTCACATTAAAAATCATCCTACCTGCATCTACTGCATGTTATGAGCCTTCAAACATCCAAGATGGCGGCTTATGGAACATCAGGCAGTCTACAAACAGGAAGTGCCTTCTGACTGTGCTGCTCTGCATTCTGGGATTGCTGACCTTTTCCTGACCCCAACTCTGCTCTGTCTGAGCAAAGCACAGCTATAACCCGCCCCCTGTACTTTATCCCACTCTCCTCTCTTCAGTAAGTGTGATGCTTCTGGGTCAAGATGGCGGCGCCCGTATCCTAAAGTCCGGAACAGAGTTGCAGCCCAGTGGGGGAAAGAATAATAAGTAAGTGACTAAAAATACCATTCTGTGATTACTCACCTGTAAAATGGGTATTGTAAGTATGTCACACACCCCGCTTCAAGACATTCATTACATGTGGGTATACTGACCTGTAGATGGCGATCTTGCAGAGATGTCAATAAAAAAAGTAAGACCCTCCCGGTCCATAAATACCTGGGACCTCCCACTCATTCCCCAGTATAATAATTGCAGTAAGGTAAAGGGATCAGGAAAGCCAATTAAAACGATCAAAGGTTCACCATATAAAGGATCCAGAATACCAAAGGGCAGGGTGAAGCGGGGTGTGTGACATACTTATAATACCCATTTTACAGGTGAGTAATCACAAAATGGTATTATTCTAAGTATGTCACACACCCCGCTCCAAGACATTCATTACATGTGGGACATCCAATAGCAGTGTCCAGAAAGGGCAGGGATCCAAAAACAAGACAACAAGGCACAGCTTAAACCACTGCAGCTTGCAGAACCTTGCGGCCAAAAACAGCATCCGCTGAGGCCCGCACATCAACCTTGTAAAACTTGGAAAAAGTGTGAACCGAAGGCCAAGTAGCAGCCTTACAAACCTGGTCAACAGAGGCCTGGTGCTGGAAAGTCCAGGACGCCCCAACAGCATGAGTAGAATGAGCAGTAACACGAAAAGGGGGAATCTTCCCCTTGGCAGAATAGGCCCCAACAATGGCCTGGCGAACCCATTTACTAATGGAAGACTTGGCGGGAGCCAAACCCTTCCTAGGCCCAGAGGGCACCACAAAAAGGGCATCCATCCTACGAAGAGAGGAAGTAGCCACCAAATAGTACTTCACACAGCGAACCACATCCAAAGAATGCAAAACCCTCTCCTTGTCATTGCTAGGCTTAGGACACAAGGATGGTAGAACAATGTCCTGATTAAGATGAAAAGCAGAGACCACCTTAGGAAGGAATTCTGGCTTGAAGCGGAAAACAACCTTGTCCTGATCCCTCTCAAAGTAAGGGGCCTTAATGGACAAGGCCGCCAACTCCGATACACGCCGAACGGAAGTGATGGCAACCAGAAAAACAACCTTCTGAGTAAGCGTAGAAAGTGCAATATCCTGCAAAGGTTCAAAAGGAGGACCCTGCAAGGCAGAAAGAACCAAATTCAAATCCCAAACTGGGAGCAAAGGCTTCCTAGGAGGCCGCACATGCGTAACCCCCTGGGAAAATGAAGATGAAGAGCAAAAGACTTTTGAAAGAAAACCGCCAAGGCAGAAACATGCCCTTTCAGCGTACTAAGTTGCAAACCAAGGTCCAGACCATGTTGCAGAAATTCCAAAACCCTAGGGATAGAAAACGCCCTGCAAGGCAAGGCCCTGACCTCACACCAATCAATATAAGACCTCCAAATCCTATAGTAGATGGCAGAGGAAGACCGCTTCCTAGCCCTAACCAGAGTCTGAATGACAGCATCAGAAAGACCTTCCTCCTTCAAGATGGAGGTTTCAGCAGCCACGCCATCAAAGCCAGTGTTGGTAAATTGGGGTAGAGCAGTGGACCCTGAGTGAGTAGATCCGGCAGAAGGGGCAGAACTAACTGATCCTCTGCCAACCTTACCACGTCTGCGAACCAAATCTGTCTTGGCCACCCTCTAGGGCCAGCTTGCGCACCACTTTGCCCACCATGGGAACAGGTATAGAAACCCCAGATCCCTCCAGTTCAGAAACATTGCATCCTCTGCCAGAGCCAGCGGATCCCACGAGAGAGACATAAATGCTGGAAGCTTGTGATTGTGACGAGAGGCAAAGAGGTCCACCTCCGAAGTCCCCCACCGGTGGCAAAGCGACCAAAACACCTTGGGGCTGAGCGACCATTCCCCCCGGCGAGATGACCCCCTGCTCAGGGAGTCCGCCCCCGTGTTCTCCACTCCCGGAATGTACACTGCCGAGATGCATGGGACATTGCCCTCTGCCCAATCCAGGATCAAAGACACTTCCCTGAGGGCACGCCAGCTGCGAGTCCCCCCCTGGTGATTGATGTAGGCAACCACCGTCCGATTGTCCGACCAAACTTGAACCGGTAGTCCCCGCAACTGATAAGTCAAGTGAGCCAGAACCAACCTGATGGCTCTCAACTCCAGAACATTGATGGGCTCATGAGCCTCCAGAGGCCCCCACAGTCCCTGAAACTGAAGAACCTTCCAAAATCCCCCCCAACCTGACAGGCTGGCATCCGTGGTGACCGTCTCCCAACGAGGGGTCAGAAAGGACCTGCCCCTCGTCAGATTGCTTGGTTTCAGCCACCACCGAAGGGAACGCCGCACCCGGGGGGACTTCAGAAAAGACTGATCCAATGACAGCGGGGACCCGTCCCAGGCCGCCAAGAGATGGAGCTGGAGCACCCTTGTGTGAAACTGGGCAAAGGGAACCGCCTCGAACGATGCCACCATAAATCCCACCAGTCGCATCCCCAGCCGGATGGACGGGCGGGGGATAGATAGGAGACGCTTAGTCAATTCCTGAATCAGAAGAGCCTTGGCCCGGGGGAGGAACACCCTGGCCTGAGAAGTATCCAGAGACATTCCCAGGAACTCCACCACCCTGGAGGGAGAGAGGCAGGACTTGGGATAGTTGATCACCCAACCAAAACTCTCCAGAGTGGACACCACTGTCCTGGTATCCAGCTGCGCCTGGTATGGCACAATGCGGATACCCCTGGCTCTGAGGATGGCCATCACTCCTGCCAACACCTTGGTGAAAACCCTTGGAGCCGAGGTAAGGCCAAAAGGAAGAGCCACAAACTGAAAATGTCGATTTTCCACGACAAACCTGAGAAATCTCTGGTGTGCCGGAAATATTGGAATATGCAGGTAAGCATCCTTGATGTCTATGGACAACATGAAGTCCCCCTGACGAAGTGAGTGGATGGCTGGATGCAGAGTTTCCATACGGAACTTCCGGGGACGGACGAACCTGTTGAGCAACTTCAGATCCAGAATGGGACGAACGGATCTGTCCTTCTTGGGCACCGTGAACAAATTGGAATAGAAGCCCAGGCCCCAGTCTGAGGGGGGCACCAGACAGATGACAGCAATGTCCAAGAGACTTGCTACTGCCGCCCGAAGCCCCTGAGCGGCCAGAGGATCTGACAGCACCCGAGACCTGAAGAATCTGGGAGGGGGCCGGAACTCGAACTCCAGCTTGTAACCGGAAGACACCACTTCCTGAATCCACCTGTCCGAGACCTCTTGGACCCAGACCCGGGAGAAGAGTTGCAGCCGTCCCCTACCCGCAAGGGTGAGGGTGCCCCCTCAATGCTGAGCCGGCTTGGCAGCGGCTTTAGGCTTAGAGCCCCAACTGTGTCCTGGACGGGCCCGACCCCTGCCCCTGGACCAGGAATCACCTCTGGACGAGGGGAAAGCCGAACCCCTGCCAACTCTAGCCCCACGAAAGGACTGAGTGAAGGAAGCCGCCCCCCGAAAGGGGCGATGCTGCTTCTTACGCTGAGGTAACTTACCTCCCTTTGCCACCGAATCCAATTTCTCTCCAAAGAGCCGCAACCCCACAAAGGGAAGGGCCGTAAGCGACTTTTTGGACACAAAATCAGCCGCCCACTGGCGTAACCAAACCGACCACCAGATAGCCACAAGCAAGGCCGAAGCTCTGCTACACATCACCAATGTGTCATCCAAGGCGGTCAGCACAAAGGACAAAAACAACTCACATCGCTTAAGGGCGGCAAACTCCTCACTAGCCGGGTCAATCCCGGAAGAGGTCAACAGTCCTCTAACAACCGACCTGGCAGCTACCAATAAAAGCGCTGAAGCACAAACCGGCCGCAAAAGCATGACAAGCCATCTGGTCCATGCATTTATCCTCACCATCCTTGAGAGTAGTGCACTCCGGAGAATGCAGGATTAAGGAGCTGGACAACCCCAAAACAGGAGCATCCACCTCGGGGGGGGGGGGGGGTTGGGGGACGACCAGTGCTTCACCGCGTCCACCGGAAAGGGATATTTTTTTTTGTCCCAACCCGGAGGGACACCCGGAAGCCGAGTTGGCCTCTCCCATTCCTTGAGAATGATACCATCAAAATGCTTTTGATAAGGAAATTCCAAGCTTGGTCACCTCAAAGAACTCCCCCTTCAGCAGAGGAGCTGCCTCAGGGGGGGAAATAGCCAAGACCTCAAACATATGAGCCAGGACCCTAGAGGTATCCAAGGAATCCCTCTGGCCCTGCTCGGTATCAGCACCCACAAACTGCTGGTCATCGGAGCCCTCAGAGTCCTCAAACAGCTCCCCTTCCTCAAGCGGGGAACAATCAGACCAATCCAGGGAGTCAAACTCCTCCATATCAAAGGCCTGCGTGGCTGTATACAAATGTTTTCACTTTGCCGTGGCCTTTTTGGCAACAGCACTGGAAAAAAATTTTCAAGATTGGCCAATCTGGCACATACCTCAGATTGCGACTTCCCGCCAATGACCACATCACATGGGGTACGTGTCAAGCTAGGGGGAGACGGAGAGGAGACTGGTGGAGCAGAACCAGACGCCTGAGATCCGGACTGCCGCGTAATAGACTGTTGCGCACAGGCTACACAAAGAAATACATCATCCCCCAAAAGGGATACCCCACAGCCCAAACACAGCATGGATTGCCCCGAGGGGGGCACAAGCCCAGTATCCGGGGAAGCCTCCATATGGTGATTTTTTATAAATATGCACAATGCCCCGAGGGAATTACGCAGTAATGCAACCCGGGATGCCCCTTTAAGTCCCGCGTGGGAGGAATTTACAGACCCCTAAATTTAACCAGGGACCCTAGGACCAGGAGAACCCCCCTTTAATCGGAACAATGGTCCACCTGGAACACACAAACAAAACACAGCAATCAGACCACATAGTAAATGTCCAAAGGGGTTAATAACAGAAGCGTTGCCAAACAACCCCAAGGAGGGGCATGAATAACTATACATAGCAAAACTAATGGGGCCACAGGCCACTCACCGACCGTCACGCTTGGCAGGGAAGGAAAAAGGTGCGCAGGCAGAGGAAGAAGGGCAGAAGGCCAAGGGACAGGGCATCCCAAACCGGGGTCACCAACCCGGTTAGCCGCCTAACCCTTGTTATGGGGTCTCACGGCGGAGCGGAGCTCCTGAGCACCTAGGGTGCGCCATCTACCCTTGCCCGGACCAGCAGCCTAGGCTGGGAGGCAAGTAAAATCAATAAAGAATCGGGGCAGGAATAGATAAAATAGAGGGCCGGGAGTCATCCCGCCTACCTGCAAGGAGGTGACATCCATCTTCTGACTTGCTCGCCGTCTGCAGAGATGAAAGACTGGGGAATGAGTGGGAGGTCCCAGGTATTTATGGACCGGGAGGGTCTTTTTTTATTGACATCTCTGCAAGATCGCCATCTACAGATCAGTATACCCACATGTAATGAATGTCTTGAAGCGGGGTGTGTGACATACTTAGTCATATATTAATTTTAGATGCTGGGGAATAATTTTTTAAGGGTTTGGGCTTTTCAATAAATCATGCTGAAGGTCCAGTTTAAGAATGTGTATTTTTTAAATGTGAAAGCCTGATGCTGGTCTGTCAGAATATAAAAGTGTTGCATATTGAGGTTTTTGGAGAATTAGGAGGTGCCACAATAAGGACCCTTTCACATTGGCCTTCAAACGCCTGTGGGATGCTAACCATGTTAAATTTCATGGAATTTGTTGCGATTGCAAAAGCCTTGTCAGAAGTGTTTTGAACGCTGCTGCGATAGCAATCCCACTGTACTGAATTGCAGTTGCAAGTCCTTTCAAAACCTTGTAAAATCATGATCAATAATGCGGTACAGATTCCACTGGGGCATAACAGGAAGGTGACGGGACAGTCATAGCAACAGTGGGTAACTGAAAGCGTGCACTGCTGCTTGGTTCACTCCTCCTTGCCTCAGACAACAGTCCCTCTGCTGTGTGAGAAGAGCATACAGCCATTGTAGAGAGGGTCCAGCGTAGCATAAAGGAGAAGATCTATCTAGCTGGCCAACAAAGTGGCACCACCACCTCAGGACACATAAGATGCAGGAAATGGTGGTCAAACCCCAGAACACAACATCTACATTAGGAGATACTTTTAGTCACTCAGTTGGAGAGGAAGGCTGATAGCTCAGAGTAACTTAAAGTGGACCAAAACCCAGGATTTTAACTATCCTGTGTTTTGGTCCTTGCCTCTGGGGCACCCGACGGTGATGTTCTGCTGTGTGAAGCCCCCAGGTCACCTGATCTGACTCACCCTTTCCCGGTCCTACGGCGCATGTGTAGCCTTGCAATCAGCTAGCTAAGATGAGCTCTTGCCCCTTCATTTAAGAGCTCATCTAACTCACAAATGCCTGGTGCAGGCAGGGGGGCTTCACACAGCAGGGCATCCCGATTCTGGATGATCCAGGGGAAGGGAATCCAGCACTGGTTTTGGTCCACTATAAGAACGTACTTGCATTTCCTTGTGGCCATGATTCAAGAATAGCACCACCTGACCACCTCAGATAAGCCATCTCCTCCGTTGAGGAGGGTGATCCCCCAGAGGCCAAAGCAAAGTGTCATGAGACCAGAAAAAAAAATATTTGAAATAAAAACAAGCTCACAGCATGGACATATTGAAAGACTGATGCCCAGGCTATACAGAGGGGGGTACATAATACCAAAGAGCGCATAGCAAAGTGTATCTGATTGGCTGGCTATGCCATGTACAGAACAAGAAGGAAACATTTGTTTTGGTGGCAGGATTACAGTGCCCACATGAAGCAGAATACATGTATGCTGTTGGGCAAAAAAAAAGAAACCAAACACCTCTACAACTTGTTTCCTTGCTATCAGCTCTGGAGCTGACAGTGCAGCCCCCCAGCGGGCCTTGATGCACATGCCTGTTGCCAGTGAAGAGAGAGAAGGATCCCTTATTGATTGCCCAAAGGGGGAGCATGACATGAGTGTCCCTCTGATATGCATCCTGTGGTGGAAGCATATATGTATGCTGGGCAACAGGCAAGCAGCTTTGTATGTGAAGCTCTGAAACTGCATCGCCACAGTCTGCAGGGCTAGAGGTAAGTTTTGTATTTACTAGTTAGCATTTAATAGCCTGTGATGCAATAGAAAGTTGTATCTGGATAATAAAAAAAATACAATTAAACTTTAACATTTAAAGCAGACCTCCAGCCAAAAATCTAAGATTAATAAATTGTTTTCTCTAAAGCCCTCCTCTGGCAATAAGTGATGTAAGCTATTTGAAAGATCCATGCAGATGTTGTGGAATAGCAGGCAGATTCTACGTACCTGAACTACATGGGAGTGGCCATCTTGCCCCACACGAGAGACTTGATTCTGAGAAACCAGGTCCCACAATCAAAATTGCCTCAAATTTCTGTGCAATCATCCCTTTTCTCTAGTCCAAAGCAGTAGGCCGACAGCTGTAATGATGCCTCATTGCTCTGCTCACAGCAGAGGTCTTCTTGATACATTGTTTCCACTGTCTGAATGCTCTGTGGCTGCCGCATGATTAAAATGGACCAACACCTATTTTCCCACGGTATCGGGTACAGGTTTTGGTACTGCTGCATTAAAGAGGAAGAGTATGCTCCACTGTGTAACACCCTCCCTCACATCCTCGCTAACTTTTGGCCATGTACTCGCACACTAGGCTCCGCTGAGATGCTCAGCCGTCAGCGGAGCTGAGGGAAAGCGAGTGCACTTATTGGCTGAGCGGGAGCTTGTTCTTGCCCAAGACTGTGCCATGGGAGCGACAGGAAGGTGAGTGTATGCGCCGATACACACAGCAGGGCATCTCAATTCGGGATGCCGCCGCATAGAGGAACAACACCGCAAAAGGTAAAAATTCGGTGTGTTGTTACTATTTAAGACAGTGAGGGAGGAGCATGCCAAATGTTGTGGCCCCCCTTGCATTACGCCCCAGAATGCTCATTATTCTTACTTTTAACCTTGAGTCTCAACGAGAATGCAGCTGCGCGATTAGCCACCTGTGCTCACGTGGGCGGGGCTTTCCAGCAGCCAAAACTGAGAATGCGCCCACTACCCACATGAGCACGGGTGGCCTATCATGCGGCTGCCTTCTTGGCGATGCTCGAGGTTAAAGGTAAGAAGATCGGGTATTCTGGGGGGTGATGCAAGGGGGGGCTCCAGCGTTCTGCATGCCCCCCCACATTGCCTTAATGCAGCGGTACCAACACCCATACCCGATAGCAGGAAAACGGGTGTTGGTCCACTTTGAGATACATAATAACAGCTCCCCCCTCACCCACAAACTTTCTTTGCTGCAGCTGTTTAGTGTGTGTGTGTGTGTGTGTGTGTGTGTGTGTGTAGAATCACAGACATGCTGCCCTGTTTTTCTGAGGCATATGTATCTCTCAGTCTGGTGTGGGCTCCTGCTTGCACAGGTCCCTCCTCATGTTCATGTGTAAGCAGGACTGTCAGCTGTGTAGCTGTAGATGGCTGCACCCATGTAGTTGAGGAGTGTCACATTTTTCTGCTATTCTACAACACCTGCATGGGGGTTACAGCCCTCTCAAACAGCATACACAAATTATCATTATGATAGCAATTTACTTAAAGCCCCTGTTCAAGCACACACTAACTTCCTCCCCCCATATCTTGGAAACTGTGTCAAATTAGCCCAAAGTCTCAGGGGGAGTTTCAAAATCTCCAAATATATGTAAATACCTTATGTAATCTAAGCGATGCCGCTTTCCTGGGTAGTAGCATGGCACCATTTTAGTAGACTGGAGCATGCACTGCTGTGGTCAGACACAGCTGCTGATCTACTCTGACTTGCCATGCTCACTCATGCAAACAAAGTGCCTGTTAGACCACTTTTTTCCGTAGCCTTGGAGAAATAAAATTGAAACTTTGGAAACAAGCTACATCTTCTACACAGCGCTGCAGGAAATGGAGGAGAGGCACATGGGACAGACATCAGGTGAGCTGCTTGTTGCCTTATTATTGCCATTGGGCTTACGGTCCCTTTAACTGTCTTTTTTTGACTGGAGGTCCACTTTAAACAGCAGAAGAGGGTGGGATGCTAGAATTACAATTTGCTTAATCAGAATCATTCCAGTGGGATGTTATTCGCCTTTCCTTTCTAATAGTTTTAAACACTGCATATAAAAAAGACAAAGCTTACAGCTGATGTGCAACAGGATTTGAACCAGGTTTGAAGTTTTTCTTCCATCTTTCTCTGGAGCGTTCAGTTATGAGTTTTTCGCCGGGAATTTCTGGAATGCTTTGTGACTTTGCAAACAGCGATGCTCCATTGCTTGTTAAAATCATGTGCTCTGTCTATAGAAGGAGATATAAAATAGTAAGAGATGCAACACCGATAGAAACACTCTGCAGTTGGTCTGTGTAGCTGAAACACTGTAAATATTATGTAAAGTGGACCTACAGTAGTGCAAGCACACAGAGGAGGTTATTCTACTGTTAGCAATGCATTGTGGACTGAACAGCTCCACTCCGCATTTCTAATTGCTGAAATAGGGAAAGCCCTTAATCCAGGAGGGAGCATCAGATACGAAAACACACACCGGGAGGAAAGAAAGTAGTATGTAAGCAAACAGCAAAAAGGAAACAAGCTCTCTCTGGATCACCAGCATGTACAAAACCTGGCAGCATTTAAAGTGGACCAAAACCCACATCAATCGGCCCAGGAATCTATAAGATTCCTGAGTCCTATCGATTCCCTCCCCCTGGGGCATCCAAAATCGTGATGCCCCACTGTGTGAAACCCCCCAGGTCGCCCCGTTCACTAACTTTGCTTCCCGGTCCAACGTCACATGGCCGCATCTCCGCTATCCCTCTAGCAGGGCACATGTCTGCGCCAGGCATTTGTGGAAGGCCGGCACGGGCACGCTCCCTGTTAGAGGGAAGCAGAGGATGCGGCAGGCATCAAGCTCGGAGCCGTTGGCCTAGGCGCCGTGACGTCAGCGGCTCTGAGCGTGCTGACTGGACGAGCGGCCGCGCATGCGCCGTAGGACCGGGACGAGGTTGGTTGCGTTCGGGAATCGGGGAGGTTTCATACACCAGTCAGGAGGCCTGGGGGAAAGGACCAAGACCAAGGATAGTCAAAATCCTGGGTTTTGGTCCACTTTAATTTCATCCCCCTGTCTTAAAATGTATATCACTTATTTCACTAACCACAGGCTCCATTTCCTGTCCTAAAGAAATATGTCAGAACAAAATATGGCTACTTCAAATATTGCACTCCCTAGGAAAAGTCTAGCAACAGTTGTGGTTGGTGTACGATATGCAAGTGCCAGTTTGCAATTTGTCCACTAGAGGTCTCCACATCATTACATAATGCCATTCCTGTGTTAGCAAGAATCATGCTAATATGAATTTGCAGTGTCAGCTATACTTAAAGGAAAACACCGTCTTTTTGTTAAGTTTTCTGCCTGTTTTCCCTTATTTGGAATGTAAAATTAACATTTGTGTTAGAATTGGGCCCCCATACCTGTGATTCATTTCTTATATTTCTGGAGCTGTATTTTGCTAAAGTGGGAGTGGGTTTTTCTGGCCTTAAGTAAAAAATACTGACTCCAAATCCCAGAATCCTTCCATGTTAACAGGTGACCTCAACAGTAGCTTTGGGTAAGCCGAGCAGCAGTAACTACCTCCTGAGGTGAGAAAAGTTCCAGTAACCCCTTAGCTACTGGAACACAAGAGTGTAATCCCCTTATCTGGGGAATTGCTGGGGAAAAGTATAGCACATTGAAGACATAATTCTGGCACACACAAATTCAAACGTTCAAAAAATAAAATTTAATATATATATATATATATGTATACACAGCCCTAAAGCTGCATATGTAAGGCTCAGCGAAACAGTTGTATCACCACAGGTGCTCTTCGTGTCAATACAGTGACATCACCACCACCATCTTATATATAACGTACCAGATTCAATCTTGGTTTTTAGCACATCTGATTGCCCTTTTTCTTTTGGGGCTCCACTATTCCTCCTCTGGCTCGATTATATGCTTATCTATTGAATATTAGGGTATTCCCCTCCTTATAAAAGATCAATGGACTCCAATTTCCACAAGGGGATATATGAAATCGCTCCGGATTTATTAAAACACATATATTGAACAAAGAGACAAAAACACAAAATGCTCCAATAGCGTAAGTACGTTCCACACACAGGGATCCAAATCTGGGCCACTGGCCCTTTAAAAAGCCCCTCACCAGATATTAAAAACAAATAAGCTTTCAGCATAAAATTACAGCAGCGCGGGCGTCATCAAGACCTTCCAACCAGTCCGCGCACACCAGTTAACAATAGAACAAGTTCCAGCTCACCGCCTCCTCCGGCCGTAGTCAGCGGCGCTGATCGTTCACACAACTCACGTGACACTCCTTAGCTCCGCCCAACGCGTTTCGTCATCATGACTTATTCATGGGCTCATTGAACAATGTACACATGAATGTTTTCCCTCAACGCAGCCTCACAAAATGAGAACTTGCAGAGAATGGAGGGTAGTTAGTCTAAGAACCTAAACAACTGTAGATCTGTGCATGATACATAGTTTTTAAGCCTTATAAGACTTGTATAAGCCTTTAAGACTTATACAGATCTCTGTCCAGGCACAATCTAACATTCTTCTCTTTTATCGCCTTTGGGAACAGGGTAGAAAAATACCATTTTGTGAATACTCACCTGTAAAATGGGTATTATAAGTATGTAACACACCCCGCTTCAAACATTAATAATTACATTTGGGTTACTCCACCAGCAGGTGGCGACGTTGCAGAGAAGTCTTGAAAAAAATGAGCCCCTCCTGATCCACAACACCTGGGACCTCCCACCCATCCCCCAGCCTTCAAACAGCAGTAAAGACAAGGTACCAGGAAAAAACCATTGGTAACCCTCAAACTGTAAACGAAGCTTCACCCTATAAAGAATCCAGGATACCAAAAGGGCGGGTGAAGCGGGGTGACATACTTATAATACCCATTTTACAGGTGAGTATTCACAAAATGGTATTATTCTAAGTATGTCACACACCCCGCTTCAAACATTAATAATTACACTTGGGACATCCAAAAGCAGTGTCCAGAAAGGGCGGGTATCCAACAAGGCAATAATGCAGTAATCAAACCACTGCAGCCTGCAGAACCTTGCGGCCAAAAACAGCATCCGCTGAATCCCGCACATCAACCTTATAAGACTCGGAAAAAGTGTGAACAGAAGAACAAGTAGCAGCCTTACAAACCTGTTCACAGAAGCCTGGTGCTGAAAAGCCCAAGACGCTCCAACAGCACGAGTAGAAAGAGAAGTGATACGAAAAAGGGGGAACCTTCCCCTTAGTAGAATAGGCCCCAACAACGGCCTGACGAATCCAATTACTAATGGAAGACTTAGCCGGAGCCAAACCCTTCCTAGGCCCACAGGGCAAAACAAAAAAGGCATCAGTCTTACGAAAAGGAGATGTAGTAAGCAAATAGTACTTCACACAGCGTACAACGTCCAAACAATGCAAAACCCTCTCCTTGTCATTCCTAGGCTTAGAACACAAGGAAGGAAGAACAATGTCCTGATTAAGATGAAAAGCAGAG
This sequence comes from Gastrophryne carolinensis, assembly GCA_027917425.1. NCBI lineage: Eukaryota > Metazoa > Chordata > Amphibia > Anura > Microhylidae > Gastrophryne > Gastrophryne carolinensis. The sequence continues at coordinate 224,973,274 of CM051237.1, forward strand.
ACCACCTTAGGAAGAAAGTCCGGTTTGAAGCGGAAAACCACTTTGTCCTGATGCCTCTCAAAGTAAGGAGCCTGAATCGACAAGGCCGCCAACTCCGAAACACGCCGAACAGAAGTGAAGGCCACTAAAAAGGCAACCTTCTGAGTCAAAGTAGAAAGAGCAATATCCTGCAAGGGCTCAAAAGGAGGAGCCTGAGCAGAGAGAACCAAATTCAAATCCCAAACAGGGAGCACATGCGAAACCCCCTGGAAAAAAGTCTTGACGAAAGGATGAAGCACAAAAGCCCTTTGAAAAAAGACAGACAAGGCAGAAACCTGCCCCTTCAAGGTACTCAGCTGGAGACCAGAATCCAGCCCCGATTGAAGAAAATCCAAAATTCTGGAAACAGGGCAAAGATCTAGCCTCACACCAATCAATATAAGATCTCCAAGTCCTATAGTAGATGGTAGAAGAAGACCTCTTCCTGGCGCTAATAAGAGTCTGAATAACAGAATCCGAAAGAACTCCCTCCCTTCAGATGGAGGTCCCAGCAGCCAGGCCATCAAAGCCAGAGTTGGTAAATTGGGGTAACGCAGTTGACCCTGTGTGAGAAGATCCAGCCGAAGAGGCAGATCGAACTGATCCACCGCCAGACGAACAATGTCTGCGAACCACACCCGCCTTGGCCACCTTGGAGCCACGAGAATGGCGGGAACCCCTTCCAGGGCCAGCTTTCGCAACACCTTGCCTAGCATGGGAATCGGAGGAAACAGATAAAGGAACCCCAGGTCCCCCCAGCTCAGAGACATGGCATCCACCGCCAGAGCCAGAGGATCCTGAGAGAGCGACACGAATGTCGTAAGCTTGTAATTGTGACGAGAGGCAAACAAGTCCACCTCCGGTGTCCCCCAGCGGAGACAAAGAGACCGAAACACCTTGGGATCGAGAGACCATTCCCCCCGGGGGAAAGAGCACCTGCTCAGAAAGTCTGCCTCCGTGTTTTCCACTCCCGGAACGTACACTGCCGAGATGCAAAGGACATGGATCTCCACCCAAGCTAGGATCAGAGACACCTCTCTGAGGGCACTCTGACTGCGAGTCCCTCCCTGGTGATTGATGTAAGCAACCGCCGTCCGATTGTCTGACCGAACCTGAACCGGCAAACCCTGTAAATGCTGTGTCAAGTGAGACAGAACCAACCTGATGGCTCTCAGCTCCAGAACGTTGATGGGCAAGTGGGCCTCCTGAGGGCCCCACCGCCCCCGGAACTGAAGATCCTTCCAAAAAACTCCCCATCCCGACAAACTGGCGTCCATGGTGACAGTTTTCCAAAGAGGCGTCAGAAAAGACCTGCCCCTCAAGAGATTGGCCGAGACCATCCACCACTGAAGAGACTGCCGAACCCGGGAGGACATCTGGAAGGGCCGATCTAACGACCTCGGTCGCCGGTCCCAAGACGCCAACAGATGAAGCTGAAGCGTCCTCGTTGGAAACTGAGCAAAGGGAACTGCCTCGAAGGAGGCTACCATCAACCCCACCCGTCTCAACCCTAACCGGATGGACGGGCGAGGATTGGAGATAAGAAGCTGCGCCAATTCCTGAATCAAGAGAACCTTAGGCTGAGGCAGAAACACTCTGTGTTGACAAGAATCCAAGGACATTCCCAGGAAGGATACCATCCTGGCCGGAGCGAGGGAGGACTTAGGATAGTTGATCACCCAGCCGAAACTCTCCAGAGTGGACACCACCGCCCTGGTGTCCGTCTCCGATTGACTGAAGGAAGGAGCCATGATGAGAATGTCGCCCAGATAAGGCACAATGCGAATCCCCTGAGCCCTGAGAAGGGCCATCACTCCGGCCAGCACCTTGGTGAACACCCTTGGAGCCAAGGTAAGGCCAAACGGAAGAGCCACAAATGAAAATGCCTATTTTCCACCACGAAAAGAAGAAACCTTTGATGAGCCGGAAAGATAGGAACATGAAAGTAAGCATCCTTGATGTCTATGGACGTCATGAAGTCCCCCTGCCGAAGAGAATTGAGGGAAGAGCGCAGAGTTTCCATGCGAAATTTCCGGGGACGTATAAACCTGTCGAGGAACTTCAGATCCAGGATGGGACGCACCGATCCATCCTTCTTGGGCACTGTGAATACCCGAGGCCCACATCCGAGGAGGGAACCGGGCAGATGACTGCCATGTCCAGAAGATTCCTTACCGCCGACAGGAGCTCCTGCGCGGCCGAAGGATCGGTGGACACCCGAGACCTGAAAAACCTTGAAGGAGGTCGAGACTCTAACTCCAGTTTGTAACCGGACAACACCACCTCCCGGACCCATCTGTCCGGGACCGCCTGGTCCCAAATCTGGGAGAAGTGTCGCAACCGTCCCCCCACCCGCACGGGTGAGGGCGCCCCCTCATTGCCGAGAAGGCTTGGCAGCGGGCTTGGGCTTGGCGCCCCAGGAGTGACCGGGACAGCCACGGCCTCTCCCCCGGTTCCAACCTGCCCCTCTGGCAGCTGGAAAAGGAGCCCCCCCCCGCCCGCTCTGGCTCCCCGAAAGGAGGGACTAAAAGAAGCCGCTCCCCGAAAGGAACGACGCGACTTCTTTCGTTGAGGCAACTTACCCCCCTTGGCAACCAAATCCAGTTTGTCGCCAAACAGGCGCAAACCCAAGAAGGGAAGAGCCGTAAGCGATTCCTTAGAATTAAAGTCAGCTGTCCATTGTCATAGTCACACCGACCGTCGAATAGCAACCAACAGGGCTGTGGTTCTGCTACACATCGCGATGGAATCATCCTAGGCGGCCAGAACAAAGGAAACAAATGACTCACACTGCTTGAGAGAAGTAAACTCATCACAGGAGGGATCAAGGCCCGCGTACAAATCCCTAACAATGGACCTGACAGCCAACAACAAAAGCACCGAAGCACAAATCGGCCGCAAGGCCGAACCAGCACTGATGAAACCATGGCGATCCAACTGATCGATCCGACAATCCTCACCATCCTTAATGGTAGTAGTGTCAGGAGAGTGCAACACAGCCGTGTTAGAGAGCCCCAACACCTGGGCATCAACCGCAGGGGAAACAGACCAACATTTTACCCAGTCCTCCGGAAAGGGATACCGCTTATCCCAACCAGCAGGGACCAACAAGGCGCGTAGGCTGTGCCCATTCCCTAAGGACAACCCTCTCAAAAAGTTGTTGCCTGGGAAACACCAAACGCGGCTTGGGCACATCAAACAACTCGCCCCTTGGCGGGGGGAGCGCCGCAGGTGGATCCAAAGCCCAAAATTTCAAACATTTGGGCCAAAATAGAGGGAGTGTCAAGAGACACCCCCCGCAGCCTGATCGCCAGCAGTACCAAACAAATGCTGGTAGCCAGGCTCGTCCGACTCCTCGAAGAGCTCCCCCTCCTCAGCTGGGGTACAATCGGACCAATCCAAAACTTCCAACACCTCATCCTCCGGATCCGGCGATGCCGGAGAAAGGTGCTTCCGCTTAACCGTAGCCTTCTGAGCTACCGCAGCGGAAAACATCTTCTCGAGGCTGCCCAATCATGCGCGCACCTCGGATTGCGAATCCCCACCTATGACCACGTCACACTGGGTCCGGAATAGGCATGGGGGGGTAGGAGATGACTGAGGTTGCGAAGAGCCAGAAGCCGGAGTGCTGGACTGGCGCGCAATGTTCTGCTGAGCACATGGAATGTATAATATAACATCATCCCCGGGGAGCGGAGCCCCACAACCCCCACACAGCCTGGATTGCCCCGAAGAGCCATTTCCGGTATTGGTGGAGGCCTCCATACGGTGAAATTGTGGTATTCGCAATAACCCAGGGATTTACGCAGTATGCAACCCGGGATGCCCCTTTTACATGTCCCGGGAGTGGGAGGATTTTAGCCCAATATAAGAAATAAGGCCAACAAGCCAGTTATGTTATGACCGGGAGACCCCTTTTAACACGGGTATCCCAGGATCTGTAAGGGAAAAGGACCACAGTCAATCCCAGTGTAAAGAAAAAAGAGCACTAACACAGTGACAAAGAGCATGAACTAACCAAGCAGGCAAAACAATCATGCACTCACATACTTCTTACACATGATGCATTAAAAGGTACCAAAACCTATATAGGTAAATATATATATAAATAAATATAAATGGTATGTAATGCATACAATACAAGCACAGACCCAAAGCCTGAGGACAACCAGCCCATGGGACTGGTCCCTACATGAATAAGCACATAAACCTTAAGTGGCCCCAAGGTAGGTTACTCTAGTATATAACACATCATTTCAGTTCAAAACTAAAGCAACATTATGAAGTTGCCACTACAGCCATCACTACTCCAGAAAGGAGGTAATCCTCCTTTCGTTATATAGGACTCAGGACAGCTAGCTTGCATCTGACAACAAACGCATGACAGGGAAATGCACCAATAATGGCGGCCTGCCAGCACCTCGAGACCGTAACCAGTGCGAGAGGGAGAAGAAGAAGGGCGGGCCGGGCACAATGCGAGAAGCGCTCCGGCCCCGCCCTCCCTCTGGAGACCCGTACAGCGCGGGCCGCGAGCAAACGCGGCCCCGCCCACGACACCAAAAAAACGCGGCATGCAAAATGGCGGCGCCGCCAGCGCTATAGACGGGCGTCTGGCAGAAGCGCTCCGGCCCCGCCCTCCCTCTGGGGACCCGTACAGCGCGGGCAAACGCGGCCCCGCCCACGACACCAAAAAAACACGGCCCGTAAAATGGCGGCGCCGCCAGCGCTATAGACGGGCCTCTGGCAGGCGCCCTGACCCAAAAAGTTGCACAAGCACCACAGGGACAAAAAGCCACTCATACAAGGACCCCCAGCAGAAAAGGACACACACCCACACACAGCGGCGCGAAGCCCCGCCCTCCGCCAGAAGTCACGCATTCACCAAAACACACGAAGTAAAAGCACCCCACATAATGCCCCCCCCCCCCTGCGCAGGGAGAAGGGACAGAGCGGGGATAAGGCAAGCTAAGGGGAGAACCAGATCGTCGCATTGGCCCACGCATGGGGTCTAGTGGAGGAGATAAGCTCCTAGGCACCATGAGGTGCCATCTACCTTTGCCCAGCCAGCAGCCTAAGCTGGGAGGCTTCCGTAATGTAACACTAAGGGCATACAAAAAATGACTGGGCAGAAATAGACCATGGGGGGTGCCGGGGTTTTAACCCGGCTACCTGCAAGCAGGAGACTTCTTTCTTCTGTCTTGTCGCCATCTTGCAGAGAAGAACACTGGGGGATGGGTGGGAGGTCCCAGGTGTTGTGGATCAGGAGGGGCTCGTTTTTTTCAAGACTTCTCTGCAACGTCGCCCCCTGCTGGTGGAGTAACCCAAGTGTAATTATTAATGTTTGAAGCGGGGTGTGTGACATACTTAGAATAAAGCCATTTCTAAGTATCTCACAATCTCCAGTAATATGTAAATACATTCTATGCAAAGCTGCATTTATTGCTGCTTTTCTTTTCGGAACCGTGAATGGTGTGTCAGGGAGCAGCTTTAGTCTTGAGCATGTCCTACTGTGGTCGGAGACAGCTGTGGGATGGCTGTGTCCCTGGAAGCTCTCAATGTAAGCGAGCATGGCAAGTCAGAGAGGGTGTTAGATCATTGAAATTGGAGGGAGGGCAAACTTTGCAGCCCTGCTACAGGTCCTACACAGCGCTGCATGAGAGGCACATGGTAAAGGCATCTGATGAGCTATTATTATTGTCATTGGCTTTACCCTCCCTTTAACTTTAGGGCTGGATATTAAAACTAGTTGTCTGTTAAAAGAGAATATAAGAATCAGCGAGGCTGGAGCCCAGTTATTATTGTGACCATCATAAAAAAGCAGCACATACTTTACAAGCTATACAAGCTATAATGTCCTGCATCAAAACTAAATGCACCCTTTGGCAGAGGCAAAACCAGCCATGCAAGCCGATACTAAATATTCAACAGATCCAACCAGGACAACCTTGGGAAAAAAAATGAATAGAAGAGTCTGTGTACTGCTATACAAAGTATAGGCAGGGCCAACACTAACAAGCTTTTTAATTTAGTCAAACAAGCAGAGAAGATCCTTAAGGCTGTAATGCAACAAGAAGTTGGATGGGCTGCCCCATGAAACCACAGTATGTTGACACAATGGAGAGACATAACCCTCTAAGAGAAGACTACAGACCCTTACAGTTATTTCATAAAAATACCTTTTCCATTACAAGGCGAGCAAGTTTTATTGGGTTAGAAATACATTTGACGGCAGAAACAGCTCCTGAGGTTAAATCCCTGCCGTCCATGATAATAGCGTCCATCTCGACTTCTCCTTCTTCATTTAAAACAGAACCACAGCCTACGGAAACAAACACAACCGTTAGCAGACAAAAGGCAGACCTCTGGATCATGCTGTAGTGAAAGGATTATGATGTGATCTCTGATCTTTCATTCAGCTAAACAAAGGCAAAAAAGAAAAGCGCACAAAAAGAAAATATACCACCAATAAAATTCTATAAATGTATCTCAAATATTCTTGTCATAAAATGAATAAACTGCAGAGGTTTGCTAGATATGTATTGTTCACTGCAAGACAAGGACACCCTTGTATCAAAATTGTTTTGATTGCTCCACAGTCACAGTGCAATTAAAATCAATCTGGAAAACAATGAAGTACAGAAACTCTTAAAGTGGACCAACACCCAGGGGGGATCGGCCCGGGAATCTATAAGATCTATCCATCTATCCGATCCCTCCCCGCGGGGCATCCGAAATCGGGATGTCCCGCGGGGTGGAACCCCCCAGGACGCCCACAAACCCTACCTTAACACCGTTTTTTTTTTTTGTTGAAGGGAGTGCTCCCTTGTCTTTATAAAGGATTCTAGCGGAAATATTTTTGTATTGCCCATTTATATATTTATACAAGTTAATCATGTCCCCCCACAAACATCTCCACTCAAGACTAAAAAGATTAATTTATGTTATCTTTATAATTAAAATCCTTCATTCCTCTTATTAGTTTGGTGGCTCACCTCTACATCCTTTCCAAAATCAAAGCATCATTTTTATGAACTAATGCCCAGAACTGAATGGCATATTTCAGATGAGGGTGCACCAGTGCCTTGTAAAGAGGCAATTTAACATTCCTATTCCATGCCTATTTTAATGCATGATAATACATTGGTCACCTTAGAAGCAGCTGCTTGGCATTGCATGCTGTTATTTAGCCTGTGGTCTACCAGTATCCCCAGATCCTTGATTTTACCAGTTTTACTCCCCTGAGGACATATGTGGCTTTTAGGTTATTAGACCTCAAGTGGATGACTTTACATTTCTCCACATTGAACTTCATTTGCCAAGTGGATGCACAGACACTCAAAGTGTCCAAGTCAGCCTGAAGCTGCTATATATCTTTGTCATCTGCAAAAAGAGACAGTGCCATTAATTCCATCTTAACATTTAATCAAAATAAATAACAACATGTACAAACGAGTAAAACAAGATGACAGCTCCCCCAAGAGCCAGGTGACACTTTTTCGGGCGTCAGAAGTGCCTGATCTTTCTGGGCGCTTGAGATATCAGGTGAAAAGATTTTCATGGCTCTGATTACTGCTAAGCATTATGGGTAAATCCTGTTATTCTTGGTCTTTATTTGATCTCCTAAGACGCTCAACAAAGTGTCCATTTGTATACCTAGAGACCAGGGAGAAAAGGGGAACAAACATTGTCACAAGTGAAAATGCTATTATAGGATAGGCGATACATCTGCACCAACACCTGGCAGATTTGCCCTTTAGATCAGTGGTAAAGACTTGTGCCAAGGCTGCCCTTTGAGCTGGCAGGGTAGCCAATGATGGCAGAGGGCCTCAAATAGGAAAGATGCCTATTGTCCACTTCTAGGACCTAGTTCCGCAAGCTGCTAAAATTGTGTAAAAAGGGAATAGAGAAAATTCCAATCTTCCTGGGTGTTGAAAATCCTATCAGTTTCTGAGTACTGTAGGTAGGGAAGATAAAAGTGGACACCCGAATACAGAGACAACGGTGGCCCACTACCCAGGTGAAGCGAAGCACCTAAAAAAAATACATAGCCATAGTCCTACTTACAGCTTGTATGAAGTGATGTGCCGCTCTAAAATCATGAGACGAGGGAGGCTTGTGACCCTTGACCCCGGCCTCCCGTATCACATATGGAAGAGGGGACCAACACATCATCCCCTATTTCAGCAACATCTAAATGTGGGACCTCTTCAGATGGTGGACTCTCATGGGGGGGCAGCTGACAGGAAAGGCTGGGAATTACAGGATATGATTTGGGGATTGGGATCAACACCCTGTGAAGCTGAGCCTGGGATGAAGGTCAACCCCTTAAGAAAAATGTTTACTATTAAAATATTGTAATAGACTCATTAGACCTAAGTTCTTGGTGCACCCAAAACATCCTGCATACCCCCTGTGGTAAATGTACCGCAGGTTGAGAACCAGTGCTCTAAGCAATTGTAGTAGTGGAGACCAATGCAGAAAGCCACTAAGCATCCTGGTCTATTGATGGTGAAGTACCTTCTGCATTTACTTGGGAAATTATCTTTGGAGCGATTGGGAGGGGAACTCGTGGTGCCCCTTGTTCGTTTTTTGCAATTATTAAGTACTGGTCCCACAAAGATAATGATGAAAGGAAAATTATGTCCTAACTTGAAGTGGTCTGTTATGGATAAAATATGATTATATGAGATTTCCAAATCATTACATTACAGTTATGCATTGCATTATACAGTGTCCCAAACTTCTGTGAAAAACTTCTTAATAGCCTATCAATTTGCCCTGCCAATGGCAATCCAGCAACTAGGCTAGAGACGCCTGCATTTCCGGGAAGCATGAGTGCTAACAATTAAAGGAGCCACTATAATGTAGATGACAATGCAAAAAGAGGATGAAAGCCTGGAATAAGAGTAACTGCTGTGGGCAAGTTTACACTATTTCTTCCACTCCCATTTGACTGCCAGTTTATTTTTTTTTTTTTTTTTTTTTAGTAAAAATGTTCTTCGCTTGCATGAATATTTTCACAGGCTGGCTTACCATCGCGTTTCTGTTATTACCAAATCAGACCGTATTATAAACACAAATTACTGGCCGCATACAGTTTTGTTTTTTACATTTTTTGTTATCGTTCAAGCCTTCACCTGCATTAAAATGTGGATCATCTTCAAGAACCACTACTGCTTCTTCCACTGCTTTTACTGCATCACCTCCTTGCTTAAGAATATCGTAACCACGAAGAGCAGCTCTTTTAACTCCAGAAAGGTAACCCTCTGCATATTCTTGCACAATGGCCCCAGCACCACCATGCACAACAATCACAGGTAACATTTCCTGTTCAGAGACACAAATATATAATTAATGCCCTTATATAGTATAGTAAAACCACAGACAATGCTTTATATCGGGTGTAAAAAGCCAAACAAAATCGCCTACTGGTTAATGTACTAAATACTAAATTATTATTCTTAGAACAAATCATTGCCTCAGGGGAATTACTACCACTTAACCCTTACTGAATCAAGGCCCTATATCACCAGGTTTTATCACCAGGTTTATACCACCGCAATGGTTGATTTTAGTCTGCATCCCTGTTTTTTCTCAGCCGACGTGGGCTTTGGCGCTCAGCCATTTGGATAGGTTGGCACGGGAGCGCGAGCATTAGCTAGAGGGAAACTGGTCAACCCCCCTGGTAGACACAGCAGGATACTTTAAAGAGAAAAGAACATTACAGGTCATAGGGAGTTAGTAAAAACTCCCCAGACATAGCTTGCCCTGCCCCCCTGCCCCTCCAGTTTAGGAAATAGTTAATTTGAACTTACCTATCCGGTTACATCATCCCTCTGGCATCCCTCTGCTCCCCCGTCATCCTCCGTAGGGGAGTGCTATCTTGGATTCCCGACATACACTGCGCCGCCCCCCCCGGATCTCGTGCATGGGCAGTGTGATTGCATGTGCAGAAGCGCACAAGATATAAGGAGCCGTGCAAGAGTTTTGAAGCGCAGGTGTCTAGAGGTAGGTACGGCTAAGCCCGCTGCGGCATCAGCGGCGGCTATGGGGGGGGGGAAATGACAGGTGGATTGCAGCAGGATGCTGGCGTTTTAGATAACACCAACATCTAAAAGGTAGGGAAGGGGAGGAATGTTGTCACAGGAACAACAGAAAAAGTCTGTTGTTCTTCATTAAAGATTAGCATCCCCTACTACCTCAAAGGTAATGGCCTTCTAGGCAAGTCTGGACTCACCAGAATGATCTTGACACCAACCAGCTTGAGGAACAGTAGCCAGCAAAAAGGCAATTCTGTAATACTCACCTGTAGAATTGCTTTTATTTCCGATCCATTCCAGGCCGTACAGATAGTAATCACGATTGAGTAACTCCGCCCCAAAGGGGGCGTGGACTGCAAGATCAAAGATGTGGCTCCTCCCGGCCCCCTATAAAGGCAGTTGCCTCTCAACCCAGAGCCAGTAATTCAAAAGCAGTACTCAATAGAAAGAGGCAGGTCGGGAGGTCCAAAACATAGGAGACCATGATACTTCACATAGCCTCCGCTTGTACTCTCTCGAAGCTAAAAACCCAAATTTGTATAAGAAGTGTCCTATGAGCAATAATGGTTCAATCACCATTAACAGGCATGCAGGACATAATAAACATCATGGGCGGGGTGGACGGCCTGGAATGGATCAGAAATAAAAGCAATTCTACATTTGAGTATCACAGAATTGCCATTTTCTTTCCAATCCATTCCAGGCCGTCCAGATAGTAATCACGATTGGGACATCCAAAAGCAGTGTCCATATGGGCGGGATCCCCAGTGCGGTAGTTCATTTCACTACCGCCTGAAGCACCTTTCGGCCAAAAACACCGTCGGCTGAGGCCCTGACATCCACCTAGTAAAAGTATGAACCGAAGAACAAGTGGCAGCCTTACAAACCTGTTCCACCGAGACCTGATGCTGAAATGCCCAAGAAGCACCAATGGCTCTAGTAGAATGAGCTGTGATCCGAAAAGGGGGTTCTTACCCCTTGACAGAATAGGGTGGTACCACCGCCTGTCTAATCCACCTACTGAGTGTGGACTTGACCGGTGGCAATGCCGTTCTAGAGCCTTCCGTCAAGACAAAAGGCAAAACCGGTTTCCTGAAAGATTCAGTCGCAGCTAGGAAATACCTTATGGCTCTAACCACATCCAAAGCATGGAGAGTCTGTTCTTTGGGATTAACCGGTGCTTTAGACAGAAAATCAGGGCTAAAATGAAAAAAAACACCTTGTCTCTGTGCAATTCACAATAAGGTGGACTCATACATAATGCGGCCAAGTCCGACACTCAACGCACAGAGGTGATCGCTACCAGAAGATCAATTGGAGCGTCAGCATAGTCGATGTAGCGCCATTCAAAGGCTCGAAGGGGGCACCCTGAAGAGCCGATAACACCAGATTTAGGTCCCACACTGGTAACACTGGTCCTCACTGTGGGTGGACAAGAGTAACCGCCGGAAAAAGGGATCTGATGTCGGCCAAGTCCGACACTCAACGCACAGAGGTGATCGCTACCAGAAGATCAATTGGAGCGTCAGCATAGTCGATGTAGCGCCATTCAAAGGCTCGAAGGCGGCACCCTGAAGAGCCGATAACACCAGATTTAGGTCCCACACTGGTAACACTGGTCCTCACGGTGGGTGGACAAGAGTAACCGCCGGAAAAAGGGATCTGATCAATCTATGATTGGCAATAGACTTCTGGAAAAACATGGATAGGTCCTAGACCTGATCATTGAGGATGCTAAAGTGAAGGCCCAAGTCTAGGCCATATCGCAGAACTCAAGAGTTCTAGAAACAGAATATCTCCGGCAGGAACCGTGGCCTCACCCAGCAATAGGCCCATCAAACTCTGTAGTAACCATGTAAGAGGCCTTCTTCCATGCCTGAATCATGGTGTGAATAACCGTGTCCGATAAACCCTTCTCCGTCAGGATGGAGGACTCAATAGCCAGGCCGTCAAAGCCAGCGTCCATAAATTCGGGTGCCGAAGTGGCCCCTGTGTGAGAAGGTCCGGAAAGTCGGGCATGATGCAGCAATCTGTTGACATCCTTACTATGTCCGCAGACCAACTCCTCCTTGGCCAACGAGGAGCCACCAGGATGGTTGGTACCTCCTCCTGAACTATCTTGCGCAGTACTCGGTCCAGGAGTGGAAACGGAGGAACAACATACAGAAGATTGAACCCTGTCCAGGGAATCGCTAGGGCATCTGTTGCTATGGCCAGAGGGTCTCTTGAGAGAGACATGAACCCTGGAAGCTTGTGATTGTGTCTGGACGCAAAGGATCCACGTCCGGTTGACTCCAGTGGAGACATAGAGCTTGAAAAAGGCCTTTCTGCTGAGAGACCATTCCCCCAGATGCAAGGACCTCCTGGTAAGGATCCAAGGATCCAACCATCACAAGAGGGATTGCCTGTCCGGGGGGGGGGGGGGGGGGGACAGCACAAACCCCTGGTCCAGGGACTCCGGGGACTGATCCCAGCTGGCTAGCAGGTTCAGCTGAAGGGGCCTCATGTGGAATTGAGCAAAGGGCACTGCTTCAAAGCAAGCCACCATTAGGCCCACCAATCTCCTCCGTAGACGCACCGATGGATGTTGACAAGCCAGCAAGCCTGTACCTGCGTTTGGAGACACAAGACCTTCTGCTGTGGCAGAAAGACCTTGACTTGAACAGTGTCTAGGAACATCTCCAGGAAGGATCTCACTGTTGACGGAGTGATATGCGACTTGTGGTAGTTGATAACCAAACCGAAGGCTTCCAGAGCTGACAGCACGGTTTGGGTGTCGCTCTCAGCCTCCTGAAGGGACTGGGCCGAGATCAGAGGGTTGTCCAGATAGGGACGTACTGAATACCCTTACCTCTCAGGATAGCCATGATGCTCGTGAGCACCTTGGTGAACACCCCGTGAGCTGAGGATATGTCGAAGGGAAGTGCCACAACTGGAACGCTGACCCTCCATGCAAAGCTCAAATTCTCTGATGACCCGGAAAAATAGGGATGTGCAGATTCGCGTCCCTGATTTTGACCGTAGTCATAAAGTCGCCGGGTCAAAAAGACCTCACCGCCGGCCCTAATGTTTACATACGTAATGTCAGGTTTATAAAACTGCTGAGGCCCTTTAGGTCCAGGATCGGCCGCACCGATCCGTCCTTCTTGGAACCGTGAATAGGTTGGAGTAAAATCCCTGACTCCGCTCCTGGCAGGGCACATGGCAACCACCTGTAGCCGCAGGAGGTGCTGAACAGCGGCTCTCAAGCCTCAGCCTTTAGCAGGTCTCGGGATGCCCTTGACCATAGAAATTTTGTGTGCGGTCTGACTGCCAGCTTGACATTAAAAACTGACGACACCACCTCCTGAATCCAAAGTTCCGAGACGTGACGCCTCCAGATTGGAGCAGACAGCAGTACCTGACCCCCACCCAAACGGGTGAGGGAGCCCCTTCATACCTGTGTAGGTTTGGCTGAAAGATTGGGCTTAGCTCCCCAGGCGGGATTGGGCTGACTGCAGGATCTACCTCTGCCCCAAGCATCTCTGCGGGCACTGGAAAAGGAAGAACCTCTTCCCCCCCGAAGACTTTACCAGCCTTGACCTACAGGTCCAGCCACTCCCGAACAGCCGACCCCCCACAAGGGTAAATATGTGAGGGGCTATTTGGCGGCCACATCGGCCGACCACTGCTTCAACCAGCGAACTGCGTAATGCTAGAAGCAAAGCCGAAATCTTGGCAACCAGCCTGACTACATCACCCATGGCAGTAACAACAAAGCCGGTGAAGGCCAAAAACTGGCTCTGAGTTCCCTGTAATACAGAGGCCGTCCACAAGACTTAGCCTCAGCCACAAGCTGCGTAGCCATTTTTCCTCGTGGTTAGGGAAAAAATTGCCTTGGCACGCGCAGGCCGTAAGAGGGAACCCACGAAGCAAAAGTATGGCACGCCAACAGATCCATGCGTTTATCCGCAGGGTCTCCTAAGGAAGCATTGTCAGGTGATGCACAATAGAGGTGTTGGACCAAACGGAAAACCGGAGGGTCCACCTCGGGAGGAAGGGCCATAATTTAACCAACTGGGCGGGGGAAGGATACCACGTCTCCAAGCCCTGAAGAACCGATGGCAGCTTGTGGGTCTTTCCCACTCCTTATGCACCATGTTAGAGAAAAATGCGGCTGTTCGGGAGAATCCGCCGCTCAGGCCGAAACAAAGCATCCTCCTTTCTTTTGGCCATCTTGGGAGGAACAATGTGTCAAAAACAGAGGAAAGCAAGCTCTCCGTATCATCTGAAAGGCAGGAATCCTCATCCGAGGAATAACCCGAGTTGCTGTTTTCTCCACCAGAGGGCAACTCACCTTCCAGAGGGCAACTCCCCGTCCTCCGCGGAACCAAAGGAAGCATACAATCTTCGTCTGAGTAAGCCGGCTCCAAGAGCCGCTTCTTACTCGAGGCCCTTTTTAGGGGCTGCCAACGAGAGCTGTATCACGGGACTAGCCAGCCTGTGCGCAAAATCAAAGTGTGTCCCCCTGCTTTCGTCCCTCTCTAGGGGCTAACCGCAGAAGCGGAGGACCCGGAGAAGCCGGAACTGACGCATGACTAGGGGCGGAAGCGACAGCCCTTTCATGGTCCGAGACAATGCCTAAGCATGGCTTCCCACACGCATGTGCGCATCCTCCTTGCGCAGTGAGAACGCTGATCTTGTCCTGTTGCACTCAGAACCTGGCACAATGGAAAAAATTGTGCTAAATCCCCAAAGGGATTCCGTCAGCACAAGGGGCAGAGCCTGTCTTGCCCAAGTGGGGTGCTCACTATCCCCTGATGCCTCCATTATGGTGATTTTGAATATGCAATATTCGTAAAAGCTAAATAGACACTAACGGCCCAAGCCTATTAGCCGATCCCCTACTATGGGGACCGGGAGAAACCACAACCCTCATCCCACAATGTAAAATCAAAAAAAGAGAGGAGGCAGTAATTACAATATGACCCAACTGGCATATATAACATATTATAGGCAAAATATACATATACATAAACATTGCCAATAGAATAATAAGATATAAAAGCATTTCCCCCTCTTCCCTTTTTTATAATGCATAACAGGAGGAAAGATAAAAAACTCAAGACCCGCGCTGAGCATCGCTACGGAGACATGAGGAGCAGCTCAAGCATGATGGATAACTTCCAGCTGCGTCACAGCAACAGGCAGCAGCACGCGTGTTCAGAAACTTCAGGCCGGGGAGCGTCACTGGAGCGACGGCCAGCCTGCGCGGATACGGGGAGTAGAAAGTTTTCTTAACGAATTAAAAATTTCAGAAACGTAATCATAACCTGTTCCTGCTCCTCCTTTTCATCTTGACACATAACCTCTTCCTATTTAAGGGCCAACTGTACCACCAGATACAGAGGACAGCGATGGGGACGACCTGTGACCCATCGTTTGCCAACCTGTATCTGGGATTGTGGGAGAGAGAGCTGTGGGCAGATGATGATATGGCCCGGTACCTGTGCCACATTGAGGTGTGGCACAGGTACATAGATGACATCTTGGTCATCTGGGAGGGGCCAGAGCAGGAGCTGGTGCATTTTGTGAGGATCCTCAACCAAAATAATGTAAATCTAAAATTTACTTGTGAAACCAATCAAACAAAGAGGGACGACTCACCACAAAACTTTATAGAAAGGCGACCTCAGTCAATACCACCCTGAGGGCCTCAAGTTCGCACCCCAAGCACCTATTACGAAGCATTCCCAATGGGGAATACATAAGAGCCAGGCGCAACTGCCCAACAATTGAAACCTTTAAGATAGAAGCCAACAGGATACATAGTAGACTACAGGAGAGGGGTTATGAAACTTCTATTCTTAAAGCAGCCTATAGGAAGGCACTGTCTAAAAACAGGCAAGAATTATTATATAACCAAAACAGAGAGATAACAAGGACAACAAGGACCAGTTATAGTCCTAACATACACGGAAGCACATAAAGAGGTGAGACAAATACTAAAATCTCATTGGCCGATCCTCCTCAATGACCCGAATTTGAAATCCTTTCTCCCTCATGAACCCAAAATAGTCTTTAGAAGACCCAGGAACATCAAGGATAGGCTTGTGCATAGTCATCACGACATAAAACAGCAAATAGAGTGTTGCAAAATAAAATGCACCTTTCGATGCCATGGTTGCAACAAGTGTAGATATATACAAACGGGTACCAAAGTCTCCCTCAAAAACATAGGTGAATTTGCTATACATCACTTTATAAATTGTACAACGAAAAATGTCATATACCTTTTAACACGCCCATGTGACAGACACTATGTGGGAAAAAAAAACGCCCCCTTAGGAAAAGAATATATGAACATCACTATAGCATCAGGAGAGGCAACATAAAAACACCGGTTGGTCACCATTTTGCTGAAAAACATAATAAGGATCCTAGTGTCCTCAGAGTCCAGGGCATAGACAGAATACATGAACCCCCACGCGGGGGAAATTTGGAAAAAATTACACTAAAACTGGAAACAAGATGGATTTACAAACTAAGGGCATCCCATTTCCCTGGTCTTAACGAAACATTAAGTTTTGTTTCATTTTTATAAAAGCAATGTTTTTTATATAAAGCGCTATTGAAATAAACTTATGGTCATCTTGCTGCTCTAACTGTAATACTAAAGATAAAATGGTGTACATACATAACCATCAGAATATGGACGGCCTATATAGGCGCCATATAATAAGTAACGCATATATTTAAAATTAGGGAAGTGCACTGCAGTTTGGAGATCTAAGCAATGTAAATATCAGATGCTAATAAATATCCCGAAAATATAGGTCAGACACTGGGCCATGAATACAGTTATTAAATACACTATTTTTACTTATAAACAACATAAATTTAATGATATTCCTTTAAAAACTGATAAAAGGACGTCCATAATCAATATAAACACTATGTGAACCAAATGTCCAGACTTCCACAAAATGGACATTGCTGTTACTGTGATTTTTTCCATAGGACTCCAAGAAAACGCCGCTGGTAACAAAGGCCACAGCTCTGACAAAATGGCGCCTGAATAAGACGCCTGCACTTCGATAAAATGGCGTCTGAACAAGACACCTGTACCTCCACAAAGTGGCACCTAAGTAAGACGCCTGTACTACAACAAAATGGTGTCTACTAAGGACACCGTAGCCTAGTCTCCAACCAGTGCGGCGTGACATCACTTCCTGCAGGAGCCTGCAGTGATGTCACATGGCTCTCCAAGCAACTTGGAGTGCTTACAAAAGCCGCACTGGTTCGGCAGCCTGAAGCTTTGCCCTGCGAACGCCACAGGAGAGGGAAGAGGAGGACACAGCCCCTTACTGCCTGCAATTTGAGATCTGGACCCCCTGAACAACGCAGGAAAAGGTATGGAACTCTCTCTCAGCATATATTTCTGCACAGAGCCTGGCAACCAATAGATAAATAGCCTCAAATTACTTATTTCACATTACTCTAGGAATAACAAACTCCATAGAGGCACCTCGAGGCCACCCTCTTCCCCGCTGGGCATAACCATCAAGCCGCTGCGACTGCAACCCATGCACTTCCCACTTTCCAAGCATGTGCATTCAGGTACTACCCTAATGATCAATAACACATATATTGTTGTATATACATTTTGTATACTTGCATCATACATCCACACATAACTAACAAATAAATTTGATACTGCAGGGTTAATGTGAATACCCTGATCACAAGACAAGGCACATCTGATCACAAGACAAGGCACACCGATAAATTTTTAAATCGTTCAAATATCAGAACATGCGATATATTAATCATTGTGAGACGTACTACCATTTTCCCTTTGGTAACTAGAACATCTCAAAAAATGAAGGTAACTTGCACAATATTTTTGGTATATAAAACATTTTTTTAATATATACATAAGAACGGTTCCTAAATAATATTTATCCATCTTTCATACACAGGGGCATTGAATAAGCCAGTGGAGGGCGAAACATGTCTGCCCTACAAAAAAAAAAGAAAATATAGGTTGAACCATAATGGTGAAAGAAATTATTTATTGGATATATTCATATATTTAATTATTATCATGTGACTTGAATAGTATGAAAGTGGAAAGACGTTTTTAATGTTAAACGCCCCCTGCCACCCCCCGACTCGCGAGGAGCCCGCGGGGTGTGCCTGCCCGCATGCAGCCCACGCCCCTGCTAGATGACTCCAACCATCAAGAGAACGAGAGAAGTGAGTATGTGGGAGGAGCGGCAGCGGACCGTTCTTCGCCGTAGCGTCCTATGGTGACGGAGCTCTCCACCGCTCCCTCAAGTATAGTGGCACCAAGCACGCACACATCAACAACAATAAAGCATGTGGGAAAAGGGAGGGTATATACAAGAATATACAGTGGTTTCTCAGCAGGTTCACCATAAGTCACCTGCGGCCGACTTGCTTCTTGTAAAAAGCCTGAGGCCCAGAGCCATGTGCTCTGTCAAAACGCCCCAGACCCCGGCGTTTCACCCTACCCTACACGGATCCCAAAACAGCCAAAGCTGGGAGGAAAGGATGGGTCAGAGGAATCTGCGGAAATAGGGTCCTGCAGCCGGCTGACGGGCTAGGGGGCCCCCCTCTGCTGTTAAATCCTGAGAGAGTGGTAAGCGATCAGTGCAGCTCCACTGCAAGAAGAGAACTGGCTCTGGGTTGAAAGGCAGCTGCCTTTATAGGGGGCCGGAAGGAGCCACATCTTTGATCTTGCAGTCCACGCCCCCTTTGGGGAGGAGTTACCCAATCGTGTTTACTATCTGGACGGCCAGGAATGGATTGGAAAGAAAAAACTACCACCCAGAGGAGTCAATAACAAGGGCAAAATAGAAACCCACTAGAACAAGGTGGAGATCCTGTCAGGTCCACATTGATAGGCTAATCCCTGAAAAGGAGCAGGCCCACAGAATTGAAAGATAATACAGAGTTAAACCGGAAAAACACCCTAAAATTCAAGCGCTTTCCAGATTGCTGTCCCAAAACAAACAGGCAGGCAAGTCTGGCTACTGCACTCTTTGCACTCTCTTTACTGATGGATTTGAGTGGTGGTCCCTCCCTGTGGAACAAGACCCTCCTTGGTACAGATTCGTATAGCTCCATTTTCAAGCGGGCAAAACCGAATACATATAGTCCTACCTCTATCCTAATTTGTACCCTTCCATTCAAAGAATCTTTAACCACTTGGCCTCCTGATCCAATGCTAGAAGTGACACTCTTGATGCCGCTCTTCCTGCCTAGCTTTGCACCCGCTGCTGGCAGTGTAGCTGCTGCAAGGATTGGGATGAACTGTGAGCCCCTCAATCACTAGTTACAGTCTGACTGCATCTTTTCTACTACCTGATGACACGCTATGGGTTTTCAGGTGTCAGACTCCACGAGCACCTACTGCTTGCTAGACTGTCTTTAAAGTGGCTTGAAACCCAGGGGGGATCGGCCCGGGAATCTATAAGATTACCGGACCGATCAGATCCCTCCCCGCGGGGCATCCGAAATCGGGATGTCCCGCGGGGGAGGAACCCCCCGGGAGGCCCACAAACCTTACCTCAGCGTTCCATCGGCGCATGCGCGAGCCACGTCGTTTGTGAATGGCCAGCGCAGGCGCGCTCCCTGTTAGAGGGAAGCGCGAGACGTGGCCTCCAGCGCTCAGAGCTGCTATGCGCGTCCAAGCGGCCTTGGACGCGCATACCACAGCGGCTCTGAGCGCTGTGATTGGCTGGAGCGGTCTTGTGGGAGCGTGGTGAGGTGAGTGTTTCTGGGCTTTCGGGGTCCGAAGTGGACCAAAACCCAGGATAGTTAAAATCCTGGGTTTTGGTCCACTTTAACTGAGGTAAGAAATCTGCATAACTGGGCAATGTGCTCCAGTCAGCAAAAGAGAATGTCCCCTTACAACTGGTGGCAGAGACACACCCTAATGCCAGAGGTGGAGTGTACGGTCAGCAACTAAAGAGAAAGTCCAAGATTTTTGTATCCCCCTCTTTAGCTGTGCTAAGCCCAATTCAGGCATTCAAATAATAAAACAACTCACCCGATTGCACCTGCTGCAATCCTCTCCTGAAGCCAGCGAGACAGGGCTCTGAATAGCAGCTGTCATCCAATCCAGGGAGATTGTGCAGGCACTGCCCCATAGATTGGGTGACTGACCTATCATTCAAGGTTTCAGTTTCCATGAAGTTTGTCTGCCCGCAAATGTGGCTTAACACGGAGGTGTGGGGGGGTGTAATGCTTGGACTTCCTCTTTCAAGGCAGGCTCATCAGAGGGTGTAGTTCTGCCACACCATACCATACACGTATATGCTCTCCCTGAGTTTCCCGAAAGGCTGTAGGTACAATTTAAAGTGAACCTAAACCCATTCTAGGTGTCCCTGGAATCTATAACTCCCTCTATCTCCTTGGGGCATCCCAATTCGGGATTGTGTGAAACCCCCCAGTTCCCAGTAAAACCTTACCTGATCCCCAATCCAACATTGCATGCACGGGCCACGGCATGCAACGTGATGCAGGCTCGCCTCGTAGGACCGGGGAAAGATGAGTTTTCCTGTCTGGGGCTAGCTGGGGGGTTTCACACAGCAGGGCATCCCAAATTAGAATTCTTATTCAACCCAGTTAACTGGCTGAGGAGAAGGTGTGTTGGGGTAAATAGTCAATGTGTAACCGACATATAACAAACCTCTGCTAGGAGGGTTCTGGAAAACTCTTGTGTGTGGGTGGGCGGGGCCAGCCATGAGAGAGAGGCTGGTGAGGTCATTCCTGCAGGCTATAAAAGGCACAGCATGGCTCTGAGGGAGCAGAGTCCATGAGGTGGGTCAAAGGGAGCACGTCTGTGTTTGGATGTTTCTGAGCCCACATAAATTATAGGGCCACAGTGAAGTTTTTGGTTGAAATTAACACTCTCCTTATTTACCTCACTGCTGAACTGTGTGATGGGTGTAAAGGCTTTTTTGTGTGTTATTCATTGTGTAAAGCCTCCCACGGAGCGCAAAGAAAGGGACTCAGCGCGGTTGGAGGACGCCCTTGGTAATTTTATCTAGGAGAGTTTTTGAGGCCGTGACCACTTGAAGAAAGTAATATCCGGAAAATATTTAAAGAAACAGCATCATTTTAGTCAGCAATAACAAGACATTTTCCACCAAGATTGTTTGGTCTAAGGAAAAGTGAACTTTTCTCAGTTCTCCTCACTATTTAAAGCATAGTTACACATTTAGAGCATCATCTACCTGAAGTTTATTATATAGAGTTATTACATTTTAAATAGATTGTGTATGTATTGATTGTTACACATACAGCATACAGTGTGTTCTAAAGTTATCCAAATAGCCATATATGATAAGGTGACCTAGACACAAGTTTATCCTTTGTTTGAGATATTCTTCCCCCCCCCCATATTCTTCAAGTAGAAATTATACTAGATTCTTCTACAGTCATTTATTGACTTAATCCAGTGGCTATATACACCAACTATTGTGTTTAATACTTTGCCTAATATTCAACCATTACATTCTAAATTAGGTCTTATTTATCTGGTGTGGTGTGTTTTATTCCGTTACTCAGACTACCCTACACTACAAGTGCTAAGTGTAGGATCAGAGAAAAATCAACATGCAGGAATGGGTCAGGTTGGCGTCACTGCCAGGCTGATATCACAACTGCAATCATAAAACGAGGGACTTGAGCTTAAATGAAGGACTTCACAGGAATATATATATATATATATATATATATATATATACACAGACAGCGCAGACAGGCCTTTTGTTTATTGAAGCATGGTGAGAAAACAGGCAAGCTACACTTACTGTACAAAGATCAGAACCTCCTCGCGGTGTACAAACAGTCACCTGACTCCGCTCTGACTAAAGAGCAGCCAGTTCACAAGCTCTAGTCACGTGACGGCGGCCGCCATTATCCCTGAGCAGCGATTGGCCCGTGGTAGCACCGCCCTATTGTAAACCTTGTTCTGTACATTGTGATGTGTGTGCGCAGCAGAGTCAGCAGGCTGGAGTTATATTAGCTCTTTGCCCGGTGGAGCGCATGCGCAGTGTGTGCGTACATGCTGCACAGTGCTTCTAAAGTGTAATATATAGATTTGAATTGCGTACATAAGAACATGTTTGAGTGCACTAAAATGTTGTTATTTGTTTTGTGCTATATGTTTGTATGTGAAGCCTGCCAACAGACAGGCAAAAGAAGCCCCGAAAGAAAACGGAATGCTTTTGGTTGAGCATAACAACTTACCAGGTCCATGTTTCTGTGCTGTTTGCATATTGGTCACCAGAGTTGCAGGGAATGTGAGATAGCCAGGAGAGCAAGGACCAGGGACTTTGTATCCTAGTAGGCTAAAACCTGTGATTTTTCCTGTTCCGAGTTTTGGTCCCTGTCCTCAGGGCACCCTGATTTGAGACATCACGCTGTGAGAAATTCCTTGGGATAGCCGGTATACACACCTAGCTGTCAATCCCATCCAATTAGCACTGTATGCCATGTATAGCAAAGAAGAAAAAACACAAGCAGGCCAGTCGAAATTGGGATGCACCTCTGTATGAACCCCTCTCCTCCGGGTCCCAGCTAAACTCATCATTTCAGTCGATGAAAAAATGGGAAACAAGGCTCCTATGCTCAGCCATTCATAATAACGGCCACAAGATGATCAGGTGATGTGCCTGCTTTCGCTCCTGATTGCCGACCATTAATATGCACGTCAAACGGCTCTGATTGGCTGAGAGCCCACGCATGCACCCTTGAGCCAGGGAAAGGTGAGTTTTTTACTGTGTGATCTGTTTGGTTTCACACAACCTGGCATCCCAAATCAGTAAGGAATAAAACCCCAGAGCAAAATCACAGGTTTTGTTCCACTTTAAAGTGGACCAACACCCAGGATTTTGACTATCCTGGGTCTTGGTCCACTTCGGTGGGGCACCCCCGATCGGGGTGCCCCGCTGTGTGAAACCCCCCCTAACCCCCCGAATAACTCACCTCTCCCCGCTCCCAGCGCCAACGTACAAGGAACGTCTAAGCGGCGGCCGCCGCCGCCGCCTCCCTCGCGTCACTTTGAACGCGCGCGCCCCCGCGCCGGCCATTTGCAGACGGCCGGTGCGGAGGCGCGCACGCCTACAGGGGCGCGAGGGAGGCGGCGGCGGCCGGCCGCCGCCGAAGATAAGGTAGGTGAGTTGGGGTGTTTGGGGGGGGTTTCACCCCGCGGGACATCCCGATCTCGGATGTCCCGCGGGGTGGGGGGTGATCGGCCCGGGAATCTTATAGATTCCCGGGCCGATCACCCGTGGGTGTTGGTCCACTTTAATGCATGTAATAGAACTTTATTCACACACTAAGAGTCATGGCATAGAGAGCATAGAGAGTGGCGTGCATCTTCAGTTTCCCTCCAGCTGATGCACATGCCCATGCCTAGCCTATATGGATGTCAAGGCGTTCACATCAGCCAGCGATGGGATCTCTAGCTTGGTGATTATACCATTTGTTTCCAGGGAGTTTCCCCCAGTGGGGCAACCACAAATCAGGATGCTGCAGGTATAGGGAATCGCCAAATTGGGTTTTGGTCCAAAAAAAAAAAAGCAGCGCATCACACCTGTGAACCTGATTGGACCTGTGGTGCCACAGATGTAAGCAGAAGTCCAGTCTATATATCCCCCCTGCCCTGGACCCCTGCTCCATCGCTGGGACAGCAATGGGAGGGGGGTTAAAAATACACCTTGCATGGTTCAGAAGCCTTTAAGCACCCCTCACCCAAAGCGCAAATGACAGTACTGGATTCTGGACAGTTAAGGTTTCATTGTGGGGGGGGGGGGGGGGGAGTATGAGACTAAACTTCAGCTTTAAAGTGGACCAACACCCAGGGGGGATCGGCCCGGGAATCTATAAGATTCCCGGACCGATCAGATCCCTCCCCGCGGGGCATCCGAAATCGGGATGTCCCGCGGGGAGGAACCCCCCAGGAGGCCCACAATCCTTACCTTACCGGTGATCCAACGGCACATGCACGAGATGCGGCCGCGTCTCTCGCTTCCCTCTAGCAGGGCGCGCTCCCGCGCCGGCCGTTTTGTGAATGGCCGGCGCAGGCGCGCTCCCTGTTAGAGGGAAGCGAGAGACGCAGCCAATGACAGCGCTCTGGTATGCACGTCCAAGCGGCTTTGGACGCGCATACCAGAGCGGCTCTGAGCGCTGTCATTGGCCGGACGAGGTCACGTGGGAGCGGGGAGAGGTGAGTTTTTGCGGCGATCGGGGGGGTTTCACACAGCGGGGCACCCCCGATCGGGGTGCCCCACCTAAGTGGACCAACACCCAGGATAGTCAAAATCCTGGGTGTTGGTCCACTTTAAAGTGTACCAAAATCCAGAATTTTTACTATCTTTGGTTTTGGTCCTTGGGCGTGCCCGCTGTGTGAAACCCCCAGATCGCCGAGCACCACTCACCTCTTCGCCGGTCCTACGGCACATGCTCATCCAATCAGCGCACTCAGAGCCACTGGCGTCACGCCGCCTAAGGCCAGCGACTCCAAACGCGCTGGTGGCCACCTCCCCCGCTTCCCTCTAACAGGTAGCTTGCCCTCGTGCCCGCGCTATTCACAAATGGTTGGCACAGGCACATGCCCTGCTTGGGGGATAGCGGGGATGCACATGCGCCGTTGGACCAGGGGACAAGGTAAGTGTGTGGGGCAACCTGGAGGGGTTCACACCCAATTTTGGATGCCCCGGCGGAGAGGAATCGATCGCACTGGGGTTTGGTCCACTTTAAAGCGGAACAAAACCTTGGAATTTGACTTTCCTGGGTACTGTTCCGTGCCCCCGGGGCATTAATTATGCAGCTATGTCCGGTAGAGCTGGCCCCAGCACTAGGCTTAGCAGGTCAGATGCCCCGGCCTTTGTGCCTGGGGGGGGGACACTTGTCATGTGACGAGGGGAGAGAGACATACCGGTACTTTGTGTCAATATGATTCGCTGAAGATATTATTCCAGTGAGCCTCAGGCAGGAATTAGTTGGTGGTGAGCAGTCCCGGGGCCACTGAGAACTTTGAGACCAGTTCTGTCCTCAATGGATGTAGTCTAATGTGCTGCTCAAACAAATGAGTGCAGAGACAGAATGTGGAGAAGGGGCCAGGTCAGCAGGGGCATGGTGAAGAGCTTCTGTGCCCAGGTGGCTCTGTGGTGCAGCACCATGCTGAGACAGGCTGACACATGTCTTTTCCCCCTGCAAGTCCATCCAAGATTTACCTCATGCCCACCCAGCATGGACATCACATGACATACTGTATGTAAAGGATTGGAGCACTGCATTGCAGAGGCACTGGTACAGCACACAATGTACTGGACTATAGCTCATATTAGCACTTAACCCACCTTACAGTTGAATATACTCCCATACTTCCTATAGCTCATATTAGCACTTAACCCACCTTACAGTTGAATATACTCCCATACTTCCTATAGCTCATATTAGCACTTAACCCACCTTACAGTTGAATATACTCCCATACTTCCTATAGCTCATATTAGCACTTAACCCACCTTACAGTTGAATATACTCCCATACTTCCCCACTTCCCCTCATTTGAAGGGACTGTCCCTCTTTTGAGCCCATGTTCCTCTGTGCTTCATTGTTCCCTTTTGTCCCTCTTTGAGGGTTAACATGCAGATCTGCATCAATAAATGATTAATTCACATACTCAAAGTGTTTATATTGTTGTAACTGTTACTATTCATCCCTCAATGAGGGGGTGTGGCTTAAGTTAAAAATTGTCCCTCTTTCCCATCCTGGAAGGTATGACCTACTGTAGTCCAGGCTTGCTGTCTCTAAGCAAAGGGACTACTATTCCCCCATCTCTTGGAGAACATGCCTCAATCAGTATAGGGGGGTTGGTTGGTTGGCTTTGTTATACCTAAAACAGCTCAATGTTCCTTGAAACACCCCCGCCCCCCAGGCTCTAAATTTAAAATGGAACAAAACCCTGATCGGACTGAGGAATAACATCCTAGCGAGTCAAATTCCTAGGTGGAGTTTCCCTTTAAGAGTGTGGCTGGTGGCGTGGCTAAATTGCAAAAAAATGTTATGCATGTCCCTCTTTCCCATTCTTAAAAGTTGGGAGGGTATGCATTATATGGAAAATGGGTGGGGAAAAGAAGGATAGTGAAAATCCTGGGTATTGTTGCGTTTTAAAGAGGAACAATACCCCCGAGTATATCTTGGGGCTGGTTGGTTTACCACTTTACAGGGCATTCTGAAATGCAATGCCCTGCTGTGTGAAACCCCTGGATCTCCCGATCCACTACACTAACCTGCATGAGCCTTTGCCTTATCTCTGCGCAGTACAGTGTCACTGCATAGGCTCCAATGACACTCAGTGCAAATCCCGCAAGATTTGAATAGCGGCGCAGGACATTTAAAGAGGGGCGTCAAAGGGTGAGTACAGCTAAGGCTTTGCAGCCTTCACTATGGGAAGGCTAAGGGGGGTGCAAAGGGGCCAGGAATGCTGCTGGATGTCGGCATTTTAGATAACACCGACATCCAAAAGGCAGTGAGGGAGGAATGTTTGGAGATGAACATAAGAAAAGGTATGATGTTCCCCTTTAACACCTCGGGGTATATCAAATTGGAATTCCCTTTAGGGACCTTGACAGCCACAATGAAGGTCTTATTCTACATTTTTTCAGTTTATAAAAAGTCTATACTTACCTGGCCTGCTGAGAATAGCAGCTCAGGATGGTCAGACAATGAGCTCTTCTGAATAATAAACAAAGTAGCTTACTCCCTTATAACGGGACTCTGGGGTGCTCACAAAAGATTTCTTAGTACTGAAACGGATTGTTAAAAGATGGTGGAGAATTACCATTTTTCTGCAGGAGGTCAGGTAGGTGAACCTGTCGCCTAGGTAAAAAAAAATGAAAATACTTTTTTCCATCTCTTAACGGGACTCTAAACGCAATGGCAATTATTGGCCAGCAAGCGGCTGACCTAATGCCTGTCTTATATGCCTTTTCTCCATTGTCTGCAGTGCAGGGTAGAAGCTGTAGCAGGGCATTAAATTCTGCACTTTTTTCAATTCCATTTCTCCAGGACCACACACAAATTGGTCCAAAAGCTACTCTGTCCCTTGCTGCTCTCAGCTTGAGAAAGCGCAGCAAGCCACAATGGTCCCACAGCTGTCTCTGACCAAAGCAAAGCATGCTCAAGACCCTTAAAGCTGCATCATGTCACACCTTTCCAAGCTCAGCCATGACCCAGAAACTGAAGCTAAGAAATCAGTTTTGCCTAGAATACACAAGGTATTTACATATAAACAGATGTGTGCCTGGAGAAGGATGCAGGATTTTCAATTTTGCCTACAAATGTTTTCTAAGTATAGAGACTGCAAGGCTGATGGTGTTCCCCAGGGGTTCTTAAATTACTTGTGATGTTACACCTAAAGAGCAGAACTCATTAAAGTGGACCAACACCGAGAGGTGATCGGCCCGGAAATCTATAAGATTCCCGGGCCGATCACCTCCCACCCCGCGGGACATCCGAGATCGGGATGTCCCGCGGGGTGAAACCCCCCCCCCAGACACCCGCCGCCGCCTCCCTCGCGCCCCTGTAGGCGTGCGCGCGCCCGCGCCGGCCGTCTGCGAATGGCCGGCGGGGGCGCGCGCGCGCCGAAAGTGACGCGAGGGAGGCGGCGGCGGCGGCAGCCGCTTGGACGTTCCTGATCCCCGCCTGGACGTTGGCGGGGATTGGACCGTCCAGTCACGTGGGAGCGGGGACAGGTAAGATTTTGGGGCTTTCTGGGGGGTTTCACACAGCGGGGCACCCCCGATCGGGGTGCCCCGCCGAAGTGGACCAAAACCCAGGATAGTCAAAATCCTGGGTGTTGGTCCACTTTAAGACTTGGGTTCCAAAAAATAAAGCTGATTATGTGTTTTTGTATTATATTATAACCTAAACAATGTTAATGATGAAGACTTTTCAAGCATGAGTGGAAAAACAAGGGCACAAGAAATGCAAGAAATCAGCGGAACTGTCAAATCTTCCATTTTGACTCATTGTAAGGTGTGTATTACATGCAAGACACATAGAAATTGTGTAAGGGCCTTTGTAGGCCTAATGTAAAGTAGAAGTCCAGTTTAGGATTAAAGTACCCGCCATATTTCTGACACCCTGCTGCCTGAAATCCTTTTGACTGTAAGCTTGTGAAGACAGGGCTTTCGCCAACTATTTCTTGAATTTAAAGCAAAAGTCCAGTCATACATTAAAGAGGAATTTTACTTTCCTGTGTGTTGTTCCTCTCTGCGGTGGCATCCCGAATTGGGATGCCCCACTGTGTGTACCCCCCAGGTCGCCCAATTTTACTCCCCTTCTTTCCGTTCCCATGGTGCAGTCTCGGACTAGAGCGAGTGTGCTGATTGGCTGAGCAGCGCGCTCAGCCAATCAGCGCGCTCGCTGTCACTCGGCTCCTTTCAGCAGCTAAGCCACCTGGCCGCCAGCAACATCCCCCGCCCATCTTGCAGCCGTGGCGTGCCCATGCCACTTATTCAGGAAGGCCGGGTGCGGGCGCGCACATGGCTAGAGGTAAGGGCTCCAGGAGAGGGTGACTGTTCCGGGGGGATCGTGGGGGTTTCACACAGCGGGGCATACCAATTCGGGATGCCCCAAGGACTCGAACTTGGGTGGCCCTGGAGTCTTTTAGACTCCAGGGCCTCAGATGTTCCTCTCTAACCCTGCTGCCCTGCCACCCTCCCATGGTGCTGAGGCAGGACAAGGGGGATAACAAAGAAAAAAAAAACCCTTACCTCAGCACCAGTGTAGGGTGGCAGGGCAGAGGGTTGATATTTGACTGGAATTCTTCTTTAAAATATTGACCTTGCGCTCTATAGCACTTGTTTTTAAGAATATGTATTGTTTTACCTTGTCTGTAATTGCTACCTTGTACAGCACTACAGAAGATAATGGTGCTATATAACAAATTGTAATGCCTGGTTGGACACCAGCCTTCCGCCAAGCCACAACTCCAAGTCTCTGCTGCTGCTTCGGTCTTTAGACAAGCCCCCGTCAGCTGGGACACTACACATACCTGCTGGTCACGGTTGCCCCCAAGTCTTAAATAGAGCAAGGGATGTGGTCTGATGGTTGAAGGCCAGTGAACACGTACAGGGCACAAGTTGGGACAGCAGTTTCAGCTGCGAGCCAAGGCCAGAAAAAGACTCAAGGAAGAAGGACGAAGTTAAGACGTTGACCAGAGTAGGGTCAAGGGTCAAAAGCTGGGTGGTCAGAACTCATTGGCCTCAGAGAAGTCTGAATGAACGGCTCTGGCAGCAGCACTCCCTCTCCAGTGTAGTGCCATTTCTGGCTGAGTAGGGGATGCAGCCAGCAGTGGGACATGGCACAAGACACGGAGAAGGTGCTGCAGAAGGTTGGAGGTTTCACAAATAATAATTATAATACATAGGGAAGACTAATGGCAAACAGTTTGAAAAGAGCAATCATTCATTGCATGGCTGCCAATCATGTGACTGAGTTACTAATTGGGTTTACCGAGTAGTCTTGCACATCTAAGTTGAATGGTTGCTGGTGGTCACATGACTGGCTGCCATTAGCTGCTAGACATGTTAATGCAAAAGTAATGACTTGACAAGAGTGTCCCTTTAAAGTGGACCAAAAGCCAGGGTTCCAATCCCTGTTCCCAGTGGCATCCCGATTTAGGACATCCCACTGTGTGAAATCCCCCAGCTCTGCTGTTTGCGCTCCACCAATCTGCATTCTATACTATGCAAATAAATGAATGACATTGAAGGATGATGGTAAATAGAGGATGGCACAGAGAGTGGAGAGAAGCCGGCAACCCCCCCCCCCCCCCCCCAGATGCCAATATCTGCGCCAGACATTGAGGTAGGCCTGGCGCTCATGCATGCATCACTAGAAGGAATGCCGCTGGGACCTGCGCATATGCCGAGGGATCACTGGAGCTGTACATCTGTCAAACTGGGAGGGTTCAGAAAAAAAACTGCTGGCCCTGGAGTCTTTTAGGGTCTACAGCATTCCATCCCTAAACTGTCAGCTAAGTGCCTTCAACAGCTATGGCCTTGTACCACTCACTGAGAGATGACTTGCAGCAATATCTACTAACTTGCAAGATTGTATCTGTTGGCAAGCACCCCATTTGCAATACAATGAAGTAAAAGAATAATAATTCAAAAATGAGAACCCCAAATGAAGCAGATTGAATGTACTTATGTGCAAAAGGAAATGACAAACTGTTACAAAAGAAAGATCACTAGGCAAGTGATTTTGTTTTTTCCAGTGGTCTAGTAGCCATAGCTGGAAATGTTATTACATGCCAGGAAGGCATCAAGGCCACCTTTGAATATTTTTACTGTATCCATCATTACTACCTACTCTGGCAGCGAGTTCCATAGTCTCACTGCTCTTACAGAGAAGAATCCCCTCCTATGTCGGTGGAGAAAGCACCTTTCCTCTAACCTTAGTGGATGCCCCCGGGTTATGGTTACTATGTCTTTTTTCTAGACTAAATAAGCCTAACTTGGACAATCTTTCCGGGTACTCTAGCCCCCGCACTCCTTTTATTAACTTTGTTGCCCTTCTTTGCACGCGCTCCAGTTCTGATATGTCCTTTTTAAGCACAGGTGCCCAGAACTGTACACAGTACTCCATATGGGGTCTGACCAGTGACTTGTACAGGGGTAAAATGATGTTCTGGTCATGAGCACCCATGCCCCTCTTGATGCACCCCATGATCCTATTTGCTTTGGCAGCTGCTGCCTGGCATTGATTACTACGGTTGAGCTTATTGTTAACTAAAACCCCTATGTCCATTTCCATTGTTGTTTTACCAAGTGTTTCTTTATTTAGTGTGTAATCATGACACAGATTTCTCCTTCCCATGTGCATAACCTTACATTTATCTGTGTTAAACTTAATTTGCCATTTAACTGCCCATGCTTCCAATTTATCTAAATCTGTTTGTAGTTGCCTGTTGTCCTCCTTTGTTTTAATTACTTTACTCAGCTTAGTATCATCTGCAAAGATTGAGACTTTACTGTTTAATCCATACCCAATGTCATTTATATATATATTGAAGAGAATTGGTCCCAGAACTGACCCTTGTGGTACTCCACTAGTAACAGTGACCCAATCTGAGTGTGTACCATTGATAACCACCCTCTGCTTCCGATCATTAAGCCAATTTCCCACCCATCTGCACACGTTTTCCCCCAGTCCAAGCATTCTCATCTTTTGTACCAGCCTTTTATGTGGCACAGTATCAAATGCTTTAGAAAAGTCAAGATATATGATATCCAATGACTCCCCCTGATCCAATCTTGAACTTACCTCCTCATAAAAGCTGATCAGGTTTGTCTGGCAGGAGCGATTCCTCATAAATCCATGCTGATATGGAGTAATAAGGTCATTTTCCCCAAGGTGCTCCAGGATAGTATCCCTTAAGAAACCTTCAAACAGCTTGCCCACCACAGATGTTAAGCTTACCGGTCTGTAGTTCCCAGGTTCCCCCCTAGATCCCTTTTTGAATATTGGCACCACATTTGCCAAGCGCCAATCCCTCGGAACAGACCCTGTAGTTATGGAATCCACAAATATTAGAAATAACGGCTTGTCTATTACTGTACATAACTCCCTTAAAACACGAGGATGTATGTCATCTGGTCCCGGTGATTTATCGATTTTTATCTGCTTGAGACGGTGCTGGACTTCTTCCTTGGTTAGACCAGTGACATTTAATGGAGGGTTTCGGTTATTCCCCTGCATTTCACTCGGCATGTCAAATTCTTTTGTGAATATAGAAGCAAAGAAGTTGTTAAGCAAATTAGCTTTCTCCTCATTTCCCTCTATAGGGGTCCCCTCCTTGCTTTTCAGGGGGCCCACACCCTCAGGTTTGTACCTTTTACGGTTTATGTAGCTAAAGAATAATTTGGGGTTAGATTTACTCTCTTTCGCGACCAGTCTTTCTGTCTCCAGCTTAGCTGCCCTTATCTGTTGTTTACATTGTTTATTTGCTTCTTTATAGTTTTTTAACGCTTCCGCTGTCCCTTCCTGCTTTAAACGTTTAAATGCCTTTTTTTTGTTGTTTATTGCCCCCTTAACCTTTTTATTTAGCCACATCGGTTTACATGTGTGTCTAATAGTTTTATTCCTGTAAGGTATATATCTGTCACACTGAAAAATGCCATTTTGTGAATACTCACCTGTAAAATGGGTATTATAAGTATGTCACACCAACTTCAATCATTAATTATTACAATAGGGTTTACTCACCGCTAGGTGGCAGCATTGCAGAGAATCTCCAAAAAAGCAACAGGCCCCTCCCGGTCTATACATACCTGGTACCTCCCAATAATCTCCCAGTATTAGAACAGCAGTAAGACAAGGTACCAGGAACAAACAGATGTAACCCTCAAACGTAAATAACTAAACTTCACCATATAAAGCGCCAGGATACCAAAAAGGGCGGGTGAAGTGGGGTGTGTGACATACTTATAATACCCATTTTACAGGTGAGTATTCACAAAATGGTATTATTCTAAGTATGTCACACACCCCACTTCAATCATTAATTATTACAATAGGGACATCCAACAGCAGTGTCCAGAAAAGGGTGGGTATCCAACCAGGCAATAATGCAGAAAAAACTCAAACCACTGCAGCCTGCAGAACCTTGCGGCCAAAAACAGCATCCGCTGAGGCCCGCACATCAACCTTATAGAACTTAGAAAAGGTATGAACCGAAGACCAAGTTGCAGCCTTACAAACTTGTTCAACAGAAGCCTGGTGCTGAAAAGCCCAGGACGCTCCAACCGCGCGAGTAGAATGAGCAGTAACACGAAAAGGGGGATCCTTCCCCTTAGCCGAATAGGCTCCAACAATCGCCTGACGAATCCATTTGCTAATGGAGGACTTGGCCAGAGCCAAACCCTTCCTAGGCCCACAGGGCACAACGAAAAAGGCATCAGTCTTACGAAAAGAAGACGTAGCACGTAGATAGTACCTGACACAACGTACAACATCCAAGCAGTGCAAAGCACTCTCCTTGACATTCTTAGGCTTAGGACACAAAGAAGGAAGAACAATGTCCTGGTTAAGATGAAAAGCAGAGACCACTTTAGGGAGAAAGTCTGACTTGAAGCGAAAAACCACTTTGTCCTGATGTTCCTCGATATAAGGAGCCTGAATAGACAAAGCTGCATACTCCAAAACACGCCGAACCGAAGTGATGGCCACCAGGAAGGCAACCTTCTGAGTAAGAGTGGACAGAGCAATATCCCGCAAAGGCTCAAAAGGAGGTGCCTGAAGGGCAGAGAGAACCAAATTCAAATCCCAAACAGGGAGCAACGCCTTCCTAGGAGGCCGCAGATGCGAAACCCCCTGGAAAAAAGTCTTGACCAAGGAATGGCTAGCAAAAGACCTCTGAAAAAAGATAGACAAAGCAGAAACCTGCCCCTTCAAAGTACTCAGCTGAAGACCAGAGTCCAGCCCTGATTGAAGAAATTCCAAAATCCTAGAAATAGAAAAGACCCGGCAGGGCAAAGATCTAGCCTCACACCAATCAATATAAGATCTCCAAGACCTATAATAGATAGAAGACGAAGATCTCTTCCTGGCACTAATAAGAGTCCGAATGACCAAATCCGAAAGACCCTCCTCCTTTAAGATGGAGGTTTCAGCAGCCAAGCCGTCAAAGCCAGCGTTTGTAAACTGGGGTAACACAGTTGGCCTTGAGTGAGAAGATCCGGCCGAAAAGGCAGCTCGAACTGATCTACTGCCAGACGAACGATGTCTGCGAACCACACCCGCCTTGGCCACCTTGGAGCCACGAGAATGGCGGGAACTCCTTCCAGAACCAACTTTCGCAGCACCCTGCCTAGCATGGGAATCGGAGGAAACAGATAAAGAAACCCCAGGTCCCTCCAGCTCAGGGCCATGGCATCCACCGCCAGAGCCAGAGGATCCCGGGACAGAGACACGAATGTCGGCAGCTTGTGATTGTGACGAGAGGCAAACAGATCCACCTCCGGCGTCCCCCATCGGAGACAAAGCAACCGAAACACCTGGGGATGGAGAGACCATTCCCCCCGGCGGGACGCACACCGGCTCAGAAAGTCCGCCTCTGTGTTTTCCACTCCTGGAATGTAAACTGCCGAGATGCAAGGGACATGAGTCTCTGCCCAAACTAGAATCAGAGACACCTCCCTGTGGGCACCCAGACTGCGAGTCCCTCCTTGGTGATTGATGTAAGCAACCGCCGTCTGATTGTCTGATCGAACCTGAACCGGCAGGCCCTGTAAATGATGCGTCAAGCGAGACAGAACCAACCTGATGGCTCGCAATTCCAGAACATTGATGGGCAAGTGGGCCTCCTGAGGGTCCCACTGCCCCTGAAACTGAAGATCCTTCCAGAAACCTCCCCATCCTGACAAACTGGCATCCGTGGTGACAGTTTCCCAAAGCGGGGTCAGAAACGACCTGCCCTTCAAAAGGTTGTCCGAGACCAACCACCACAGAAGGGACTGCCGAACCCGAGGGGACATCCGGAAGGACCGATCCAATGACCCGGACGCCGGTCCCAAGACGCCAAAAGATGAAGTTGAAGCGTCCTCGTATGAAACTGCGCAAAGGGAACTGCCTCGAACGAGGCCACCATCAACCCCACCAGTCTCATCCCTAGTCGAATGGACGGACGAGGATGGGAGAGAAGAAGCTGAGCCAATTCCTGAATCAGCAGAACCTTGGCCTGAGGGAGAAACACTCTGTGCTGGCAGGAGTCCAACGACATCCCCAGAAAAGTCACCACCCTGGCCGGAACCAGAGAGGACTTGGGGTAATTGATCACCCAGCCGAACTTCTCCAGCATAGACACCACCATGCTGGTGTCCCCCTCTGCTTGACTGAAGGAGGGCGCCATGATGAGAAGATCGTCCAGGTAAGGCACAATGCGAATCCCCTGAGCTCTGAGCAGGGCCATCACCCCCGCCAACACCTTGGTGAACACTCTCGGAGCAGAGGTGAGGCCGAATGGAAGAGCCACAAACTGAAAATGCCGATCCTCCACCACAAAACGAAGGAACCTCTGATGAGCTGGGAAAATCGGAATGTGTAGGTACGCATCCTTGATGTCTATGGACGTCATAAAGTCCCCCTGCCGAAGCGAACCGATCGCAGACCGCAGGGTTTCCATGCGGAACTTCCGGGGACGAATAAATCTGTTGAGAAACTTCAAATCCAGAATAGGACGGAAGGACCCGTCCTTTTTGGGGACAGTGAAGAGATTGGAATAAAACCCGCGCCCTACCTCTGAAGGAGGAACCGGGCAAACGACAGCTAATTCTAGAAGATTCCTTACCGCCGCCAGGAGCCCCTGCGCGGCCAAAGGATCCGAAGATACCCGAGACCTGAAGAACCTTGGAGGAGGACGGGACTCGAACTCCAACTTGTAACCGGCCGACACCACCTCCCGGATCCACCTGTCCGAGACCTCCTGGTCCCACACCCGGGAGAAGAGTCGCAACCGTCCCCCCACCCGTACGGGTGAGGGCGCCCCCTCATTGCTGAGCGGGCTTGGCAACTGGCTTGGGCTTAGTGCCCCAGACGTGAACGGGGCGGCCACGGCCTTTACCCCTATTCCAACTGGCGCCCCTGGAGGCCGAGAAGCCCGCACCCCTGCCGGCTCTGGCTCCCCGAAAGGACGGATTGAAAGAGACCGTCCCCCGAAAGGAACGGCAAAATTTCTTGCGCTGAGGTAACTTACCTCCCTTGGCAACAGAATCCAGCCTCTCACCAAAAAGCCTCAAACCCAAAAAGGGAAGAGCCGTGAGTGATCTTTTAGAGTTAAAATCCGACGTCCACTGTCTCAACCACACACAGCGACGGCTAGCTACCAGCAAGGCAGTAGCCCTGCCACACATCAACATGGCATCCTCCTGAGCAGCCAGGATAAAAGACAAGAAGGAATCACAGCGCTTAAGCGCAAGAGACTCATCACCAGTAGGATCGAGATCCACACCTAAATCCCTGACAATAGACCTGACCGCCAAAGTCAAAAGAGCCGAAGCACAGATAGGCCTTAACACCGAACCCGCACATACAAAACCATGGCGGGCCAGCTGATCAATCCGACGATCCTCGCCGTCCCTGAGCGAAGTCGTGTCAGGAGAATGCACGACCGCCGTGTTGGACAGTCCCAAGACCGGAGTATCTACCTCAGGAGGGACAGACCAACGCTTCATCAAGTCCGCCGGAAAAGGATACTTCCTTTCCCAACTAGACGGCACATCGACGAGACGCGTAGGTTGCTCCCATTGCTTGAGAACCACCTCTTCAAAATGCTGTTGACTGGGAAACTCCAAGCGCTGCTTGGACACCCCAAAAAGCTGACCCTTAGGCCTAGGAGCAACCGCCGGAGGATCCAAATCCAAAACCTCAAACATCTGAGTCAGAATGGTAGACGAATCAAGGGGAAGGCCCTCAGCCTGGTCCCCCTCAGCACCCAGCAACTGCTGACCCTCGGAATCCTCTTCCTCAACGAATTCACCATCCTCGAAGGGTCGATCTGACCAGTCCAGATCTCCAATAACTTCCTCATCTGAATCCGGCGGAGGCGGAGACAGATGCTTCCGCTTAGCTGGAGCCTTCTGAGCGACCACTGCGGAAAACATTTTCTCAAGGCTGGCCAAACGGGCGCATACCTCAGATTGCGAATCCCCACCCAGGACAACGTCACACGGGGTCTGGAACAAACGAGGGGGAGAAGGAGATGGCGCGGCCGATGAAGTGCTAGGCACCGGAGTGCTGGACTGCCGCTCAATGTTCCGCTGTGCACATGGAATACACAAAATGACATAATCTCCCTGGAGCGGAGCCCCACAACCCCCACACACCTTGGATTGTCCCGAAGGACCGTTTCCGGTATCTTTGGCAGCCTCCATGTGGTGAAATTTATGGTATTCGCAGAACCCAGGGATTTACGCAGTACGCGACCCGGGATGCCCCTTTTATATCTAAAATGCTTTAAAAATCCTGACCAAGGGAATTTAGCATAAAATATATCCAAATGATGGAACAATGGCCTAGAAAACAACCCCCACTAGCCAGGTATATAAGACCGGGAGAGCCCTGCAAGACGGGATCCCAGGATCTGAAAAACACAAAAAAGGGAACAATCATTCCAGGCACAAGAATACATATGCAAATCACACAGAATATCATAAATAATACTTCTCCCCCCCCCCCCCTTTAACCATAGATCAAGCAGATGGTTAAAGTATATATATATATATATATATATATATATATATATATATATATATATATCCAGCCAGCACCTCAAAAAGTGGGCGGGAGCGAGGAGGAGGGGGGAAGAGAGGATGTAAAGAGGGGGACAAGGCAAACATTCCTGTAAGACAGAAAACACCCCCGCAGGCTAATCTGCCACAGCACACATACGCCTACCCGGAGGAGAATACAACCGCAGCGTGACACCTGCAGCAAGATGGCGGCCCGATCACCGCTCCGTGCCTGAGAGGAAAGAGGAGACGAGCCCTGGAAGTGCGGGAGCCGTTCAGCCCCGCCCCTCCAAACGGACCAATCAACGTGCAGACCGCGCACGACGCGGTCCCGCCCCACTCCAACGTCACCGAGCGGCCGTTCACGAACCGCGCTACCTCCCATAACGGGACCGGCGGAGCTACCTGCCGGTCCCAAAGAGAAATGGCCACACGCGCTCTCCCCCTGAGCATACCAGCCACGCCAGGCACACAAGCGCCGAGCGCAGCGCTTAGCCAACAGGCGGGCCCGCGGCGCAGCGCGCCGCGTGACCCCGCCCCCCAGCTCCTGAGGAGAAACCGCCAAAGACGCATATGCCGCAAAAGAGTAAAACACACACAGGCATGACGGTCAAACACACCAACCAAACGTCCGCGGAACAACGCCCAGAGAAGCAAGCGCAGGAGCCCTCACATATACCAGCCAGATCAGCCACAGACACACACAAACATCCATGACACCCTGTGCAAGGAATAGACCACTAACCTAGGGCCAGACAAAATCCTGGAAGGCTAACTAACTGCTAGTTAAATGGGGGCATCCCACATCCGGATCACCACTCCGGGAATCCCGCTATGCCCCGCAATGAAGGGTCGAGCGGAGGAGCTAATCTCCTAGGCACCTAAGGTGCCGGCTACCTTTTGCCCGGCCTACAGCCAAAGCTGGGAGGCTGCCAGTCAACATGTATGTTACAAAAAAGAACCAGGCAGAAATAGACCATGGGGGGGGCCGGGGTGATACCCCGGCTACCTGCAAGCAGGAGACTTCTTTCTTCTGTCTTGTCGCCACCTTGCAGAGAATAACACTGGGAGATTATTGGGAGGTACCAGGTATGTATAGACCGGGAGGGGCCTGTTGCTTTTTTGGAGATTCTCTGCAATGCTGCCACCTAGCGGTGAGTAAACCCTATTGTAATAATTAATGATTGAAGTGGGGTGTGTGACATACTTAGAATATTAAGTATTCCTTTGAAAGTATCCCATTTAGCGTCCATGCTTTTGTTTTTAAGGACATTTTCCCAGTCAATGCAGTGTAGGGCATCTCTAAGTTGGTCAAACTTTGCCTTTTTGAAGTCCCGCGTTTTTGTGACTCCTTGATAAGGCACCCTAGTGACTGCTAATTGGAAATTAATGATATTATGATCACTGCTTCCAAGGTGTCCCCCAACCTGTACCTTTATTACTTTGTCTGGTACATTGGTTAGTATTAGGTCCAATATGGCTTTCCCCCTTGTTGGAGCTTGTACTTGTTGGGAAAGGTAGCCATCTTTTGTTTTAGATAAAAAACTATTACTTTTCTGCGAAACACATGTTTCAGCATCCCAGTCTATAGGGTCGATTCTAAATGCAAAAATTAATTGATTTCGGATCGGGAATCGGAAGTTTGGGTGGGTGTTAGTCATTTTTTCCTTTTTTTTTGGCCATTTCCGACTCGCGCAAATGTTCGAACGAATTCGTATATGCTCTTACGATCATCAGAAGTTTTACTAACAAAATCGGAAGTTTTACAACCAAATCGGAAATGTTCCCAACCAAATTGTAATTTTTCAGTTCGTTCCTAAAACTTCCGTTAATTGGATGTGTTTCCAAGTGATTCAGAGAGCTGATTCCCACCCTAAAAATCCGTTTAATTGAAAATCCACTTCCGACACCTTTGAGGACTCGGATTTGCTATTGTAGAACATGTTTTGTGGCTATGTGGAGGAGTCTGCGCGCCTTCAGCTCCAATGAACTGCATGTATCAGCATGGCCGAGGCCATAAATTGTATAGCAATGCATACCTGAATCAATACATTTCATGTATGCCTTATAAAAGCATTTTAATGTGGACCTTAATTAGTCCTTTGCATGTAAACCTTTATTTTGCCACACATCCATATAATTGCGATTTATTTTTAAACTTATGTCCTTTGTTATTTTTTTTTTTGGATTGTTGTTGTACTTGAATCTTAATTTGTTTTCAGATTTATTGTTGTAGTTGGCAACCTTTGCTTTGTGTAATTATTTTATCTTATCTTTGGTCAGATGCATCACACTTACTGAGGAGAGGAGAGTGGGATAAAGTGCAGGGTGCGGGTTACAGCAGTGTTTTGCTCAGAGACAGCAGAGCTGGGGGCCTTGAAAGGTCAGAAATCCCAGAATGCAGAGCAACACAGTCACAAGGCCCTTTCTGTTTGCAGGCTGCCTTATATTACCTGACCCGCCATCTTGGCTGTTTCAAGGCTCATAACATGCAGAAGATGCTGGGTGTTTTAAAAATTTGGAGAGCAATCTGTATGTACAGGGTGTGGGTAACAACACAAAAAATTTAAAGTTGTACCATTTGAAACCAAAAATTTTAATTAAAAAACACAAGTAAAAAATGCCAGTTCAAAATAAAAAAAAAAAAAAATGTATGATTTACTTTTAGAAATACATTCATGAATGGTTGGTTACCACAAAATGAATGAAATAAAGAAAAAGCAGAAATGAAGATTCGCCTGAGCGCACAGTGGTTTGGGTCAGTTTTAGGGGTGAGACATGGAAGATGTAAGAAAGTGCAAAGTGATTTAGCTAAGCATTGTAGAAGAAGTGAGTGAGCCAAATATGTAGGCAGCACTTTAATGAGTTAAGTTTGTAGTGTGCAGGCGCAAGATCATAAGGATTTTCGTCCGGACAAAAATGGAAAAAGGGCAAAATCCAAAACCGACTTTGAAACCTGAGAAAGGAAACAGAAAAGTCAGGATGGAAACTGACATTCAACTGATTCACTAACTGCCATACGAACGGACGGAAAACTTACACACGGTTTGAAATGCATTATAGAATCGCTCGAATGTTCATACAAAATCGGAAAATTTACACCAAAAAACACAGATCGGAAAAAATACTAACGTTTTTGGTGTTTCTCTGAATCGACCCTTATATCTGGGTAGTTAAAGTCCCCCATAATCACTACCTCATTTAGTTTAGCGGCTATATCTATTTGCCTTAGCATCATATTTTCTATGGATTCGGATATATCTGGAGGTTTATAGCAAACCCCCATCAGTATTTTATTTTTGTTTCTCCCTCCATGTATTTCTACCCATACAGACTCCACATGGTCATTCCCCTCACATATATCCTCCCGCAGAGCAGGCTGTAGAGAGGATTTTACAATTAAGCAGACTCCACCCCCTTTGCGTTTGTTACGGTCCCTCCTAAACACACAGTATCCCTGTAAATGTACTGCCCAGTCATAGCTTTCATCCAGCCAGGTCTCTGTTACCCCCACTATATCATATTGTTCTTCTGTTATTATCAGTTCTAGTTCATCCATTTTATTAGTCAAGCTTCTTGGACGAGCGGCCGCGCATACACTGTAGGACCGAGTAGAGGTGAGTTTGTTTCGGCGACCTGCAGGGTTTCACACAGTGGGGCAAGGACTAAAACCCCGGAAAGTCAAAATCCTGGGTTTTGGTCCACTTTAAGCGACTTATGATGTCAGTAACATTATACCAGGAGAGCAGAATTCTTTAGCACCTGGGTTCCTGAAAATAAAAAAAAAAGCTTTCTGCCCTTTTTTATGGGTAAGCTGTTCCTATTTTACCCCTTTCCTGGTTATTTTAGGTACCATAAAATTCTTTTACTTCCATATAGCTTGTTATTGTTTGAATTCAAATATATATAGGATGTGTACATCTCTGTAGGAGTGAGCCATTCCGATTCTGCTTTCCAAAATCTGTGAAAATATAAATAAGTAAACCTCCGTCTAATGCCTGATATAATGAGTGAATCATCTTTGAGCAGGTGGAGGAGCATGCGGAAGGCCTGACATTGACAGTGATGTGGAGGGAGAGGTAGTGTGGGTGGAGAACTGTTAATAGCTGAAGAAGAAATATATAAATACATCAGCTGTGAAGGATACAGTAAAAGGCAGGAACGATCATTAAAACCTAAGGCAAGTGATCAGAATCTAGCTAATTAAAATGTGGTAATGCTGTATTCCCCTCTACACAGTGTACAGAGAGACACAATACAAATAGTGTACAGAGACACAGAATGCACCTATTATCTGGGACAATTGGCCATAGGAAGCAAAAGGAGAATTCCTGGTGGGCTGCACTGCTTTGGGGCTGATTGGGCTGGGCATAGCACACTTCATCCACCTCATTTAGAGATGTGCTGGAATTCACTTTTTCATGTTCCAAAACCGTCCTTCTCTCCCGAGTTCCCAGGTCTCTCCCAAAATTCCCCATTTAGAGCACCACTGTAGGCCATACCAAGACACCCCAGCCTTCAGTCCCTGCAAAGTTAAAAACTCAGTTTTCTGGCTATGGGGCCATGCCCACCCCTACCACAGTATTTACCCCTACAATACTAAAACTTCTGTATTGTGTTTCATGGCTAGGCAGCTCATTGGGGGCAGGGCTCAGCAGCTCATAGGCTGGCCAGAGCTAGTAAGACACTGGGCTGATTTTTGGCCTCAGTCCGCCCCTGCCCATGTACAACAAGGAGGGTTGTCTCTAGTTTGGGAGATTTAATAGGCAGTTGAAAACTTTGCCCACTTATAAATGGCATGGTTGTTTATTCTAAGTAAACAGCACGTCCTGTTCCAGAAGATAGTCCTTACTCGTGGGTTATATATCCAGTAGATGGCGCTGGACTGCAGAGACAGAAAAGTGGCTCCTCCTGGCCCCATATATACCAGGGACCTCCCACAAAATCCCCAGTTCTTCTCTGCAGTCTGGGCTGCGATGACTAGAAGATGGCTCTCTCTACTCGCAGGTGAGCGGGGCTATTAGCCTGCGGCCCTGTAGGACTATCCCCACCCATTTCCTTTTACTGCCTCCCAGCTTAGGCTGCACTGGTTCGGGTGAAGGTAGGCCGCTCCGCGGTCGGTGGCGACATCGCCTCGGGCGTTGCTGCGCCATCATTGGCTGGTCTTGTCATGTGGGTGCTTTTCACGCTCTTCGGGGGGCGGGCCTTGCGGCTGACGGCTGACGTGTTCTGCATCGCTGTCTCCGCGGCCCGCCCCTCGAGGTATATGCGGGCCCCATTTTAGCTCTCTGCTGCGTGTGTCTGGCATCTCCCTATCGATTTATTTTGTATTTCTCTGTATTGCATATTGCTTATGGGATCTTTTTGCTTATGTCTTGGAGGCGGGTCAAACTTTTGTGGTTTCTTCCGGTCCTATCCCCTCTATTTAGTGTTAACTCCTTATTAGAGGGCTATTGTATTCCGTTACACTCCCACTTCCCTAGCGGGCTTTTGGGGCATCCCAGGTAGCTTTATTGGCGTCAATCCCAATTGGCCTATTGTGCCACAATAATCACCATATGGAGGCTTCTCAGGATAATGTGCTCGGGGTTCCTTCGGGACAAGCCCGGCTGTGTGTGGCATGTGGGGTATCCCCTATAAGTGATGATGTCAGGGTGTGTGTTCCCTGCGTAGACGCTTGAGCTGCAGTCTGGGTTACCGGTAGCTGGGCCTGCGCCCCCTCGGGCTTTGCCTACCCCCCCATGCTTACATCTGACTCCTAGTGGGGAGTCTCAACCTGATTTGGCTGCACGGGTGGCCAGCATTGAGAGACATATTGCTGGGTCTGGCCCGGGTAAGGCTTCTGCTAAGAAGCAGCATTTATCACCTGGTGTTTCCCTCTTTCCTATGGAGGCTGAGGAATTTTTTGACGTTATACCCCCCTGGAAGAGGGGGAATTATTTTCTGATTCAGAATCATCTGAGGAACAATCCAGGGTGTATGGTGCCGATTCTGGGTCTGACCCATGGGCTTCAGATGATACTGACAGGCTTTTAGTTCACATTTTTGAAGTACTCTGTATCTCTCCTCCTGCCGTGGCTCCGCGGCAGCAGGGGGAGCTGTTTCATACTGTTAAACCACGCTTGGAGTTTCCTGAACAAACTAATTTTAATAATCTAGTGCTCAAGGGGTGGGAACTGCCTAGCCCGCTCCCCGGGGTGCCAAAGAGTTGGGATAAGAGGTATCCCTTTCCTGCTGAAATGGTTAAACGGTGGTCATGTCCTCCCGAGGTGGATGCACCAGTTCTGGGATTGTCCAACACATCCGTCATGTATTCCCCTGACTCTACTACACTGAGGGATGGGGGGGACAGGCGCATGGATCAGCTGGCTTGCCATGCCTTTGCCTGTGTGGGGACTGCGCTGCGTCTGGTCTGTGCCTCTGCCATTATGGCTGTTTCTATTAAAAGCCTGCTCAGGAGTCTCCTAGATGGGGCCCCTGATGATGCAGGTAGTGAAGAGTATAGAGCTCTTCTGCATTGTGAGGAATTTGTTGCATATGTCCTCTCTGCCATGGATGATACCATTAGAATGTGTGGCAGGGCATCTGCCTTGTTAGTGGTTATAGGCCGCTCGGTCTGGCTGCGCCAGT
Source organism: Gastrophryne carolinensis (assembly GCA_027917425.1). NCBI lineage: Eukaryota > Metazoa > Chordata > Amphibia > Anura > Microhylidae > Gastrophryne > Gastrophryne carolinensis. The sequence continues at coordinate 225,017,285 of CM051237.1, forward strand.
GGGCAGCTGACAACGCTGCTAAGAAGGCTCTCACTGGGTTTCCCTTCAAGGGGCTGCGCCTCTTTGGGGAACATCTGGACTTGTTTGCTAAGGGAGGCAAGTTACCTCAGCGTAGAAGGCAGCCCCGGTCCTTTTGGGGTTCAGGTGCCTTTTCTCCTTCCTTCAGGGGCTCCAGAATTGGACGGGGAGCTTCCTTTGCTGGAGCCCGTGGAGATTTTTGGGGCAGGGGCAGAGGACGTGGCTGCCCTGGCCCCTCCTGGGGTCCCAAGCCTAAGTCCTCCCCCAAGCCCCCTCAGGCATGAAGGGGCGCCCTCACCCATCCGGGTGGGGGGGGCGGCTTCGGCTCTTGGCTCATGTCTGGAGGTGTCATGTCTCAGACAGGTGGATTCAGGAGGTAGTATCCTCCGGTTACAAGATAGAGTTTGCAGCCTGGCCGCCCCCAAGATTCATCAAATCTCGGTTAGCTCAAAACCCCCTGTCAGCTCAGGGTCTGCCCCTGGCTGTCCAAGGCCTTCTGGAACTGGGTGTCATCTGCCGGGTGCCCTTGAGGGAAAGGGGCAAAGGCTATTACTCCAATCTTTTCTTCGTCCCCAGTCAGACACTTTCGCATGGAGACTCTGCGCTCAGCTGTGACTTTCCTATGCCCACGGCGACTTCATGACCTCTGTAGATATCAAGGATGCTTACCTTCACGTACCTATCTTTCCAGGTCATCAGAGATTCCTCAGGTTCGCTCTGGAGGATCAGCACTACCAATTTGTGGCCTTGCCCTTCGGTCTCACCTCGGCTCCCAGGGCATTCACCAAGGTGCTGGCAGGAGTTATGGCTCTGCTGAGATCTCAGGCCATTTGCATTCTTCCCTACTTGAACGACATGCTCATCGCTTCTCAGTCCTTCCATCAGGCAGTGCTGGACACTCAGAGGGTGGTGTCCACACTGGAGTCATTCGGCTGGGTGATCAACCACCCCAAATCTTCCCTGTCTCCTTCCATGGTGAAGTCCTTTCTGGGCATGATTCTGGATTCATCTCAGGTCAAGATCTTTCTTCATCAACAGAAGGCGGAGAGTCTTCAAGAGAAAGCTCAGCTCCTTCTTTCTTGTCCTCATCCATCCATCAGGCAAGGAATGCAGCTGGTGGGCCTGATGGTGTCCTGCTTCGAGGCGGTTCCATATGCTCAGTTTGACATGAGGCCTCTTCAGCTTCACCTCCTGTCAGTATGGGATTGGGACCCTGTGTCCTTGGATCAGGTGTTTGTCCTGTCCCCTCTGGTCAGGTGGTCTCTATCGTGGTGGCTGGACTCAAGGAACCTGCTGGGGGGCAGATCCTTTCTGCCCCCCTGCTGGGAAACTGTCACCACGGAAGCCAGTCTGACAGGTTGGGGGGGCTTTTGGAAGTCCCTGAAATTCCAGGATCAGTGGGGCCCTCAGGAGGCCCATGCCCCTATCAACATTCTGGAATTGAGGGCGATCAGGTTGGTTCTCGCCCACTTAACCCCACACCTGAGGGGTCGGGCTGTTCAGGTCCGCTCGGACAACCAGACGGCGGTTGCCTACATCAATCATCAGGGAGGGACCCGGGGCAAGAGGACCCTCAAGGAAGTGTCCCTGATACTGTCCTGGGTGGAGGAAAATGTTCCCTGCATCTCAGCTGTGTACATCCCGGGGGTGGAGAATATGGAGGCAGACTCTCTGAGCAGGGGGACCTCTCGTCTGGTCCCTAAGCAGCAGGGTGTTTTGCTCCCTGTGCCACCGCTGGGGTCAGCCGGATCTGTTTGCGTTCCGTCACAATCACAAGCTTCCAGTCTTTGTCTCTCTGTCCCAGGATCCTCTGGCCTTGGCCATGGATGCCCTGGCAATGTCTTGGAAGGGGTCTCAGCTTCTGTATGTCTTTCCCACTTTTCCCCTGCTGAACAAGTTTGCAAGGCCGCCACTTGGTCTTCTGTTCATACTTTTTCTAGGTTTTACAAGGTTGATGTTAGGGCCTCAGCTGATGCTGCTTTTGGCCGCAAAGTTCTGCAGGTGGCAGTGGTTTAAACTGTCTGCTGTTACTTTTGGGGATCCTACCCTACCTTACGGACACTGCTATTGGATGTCCCAAGAGTAAGGAATATCTTCTGGAACAGGACATTCTGTATACTTAGAATAATACAATTCTGTGATTACTCACCTGTAGAATTGGTATTATATGTATACAGCACGTCCTGTTCTACCCCACCCTTGTTATTAGAGATGAGCGAACTTTTGAAAAATTCGATTCGACTGATTCGCCGAATTTTCCGACAAAAATCGTTTCGACCCGAATAAATTCGCGACGAATCGCTATTAAAAACAGCTATTTCTGAGCCTCCTAGAGCCTCAATGTAAACCATTCTGCCTTGCTGTAACACGCACAGGATGCGTGCTGGGTTAGTTAAATAATACTTTGAAGAAATATCACATGCAGATCAGAGGCATCGCTAATAGAATCGCAGAGCGGCACAATTGCAGAGAGTTGAAGTGGCATCACTATGAGGGGCAGAAGGAGCCCAAACATTGCTTTAAAGAGACACTGGAGTTGGCAGCAGCAGGAGCCCAAAAATTGGATGAATCACACCCTGGAGTTGGCAGGAGTTGACAGCAGCAGCAGCAGCATGAGCCCAAATATTACTTTAAAGAGACCCTGGGGTTGGCCTCAGGAGCCCAAAAATTGGATGAATCACACCCTGGAGTTGGCAGCAGCAGCAGCAGGAGCCCAAATATACTCTGGAGTTGGCTTCAGGAGCCCAAAAATTGGATGAATCACACCCTGGAGTTGGCAGGAGTTGACAGTAGCAGCAGCAGGAGCCCAAATATTACATTAAAGAGACCCTGGGGTTGGCCTCAGGAGCCCAAAAATTGGATGAATCACACCCTGGAGTTGGCAGCAGCAGCAGCAGGAGCCCAAATATACACTGGAGTTGGCTTCAGGAGCCCAAAAATTGGATGAATCACACCCTGGAGTTGGCAGAAGTTGGCAGCAGCAGGAGCCCAAATATACACTGGAGTTGGCTTCAGGAGCCCAAAAATTGGATGAATCACACCCTGGAGTTGGCAGGAGTTGACAGTAGAAGCAGCAGGAGCACAAATATACACTGGAGTTGGCTTCAGGAGCCCAAAAATTGGATGAATCACACCCTGGAGTTGGCAGGAGTTGACAGCAGCAGCAGGAGCCCAAATATACACTGGAGTTGGCTTCAGGAGCCCAAAAATTGGATGAATCACACCCTGGAGTTGGCAGCAGCAGCAGCAGGAGCCCAAATATACACTGGAGTTGGCTTCAGGAGCCCAAAAATTGGATGAATCACACCCTGGAGTTGGCAGAAGTTGGCAGCAGCAGCAGCAGGAGCCCAAATATACACTGGAGTTGGCTTCAGGAGCCCAAAAATTGGATGAATCACACCCTGGAGTTGGCAGAAGTTGGCAGCAGTAGCAGCAGGAGCCCAAATATACACTGGAGTTGGCCTCAGGAGCCCAAAAATTGGATGAATCACACCCTGGAGTTGGCAGAAGTTGGCAGCAGCAGGAGCCCAAATATACACTGGAGTTGGCTTCAGGAGCCCAAAAATTGGATGAATCACACCCTGGAGTTGGCAGGAGTTGACAGCAGCAGCAGGAGCCCAAATATTACATTAAAGAGACCCTGGGGTTGGCCTCAGGAGCCCAAAAATTGGATGAATCACACCCTGGAGTTGGCAGCAGCAGCAGCAGGAGCCCAAATATACACTGGAGTTGGCTTCAGGAGCCCAAAAATTGGATGAATCACACCCTGGAGTTGGCAGAAGTTGGCAGCAGCAGCAGCAGGAGCCCAAATATACACTGGAGTTGGCTTCAGGAGCCCAAAAATTGGATGAATCACACCCTGGAGTTGGCAGGAGTTGACAGTAGCAGCAGCAGGAGCCCAAATATTACATTAAAGAGACCCTGGGGTTGGCCTCAGGAGCCCAAAAATTGGATGAATCACACCCTGGAGTTGGCAGCAGCAGCAGCAAGAGCCCAAATATACACTGGAGTTGGCTTCAGGAGCCCAAAAATTGGATGAATCACACCCTGGAGTTGGCAGAAGTTGGCAGCAGCAGCAGCAGGAGCCCAAATATACACTGGAGTTGGCTTCAGGAGCCCAAAAATTGGATGAATCACACCCTGGAGTTGGCAGGAGTTGACAGTAGCAGCAGCAGGAGCCCAAATATTACATTAAAGAGACCCTGGGGTTGGCCTCAGGAGCCCAAAAATTGGATGAATCACACCCTGGAGTTGGCAGAAGTTGGCAGCAGCAGCAGCAGGAGCCCAAATATACACTGGAGTTGGCTTCAGGAGCCCAAAAATTGGATGAATCACACCCTGGAGTTGGCAGGAGTTGACAGTAGCAGCAGCAGGAGCCCAAATATTACATTAAAGAGACCCTGGGGTTGGCCTCAGGAGCCCAAAAATTGGATGAATCACACCCTGGAGTTGGCAGCAGCAGCAGCAAGAGCCCAAATATACACTGGAGTTGGCTTCAGGAGCCCAAAAATTGGATTAATCACACCCTGGAGTTGGCAGAAGTTGGCAGCAGCAGCAGCAGGAGCCCAAATATACACTGGAGTTGGCTTCAGGAGCCCAAAAATTGGATGAATCACACCCTGGAGTTGGCAGGAGTTGACAGTAGCAGCAGCAGGAGCCCAAATATACACTGGAGTTGGCTTCAGGAACCCAAAAATTGGATGAATCACACCCTGGAGTTGGCAGGAGTTGACAGTAGCAGCAGCAGGAGCCCAAATATACACTGGAGTTGGCTTCAGGAGCCCCAAAATTGGATGAATCACACCCTGGAGTTGGCAGAAGTTGGCAGCAGCAGCAGGAGCCCAAATATACACTGGAGTTGGCTTCAGGAGCCCAAAAATTGGATGAATCACACCCTGGAGTTGGAAGGAGTTGACAGTAGCAGCAGCAGGAGCCCAAATATACACTGGAGTTGGCTTCAGGAGCCCAAAAAATGGATGAATCACACCCTGGAGTTGGCAGGAGTTGACAGCAGCAGCAGGAGCCCAAATATACACTGGAGTTGGCTTCAGGAGCCCAAAAATTGGATGAATCACACCCTGGAGTTGGCAGCAGCAGCAGCAGGAGCCCAAATATACACTGGAGTTGGCTTCAGGAGCCCAAAAATTGGATGAATCACACCCTGGAGTTGGCAGGAGTTGACAGTAGCAGCAGCAGGAGCCCAAATATACACTGGAGTTGGCTTCAGGAGCCCAAAAATTGGATGAATCACACCCTGGAGTTGGCAGCAGCAGCAGCAGGAGCCCAAATATACACTGGAGTTGGCTTCAGGAGCCCAAAAATTGGATGAATCACACCCTGGAGTTGGCAGGAGTTGACAGTAGCAGCAGCAGAAGCCCAAATATACACTGGAGTTGGCTTCAGGAGCCCAAAAATTGGATGAATCACACCCTGGAGTTGGCAGAAGTTGGCAGCAGCAGCAGCAGGAGCCCAAATATACACTGGAGTTGGCTTCAGGAGCCCAAAAATTGGATGAATCACACCCTGGAGTTGGCAGGAGTTGACAGCAGCAGCAGCAGCAGGAGCCCAAATATTACATTAAAGAGACCCTGGGGTTGGCCTCAGGAGCCCAAAAATTGGATGAATCACACCCTGGAGTTGGCAGCAGCAGCAGCAGGAGCCCAAATATACTCTGGAGTTGGCTTCAGGAGCCCAAAAATTGGATGAATCACACCCTGGAGTTGGCAGAAGTTGGCAGCAGCAGCAGCAGGAGCCCAAATATACACTGGAGTTGGCTTCAGGAGCCCAAAAATTGGATGAATCACACCCTGGAGTTGGCAGGAGTTGACAGCAGCAGCAGCAGCAGGAGCCCAAATATTACATTAAAGAGACCCTGGGGTTGGCCTCAGGAGCCCAAAAATTGGATGAATCACACCCTGGAGTTGGCAGCAGCAGCAGCAGGAGCCCAAATATACACTGGAGTTGGCTTCAGGAGCCCAAAAATTGGATGAATCACACCCTGGAGTTGGCAGAAGTTGGCAGCAGCAGCAGCAGGAGCCCAAATATACACTGGAGTTGGCTTCAGGAGCCCAAAAATTGGATGAATCACACCCTGGAGTTGGCAGGAGTTGACAGTAGCAGCAGCAGGAGCCCAAATATTACATTAAAGAGACCCTGGGGTTGGCCTCAGGAGCCCAAAAATTGGATGAATCACACCCTGGAGTTGGCAGCAGCAGCAGCAGGAGCCCAAATATACACTGGAGTTGGCTTCAGGAGCCCAAAAATTGGATGAATCACACCCTGGAGTTGGCAGAAGTTGGCAGCAGCAGCAGCAGGAGCCCAAATATACACTGGAGTTGGCTTCAGGAGCCCAAAAATTGGATGAATCACACCCTGGAGTTGGCAGGAGTTGACAGTAGCAGCAGCAGGAGCCCAAATATACACTGGAGTTGGCTTCAGGAGCCCAAAAATTGGATGAATCACACCCTGGAGTTGGCAGGAGTTGACAGCAGCAGCAGGAGCCCAAATATACACTGGAGTTGGCTTCAGGAGCCCAAAAATTGGATGAATCACACCCTGGAGTTAGCAGGAGTTGACAGCAGCAGCAGGAGCCCAAATATACACTGGAGTTGGCTTCAGGAGCCCAAAAATTGGATGAATCACACCCTGGAGTTGGCAGAAGTTGGCAGCAGCAGCAGCAGGAGCCCAAATATACACTGGAGTTGGCTTCAGGAGCCCAAAAATTGGATGAATCACACCCTGGAGTTGGCAGAAGTTGGCAGCAGTAGCAGCAGGAGCCCAAATATACACTGGAGTTGGCCTCAGGAGCCCAAAAATTGGATGAATCACACCCTGGAGTTGGCAGAAGTTGGCAGCAGCAGCAGCAGGAGCCCAAATATACACTGGAGTTGGCTTCAGGAGCCCAAAAATTGGATGAATCACACCCTGGAGTTGGCAGGAGTTGACAGTAGCAGCAGCAGGAGCCCAAATATACACTGGAGTTGGCTTCAGGAGCCCAAAAATTGGATGAATCACACCCTGGAGTTGGCAGCAGCAGCAGCAGGAGCCCAAATATACACTGGAGTTGGCTTCAGGAGCCCAAAAATTGGATGAATCACACCCTGGAGTTGGCAGCAGCAGCAGCAGGAGCCCAAATATACACTGGAGTTGGCTTCAGGAGCCCAAAAATTGGATGAATCACACCCTGGAGTTGGCAGAAGTTGGCAGCAGCAGCAGCAGGAGCCCAAATATACACTGGAGTTGGCTTCAGGAGCCCAAAAATTGGATGAATCACACCCTGGAGTTGGCAGAAGTTGGCAGCAGCAGCAGCAGGAGCCCAAATATACACTGGAGTTGGCTTCAGGAGCCCAAAAATTGGATGAATCACACCCTGGAGTTGGCAGGAGTTGACAGCAGCAGCAGCAGCAGCAGGAGCCCAAATATTACTTTAAAGTGACACTGGGGTTGGCTTCAGGAGCCCAACAATTGGATGAATCACACCCTGGAGTTGGCAGAAGTTGGCAGCAGCAGCAGCAGGAGCCCAAAAAATGGCCTAAAGACATAAATATGTTTTGCACCATTTGGAAAGTGTAAAACGTGGCACCATGCTGAATCTAGTCGCATGCATCAGGCATTGGTGGGTGGAAATCCTGGCTGATCCATCCCTGATTCATTTTGACAAAGGTGAGTCTCTCCACATTTTTAGTTGACAGACGAGTTCTCCTCGCCGTAACTATGGCCCCCGCCGCACTAAACACCCGCTCAGATGGCACGCTACTTGCCGGGCAGGACAGCTTTTCCAGGGCAAACTCTGCTAGTTGCGGCCACAAATCAAGTTTGGCTGCCCAGAAGTCCAGCGGATCCTCAAGGTGTGTTGGCATGGTCATGTCAAAGTATGACATGACCTGCTGGTTGAGGTCCTGCTCCAGGTCTTCCTGCTGCTCATGAGTAGCCTCACTATGCGGGTGTAGAAAGCTACTCATTAGCGACTGAAGACTGAGGCTGCTGCTGCTGATGGAGCTGCTGCTGCTGCTCCTGCCAACCCCCCCAGCGGCCATGGCAGTGGAAGGTGAGCGCAGAGGTCCCCTCGAGTCAGACCTGCGAGAGTATGGACCATGGCGCAGATAGGCATCGGCCAACTGCCTACGTAGAATGTCTTTGTAGTAGTTGAGTTTGTCCTCCCTCTCGGTGGGTTTAAAAAATGCCCCCATTTTGTGCCGGAAGCGAGGGTCCAATAAGGTGGACAGCCAGAAGTCATCCCGCCGACAGATGGAAACAATTCTGGGGTCACTACGCAAGCACGTGAGCATGCTTCGTGCCATTTGCGCAAGTGACTCGGATGGACTACCTGTCTCCATCTCCACTGCATACTGCCACGGTGTGCCCGGGTCCTCTGTCTCGCCTTCCTCAAAAACCTCTAGCTCCTCTGGCTGCTCCTGCTCCTCCTCTCCTGTCCGCTGACTAGATAAACCAGCCATTTCGCCAAGCCTAAACTGTGTTTCGCTGGGCAACTCCTCCTCCTCCTCTTCCTCCTCCTCCTCCAGTTCAGCTCCAACGGGGTTCATGTGGCCGTAAGATGTAAACGCCATGTCTCCAGTGCCCTGACCAGCCATGGTTTCCAACATGTGCTGTAGTACATGAAGCAGTGGAATCACGTCGTTCATCCCGTAATCCTGCCGACTGACAAATAAAGTGGCTTCCTCAAAGGGCCTGAGCAAACGGCAGGTGTCACGTATGAGCTGCCACTGGTTGACATTGAAGTTACACAGGGGAGTCCCCCTATCTGCTTGGATCATCAGGAAATCCGTGATGGCTTTTCTCTGTTCATATAATCGGTCCAACATGTGAAGGGTGGAATTCCAACGGGTGGAAACATCGCAAATCAGACTATGTTGGGGGATACCATTCTGACGCTGTAGCTCAAGAAGGGTGTGTTTGGCGGTGTAGGAGTGGCTGAAGTGCATGCAAAGTTTCCTTGAAGTTGTTAGGATGTCCTGCAGATGGGGGGAACACTTCAGAAACCGCTTGACAACCAGATTGAAGACGTGAGCCATGCAGGGGGCATGGGTCAGGCTTCCTTGGCGCAGCGCAGACAAAATGTTCTTCCCATTGTCGGTAACCATGATTCCCATTTTAAGTTTTCTCGGAGTAAGCCATGTTTGGATTTCCTGATGAATACATTTAAGCAGTTCCTCCCCTGTGTGACTCCGTTCGCCAAGACAAACCATGTGAAGCACTGCGTGACACCTCCGTGCCCTGCACACATGGTAGACTGGAGGGGCACTGAGACTTGAGCCTACAGTGGAGGGTGAGGAGATGGCGGAGGATGAGGAGGCCGAGTCGCACGGTGTCACAGGCCCAATGGGCAGAGAGCGCGGAGGCCGAAGCGGCGTGACCTGTCCAAGTTGCTGCTGCAAAGGGACCACATTCACCCAGTGGGCCGTAAACGACATGTACTGCCCCTGACCGTAGTTACAGCTCCAGATGTCGGCGCTGCCATGTATTTTGCTACACACCGACAGGCTCAAGGACTGGCCCACCTTCTGTTCAACAAAAGTGTGCAGCGCTGGTACTGCCTTCTTGGCAAAGAAATGACGGCTTGGGACTCTCCACCTCGGCTCGGCACAAGCCATCAGTTCTCTGAAAGGTGCAGATTCCACCACCTGAAAAGGGAGCGACTGCAGCACCAGCAACTTGGACAGGAGCACATTCAGCTTCTGCGCCGTAGGATGAGTGGGCGCATACTGCTGTCTCTTGGACATGGCTTCGCTGATGGATTGCTGGCGGGATGCATGACTTGGAGGAGGAGGAGCAGGAGCGACAGAGGATGGGTATGACGCACAGCTGCCTTCGGCTGAGGTGCTGGAGCCTTGGCTGGCAGAAATTGGGAGCTCACTTGGTGAGGAAGCAGACTGGACCACCCCTTGGGAGCCTCGGTTCTCCCAGGTCGTTTTATGGTGACACATCATATGTTGACGCAGGGCCGTGGTGCCAACATTTGGACCCTGGCCACGCTTCACCTTTTGCCTACATATCTTGCATGTGGCCATGTTACCCTCCTGCGGATGCCTCAGGAAAAACTGCCACACTGCCGAGTAGCTACTTTTCCCACCCCCTGGCCTCACTGATTCACTGCTGCTGTTGCCAACTCCAGGAACCCCTGCTCCACTACCTCCCGATAAGGTAGACTGCCGCACAGCAGGTGCTCTACCCCGGCCCCGGCCCCGGCCGGCTCCAGCCTTTGGAATTGTGCCCCCATGCTGACTGCTACCACCTTGCTGCCTCAGCTGCTGACTCCGGGGCAACCTGCGCCCCTCTTCTCCTGATGATGACGATGAAGCCCCTTCATCACCCGGCTCCCAAGTGCAATCGGCTTCATCGTCATCATCATCATCATCATCACCGAGTTGTGGCTGTACGTCACTGATGTTCGTGGATTCGTCAACAGTGTCTGGCGCAGGAGCTGGAACGCTCGCAGCACCCACGACACTGTCCACATCACTATTTGTCTGCCTAGCTAAAGAAGCCACCTCCATTTCTTGGCTGGGCAGTAGCTGCTGACTGTCCTCCTGTATCTGATCGTCCTCCTCACTAAAGAGTGGAGCTGAACCCAAAGCATAGGATACGTCGCAGGGGGAGGGAACGGCGTAGGACAGAGGCAATGGGAGGACAGGGACTGCTCTCGGGGCATGCCAACTCAGGGTTGTGTCAGAGGAACCTACCGACCCTAGACTGGGGGTCTCAGACGTAAGTTGTGATGATGTTGTTGATGAGCGCGTCAACCAATCTACCACGGCAGATGCGTTACTGGTGGAGACCCGACCGCTAGCAGATACTGGCAGATTAGGTCTCTCAGCGTGACTCCTGCTGCTACTGGCCCCCAGTCTGATGCGAGCTCTGCCTGTGGAATCTTGGCCTCTGCCACTCCTCTTTTCACTTCCAGGCACTTGTCTGCCCGACATAGTCTAACTGGCGTGGTAGTAGGTGATATTTTAAGATCCCCCGGGCAGCGGTGGGTCTATATGAAACAGAATATAATGCACACCAAAAGTGAGCAGTAACACTCAGCCTCCAACAGGCCTGCTTAGTGTAAATAAGAGAGCTGCTTAGTGTAAATAAAGAGGGGTATGCTATGTTACAGAATGGGATGCCTCAACAGAAGTGCACCTGGCAGGCAGCAGTAAGCCTATGCCCAGCAAAAGTGTCCTATAATATAAATATAATAAGAGCAAATGGTTATATGGTCTTAAACAGAGGCTGCTTTAGTCACAGAATGGGATGCCCCCAAAAGAGATCCAGTAGTACTATGCCCAGCAAAAGTGTCTTTATCAGGCTAATTTCAAATATAATAAGAGCAAATGGTTATATGGTCTTAAACAGAGGCTGCTTTAGTCACAGAATGGGATGCCCTGGCAGGGACAAGTAGTGCTATGCCCAGCAAAAGTGTCTTTATCAGGCCTAATTTCAAATATAATAAGAGCAAATGCTTATATGGTCTTAAACAGAGGCTGCTGTAGTCACAGAATGGGATGCCCCCAAAAAGATCCAGTAGTACTATGCCCAGCAAAAGTGTCTTTATCAGGTCTAATTTCAAATATAATAAGAGCAAATGCTTATATGGTCTTAAACAGAGGCTGCTTTAGTCACAGAATGGGATGCCCCCAAAAAAGATCCAGTAGTACTATGCCCAGCAAAAGTGTCTTTATCAGGCTAATTTCAAATATAATAAGAGCAAATGCTTATATGGTCTTAAACAGAGGCTGCTTTAGTCACAGAATGGGATGCCCCCAAAAAAGATCCAGTAGTACTATGCCCAGCAAAAGTGTCTTTATCAGGCTAATTTCAAATATGATAAGAGAAAATTCTTATATGGTCTTAAACAGAGGCTGCTTTAGTCACAGAATGGGATGCCCCCAAAAAAGATCCAGTAGTACTATGCCCAGCAAAAGTGTCTTTATCAGGCTAATTTCAAATATAATAAGAGCAAATGCTTATATGGTCTTAAACAGAGGCTGCTTTAGTCACAGAATGGGATGCCCTGGCAGGGACAAGTAGTGCTATGCCCAGCAAAAGTGTCTTTATCAGGCCTAATTTCAAATATAATAAGAGCAAATGCTTATATGGTCTTAAACAGAGGCTGCTTTAGTCACAGAATGGGATGCCCCCAAAAAAGATCCAGTAGTACTATGCCCAGCAAAAGTGTCTTTATCAGGCCTAATTTCAAATATAATAAGAGCAAATGCTTATATGGTCTTAAACAGAGGCTGCTTTAGTCACAGAATGGGATGCCCCCAAAAAAGATCCAGTAGTACTATGCCCAGCAAAAGTGTCTTTATCAGGCTAATTTCAAATATAATAAGAGCAAATGCTTATATGGTCTTAAACAGAGGCTGCTTTAGTCACAGAATGGGATGCCCTGGCAGGGACAAGTAGTGCTATGCCCAGCAAAAGTGTCTTTATCAGGCTAATTTCAAATATAATAAGAGCAAATGCTTATATGGTCTTAAACAGAGGCTGCTTTAGTCACAGAATGGGATGCCCCCAAAAAAGATCCAGTAGTACTATGCCCAGCAAAAGTGTCTTTATCAGGCTAATTTCAAATATGATAAGAGCAAATGCTTATATGGTCTTAAACAGAGGCTGCTTTAGTCACAGAATGGGATGCCCCCAAAAAAGATCCAGTAGTACTATGCCCAGCAAAAGTGTCTTTATCAGGCTAATTTCAAATATAATAAGAGCAAATGCTTATATGGTCTTAAACAGAGGCTGCTTTAGTCACAGAATGGGATGCCCTGGCAGGGACAAGTAGTGCTATGCCCAGCAAAAGTGTCTTTATCAGGCCTAATTTCAAATATAATAAGAGCAAATGCTTATATGGTCTTAAACAGAGGCTGCTTTAGTCACAGAATGGGATGCCCTGGCAGGGACAAGTAGTGCTATGCCCAGCAAAAGTGTCTTTATCAGGCTAATTTCAAATATAATAAGAGCAAATGCTTATATGGTCTTAAACAGAGGCTGCTTTAGTCACAGAATGGGATGCCCCCAAAAAAGATCCAGTAGTACTATGCCCAGCAAAAGTGTCTTTATCAGGCTAATTTCAAATATAATAAGAGCAAATGCTTATATGGTCTTAAACAGAGGCTGCTTTAGTCACAGAATGGGATGCCCTGGCAGGGACAAGTAGTGCTATGCCCAGCAAAAGTGTCTTTATCAGGCCTAATTTCAAATATAATAAGAGCAAATGCTTATATGGTCTTAAACAGAGGCTGCTTTAGTCACAGAATGGGATGCCCCAAAAAAAAATCCAGTAGTACTATGCCCAGCAAAAGTGTCTTTATCAGGCTAATTTCAAATATAATAAGAGCAAATGCTTATATGGTCTTAAACAGAGGCTGCTTTAGTCACAGAATGGGATGCCCTGGCAGGGACAAGTAGTGCTATGCCCAGCAAAAGTGTCTTTATCAGGCTAATTTCAAATATGATAAGAGCAAATGCTTATATGGTCTTAAACAGAGGCTGCTTTAGTCACAGAATGGGATGCCCCCAAAAAAGATCCAGTAGTACTATGCCCAGCAAAAGTGTCTTTATCAGGCTAATTTCAAATATAATAAGAGCAAATGCTTATATGGTCTTAAACAGAGGCTGCTTTAGTCACAGAATGGGATGCCCTGGCAGGGACAAGTAGTGCTATGCCCAGCAAAAGTGTCTTTATCAGGCTAATTTCAAATATAATAAGAGCAAATGCTTATATGGTCTTAAACAGAGGCTGCTTTAGTCACAGAATGGGATGCCCTGGCAGGGACAAGTAGTGCTATGCCCAGCAAAAGTGTCTTTATCAGGCTAATTTCAAATATGATAAGAGCAAATGCTTATATGGTCTTAAACAGAGGCTGCTTTAGTCACAGAATGGGATGCCTCACAGCAGACTTAAAGTGGACCAACACCCAGGATTTTGACTATCCTGGGTTTTGGTCCACTTCGGCTGTGTGAAACCCCCCAGAAAGCCCCAAAATCTTACCTGTCCCCGCTCCCACATGACTGGACGGTCCAATCCCCGCCAACGTCCAGGCGGGGATCAGGAACGTCCAAGCGGCTGCCGCCGCCGCCTCCCTCGCGTCACTTTCGGCGCGCGCGCGCCCCCGCCGGCCATTCGCAGACGGCCGGCGCGGGCGCGAGCACGTCTACAGGGGCGCGAGGGAGGCGGCGAGATCAGGTAAGGTGTTTGGGGTTTTTTTGGGGGGTTTCACCCCGCGGGACATCCCGATCTCGGATGTCCCGCGGGGTGGGAGGTGATCGGCCCGGGAATCTTATAGATTTCCGGGCCGATCACCTCTCGGTGTTGGTCCACTTTAAGATCAGTTCAGTATATATGCACAGTTAGTTAGTATAAGCAGCCTGAAAACGCTAACAAAGCCTGGCTGTCAGGCTGGATGAAAAAAAAAAAAAAAACTGACAGCCTCCGATTTTCCATTCCTTTCCCTGTTTTCCGCTGACTTTCTGTCTGTCTCCTGTCTGTCTCCTGCCTGTCTCCAGCCTGTCCCTGTCTGTCCCTGCCTGTCTAACTGTCTAACTGTCTCTCCCTCAGCTACACAGCGTTCTGTCTCTCACGAATGCAATAGAGAAATGAGGCTGGAAAGCAAGATGGCCGGCCTTAAATACAGCTGTGACGTCACCGGGCTTGCTGGCTGCTGATAGGCTGCATGTGACTGTCCCAGCATACACTGCCCCAGCTTACATGTCTGGACATGTCCCGTCCGCCATCTTAGAATGCCTGTAATGTAAATGAATGGATGTTAAAGGAAAACTTCGAGCGATCGAATCGCGGGGAAATTCGGATTCGATCCGAATCGAATTTTTCCTGAAATTCGGATCGAATCCGGGTTCGTCCGGATCGATTCGCTCATCCCTACTTGTTATCATTATCTTTAGTTACCTCTTTATGGTGATTGTTCTTATGTTCAAATTTTCATATAATGGTTATAGTTCTCCCGGTCTCATTTTAACTGCTTTTCAATACTGGGGATTTTGTAGGGAGGTCCCTGGTATATATGGGGCTGGGAGGAGCCACTTTTCTGTCTCTGCAGTCCAGCGCCATCTACTGGATGTATATCCCAAGTGTAAGGAATACAAGCAATAATCGCTTCTCGGCCTATTGGCTAAGATCAAGTGTAGTATCTGTTCTTACAGGGAGGCCCGTGAACGACACTAGCTGGAAAGGCGGCCGAGGACCTAGCTCCACCCTCTGGCACACCTAGTACGGCTAGTGGTTTAGTAATGGGCCGAACTGTGTAGGACGGATCTACCAGGCTTGCAGTATCTGCACCCATCTTGCAGGACTGTGAAAAGCTGTGTGGAAACCCGGCCAGAGGTTTGATGGTGGTCTCCTGGCGCGCCTAGTACACACAGCCTAGTAATGGACCTGAGGGGGGAGTGGCGACCCCCCCGTCATGTATGGGAGTAGATCTGCATACATCTTGGCCTTCGGTCGAGGTTGCGAAACTGAGCCGTCGTGTTCGTGTACCCCTGGGGTGGTGCCCAGGGTACCTTACTAGTCACCAAAGTTGGTCACTTTGGTTGCACTTTGTATGGTTTTGGCACGATACAGTTTGCTAAGTTTTGCACGCACTTTATGGCTGTGGCCTCCCGGCTTCGCCTGAAGAATTTTTTATGGCCGGAGGGCCCACCCTGTAATTGCACAGGCACTCACCTTCCCCCCCCCCCTTTTTTTTTGTAGAGCCCGACTCACCTTTTTTGTCACTTTTTTGCCACTTAGTTCCCTTTTTTGTTGTGTGTCTTTCTTTTTCACGTGTTTAGGTGCCAGTGGCTCCCTATGGGTCCCTGTCCCTAAAGACCTGGGGTCGGAAGTTATAGGCCTTTTGGACTCGCTTCCGGCCCCTGCCCAGTGCTCCCCCCTGAGGCTCCTAGTGAGTAGAGGGCGGCGAACCCCGGGAAAACGGCTTCCAAAGCCTGCCCGAGTACTCGCATTTGAATCCGAGGAAAGGCAGGCTGTGGAGGGCGCTAGTACTGGGGCTAGCTACTATCGAAAGCAAGGGGCCGAATCCGAAGATCCAAGTACCTGGACGGGCAACCGCCGGGGAAAGGTAGGCTGAGGGAGTTTACGCCTTAGTCCACGGGAAAAACTTTTGTTAGTACCCGAGGGCGAAAGCGGCCCCGAGGTCTCCTGGACTGAGGGGTTGAACGTACCTAATCCTGTCAGGGGGTTCGTCCCCCGGGGAAAGGGATGGGGCTTTTTCCTGCGGGAAAGAGCCAGTATGGGCGCCTTTGTGTGTTTTTTAGTGCACCCGCACTTTTTCACATTAAGGCTTCACGCTTGACGGTGCTTCGCACACACGACGGCTCAAAAAAAAAAATATATATCAGTGCAATCTAGTGACTACTAAATATGACACCCTTGCATCATAATTTTGCATGCTATAAACTCCACCCTCAGATTCTAGGCTAAACACATACATCATTTGGAGAAACCTTTAACGTTGCTACCATTTAGGTATTTTAATGCCATTGTCCCCGCTGACAACATCCAGGGCTCAACTTCCAAAACAGAAGTTTGAGCCGGTGTATGTTATCAAGACAGGCTAATACAAATAAATAATAAATAATTCTCGACAGCTAGGCAAGAAAAATTGATAATAAAGTGCATGTTGTATAATCTACAGAAATATCAAAATTGCCACGCAACACGTCGGTTGCATACTACTTATGATTGTGTGGCAGAATAGGCGTTTTCTCTGTTAAGCACTTCAAGCACTTTATTGGTACATGCAATTTGCACTATAGGATTAGAGCACATGCAACTGCACTAGCACTTTGTGGACACAATACTGTGTCCACTCTACTATTTTCCTTGCTTTGGCACTTTATGTGACAACTTTGATATTTCTCTAGATTATACAACATGCACTTTACTATCAATTTTTCTTGCCTAGCTGTCTACTCTTAATCAATAATTATTGTCATTTATTTGTATTCAAAAATATTATCCTATCTTAGGATATACCCCACAGCCTTTTGTCTTTATGTTTTTAATTTTGTCTCATATTTTTCATTGCCTATGTAGACCTTATTAATAAATAATTAATTTTAATAATTGGTTGGTGTGCGGCTATTCTTTTATGGGGTGCACGTTGGGGTATCTCTAGAACCCCTTCAACATATTGCCGTCTCCTGATTTCACCCTTGAGGCCTGCACCCCTTATAGTCTTATCTCTAGGCTGTGCATATCCAATATTCTTTTTTGGTCTTAATCAACTGACAGGTAATATATGTTTTACAAATGCAGGGTTCTCTGCAACATTGTTGCAGAACTGCTCCCCCTACTGGCAAACGCAGTCAGACAAAAACTTTTTCTAGCGTCAAATAAAAACATTTCCTTCACATAGGAAAACACTCTTTATTTATATAAGGAAAATGGATTAATCACAGAAATCATCAGCTTATAATTTAAAATCAAGGCTTTAAACAGAACTTTAAGGCATGCAAAACACTTAGCTTACTGCGCTTTGCCAAGAGTCTTTACAACTTCTCCTCTGAGCCTATCCAATGTTCTTAGGGGGGAAAATATTGTGGGTCAGGCAATCTTACTATCTCCCCTTAACGTTGTAGGCTGGCACACTGTAGTTGACATATGGGTGATGTGAGTCGGATATTAAAGTCACTGTCCAGCCACAGAGCATCTAAAAAGCTCAGGTTATAGGTGAATACAGTACCCTTTGTATTCTAAACTGCTTCAGTCTCTGGGTTGTTGCTGAGCTTGGAAGGGCGTGTTATGGCGCAGCTTTATGAGTCTTGAGCATGCTCTGCTGCGACCATAGACAGCTGTGGGGCCAATATGGCTTGTCATGCTCATTCACACTCAGGGCACCAAAGGACAAAGTGGCTTAGAACACCATGGTTAGAACACCATGCAGTCCTGGAGAAATGGAATTGAGAAAGAGGCAAATTTTGTAGAGTTGCTGCAGCTTCTACCTTGAGCTGCAGGAACAGGAGAGGCACATGGGACAAGAATCAGGTGAGCTGCTTGCTGCCTTATTCTTGCTCTTGTGTTTTCAGTCCCTTTAAAGTGGACCAACACCCAGGATTTTGACTATCCTGGGTTTTGGTCCACTTCAGGGGGGCACCCCGCTGTGTAAAACCCCCCAGAAACCCCCCAAAACTCACCTCACCACGCTCCTACGTAGCCACGGACAAGCAGGTGACAGCTGCGGACAAGACAGCGCATCCGCCGCCGCCTCCCGCGCGCCCCTTTGACAGTGCACGCGCCCGCCTAGAGGGGCGCGCGGGAGGCGGCGGCGGCCGCTGCCGTCGCCGGTCAGGTGAGTTTTTTGGGCTTTTGGGGGGGGTCCCTCACCGCGGGACATCCCGATCTCGGATGTCCCGCGGTGAGGGAGGTGATCGGCCCGGGAATCTTATAGATTCCCGGGCTGATCACCCCTGGGTGTTGGTCCACTTTAATATGCGATCCTAGCCCCCCCCCCTTACCAGGGGTAGATGCTCCAGCTCAGCATTCACCAGGATACTTGGATAGTCTATTATGACCTCATTATCTTCAGCAAAGCCCATGTCCGCATTATCCAAATAGGGCACTCCAAGCAGAGATACTTAATGACCTGCTTAACCCTTTAACTGTCAAGTATGTGAAATTTACAGGGCTACTTGTACCTCCATTAACTGCCAGTTTCTTGTGTTCCCCTGTATAGAGTAAAAAAAAACTTAGATTCTCGGGTCGGGTCTTCCGCGAGGCAGAGAACCCCGATTCTCTGCCCTGCTTCCAGCTTCTGAATGATTGCTTCCCACTGCAGGGGAGCAATCGGGTGATTGGCCACAACCCCTGTCGGATTACCTGTATCCCCAAAGGCCAGGGGGGTGCAGAAGAGCCTGGGCCCTGTGGAATATATGGTCTGGTAGCCTTTCAGGCCAGCCGCTCAGCCTCTGTGCCCTGGTCTATGAGTCCACATAGCTGGTGGCCGTACTGGTTTTGCTGGAGGGGGCATGCAGTTTTTTTTAAATAAAATAGTTAACTGCAAAGTGCAGTTTAGTTGTATTTTATTTAAAAATCTGATAAATTGCTCTTTTAAGTTGGGAGGGGGGTCTCCTGGGCAGGGGCAGTTGGGAGGGGGGTCTCCTGGTGTCTACCAATACATATGTGGTACACTTGTAATCGGGAGGAATGGGGCTTTTAAAAGCAGTATGTTTTTTTTTTAAACTTACATTTTTATTGAAAATATATTTTTTTGTTTTTGTTCAACAAGACAACAGCTGCCTGAAGGTGGCAAAAAGCGGGTGAGTTTCGTGGCACCCCGGAGTGGTTTCACACAGTGGGGCATCCTGATCTAGAATGTGCCAGGGGAATCCCAGAAGCCAGTCCTGGAATTGCCGCCCACAGTGGTTTTGCTACGTCTTAAAGTGGACCAACACCCAGGATTTTGACTATCCTGGGTTTTTGTCCACTTCGGGGGGGGGGGGGGGCACCCCGATTGGGGGTTCCCCGCAGTGTGAAACTCCCCAGAAAGCCCCAAAAAATCACCTCACCACGCTCCCACGTGACCGCGCCGTCCAATCCCCGCCGACAAGACAGCACGTCTGCTGCCACCTCCCGCACGTCACTCTTACAGGGCGCGCGCCAACGCCGGCCATTCACAAATGGCGGGCGTGCGCCCGTCTAGAGGGGCACGCGGGAGGCGGCGGCGGGTTTTGGGGGGTTTCACCCCGCGGGACATCCCGATTTCGGATGTCCCGCAGTGAAGGAGGTGATCGGCCCGGGAATCTATAAGATTCCCGGGCCGATCACCCCTGGGTGTTGGCCCACTTTAAAGGCAAAGTCCCACATGTGAAAACTTGCTTTAGACACTCATCTAGCTGGATGGCTATTTTAGCACCACAGACATTTGGGGGACTTACTATCAGTAGAGTCCCAGATAATGAATGTCCAGTCAGTTAGTAAATCCACCCTTCCCCCTGCCTCCCTCCCCTGGGGCTGAGGAAGAACCTTTTGTTTAATAAACAAAAGCCTTAAACCGGACCTTCACCATGATTTATTGAAAAGCCCAAACCCTTAAAAAACGATTCCCCAGCTTCTAAAGTTAATATATTTTAAGTTTCTAGTCACTTAGTTATTATTCTTTCCCCCACTGGGCTGCAACTCTTTTCAGGACTTTAGGGTACGGGCGCCACCATCTTGACTCAGATGCATCACACTTACTGAGGAGAGGAGAGTGGGATAAAGTACAGGGGGGAGGGTTATAGCTGTGCTTTGCTCAGACAGATCAGAGCTGGGGTCAGGAAAAGGTCAGCAATCCCAGAATGCAGAGCAGCACATTCAGAAGGCACTTCCTGTTTGCAGGCTGCCTGATGTTCCATGAGCCGCCATCTTGGATGTTTAAAGGCTAATAACATGCAGTAGATGCAGGTAGGATTATTTTTAATGTGAGCAATCTGTATGTACAGGGTGTGGGAAACATATAAGAAAAAACATATCTTATTCAGAGTGAAGGACCACTTTAACCCTTTCAGTGCCAAGCACGTAGATTCTACGTGCTCGCTTCCACTCCACTTAAGTGCCAAGCACGTAGAATCTACATGCCTGACTTTCCCCCCTGCTGCAGTAACAGTAAACTAAAAAAAACACTCACCTGACCCCTTGTTCGATCTGGCCGGGTCTCCTCTTCATCCGGGGGGCTTCGATCCCCCCCCCAGCCCCCCCCAGGTGCAGGGGAATGCCCGGAATAGCCCCCCCCCCCTCTGGAATTACATGTTAAAAAATAAATAAATAAAAATGACATTTAGTCACCTCAGTGTTCGATCGCTCCCGCCGGGTCTCCTCTTCACCAGGGGGGCCTCCGATCACCCCCATTGGCTCTTCAGCTTCAGGAGAGAGCCTGACAGGCCTCTCCCCCTCCTCTCTCGACGGGCGCCGCCATCTGGCCACTAAGCCACGGTGTCGTCCTGTCGTCGTCCTGGCTCCCGGCTGTTGTTCATTCAGATGCGATCATGCTGGCCACAGGAGCAGAGGGGCAGGTGATCAGATCATTGCCTGCCCCTCTGCTCCTCTGGCCAGCAATGATCGCATCTGTCATCACATCGAGGGACACAGGAGCTGACGATCGGAGGTAAGTAAAGTAAAAAAAAGTTTTTACAAAAGTCATTTTTAATTATGTGTCTGTGTTTTTTTTTACTGTTAACACTTTGTGAACTGGTAAGGTATCCATGAGACCCCTATACCAGTTCACAAGGCTGGGGGCTGGCAAGTCACCTGCAGCTAGCGGGTGACTTGCCATTAACCCCTGGCACCCCCAATTACCTGCCTCACCAAAGCCAGGGGGCGGGGCAGAAGAGCCCGGGCCCACACAGGATATGTGGGCTTGTAGGCTGCAGGGTGGGGGGCCACAAAAGCTGGCCCCTGCATCCTGTTCCTACAAGCCCCCATAGCTGGTCTCGGGCTGGTTATAACGGGTACGGGGGACTCTATGTCATTTTATTTTGGATTATTAAGGGTTAGGGTTAGCCTAACCCTAACCCTTAAAATTCCAAAAAAAATGGGTCCCCCCCCCCCCCCCCCCCCGGGAGGAGGGACCCTATGTCGTTTTTTTTTAATTAACCCCTTATGCTCTGTCACCCAGCAGCTATAAAAGGCTTCCAGCAACAGCAGCAGGAGAGCAGAAGCCAGAATGATCAGCTTGGGACACAGTGCCCAGGGATGGATGGGAGGTAAGTATAAAAAAATAAAATATTTTTTTCTCCATGTGTCTGTGTGGTTTTTTTACACTTAACCCCTTGTGAACTGGTAAGGGATCCATGAGACCCCTATACCAGTTCACAAGGCTGGGGGCTGGCAAGTCACCTGCGGCTAGCAGGTGACTTGCCATTAACCCCCGGCACCCCCAATTACCTGCCTCCCCAAAGCCCAGGGGGGGCAGAAAAGCCTGGCCCACGGAGCTTGCAGCCGGCAGGGCGGGGGCCACCAAAACTGGCCCCTTCGCCCTGTTCCTACAAGCCCCCATAGCTGGTCCGGGTCTGGTTATGATGGGTAAGGAGGACCCCACGTCATTTTTTGGGGGAAATTCCAAAAAAAAATTCTCCCCCCCCCAGGAGGCGGGATCCTATGTAATTTAAAAAAAAAAATTAACCCCTTATGTTTATAGTGCGATAGTAGTATTTTATTTGTAAATGTTATAAAGTGTTCTTTTCAGTTTGGGGGGGTCTCCTGGGCAAGAATGGGGGGGCTACCGATACATTTGTGGTACCATTGTAATTGGGAGAAATGGGGTTTCACATGCAATATGCATTCATTAATAAAACAAATGTTTTATTTAAAATAAAGGAGGCAATTGTCTAAAAAATATAATTTTATTTATTTTGTTGTTGTTTTACGAAAAAACGTTAAAAAACAGTAGAAAAATTACAAACAAGACATTTCATGTTAAAGCCTAAACTCTGCTTCAATATATATATATATATATATATATATATATATATATATATATATTGCTGGAAATTCCAGCAAAAATCACGGTTAAACATGGCGCAAAATGGGGAAAAATGACCTGTCAACAGAGGATGACAAAATTTCAAGTAGGCTGGCAATTAAAAGGGTTGAAAGTAGCTATGCATGTTGGATGTTGGGTATTATTCTGTTCAGGGGATCTTGCGCTTTCGGACTTAGCTTGTTTTTTCTTGTCTGCATATTGATATTTTAGGGAAAGGTGTTTTTTATTCTGCTTTTTTATACATTTTTTAGGGAAACCCTGTGCAACCATAGAATTCTTTGACGGATTACTTCCAGAAAGTTGAGCCCACTACAACAATCTGGGTACGCTTAGAAAGCTTAACATGTGTACTTTCAGGGAATATATGGTTTGTGGGGGGTATTCCAAATATAAAGGGTTGTTCTTGTAGAAAAATCGCAAGGTGTGCACTTTGTCAGCAGAACTGAAATTTTCAAGGAAAATTACCGTTACGCACATGCTTTACTTTGGGGTGTTTGGCAACTCTTCTCTTCACAGTACCTATGCATGTTGGGTATTTTTCTGTTCGGGGGATGTTGCTTTTTCAGATTTAACTTGTTTTTTCTTGTTTGCATATTGCATATTGATGCCATTCCCTACAGCCCCTGCGATTTTAGTGCACCCAGCGATGAAATCACTGGAGGAGTCTTCTTGCACTGTGGCTATAGTTTTAGAGTCTGGGTGTATAAATTAACTGAGGGGCAGGATTTATATATCTGTACACAGTCTCACTGAGATGCAAATGGCAGTGGAGGGGAAATTTGTGATATTCAGAGGTTATTAAGTATATGATGGTCAAATGGAGCACTATGTGAAATTAATAAGTGCTTAATTTTTCTGTGATAAGTGCAACATGTATTGCTGTTCTACAGCAGGAGAGCCTGGCTTATCAACTGATATTAGAAACGGGAGCACTGTCAGTTACTATGATAGTGAGGGATGGGGGGATTGTGCAAAATTGACAATTGTATCACTATTTATTTGCAAATAGTGAATAGGCTTCCAAGGAATCTCCAGACATGTGCTTGTCACATAACCTGATCATGGAAGTTTAAAGGAGCAGAAAAGGGGGAAGCTGCTGCAGGTAGAAACGTAGTATTGACTTTATTCTTTTTAATGCCAGGCTTACTAGTGGTGGTAGGTAGTGGGTTAAGGTTTTACTGACCTGGAACCTCCCTTTCACAAAGTTTCCTGGTTCAACTTCGAAAAACTGCTTACTTACTGCTTCCTCATTAGTTCCTTCCCCACAAGACCATTGACAGTCAATAAAGGAGCACTATTGCGAAATTGTGTAATTTTAAAAATCCATATAAACACATCGGCTAATGATAGGAGGGGTCTCTTATACACTGGAACTGAATTAATCTCTCACAAAGATTGTGGTTTATTCTCTCATGGTAGGAATACAATCCAGGATGACAGGTTTAGTCTATCAGGGGTGACAGAGCCTGTCACCCTGGATGTCCTTTTCCTTCCATTAAAAGAAAAAGAAACAAGCCTGGTTGGGTATTTCTTAATGCCAGGTATATAAGGGACCTCTCCCCCCACCACCCAGCATATTTATATAGATTTTTATAATTGGGACATTTTTTGCATTTTTAAAGTGCTTTAAGGTTCAAAAGATGGAAGTTGGAAGTTTTCAGATCCAAGGACAAGGAAACAGTTAGCTCCTGCTGCCTGAGACAGGGTTTGCATGGGGGGGGGGGCTGCTTCACCAAGAAGGATGTCCCCCTACTGTGGATCAACAGTCTTCTGTTTTTTTTTGTCTTTTAAATGACTATTTGATCTCATTAAATGTAGGATGGGCCCCCCTGAGGCATTTCAACAGGTAGGTCCACGACACCCCGTTCTTCATCTACAAAGACAAGACGTTAGAATGTATTAGCTGCTTCCTATTGGATTGCATGCTTTTGTGAGCAGCAGGCAAGTGAGACTATATGAACATACTGTATGTAGACAGGCAAAGTGTTACATTGTGGCATTGGCAGGCTTGTGATGTCAGCACTAGTCTAGAGAATAGATTTTCTCACATGGATCAATACATGTATACTGCGTGTGGCTATTGGACATGTGACATTGATAGATTCAGAAACATGAATCCATTGGCTTTGGCCATCGTGAGTACCAGTGAATGGAAAAAGCTATCTGCACATTTAGGGTGGAGCTGTGATAATGCAGATTTTATCCAGCCAGTCTTATATTTAATTCTGAACTTGCAGGTCAGCCAGCCAACCACTCCTGACATATACAAACAGATGGGTAATATGCACTGCTACAGTATAACAAGCAGCCACATTCTGTACAGGGAAGAAGGAAGGTACGGGATTGTGCTGTCTTAGTAGGCAAGGATGCAGCCATCAGCCCCTCCCCCCTGCACAGTGTTAACAGCTTCTGCACCCCCCTCCCTCCCCAGCACTCCCACATCAGCCTCTGTGTCAGCAGCATCAGCAGCACTGGGACAGCTACCTGCAGCTGCTGGATCCATGGAGGAGCTCAGGCAGGCAAGAGGCGAATGGCAGCTCCCAGGGCTTCAGACCCCATCATTTAGCATGGAAAAGCTATGTGATTGATACACCTGGACAGAAATCGCTTTTTACATCCTCTCTTGTCAGACTCTTCATTGACTGTTCCAGGGATGTGATGTAATTCCGGTGTGGTGTCAAAGCAGGCATCCCCAGCATCCCTTCAAAGGGGCATGCATTCTGCTCATGCCTGCAGGTCTCATTCTTAGTAATATCACAAATGGTTTACGATCATCATCTATCAGCAGTCAGTGTTCAGACTCTTCGGACTTACTGATGCATAACAAGATTTTAGTCATTCAGTAAAAAAATAAAATACAATGACTCAGATGCAATAGCGATGTTTCCGGCTCTTACTGTTCAATAAAATGTCCAGTCTAATTCATCCAGTAAAACACACGCAATCCAACATAAAGTATGACTATTCATGCTATGGCACTGGACAGGGTCCACCATGTGACATCTGATCATTTATTATTCATTATTCTGTATATATTTATTCGGCTACCACTTGATACGTTTGTTTTTTGTGTTGTGTAATTTAGGTGTTTTGCTCCTCTTTTCTGGGCATGACTCTGGATACCTCTCAGGTCAAGGTATTCCTGCCTCAGCAGAAGGTGGAGGGCCTTCAGCAGCAGGCATGGGCTCTGCTCTTGTGTCCTCATCCCTGCATCCGGCAAGGGATGCAGCTGGTGGGCCTGATGGTGTCCTGCTTCGAGGTCCCCTTTGCTCAGTTTCACATGAGACCTCTTCAGTTGCACCTCTTGTCAGTTTGGGATCGGGACCCTGTGTCCCTGGAACAGGAATTTGCTCTGTCCCCCCTGGCCAGACAGTCCTTCTCGTGGTGGCTGGACTCTAGGAACCTCCTGGTGGGCAGGACATTTCTGCCCCAGTGTTGGGCGACTGTCACCACAGATGCCAGTCTGACCGGTTGAGGGGGCTTTTGGAAGTCTCTGCAGTTCCAGGGTCAGTGGGGCCCCCAGGAGGCCATTGCTCCCATCAATGTCCTGGAACTGATGGCGATCAGGTTGGTTCTTTCTCAGCTGACCTCACACCTTCGGGGTCGGGCTGTTCGGATCCGCTCGGACAACCAGACGGCAGGTGCCTACATCAATCATCAGGGAGGGACTCGGAGCAAGCGAGCCCTCAAGGAAGTGTCTCTGATACTGTATTGGGCGGAAGAGAATGTCCCTTGCATCTCGGCGGTTTACATTCCGGGGGTGGAATGGTCCCTCAGCAACAAGGTTTTTCACTCCCTGTGTCACCACTGGGGTCAGCCGGATGTGGACCTGTTTGCGTCCCGCCACAATCACAAGCTTCCCAGGTTTGTCTCCCTGTCACAGGACCCTCTGGCCTTCACCACGGATGCGCTAGCAATGCCTTGGACAGAGTTTCGGCTCCTCTGTTGGTCTTCTGTTCATACTTTTTCCAAGTTTTACAAGGCTGATGCTGCTTTTGGCCGCAAGGTACTTCAGGCAGTGGTGGTTTAAACTGCCTGCTGTTACTCTTTGGGGATCCCACCCTACTTTATAGACACTGCTTTTGGAAGTCCCAGATGTAATGACTTTGTGAAGCAGGCCGTGCCATGCATTGGGAAAAAGGCAATTCTGTGAGTACTCACCTGTAGAATTGCTTTTACCATGCATGGCACGGCCTGCTTCACCCCTCCCTTGTTATCGCTGTTCTTGGTTGCCTCTTTATGGTGATTGTTCCAAGTTAGTGGGGGTTCTATTACCTGTTTTACCTTTATTATCTCCCGGTTTCTTGATATAACTGCTTGTCAACACTGGAGAAGTCTATGATAATTCAGCTTTGTTACAGAAGAGCAGCCAACCCTGCAGAGAATTGCATACCATACCCCCCCACCGCAGGTGACATTCGATAGGTTGCCAGTGGCAATGTACAGATTCGGGGAAGCACAGGTTCACTTCTGTTTACATTATTCCTACAGATTATTTATTTGTGAGGGGCACATTGTCCCTGTCCTCCATGCCCCTGACTAGTGAGGCACACAGTGGCCATATTAAGCTATAGGGGACTCTGCAGAATGCCTTTATCCCCATAAAAGGCATTTTTTAGGAAGTAAAACTGAAACTAATTGTACTCACCTGTACTCATTAATTTGCTCCTATACATTCATTGCTTTCTAGATGCCTCTTCATACCAGTGATGCTGGAATTCCAGCCATGGACTTCAAAGAGCAGAGCTATGGCTAGAACACTGCCCCTGCAAACTTCACTGTGTGTATTGCTCAGCTCCACACACTGCACGCCACAAAAGCAGCTCACGATCCCTTGGCATCAGTGGGGCTTGGTTTCAGGATTGTACCAACATCCCTGGATGTAGAGATTTATTGGACCGGAAGCAGAAGGAAACAGAACCACGTAGCCAATCATCAGCAGCCAATCGCTGGGTTGTATTTGGCTGGGTGGTCACCACCATGCAGGTAAGTCTAATAAGGTTGTACAGTGGGCATATGTGTGGGGGGCCCTAACATAATGTCCCCTGGGCATCATATGCCAACACCTATTGGGTAACAAATAGATGTCATTCAGCTCTGTCATAGTCAAACCCTAAGAATAAGAAATGGAAAGGGTTGGTATTTATTATTATTATCATTGTCTATCTTAGGACTTTTTAGGGATCTATAACCAGAGGAGCATCCCAATTTTGGACGCCTGGGAGGTTAAAAGGGATATAAAGTAATTTTGGTAAGTCTGTTTCAGTATGTGCAGCCCTTATCAGGATGCTCATATATATGATAATCTACCCAAAGGGCTTTGGGGGTTTCCACAAGTGCCATCCACAAGCTGGAAGCCTGGACTTTTTTATGTGATGTGGGGTTGGATTTTAAACACCTCAGTAGGGTGGTGCAGGGGAGTATGTGACCCTTCCGCCTAGAGAGCTTCAAGGGTTTTAATGGACATCGTCCACAAGCATGAAACCAGTGTTTTGCGGGGCGGTTCTCAGGCACCTTGGTGGTGTGGCTTATGGTCCGGGAGGAGGAAGCAGCCTTCTACCCAGGCCCAGGGCAGTGGTGCAACTAAATGTAGCTTAGCATTGGTGCAAACATTAAATGAGGCCCTATCATGGCTGATTCAGTATCATTTATTGGGTTCTTAACTCAGATGGATTAGACTACCAAAGACTGAAACAGTCAATACAAATGGTGCCTCCCTGATGTACATTACACACAAGCAAAAACCTTGGCCATATTTCTGGCACATTTCCATGGGAAGGCAAGTCTATGTACTGTATAAGCCACTGGTCTTTGAGGTTGTCATCTCTGGGTCATATGAGCACAGAGTGCACAAAACAGATAAAAGGGGCAATAAGGATGCCCCCCCCCCCCTTTTCATAGACCTCAGTACAGCCTGTCCCTCTGCACCCCCTGTAGCTGATGTGTAATTGCTGATTTTATATAAAATGGAGAGGTTCTTTCCATGTTAATAAATAGCACACTAAGCATCAGCAAACTATATCAAGTGTGTGAAGCGTGTGAAGCGAAAGGATGAGCTCCTCATTGCCCCATGTTCCAGGTGAGTACTTGGGCTAGCACGGTAGGCAGCCATGAGCAAATCCCGCCCAATATTTGCATGTAATCCCGCCCAATATTTGCATGTAAGCCGGGATGGATGCTTGGCCAGCCATGTTGGGGTTAATTGTGTATATATGTATGTTTGTATGTGTATGTATAATCCATGATGTATCCTTACATCCAAAATCCTTTAGCTGCAGATTTTTATGAATGCCATGGCTATAAAGGAGTGGGATGCTTGTGTGTTTGATCTAATGCTCTCAATTGTTTGCAAAAACAAATATGATATATATTAATAATATATCAACCAGTGATTCTGTGCAGAAGCATAACTGACTGTGATGGGGCCCAGATGCAGAGATTATATGGGGCGCTATCATAGCTCATACAGTGTTCCTGTCCTAACTGAACTGAATACAATTAGACTGCTAAAGACTGTGTGAGCAGAGGCATAACTGAATGTGATGGGGCCCTTGAGCAGAGATTATATGGGGCGCTATCATAGCTCATACAGTGTTCCGGTCCTAACTGAACTGAATACAATTAGACTGCTAAAGACTGTGTGAGCAGAGGCATAACTGACTGTGATGGGGTCCAGATGCAGAGATTATATGGGGCGCTATCATAGCTCATACAGTGTTCCGGTCCTAACTGAACTGAATACAATTAGACTGCTAAAGACTGTGTGAGCAGAGGCATAACTGAATGTGATGGGGCCCTTGAGCAGAGATTATATGGGGCGCTATCATAGCTCATACAGTGTTCCGGTCCTAACTGAACTGAATACAATTAGACTGCTAAAGACTGTGTGAGCAGAGGCATAACTGAATGTGATGGGGCCCTTGAGCAGAGATTATATGGGGCGCTATCATAGCTCATACAGTGTTCCGGTCCTAACTGAACTGAATACAATTAGACTGCTAAAGACTGTGTGAGCAGAGGCATAACTGACTGTGATGGGGTCCAGATGCAGAGATTATATGGGGCGCTATCATAGCTCATACAGTGTTCCTGTCCTAACTGAACTGAATACAATTAGACTGCTAAAGACTGTGTGAGCAGAGGCATAACTGACTGTGATGGGGCCCTTGAGCAGAGATTATATGGGGTGCTATCATAGTTCATACAGTGTTCCTGTCCTAACTGAACTGAATACAATTAGACTGCTAAAGACTGTGTGAGCAGAGGCATAACTGACTGTGATGGGGCCCAGATGCAGAGATTATATGGGGTGCTATCATAGCTCATACAGTGTTCCTGTCCTAACTGAACTGAATACAAATAGACTGCTAAAGACTGTGTGAGCAGAGGCATAACTGACTGTGATGGGGCCCAGATGCAGAGATTAAATGGTTAAAAACTGAAATCATAGCAATAAATGATGCTTACCTCCTCTGTACCTGATGCTGCTTCAGCACAAACCTGATAACTAAGGTGGAGGAGCAACATTGTTGAGGCCCCTATATTTACCTGCCATCTCACAAGCTGGGATGGATGCTTGGCCAGCCATGTTGGGGTTAATTGTGTGAGGTCATCCAGTGGAAGTGAGCCTCTGATAGGCAGCTGTGCAGCAGTACCACTTATTGCCTGGTGGGGGCGAGCGAGGAACACGCACGGCTGCAGGGATGCTGGGGCTGCCCGCTGCCATATAACACCGGGCTGCCTGCCTGCTAGGACTACACAGGCAAGGTAGGGTGGGGGAGACGAGTGGTCCATTGCGCGGAACGTTCAGGCTGAAGGTTGGCGCTCCCCCCCGCCCTTTGCCCTCACAGCCACCATGTCTTCTTCAATGGGGCCCAGAGGTCCTCGGCCACCCATAGTGCCTCCCCCCATGCCCGATCTCCCAGATCTGAGCCATCTTACAGAGGACGAGAGGAACACGATCATGGCAGTGATGAACCGACAGAAGGAAGAGGAGGAGAAGGAAGAGGCCACGCTAAAGTAAGGACATCACATTATCTTTGCTGGATTACAGAATTTACAAGGGGATGGGTGGCTTCATTTAGATGATGATCATGTGGGTGCCAGTGTTAAGATGGCAAGGTGGCTTGCAGCCCCCTCTATCCTGGGTGGGTGCAGTGTGTTGCTGAATGGGAATGATGTAAGGTGATGTGTGTGTGTTATGGTCTATGGCTTCAGAGAGCCCATCCTCATCTTCCCCTCCCAGCTCTCATGCTGGTGGGATTCACGGGTAGCAGCACTCTAATCCAGATCTGTGCTGTCCCAGCTGTCATGCTGGTGGGATTCACAGGTAGCAGCACTCTCATCCATGGCTGTGCTGTCCCAGCTCTCATGCTGGTTGGATTCACAGGTAGCAGCACTCTCATCCATGGCTGTGCCGTCCCAGCTGTCATGCTGGTTGGATTCACAGGTAGCAGCACTCTCATCCATGGCTGTGCCGTCCCAGCTGTCATGCTGGTGGGATTCACAGGTAGCAGCACTCTCATCCATGGCTGTGCCGTCCCAGCTGTCATGCTGGTTGGATTCACAGGTAGCAGCACTCTCATCCATGGCTGTGCCGTCCCAGCTGTTATGCTGGTTGGATTCACAGGTAGCAGCACTCTCATCCATGGCTGTGCCGTCCCAGCTCTCATGCTGGTGGGATTCACAGGTAGCAGCACTCTCATCCATGGCTGTGCCGTCCCAGCTGTCATGCTGGTTGGATTCACAGGTAGCAGCACTCTCATCCATGGCTGTGCCGTCCCAGCTGTCATGCTGGTGGGATTCACAGGTAGCAGCACTCTCATCCATGGCTGTGCCGTCCCAGCTGTCATGCTGGTTGGATTCACAGGTAGCAGCACTCTCATCCATGGCTGTGCCGTCCCAGCTGTTATGCTGGTTGGATTCACAGGTAGCAGCACTCTCATCCATGGCTGTGCCGTCCCAGCTCTCATGCTGGTGGGATTCACGGGTAGCAGCACTCTCATCCATGGCTGTGCTGTCCCAGCTCTCATGCTGGTGGGATTCACAGGTAGCAGCACTCTCATCCATGGCTGTGCCGTGTCAGCTGTCATGCTGGTGGGATTCACAGGTAGCAGCACTCTCATCCATGGCTGTGCCGTCCCAGCTGTCATGCTGGTTGGATTCACAGGTAGCAGCACTCTCATCCATGGCTGTGCTGTCCCAGCTGTCATGCTGGTGGGATTCACAGGTAGCAGCACTCTCATCCATGGCTGTGCCGTGTCAGCTGTCATGCTGGTGGGATTCACAGGTAGCAGCACTCTCATCCATGGCTGTGCCGTCCCAGCTGTCATGCTGGTGGGATTCACAGGTAGCAGCACTCTCATCCATGGCTGTGCCGTCCCAGCTGTCATGCTTGTGGGATTCACAGGTAGCAGCACTCTCATCCATGGCTGTGCCCGTCCCAGCTGTCATGCTGGTGGGATTAACAGGTAGCAGCACTCTCATCCATGGCTGTGCCGTCCCAGCTGTCATGCTGGTGGGATTAACAGGTAGCAGCACTCTCATCCATGGCTGTGCCCGTCCCAGCTGTCATGCTGGTGGGATTAACAGGTAGCAGCACTCTCATCCATGGCTGTGCTGTCCCAGCTCTCATGCTGGTGGGATTCACAGGTAGCAGCACTCTCATCCATGGCTGTGCCATCCCAGCTGTCATGCTGGTGGGATTCACAGGTAGCAGCACTCTCATCCATGGCTGTGCCGTCCCAGCTGTCATGCTGGTTGGATTCACAGGTAGCAGCACTCTCATCCATGGCTGTGCCGTGTCAGCTGTCATGCTGGTGGGATTCACAGGTAGCAGCACTCTCATCCATGGCTGTGCTGTCCCAGCTGTCATGCTGGTGGGATTCACAGGTAGCAGCACTCTCATCCATGGCTGTGCCGTCCCAGCTCTCATGCTGGTGGGATTCACAGGTAGCAGCACTCTCATCCATATCTGTGCTGTCCCAGCTCTCATGCTGGTGGGATTCACAGGTAGCAGCACTCTCATCCATGGCTGTGCCGTGTCAGCTGTCATGCTGGTGGGATTCACAGGTAGCAGCACTCTCATCCATGGCTGTGCTGTCCCAGCTGTCATGCTGGTGGGATTCACAGGTAGCAGCACTCTCATCCATGGCTGTGCCGTCCCAGCTCTCATGCTGGTGGGATTCACAGGTAGCAGCACTCTCATCCATGGCTGTGCCGTCCCAGCTCTCATGCTGGTGGGATTCACGGGTAGCAGCACTCTCATCCATGTATGTGCTGTCATGCTGGTGGGATTCACAGGTAGCAGCACTCTCATCCATGGCTGTGCCGTCCCAGCTCTCATGCTGGTGGGATTCACGGGTAGCAGCACTCTCATCCATGTATGTGCTCTCATGCTGGTGGGATTCACGGGTAGCAGCACTCTCATCCATGTATGTGCTGTCATGCTGGTGGGATTAACAGGTAGCAGCACTCTCATCCATGGCTGTGCCGTCCCAGCTGTCATGCTGGTGGGATTTACAGGTAGCAGCACTCTCATCCAGATCTGTGCTGTCCCAGCTGTCATGCTGGTGGGATTCACAGGTAGCAGCACTCTCATCCATGGCTGTGCTGTCCCAGCTCTCATGCTGGTGGGATTCACGGGTAGCAGCACTCTCATCCATGGCTGTGCTGTCCCAGCTCTCATGCTGGTGGGATTCACAGGTAGCAGCACTCTCATCCATGGCTGTGCTGTCCCAGCTCTCATGCTGGTGGGATTCACAGGTAGCAGCACTCTCATCCATGGCTGTGCTGTCCCAGCTGTCATGCTGGTGGGATTCACAGGTAGCAGCACTCTCATCCATGGCTGTGCCGTCCCAGCTCTCATGCTGGTGGGATTCACGGGTAGCAGCACTCTCATCCATGTATGTGCTGTCATGCTGGTGGGATTCACAGGTAGCAGCACTCTCATCCATGGCTGTGCTGTCCCAGCTCTCATGCTGGTGGGATTCACGGGTAGCAGCACTCTCATCCATGGCTGTGCTGTCCCAGCTCTCATGCTGGTGGGATTCACAGGTAGCAGCACTCTCATCCATGGCTGTGCTGTCCCAGCTCTCATGCTGGTGGGATTCACAGGTAGCAGCACTCTCATCCATGGCTGTGCTGTCCCAGCTCTCATGCTGGTGGGATTCACAGGTAGCAGCACTCTCATCCAGATCTGTGCTGTCCCAGCTGTCATGCTGGTGGGATTCACAGGTAGCAGCACTCTCATCCATGGCTGTGCTGCACTCTCATCCATGGCTGTGCCCATCCCAGCTGTCATGCTGGTGGGATTCACAGGTAGCAGCACTCTCATCCATGGCTGTGCCGTCCCAGCTGTCATGCTTGTGGGATTCACAGGTAGCAGCACTCTCATCCATGGCTGTGCTTTCCCAGCTCTCATGCTGGTGGGATTCACAGGTAGCAGCACTCTCATCCATGGCTGTGCTGTCCCAGCTGTCATGCTTGTGGGATTCACAGGTAGCAGCACTCTCATCCATGGCTGTGCCTGTCCCAGCTGTCATGCTGGTGGGATTCACAGGTAGCAGCACTCTCATCCATGGCTGTGCTGTCCCAGCTGTCATGCTGGTGGGATTCACAGGTAGCAGCACTCTCATCCATGGCTGTGCTGTCCCAGCTCTCATGCTGGTGGGATTCACAGGTAGCAGCACTCTCATCCATGGCTGTGCCCATCCCAGCTGTCATGCTGGTGGGATTCACGGGTAGCAGCACTCTCATCCATGGCTGTGCCGTCCCAGCTCTCATGCTGGTGGGATTCACAGGTAGCAGCACTCTCATCCATGGCTGTGCTGTCCCAGCTCTCATGCTGGTGGGATTCACAGGTAGCAGCACTCTCATCCATGGCTGTGCCATCCCAGCTGTCATGCTGGTGGGATTCACAGGTAGCAGCACTCTCATCCATGGCTGTGCCCGTCCCAGCTGTCATGCTTTCTTCCTGAAGTCCACAACCATCTCTATGGTTTTTGAAGGGTTAATGACCAGGTTGTGTATAGTGCACCAACTAACAAGCTCCTCCACTGCTCCTCGGTAGGTATCTTCTTTTCCATTCCTGATCAGGCCTATGACGGTTGTGTCATCGGCAAACTTTACGATCCTCACAGAGTTGGCCAAGGAGGTGCAGTCGTGTAGGTGGATACCATGTACATGATACCATGTGAGCAGGGGCGTAACTGAATGTAATGGGGCCCAAATGCACAGATTAAATGGTGCCCCATCATAGTTCGTATCGTAAAATTTTCTCTGTTGTTTTAACTGAATTTGATGCTTAAAAACTAAAACCGCAGCGACAAATGATGCTTCCCTCCTCTGTATCTGATGCCGCTTCAGCACAAACCTCATAACTATGTTGGAGGAGCAACAATGTTGAGGCCTCTATATTTACCTGCCATCCCACAAGCTGGGATGGATGCTTGGCCAGCCATGTTGGGGTTAATTGTGTGAGGTCATCCAGTGGAAGTGAGCCCCTGATAGGCAACTGTGCAGCAGTACCACTTGTTGCCTGGTGGGGGCGAGCGAGGAACACGCACGGCTGCAGGGATGCTGGGGCTGCCCGCTGCCATATAACACCGGGCTGCCTGGCTGCCTGCTAGGACTACACAGGCAAGGTAGGGTGGGGGAGACAAGTGGTCCATTGCATGGAACGTTCAGGCTGAAGGTGGCCCCTCCCCCCCACCCTTTGCCCTCACAGCCACCATGTCTTCTTCAATGGGGCCCAGAGGTCCTCGGCCACCCATAGTGCCTCCCCCCATGCCCGATCTCCCAGATCTGAGCCATCTTACAGAGGACGAGAGGAACACGATCATGGCAGTAATGAACCGACAGAGGGAGGAGGAGGAGAAGGAAGAGGCCACGCTAACGTAAGGACATCACATTCTCTTTGCTGGATTAAAGCATTTTCAAGGCGATGGGTGGCTTCATTTAGATGATGATCATGTGGGTGCCAGTGTTGAGGTGCCAAGGTGGCTTGCAGCCCCCTCTATCCTGGGTGGTTGCAGTGTGCTGCTGAATGGGAATGATGTAAGGTGATGTGTGATTGTCTATGGCTGCAGAGAGCCCATCCTCATCTTGCCCGTCCCAGCTGTCATGCTTATGGGATTCACAGGTAGCAGCACTCTCATCCATGGCTGTGCTGTCCCAGCTCTCATGCTTATGGGATTCACAGGTAGCAGCACTCTCATCCATGGCTGTGCCCGTCCCAGCTCTCATGCTTGTGGGATTCACAGGTAGCAGCACTCTCATCCATATCTGTGCTGTCCCAGCTCTCATGCTTATGGGATTCACAGGTAGCAGCACTCTCATCCATGGCTGTGCCCGTCCCAGCTCTCATGCTTGTGGGATTCACAGGCAGCAGCACTCTCATTCATGGCTGTGCTTGGAAAAGGAAGGGGAATTTTCGGGAATGCCGGTGATGCTAATAATAGGATGAGCTTTGAATAAGATGGCCTTTAATCATTCGTGAGGCACAAAACCCCACCAAGGCTTATAACCCCCCCCCCCCCATTTCCTGGCTCTGCTATTGAATAACACATTGCACCCATCCTCATACTGCATCCACACATAGCTCTTTCATTCATTGAAGGGATGGCCACTGCTTTACACATCCCCCCCACCCCCCCCCCCCCCCAAGGGTGTCACACAAGATAGAATGGCTGGAGATATGCCTTGGAATGGGAATGCTGATAGATGCTTCTTTACATGCACAAACAGGGTGTTTCCTGTTTCCCGAATCCTTATGATGCTCCTGGAGAGAAGTGCAAAGCCGACTCCTTCCTGGGAACACTTGCTAGACCAGTGAGGCTGGGGTGTGGTTGCATTTACTAATGGTCTAAAATGTTCCAATGTTTAGTGTCGGCAGTTTATAGAATTGTTTTTATATTCCTTTCCGTATCTAAACCAGGATGGAATTCCATGATGTATCCTCCCATCCAAAATTCCCTTGCTGTAGATTTTAAAGCATGCCATGGCTGTGCAGAAGCGTAACTAAATGTGATGGGGACCTGGTGCAGAGATTAAATGGGGCTCCATCATAGCTCATACAGTAACCTTTTCTCCTGTCCTAACTAAACTGAATACCATTAGACTGCTAAAGACTGAAAAAGCCAGATGGTGCTTTCTTTCTGTACATGATGCCATGTGAGCAGAGGCGTAACTGAATGTGATGGGGCCCAGATGCACAAATTAAATGGGGCCCCATCATAGCTTGTATAGTAAAATTTTCTCTGTTTTAACTGATTTTAATGCTTAAAAACTGAAACCATAGCGACAAATGGTGCTTCCCTCCTCTGTACCTGATGCCACTTTAGCACAAACCTGATAACTAAGGTGGACGAGCAACAATGTTGAGACCCCCTGACCTCATGGGACCCGATGCAGTCACTACCTCTGCAGCTCCAGTAGTTATGCCCCTAATTCTATGTACCATATAGATGACTAAAAGCTCTTAATGTTGCAATCAGACCATCCACATTTCTCATGCATGTGACTTGAAAACATATAATAATAATAACTACAACACACAGGTTGCTGATTCCTATGCAGCCTTTCTGGCCATAGGTGTGTGCAACCCGCAGTCAAGCTCCAGTGTGCTGCAGGTTGTGCCCTAGAAAATGTTTAAAGCTGTATGACACCAATAATATACTTTGTGTCCAAATCAAATGGGTCACTGTCATTTTCTTCGTCATATTAGCATGTCTAGTACTCAGAGCTCAGACCTTCTAGTCATCATTGGTTTCTAAACCAATGTTTCCAGCCCTCTTCTCAAGGCCCACCAACAGGTCATGTTTTGTGGGTCTCCACATATCTGCCCCTATAGCACTGTCTGAGCACAAACTACGTCAGTGCATTCTGTTGGATCTGTTGGAGGGTTGGGGAACACTGTTCTAGCTAATAGAGATGACCTCATGTCCATGATGAGATGAATCAGACATTGACAGCTG
The DNA here is from genome assembly GCA_027917425.1 of Gastrophryne carolinensis. NCBI lineage: Eukaryota > Metazoa > Chordata > Amphibia > Anura > Microhylidae > Gastrophryne > Gastrophryne carolinensis. The sequence continues at coordinate 225,054,759 of CM051237.1, forward strand.
TGGCCCCAGGCATGAAAAATAGAAAGATGGGACACCCTGTGGTGACCTATTCTCAGAGCTGCCAGCTGGGCAGTACATGTGCTACTCTAGTATGGGGCCCAGCCCAGTCTCTGCTGTAAAAGGTGGCCTAGACAGTGGATCAGACTAAAAGGCACTTGCACATACACTAACTGCTATTGTCCCGGTAAAGTGTCGATGTCCACGGTGCTGGTGGTACACCCTCTTGTCAGTGAAGTCCTTCTAGCTAACAGAGAGGACTACAAGTCCAGGAACATGTGGTGAGTAGATCAGAAAATGGCAGCTAGGCCCTCAGGCATGAAAAAAGGAAGATCCAACACCTTGTGGTGCCCCTACTCAGGTCAGTACAGGGGTTATTCCAGGATGGGCTTTAAATTTGGCCTTTACAGTAAACCAGAATACAATCCTCTCCCTGCTATTTTCCCGGCAATGTCCATGTTGCTGATGCCCAGAGTTACACCTTTTAACAGAGATGACCACATGTACAGCAAAAAGTGGGGTGGAATAGACTTTGGCAACTGGGGCTCCAGGAATGAAAGAAAAGATCAGACACCTTGTGGTGCCTCTATTTAGGATCACAGTAGAGGCATTACATCAGTATGGGCCTGGCTAATTCTCTTTCCCAGACAGTGCCATTTTTATTCTGCCTATGTCACCTATCATTTTTATTATATTATTCATTATTTTATTACATTTGCAGGTCAGCTGGGGCAGTATGGGTGAACACAGAATAGTAAAGAGGTCTTTCAGTGATATGTGGCAATCTTTGAAGGAGAAAAAGGGTGGCCTTAGGATGTTAACGGGAACTTGGGCACTATATGTAGGCCAGGGGTGGTAAATGGAATCCTTTACTGGTCTGTGGCACCCTTTATTTGAATACCAGCAGACAGAGTAAATATGCATTGTGCTAAAAGGGCCTTGAACATTATAGGTGGCTCCTAGCATGGTAGGGTGTGTATAAATGTTGAGGTAAATAAAATGAGGGACTTGGCAGTTTGGGGCCCTGAAATTCACTGTCTGCTTGCAGTTTGGCACTTGGTGCTTAGAATGTCCACATTTTTAAATATATGAATTGGATGGACATTTGTAACCCATCACCTAGTGATCAGGTGGCATATGATGCTTCTCTGCCCAGTCTGGAAATGACAGCTAAGCATTTATTACTGTAATTCCTTACGTTTTTTGCTATGTTTTAAGATGCACAAGTGAAATGACAGCATGTAGTTGGATGCAGCGAGCAACACCCTTTTTCCATTCTCTGTTTTTGTATGTGGCCTATGCCAGCAAATAAAATAGCACCTTCTGGATACAAATCAGAATCTGTCCAATCTGTATAAGATCTGACAAAATGGAATTATTCTCATTCAGATATATATATATATATATATATATATATTTCATTTTCATGTATCTTTTTTTATTCAATAAAACAATCAGTGTTAATCATACATGTTCTCATGAGCTTTTCTATGCACGGTGGAAAAACGCCCCAATGAAGAGTAAGCTGCTCTGTCATGGAGTAAGGGGTCACGTGTTAAATGCAGCATGAACATGAATGGTCATATATTCAGCAGTGCCATATGTAGTGTATATAATATTATCAGATTGCATCATCCTACATTTCTCTTCAATTCTATTTTTACAAGAGGAAATTTAAGAAGGAAACATAAGATTTGTTATCTAACATATTGACAGATTCCTCTGTCTCTTAGGAAAATGTGATGCAATAAACCTATACTTCCATTTTTTTCTGATGATGTGACCCATGTTAAATTCACAAGAATGTGTTGGTTCAAGAAGATGATGCTTTGCTTTGTGAGAGTATATTATCAGATTGGATAATGTGAGAGCAGAATGCAATCTGTGGAGTTTAAAAATCAGTTGTTTAGGTACCTTTTGATTCCTAACATAGGTCCCCATTTTACATTATCGGTAAATGATGGCGTAACGACAGATTCAGATATGCTTGTGTGTGTGTTTGGCCAACATTTTTTTTTAAATAGGATGCATGAAACTCTCGAAGTGGTATAGCTGGCTTTTGGAAAATGAAAAGAATCTGATTAGCCAATATTGAGGAACAGATGGATTAGGAAAGTGAAGCTGCAAGAAAAGTTTTGATAGAGACATGAAATCTAAAAATGCTCATCTCCTAAAATATAGGCTCTCACTCTGAAATAATATTCAGCCTAAAGAAGGTCTGATCTCCCTATCTGCATGGCACCCCATGGCATCAGTGGAGACAGCACTGAGGTTGTTAACCCTACTGCTATGAACAATAGACCTCTCTTTTGTCTGAAAAGGCCAAATGTGCATTGGAGTTTCTGTGCTAAAGCATTACAGAATAAAGCAGACTAACACCCTGCCTTGCAACTCTGTTTTATGGAGGGTTCTGCTCTACAGGGACATGAAACTCACCTAACCTACCCCCTCAAATCATCAGTGTGTCCTGCTTTAGAGAGATACTCAACTTTTCCTAGCAGAGCTCTGTTCAACAGACCACATGGGTGACAGCTGCACATCCTCCAATAGGAGGCTGTTTCCTGGTTCCCCTTTCATACAGAGTTCCATGGGGAAGAGATGCGGATTTTGTAATGTCATGGTTTACTCGCAGGGGAGTAGGTAGGTTAGGGCTGTTGTGGCTCTGGACCTTACAAAGCATAGAATTATCAGGGAGGATTTATGTCTGCTTTAGGTCACTACAATGCTGGTGAAGCGTGAAAGATTTGTTGCTGCTGAAACATAGTATTACCTTTTATAGGTATTTATGTTGAAAAAGACACATGCTCATCAACTTCAACGTTTGTGAATAAAACAAAAAATTCTAGAACCCAAAGGTAGTACAATCAAATTCTTGGGCAAAAAGATTTTTCAAGTACTCTTAAATAATTTGGGCTTCCAGTTACTTTAAGAAATTAATTTACCGGTAGTTTCTTTAAAAATATTTTATAGACATATAGGCCCTGCTATCTAACTAGACCACCTTGGCTACCTTTTAGTGAAGAACCCCTTCCTACTTTCATGGCAGACATTTGCTTAGTGTGCAAGTGATGTTGCCTGGTCTTGTATCGTAAGAATAAAACCTTTACATGACATTTCTTGATTTTTGCATATTTATACTTATTTATTAGATGCCTTCTAAAGTTTCTATTTTCTGAGCGAATTCATTTTCTGTAACTTTACATTTTAAGACAGACCTCTCTACTTTTTCAATAATCTATTGCACCATCTTTAAATTTGTCTTTTTTAGAATGAGAAACAGAGCGACACTACAAAGTGAGGCCTTACCAGTAATTTATTGACTAGTTTACACAGGTCATTCTCCAGATCTCTTGGCCCAGACCTTGCACCAATGCAGAGCCATCACACCTGTAAAATGGCTGTAATGGTTAAACTGGGGGCTCTTAATTTTTGATTCAGATTTGGGAATGGAACTATGATGAGCACATGAACTACAGTAGCTGCACACTGTGATGGGGTGGTCTGTGTCTTTATCACCCACTTAATCACCCACTTACTTAAAATTATCCCAATAGATCACATACCCTTGTGGTGTGGCTAATTATTTGCAGGAGATGTGAAGAAGATGTGGCTAATTCTTTAGTATAGCCCAAAGGGTGCCGTCTTTTTTTAGGGTGTACAAGTTAAAAAGCTTTCTCATGATTTAGTTTCAATTTACACCCAATTGCAAACCTCGAAGGTAAACTTGATTTACCAAATCTTTAGCATGATCCTCACCATTTCTGTGCATCTTACCTGAATATAAGTTGGTTATAGACACCCCGGCACCATGGCACCTCACACCCATTTTACATTTTGGTCACTACATTAGGACCACCGACCTCTCTTAAAGCGGACCTTCACTCTTAATAAGAGTCTATCTTATATGTTTCCCACACCCTGTACATACAGATTGCTCACATTACAAATCATCCTACCTGCATCTACTGCATGTTATGAGCCTTTAAACATCCAAGATGGCGGCTTATGGAAGCCGCCATCTTATCAGGCAGCCTGCAAACAGGAAGTGCCTCCTGACTGTGCTGCTCTGCATTCTGGGACTGATGACCGTTATCTGACCCCAGCTCTGCTCTGTCTGAGCAAAGCACAGCTATAACCTGCCCCCCCCTGTACCTTATCCCACTCTCCTCTCCTCAGTAAGTGTGATGCTTCTGAGTCAAGATGGCGGCGCCCGTATCCTAAATTCCTGAACAGAGTTGCAGCCCAGTGGGGGAAAGAATAATAAGTTAGTGACTAAAAACGTAAAATATATTAATTTTAGATGCTGGGGAACCGTTTTTGGGCCGTTTTTGGACCAATTAAGGTGATCTGACTTCAACAATGCAAAACACAACCTTTAGGAGGAGCAACATTGTGCTCATAGTGACTTTATGAATAAGGCCTACCGCGTGCTTTTTATAACTGAATAGATCCTGTGTATTGATTTTTTAAATAGACCTAGTGAGGATCTGCTGAGCTGAGCCGTGGGACTGGCAACATGTGACTGACAAGCAAACCAAGGTTTATTTTTTTCTAACCTTTACTGAGCACGGATTCTATGCAAGGTCACCTAAAGCTTTTATGACGGCAAATAAAACGTGATTAACACAGAAAATCACAGATGTAAAAATGTCTCATTGTGCTGTAGATAAATCATTATCATTGCGGACATTACTGGAAAATACTTTAATATATACAGAGGCCAGATGCAGAATAGGGCCTCATACCAAGGCGAATAACAATTGTCCCACTTGCAGGGATTTTGGAAAATTTAATTTTAATTGCCTCCCGGAAAATAACATTTAGGAAAAAAAGTTTATTTTTTGGCAAGTGCAATTACATTTGTGTGGAAATTGCATTGGTCAAATTGGGCAGTTGCTGTGCTAGCTAGAAAATTGTCTTGGGCCTTTCACTAAGCAAAAAACACATGCAATCCTTTGAATTGACTCTGACGCCAAAAAGCACAACTAAGAATCATGCTACATATGATCATAGAAAGAACCTCCCTACTGTTTTTCATCAAGAAGCATTTTACTGAAATGTTTCGAGTATCACCTGGGGGGGGGGGGGGGGGGGTACGTATGTGTGGTTAGTCACCTAAAACTGTGTTACTATTTAAAGTTCATGGAATGCACAAAAATGGACACTGATAGTTTTGGTCACCCTTTGGATCAGTTTTGTATTTATTATGAAGGCTAAGGCAACAGGTCTGGTTGGGGTCAGCCTGCAGCATTGCCAAGTACCACTTGATGGGACCTCAAGTACCACAAGTGGTGCTTGTGCCACTGCCTGGGAACTCCTGCCCTAAATAACATTGCAATAGCTAGAAGACCCTGGAGCTACTGCCATAAGCCAGAATTAAGCAGTCTTGAAGTCTCACCCTTAAAGGAAAGGTCTACTTTTTTGGTCTTTTTCAAAAGACTCCAGGACTGAACAGCTAATAAAGCTAAAGCTAGATAATGCACTTATCTGACCACCACTTTCACGCCCCTGACGCCGGTTTATGAAGCCAAGACCAGGAACCAGAGGCACCCACTGTTTTCAATTGGAGACGACTATTCGTAGGGCATGCCAGGGCACAAGTTTCTCATGTACAGAGGCATTCATTGAAGTCAGTGGAAGTGCATCTGGACTTTCCCTTTAAAGAGGAACACCTGAGAAATTTACTTTCTTGAGTTTTGTTACTTTCTGGTAGGACATCTCGATCTGGAATGTCCCCATGTGTATTTTCTGTGATTGCCCATAAACTCACTTTTTCCCCTTCTGATGGTGCATGCGCGGGATGCTGAGCCAATCCACAGCACTCATTCCATTTAGATTTACTTTACTGCACTGAGGTCAGCGCTGAGAAGAAATCTGAATAGAGCGAGCGTTGCTGGCCGCATCCCCAGCCCTGCTCTTGCTGTGGATGTGCCTGCTCCGGCCATTCAGAAAGGCCTTTGGGGGTTTCACTTTCAGGACGTCCCATAAAGAGGTAGACACCCCCCTCCTCCCCCCAAAAAGAGTCTTATAGACTCAAGGGAGGTGTTGTTTCTCTTAGCCTAGTCTTTTGTTAGGAGTCAGTACTTGGGGAGTGCTGTCCAAGGTGCTGCAATTCCAAACTTGAACCTTAGAAAAGGTACTGTATGTCCATTGTTCCTGGGCATTAATACAAAGTATTTGCCTGGTACAAAGAAACCAAGAATATTAGCATTGCCCATCACTCTTAGTGAGTAGGTGGAGCTATGAAAATAATCTCTTTATACCCCACTTTGTTATTCCAAGCTAAGCATGCAATGCTTTCCTTTAGCTTTTACTTATAGACACATTTGAGCTTTTAGTCTTTGTCAGCCCAAGGCCAGAAGTTAAAGTGAACCTAAAGTGCAGTCGAATGCCTAACTTAGGAGGTTGCTCCATAGTGTATCAGAATGTCCCATAGTGTAAAACTCACCTAGTACTAGGATCCCGCAGTGGTTATATTCGGCAGTCAGCAGAGTGCTTTGCATTGCTTTGACTGATGAGGGATCTCCAGACTGGGCGAGTTTTACCTTGCAGGGCAATCACAATAGGTAAGGATTTCGATCAGTCTTTTAGAATCTGGGTCCAGTTTTGGTCCATTTTAATCGAGTTTGGTGATGCGAGGCGCTGAGCTGCCGATCAGGTTAGACCCCCAGTGTCAGGTTAGAGCTTTTTTTTATACAATTTCTTTAAATTAGCCTGCTTTCTGCTCACCTCATGTTGATTGTTTTGTAGTGTGTCTTTCATTTTGTAGGGCATTACATTTCCTGATAAGCCCTAGTGAACTCTCTTCCTCCTATTTACCTCATCATGCAGCATCTGATTGAAGTGGACCAAAACCCAGGATTTTGACTATCCTGGGTTTTGGTCCACTTCCCCTGATTCCCCCTCCCCTGGTCGGGGTGCCCCGCTATGTAGAACCCCCCAGAACGCCCAGATCAACTCACCTCACCCCGCTCAGCGCATGTTTTGCGTCAAAGCGACGTCTTAGTTCAGCGGCTCAGAGCATGCTGGTGGCCGCATCTTGCGCTTCCCTCTAATGGGGAGCATGCAGGCGCCGGCCACTCACAAATGGCCGGTGCGGGCACGCGCCCTGCTAGAGAGAAGCACAAGATGCGGCCGCGGCCCGCACATGCGCCGTTGGACAGGGATTCAGGTAAGGTTTGCGGGCGTCCTGGGTGGTTTCACACAGCGGGGCATCCCGATTTTGGATGCCCCACGGGGAGGGAATGGATCAGCCCGGGAATCTTAATCTATACGTTTTGGTCCACTTTAAATAACTTTAAATAACACTTGTCATGAGGTTTGGAGTCTGGGATGTCATTTGGCAGTTTATCTTTCTCATATGGATTAGTGGCAACATAAAATATAGAGGTCAGATTTGTAGCATCAGTTCATGGGAACTGAAAAGGCAGTTCAATCAAGTTTTGATAACTCTGCTTTAAAAAAATAAAGGTATTTTTAGAAAGAGCATTTAGTTTTTAGTTTATATTTAGTAATATCACCCGATACCTGCATAGGTCCATTTTCTGCCCTGCCAGATTGATTTGGTTTATGTTTAGCGTCCTCCCTCAATAGAGGATTTATTTCCTACAAATCGGTCATCGTTGCAGCAGTGTTCTGTGTGTACAGGGCTGATTTTTCTCTTTTTGTAGATTTTGGTGTATGGTTACTATTAGCAACAGATTACACAGATTAGTGAAAATACACATTTGGTGACACAAAAAAATATGCCATCAATGGCATATTTCCATTTCACTTTCCCGTTAAAGTGGAAATCAAAACCCAGCAGCATCCGGCCTGGAATCTAAAAGATTTCAGGGCCGTGTCCTGGCTTTTCCCCGGGGCATGTGAAAACCCCCAGGGTGACCAAAAAAACTCACCTTTCCCTTCTCCAACGGCGCATGCGCAGGTTCTTCAGATAGGCTGAGGCAGGATCGCGTATGCTGCTGCACCCTCCACGTCCATGCCCATGCACGCGCTCCCATCCCAGCCTGGTAAATGAGAGACCCCGGCCGAATGACATGTCATAGCAGATGGCTCTCACTGGACAAGAGCCCGCACATGCCCCGTTGGAGCCTGGACAGGTGAGTTTATTCTGGCTTTCTAGGGGGTTATACACAGCGGGGCGTCCCTCTTTGGGATGCCCCAGGGGCACGGAACAAAACTCAGGAAAGACAGAGAATGTGCATATTCTGTGGGATGCCTGGCAAGGGAAGTAAATGAGACCATCTTAGGGATTTCAAACTGGGGGCATTACATATCCGGGTGGCCAGGGAGAAAGAACAAAACCTGGAATAGTGAAAATCATGGGTCTTTGTTTTCTCAAGGAAGTAAAAACTGCTGAAAATAGATTGACCTTTTTAAGGGAAATTATTTTGTTAGGAATGGGGATTATCTAGTCCCTTGGACTTGCAGTGGTCTCTACAGTGAGTGATCTGTGGAAAGTTACAGGCATGGGAGGGTTTGTGGGATTAATGTAAAATAAGACATAAAATCAGACTGTAATTTATTGTGATTGACCATTTATACTGTATATGGACACAGGACAAGTGCTATATTTACACTCTGGAACCATAATGTTCCATCATGGGTATTGATTTTGTACTTTGACTTTCCACTTCAAGTATGTTGGATATATCAGGTCATATTTTGTTGGTTTTAAAAAAGTGACCTTGCATCTGACCGGGGTTGGTTTAACTGTACTATCAGCTAGCCAATACTATTAAAGTGGCCCTAAATCCTTCCTAGCGACTCCCGATGTCCCTGAGGCTTACATTTAAAAGAAACTCCCCATTTTTGCCTGTAACTCTGTATAACAGGGGTTAGAAAACAGCTGCACACTGCAGTGCCACATACCTCCTATAGGTGCGTACAGCTGTTTTTGGTCACTCATCAGATTGCGCTCTGCTTGGGAAAACCTCTCTAATGCACAACTCAAAGATTGTGTGGGGTGATAAAGGGATTGCCCAAGCAAATAGAAAAACATGCTCCCATTTCTACCCTGCAGCTAGTCTATCTCAGTCCAGTGCTCAGGCACGTACCTGTTTCTGCAATAGTCCTATTCACTGGTGAAATGACGAATGTAGCCATGCCTGTAACAGGAGCCACAATGACTGGACCACGCCCAACTTCATTATTTACTATGGAGGAAGTCTGCCAGGTGCTGCCTCAAAACGTACCTCTGTAGGGCAAAAGGGGTTGGGACGAGCCAGGATGTGGGGGAACCCAACCTCAGAAACCGGTAAGCTTCTGAGCATCAGACCAAGAGTGAGCTGCTTTAGGGAGTTGTTGATGAATATCCCTTTTTTACCTTAAATGTCTGGATATTCCCTTTTAAACCAGAGGCCTGTTTGTGCTCAGTATCTAGAAACAGGCAGAGAAGGTAATCCATTTCCAGTGTTTGGCTCAAGGCCTCATACCCTCCTGTAATAAAGCCTCAAAACAAGCTTTGTATCTATTTTCCTCTGAGCCAGTGAGTCCTGTGGGTGGTGCGCCTTCCTCTGTGAATGTCCTTGCTGCCGGGCAGGCTCCCTTGTTGATTAGCCGAATGGGTACATCACATGACTGCACACATCCGTCCCATACTGATTTAAAACTCACCGGGTCCCTGATGGCCAGCTGAGCAGCGCACTGTTGGCACCAGAGCCAACAGTTCACAAACTGTTGAGCTGCAGCCTGTAGGATCAAGCCTGCAGGCTGGCAGGTAAGTGATTTTCTTTTTCTTGCCAGCCTGGACTGTCCTTTATAATAATCAACACTGGATCTATTATAATTATTATTTGTATGCTTACAGATTAAATACAGACTGTTTAAATACAGTCATATTAAACTTGCTTTAAGTGGATCAAAAGTGGCCCTGGAGTCTATAAGACTGCAGGGCTGTCTGATTCCTTGCCCCTGGGGCATCCAGATTCGGGATTCCCCACTATGGGAAACTCCCATGTAAAACCTACCCAATCCAATGGCGCAAGCTGCGGACGCGGTTGGATATACCTTTAGCCAGAAGCACCAGGCATTTGTGAATGACCAGCGTGTACATGCATGCAACCTGGGGATTTCATACAGCAGGGCATCCCAAAACCACTTTAAAGCCAATAATGCCTTAAAAACTGCAGGTGTGTACTGTGTGATAGTCTGCTCCTATTTGCTTCCTCCTCTAGTATCAGAGCAGCCATATTGGAAGCTTTAATCATTATCTTATCAGATGGAACAGCAGATAATACTCAGACAGTGAACAGTCTGGTGATAATTACATAAGCACTGCACTAATTATATCACTCCCCCTAATTATTAACCTGGTAAGAATTTGCTTTATGTCTCTTTGTCTATGTCTGACTGTTTCCCCATGATTGTTTATTTTAACATGAGGCTAGTCTGACACTTTACAATAGGCTACCTGTAAACGACTGCATAAGGATTAAACTAGTTTCCTATAAAGAGATAGTTTTGAAAATGATTTTTCCAGGGTTAGGAATGTCCAGATTTTTTGCAGCACCAAATCAGAAGCAATATATTTGCACACAACCAAGCAGACCTAAAACCTGCAGTGGCCTCTGTGTCCTCTGAGCTCTGTCCTCTGTGTCATTCCTGATGTTTCCTTTAGCTTTTCCTAGTGTAGGATAGTGAATGGTCTGTATGAAACTTGGGTGGTAGCCTATCAGTGTAGTGTATAAATGTGTCCTCCTTGGTGTCAGTACACATCGCCTCCAGTAATCAGATGCCCTTAGAATAGAAAGACTCATCTGTAGTGAGAGGGACACAGGTTCCATCTCTTCCCTTACAGGGAAATCCCCTCAATGTCCCTCCCCTCTAGTGATGCCATTAGTCATATTAAAGGGGATTCCGCAAAGGTTCCACTTCTGTGGTGTAAAAGGTCCTTTCCAAAATGCCTGGCGCTAGCTTGACTGGACGCCAAGGTAGGAGGAGCGGGTACCTGTGTCCTACCTCACTACAGATGCCATCAGAGTGGATGCAGCAGCTGATCCCTGGTATGCAGCAGATGACCGCTGCCAGACCAGGAGGAAGTCCACAACCCAGAGGTCCTTTAGAGAAGACACTGCCCAGTGGGGGGAACAAATAAGAAAAAAGATGCAGCGAAAGAAAGGTGAGTTTTATTTTACTGTTTGTAAACTGGTAAGTGGTTTTAAAGGACTCCTATACCAGTTGACGGGGTAGTGATGGCTGGCATGCCACCTGCCAAAATTGGCAAGTGGAATGATGGATAATTTGACCCGGATCTTGCTGATTTTTGTTATTCGGTGAACCGGAGTGAATGGATAAGATCTCGGTGGAATCTAACTTTGGGCCACATGCGAAGCCCATCACTACTTTTGACAAACCCACTAAGCCCTGTTCCAATGTGCTTCCTGGCCACGCAACTAATGCACTCCACCACTGAGCATTGCATAGACAGATCATGGGACTAAATCATTAGTATGGCAAGGGTAGATACAGTGACAGAGGTGGATATGGCTCCCACAGATGTGATGCTGAGCCTATAGCACTGAAAAGGCAGGTCTGGGGTATCTTCGCTAGAGGTTACAGTGGGGAAGGGTGCAAGAGGGAGGGAATGTGGGAGAGACTTGGGAGGCAAGGGGTGGCGGGTGTATAGAGGTAACAGCGTACTGTCAGAAAAGAGCACAAGTTCTGGTTGTCTGCCTGCCAAGCAGTGCGACCTCTCTGCTGCTGATTATCATGTGTCTCTTAACTATCCATTTTTCTCCTAAGGATTCTATTTTCAAGAGTTATGTTTAAAGTTTCAAGGAAATGAACTAAGTTTAAAAGAAAGCATTTAATTTACAGACCTTTGCCTGTTGGTCATCAATTAGAGACAGCCAGTGAAAAGATTTGCTCTATATTTTCACTTGCTTTGAGGCTAATATATTGCATTCTATTCTGACTGTGTAACCCTAAGCATTTATCTTCTTATGCTCAACAGACATGATGAGGTTCAGCTTTTTTTACTTTTCCTCTTACTGTAAATGAATTCTCCTGTTGCAAGAGAGATAGTTTCCCCATCATCTCTTAGGGTTTTTCCAGCCCTTATTTTACATTGTGTCTGAAAGGAAGGCAAGAGGGTGAGAGCAAAATTTCTGGTCCTATACATGGCCAATGTAATGCAGGTGATATGGCTTTTATTTTAATATTTTGTTCTTTTGCCATGAAGCAGAACTTTATTGCTGGTTTTATTATTGTTACAGTGACATATTGGTTGGAATAGGCTGCCAGAGGGGCTTGACTCCCCTGCTTACCTTCACCCACTCCTGCAGCCTGGTTATCTGAAGCCAGGAGCCGCCAGATAGGAAATTTGGCCAAAACACTACACAGGGTTATAGACCGCAATATAAATATCACATTTAGCAGCTGACTGGAACTGTTTTAAGAGTTTTACTGTAACCCTATCCTCAGAATTATCCTCAAGTGGGCCGTTATAATTATAGTCATTCAGGGTAGATGAGACCTCGTTAAAAAAAGACAGGATATATTGGTACCACTGTGTGAAACCCTATCCACCTGATCCACTCACCTCTTCCCAGAGCCCACGTTACATCTTGGTGCCAAAAACGCATCTCAGCTATACATTTAGCTGGGGAGCATGTCCACAGATAGAGGCAAGCAGGGATGCGGGCAACGGCAATCGCTCTGTTCAAATTTACTTGCCACTCTGAGTGGCACAAAAGTCCTGGATGAAATGCAAGCTGCTGATTGGCTTACCAGCCAGCACATGTACCACGGGGACGTGAAATCGGGAAGACAGGCGGAACAAAACCCAAGTTAAGATCTTGGGTTTTGTTCCTCTTTAACTGGGGTAGTAGAGTAGCATGACGTTGAACAGCTTCTTCTGCCTGAATTTGGCCTTTAAAACAAACAAATCAATGTGCGAAACACAATAATGCCTAACAGGCAATCAGAACAGAATCTATCGTTAATTATGCCTCATTAAACTAAAATCTGGTTGCTAGAGTTTGCCGTAATTTTGCATGTCATAATTGTACTTTGTGTTGCCTAACCCAGTTTTTGTGCATAGACAAAGGCCGGTGTGCGACAGATTTCAGTTCGCGTTTTGGTGTATCTGCAGCCAAGCTAGTTAATTACAGAGTAATCGCTCCTGATACATTTCCTGTCATTTCTCATTCTGGCTACTAGCCTCTAGGAGAAATCATTGTCTACACCCACTCCTCCTTTATGGCAAATGAGAGGAGCCAAGGTTAGTCAGATTATAATGCAATCACTTATTATTATATTATATAAAAGTTTAAAAATAGCCAGAATTCTAGTTGCATTTGTATTTTGCAGGCATAATACTGATTATAATCACAATGAGGTGATTTTAAATATGCTTTTTGAAGTTTATATAGGCCAAAGGTTTGTAGTGCTAATATTTTAAAGGACTGCATCCATACTAATCTATAAAACAAAAATGACCTACCTGACCATCCACAGTCCCAATCCTACAAGTCCTGCGGGCTGAGCTGGTCTAGTTGCCATGCTATTAGCGCCCATCCACCGTATTCTGAAAATCCTCCTAAGCATTATCCACATGAAGACTTTGGTGTATAAGGTCTCTTCTGATGTTTCAGAGTCTCAAAAGAGCCCTTTATCATGGAACAACCACGTCACAAGCCGGAAAGATATAGTATTTAAATAGTTATTGGTAGTGTTGGGCGAACACGAGCTTGCAAAGTTGGGGTTCGTACCAAACTTTGCGAGTTTGAGTTCCCAAACTTGAACACCAACTTGAAAAGCTGGTTGATGTGCTGCTGTTAACCAGCTTAACCTAATGTGTACAGCAGCAGAAAGTTGCTGTAGAACTTGCCTGAGCCCCGCAATCCCATCGGCAGTCAGCATTGTTTTCTGCTGCCAAATAGGCTACGACCAGGGCTTCAGAAAGGTGACTGCCACTCCCATGAGGGAGATCATTGGCAGCTGGCACTAGAAGTTCCGCTAGCTGTCACCAGTGTCCTCACTCATGGGAGCGGCAGCCATCTTTCAAACTTATAGAACCCGAACCTCTAGGAGTTTGCCCAACAATAACTCAAATTGGTGTCAAACAACGCTATATTATAAAATGGGGACAATATTATAATTACATCAACTAACATCATTACCTCAAAGTTTTTCAAATTGTATGTGAAATCTGACCATTGAGCACTACTATTGTTCATAAATTTTTATTGGGACACGTCTTGGTTGAACAGTGTTTGTGTGTATAATATATATATATATATATATATATTATTAGATGTCATGATTAAGGACCTATTGTCCGAAACGCGTTGGCATTAGGGCCCATCTTGTACATTTTTTCTATTCTGTGACCTGTTGGATTATTGATTTTAATGGAAGAAAATTAAAGCAGAAGATTTTACAACATTTACTGGCTGGCTCAATATTTCTTACTGTATATATTTAGAGCCTATGTACTGTAGGTTGTCTCCCTATTGGTGATTCTTTTCTATTGGTGATTCTTTTCTATTGGTGATTAGTTATTGTAAACATATTCCGCCCCCCCCCCCCCCCATCCTGGATCCTGTGCTGTGGTGCGTCTCCCAACAGTTCTAGACCATGCCCAACTGCCTGTTGTGTTCATGAACAGGTAGTTGAGAAAAGTTCCTGGTCTCATTACCTGAGGATGGGGCACTACCTTAGAGGTCTTACAGATGGTTTGGGTGGGATGTGGGGTTGTTTTTTTAATTGGATTCCTCAAATGAGCAACCTTAAAGGGATATTCTAGGCATAGGGTTAATTGAAGCTGCTTTTTGCTAGCTCCATGCTGGCTGTCAGGGGCGGCATCATTCCCTACCAGTGTTATAGCTGAAACCGCATTATATTGAGCACAGACATCATAGATAGAGGATAAATGTATTGCTTTTCAAAATGTTTGTCCAAGGCAGAATCCGCCTTATATTGGACCACATTATATCTGAATATATACCAAAATATGTTAAAGCCTATAGAACTTGCTTCCTTCTGCTGACTCATTAGGATCCCCAATAGGACTTCTGAAGGGACCCTGACATTTAAACATACATGGATAAGTCATCATCTGCTGCTGAGGAGGCCCTGCAGAAGGAAACTGGTTCACTGGGAGTTATCAAGTAATATAAAGCAGGCTGAATGAAAGCTGGATGAAAGATATAGCTCCTGAAAGCCAGCATGGGGAGCAGGATAATTTAACCCATTGTCCAGACAACAAAAAAACAGCACTACCTACAGTACCTTGTGTCCAGCGCTGCTCCACCTGCTGCAATACAACCTACCGAATACAGAGAACAAGCACTCCCACCAGTCCTTTCTGGAATGGTGGCCGTGGATGTTTTTGGTATAGGCCCTGCAGCAAGGCCACTCTATACATTGAAATGAAGGAGGGTGCTTGCATAAGCCTGGCTAAGAACCACCCTCTCCATTGCAGTAAATGGAACTGCCATCTTCGACCAGAGAGGACCAGTGGGGTGCTAAATGTAAGGTAAATCTTGCTTGGTAAGTTTTACTCCGGGTGGTGGAGCGGCACTGAGAAAAAACATTTTTGTTTTAAGCTGGCCAATCCCTTTAAGTGAGTAGATTACCCACATAGCTAAATCTACCACAAACACAGGTTAGAGTAAACTATCTCAAGTCTGTATTCATGTACACTACACATTACACAGCACAACAGTGATCCTATACACAGAAATTAGGTTTATGTTGTCACTTTCTATCCCCAGCCCAATGCCACAAACAGCCTGTTTCTTTTTTTTTTTTAACTAAAGCCCTTGCCAAATATAATAATCACAACAACATAAATTGATGTCTGAATGTTAATTTATTCAGTTACAACTAAACTGTCACAATGCAGTTTGGTTAAAGTGCTCCCCATAGCTGAGCTCTGTGTACTGTAACTGAATGTATCATCACTGGTAAGAACCAGGGGGCGGCTGCATCCAGTTATTGTCTGTTGCTATGAATATTGGGCAAAGGCTTTAAAACACTGGTTGTTTTGGGGCACTGGGCTGGGGATAGAAGGAGACAACATACATTTCCTTTCTGGGTATAGAAGCACTTTAAACACAAGATATACAAAGGAAAAGGAGGTGGAAAACAAAGCTGTGTGCTGCAGTACTATCTGATGTGATACAATAAGTATGCTGTAAACAATCACATATATTAATGCATATACAAAATAAAATATCTGAATATATAGAAAGAAATCAATTTTCACATAGAAGTAATGAATAAGACAATGTGTGAAGGAGAGTGAGGCACTGAAAATGTGCAACAGAGAGACCTGTGGAGCCAGATGAGAGTTTGTCAATGTCTAAATGTGGCCCCGTTATGGAGAGATTAGGTTGGTGCCCTGTACCAATTGTAGGAGCTGCACTCCCCAAAGGCTGGCCATGCTATTGATACATTTTGGACATTATTGATGGAGAACAAGACTAGGTTGGGGGAAACTGCAGCTGACCGTTTACAGTGTCTGCTTTAACTCACTAACCATCATTATGACATTCACAAACATTTGCTTCAGAACAGCTAGATAATCTGGATTAAACGTATATTGTGTAATTAGAGAAAAACAGCAGCTGGAATTTAATCTGTTCCATTGCACTTTGCATTGGGAGTTATTCAATAAACCGTTTGTGAGCTTTTTACCTCATAAGAGAGAACACTCCCCCTCAGCTTGCTTGTGTCCAATTTAATGAAGAGATCTCCCAACAAACCTTAAAGCGAACATTGAGCATTGGATAATGTAAGGTCTTGACTCTGACTGCAATTAATGTAATCTGACCACAGATAAGGTCTCCCGTGACTGAAATATCAAGACTTCTACTGTGCTTCGTGATTTCTTCTGTACACTTTGGGCTGCTGCAGGAGAGCACATTCCACATTAGATGCATTTATATTATCCAGAATACGTCAGTTGTTCAGCTTTCATCAGGGACAATTTTTGACTGGACTTTCACTTTATTGCACAACTGCAAATATAAAATAGATTCACCCCTGCCTATAAAACCTTATGTTTAAATAGCTACATGGCTGTTGGCATGAGTATTTGTTTTGTCAAGTCTAGTACATGCAAAAGGCCGAGGTGCTACAAGTTTTGCTAAGTTGGAAAAAAAAATGACAGAACTATTTTTGATCATTCCTTGGCAAAAACAAGTGACAGCTGGGCATAAAAATAAGCAACATTTTGTTTTTATCTTCTTTTCTCATGATGAGCCATGTCACAGTGTGTAGGCGCTGACTGGATAGAAGATCTTTCCTGAGCTAAGGTTTTAAAAGCCACAATTCTGAATATACGGTAGTCATTTTATTTTTATTAGTGCATTGTCTTGCCCTAGTTTGATGACATCACATTGGAAAAATGATTCACAAAGAAGTGCTTCATAGTTTTTATAATATTGTCTTGTATTTATGGGAACCTGTTCGTTTATATTGCTTAACCCTTTAACCGCCAGTCTACCTAAAGATTTTGTCACCCTCCGTTGCCAGGCCATTTTTTCACTGTTTTGTACTATACATGTTTAACTGTGCATGGATTTTGAAGGGATTTCCAGGAATTTCCCTGAAAAAAATATTGTTCTTCTCAGTAGAGTCTGGGCTTTAACATGACATCGTCCTGCTCCCCCTTCACAACCCTGTCTGTCATTTTCTTCTCCTGGGAGAAAAATAATCCAGAGTTTACAGGTTCCTGTGCGTAGAATTCCTTTTACCTTGGATAAGCAAATAGCGAAAGTTGGTGCAACCATGAACACCTTTCATTTAAAATGCTGGTAGAATGACAGTCATTCATCTTGTAAAGGCATGTTCTGCATTGGAAGTTCTTCTGGATGCAGTTCTGTAGTGGCACATTAGGTGGTTCATTCTCTGTAGGCCCTCTCTGTGTGAAAACATGGTTATATTCCTCCTCAGCCAATAACTGAACAGTTGGGTACAGCTGTTTATTTAGAGGGATGCCCATAGTTGCAGCTGCTTGGTCGCCATCATGTGTCCTGTAGGAGTACATTGACTTCTGGAGAATTCCAGTTCCTTCGGGACAAGTCCGGCTTTGTGTAGCTTGTGGGGTGTCCCCCTACTAGTGCTAACAATGTGCGGGTCTGTATAGCTTGTGCCCCAGGGGGTGCGTGCGCTGCAGCCTGGTTTACCAGTAGCTGGGCCTGCGCCTCGTATGGCGTCTCATACTCCCCCAAGCTTAAAATTGACTCCCGTTGAGTTGCATACCAGTGGGGATTCTCAGCCTGATGTGTCTTCCAGACTGGCTAGTGTTGAGAAGTTGCTTGCTAATACCTTGGTGCGTAAGGCCTCTGCTAAGAAGCGGCATTTGACTCCTGATGTCACTCTTTTCCCTATGGAGGCTGATGAGTTCTTGGAACTGGCTGGTTATACCCCTTTGGAAGAAGGGGAGTTATTCTCTGACTCGGAGTCATCTGATGAGAGGCCCAGGGGTCATGATGATTCTGACTCTGACCCCTGGGCCCCAGATGATACTGATAGGCTGTTGGCTCAGATTTTTGAGGTACTGTCTATCTCTCCCCTGGTTGCGGCCCCCAGGCAGCAGGGGGAATTGTTTCATACTGCCAAGCCACGTTTAGAGTTTCCTGAGCAAGCCCATTTTAATAATCTTGTGCTCAAGGAATGGGAGCGTCCCAGCAGGCTTCCGGGAGTCCCTAAGAGTTGGGATAAGAGGTAAGCGTTAGTCATCACCTCCAGAGGTGGATGCCCCGGTCCTAGGGTTATCTAACACCTCTGTCATGCATTCCACTGACTCTACTACGCTGCGGGATGGTGAGGACCGGCGTATTGATCAGTTGGCGTCCCATGCCTTTGCCTGTGTGGGGACGGCGCTGCGCCCAGTCTGTGCCTCTGCCATTACGGCTGTGGCTATTAGGACCCTGCTTAGAAGTGTCCTGGATGGTGCTCCTGATGATGTGTCTAGTGAGGAGTTTAATGCACTCTCTCTCATTGTGAGGTTTTTGTGACTTATGTCTTCTCTGCCTTGGATGATACCATTAGGATGTGTGGCAGAACCTCTGCCCTTGTGGTGGCTATACGCCTCTCGGTTTGGCTGCGCCAGTGGGCTGCTGATAACGCTGCCAAGAAAGCTCTCACTGGTTTTCCCTTCAAAGGACTACGCCTGTTTGGGGACCACCTGGACCTTTTTGCTAAGGGAGGCAGGTTACCCCAGCGCAGGCGGCAGTCTCGGCCCTTTTGGGGACAGGGCTCCTTTTCTTCCCCCTACCGTGGAGCCAGACAGGGGAGGGGGGTCTCCTTTACCGGGTCCCGAGGAGATTTCTGGGGTAGGGGCAGAGGATGTGGACGCCCTGGTTCATCCTGGGGCTCCACGCCTAAGTCTTCTCCCAAGCTCCCTCAGGCATGAAGGGGCGCCCTCATGCATCCGGGTGGGGGGATGGCTTCAGCATTTTGCTCACGTCTGGAGGCTTCAGGTCTCAGACCGGTGGATTCAGGAGGTAGTGTCCTCCGGTTACAAGATTGAGTTTGCTGCCTTGCCGCCCCCAAGATTCATCAGATCCCGGATCTCTCAGGACCCTATGTCAGCTCAGGCTCTAGTTCTGATGGTGGAAAGCCTTCTGGAGCTGGGGGTCATCTGTCAGGTCCCCTTACGAGAAAGGGGCAAGGGTTTCTATTCCAACCTTTTCACCGTGCCCAAAAGAGATGGGTCAGTCAGGCCCATCCTGGACTTGAAGATCCTCAAAAAAATTTGTCAGGTGCAGGCGCTTTCGCATAGAAACTTTGCGCTCTGCCATTAGTTCCCTGCGTCCAGGGGACTTCATGACCTCTGTGGACATCAAGGATGCTTACCTTCATATTCCTGTTTTTCCAGGTCATCAAAGGTTCCTCAGGTTCGCTCTGGAGGATCAGCACTACCAATTTGTGGCATTGCCCTTCGGTCTCACTTCAGCTCCCAGAGTGTTCACCAAGGTGCCGGCAGGAGTGATGTCTCTGCTCAGGTCTCGGGGCATTCGCGTGCTGCCCTATTTGGACGACATTCTCATCACTTCTCAGTCCCTCCAACAGGCAGAGCTGGATACTCGGCTAGTAGTGTCCACTCTGGAGTCATTTGGCTGGGTGATCAACCATCCCAAATCTTCCCTGTGGTGACACTCTTCCTGGGAATGAATCTGGATACCGTTCAGGCAAGGATTTCTCTTCCTCAGCAGAAGGTGGACAGTCTGCTAGCGCAGGTTCAGTTCCTGCTATCTTGCCCTCATCCCTCCATCAGGCAGGGAATGCAGCTGGTGGGCCTGATGGTGTCGTGCTTCGTCCCTTATGCCCAGTTTCACATGAGGCCTCTGCAACTCCACCTCTTGTCAGTATGGGACAAGGATCCTGCGTCCCTGGACCAGGTCCTTGTGCTGTCCCCCCTAGTCAGGCGGCCCCTCTCATGGTGGCTGGACTCCAGGAACCTGTTGGTGGGAAGATCCTTTCTGGCCCCCTGCTGGGAGACGGTCACCACGGATGCCAGTCTGACAGGTTGGGGGTTTCTGGAAGTCCCTGCAGTTCCAAGGGTGGTGGGGCCCTCAGGAGGCCCACACGCCTATCAACATTCTGGAACTGAGGGCGATCAGGTTGGTTCTGGCTCACTTGACCCATCACCTTCGGGCCGGCCTGTTCAGGTACGCTCGGACACCCAGACGGCGGTTGCCTACATCAATCATCGGGGAGGGACCCGGAGCAAAGGGGCCCTCAAGGAAGTGTCTCTGATCATGGCCTGGGCGGAGGATAATGTTCCCTGCATATCAGCTGTGTACATTCCGGGGGTGGAGAAACTGCAGGCAGACTCTCTGAGCAGGGGGACCTCTCGCCTGGGAGAATGGTCCCTCTGTGACAGGGTGTTTCAATCTCTGTGTCGCCATCGGGGCCAACCAGATGTGGATCTGTTTGCGTCCCATCACAATCACAAGCTCCCGGCCTTTGTCTCCCTGTCCCTGGATCCTCTGGCCTTGGCCACAGATGGCTTAGCAATGTCATGGCAGGACTTTCAGCTCCTGTATGTCTTTCCCCCTGTTGGGCAGGGTTCTGCGCAAGATAGCTCAGGAGGGGGTGCCAGCAATCCTGGTGGCCCCCAGGTGGCCAAGAAGAGTGTGGTTCGCAGACGTGGTGCAGCTGGCAGTAGATCAGTACGCTCTGCCCAGGGTGCCAGACCTGCTCACTCAGGGCCACTTACTCCATCCCAATTTACAAACTCTGGCTTTGATGGCCTGGCTGCTGAAACCTCCATCTTGATGGAAAAGGGGCTGTCTGCGTCTGTTGTTGATACCATGATAAAGGCTAGAAAGAAGTCTTCTTCTTCCATTTACTATAGGGTTTGGCGTGCCTACATTGACTGGTGTGAGTCTAAGTCTCTTCCCTGTCGTGTGTTCTCTATTCCCAGGATCCTGGAGTTCCTGCAGCATGGGTTGGAGCTGGGGCTCCAACTCAGTACACTGAAGGGTCATGTCTCTGCCCTGGCTGTTTTCTTCCAGAGGTCCTTTGCCCAGCATTCTCTGATCAGGACTTTTTTCCCGGGGGTTACTCATGTGCGTCCCCCATGTAAGCCTATGTTGTCTGTTTGGGATTTGAACTTGGTCTTGTCTGCCTTGCAGGGTGCTCCCTTTGAACCTGTGCAGGAGGCTGCCCTGGCCATTCTTACACTCAAGGTTGCCTTTTTGGTGGCTATCACCTCTGTTAGGCGTGTGTCTGAGTTGGTGGTGCTTTCCATCCAGCCCCACTACTTTGAGAGACACCAGGACAAGGTGGTGTTTCGCTTCAAGACAGATTTTCTGCCTATGGTCGTGTCTGCCTTTCATCTGAATCAGGACATTGTTCTTCCTTCCTTGTGCCCTAATCCTAGTAATGCTAAGGAGAGGGTCTTGCATTCCTTGGATATGGTTAGGTGTCTGAAGTACTATCTGGTGGCTACTGCACCATTCAGAAAAACTTATGCTCTTTTTGTGGTCCCTTCTGGTCCTAGGAAGGGTCTGGCTCCTGCTTAATCTACTATCAGCAATTGGATCCGTCAGGCTGTGGTTCAGGCCTACTCTGCTAAGGGGAAGAATCCTCCCTTCCGCCTTACTGCTCATTCTACCCGTGCTATTGGTGCCTCTTAGGCTTTTCAGCACCAGGCTTCTGTTGAACAAGTTTGCAAGGCTGCTACTTGGTCTTCTGTTCATACTTTTTCAAAGTTTTACAAGGTTGATGTTAGGGCCTCAGCTGATGCTGCTTTTGCCCGCAAGGTTCTGCAGGCGGCAGTGGTCTAACCTGCCAGTTGTTACCTTTGGGAATCCCACCCTACTTTATGGACACTGCTATTGGATGTCCTAAGTGTAATGATTCTTATCTGGAGCAGGACGTACTGTATACTAAGAATAATACAATTCTGTGATTTACTCACCTGTAGAATTGTTATGAGTATACAGTACTTCCTGCTCCACCCCACCCTTGGTTTTGCATTATCCTAGGATCCCCTGTATGGTGATTGTTATCATTGTTATTGTTACTAGTTGGTTCTGTTTTCTTTCTCCCGGCTTCTCATTAACTGCTTTTCAATGCTGGGGATTTGTGGGAGGTCCCGGGTATTTGAGGGGCCGGGAGGAGCCAATTTCGCGGTCTCTGTGTAATGATTCTTATCTGGAGCAGGACGTACTGTATACTCATAATAACAATTCTACAGGTGAGTAATCACAGAATTGTATTTTTCCCTATATCTAGTCCGGGTCGTCCCAAGTGATGACATGTGGGTGTTCGCCCCCAGGGGGCTCCGACTGCAAGATCAAAAGCTGCAGCTCCTCCCGGCCCCCTAAAAGGCTGGTGTACCTCTATCATTCTCCAGTTGTTCATCTTGCAGTCTTGGCTGCAGAAGATCGTTGGACACTCTCTCAGATAATGGCAGCAGAGCAGGGCCACATAGCCGTCGGCCGCTGCGGGCCCTATTTCCACGGATCCCTTCTGACCCATCCTGCCTCCCAGCCTCTGGCTGCTACAGGATCGTGACGGTAGGGTGAACGCCGGGGTCTGTTGGCGTTCGGCAGAGCTTGGCTCTGGGCCGCAGACCCTACACTAAAGGGTAGCCGGCCACAGGCTATGGTAAGCCTGGGGGGGGAGGGGGGACCACTATATGCTTTTTTGATTGCCCACAAGCTTTATTGGTTTTGTGTGTGTTTTTACTGGTGTTGGTGTTTCATCACTCTGCTCCTCGCTGGCTCAGCATGGCCATATGTGGAGCATTCTGCATACTCCGCTCCCTCGTTGTTGCTTGGCTGCGGGGTCGCTGCACCCCGCGGGGCCTCCGCATCATCGCTGGTGCGTCGCTGTCTGTGACGGGGGGGGGGAGATTCTCTCGCTGGTGCATCGCTGTGACGCTGGGCACGGTGGGCTGCCCATTTCTCTGCATGGGCAGCGTTGGAAGGGGGCGGGTTCGTCTTTTCGCGCGCTGCCGGAGGGGGCGGAGCCTGACACTGACGTGCGTCTGCGTCATCACTTCCAGCCGGCACCGCACTCCCCCGAGGATCCTTCCAGAACTGGCCTGCATGCTACTGCTGCTGCTGGGGCCTACTGGACGCGGCGGAGCCTGTTTTTTTTCTTGCTGCTGCTGCTACTGCTGGGGGATCACGCTCATCATCGGAGGCTGCGCTGTCCCTCTGCCGGTGTCCTGAGTCCCTCTTCTTCTGGCAGTATATTATGACCAATTGTTTCTTGCTTATTCTGATCATGGGTTTTGTTCTCCCCCTCTCATGTGCAGATCGTGGGCTTAAGGTTGAGGGTTGTGGTTCCTCCCAGTCCCCTTTTTTATTAAGAGGGATCACCTTATAGGTTTGGGCCATTAGTGTCTTCAGACCTTTCTGATTTTAACTATTTTTAATCACCATAATGGAGGCATCAGGGGATAGTGAGCTGGGGACCCCATTTGGGCAGGAAAGGCTCTGCCCCTTGTGCAGTAGGAATCCTCTGGGCGGATTCAGAACTGTTTGTATCACTTGCGCCAGAAGCATTATTTTGGACCATGAAAGGGCGGTCGTCCCTGACCCTAGCCCTGTGCTGCCTGCGGCCTCTCCGGACCCTCCGCTGCTGCATTCAGCCCCCAGTGAGGGGGAGCCAGCAGGGGGTCTCATGCTGAATTGGCGCATAGGCTGGCCAATCTCGAGAGACAGATCTTTCGGACGGCTCCTAAGAAAGCCACGAGTAAGAAACAGCACCTCGAGCCCGTTTACTCGTATAATGACGATCTCTTTCATGATCTGGGCTCTGTGGAGGAAGGTGAGTTGCCAGAGGATTCACGCTCCACGGTGGATTATTCTGCTGGCGATGACAGTATGTCTGGCTCTTCCTCGGACGAGGATGCGTGGCTCCCGGATGATACGGAGAAATTGCTTTCCTCAGTGTTTAAGACACTACACATTTTCCCTCCCAGAGCGGCTAAGAGGAAGCAGGGAGATTTGTTAAGGCCCCAGAGGCAAAGGCGGGTTTTCCCTGAGCAGGCCCATTTTTCTAACATGATTTTCAAGAAATGGGAGAGGCCTAACAAGTTACCGTCAGTTCCTAAAGACCTGGACAGGCGGTACCCTTTACCTGACGAGCTGGTTCGGCTATGGTCTCGCCCTCCCGAAGTGGATCCCTGCTGACAAGCGCATGGATCAGCTGGTCTGCCATGCGTTCACCTTTGCTGGTGCCCTATTTCACCCTGTGTGTGCCTTGGCGATTGTCTCTCTAGCCATCAGAAAGAAGGTGAAACACCTTGTGGATAGAGCTAAGGCTCGCAAGCAGGCTGAGGAGTATAAAGAACTCAAGGCCTGCTTGGAATTCATTGGCTTTGTTGCTACTGCCATGGACTATGGGGTCCGGCTCGGTGGCAGGATTTCGGCCCTGCTTGTTGCTCTCCACCGCTCGCTCTGGCTGCGGCAATGGTTGGCTGATGCGGCTACCAAGAAGTCACTTACGAGTATCCCCTTTGTGGGACACAGGCTGTTTGGGGAGCGCCTGGACCTTTTGGGCAAGGATGGTGGACTCCCTGAAAGACGGAAGCCTGCTCGGTCCTTTCGAAATCCCTCTGCCTATCGTTCCTTTCGAGGAGGAAGAGGCTCTTCATTTCCAGGTGGCCGCAGAGATACCTGGGGTAGAGGTAGGTCCCGCGGCCAACCCAGTCCCTCCTGGGGAGCCAAATCCAAGCCCCCTGCCAAGTCCCCTCAGGCATGAGGGGGCGCCCTCACCCATCCGGGTGGGGGGGGGGCGGCTTCTACTGTTTGCTCAGATCTGGAGGCGGCAGGTCTCGGATCGGTGGATTCAGGAGGTAGTGTCCTCCGGTTACAAGATAGAGCTGGCAGTCAGGCCACCCACAAGATTTCTCCATTTACGGATATCCCGAAACCCACGAAAGGCACAGGGTTTGAGAATGGCCGTGCAACACCTCCTGCGGTTAGGTGTGATTTGCCCTGTACCTCGACAGGAACATGGGTCAAGGTTTTTACTCCAACCTGTTCACGGTTCCCAAGATGGACGGAACGTTAAGACCAATCCTGGACCTGAAGGGTCTCAACAGGTTTGTAAGAGTCAGACATTTCCGCATGGAAGCCCTACGGTCGGCGGTGAGATCGCTTCGGCCCGGCGACTTCATGACCACGGTGGACATCAGAGATGCTTATCTGCACATCCCGATTTTCCAGGGGCATCAGAAGTTCCTGAGGTTTGCTCTGGAGAATCAGCATTACCAGTTTGTGGCACTTAAATTCGGGATATCCTCAGCCCTCTGTGTCTTCACCAAGGTTCTGGTGGGCATCATGGCTACCCTGAGGAACCAGGGCATTCGTGTGCTGCCCTATATGGACGATTTGCTGATTGCGGCCCAGTCCCTTCACCAGGCCGAGAGCGATACTCGAAAAGTGTTGTCAACCTTGGAGGCCTTCGGTTGGGTAATCAATAACCCAATAAAAGTAATTTATCACTCCCGCAAAGGTGAGATCCTTCCTGGGAATGACGATAGACACCACTCAGGTCAAGGTTTCTCTGCCACAGCAGAAGGTTTTGGGTCTCCAGACGCAGGTGCAGGCCTTGATGTCTTGTCAGCGGCCGTCAATTCTTCTGGGGATGAGAGTGGTGGGCCTAATGGTGTCATGCTTTGAGGCAGTGCCCTTCGCCCAGTTTCACATGAGACCTCTACAATTGAACCTGCTGACTGGCTGAAATCGGATGCAGGAATCTCTGGAACAAGAATTTTTGCTGTCCCCCCCCTGGCCAGGCAGTCCCTCTTGTGGTGGTTGGACTCCCGGAACCTGCTGGTGGGCAAGTCCTTTCTGACTCACCATTGGGAGATAGTTACCACGGATGCCAGTCTGACAGGCTGGGGAGGCGTTTGGCAGACTCAGAAGTTCCAGGGGCAGTGGGGTCCGCAGGAGAACCACTTACCCATAAATCTCTTGGAGCTGAGAGCGATCCGTTTGGTGCTTCTTCGCTTGACTTCCCACTTAAGGGGTCCTGCGATCCAGGTTCGCTCGGACAATCAGGCGGCTGTCGCCTACATCAATCACCAGGGCGGGACTCGGAGCAAGAGAGCCCTCAAGGAGGTGACCCAGATTCTGACTTGGGCAGAGGAGAATGTTCCCTGCATCTCGGCCGTCTACAATCCCGGGGTAGAGAACCGGGAGGCAGACTCCCTGAGCAGGAGCGCCTCGCGCCTGGGGGAATGGTCTCTCAGCAGCAAGACCTTTCACGCTATGTGTCTCCGCTGGGGTCAGCCGGATGTGGACCTGTTTGCGTCCAGACACAATCACAAGCTTCCAAGGTTCGTCTCCCTCTTGAGAGATCCTCTGGCCATTGCCACAGATGCTCTGGCGATTCCTTGGACGAAGTTCAAATTTCTTTATGCATTACCCCCGTTTCCACTCCTGGGCAGAGTGTTGCGCAAGATAGCCCAGGAAGGGGTACCAACTATCCTGGTGGCTCTTCGCTGGCCGAGAAGGAGTTGGTTTGCGGACATAGTTCAGATGTCAGTAGATCGCTACATCATGCCCGACGACCCAGGGCTCCTCACACAGGGGTCGCTGCGGCACCCTAATTTACGGACGCTGACGGAAAAGGGGCTGTCGGCCACGGTTGTGCATACCATGATTCAGGCACGGAAGAAGTCTTCTTGCATGATATACTACAGAGTTTGGCATGCTTATATTGCTTGGTGCGAGACCAAGAGTCTCCCTTGCCGCACATTTTCTATTTCTAGGATTCTGGAGTTTTTGTAACACGGCTTAGACTTGGGTCTCCAGCTGAGCACCCTCAGTGGTCAGGTCTCGGCTTTAGCCATCTTTTTCCAGAGATCCATTGCCAATCATAGGTTGATCAAGACCTTTTTCAAGGGAGTCACCCATGTCCAGCCACCGTGTAAGTCTGTATTACCGGTGTGGGACTTGAATTTAGTTCTTTCTGCTCTTCAGGGTCCTCCCTTCGAACCAATGTGCGTTGCTGCATTGTCTATTTTGGCTCTCAAGGTGGTGATTGTGGTAGCGATCACCTCGGTGCCTCGCGTATCAGAGCTGGCTGCGCTTTGTATGAAACCTCCCTATTTTGAGTGGCATAGGGATAAGGTAGTTTTTCGCTTTAAACCTGATTTTTTGTTGTTTCTCCCTTTCACCTTAATGAGGAAGTTGTCTTACCTTCCTTGTGTCCAGCACCGACTAATTCTGAAGAAAGGACCCTCCATGCCTTGGATGTGGTCAGAGCCATTAAGTATTACCTGGTTGTGACTGAATCGTTTAGGAAATCGGATTTGCTCTTTGTCCTAACAGAGGGTTCTAGGAAAGGCTTGCCGCCAGCCAAGTCCACTCTCAGTAAGTGGATCAGACAGGCGGTGGTGCAAGCATATTCTGCCAAGGGGAAGGAACCCCCTTTTCGGATCACAGCTCATTCTACCAGAGCTATTGGTGCCTCTTGGGCTTTTCAGCACCAGGCATCGGTTGAACAAGTTTGTAAGGCCGCCACTTGGTCTTCAGTTCATACTTTTACAAAGTTTTACAAGGTGGATGTAAGGGCCTCAGCTCATGCTGTTTTTGGCCGAAAGGTGCTTCGGGCGGTAGTGAAATGAACAACATGCTGCTCCGCACTGGGGATCCCGCCCAAATGGACACTGCTTTTGGATGTCCCACATGTCATCACTTGGGATGACCTGGACTGGATATAGGGAAAAATACAATTCTGTGAAACTCACCTGTAGAATTGTTTTTGGATATATCCAGTCCAGGTCGTCCCACCCCGCCCTTGTTGTTCATTGTTTCCTGTTTGCCTGTTATGGTGATCACCATTTTTATTCATTGGACATTTTTTTTTCCATAAACCTGTTAGAGAGGGTACAAGCTGAAGCTATGTGAAGTATAATTGTTTCTTAAGCCTCCCGGCCTGTCCTCTTTTTGTTTCTACTGATTTTTAACCACTGGAGAATGATAGAGGTACACCAGCCTTTATAGGGGGCCGGGAGAAGCTGCAGCTTTTGATCTTGAAGTCAGCGCCCCCTGGGGGCGAACACCCACATGTCATCACTTGGGACGACCTGGACTGGATATATCCAAAAACCATTTTACAGGTGAGTTTCACAGAATTGTATTTTTGCCCATTGAGTACAGATTTTTTCACTCTGTCTTCATTGGATCTGGGGACCTGTGTAAGACCCTGTAAGTGTATGGAGACCTGTGTAAATAGAGGCTGATGAGAAGATTAGTGTGCTGTGGAGGAAGCATCCGGCAGACAGTAAATGGAATTTCTGCTATAGCTGGTCTTCTGTCCCTCTTGACTCTTTGCTTTGAACTAGTGTTGTATTAGATAGTAATCTTGTAGTAGTCTTGAAAGTAGTCTTGATCCAGCATTCCACTGCTGCCTACAGCATGCCCCTGAGAATACATTTTAGTGCTCACTCATCAGTTGGATAAGGAAGGCCACCGTTCAGTTCCGTGTCCAACCTGGAAACAGACAGTAAGTAGCCATCCATTGCAGTGAACGGAGGAGAGCAGGTAGCTCAACGTGACTGATGGTGGTGGCGTTGCCACGTCGGAGGGAGTCAGGAAGAGACTCATGATGCGAGAGTGGCACTGCAAATGGCGGCAAGGGACCTGCATCCAGTCTTTCAGGTAAGCACTGCAGCCCCACACTAAGAGCTTTTTTTTACATTAACAAGCGAGATTGCATGCATTGGGATTATGTTGAATTAAGGCAGTGGGAGAGAAGGTAAGTAAGGAGATTGCATGTATTGGGATAATGTTGAATTAAGGTAGCGAGTGGGAAGGTAAGTAGCTATAGCTAACACTTTCCATTTAAGGTTAGATTATAGAAAATCTCTTATATCTACAATGACTCAGGTTGGTCTCCTGTTAAAGTTCTCATTCTTTCTTTTTATAGGCTTTAATTTTAAAAGTAACTTTTGCAACTTTGCATTTCAAATAATGTTAAGTTAGAGAGATGCAGTAGGATCACTCACATGCATCGAAGGACATCTAATATAAGCTCTGTACTAGATCAACTGTGCTGGTCAGGTGAGTATAGGCCATTTTATTACTGGCTTTAAAATGTAATAAAGGTGCCAACAGATGTTAGATGTCAACCTGTTAATCCAGTTGTAGCCAGATGCAGCGGCTGTGGAAGATATAATACCCTGAGGCAATGACCACAGAGCGCGTGAGCGCCAGACTATAGGGCTACATGTTTTCCAAAGTAGATGAGTAACCACTCCTATGTTAATTTTTTTATTTGAACATGCACTTGTGTGTGTGATCCTTAATTTTACACTGTAGAGTTTCTTGAAGACAGCCTTTTGGCTGTCGTTTCGTTTAATTCCTTCACAAAACTGTTAGTTGTTTGCACATTACAAGAGTATTTGCAAAATTGTTACATTCGGCTGTAAGTGAATGTGATGGAGAGTAACTCCCTGGTTGTTTTTAACTTGTAAATTACGTATGGTTATGTCGATTGGTGTCTATTTATTTTCAAATCAATTATAGACTTTTTCTAGTATTTTGGTGCAGTCAGTATTTTGTCCCCTCACACCCTTTTGTATTTACTATTGGTGGCCAATAGAGATTAGCACCCATTATATGTTATCTAAGACCTAATAGATTAGTGGTGCCTACTGCAATTCATTTTGCTTGCATTTAAAATAATATGTTAGAGAGGTACAGTACTCGTGCTAATAACCCTAAGAGCCCTTGCGCCCACATCTATTTCCAGGGCCCAGAAATGCACATCACTCCCTCTCTAGCAACCATATATGACTTATGCGAACTAGCAACATTATATATACTGTATATAAATGAATAAACCCTCTTCTCTCCCATTCAGCAAAAATAAATACAAAAAGTGGGTCAGATAGGTGTCCCTCCTTAGTGATGTTGCCCTAAGGAATTGCCCAGTCTGCTCCTACTTAAAGCGAAACAAAACCTGTGAATTTGACTTTCCTGGGTTTTGTTCCGTGTCCCCAGGACATCCCGAATTGGGATGCCCCGCGGTGTGACACCCAGAACATCTGGTAAACCTCACCTTACCTTTGTCCAATGGCAAATGCATGGGCTCTCATACAATCAGAGCCCTTTGTATCCTTTGGCAAAGCCCTGTGATTAAATTCAGTGGGAAGCGTGCACTGCCGCACCCCCTGTATTCCAGGGGGACGCAGCAGCGCGCACTCCCTATTCATAACAATCAGAACCATTTGCTGAATGATGGCAGACGGCCCTGATTGAACAAGAGCCCACGCATGCTCCACTGGAGCAGGGAAAGGTGAGTTACTACCAGCTCCCTGGGGGGTTTTACACAGTGGGACATCCTAGTTCAGGATGTCCTTGGGGAAAGCTAGCACCTGGCCCTGAAATCTATTTGATTCCAGAATGGCCACTCGTGGGTTTTCTTCCTCTTTAACACAGGTCTTGCTACCTTTTTGTTTCTCAGCTTAGTGGAAAACTCAAATTAACAAGCGATCACTGGCCTTTCCCTGTATGTTATGTGTCTACTGGCTGCATCTGCCATAGCTATGAAGTAAGAGGACTTGCGTTGCGTGGCCACAGAGTTGTGAATCTTGTTTCACTAGGCAATTACAGTGCTTTAATGATTTAATAAGGACTACGTTTTAGCTGTTTCCTTTAGTTGGTGTTGTGTTTCCAGGGACCAGCAGCGTCCCTTCCTTGCACCCCTCTATAGGATTTACAGGTGTTCAAGGTAAGCTATGTACATTGGCTTCTTCTTAATGTAGCTATGTCAGCCTGCTTGCTTTTCCATTAAAGTTAATGTGCAGGCAAAAATAAAAAAAAATCTATACTCTCCTTCTGTCCTCAACTGCTCTGATGTTTTTAAATTTGCCAAAATTCTGAAAAACAAGCTTCGGCGTTCATCAGAACCAGTCAGACTTGGTGAGCTCCATCAAGGCATAATTCTGACCCTCGCCCACTTCATTAATCGAAATGCCAGTCCTGGTTACGGCCCTGATTCAGCACGCCCCCTTCATTACAATGAATGGAGTGGCCATGTGAAAGGGTGGAATTCCGTCTTGGAGAAGGTGGAGGAGCAGCATAGAACAACGTGGTACTCCAGTACATTTTGAACTCTGGAGAAGATCTGTAGAGGGGCATATGGTTAGTATAATTTTTTTTTTTTTTTTCTTGCACATTCAGAAGGTTGAAGTCTATACTTTCACACAACTGTGATGTTGGCAAAGCAAGTCTATTTAAAATATTTGAATACAATGCAATTTATAGATGGCCTACGTTGTCATGGGCACCTCAGGAAGGGTTTTCTGGTATTTTGTAACCACTATAGAGTTTTTCAATTGCGATGGCTGATTCAGCAATTTGGGAATTTTCACATTTTTGTGAAACCATAGCTAAACCATATTTAGCTGTGCAATTTATTTTTTACATTTGCACAGGTAAATATGGTGCTGAATTGCACCTAGGAAAAAAATAACAAGAAGAATTGCAAAAAAAGTGAAAAAAAATTTCCAGATGCTGAATCAGCCCTACTATCAGTCCGTTGATCCATCCTACATAGTACTTGTCATCAGCAGTAATCCTTGACTGCCACTACTGTACACTGAATACATTTATCTTTGCTCCGGCCCATTAAAGAAGCCTGCAGGGTTAAAGGCAACAAATATTTGTTATTAGATTGACATTATTGTCAGCGGAGAAGCTATTTTTTCAGCCGTTGCTTTTTCATACTGGCTGATTTTATAGCCCTATGTATTATAGAGAACATTAGCTCCCATGATAAGTACCTTGTACAATTACCTGGTACCTCATCAACAGTCAGTGTGCACTGCTCTTTGCTACAGAGTGTACGTGCAGAGAGTAGAAAGGCTTGAGTGGGCAGTTGGCAGTCATTCACTGTCATTGATTGCCAGTCATTCATAAAAACCGCAGAGCTGGAAGAGGAGGGGTCCAAATAAGCATATGAGACACTGGCTGG
Source organism: Gastrophryne carolinensis (assembly GCA_027917425.1). Lineage (NCBI taxonomy): Eukaryota > Metazoa > Chordata > Amphibia > Anura > Microhylidae > Gastrophryne > Gastrophryne carolinensis. Next base: position 225,087,171 of record CM051237.1, read on the forward strand.
TAGCATTAGTGTGCATAATGTAATGTGATTACTGAGGCGACTGCAATGCTGCCTGAGGAATATAATGAAGAGATGTATGATAAAGCAGCCTGTGATTAAACAGAATAACTAAGCAGCGGCCATGCGACAGAAGGTCCTGGGCACAGGCTGTGCTTCTAAAGGACCACATTTGCGTAGCATCTTTATAGAAGCTTCCATGCAAACAGCTGGAAGAATTTGGAGGTATTATTCCTTTGCCGAGGAAGCACATGTATGAATATCTGTCACATTGTTGTTCATACCTAGTAGGGAAAATGTCTTGTTCTCGGCAGCCCAGTCTTTCTGTTAAGAACTTGGCAAGTCTCAATTATGCATAACCAATTAAATGGCTGGTGCTTCAAAGATTAAAAAAATGAAGTGTGTGGAGTCATTTCATGAAATATGGATATGAAAGCCTCAGGATTTCATCCTTTTTTGATAAAATTCTGCACAAGCAATGTATGGTGGTAGGAAAGAGAAAGGGATGGCTTTCCTGTGTACAGCACTTTTTACAAATATTTGAAGGAGAACTTTAGAATGCTAGAAAAATATCTGTAAGCAGTTGGTGGGTAGGCACAGCTACCTATGGGATTATTGTGCAAAAGGTTAAGAATAAATAAACAGCTGCTTACCCTGTTAAGCATTTCTCCAGTGCTGTGCATCCTCTCAGCTTGTTGCCATAAATGACAAAATGTACTTGCTCATTTGCCCTTCCAGCCCCACGCCAACGATGTGGGCCACCAATATTAGCTTGAGGAGCTAGTCCAGACAACGCCCCCTCTGTATAGATCGTATGAATGGTGCTCAGAGCTATTCAAGCACAGCTAATAATGCTTTTGTCTGGAGCACAATCTCGGGTTCACTTTAAAGTGGACCAACACCCAGGATTTTGACTATCCTGGGTCTTGGTCCACTTCGATGGGGCACCCCCGATCGGGGTGCCCCGCTGTGTGAAACCCCCCCCCCAACCCCCCGAAAAACTCACCTCTCCGCGCTCCCAGCGCCAACGTACAAGCTCTATTCCAGGACGTCTAAGCGGCTGCCGCCGCCGCCGCCTCCCGCGCGTCCCTTTTGACGCGCGCGCGCCCGCGCCGGCCATTCGCAGACGGTAGGATCAGGTAGGGTTTTTCGGGGGTTTTGGGGGGGTTACACCCCGCGGGACATCCCGATCTCGGATGTCCCGCGGGGTGGGGGGTGATCGGCCCGGGAATCTTATAGATTCCCGGGCCGATCACCCGTGGGTGTTGGTCCACTTTAAACAGCGACCAAACAGAAATTGGAACCTGTGTCCTCTTTCTTCCCACACCTCCTCATAGCTCCCTCCTCACTCTTCCTTCTTCCTTTATCTGAGGGATGGTGGTGTGGGAGCCTCTCGGCCCGCTGGGGCTGCTGGTGTTGACCCACTCATTCACCAGACCTTACACCTGCTATGTTATATAAGAAAAATGTTATTTATTTCTATGTTAATTACTACTATTACTTATTTAAGAAGGGATAGTGCCAGGTAGTGCCTCATATCTGCAGGCAGCGTCTGGTGAACGCCTGGCGCTGTACGCAAAACCACATTTATGAAAGCAAATCTGGTGAGCGACTCTAACAGCGCCATGTAGCGTCCAGTGTATTATATTATTATTATTATTATAGACGGCTCAGTATATAGCGCTGGCGCTCTAGCTTCCAGAGCGCCAGGCATTACCTTTCCCTCACTGTCGCTCTCCCATACATTTCAGTGGCCGTTCATTTGCTTGTGTTCAAGCAGCGTGTTTGACAGTTTTTTTGGGTTTTTTTTTCTCAAATCATTGTGTGACCTCTCCTAGCTGCAAACAAACACTTTTTGGACTTTTTATATTTTTATGTAGAATTGTCATTACAGGTCTGGCAGTAAAGTGTTAATGTCACACTGTTAAAACAATGTCATTCCATGTGTTTTCACTTTGTTTCGGAACACATATACACCTGTAACAGACTTTAATCAAACAGCGTCTGGCGCTCTATGCTATAGAGACCAGATTTCGAGAGCCTGTGTGTGTGTCCTTTTTTGATAAGTGTGGTGTGGAGCGCTGAGAGTCGGTCGCACTGAGCTGGCGCTACCTTTCGCTCCCTGCAGCGCTGTACTGGTGTTAGAGTGCCCAACATACATCAGGAGCTCCTGTTTTTCAGATGCATCAGTGAAGTAATTAGTGCTTAGACTGAGCTATAGCATCACTTGTATAGAAATCTACAATTGAGGAAGAAATGGCCGAAATATTGAGGTTTACAGTTCACATCAATATTTCTATACTGAAGCTAGGGAGCATGGTCCTGTGATGCTGCAAAATGATCAGCATAAAAATCAGCATCATGGGTGGGGTCTGTAAGATTTTCGCTTCAGGCACTCTGGCTATGCCTCTGCCTTTTCCCCCTGTTGCTTGGCGAAATTGAAGCCTAAACCAGTACTCCCAGGCATCCATGTGCGCACTCCCAAACAGTCAAGTACGCATTCCCAAATGTCCATGTGCACACTCCAAATGCACATGTGTGCACCCCAGATGTGCATGTGCACAATCCCAAGTGCGAGTGTGTATGCCCCCTGCACAACTTTAAAGGTGACCTAGGTGGTGCACATTTGGCCAGGCAATTAGTCACGGCAAATCAAAGAAATACCCCAGCACTCAAATTTCCACTAGCCTGCAACAAGTCCCACAACCGGTCCAAATTGGTCAAAACCAGTTTTTGTTGCACACATTTGCATATGTATATGAAAGCTGCAGGGCCACGCCAAGGCACCTCCCTTTCTTGCAGTCCTACTCTATACTGTGGGAGTCCCCCATTTTTTGGACATACTGTACACAGCAATGAGAAAAGGCTGCCCAAGGATCTAAACTTTTACCTCTGGTGGTTCACATGGTGGGGGGGGGGGGAATCAAAAATGTGGTTGAAGATCCCCCACATATACTCACATGCAGGCTTGGTGATTAAGGTGCCCTTTCTGCCCACTAAGTCTGCAGGTACCCAAAAAGAGGGACAGCTTGCCTGGGTATAAGCCTTAGAGTGGTTGCAGACCTAGTATGATCCTAAGGTTTGTACTTCTTCTATAGATTGTGTCATATTGGTCATCGGAGCTTTCAGCATTTTCTGATGCTTTTTCTATCACTGAGGGATCACTCATGAGCGTTCAGGCTTCCAACATCAGTAAGCTAATAATGTAGTTGCTGGATCATCCTTCCCGGGTCACTGCACTTTCCAAAGCAGCAACTTGGTCCTTCATACATACAGTGTGCCTGTTAATTATTACAAATAGACATTTGTTTATGTAGCAGGGCCTTTCTAAATCTGCTCTGTTCTCCCGCCCATACTTTAGGCTGTGTCCTGTAAGGGTATATGTCCACTTTTAAGTTTTAATTAAAAAAAATCTGTATTGTTTTCTGATTAATCATATTATTATGAGAACACTTAGCCCTCCTATTATTTGTATGCTATGGTGTACATACAATTATGGGATTTTTCAGCTTTAAAAACATTTTTTGGATAATCTTGTGGGTGGGGGGGCTTTGTGATTGACAACTTGGTTTACATGCATGGCGGGGGGGTCTAACGTGTATTCGTGCCCAGGGGGATACAGATGTGTGCGTTGAGGGAGCAGTCACAGATGTGTGTTTGTGTGCTGAGGAGTGTTGAATTGGCATGTGTGGGATGTAAATTATTATTTCTTTTAATGTATTGGGGGGGCAGAGGACTCGGGTTATGCCACTAGTGCTAGATTTTATGAACTTGCCCCCAGTGAAGTTAGACAAGGACCTAGCTGCAAGGTTCAGGTAAGTTGAAGTGGACATATCACCAAGATTTCCACTATCCTGGTAACCGGTTCTTGTCTCCACGCATCCAGATTTGGGATGCCTTACTATATGAAACCCCCAGATGACCCACTCCACTCACCTTTCCACCATTCTCATGGTGAATGTGCGGGCTCTCATCTAATCGGTGCTTTATGCTGTCCATACTATATTATACCATTGTTTTGGACTAAGCATCAGCTTTGGGAACAGTGATGGCCACATCCCCGGTTGCCCTGCAGAGTGCACGCAGCCTATATGAATCGGGGTGAAGGAGCACTCTTCAGTGCAGGGATGCCAGGGATGTAACCACGGCCCATGATCATGGCGAGGGACCAGCAGAAAGATAAGGGGTTCACACTGTGGGGCATCCTGTATCGGGATGCCCCAGGGACAACTAGTCAGCCGGCCATGGCCATAGACGGAAAGTGTGCTGGGTATTCCATGGGGGTACACACAGCGGGACATACCAAATCAAGTACCAAAGCCTGAGAATAACAACAGCCTGGAGAATGTAATTCTTAGGTGGTTTTTCTCTTTAAGGACGTGACTGGGGGCATGAAAAAAAAAATTGTCTGCGTGCTACCACACATGTCCCTTTTCCCTGTTTTAAAAAGTTGGGAGGTATGGAGCTAGACTGTGAGGAGCAGCAGCAATAACCAATCTACATATCTGGCTTAAGTATTATATGATGGGTAAAAGCATTTGCACACATCAGAAATTATACCAATCTATTATATCAGAACAAGCTGGCTCAGAGGACAGGCCTGTGGAACCAAGCAGCTGCAAAAGCAGAATGGAACACTCAAAACATATTACCCCACATTATTTTCCTGGTATCCTGCTCGGGTCGCTTCATTCTTCACAATTGGGTTATCCGCCACAAGGTGGCGCAGCGTTACTGCAAGACGAAAAAGCAGTGACTCCTCCCGGCCCCCTATATAAGGCAGGTGTCTCATTGGAGTTCCCAGTGTTCACTTGCAGTATTACTGCGAAGACGTCTGGATACTCTCTTTGGATTATCGCAGCTGAGCGGGGCATCCCAAGCCTGACGGCCACTGCACCCCTATTCCTACTGTCTCCGTGGACCCACGTTACCTCCCAGCCTCGGCTGTACGGGACAGGTGCAGGTAGGGAGAACACCGAGGGTCATGCGTTAACAGAGCTATGCTCTGGGCCACAGACCCTCACCCAAAAGGGTAGCCGGCCATAGGCTAATGTTGAGCCTATTGGGGGGGGGGGGAGGAACCACCTTAGGGACCCCTTTTGTTATCCCCCAAGCTTTATTGGTGTGTGTGTGTTTTCTGTTACACCGTTGTCCTGCTGATACTTACCTCCCTCGTTCCCTCCAATGCCTCTTCCTTCTTCCCTCTCCTGCTGCTGGGGTTCGCCTCTCTTGGTGGTCGCAGTGGTGCATTCCGCTGGGGGGGGGGGGGGGCTTCCGCCAGCCTGACAGGGAGCTGGGCTCCTGCAGCCGCCGATTTCTTCAGGGCGTGGGTCGCGCCGTGTGCTGAGGGGGGCGGGGGCGTTGCAGGTTGTGCGGTGTCGTGGCGGGGCCCCGCCATCTTGGCTCTAGGTGCGTGGAGGACGGTGTGCCTTCGCGCCGTTTGGGGGGGGGGCGGAGCTGTGCTGTGACGCATCTCGCTTCACCACGGGTGCGTCCCACCCCTCCGGCAGCGCGGACAGACCGTTCTAGTGCGTTGGCTCTCGTCTGGGCGTACTGCGCCATCTGGCTGCGCACTGCGGGGGATGCCCTTCCCGGGCTGCAAGGCTCCTCCCGCCTATATACTTCCTGGTCTCCACGGACTCGTCCGGTATGAACGAGCCGGTCGGCCTCTTCCTCCCTCCTTCCTGTGCTGCTGGAATCCTCCATGACTTTTGAGTTTCTTTATTGTCCTCCTGTATTCTGGTGCATGTGCTGTGGGATGCCTCCTTGTATGTCATGGTCCTTGTGCGGTGGTTGTGGTTCCTCCCAGGCTCTCCCCCTCCCCTCTCCTCTCCCTCTTCCCCTCCCCTTCCATTTTTAGTAAGAGGGATCACTGAAAGAGGGAATATACTGGAGGGGTCAGAGGTTAGTGCTCTGTAACCTGCTGAACGGTCTGTTGATCACCATGATGGAGGCTTCTGGGGATAGTGAGCTATGGGCCCTATCTGGCGGGTGAGGCTCTGCCCCATGTGTGGTACCGGCCCCCTGGGAGGACTTGGCATTATTGTTTTCACTTGCGCTGAAAGGCTCCTCCCGCCTATTTACTTTATTCACTTGCGCGCTGTGCGTTTTTTGGGAGTATGATAGGGGAGGGTGCTTCTGCCCCTGGCCCCTTATCGCCTGCGGCCTCACCAGCACCCCCACCTTTGCTTCTGCCCTCTGCAAAGGAGGAGCCAGCTGGGGTCCTGCGCCGTTTGACATGCCGGGTGGCTGGCCTTGAGAGTCCTTCCTGAGCTTGTCGGTATCCCGCACAGCCCTGCGAAGGCCACGAGTAAGAGGCGGCTCTTCAAGCCGGGTACTCGGGTTGTCGTTGGTGGTGATATTTCTGCTGGAGGTCTGGGCTCCATGGAATACGGCTATTATCTCAGGGTTCCCTTCCGTTGGGATCATCGGCCGGCTATGGCAGCGAGCATGGCTCCTCTCCCAGAGGATGGGCCCTGACATTACTAGCATTACCCTTCGGTGGGATTCGTTGCCTATTGTCCCTCTTAGGCGGCAAAGAGGGAGCAGGTGATTTACCTTGAGAGACTGAGGTTGCTTCCCTGACCGGACCTGTTTTTGTCATGGTCTATGGATGGGGAAAGGTCTAATTTTTACTGTCAAGAGACAGGACAGCCGGTCTGTCTCTGTTCCTGCCGCCCTGCTCTGTTTTCTACTGTGTCGGGTCTCTCTCTTAACGCCGCTGTTATGCTATCACCCTGTACGATTTTCCTTGCGCGATCCTGCTGACTGGTGCATGGATCGCTGGCGTGTCTGATTCACCTTGTCGGGCTTGCTTCACCCTGTGTATGTTGCAGCTCTTACCTGTGTGGAGTTTGGTAGCCTTGGCAGTGGGCGTTAGTGCCCTGCCTGGCGCCAGGGCTCGGCCCTGCTTGTGGCGCTTTGTCGCTCACTATTATACTCTCCCTGGGGCTCAGGTTATTCGGGGAGCGGCTGGACTTCTGGCTATGGATAGAAGACTCCCTCAGTGACGGAAGCCTGCGCGGCCCTTTCGGGGTTCATCGGCCTATCGCTCCTTTCGAGGAGGAAGAGGCTCTTCATTGTCTGGTGCCCGCAGATATTCCTGGGGCCCTCACCCACCCTTTGTCTTTTGCTCTCATCTGGAGACAGCTCGTCTCGGATCAGTGGTTTCAGGAGGTGGTTCCTCCTGGTACAGATAGAGCTGGCAGTTTGGCCGCCCTCAATTTTTCTTCGGTCGCGTATTTCCAGAACACTTTGGTGGCGCAGGGTCTACGAACAGTCGCTCAACGCCCTCTGCTATCAGGTGTGTTTGTCCCGTGTCTCGCCAGGAACTGGGTCGAGGGTTTTACTCCGTTCTGTTCTCGGTGCCCTTGAAGGACTGAACGCCTTGACCTTTCCGGGATCTGTAGAGTCTCAACGGGCTGTCAGAGTCAGATGTGTCCGCATGGAGACATTACGGTCCGCAGTGAGCTCGCTTCGGGCCGGCTACGTCTTGACCACGGTGGATATCAAGGATGCTTTTCTACTCATTCTGATTTTTGAGGGGCATCAGAAGTTCCTGAGATTTTGCGCTGGAGGATCAGCTTTACCAGTTTGTGTTCTGCCATTCGGGTAGCCTCAGCCCCCCGTGTGTTCATCAAGGTGCTGGCGGACATCATGGCTATCCTTAGGAACTAGGGCATTCGTTTTCTTCCTTATCTGGACTATTTGCTGATTGCGGCTCTGTCCCCTCAGCAGGCCGAGGGCGACACCCGGTCGGATGGGTACTCTATTACCCCAAGTCTTCTATCACTCCCTCAATGGTGAGGTCCTTCCTGGGCATGACGTTGGACACCTCTCAGATCAAGGCATCCCTGTCTCTGCAGAAGGTGGAGGGCCTCCAGCCGCTGGTGCAGGCCCTTCTGGATTGTCAGCGGTCCTCGTTCCGTCTGGGGATGAAACTGGTGGGCCTCTCGGTGTCCTGCTCCGATGCAGTGCCCTTCGAGTTCCTCATGAGGCCTCTTCAATTGATTCTTTTGACTGGTTGGGACCGGACGCAGGAGTCCCTGGTTCAGGAATTTTTCTCTGTCCCCCACGGTCAGACAGTCCCTCTTGTGGTGGTTGGACTCCAGCAATTTGTTGGTGGGCAAGTCCTTTTTGACTCCTCGTTGGGAGGTATTTACCACGGACGCCGGTCTGTCCGGCTGGACTAACACTGAAGTTCCAGGGTCAGTGGGGGCCTCAGGAGGCCCTCTTACCTATCATTCTCCTGGAACTGAGAGCCATTCGGTTGGTGTTTCTTATTTGACTCCTCATTTACGGGGTCGTGCGACCCAGGTTTGCTCGGACAGTCAGTCGGCTGTCGCCTACATCATTCTCCAGGGCGGGTCGCAAGGCAAGACAGCCCTCAAGGAGGTGACCTAGATTCTGACTTGGGCAGAGGAGAGGTTTCCCTGCTTTTCGGTGGTCTACATCCCCGGGTGGAAATCCAGGAGGCAGTCTCCCTGAGCGGGAGCGCTTCACGCCTGGGGGACAGGTCTCTCATTGACTAGACCTTCACGTTCTGTGTCGCTGCTGGGGTCGGCCGGATTCGGACTTGTTTGCGTTCCGACACAATTCCAGCTTCCAGGGCTCGCCACTCTGTCGTGAGATCCTCTGGCCTTCGCTACGGACGCTCTGGTTAGTCTTGGGACGGAGTTCCTACTCTTTTTCGCCTCTTCTCCATTCCGCGCCTGGGTCGAGGGCTGCGCAAGCTAGCCCAGGAGGGGGTGCTAACCATCCTGGTGGCTCCTTATTGGCCGAGGCAGGGTTTTTGGTTCACGGACGTGTTCAAAGGTCAGGGGTTGCTACTTCATGTTCGACGATCCAGGGCTTCTTACTCTGGGCTGTTGCGCCACCCCAATTTGCTCGCTGGTTTGACGGCTTGGCTGCTGAACCCTCCATCTTGACGGAGAGAAGGCTGGCTGCCTCAGTCGTGCATACCATGTTTCAGGTTTGGGAGCTATCCTCCTCCATGATTATTATTGGGCCTGGCATGCTTACTTTGCCTGGTGTGAGTCTGGGTTTTTTTTCCCTTGTCGCACATTTTCCTTTTTTTTAGGATTTTGGAGTCCCTACAACATGGTTTGGATTCAGACTTCAGCTGAGTACCTTCAAGGACAGGTTTCGGCTTGGCTTTTTTCTTCCAAACTTCCTCGTCAATCATAGACTTATCTAGAACTTTTTTCCAAGGAGTTACTCTGTACGGCCACAGCGTAAGCCTATGCTACCGTTGTGGGATTTGATTTTGGTGCTTTCTGCTCTCCAGGGCCCTCCCAAGGCCCTCCCTTTTTGAGCCCTTGTGTGTGCTGCTTACCCACTTTGAGGTGGTCTTTTTGGTAGCTATCACATCGGTGCGTCGCGTATCTGAACTGGTGGAACTCTGTATTAAGCCTCCTTTCTTTGAGCGGCATCGGGTAAGGTGGTTTTTCGTCTTTATCCGGACTTCTTACCAAAGGTTGTTTCTGCCTTTCATCTCAATGAGGACATTGTTTTGCCTTCTTGTCTCCCGCACTTTCTAATTCTAAGGAGTGGACCCTCCATTCTGTGGATGTGGTCAGGGCTCTTAAGTACTACCTGGTTGCTGTGGAATCCTTAGGAAGTCGGATTCTCTTTTTTGTCCTTCCTGACGGGCCTAGGAAGGGCTTGCCTCCAGCCAAGTCCACTATCAGCAAGTGGATCAGTTGGGTGGTGGTTCAAGCGTTTTTTCTGCCAAGGGGAAGGAACCCCCTTTGCGTGTTACAGCTCTCTCCACTAGGACTATTGGTGCTTCTTGGGCATTTCAGCACCAGGCTTCGGTTGTACAGGTTGTAAGGCCGCTACTTGGTCTTCAGTTCATACTTTTTCTAGGTTTACAAGGTTGACGTTAGGGCCTCAGCTGATGCTGTTTTTGGCCGCTAGGTGCTTCAGGCGGTAGCGTCATGAACTATGCGCTGTTGCTCACTGGGGATCCCAACATTCTTGGACACTGCTGTTGGATGTCCCAATTGTGAAGAATGAAGCGACCCGAGCAGGATACCAGGAAAAATACAATTCTGTGATTACTCACCTGTAGAATTGTTTTTATTGGTATCCTGCTCGAGTCGCTTCATCCCATCCTTGTCTTTTGTGCTCTTTTTGCTTTTATGGTGTTTACCATTCTGTTCTGAACTTCGTTTTTGGAGTTTTTTGTTGAGAAAGTACATGCTGAAGCTATGTGATTTTTCATGGTTTTCTCTGCCTCCCGGCCTGTCTCACTTTTACTGCTGTTTAACCACAGGGAACTCTAATGAGACACCTGCCTTATATAGGGGGCCGGGAGGAGTCACTGCTTTTTTGTCTTGCAGTAACGCTGCGCCACCTTGTGGCAGATAACCCAATTGTGAAGAATGAAGCGACCCGAGCAGGATACCAATAAAAACAATTCTACAGGTGAGTAATTACAGAATTGTATTTTTTTCTTTCATTAAAAGAAGGATACAGGGTTGGGTAGAATTATTTTGATGCAGAATGTATACATAACCCCCCCCCCTTACTATTTAGCATATTTATATGGATTTTACTGATTGAACCGTACTTTCGTGGTATTGCTCCTTTAAGCTCAATTTTACAAGGCCAAATATTAGTATCCACAAGTATAATATATGGCCAGGTGCTGTTCACTTTGAAGTTCCACACCATTTCTTTTGTCCCATTATTCTTCTTTAATATTGCAAAGGAGAGGATGATTCATTGGTTCAAGGTATCTACAATGAATATCAGCTTCAGTAATGTGTCTTTTTCATCCTATATTTCTCTAGATGCTGTGATCAAAAGTATATTGCTGTGCAGCATGTATTCTGGGTGGCTTCTTATTTCAGTAATTCCATATAGGCACACAGCTGGAAGTGGCCAAATACCTTTAGTTTTGCTATAACAAGGCGATCCAGCCTCATAGAAGCATGGTGCAGCACAGGGCACACAAGCTCTTATATTGAACGGCTAAGATTTTCTAACACTTACAGGACTATCACTGAAAGAATTGAAAAATAATGATTTCCACCTACTGAGAAATCCTTCATTTTTTTGGAGCTTCTGAAACCCAAAGAATAACCAAGGACACTGTTAAGTTTTAAATAATGGTTTTCCTTTTTACTTCTGATAGAATACCAACCTTTTACAGACCTATATGTGGGCAGTCTCTATTCTCTTCCACCACAGTCTTTAAAACAAAACAAAACCCAGGATTTTGACTATCCCCTGTCCCTACCCAGGGGACATCCTGATTTGGGATGCCCAGCTGTGTGACATTCCCCCATATTTCCCATAATAGCTCACCTTTCCCTGGTCCTATGGCATATGTGTGGGCTTTTGTCCAATCTGAGCCATTTGCCATGCATATTTAAAAACAATTATCAGGAAAAAAATGCTATACTCCCCTTTTCTCCCACAAAGACCATCACTCCTAGTTCAGGGCTGCAGCTCTTAACTGAATGCTGGATCCATGTCCTACACTGCCCATCCAATTGTGTGTCTCTTCCTGGTTTTTCCGACTGTGAGCTGGCACAGTGACCTCACATGCCCCTTTCCATTGCATTGAATAAAGGGGGGCATGCCAGCTCACAGCACAGGACATGGATCCATCAATCACGTAAGAGCTGCAGCTCCGGACTAGGGGCGATTGTCTGTGTGGAATAAATGTTAAGTATAGCTTTTTAAAATCATTTCTTGATAATTGTCTTTAATGCTTGGCAAATGGCTCTGTTTATGGCAATCCGGAGCATCCCCAGCAGCAGGTGCTGTTCCTATCTGAATGACTTGTGACAGGAATGCGCGCACACCTCAAAGATGCTAGGGATGAGGCCATCGATATTTACATCATCTATGGAGCCAGGAAGAAGGTGAATTTTGCGGTGCCATGAATCTCATTCAGCAGTTGGTGGTTAGTTTGTGATACGTTGCAATGATTTTTATAATCAACAGTGTATCTTAATATAACAAGTTTACCCTGCAATATAAAAAAAATATTAAAATTTAATATAAAGAATAAAAAAAAGAAATAAAACAATAATAATAAATACAAAAAAGCTATGGTCCAAAGGGGTAACTACAAGGGGGTACTGCAGTAGCATCACATTCAGGCCCATGTGGTCACTGGGCCCTGTTTTGATGTGTTAATACAATAACAAATATTTGCCAAGTTCTTAAACTATCCTGGATTTTGGTCCTTGGCTATGTAAAACCCTTCAGGCCACCCGAACTAACTCGCCTCTCCCTGGTCCTATGGCACATGCATGGTCTCTTGTCCAATCAGCATACTTGGATCTGCTCTGCCCACTGACCATCTAGCCAAGTCATGACAAGCGGACCCAGGTGCACTGGCAGCCACATCTCCACTACCCTCTAACTGGCAGCATGCCCGTGCCAGCCATTCACACATGCCTAGTGCAGACGCGCACCCTGGTAAAGGTAAAGAAGGGAGTGGTGCCTCTTGCGTATGTGCTGTTGGATTGGAGAGAAGGTGATAGATACTTAAATGCCTGAGCCACTAGAAATCCAAGGCCACCTTTAAAAAAGGCTGTTGCCTGCTACCTGATAGTTTCAACTCGGGTCTTCTAATATGGTTTCCTTTCCATCGGCATGTTGGGTAAGCTGTTGCCGATACACTTTAATTGATGCCGCCACTCAAAGTGATATAATAAAAGGATTCTCTTTTTTTTTAGTTGCACAGTTATATCCAAGTGCTCTTAGATGCAGCGCTCAATGCGTTATCTTCCTGTCCTTCCTGGCTGACATGTGTTTCATCACGCCCACATGACGTTCTCTGAGGCAATCAGTGTGTTCACCATAGTCCGACCATTTTTTACTCTCTGCAGCATAGGGAGCAAGTTTTGCGCATGTCTGGACTTTGCTCTATTTATTGATTCATTTTAGGTATTTCCCCTGATCAGTAGAAAAAGGACTCCTTGTCACTCCAGCCACACTCCCTATCTTCAGATACACCAGGCCCCATGTCTTCAGATACATCTCTGCTTGATAGCAACAACATTCAGATTCTGATTTAGTTAAAAATGTACCAGGTAAATACATTATATAGATACTAGTAATTATTTGTGTAAAGGGAAGGTGAAAAACAGTTAAAGCGGACCATTGGCTGCTGGAATTCATGTGGTGCATACACTCTTCTGTGATTCCATCCACCAAAAGACCCTAGCCAACTGTCGTGGTGTGGTGATAGAAAAGAGGAATAAGATTAAAGATGTTTTTCAGTAAAAAAAAAACTACTTCTGTCCTCCAATGTCGAGGTGCCCCCTACCATCAGTCACTGGCATGCCCCCTCCATGCACTGCAATGTAAATAGGCGTGTTAGGGGAAAGAGATTTACCTAAACTAGTGGCCTCCTATCTAGGCAGTGCTTGCTTTCTATTTCAAATTGCCACACGGAGGGGTCTCATTCTATGAAAATGAGAATAAATAACTAAAGGGGGTTACAGGAACACAAATTGGAATAAAGAGGAGAGGGAAGGTTCTCTCTGAACTGGGGACCTCCTTCTGGGGCAGCCATTTCCCTCCCAAGGTGCCTCTCAAGGTGCCACATGGAGGAATCTCAGATCAAGACAATTGGCAAAAACTATAACTAACTATCGGGGAGTACACAAACAGAATTTGAAGTAAAGATGATAGAAAGGGTTCTCTCCAATCTGGTGACCTCCTGCTGGGGCAGCTATTACCAATCCAAGGCATCTCATGGGGCTGGAGGCTCTTGTCTAAGGGAATGAGGAGAAAGGTAGAAGGTACAGAGGCAGAGATTGGAGTTGAGTAGAAGGGGTCTTCTTGAACATGGAGCTTCCAAACCAGACAGCTGTACCATACACTAAACAGCTGTTTAGACATATAAAAGATGCCCCTGCATTATACTGTAATGTGGCTATAGCCCAAAAGATTGATAATCTAACAAAGCGGCAAGAACGGGTATAAAGGATGCAGGGAGAATAGAGGCAGGATCAGGAAGTGCCATGCGTTATTCTTAATTGTTTTTTAGAGCAATGGAATTGTGCAGATGCAGCCTTGGAATTTACATTGGTCTATAATTAAACAACACTGTGATTTCTTTATTAGTAAATAGCGCTTTGGCAGAAACCCAGACTACTGTGACAGTAACTTAAAGAAAAATTGGGAATGGCTTTTAATGTAGTCCTAATTATAGGCACTGTCAACATTCATAGAGGAGGATTCAAAGTATCTAATTATTACCGCATTTAAATCTTTTAATTGTTTCAAATCTCCTCGTCCTCAATTTAAATGAAAGTTTAATCAAAAGTTAAGTTCAGGTTAAGAGTGTCAGAACACATTTTTGTTGCCATAATAATTTTTTTCTTTTATTTAGAAGTATAATAAAACTTAAGGTTTGGGCCATTGCCTTATGAAAAAAATTGTGGAACACATACAGTATCAGAACATATTAGGAAGATTTGTTTGAATAGTTTTTGTTCTTGCACTTGCTGGCTGGAGGCTCTGGTGATTTACTGGGAGGTTCTGCTGGTGGGCAATTTCCTCAAAAGTTTGGAAGAGTTATTGAAATAACAGCCAATGGGATTACAAACACATTAAAAAAGCCTCCCCCAATGGAATATAATTGGATTCCTAAAGTATCTACCCCATTAAAAAATGACACAAAGATTGTACAGGGGATTTTAATTTGTAAACTATTTTTTATTTCATTGTGTGCTAAGTGAGAAAAGCTCTGACTGTCTCTCCAAACTACGGCTCATTTGGATAACCCCTATAGTCTCATATAGCCTAGTAAGGTTTTCCATGCAACCCCACCACAAGTGAGAGAAGGTTATTCAAATGACAAAAAAAAGTAATAGTCCAGGCAGATGAAAAAAGCAAACCCTCTTTCCCCCCAAAGCTGATTGGAGATATTCCATCACTCCCACAGTTACTGCATCACTAGATTGAGTGCGCGCACCATCCAGACCGCATCTCTTAAGACTTGAGACATCATTTATACAGGAACCTCCCACAAATTCCCAGTTTCCTTCTGCAGTCTGGACTGCGAAGATAGAAGATGGCTCTCTATATTACGCAGGCGAGCGGGGCTTACCAGCCTGCGGCCCTGCAGGACTACTTTCATCCGTTCCCACTGCCCACTGCCTCCCAGCCTCGGCTGCCTGGTTCGGATGAAGGTAGGACAGCGCCAGGGTCAGTTGCTGGAGGAGCGCTGACAGTTCAGGCTTATGGTGAGCCTTGTTGGATGCCCCTTTCTGCCTTATTGTGGGCATTCCCTTGCCCCCCCTCCACTGCCCCCCCTCATCCCTAGCTAAGCATGCTTTGGGTGCGCCTACCGTTGCTCTTCCCCGCCTCGCTCTCTCCCTGGGGAGCTCTCCAGGGGGGGGGGGAATGGGGGGGTAGGCAGTGTGTTTCACGTTGTATTATTGTCTGTTTTTTACTCTTATTGTCCACGCTCGCCGCCGCGCCGTTTGTACGGCGCTCCGCGGCTGGTGGCGACATTCACCTCATGTTTTACTGCGCTGTCATTGGCGCTGGGGGGTCACGTGGAGCGCGATTCGCGCTCTTCGGGGGGCAGGTCCCGCGGATGACACTTTTTGCGGGCGCCATTTTGTTTGAAGTTTGTCTTCTCCTGACCTGCGGTACTGCGGCGAGCTGCTGGCCTGCCTGGATGTGCGATCAGCTTATTGGTCCGTGAGTCCCCTTCGGGGTTGTACTGTGCTCTTGTCACCACATTATGGGAATGTTATGTGTGGTTTTCTTATGTCTTTCAGGCGGGATTAACGTGACTGTGGTTTCTCCCAGCCCTCTTCCCTTTGTCATCTCCCACCTTCCCTAGCGGGTTTTGGGGCATCCCGGGTGGCTCTTGCTAGCCTTAACCCTATACTGGCCACTGTGCCCATTTTAATCACCATATGGAGGCTTCCGGGGATCATGTGCTCGGGGTTCCTTCGGGACAAGCCCAGCTGTGGGTCACGTGTGGGGTATCCTCTGTGGGTGACGGTGTCGGGGTATGTGTGCCCTGCGCCCAGAAGGTACTTACGCTGCAGTCTGGGTTGCCTGCTACGCTGCCCAGCTCTGCGCCCCCTTCTACATCATCTACCCCCCCGCGCCTGTATTTGACCCCTAGTGAGGGACATGCTAGTGGGGAATCACATTATGACTTGGCCTTGCGGGTGGCCAGCCTGGAAAGGCATATGGCTGGGCCGTTCCCCCGTAAGGCTTCTGGCAAGAGGTGGCATTTAACTCCCGCTGTTTCCCTTTTTCCCGAGGAGGATGAGGGACAGTTTTCTTTCCCTGGCCTGTACCCCCTAGAAGAGGGGGAACTTTTCTCTGATTCTGAGTCCTCTGAGGAGCAGCAGGAGGTTTATGGTGGTACTGGGTCTCGTTTTGGAGAAGACCCATGGTCTCCTGAGGATTCGGACAGGCTGTTGACTCACATTTTTGAAGTACTGTGTATTACACCTCCTGTCCCGGCTAGAAGGCAGCAGGGTGAGCTTTTTCACACTGTTAAACGCTTGGAGTTCCCTGAGCAGATCCACTTCAATTATTTGGTGCTCAAGGAGTGGGAACGTCCTAGCAGATTGCCCGCGGTGCCTAAGAGTTGGGACAGGAGGTATCCATTTCCAGCTGATGTGGTTAAGCGCTGGTCGTGTCCCCCCGAGGTGGATGCTCCCGTGCTTGGGTTGTCCAATACCTCGGTCATGCATTCCCCTGACACTTCTACTCTGAGGGATGGCGAGGACTGGCGCGTTGATCAGCTGGCCTGTCACACATTTGCTTGTGCAGGGACTGCGCTGCGCCCTGTGTGCGCTTCTGCCATCATGGCTCTTGCTCTTAAAGGGCTACTCAAGTGCCTTCTGGATAATGCCTTGGATGCCAATAGGGGGAGGAGTATAGATCCTTCCTGCTTTGCTATGAATTTGTGGCATTTATTCTTTCTGCTATGGATGATGCGGTCACGATGTGTGGTAAGACTTCTGCCCTTTTGGTGGCTATACCCAGCTCTGTTTGGCTGCGTCAGTGGGCGGCTGATAATGCTGCTAAGAAGGCTCTCACTGGCTTCCCCTTTACTGGGCTACGGCTCTTTAGGGAGCGTCTGGATCTGTTTGCCAAGGATGGTAGGCTGCCTCAACGCAGGAGGCAGCTGCGGGCCCTTTCGGGGGGCTGGTTCTTCCCTCCCCTCCTTCCGTGCTCCCAGGTCCGGTCGGGGTGCACCATTTGCGGGGGCACGTGGAGACCCTTGGGGCCAGGGTAGAGGCCGTGGTCGCCCCGGTCTCTCATGGGGTCCCAAGTCCAAATCTTCCCCAAGCCCCCTCAGGCATGAGGAGGTGCCCTCACCCATCCGGGTGGGGGGACGGTAGCGGCTCTTTGCTCACGTTTGGAGACTGCGCGTCTCAGACCGGTGGATTCAGAAGGTGGTGTCCTCCGGGTACAAGATAGAGTTTGCAGCCTGGCCGCCCTCAAGATTCATCAGATCCCGGATGGTTCAAAATCCCTTGTCAGCTCAGGGCTTGCGACTTGCGGTCCAAAGCCTTTTGTATTTGGGGGTCAGAGGTTTCTATTCCAATCTGTTCACTGTCCCCAAAAAGGATGGGTCCCTGAGGCCCATCCTGGATTTGAAGTGCCTCAACAAATTTGTCAGGTTCAAGCATTTTCGCATGGAGACTCTGCGCTCGGCGGGCAGTACCTTGCGCCCGGGCAACTTCATGACTTCTGTAGACATCAAAGATGCTTATCTTTATGTTCCTATCTTTCCAGGTCATCAGAGATTTCTCAGGTTCGCTCTGGAGGATCAGCACTACCAATTTGTGGCCTTACCGTTCGGTCTTACCTCAACCCCTCGGGTCTTCACCAAGGTGCTTGGGGGGGGTGATGGCTCTGTTGAGATCTCAGGGCATTCGCATCCTTCCTTATCTGGACGACATTCTGATTGCGTCTCAGTCTTCCACTTCTTCCATCAAGCTGAGCTGGATACCCAGATAGTGGTCTCCACGCTCGAGTCCTTCGGTTGGGTGATCAACTACCCCAAGTCTTCTCTGTCTCCGTCCTTGGTGACGTCCTTTCTGGACATGACTCTGGATACATCTCAGGTCAAGGTTTTTCTGCCTCAGCTGAAGGTGGAGAGCCTGCAGATGCAGGCACAGTCTCTGATTTTTTTGTCCTCATCGCTCCATTCGGCAGGGGATGCAGCTGGTTGGCCTGATGGTGTCATGCTTCGAGGCGGTTCCCTATGCTCAGTTTCACCTCTTGTCAGTTTGGGATCGGGACCCTGTGTCCCTGGATCAGACATTTGTTCTGTCCCCTCTGGTCAGTCAGTCCCTCTCGTGGTGGCTGTACTCAAGGAATCTCCTAGTGGGCAGGACCTTTCTGCCTCTGTGCTGGGAGACTGTCACCACAGATGCCAGTCTGACAGGTTGGGGGGGTTTGGAAGTCTCTGAAGTTCCAGGGTCAGTGGGGCCCTCAGGAGGCCCATGCCCCCATCACCATTCTGGAACTGCGGGTGATAAGGTTGGTCCTTTCCCAGTTGACCCCACACCTTCGGGGTCGGGCGGTTCAGATCCGATCGGACAACCAGACAGCGGTCGCCTACATCAATCATCAGGGAGGGACTCGGAGCAAGCGAGCCCTCAAGGAAGTGTCCCTGATACTGTCCTGGGTGGAGGAGAATGTCCCCTGCATCTCGGCAGTTTACATCCCGGGGGTGGAGAACCTGGAGGCAGACTCTTTGAGCAGGGGGATGTCTCAGCTGGGGGAGTGGTCCCTCAGCAACAGGGTGTTTTACTCCGTGCCACCGCTGGGGTCTGCCGGATGTGGACCTGTTTGCTTCACGTCACAATCACGAACTTCCATTCTTTGTCTCTCTGTCACAGGATCCTCTGGCCTTTGCCACGGATGCGCTGGCAATGCCTTGGAAGGGGTTTTGGCTCCTCTGTGTTCCCTCCGTTTCCTCTGTTTGGGTAGGGTACTGTGCAAGGTAGCCCAGGAAGGGGTGCCAACCATTCTGGTGGTCCCCTGTTGGCCAAGAAGGGTGTGGTTCGCAGACATCGTGCAGTTGGCAGTAGATCAGTACGTCCTGCCCAAGGATCCAGATCTGCTCACTCAGAGGCAGCTGTGTCACTCCAATTTACAAACGCTGGCTTTGACGGCTTGGCTGCTGAAACCGCCATCTTGATGGAAAAGGGTTTGCCTGCCTCTGTTGTTGATACCATGATTAGGGCTAGGAAGAAGTCCTCGCTCGTCCTTTATCTACTACAGGGTCTGGCATGCTTACATTGCCTGGTGTGAGTCCAAATCTCTTCCCTGTCGGGTGTTTTCTGTTCCCAGGATTCTGGAATTCTTGCAACATGGTTTGGATTTGGGCCTTCAACTTAGTACACTCAAAGGTCATGTTTCAGCTCTGGCAATTTTTTTCCAAAGATCTTTTGCCAGTCACCGTTTGGTTAAGACTTTTTTCCAGGGGGTTTCTCATGTGCGTCCGCCACGTAAACCTATGTTACCAGTTTGGGATTTGAATCTGGTGTTATCTGCTCTGCAGGGTCGTCCTTTTGAGCCTCTCCGTGAAGCCGCTTTGCCCATCTTGACTCTTAAGGTTGCCTTTTTGGTGGCAATTACTTCTGTCAGGCGTGTTTCTGAGTTGGTGGTGCTCTCCATCAAACCTCCTTATTTTGAGCAACACCAGGACAGGGTGGTGTTTCGGTTTAAACCAGATTTCTTGCCTAAGGTTGTGTCTGCTTTTCATCTCAAGCAGGACATTGTCTTGCCTTCCTTGTGTCCTAATCCTGCTAATTCCAAGGAGAGGACTCTGCATTCTTTTTGTGGTCAGGGTTCTGAAGTTTTACTTGGTAGCTACTGAATTTTTTTAGGAAGACTGATGCTCTTTTTGTTCTTCCTTCTGGTCCTAGGAAGGGTTTGCCTCCGGCTAAGTCCACTATCAGCAAGTGGATTCGTCAGGCGGTGGTGCAAGCCTATTCTGCTAAGGGGAAGGATCCTCCCTTCCGCCTTACTGCTCATTCCACTCGTGCTATTGGGGCCTCTTGGGCCTTTCAGCACCAGTCTTCTGTTGAACAAGTTTGTAAGGCCGCAACTTGGTCTTCTTTTCATACTTTTTTCCAAGTTTTACAAGATTGATGTTAGGGCCTCAGCTGATGCTGCTTTTGCCCACAAAGTTCTTCAGGCGGCAGTGGTTTAAACTGCCCGCTGTTGTTCTTGGGGATCCCACCCTACTTTACGGACACTGCTTTTGGACGTCCTAAGCGTAAATAATATTAGTGAAACAGGACGTGCTGTATACTTGGAAAAATACAATTCTGTAAGCACTCACCTGTAGAATTGATTTTGTAGTATACAGCACGTCCTGTTTCACCCCTCCCTTATTATCATTATACTTGGTTACCTCGGTATGGTGATTTGCTCAGATGTTTGGTTGGGGTTTCCTTCATTATTTTTCTCCCGGCTTCTTGTCTAACTGCTTTGTAACACTGTGAATTTGTGGGAGGTTCCTGTCCTTTTATAGGGCCGGGAGATGCCACAAGTCTCTTCTGCAGTCCACTGCACCACCTTGTGGCGGATATCCCAAGCGTAAAGAATATTAGTGAAACAGGACGTGCTGTATACTACAAAATCAATTCTACAGGTGAGTACTCACAGAATTGTATTTTTTTCATATTTGTATATTGTATTTGCGTATATATATATATATATATATATATATATATATATATATATAGTGTGAATTGCCAAGAATCTGGCAATACGATACGTATCACAATACACGTATGATGGTACAATATATCCCGATTCTGTCTCAAAGACAATACATTGCGAAAAAAATGACATGGGGTCCCTTTTTTGGGGGAATTTTAAGGGGTAAAAACCCTTAAAAATCCCCAGAGAAAATGACATGATGTCCCCCTTACCCAGCATAACCAGCCTGGGCCCCAGCTATGGCGGCTTGTAGAACAGGGCGCAGGAGCCATCTTCGGTGGCCCTTGCCCTGCAGGCTACAAACTGGCATAGACTAATTGCCCGAGGCCCTTCTACCCCCCTGTGCTTTGGGGAGGCAGGTAATGGGGGGGCTTGGGGCTAATGGCAAGTCAGCCGCTAGTGGCAGATGACTTGCCAGCCCCCTAAGCCTTGTGACCTGGTATAGGGCCCTTACCAGTTCACAAAGGGTTAACAGTAAAAAAAAAAGCACGCCACACATTTAAAATTTTTTTTTTTACTCACCTCCAATTGTCAGCTTCTCTGCCCCTCCCCGATCCGAAGACCGGTGCGGTGATTGCCGGCTAGAGGAGGGGTGAGGCAGGGGATCAGAGGCAATCATTGCATCTGACAGTTGTAGAGCCGGGAGCAGAATGACGCCCACCCGTGAAGATGGTGGCGCCCATCGTGAAAGCAGGGGGAGAGAGCCTGTTGGGCTCTCTCTTGGAGACTGAAGAGCCCCAGGGGGGATCGGAGCCCCCCCCCCCCCCCCCCCCCCGGTGAAGAGGAGACCCAGCGGGAGAGATCGCGCATGAGTGTGAGTAAATGTAATTTTTTCTTTCAATAGGACTTACCAGCAGCTGCTGAAGTGGGGGGGACACCCTATTCTGGGCACTCTCCTGCAGGCAGAGGAGCCCGGGGGGGGGGGGGGGAGTCGGAGGCTCCCCAGGTGAAGAGGAGTCCCGGACGGATTTTCTTTTTCAGATTTGTATATACCGACCCCTATTTATCTTAGATAATACAGGCATGTCCTATAGGCTCCTTTAATTTAGACATTCGTTAGAAATGTATTTCTTACTGGAAATATTCTCCAAGTGGGGGAACTGCACAGAACAGGATAAGAGGACTGTAAATAAGGCTGTCCACAAATTTCAGAGGCTCTTAAAACATCCTAGTGAAAGTGACTGCTGATATAGTAATGAACCTCAATTTGCTGGTCCCAGTGGAAAGCTGCGGACACAACATTCTATGGATTGTATAAATGTGCCTCGTCCTCTTGAGCAAGAAAATAATTACTTGTTTCTACGTGTGATAACTCATTTAAAATCTGTTGTTTGCTAAACCATGTGTTGAAATATTTTTTGTTTATGTTACCACTTGTAATATGCACAGGCAACTAATTCCTAGGTACCAAATAGAGGGGTCCTAGAGGAGTCTAGTGGAGAGGAGAAGATGGGATAAGTATAGGGCCAAAGGTAAGAGTTAAAAGAAAGGGATTAAAGTTCCAAAGTCACCAACCTAGAACCCTTTTGTTACATCTATTTTCAGTCATGACGGGTTTCCTTATCCCAGGAAATGAAGCAAAATGAATAGCAAGTTACTAGTTGGGTGTGGAAACAGATGTTAACGTTATCCTATACACAGAAACAAAGTTTATGTTCACCTTTATCCCCAGCCCAGTGCCCACTAAAACTGGATGCAGTATGATCTGAATGGCAGCCATATGCAAATTTAATTCAGTTAAAAGGTAAACTATCACATAATAGCAGGTTGGTTGAAGTGCTCCCCAATGCTGAGTGGTGTGTACTGTAACTGAATGTATCATTGCTGGAAAGTACCAGGGGATGGGGTTGCTCAGCCAAGAAGCAATATGGTTGAATGCATCCAGTTTGTGTTGTTGGATATTGAGCAAAGGCTTTAGTAAAAAAAAAAAAAAAAAAAAGAAGAAACAGGCTGTTTTGGGGCACTGAGCTGGCAATAGAAGGTGACAATATAAACTCTCTTTCTGGGTATAGGATCACTTTAAGGCTGAGAGAAACACAGGGGGCTCCTTGTACCAGGAGCCTCCTACCCCTGCACCCACATACAGAAGGGTGATAGTTAGAATAAGGAGTAGGCCGATGATGGAGCCTGGATTTGGAGCAAAAACAAAACAAAAGTAAAAGTCCACCTATACTCAGAGGGAAGTATATGAAATCACCTTCTATCCCCAGCCCAGTGCCCCAAACCAGCTTGTGTTTCTTTTTTTTACCTCAGCCTTTGCCCAATTGCCTTTGCAATTACATTGCAGTATGTAATTAGTAGTTGAAATCACCAATTTAATGTACAACTACAGCTCTAGCACATGTTATATAGCCCTCCACTAAGCTCAGTTTGCATATTTAAAAGAGACAAGAGGATTAACATGCCCAGTGCCCAAGCCCCTGGCAAGGTAAGTGGTTCCTGACTCTGACAAATGGCTTACTCCAAAGCGGGCAGCGCTAAGTAGCCATTATGGTCAGCATGGTAGAGTCCCACCAAAGCATCCATTTTGAATGCTGTGGGATGGGGTTTTGGTAGGTGGGTCCATCTTTTTTAAACTCCCTAAATCAGGGGAAGGATGGGGGGGGGGGGCTCATGCAGCCTAAGCTTCTACTGTAAAATCTTGGGAAAGGACTTAAGGCTATACTTTCCTCTCATCTTACCAATGCCTACATAGAACAGATCATTCTTCTCGAATCTTCTGTTCTTTGGAGCATGCATTCCGTTGGCCAGCTCCAGCTTCACCTAAACCAAAATGCCCTTGCATAGGAGAATAAACAAGGCCACAAAAAGTAGAAAACCAAGACAGATTAGACTAGACAACATTTCTATGTCAAAATAAAAAATAGGATTGGGAGAATATCCGGGCAATGCTTGATGTTTAAGGCATGTTTTTAAATATATTTGGATTGCAAATTGAGGATATTAGATAAAATGAATGATTGCTGTTACCTCTTGACACTGATTTTAGAAATGCCACTTTATTCATGTAGGAGACCAGAATTCTGGTTACTGGCACATATATACTGAATGTATCTGAGCTGAGTATTACTTATGAGTAGAGAAATATCTTTATTGGAAGAAAGGAAAAGTGCAGTGAAGCAGCGTATGCTCATTCACATCCCTCTTAATCTTAATGATTTATATATTGGCAAAGAGATCCAAATGATGATGTCTGGATATGGGTATCCAGGGAATCCGGGGTATCTGGATACCTAGCAGAGTTAGCGAAGTAGAGAACAGGGTAAAGTAATGAGGATGTGCACTGAAGCATGGAAGCTGTAAAAATAAATTAATGATTTCCTGGTTTAGTAAGCAATAACTGTAGTCTATAAATACTATATTTAAGAAATAAATAGATCCTTGTGCACCAAATTATATACAGTTTGCAAGGTGGAATGAATGTAACCCAGACCTTTGGGTTCTGATGAAATAGAAAACTGCGCCATAAATATGTAAAGGTCAATGCATTTACCTTACTAAGTGTATGAATGAACTGACACTCATTGCCACATAGTATATTATTTATTTCTGTCGAAGACAGCAGTGAATAGAACATGCCTATTACAGGGCCTCACTATGAGCTTAAAGCTTTGGATTGGTGTAGGCAAGCCCTTTTGGTAAATGTGGACCTAAACCCTTCCTTGCAACTGCCACAGAGGGTCCTAAGCTACAGGTTTGCTGGTTTGCCCCTCCTACAAATCTCCATGTGCTTCTCCAAAATATGGGGTTCACAGGTGGTAGGAGTAGGTAGGTTAGGGTCCATTTGGTCCTGGACAGCCGGGGGGAGTGGCTGAAGGGATGATTGCTGCTTTCAGAATATAATGCAGCATATTAACATACAGGGCAAGGAACACTGATTGAACGAGAGCCTGCAAATGCATCATGGGATTACTGGAGAGGTAAGCAGGTGGGGGGCGTCCCAAATCAGGGATACTGAAAATTCAACTGTACATTTCCTATATTTTCTACCATTATAAGTCTTATACTCAGACTTATTTAAAAACTACCTTTCCCAAATAATCAAAAACTGTTTATTAAGGGGGTTATTTAAACCTTCACCCTAAATAAGAGCCTATCTTATATGTTTCTCATACAGATTGCCCACATTAAAAATCATCCTACCTGCATCTATTGCATTTTTGAGACTTTAAACATCCAAGATGGTGGCCCATGGAGTGTAGGCTGCCTGCAAACAGGAAGTGTCTTCTAACTGTGAAGCTCTGCATTCTGGGACTGCTGACCTTTTCCTGAACCCAGCTCTGCTCTGTTTGTGCAAAATACAGCTATAACCTCGCTCCCCTGCACTTTTGACCCCTCTCCTCTCCTCAGTATGTGATACTATTGAGCCAAGATGGAGGCGCCCGTATCCTAGAGTGCTGAACAGAGTTGCAGGCCAGTGAGGGAAAGAATAAAAATTAAGTGACTAAAAATGTTAAATATATTAATTATAGATGCTGGGGAATAGCTTTTTAAGGGTTTGGGCTTTAAGGAACGCTAATGCCAGGTATTGGCACGTAGAGTCGGGTGAACGCTGGGCGCAGTCTGCGAAAACCATATATATCTGAAAGTCAGTCTGGTGAGCGCCTCTAAAAACATCATGTAGCATCACATGTATCACTAACAGTGGCTCAGTGTAAAGCGCTGGCGCTGTGTGTTCATCTGCGTCATGTAGCACCTGTCGCTCAGTAGCGCTCTCCCATACATTTCAATGGTGTTTTATTTGGTATATAAATAGCGTTTTCCTAAAGTAATGTTCTAAATGTTTGGTTCAAATCATTGTGTGGCCTCTCCTGCCCAGCACCCAAACATTTTTATTGTGAATGTTTTTTTTTTTTATGCAGAATTGTATGGGCATTGCAGTGTCATTGTCACAGTGTTAAAACAATGTCATTTCATGTGTTTTTGCTCTGGTGCTGGTGTTTTTGTCTTTAGAAACAGACTTTTATCACATAGCTTCTGGCGCTTGACGCTAGAACTCCCAGTTTTAGAATGCCGACCCTGGTTGTGTGTAGTTTTTTTCTTAAATATGGCCTTCAGTACACAGTGCCAGACGCACTTGACTGGTGCTACCTATCGTTCGCTGCAGCATTGTTCTGTTGTTAGATGTAGCGTAAGTCTTGGGTACTTTGACCTTGGGACACCACCTAGCGTTCTCGATTGGCTCTGAAGTGAAATAGGGAGAGCCCTTCTACAGCACCCTGCAGACATCACATTTATCAATGCTGGACAGGATAGTACAGCTTCACATGTCCGCCCCCTACGCAAGGTTATATCTCCACACACCCGCTTGCACCAACTGCTTGCACCAACCACTTGTGGACGCTCTAAGCACATCTACATAGGTGTTCACATGGCAATATGTGGTGCTAGTCTTAAATTAGCCTCTAACATGAGTATTTGGCTGCCTCCAGGGCAGGGGAAGACTGCCTATACGAAGAACCAGGGGTTGGCATGTCTCACCTAGAGCCCCTGCAATTCTATAGCCTCAACATTATGTCTGTGGAGGCCATCCCCACCCATGCCACATTATCTGCCCTTACAATACCAAAGCTTCAGTTTTGCCTTTGTTATGTTCCTCAAATGCTACAGTCTCTGCTATGAAACTCACTTGATGACTGGCTAAGAAGTACACTGAGGAAGGGACCCAGTGGATATGTAATGGGCTTCCTGGAGGCCAGTAAAATCCAAGACTGAATCTGGACCCAGTCTGCTCCTGTCCAAGAGTGGAGGATAAACTTTCCCTATGGGCCATTTAGTCTTTAGGTTTGCTTCAAACTGGAACAATACAGATTTTTCACAAAATGTATGTTGTTCCGGGTACAGGGAGGCACACACATTAATAGTGACACTTGTCTGCGGCGGCCAATCACAGCACTGGAATTCCTGGAGCAAAAGAGGGAAAGGTAACGTTTCTCCTGTTTGTATCCATTAATGTGCAGGGGGGAATCTGCATTTAGGATGCCTCGTTGTGACCAGAACACCCATTTAGTGAAAAATGGGTGTTCTGGTTTAATGCCTGTGAAATAACCAGGATCATTTGAAGTGTGCCAGAGCAAAATATTTCAGGGCACTGCGTATGCCTTCTTTGCCCTGACTAACTGCTCATTTTGCTTGGATTCTATTGTTGGCTTTATAGTTGAAATTAAACAGATATGCTAAATGATGAGAACAGGGGGCGGCAAGCACCCTACATGTCCCTATAGTATTATCTAACATGGATTTAAGCATGAGCGGTAAGTTTATGCTGGCTGCAAGTGGAAAGATCTTAAATTAGTATATAGAAGGGTGTGTATCAGTAAATCCCAGCCTGCATGTTTGCGCCATTAAAGAATTAACCCTTACCAGTGCAGTCCATATGTATTTCTGCTAGCGGATGCTGTCTGAAGGTGTACTAGTTAGAGGTCTCTAACAACCGATGCTTTCGTGGGAAGAAAATCCGAAACACAATTTTTACAAAACACACTGCAATGAAACAGCAATGTGAAGGAAAATAAATGCAGTATAATATAAAGCAACACACCAAAGGCCAGGGATACAGTTTAAAGTACGAGTAAATTGTATGTGCTTCAAAAGTATATAGCATTCATTTTGTGCTTGTTAAAGAATAGTCTTATCGAACAACACAAATGCCATTTCAGGCAGAGGAAAAGTAAGGCAGGTTTCAGCCATGACCAAAACCGTTACTAAAACACTCTACTACAAGACCTTAAAATGTAGTGCTCTATAAGTTAATTATTTATGTTGCTGCTACTTAACATAAATCTTTATCGATCCATTTTCCCTTTTCTGCTTTACATTGATGGTACATTAATTTTTTAGATTACAGGAAGTGCGAGCCTCCTATTTTTTCCCGTGATGATTTATGTCTACATTCTTAGAATATGGAACATCGCATCACCTATATCCGTTAGTGGAATTTACAAAGTCTAATGTAGAACAAAGAATTTAAAAATAAAATAATTAGTATGTATTTATAGTTACCACCAGGGCTATTCAGACTGGCATCATGACAAAGATTGTGCAGAGCTCAACTGAAGAAGCTTTTCACAGTGTTTCTATTTGTGGCACCAACTCACTAGGGGTTAGCTAGCAAAGCTATACACAAGACATTTTGAGAGGTGGCTTTTATCTTGAGCTGCAACACTAGACTTCTTATTTCCCTATGCAATCCTTTTGTAAATCTTGGCTTCCTCAACATGTTACTATAATTTAATATGCATTCCGTTAGTTGATTTTTCCATCTATAGCATCTACTGTAGATACAGTAGTCAATATTTTGTTTTTTGGCCCTAAATATGTTTAAACTTTTGAAGGGTTTTCTGACAAATGGAACAACCTTTCATAAACAACCCTGGTAAACTGTATTGCCATTATAATCCTTGCTTGCTTTAGCTGGCCATCCATGGAGTCGCTTCTCTGGCACCATACAAACGTGTGGGTCACCATGATATCACCTAACCAAAGGGTGGGGCTAATTTAGTCCTGTCAGCTGTTGGTCATTTGTTGACTGATAGCAGCAGAGAAAAATGGTACTCCTTATGGGCAGGTCTTTGCGATTGCACAGGCATCATCCTATTTCCCCAGTAAAACGGTGCCAGGTGCTATTTAGTGAGAGAGCTCTACGTCAGTGGCCCTCAACCTTTTTACAAGTACCCCTAGTGTTAAGATATTACAACCAAGTACACCCAAGGAGGAGATCAATTATTAACGTTACAAAAAGAAGTAGGTCACATGGCTTTTGGCACTTCTTAAAGCAAGAAAGATTAATGTTTTACTGTTAAAGAATATACCAGCTCTGTAAGAGCCCCCTTTTGGAGCTCACCCCTGAATATCGCTGCATACCCCCTCGGGTACGCATACTGCAGGCTGAGAAACATTGCTCTAAGTGTTCATAGGATTGAAGCAACAGGTCTCTAATTTTTTAATCTCTCTCATTCTCTCTCTCTCTCTGTGCACTACCTTTGTCATTATCTGCTTTTACAAAATACATTTTATTCTTCTTTTTCCAGTTTCCCCCTATTACTCTCTATCTTCTTGTGCAGCGTTCCCCAACCCTCTGCTCAAGAGCCACCAACGGGTCATGTTTTGTGGCTCTATAACTCTCTCTGAGCCCAATTATTTCACCTGTGCATCTGTACTGAGATCTGGAAAACATGACCTTCTCTCTAGGAGAGGTTTGAGAAACATTCACTTACTGTCCTCTTTCTCTCTTTTACATGATCCCTTAATCTTGCTTTTACCCACTTTATCTTTTTGACCATCTCTTTTCCTCATCTCATAATTTTTCCACCACTTTTGCTTCTTCTCATTTATACTGTATCCTTTAGAACTTGTCTATGTTTTCTTATGTCACCTTTCCTTTTCTCTCTCTTGCACATCCTGCACTTCCCTTTCATCTTTCTTTATTTGCCTATCTCTCTCTCTTTTTCATTTTACTTCAACCTTGCACTAAGTTTTATTGGTTCCTCCTTTCTTTTTCCTTTGAATCTTTTTTCTGCATTCCCTCCACCTTCCTTCCATTTTTATACTTTTCTTTTGTCTTTCCCTCTCTCTGTTTCAAAATGACCCACATCTCTCTTCATCTCGCCTGAATTTTTTCCCTTCATTATTTTTCTCCCACATTCCCCCAAAGGACTTAATTAATATTATGTACCGTATTCATCTTTAGAAGACACACGGTTCTGCCTATGCTATGAACTGATTTTCATTGTTTTTCCCCATATACCTTGCACCATTCTGAATGTATGACTGTGGTTCCTCCAGGAGGACCCTGCCATTTTTGTCTGCAGAGGTGAAGGCAGCGACATTGGTGTGGGCCCTCTCGCCACAGTGGCTAATGGCTGCATTCTTGTCACAGCTGCATTATCTTTCTTATCTCTGGGCTATTCCTAGATTTCTCTGGTTTGAGGAGGAGAGGACAGAGCTACAGTGTTCCCGCCTTGTCAGGACAGTCCTTCCCTCGGTGCGACGCGGCTCTCTATCAGTATTATGTACATGCCAGAATTTGGCTGCAGCTGCACAGGTTTGCCTCCCGGGAGATAGGTCAACATATGTTCTACTTTTTAGGTCATATTGGGTTTGACCATAGTGGTGTTACACATTTTCTGAGGAGGAGAGGATGTAAATGGTGATAGTCCTTGTCTTATTAATGTATCCCATGTGTCTGGTTTATTTAAATATTTTGACACTTGAGTTGTGGGTATTGGAAGCCTATCATGGCCGTGAGGTAGTCAATGCACTTCATTCAGGCAACATGTAAGATACATTGGAAGGCCAGTCAGTTTCTTCTACTGGGCTTATGGAATGTGCACAAGCTGACAGCAAGCGTTTAATGCTGTGACTACAGTGGAGCAACCCTCGACCAGTTCCTGATAAAACTTGGATTATAAGTGCTAGGATCCAGTAAAGAAAGCATATGCTTTGCAGCAATGTGAGACTCCTCAGTTCTGCTGGGGAGACTATGGAGCGTCACATTGTGGGCTTTGCCTTAAAGGGCCAGTCCAGTCCAGTCCAACTAACTCCTATTGTTCATGGCAGCAGCCATGATGGAATTACTGCATAATGCTGCACCGTTTTCTTCTATTGAGATGTATGAGACAAAACACTACCCCCCCCCCCCCCTTCTCCTCTCAATAGAAGAAAATGGTGTAGCATTATGCAGTAATTCCATCATGGCAACTTCTATCTCCCATGAAAAATAGGAGTTAGTTAGACTGGACTGGCCCTTTAAATAGAGTGGTTGGAGTCTAGGGTTATTGTAGACAGCATGTGCATCCTTCAGAAGGTGTAGATGGTCTCCCCCATACCAGGAATTGGTGGATTGCTCCAGATGGGAATACAGTGAACCAATCAAGATTGGCCAGGATGTCCAAGCATATGTAGTCTGGCACACTAAATACCCTTTTTTATGCCAGGATTAAGGGATTTATTCCAATACAGGCAAAGTATTTCCTGGCGGCAGATAGGACGACTGCAGTTGCCCTGCTCTTCTTTTGATGTAGATAGGGTCCTGCTGCACCACAAGTCTGCCTCCATAAGCTCTGTCACACTTCCTTTCGTCTGTCTGCTTCTGCCAGTTGGGGCCCATTGTCACTTGCTTGGGGCCGTTTTAATGCTGCTGACTTGTCCTAGTCTCTGGGGGGCCAGTTGGAAACTAAGCAAAACTGAATTAGAATACTGCAGGTTTTCTTGTAGCCATATTTTTAGGTTTGCTTTTGATCGTGGTGAATAAGATGGTCAAATGTGGGTTCAAAACAGCTTTGTTTCTGATTTACGATTGACTGCAAAGAATGCAGGAAAGCTGCAGAAATATTTCCCAACCATTTCCTGTAAGAGGACCACATCCTCTTATGACCAGTAAAATGCAAAAGTAGGTTGCAGAGTCTGCTGAAGCAACAGCAATAAATAGATATCGATAGAGACCTTTGAATAACCTGTTATACCTTTGGGGCTGAGACTTGTTATTAAAAATTGTAATCATTAAATGGAGATGGAAAGAAACTTTCAGTGGAATGAAGCACTTTCTTGCATATTTTTTTCATATAATTTGCTCCTATTAATGGATATTTTCAATAATATTGATATTGACATTAAAGTGGACCAACACCCAGGGGGGATCGGCTTGGGAATCTATAAGATTCTCGGGCCCATCAGATCCCTCCCCGCGGGGCATCCGAAATCGGGATGCCCCACGGGGTGAAGCCCCCCAGGACGCCCAGAAAGCTTACCTTATCCCCGTTCCAACGGCACATGCGCGGGGCGCGGCCGCATCTTGCGCTTCCCTCTAGCAGGGCGTTTGTGAATGGCCGACGCGGGCGCGCTCCCTGTTAGAAGGAAGCGCGAGACGCGGCCTCCAGCGCGCTCAGAGCCGCTATGGTTGTCCGTCCCTTGTACATCCATACCGCAGCGGCTCTGAGCGCTCTGATTGGACGAGCGCTCGCGTAGGAGCGGGGTGAGGTGAGTTATTTAGGGCGATCGGGGGGTTTCACCCCGATCGGGGTGCCCCGCGGAAGTGGACCTAAACCCAGGATAGTGAAAATCCTGGGTGTTGGTCCACTTTAATGCCAGTGCACAAGACATTGTGATCCTTATTTCAATATGTATAATAAAACATCTTCTGGTCATTATGAAAGGGATATTTCATGTCATGTCTATATTATATTATACAATATGTAAAAAGCCACCTGATGTCCTTTTCTGCCTTCCAGCACTGGTATTGACTGTACACCCATCATCCAATAACAATGGTAGCACCATGCCTACAAAAAAAGACTGTATATAACATTGGTACCTACCATGCCTGGGTGGATTCCAGACATACTGTACATATCTAATACATGCAAATTCATATTATCCATTTTTATTTATAATGTAGTTGTAAAATGTTAAATGTTAGCACCAAAATTGCACTATGCCCTCAATTCAAAAATGTTTGCTTATATAGAATATACCCCACATCAAATCTCCCATGATAATGACAGGTAAACAATTATTTCTGCCCTTTGGATAAAAGAAATGCATTTTAGGAGATCAGCTCCACACTCTTTGTTGTATTAACAGTAGCAGATGGTCTTATATTCAGTGTGAGGGGAAATGAGGGTTTGCAAAGATGGCATCTGCTATACAGAAACAGGCAGGAGAGCCTTCTTTGCAGAAACTGGATGCCACAGAAAAGTACTGTATGTGTATAGCAACCTTCTGGGCACTCCTGGTATTACTTCAGTAAGATGCCCAGCCATTTGTTGCTGTGATTCCCAGCTGGATCCACCTCCAGTTGCAAATCTTTTGATATATCATACTGTTTTGTTTAGAAATAGCGGTAAAAAATCCTACCCATTCAAATAAATGGCGCTTCCACATCTGCTTTCCATGCAACAGAAGCACAACACATGTATTGAGATTTACCTGCAGTCTGTGGTAATTCCGGTAGATACTCACCCACACCTCCTGATTCATTGCCGTTCCCACTTGGTCTTCCTAACCTGCCAGTGCAGGTAAGATTTAAACTACCAGCATTGCAATTTAGCTGTTTATGTGCTTTTTATTGTGTTGCCCATACAGGGACTTTAATTTTCAAATTTATGTCACATTACATTGGTAGTTCATTTAGCCCCCCCCCCCCTCTGTCCCTGCCCGCTCCTCCAATGCCAAGTCCCCTACCCCTACATTCATGCACATTAACCAATAGGCCCCGCCACCAATAGCTGTGGGGGTCAAGAGTGGAGCCGGAGGGAATAGCTCTTGGGAGACACACAGCATGTACTTCAATTAACATTCAATGCCCTTTAGTCTTATGCACAGCATAGAATAATTATTGGAGGAGGCCCGCATGTTTGCGTGGGATTGCCAGATATAGGTAAGTTTGCCAATTTCCCAAATCAGGAATGAAGCCCCTTTAGCGGAAATTTGAGAGTGATAATCTGAAACAGTTATTTTCATTCCTCTGCTACTATATGTATAATGGCCTTCCTTATTCATTTTCTTTTCGGAGAACATTTATTTATTTTATTCTTATACAGTTTGGGTTGAATAGTTGTAGCTATTATAAGAAAAAACTCTTTAGAGCTGTTTTCTTTTTTATGTTTATTGACGTCCCTTATTAAGAATGACGTCACATTCAGCTGTATAAGATTGTGGATGCCTGTTTGTATGCGTGCATTGATTTGTTTTACATGTTTCTGCCACCTAGGGGGCGTGGTTCACAGGCTCCCCTTCCTAATCAATGGCTGTTATGTGCGCAGATGAAGTCTTGTTTTGCAGGATGAAATGCTTCAGCATGGGGTAGGCCACACTTACTGCACCAGACACTCTGACCCGGCATCAGAGACTCCCTGCCCCAGGCGTTCAGGTGCATATTGGAATGCTGTTTCATTAGGGTTTAGCAGTGACCACAGTGCCAAGCAGGCTTGCAAGCTGATGGTGCTCTATCAACTCACGGTGGCATTGCTCTGTTACAAGGCCGTGAGGGACCTAGAGCACTTAAATTCGAAGCACTGGCATCCATGCATGTTGGGTCTTGAAGGCGGTATGCAGAGTTGTTTCTAGGGGAGGGCAAACAGCGCCATCTCTATGGGGCCATTAGAGGCGCCTTTATCCCAGCCATCCTTTTTTCTTCAGATGAGTCAGGGCCACTGTTAGTGGTGAAGGCCTTAAGACCCCTCATCCCCCCATATCATGCTTAGTAATGGCAGGGGGCAATGTCTGCTGCTAGCATGGTACATGGTATGGGACAGCAGCATGACCGTGGGGGGGGGGGGGGGGGGGAATTTTCCTTTTTGGACTGAGTGCTATTTGTCTAGAAACTGTTCAAAAAACACACAAAACACAACGGTTAAGTGTGAGGCCGGTGATGCCATATTTCTCTAATTGTGGCATCTTAAGCCGTTATTGTGTTTTGTGTGTTTTTTGACTGTTAATTGCTCAGTATTTGGTTAGTGGGGCACCCAATACAAATTGATATGCTGGGTAGTGCACGGGATATAAAGTAAGTGGGAATTTTTTAATTTTGTTTAGAATTGTCTAGAAACTGCCCTGGTGGTATGTTATGCCTTGATCATATGAAACCTTATGCAAGGCCTGTTTTTTGATGTGACGGCCTTTTTTTAGCTGCTTCCATTATGAACTTTTACTACTAAGCTACCCGTTGGATTTACATTTTCTCATATTGAGGACATTTTCTGTTTGGCCGCCATATTGGATTTTTGGCATATATACAATTTTTAGATTAGTCTGCATGTATGTGCTGTAGTGTGTGTGCAAGGTGGTCCCCAACTCTTTTTTTGGCAAATTTTTCACTTTATTTTTTGAGCTTCTTTTGGTGGGCTTATGGGGTGGGTCTGTGTTTTCGTTTGTCTTGTCACACCGAAGAGGTCTGAAAGGGTCCATAGAGGGGCTATTGTATGACTTCTATTTGTGGTACCACTGCGTTTTGCTGCAAATGCACGAATGCATGCAATACTTGACAGGTGTGAATGAGCCCTTAGGGTATGCCCCTTATTGTGCTTCTATGTCCAGTTTCTTGGAGGCCACCTTTGCTGCACCAGCATTTTCCTACACACTGTAAACTCTGCAGTTTCTCTAGTTTGCAGCTGCTCTGTAACTGTCAGATCTTTCAGGCCGTCTGCAAACAGGATGTGATGCTGAGCTTCCTGTTACTGTGCATTGCCAGTTATGTCAGTTGAATCTAGGCAGCCGCATGGCTGAGATGCTGCGAAAGGAAGCTACAAAACGGTTGCTACCACCAGAAAATCGGTGAGGTGACGTTTTTGCTGCAGGAGTGGATGCAGGAGCAAATGTAAGTGCTGACAATGATTCAGTATCATGCATGCAGATGGGACAAGGGAGATTTGGGGAGTTTTCTCCTGTGCCAGGCTGTTTGTCCGGTTTAATAAAATAAACACACAGCCTGTCGCCAACCAGTTGGCGAGCAATACTTGTTTAGGCATTCAGTTGCTCTTTGTGAATCCCGTAATTGCTGAACAGTATTCCCCTAAACATTTAGAGTGATTTGTGAATAGTTAGAACTGCTTGGTCCTAATACTGATGATGATGTTTTCTCATGGTCATGCTCTTGTGTGTCTTCCTGCACAGGAGGTTGCATCAACAGTTTGAAAGCTATAAAGAACAAATCCGAAAAATCGGTGAGGACACCCGTCGATATCCAGGAGAACACAAAGATGATGCACCCACGTGTGGAATCTGCCACAAAACTAAGTTTGCAGATGGCTGTGGACATCTATGCTCTTACTGCCGGACAAAGTTCTGTGCCCGATGTGGAGGTCGTGTTTTGCTTCGCTCAAATAATGTAAGTGCACATTTAGGAGGTTATTTATTCAAATTGCAAAGCCTCTCCCACTAATTGGTGGGATTATCCTCTGTATGTCAAGAGCCTTGCTCTAACCCATGGAGGGTGTTATTATGAAAGCTGTGGAATATGTCCCTGCCTTTTTGGAAAATTCTGTATTTCCCCTGGAGGATTTCTCCTTCTCAAACCTATTCAAATGCAGGGGTGATAAGACCTTATTTCCCCTCACCCCTGCAGCATGGGGGCATCCCACTTTGAGATGCTCAGCGCTCAGCTGTGTCTTCCCTGGCCACAAACCTGAAACTTTGCAGCTTGTGTATACTTCTTTTGTGTTACCCTTGGAGCTCACTGGCAGCGACCAAGTGGGTTTATCTAGCAGGTGTTTAGCCACAGAATGCCCCTTACTGCTTGCTAATTTGGATTAGTTGAGAATGTTAGGGAACAAAGAAATCTTGGCCTTGTTGAGAGGTAGACACACCGGCGAAGGCGAGTGGGATTAAATTATTTTTGACTTTTACTTCGCATTTAAATAGGACCAAAACCTTAAAAGACTGCAGGGCCAGGCAATTTCCTATTCTACATACCCCACATCGAGAACCCCCCCCCCCCCCCGGTGTGCCCAGAACTCACTTCCTTCTTTGATACCACATCACATGCTTGGCGCTTGGCTGTGGGTGGCATCCTCGCTATGTTTATGACCTAGCAGACCTGTGTTGACCACGCAAACTCCAGCAGGCTGGAGAGAGTGGGAATGGTGGGCGGAGCCAAGCACTCCGCAGTATACCCACCCCTCCAACACACATATGAGCTAATACAGCAGGGATGTCAGGCGAAGACTGAGCATGTGCCGTGGAAACCTGAGATCAAGATGAGCAACTGGAAAACCATAGGTTACATTGTGGTTGTGGGGCATTGCAAATATTGATGGCCTGGGGGGGGGGGGTGGTGGTGACAAATGGAGGGAAGGTTTTGGTCCTTTTTAAAGCCATCTATCAGTAAAATCTAAATAATCTGTCTATACCAATTTAACTGATCCAGCTCAGAAACCGCAACAGAACAGGTCTCCTCTTCTTTTACCAGTACACAATTCCCAGTCTGGCTCCAGCATGCCCTCTACCCTCAGTGATGAAGGGGGAGCTCTTATCTCAAAATGGCCTCCAGAGGACATGCTGGACAGCATGCCCAAGCAGTGGAAGAGCTGATAAAAGAAGGGGCAAAACTTGCTGGCTCGTGAGTAAAATGTTCTTGCACTTCATTGTGTGTTGAGGTGAAGACGCTCTCAGCGTTAAAGTGGACCAAAACCCACAGTCCGACGGCCCTGGAGTCTAAACGTTTTCAGGGCCACTTCATTCCCAAAATTCCAAAATCGAGATGCCCCGCTGTGTTAAACCCCCCAGGTCGCTCAGAAACTCACCTTCTTTACCAGTCCAACGACGCATGCGAGAGCATCCCCGCTATTCCTTTAGCTTGCCCGTGCAAGGCATTTGTGAAAGGCCATTGTGGGCATGCTCCCTGTTAGAGGGTAGCAGGGGATGCGTCCGCCAGCGCGATCCGAACACGCTGATTAGACGAGAGTGCCAGATGCGCTGTAGGACCAGGGAGAGGCGAGTTCGATCGGACGGCCTGGGGGGGTTTCACACGGAGGGGCACCTACGATCTGAGTACCTGGGGGGCAAGGACCAAAACCCAGTATAATCAAAATCCTGGGTTGTGGGTGACTTTAAAGGGTTTGCTTTACCTAAACTAGTCTAATAAAGTCTATACTTCCCTGACCTTGATCACATGCAGACCTGCAGCCTGAGTCTTTATTTATTCTAAGTATGCATCACACCCTGCTCCAGAATAATTCATTACGTCTGGGTTATAGTCCACAAGAGGGCGCTTTACTGCATAGATGGCAAAAAAGAGGCCCCTCCCGGCCCATATATACCCAGGACCTCCCACTCATTCCCCAATTTAGTCTCTGCAGTCGGTGTCGACGGTCAAGATGATGGCTCTCTCTCTCCTTGCAGGTAAGCCGGGCTGCACAGCCCCCGGCACTTTTGTCCTATTTCCACCCGGGCCATTTTAAAAATGCCTCCCAGCTACGGCTGCATGGTTCGGGTGATGGTAGGAGCACCTATTAGAGGTGTTTTTTACAATGGAGCTAGACTCCACCGCAAATCCCCCACCAAAGGGTAGGTGGCTCAGGTTGGTGATCCTGATATGGGATGCCCTGTCCGTTTTATAGCCCTCATTACATGGCTCCAAATGTAGCCATGGGCTTTTCCCCCTGCCTCCCTGTTCCCGGTTAGTTGGGGGGGCGGTCATTCATTTGTAATGTGATGTGTGCTGTTTTACTTTCACCTTGTATGTGTAAGTGTGTGTGTTTGTACTGTCTCGCGCTGGCATCTGCCAGCGTTTCTTCCCCTCTCTTCCATGCTGCTATTCCGGCCATTTGATTGGCCCGCGCGCGTGCTCCAGCTCTGGAGCGGTGGCGGGCCGGTGACGTCACGCCCGGCTCCGCAGCCCTATTGGCTGGGGAGCGCGGCATGTGGTTGGTCCCCGCGTTTTGGAGGGGGCGTGGCCTAGCGCTCGGCGCACTCCGCAGCGGCCCGCCCCCGTCTTCCTTCTCACAGCCGGTCTCCCAGCCCTATTGGCTGGGGAGCACGGCCTGTGGTTGGTTCCCGCGTTTTGGAGGGGGCAGGGCTTAGAGCTTGGCGCGCTCCGCAGCGGCCCGCTCCCATCCTCCTTCTCTTCCTGCGGTCCTTCCGGCGCCATCTTATCCCTGACGGTGCTTGTGAGTGCCCCATGCGGGCTTATATCTTATATCATTATGTGTATATTGGTAATTGTCATTGGGCTGCCAGGCGATTGTTAAGGCTCTGCGGGCAGCATTTGTTGGTACATTTATTAGTATTGTAACTACAACTACTTGTATGCGGGTGCTTGCTTGTTTTTGCTTACGTTGGTTTCCCTATTATGTCTTCCAGGCGGGACAACCCTAATTCTCTCAGTCCTGTGGCCCTATCCCTCAAATTTAAGGGTACCATTATTACCATTGGCCCTTTTTAAATCCTCCCACTAACGGACATTTAAGGGGCATCCCGGGTAGCTGAACAGCGTAACTCCCATTTGTCATGCCGACTACCAAAATCACCATACGGAGGCTTCCCAGGATACTGTGCTCGTGGCCTCCTTGGGGCAAGCCCGGCTGTGTGTTGTATGTGGGGCATCCCTTGTGGGCTATAATGTGCTGATTGTGTTCAATGTGCACGGCATGTGCTTAGGCTGCAAGCTGGACCATGTGCGGCTGGTTCAGCTCTGTTGGTCTCATCCCCCACGCCCCCGCGCCTGGTTTATGACCCCTAGTGACATTAACACTAGCGGGGAGTCGCTATATGATGTTTGCGCTACATTGACCAACATTGAGATATTGATTGCTAGCTCTGCAGCCCGGTTGGCTCCAGCTAAAGGACGGAACATGGCGCCAGCTGCGCCGGCCTTTACGTTAACATCATGATTAAATCATTGTCTGTCTGTACCCCTCTAGTGGAAGGGAAAATTGTTCAGATTCTGATCCCTCTGATGATCAGCCTGCCATGGCACTGATGCCGCCTCAGAGCAGTGGGATGCTGATGACACCCATAGGCTTCTTACTCAGAGTTTTGAGGTACTTGCCATTGTCCCTCCTGCAGCGGCTCCTAAGCAGCAGGGGGAATTGTTTGGTACTGCAGAACCGCGGTCGGAATTGCCAAAACAGACGCCTTTTTTGTTATCTGGTTCTCTAGGAATGGGAACGGCTTGCCGGTTCTCGGTATACCTACGGGGTGGGATAGAGGTATCCTTTCCCCGCGGATTGGTCTAGTGTTGGTCTATTTCCCCTGAGGAGTAACGGGACTCCCATGCCCTTGCCTGTGTGGGTTCGGCCTTGCGCCCGGTGGGTGCCTTTGCTATTACGGCCGTGGCTATTAGGACCTTATTCAGGGGCCTTCTTTAAGGCTTCCATGTGGATCCTTCTAGGGCTGAATTAGAGCTTGTCACAATGTGAGCCGATTATCCCCGCCTTAGATGACACCATTTGGCGCTATAGCAGGACCTCGGCTTGGTGGTCTCTTCCAGTTGTTTGGTCTGGTGGCGCCAGTGGGCAGCTGATAATGCTGTTAGGAAGGCGTTCAAGGGGCTTCCCTCTGTTGGGCTGCGCCTGTTGGTGATCATTGGATCTCTGGCTAAGGGAGGTAAGTTTACCCAACTCAATAAGCAGCCACGACCCTTTCGGGGGTCAGAGTGCTTCAATCCCTCCTTTCATGGGCCTGGGTCAGGCAGGGGGGTACCCTTTGCGGGACAAAGGGTAGATTCTGGGGCAGAGGCAGTTGCTGTGCCCGATCTGGATCCTTATGGGGTGCTATGCCCAAATCCACTGCTAGTCCGCTCAGCATTGAGGAGGCGCCTTCACCCCTCTGGTGGGGGATGGCTGCTGTTCACTCCTTTTCTCAGATTCTTATCACGGGTTCCTACGGACCCTTGGGCTGCTCAGGGCCTGTTGCTGGCGGTACAAAGCCTTCTGGCCATGGGGGCCGTCCGTCAGGTCCCCCCGGGAGATAGAGGTCAGTGTTAACAATCTCTTTACAGTGCCCAAAAGGGATGGTCCCGTCAGTCCCATCCGAGAACTAATCTTCTCAACAAGTTCATCTGGACCTGACTTGTCGCATGGTAATGCTGCGCTACGTCTTCAGTTCCCTGCGCCCGGGGAACTTTGACTTCGACAGACATCTTGGATGCTTATCTTCACGTGCTGTTTTTTCCAGGGCACCAGCGGTTCCTCAGGTTTGCAGAAGAGGAACGACACTGCCATTTGTGGCACTCCCCTTCGGGCCCACCTTGCCCACAGGGGTTACTCAAGGTGTTGGCAAGCGTGATGGCCTTCTCAGAGCCCGTAGTTATTCGCATTCTTCTCATTAAGTCTCCTTCACTCCAACTGGCGGAGCTGGACACCTGGACTGTGGTGGCAACACTGGAGTGGTTTGGGTGGGTGATCAATTACCACAAGTTCTCTCTCTCTCCCCATCCCGGGTGATCCCCTTCCTTGGTATGATTCTGGATACCACTCAGGCCAGGGTTTGTGGTCGCCTTTCAAGCGCCGATTCATGTTCTGCTGTCCAACCCTCATCCATCCTTCCGGTAAGGGATGCAGCTGGTGGGACATATGGTGGCCTGCTTCTAGGCAGTGCCCTATGCTCAATTTCACATGTGGCTTTCTTCGGATCCATCTTCTTTCAGCCTGGGAAAGGAATTGTCCCCTGTCTCTGGTTCAGGCCTTTGCTTTAAATAGGTATCCTCTGGTCCGGCGGTCCCCCCTCGAGTGGCTGGACTTGAGAATCTTCTGGGGGCAGATCATTCCTGAGAGACGGTCACTACGGTTGCCAGACTGTCAGGCTGGGGGGGCTCCTGGGTGAGCCCTCCAAAATTCTAGGGGCTGTGGGGCCCTCAGGAGGCACACGCCCCTATTAATGTCCTGGAGTTGAGGGCGGTTCGGTTGGCGCTGACGCCTCACCTCCAGGGCCTAGCGGTTCAGGTTCGTTCCGACTACTGGGCTACGGTCGCTTGCATCAATTATCAGGGAGGGACTCAGAGCAAGAGTGTCCTCCGGGAGGTGTCGTTGGTCCTATCCTGGGTCTAGGACAATTTTCCGTGCATCTTGGCGGTTACATTCCGGGAGCGGGAAACCTGGAAGCGGATCCCCTGAGCGGGGGAGGGGATTCTCGCTGGGGAGAATGGTACCTTAACAGCGAGGTCTTCCTATCTCTCTGTCGCAGGTGAGGGATGCCAGTTGTTGATCTGTTTGCTTCTTGTCACAATCGCTTGCTTCCAGCATTTGTATCACTGTCCCAGGATCTTCAGGCTCTAGCGGTGGATGCCATGTCTCTATCCTGGTTCGGCCTCCTGTACCTTTTTTACCTCCGTTCCTGGACTAAGTCTTACGTAAGCTGATTCAAGAAGGATTGCCAGTTGTTCTGGTGGCCCCCAGGTGGCCAAGACAGGTGTGGTTCGCAGACATTGTGCAGCTGACGGTCGATTAGTACCCTCTGCCCTGGTTCTGGATCTTCTCACTCAAGGACGGCTCTGTTTCCCCAATGTACATACGCTGGCTTTGACGGCATGGCTACTGTTACCTCCATCCTAGAGGAGAGGGTATGTCTGATGCTGTTGTTCAGACTCTGGTCAGAGCTAGGAAGAAATTTTCTTCTAGCAGCTTCTACAGGACCTGGTGGACCTACATTGTCTGGTGTGAGGCTGGTGCCTTCCCCTGTCGGGGGTTCCTCTTTCCTCGGATACTGGAGTTCCTTTAACATGGTCCTGATTTAGCTTTTTCAGCTCAGCGCTCTGAAGAGGCATGTTTCCGCCTTGGCCATTCGCTTCCAGAGGTCCTTGCTCTTCATCCTTGTTTCCTGTTTGGATTTGAGTTTGGTATTGTCTGCCCTTCGGGGTCCTCCTTAGAATCTGTGCATGAGGCTGCACTGTTTATTATCACCTTGAAAGTTGCCTCCTTGGTGGCTATTTCTTCTGTCTGACGTGTTTCTGAGTTGGTGGCTCTGTCCATTCCAGCCCCCTACACTAGGACAGGGTGTTTTTTCCGTTTTGAACCGGACTTCTTGCATAGGGTTGTCTCTGCCTTTCACTTTATTCAGGACATTGTGCTTCCTTCCTTATGTCCCTATCCTGGTAATGACAAGGACAGGGCCTTGCCTCTCTGAACGTTGTCAGAAACTTGAAATACTACCTGGTGGCCTCAGTGCCTTTTCAGGAAGAACGACGCCTTGTTTGGGGTACCCTTTGGTCCAAAGAAGGGTTTGGCGCCGGTCAGGTCTACCATTAGCATATGGATTCGTCAGGCCGTTGTTAGGGCCTCTTCTGTTAGGGGAAGGGTTCCCCCTTTTTCCGAGTTACTGTTCATTTTACTCGTGCTGTTGGGGCCTTTAGGCCTTTTTAGCACCAGGCTTTGGTTGAACGAGTTTGTAAGACTGCTACTTGGTCTTCTGTTCATACCTTTTCCAAGGTTGATGTTCGGGCCTCAGCGGATGCTGTTTTGGCCGCAAAGGTCTACAAGTTGCAGTGTTTTGAACTGCGCATTGTGGCCTTGCTTTGGGATCCCCACCCGTTGTTGGACACTGCTACTGGATGTCCCAGACGTAATGCATTATTCTGGAGCAGGGTGTGATGCATACTTAGAATAATACCATTCTGTGAATACTCACCTGTAGAATGGATATTATCCGTATGCATCCCACCCTGCTCCATCCCGCCCTGAGTTGTATTCTGGATCCTCTATATGGTGAATTTTTCCTTGTTAATGTTGTTAATTTGTTTTTGGCTTCTCCTGGTTCCCTTACTGCTTACATATACTGGGGAATGAGTGTTAGGTCCCGGGTATATATGGGCCGGGAGGGGCCTCTTTTTTGCCATCTCTGCAGTAAAGCGCCCTCTTGTGGACTATAACCCAGACGTAATGAATTATTCTGGAGCAGGGTGTGATGCATACTGATAATATCCATTCTACAGGTGAGTATTCACAGAATGGTATTATCTGCTGCTGTCAGCCTGATGCTGACAGCATGCTCCTCACTAGCTCTTGTATGCTATTGCACTTCCATCAATGCCAAGCATCTCAGTGCGGGGGAGGTATTCAGCCAGGGGTTGGCAGGCTATCAAGCATGTAGAAGGCTACATAAGTATAGACTGTTTTTAAGTTAAAGTAACACTTTCACGAATAATAAAAATCCACATATATATGCTAGATAGCAAGGGGATGGGTAACTTATAAAAAGATGTCCTGCCAAGCTTGCTTCCAGACTCTTTTACTGGAAGGAAGAATAATCAGGGGTAACAGGTTTTGCATGTACCATTTTGCTTTAAAAGTGAAGAACTGCTCAATTCTTGTGGCTTGTCTCCTGAGCTAGCCTGTGCTATTGCAAATATTCTCACTTTTACCATCATGCAGTGTGGTGAGCACACGTTACAAGGGTTAATGTTCCCCACAGTCTGGCTCAGGAGGCAAGCTAGATGTGGCCACTTCTTCCCTGTAAAAGTGGAATGGAATCCTCAAAATCATTTCACCCCTGGCAGAACAAAACCACAATCTAAGTGTTTTTTTTTTCAGTCAGGCTGTAAAAGTAACTCCTCCTACTATGCAGTATGTTTATATGGATTTTTAAATATTGAAACTTTTGTGACAGAGCACCTTTTAAAGCGAAACAAAACCCAGTATTCTCAAAAGTGGCAGAGGGCGTGGGTGGTGAAAAAATCATAAAAAAAGGGGGTCACCATCAAGCTGGCGGCATTGCCCGAGTTGCTCGTTCAGACAGGGTTGGGGAGTTGGGAATCAGAGGACCAGGATGGGTTTTGTTCCATTTTAAGAGAAAAGCTCTTCTATTCAATACTGATCAACAAAAGCGGAGAGGCTTTCCAATAATGTGCAGATAATAAATAACCTCGCTTAGTATGAATGTCCTAGGTTGTTTGCATGTTAATCTGTTCTTTTTCTAGTTTTACTTAAAATTGAACTCCGGGCATTTAAAAAATATATTTTAATCCAACTGTAAAAGGAATTAAAATAATAAAGTATATAGGATAAATATTAAATGTGTGTAGCAAACCTTAGAGTGTGACTGCATAGAGATCTTAGTGGGGGGGGGGCATCTATTCTGGACGTACTAGTGTAGCACAGACATATAACATAGCAGCAATGATATAACAGAGTTGCAAGTATTTTAAAACGTTTATTGAATTTAATACAGATTATATGTTTTTGAATATGTAGCATATTTCTAAGGATTAAAGGTCTCCAG
The DNA here is from genome assembly GCA_027917425.1 of Gastrophryne carolinensis. NCBI lineage: Eukaryota > Metazoa > Chordata > Amphibia > Anura > Microhylidae > Gastrophryne > Gastrophryne carolinensis. The sequence goes on from CM051237.1 coordinate 225,131,511, forward strand.
TGCTAAGGCATAGGTATACAATAGACAGAGAAGGGGGCCCAACTTGAGGCCTAGGAACTTAGAAACATTCCCACTCTGGGGGCACAGCCCTTTAGGGTGCACAATATTATTGTAGACAATACAGTGGAATTATTGGGTGCCTTGGGGCTTGAGTACCAGCATTGAATAGGACACCTTTAACGAAGATGCTAAATGGAAACACATGTCTATGAGGGTTTGTGACCCTCTTCTCTGAGCTTTAATTGATCTGAGTCAGTGAGTATTCAACTTCCGTTCAGCTTCCATGGCATAGATGGATTAGGGAGTTTAAAAAGTAGTTTAGAAATAGTTTGCTGGCCTAGACTTACAAGCAAAGAGAAGGTATAGAGATTAGTGTTTCCACTAGGCCGGCCTTACATTGGAAGTTGCCTTGTGCAAGACTGCAGGATGACAAACCCCAGGGCTGAACGGACTGTTAACCCTCTGCTAGACCCCTGGGTTCTGTCCTCTTTAGCTCACTTACACTAGGAGCACTAAAGAACAGGGACAGCCATGCAACCACAATTGAAGGTGGTCATGGAGGAATGAAATTGAAATGAGGGTTATAATGTGAGGACCTGCTACAGCATCTACAGCGATTTGCTGGAAATTGAGGAGAGGCATGTGTGACAGGCTTTAGGTGAGCTCCTTGCTGCCTTATTATTCCAAGTATACAGCACGTCTTGTTCCAGAGTATTCCTTACACATGGGTTATGCATCCACAAGATGGCGCTGGACTGCAGAAAAAGACTTGTGGCTCCTATATAAAGCCAGGAACCTCCCATAAATCCCCTAGTTCTGGACTGTGAAGATAGAAGATGGCTCTCTATACTGCGCAGGTGAGCGGGGCTTATCAGCCTGCGGCCCTGCAGGACTATTACCACCCGTCCTGAACCCACTGCCTCCCAGCCTAGGCTGACTGGTTCGGGTGACGGAAGGTTAGCACCAGGGTCAGGTGCTGAGGAGCGCTGCTCCTACCGCTGCTCCATACCGCAGGGTAGGTGGTATAGGCTTATGGTGAGCCTTGTAGGCCCCGGCCTACACTCTGGGTTTTGCCCTAACCATTCCTCCCTAGGTCCCCCCTCCTTCCACCTACGTTCTACTATGGGCTGCTGCTGCCCACCCTTACCTCGCTCTCTCCCTGGGGAGATCTACGGGGGGGGGGGGGTGGCTTTGGTCACATTAATTGGGTATGTTTTACTTTTTACTGTTTGCTTGTACGCCGCCACCGCGCCGCTTGTACGGCCGGCGGTGACATTGCCTCAGATACTGCGGTGCTACCATTGGCCGGTGTGATCACGTGGGGCGCAATTTGCGCTCTTTGGGGGGGCGGGCTTTGCGGATGACGCTTTTCACGTCATCTCTCCCCGGCCCGCCCTGCCTCTCGAGGTCTCTGCGGGCGCCATTTTCTTCCTTCCTTCCTTGCTGCGTGCGCTGATGGCTCCCTGTGCGGTCCGTGAGTGCCCCTGCGGGCTGTTTTTTTCTATATATCTTTGCACTTGTATTTACTTATGGGGATGTAATTTATGTCTTTCAGCCGGGTTGACTTCCCTGTGGTTTCTCCCGGCCCTCTTCCCCCTGACAATCTCCTTTTTGGGGCTTTTGGGGCATCCCGGGTAGCTATCATTAGCATTAACCCTATACTGGCCGGTTGTGCCAATCAAATCACCATATGGAGGCTTCTGGGGATAATGTGCTTGGGGTTCCTTCGGAGCAAGCCCGGCTATGTGTTGCGTGTTGGGTATCCCCTATAAGTGATGGTGTCAGGGTATGTGTAACTTGTGCCCAGCAGGTACTTGCGTTGCAGTCTGGGTTGTCTGTTACAGGCCCGAGTGATGCGCCCCCCTCTGGCTTCACCTACCTCCCCACGCTTGCATCTGACCCCCAGCGAGGGGCATACTAGCGGGGAGTTTCAAACTGATTTGGCTGCACGGGTGGCCAGCATTGAAAAACATATTCTAGATATGTCACACACCCCGCTTCAGATATTAAATCATTAGACTTGGGTTATACTCACCGCTAGGTGGCACTGTTGCAGAGAAGTCCAGAAAAACAACAAGCCCCTCCCGGTCTATACATACCTGGTACCTCCCAACAATTCCCCAGTGTTCTTCTCTGCAAGGTGGCGACAAGACAGAAGAAAGAAGTCTCCTGCTTGCAGGTAGCCGGGGTGACACCCCGCCCCCCCCCCCCCCATGGTCTATTTCTGCCCGGCCTTTCTTGTTTAGCCCCTTTATTATATATTGTAGCCTCCCAGCCTAGGCTGTAGGCTGGGCAAGGGTAGATGGCACTCAAAGTGCCTAGGAGATTAGCTTCTCCGCTAGACCCTAGGTTATGGGGCAATTGCGGTTATCCAGCCTGGTGATCCGGATTTGGGATGCCCCGGCCCTGTGTCCCTATTAGGTCTTCCCAGCTTGGTCCCTTCTCCCTGCGCCTTTTGTGGGTGGGGGGGGGGTCTTTGTGATGCCAGGTGTCTGTGTTTGACTTGGGGGCTGGGCCGGGCGGCCTGGGTGTTGTGTGCCGCCGGCCCGCCCGTTCTGCGTGTGCGTGTTGGGGGAACTCTGCGGCGGCCCCCCGGACTGTGTTTCCCGTGCAGGGGTCGGGCGGCGTGTGGGTCGCCGGCCCGCCGCTCTGCGGGTGTGTTTTACTGCGGGCGCCATGTCCGTGGCGCCCGCTACTATGCTCCGGTCGGGGTGGGCGGGGCCGGGCGGCGTGGTGCCGCCGGCCCGCCTGTCTTCGGAGCGGGTGCCTTAGTTAGGTGCCCGCGGCCGTGGTATCCCCGGCGCTGGGTGCTGATGGTGACGGTGGTGCGGGCGGGGCCGGGTGGCGTCTGTGCTGCCGGCCCGCCTGGCTGTCGGTGCGGGCGCCATTGTCTGGGCGCCCGCCTTCACCTTGCTCCTTGGAGGCGGTGGGGGGCGGGGCCGCGTCGTGCGCGGCCCGCGCTTCGTCCGGATTGGTGGCGGGGCCTCAGCGCTTCCCGCGCGTGCTGGGCCCACCCTTCCTTTCCCTCTGCTGCTTCCTCGCTGCGGCCGCCATTACTGCTCCGGCCAAAGAAGGGTCCTGCTTGGCGTTAAGGTAGGCTGGGGCGGTTGTCTGTTTTTAAGGTGGTCTTCTGGCTGGGGGCATTTTTTATTGCTAGTGATGATAGCAAGCTATTTTTGTGTGCTGGGTGCCCTATTGGGGCTTCCCTGGCTTTTCTCAGGTTAACCATAGTGTATGGATTATGCATATACATATATATATGTATATGATATATATTTTTTTTTTTATTGGTTCATGTTATTGTGCTTTGTCTATGTGCTTGGTGTGACTGTTGTCTTTCTTTTTCAGATCCTGGGATCCCACGCTGCGGGGCTCTCCCGGTCTTAGATACCTGGCTAGTGGGGTTTTTTGTACTTTCCCTCCCCTTATTGGCATTTTTGCAAATTTCCCCATTTCAGGGCCATATTTAATTAAAGACGTTAAGGGGCATCCCGGGTCGCGTATTGCGTAAATCCCTGGTTGTTGCGATTACCATAAATTCACCATATGGAGGCTACCAAAGATTCCGGAAACGGTCCTTCGGGGCAGTCCAGGGTGTGCGGGGGGTGTGGGACTCCGCTCCCAGGGGATGATGTTATTATTTGCATTCCATGTGCACAGCGGAACATTGAGCGCCAGTCCGGCACCCCGGTGCCCGGTCCTTCGTCGGCAGTACCATCTCCTTCCCCTCCTCGCCTGTTCCGGACCCCGTGTGACGTTGTCATGGGTGGGGATTCGCAATCCGAGGTATGCGCCAGGTTGGCCAGCCTCGAGAAGATGTTTTCCGCTGTGGTGGCTCAGAAGGCTTCGGCTAAGCGGAAACACTTGTCTCCGCCTCCGCCGGACTCAGATGATGAGGTTGTTGAGGCTCTGGATTGGTCGGATCGTCCCCTTGAAGAGGGTGAGTTTATTGAGGATTTAGAGGATCCTGAGGTTCAGCAGTCGCTGGGTGCTGAAGGTGACCAGGCCGCCGGGTCGGTTCCCGACACGTCTTCCATTCTGGCCCAAATGTTTGAGGTTTTGGATTTGGACCCTCCTGAAGTTGCTCCTCGGCCAAAGGGTCAGCTTTTTGGGGTGTCCAAGCCATGTTTGGAGTTTCCCAGTCAACAGCATTTCGAGGATGTTGTCCTTAAGGAATGGGAGCAACCTACGCGTCTCGTTGGGGTGCCGCCTAGCTGGGATAGAAAGTATCCCTTTACGGGCGGACTTGGTGAAGCGTTGGTCTGTCCCTCCCGAGGTTGATGCTCCGGTTTTGGGACTATCGAATACGGCGGTTTTGCATTCTCCTGACACGACTTCTCTTAAGGACGGCGAGGATCGCCGGATTGATCAGCTGGCCCGTCATGGGTTTGTCTGTGCGGGTTCGGTTTTGAGGCCTGTTTGTGCTTCGGCACTTTTATTGTTGGCGGTTAGGTCTATCGTCAGGGATTTATGCGTGGATCTTGATCCTACTTGTGATGAGTTTCTTGCCCTTAAGCGTTGTGATTCCTTTGTGTCATTTATTCTTGCCGCTCAGGATGATGCCATGTTGATGTGTGGCAGGGCAACGGCTCTGTTGGTAGCTATCCGCCGCTCAGTGTGGTTGCGGCAGTGGACTGCTGATTTTAATTCCAAGAGATCGCTCACGGCTCTTCCCTTTCTGGGTTTGAGACTTTTCGGTGAGAAGCTGGATTCTGTTGCCAGGGGAGGTAAGTTGCCTCAGCGCAAGAAATTTCGTCGCTCCTTTTGGGGGGCGGCCCCCTTCAATTCTTCCTTTCGGGGAGCCAGAGCCGGCAGGGGTGCGGGCTTCTCGGCTTCAAGGGGTGCCAGCTGGAATAGGGGTAAAGGCCGTGGCCATCCCGTTCACGTCTGGGGCGCCAAGCCCAAACCAGCTGCCAAGCCCGCTCAGCAATGAGGGGGCGCCCTCACCCTTACGGGTGGGGGGACGGCTGCGACTCTTCTCCCGTGTATGGGACCAGGAGGTCTCGGACAGGTGGATCCGGGAGGTGGTGTCGGCCGGTTACAAGCTGGAGTTCGAGTCCCGCCCTCCTCCAAGGTTTTTCAGGTCTCGTGTCCCTTCAGATCTTTTGGCAGCGCAGGGGCTCCTGGCGGTGGTAAGGAATCTTCTGGAAATGGCAGTCATCTGCCCGGTCCCTCCTTCGGAGGTGGGGCGAGGGTATTATTCCAATCTCTGCACAGTACCCAAAAAGGATGGGTCGTTCCGTCCCATCCTGGATTTGAAGTTTCTCAATCTGTTTGTTCGTCCCCGGAAGTTTCGCATGGAAACTCTGCGGTCTGCGATCAATTCGCTTCGGCAGGGGGACTTTATGACGTCCATAGACATCAAGGATGCATACCTTCACATTCCGATCTTTCCGGCTCACCAGAGGTTTCTTCGCTTTGTGGTGGAGGATCGGCATTTTCAGTTTGTGGCTCTTCCATTCGGCCTAACCTCGGCTCCGAGAGTGTTCAACAAGGTGTTGGTGGGCGTGATGGCCCTGCTCAGAGCTCAGGGGATTCGCATTGTGCCTTATCTGGATGATCTTCTCATCATGGCTCCTTCCTTCAGTCAAGCGGAAGGGGACACCAGCACGGTGGTGTCCACTCTGGAGAGGTTCGGCTGGGTGATCAACTACCCCAAGTCCTCTCTGGTTCCGGCCCGGGTGGTGACCTTTCTGGGGATGTCCTTGGACTCTTGCCAGCACAGAGTTTTTCTACCTCAGGCCAAGGTTCTTTTGATTCAGGATTTGGCTCAGCTTCTTCTTTCCAATCCTCGCCCGTCTAGGGATGAGACTGGTGGGGCTGATGGTAGCTTCTTTCGAGGCAGTTCCCTTCGCGCAGTTTCACACGCGGACGCTTCAGCTTCATCTGTTGGCGTCTTGGGACCGGCGACCGCTGTCTTTGGATCGGTCCTTCCGGATGTCCCCTCGGGTTCGGCAGTCTCTACTGTGGTGGATGGTCTCGGACAATCTCCTGAAGGGCAGGTCGTTTCTGACCCCGCCAGTTTGTCAGGATGGGGAGGTTTCTGGAAGGATCTTCGGTTCTGGGGGCGGTGGGGTCCTCAGGAAGCCCACTTGCCCATCAATGTTCTGGAGTTGAGAGCCATCAGGTTGGTTCTGTCTCACTTGACGCAGCATTTACAGGGCTTGCCGGTTCAGGTTCGATCGGACAATCGGACGGCGGTTGCTTACATCAATCACCAAGGAGGGACTCGCAGTCTGGGTGCCCTCAGAGAGGTGTCTCTGATCCTAGTTTGGGCGGAGACTCATGTCCCTTGCATCTCGGCAGTGTACATTCCAGGAGTGGAAAACACGGAGGCGGACTTTCTGAGCCGGTGTTCGTCCCGCCGGGGGGAGTGGTCTCTCCACCCCCAGGTGTTTCGGTCGCTTTGTCTCCGGTGGGGGACGCCGGAGGTGGATCTGTTTGCCTCTCGTCACAATCACAAGCTTCCGACATTCGTGTCGCTTTCTCAGGATCCTCTGGCTCTGGCGGCAGATGCCATGGCCCTGAGCTGGAGGGACCTGGGATTTCTTTATCTGTTTCCTCCGATTCCCATGCTAGGCAGGGTGCTGCGAAAGTTGGTTCTGGAAGGAGTTCCCGCCATTCTCGTGGCTCCAAGGTGGCCAAGGCGGGTGTGGTTCGCAGACATCGTTCGTCTGGCAGTGGATCAGTTCGATCTGCCTTTTCGGCCGGATCTTCTCACTCAGGGTCAACTGTGTTACCCCAGTTTACCAACGCTGGCTTTGACGGCTTGGCTGCTGAAACCTCCATCTAAAAGGAGGAGGGTCTTTCGGATTCGGTTATTCGGACTCTTATTAGTGCCAGGAAGAGATCCTCTTCTTCCATCTATTATAGGGCTTGGAGATCTTATATTGATTGGTGTGAGGCTAGATCTTTGCCCTGCCGGGTCTTTTCTTTTTCTAGGATTTTGGAATTTCTTCAGTCAGGGCTGGACTCTGGTCTTCAGCTGAGTACTTTGAAGGGGCAGGTTTCTGCTTTGTCTATCTTTTTTCAGAGGTCATTTGCACTCCATCCTTTGGTCAAGACTTTTTTCCAGGGGGTTTCGCATTTGCGGCCTCCTAGGAAGCCTTTGCTCCGTGTTTGGGATTTGAATTTGGTTCTCCCTGCTCTTCAGGCTCCTCCTTTTGAGCCTTTGCAGGATATTGCTCTGTCTACTCTGACTCAGAAGGTTGCTTTTCTGGTGGCCATCACTTCGGTCCGGAGTGTTTCGGAGTTGGCAGCCTTGTTGATTCAGGCTCCTTATTTTGAGAAACATCAAACCAGACTTCTTCCTAAATTGGTCTCGGCTTTTCATCTTAATCAGGACATTGTTCTTTCTTCCTTGTGTCCTAAGCCTAGGAATAACAAGGATCGCGCTTTGCATTGTTTGGATGTGGTGCATTGTGTTAAGTGCTATTTGCGTACCACTTCTCCTTTTCGTAAGACTGATGCTTTTTTCGTGGTGCCCTGTGGGCTTAGGAAGGGCTTGGCTCCGGCTAAGTCTTCCATTAGCAAGTGGATTCGTTAGGCGGTTGTCGGGGCCTACTCTGCCAAAGGGAAGGATCCCCCTTTTCGTGTTACTGCTCATTCTGCTCGTGCGGTTGGAGCGTCCTGGGCTTTTCAGCACCAGGCTTCTGTTGATCAAGTTTGTAAGGCTGCTACTTGGTCTTCGGTTCACACTTTTTCTAAGTTTTATAAGGTTGATGTGCGGGCCTCAGCGGATGCTGTTTTTGGCCGCAAGGTTCTGCAGGCTGCAGTGGTTTGAGTTCCTGCATTATTGCCTGGTTGGATACCCGCCCTTTTTGGACACTGCTGTTGGATGTCCCAAGTCTAATGATTTAATATCTGAAGCGGGGTGTGTGACATACTTAGAATAATACCATTTTGTGAATACTCACCTGTAAAATGGGTATTATAAGTATGTCACACACCCCGCTTCACCTGCCCTTTTTGGTATCCTGGTTCTCTATATGGTGAAGTTTTTTATTTACAGTTGAGGGTTACCATTGTTTTTTTCCTGGTACCTTGTCTTTACTGCTGTTTGAATACTGGGGAATTGTTGGGAGGTACCAGGTATGTATAGACCAGGAGGGGCTTGTTGTTTTTCTGGACTTCTCTGCAACAGTGCCACCTAGCGGTGAGTATAACCCAAGTCTAATGATTTAATATCTGAAGCGGGGTGTGTGACATACTTATAATACCCATTTTACAGGTGAGTATTCACAAAATGGTATTATTGCTGGGTCTGCCCCGCGTAAGGCTTCTGCCAAGAAGCGGCATTTCTCTCCCGCTGCCTCCCTCTTCCCTGTATTGGATGAGGGACCTTACTCACTGTCTGGCTCCTACCCCCTTGAGGAGGGGGGAATTGTTTTCTGACTCAGAATCCTCTGAGGAATGACCTAAGATATATGGCGGTACCGGGTCTCCCTTTGGGGAAGACCAGTGGTCCCCGGATGATACTGACAGGTTGTTGAGTCATATATTTGAAGTACTTTGTATTTCTCCTGCTGCAGTGGCTCCGCAGCAGCAGGGTGAGCTTTTTCATACGGTTAAGCCACGCTGGGAGTTCCCTGAGCAATCTCACCTTAATAATCTGGTGCTCAAGGAATGGGAACGGCCTAGCAAGCTACCTGGGGTACCCAAGAGTTGGGACAAGATGTATCCCTTTCCTGCTGATGTGGTTAAGCCTTGGTCATGTCCTCCCGAGGTAGATGCGCCCATCCTAGGGCTGTCTAATACTTCTGTCATGCATTCTCCTGACACTACTACCCTGCGGGATGGTTAGGACCGGCGCATGGACCAGATGTCCTGTCATGCTTTTGCATGTGTGGGGACCGCGCTGCGCCCGGTGTGTGCTTCTGCCATTACAGCTATAGCTATTAAAGGGCTGCTTAAGAGTCTCTTAGATGGGGCCTCTGATGACGCAGGAGCTATGAATTTGTCGCTTATATCCTCGCTGCCATGGGTGATGCCATTAGAATGTGTGGGAGGACTTCTGCTCTTTTGGTGGCATTACGCCGCTCTCTCTGGCTGCGTCAGTGGGTAGCTGATAATGCGGCTAAGAAGGCTCTCACTGGTTTTCCCTTTATAGGGCTGCGCCTCTTTGGTGAACGCTTGGACCTGTTTGCAAGGGGCGGTAGGTTACCTCAATGCAGGAGGCCATCTCGGTCCTTTTGGGGGACTGGTGCCTCTCTCCCCTCCTTTCGTGCTTCCAGGGCTGGTCGAGGAGTTTCCTTTGCTGGAGCACGCGGGACTATTGGGGCAGGGGCAGAGGACGTGGCCGCTCCGGCCTCTCCTGGGGTCCCAAGCCCAAATCCTCCCCCAAGCCCCCTCAGGCATGAAGGGGCGCCCTCACCCATCCGGGTGGGGGGACGGCTTCAGCTCTTTGCTCACGTCTGGAGGCTGACCACCCCCAAGATTCATCAAATCCCAGATGGCTCAAAACCCCCTGTCAGCTCAGGGCCTGTGCCTTGCTGTCCAAAACCTTCTGGAGTTGGGGGTAATCTGCCCAGTGCCTTTCAGGAAAAGGGGCAGAGGCTTCTATTCCAATCTTTTCACTGTCCCCAAAAAGGACGGGTCCCTCAGGCCCATCCTGGATTTAAAGCATCTCAACAAGTTTGTCAAATTCAAGCATTTTCGCATGGAAACTCTGCACTCAGCTGTCAATTCTCTGCGCCCGGGCGACTTCTTGACTTCTGTAGACCTCAAGGACGCTTACCTTCATGTACCAATCTTTCCAGGTCATCAGAAATTTCTCAGGTTCGCTCTGGAGGATAAGCACTACCAATTTTTGGCCTTGCCTTTCGGTATCACCTCGGCTCCCAGGGTATTCACCAAGGTGCTGGCGGGCGTGATGACTCTGCTGAGATCTCAGGGCATTCGTATCCTCCCTTATTTGGACGACATTCTCATCACGTCTCAGTCCTTCCATCAAGCCGAGCTGGATATCCAGCTGGTGGTGTCCACTCTGAAGTCCTACGGCTGGGTGATCAACCATCCCAAGTCTTCCCTGTCCCCGTCCCGGGTGAGGTCCTTTCTGGGCATGACTCTGGATACATTTCAGGTCAAGATTTTTCTCCCTCAGCAGAAGGTGGAGAGTCTTCAAGCTCAGGCCCAGCTTCTTCTGGCTTGCTCTCATCCCTCCATCCGGCAGGGGATGCAGCTGAAGGGCCTGATGGTGTCTTGCTTTGTGGCGGTTCCATACGCTCAGTTTCACATGAGACCTCTTCAACTTCACCGCTTGTCAGTATGGGATCGGGACCCTGTGTCCCTGGATCAGGTGTTTGTTCTGTCCCCTCTGGCCAGGCGATCTCTCTCATGGTGACTGGACTCAAGGAACCTGTTGGTGGGCAGAACCTTTCTGTACCCTTGCTGGGAGACTGTCACCTCAGATGCCAGTCTGACAGGTTGGGGGGGCTTCTGGAAATCCTTGAAATTCCAGGGTCAGTGGGGCCCTCAGGAGGCCCATACTCCTATCAACATTCTGGAACTGAGGGCGATAAGGTTGGTTCTCGCCCAATTGACTCCACACCTCCAGGGTCGGGCTGTTCAAATCCGCTCAGACAACCAGACAGCGGTTGCCTACATCAATCATCCGGGAGGGACCCAGAGCAAGAGGGCCCTCAAGGAAGTATCCCTGATACTGTCCTGGGAGGAGGAGAACGTTTCCTGCATCTCGGCAGTGTACATCTCGGGGGTGGAAAATCTGGAGGCAGACTCCCTGAGCAGGGGGACTTCTCGTCTGGGAGAATGGTCCCTCAGCACCAGGGTGTTTCGCTCCCTGTGCCACCTCTGGGGTCAGCCAGATGTGGATCTGTTTGCGTCCCGTCACAATCACAAGCTTCCAGTCTTTGTCTCGCTGTTCCAGGACCCTCTGGCCTTAGCCATGGATGCTCTAGTGATGTCTTGGAAGAGCTTTCGGCTCCTCTGTGTTCCCTCCATTTCCTCTGCTGGGCAGGGTGCTGTGCAAGATAGCCCAGGAAGGGGTGCCGACCATTCTGGTGGCCCCCTGTTGGCCAAGGAGGGTGTGGTTCGCAGACATCGTGCAGTTGGCAGTAGATCAATACGCCCTGCCCAAGGCTCCAGGCCTGCTCACTCAGGGGCAGCTACGCCATCCCAATTTACAGACGCTGCCTTTGCCGGCCTGGCTGCTGAAACCTCCATTTTGATGGAAAAGGGGCTTCCTGCCTCTGTTGTTAATACCATGATTCGGGCTAGGAAGAGGTCCTCATCCTTTACCTACTATAGGGTTTGGCATGCTTACATTGCCTGGTGTGAGTCTAAGTTGCTTCCCGGTCGGGTGTTTTCTATTCCCAGGATTCTGGAATTCCTGCAACATGGTTTGGACTTGGGCCTACAACTTAGTACCCTCAAAGGACGTGTCAGCTTTGGCTATTTTCTTCTAAAGATCTTTTGCCAATCACCGTCTGGTTAAGACCTTCTTCCAGGGGGTTACTCATGTGCGCCCGCCACGTAAGCCTATGTTACCAGTCTGGGATTTGAACTTGGTTTTATCTGCCATGCAGGGTCCTCCTTTTGAGCCTCTGCATGATGCTGCTTTGCCTGTTTTGACTCTTAAGGTAGTCTTTCTGGTGGCTATCACTTCTGTTAAGCGTGTTTCTGAGTTTCTGACGCTTTCCATTAACCCTCCTTGCTTTGAGCGACACCAGGACAAGGTGGTGTTTCATTTTAAGCCAGATTTTCTGCCCAAGGTTGTGTCTGCTTTTCATCTCAACCAGGACATTGTTTTACCTTCTCTGTGCCTTAATCCTAGTAACCCTAAGGAGCGGGTCTTACATTATCTGGATGTGGTCAGGACTTTGAAGTTTTATCTGGTAGTTACTGAATCCTTCAAGAAGACTGATGCTCTTTTTGTTCTCCCTTCTGGACCTAGGAAGGGTTTGCCTCCGGCTAAATCCACTATCAGTAAGTGGATCTGTCAGGCTGTGGTACAAGCCTATTCTGCCAAGGGGAAGGAGCCTCCCTTCTGCCTTACTGCTCATTCTACTCGTGCTATTGGTGCCTCTTGGGATTTTCAGCACCAAGCTTCAGTTGAGCAAGTTTGCAAGGCCGCTACCTTGGTCCTCTGTTCATTCTTTTAAGTTTTACAAGGTTGGTGTTAGGGCCTCAGCTGACGCTGTTTTTGGCCGCAAAGTTCTGCAGGCGGCAATGGTTTAATCTGCCCGCTGTTACTTTTCAGGATCCCACCCTACCTTACGGACACTGCTATTGGATGTCCCATGTGTAAGGAATACTCTGGAACAGGACATGCTGTATACTTGGAATAATACAATTCTGTGAGACACTCACCTGTAGAATTGGTATTATAGGTATACAGCACGTCCTGTTCCATCCCACCCTTGTTATCTTTATCCTTTGTTACCTCTGTATGGTGATTGTTCTAATGTTCATTTTGGAATTTTGATATTATTGATTCTCCTGGCTTCTTGTGTAACTGCTTGTCAATACTGGGAATTTGTGGGAGGTTCCTGGCTTTATATAGGGCTGGGAGGAGCCACAAGTCTTTTTCTGCAGTCCAGCGCCATCTTGTGGATGCATAACCCATGTGTAAGGAATACTCTGGAACAGGACGTGTTGTATACCTATAATACCAATTCTACAGGTGAGTGTCTCACAGAATTGTATTATTACCATTGCCCGGACTTTCCTTTTAACGTTTAGTGAATTTGCTTTATTTAAATACCTAAACATGCATGTACAGACCTGTACTACCTTTGTGCAAACCTGGCATTTAGAAATTATAAACTACCAAAAAAAAATGCATAGTATAGTGTACTGCTATTTATATACTGTATACTGCCAGTTAAAGATTTCATATGTTTTTTAGATACAGTAAGCATTTATCAGACCCCCTTCCAAAGCAAAAAGTTATGCAATCACAATTATAAGTTTAATGAGCGCATGGGGTAGTAAAGAGACATAAATAGATGATTTTCATGGCTCTACCTACTTGCTGAGAGTGATGGCTAATCCTGTTATTCTTTGTATGTATGTGCCATGTGAATCTTGTTCTGATTTAGAAAAGCACTCTTTACCTTAAAAAGACACGAATGTCGCAGCCATAGTGTCTTCTCTAATGTCCCTCTCCCCCAGCACTCAAGGGTTGATTGAGAGGCCCTTTCTCACCCTCTTTTTCTGTGAAAATTCCCATTTTTGTCCATTTTTTCCTTTTGCCTGATTTTGAAGATCCTTTATTTTCTGCGAGAATTTTTGTGTGTAATCCTTTCATTTTTGGGTGTCCCTGCAAGTTACCAGCCCTTATGCCCTTTGATATGGTCTCAGGGCTACACCAATGGGGACCGGGCTCTTCCACCCCCCCGATGCCCCAAATGGGGGTGCAGGGAATAGGACGGGTTATCGTCATTTCACCCGCCAAGCCCGGCATGTGAAGTGGTATAGGGGTCCCCTAGACCCCTTGCCAGTTCACCCCAACTAGTGAAATATAAATGTCTTTACTCACTGGTCCCGTCTTCTTTGATCTCCAATGCCCAGCGATGTCCTCATCCTCTGCCTTGGTCCCACAGTGCTCTCCGCCGGTCTTCAGGGGCTATTCTTTGCCCCCTCCTCTGTCTTCTTGTGGCAATGCGGGCCATCAAAACCTGACAGCTGCACTGCCACTTGGAGGAAGGGGGAACATAGGTTCCCTCTTCTTTTATTCTCTCTACCCAGCAAGGGATGATATGATATCATAGAATGGGGAGGGACTAACAAGAGCCACAAGCCCATACCAAAAGGCATAAGGGCTGGTAACTTGCTCTGAGGCCTGGGTTACAAGCCCTTTTTATCTTAAAAAAAAGCCCTACTAACAGTTTCAATGAGAAAATGAATGCTGGTTAAAGCGGCATTCATTTAATCACAGAAATCTTGAAAATTAAAAAAATTTAAAAAAGGACAGGTTTTTTTACTTTAGATAAAAATCGTATCAACCCCCCCCCCCCCCCCCTTCTGCTGTCTCAGCTATAGCCGATTGCTTTTAACAATGCTATTGCTAAACAAATGCTATTGTTTTTAACAATGAAAGAAACGTACAACTCTCTGACAGAGATTTATTCAACTGTAATGCGAGTTGTAAAATTATGTATAGAAACTAAAATTCACACATAAATTCTATTACACCCAAACAAATTCATCTTGGAGGGGCTTTGAATCACCCGAGTTTGTGAGAATTTACGCAGATGGCTCTGAATCAACCCCTCAGTCAGTGCGGGGGGTTAAAATAAAAAGTGAACTCGCCTTGTCCTGTATCCAGTGTGTTCTCACAAAGCTCCTGGAAGTGGCTGCAGCTATTTTTTATTTTATTTTAATGCACTGACTGAGTGCCCCTTTTTTTTCCAATTCATCCCGGAGCAGTTCAGTGGAGTTAAAACGGACCTTCAGCATCATTTAATGAAAAGCCCAAACCCATAAAAAACTATTCCCCAGCATCTAAAATTAATATATTTAATTTTTTTAGTCACTTATTATTCTTTCCGTCACTGGCCTGCAATTCTGTTCAGCACTCTAGGATATGGGCACCTCCATATTGGCTCAGTAGCATCACTTACTGAGGAGAGGAGAGGGGTCAAAAGTGCAGGAGAGCGGGGTTATAGCTGTGCTTTACACAAACAGAGCAAAGCTGGGGTCAGGAAAATGTCAGCAATCCCAGAATGCAGAGCTGCACAGTGAGAGGACACTTCCTGTTTGCAGGCAGCCTGCACGCCCATGAGCCACCATCTTGGATGTTTAAAGTCTCAGAAAATGCAATAGATGCAGGTAGGATGATTTTTAATATGAGCAATCTGTATGTACAGGGATTGGGAAACATATAAGATAGACTCTTATTCAGAGTGAAGGACCACTTTAAAGTCAGATCATTAACTACGTCATGTGATCACTGTCAGATTTCTACAATTCTTGTTATTTTTTTACCTGCTGCTTCACAAAGGGTTGTAATAGGTCACATGCTAAAGAAAATAGGACTATTGAATACAGGTGGTTCTTTTTAAATTGGTGTGTGAAGATCCCCCACTTTAGTACTGTATGTAAAACACTACAAATAATCTTACCTTCTCTATGGCTAACTCCACAATTACACTAATACTCCACTAATTACACATTAATACACATTATCCCTTTCCAAGTTGGGATTCTTATTTCAAGAAAGCCTCTTAAAGCGGAGAAAAATACATTTTTTTGGTCCTCCACTCATGCTCCCCATCCAAGCAGCTTGGTGGTGGCCTGGTTTTAAAAAAAGTGTTTTCTCATCTCTTCAATTCCAGGGCACCACCATTAGCAACACATGGGTTAATTTCAGCCGTAGGCGGGGACTGCTATATAGGGCAAGCTGTGACAGGATATCCTCAATTCTTTTCTTGCAGTTGCAAGGGGCTGTGAAGATGTCGGGATTTTTTTGTTTTTAGAACAGTGCTGACTGACTTCGACTCGACAGCTGCAGGGACCCCCGTTAAATGCCTGATGTCGGTTCCCAAGCCGATAGCATTGGATTGTGTAGCGTGAGGGGAGCACTCACGGGTCCAGGTAAGTGCGCCGGGGCTTGTTCGACTGGGTCTGAGCCCCAAGGATCAGGAACCTGCTTCCTGCAGGGTACCTGATCTCTGGGCCTTGCATGGTGGCCCTGCTGTGTGCCTCCCACTGAGCCCCTATTTCCCTCTACCCTCTGGGTCATCCACCCACTCTGCCCGCAATCTGCTGCCGGAGGGGGGAGCCTGAACTAGGTGGCCGGCCTCTCAGGTGTCAGTGTTTTGCAAATTACTACGACTGGCAGCCATTCTAGTCAGAGCTTATTCAGAGCTCAGCAGTCAGCGTTTGGGGGGAGGCTGCCTCATAGCGGCGGGGGGCGTGGACACCACCCAGGCGGCCTGCCTTATTGGCAATCTTGTGCGGTGCCAGAGGTCCCTGCTGCATCCCCAGATCGTCACTTGGCAGCTCCTGCACTGCCTCCCTGTTCTTGGGATGACGATCGGAGCCAGCATGACTGCAGCCCCACGGTTTTCCCTGGTCAGGTAGGTCTCCCTCTGGGGGCAAAGCCTTTTGACTTGTACTGATTCTTTTAGGAATCTGACATTTGCTTAAGTTGTTGCAGGGTGGGGGTTCGGAAGCTGCTGCATACTTGGCCAGTGGGTTGATCTCAGCTGCATGGAGGTTGCTTTTCTGGTAGTGCAGGCCGGTCTGACCAGTAGTCTAGAGGCAGAAGGTTGTGGGGACCAGCACTCCAGCTGTATTGCTTAGAGCAGCAATTTTACCATGTCAGGGGCATTGGAGGCACCTTATTTTAATGGAGAGTGGTGCCATGTGTTCCATGTGCCAAGTGCGTCTGAGCTCGGTCAAGGGACCCATGTGCGCTGGGTGCACTTCTATCCTGCACTGCCTTATGCAGCTGGCAGGTTCCGCGCCTCAGTCGAATGGGCAGGCTCGGACTCACCAGAACTGGATACCCCCACGGCCCACGGATGGGGTTCCTCCTTTGGACGTGACAAACAGGGTGGCTCGAATGGAGTGCATGGTCAGTGGCCTTCTTCAGCAGGGGCATCACAAGTCTGCCTCGGCCTGCCCAGATGGAAAGGCTACAGCCATGAATAGGCATCCTTGGAAGATTCTAGCTCCTAGGTCGAGGATCTATTTCAGATGTCGTCTGGCAGCGAAGAGAAACCAGAGGCCACGCATGTGCCGGGGTACCCTCCAGATCACCCGACAGACCAGATTGCTTATTGAGCTAATATTTGAATATTGGACGTTCTCTCTACTCCTCTCCTCGGCCAAAGCAGCAGAGGACGAGGGGTGAACCCTACAAGTGACAGAAGGTCAGGCAGAATTTTACCAGGCTTGCCCATTTTGACAGGCTGGTGGCTAAGGAGTGAAAGAAACCAGGTAAGCTTCCATCTCTTCCTAAGGTCCTGGGTGCCAAGTAGGGGGTCAACCACCACCACCTGAGGTAGATGAATGGTGTCGGGTCTGGCTTGGCACACCCTTATCCCTACTTCGGATAGTGCAACCTTGAGAAACACGGCAGATAAGAGGTTGGACCAGCTGGCCAGGCAGGCGTTCTCCATGATGGGGCTGGCCAAGGTCTGGATGAAGCAGCCTCTGCACTTCGCTTGAGGTCTTCAGATAAATTGGCCCGGCTATAGATGACCTGGTGTGTCTGGTTGCTGGGGGGTTGCTGGTCACCTTGCGATGCACATTCTGGGGGGAGCAATGGTCGTCCGACAGCTGATTACAGCCCTCCCCTTTTTGGGGGGTCATCTTTTTGGTTAGCCTCTGGATGACCTGGTCCGGAAGGCCACAGGTGGGAAGTTGACTAGGCTTCCACAGAAACCGAAACTGATGAGCTCGCTTTGCAGGTTGCTGAATTTTCATCCCTTCTGGAAGTTCCGAGTTTTTCAGGTAAGCGACAGTCACAGACAGTCACCTAGACCCTAGCCGGCGCAAGCCCCCAGACAAGCCATCTCAGGTTTGATGGGGGCTCTCACCCGATCGGATGGGGGGATGGCTTCTGCACTACTTTGTGGTGTGGAGGGAATGGATATCCGACGCCTGGGTCGGGGAGGTTGTTTCTTCCGGATACAAGATTGAGTTCTGGACCAGGCCGCCACACAGGTTTGTGGCGTCCAAGCCTTCCTGAGTCATGGAAAGGGCAGCGGCTCATGACCGTACAATAGAGCTCTTGCTGAACCAGAGAGTGGGGCTGTGGCTTCTACTCAGTACTATTCGTCATTCATTCATTTGCCCAATCCTGGATCTCTGGAATCTGAACATGTTCGGGTACTGGGTTACACATGGAAGGACAGTCGTGACGTCACTGCAACAGGGAGATTTTCTGGCCATGATGGACATAAAGGATGCTTATCTGCATCCCGATCTTCCCTGGTCACCAACAATACCTGCGCTTTGCGGTGGGTGCCAAATATATCCAATTTGTGGCACTGCCCCGCAAGCGTTCACAAAGGTCTTGGCGCTGGTGATGGCACTCCTGCGAAGGCAAGGTGTGTCCATCACCCCATACCTGGATGACTTGCTCATCTCAGGCCCCATCTCTGGCAGTGGCACAGTGAGATGTTCGGACCGTCCGGTCCAGGCTGGAACGTTTCGGGTGGGTGATCAATTACCCCAAGGTGGTTTCCTGCATGGTGGTGACTTATCTAGGTATGACAATGGATTTCCTTGGCCTGTTGGTGTCTACCATCGAGGTAGTTCCGTAAGCCCAGATCCGGAGTGGACCTCTACAGACCTCTACAGATGCTGCTCCTATCAAAATGGTACAGCACTGTGCAAACGTTTGACCACTGCTTCATCTTGATGAACAATGCCTAGCTATCCCTGAACTAGTGGCTGGACCAGCAGTCTGTGGCAATGGGTCGGTCTTTCCTGCCAGTCCAGTGGGTCCCATTGACCGCATCCCCCAGTCTGACAGGCTGGTTTTCTGGACAACCAGACATTTCAGGGTCTCTGGGACCATTGAGAGAGCAGTCTCCCAATCAATGTGTTACGATTCTGCTGGTTCTCAGGCATTGGTCTGCCCAGCTCCGGGGCCTTCCGGTCAGGGTACAGTCGGGCCGTTCCGCAGCTATGGCCTACATAAACTATTGGGGGGGGGGGGGTACCAGGAGCTGGCAGGCTTTCTGGGAAGTGAGTCGAACTTTACGTTCCATACATCTCTGCAAGTCACATTTGGGGAGTGGAGAATCAGATTTTTTGAGCGTGGAGACGATGGACCAGGAGAAATGGTCCCTTCAACAGGATGTGTTTCAAGCCCTCTGTGATCAGTGGGGAGTGCCAGAGGTGGATCCCCTTGCACCTCGGCAAAATCAGAATGTCCAGAGGTTCGTGTCCAGGGTGCGAAACCCCCTAGGCATGGTGGTCGCCTTGCTGGCCATTCCCTAGTCAGGGTACAACCTGCTCTATGCACTCCCACCACTGGTCCACACTGGCACAGAAGGGTGTGGTTCGCGGATTTGGGCAGCCTGGAAGTGACAGCCCAACCGCCCAGATCTTCTGCAACA
Source organism: Gastrophryne carolinensis (assembly GCA_027917425.1). Taxonomy (NCBI): domain Eukaryota; kingdom Metazoa; phylum Chordata; class Amphibia; order Anura; family Microhylidae; genus Gastrophryne; species Gastrophryne carolinensis. The sequence goes on from CM051237.1 coordinate 225,150,548, forward strand.
GGGTCTGCGGCACCCCAATTCTCAAGTGCTGGCTTTATCGCCTTGGCTGTTGAGACCAGCATATTGGAGGTGAGGGGTTTGTCCACTGCAGTAATTCGGACTTTGATTTGAGCACAGAAACAGTCGCCCCCTCTACAATTTACTACAGGACTTGGAGGACCTTCGTGTCTTGATCTAAAGGCCACTCTTGTAGGAGGTTCTCTGTATCCAAAATTGGGTTGCAGACCCCTCTCCGGGGGTCTAAGCTAAGGTGTCAGGCCGTTGTTTTTGGTTAGGTTGACGCAGTCGATTGCTGGCTGTTCTTGCACTGTCCTACCTTATTGAGGGTTCTACTTTGGGACGTCCCACGTGTTGCTAATAGTGGTACCCCCCGAACGGAAGAGATGGGAAAAGGGAAATTTGTGTACTCACTGGTAAATTTCCTTCTCATCCTCTTCCATTCCGGGGCACCACACCCACCCTACTATTGTGTTGGCGGTTGATGCCTTCTACAGTTTTGTTGCACTGTTTCTTATTGGCGTGCATTATGCCCAGGTTAGTGTTTTCCCCTCCTGGGGCTGTTGCTGAACTGCTTTTTAATTAACTAAGGCTATCCTGCCACACCCTGCCCTATATAGGTCAGGAGGAGCAAGTTTATTCTAAGTGTGCCATACACTCCACTTCGATCTTCATGACATGTGGGTAATCTCCAGTAGAGGGCGAACTTCTGCAGAGATGAATATGCAAAAAAAGAAAGCCCCTCCCAGTCCATATATACCTGGGACCTCCCACCAATTTCCCCAGTTCCTTCTCTGCAGGGAAGGCGACAAGACAGAAGATGAAGACTTCTTTTACTTGCAGGTAAGCCGGGCTCGCGCCCAGCCATTTATTATCCCTATTACTGCCAGGACCCTTCTTAAATTGCCCCTAATTGAGCCTCCCAGCTTAGGCTGTGGGTCCTGGTGAGGGTAGGAGCACCCTAGGGGGGGGTGGGGGGGCTGGCGGGCCGTGTGTGTGTTGGTGTTCACTTTACTTTGTGGTGTGTGTGTGTGGATCTTCTGGAAGTATCCCTGGATGAATTGGTGCATGGTGCCTTCTAGCCTGTGGTGGTTTTCCTGTTAGCCTGGGGAGTTTCTCTCCCTCAGGCTGTGTTAGGAAAAGGGGGTGGGGCCGGGCGCGGTAGCCCCGCCCCCCTCATTCGGCGCGTTTTGCTGGCCAGATCCGTGCCGCCCCCCCCCTTCCCTTCTCTTCCTGCTTCTCGGCTTCTCCACAGATCGGGGGCCATTTTTGCTGCCTTGCTGCGGTTGCTGCTGCCGTTCTTGGGGACAGGTAGGGGCCTGTCGGCCACCTCTTTGTCACTTGGGGGTCATTGCCGGTGCTGGTGTTTGGCAGGTTTTGCCTTTTATCTATTTATTTAATTAAAAAAAAAAAAAAAAAAAAAATATATATATATATATATATATTTGCTGTATAGTAATTGATATGCCTTATTGTGTGTTGCAGATTGCTTCATTATTGTGCATGTTAAGGGGTTCCTCCTGGTCCTGGGGTCCCTAGTGTAAATTTGTAAAGCTTCCTGGTGCTCCTCAGGGATGGGATAAGAAGTATCCTTTCCCGGTGGAGGCGGTTAAGTGCTGGTCTTCTCCTCCCGAGGTCGACGCGCCTGTTTTAGGTTTGACCAACTCTTCTGTGCTGAACACCCCTGACGCCACTTCCCTTAAGGATGGCGAGGATAAGCGCCTTGATCAGATGGCGTGCCACGCATTTGCCAGCGTGGGCTCGGCCCTGCGGCCTGTTTGTGCATCTGCCCTGGTGTCGCTTGTTACCAGATCTCTTATCAGGGACTGGCTGAATGACGCTCAGTTTGATCCAGCTAGCGCTGAGTTCGCTACCCTTAAGAGATGTGAATTGTTCATGGATTTTGTCTTGGCTGCTATGGAAGATTCTATTGTCGTGTGTAGTAGGACTTCAGCCTTTTTGGTGGCTATGCGCAGATCGGTCTGGCTCCGCCAGTGGACGGCAGACTTTGGGGCCAAGAAGTCGCTCACAGCTCTTCCCTTCTTGGGTACGCGGCTGTGTGTGTGTTGGTGTTCATTTTACTTTGTGGTGTGTGTGTGTGGATCTCCTGGAAGTATCCCTGGATGAATTGGTGCATGGTGCCTTCTAGCCTGTGGTGGTTTTCCTGTTAGCCTGGGGAGTTTCTCTCCCTCAGGCTGTGTTAGGAAAAGGGGGTGGGGCCGGGCGCGGTAGCCCCACCCCCCTCATTCGGCGCGTTTTGCTGGCCAGATCCGTGCCGCCCCCCCCTTCCCTTCTCTTCCTGCTTCTCGGCTTCTCCACAGATCGGGGGCCATTTTTGCTGCCTTGCTGCGGTTGCTGCTGCCGTTCTTGGGGACAGGTAGGGGCCTGTCGGCCACCTCTTTGTCACTTGGGGGTCATTGCCGGTGCTGGTGTTTGGCAGGTTTTGCCTTTTATCTATTTAATTATTTAATTAAAAAAAATATATATATATATATATATAAATATATATTTGCTGTATAGTAATTGATATGCCTTATTGTGTGTTGCAGATTGCTTCATTATTGTGCATGTTAAGGGGTTCCTCCTGGTCCTGGGGTCCCTAGTGTAAATTTGTAAAGCTTCCTGGTGCTCCTCAGGGATGGGATAAGAAGTATCCTTTCCCGGTGGAGGCGGTTAAGTGCTGGTCTTCTCCTCCCGAGGTCGACACGCCTGTTTTAGGTTTGACCAACTCTTCTGTGCTGAACACCCCTGACGCCACTTCCCTTAAGGATGGCGAGGATAAGCGCCTTGATCAGATGGCGTGCCACGCATTTGCCAGCGTGGGCTCGGCCCTGCGGCCTGTTTGTGCATCTGCCCTGGTGTCGCTTGTTACCAGATCTCTTATCAGGGACTGGCTGAATGACGCTCAGTTTGATCCAGCTAGCGCTGAGTTCGCTACCCTTAAGAGATGTGAATTGTTCATGGATTTTGTCTTGGCTGCTATGGAAGATTCTATTGTCGTGTGTAGTACGACTTCAGCCTTTTTGGTGGCTATGCGCAGATCGGTCTGGCTCCGCCAGTGGACGGCAGACTTTGGGGCCAAGAAGTCGCTCACAGCTCTTCCCTTCTTGGGTACGCGGCTGTTTGGAGATAAATTGGATGCTGTTGCTAAAGGAGGTAAGTTACCTCAGCGGAAGAAACAGCGCCGTCCCTTTGGGGGGGCTGGCTCGTTCACTCCTTCCTTTCGAGGGGCCAGAGCGGCTAGGTGTGTGGCCTTCTCGGGTGTCAGGGGCTCGTCCTGGAACAGGGGCAGAGGTCGGGCACGTCCCGCGGCTGCCTGGGGTTCCAAGCCCAAGCCTGGCGTTAAACCGGCTCAGCAATGAAGGGGCGCCCTCACCCGCAAGGGTGGGGGGACGGCTGCGGCTCTTCTTCCAGGTCTGGGCCCCGGGAGGTCACAGACAATTGAATCTTGGAAGTGGTCTCCTCCGGGTACAAACTGGAGTTCGAGTACTGGCCGCCTCCAAGATTCTTAAGGTTTCGGGTGCCCTCGGACCCTCAGGCTGCACAGGGGCTACTGTTAGCAGTGAAAAACCTTCTGGACATGGGGGTTATATGCCCGGTGCCTCCGTCGGAGAGAGGCAGGGGTTACTACTCCAACCTTTTCACGGTTCCCAAAAAGGAGGGTTCGGTGAGACCCATTGTAGATCTCAAGGTTCTCAACAGGTTTATCAGAGCCAAAAAGTTCTCCATGAAGACTCTGCGCTCGGCTATCAATTCCCTTCGCCAAGGGGATTTTATGACATCCATAGACATCAAGGATGCGTATCTGCATGTTCCGATCTTTCAGGCACATCAGAGATTCCTCCAGTTTGCGGTGGAGGATCAACATTTTCAGGACGACCTGTTGATCTCAGCTTCTTCCCTCCATCAGGTGGAGCTGGACACCCACCAGGTGGTGTCGACCCTGGAGAGGTTCGGGTGGGTGATCAACCGCCCCAAGTCTTCTCTCTCTCCGTCTCGTGTGATTTCATTTCTGTCCATGAATCTGGATACCATTCAGGCCAGAGTGTTTCTGCCCCAGACCAAGGTGCAGGGGATTCAGGATCTGATCCGCCTTCTTCTGGCCAATCCTTGCCCCTCTATCCGACAGGGGATGAAACTGGTGGACTTGATGGTGTCCTCCTTCGAGGCGGTACCGTTTGCACAGTTTCACGTGAGATCTCTTCAACTTCACCTATTGACACATTGGGACAGGTGTCTGCAGTCATTGGATCAACCTTTCAGGATGTCTCCCAGGGTTCGGCAGTCCCTTTGGTGGTGGCTGGAGTCGAGCAACCTGTTGAAGGGCAGATCCTTTCTGGTCCCTTGTTGGGAGATGGTTACCATGGATGCCAGCCTGTCGGGCTGGGGAGGTTATTGGAAAAGTTATCAGTTCAGCGGGGTGTGGGGTCCTCAGGAGGCTCACACCCCCATCAATGTCTTGGAGCTCAGAGCCATCCGACTGGTTCTGGCACGGCTGACCTCACATTTACAGGGTCTACCGATTCAGGTTCGTTAAGACAACCGAACACGGAGGCGGATTCCCTGAGCAGGGGATCCTCTCGCCAAGGAGAGGGGTCTCTCAACCCCGAGGTTTTTCTGGATCTTTGCCGCAAGTGGGGGACTCCGGAGGTGGATCTCTTTGCCTCGAGGCACAATCACAAACTTCCGGCCTTTGTGTCTCTTTCTCAGGATCCTCTGTCTCTGGCAGTGGATGCCTTGTCCCTTGCTTGGAAGGATCTGGGTTTTCTGTACCTGTTTCCACCCGTCTCCATGCTAGGCAAGGTAGTTCACACACTGGTTCTAGAAGGGGCACCAGCGATTCTGGTGGCTCCAAGGTGGCCAAGAAGGGTTTGGTACGCAGACGTTGTAAGGCTGGCCGTAGATCAGTACCGGGTTCCCTTGTTGCCGGATCTGCTATCTCAGGGTCAACTACTTTACCCCAATTTACGAACGCTGGCTTTGACGGCTTGGCTGCTGAAACCTTCATGTTGAAAGAGGAAGGTTTGTCTGCGGCTGTTGTTCAGACCTTGATTAGGGCTAGAAAGCGGTCCTCTTCTGGCATTTACTATAGGACTTGGAGGTCCTGTATTGATTGGTGTGAGGCTAGGGCCTTGCCTTGCATGTTGTTTTCGATTCCCAGGATTTTGGAGTTTCTTCAGCATAATCTGGATCTTGGGTTCCAGCTTAGTACTTTGAAAGGACAGGTTTCTGCTCTGTCGGTTTTCTTCCAGAGGTCTTTTGCCTTACACCCGCTGGTTAAGACCCTTTTCCAAGGGTTCGCGCATGTGCGGCCCCCTCGGAAGGCTGTGGTTCCTGTTTGGGATTTGAATTTGGTTCTTTCGGCTCTTCCGGGTCCTCCTTTTGAGCCGCTACAGGATATTGCTCTTTCGGTTCTCACTCAGAAGGTTGCTTTCTTGGTGGCTATTACCTCTGTTCGGCGTGTCTCTGAGTTGGCGGCTCTGTCGATTCAGGCCCCTTACTTTGAGAGACACCAGGATAAGGTGGTTTTTCGTTTTAAGCCAGATTTCCTTCCTAAGGTGGTGTCTGCTTTCCACCTCAATCAGGATATTGTTCTCCCTTCCTTGTGTCCTAAGCCTAACAATGACAAGGAGAGGGTTCTGCACAATTTGGATGTTGTTCGCTGTGTGAAGTACTATTTGGTGACTACTTCTTCCTTCCGCAAGACGGACGCTTTTTTCGTGGTGCCCTGCGGGCCCAGGAAAGGTTTGGCGCCTGCTAAGTCTACGATTAGCAAATGGATTCGTCAGGCCATTGTTGGGGCCTATTCTGCTAAGGGGAGGACTCCCCCTTTTAGGGTCACTGCGCACTCTACTCGTGCTGTTGGTGCATCCTGGGATTTTCAGCACCAGGCTTCAGTTGAACAAGTTTGTAAGGCTGCTACTTGGTCTTCCGTTCATACTTTTTCCAAGTTTTACAAGGTTAATGTGCGGGCTTCAGCGGATGCTGTTTTTGGCCGCAAGGTTCTGCAAGCTGCAGTGGTTTGAGTTGGTACATTCTTCACTGTTTTCTGGTTCCCCACCCATGATGGACACTGCTATTGGATGTCCCACACGTCATGAAGATCGAAGTGGAGTGTATGGCACACTTAGAATATTACCGTTTTGTGAGTACTCACCTTTAAAACTGGTATTATGAGTGTGCCATACACTCCACTTCACCCCACCCCTTTTTTTCAGGTATTCTGGGGCTTTTATATGGTGAACCATTGGTTTTTGATTGTTAAGGTTATAATTGGTTCTAATTGGTTCTTCCTGGTCCCCTTACTGCTTTTTTACACTGGGAAATTGGTGGGAGGTCCCAGGTATATATGGACTGGGAGAGGCTTTCTTTTTTTGCATATTCATCTCTGCAGAAGTTCGCCCTCTACTGGAGATTACCCAGATGTCATGAAGAACGAAGTGGAGTGTATGGCACACTCATAATACCCGTTTTAAAGGTGAGTACTCACAAAACGGTATTTTTTCTAGCTTACAGTCCCCACCTACCGCTGAGATTAACCCAATTATTGCTAATGGTGGTGTCCTGGAATGGAAGAGGACGAGAAAGGAAATTTACTAATTTACTGGTGAGTACACAAATTTCCCCTTTTACCCCCGCCGTAGCCACCGACCCCCGCCCCCCCGGCATTGGCCACCACCCATTGGCCGATCTCAAGGATGCTGGGTAGCGTGTGCCAGCTGGCTGGCTGCATCCCCGGCTTTCACGTCAGGTGTGCCTTCTCCTGTGCCCAGCCCTACAAATAGGCTGGCCTCGGGGGCGTGCACAGCTACAGGGAAGCCAGGGATGCAGCAGCTGGCAATTGCAGTGTCTCAGGAGCTGCCGGGAAATATGAGTTTACCGCTGACTCTGAGGAATTCACACAACGGGGGCAGGCTGTCTCTTTTAGATTCCAGGGCTGGCCATGGGGGGGTTACTCTGCTTTAACCCTGTTTTGCTTCCTTAAACCGGACCTTCAGCATGATTTAATGAAAAGCCCGAACCCTTAAACTATTCCCCAGCATCGAAAATTTATATATTTTAATTTTTTTGTCACACATCATTCTTTCCCACAACGGGCTGCAACTCTGTCCAAGACTCTAGCATATGGGCACCGCCATCTTGACTCAGAAGCATCACACATACTGAGGAGAGCGGGATAAAGTACAGGGGGTGAGGTTATAGCTGTGCTTTGCAGACAGAGCAGAGCTGGGGTCAGGGAAAGGACAGCAATCCCAGAATGCAAAGTGACACAGTCAGAAGACACTTCCTGTTTGCAGGCTGCCTGATGCTCCATGAGCCGCCATCTTGGATGTTTAAAGGCTCAAAAAATGCAGTAGATGCAGGTAGGGTGATTTTTAATGTGAGCAATCTGTATGTACAGGGTGGGGAAGCTTTACCCTTCTGCACTCTTGCAGTTGTGTCAACCTCATCCTTGAGCTCACTCCACCGGTGATTAAAAATGTTTTTGCTAGGCGCACAGGGCATTGTCACATTGGATGGGTGTGTGCCGCTGGAACGCGGATTGGGTAAGTACTCCTGCACAATTCTTATACCTCCCATTTGACTGAGGAGGGTAGGCATCCCAGACTGGACTTTAGTACTGCTTTAATTGAGGTTTTTGAGCTGCAACACAACCCTTGAGTCCTGCTTGCCAAAAGTTTCTCTGGGCTGTTAAATTGGGCTCCTGTTTCTCTTATTCAACAGCGCCTATGTATCGGGCACAGGCTATTGTTGCACAGGCTAGCTGACCCTTATGTGCTTGTCATCTGATCTTGTCGTTTATCTAGGTCTGCCAGACCTTTTCCGATCAGACTGAGCGTCAAGTTGAAGAAAATCACATATCTGTTGTAAGTTCCTAATTTCACTGATCAAAATGTAGTTTTTAATAAGAGCTATAATGTCTTTAAGTAAAACAACACACATTTTAAGTGTGAAGACTGAAATTCATCACAAAAGCTAAAATGGCAGTTCACGTATGTTCATACAGTGTTCAAATATGTAGAGCGATATTATTAATTTTAACAGTTGCCCCTTTATATAAAATAAACTATTGGTGCCTTTTGGGTGTGATTTGAAACTTGCTTCTAAGGGAACTTTTTTTACTTTAATGTTGTCAAGATTTGGGGAAAAAGCAGCACCCTATGGGGTAGACAGAGGAACCAAGAATTTTCATAGGGGTGTTGTTAACTTTTTATTAGCTATAGCTTGCCTGTAGAAATGCCCCACCCCTGGTGCAGGTATATTCCAAGTATGCAGCACGTCCTGCTCCAGATGATAATTCATAACAGATGGGATTACCTCCGCCAGAGGGCGCTGGACTGCAGAGATGGCAAAAAAGAGGCCCCTCCCGGTCCCATATATACCCGGGACCTCCCACAAATTCCCCAGTTTCTTCTCTGCAGTCGGCTGCGAATTTCAAGAAGATGGCTTCTCTTATCGCAGATGAGCGGGGCTTAACAGCCCGCAGCCCTGTAGGACTATTTCCACCCGTTCCACTTATTACTTATGCCTCCCAGCTTTGGCTGCGCTGGTCAGGTGATGGTAGTCAGCACCTATCACAGGTGCTCTCTTTACGGAGCCTGGCTCCGACCGCAATCCCCCACCAAAGGGTAGGCTGTGCAGGTTATGGTGAACCTGATTTGGGATGCCCCGTCCGCTCTTGCCCTTTCCTGCCCTTCCTGTCTCTTTAATTGACATCCACTCTCCCCCCTCTCTCGTTGTCCCGTTCGGGGGGGGGGGGGGGGGGTAATGTGTGTTTATTGCCATGTGTGTGTGATTGCACTTCAATTTTCAGGGCTCGGTGCCCTGTCTTCACCTAGGTCATTTTTGAATTTGCCGCCGCTGACACGCGCGCCTTGTGGCGTCCGCAGCAGCATCATCATCAAGAATCCCTGCGCGCCCATTGGCTGTTGCATCCCGGCTCCCTGTCTGTGCACTTCTCGGAGGGGGCGTGGCTTGTTTGTTGCTGTGCTCCGCGTCGTATCCTCCTACGGCCCGCCCCTTGAGGTTCCTCCAGCGCCATTTTGGTCCTCTCCTGGTGTGATTGCCTGCTCCCCACCACGGTCCGTGAGTGCCCCTGCGGGCTTGGCTTTTATTCAATTGTCATTTCGGTGTACTTATGGGGTGTCATTGTTATGTCTTTCAGGCGGGATGGTTTCTCCTGGCGGGAAGAGGTTACTCTTGGTCCTGTCCCCTCTATTTGTTATATTAACTTTATTAGAGGCGTACACTGTAAAATCCTCCCACTTCCCTGGCGGACATTTGTGGCATCCCGGGTTGCTTATACGGCGTAATTCCTATTGGCCAGTTGTGCCACCTTATTCACCATATGGAGGCTTCACGGGATATTGTGCTCGGGGTCCCTTCGGGATAAGTCCGGCTGTGTGTGGTGTGTGGGGCATTCCCTGTAAGTGATGATGTGCGGGTCTGTGTACCCTGCGCCCAGCAGGCGCTTGCACTGCATTCTGGGCTACCTGGGACTGGGCCTGCGCCCACAATGTCTTCACCTACTCCCCCTCGCTTGATCTTAACTCCCAGTGAGCTTAATACTAGTGGGGATTCTCAACCCGATGTGTCTTCCAGGTTGGCTAACATTGAGAGATTGATTGCTAGCTCTGCGGTTCGTAAGGCCCCGGCTAAGAGACGGAATGTGGCGCCGGGTGCGCCTGTCTTTCCTGTGGAGACCGAGAATTTCCTTGATTTGTCTGACTATACCCCACTCGAGGAGGGGGAATTATTCTTGGATTCAAAGTTTTCTGACGATCAGCATTTCGGTGGCGCCGATTCTGGCCCTGACCACTGGGATGCTGATGACACTAGTAAGCTTTTAACTCAGATCTTTGAGGTGCTGTCTATCTCCCGTCCTGCTGCGGCTCCCAAGCAACAGGGGGAATTGTTCGGTACTGCAAAGCCACGTTTGGAATTTCCAGAACAGGCCCATTTCAATAATCTTGTTGTCAAGGAAAGGGAGCGTCCCAGCCGGCTTCCAGGAATCCCTAAGGGCTGGGATAAAAGGTTTCCCTTTCCCGCTGAAATGGTTAATTGCTGGCCAACCCCCCCAGAGGTGGACACTCTAGTGTTGGGGTTGTCCAACTCCTCTGTGGTTCATTCCCCTGATTCCGCTACCCTGAAGGATGGTGAGGACCGGTGCATTGACCAGCTGGCTTCCCATGCCTTTGCCTGTGTAGGGTCTGCTTTGCGCCGTCTGTGCATCTGCTATTACTGCTGTGGCTATTAGAACTCTCCTCAAGGGTCTGCAGGATGGCGCCCCTGATGATACTAGTGCCGAGTTCAGGGCCCTGTCACAGTGTGAGATGTTCATTACTTATATCCTTTCTGCCTTGGATGACTCCATCAGGATGTGTAGTAGAACCTCTGCCTTGGTGGTTGCTATACGCGGCTCTGTTTGGATGCGCCAGTGGGCGGCTGATAACGCTGCTAAGAAGACCCTTACCGGGCTCCCGTTTAAGGGGTTGCGCCTATTTGGTGATCGCTTGGATCTTTTTGCAAAGGGGGGTAAGTTGCCTCAACGCAAGAAACAACCGCGGCCCTTTCGGGGTTCTGGTGCCTTTGCCTCCTCCTACCGTGGATCCAGACCTGGGAGAGGGGTTTCCTCTCTCAGGCCTGGGGCAGAGCTCGTGCCCGCCCCGGATCTGCCTGGGGTCCAAGCCCAAATCTGTTGCCAAGTCTCCTCAGCCATGAAGGGGCGCCCTCACCTATCCGAATGGGGGGACGGCTGCAGCTCTTCGCTCATGTCTGGGGACAACAGGTCTCAGACAGGTGGATTCTGGAGGTCGTGTCCTCCGGCTACAAGCTAGAGTTCGCTGCCTGGTCGCCTCCAAGATTCCTCATTTCTCAGGTTCCTCTAGACCCCTTGGCAGCTCAAGGTCTGTTTCTGGCTGTGCAAAACCTCCTGGAGAGAGAGGTTGGGGTTTTTATTCCAATCTGTTCACAGTACCCAAAAGGGATGGTTCCATCAGACCCATCCTGGACTTAAAGCTGCTCAACAAGTTCATCAGGACCAGGCACTTTCGCATGGAGACCCTGCGCTCCGCGATCAGTTCCTTGCGCCCGGGGGACTTCATGACCTCCATAGACATCAAGGATGCTTACCTTCATGTTCCAGACTTCCCGAGGCATTAGGTTCGAGATTCCTCAGGTTCGCGCTGGAGGACCAGCACTACCAATATTCCAAGTATGACATACACTCCGCTTCAACTCTTCATGACATTTGGGTTATTCTCCAGTAGAGGGCGAACTTCTGCAGAGAGGGTGAACTTCTACAGAGATGCAAAAAAGGAGCTCCTCCCAGTCCATAAATACCTGGGACCTCCCACCAATTCCCCAGTTCCTTCTCTGCAGGAAGGCAAGCAAGACAGAAGATGAAGACTTCTATTCCTTGCAGGTAAGCCGGGCTCGCGCCCGGCCCCATTTTGTACCTATTTCTGCCGGACCTTTGTTTCCTAAGTACTATACGAGCCTCCCAGCCTTGGCTGGAGGTCCTGGTGAAGGTAGGCTACACCTCTTTTAGGTGTGATAGGGGGCCATGCTCCCCCCGTGAGACCTCATTATGGGTGGGGTAGGCGGTTTTCCGGGTTGGTGATCCCGGTTAGGGATGCCCTGTCCCTTCTTTCCCTTGGCACCGTATGGTGCGGGATCTCCCCCCTTCCGGGTCCCTCTATTACCTCTCCGGGGGGGGGGGCGGCCCTTGAATACCTTATTGTATGTGTGTTTTTTATTCCCTGTTGTCTGGGTTTGTGTATGTGTGATTTACTGTGCACCATATGGAGGCCTCTATCTGTTTTTTTTTTTTTTTACTCAGCGCTGCTGGCTTCTGGGGAGCTTCTCTTCCCCTCAGGTATCTGGTGAGGGGGCGGGGTGGGTGCTCGCGCGCTGCCGTGGTCCGCCCCTCCATTGCCGCCTTTTGCGGGCCCAGCCTTCTACAGGCCCACATTGACTAACGTTGGAGGGAGAGGGGCGGGGCCTCACGTGGCCCGCGATCTGCGCGGGCCCGCCCCCCTTCTTCTCCTTTCCTCTCGCTGAGCTGCTGCTGTTGCCGTCTGGACGCCATCTGTCGCGCGTGAGTGCCCCACCGGGGGCTCCCTCTTCCTTGCGTTTTTATTGCCTCTATTGCCGCTTCTTTGGCAACGCTGCCTGCCTTGGTTTTGATTAATGCATACATTGATTGATATATATATATATATATATATATATATATATATATATATATTTGTATATTCTTGTTTTATGGTACTGTGGGCATTTATACCTATTACATGTGATGTACTTTTGTATGTGCGTGGGTGCTGATGGGGCCTTTTCACTTATGGCTTTCAGGAGGACTCCCTGTTTTTTGCATATAAAAAGTGGGTTCTCCCGGTCCTAGGGTCCCTAGCCTTAATTTACACTTGACAAATCCTCCCACAGGGACTTTAAAGGGGCATCCCGGGGTTGCTTACTAGCATAATTCCCTAGGTCTTGCGACTATCCAAAAAATATCCATATGGAGGCTCCGCAGGATATTGGGCTCGGGCTCCCTTTGGGACAATCCCGGCCATGTGTGGGTCGTGGGATATCCCTTACGGGTGATATTGTGCTGATCTTTATACCATGTGCACAAAAGGCCATAACGCGGCAGTTGGGCCCCCAGGCGTCTGGGTCAGCACCTCCCGCTTCATCGCCTCCCCCCCTCTGCTTTATCCGTACCCCAAGTGACTAGCGGGGAGTCGCACTCTGATGTTTGTACTAATTTGGCTAATTTTGATGATGATTGCTTTGATTGGTCGGATTATTCCCCGTTAGAGAGGGGAATTGTTTGAGGTATCAGATGCTGATGAGGTGCATTTTTTGTGATACTGATGTTGGGCAGGCGCTTGGGGATGCCGTTGACACTTCCAGGGTTTTGGCACATCTCTTGGAGGTTTTGGATATTTTCTCGCCAGAGGCACCCCCTGTAAAAAAAAGGGGAATTTTTAGGGTCCTCCAAGCCATGCTTGGAGTTTCCTACCCAAGGTCATTTTGAGGCATTGATCCTTAGGGGATGGGAGAAACTGAGCCGGCTTCCGGGTGTTCCTCAGGGATGGGATAAGAAGTATCCTTTTCCGGTGGAAGCGGTTAAGCGCTGGTCTTCTCCTTCCGAGGTCGATGCGCCAGTTTTTTGGGATTGTCCAACACCTCTGTGGTCCACACCCCAGACGCCACTTCCCTTAAGGATGGCGAGGTTAAGCGCCTTGATTAGATGTCAGGTTATGCTTTTGCCAGTGTTGGTTCAGCCTTGCGACCTGTGTGTGCATCTGCGCTTGCTACGGTGGCTACTAGGTCTGTGGTTAGGGAATTGTTACTTGACGCCCAATTTGACCCGGCCAACGCTGAGTTCACTAACCTTAATAGGTGCAAATTATTCATGGAATTTGTATTGACCGCTATGGAGGACACTATTGTCATGTGTAGGAGAACTTCGGCATTCTTGGTAGCCATGCGCCGATCGGTCTGGCTTCACCAGTGGGCGGCGGACTGTGCGGCCAAGGAATCGCTCACAGCCCTTCCCTTCTTGGGTATGCGGCTGTTTGGAGATAAGTTGGATGTGGTTGCTAAGGGAGGTAAGTTGCCTCAGAGTTAGAAGCAGCGTCGCTCCTTTCGGGGGGCGAGCTCCTTCGCCCCTTGTTTTTCGTGGTGCCAGAGCGGTCAGAGATGTTGCCTACTCCGGGGGCAGAGGTTCGTCCTGGAACAGAGGCAGAGGTCGGGCCCGTCCCGCTTCTGCCTGGGGTTCCAAGCCCAAGTCTGCTGTTAAACCAGCTCAACAATGAAGGGGCGCCCTCACCCATACGGGTGGGGGGACGGCTGTGGCTCTTCTTCCAGGTCTGGGCCCAGGAGGTCACAGACAGATGGATTCTGGAAGTGGTCTTGTTCGGGTACAAACTGGAGTTCGAGTACTGGCCTCCTCCAAGATCTTTAAGGTCTCGGGTGCCCTCAGACCCTCAGGCTGCTCAGGGGCTCCTGTTAGCGTTAAAAAAAAAAAAAAATCTTCTGGACATGGGAGTCAGAGAGAGGCAGGGGTTACTATTCCAATCTTTTCACGGTTCCCAAAAAGGATGGTTTCATAAGACCCTTTCTGGTCCTGAAGATCCTCAACGGGTTAATCAGAACCAAGATGTTCCGCATGGAGACTCGGCCATCAATTCCCTTCGTCAAGGGGACTTTATGACATCCATAGACATCAAGGATGTGTATCGGCATGTTTCAATTTTTCCAGAGCATCAGAGATTCCTCAGGTTCGCGGTGTACGATCAACTTTTTCAGTTTTGTAGCCCTTCCCTTCGGGTTGACCTCAGCGCCGAGGGTCTTCACCAAGGTTCTGGCGGGCATAATGGCCCTGCTCAGAGCTCAGGGCATTCGCATTGTGCCGTATCTGGACGTCTTACTTATTTCAGCTTCTTCCCTCCGTCAGGCGGAGCTGGACACCCACTAGGTGGTATCGATTCTGGAGAGGTTCGGATGGGTGATCAACCGCCCCAAATTCTCTCTCTCTCTCTCCATCAAGGGAGTTTTCATTCCTGGGCATGAATCTGGATACCATTCTAGCCAGAGTGTTTCTACCTCAGCCCAAGGTGCAGGGGGTTCAGGATCTGATCCATCTTCTTCTGGCTGATCCTTGCCTCTCTATCCGTCTGGGGATGAAACTGGTGGGATTGATGGTTGCTTCCTTCGAGGCAGTCCCGTTTGCTCAGTTTCACATGAGATCTCTCCAACTTCACCTATTGATGCATTGGGACAGATGTCCGTAGTCCTTGGATCAACTTTTCAGGATGTCTCCCAGGGTTCAACGGTCACTTTGGTGGTGGCTGTAGTCGAGCAACCTGATGAGGGGCAGATCCTTTCTGGCCCCTTGTTGGGAGATGGTTACTACGGATGCCAGCCTGTCGGGCTGGGGAGGTTTCTGGAAAAGTCATCAGTTCAGTGGGTTGTGGGGTCCTCAGGAGGCTCACACCCCCATCAATGTCTTAGAGCTCAGAGCCATCCGGCTTGTCCTGGCGCGGCTGACGTCTCACCTACAGGGCCTACCGGACTCCGGAGGAGGACTCCCCCTTTTAAGGTCACTGCGCATTCTACTCGTGCTGTTGGTGCGTCTTGGGCTTTTCAGCACCAGGCTTCTGTTGGACAAGTTTGTAAGGCTGCTACTTGGTCTTCCGTTCATACTTTTTCCAAGTTTTACAAGGTTGACGTACGGGCTTCAGCGGATGCTGTGTTTGGCCGCAAGGTTCTGCAAGCTGCAGTGGTTTAAATTGGTACATTATTTTACTGTTTTCGGTTCCCACCCATGACTGACACTGCTATTGGATGTCCCAAATGTCATGAAGAGTTGAAGCGGAGTGTATGTCACACTTGGAATAATACCGTTTTGTGAGTACTCACCTTTAAAACGGATATTATAAGTGTGACATACACTCCGCTTCACCCACCTGTTAGGGCGAGAGCTGCACGCCCATCTCACAGCAAGTCACTTACCTCCATGGCTGCATGCAGCCGTCATCCATCTTGCAGCACTTCCTCATGGCTGCATCCAGCTGCCGCCCTTCCCCCCATGCTTCCTCCTCACATGCTCAGGTGCACGCACGTCTCTGTCCACTAGAGGGCGAGCGCACTGGTTTCCTGAGATTTAAAGGGCCTGTACAGCACTGATTGGTGTTTGGTCATCCAATCCTGCATCCTCTTCCCTTATTTAAAGAGGCACTTCCTTCCTTCAGTGCCAGATCTTGGTCTCTCCATGCTTGTTGAAAGTCAGACATTCTTGGATTGCTCACCCGTGTACTGACCTCTGCCTGTCCCCGACTCTGAACCTTTGCTGCCTGCCCCGACCTCGGCTACTCACCTTTACCGCGAACCTGTGCTGCCAGCCCCGATCTCTGCCTGTACTTACTACGCCTTTTGCCTGCCACTTGTGTACCTCGCTGAACCTCGGCTGACTGTGGGACTGGGCCGCTGTTAGGGGGTAGCGACCTGGGGGTCACTCGCCGCACAAGACCAACCTGCCTTGCGGTGGGCTCTGGTGAATACCGGTGGCCTCTTAGACTCCGCTCCCCTGACACGGTACCCGCCATCGGTCCCACAGTTAAAGCGGATCCACACCCGAGTCCGCTCCACCCGGTCCGTGACAGTAAGATCTGGCCATGGATCCCGCTGAGGTGCCACTGCCTAACGCCTCAGAATTGCTCACTGTAGTGGCTATGCAGACTCGCCGAATCAACCAGCTTGCCGCCATGGTTCAGCAATTACTAACAATCCTGCAGCAGCAATTGCCACCTTCCGCTCCGGTGTCGCCGCCTCCTGTAGCACCTCCAGCTAGAGTTTGTCTCTCCTTGCCGGCTAAATTTGATGGGGATGCCAAGTCATGCCGAGGTTTCCTTGCCCAGTGTTCTCTGCATCTGGAGATGTTGGCGGACCAGTTTCCCACTGAACGAGCCAAAGTGGCCTTTATTATTAGTCTGCTTACAGGAAAGGCCCTGGCCTGGGCCACTCCATTATGGGATCGCAATGAACCAGTGACTTCCAACTTACATGCCTTCGTTTCTGAGTTTCGCCATGTCTTTGAGGAACCAGCCCAGGCCTCATCGGCAGAAGAAGCCCTGCTTAACTTGGTCCAGGACGACCGGTCTGTTGGCGAATATGCCGTACAGTTCCTCACCCTGGCGTCAGAATTATCCTGGAATAATGAGGCCTTGTGTGCCTCCTTTAAGAAAGGACTTTCTAGCCATATTAAAGATGCCCTAGCGGCACGTGATTTGCCTTCGTCTTTGACTGATCTTATTCGCTTGGCCACACGCATCGATGTGCGTTTTTCTGAAAGGCGAGAGGAAATCCGCCTGGGAAAGAACTTCGAGTGCCCTAGGAGGGCTTCACGTCTGGCCCCTGTTTTCCAACATCCACCTTTGCCCGCACATGCGCCTTCCACTGAGGAGGCTATGCAGATGAACCGATCTCGCCTAACTCCGTTGGAGAGAACTCGTCGAAGAAACGAGAACCTTTGTTTGTACTGTGCCAGCTCCGAGCACTCCTTGAAAGACTGTCCTGTTCGCCCGCCACGGGCGCACCTAGTAAGGGTGGGAGAGGCATCCCTGGTTGGGTGTGCTACCTCTTCACGCCTTACGGTTCCAGTGCAACTCTCCATTTCTGCTAACGTCTCTGTGAATTTGTCGGCTTTTCTGGATTCGGGCTCCGCGGAAAACTTCATAGGGGTCTCTTTGATTGACAAGTATAATATCTCCGTGAATCACCTCGCAAGGCCTCTAGTTATTGCTTCAGTCAATGAAGATAGACTTGATTGCATCGTGCGATATCGCACAGTACCGCTCCTTTTGAAGGTTGGATCCGACCATCAGGAGAGTATTGAGTTCTTCGTCCTCCCCAGTAGCACTTCTCCAATTCTTCTCGGCCTACCTTGGCTTCAACGTCATGACCCCACGCTTGACTGGAATACTGGCGATATTAAGTCATGGGGCCCAGCCTGCCCCAAGAGGTGTTTTGGACCCATTACTGCCAAGCCTGCTCCTGTCACTGCTCCCTCCGCCCTGGTACAGGCACCAGCCGGAGAGGCCTGTGTATCTCCTCGCCAATACAGCAAAGTCTTGAAATTAGAACCTGAAGAGAACATTCCGGTTCGTAGTCTCATCCCTGACTTTCTGGGTCCCAAGAAGAGGGGGAGACCCAAGGGGGGGGTACTGTTAGGGCGAGAGCTGCACGCCCGTCTCACAGCAAGTCACTTAACTCCATGGCTGCATGCAGCCGTCATCCATCTTGCAGCACTTCCTCATGGCTGCATCCAGCTGCCGCCCTTCCCCCCATGCTTCCCCCTCACATGCTCAGGTGCACGCTTATCTCCGTCCACTAGAGGGCGAGCGCACTGGTTTCCTGAGATTTAAAGGGCCTGTACAGCACTGATTGGTGTTTGGTCATCCAATCCTGCATCCTCTTCCCCTATTTAAAGAGGCACTTCCTTCCTTCAGTGCCAGATCTTGGTCTCTCCATGCTTGTTGAAAGTCAGACATTCTTGGATTGCTCACCCGTGTACCGACCTCTGCCTGTCCCCGACTCTGAACCTTTGCTGCCTGCCCCGACCTCGGCTACTCACCTTTACCGCGAACCTGTGCTGCCAGCCCCGATCTCTGCCTGTACTTACTACGCCTTTTGCCTGCCACTTGTGTACCTCGCTGAACCTCGGCTGACTGTGGGACTGGGCCGCTGTTAGGGGGTAGCGACCTGGGGGTCACTCGGCGCACAAGACCGACCTGCCTTGCGGTGGGCTCTGGTGAATACCGGTGGCCTCTTAGACTCTGCTCCCCTGACACGGTACCCGCCATCGGTCCCACAGTTAAAGCGGATCCACACCCGAGTCCGCTCCACCCGGTCCGTGACACCACCCTTTTTGGTATTCCGGATCCTTTATATGGTGAACCATTGTTTCTTGGTTGTTAGTATTGTTATATTTGGTTCTTCCTGGTCCCCTTACTGCTATCTTACACTGGGGAATTGGTGGGAGGTCCCAGGTATTTATAGACTGGGAGGAGCTCCTTTTTTGCATTAGTCTCTGCAGAAGTTCGCCCTCTACTGGAGAATAACCCAAATGTCATGAAGAGTTGAAGTGGAGTGTATGTCACACTTATAATATCTGTTTTAAAGGTGAGTACTCCCAAAACTGTATTTTGTGGGCCTGCCCTTCGGTCTCACTTAGGCCCCCAAGGTCTTCACCAAGGTGCTGGCGGGTGTCATGGCTCTCCTCAGGACTCAGGGCATTCACATTCTTCCCTATCTGGACGACCTTCTCATCACTTCTCAATCTTTCCAGCAGGCAGAACAGGATACCCAACGGGTGGTGACTGTTCTGGAATCGTTCGGCTGGGTGATCAATCATTCCAAATCCTCCCTTTCTCCGCCTCTGGTGATTTCCTTCCTGGGCATGAATCTGGATACTGTTCAGGCCAGGATTTTCCTTCCTCAGCAGAAGGTGGACTCTCTGCAAGCTCAGGTTAATTCCCTTCTGTCCTGCCCTCACCCTTCCATCCGGCAGGGGATGCAGCTTGTGGGACAGATGGTGTCCATCTCTGACAAGAGTCCTCTGTCTCTGGATCAGGCCTTTGCTCTGTCCCCTATGGCTCGGCGGTCCCTCTTGTGGTGGCTGGACTCAAGGAACTTGTTGGGGGGCAGATCCTTTCTGGCCCCCTGTTGAGAGACAGTCACCACGGATGCCAGTCTATCAGGTTGGGGGGTTTCTGGAAAGCCCTACAATTCCAGGGGCTGTGGGGCCCTCAGGAGGCCCATGCCCCTATCAACGTCCTGGAACTAAGGGCGGTTCGGTTGGTTCTGGCCCATCTGACTCCTCACCTTCAGGGCCGGTCGGTCCAAGTTCGCTGAGACAACCAGACAGCGGTTGCCTACATCAATCATCAGGGAGGGACAAGAGTGCCCTCAAGGAGGTGTCCATGATTCTGTCCTGGGCGGAGGACAATGTCCCTTGCATCTCAGCAGTGTACATTCCGGGGGTGGAGAATTTGGAGGCAGACTCTCTGAGCAGGGGGACTTCTCGCCTGGGGGAATGGTCTCTCAGCAGCGAAGTCTTCCTATCCTTGTGTCGCCGTTGGGGGGTGCCAGACATGGATCTGTTTGCATCCCGCCACAATCACAAGCTCCCAATCTTTGTCTCTCTGTCCCAGGATCCCCTGGCCCTTTCGGTGGATGCCCTAACTCTATCCTGGCAGGGGTTCCGTCTCCTGTATCTCTTTCCTCCGTTCCCCCTGATGGGCAGGGTTCTGCGCAAGCTGGCTCAGGAAGGGGTGCCAGCAATCCTGGTGGCCCCCCGTTGGCCAAGACAGGTGTGGTTCACAGACATCGTTCAGCTGGCAGTAGATCGGTACGCTCTGCCCATGGTTCCAGACCTTCTCACTCAAGGGCGGCTTTGCCGTCCCAATTTACAAACGCTGGCTTTGACGGCCTGGCTGCTGAAACCTCCATCCTGAGGGAAGAAGGGCTTTCTGATTCTGTAGTTAATACGTTAATTAGAGCTAGGAAGAAATCCTCCTCATCCATCTACTAGGATCTGGCGGGCCTACATTGACTGGTGTCAGTCTAAGGTCCTTCCCTGTCGTGTTTTTTCCATTCCTAGGATCCTGGAGTTCCTCCAACATGGTTTGGATCTGGGACTGCAGCTCAGCACTCTCAAGGGTCATGTTTCTGCCTTGGCTGTTTTCTTCCAGAGATCTTTCGCTCAACATCCTCTGGTCAAGACCTTCTTCCAGGGGGTTGCTCATGTACGTCCCCCCGTAAGCCCCTTTTACCGGTCTGGGACTTGAATTTGGTCTTGTCTGCCCTTTAGGGCCCTCCGTTTGAACCGATGCAGGAGGCTGCTCTGTCCGTTCTTACTCTTAAGGTTGCCTTTTTGGTGGCTATCACCTCTGTCAGGCGTGTTTCGGAGTTGGCGGCTCTTTCTATTCAGGCCCCCTACTTTGAGAGGCACCAGGACAAGGTGGTTTTCCGCTTTAAACCAGATTTCTTGCCTAAGGTGGTTTCTGCTTTCCATCTCAATCAGGACATTGTTCTTCCTTCCTCGTGCCCTAATCCTGGTAATTCAAAGGAGTTCTACTTGGTGGCTACTGCACCTTTTAGAAAGACTGATGCTTTGCTTGTGGTTCCTTCGGGTCCCAAGAAGGGTTTGGCTCCTGCTAAGGCTACTATTAGCAAGTGGATCCATCAGACTATCTTTAGGGCCTATTAGGATCCTCCTTTCCGTGTTACTGCTCATTCTACCCGTTCTGTGGGGGCTTCCTGGGCCTTCCAGCACCAGGCTTCTGTTGAACAAGTTTGTAAGGCTACTACTTGGTCTTCTGTTCATACTTTCTCTAAGTAATACAAGGTTGATGTTCGGGCCTCAGTTGATGCTGTTTTTGGCTGCAAAGTTCTGCAGGCGGCAGTGGTTTGAACTGCACGTTGTTGCCTTTGGGGATCCCACCCTGCTTTCCGGACACTGCTATTGGATGTCCCATCTGTTATGAATTATCATCTGGAGCAGGACGTGCTGCATACTTAGAATAATACAATTCTGTGATTACTCACCTTGTAGAATTGGTATTATAAGTATGCAGCACGTCCTGCTCCACCCCACCCTGATTGCATTATCTTGGATCCTCTATATGGTGATTGTTATCTTTGTTAGGTTGTTACTGTTCATTGCTCCTCCTGGTTATCCTTACTGCTTTTCAATACTGGGGAATTTGTGGGAGGTCCCGGGTATATATGGGACCGGGAGGGGCCTCTTTTTTTGCCATCTCTGCAGTCCAGTGCCCTCTGGCGGAGGTAATCACATCTGTTATGAATTATCATCTGGAGCTGGACGTGCTGCATACTTATAATACCCATTCTACAAGGTGAGTAATCACAGAATTTTATTTTTTAGGAAAAAAAAATAGAACTAATTGTTTTGCAATTTCTTGTTGGTTAAAAAAAACTAAATCACACTCAAAAGCACACCCAAAGTAAACCTTGCTTCACCAAATATAAGCATGACCCCCATTGACCATTGTTCACCTAATGGGGAGGGTAGGGAGGCTAACCATTTGCCATGCTAAAAATGAATTCTACTTTGATGTAAAGTGATTGACCACCCAATAAAAAAATGAAACGGGTACTTATATCCCTTATGTCTAACTTACCGGATTGCTGGATTTGGACTAATCAACTAAGTAGGACAAAGGTTAGTGCTCTTTTTTGTTTTTTTTTTTGTTTGTTTTTTTAGGCGGTCATTCACTTTAAAAGGTCTGACTAGGCAATAAACCTTCCTGACCCCCTCAGAACTGATTGGTCCTGAGTTAGTTGGTTACTGAGATCAAATCCTGCACAATTCAGGTCCATTCCTCATTCACACATGGCACAGGATTTGGACTAGGAGCAATCACTTAACGTGGAAAAATGGCAAGTTTTTTTTTCAGTTGCCTGAACAAACCCTTTAAGGGTTACCTCCAGCAGCCCTTTTTTCCCATGTCCAGGAATCTCGGATTTGGCCTGTTTTGTACCCTTCAGTGAGAATTGATATTCTGGTTTGTTCTTTAATGAAGGCAGTCTGCAGCTCACTAGGTAGGTCAATGGGTTTATGGGTTTGAGGTGGAGATGGGATGGGATGTATTTCAGTGCTGATACAGAGAAAGAATTCAAGTGAAATTTGTTTTGACTGAAATAATGGCATGACGTCATTAGGCCTTGGCCAGTCATAAATCATAGCTTGTTCAGATACCAACCCCCAATCTATATACACATGCTTCACCTATAGGTGACCACACACCTCAAAATTCTAGTTGTCCTGCCCCAGCAAATGTATAACCTCCAGGCCGCTGACTAGTGGCTTCAAAAAAGCCTAGTGCAGGAAGCAGTAAAGAATAGACGTAGTCCCAAAGTCACTGAAGAGGTATGTCTTTTTTTAACCCTGGCAAATCAGAGGTTGCAGGGTTGGGTCTGTGTACATACAGGGATTAGCTTCATTACCTAACTGGTGGGTTAATAGTCCTAAATTAGGAACCATTCCTACAGTAGCACCACCAGTGGGACAATACCTGCTAAGGTGCTGTGCTTCCAGCTGGCATTAAGGCTGGAAGGCCCCAGGCAGGTTAGGGCAAAGCTCATTTGAGACTTTTTCTGAGGGCAGTATCTCTGCCTAACCAATGTTTAACACCTTATCTGTGAAATAGAAAAACCCTCCAAAACATTTCAAAATGTTTGTCCATTAGCAGGTGGTCTCCAGTGCAGAGTGTGGGGTCCTGAAACACAGGGGAAATGGGTGTCCATGCTATGTCTAAAAACAGATCATCGTTTACTTACCTACTCTGCAGAGGATTCAACCTGATATGTTGCTGAATAAACGTGTTAAATCTAGCACCCATTCTACATCTAAGACCCCAGATTTTATTTAGGCATAACAACCTTTTTGTACCCTGAGGAGTGAACCTGCCTCCAGCCCTTTGCACCAGACTATGCACCCCATCTCCTTTGTCTTTAGGGGGAATAGCTGCTTATCTGCTCATCTGGCTTTTCCCTTTCTTCTTTGTGCATTGCAAAGCTGTTTAAAGCTCAGTAGTTTTAACTATTCTGAAGACCCCCCCCCCCTCTTCTTCACATATAATTGGCACAGTCCCAGCCTGCTTTTCACACAGACAAAAATAAATCTGAAGCATGTCTGTAAAATGCAAGACTAAAGATCACCCCATTGCCCTCCCTAGAAATCAGACTGCCAGAATCAGGCTGTCAGGGAAGACATGTATACTGTGAATTTAGGATCTGACTGGTTGGTTATCTTTTTGAAAAAGGTATACCATAAAGCTAAACTCCAGTTTGCCTCATCATGCAGGATTTCAAAATCAATGTTTATAACTTAGGGGAATAGTGTACCTGATTTTATTTTAAATGTCAGACTAGTACCTGATTTTATTTTAAATGTCAGACTAGTGTCACAGACTTCTGTGAATGTATTAGAAATGCTTCTGAAGGTGGAGTAGCTAGTTGTACAGCATTAAAGCCAATGACAGAGCATGCAATTAGATCCTATAATTGACATTATACACCATGCTTCAATTAGAATATCTCTCCAGAAAACAAGTCACCCAGAAAGACATTAGGCCAGTGACAGGTAAGTTAGTTAAATATAAAATTTAACAATAAAAAACCCTGTAATGTTGTACATGAAACAACACAGTTTAATAGTTTTTGTTGTGCCCGGAGTTCAGCTTTAATCCCATCTTCAACTGTGTTAATCTGCTTATTATTACCTGCTTACAGTATTTTTTTTGACCATTTTCTTCTTTTCTTTTCTGCTTCCTTGGATGCTTTCCCAAAGGAGGACAAAGTGGTTAGAATCTTTTTCTTTTCCTTTATCTTGTATATGATACAATGCTAAAATATTTCACTAGACATTATGGTGCCAAATGCGTGGGATTTGTTATTGTGTAGTTTTGACAGACACTGTGTAGCTGCTCCTCAATCACTCACATGATAAATTAGATTAGATACAATTTGCAATTGAAATTACTTTTGTCAGTTAACCTATATTTATATGAAGTTCAAAACAAAACTACAGCTGTTCCCCCTATTTTCAAAACAGGATGTCAATACTTTTACCTTCTAATATACATTTGAAAATGCTATAGGCTTATCCTATAGAAAGGGGTTTATATTTTGTAATGTGGGGCACTAATTGGATAACATGATATGCTGTACTTTTGCACCATAAGATGCACTTTTATTCTCCAAAAAGTGTGTGTGTGTGTGTGTGTGTGTGTGTGTGTGTGTGTGTGTGTGTGTATGTGCTCCGTGTGTGTAGGGAGTGCCAGACAATGGAGGACCGTTGGGTAGACGGGTAATAGTTACAATTATAAACAGCTCTCTACTCACACCCCCGGGGGGGGGGGGGGGAGGCTTGTAGCACCTCCTGTGAGGGGTGGTTCTGTATGCTGTCGGGGTGATTGAAGGAGGAACAATCTATGAAATCTACAATCTATGAAAGCAGAGCCGTGATAGTGTGATTGTTATTTCTTGACACTTAGGGCCAGAACGAAATAAGGGTCTGCAATAACACATTCGGTTAAGAAAGTATGGAATAAAGTAAGAGCTGACATCTAGGGAGATACAGGAAAATTTCCGGTGGGCCACACAGCTTTGGTACTGGCTTCCCCCATCCAATTCCTGCCTTCCTAGTCTCCCGCTTAGCCCCCTGTATACAGGCACATTGTACCACCCCCATTCCCCAGCCAGGAAAACCCCAAGTGATGTTCTACAACCTTTAGCATCATGGTTGTGGGGTTTATGCCCATCCATTATGTGCCCCTACAATAGATTAATTACCATCACTTTAAGAGTGACAATATCCACCACTGTTCTGTCCCTGCAATGCTCAGCCTTGAACTACACTGAAGCGCAATCTTGTGGTCGCGCTTTATATGAGCAAAAGACTGCTCATTTTGCTGGTGCAAAGCACACAGTATGCTTTCTCAACTCTTCCATTCTGGGGCACCACCAGTAGCAATGCGTGGGTTAATCTCCGCCGTAGATGGGGACTTCAAGATAGGAAAAAAAAAATACTCCTCCCGTCCTATATAAGGCAGGATGTGATAGGATATCCTTCTTTTCCCAATGCATGGCACGGCCTGCTTCACAAAGTCATTACATCTGGGTTATTCCGCCACAAGGTGGCGCAGTGTAGTGCAGAAGAGTTGTGGCTCCTCCCGTTACCATATAAAAATGGAATTATCATAGACTTCTCCAGTGTTCTCTCTGCAATGATTTCTGCGAAGCTAGAAGATGACTCTCTATATTGCGCAGGTGAGCATGGCAAACAAGCCTGCGGCCCTGCATGGCTATTTCCACCCGCTCCCGGACCCTCTGTGCTTCCCAGCCTCGGCTGACGGATCGGGTGAGGGTAGAGGAGCACTAGGGTCAAGTGCTCGAGGAGCACTGCTCCAAGCCGCTACCCTGTACCACGAAGGGTAACCGGCCATAGGCTTTATGGTGAGCATGTTTGGGATGCGGAGTTCCTGCCCTAACTTCTGAGGGGGTGAGTGTTTTGGGGTTACTCGCTCTGCGTTTGGGCCCCCCCTCACTGTTTTTAGCTGCCTCACCTCTTTGTACTATGCTCCGCGGTGGGCGGAGCTATATTTGTGATGCGTTTTTTCTTACTGTGATGACGCTGGCGAGGTCACGTGAGCGCCGTTTTCGCGCTCTTCGGGGGGGCGGTGGATGACGCGTATTGCGTCGTCCTCCCGCGGCCCGCTCCTCAAGGTTCCTCTGCCGGCGCCATTTAGATTCTGCTGCGCGCTGGGGCTCTTCTCATCCCGGAGCTGCGGCGGTGATCCTGGTCTGCTTGTCGCTTCCTCCTGTTGTCTGGCGGTTGGTGCCCTTGTCCTACTTGGTCCGATAGTCCCCCTCGGGTTTTTTGGTCTTTTTTGAGCATGCGCTGTGGGTACTTATGTGTCTTTATTTATGTCTTTCAGGTGGGACACCTGTGGGTTGTATTTTTTCCCCCGGTCCTATCCCTTACCATCCCTCATCTTCCCTCTGGGGGCATCCCTTGGGGGGGCATCCTGGGTGGCTTTTCTTAGCCTTTACCCTGTGCTGGCCTATTGCGCCTGTGTTAATCACCATATGGAGGCTTCTGGGGATAACGTGCTTGGGGGTCCTTCGGGACTATCTCGGCTGTGTACCGTGTGTGGGGTATCCCCTGTGAGTGACAGTGTCAGGACGTGCGTGCCGTGCGCCCAAAGTGTCCTTGCGCTCCAGTCTGGGCTGCCCACTTCGCTTCCCAGCTCTGCGCACCCCTCGGCATCGCCTACCCCCCCGCGCCTGCATTTAGCCCCCAGTGAGGGGGATACTAGCAGGGGGTCACAGTCTGATCTGGCACTTCGTGTGGCCAGCATTAAAAGGCAACTTGCTAGGCCTGTTCCACATAAGGCCTCTAGTAAGAAGCGGCACCTGGCTCCCACGCCTGCCTGGTTTGCTGAGGAGCATGAGGAAATTGATCGTTTTGATGACCGTTACTCCTTAGAGGAGGGGGAGCTTTTCCCGGGCTCTGATTCCTCTGGGGACCAGCAGGTGGGCTGCGACAGTGATCCTGGGTCTGAGTCTGAGGATTCCTGGTTTCCTGAGGACACTGCTAATCTGTTGTCTCACATTTTTGAAATCTTGCACATTGTCCCCCCTGAGGTGGCTAAGAGGAAACAGGGTGAGCTTTTTTGTCCTGTTAAGCAGCGTCTGGAGTTCCCTGAGCAGAGTCATTTCACTAATTTGGTGCTCAAGGAGTGGGAACATCCTAGTAGATTGCCCGCGGTGCCCAAAGGGTTGGATAAGAAATCCCCCTTTCCTGCTGACCTGGTTAAGCGATGGTCGGGTCCCTCTGAGGTGGACGCTCCCGTTCTAGGGCTGTCCAACACCTCAGTCATGCCTTCCCCTGACACTGCTACACTGCGGGACAGCGAGGACCGGCGTATGGATCAGCTGGCCTGCCATGCTTTTACATTTGTGGGGGCTGGGCTGCGTCCGGCCTGTGCCTGTGCCATTACAGCTATTGCTCTTAAAAGACAGATCAATCGTCTCCTTGATGGTGCTACAGCTGGTAGGGAGGAGTATAGGGCCCTCTTGCTTTGCTCTGAATTTGGTGCCTTTATCCTTACTGCCATGGATGATGTGGTATGGCTGAGTAGTAGGGCCTCTGCCCTTTTGGTGGCTATGCGCCGCTCTGTTTGGTTGCATCAGTGGCCAGCTGACTCTGCTGCTAAGAAGACTCTTACTGGGCTCCCCTTTGTGGGGCTGCGGCTCTTTGGTGAGCATCTGGATGTTTTTGCCAGGGATGGTAGGCTGCCTCAGCGTAGGAGGCAGCCTCGGCCTTTTCGGGGGCCCTCCTTCTCCTCCTTTCGTGCCCCTAGAGGAGGTCGAGGCCCCCTCTTTTCAGGTATCCACAGGGGTTCTTGGGCCCGTGGTCGTCCCAGGCTCTCATGGGACCCCAAGCCCAAACCTTCACCCATTCGGGCAGGGGGACGGCTTCGGCTCTTTGCTACGCGTCTCAGACCGGTGGATTCAGGATGTGGTGTCCTCCGGTTACAAGATAGAGTTTGCAGCCTGGCCGGCCCCCCAGAATCATCAAATCCCGGATGTCTCACAACCCTCTGTCAGCTCAGGGGTTGCGACTTGCGGTTCAACGTCTGTTGGAGTCAGGAGTCATTTGCCTCGTGCCTCCCCAGGAACGGGGTCAGGGTTTCTACTCCAGTCTGTTCACGGTCCCCAAAAAGGACGGGTCCTTGAGGCCTATCCTGGACCTGAAGGGTCTCAACAGGTTTGTCAGGTTCAAGCACTTTCGCATGGAGACCCTTCGCTCGGCTGTCAGTACCCTTCGCCCGGGCGACTTCATGGCCTCCGTGGACATCAAGGATGCTTATCTCCACGTGCCAATCTTCCCAGGTCATCAGAGATTTCTCAGGTTTGCTCTGGAGGATCAGCATTACCAGTTTGTGGCCTTACCGTTCGGTATCACCTCGGCGCCTCGGGTGTTCACCAAGGTGCTGTTGGCCGTGATGGCTCTGCTGCGGCATCAGAGCATTCGCATTCTTCCTTACCTGGATGACATTCTGATTGCAGCTCAGTCCCTTCATCAAGCCGAGAGGGATTCTCAGGTGGTGACCTGCACTCTCGAGTCCTTCGGCTGGGTGATCAACTACCCCAAGTCTTCACTGTCTCCGTCTTTGTTGAGGTCCTTTCTGGGCATGACTCTGGATACCTCTCAGGTCAAGGTATTCCTGCCCCAGCAGATGTTGGAGGGCCTTCAGCAGCAGGCACAGGCTCTGCTCTTGTGTCCCCATCCCTCCATCCGGCAAGGGATGCAGTTGGTGGGCCTGATGGTGTCCTGCTTCGAGGCGGTCCCCTTTGCTCAGTTTCACATGAGACCTCTTCAGTTGCACCTCTTGTCAGTTTGGGATCGGGACCCTGTGTCCCTGGATCTGGAATTTGCTCTGTCTCCCCTGGCCAGACAGTCCCTCTCGTGGTGGCTGGACTCAGGGAACCTCCTGGTGGGTGCCCCAGTGTTGGGAGACTGTCACCACAGATGCCAGTCTGACCGGTTGGGGGGGGCTTTTGGAAGTCTTTTCGGCTCCTCTATGTGTTCCCTCCGTTCCCTCTGCTGGGCAGGGTGCTGCGCAAGATAGCCCAGGAAGGGGTACCAGCCATTCTGGTGGCCCCCTGTTGGCCAAGGAGGGTGTGGTTCACAGACGTCATGCAGTTGGCAGTAGATCAGTATGTCCTGCCCAAGGATCCAGATCTGCTCACTCAGGGAAAACTGTGCCATCCCAATTTACAAACGCTGGCTTTAACGGCTTGGCTGCTGAAACCTCCATTTTGATGGATAAGAGTTTGCCGGCTTCTGTTGTTGATACCATGATTAGGGCTAGGAAGAAGTCCTCGTCCTTTATCTACTACAGGATCTGGCATGCTTACATTGCCTGGTGTGAGTCCAAATCTCTTCCTTGTCGGGTGTTTTCTATCCCCAGGATTCTGGAATTTTTGCAACATGGTTTGGATTCGGGCCTTCAACTTAGTACCCTCAAGGGACAGGTGTCGGCTCTGGCAATTTTTTTCCAAAGATCCTTTGCCAATCACCGGTTGGTTAAGACTTTTTTCCAGGGAGTTACTCATGCGTCCACCACGTAAGCCTATGCTACCTGTTTGGGACCTGAATCCGGTGTTGTCTGCTCTGCAGGGTCCTCCCTTTGAGCCTATACGTGGGGCTGCCTTGCCCATTCTGACTCTTAAGGTGTCCTTTTTTGTGGCAATTACTTCTGTCAGGCGAGTTTCTGAGCTGGCGGCGCTTTCCATCAAACCTCCTTATTTTGAGAGGCATCAGGATAAGGTGGTGTTTCGGCTTAAGCCGGATTTCTTGCCTAAGGTTGTGTCTGCTTTGCTTTTCTTCTCAATCAGGACATTGTTTTGCCTTCTTTGTGTCCTAAACCTGCTAATGCCAAGGAGCGGACCTTTCATTCTCTGGATGTTGTTAGGGCTCTGAAGTTTTATTTGGTTGCTACTAAGTCTTTCAGGAAATATGACGCTCTTTTTGTTCTACCTGCTGGACCTAGGAAGGGTTTGCCTCCGGCTAAATCCACTATCAGCAAGTGGATCCGTCAGGTGGTGGAGCAGGTCTACTCTGCCAGGGGGAAGGTTCCTCCTTTTAGGGTTACTGCTCATTCCACTCGTGCTATTGGTGCGTCTTGGGCCTTTCAGCACCAAGCTTCTGTTGAACAAGTTTGTAAGGCTGCAACTTGGTCTTCTGTTCATACTTTTTCCAAGTTTTACAAGGTTGATGTTATGGCCTCAGCTGATGCTGCTTTTGGCCACAAGGTACTTCAGGCAGTGGTGGTTTAAACTGTCTGCTGTTACTCTTTGGGGATCCCACCCTACTTTATGGACACTGCTTTTGGAAGTCCCAGATGTAATGACTTTGTGAAGCAGGCCATGCCATGCAATGGGAAAAAGACAATTCTGTGAGTACTCACCTGTAGAATTGCTTTTACCATGCATGGCACGGTCTGCTTCACCCCTCCCTTGTTATCGCTGTTAGTTGGGGTTCTATTACCTGTTTTACCTTTATTATCTCCCGGTTTCTTGATATAACTGCTTGTCAACACTGGAGAAGTCTATGATAATTCCGTTTTTATATGGTACCGGGAGGAGCAACAACTCTTCTGCAGTACACTGCCCCACCTTGTGCTGGAATAACCCAGATGTAATGACTTTGTGAAGCATGGTAAAAGCAATTCTACAGGTGAGTACTTACAGAATTGTCTTTTTCTTGCAGTCGCAAGGGACTGTGAAGATGTCTGGATTTTTTGCTTTTAGTATAGTACTGACTGGGAGCGGGGGCTTCGACTCCATCTGTCTCCTAGCCCCTCACCAGCTGCAGTGTTCCTGGAGACCCCTAATAGATGCCTAAGCCCATAGCAAGGGAGCATGCACGGGTCTAGGTAAGCATGCAGGGGCTCGTCTGGCTGGGTCTGCCCGCAGGGTACTTGATCTCTGGGCTTTGCATGGTGGCCCTGCTGGGTGTCACCCAATTCCCTGAACCCCCTGGCCATCTAACCACCATGGGCGCAGTCTGCCTTCCCTGCCCTCCCCATGGTCGCTGGGGGGGCCCGAGCTAGGTGGCAGGGCTCCCAGGTGTCAATGTGTTTGTGCTTTACTACTGCCGGCAGCCATGCTGGTCAGAGCTCATTCAGAGCTCGGCTTCCAGTGTTTGGGGGGAAACGGCCTCATTGCGGTGGGAGGATGTGGCAACCTGCAATGCAACCTGCCTATTGACAAACTCAGAGAGGGGCAGCACGACCGCGTCTGCGGGGGGAAGAATTCTTCGACCCACTCGGACCTGACATTAGAGGACAGGAGGAGAGGCAGGGCACTCACATTTGCGTGGCCCGTGGCTCTGTCCTCCTTCTCCTCACTAACCGCACGAGGCAGCACCATCTTGGGCGGTGTCCAGGGGTCCCTGCTGCAACCCTGGATCGTATCCATCCCCAGGTGGGCTGAGAATCGGATCCAGCGCAGCTGCCGTCCCACAGTTTTCCCTGGTCAGGTAGGGCTTCCTCTGGGGGCAAAGCCTTTTGACTTGTACTGATTCCTTCGGAATCTGACATTTGTTCATGTTGTTGCAGGGTGGGGCTCCAGAAGCTGCTGCATCCTTGGTCAGTGGGTTGATCTCAGCTGCAGGGATTGCAAGCAGGTCTGATCAGTAGTTGACTGGCAGGAGGGTGAGGGACTGGCACTCAGCTATATTGCTTAGCAGTTAGAGCAGCCATTTTACCATTTATTGAGGCATCAGAGGCATCAGGGTTTCGTATGTTATTGGAGAGTGGTGCAGCATGTCCCATGTGCCAAGCGCACCTAACTTCGGGTGAGAGACCTCTGTCCGCTGAGTGCACTACTGTCCTGCGTCGCCTTATGCAGCTGGCAGGTTCTGCGCCTCCTCCGGATCATCCAGTTTACTTTGCGGCTTCAGGCTCTGACACATTGGAGTGGGATACCCCCTACCCTACACAGCTGCCAGGTCCATTTTTGTCCCAAAGCCTGTCCATGGATGAGGTTCCTCCTTTGGACAGGGTGGCTCGGTTTGTGAGCATGGTCAGTGGCCTTCAGGGACATCCTGAGTCTGTCTGAGCCCGCCCAGGCAGGAAGGCTACAGCCAAGCTTAAGAATATTCAGGACCTATTCAGGGGTTCAGGATCTAGCTCCGGACGGTTGGAGGGGGAGGTGTTGTACGTCAGCGGAGAGAAACCGGAGGCCATGCATGCACCGGGGAACCATCCGGATCACCTGACAGACTGTCTTCCAGTCAGGGTACAGACAATTCTACGGCTGTGGTCTACATAAACCATCAGAGGGGTACCAGGGGCTGGCAGTCCTACCAGGAAGGGAGCCGCATCATGAGCTGGGCAGAACTTCACGTTCCGTGCACCTTGGTGGTTCACATTTCGGGGGTGGAGAATCTGCAGGCTGATTATTTGAGCAGGGAGATGGTGGACCAGGGGAAATGGTTCCTTCACCAAGACGTGTTTCAAGCCCTCTGCGACCAGTGGGTAATCTCTTCGCATTTCAACACAATTCGAAGTTCCAGAGGTTTGTGTCCAGGGTGCGAGAGCCCCTGCACATGGCGTTCAGCGCGCTGGCCATTCTCTGGTCAGGGTACAGCCTGCTTTACGCATTCCCGCCACTGCCACTTCTGGTTCACATGTTAAAGAAGGTCAACGGCAAGCAGATTCCTATCATCCTGATCGTCTCACACTGCCCCAGAAGGGTGTGGTTCGCGGATCTGGGCAGCCTGGCAGTTGAGCCCCAGTGGCGACTCCCCAACCACCCAGATCTTCTGCAACAGGGTCCTCTGCAGCACCCCAATTCTCCAGCGCTGGCTTTAGTGGCTTGGCTGTTGAGATCAGCATATTGGAGGTGAGGGGTTTGTCCACTGCAATAATTCGGACCTTGATTCGAGCACGGAAACAGTCATCCTTTAGAATTTACTAGAGGACTTGGAGGGCCTTCGTGTCTTGGTGCTAATCTAAGGGCCACTCCTGTATGAGGTACTCGGTATCCAAAATGTTAGAGTTCCTCCAGCAAGGCCTGGACGCCGGCCTATAGCCCAGCACCCTTAAGGGCCAGGTCTCGGCCTTGTCCTTTTTTTCCAACAGACGAGAGAGCATAGGTTAATCCGCACTTTCATTCAGGGTGCCACGCATGTTTGGCCTCCGTGGTGGTTGCTAGTACCCTCCTGGCATCTCAGTTTGGTTCTATCAGCACTTCAGGTGCCCCTCTTTGAACCCATGGCGAAGTTGCGGTGTGTTATGTTACTTGCTTTTTTTTCAGTTTTTATATTATCTCCTTTTCTTTTCTCTGAAAGTGCACTTTTATCTATCTGAAAGTATGTCACGATAAGCAATATATACCTCTTTTTTATACAAACAGGAATGTTTCAACCTTTTATACAGTGTGTGTTTTCCAGCATTTTTTATCTGGCATTTCCACAGTGTCATGCATTTGCATGTGTTTAATTGCTGTAACCCACACCTCCCACATATAATTTCATAGGTGTTACATGCCATGATAGGATTCCTTCCTGCACTTTTCGATGTTCTGCCATTTAATGGCTGATTCAGCACTGTTCGAATTTTTTTTATAATGATATTTTCCGAATTCAATTCAGCACCATTCTTAGCTATGCAATTTTTTACATTTCCACAGCAAAAATTGGTGCTAAATTGCATGAAGGAAAAAATCATAATTTTGGTGCTGAATCAGCCCTTTAGTCTTTAAGTTTATTTGCTTATCGTTAGCTTATTTAGTTAGGACTTTTTGTTTAACAAACTTACAATACTTAAGTGTCTAAAGGGCTTTTTGCCGTGAAATGGGCTTTGAAGTGAAACTAATTTCAAGGCAGCCAAATGCTTACCACTTCATTGTAAATGCTTACCATCTTATTCATTGTATGCCTGCTAATTGTGTGACTGCTGGTGACCAATTAGGTTTGCCAAGTGGGCTTGCATATCAAGAAAAACACATTGATACAAGATTACCATATTTTCCACTCTATAAGATGTACATAGGATTTGAAAAAAATCAGGAAAAAAATATTCTGAACCAAATGTTATGCTAAAACTAGAACCACAAGAACCAAATAATAGGCAAGGAGTGGAATTTCCCCATTACAGGCAGAGTGGCATTCTCTCCTCGCCCTATTATAAGCAGTGTGGCATTCTTCCCCCTCCCATTCCCCATAGGCAATGTGGCATTCCCCATTGGCAGTATGGCATCCCCCCTCCCATTCCACATAGGCAGTATGGCATTCTCCCCCTCCCATTCCCCATAGGCCATGTAGCATTCCCCCCTTCCATTCCCCATAGGCAATGTGGCATTCCATCTCCCATTCCCCATAGGCAGTGTGGTATTCCCTCCTCCCATTCTCCATAGGCAGCGTGGCATCCCCTTCCCATTACTCATAGGCAGTGTGACATTCCCCCCCTCATTCCCAATAGGCAGTGTGGCATCTCCCCCCCTTCCATTCCTCATAGACAATGTGGCGTTATCCCCCCATCCCACCCCCGCCATAGGCAGAGCAGGATTTTCCCCTTCCTATTCCCCATAGGCAGTGTGGCATCCCCCTCCCATTCCCCATAGGCAGTGCGGCCCCCTCCTTTTATTCCCCATAAGCAGTGTTGCATTCACTCCCCTCCCATTCACCATAGGCAGTATGGCATTCCCCCCCTCCCGTTCCCCATAGCAATGTGGTATTTCCCCCCATGCTCGTTAGGCAGTGTGGCATTCCCTCCTCCCATTCTGCGTAGGCAGTGTGGCACCCCCTTACCATTCCCCATAGGCAGTGTGACATTCCCTCCTCCCATTCGCCATAGGCAGTATGGCATCCCCCTCCCATTCTCCCTAGGCAGTATGGCATCCCCCCCATTGCTCGTAGGCAGTGTGGCATCCTCCCTCTCATTCCCCATAAGCAATATGTCATTCCCCTTCCCATTCCCCATAGGCAGTGTGGTATTCCCCCCCTCCCATTCCCCATAGGCAGTGTGGCATTCCCTCATCCTGATCCTCTTAGGCAGTGTGGCATCCCCCCTCCCATTCCCCATAGGCAGTGTGGCATCCCCCCCTCCCATTCCCCATAGGCAGCGTGGAACCCCCCTCCCACTCCCCATAGGAAATGTGGCATTCCCCCCCCCTCCCATGCTCCATAGGCATTGTGCCTTTCCCACACTCCCATTTCCCATAGGCAGTGGGGGGGGTGGCCATTGGCCAGTCCTATTGGTCTGTGCCTGCCATTGGATGGTGGATATTGCAGAATTTGATCTCGGGAACCCTTAATTAGGATGGAAGCACTGTAGGGGACAAAAGATTTGTGTTGTTTATCTACTTTTACAGTCCTTTTAAAATGTAAAATAAAAGCTGCAATTAGGGTGCACTTTCACCTTTTTCCCTATATCCAGTCCAGGTCGTCCCAAGTGATGACATGTGGGTGTTCGCCCCCAGGGGGCCCCCGACTGCAAGATCAAAAGCTGCAGCTCCTCCTGGCCCCCTATAAAGGCTGGTGTATCTCTATCATTCTCCAGTTGTTCATCTTGCAGTCTTGGCTGCAGAAGATCCTTCTGACCCACTCCTGCCTCCCAGCCTCTGGCTGCTACGGGATCGTGATGGTAGGGTGAACGTCGAGGTCTGTTGGCGTTCGGCAGAGCTTGGCTCTGGGCCGCAGACCCTATACTAAAGGGTAGTTGGCCGCAGGCTTATGGTGAGCCGGGGGGGGGACCACTATATTCTGCCTTGTAATGTACCCTCCCTGCCCACAAGCTTTATTGGAGACTTGGCGCGTCGGAGGGGGCGGAGTCTGACGTCGACGTACGCCTGCGTCATCACCCCTGTCCTGAGCCGCACTCCCCTCGAGGATTTTTCTAGAGCGGGCCTGCGTACTGCTGCTCTGCTGCTGGGGCCTGCTGGAGGTTCGGAGCCTGGCCTTGTCCTGCTGCTGCTGCTGGGGGATCACTCTCGTCGTCGGAGGCTACGCTGTCCCTCTGTCGGTGTCGTGAGTCCCTCTTTCTTCTGGCTGTATATTATGACCGATTGCATTTGATTATTCTGATCATGGTTTCTCCCTCTCTCTTGTATAGGTCGTGGGCATGAGGTTGAGGGTTGTGGTTCCTCCCGGGCCCCCTTTTTTTATTAAGGGCAATCACCTTTAGGTTTGGGCCATTAGTGTCTTGTAACCTTACTGATTTTCACCATTTTTAATCACCATAATGGAGGCATCAGGGGATAGTGAGCTGGGGGCCCCATTCGGACAGGAAAGGCTCTGCCCCTTGTGCAGTAGGAATCCTCTGGGCGAATTCAGCACTGTTTGTACCACTTGCGCCAGAGGCATTATTTTGGACCATGAACGGGCGGGCGTCTCTGCCCCTAGCCCTGCGCTGCCTGCTCCCTCTCCAGACCCTCCGCTGCTGCACTCAGCCCCCAGCGAGGGGGGAGCCAGCAGGGGGTCTCATGCTGACTTGGCGCATAGGCTGGCCAATCTCGAGAGACATATCTCGTGAACGGCTCCTGTCACAATCAGCCTGTCCCCTTGCAAAAAAAAGAGACTTTTCTTTTTTTGGCATGTAAGAGAGATAAAGAGATCAGATGTGTGAGAGGGATTGCTCTTATTGCTTGAGGGTCACATGATCAAGGATGGGGGGTCTGCTTCAAGTTTTATTAATGTGCATCTCACCATCTAGAACATCTCAAGAAAATGGGTTTATTTAAAAATAGATGCTAAAAGTAGCGCATAATATGGAGCTGTCAAGGAAGAACGTTTGCTCCCATATAGTGTTTTATGGAGATGGCAATCTTATTAAAGAACAGTAATTAATCATTGGTGCAATATTACTTCCT
Source organism: Gastrophryne carolinensis (assembly GCA_027917425.1). Taxonomy (NCBI): domain Eukaryota; kingdom Metazoa; phylum Chordata; class Amphibia; order Anura; family Microhylidae; genus Gastrophryne; species Gastrophryne carolinensis. The sequence continues at coordinate 225,187,031 of CM051237.1, forward strand.
CATGGGATGCCGCCACAGACAGCATGTATAAATTGGACAATAATAATTGCTCTAGCAGATAAAAATGGGAGCTCTTTCTACAGCACATACTGTAAGACAGCTCATAGTAAATAGCACATCATCACAATAAACAGTGGAGCTCATGGTTTTAAAGATTTATATAAAATGCCATATTTTCTCTCTATATGATTTCAACATGTACATTAAGCTTGAGCCCTGAGGCTGAGAAAATGATAAAACTTTATTTTTAGCAATTATATTTCGACACAGTACCCTGCAGCTGAATATTTTGACCTTAATGTAGTAAACTTTCCTTAAAATATCTCATAAAAATAAGGATTATTTTGTGCTTTTTTTCTGAATAAGGCATGGATAAATATAATGTGGTATGATTCAAAGTAAAGAGAACCTTACAGAAGTTTGTAAATGCTTACAATTGCTCATATGTTGGTTATTAACACCTAGAACCCTTACTCTATGACTCTATTAAAGCAGATAAAAACCCAATTTAGGGTGATCCGCGCTGCCCACCTGCCCCCCTCCCCTGACCCAAGTAGCTTATCCGATGCTGCCTGCTTGGCAGCGGTCTAAAAAAAATGTTTTTTCCACCTCTGAAGCCCCTCAACAGATTTCAGATCGCCAACTGGCTGATCTTAAGCCTGTCGCGATGACGAAATGAAGCCAGCTGGCCGCATCCCCGGCTTTCTTTTCGGACACATGCATGTTCCAGCGCCCTGCATTCAGATAGGCTAGGCACAAGAGTACGTATAGCTACATGGAAGCCAGCTAGTTGGCGTGCTACTCCTAAAACAGGACAGTGAAATCAAAACCAGACACCACAGAGTGGGCTTAGTAAGGATGCACAGCCAACTGTACAATCAAGAATTTATATCATATTTATTGCCACGGCCATGTGGGTGCTACAGGATTGCTGTCCTGTGTGCTGACCTCCATGTCTGGTGATATTTTTATGATTTATAGATGTAAGTCTGTTTCCATGGTATACTTTGATTCATTGCACTCTCTACTGCTGGTTTTTATTTACAGCGATTGCACTTTATTAATAAATTGTGGACAGTGCTTTGTCCAGTTTTCCTGTGATTTGCACTTTAAATATATATAAAATTGTGTTTTTGTAGGGTAGTTTAAATTTAAATCGAAAATAATTTGTGGTTGCACCAGCACTTGTTATAACTGAATTTTGTCATTGTGGTTGTTTTTGGTTTTGTATGTATTTTTGTTTATTCCCTTTTTGTGGTTATTTGATGACTAACATGTAATGTATTACAATTATAATAGCATGAGGGGCACAAGCTGCAGGACAATTGTCCCCTAGGGTATCCCAGATCAGGGTATCCCCACTGTCTGAACCCCCCCCCCCCCCCCCCCCAGTAAACTTGACTTTATCTTTGGCTCCAACCGTGCTGTCTTTTCCTGTTGTTGCATCCCCGTTGCTTCTGTGTAGGAAGTACTGCCCCACCAAGTCATTCAGATCAGCCAACTGGCAATCCAGGAGGGCACTTTATTTTTAAACCAGCCAATGCCTATCCGTCGGTATTGCTCTACATACCTCGGGTGGGGAGGTGCTTGGGGGAGAGGTTTTAAAAAGGTTTTGTGCCGCTTTAATGTCTGCAGGGGGTGGTGTTTCATTGCCAATTTTGCCCTTGCAGACCTGGCTAGACTTTAACAACTAGTGTGGGGATGGATCTCTATTTAACAGGTAAGTATTGAATATCAGGTCTAGGGGGATCAGGGACATACTCAACGACTAGTATCCATTTGCTGTTTTTGCTTACAATGCTGTATGTAGCTTTGTAGGCAGTAGTTTAGGATAGAGCTCTGCCAATAAATAGATTTCATTGGTTTAAAGATGCATACACTATGAAATGCACAGAAAGATGGGGTGTTTGAAGCAAACTGTACATTATGTTCTGCCTGCAATCAGTAATTAAGGCTATGATAATAAAAAGAACATATAGGTTTTACTGGCAATGCACACCATCAGTTTTCTTTGTGCTGACTTAGGCATCCCCAACCCATAGCAGGATTAGAATAACACATATTTTTAGAACATATCTGACCTAGATGCAAAACATGGCTGTTATGCTCTTTGCCTGATATCCATATATCTACATGCACTTTGTATATGTAGGCCTGGGATTTGCAGAAAGCTGTCCTACGTTTTAAAGAAACTGAATCTGTTGCCAAGATTGCAGCTACAGGAGTACTGATGCTCCTTGGGCAAAGGATCCCTCAACACAATGACCCAGATACCTGCAATGTAACCCTCACTATTGCTAACCTGAGCCTACAGGAACTGTCATGTGCTGCACTATAAAAGAGATCCTGAAATCCAATATTATGTTTATACAGGAGGTCCTGATTGAAATTGGATTGCTTTTCTGAGAAAATGAAGGTGTGATCAGACACCATTAAAAAACTTTTAAAGTGGACCGTGCTCCCTGGGGGGAATCTCGGCTTTGGAAGCACTGCCATGTAAAACAGCTGGGGTCGCTGCAATATATACATCGTCGACATTCCCATGGCGATTCCACAGGAGGCCACGGCTGCATGCCTGACATCTCTGTGCTGAGGCATACTCCAGCTCCCAAATGTGGATGCCTGTAACCAGGAACCCTATAGACTCCAGAACCATGGGGTTAGATCAGCTTTAATGCATCATGTCATTTTTCATTTATGACCATTCTACCTTCCATGATGGGATAGAGTGCTTCCAGCTCCCCTCCACCTTATTTTCCTTTACCTTGCTATTACCCACTGTAACCAGGAGAGCAGATGGATGCAGCAGAGCCGGCCGTTTTGCTGCTCACTACAGAATTTTAGAAAAAGTCTGACTCCCTTAAATGAAGGGGGTGATGCACAAAGTCATCTTACATTGGAAGGGACAGTGGCTGGCCCATTCTGGTTGTCCAGCAGACGGGGACTTTCATTCCCATTCTCAAAGCCCCTGCCTGAAGTTAAACATGTTAGCTATTGCTGCTGGCTGTGCCTATATGGTAGCAGCGGTTTTGTGCTGGCGGGGGGGGGCAAAGAAAGTGCATGGACACACGCCTTGAAGGAAAATCTGGCTCAAGTGGGGGCCTCCCAAAATTATATAGGTTGTGGACCTGCCACTGCATGCACATCCATACTGATTAGGGCTGAAAGGAAAATAAGGTTGGATGAGTATAAGAATAGAACAATCAGTTTTTATAACCAATGACATTCTGCCAGGAGGGGGCGCTGATAAGCTTTGCTGCCAAAAATAATGTGAATATTCAGTGTAATACATAAAATCCTTAAAAGTAACTCATATCTATAATAAAGTGGCAAGTGCTTATACCAATGATACATCAATTAATAGCAGAGACTGGGTAAAAAAGATTTTCAGTCACATCATAAAAATCAAGTGAGACACAAATCACATAGAAAAAACAGTGCAAAAAATAAATATTACTTATCAGTCAAAGTGTCAAGGTCAGCAATGTGCGCCCCCCCTTCCACGAGCCCACGCGTTCCGAGACATGTCTCTTTTTCAAGGCAGAGTGCGGAATTTAATGAATTAATAAATATATATATTTATTTATCTTTGGTGTGTGCAGTAATAAGACTCTGTCAAGTACTCTGGGGGGGTTATAGCGGGGCACCCCCCATCTTTTAGTCATTAATGTATGCAGCCACTTTAAAATTGACTAGGCAGTCTGCATTGCTAAGTATTGTGACAAGCACAAGAAAACATTCGTTTTAATTGACAAATCCATGATTAGAAAATCAAACAGTCGATTTACTCAAAGAAAGATTAAGATTTACTTTCATCTGCAGGAACTTTTTCTCAGAGCCAAGATTCCACTCCCTTAGCTTTATTGGTATTTACTAAGTTAGTAGTATGTCCATCAAGGTCAACCAAGGGACAGGGTTGGGGAGAGTTATTTTTATTTTATTTTTTGCTGATAACAGCTAATGGTAACTGTTAATGTTACTTTCTGCTAGAAAAGCATCTAATCATTTTTTGAAGCTGTCAGCTTGTGAACATCTTCAATAGACTGCACTATGCTACATATCTTTGTGTCATCCGCAAAAATAGAGACAATGCTCTGCGGCTGCACCTCTAGCCATGCACGTGCCCGTGCCCAGCCTTTCTGAATAAGTGGCACAGGCATGCCACAGCTGGAAGGTGAGCAGGGGATATGGCTGGTGGTGCACTCGGCTCCCTTCGGTGCTGCTTAAGTGCTTAGCCGTCTATGAGGCTTAGTTTTCAGAGGCGCCGGAGGCAGCCGTGTGACAGCAAGTGCAGATTTGCTGAGCGCATCGTTCAGCCAATCAGCGCAGTCGCTCTCACCCGAGTCTGTGCCATGGTAGCGGAAGGAAGGTAAGTGTATGAGGTGACCTGGGGGGGTACAGACAGCAGGGCATTTCAATTCTGGATGCCACCGCCACCACATGGAGGAACAACACACGGGAAAGGGAAATTCCTGTGGGTTGTTTCTCTTTAAGCTTACAGGTCTGTAATTACCCAGAGAAAACTTAGAGCTCTTTTTAAAAATGGGCACCGCATTTGCACCAATCTCTACGGACTATACCAGTTGTTAGTGAGTCTTTAAAGATCAGGAGCAGAGGTGATTAAATAATTACCGAGGAGTTCTTAAAGAACTCAGCTTAAAGTCCATCTGGTCCTGGAGTCTTATTCACTAATACTAATAATTAATTATTTCATTTTTATTGGATGATATCCATGTTAAGCCAGTTAAAGTGGACCAACACCCAGGGGGGATCGGCCCGGGAATCTATAAGATTCCCGGACCGATCAGATCCCTCCCCGCGGGGCATCCGAAATCGGGATGTCCCGCGGGGAGGAACCCCCCAGGAGGCCCACAATCCTTACCTTACCGGCGATCCAACGGCGCATGCGCGAGACGCGGCGCGTCTCTCGCTTCCCTCTAGCAGGGCGCGCTCCCGCGCCGGCCGTTTTGTGAATGGCCGGCGCAGGCGCGCTTCCTGTTAGAGGGAAGCGAGAGACGCAGCCAATGACAGCGCTCTGGTATGCGCGTCCAAGTGGCTTTGGACGCGCATACCAGAGCGGCTCTGAGCGCTGTCATTGGCCGGACGAGGTCACGTGGGAGCGGGGAGAGGTGAGTTTTTGCAGCGATCGGGAGGGTTTCACACAGCGGGGCACCCCCGATCGAGGTGCCCCACCTAAGTGGACCAACACCCAGGATAGTCAAAATCCTGGGTGTTGGTCCACTTTAAGAATTATGCTTAGGGTATTGTTTGCTGTGGCATCACCTAAATTGGTACCTTGCACCTCATTTGTGTACACAGAGCTAAAGAACCCATTTAGCTGCTCTGCCTTTTTTTGGTCCCCAGTGACCAATTTCCCATTACCATTAATTAGGGCACCTACCTGTTCTGATTTTGTTTTCTTTGAGTTTAAGAAAATTTAGGGTTGGTTTTGCTTTCTTTGGAAAATATCTCTTTCATATTGTGCTTTTGCCAGCTTTATTACTTGTTTACATGATTTATTTACTGTTTTTTACTTTTCAAAGATTACTTCAGAGAGATCTGATTTGTAATTTTTAAATGTTCTTTTCTTGTTTTGTATTGCCTGTTTAACTGCAGGCTGGAGGGATTTCATTTGAGTCGCTTATACTTGTTACCAATAGGAATACATTTTGGAATGTTGGTACTCACAATTTATTTAAAGCACTCCCATTTGGCATCTGTGTCCTTATTTATTAACAAATGCTCCCAGTTTATGTCCTGGAGTGCAGCCTTGAACCTGGTCTATCAGTTTATGCAGCTGACCCTCTCTATTTCCTCAGTTATGTTGGGGGTTTATAGATTACACCAAAATATATTTTATCATTGTTTTCATCGCCCCACACTTCTACCCACAAAGATTCTACATCTTCACAATCCTCGGGTAGTATCCCCTCATTAATATATGCTTTGAAATCTTGTTTTACATAAAGACACACTTCGCGCCCTTTCGAATTTTTCTGTCTTTCCGAAAGAGGGAAGAACACTTGAAGATTAACAGCCCAATTATGTGTGAGTCCAAACATGTCTTAGCCACACCAATAACATCAATGTTTTCTTCTAGAACTAGGGCCTCAAGTACCCTCACTTTAATTGCCAGACTTTTGGCATTTGTTAACATGCTCTTCAAGTTGCCTTCCAGTTTAACACATTTGGCTTTAGTGTTATTAACTCTTGCAGTGTTGTGTCTACATACTTTTTCACTGCTGGCTTGTAACACATGGAACTCCTTATCCATCATAGCAGTCCTCCTCCCCCTCCTATTTCTCCACCCACCATCATATGCTGTTCTCTAAGTAATCTGTCTTCCCATTTGCTTTCCCTCTTGCCCCCGCATTTCTAGTTTAATTACTCTTCCACCACCTCTAGTATTTTCTGACCCAGCACAGCAGTCCCCTTTCATTCAGGTGCAAATTATCTTTAGAATACAGTTTGTACCCCAGTGAAAAGTCAGCCCAGTGCTTTAGGAACCCAAATCCTCCTGCCTTGCACCAGGACCTAAGCCATGCATTTAACTCTCTAGGCTCCCACTGTCGTTCGTGGGTAGCACATGGCACAGGCAGTATTCCAGAGAATACAACCTTGGATGTCCTTCTCTTCAATTTGGTGCCTAGTTCCTTAAATATATTCTTAAAGTGGACCAAAACCAACCATGGAGTCTGAGACTCCAGGGCAGGCTTACTCGCTTCCCTCGTTGCATCCAGGTTGTGTCAAGCCCCCCAGGTCGCCGAAAAACTCAACTTCTTTCCCGGTCCAATGGCACATGCATGCTTGCAGGGCACAGGGCGCATTTGTGAGTGCCTAGTGCGGGCACACTCCCTGTTAAAGGGTAGCGGGGGATGCGGCCGCCAGTGCGCTTGTATTCGCTTGCTTTAGTTGAGCTCTCGGATGAAGGGCTGGGAGCTGATCTGAGCATGCTGACTGGATGAGAGGCTGCGTATGCACCATAGGACTGAGGAAGGGTGAGTGAGATCGAGCGACCTGGGAGGTTTCACACAGTGGGGCATCCTCTGTTGGGGTGCCCAGGGGCCAAAGACCAAAACCCAGGATAGTCAAAAGCCACTTTAAGGGTCCTCCATCTCCCATAAATTCAGTCATGGGTTCCCATACAGACCACGACAGCTGAGTCATCTTCAGCCTCTGCCAGTAATCCAAACTATCCACCTACATGCCAAAACCTGGCACCAGGGAGACAGCAAACCATTTGGTTGAGGCAGTCTTGGTGACAAATTGTTCTATCAGTCTACTTGATAATAGAATATTTTGGTAAAGGGGATGCTGAGTGAGATAGACTTATACATGTAATCAATATTTTCCTAATGCACAGCACGGCCAGCTTCATGATGTCCTTACCTCAGCCGCAGACCCTGTACCACAAAGGGTAGCCAGCCATAGGCTTTTTGGTGAGCCTGCTGAGGGATGAGGAAATCCTGCCTTCGCTATGTGTAGGGGGTGAGTTGTGTTTGGGGACTGGTGTTATTAGCTAGTCTCCCCTTGTTTTGTTTTCTCCCTTCTCCTTGGTGGCCCCCCTCCCTTCCATCCGACCCCGGCTAGTCTTCTCCCGCCGGGTTGTTTTGCGGTGGTTGTCCGCTGCTGTTGTCTCGCCGCCACCGTGGTGTACCACACTCCGCAGGGACGGCGCTTCGGTTTTTCTGCGCTGCGGCCTGTGTTTGCGCTGGCGCGGGTCACGTGAGCGCGTTGTTCTTAGTATACAGTACGTCCTGCTCCAGATAAGAATCATTACACTTGGGTATTACTCCGCCAGATGGCGCTGGACTGCAGAGACAGCGAAATTGGCTCCTCCCGGCCCCTCAAATACCCGGGACCTCCCACAAATCCCCAAATTGGTTGCACTGGTTGCGTTTTTGCGGGTGTGCCGTTATTGGCTGCTTGTCACGTGTGCTGCTTCGCACTCTTCGGGGGGGGGGGCGCGGTTGGCGTGTTCCGCATCACTGTCTCCGCGGCCCGCCCCTCGAGGTTTTTACTCTGGATTCGGCTGCTGCGTGACTGGCGTCTACCTACCGCGGTCCGTGAGTGCCCTCGTGGGCGTTTTTTTATTACCCTATGTCATTATACATGTAACTTACGGGGTTCTCTTCGCTTATGTCTTTCAGACGGGCCGACCTCTATTGGTTTCTCCCAGTCCTACTCCCTCTATTTAGTTATTAAACTTGTGAGGCCTAGTGTGTAAATTAGCGGGCTATTGGGGCATCCCGGGTTGCTTTTATAGCACAAATCCCTATCGGCCTATTGTGCCGCTATAATCACCATATGGAGGCGTCTCAGCATAATGTGCTCGGGGTTCCTTCGGGACAAGCCCGGCTGTGTGTAGCTTGTGGGGTGTCCCCTACTAGTGCTGACAATGTGCGGGTCTGTGTACCTTGTGCCCAGCAAGTGCTTGCGCTGCAGCCTGGTTTACCAGTAGCTGGGCCTGCGCCTTGTATGGCTTCACCTACTCCCCCAAGCTTAGATTTGACTCCCATTGAGTTGCATACCAGTGGGGATTCTGAGCCTGATGTGTCTTCCAGACTGGCTAGTGTTGAGAAGTTGCTTGCTAATACCTTGGCGCGTAAGGCCTCTGCTAAAAAGCGGCACTTAACGCCTAATGTCACTCTCTTCCCTATGGAGGCTGATGAGTTTTTGGATCTGTCTGGCTATACCCCTTTGGAAGAAGGGGAGTTAATCTCTGACTCGGAGTCAGGCGGTGGTACAAGCCTATTCTGCTAAAGGGAAGGTTCCTCCTTTCTGAATTACTGCTCATTCCGTTCGTGCTGTTGGTGCCTCTTGGGCCTTTCAGCACCAAGCTTCTGTTGAACAAGTTTGTAAGGCCGCTACTTGGTTTTCTGTTCATACCTTTTCCAATTTTTACGAGGTTGATGTTAGGGCCTCAGCTGATGCAGCTTTTGGCCGCTTCAGGCGGTAGTGGTCTGAACTGCCTGCCGTTACTCTTTGGGGATCCCACCCTTCCTTACGGACACTGCTTTTGGATGTCCCAGATGTAAGGACTTCATGAAGCAGGCCGTGCTGTGCATTAGGAAAAATACAATTCTTTAAGTACTCACCTGTAGAAATGTTTTTACTATGCACAGCACGGCCTGCTTCATCCCTCCCTTGTTATCGTTATTCTTGGTTGCCTCTTTATGGTGATTGTTCCAAGTTAGTTACGGGTTTTTTTTACTTTTTTTTTGCCTTATTACCTCCCGGCTTCTTGTATAACTGCTTGTCAACACTGGAGGCCTATGGCTGATTTCCGGTTTTTATATGGGGCCGGGAGGAGCCACAAGTCTTCTGCAGTACACTGCGCCACCTTGTGGCGGAATACCCAGATGTAAGGACTTCATGAAGCAGGGCGTGCTGTGCATAGTAAAAACAATTCTACAGATGAGTACTCACAGAATTGTATTTTTTCACCAAACAAATTTTATTGAGAGTATAAGCTTGGAGTATAATCCCTTGAACCCTTCTGGTCTCCTGATTCATTGCCAGCATACCCCATAACTCTCTTCAACCTTTCATGTTTCCTGCAACACCTGCTTTAAATATATGAGTTCCTTTAATTTCTGGTAATTTGGGTAAACTATTCATTAATAGTAGGCGGCTTAGGTGACCCCCAATGTCTAGGGATCAAGGTTTTTGCAGCGTCTATCAGGTGGACCCCCAGAGATCCCTTGTTACTTTCCCCTAGGGTTTTTAGCATGATGGAACAAAAATCGGTTGTTTCTTGACTCCGACTACTCAGGGGACCGTCCCGGTGGCCTTGACAGTGACTCTGGGTCTTCCTCGGACGAGAACAGGTGGCTCCCCGATGACACGGAAAAGTTGTTGTCTGCGGTATTTGAAACCTTGCACATTGTATCCCCGAAGGCGGCCAAAAAGAAGCAGGGGGACTTATTTCGGCCCGAGAGACAGCGTCTTGTTTTTCCTGAGCAAGGCCACTTCTCCAAGATGGTTTTGAAGGAATGGGAGAGACCTAATAAATTGCCGTCGGTGCCTAAGGATCTGGACAGATGGTATCCATTCTCTGAGGAGTTGATTCGCCTTTGGTCCCTTCCCCCGGAGGTGGATGCTCCCGTTTTGGGGCTCTCCAATACCACGGTTATGCCGTCTCCCGATACTACCTCCTTGCGTGATCCTGCTGACAGGTGCATGGATCAGCTGGCCTGTCACGCTTTCACCTTTGTGGGTGCTGGCCTCCGTCTGGTCTGTGCCGCTGCCATTGTCTCCATAGCCATCAAAAAGAAGGTGAGACACCTTGTTGATATCGCCAGATGTCGCAAGCGGGCAGAGGAGTATAGGGACCTCCTAGCTTGCACGGATTTCATTGCCTTTGTAATCTCGGCCATGGACGATACCATCTGGCTTAGCGGCAGGGCTTCGGCCCTGCTGGTTGCTCTTCGTTGTTCTATCTGGCTGCGGCAGTGGGCAGCTGATGCCGCCGCCAAGAAGTCTCTCACTGGTATCCCTTTCTTGGGGCTTCGGCTATTTGGGGAGCATCTGGATCTCCTGACGAAAGAAGTCAGGCTCCCTCGGCATCGGAAGCCTGTGCGACCCTTTCGAGGCTCGTCTTCCTTTTGCCCCTTTCGAGGGGGAAGAAACTCTTCCTTTTCAGGTGGCCGCAGAGACTCCTGGGGACGCGGTAGATCCTGCGGTCGTTCCAATCCCTCCTGGGGGTCCAAGTCCAAGCCTCCTGCCAAGGCCCCTCAGGCATGAGGAGGCGCCCTCACCCATCCGGGTGGGGGGACGGCTTCTGCTATTTGCTCACGTCTGGAGACAGCACGTCTCGGATCGGTGGATTCAGGAGGTGGTGTCCTCCGGCTACAAAGTAGAGCTGGCAGCGTGGCCGCCCCCAAGATTTCTTCGGTCGCGGATCTCTCAGAACCCGTTGACGGTGCAGGGCTGTTCGACGCCTCCTGTTGTCCGGAGTGATTTGTCCTGTGCCTCACCAGGAACGGGGTCGAGGGTTCTATTCCAATCTGTTCACGGTACCCAAGAAGGACGGTACCTTGATGCCTATCTTGGACCTGAAGGGGCTCAACAGGTTTGTCAGATTGAGACACGCATGGAGACCTTACGGTCTGTAGTGAGTTCGCTTCGGCCGGGCGATTTCATGACCACGGTGGATATCAGGAATGCTTACCTGCACATTCCTATCTTCCAGGGACATCAGAAGTTTCTGAGGTTCACACTGGAGGATCAGCATTACCAGTTTGTGGCCCTGCCGTTTGGGATTTCCTCAGCTTTCCTGGGCATGACGTTGAACACCTCTCAGGTCAAGGTGTTCCTCCCCCAGCAGAAGGTGGAGAGCCTTCAGACGCAGACACGGCCTTGCTGACGTGCCAACGACCAGCCATCCATCTGGGGATGAAGCTGGTGGTTCTCATGGTGTCATCCTTCGAGGCGGTGCAATTCGCCCAGTTCCACATGAGGCCGCTTCAATTGAATCTCTTGACTGTTTGGAACCGGACACAGGAGTCCCTGGAGCAGGAATTTTCACTGTCTCCTCTGGCCAGGCAGTCTCTCTCGTGGTGGTTGGACTCCAGAAATCTTGTTGTGGGCAGGTCCTTTCTGACTCCTCGTTGGGAGATTGTCACCACGGACGCCAGTCTCACCGGCTGGGGAGGGTTCTGGCCATCGCTGAAGTTCCAAGGCCAGTGGGGCCCTCAGGAGGCTCACGTGCCTATCAGTCTCCTAGAGCTCAGAGCGATATGGTTGGTCCTGTTTCGTTTGACTCCCCACCTTCAGGGTCACGCGGTCCAGGTCCGCTCGGACAATCAGATGGCTGTCGTCTACATCAATCACCAGGGCGGGACTCGGAGCAAGCGAGCCCTCAAGGAGGTGACCCAGATCCTGAGTTGGGCAGAGGAGAATGTTCCCTGCATCTCGGCGGTTTACATTCCCGGGGTGGGGAACCAGGAGGCAGACTCCCTGAGAAGGGAGGTCTCCCGTCTGGGGGAATGGTCTCTCAGCAACAAGCTCTTTCACGTTCTGTGTCGCCGTTGGGGTCTGCCGGACATGGACCTGTTTGCGTCCCGACACAGTCACAAGATTTAAGGTTCGTCTCTCTGTCAAGAGATCCTCTGGCCTTCGCCACAGACGCTCTGGCAATCCCTTGGACGGAGTTCCGACTCCTTTACGCCTTTCCTCCATTTCCACTCTTGGGTCGAGTGCTGCGCAAGATAGCCCAGGAGGGGGTGCCAACCATTCTGGTGGCTCCTCGTTGGCCAAGGTGGTGTTGGTTCGCGGACATTGTTCAGATGTCAGTGGATCGATACGTCATGCCCGACTATCCAGGGCTTCGCACTCAGGGGCTGTTGCGCCACCCCAATTTACAAATGCTGGATTTGACGGCTTGGCTGCTGAAACCTCCATCTTGACGGAGAAAGGGCTGTCTACTCCGGTCGTGCGCACCATGATTCAGGCTCGGAAGAAATCTTCCTCCATAATTTATTACAGAGCCTGGCACGCTTACATTGCCTGGTGTGAGTCTAGGGGTCTTACCTGTCGCACTTTTTCCTTCTCTAGGATTTTGGATTTGGGTCTCCAGTTGAGTACCCTCAAGGGTCAGGTTTCAGCCTTGGCTATTTTCTTCCAAAGATCTTTTGCCAATCATAGACTTATCAAGACGTTTTTCCAAGGAGTTACTCATGTACGTCCACCGCGTAAACCTATGGTACTGGTGTGAGATTTGAATTTGGTGCTTTCTGCTCTCCAGGGTCCTCCTTTTGAGCCTTTGTGCGATGCTGCCTTATCTATTCTGACTCTGAAGGTGGTCTTTTTGGTAGCTATCACTTAGGTGCGTCGCGTTTCAGTGTTGGCGGCGCTTTGTGTGAAGCCTCCTTACTTTGAACGGCATCAGGATAAGGTGGTTTTTTTACTTAGACCGGACTTTCTGCCTAAGGTTGTTTCTGCCTTTCATCTCAATGAGGACACTATCAGCAGGTGGATCAGACAGGCGGTGATGCAAGCGTACTCTGCCAAGGGGAATGAACCCCCCTTTCGTGTTACAGCTCATTCTACTAGAGCTATTGGTGCCTCTCGGGCTTTTCAGCACCAGGCATCAGTTGAACAGGTTTGTAAGGCCGCTACTTGGTCTTCAGTTCATACTTTTACAAAGTTTTACAAGGCTGATGTTAGGGCCTCAGCTGATGCTGTTTTTGGCCATAAGGTGCTTCAGGCGGTAGTGTCATGAACTACGTGCTGTTGCTCTCTGGGGATCCCACCCTTTTTTTGGACACTGCTTTTGGATGTCCCAATTGTCAAGAATGGAGCAACCCGAACAGGACACCAGGAAAAATGCAATTCTGTGAGTACTAACCTGTAGAATTGATTTTGGTGGTGTCCTGTTCGGGTCATCCCACCCTTGTTCTGTTATCCTCTTTTGCCTGTTATGGTGGTTACTGTTGTATTACTTTTTCTTAAGAGAGTTCATTTTGGGCTGTGTGAAGCAACATGGTCTCTGGCCTCCTTGCTTGTCTCTGTTTTTACTGCTTTTCAACACTGGGAGTTCTTAGACAGATGCCTTTATATGGGCCGGGAGGAGCCACATGTTTCATCTTGCAGTCACTGCGCCACCTTGTGGCGGATAACCAATTGTCAAGAATGGAGCGACCTGAACAGGACACCACCAAAATAATTTCTACAGGCGAGTACTCTCAGAATTGCATTTTTTTAAAAGAGATGCCGCTACAGCTAATGATCCTTTAGGAAGCCAAAACCAGCCTTAGACCATTTATGAAGGGGGACTGTGCACATGTGTGTAGCCAACAATTGTCCCCGAGGAAATGGAGCTTTGCTATGTAAAAGTCACTATGGGCCTGATTTATCAAGCACTTCTACCACACAGTGTGACATTGGTGCAAATTAGAGTAGTGAAAAATATAATGTATATATTTTTTTCTCATTGACACATGTTGCTGCTTTGCAAGAAACACATTTACTTAAACATCAGAGGTGCAACATGCTGAAAAATGTATAAATCATATTTTGCACCACTCTACTTTGCACTGAAAAGGCACTGTCTGGCAAAAGTGCTTGATAAATCAGGCTCTATGTTTCTAATAAAGGTCTCACTGAAAGTGTGATAAGATAGGTTTAATGTTCCTGTAAACCAGGACCCAACCAAAACCCAAGTTGCAAGGTAAACCGTAAGTCTGTTTCAACAGTGGAATAGTACATGCAAAAACCTGTGAATCCTAGATGTTATTCCTACCAGTACAAGAAAACCACAAGCTTGGTGAGATTTTATTTATCAGCGGGGGGTGAATAAGTAACTCTTCCTCTTGCAATCTAGAATATTAGAAAATGTTACAAAAAAACACCCTTGAATTACACATTGCGGTGTAGATTTTGCCTTAGGAAGATTCTCAAATAATTCATTTCCAAAATTGATGTATGTTTCCTATTTCTTTTAATTAATTTCCTGAAGATATACCATAATTCTTCGACATGCTATATAGGAAAATAAACAAATATTCCGAAGGGAGTTCCAAGTTATAGATTTAAAACAGGGTCTAGATGCTTAAAAGTAACCAAATTACAATCACAATTAGATTGCCAGCCACCAAGGGGTTATCCATTAGACTGAAACTGTTTGCATACATAGTAGCCAGCTAATGTGATAAATGGGGGCCTCTCATGCATGGGAGCACTCAGATACAAGAGTGAAGGTAATACCAGGACAGCTAAACAGACACAGGGGCAACTCATTAGTGATGGAGCCCACACTCCTACACAGTGGTTAGTTTTTTTTTTTTTTTTACATTTTTAAATGATAGGCATTGATTCTAAACCTGTCACAGGAACTATGGCATGCCCCTCTCCATTGAAGTGAATAGAGAGCGACGTGCCATAGTTCCTGGGAGGAGGTGGTGGGGTGTGCCATAGTCTCCTCCGCAGAGCGGTGTCACTGAGTTGATTCCGGCAGAGGCGGGAGCGGTGCCTAGTGGGGGTGCGATAGCATGCGGACGTGTCCCGACTATGGAAGTAAGCGGACGTTGGTAGCCGAGCTCCCGAACCCCAGACCCCATAAGCGATCATTTTCAAGCCATCAAGACCACAGACGGCATGTCAAAGAGGAGACAGAAGAGGAGAGAAGGCAGAGGCGACAAGAAGACCCCACCCGAAGTGGGCAACGGCTGGAAAATGGATCACTGGAGGAAAAGGCGCGACAGGCAATATGGCGGCGGGACGAAAGAAGGAAGAGGAGATGGCGTTGAACTACCTCACCTCTTCGCTGAGTGAGACGTCGGATCCTGAGAGTCCAGAATTCCCTTGCCAGAATGCGGAGCTGAAGCGCTTGAGGAATCGCTCGCTGATCGGGGAGCCGGAGAAGCGCAGCAGAAGACAAGGTGGGTGTAGCAAGGTGGCGGCCGCAGAGTCAGATGCGGCCGCATCACCACCTGCGTCGGAGGAGACACGAGAGGGAGGGGGAGCGGAGGGGGAATCACAGGACGCCGACACAAGCTCGGTGAAGATAGGAGGAGCCTCCCAGCAGCGCGACAGAGACCCCCTGGCAAACGCTGGCGGGGGGGGGGGGGGGGGCGCGGATCACACAAAGTGTACAAACATGTTCCCTGCTCACAACACGGTAAAAGCACCCATGCTACACCAGCGAGCATCCTGAACCTCAATGCTTCCACCAGCACAGTGGCTCCCTCAGTAAATGCCTCAGCAAAAAATTTCCTTGCACCTGGGGCTGAAGGGGGCAGTGCGTCCATATTCCAGAGGCTGGGAAAATTTGCTTTTGAACCCAAGAGAGGAGAGGCTCACGCTTTACATGCCCTCGGAAGCCACACAGGCCCCGGCGAGATCGCCCAGCATGAGGCGCTCCCCCAAAGGATCCCGAGATGTAGAGAATACTCACAGGGAGCACGCCCATCAGAGTTCGGGGGCCCCCTCCTGTTGGGCTCTCCGTTGTCACCTTTGCTCCCGTCCCCGGAGAAAATAAATGAGCTGACAGGAGAGGGGCTCTCACCCATGTCCCTGAGGTCCTTCTCATCACCACCTGTCCCTCTCTCATTACCTTAAGCCTAGGAAATCCACTTAGAGACTATCTCGCTCCTAAAGGGGATCCTGTTGAGATCCGACATTGAAAGCCTTATTGCAAAATATGAAGCCACGTTCAAACAGGAGCTGGCAACGGTTAAACACCAAGTTTCTGAAGTTGAAGTGAGAGTTCACACACTGGAGACAGAGGGTGCTACAGCAGTTGACCGTATGCAGGCTCTGGAATCCAGATGCGATAGGCAAGAAGCGATGTTACAAACTTGCGTTCTCCAACTGGATGACCTAGAAAATAGGAGCAGGAGAAATAATCTCCGCCTCAGAGGCATCCCAGATGCAACGGAGAGGGAGGACTTGAAGCGCATTGTCTCCGACATCTTCAACACAGTCCTCGAACGTTACCCAGCTACATCCGTCGAATTAGACAGAGTGCACCGGGCCCTGGGCCCCAAAAGCCCGAACCCTAATTTTCCATGAGATGTGGTGTGCAAGGTCCATATGTTCTCTCTGAAAGAAGAAATACTTCGGAGAGCATGGATTAAAGGATCAGTCATATACAATGGGGCTGCTGTAAGAATTCTTCAGGACCTATCCAATTGGACCTTGCAGATGCGGAAAGCTCTTAAACCCCTCCTTGAAGCTATTGTGAAAAACTGAGCCACATACAGACGGGGCTTTCCCTTCCATTTAATAGTGAAGAAAGAGCAGAGTAACTATACTCTGAAGTCGTATCAGGATCTGGAGGGCCTGTTTGATTTTCTTCGATGTGAGCCGGTCCGGATCCCTGATTGGTTATCTCCGGAGTTCTTCCTTCCAGCGCTAGAATCCTCAATCAGACCGCGCAGAGGCCCAAAGAGTAACCGTGACCTGCAACGCCTCAAGAGAGCCTCCGCTCCATACGGGAGCGGGATGCACCGCAACATACAGAGTGACTTCACTATGACACAATCCCGCTCGGACCCCCAGGGGGACCAAGGTCCTCTCTCCGTCCTCTGGCATTCCTATCTGGAGCGGCGGAGAGAACACCATCCCATTGTGCAGTGAGTCCCGAGAGAGGCGACTGGCGTTAACACTTTTCATCTTATCGCCAATCCTCTACTTTGCGTTTGTTTGCCTAGCTGGTCATGCCAGTATTGCTCAGTTATATAAGAATCACCGGGGTTGTCTCACGGAGACATCCCTTTCATGCCGGTTCTCAGTTGCTCCTTGATTACTGTTGGTCATTTTCCTCTAGTTCTCTTCTTATTTGCTCTGTTGTTATTAAGATGTGTGGCTGCTTGGCTGGTGTACGGGTCTATTCTGGGGTCGGGGGACTGTGAGATATTTGCTCCTGAGTTCCACCTTCCCTGAAGGATGCTACACCCCCCAATAGGCTGGCCCCTCGGGCACTCCGGTGCTTGAGGCCTATTGTTTTCAATTTTTGGAATAATACTGTTAGTTTTAATTTGTTTTGTTGTAGATATACCCATGGTTGTAGTACACCCCCACCCAAGGGGTTGGTTTGATTAGCCATTCCTTTCCATACGCCCCCCGCCACCACCGGGTGTGGTCCCAATACATATTGACACAATGACCAAAGGAGGTAAACACGTGGAACGTCAGGGCTTAACAGCCCCGAAAAAAGGTCTCTAACTTTGAGGAATCTAAAGGGGCTCAAGGTGCAAATAGCCTTTTTGCAGGAGACCCATTTCAAGGCTGGTGGTCCACCCTCTTTCGGGAACAGATCCTACCAAAAAAGTTACCATAGCTATTCCCCTGACTCACGATCCCGGGGGGTTAGCATCTTGATTGATGTTGGACTCCCCTGGGAATTAGATGACTATAAAACCGACTAAGAGGGTCGCTGGATCTTCTTGAAAGGGAAGATAGCGTCCCATCCTTACACTTTTGCTAACCTTTACCTGCCGAACACGGGTCAGACCACTTTCCTCGAAAGGGTGCTGGAGACCCTCTCCACCTTTAGAGAGGGAGAGCTGAATTTTGGAGGTGACTTTAACCTAGCATTGGATCCATTCATCGACACCTCCAGAGGCTCTCCCCATCTGTCCTATGCTAAACTGAATAGACTCAAAAATGTACTTTCCCTACATCAGCTAATAGACCCATGGAGAATTCAGCATCCGACGGTCAAGGATTATACATTCTTCTCCACCCCCCACAACTCTTACTCTAGAATTGACCTCTTTCTTATACCTCACGCCTCATTACCCAGGGTCTCTGCTACAGAAATTGGTAATATTACCAATTCGGACCACGCCCCAGTCACACTTACTGCGGTTCTGCCGAGTCCAACCTTGAAAGGATGGCCCTGGAGGCTTAACACTTCACTAGTAGAGGATCAAGCAGTCCTAGGTGAAATCCAAAAAGAGCTCCAAGAGTTCTTTGTCTTGAACGCCTCTCCTGCGATAAGTCCCGGGGTTTTATGGGAAACCCACAAATGCGTCATTAGGGTGGTGTTTATCAAAACTGGTTCTAGAATTAAAAAGGAGAAGGCAAAACATACATTGGAACTTCTGGAGGAGATTTTGAAACTTGGAAGACTTCACAAACAGTCTCTGGCAGCAGCCCACCTTGCCACTCTGACGTCACTGAGGGAGCAGCTTAAAACACTATGCTGTGATAAGTTGAAGGCCCAGCTGACCAAATGACGGAAAGCCTTCTATGAGTCAGGTGATAAGTGTGGCAGGCTCCTGGCCAGGGCCCTTCGGTCAGAGAGGGCAAAGACGTTTGTCCCTAAAATTACAGATTCAGAGGGCCGGGTCAGACACCTGACAAGTGAGATTGCAGAGATCTTCAGGAGGTTTTATCAATCTCTGTATAACCTTCCAAGGGATCAGGGCATTGCTCAGATGGCCTCAATAGCCAAATATATCAGAGACTAGGGGATACCAAGCTTGCCTCCTGAGGTGATTGAGGGTTTGGAGGATCCCATTTCTCCTATGGAATTACAGAAAGCAATCACAGGGGCAGAAAAAAAAAAACGATTTTTTACAATTTGTAGTGTTTTTTTGTAATTAAAATGTAAGTTTGTCAATAAAATCTTATTTCTCCCGGTTAAAGCGGTACCACATATGTATTGGTAGACACCCTTTCCTGCCCAGAAGACTCCCCCAAACTGAAACAGAGCTTTAGGAGATTTTCAGATAAAATACAACTATGCTATGCAATAGGCGTACCAGGCTTGTTGACATGGGTGCAGTTTTCTGGAAGTAATCCCTCAATGTATTCTTTGGTTGCACAGGGTTTCCCTAAAAAAAGATTAAAAAAGCAGAATCAAAACCACCTTTTCCTAAAAAAAACTATATGCAAACAAGAAAAAAAATGAAAATCTGAAAAAGCAACATGCCCCGAACAGAACAATACCCAGTATGCATAGCTACTTTCAAGGGAAGAGTTGCCAAACACACCAAAGTAAAGCATGTGCGTAACATTAATTTTACTTATTTTTACTTATTTTTAAAAAAAATTCAGCTCTGCAGACAAAGTGCACACCTTGTGCTTTTTCTACCAAAACAAGCCTTTACATTTGGAATATCCCCCATAACCCATATATTCCCTGAAAGTACACATTTTAAGCTTTCTTTTAAGCTTGTTGTAGTGGGCTCATCTTTCTGGGAGTAATCCCTTGAAGAATTCTTAGGTTGCACAGGGTTTCACAAAAAAATGTATAAAAAAGCAGAATAAAAAACACCTTTTCCGAAAATATCAATATGCAAATAAGAAAAAAACAAGCTAAATCTAAAAGCGCAAGGTCCCCCGAGCAGAACAATACCCAACATGCATAGGTACTATTAACCCTTTTAATTGCCAGCCTACTTGAAGTTTTGTCACCCTCTGACAGGTCATTTTTCCCCATTTTGCGCCATGTTTAACCGTGATTTTTGCTGGAATTTCCAGGAAAATATATATATATTTTTTTGCAGCAGAGTTTAGGCTTTAACATGAAATGTCTTGTTTGTAATTTTTCTACCGTTTTTTAAATATTTTTGCGTAAAAAAAACAAAAAAATAAATAAAATAATATTTTTTAGACAATTGTCTCCTTTATTTTAAATAAAACATTTGTTTTATTAACGAAAACCATATTGCATGTGAAAGCCCCATTTCTCCCGATTACAACAGTACCACATATGTATCGATAGCCCCCCCATTCGTGCCCAGGAGACCCCCCAAACTGAAAAGAGCACTTTATAACATTTACAAATAAAATACTACTATCCACACAGGATAGTACATAAGGGGTTAATTTAAAAAGCAAATGACATAGGTTCCCCCCTCCCAGGGGGGTGGGGTTGGAATTTTAAGGGTTAGGGTTAGGCTAACCCTGACCCTAACCCTGGAGCTAAAGGGGCGGGGCTTCGCGGCAAGATGGCGGCGCCCGTCGGAGGAAGAGGGGAGAAAACCTGACAGGCTCTCTCCTGAAGATAGAGCGCCCTGGTTGGGGGGGGGGGGATCGGAGGCCCCCCGGGTGAAGAGGAGGGCCAGCGAGATTGTGCGCACATGGAGGTAAGTAAATATCATTTTTATTTTTTTTTTATTTTTACAGGAAAAGCCAGTGGCTGCAAAAACGGGGGGGGGGGGGGGGCTGCTACTCCGGGCTCTCCCCTTCCTCCGGAGGAGCCCTGACGGGGAATAGGAACCCCCCAGAGTGAAGAGGAGACCCGGCCGGTTTGAATGAGGGGTCAAATGCCCCCTTAAAGACTATAAAAAATCTCTTCAGTGTCAGCTACTTAATGCAGCCAAGGCTTGCATCCCGTTGATGTGGAGGCAGGAATGCGCCCCCTCGTTAGCGACATGGGTCTCAAAGGTAAACAATATTATTCGCTTTGACTGAGAAGTTCACTACTACCTGGTATAATTGGATGGTGTTCTTAGACTCCAACAAGTGTAAGGCGATCTTAGAGTCGTCTTAGGGCCCCATTCCCCCTTCACACCCAGGACACAGTGTTAAACCTCCCCTACGTGATGTCCCTTCTTCACCTCCCCCCCCTTTTTTTAAGTCTCCCAAGCGCCCTCCCCCTTTTTCTGATCCTACCCCTCCCCCTTTTTCTGATCCTACCCCTCCCCCTTTTCCTTCCTTTCGTTTTAAGTTTGCATCCATGACTAGCTCTGTATTTTCCATCAGGTTAAACACTGTCAAATATTTAGAATCAAGCAGATGCATTATCTTGTTTAATATTTAGATCTTTATTTTCTCTGTAAGCAATGTGTAATGTCATTATACCAATTGAAAAAGGAATAAATAAAGAATTTACAAAGCATGCGGGGGATGAAAGGTGAGTATAGCATTTTTAAATGCTTTAAATTGTTAAATCCCAGTATTAGGTTGGCTGACCCAGTGTTTTTTTGACATATAACATTATAAATGGTGATGCCTAGTTTAGAATCAGATCAGGAGCTATATGATGGTATGGTGGAAGGTGTGCGTAGACATTAAAAGTAAATAAATAGGGGAAGATAGACATTATCAGTGATTTACCTGGAAATATAATACAAAAAGAAGTAAAAGACTTGGGAGGCTACTATATCACAATATCATGCATTGCCACACCTTGGGGCGCCCTGCTAACCAAAAGCATAACTAGGAAAATACATGGAACAAGGTTAAATGCAGGGCTGGCAAAGAACATTAGGTGAGGCTATAAGTATGCCCAAACACATTCATTTATTTATCAAAAATATATAAAGGCACAGAACATGTGACACATATAGAGGCAATCACAACACTGGTGTGTTGTAATTGCCTCTATATGTGTCAATGCCAGCCCTGCATTTAACCTTGTTCCATATATTTTCCTACCTGGAAATATAAACCCAAGTCAGTAACACACAGGAGAGACCAAGCTGATTTTATTAATTTTGTTATATAACATTGACATGTTCCCCTGTTTTTCACACACACGTACATAAAAATATATATCAGCATCATGTAGGATATACAGTAAAACTTTACTGGACCAAGAGGACATTTTAGATGCTGCTCGCAAACTGATCTGTGCCATCTACCGTCACTTCTAGACAGGGATAGGTCAGAGCCTTTAAATTAATAATTTAAAGCACCTAGAGAATCAGCTATGATTTTTAGATGAATTAAAAAAAACAGAAATCATACAATCAAAAACAATGGTGCAATGTGTTAAAAATGAACAATTATAAAAACCATATATAAATAGTGCAAATAACCAAATGGCAACAGAAAATAAATAGTAAAATGTAATGGAAAGTAATACTGAGAAATTTGTTCTGGGGTGGTGATAAGCCAGAGTGTCAGGACCTTTTGTTACTTCTCTTTTTATGTACCAGAAAAGGACTGACCCTTGCTGGGTATGTTAAATTTAGGACTCTGAATAACTTTTTGGGGGTATCTGGGTGGACATTGGCATCGTTACTATTCTGTCAAGCATGGTAAGAGCTTTTTACCAACACCAAATTGTTCTGCGTTCTGCACTAGTCAGGGATGGCATGTCAGAAGCACCTAGAGTTTAATACAATATAATGAAAGCACTGACAGGTTTTCATCATAATTAGAGATGACTGAACTTTTCAAAAATTTGGTTTGCAGGTCCGCCAAACTTCTCCCAAAAAGTTTGGTTTGGACTGAATAGTTCTGACAGAACTTTTGTTTAAAACGCATGTAAAACACTGTCTGATGGCCCTACAAGTCCTGTTTTTAGTGAGTGAATTGATATATTCTTAGTATACAGTACGTCCTGCTCCAGATAGATTACTTACACTTGGGTTATCCTCCGCCAGATGGCGCTGCACTGCAGAAACATGTAAAACAGGCTCCTCCCGGCCCCTCAAATACCCGGGGACCTCCCACAAATCCCCAGATTTCTCTGCAGTGCTAACTGCAAAGACATGAAGTATCACTCGCAGGTGAGCGGGGCTATTAAAGCCTGCGGTCCTGTTGGACTATTCCCACCCGTCCTTGATCTGATGTGCCTCCCAGCCTGGGCTGCGCTGGTCGGGTGAAGGTAGGCAGCACCATGTGTGCTTAAGGAGCGCTGCTCCACCGCAGTCCCCCACCAAAGGGTAGGTGGTATAGGCTGATGGTGAGCCTTTATGGGATGCCCCTCCCGCATTATTGTCCCATGCCCCGGTAGCGGTGGGCCCTGTACAAAGGGCCGCCATCCTCCCTCATTCTCCCCGTAGCCTTCGGGAGGAAAAGAAGGGGGGGGGGTGGTTGAGCATGTATCGTGATTTGTGAATACCGCCTGTTGGCATGTGTGTTGGGACTAGTATATGCGTGTCAACCGCCGCGCTGACTTGTCTTTTACTATTGCAAACGCCGTCGCCGTGCGCGCCTCTTCCTTCATTTGGATGTCCCGCGCCGGGCGGCGGCGCTGCCTCAGACGCTCCTGCGTCCTCATTGGCTGCTTGTCTGGTGGACGTCGCGCTCTTCGGGGGGACGGGGCCGGGCCTGGCGCGCCCTGCGTCACAGCTCGCTCTGGCCCGCCCTTCGAGGTTCGTTTGGCACCTTTCCCTGTACAGTCGTGCGCGCGCGCATGTGTAGCGGTCCCCCCTCCTGCGGTCTGTAAGTGCCCTCGCGGGTGACTTTAATACTCATTATTTACTGTGTATGGCTCCCCTTCTTCTCATTGTGTCTTTCAGACGGGTGAATCCAGTGGCTTCTCCTGGCCCGGTGTAATTGTAGTTGGGCCTAGTATAAGTACTCTCACTTCCCTAGCGGGTCATTGGGGCATCCAGGGTTGCTTTAAAGCATCAATCCCTACTGGCATATTGTGCCTAATAATCACCATATGGAGGCATCCCAGGATATTGGGACCGGGGTTCCTTCGGGACAAGCCCGGCTGTGTGTAGCTTGTGGGGTCTCGCCTATCAGCGGTGACAGCGCACGGGTCTGTGTTCCTTGCGCACAGCAGGCGCTAACGTTGCAACCCGCCCCTCCGGTGGCTCACTTCACCTACTCCCCCAAGCTTGAGTCTCACCTCCATTGAATTACATACAAGCGGGGATTCTCGACCTGATGTGTCTGCTAGACTGGCCAGTGTTGAAAAAAGGCCTCCGCTAAAAAGCGTCACTTAACTCCTGATGCCACTCCGTCTCCTATGGAATCTGAGGAGTTGTTGCATCTGTATGGCTACACCCCATCAGATGAAGGGGAGCTGTTTTATGACTCAGGGTCATCTGATGAGAGACTCAGGGGTCATGACGATTCTGGCTCTGACCCCGGATGATACTGACAGACTGTTGGTCCAAATATTTGAGGTTTTGTCCATCTCTCTCCCTGTTGCAGCTCCCAGGCAAAGGGGGGAGCTTTTTCATACTGCTAATGCTCGTTTGAAATTTCCTGAGCAAACCCATTTCAATAACCTCGTGCTTAAGGAGTGGGAACGTCCCAGTAGACTTCCCGGTATACCTAAGAGTTGGGACAGAAAGTATCCCTTTCCTGTTGACATGGTCAAGTACTGGTCATTGCCCCCTGAGGTCGATGCCCCTATTCTAGGGTTGTCTAACACCTCTATTATGCACTCCCCTGACACTACTACGCTGCAGGACGCTGAGGACCGGCGCACTGACCAATTAGCATGTCATGCAATTGCATTTGTGGGGGCGGCGCTGCGCCCGGTTTGCGCCTCGGCCATTGCGTCTGTGGCGCTCAGGGCCCTGATCAGAAGTGTACTTGATGGGTCTGATGAAGGGCAACCTGATAGGTTTAATGCACTGTCTAACTGTGATATGTTTGTGAACTTTATCCTATCTGCCTTGGATGATGCCATTAGGATGTGTGCCAGAACCTCTGCCTTGGTGGTAGCTATACGCCGCGCGGTCTGGCTGTTTGGGGACCGCCTAGACCTTTTTGCTTAAGGAGATAAGTTACCCCAGCACAGTCGGCAGTCTCGGTCCTTTCGGGGCCAGGGGCCCCCTTCACTCCCCTACCGCGGTGCTAAGCAGGGAAAAGGGGTGTCCTTCGCGGGGGCTCTTACAGATTCCTGGCACAGGAGCAGAGGACGACGTCCCGGTGCTCCCTGGGGGTCTAAGTCAAAACCCTCTCCCAAGCCCCCTCAGGCATGATGGGGCGCCCTCGCCCATCAGGGTGGGGGGACGGCTACAGCACTTTGCGCACGTCTGGAGGCATCACGTCTCAGACAGGTGGATTCAGGAGGTAGTGTCCTCTGGTTACAAGATAGAGTTTGCTGTGCGCCCCCCCTAAGATTCGTCAAGTCCAGGATCCCCCAGGACCCTGCCTATGCGATATGGGGGTCATTTGCAGGGTCCCCTTAAGAGAAAGAGGCAAGGGGTTCTATTCCAACCTTTTCACAGTCCCCAAAAAAGATGGGTCAGTCAGGCCCATTCTGGATTTAAGGATCCTCAACAAATTTGTCAGAAACTGGCGTTTTCGCATGGAAACTCTGCGCTCGGCCATTGGCTCCCTGCGCCCAGGGGATCTCATGACGTCGGTGGACATCAAAGATGCTTACCTTCACATCCCTGTGTTCCCTGGACACCAAAGGTTTCTCAGATTCGCGTTGGAAGATCAACATTACCAATTTGTGGCCCTGCCCTTTGGTCACACCTCAGCTCCCAGAGTGTTCACCAAGGTGCTGGCAGGGGTGATGTCTCTGGTGAGGTCAAAGGGCATACGCGTGCTGCCCTACCAGGACGACATACTCATGACCTCTCGGTCTCTGCAGCAGGCAGAGTTGGACACTCAGCTGGTGGTGTCCACCCAGTCCTTCGTCCTTCGGCTGGGTGATCAATCACCCCAAGTCCTCCCTGTCCCCTTCTTCGGTGACCCCATTCCTGGGAATGATTCTGGATACGATTCAGTCAAGGATATTCCTTCCTCAGCAGAAGGTGGAAGCTCTAACTGCGCAGGTGAGGTTCCTGCTATCGTGCCCCCAGCCCTCCCTCAGGCAGGGAATGCAGTTGGTGGGCCTGATGGTGGCATGCTTCGAGGCGGTGCCCTTTGCTCAGTTCCATTTGAGGCCTCTTCAACTTCACCTTCTGTCAGTATGGGACAAGGATCCAACGTCCTTGGACGGGATCTGTGTGCTTCCCCCCTTGGTCAGACGGTCCGTTTTGTGGTGGCTGGACCACAGGAACTTGCTGGGAGGCAAGTCCTTCCTGGCCCCCTCCTGGGAGACAGTCACCACGGATGCCAGTCTGTCAGGATGGGGGGGATTCTGGAAGTCCCTGCGGTTCCAGGGGAGGTGGGGCCCTCAGGAGGCGGGATCTGTCTGTGCAGGTGCGCTCAGACAACAGGACGGCGGTTGCCTACATCAACCATCAGGGAGGGACCCGGAGCAGGAGGGCCCTCCAGGAGGTGTCGCGGATTCTGACATGGGAAGAGGCCAACGTTCAATGCATTTCGGCTGTGTACATCCCGGGGGCAGAGAACCTACTGGCGGACTCTCTGAGCAGGGGGACCTCTCGTCAGGGAGAGTGGTCCCTCTGCAACAGGGTATTCCAGTTCCTGTGTCACCATTGGGGTCTACCGGATTTGGATCTGTTTACATCCCGTCACAATCACAAGCTCCAGGCTTTTGTCTCCCTGTCTCAGGATCCTCTGGCCTTGGCCACAGATGCTCTGTCCATGTCATGGCAGGAATTTCGGCTCCCGTATGTCTTTCCTCCATTCCCACCTGGGCAGGGTCCTGCGCAAGATTGCTCTGGAAGGGGTGCCAGTGATTCTGGTGGCCCCCAGGTGGCCAAGAAGAGTGTGGTTCGCAGACGTGGTGCAGATGGCAGTAGATCAGTACGTCCTGCCAGCAGTGCCAGATCTGCTCACTCAGGGCTCCCTACGCCATCCCAATTTACAAACTCTGGTTTTGACGGCCTGGCTGCTGAAACCTCCATCTTGATGGAGAAAGGCTTGTCTGCCTCCATGGTTGAGACCATGGTGAAGGCTAGGAAGAAATCTTCCTCTTCCATCTATTACAGGGTTTTGCGTGCTTACATTGACTGGTGTGATTCTAGGTCTCTTCCCTGTCGGGTGTTCTCAGTTCCCAGGGTTCTGGAGTTCTTACAACAAGAGTTGGAGTCTGGTCTTCAACTCAGTACTTTGAAGGGTCAAGTTTCTGCCCTGTCTGTCTTCTTTCAGAATTCCTTTGCTCAACATTCCTTGATCAAGACTTTCTTTCAGGGGGTTACTCATGTGCGTCCCCCACGAAAACCTATGGTCCCTGTTTGGGATTTGAGCTTGGTCTTGTCTGCCTTGCAGGGTGCTCCCTTTGAGCCTATTCAGGATGCTGCTCTGGCTGTACTTACCCTCAAGGTTGTCTTTCTGGTGGCTATTACTTCTGTCAGGCGTGTGTCTGAGCTGGCGGCTCTGTCTATCCAGCCCCCATACTTTGAGAAACACCAGGATAAGGTGGTGTTCCGCTTTAAGCCGGATTTCCTGCGTAAGGTAGTGTCTGCCTTTCATTTGAACCAGCACACCTTGGAGTTGGCATGCAAGTTGCACACCTACCTCCCACAGGAAGCACCACTACACAATTCTCAATTACAAAAAGTATTTAATTGGTACAAAAATTAAAACCATCAAACATATACACACGACAAAGACAATTAAAAGCAAACGGTATGGCCGAAAATTGATAATTAATGTATACTGCCCGGACAAGGGCTATCAAATATATATCATGCCCATGGGTGAAAAAAGGTTGTTTTAAATGTATATATGAAAAACCCCCTATCTTTTTGTGCCGGCACAAAAAATGTGTGAAAAAAGGTGTATCTAAACCCTAATAAACATATCATAAATGGTAAACATGCAAATATATGCAAAAAATATGTATAGAAAATATATATACGCAGAAAAATATACAAATATGTGAGTGTATATATGCTAATGTGTGTAAAATTATACACATGCATATATAAAGAAGCAACAATTAAAGTATAGAGTGAATAAAGCAAACTATGCTATAGTGCTAACATACAGATGAATAAAATATACATATCTAATTATCTAAACTGTGACATACCATTAATCCAACAAAAATATATATACAATGAAAGAAAAAAGTTTTTTTTATATATATACACTAGTGCATATCATTATCACAACCAATTAACATGAAGCAAAACCCCCCTCTCACTCTGTCTTTCTATCCACCTAATGTTGCACAGGAAACCATGATGATAGACTTTAAATGTAAACCCAAACCACAATATGAAAAGTGCAAGTGCCGGTAAACAATCCAAACAATACAATCTCACGTGTCGTGGTGTCACCCAGGGCAACAAACCGGCCAACCTTAGTAAGAACTACCCGCGCACGCAGCCCCCATGCTGCTTCAAGGGTCAGGGAAATAGGAATGACAAAACCAGCCCTTAAATAATGCCTGCCTGTTGTCGGCCCACCCTCCATGCTTTCCTAATTATCCAATTGAGTCAGCCAATAGGTTAACCCAGTGTCCGGACACTGGGTTAACCTATTGGCTGACTCAATTGTATACAGTACGTCCTGCTCCACCCCACCCTGTTGTTGCATTATTCTGGATCCCCTGTATGGTGATTATAATCATTGTTATAGTTACCAGTTTTGCTTTGGGTGGTTAAATTCTCCCGGTTTCTTGTTCACTGCTTTTCAATGCTGGGGATTTGTGGGAGGTCCCCGGGTATTTGAGGGGCCGGGAGGAGCCTGTTTTACATGTCTCTGCAGTGCAGCGCCATCTGGCGGAGGATAACCCAAGTGTAAGTAATCTATCTGGAGCAGGACGTACTGTATACTTATAATACCAATTCTACAGGTGAGTATTTCACAGAATTGTGTTAAGAATAGCCAGGGGTTAATTCGCATATGAATAGACCATGAGTCACTGCTAATTAGCATATGAATATCAAGTCTCCACCTTTGTTTGTATGATAGTTTAAACCAGACCTTCAACATCATTTTATGAAAAGCCCAAACCCTTAAACTATTCCCCAGCATCTAAAATTAATACTATTAATATTATTCTTTACCCTACTGGGCTTCAACTCTGTTCAGTATTCTAGGATACGGGCGCTGCCATCTTGCCTCAGAAGCATCGCATATTGAGAAGAGCAAAGGGGTGCAAAGTGCTTTGCACAGATAGACCAGAGCTGGGGTGAGGAAAAGGACAGCGATCCCAGAATGCAGAGCGGCATATTCAGAAGACACTTCCTGTCTGCCGGCAGCCTGAGACTCCACGGGCCGCCATATTGGATGTTATAAGGTTGAAAAAACGCAATAGGTGTTGGTAGGATGATTTTTAATGTGGGCAATCTGTAGTGTAGGGGGTGGAGGAAACATACAAGATAGGCTCTTATTCAAGGTGAAGGTCCGCTTTAAAGCTCAAATCAAAAAAATTTTTACATTTGAAGGGGGGTAGCAACAGGGTTGGCATCTTGGAAATATATTTGAAGAAGAAGCAATGGCGGCTTACAAGCCCCTAAAAGTGATCCCATTTTTAGGGAGGGTAGCAACAAGATTGGCATCCTGGAAAGTAAAGAAGACTCAACGACGACTTACAAGCCCTCAAAAAATTATCCCATATTTTTACGGGTAACAACAGGATTGTCTGTCCTGGAAAATGAGAAAAAACTATGGTGGTTCATAAGCCTTTAACAAGCCTTTTTGTTTTATCAGGGTAGCAACAGGATTGGCTTTCCTAGAAAGGGAAGAAGAAGTGATGGCAGTTTACAAGCCCTCAAAAAATGATCCTATTTTTATGGTGGTAGCAACACAATTGGCATCCTTTTCATGGGGGTAGTCACAAACCTGGGAGTGAGCACTGCGGGCAGGAAGTTAATCCAGGTATCGTAATCCAAGAGGCAAGCCGGGTTGTACTAGTGGAAACAGTTCAAAGATTAATTTGTGTATCAGAAGTCAAGAGGCAAAACAGGGTCATACACATGGAAACTGTTCAGGGGTAATCCAGGTGCGGATGCAAACCCAAAGGTGAGACACAAAATAATCCAAAGGTTCACAGGAACTCAGAAACCAGGGTGGCTCAGTTGAGATGCAAAGGAATATTTTGGTACCTCTTGGGAGCCAGAAGCTCCTTTAAATATTCCTGAGAAGAGGGGGATTGGTTCCTAAGGTCAGCTGACTATACTGCTTCCAAAACAACCTGCAAGGTCAGGCAGCAGAAACAGAAAGGAGGGGATCAGAGAGATCATGGGGATTGTGCAAGCCCGCAGTGTTACACCATAACTACCTTCATAACTGCCGGTTTGTCCGTGGCTACCACCACCCCTACTACCACGGCTATGTGTCACTGACAACGCTTCCACCTCCAAACCCCCGTCCTTCCTCAGCGCTAGGGTAGGGTGGCGAGGTGGGAGGGTGATATTGTGAATGGAATTCTGCTTTAAGGATCAATAGGAAATAGTTGTTTTCAACCTCTTTCAGTCTCCAATGTGCAATAAGAAAGCATACTAGTAGCCAGGTGTTTAAATTACAAACATTATCTGGCTGCTCTTGGATGGAAAAATATCAGCTGGCTTTAGCAAGCTTGAGGTGTGGTATTTTGTACCTTTCCCTTTTCCTTATCTCTTCTCCTTGTTTGTTCACTGTATGTACTGCCAATTTCGTTGGTCTCACCAACTGTGTTGGACTGGTAAATGTTCTGCCAGGCCAGCTATTATTCAGTAAAAGATAAAACATTGCAGTTAGGCGGGGTCCATGTGAGCCTTTTTGGCCTGTATTTGTATATTTTTTTAATTCCCCTGTGAACACAGATGTTGAATAGGGAAAATAAATCGGAGTCGGAATGCAAAACCTCAAATTTGTTAAAGATTGAGAAGAATGGACATGCGCCTAGATTTTTGGGCCAAGCGTACTTCAAGGTGACAAATGAAAATGGCTTCAGTGTGCCTGAAAACTGGCTTCTTTGCTAAAGCAAGTCATCGTAATTTGTGCAAAAAGCAGAACTAGAAACATGAGCAAAATGTTGGTCAATGTTTTAGTGACATGAGGAAAATGAAACAGGCTTTTTTGTGACTAAAACCAAACTTTTTACACACAAAACGCACCAATGCGCCATGCATTATTAGTGAACATTTGATCATTGTGCCATCTGGTGCTCAAAACAATATATGATGTGTTAATTAGATCAAGAATGCTGGCAACACATTACAATGTGTTTCGTTAATGCGATACTTGTGTTATGTGTTGAGAAGATAGTGATAACACCTGCTACATCTGTATGATTTATAATTTAGTGCAAGAAAACATGGCGTGTTTACACCTGTTACAGTCAGGTTTAGAAGATACTTACTAAAGTATGGAGTGCTTCTCAGTCTTAATGGAGAATTTCTTTTATCTGAGTTTTCACTAACCTTTTGTAAAGTTTATTCACCCTAAAGTGACTAAAATTAAAGGGAGCTATGAAGCAGCATTGAATGTTCAAGTAGGTATCAAGTACCGGCTGCAAGCTCCAAGCAAGTTGCAAGCTAAAAGCTGCAAGTTGACCAAAACCTGGGATTTTCACTATCCAGGGTTTTGGTCTGTCCCTCTGGGGTACCCCAGGTCGCCGAGTCGACTTATCTGTCCTCAGGCTCGAATCCCAGCCACACTTGTGAGCAGCACCGGCATCACTCAGCTCCCTTCCCTCTGTGCATAGCCCGCACAGCCATTCAGTTGTGGTGGACGGGACTGCGTACAGCCGAGGAGGAAAGCGAGTGATGCCATCACCGGAGTGGGCTTGGAGCAGAGGTGAGTTTTCTGCACTCCCTGGAAGTTTTCACATCCCAGTTCGGGATGCCCTGGGGGGAGGAAGCCTGCCCTGGAGTCTCATAGACCATGCATGTCCCATGAGCCTTGTACAGAGAAGGCACTCCATGACAGTAATTCAAAGACAGAAATGTATTGTTTGTGTCTAAATTAAAATTAAACCTACCACCTCAGATGAGCTAAGATATCAAAATGTGCAAAGGTACAAGTGTTAAGTAATGTTTTAATTAAAAGCTGGTTTAAAGGAAAAGTCCACTTTTGATTACTTTTTTTTTTCTGGAAGTGTATTCCCACAGATTTCACTGGAAAACATTGAAAAAGCACTGAAAAAAAAATAAAAACAAGACATTTCACCTAGCAAATTTTTTTCTTAAAAACACCTCTATACTTGTTTGAAAATGTACATAAACCAGAACAGCACCCATTCTTTACAAAAGTGGTGTCATTCCCTGCACAAGGGAGCTCTCAACTGCCAATCCCCCCCCCCCCCCGGCGCCTGGTAAAGCAAGTAATCTGCTCTTTTTACCCTGTTGCCCGGAGAAGTTTCACTGTGTTCGGCACCTAAAGTGAATGTTCCCCCCAAAAGCTTGGTTAAGGGCTGTAGCACAAAGTAATGTAAATTCACAGAACATTGCAGGGGCCAATGTTTGGCCTTAAGCTAGTAAATATAGAGAGATGTAGAAAAGTGATTGCATGTTAGGCTTTTTTAATGTATCCTGTTTTCTGTTTGAATTAGGTGATGTGGGTGTGCAATCTATGTCGAAAGCAACAAGAAATCCTTACAAAATCAGGGGCATGGTTTTTTGGAAGTGCCACACAGCAACCGCCATGCCAAGATGGAACACTAAGTGACACTGGCACTGGTGCTGGTTCTGATGCACCAAGAGAAAAGAAAGCAAGACTTCAAGAAAGATCTAGATCTCAAACTCCTTTAAGTACTGTGGCTTCAACAGGGTCCCAAGACAACTCAACAACTAGTTTAGAAGCGGACCGGAGAAAATGTTCAGAATCATCATTACCAGCTGCAGTCCAAGAGCAGAAATCATCTTCAAGGTCAAGAAGTGAACCACCCCGAGATAGGTAATGTAGAAGCTTGCTGACTGTTGCTCTGTGGCTTTTGTTTGAGTGATTGTCTGAGGCTGACTAAGGAGTCAGGCAGGTCAAGATGTGTGTTGGATTTTCTACAGTTTGTTTCCCAGTCCCAACATACCCATAATCCATACACAGTGTGCTTCTTGTTCTGAGGGAATGGGGAGTTAGTACACACTTTAAAGAGTAGTGCCCCCAAACTTTTTGGTTTAAATGTTGTGACCATCTCTCAGTGTTGATGTGGCTCTCAAGGACAGAAAGGTTGGGGACCTCTGGACTACAGTATAAAAACAGTGCATTTGCAAACACTGAACATTAAAAAACTCTGTACAATCAAAGCATACTTTACCTCAAAGACAGTTGAATTCATTCTGCTTTCAAAAGGGTGCTGTTGATTTATCTCCTGTTCTAAGCATTACCTTACAATTTACTCTCTAGTCTCTATGAATTATAAACTAATCTAATCAAACTACATAATATTTCTGAAAGAGGTGGGGTCCCCTATATGTGTCTATTTCAGTCTTTTCCTGAGTATACTTTCAAGCAGTGAACTTTTCTGTCATTAATGTTTGCAGTAAAATAAAACAAATGGACAAGCAGAGGATGATGCTACCCCTGAATGACATGTGTCTCACACAGTGTGATTTTGAATGGCTTGAAGTTGAGTGAAGTTAGTCTTACCATTAAAAAAGCTTGGGGGTTAGCGACAGAAAGTAAGTTAGAGTCAGCAACAACAGCTTTATGCAGCAGGATGAATCAACTGCATATGAGATGAAGAAAGGATGCTTTGATTTTACACATAGCTTGGACAAACACTTGAAGCACTTTGAATGTTTTAAAAATAAGTTGTACTATTCCCACAGCCGAAGTACTTTCATGACACAAGCCAAGAATCACAGGCTATACCCATTATTGTGAGTAGGTGGAGCAACATACATAATCTCTCTATGTTATCCTAAATGTTTAGAAAGAAGATATAATATATTTACATTATTATATTTACGCTACCATCATCTCCCACATATGAACACCTGTTTTGGGCCAGTGACCATCATCAGCACAAGGCTGGTGGTGACTGCATGGATGGGCGAGACTTGAAAGCTCCTTAACAGAGGGGCAAGCCACCTTAGGAACAGGCCAAAGTTAGGCTCATTATAGCGGGTTAAAGTGGAACAAAACCCAGGATTTTGACTATCCTGGGTTTTGGTCCTTGCCCCGGGGGGTGCCCCACTGCGTGAAACCCCCCAGGTTGGTGAAACAAACTCACCTCCTCTAGGTCCTATGGCGCATGCGTGGCCACTTGTCCAATCAGCGAGCTTGGATCTGCTGACGTCCTTTTGTCTAGGATGAGCGGCTCCGAGCGCTCTGACAGGCGCATCACATACTACCCTCTAACAGGGAGCGCGCCCTAACGGCGGCCATTCACAAATGCCTGGTGCGGATAGCGAGGATGCAACCACGGCTTGGATTCCCGGGCCGATCGACATTGGGGTTTTGATTTTGGGTTTTAATAAAGAGCCCTTAACATCGTACTTTGCATTAGGGGTTTCTCAAGCTCTTTTAGCACACTATATGAAGCATAACACGTGTAGCTCCCTAAAGTGACTTGCCCCTCCTGTTCTATTATTCACAGTAAATAAATATCAGTGTATGACAGTATCATTGAAAAAGCCATTGGTTTACTGTTCAAACATTAACTACATCCTGTACTGTTGAGCGTTTAGATTTAAACTGTTTTGTTCAGTGAAGAAATTGTAGATAAACACCTATGTTTGACTACAAGGGGTGCCCCTAAGCCCATAGAAAAATTAGGGGGGTTAATGGATAATCCATTTTTGTGATGAATTAAAGTTTAGGCATGAAACAGCTCATACTGTATGCATATGGGTTTATTCCTTTTTAGGAAGAAGACTGTAGCAGTTTCAGAACAGAATGGGAAAGTCTTAAAAGGTGAACGCAAAAGAGGCCAAAAATTTAATACACAAGGTCAGATGTATCCCGACGAACACAAGGAAAGGAGAGAGAGTAGAAAACTGGGAAAAGGGAGATCTCAGGACATTCCAGAAAAAGAGGAAAGGGCAAATACAGAGGATGAGCAACATAGAGCTGAAGATGAATATGAAACAAGGTACAGAAGTGACCCTAACTTAGCTAGATATCCTGTT
Source organism: Gastrophryne carolinensis (assembly GCA_027917425.1). Lineage (NCBI taxonomy): Eukaryota > Metazoa > Chordata > Amphibia > Anura > Microhylidae > Gastrophryne > Gastrophryne carolinensis. The sequence goes on from CM051237.1 coordinate 225,221,992, forward strand.
AAGCCACAACCTGAGGAGCAACAGATGCGTATGCATGCCAAAGTTTCAAAAGCACGGCATGAGAGGAGGCATAGTGATGCCTCCCTACCGCACACAGAACTGGAAGAAGCTGAAGTTCCTGAGAACAAACTTGGGAAAAACTCACACTCACCAGGCGCGCAGGATAAAAGGACTGCTCTCGAGAATCAGTCGTCCTATTCAATGGACAGGAATGGGGATGGACATATTTCTAAGTCTAGGCAAGTGTCTAATCATAGCCCACCAAGTCCCAGAGAAAGTCCTGTACCCCCAGAACATATAGACTCCAAGAATCATGATTCCTTTAAGAAACAGAGTCGGTTAGATCCAAGCTCAGCTCTTTTGATGCGAAAATCGAACCGTGAAAAAATGGAGACTATGTCAAGGAATGATTCACTTAGTTCAGATCAGTCAGAGTCTGTTCGGCCATCCCCACCAAAGCCTCATCGGTCCAAAAGAACTGGAAAGAGGAGACAAATGTCAGTGAGTAGCTCAGAAGAAGAAGGAGCATCAACACCTGAATACACCAGCTGCGAGGATGTTGAAATAGAAAGCGAAAGTGTCAGTGAAAAAGGTAAGATTCCTCATGTGACATTCAATAAGGATGTTTTTGTTATTCCAAGTATGTCACACACCCCGCTTCCAATATTCATGACATATGGGTTATAACCAGTAGAGGGCGAACTTCTGCAGAGATGACAGGAAAAAGAAGCCCCTCCCGGTCCATAAATACCTGGGACCTCCCACACATTACCCAGTTTTCGTCTTTGCAGACGGCGAGCAAGTCAGAAGATGGCGGCGTCTCTTCCTTGCAGGTAAGCCGGGTTTACACCCAGCCATTTTGTCTCTATTTCTGTCCGGACCTTGTTTGTTTTAGTCCCCATGCCTCCCAGCCTTGGCTGTAGGTCCGGGCGACGGTAGACTACACCTTTAGAGGTGTATTAGGGAGCCATGCTGCCCCGTGAGACCCCATATTTAGGGGTAGGCGGTATCCAGGTTGGTGATCCTGGTTTGGGATGCCCTGTTCCTGATATCCCGTTACACCGGGATTCTCCCCCCCTTCCGGGTCTCCCTGTTCCCCTCTGCACTGGGGGGAAGGGGGCTTCCTTCTATCCTTATTTTCCTTTATTATTTTCCTTTATATTGGTATGCCAGTGAGTGTGTTTTCACGGTGCCTCACTTGTCGCTTGTGGTGAGTGGGCTGCTGGCCGCATGTGGAGGCCTTCTTGGGGGAACTTCTTCCCCTCATGTTGCTCAGATAGGGGGCGGGGCCAGGCGCTCGGCGCGCTCGCCGCGTTCTGTCCCCCTCTGTCTTTGGCGCTGTTCCGGTGCCCAGCTATTTGCTGGGATCCGCGTCTTGCTGAAGGGAGGGGGCTGGGCCAGGCGCAGCACGCGATCCGCGCTGGCCTGTCCTTCCTCTCTTTCTCTCTTTCTCTCTCTGTCTCCCCAGTCACGCTGCTGGCAGGACGCCATTATCGATCCATGAGTGCCCTATTGGGCCCTTCTCATTTTTATATTCATACTGGCTGCGTGCCCCATTCTAGCGCTTTGGGGCAGGAATCCCTATCTATCATATTAAAAGGGGGTTTCTCCCGGTCCTAGGGTCCCTTGGAGATAAATTTGGGGTTCTACAAATCCTCCCACTTGGGACTTAAAGGGGCATCTCGGGTAGCTTAATTGGCGTAATTCCCTCTGGTCCTTGCGACTACCATTAAAATCACCATATGGAGGTTCCCCAGAATACCGGGCTCGGGTTCCCTTCGGGGCAATCCCGGCAGTGTGTGGGTTGTGGGGTATCCCTTACGGGGGATAATGTGCTGATTTGCATACCATGTGCTCAGCAGGCCATAACGCGGCAGTCGGGGTCCCAGGCGTCTGGGTCCGCGCCGCCGGCCTCATCACCTACTCCACCCTGCCTGATCCGTACCCCAAGTGACACTGTCATTAGTGGGGAGTCGCAATCTGATGTATGTGCTAGATTGGCCAACATCGAGAGACTGATTTCTAGCTCTGCGGCCAGAAAAGCCCCAGCTAAGAGACATTTATCACCGGCCGCACCAGTTCTGGATTTTGATGATTGTGATATCCTTGACTGGTCTGATTATTCCCCACTTGAGGAGGGGGAATTGTTTGAGTCTGATGGCTCTGAGGATTAGCAGTTTTTGGATGCTGATGCTGGGCAGGAGCATGGGGATGCTGTGGATACCCCCAGGATTCTGGCCCATTTGTTTGAGGTGCTGGCTATTTCTCCTCCGGCGGAGTTCCCTCCGCAGAAGGGGGAATTTTTTGGGACCTCTAAGCCTCGTTTGGAGTTCCCAAATCAGAAGCATTTTGAAAATCTGATTCTTAAGGAATGGGAAAGACCTAGCTGGCTTCCTGGTGTTCCTCAGGGATGGGATAGGAAGTATCCCTTTCCGGTGGACGCGGTGAAGCGCTGGTCTTCCCCTCCCAAGGTCGATGCACCCGTCCTGGGATTGTCCAACACATCTGTTGTGCACTCTTCAGACGCCACCACGATTAAGGATGGTGAGGACCGACGTATTGACCAAATGGCTTGTCATGCCTTTGCTAGCGTGGGTTCAGCCTTGCGGCCTGTTTGTGCTGCTGCGCTCACAGCTGTGGCTACCAGGTCTGTGGTTAGGGGCCTGTTGAGTGGTTCCCAGCTTAACCCGGCCAGTGATGAATTTGCAGCGCTTATGCGGTGTGATTTTTTCATGTCCTTTGTCTTATCTGCCTTGGATGACACAATATGTATGTGTAGCAGAACCTCGGCGTTGCTGGTGGCTATTCACCGATCGGTCTGGTTGCGCCAGTGGGCGGCTGACATTGCGGCTAAGAGGTCACTTACAGGGCTACCCTTCCTGGGTATGCGGCTGTTTGGAGATAAATTGGATTCAGTTGCGAAAAGCGGAAGGCTACCGCAGCGCAAGAAGCAGCGTCGCTCCTTTCGGGGAGCAGGCTCCTTTAATCCTTCCTTTCGCGGTGCCAGAGCAGGCAGAGGAGCTGCCTACTCTACCTTCAGAGGGGATTCCTGGAACAGAGGCAGAGGATGGGCCCATCCAGGACCTGTCTGGGGTTCCAAGACCAAGCCCGCTGCCAAGCCAGCTCAACAATGAGGGGGCGCCCTCACCCTTGCGGGTGGGGGGACGGCTGCGGCACTTCTTCCTGGTCTGGGCCCGGAGGTCACAGACAAGTGGATCTTGGAAGTGGTCTCTTCCGGGTACAAACTGGAGTTCGAGGACCGGCCTCCTCCCAGATTTCTCGGGTCCCCTCGGACCCCCGGGCTGCGCAGGGGCTCCTGTTGGCAGTGCAAAGTCTTCTGGACATGGAAGTCATCTGCCCGGTGCCTTTATTAGAGAGAGGCCGGGGCTATTATTCCAACCTTTTCACGGTGCCCAAAAAGGATGGATCCATAAGACCCATTCTGGATTTGAAGCTTCTAAACAGGTTCATCAGAACCAGGAAGTTCCGCATGGAGACTTTGCGCTCAGCCATCCTTTCTCTTCGTCAGGGGGACTTCATGACGTCCATAGACATCAAGGATGCTTACCTTCATGTACCGATCTTCCCAGCACACCAGAGATTTCTCAGGTTTGTGGTGGGAGATCGGCATTTTCAGTTTGTGGCCCTCCCGTTCGGGCTGACCCTCACCAAGGTGTTGGCGGGTATAATGGCCCTTCTCAGAGCCCAGGGCATTCGCATTGTGCCGTATTTGGACGACCTCCTCATTACGGCATCCTCTCTCGACAGGCGGAGCTGGACACCAGGACGGTAGTTTCTAGGCTGGAGAGGTTTGGCTGGGTGATCAACCACCCCAAGTCTCCTCTCTCCCCGTCAAGGGAGGTTGCATTTCTGGGCATGAATCTGGATACCATTCAGGCCAGGGTGTTCCTACCTCAGTCGAAGGTGCAGATGGTTCAAGATCTGATACGTCTTCTTTTGTCCATCCATCGCCCATCTATCCGGCTAGGGATGAGACTGGTGGGGTTGATGGTGGCTTCCTTCGAGGAAGTCCCCTTTGCTTAGTTCCACATGAAGTTGCTCCAGCTCCATCTACTGTCGGTTTGGGACAGATGTCCACTGTCATTGGATCAGTCCTTTCTGATGTCTCCCCTGGTTCGGCAGTCTCTTCAGTGGTGGATGGAACCAAGGAATCTTCTGAGGGGCAGGTCTTTTCTGACCCCTTGTTGGGAGACGGTCACCACGGATGCCAGCCTGTCGGGCTGGGGGGGTTTCTGGAAGGAACATCAGTTCCAGGGGCTGTGGGGTCCTCGGGAGGCCCACACCCCCATCAATGTCTTTGAGCTGAGAGCCATTCGGTTGGTGCTGGCATGCTTGACGCATCACCTCCAGGGTCTACCGGTTCAGGTTCGATCGGACAATCGGACTGAGGTCGCTTACATCAGTCACCAAGGAGGGACTCGCAGCAGGAGTGCCCTCAGGGAAGTTTCTCTGATTCTTGCATGGGCGGAGAACAATGTCCCATGCATCTTGGTTGTGTACATTCTGGGAGTGGAAAACATGGAGGCGGACTCCCTGAGCAGGGGATCCTCTCGCCAAGGGGAATGGTCGCTCAACCACAGGGTATTCCCGTCCCTTTGTCGCAAGTGGGGGATTCTGGAGGTGGATCTCTTTGCCTCACGTCAGAATCACAAGCTTTCTGCTTTTGTGTCTCTGGCTCAGGTTCCTCTGGCCCTGGCAGTGGGCGCCTTGTCTCTTGCCTGGAGGGATCTGGGGTTTCTTTACCTGTTTCCCCCTTCTCCATGGTAGGCAAGGTGGTGCGCGAGCTGGCTCAAGAGGGTGCGCCAGCAATTCTGGTGGCCCCAAGGTGGCCAAGACAGGTTTGGTTCGCAGACGTCGTACGGCTGGCGGTAGATCAGTACAGCCTGCCCCTGTTTCCGGGTCTGATCACTCAAGGTCAACTTCGTTACCCCAATTTACAAACGCTGGCTTTGACGGCGTGGTTGCTGAAACCTCCATCTTAAGGGAGGAAGGTTGTCTGATGCTGTGATTCGTACACTTGTTAGAGCCAGGAAGAGATCTTCCTCTAACATCTACTACAGGACTTGGAGGTCCTATATTGACTGGGGCATTGCCTTGCAGGGTGTTTTCGATTCCTAGGATTTTGGATTTTCTACAACACGGTCTGGACCTGGGGTTCCAGCTTAGTACCTTGAAAGGGCAGGTCTCTGCCCTGGCGGTTTTCTTTCAAAGGTCCTTTGCTCTGCATCCATTGGTTAAGACTTTTTTCCAGGGGGTCACTCATGTGCGGCCCCTTAGAAAGCCTTTATTGCCCGTTTGGGATTTGAATTTGGTTCTGTCGGCTCTCCAGGGGCCTCCTTTTGAGCCGGTGCAAGATGTTGCACTTTCTTTGCTTACACAAAAGGTTGCCTTTTTGGTGGCTATTACCTCTGTTCGACGTGTCTCTGAGTTGGCGGCTCTGTCCATTCAGGCCCCTTACTTTGAGAGACACCAGGACAAGGTGGTCTTTCGCTTTAAGCCAGATTTCCTTCCTAAGGTGGTTTCTGCCTTCCTTCTCAATCAGGATGTGTTTTTTCCTTCCTCGTGTCCTAAGCCTAGCAATGACAAAGAGAGGGTCCTGCACTCTTTGGATGTAGTTCGTTGTGTGAAGTACTATTTGGTGGCTACTTCTCCCTTTCGTAAGACGGACGGCTTGGTCATGGTGCCCTCCGGGCCTAAGAAGGGTTTGGCGCCCGCCAAGTCTACCATTAGCAAATGGATACGTCAGGCCATTGTTGGGGCCTATTCTGCCAAGGGGAAGGTTCCCCCTTTTCATATCACTGCTCATTCTACTCGTGCTGTTGGGGGCTTCCTGGGCTTTTCAGAACCTGGCCTCTGTTGAACAAGTTTGTAAGGCTGCTACTTGGTCTTCTGTTCATACTTTTTCCAAGTTTTATAAGGTTGATGTGCGGGCTTCAGCGGATGCTGTTTTTGGCCGCAAGGTTCTGCAAGCTGCAGTGATTTAAATTTGTGCATTATTGCCTTTTTGGGATCCCCACCCATGTTGGACACTGCTATTGGATGTCCCATATGTCATGAATATTGGAAGCGGGGTGTGGGACATACTTGGAATAATACCATTTTGTGATTACTCACCTGTAAAATGGGTATTATAAGTATGTCACAAACCCTGCTTCATCCCGCCCTTATTGTATTCTGTATTCTTTATATGGTGAGCCTTTTATTGTTAAGATTTTTGGATTTGGCTCTTCCTGGTCCCCTTACTGCTTTCCTATACTGGGTAATGTGTGGGAAGTCCCAGGTATTTATGGACCGGGAGGGGCTTCTTTTTTCCTGTCATCTCTGCAGAAGTTCGCCCTCTACTGGTTATAACCCATATGTCATGAATATTGGAAGCGGGGTGTGTGACATACTTATAATACCCATTTTACAGGTGAGTAATCACAAAATGGTATTTTTATATTCCGAGCAAAAATGACGTTAATGAAGTGGTCACTGCATATGTTTGGAGGTTTGACAACCTGTTCTTTCTGTTTTAGCAAAATATGTATATATAAATACAAAACGGACAATTTACATTTTATTTCTTTTAGGACGTGTTGATTTTAAGCTCAAGTCTATAAAAATTGTGCTACAGTATATTTTTATTTATGTCCAATGCCAATTAAAGTGAATCAGCAGGCTAAAAAAAAAACTAAAGGGTACCTACCCTGTTTTTCTGAAGATACCCTGAAAATGCCTACCCTGATTTTTGATAATGCTTTAAGTATAACAAAGAAGCCCTAGTTAGGAATATAAAGCAATTGCCTGGGGCACCAGGCACCTGTCATGGTCAGGCCCATAGCAAATATTACCATTTATGGCACCCACCAGGAACATGGCACGGGGGGAATTGGGCTACCATGTTACAGTAGCTTTATCAATGAAAATGAAGAGCAAATGTAGATTGTTTATGGAAAAATAAGACAAAAAAATAAGACATCCCCTGTCAGTCACAGGTGCCCTGCCACGCCCTCTCCATTCATTTCAATGAAGGCAGTGGGCTGAGTCCTGACATGCCCCCTGCCATTGGAGTGAATTGAAATGGCATTGCCACGCCCCTATGACTAATGAAGGAGGTGCAAGTGCCAGTATATGTAGTTTGAGGCCCGGGCAGGGTGGGAAGTGAGGGATGTAGCGCAGGCTCAGATCCTGCAACCAGGTGAGTTACTGGTCGCAGGATTACCTCCCATCAGCTGCAGGGGGACAAAAGGTACCCTTATTGCTTTTTTTTTATCATGCTGAATCACTTCAAAGTTATCTCATTTTAAAAGAACATTTCCTGAAAAATCTGTATATGATATTTAGTTTATTTACTGGCAGTTTGAATCATAAAACATCATTTTATATCTTTTAAAAGCTCAAAAGTGAAATCTTCTTAATGTAACTTGTGCCTGACTCTGCCCCTTACTCCCATCTGATCCCTCTTTAAAGGTTCTCTTAAAATCCTTTTCTGGAATCCTTAAAACGGCCCTCATGCCAAAAGTGACCGGAGGACTACGTATTTACCGGCGGAATAAATAACACACCTTCTTTCCATATATTGCCCCAAATGTGAAATCCTCACACTGTACCGTGTGCCTGACTCCATCCACCATCTTCTGTTTTTTAAGGGGAAAAAAACCCACTGTGGCTGGCCCTGGAATCTAAAAGATGGATGTCATCGTTTAAAAGAACATTAATGGGTGTCCTCAGGACCTAAAGGAGATGGCAAGAACATTTAATGATGTTCCTGTACTTTTTACACCCTGTTATTCCCTTTTAAGCTGCATACATCTCCTGTTTTTTTCTACCAACACATTGGGGGTCATGCAAATTATTTAGTAAAGCCAGGGTGACTTCAGGTGTGCATTGTGGTATGGATTGTGGTGAGCTTTTTAGCGGTAACACACAAAAAAGTGCAAAACAAACATGTTTGTTCTACTATTTTTCAACAAAAGATACCTGTGCCTGCAATGGGGCATTTTTACAGGTGAGGTATATCGTTTTTCTTAGGTAAAACAGCACCCTATGGGCTATGCAGAATAAATTGGCAAATTCTTTACCATAGTCCATAGGGTGCTGTTATTTCCAAACTTAAAAATAAGTATCCTAATCTAAGTAGGGTAAACATTTTTTTGCACTTTTTGTGTGTTAAAGTGGATCAAGATCCATGATTTTGACTTCCTGAGTTTTGGTCCTTTTTTTCCCCCGCTGTGTGAAACCCCCCAGCTCGCCCGGTCTGACTCACCCTTCTCTGGTCCTACGGCACATGCTCGGCTTCTTGTCCAATCAGCACGCTTGGATATGCTCCTGCCCCTTCGTCTAAGAGCTTGTCTAAGGCGAGCGGATTCAAGCGCGCTGGCGGCCTCATCCCGCGCTTCCCTCTTCACAAATGCCCGATGTGGGCATGTGCCCTGCTAAAGGGATAGAGGGGATGCTGACGAACGCGCCGTTAGACCAGGTAAGAAGCTGAGTATCCAGGTAAACTGGTGGGTTTCACACAGCAAGGTATCCCGATTCTGGATGCCCCAGGGAGGGAATCTAGCGGAATCTTATAGATTCCAGGGCTGTCGGGGCATGGGTTTTGGCCTCTTTAACGCTAAAAAGCTCACTGAGATGCACGTTGCGGTCCACACTGCAGGTCACATTGAACGTCACACTGACTTCACCAAATTATTAGCATGACCCTCATTAGCGAGGCTTTATTTCTCCAATAGGGCCTTGAACCCTTCCTCATGTACTATAATTATTCGGACTCAGTGGCCTAAATTTAATACACCTGGGGGGTCATGCTAATTATTTTGTGAAGCCAGTGTGACATCTGGTGTGCATTGTGGTGTGGATTGCACCTGCATCCCAGTCCGCATCTTTCTCATTTCTTCCATTCCGGGGCACCACTATTAGCAATGGGTTAACTCAGCCGTAGGTGGGGACTGTAAGATAGAAAAAAACTTGCTCCTCTCAGCCTATATAGGGCAGGCTGTGACATGATCTCCTCAGTTCTTTTCTTGCAGTCGCAAGGGACTGTGAAGATATCTGGAATTTTTAGTTTTGAGCACAGTACTGACCGGGGGTGGGGGCTTACAGCCCCTCACCAGCTGCAGCGTTCCTGGAGACCCCTGTTAGATGCCTGAAGTCGGTTCCCAAGCTGACAGTGTTGGATCGTTCAGAGTAGGTCCAGGTAAGCGCGCTGGGGCATCGTCTGACTGGGTCTGTGCCTCGAAGATCAGGACCCTGATCTCTGGGCCTTGCATGGTGGTCCTGCTGTGGGCCTCCCACTGAGCTCTGTTCCCTCCACCCCCATGGCTCCATGACATCCTGAGCTAGGGACCTGCTATCAGAGTGTTTGGTGCTTACTACTGGGCAGCCATGCTGGTTAGAGTTCATTCAGAGCTCGACTGCCAGCAATTGGGGGTCAGGGCAGTGTGACCACATTTGCTTGTTCCTCTGTTCTGCACCCTACTCGCTAGCAGCACATGCCACCGCCATATCCTCTGGTCAGATAGGACCCTTTCGAGGGCTAAGCCTTTTGACTTTTACAGATTCTTTCTGAATCTGACATTGTTCATGTTGTTGCAGGGTGGGGGTCCGGAAGCTGCTACATCCTTGGGCAGTGGGTTGTTCTCAGCTGCAGGGAAGTGCATTTCTGGTAGTGCAGGCAGGTCTGACCAGTAGTTGACAGGGCAGGAGGGTGTGGGGACCCGGGCTCCAGCTGTATTGCTTAGCAGTTAGAGCAGCCATTTTACCATGTTGGAGGCAGCAGAGGCACCGAGGTGTTGTATTTTAACAGAGGGTATGGACCCCTGTGCGCTGGGTGCACTACTGTCCTGCGTCACCTCATGCAGAATGTCCAGTTTCCCCTGCGACTTAATGCTGGGACTCGTCGGAGCGGGATAGCCCCTCAGGGGGGCTGGCAGGTCCATTTTTGTCCCAGGGTCAGCTCACAAATGTGGTTCCTCCTTTGGACGTGGTGGACAGGGTGGCTCGGTTGGAGAACATATTCAGTGGCCTTTGTCAGCAGGGCCTTCCTGAGTCTGTCTCTGCCCACCCAGGCAGGAAGGCTACTGCCAAGCATAGGCATATTCAGCCAAATGTCTTCGGAGGGTTTCTAGCTCCTATGCCGAGGACCTATTTAAGGGTTTTGGATCTAGTTCTGGCCGGTCGGAAGGGAGGTGTCGTCTGTCAGCGGCGAGGAATGGAAACCACGCATGCATGTGGGAACCCTTCGAATCAGATTGAGGAGCTTATTGAGGCAGTATTGGAGGTGCTGCCCCGCACTACTCTTTGGCCGGGGTGGAGCCTACAAGCGCCAGCAGGTCAGGCAGGTTTTTGCCAGGCTGATGACAAAGAAGCGGGTAAAACTGGATAAGCTCATCCGAGCCCCATCTCAGACAGAGGCACTGATCTTCAGACAGTCCTGTCCACACTGGAACTTTTCGGGTGATGGGTGATCAACTAACCCAAGTCCCGGTTGGCTTCCTGCATGGTGGTGGCGACTTATTTAGGTATGACATTTTATACTTTACCTTCTTCTGATGCAGAGGTACACTGCTTTCAGGAGGTGGTGAGATTGCTGCTGCCAGACGAATATAGAATATACCACAATCATGCAGGGCCTGCGTCTCCTTAGCTTGATGGTGTCTACCATCGAGGCAGTTCAGTTTGCCCAGTACCACTCCTGGCCTCTACAAATGCTGCTCCTGTCAAAATGGCGCAGCGCTGTACAGCCGTTGAACCATCATTTCATATTGACGGACAATGCGATCCCTGAATTGGTGGCTGGACTAGCAGTTGCTGGCAGTGGGTCGATCTTTCCTGCTGGTCTGGTAGGTCATCCTGACCACAGACGCCAGTGTGATGGGTTGTAGTGGTGTTCTGGACAACCAGATGGCTCAGGGTCTCTGGGACCAGCGGAAATGCAGTCTTCCAACCAATATGTTGGAAGTGAGGGTGATTCTGCTGGTTCTCAGGCATTGGTCTGCCCAGCTCCAGGGCCTTCCAGTCAGGGTACAGTCAGACAATTCCACAGTCGTGGCCTACGTAAACCATCAGGGGGGGCTCCAGTTGCCGGCAGGTGTTCCAGGATGTGAGTCGCATCATGAGGTGAGCAGAACTTTACATGGGTGGAGAATCTGCAGGCCACTTATTTGAGCAGTGAGACGGTGGACCAGGGGGAATGGTCCCATCATCAGGACATGTTTCAAGCCCACTGCGACAGGAGGTTGACCTCTTCGCATATCGGCACAATCCGAAGGTCCAGAAGTTTGTGTCTAGGGTGTGAGACCCCCTGGCTGTGGCGGTCGATGTGCTGGCCGTCCCCTGGTCACCATACAGCCTTCTCTATGCATTCCCGACACTGACACTTATGGGTTGCGTGTTACCATACCCCTATGGGCTATGCAGAAATAAATAAGGTCAACTGTGAGCAGATTCCTATTATCCTGTTTGCCCCACACTGACCCAGAGGGGTGTGATACGCAGATCTGGGCAGCCTGGCAAAGGAGCCCTGTGGCGATTCCCCAACCACCCAGATCTTCTGCAGCACCCAAATTCTCCAGCGCTGGCTTTAGTGGGTTGGCTGTTAAAACCAGCATATTGGAAGAGAGGGGTTTGTCCGTGGTGGTAATTTGGACCTTGGTTCGAGCACGAAAACAGTCATCCTCTAGAATTTACTACTGAACTTTGTGTGGTGTGGATCTAAGGGCCAATCTTGTAGCAGTTTCTCGATACATATTTTGGAGTTCCTCCAGCAAGGCCTGGACGGTGGCCTATAGCCCAGCACCCTAAAAGCGGACCAACAGACAAAAATGACTTAAACCAGATCAACACAACAAATAGTGCTCATGCGCATCCCTCCACAGGGAAATTTAGATTGCTGCACATAAAAATTCATTTTCCTTTTTCTAACTTCTAACTCCACCTGCAAACAGGAAGTGCTGCTGGGCTTCCTGTTACTGTGCACTGTCAGTTATGTCTCTTAACTGTACCAGGCTGTTGGTGTGGTTTAAGCCAGGTCTCGGCCTTGTCCATTTTTTTCTAACAGACAACGGTCCACACTTGAAGGGTACTGCGCACGCTCACTGCAGCGGTTGATAGTCCCTGCCCTGGGATCTTAATCGGGTCCTATCAATGCTCACCATAAGGAGCCACTCCTGCATTCCCTTAATGTGGTCAGGGCATTAAAGTATTACTTGGCTGCTATTCGAGAGGTACGTAAGACGGATGTCTTGTTTGTGATCCCAGAAGGGATAAGGAGGGGCCCGGTGGCTGCCAGATCCACTCTTAACTGATGGAACAGGCAGGCAGTCATAGAAGCCTATGCCTTCAAGGGGAAGGAGGCACCCTTCCAGGTCACCGTTCACTCCACTAGGGCAATTGACGCATCTTGGGCTTTCTCGACACCAGGCTTCGGTGGAACAGGTCTGCAAGACATCGACTTGGCCGTCTCTCCAGGGGTTCCAAGCTTGAGGTGTCAGTGACGTTGTTCTTGGTTATGTTGACAAAGTCGGTTGCTGGCCATTCTGGCACGGCCCCACCCTTAAGGAGATGACTGCTTTGAAACGTCCTATGCATTGCTACTAGTGGTGCCACCGAATGAAAGAGATGAGAAAAGAAATTTACCAGTACACATATTTCCCTTTTAGTGTTTAGACACAAAAAAGTAAAAAAATAAAAAATGTTAGTTCTATCTTTTCTTCCCAACATTTACCTGCACCTGTGATGGGGCATTTTTACAGGTTAGGTACATCATTTTTTCTATGAGGTATAGGGGTATTTTATTTTAAGTTTGGAAAAAAACAGCACCCTATGGGCTATGCAGAAAAAAAAAAAACGGCAAATTCTTTAGCATAGCCCATAGGGGCTGTTATTTCCAAACAAAAAAATATCCTTACCTTATTGGATATATGATCTGCCTCAAATGTTAAAATGCACCCATCGCAGGTACAGGTGATTTTTGGGTAAAAATTAGGACAAATATTTTATTTTTCACTTTTTGGTGTGTTAAAGTGGCCGAAAAGCTCCTCTGCACCACCCCGGAATCTAAAAGACTTCAGGACCGACCGCTAGCCTGCCCTCAGGACATCCTATACCGGGATGCCCGGCTGTGTGACCCCACCCCCCGAGTCGCTGGTAAACCTTTGCTGTGATTCTGTGATTGCCAGCCACAGCATCCCTGGCATCCCTGTGCCTGTGCGTGCTTCCACGTCCAGCCTTTCTGAATGGCTGGGTGCAGGAGTGCGTATGCATGAACAGAGCTGGGGATGTGGCTGACTGGCGCGTTGCTGTGGTCCCTTTGAGATCGGCCAATCGCCGATCTCAAAAGCTCAAAAGTGCTGCTGGCCATGGCTTAGGTAGTGGAAAAATCTGTTTTTTTTTTAAACCAGGCCACCTGTGAGCCAACAGCAGTGCCTGGCTGCTCGGGACGGGGGTGGGGGTTCCAAAGGATGAGCGTAGTAAGCTCAAATAGGTTTACAACCGGATGGGGCAGGATGCAGGTTTAAATCCACATTGCAATGCACACTACAAGTCACACTGGCTTCACCAAGTAATTACCATGATCCCCCTTCTTTAAAATATCTCACAAACATAAGGACCATGTTCATGCTTGATTTCGGAAGAAGACATAAGATAAAATAAGGTTTAGAGAAGAGAAAGATTAGAGGTGAGATTTACAACTGAAACTTTTACTTGAGACAATATACTACATTAGTATTCTAAGTGTGCCATACACTCCACTTCCTTCTTCATGACATCTGGGTAATCTCCAGTAGAGGGCGAAGCCCCTCCTGGTCCATATATACCTGGAACCTCCCACCAATTCCCCAGTTTCTTCTCTGCAGAGAAGGCGACAAAACAGAAGATGAGGACTTCTTTGCTTTCAGGTAAGCCGGGCTCGGCCCGGCCTTCTATTATCCCTATTACTGCCAGGACCCTTCTAAATTACCCTGTATTGAGCCTCCCAGCTTAGGCTGCGGGTCCTGGTGAAGGTAGGAGCACCCTATGGGTGCAGCAGGAGCACTGCTCCACCGTGAGACCTCATGGGGTAGGCGGTTTCCAGGTTTCTTGGTGATCCTGGTGTGAGATGCCCCATCTCGTTAGGCTTATGGCCGGCTCCTGGCTGGATTTCCCCCCTTCCGGGTTCCTTATTCCCCTCCGGGGGGGGGTGGGGGGTGGCCTATATTTCGTTTTACCCAGCCCTTGTCACGGTGTGAGTGTTTCACTTGTGTGTGTGTGTGTGAGTGCTTAAACTTTACTGGCCTCACGGTCTGACTACAGCCTGGGGGAGCTTCTCCCCCTCAGGTGCGATTACAAGCTCGTTGTCTAGGGGTGGGGGGCGTGGCCTCGGAAAACGCGCATTCTGCGCTGGCCTGCCCTCTCCCTGCTCTCCCTTCCCAGGCACGAGGCTGCATGGGGGCCATCTTCCCTGGCAGGCCGCTTTGCACTCGTGGTGGTAAGGGCCTGATAGCCATCTCTTTAGCTTGTGTGTGTGTGTGGGGGCCCCCACTGGTCTCTAACGTGTGTGTGTGTGTGTCTAGGCCTTATTTGCCTGTTTGACTGTGTTGTGGTATATACTGTATATACCTATATTTATTTCCATTGTGTGGCTGTAAGATCAAATGCTATTGCATTTTTTACACTGCTCTGCTCTTATGTGGCTTATTTTGTATGTTACAGGTTGCCCTGTATATGTGCATATTAAGGGGTCCCTCCTGGTCCTGGGGTCCCTAGTTATAAAAATTGTCCACCCAAAAATCCTCCCACCGGGACTTTTAAGGGCATCCCGAGTTGCTTATGCGTAATTCCCTGCGGTCTTGCGACTGACCACAAAAATTCACCATATGGAGGCTCTGCAGGATATCGGGCCCGGGATCCCTTCGGGACAATCCGGGCCATGTGTGGGGTGCGGGGTATCCCTTACGGGGGAGAATGTGCTGATCTGTGTACCATCCGCACAAAAGGCCATAACGCAGCAGTCTGGTACCCAGCCTTCTGGGTCGGCTCCTCCCGCTTCACCGCCTTCCCCTCCCCACCTGTTCCGTACCCCAAGTGACATTGGTACCAGTGGGGAGTCTCATGTTTGGGCTCGGTTGGCCAGCATAGAGAAAATGATTGCTAGCACGGTGGGCAAGAAGGCCCAGGCTAAAAAGAGACAGTTGTCGTCGGCCCAGCCTTAGTGGGGTATTGACGACGAGTCTGCTGATTTGTCTGATTATTCCCCGTTAGAGGACGGGGAATTGTATCAGAATTCAGAGGAATTGGGAATTGGGATCTGGGAATTCCAATGTCGGGCAGGCGCTGGGGGATGCCGTTGATACGGCCACTGTTTTGTCACATTTATTGGAGGTGTTGGATATTAATCCACCTGAGGCGCCCCCTCTTAAGAAGGGGCATTTTTTTGGGGCCCACAAGCCCCGTCTGGAATTCCCTACCCAGGGTCATTTTGATGCGCTGATACTTAGAGTATGGGAGAGGCCCAGCCGGCTTCCTGGTGTGCCTCAGGGATGGGATAAGAAGTATCCTTTTCCGGTGGAGGCGGTCAAGCGCTGGTCTTCTCCTCCCGAGGTCGACGCGCCTGTTTTAGGTTTGACCAACTCTTCTGTGCTGAACACCCCTGACGCCACCTCCCTTAAGGATGGCGAGGATAAGCGCCTTGATCAGATGGTGTGCCACGCATTTGCCAACGTGGGCTCGGCCCTGCGGCCTGTTAATGCATCTGCCCTGGTGTCACTTGCTACCAGGTCTCTTATCAGGGACTGGCTGAATAACGCTCAGCTTGATCCAGATGGCGCTGAGTTCACTATACTTAAGAAGTGCGAATTGTTCATGGATTTTGTCATGGCTGTGATGGAAGACTCCATTTTCGTGTGTAGTAGGATGTCAGCCTTACTGGTGGCCATGCGCAGACTGGTCTGGCTCCGTCAGTGGACAGCGGACGTTGGAGCCAAGAAGTCGCTCACAGCTCTCCCCTTCTTGGGTGCGCGGCTGTTTGGAGATAAATTGGATGCTGTTGCTAAAGGAGGTAAGTTACCTCAGCGGAGGAAACAGCGCCATCCCTTTCGGGGGGCGGGCTCGTTCATTCCTTCCTTTCGAGGGGCCAGAGCGTCTAGGGGTCTGGCCTTCTCAGGTGTCAGGGCTCGTCCTGGAACAGAGGCAGAGGTCGGGCACGTCCCGCGGCTGCCTGGGGTTCCAAGCCCAAGCCTGCCGTTAAACCCGCTCAGCAGTGAAGGGGAGCCCTCACCCGCAAGGGTGGGGGGACGACTACGGCTCTTCTTCCAGGTCTGGGCTCGGGAGGTCACAGACAATTGGATCTTGGAAGTGGTCTCCTCCGGGTACAAACTGGAGTTCGAGTACTGGCCGCCCCCAAGATTCTTAAGGTCTCGGGTGCCCTCGGACCCTCAGGCTGCACAGGGGCTCCTGTTAGCAGTAAAAAACCTTCTGGACATGGGGGTTATATGCCCGGTGCCTCCGTTGGAAAGAGGCAGGGGTTACTACTCCAACCTTTTCACGGTTCCCAAAAAGAAGGGTTTGGTGAGACCCATTCTAGATCTCAAGGTTCTCAACAGGTTTATCAGAGCCAGGAATGGAGACTCCGCGCGGCTATCAATTCCCTTCGCCAAGGGGATTTTATGACATCCATAGACATCAAGGATGCGTATCTGCATGTTCCGATTTTTCAGGCACATCAGAGATTCCTCCGGTTTGCGGTGGAGGATCAACATTATCAATTTGTAGCTCTTCCCTTCGGTCTGATCTCGGCACCGAGGGTCTTCACCAAGGTTTTGGCGGGCGTAATGGCTCTGCTCAGATCTCAGGGCATTCGCATTGTGCCTTATCTGGACGATCTGTTGATTTCAGCTTCTTCCCTTCAGCAGGCGGAACTGGACACCCACCAGGTGGTGTCGACCCTGGAGAGGTTTGGGTGGGTGATCAACCGCACCAAGTCTTCTCTCTCCCCGTCTCGAGTGATTTCATTTCTGGGCAGGAATCTGGATACCAGTCGGGCCAGAGGTTTTCTGCCCCAGGCCAAGGTGCTGGGGATTCAGGGCCTGATCCGTCTTCTTCTGGCCAATCCTTGTCCCTCTATCCGACAGGGGATGAAACTGGTGGGTCTGATGGTATCCTCCTTCGAGGCGGTGCCGTTTGCACAGTTTCACATGAGGTCTCTTCAACTTCTCCTATTGACGTATTGGGACAGGAGCCCACAGTCATTGGATCAACCTTTCAAGATGTCTCCCAGGGTTCGGCAGTCCTTTCGGTGGTGGCTGGACTCAAGCAATCTGGTGAAGGACAGATGCTTTCTGGTCCCTTGTTGGGAGACGGTTACCACGGATGCCAGCCTGTTGGGGTGGGGAGGTTATTGGAAGAGTCATCAGTTCAGCGGGGTGTGGGGTCCCCAGGAGGCTCACACCCCCATCAATGTATTGGAGCTCAGAGCCATTCGACTGGTTCTGGCTTGGCTGACCACACAGTTACGAGGTCTTCCGGGTCAGGTGCGTTCGGACAACCGAACGGCAGTGGCTTACATAAATCACCAAGGAGGGACTCGCAGCAGGAGTGCCCTCAAGGAAGTCTCTGATCCTGCACTGGGCGGAGAGTAATGTTCCTTGCCTTTCGGCAGTCTACATTCCGGGAGTGGAGAATCCGGAGGCGGATTCCCTGAGCAGGGGATCCTCTTACCACGGAGAGTGGTCTCTCAACCCCGAGGTTTTTCTGGATCTTTGCTGCAAGTGGGGGACTCCGGAGGTGGATCTCTTTGCCTCGAGGCACAATCACAAACCTCCGGCCTTTGTGTCTCTTTCTCAGGATCCCCTGGCTTTGGCAGTGGATGCCTTGTCACTGGCTTGGAAGGACCTGGGTTTTCTGTACCTGTTTCCACCTGTCTCCATGCTGGGCAAGGTAGTTCGCAAACTGGTTCTAGAAGGGGCACCAGCGGTTCTGGTGGCTCCAAGGTGGCCAAGAAGGGTTTGGTACGCAGACGTTGTAAGGATAGCCGTAGACCAGTACCGGCTTCCCTTGCTGTAGGACCTGCTATCTCAGGGTCATCTACTTTACCCCAATTTACAAATGCTGGCTTTGACGGCTTGGCTGCTGAAACCTTCATCTTGAAAGAGGAAGGTTTGTCTGAGGCTGTTGTTCAGACCCTGATTAGGGCTAGGAAGCGGTCCTCTTCGGGCATTTACTATAGGACTTGGAGTTCCTATATTGATTGGTGTGAGGCTAGGGCCTTGCCTTGCAGGGTTTTTTCTATACCCAGGATTTTGGAGTTTCTTCAGCATAATCTGGATCTTGGGTTCCAGCTTAGTACTTTGAAAGGACAGGTTTCTGCTCTGTCGGTTTTCTTCCAGAGGTCTTTTGCTTCACACCCGCTGGTTAAGACCTTTTTCCAAGGGGTGGCACATGTGCGGCCCCCTCGGAAGGCTGTAGTTCCTGTTTGGGATTTGAATTTGGTTCTTTCGGCTCTGCAGGGTCCTCCTTTTGAACCGCTACAGGATGTTGCTCTTTTGGTTGTCACTCAGAAGGTTGCCTTCTTGGTGGCTATTACCTCTGTTCGGCGGGTCTTTGAGTTGGCGACCCTGTCGATTCAGGCCCCTTACTTTTGAGAGACACCAGGATAAGGTGGTTTTTCGTTTTAAGCCGGATTTTCTTCCTAAGGTGGTTTCTGCTTTCCACCTCAATCAGGACATTGTTCTCCCTTCCTTGTGTCCTAAGCCTAACAATGACAAGGAGAGGATTTTGCACTATTTGGATGTTGTTCGCTGTGTGAAGTACTATTTGGTGACTACTTCTTCCTTCCGCAAGACGGACGCTTTTTTCATGGTGCCCTGCGGGCCCAGGAAAGGTTTGGCGCCTGCTAAATCTACAATTAGCAAATGGATTCGTCAGGCCATTGTTGGGGCCTATTCTGCTAAGGGGAGGACTCCCCCTTTTAGGGTCACTGCGCACTCTACTCGTGCTGTTGGTGCATCCTGGGCTTTTCAGCACCATGCTTCTGTTGAACAAGTTTGTAAGGCTGCTGGTCTTCCGTTCATACCTTTTCCAAGTTTTACAAGGTTGATGTGCGGGCTTCAGCGGATGCTGTTTTTGGCCGCAAGGTTCTGCAAGCTGCAGTGGTTTGAGTTGGTACATTCTTTACTGTTTCTGGTTCCCACCCATGAGGGACACTGCTATTGGATGTTCCAGATGTCATGAAGAAGGAAGTGGAGTGTATGGCACACTTAGAATAATACCGTTTTGTGAGTACTCACCTTTAAAACGGGTATTATGAGTGTGCCATACACTCCACTTCGCCCCACCCTTGTTTTTTTTCAGGTATTCTGGGGCTTTTATATGGTGAACCATTGTTTTTGATTGTTGTTACGGTTATATTTGGTTCTTCCTGGTCCCTTTACTGCTTTTATACACTGGGGAATTGGTGGGAGGTCCCAGGTATATATGGACCGGGAGGGGCTTTCTTTTTTTCATATTCATCTCTGCAGAAGTTCGCCCTCTACTGGAGATTGCCCAGATGTCATGAAGAAGGAAGTGGAGTGTATGGCACACTCATAATACCCGTTTTAAAGGTGAGTACTCACAAAACGGTATTTTTTTAAATTCATTCTCTAGTAAACCTTCAGTTTTACATTCTTTGGCTGTTTTGCCTACCCAGAGTAAATGTTTTAGGTGTTGACCAACAACCAACCAACATATGAATACCTTGAAGCACTTATAAATGAATGTAAATGTTCTCTTTTTATGTCTTGCATCTTACTGTAAGCACACCATATTCTAATTATTTTAAAACCGCATAGGTGGATAATATTTAAAAGCATTACTTTCTTTAAACTAAGCAGATTTGGCAAAGCTATTTTCATCTTGAACACTAGGGGTCACTGGAGGACAGCTGCTGTGCAGAATCTAAGTGAATAGCTGACCTCAATCTGCACATTAATGGATCGATGATGCAAATGCCCTGGTCTTTATATCTGAAACAGGCCTATATATTTCAGCTGCAAAATACAAACTAAATTTATATGAGTGATGGTTATTGATTTTGCTAAAATATTATAATACTGGCATGAGATCCTCGTAACTACTAGGACTTACAGAGAACTTTCAAGGTAGTCACCTTTTAAGCAGTGCTAAGAAAACTGTGGAAGATGTATGCATTGCACCCCAGCTACCACTAGTAAGTTGACTAGTAAGGTGATTTACAATATGTGGCACTTTGATTTGGGTTAAAGAATTGTAAAAAGCAAGTTAAGAATTTGCTGTGGCTTTGGATATACTATATGTGCACATAAAAAATAAATACTCACCTTACCCTTTGCATATGTTCTCCAGTGCAGGGTGAAAACTTTCTCCTCCTCTCCTTCGCTGACTGGAAGAAAGCGCATATAGAGCTCAT
Source organism: Gastrophryne carolinensis (assembly GCA_027917425.1). Lineage (NCBI taxonomy): Eukaryota > Metazoa > Chordata > Amphibia > Anura > Microhylidae > Gastrophryne > Gastrophryne carolinensis. The sequence goes on from CM051237.1 coordinate 225,242,399, forward strand.
GACAAAATGTATTTTAGCTGGCACTACTAATAAAATGTTTTAGTTACCTATCTCTAAATATAATCATTAGAGCTCCCCCTCTCCTAGCACACACACGTTGTCTCATATTTAGTCTCATATTGGTTAGTTATGGGCACTCTTGGGGGGGAAACCTAATTAAACTATGTGACTAAGCACATTAAACCGGACCAACACCCTTACAAGAAACAGTGCTTATATGACCCCCCCCGGGGAATTCTGATTGTTGCACATGTTGAATAAAAATTCTAGATTAAAAAAGATTAAGCTTACCGCCGCTGTGCATTGTGGGTTATGTCAGTTGAATTCAGACAGTAGCATGGCTAGGATGCTGACAAATGAAGCTCCAAAATGGCTGCTACCAGGAGAAAATAGGTAAGTCAGCATTTCATCTTTGAGTGGGTGCACAAGCAAATATAAATTCTGACAATGATTCAGTATCATGCATGCAGATGGGCCAAGGGGGTTTTGGGGAGTTTTTTCCCAAAATATGCAAGGCTGTTTGTCCGTTTAAATAAGCTATCCTATTACTCTACTGAAAGTTTTAGGTGCAAATCTTGCCCCTCTCTCTTTAAGTGGACCAACACCCAGGGGTGATCGGCCCGGAAATCTATAAGATTCCCGGGCCGATCACCTCCCACCCCGATCTCGGATGTCCCGCGGGGTGAAACCCCCCAGAAACCCCAAAAAGATCTTACCTGATCCGCCGCCTCCCGCGCGCCCCTCCAGGCGTGCGCGCGCCCGTGCCGGCCCTCTGTGAATGGCCTGCGGGGGCGCGCGCCGAGAGTGACGCGCGGGAGGCGGCGGCGGAAGAGGCTTGTACGTTCCTGTCCCCCGCCTAGACGTTGGCGGGGATTGGCTGCGGCGTTCACGTGGGAGCGGGGAGAGGTGAGTTTTTTTGGGTTTCACACAGCGGGGCACCCCCGATCGGGGTGCCCCACCGAAGTGGACCAAAACCCAGGATAGTCAAAATCCTGGGTGTTGGTCCACTTTAACTGAAACACATCTTATTATAACTCATGCCTTATTCTAAAATGAAGCAAAAAATAGTCCTAATTTCTAGGCATGTTTATTAAATTAACTGGGGTCATGCTAAAGATCTGGTGAAGCTTCCATCTACAAAGGCAGCAGCACAGACTGTAATAACATTTGTGCTGCTGCTGCTCTGTATAATGTAACAAGCAGGGCAGGAATCTTGCTGTTAAATGTTAAAAAGCCAGTCAGCTACCTGCTGTGTTACTTTCTTAAAGTGGACCTGTTACCAGGATTTTCACTATCCTGGTTACATAGCTAGCATGGTTAAAAAAAGACATATGTCAATCAAATTCAACCAAGGGACGTGGTTGGGGAAGGAAAGTAATTTTTAATTATTTTCCTATTAACAGCTAATAGTAACTGTTAATGTTATTTTCTGCTAGAAAAACATCTAATCCTTTTTTGAAGTTGTCAGCTGTTGATGCTGTAACACGCTTCTTTGGGAGGCTATTCCACAGATTTAAAGAATGCCCCCTTGTCTTTATATTTAGCTGAAATAGTGTTCCCCATATTTTTTGGAACTGGACGGCATATTCCAGGTGAGGGCGCACCAATGCCTTGTAAAGAGGCAATATTACATAACTGTCCTGTGCTTCCATGCCTGGTGATAGGCTCTTGCCCCAGGGGCATCACAAATTGAGATGCCCCCATTTAAACACCCCCTGAGAGCCTACTCCACTCATCCTGCCGTACCCACGGCACATGCGCTGGCGCTTGACCTATCAGCACTTTATTAATGTGCAATGCATAAAGCCATTGTTTTGAATGGTGTGTCGGCATAGGGAGTGTCAGCAGGTTCATCCCCAGCTCCCCTGTGGAGTGTGCACTTCTGCACGTCCAGCCTATCTGAATGGCTGGGCATGGGAGCAGCAACGGCTTGTGATCATAGCGAGGGACAAGGGAAAGGTAGGAGGGCTTTCAGTCAATCTGGGGGGTTCCCACAGTGGGGGATGCGGAATCAGCATGCCCCAGGGGCACCTAGTCTGACCCTGGAGTATTTTAGACATCGCCAGTGATAGGTTCACTTTAACAGCCATGCGTGTGGCTGTTGCTCCCAGCTTCACAACTGACTCACAGCTGACTGCAATATGTAAAAATCTCTTGATCACACTGCTATGATAGAGAAATCACTGGTAAAAAATGTTGTATATGTCTCAAGGGCATCCAATTTGGATCCTCAATGGAGACAGGTGCTAAAGGAGACCGTCATTGGCACTCTCTCAGATGTGGTCTTGTGACCTTTATCCCCTGGCTAGTTTGCTGGCTGATAACCTCGGGGTGGAATTTAGTTTAGGGCCTGGACTCTACATAAAGCCAAATGACAGGGTGGGGCACAGTGGTGGAATAGGTAAAATCTGACACGTTGGTTGTGTAACAAAGCTTAGAGCATTGTGCATCTCATAATGATGTCACATTCGATACTCTAATGCACACATGTCAAGCTCTGCTCCCTGGGCCAAATCTGGCCCGCGGTGTCATCAAATTTGACCCGTGAGTCCTGTCCCCCCCTTACCGGGCTTATATATGAGTAAAAGAGCTGAGGCAGTGACAGGCGTTAACTTTAAACCTGGCACATGGCCGGAAACGTGCTGCCCAGCGCCAGTCCCCAAGAGGCTAGTTAACAAGCCTGTCCAGTGGCCGGATTGCACTGCCAATTTGCAGCCTGGTGGCCATCGAGATTGCGGGACAGGACTTTGATGTAAAACCCCACCTCTTTGATGATGTAGTAGGAGAGTATAAATATAACTGCCAACCAGGCTGAGCTGGTTGCCATTCGCCTGTACGTTGGATGATGTCAAGCCGTCTCAGCCCACCAGTGACTGTGAAAAGTGGATGCATGAAGTAAAGGAAGGCAGAAGAGCCTATCCCATTAAAGAGGACCAACCACGTATTTGGCTGGCCCTTGAGTCTAAAAGACTTCAGGGCTGACCGAATCAAGTTGACCAAAAGCGACCCTGGAGTGTTTGAAATTGCCCCGGATTGCTGGTAAAACCTACCCACCAATCTAACAACGCATGTGCGGACCACGGCTGCGCTCCGCTATATTGTGCCCGCGACAGGTATTTGTGAATGGCAGGAATGGCCCCCCCAAGTGTCGGCAGTGCACTTTGCTCATTTGACCCTTAGCTGACGAGAGCTCTCATTGTCTAAGGCTAAGAAAAGAAAGCTAAGAAAACCCAAATGGAGATGAGATTTTAAAAGAAATATCAAAGTTGGCCTGCAACTTTACGTTTGACACCCTGACTCTAATGCAATCAGGAACAGCAGCACCAGGCCTACCCACCAAAGGCATCCTCAGACAAAGCCTGCAAAAGGCACTTACAGTAACTGGGATACTTGATGCTTGGTGCCAAAGTAGTCTGTCATCCCCTGTTTAAGTTAGTAATAGGGCAAGTACCTCAATATTTATAGTGGCATTTACATTTGCATGTGTTGCAGACTGTTTTGTTAATGGCATTGTTACTGTGTCCTAATGTATCTTTTATGTCCTAGTGGACCCAGGGTATATGCCCCTATTTTTCCTTTATTAAAGTGCTAAGTAGTCTATTAAAAAAGTGAGCCAGGATACCTATCTTTGCAGGAATAATGATTGCAGCAGTACTATTGATTTTAGCAAATCTTAAGCTTGTGTATAGTTCCTCTTGTGTCACTTTTTATGGGGCGCAATATTTATTTCATGCCACCTTCTACAAATGATTAGCATTTACATCCTTCTTCACGAGACCGTTAATTCAAAAGTCATCAGGCCTGTTGTGGTGGCGGAAGCTGAGATCTAGTTAGCATTGCACTGAGTAGCTATTGATTAATGTGGTAATCAATGAGGGCAATCCGCTGCAGAGATTTGTTTTGATGACAGCAGCACAGTGTATATGGCAGCCCCGGCCTCTCTGTCGTGGCTTGCTGGACACTGCAGAGTGTTTTGGCTCAGGCTTGTCGGGGAGCTGCCTCTGCCGAGTTTTATGATTGTGGATCATTTGATTGCTTGCCCGCCTTGGCACAACGATCGCTAGCTCCACTGCTATCAGAAGTTGTGTTTATGAGCTCTCTAATGCTTGAGACATGTTCTCTGGGCTCGTCCAGTTTTTGCTTCAGACGCTGCACTCGGGGACAGGTAACCGTTACGGTACTGCAGATGGGACAGGCTTTGTATATTAATTGCAGGCATGAACGCTGCAGACGTTCTGGTAGCATGTACAGCTTCTGTGCACCTCTCCTGTTGCATGATCAGGTTTCTAGACTAGTCATTTTTATACTTAAAAAATCCTGTTTATAAAGCTGCTTAAAATGCTTGGCTGTCCTGTTATCCTACTTGGTTTAAAACAAGTAACATAATAGCTGTACATTGATGTTACGTGTATGTTGGTAAGGATTCATAGTAGATTTTGGAATTGTGTGCCTGTCCTGTTTTGAATTGACGAATGGTGCTCAACGGAATACAATTCATGCAGATTGTCTGGATTATTTTTAGCCGCTGTGTTTGGCAGAAGACAATTGGAGTGTCCTGTGTCCCCTCAGTCGTGCTGTGGTTAGTACATTTTAAGAGCTCATTGTAAAGCAATAAGTGTCTCTCTCTATGCTCTGTGATTAACTCTTTCCTTGGCCAGTGCTGAAGTTTGTCGGTTATCAGAGTTATTCATGATTCTCATTAGATAGTTGGTAAATGGGAATTTGTTCTAGGAAGGTATTGATGTAAGGAGTAGGAATCCCCAACATCCAAGAATATACATGTCTGTAATTTAAAGACATCTTGCACTACTCTAATTTGCACCAACGTGCAAGTACTTGATAAATTATGCCCTTTGTTTTAAGTAAATGATTTTTGTTAAGTTGTAATTTTTACTTTGGGACTAATATTAATTTGGTGTATTTAATTAAGTGAATATGCTGTAACCTATATTATTTTTTTTCATTCTTAACAGTATTATAGGTTAGCTATTTTAATATGCAGTATACTGGAGTACCTAGACCCTTTTTATATAGAATCCTATGTGCCTATTTGCTTTTTGTTGTTTCAGCATGTTTGTATCAATAAAAAAGGACTATATTGGTTAAATACTGTTCCCACCCTGTTTTAAAGTGGATCTTTATCCTCTAAGCCAGCTATGGAGTCTTAAAGACTCCATGGCAAGCCAACTAACTGCCCCTGTGCAAACCCCCCAGATAGGCCTGCATGTACCTTTCTTTTTCAGCACTTCCACACTGTGTTCTTGGGCCGCAGATGCATCCACAGCACCCATTCAGATAGGCTAGGGGCAGTAGCGCACTGCATCGCCCACTGTAGGGAGACTGAGGATGCGGCTGCTCTCACTCGCTATGGCGATGCTGTGTGCAAAACAACACTTTATGCCATGCATTAGTATGCACAACATAAAGCACTGATTGGACGAAAACCTGCCATGTGCCATGGGAACGGGTGATCTGTGGGGTTTTACAGCTCCGCACACTGTAGGGAGACTGAGGATATGGCTGCTTCCGCTCACTATGGCAGTGCTGTGTGCATAACAACACTTTATGCCAAGCATTAGTATGCACGGTATAAAGCACGGATTGGAAAGAACCATGGGAATGGTGGAAAGTTGAGGCATTCTGAACCCAGATGTCCCAGGGACAAGGACCGATCACCAGGATAGTGAAAATCCTGGCGATAGGTCCACTTTAATGAAGTACTGCTTGCTTTTATAATGATATCAAATGCTTTTATAATGATATCAAATGCCACATAATACATATCATTTCTAAGCCAATTGAATTTATAAGCTACACCTACAGTACAAAGGAATTAGTGAATCTTTGTATTCAGTGAATTAGTTATTTGATCAAATTATCAATGGATGTTTTTCACTATGTGTGTAAATGTTTCATTAATTAAAAAAATGAAATGAAATTGTCCTCTCACTACTGTCACTGCTTTTCCCAGTCCTCCAAACCCACGCTGCAGCCAGACCTAGCAGAGCCGTTTGCTGAACATTAAATATACACACCTAACCGCTCTGATTGGACAAGAGATAGAACATGTGCTGTAGGAGTGGAAGGAAGTGGGTTTTACTGGGCGATCTGGGGGTTGCACACAGGGGGTTCAGGGATTTCCCAGATTTTGTTCCACTTTAAATCAATCACTGGCCTATTTAATCTTTTTTCTCAAACTTTCAATTTCTGCAGTAATGGTCTGACTGCAATTAAAGCATAATTTTCAGTGGGTATGTTCTAACCATGTTGTCCTTGCTAAATAAACTTAGAATGTGATTCTGGGTTATATCAGGAAAGTATGCATTGAAGTGATCCTATAACCTGAAAGGAAGTCAATGTTTTCACCTTCTATCTTCAGCCCAGTGCCCCAAAACAGTCTGTTTTTTTTTTTACTAAAGCCTTTGGCGAGTAATCATTACAAAATGACCTGGATTCAGTCGCCCATATTGCTTCCTGGCTGACCATCCCCACCCCCTAGTGCTTTCCAGTGATTATACATTAATACACACAGTTAGTTATAGTACACACAGCTCAGCACTGGGGGTCAGCCTTATCAGTTATAATAACTGCACTAAATCTGAAAGCACTTCAACCTAACTGCCATTATGTGACATTTTAACTGAATAAATTATCATATGGCTTCCATTTGCTTCCTGTTAGTGTTTTAATGAATACTAGGCAAAGACTGGAAGAAAGAAGAAAAACAGATTGTTTTGGGGCTCTAGGCTGGGAATAGAAGGTGATGACTTAAACTTCCTCTCTAGGTATAGCTAAACTATCACTTTAAAAAGGGGGCTTTTGTGTCTAACTATAAAATAACGATGATAAAATGACGAGCAGAGTTTGCCATAGTTGTTACATCATGGAGGGATGTTCTGTAACACAGCTTATCACATGGGGAAGGGTATTATACTGATTTATTGCTTAGAAGCCAGACCATTACTTTTCAGTGTTGAAGGTTTGACCCATGAATGTATGACCCATGCTGCCAGGGTATTTGCAGGCCTGGCAGTGTGAAGTTAGGATTTCGCTTAAAGTGGACCAACACCCAGGGGGGATCGGCCCGGGAATCTATAAAATTCCCGGGCCGAACAGATCCCTCCCCGCGGGGCATCCGAAATCGGGATGTCCCGCGGGGTGAAACCCCCCAGGACGCCCACAAACCTTATCTTAACCCCGTTCCAATGGCGCATGCGTGGGCCGCGTTTTGCGCTTCCCTCTAGCAGGGCGCGCACCCGCGCCGGCCGTTTGTGAATGGCCGGCACGGGCGCGCTCCCTGTTAGAAGGAAGCGCGAGACGCGGCCTCCAGCGCTCAGAGCCGCTGTGGTTGGACACCGCTTGTACGTGCATACCACAGCGGCTCTGAGCTCTCTGATTGGACGAGCACCCGCGTAGGAGCGTGGGGAGGTGAGTGTTTACGGACGTTCTGGGGAGTTTCACACAGCGGGGCAACCCCGATCGGGGTGCCCCACCGAAGTGGACCAAACCCCAGGATAGTCAAAATCCTGGGTGTTGGTCCACTTTAAGCGGGGTCCTATTTATATTTAGGCAACCCTCTGCCTGGGCATATATTGTGGATTGTGGTTTGTGACACTATTTTGATGCACATCAAGACAGAAAGGTGTATTTAAAAAATGAATATGTTTAATACACTTCACACAAAAAATTGTATTTACACAATAGAATACAGAAGAGGTGTAGCCATGAGATAAGTACAATAATTTATATACCATAGCTATTGGCAGGGTATAGTTTCCCTTATTTGTAGGCAGTGTTTAGTTTCTGCTACCTGCTCTCCTACGCTACATTCTGATAAAAAGGCCCCCATACATCAGTATACTTAAAGGTATATGCTTTACCTATGTATACACCGTGTGTAGAAAATGATGCTAAACCAGAGGAGTAGCTAGGCTTTCTGGCACCCGCGGCAAAGATTTAACATGATGCCCCCCACCTGTGCTCAGGCCCCCCTTTGGCACCCCCTTGACCTGCTGCACCCGGGTCATGTCCCCCCTCCCCCAGCAATGTCGCCCTTGTGCTAAACCCTGCCTACTTCTAAGGTATATTAAACTATTAAACTGGGCCAACACCAATTTCAGAAAAAAAAATGACATTGACTGCTCCTCCTCCTGCAAACCTTCTAAATTTTACCTGTCACCATGCTGTCCTGGCGAAATGCAGCCATATGATTGGTCGGTGGTGAACGGGTTTTCTGTTCTTCGGCTGCGACTGGGACACGGCAGCCAATCATCACACCACATTTCACCAGGAGAGCGGTGACAGGTAAGATTTAGGGGTTTGCAGGAGGTTGATCGAGGAGGGAACCTTGGCAAGCGCCCTGGAGAGGACCCATAACAATTTTTTTCTAAAACAGGTCTTGGGTTGTTTTAATTAAACACTCACTTTGCATGTGTAGTGTATTAAAATGCATAAACTTTTCTAAATAAAAGCCTTGTTGTATTGTTGTGTGCACCTATATAGTGTTTCTTGCTTTGTTATATTTTAGTAAACATTTTCCATTTGTTGCTTTAATTAACATGGTAATAGTAGGTATACTTTAAATCATTTAAGTTGCTGCCCTCGTGTAATGTGCACAGCAGACTTCTTAATATACTACTTATTACTTTCCAACTACTGCACAATCATATGCTTATTTTCATCAGGGAAATCAACAAAAGTACCTCTGCCAAGTTCTGACCCTCTAAAACACACCTCCTAATGCATGGTTAATGCAAATTAGTTAGAAACCAATATATCTCATTAAAATCTATAGAATGCAGATGTAGGGGTTTTCATTTGTAAATAAAACAGATTTTTTTTTCACAATTGTGTGCATAGTGAAGCAAAACCTATTTACACTCAGTTCACAACACTGCTGCACATAAAATAATTTACATTTTGTAACTCCTCCTGTAGTGCCCCCCCCCCCCCCCCCCCCATGGCATCCTAAGAGATTTGCCTGTGGCCTGCAAAGGGGAAGTGCCGCTGGTGATGCTTTGTACTGTTGGTTACGTCTGAAATGCTGGGAAAGTTCGAAGCCTCCAGGATGCTCCAAGATGGCCAAGACCAGGAGAAAATCAGTGATGCGGTTTTTCAGCTTTGAGTGGAGCAAATGTTGGCATCATTTAACAAAAAAACCCACCTGCATTTTAATAGGCATCCTCTGGGGATTATCTTGTTTTGAGGGCATAGGTCACAATTTTTTGGGTGTAGCCAAGAATATGAATAGTTCCAATAACTGCTGGTTTGTTTATGAAAATGAAAATGTTGTAACCAAATGAATAATGGTTGGAACCATGAGAACACATGAAAGTGTCAGGCATTAAGTTACGCTTGTGCTTTCTTTCTAGAAATAGTAATGTATAAAATATAATTTCTCCTTTTAATAAAATGTTCATAATTGCTATAGGTGACTTGGACTATTACTGGTTGGACCCTGCCACGTGGCACACTAGAGAAGCATCCCCTCTCGGTTCGGTAAGGAAACAATTAGTTCAGTGTAAATTCTGATAAACGTATGTTAACTAGCAAAAAGTATGAGCACTCCTAGTTAAATGGAGAAATCCTATCTTTAACTATATTAAATCATCTCTATACTTTTAATAAAGTAATGAATTTTCAGAGTGAAGAAAGATGTGAAAATGCTTTATTTAGCTCCAGTAAGTCATTAACAGATAAAGTTCTTCTTTAGCCAAATAATACATTTTATTGACAAAACGAGTAGCACACATTTCATTTTGTGTTTGCTAAATATAGTCATTGCACTCAGGTTTCCTGAACTCAGTTTAGAGTTTAGTTATCAAATGAAATTCTCATTAAATTGGTTGTTGAAGAAAAGGAAAGAACACCAGATATGTTCTGTGTTTATCTTTGACGTTCTTGCCCAGCATCCTGTAACCTGGCAGCCATCAAAGGAGGGTGATCGTTTAATTGGACGTGTTATTTTAAATAAGAGAACAAGCATGCCAAAAGAATCTGGAGCACTTCTGGGACTAAAAGTAAGTACAATTTAAATGTCACCATGTTTTACCAGTTTTTTTGGTATCGAAAACTTTTCTAGTAGGCTGTTTTTGTATACCTAGAAGTATGTAATATTCAAATTTTTATCTGATACATGCTCTTACCAAACACCCCATTGGACACTTCTGTAATGTCAGATAAATTGGACATACAGCTAGAATACTCAAATTCTATTTAGGGATTGCAGATAAATATAACCAGAAAATTATATACCATACAGCTTTACACAGGCTTCTTAGTGTGCAGTTTCAATGTCAACACTAATATATATATATATATATATATATATATATATATATATTCCAAAATTTCAAAATTACCAAAGATTGCACAGAAACCCTAAGACAGGAGAATCATAAAGTAAAAAAAAAACATAAATTAGTTATTAGGGTTGATTTAGAGCCCCTTTCTCTGATTTTTTTTTTTGCGTGAAAATTTCTGTTCTCATCCATTTTTCCACCTCATCTGATTCAGCAAAGCCTTTTTTTCTGCAATAATTTTTATGTGAATTGTTTTTTTTTTCTGTGTGATTTTTTTTTTTTGGGTAGCAAGACCTCCAAGAAACGTGGAGATGTTGGCTCTGAATCAACCCTATTGAGCTGAGCTTTTTTGTAGAGGCAAATGGAATCACAGTATGGAGGAGTATAACAGAGTCTATAACGTTACAGTAAATGTTTCTAGCTCGTGGTTGCTCCTAGATGTTTGCACCTTACAGCAGCAGAACTAAAGGTTGACTTTTGGAGATCTAGCTGACATACGTTTAAAATTTTAGTAGAAATGCCCTATTTAGATGCTGGGCTGGTAAATGCACACTTGTTTAAACTGCTTTTATTTACTTTTTTTTACAATGTATTGCTTTTATCTTAGTATCTTTAAAGAGTTGCACGTCAATTTTGTTAGTAGTAGGGGTACCATTAAAATCATCTCTCTTTGAAATAGTTCACTACTATGTTTCTACAATATTTTGGTGCAATCTTTTAATTAGGAATCTCGTTCAAAGCCTTGGCCATGTCCAATCTTTGTCTTGTTATTTAAATTCCTGGGGATTAGCACAATTTTTAAAGTATTTTGGCTTAGAATTTAGGTGTGCTATCCATTTTGTTTTCTTTCAACCGTTACTTGCCAAGTATAGCACCAGAATGGCGAGTAGTCGGGGTGCTCTGTGTGTATGCCCCATTGTTGTATAATTTTGGTCTGGCCAGGCTTTCAAATCATACAAGTTCTTTCCACAAATATAGAGGCTTGTAGTGCTGGGATTGGGTTTTAGAGACAGCCCCAGGCTATGCTTGTTCTGGTCTGTATTCTCAGTCAACTAAAACCATACATTTGGCAGAATTAGATGTTAGTTTGCCTTTTTTTTATTTACTGATTTTATTTTTATCTTGTGTACTTAGGTTGTTGGGGGCAAAATGACTGAATCAGGACGCCTTGGTGCCTTCATCACCAAAGTTAAAAAGGGGAGCCTTGCAGATGTTGTAGGCCATCTAAGAGCAGGTATTCAATAACCAAACGTCATTCCTGTTTACTCTGATATGCATGAATGTTGAATACTAATCTTGTATATACTGTTTCTTTGTAATAATTCAGGATTTGTGGGGCTTTGCTTCAGAATCCCAAACTCCTACCATGTACTTATAATAAAGCTTTATATAAAATCTTCTATACCAGTTAGTAACTAAGTTTCATTTGAGTATAGTATTTGGAGTATGGAGATTATTTTGTGACAGTCCAAGCTGTCTTTTTAAAAAATGGGCGTATACTCTTCTTCCAAAGCCTGTCCTCCAGTTCTCTTCAATCTTCTGTTTCCAGACTCTAGCCCAGACATGGTCCTCTCTGAAGGGGCCTTATTCTGTCAAGGCATCAGTTGTGGGTATGTGGCTTCAGCTCAGAAATTTAGGGAAAAGGGTAATGGGATCTCCAGAACAATGGTGAATGAAATATTAACATCTATTCTTTTAGATCAACATCTTACATTTCATAACACTTGGATTAATTATATACAGTATACAGAGTAATATTAGTTCTGCTAAATAATCTGTAGAAACGGATCAGTCACAGTCAGTACTCTATTTGTCAAAGTATATGTGCTTTGTGATTTTTCTTTTCTCTATTATTATCATTCAAATATCCACCCCCCACCCAAAAAAAACAATATCAAGGGGCAGCCGTGGCCTTGAGGTAAGGAAGCAGATTTGTAACAAGAGGGTTGCAGCTAACCCCCTACCCAAAGGTGCTATAATCAGGGCAGATCACCTCTTCAGGCATGTGTACTCACTGCACAGATGGGTTAAATGCAGATGAAGAATTCCTTTGTGTGTGCAAACATACAAGGGTCATCTATGCCTCCCCCCAAAAATAAAGAATCTATAAAAATTATTGAAGAAAAAACAAAAAGTATTTACCATCCAGCCTATATATATATGATCCTGATCCTATGGAGTCATTCCAGCATTCCAGTTTCAGCACTCCCATACAGGTCTAACTGTCCCCACTGAAAATACAAATCAGTGAGGGATGCTCGTGAGCGGTCATGTGATGAACACCCTGGTGCCATTTAATGATATAGCCTACTTGTAGTACCAAAACTAGCAGAACATTAAGATGAGGGATTATCTATCATGAAAATAATCAAAAATACAATATATGTCAAGAGGAGGATTTACCTGTACATCTTGCATTATAAAATCCTCCAAATATGTTTATTCTTTTACTGAAAGGAAACAAACCCAGGGGGTGACAATGAGGGGCCTGTCTTCTTAGCCAGCCTGGGAGAAAATAAGTAAACAGCTCATAGCTTATTCAGTTCTGCAGATGGGTGCTTATGCTATTGCTGTGCTCTGTGCATTAGAGTCAATGCTGTTTCCTATAGATTGTCCCAGGAGTTGAGCATTTACACTTCAACAGTCCCCCATGTCATCTTGTTTATACAGTAACAATTTCAATAACAATAACAGACCATTTTTGCTATATACCTTAAAAATTTTTTGCATCTAAGGTCAGATACTGTATAATCATGTTAGAATTGGTAGCATTGCACCCTGGAATTTAATTGTGTTTAGTAGCATTATGATATCTATTCACTTCGATTAATAGGACAAGGCTAACTAATTACAATTAGCCACTCGTAATGACTTCTTAACCATTACATTTTACAGTTGCTATTATGCATGGAGGAAAGTATCACTTTCTGGGCATCAGCTAAGTCAGATCAGATTTACTTCCCATCAGGCAACCCCCTGGTATTGTACATTGTGGCTCAGTCATAGAAACTCCATTTATTAAGCACAAGCCGGAGACAATATAAGCTTGGAATGGAGAATTGCAAACTAGAGTAAATCAAACATGCTTCAAATTTTGGTTGCCATCTTCTTTGGGATTTGTGTGGTTCAAACTTTCTCTATTTCAGTAACATAACTAACAGTTTACCCAGCTTTACCTGGGAAAGTTTAAAGGACAAGTACTGTATCATAAAAATATCTGAAATTAAACTCCTGGATTATGATACCCCCTCCCCCACCACCGCCATTTTCCAGTGAGATTTGAGGCAAAGTGATGGCAGGGCTTCTTTATAAAGGGGGAAGAGGGGGCACCAGGTGTCATTTTTATCCACTGCCTTTAGTCCCACAGTTTGTTTGCATGTAGACATACAGCAAGTGGTGTAATTAAATGTGATGGGGGGCCTGGTGCGAATATTAAATTTGGTCTTGTCATGGCTCATGCAGTGCACTTTTCATGTTATTTTAACTCAGTTGGATACAATTGGACAATTAAAGACTAAAACAGCCAAGACAAATGGATATTTCCTTTCCATTATATCATTTCAAGTGAGCACAAATCTGAAAAAAAAGGCGAAGAAGCAACAAGATGGGGCCTCCTGACCTTCTGGAACCTTGTGCAGTCACACCCCCTGCAGCCCCTATAGTTATACCCCTGCATACAGCTTACTGTGTCTGCCTGACATGCAGGTATCACAAAATGAAGTTGTGTCCCTGCTACTTCTGAAATGTGTCCTGTTTACCTCACAAACAGCCCAGCTGTCCATTAATCCATCATTTCCTGCATTGGATTCCGTCAGGCTCTTCTCTACTACAGATAAGAGTGATTCCCAAATTAAAGAGAGCAGGGAGGGGACAGACTGTGTATGTCTGTATGTCTACATGCAAACTAACTTTTTAAGTATGTTAGTAAAATTTGTTTCTAGACCAGGCTATGATGAATTACAGATTCAGTTCAGACATTTTTAATGATACTTGTTCTTTAACAAGGGAGGTTAAATGCATTTTGACATACTCTTTCTGTGTAAAAGGTGGCATCCAATGACAACCTATTTCAAGCCACCTTGAAAGTAATTTGCATCAAACATCAGTCTTCTGCAGAGGGTTTTGCTAAGGGGATTATGTACTTGTTAGTAATTCATTACCAGCAAATAGAAAATGTATCATTAGATGTTAAAACACATACCTTTGACCATATGCAGTATATTTGCTTGCTATTCATGCAAGGACACTATATAGAAAGTAAAGTAGAAAGATGCACCCAGGATTTGGAGGAAGAAAACCAAAATATTTTGAACCAAATGGTGTGCTAAAATGCGCCCCTATCACCCTATTACAGACCCCACATTACAGGCAGTGAGCGGCTTCCCACATTACAGGCAGTCTGAGGCATCCTAAATGCAGGCAGTGTGTGAGGCATCCCAATTACAGGCAGTGTGAGGCATCCCAAATGCAGATATTGTGAAGCACCCCATGTACAGGTATTGTGAGGCATCCCAAATGCAGGCCATGTGAGACATCCCAAATACAAGTAGTGTGAAGCACCCCAAGTACAGTTATGGTGAGGCAACCCAAATATAGGCCGTGTGAGACATCCCATACAGTGTGCAGTATGTCCCCCTCTATTCAAAAAAACATTTACATTCCCGGTGCCCCTGTGCTGCTGGCCTGCGGCTCCTGCAAGCCGCTGATCCCCACGCCTCCGCTGTCACAGATCCCCACGCCGCTGCTGTTTGTTGGCGCCCCTGTTCCGGGGCCATGGGTGGGTGGGGCCTGTGGCTCAAGCCAGCTCCACCGGCCCTATATAGGTCATGCCACCCATAGGCTGGAACCAGCGTGGAGAACGTATGTGGCAGCAGGCGCTGGCGGAGGTACGGAGATCGGTGGCGGGCCCTGGCAACATCAGAGACGAGGGGATTGGTGGCAGGCAATGGTGGCAGCAGAGGCACGGGCATCGGCGACAGGCATAAGCAGCAAGCTTTTGCACAGGCGGCACAGGCTGCTGGTAAGGTGTGTGTGTGTATATGTCGGCAGGAGACTGGCTGCTGCAGGAGCACAGGCCAGCAGCATGAGAGCACTGGAAATGTTTTTTTTAACATTTGCCCCAAAACAAACAGTAAGATTTTCCTCCCACATGGGCTGAAAAATAGAAAAATACAGTAGGTTAAAGATTTTATTCCAGCTGTTAAAAATGATGCAACTTGCTGAGCTAGCCAATACAAAAGCATTTTATAACATTCTTTTTACTAGCCTTTACCCTATTCAAATTAGAAATGATTCTCTAATAATACAGTATATAAGCCTAGAATACATCAGTCTGGATGTTGCAAGGCATGCCAGAAAATACAATATATATAAATAGTGAATCTTGCTAGATGCTGGCTGTGCATTTAGTATTGCTTTGGTGGGGGTTTGTTTGCTGCTTCAGCATGTAATTTCAAAGTTTGATTATTTTCTGGTTTTTAACTGCCTAACACAAAAATAGGTGCAGTTATTTCTACATTAGCTACAGAAAAAAGACTCCATAAAAAGCTTGTAGATCACTTGAAATGCTTGTGTGAAGCTTTTGTACTATTATTTTACTCTTCATTTACATTATGTAAATTCAAATACATTTTAACAATTTGTATTGCTGCTGTACCACCCAGTACCAATGCACAATAATCACACTGTGGTAGCCAAGATAAACTACTGAAATGGGAACACGGGATGCCCGTTAGGGTCCTAAATGGCTGTACCACAGATGGTACCTTTTTAATGTTCTGGTGGAGAAGAGAATAGTGTCTGCAACTGTTCTGTGTCTCTGTGCAAACAGCTCTCACCAAACCAAAGGGAGGCAGCCTAACCCATCCAACTGCCTCTGATGGTCAAAAAAATTCAGCATCAGCATCTCTCCTGGGCAAAATATTTCTGTGACTGCATCTGTACTGGGCAAAATAATTCAGCATCAGCAACTGTCCCGGGCAAAATAATTCAGCCTCAGGAGGTGTCCTGGACAAAATAATTCAGTGGCTGCCTCTGCACTGGGCAAAAAAAGTAGTGGTCGTCCTGGGCAAAATCATTTTGCATCTTTCATGGGCAAAATATTCTGTGGCTATTCTGGCGAAAATAATTCAGCGTCTACATCTATCTTGGGCAAAATTATTATGTACTGGGGATCTACATCTGTCCTAGGAAAAATAATTCTGCATCTATCCTGGGCAAAAGAATTCCCTGTCTTCACGTGTCCTGGGCTGAATGATTGTGTTTGCATTTTGTTTTGCATTTATTATTAGCTGGCCCTTTAAAGGTGAGCCAAACGCTAATGTGGTCCTCTGTGAAAACTAGTTTGACACCCCTGCATTAAATACATAAGCTTTCTGCGTGGGAGCTGAACACGAAATCAATACCCTAAAAGGTAAAAAGTTTTGCTTTTGGCCAGCTGAGTATACAATTAATAGTTAAATAATAATAATTAATTTAAAGTTGCAAGCAAATGCTAATGTAACTGTGTGTGGTAACATAACAAAGCTTGATTTATTCTTCTGCTTCTTATTAAGGGGATGAAGTTCTAGAATGGAATGGAAAGCCTTTACCAGGTGCAACAAATGAAGATGTTTACAATATTATTTTACAGTCAAAATCTGAACCACAAGTAGAAATCATTGTATCCCGCCCCATTGGGTAAGATGCATGCTTATATTTTAATAATCTGATCCTGTATGAAACTGGACCTAAGTCCAGTGAGACCCTAGGTCCTTTAAATAGTCTACTCCAAGGATGAACTGACCAGACCTCCAACTTTCGGTTGGACAGTCCCATTTTGAGGCACTTTGTCCCACTGCCCCTTAAAAAATTCTGGAGAAACTTAAATGTCCCACTTTTCTCACATTAGAGGCAAGACTGGCCGACCAAATCCATTACATATTTTCAAGTGGAAACTGTGGCTCTGGCTCATTGGCTGAATGGATTTTGGAATGTATGGATTGGTTGAGCATTAGGTCAATCACCAACATCCTTTACAGACCAGAGATAACCAAGTTGTGCTTTAAGCCTATGTACAAGGGCACAGGGGTATGTTACACATACTTAGGTGAGAAGTAGCATAGAAAGCTGTGGATATTTGTTTATTAAAAGCCTGTGGATTAGCCACACCCCCACCACACACATTACCCTTTAAAATGGTAAGTAACTAAGTGCCCCCACTTTGAGTCCCCCAAAAAAGAGCAGTTCAACCAAGTTTGGGATTCTCCCATGCCCTAAAACTCCTAGGACACCTTCCAGGGTCCTTCGGCATGCACACTTGGCGAAAGCCAGGTATGCTTTTCAGCCTTATTTTATTTTACAGTAGGCTTCTTATACTATCCATTGTACCAATTCTCCTGCAGCAGAGGAAATTTTCCCCGCCAACTCTATTACATCCTAGAATATGCACAGTACTAGAACCTATAAAAGAGCTTCCTATAAGACTGGATTTTGTTCTCCTCTTCTCTTTACATTACAAGAGCTTGGACTATGGACCATGGACTACGGTTTTAACATGCAAAAAAAGTATCATACTATGGCCTTGAGGAAATAAAAAAACGTTAATCTATTTTGCCTGGCCGTATGCCGATACCCCCCACAGGTGCCATCTGGTGGTATGCTGGCCCTGCAGACTTGCACTGGTATGTAGGTCCCCTTCCATTTGAGAGATCACACACCCTGATCAGCAGCAATTGTGTTGCTGGTCATCTGAACCAGGCGGCTGCAGGGTGGAGAACCTGGAGCTTAAGATTTCAGGATCAGCAGTGTGCTGAATTGGATGAATAGGGAGTAAGGTGCAAACATGTCTGTTACTTTGCTAACAATAATCCTTTAAATAGACAGCTTTCCTTTAAATGGTAAGTAAATCCACTTGCATTGGAATTTTTGAAAGTGCATTATTTTGTGCCAAAAAGATGTCCTGAAGGTCTTGATCCTAGCTAGTATTTTGTTCCCTGTACACCAAAAAAAGAGGAGGAAGTCCTGCACGCACAGAACAATGCATTTGAAACACAAAAATATACACTTTCAAAAATTCAATTAAAAGTGGATTTTCCTTTAAAGAGATTCCGTCGCTGAAAGGTTTCACATCCAAATTGGGATGCCCTTTAAGGAAAGGGTTATCCTGGATTAAAATCTGCGTCCTCTTTAATAATAATCTTTATTTTAATGACTGCATGTATAAAATGTAAGGAAAGGGTTATCCTGGATTAAAATCTGCGTCCTCTTTAATAATAATCTTTATTTTAATGACTGCATGTATAAAATGTAAGGAAAGGGTTATCCTGGATTAAAATATGGGTCCTCTTTAATAATAATCTTTATTTTAATGACTGCATAAAATGTATCTTGTCAAGCTCTGATGCCTGACTGATTCATCATGCAGGTTAAACTGTAAATTATGCAATCTTCAACACAGACATTACTGCTGTTGGCCTGTTTACATTCCATGACTTTGTGGAAGGTATAGTTATTGGCGTAGGAGATGTGTTAATAGTGGTAAATGTTGATAGTTTTTAATATCTTAATTTTATTATTATTATACATGTCACAGTCTAGTCTTACTGGATTCGTCCACACTAATATACACCTTTCCAAATCTGGCCTCTTGCAGAGTGACAGGCAAAGTGGGAGCGCCGGGAACGGGTGAGATTTTTTTTTATTTTTTTACATTCGCCCGATAAGGCGCACGGACATTTTCCCCCCACTTTTGGGGAAAAATAAGTGCGTCTTATATGGCGAAAAATACGGTGTATACTTTGCTCCAGCATCTGGTACAAGAAATGACCATGAAATTAAAAAAAACGTAGGGCCTAATTTATCAAGCACTTGTGCCAGACAATGCCACATCATTACAGATTAAGGTTGTGCAAAATATACATTTTATATGCTTAAACGTTAGCAGTGCAGCAACATGCTAAACAAATATAAATTATATTTCTCACTACTCTAATTTGCACTGATATGGCATTGTTTGGCAGAAGTGTTTGATAAATCCAGGCCCTTAATGGCAACACATATGAGGTACATAAGAACAATGAAAGCTAACTATTGCACCCAATGCCCAGGCAGTTTTTTGCATGAAAAGGGGAATATTTACCAGTATGATGGGGGGGCCTTATTTAAATAGCGTTAGCGCCGCACAGCGACACTTTTTGGCCTCAGCGACACTCAGCCTACGATTTAAGAAATAAATCGTAAAACAGCGCCCCCAGTTCGGCTGCCAGCTAGTGTCTTATTTAACTGAAAAGGTTGCAACGTTGGGTGCTCTGGGTGAAACAGTGCCTGGTGTTGTAGGTCAAGATCCCATAGAGCACAATGGGCAGATCTGGCTTGAAGTGTTTCATGCTTATAATTAATATTAAATACATTTATTTGTACAGAACTGGCATTGAGACTTTTCAATATTTGAAACGCAGGTCAGATTCACAAAATGAATTTTTGGGGGGTTAAAATTGATTTTAATGGCTTCTTTTTCTTATCAATGTGTAATTTGGACAACAACAAATAAAGTGCAGCCTAAATGCACTGTAAAGTCCCCGGCAGTGATTTCTTGTAACTGTAATGATTAAACACTGACCAGCTCCACGAAAATACAGCGACAAATATTTCAAGGTTGAAAAAAAATCATAAATATGCTGCTGAGTACCAGAAAAATGGCAGTCCAAAGAGGTCTTACTACTGCTGGGATAATCGGCAGCCGGCTCCAACAGCCGCTGACATAGGCTGGCCAATACCTAGTGCAACAATCAAAGCTAATTAGTTAGTGTTCTGCACAGTGACTGCTATTGCCAATGTAGTCCACAGCACAGTGCCAGATAAGACCAAAATGTCGGCATTCCGGAACTGATGCTATAGCCACAAAAAAGATGCTAAATGGCGCACATTATAAATAAGTCCCCTAGTATTTGCGTGACATGTTATCATATGATACATTTTCCCTTTTGCTTTGCTTTTAACAGCAAATTCATCATTGTAATTTTTGTTCACATGATTATTTTTACGTAAGAATTGACAAAATATTTATCATTTATCTGAAAAATGTTGTAACGTCTTTTATTTTATATATTATATATAGTCATACATAATATACTTAAAAATATTATATATCATTATATTGTTCTTTTAACAAAATCAATCGCAGTAATATATGGCTTGGGTCTTGGGTATTCAGTTAATAATTTGTGTAAATTGTGTAAAGAGTTTTATTGCTGTCTTTTTGTTTTTTCCAGTGACATTCCAAGGATCCCAGAAAGCTCACACCCTCCATTAGAATCTAGTAGGTGTTTTTTCACATTTTCTTTTCTATTTTTTATGCTGATAAACATGAACCCGTATAAATATTGTGTTTTTTGTTAGAGAACTAATATTTTATCATGATTTTAAAATGTTTTGGCCTTGTTTGTAAGTAATAAATGCTGATTACTGAAAAATAATTAAGGGTTTCTAGTTTAGTCTACCAGACTTGTGACACTGAAAACTTTCGATTTATTACTGTGGAGTTAGGACAAAGGCAAATCCCCCTAATGGGATAACAAACAGCAAAAATGGACTCAACGATCCTCTACTATATCCAAAGCTAAACAAAACCTAGGATCCATTGTTCTTTTAATAGAATCTCTTTCTTCAAGTAGCATTTAGCAATATGTGACTTTCTGTTTACCATACATTACCGTTTAATGAAACTGAAGCCTCTGACTGCAATGTGCACCTAAAATAAGCCATGTTTGTACACCCAAAAGCTGAGTTATTTTCCAGCTTCCCTTGTACTCTTCATAATATTTCACCTCCGCTGACATCATTATGCTCCGACATCTGAGCTGCACACTCAGCCCAGAACAAAGGTGCGTGCCAAGGTAGCGGGAACGAGGACGGAACACTTACACGCAACAAACATCCCCATCTCGAGCAGTGCATGCAACACATCTGGTCACTTATGCGCATCCCCCACCAGCCCGCAAATCTCATGATTGCTGTTGATATCTGCCCACTTGAGAATACATGTTGGTGATGCATGCTTTCAGTGTGGATTCCGCAGCCCAGGAATGCGGTAGTGGAACATAAAGGCTGCAAGGGCATGAAGGAAGGAGCTTTAGGTACGCCTCTTTCACAGCGCGGCACATGTTAGCGTATTGTGAACATGTGTTTGGTTTACGCTGTTGGTCCACTTTAAAGTAATTTATGTAATTAAAGTATGTGATACATTTTGTTTTGCTTGAATTTTGAGTTTATTTTTCTAGGAAAACCGTTTCTAACGATATGATGTGTCACCTCATTTATTGCAATGTTTGTTTCCATATGTGTAAGGTTCTAGCTCTTTTGAATCCCAGAAGATGGACCGACCTTCAATATCGGTTATATCGCCAACCAGCCCCGGAGCTCTTAAGGATGCACCTCAGGTCTTGCCAGGGCAGTTGTCGGTAGGTGTTATACATGTTGGACCCAATATTTCCACATATTACATGTATATGTTGCAATTAATTATTTTGTGTTGAGTAACAGTTGTAAGAGCCGTATAGGCAATTATGTGATGTTTAAAAAAAAGAATTGTTTAGTGTGCTATATGCAACGCATATTATTTTTTATGCATTATTATAAGTTCTCTGTTCATTGAATGCTTAAAATGAGTCAGATGATTAGTAAAGGCACAGTTCAGTTGCTTCAGCTTATTACTATTACGAGTGGTGCAAATGGGTTTTCAGTCACCTAAAACTATATTAAAAATTCACAAAACAACCATTTAAAGTGCACAAAAGGGCATTTAAATAGTTAATGGAGCAGAAAATATAGATTGGCATTAGATCAAGTTGTCTTGATGAGTACATCATGATAGGATCATCAGCTGGGAACCCCTCCTCTATAAGATGTTACGCTGACCACAGACCTCACATTAAAGGTTGTTGCATAGTGGCATGATTTTTAGCACAGTTTACTACTAAGCCTGCCTATTGCAAACAAGGTCTGCCTATTGCAAACATTCTTAGGAAATAAGAATCTCAACCATATATGTCTGAAAAATACATTTTCACACTGAAAAACCCAGGGAAGGTTTTTCTGAACCTTTATATATTCTATTCACTTTTCAAAGAAAATTGTACATTAGAGGCTGTTGGCTTTAGGGTAAATGCATTTCATGTTGCGTGTGCACTTTTCTGCTATTCACAAACTTAATGGCATGTTCCTTAATGGATTCAACTACGTCCTAGAATATTAATAATGTTACTTTAAAGGTTAGGAGAGCTTGTGTCTTTTAGTAAAAACATTAAAACAAAGGCTTTAGAATCATTAGTATGTAGATTTTTGTTCCCTGGGAGAAAAATTCCATTAGTAACAAGAAATATTCCTACAAGTTTGAAAAGACTTTCTTATGCATTTCTTTGGTTGGCTGCAACAATTTGTTATTTATCCACAATTTCTTTCCATTATGTAGTAATAGTATGTTATATTCAGGCCACCTTCACATATTTCATATGGTGAGGGTAATGCTACTTATTTTGCAAAATAGGTTTAACTCTGGGTGCACTTTTGGGTGTGAACTGAAACGTAAATCTCAGTGAGCTTTTTTCTTTTAACAAACAAAAAAAGTGCAGTAGAAATGTTTGTGCTGATTTTTCCCAATTTTTACAGATAAGGTACTTCATTTTTCCAATGCAGTAAGTATAATTTCTCAAAAGTTTGCAAACAACAGTGCCCTATGGTGTATGCTAAAGAATTTGCCAATTTTTGTTCTGCATACTCCATAGGATGCTGTTGTTTCCAAACCAGGAAAAATTACTTCTCTCCCCAATAAAAAAGAGCTAAATCTTGAAAAATAGTAGTAAAAAGGTACAACTGGATGTCCTGTGGACAAGATCATATGTAATTTTTGTGATATCAACAATATTTGTTGTTACAACAATACTTGTTGTTACAACAATACTTGTAAAAAGTTTTTTTTATTCATAGACACAACCAGACAGGGTCTACCATCTCTGAGACTTTGTTCAAATCACTATTATAGGCCAGAATGGTTATAAATTGTTCATTGTTTTGCCATTTTTTCGCTTTATTATTTTTAGATTTTGGATGACATAGAAAAGATAAGTTGTTGAATAGTAACTCAGTTTATGTGTGCTTGTTGCTAAAATGCTACATTGCTATGTTGTCCTTGTCTTTTTAGGTAAAACTGCTATATGATAAAGTAGAGCACCATCTAATAGTCACTGTGCTACAAGCAATAGACCTTCCACCAAGGCCAGATGGACGACCAAGAAATCCTTATGTAAAAATGTATTTTCTTCCGGATAGAAGGTAACAGTTCACCAGAGTTTTGTTTGTACTTCTTAGGACCAAATGATTACTGATACATTGTATTATAAATTGTTTACATTGTGGGGGGTGAGGGGTTGGGTCAGTTAGCACTTTTGTCACTTAGCACTTTATAAAGTAAAATAATAATGAGTTTCCTTCTACTTAAGAATCAACTTAACTACAACTACAACTTACAGGCTGATTCATTATTAGCGGCAGGTAGCAACAGATAAGCGTCTGTAGCAGGCATTTCAGAGCACCCGCTAGTAGTCGCTGTGCTCATCCGTGGGTCGCTAGTTCATAGCGAGTCAGTATGTATTCTAAGTATACAACACGTCCTGTTCCTTGAAGACATTCCTTACACTTGGGATATACATCCAGTAGATGGCGCTGGACTGCAAAGACAGAAAAGTGGCTCCTCCCGGCCCCATATATACCAGGGACCTCCCACAAAATCCCCAGTTCTTCTCTGCAGTCCTGGCTGCGATGACTAGAAGATGGCTCTCTCTACTCGCAGGTGAGCGGGGCTATTAGCCTGCGGCCCTGTAGGACTATTCCCACCCGTTTACTTTTACTGCCTCCCAGCTCAGGCTGCTCTGGTTCGGGTGAAGGTAGGCAGCACCGATGTCAGGTGCTAAGGAGCGCTGCTACAACCGCAGCCCCCCACCAAAGGGTAGGCGGTATAGGCCCATGGTGAGCCCCCTGTCCCCGCAGTTGACTCCCTTTCGGCTGGCCGTCGCTTCCCCCTCGCTCTCCCTTGTAGATCTCAAGGGGGGGGGGTGCATGTCTTTACTATATGTTGTGTGTTGTGTTTTGATCCCTTTTGAATTGATTGCACTGGTTTCTTTTGCCGCCGCCGCACGTTTGTACTACGCTCCGCGGTCAGCAGCGACATCGCCTCAGGCGCTGCTGTGCCATCATTGGCTGGCCTTGTCAGGTAGGCGCGTTTTCGCGCTCTTCGGGGGGGCGGGCCTTGCGGCTGTCGCGCGCTGCAGTCTGGGTTACCTGCGGCTGGGCCTAGTGCTGCGCCCCCTCTGGCTTCACCTACCCCCCCACGCTTACACCTGACTCCCAGTGAGGTGCATACCAGTGGGGAGTCTCAACCAGATTTGGGTACCCAGGTAGCCAGCATTGAAAGGCATATTGCTGGGTCTGGTCCGCATAAGGCTCCTGCTAAGCGGCGGCATCTGGCACCCGGTGTTACTCTCTTTCCTGTGGAAGCTGAGGAGTTTTTTGATATTGCTAGGTATACCCCCCTGGAAGAAGGGGAATTATTCTCTGATTCAGAATCATCTGAGGATCAGCCTAGGGGTTATGCTGAGTCTGGATCTGACCCATGGGCTTCAGATGATACTGACAGACTTTTGGTTCACATTTTTGAAGTGATCTGTATCTCTCCTCCTGCCGTGGCCCCGCGGCAGCAGGGGGAGCTGTTTCATACCGTTAAGCCACATTTGGAGTTTCCTGAACAAACTCACTTTAATAATCTGATTCTCAAGGGCCTAGCCAGCTTCCCAAGAGTTAGGATAACAGGTATCCCTTTCCTGCTGAAATAGTTAAACGTTGGTCATGTCCTCCAGAGGTGGATGCTCCAGTTCTGGGGTTGTCTAACACATCTGTCATGCATTTCCCTGACTCTACTACACTGAGGGATGGGGAGGACAGGCGCATGGATCAGCTGGCTTGCCATGCCTTTGCCTGTGTGGGGACCGCGCTCTGTCCGGTCTGTGTCTCTGCTATAACGGCTGTTGCTATTAAAAGCCTGCTCAAGGGTCTCTTAGATGGGGTCCCTGATGATGCTGGTAGTGAAGAGTATAGAGCTCTTCTGCGTTGTGAGGAATTTGTTGCAAATGTTCTCTCTGCCCTGGATGATACCATTAGAATGTGTGGCAGGGCATCTTCCTTGTTGGTGGTGATACACCGCTCGGTCTGATTGTGCCAGTGGGCAGCTGACAATGCTGCCAAAAAGGCCCTCACTGGGTTTCCCTTCAAGGGGCTGCGCCTCTTTGGAGAACGTTTGGTGGCAAGTTACCTCAGCATAGAAGGCAGCCCCGGTCCTCGGGGTTCAGGTGCCTTTTCTCCTTCCTTCAGGGGCTCCAGAATTGGATGGGGAGCTTTCTTTGCTGGAGCCCGTGGAGATTTTTGGGGCAGGGGCAGAGGACGTGGCCGCCCTGGCCCCCCCTGGGGTCTCAAGAATAAGTCCTCCCCCAAGCTCCCTCAGGCATGAAGGGGCACCCTCACCCATCCGGGTGGGGGGACGGCTTTGGCTCTTGGCTCATGTCTGTAGACGTCATGTCTCAGACCGGTGGATTCAGGAGGTAGTATCCTCCGGTTACAAGATAGAGTTTGCAGCCTGGCCGCCCCCAAGATTCATCAAATCTCGGTTAGCTCAAAACCCCTTGTCAGCTCAGTTTCTCTCTCTGGCTGTCCAAGGCCTTCTAGACCTAGGTGTCATCTGCCGGGTGCCCTTGAAGGAAAGAGGAAAAGGCTATTATTCCAATCTTTTTATTGTGCCCAAACATGATGGGTCCATCAGACCTATCCTGGATTTAAAGCTTCTCAACAAGTTTGTCAGATTCAGACACTTTCGCATGGAGTCTCTGCGCTCAGCTGTGACTTTCCTACGCCCAGGGGACTTCATGACCTCTGTAGACATCAAGGATGCTTACCTTCACGTTCCTATCTTTCCAGGTCATCAGAGATTCCTCAGGTTCGCTCTGGAGGATCAGCACTACCAATTTGTGGCCTTGCCCTTCGGCCTCACCTCGGCCCCCAGGGTATTCACCAAGGTGCTGGCAGGAGTGATGGCCCTGCTGAGATCTCAGGGCATTCGCATTCTTCCCTACCTGGACGAAATGCTTATCGCCTCTCAGTCCTTCCATCAGACAGAGCTGGACACTCAGAGGGTGGTGTCCACACTGGAATCATTCGGCTGGGTGATCAATCACCCCAAATCTTCCCTGTCTCCTTCCATGGTGAAGTCTTTTCTGGGCATGCGACTCGATTCAGAGAGACAAAAAAAAACATCCGTTTTAGTGCCGATCTGTTTTTTTTGTGAAATGTTTCCGCTCTCGTATGAGCGTACGAGCGATTCTATGCATGCATTGCAATCCTTCTGTAAAGTTTCCATCCGTTCGTACGGCAGATTACGAATACGAGGATGTCATTTTCCAGTGTGACTTTTTCGTTTCCTTTTCACGTTACAACGTAGGCTTTCGTTTTTGCCCTTTTCCCATTGTATCCTCCCACGAATCCTTTACATTTCCCGTTAGATTCTGTTTCCCTTTTTCAATAAATATTCATCCAGACGGAAATCTTTACGATCTTGCGCCTGAGCACTACAAACTTAACTCATTAAAGTGCTCGCCTACATATTTGCCACCCTCACTTCTACTACAATGTTTAGCTAAAACACTTAGCACTATCCTCCATCTTCCCTTTTGGACCCTTAAAGCTCACCCTTTGCGGTTAGGTTCTTCTTCCATTTTAGCCCCCTAAAACTTACCCAAATCACTTCCCGGTCATGTGAATATTCATCTTTAAATATTTCTGGGGCCATTAGTTTTGTGTTAATGTATTTTGTAAATGAAATGACACTGTAATATTTTTTTTTTATTCCATCATAAAATATACAAATTTTAAAAATTTTGAAAATTTAACATTTTTACAACTGTAAAAAACAAAATACATAGCAATGGCACACCACAGAACATTATTCTCCATCTGTGCTCCCCAACGAGTTGCGCAGCTCCTGCATCTCGCCCACCAACTGAAGGACCCTGACACTCAGTTGTGCCACTCTGGCACGTGTGGTCCCTGTTAAAAAACGTAAATTAAAATATTGGTATAATCTTGTTGGGGTCATACTGCAGTGCCCCCCCCCCCCCGTATGGGGCAAACACCTAAATCTGGACTTCAAACGCCAGAGGGCCCTCGCCACCACGGCCTGGGTTTTGGATAGTGTCCAATTAGAGAACCCCTGACCGCATTCTGCAGGCAAAGAACGGGCATCAGGAGCAAGGGCAGGAGTGGATGTCCAGAATCCCCTGAAAGAATTTAAAAATACTAACATAAAATACACATTCTAAGCTACAATATTGTTTAACATGTCATCAAGGGCTAAAAACAGCCATAGGTTAAGACATGAGTCATCAATTATATTCATTGCCATACAGTGAAAATGGATTGATGGAATGTGAGCAAACTTACCCTGGAGCCATCCACCAGATAATTCTCCTGACTCAAACTGACGAAATTAGCCGGAGCTCTGCAATATATAAGCATCATGGGACGACCCTGGATGCCCTGCAAGAACACTGAGAAATCGCATAGCTGGACCAAAGACTGCTTGTATGTTGTGCGAGTGGCACATCTTGCGGTTCCTGCAACCAAATATAAAATAATTGCACAAAGCAAAGGTAACCGACTAAAACAATAACTCCTACAACAAATTAAGATTCAAGTTCAACAATCCAAATATAATTCACAAAGGACATAAGTCTAAAAAAATATAGCAATTATATGGATGTGTGGGAAAATAATGGTTTACATGCTAAGGATTAATTAAGGTCAGCATTAAAATGCTTCTATAAGGCATACATGAAATGTATTGATTTAGGTATGCATTGCTATACAATTTATGGCCTCGGCCACGCTGATACATGCAATGCCTTGGTGCTAAAGGCGCGCAGACTCCTCCACATAGCCGCAAAACATGTTCAACAATAGCAATCCGAGCCCTCAAAGGTCCCGTAAGTGGATCAGAAATGAAACGGATTTATAGGGTGGTGATCCATCGGAAATCAGCTCTCTGAATCAGACGTAAGCCCATCCCAACAACGTAAGTTATCTGAACGAACGAAAAATATCAGATTTTGTTTGAAAAATGATCCGAACTAACGGAAATGATCTGATTTGCTTCTGTTCATCGAAAGCGCATATACACATTTTCCCGAACGTTCGTACAAATTTAAAATGAACGAAAAAAAGCAAAAAAAAAGACTAACACCCACCCAAACTTTCACAGACAGCTACGTAAGTCCGGACGAATGTGTCTTTGAATCGAGGCTATGATTTTGGATTCAGCTCAGGTCAAGATCTTTCTTCCTCAGCAGAAGTTGTAGGTCCTTCAAGAGAAAGTTCAGATCCAGCTGTCTTGTCCCTATCCATCCATCAGGCAGGGGATGCAGCTGGTGGGCCTGATGGTGTCCTGCTTCGAAGGCGGTTCCATATGCTCAGTTCCACATGAGGCCTCTTCAGCTTCACCTCTTGTCAGTATGGGATCGGGACCCTGTTTCCCTGCATCAGGTGTTTGTCTTGTCCCCTCAGGTCAGGCGGTCTCTAGTGTGGTGGCTGGTCTCAGGGAACCTGCTGGGGGGCAGGTTCTTTCTTGCCCCCTGCTGGGAGACTGTCACCACGGATGCCAGCCTGACAGGTTGGGGGGGATTCTGGAAGTCCCTGAAATTCCAGGGTCAGTGGGGCCCTCAGGAGGCCCATGCCCCTATCAACATTCTGGAATTGAGGGCAGTCCAGTTGGTTCTCGCCCACTTAACCCCACACCTGAGGGGTCGGGCTGTTCTGGTCCGCTCGGACAACCAGACGGCGGTTGCCTACATCAATCATCAGGGAGGGAGGGAGATCAGTACGCCCTGCCACTGGTTCCAGATCTGCTTACTCAGGGACACCTACGCCACCCCAATTTACAAACGCTGGCTTTGACGGCCTGGCTGTTGAAACCTCCATCTTGATGGAAAAAGGGCTGCCTGCCTCGGTGGTGAATACCATGATCAGGGCTAGGAAGAGGTCCTCTTCTTCCATCTATTGCAGGGTTTGACGTACTTACATTGACTGGTGGGAGTCCCACTCGCTTCCCTGTCGTGTGTTTTCTATTCCTAGGATTCTGGAGTTTCTCCAACATGGTTTGGATCTGGGTCTTCAGCTCAGTACTTTGAAAGGCCATGTGTCTGCTTTGGCTATTGTTTTCCAAAGATCCTTTGCTCAGCATCCCCTGGTCAAGACCTTTTTCCAGGGAGTTACTCACACGCGTACCCCACGTAAGCCTATGTTACCAATCTGGGACTTGAACTTGGTCTTATCTGCCCTGCAGGGGTCTCCCTTTGAGCCTCTGCGTGAGGCCCCTTTGTCCATTCTTACGCTTAAGGTGGTCTTTTTGGTGGCTATCACTTCTGTTAGACGTGTTTCTGAGTTCGCGGCGCTCTCCATCAAGCCTCCTTATTTTGAGAGACACCAGGACAAGGTGGTGTTTCGTTTTAAGCCAGATTTTCTGCCTAAGGTTGTTTCTGCCTTTCATCTCAATCAGGACATTGTTTTGCCTTCTCTGTGTCCTAATCCCAGTAACCCTAAGGAGAGGGTTTTACATTCTTTGGACGTAGTCAGAACTCTGAAATTCTATTTGGTGGCTACTGAATCCTTCAGGAAGACTGATGCTCTTTTTGTGCTTCCGTCTGGACCTAAGAAAGGTCTGGCTCCGGCTAAGTCCACGATCAGCAAGTGGATACGTCAGGCTGTGATACAGGCCTACTCTGCTAAGGGGAAGGAGCCTCCCTTCCGCCTTACTGCTTATTCTACCCATGCTATTGGTGCCTCTTGGGCTTTTCAGCACCAAGCTTCTGTTGAACAAGTTTGCAAGGCTGCTACTTGGTCTTCTGTTCATAAATTTTCAAAGTTTTACAAGGTTGATGTTAGGGCCTCAGATGATGCTGCTTTTGGCCGCAAGGTTCTGCAGGCGGCAGTGGTTTAAACTGTCTGCTGTTACTTTTGGGGATCCCACCCTACCTTACGGACACAGCTATTGGATGTCCCAAGTGTAAGCAATATCTTCTGGAACAGGACGTGCTGTATACTTAGAATAATACAATTCTGTGATTACTCACCTGTAGAATTGGTATTATATGTATACAGCACGTCCTGTTCCACCCCGCCCTTGTTATCATTATTTTTAGTTACCTCTTTATGGTGATTGTTCTAATGTTCAAATTTTCATATAATGTTTATAGTTCTCCCGGTCTCATTTTAACTGCTTTTCAATACTGGGGATTTTGTAGGGAGGTCCCTGGTATATATGGGGCTGGGAGGAGCCACTTTTCTGTCTCTGCAGTCCAGCGCCATCTACTGGATGTATATCCCGAGTGTAAGGAATATCTTCTGGAACTGGACGTGCTGTATTCATATAATACCAATTCTACAGGTGAGTAATCACAGAATTGTATTTTTGGGGAGTCGCTATATGAGCAGTACAGCGATGTATGGGAGTGAATGGTAGCGACTGGTCAGTGCGACCGACTCACATCATATTCATCAAAAAAACAACCTCACACACCTCCCGCGCTCAAAAATGCTTTGCTGTAGCCCAGCGCGCCAGAGGCTGTGTAATTAAAGGCTGTTTTCTAACATATGGAAGCAAAAACATATGGAATTACATTGTAATAACAAAATAATGCCAGACCTGTAATGTCAATTCTGCATAATTATATAAAAACTGAAAAATATGGCTTTATCTAGGCCAGGAGAGGTCACAACATTATTTAAGAATAAATGTAAAAAAAATTAATTAAAACACCCTGTTTAAAGAGAAATTAAAGAATGTCCATTGAAATGTATGGGAGAGCGTCAGGTAGTGAGAGGTAATACGTGGCGCTCTGCAAGGCTGAGGCCGGAGCTGTACACTGAGGCTGGGATAATGATGAATCGGACAATACATGGCATTATCCCAGTCACTCAACAGATTCTGCTTGATAAATGTGTAATTGCGTGCCGTGTCCGGCGTTCACCTGACGCTACCTGTCATTTACAAGGCATTACCTGACGCTATCCCTTTATGAATAAGCCCCTACATCAACTAACAACTCAATCTAGAGGTTAATTTATTATTAAAGGTGCGAGAGGCACTAGGCAGCACCCACACCGCAACATCGGCTTCAGGCTGCCGACGCTATCAGCTGTAGCTCTCCCGACCGGGCAGTGTTTGCAGTACATGGCTTTTATATGCCTATGTGCTAGCGACACTTAGCACTGGCTATGAGCACCGCAAGTTGAAAGTATTTATGAAAAAAAGACATAGAGTTCCCAGAGGAGCTCAAAAAATGGGATTCCAGGCGCACAGCGCCTGTACTTTTCTAGGGTGCTTGAATTGATTTTTTTTTTGTTAAATGAGAATTGCGTTGAAAAACTTGACACAGCTTTCTCACAACCCAAATCACAAGTTTGCAGCACAATACAAAAGTGCTAAAAATGCATCCAAAAATAATACCAACCGGTCCAGGAATCCTGTGGCACATGCACCAGCCCCGCAAAAAAAGGAAAAAAATAAATAAATAAAATGGCTAAATAACTGTAACCATTCAAGCCTATTGAAATGTATGGGATAAGGCCACACAGTGCTAGGTAAGCACCTGGTGTTATCTGGCACTGTAGGGAACGCCACTCATCCCATCCCCCGCACTGATGATAGATGGGACACTACCTGGCACTATCAGAGGCGCTCTGGATTTTTGACTTGAGAAATACACTATTTTCACTGGGACCTGACATTCACACGATGTTCATCTGGCACTAACCGGCCTTAGCGTTTCTTAAAGTGGACCAAAACCCAGGATTTTGACTATCCTGGGTTTTGGTCCTTTCCCCGCGGGCACCCCTGCGGGGGTTTTACACAGCAGGGCACCCCTGATCAGGGTGCCCCCGGGGAAAGGACCAAAACCCAGGATAGTCAAAACTTTTGACTATCCTGGGTTTTGGTCCACTTTAAATAAACCCCCCAAATTTACTTAAGTATTCCCTGCACATACATTTGTTTAATGGGGTAGATATTTTATTTAAGAAGTTACAAAATAACCAGCCCATGGGGAATCCAAACTCTGCATGCCGCTGCTATAGTGTAACATCCTTTGTACAATATTTACCCCATTAAAAATCATTTTCACCTTACCTGTAAAACTGCCCCATTGCATTTGCATGAGGTTTTATTTTTTTAATGGAAAAAAAACATTTTTTTTTATTTTACTTTGTGTGCTGAGTGAGACATCCTCTAACTACCTCTCCAAACCCAGCCTTTCCAGAGACCAACAAAATAAATAGGTGTCCATATTCATTCATGCTTGAATGTCCTGTTTGCTAGAACACAATACAATCCGTAAAAATCATGCCTCTCTGAATGGCAGCAATAATAAAAAATGGTCCTCTATAGGTTTTTTTTAAGCTATACTCAACTTATTACATTGGTACCTTGAGGCTTTTCCTATTCAAGCTGTCGTATTGGCCACTGGCATCCTCACTTCCCTAGATTGAAGCTGCTATAGTCATACTGGTAGTGGTAATAAATAAACTCTTGCTTCCTGTTTTTATTTTGTTCTGTGATGCCATTTTAAAATGTAATCCAGGTTTACTGTGAGCACAGTCACTCGTATGAAACTGTGTATGAAGTTTTGTGCAATCCTAAAAATTGTCACTTGGTGGCAGTATAACATTGTCTTTTTTTGTGTGCTTCAACAGCGATAAAAGTAAGCGGAGGACCAAAACAGTGAAAAGGAGCTTAGAACCAAAATGGAACCAAACATTTGTTTACTCCCATGTGCATCGTAAAAACTTTAGAGAAAGAATGTTAGAAATAACCGTGTGGGATCAGCCAAGAGTACAAGAGGAAGAAAGTGAATTTCTTGGAGAGGTATTCATATTTAGCATCACTGAAGTTGAAGGATGTCATCAAAGGACATTTCAATCCCATTTAAAAATGATACAGTGGCAACTGATATGCCAAAATATCTGAGCAAGTAAATATAAAAATAGGGATGGAATTAATTTTTAGAGGCACAGACATTTTATCCTATTTGATATTTCCCTCCCGTAATACAAGAAATAAGTCTTTCACTGATTGGAACAACACCACTCTCTGTGGGGGAGGGCAGGGGCAGCCCAATTGCAGATGCCCCCTATACAGAATACAACACCCATTTTTTAATAAATGGGTGTTGTGCCAGTTTAACATTAAAGGGATTAGCAAGCCATACAACGAAATCACAGAAAATGCAGCACAACTGTTGCGCACATTTCTGCCCCATCCATTCAGCTGGAGTGGGCCCACTGCTGGGGATGTGTTCCAGTTTCCACAAACAGAGCCGTTGGATGAAAAGTGGTGCAGGCATGGTAGGTCTGATCTGGGGGTTTCCCACAGCGAGGCGGTCCAAATCAAGATGCCTGGGGGTGGGGGCAAGGAACAAAACCTAGGATAGGTAAAATCATGGGTTTTATTCCACTTTAAGAGTTGCATTCCGCACTGAGAAATGGTTGTGAGTCACATTCAGCTTGAATACCATAGGCATTCCCCCCTAAAATCAATATGGATCCCCAGCCTCAAAAGAGGTTAAATAGCAGAGACGCTCGAGCGTCGGCCACGCCCACCACTGTATAATCCGGGTGTCTCTATCTGCCGGGGCCGTGGAGAACTGACAGGGACAGTGCGAGCGGCGATACCATTGCCGCTCACACTGTCCCTGTCATTTCTCCACGGACCTAGCAGACAAAGACACCCGAATTATACAGCTTGAGCGTCGGCCACGCCCACCGCTGTGTGTGTGTGTGTGTTTTTTTTTTTTTTTTACTATTGCCTATAAGGGGAATGAAAGGGGGTGATGCCACACTACCTATACGGGGAGTGAAAGAGGGGATGCCACACTACCTATACAGGGAATGAAAGGGGGGGGGGATGCCACACTACCTATACGGGGAATGGAAGAGGGGGGATGCCACACTACCTATACGGGGAATGAAAGGGGGGGATACCACACTACCTATACGGGGAATGGAAGAGGGGGGATGCCACACTACCTATACGGGGAATGAAAGGGGGGGATACCACACTACCTATACGGGGAATGGAAGAGGGGGGATGCCACACTACCTATACGGGGAATGAAAGGGGGGGATACCACACTACCTATACGTGGAATGGAAGGGGGGGGGGGATACCACACTACCTATACGGGGAATGAAAGGGGGGGATACCACACTACCTATAGGGGAAATGAAAGGGGGGGATACCACACTACCTATACGGGGAATGAAAGGGGGGGATACCACACTACCTATACGTGGAATGGAAGGGGGGGGGTACCACACTACCTATACGGGGAATGAAAAGGGGGGATACCACACTACCTATACGGGGAATGAAAGGGGGGGATACCACACTACCTATACGGGGAATGGAAGGGGGATACCACACTACCTATACGGGGAACGAAAGGGGGGGATATCACACTACCTATACGGGGAATGGAAGGGGGGATACCACACTCCCTAAATAGGGAATGGAGGGGGGGATGCCACACCGACTGAATGGGGAATGGGAGGGGGGGATGCCACACTACCTATAGGGGAATGCCACACTGCCTATATGGCAATAGGAGGGGGGATGCCACACTGCCTATATGGGAATGGGAGGGGGGATGCCGCACTGCCTGTATAGGAATGGGGGGGGTGCCAAAGTGCCTATATGGGAATGGGTAGGGATGCCACACTGCCTATATGGAAATGGGGGGGGGGGGGATGCCACACTGCCTATATGGGAATGGGGGGATGCCACACTGCCTATATGGGAATGGGGGGATGCCACACTGCCTATATGGGAATGGGTAGGGATGCCGCACTGCCTATATGGAAATTGGAGGGGGGATGCCACACTGCCTATATGGGAATGGGAGGGGGGGAATGACGCACTGCCTATACGGGACTTGGGGGATGCCACACTGCCTTTATGGGAATGGGTAGGGATGCCACACTGCCTATATGGGAATGGGTAGGGATGCTACACTGCCTATATGGGGAATGGGAGGGGGGATGCCACACTGCCTATATGGGAATGGGAGGGGTGATGCCACACTGCCTATATGGGAATGGGAGGGGTGATGCCACACTGACTATATGGGGAATGGGATAGGGGGGATGCCACTCTGCCGATGGGGAGTAGGAAGGGGGGAATGCCACACAGCCTATGGGAGGGGGACATCCCACACTGCCTATGGGAATGGGATGGGGGAACGCCACACTGTCTGTAATTGGGTGTTTTAGCACAACATTTGGCTTAGAATATTTTTTTTCTAAAAAATAACAGTGATATATATTCTAAAATACAACAATATACCCACAGTATAAACTACAAAGCCTTTCACCCCCTCCCTAAATACCCATACAGTGAAGAGTGGATATGGTTCCATGGTCCGCTGCACCACTTTTCAGGGGTGAACACATTGTGATATATTGATTTTTTCGATTGTTTAATGGAAGCAGTTTTCACCACACGCAGTCTGTTGCTGTTGGCGACTGTACACCAAGTATGTACTCAAAGATCTCCTAAAAGAAAAATGTTAGTCCTGTACACACAGAACACTGTGACTGGGCATGTGTAAGTGTGAGTAAGCTCTCTTCATAGCAGAAGCTTTCTGTGTGTACAGGGCTTCCTTCTCTTTTTGGTGTACAGACTTGGAGTACCGTTCACTAGCAACAGATTTCAGATAGTTGAATCTGCTTCCATGAAACACACATTTGCTAATATAAGAAAAAAAAATGCTAGAGGTCAGCTCAGCACCTTGAGGACAGCCTTGTGGATGCCATTGAGAATGGACTTGTCATTTAACAAATTTTGTTGTATCTACTGTTGGTTGGCTTGCAACAAGCCACCTGTGTACCAGGTCTGGGGTATTATTAGAATGAAGTTAGAACTGCATTTCATTGTTTTGCTTTGCCCTTACCTTACCAGTAAGGAATTAAAGGAGGCGTATCGCGATATTGTGTAATATTACAAATCCATATAAACCTGTTGGCTGATTAGAGAAGGAGTCACTTATTCACCCAAACTGAATAAAACACCCGCCAAGCTTGTGGTTTATTCTCTCATGTTAGGAATCAGATTCAGGGGTGCCACGTTTGAGTGTCTCAGGGGTGACAGAACCTGTCACCCTTGATTTCCTCTTCCTTCCATTAAAAGAAAGAAACAAGCCTGGCAGATATCGGGTGTATAAGTGACCCCCTCCTCCCACCATCCAGCATATTTATGTGGATTTTTATCATTGGGCCATAGTTTCAAAATAGTCCTCCTTTAACTGTAGTACTGTTTGTTTTCCTGTTTATTATCGAGAGTATAATCCAAAATAAATTCATAAGAGTAATAAAGCTAGATAACAGAATTTTACCACACCGCACACACTTTTCACAGTAAATATATCTTGTTGCAATACAATCCTTTCTGCGAAGAAAGGGATAGTTCTATTAAGTTATGGTGTAAAAATGTTTTCATTCTGTGACTTTCTTGTTAGATTCTCATTGAGCTAGAGACTGCACTATTAGACGATGAACCTCACTGGTATAAACTGCAAACACACGATGAGTCTTCACTACCTCTGCCTCAGCCATCACCTTTTATGCCAAGGAAACATGTACATGGGGAAAATTCTAGCAAAAAACTACAAAGTAAGTATTTTTGCATCACTAATCCGCTGCTGCAGTCCTGGATGAAGATATTTGCTAATTACTGTATGCATCACTGCTTTGTGCTTCTCCAAATGACCATCTGTACTGGTTTGCTGTTGTACAGGATCTCAGCGAATCATTGATAGTGACTACTCTGATTTTGATGTTGATGATGGTATTGGAGTTGTGCCTCCAGGTGCGTTGGTAAAAGGCATGGTCACATGCTTCAAAGCTTTTATTTTTGCTTTTGGTTCACTAATCAAGCCTTTTGTAGGATGTTCATTTTAGAGATTCAGTGTATTGTGGAGACTCTTTGATAAAAAAAACAAAAAACAAAAATGGAATGTTGTGATTCTTTAACTAAACTGATTAAATTACCCGGAACAGTGTGTACGCAAAAGTTCTTTGTCTCATCATAAAAATGGTAAAATATAGGGTTATTAAATATTTAGCTTCACAATGCTCTGAGCTAATAAATGCAACATTGATTTTAGAGTGTGAACACCATGACATCAATTAATGTTCTGAGATGCGTAGACCTGTCTTATTTGTTTATTCGTTCTGCTTGTTTAATTAACTAGTTTGTAGATCCCATGAAATGTTGCTGCTGCACGGTAGTGTCAACAGTGCATGATGCATGGCTATCAAAAATAAAAAATGCTAGATAGAAATTCTTATTTTCCACCTTTCCAATGCTTAAAAAAATTGCTTTGAAATGTATCCTGGCTCTCCCTAATAGGATAAGCTTTGGTAGCAGTAGTGATAGTAGCAAAAGGCATAGATTTCCAGACTGCATGTGGTAACAGTTGTAATAACGAAGCGATGTATTGGTATAGTCACTATAGTGTAGTGACATCAGTTTGTACTATGATGAATATGGTCAAAGAGTAAAAAAAAATAAATAAAATAAATTAGGAGGTGTTTCTTAGAATTTCAAGCCCTACCACTTGTGTCCTTGGTCCCTCCAGTTTCTCTCCACTGACATCTGCACAATAATCATAGGCAACTGTAACATAGGTATTGGCTCTGACAGTCTAGCTTGCACCAGAATAATTTCTTCCTTCTGATGTTCTCTACTATTCCACCACTCCTGCAAAAAAAAAAACACACACACACACACACACACACACACACACACACACACGCAATTTTATGAAGAAACTTACACATCTTAGATCTTTATTTTCTCCTTCACATTTAGGAAGAAATAAAGTTAAGAAAATCTCAAACCTGGAACTAGTCCTTTAAGACTGGAGCCTTTCTGGCTTGCATCCACCATTGTATTTGTTATGAGAGAATGGGTGCCAGCTCATTTTTTTTTTTCCAATCATTTTATTACATTTTCAAAAAGCTATCCATGATAGCATCCACAGACATTTAAAATCTCTCATGACATCATATGGGGCAAACAGCCCCGCATTTCAGGTGCTTACTGCGCCTTTAGTCATGACTAATCTGCTAGAGTATTAGCTTACCTTAAAAGCCCTCGTGTTTGAAGGTCTGTCTGCCGGTCCCACTCAAGGAAACAATCCTGGTGTTCAAACTGTGCAGTGGGAACTGCTCCCTCTATTAGCGCCTCGAACTGCATCAGCCCATGATCTCCATATACTGCCTGACAAAGATAGAAAGTCAGACCTG
Source organism: Gastrophryne carolinensis (assembly GCA_027917425.1). Classification (NCBI taxonomy): domain Eukaryota; kingdom Metazoa; phylum Chordata; class Amphibia; order Anura; family Microhylidae; genus Gastrophryne; species Gastrophryne carolinensis. Next base: position 225,281,128 of record CM051237.1, read on the forward strand.
AACCCGGGACACTGCATCATACAAGTTGTGTCCTATCACCAGTGGGGAGCGTCTCACCCCCCCAAGGTGGAACATAGCTTCATCGTTGAGGCCAGCATGCCGCCCTGTGAAGGGAGGAAGGACAGGCGCTGCCTGAGGTGTCGCTCAACATCAGAGAGCGAGGCAACAGGACTAATGCAAAAAAATTGTGCCATAATTATAATAAAGACGTCTGTTTAATAATGAAACATTTTCTAAATCACAAGACAGTTGATATAATATATAAATGCATCCTGAAATCCATATAATGATGATACCCAGAGCTACTGCCGGGGCTGCAAATTTATATTGACCTACTACCTAAAATCACAATTGGTGGATGCTATCATTGATTGTTGTTATGAAGTTTTAAAGTGGACCAACACCCAGGGGGGATCGGCCCGGGAATCTATCAGAAAATCGGGATGTCCCGTGGGGTGAAACCCCCCAGGAAGCCCACAATCCTACCTTTTCCACGTTCCGGCAGCGCATGTGCGTCCGCCGCCGCCTCCCGCGCGTCCCTCTAGCAGGGCGTGCTCTCGCGCCGCCCACATCAGATGCTGTGCCACTAAACATTTAATAAAAATGGGATTAGTAAATTCAATAGATATAAAAAAAAAAAGAGAATCAACTTGGTTAATAGCCTATTTGGTCAACAGACCCCTCACAAAAACATATTCAGCAATAATTTGTTCACAAGATTTTAAAGTTGGTGGGTGGTACTTTCTTTACATTCTAGTATATAGTTTAGACATCCTGTGTTCAAATTTTATTACAATGTTGGTGATATATCAATTCCTTGATTAGGCGTTGTTATGATGTTTTGCAATGCTTATTGTGTGGCTACTGGCATGGTAAGATGTTTTAATATAATATCTGTAAGACAAGTCAACAGGGATGGGTGCAGGCTTCTATATTTTAAATGAAGGGGTTGATTTTAAAGGCGCTTTATTGCAGAATAGTGTAATATTACAAATCTATATAAACACATCAGCTAATGAGAGGAAACTTGGCAGGACATGTATTCAGTTTGGCCGCATAAGTGACTCATGCACCCGAACTGAATTCATCTCCTGCCAAGTTTGTGGTTTTCTTCTCCTGGTAGGAATACATTCCAGTCCTGACAGGTTTTAGTGTATCGGGGGGACATAACCAGTCTCCCCTTATTTACTTTTTTTCATTAAAAGTAAGAAACAAGCCTGGCTGGATATTCCTTGGTGCCGGGTGTATAAGTGACCTCTGCTCCAACTATCCATCATCCTGTATTTATATAGATTGTTATCATTGGGCCATTTTTAGCGATGCTCCTTTAAGCTTGTATCAGTCTGTAGAAATTTTAGCTATAGTGGGAGGGTGATGGCACCAAATGCTATAAGTGAATGGGGAGATCTTTTAGGATGTCTTGAAGTTTAAGATGCTTACCTCTTTGTTCATAATTAATGCACACCAGCCCATGCAATGCATTGGAAAAGATTAGAGATTATAAAAGTTTAGAATGCTGTTTGTACTGTGCTCTAAACATACTGTAATTTTAGAAAGTTAAAATAAATAGTGTTTTTATTGTAATCCTTTGATGCAGCAGCTATGCCAAGAATATTCTCAGCATCACAAGAACCCATATAACTGAGGAATATTGGTTTAAATATATTTTCAACACGGCACTTGGAAATGAAGGGTTAACTGTTTGAGGCAATTTTAACCTAACATGTTTTACATTGGTTTTATTTGTCAAATATTTTAAAGTCTTTGTTTGATCTTCTGTAAAATTCATGTTTCACTCATTAATTTATCATGATCAAAAACAGATTATATTTGACCTTATAAGGAGTGGCTAAAACTTTTGTTAGGTACAAAAATGTAACAGGCAATAAGCATTTATATCTGTATCTTGTGTGCACTTGTGGCATTCCAAACTCAGTGCCTGTTATACAGTGAGTGGTACTCCCCATTTACTGTGACCTTGTAGATCAGAATAGTACATTAGCAAAGCATGGATAGACATCTAAAGACTGCATTGGGGTGCGCCCATCATATGCCTGGATTTTCAGAATGGGTAAGTAGGGAAGAGCCAGACACTGATGGATCTTCAGCAATGGAGGATTATTAGTTTGGTTAGTTTGGGATGTGCGGATCCCCCTAATATTGCAGCGCAAGTAACCGCAAATGGGAGTCCTGAACTTGTATTATAATCACCTTTACACGTGCCCTGGATTATCAGACTGGAGGTTCCCTTAATTGGAAAGCAAATTGACCCTTTTCAGATCATAGTGCTGCTGCACTAACCACCAAACATTTAAAATGTTGCGCATTTAAAAATGTTGCACTCCTGAGCTGCATGGGAGCTGCCATCTTGCTGCACATATGAAAGTCCTGCTTCTAAAAAAAAAAAACAGCTTTATGGTCTACACTGCCTTAAATTTCGACTGGAGAGCCTCATGAAACTCTTTTTCCCTAAGAGCTGGCAACCATTGGTTAAGTATGTAAAATTAGTAATGACTGGGGCAGGGCGTTATGGATACCTAATCTTAATCTGTACCTGCAGTAACCAGTTGTTCATTTTATCGTATGATGTTTGCCAAATCTGCGTCTGATGTAAATTCCTTTCTAGTGGGTATATATATATGCATTATATTGATATAAACCGACCATAAAAAGCATGTTCACTAATGTATGCTTTGTCACAGCTCCATTTTGTTTTCTCTACTAATTCCAAAATTATGTGCACCATTTTGAAGTATATTTATTTGTCAGTGAAGTTGTTTGACTAATTATTTTTCCCAAACATTTTTAAAATTTACTAGGTTCAAGGTCTAATAATAGACAAAGCAGATCCACAACATTAACAGTGCCAGAACAACAGAGAGTGACCCATCACCGCTCACGTTCTGTATCTCCTCACCGTGCTGATGATCAGGGCAGGACCCGCTCACGTTTACCAAATGTGCCATTACAGAGGTAAGATACACAAGTGTAAAAAACTGTTTATGTGTAAATTGCTACACAAGCTATATTAACTTTGATTAACTCTGGATATAAAATATAACAATATACTGTTGAAAGCCAAAGCATCTCCTATGCATGAATAAAGATTTTCTACAAGTTCAGCTATATGACACAGGATTCTTCAAACATGTGAACAGTGATGGTTTGTAGAAGGCGTGCTAACTCACATTCTCAAGGATGCAAACAGAACAGGATAGAAAGTCACATAAAAGCTTGGGGTGATTGTCCTGGCTTGTTTGTTTGGGTCCAGGTCATTAGAAAGCTCCTTGAAAGTAGCGACAGAAAATCTGATGAAACTTGAAGAAATACACTGATGCACACAGTAGCATTAGAAACATGTGGCTTGATGTTGTTTGGTTGTAAAGCTGAACTGGCTCATAGCCCAATGTTGTGCAAACACCTTGTGACTGTTGAAACAATTTGCCGCCCAAGGCTTGGGATGTGACATCCAATTTTGCTTGTTGTACAGAATAGATTACTATGCACCAGTCTTCCAATCAGAGGATTAGTTTGTGCAGAGGTTCACCTTCAGCACTTTTTGATGTGATTCCAGTTTGTCTTTGTTCTCCTTATCGCCAAGACATGCAATGCTGAACAGTTCTCTCAGCCTAGGCATGTAGCAATCTGCCGGAATGATAAATGAAGGTCTTTCAGTTCAAGCATTATGTCAGTTTCAGTTTCCGACAGGTGGCTGGCCTGGCCCTTTGAAGAGAAACATTGGGGGATGGTAAAACCTCCCCCAAACCTCACCATTCCGCTGCGCCCCTTTGGTTTTACCTTTGGGTAGCTTCTACTCACATTCCCAGGGGATACATCTTCTGGGTCTCTTGGATTCTGGCGACTTTCCGATGGGCGAGATTTCGGTAAGTACTGTCATTTACAGATGGCTAAGCCAGCGCGGGGGGCAAGGATCGGGCCCAGAAGAAGCCGGATGTCACCGCAGCAAGCAACGGCGATGTCCAAAAGGTAAGTAGGGGCTGATGGGGGGGGGGGGGGGGGGGAATCAGCCCCTTTTTATTTTATGTCCGAAGTTTCTCTTTAAGTAGGTACCTTAGTATCCTTTTTCCTGTCACATCTTTATCATACAATCAATCCTAACATACTATGAAGGGTCTAGACTCTAGAGGAGTTACTCGTTTCATAATGAATTTGATTTTGGAACAATTTCATAAGCTTTCAAACTCAAGCTATGACACTGAGTGTCACATGGGACGCTGCTGATCACAATAGCTATGATATTGGTGAAAATCCACACACACATATATAGCACGGTATATTTCTTTGGAATGTTAATAATCTTCAAAAGCATGTGCTCAGTAACAGAAATGTCTGCTGTGTGGTGAGTCAAAAATGTGTGCCGATCTTTGCTAAAAGTGCTACTACATTTTGATAGATTATACTCATTTTTTTAAATGTGGAGCACAATATTTAGAAGCAAAAAATATCTTGAGGCCATAGTCATATCAGTAATGATTGTGCACATTTAATCCCTCAACCTTTGTGGATGTATACTGTGGATGCATACTGGGATATTCTCCATTTGAGAGCTCTGCTCATCAGACAATTATCTCACAAGATAAATTAATAAGCTCGTCCACATAAGGTAGAAACCTTGGCACATACGCAAATAAATAGTAAGCAAAAAGTGTTAAACAAAAACTATTCTAAAAACTAAATTCTTCAAAGATCCCCCCATTTTGCTTTAATGACCACTTTGCACTCTCTGCTTTCTCTTAGTCAGGTTCATGAGATAGACACCTGGAATGGTTTTACTTCAGTCTTGGAGGAGCTTTTGCTTGCTGCTTATTCTAAGTATACAGCACGTCCTGTTCCAGAAGATTCCTTACACATGGGTAATACATCCAAAAGATGGCGCTGGACTGCAGAAAACAGCTTGTGGCTCCTCCTGCGGACGGCGGCGACATTTCCTCAGGCTCTGCCGCGCCGTCATTGGATGGCGGGATCATGTGGGTGCAATTCGCGCTCTTCGGGGGGAGGCGGGCTCTGCGGATGATGTTTTCCGCATCACTTCTCTGGTGGCCCGCCCCTCGAGGTATATGCGGATATATATATATATATATATATATATATATATTTACTGTATTCTTACGAGGATGTCTTCTTATGTCTTTCAGACGGGTAGACCTCATTGTGGTTTCTCCCGGTCCTCCCCCTTTTAGTTTTGGGCTATTCTATTATATCTCCCACATCCCTAGCGGGCTATTGGGGCATCCCGGGTTGCTATCATTAGCGTTAACCCTATATTGGCCTATTGTGCCACTATAATCACCATATGGAGGCTTCTGAGGATAATGTGCTTGGGGTTCCTTCGGGACAAGCCCGGCTATGTGTTGTGTGTGAAGTATCCCCTATAAGTGATGATGTCAGGGTGTGTGTACCCTGCGCCCAGCAGGTGCTTGCACTGCAGCCTGGGTTGCCTGTTACTGGTGCAGCGCCCCCTCAGGCTTCACCTACCCCCCACGCTTACATCTGACCCCCTCCGAGGGGCATAATAGCGGGGAGTCTCAAACTGATTTAGCTTTACGGGTGGCCAGCATTGAAAAACATCTTGCTGGGTCTGCCCCGCGTAAGGCTTCTGCTAAGAAGCGGCATTTATCACCCATGGTTTCCCTCTTCCCTGCAGAAGACGAGGGCCCTTACTCTCAGGCCCTTAACCCCTTGAGGAGGGGGAATTATTTTCTGATTCAGACTCCTCTGAGGAACAACCTAAGATTTACAGTAGTACTGGGACTCCTTTTGGGGAGGACCCGTGGTCCCCTGATGACACTGACAGGCTGCTGAGTCATATTTTTGAAGTGCTTTGTATTTCTCCCCCAGGAGTGACCCCGCAGCAGCAGGGTGAGCTTTTTCATATGGCTAAGCCACGCTGGGAGTTCCCTGAGCAGTCTCACTTTAATAATCTAGTGCTCGAGGAATGGGAACGGCCTAGCAAGCTGCCAGGAGTGCCTAAGAGTTGGAACAAGAGGTATCCCTTTCCTGCTGATGTTGTTAAGCGTTGGTCATGTCCTCCCGGGTGGATGCGCCCGTTCTCGGGTTGTCCAATACATCTGTCATGCATTCTTCTGATACTATTACCCTGCGGGATGGGGAGGACCGGCGCTTGGACCAACTGGCCTGTCAAGCCTTTGCCTGTGTGGGGACGGCTCTGCGCCCGATTTGTGCCTCTGCTATCACGGCTATTGCCATTAAAGGGGCGCTTAAGAGTCTCTTGGATGGGGCATCTGAGGATGCGGGTAGAGAAGAGTCTAGATCTCTACTGCTTTGTGATGAATTTATTGCATATATTCTGTCTGCTATGGATGATGCCATTAGAATGCGTGGTAGAACTTCTGCCTTGTTGGTGGCTATACCCCGCTCTGTCTGGCTACGTCAATGGGTAGCTGATAATGCTGCTAAAAAGCCCTCACTGGCTTCCCTTTCAAGGGCCTGCGTCTCTTTCGGGAGCGTTTGGATTCGTTTGCCAGGGGTGGCAGGTTACCTCAACGTAGGAGGCCGTCCTGGTCCTTTCAGGGGATGGGTGCCTTTCTCCCATCCTTCCATGGTTCCAGAACTGGCTGAGGAGTCTCCTTTACTGGGCTCCGAGGAGATCACTGGGTGTCAGGACACCGGGTGTGAACCCTGATTGCGGAGACTGCAACTCTGCTCACCTCTCGACTGGGAAGCCTGGAGTCTAAGGGCCAACCTGGTATTCACTAGAGCCTCTGATGGTGAGGATAGGCTGGGCTGCAGGAAGGCCGCAGGTCAGGCAACCTAGGAGTGGGTTTTGCTGAATTCCGGGTAGAAGACAGACCAGAGCTGATCTGGGAGTGTGAAGCAGGCTGAAGTCGTTGGCTGGCAGATCTGAATCAAAGTCGAAAAACAAGCAGAGGTCGTGGGCAGGCAGAACAGGATAGTGGTCACAAACAAAGCCGAAGTCGTCAGGAAAGCAGGATCGTAGTCAGAAGCAAGCCGGGTCGGTACACAGGAAGGAATCACAGGAACTCAGGAGCATGCAGAGAAAAAGACCAACTGGTAATTGAGGACAGGCCTTGTCTGTTTTTATAGGCCCCAGCACATGCTCAGTAGACAGGACTCACGAGTGGCCTCTGCTGCTCAACAGGAGGAACAGTCCTGGTTCTCTGACATTAGCGAACAGACCAGTTTGGAATAAATGGACTTTTTAAATTTACTCTACTGCTATGTGGCTGGCTCTTCTATGGCTTTTGGATGCTACCAAGTATTGAGGTGAGCACTCTAGCCTTGCCTGAGTAGGGGGCTGTATTTCCTGTCAACGAGCTGGCATTCCTGTTGTTTATTAGCGAACAGGCGCCCTCTGCTGGACTACAGGGGGAACAGTCCTGGTTCTCTCACACTGGGGAAGGGGCAGAGGATGTGGCCGTCCTGGCCTCACCTGGGCTCCCAAGCCAAAATCCTCTCCCAAGCCCCCTCAGGCATGAAGAGGCCCCCTCAGGCATGAAGAGGCACCCTCACCCATCCGGGTGGGGGGACGGCTCCGGCTATTTGCTCACGTCTGGAGGCTTCACGTCTCAGACCGGTGGATTCAGGAGGTAGTGTCCACCGGTTACAAGATAGTTTGCTGCCTGGCCGCCCCCAAGATTCATCAAATCCCGGATGGCTCAAAACCCCCTGTCAGCTCAGGGTCGGTGCCTTGCTGTCCAAAACCTTCTGGAGTTGGGGGTCATCTGCCAGGTGCCTTTGAGGGAAAGGGGCAGAGGATACTATTCCAATCTTTTCATTGTTCTCAAAAAAGATGGGTCCATCAGACCTATCCTGGATTTAAGGTGCCTAAACAAATTTGTCAGATCCAGACACTTTCGCATGGAGACTCTGCGCTCAGCTGTCAATTCCCTGCACCCGGGAGACTTCATGACCTCTGTAGACACCAAAGACGCTTACCTTCATGTACCATTCTTTCCAGGTCATCAGAGATTCCTCAGGTTCGCTCTGGAGGATCAGCACTATCAATTTGTGGCCTTACCTTTCGGTCTCACCTCGGCTCCCAGGGTATTCACCAAGGTGCTGGCGGGCGTACTGGCTCTGCTGAGATCTCAAGGCATCCGCATCCTGCCTTACTTAGACGACATTCTCATCACTTCTTAGTCCTTCCAGCAGGCCGAGCTGGATATCCAGCTGGTGGTGTCCACACTGGAGTCCTTCAGCTGGGTGATCAACCACCCCAAGTCTTTCCTGTCACTGTCAATGATGAGGTTCTTTCTGGGCATGACTCTGGATACATATCAAGTCAAGATCCTTCTCCCTCTGTAGAAGGTGGAGAATCTTCAGGCCCTAGCCAGGCATCTTCTGTCTTCCCCTCATCCCTCCATCTGGCAGGGCATGCAGTTGGTGGGACTGATGGTGTCCTGCTTCGAGGCAGTTCTATACGCTCAGTTTCACATTAGACCCCTTCAAATTCACCTCTTGTCAGTTTGGGATCGGGACCCTCGGTCCCTGGATCAGGTGCTGGTTCTGTCCCCCCTGGCCAGACGACCTCTCTCGTGGTGGCTGGACTCAAGAAACCTGTTGGTGGGCAGATCCTTTCTGGCCCCTTTCTGGGAGACAGTCACCACAGATGCCAGCCTGACAGGTTGGGGGAGCTTCTGAAAATCCCTGAAATGTCAGGGTCAGTGGGACCCTCAGGAGGCCTACACCCCTATCAACATTATGGAATTGAGGGCGATAAGGTTGGTTCTCGCCCAACTGACTCCACACCTTCGAGGTTGGGCGGTTCAGGTCCGCTCGGACAACCAGACGGCGATTGCCTACATCAATCATCAGGGAGGGACCCGGAGCAAGAGGGCTCTCAAGGAAGTGTCCCTGATACTGTCCTGGGCGGAGGAGAATGTTCCCTGCATCTCAGCCGTGTACATCCCGAGGGTGGAGATTCTGGAGGCAGACTCCCTCAGCAGGGGGACTTCTCGTCTGGGAGAATGGTCCCTCAGCAGCAGGGTGGATCTGTTTGCGTCCCGTCACAATCACAAGCTTCCAGTCTTTGTCTCTATGTCACAGGACCCTCTGGCCTTGGCCACGGATGCTCTAACAATGTCTTAGAAGAGCTTTCAGCTTCTCTATGTGTTTCCTCCTTTCCCTCTGCTGGGCAGGGTGTTGCGCAAGATTGCTCAGGAAGGGGTGCCAGCCATTCTGGCCCAACATACATCTCATTCATCAATGCCAGCCAGGTTACTACAGCGCCTGAGGCGCTCTGTTACAGCGCTCGATAGCCAATCACAGCGTATACTAGCAGTTGCTCTTAGCGCCTCTGTACAGAGGCTCATCTGCCGAAAGCTGCCACTAGTAAAGAATCAGCCTGCCCGTAATAGTGGTTTTCATGACTGCACTTGAGGATTTCTTCAAAGTGCTTGAAACGTTGACATTTCACAAATTAACTCTTGACAAGCTATACTTAATTAATTAAAAACCATTCCAGTTTACTACCTCAATAAACTGACTGAGAAGAAGCTAACCATCTAAAATATAAACATATCCTGGTTTATTTAACACATTTTTATTTACTGCCTACAGTAATTTCATATCTGTTCCCTCATATCTTCCATGTCTTTATATGAATCAACATATATAAAATAGAAAAAAAATAAAAAAAATAAACTTTTCACTGGTTCTGAATATGCTTTTACTTTGAGCATATTTATTGCCCTGGAAACTTTTGCATTTACTTTACTATTTCTTTACTTTTCAACTATTCTAGGAGTCTGGATGAAATTCGTCAAACAAGACGATCACGTTCTCCAACAAGACACCATGATGCCTCCCGTAGTCCAGTTAATCACAGGTCCAGGGACACGGACAGTCAGTATTTATCCGATCAAGATAGGTATGCTTGTTTTCCAAATTTGGTTTACATCATACAATGTGATTTAAAAGCATCCGTGGCAAGCTGAGTGTTGCTAGTTGCTAGTGTTACTAGTCTATGCTTCATTCTTCACTTTTGAGTTTAGGTCCACTGTAAATGTCAACAGGGGCTGATTACATGCATCAATTGTCATAAAAATAGAGATACCAAGCCAAGCAGATTCCACTAATAGTTCAGGTGTTAAATTGACCTATGTCAGGTGCCATTTATTTCAGTGCTTTGGACAAAGCTGACTGAGAATACAGGCAATATCTTTGATTGCATGGTGTTGGAATTTGTCCTCTTTAATTCGAGTCTAACAAATCTTAATTGTGAGTTCATACCATCTCTTACATGCAGAACATATTTGGGTGGTTCTTGGAATTACCAACAACTGAATGTTTTCTGTATGCAAGTGGAGCTGCATGCTTTTTTCAAGCAGTCTTGCATGGCGCTGAATCATATAGAATAAGAAATAAGCACATACCACTGAAGACTGCTGCAAGGGTTTTTGTCCGTTTCTTATTGCAGGTATACAAAAAGCCCTTAATCAGCCCAGCATACAGAGAAAAATGGTGCTAATTCAGGCCCATTGTGCCTGTATAATATACAGTTACATTTATTTTGTTTTATGCATGGCGTATAAGTAAGCATTTTTGCAGAAAAAGACCCAATCCATATAAATATGCTGAATGGCATGCCATCCAGCAATCCATTATGTGGATTGGGCCTTTTTCTGCAAAAATGCGTACTTATACACCATGCATAAAAAATAAATTCAGGCAAGCATTTTTTCCTTGTAATGGAAAGGAGACAAATTGGGGGTGACAGGATTATAATGTTCACAAATCATTTGCCTGTCCCCTGAGCCATCTTGTGCTGGAATAACTTTTTATTGCAATGACAATTCTTCTAATTTGTGTAGATGATTTTACCCATCATGCAATACTTTATGCAGATATTTAAATTGGTCAATGCTGCTGCTCCCCACAAGATGGCACTAGAATGGAGTAGATCACCCCTGTACAAGTGGAATGGATCACTCAGAAACCTGTGATCCTTATTTCAATCAGGAGAGGAAAACCACAAGCTTGGCATGATTTTTTTCATTTGGCGTTTATAAGTTGCTCCTTATTATATTAGGTTATATCTCCTTTAGGATCAAACGATGTTATGAAAATCTTTAAAAAAAACACTTTTGTGATGATTGTTACTGTATGGGGTATTTACTTTGAATTGTGTTAAGTGCATTGTGTGACAACTTAAGCCAACTATGTCTGAACTAAATGTAGATAGCCATCTGCATAATCTGCTTGTGTTGGCACAGTTGGTCAATCATGCCCTTAATTCTTTCTTATATCTCTGGTTTGGCTGCATGTACTTGGGTATGACAGAATTACACCCTCCGATCTGGAACATCTAGACTTCCATGTTTCACAGTATAGAGATTTTAGTCTTTAGGAATTTGCTGTTCCTTTAATTCTATTCTATTTCTTTATTATTTTGATTATTTAATTTGATATCTACCTCTTGTCTTACACATTAACATGAAACAGTAGATCCACTTTAACTGAAGAAAGTCCAAACATTTTTAGTTATGCAGTTACATTATTAATTTAAAGTACATCTGCCCACCCCCCTCGAAAAAGCAGCTTATAAAAAGTCACAACAGCCTATTGAAGACAACCTCCCTGTGACAGACTCTATGCCTTTTGGATTTTAAAGGCATTGTTTCTGCCCTTGGAGTTTTGCATAGACTGATTACTTTCATTTTCTTGAGCATGTCACAGACAATGGCATTGTGCTATTGACTGTCATTGTATTGATTGATTGTGTTACAGACTGCTATTGTCATTGTACTATTGATTACGTTACAGACTGTCACTGTATTGTTTGATTGTGTTACAGAATGCTATTGTGTTGCTGATTGTGTTACCGGCAGAGTTGAGGGATTGTGGCCTGCTCCCATTAGTCTGTGCGTTTGTCATGCAGTTCTCCATCAGGTCCACGGGGGAGGTCCCCTTGCATGGGGACTTGCATATAAGGCACAGGGTGGCACTAATAAAGGAAGTTCATCTTCACACTCAATACTGAGTTCTGTCTCTTATTGGGGGAAACGCTATATTACAATTCACTAGCCCTTGTAAGGGCTGTTCCTGGTTCCTCACGGATGACTCTGGGATTCCTGCAGCACCTCTCACCATTGGGAAAAGGACGTCTCTGGCGGGGGAGCCCTCCGGCGATAAAGGTTATCGCTACACTCCCTCTTTAATATGCATCAGCGGGGCAGCCTGGATCGCCAATGCTGCCACTATACTAGAGATCCCTCTATACCTCCTGCTGTGGAGCAGCCGATCCAGCTCACATGCCCAGTGGATACACAGTAATGTGCTCAGCCACTGGCCGCCCTGATAGGCTGCTTGCAATCACGTAGTAGTCCTACGTGACCTACCGTAGGATGTGCAAACAGAAAGAGGAACATGCCCGGGGGTCCCATTATTTCCCTGATGCACAGGGGGGCAGCATGACCTGGGCTGCCCTGCTACTATGTATTAAAGAGGCAGTCTGGTCATTTCTGACTCTCTAATTCCAGGTAGGGACCTATAAGTTGCTACATGCACTGAAGCCTCCAACTGCCACCCTGGTGACAGATGCATTTTGATGTGAATATGCATTTTTAAGATTCTAGCAAGTTATACAATTTTAAATGTGTACACATTTAAAAGAGGTATTGTGTAAATAAATGTGAACCTTCTTATTACTTCAATGTTTTTTTTTATTTGCCAGTGAGCTTCTTATGTTGCCCAGGGCAAAACGTGGACGAAGTGCTGAGTGCCTACATACAATCAGGTATTGTGAGCCTTTAGAGTTGTTATCTTTATACTGTACATTATGCAAGGTAATATGTTATCATGATGTCATAAACATATATACAATGTCATTGCTAAAAAAAACTCTTATTAAATATTTAGTATGAAAGTATAAGGCGTAGCAATTATTTTGACATCCTCCTTTTTTTAGAAAGATTCTGCTTGGATTCTTTTGCCTAATGTAGCTGAAAAGTTCATATTTCTTGCACTTTGCTTCGTGCAAATACATACTGGTTTTGCTTTATTTTAAAAGCATGGTGAATCTTTTGAAATCCCTTTTTTGATGGTTTATCTAATGGTCAGTAGGTCTACCTTAAGAAAAAATATAACTGAATATATTTGTTTGGATTATGTTGCAGGTTATCTTTAACTTAGAACAGAACTTATATATATTTCCTAGGGGGATCCCAATATGTGAATGTGTGAATCCCCTTGATTTTCCCTGGGGGAAAAAGTGTGCCCTAGACCGTAGAGAAACTGGGAATATGGCTGCTCCCTGCTACATATGTCGGAGCTCTGTTTCCAAACAGAGTTGTATTATGTGCATTAATATTCATGACATACAGCACTGATTGGTTCAGAGCCCATACATGCGCTCCTCAATTAGGAGACATGCATCAATAGAGTGCAAGATTATTCCCTGTTCCCCATCATACAGAGTTACATGCCTGATTCCTCATATCAGGAACCCTGGGGGGGTGAAATGTTAAAGGGCACCTAAAGTGGTTGCAGATATTTAAATAAAACATGTTTTCCCAATACTATTTAATTTTTAACCACAGTTTTACTTTCCTGGATACAGCATATGGACAGCATTAATGGTTTACATATATAATGATGAATGATGACAAAAGTACTTTTAATTCTGCTGTATAATATACATGCACACTTATGTGAATACATAAAAAATGTAAAGCCAACTCTTAAAAATTCTGAAATCAAAGCTGATTTCTGTTAAGTTGGCTTGATATTAATGTTTGTATTTTGCTGTTATTCATTGAAATCTATGCCTCCTAATCAAGTTACTAAATTATTGCTAGTGCAACAGTTGAAGCAGCCATTGGAACAGTGTTTTATTTAACTATCCAGCCCCATTCCTAGAAATGTGTCCCCTGGGGCTGGACAGAGGCATAACTATAGGTGGTGTGACTGTACAGGGGCCTAGAATGTCAGAGGTGCCCTATCACCTTATCCCTATTACTGCTCCACCTTATTTATATGTTTGTGCTCACCTGGCATCATTTAGAGAAAGGAAGGACCATTATATCTGCTGTTTCAGCCTTTAGATGACACTAGACAACTAACTGAAAGACATAAAAAATCATACTGTATGAGTCTTAACAGGGCCCCATTTAATATTTACACTAGGCCGCCACATTTTCCTATACCATTGGTGCTAGGGGACTGAAATCTTCAGCATACACAGATGCTTTTGCAGTTAAAATGAGTACAATATGTTTTACTGTGTGGTCAGGTATGAGGGGAAGCTGGTCCATACTATATTACCAGGGTGTGGACCATATTTAGATATGGTTGGGGCATGAAGCGTATACAATTAATATATAACATTATAGACATCTGTGTATTTTGTAAATTGATTCACTTTTATATGCCAGTTTGTGGGCACCACCAGTGGCCTAGTAAACCAAATCCCATAAGTGTCCTAATCCTTAAATACTAAAATGCACATTGACCATTTGTATATAGATTATGATGGGGTTAGGGGTATGTTTGTAGTTCCCTACAATGTCAGCCTCTGCATAGAAAGATAGGGGGATAGGACATGATGCAGCAGCCTAGCTCTAATAATACTAAGTAGAATCTGTCAAGACACACAGCACATACTAAGAATGCTCCTCATTGTTGTGCTCTTCCGTACTAGTGACTGTAGTAAAATGTTTTATGACTGCTGTATGTCATATATATAACAAGTTTCCACTATATTAACCTCTGTGAGGAATACCTGTAGGCTGTCAGTTCTGACCACCTCCCAAACAAGGTGTTGGATGGCTGTAGAGGAGATCATTGACCTTCACTACCAACATAGTTGCATACCTGGGACAAGCATGCTTGAGCAGCCAGAGCTACTGACTTGTACCTATTACAGGTTTGTGGCCTCCTTGCAGTGGTATTAAAGCCAGCGAGGTGACTTTGTAACCTGGGATACAGATTTGTAGAAAAAGATTAGCATTGTCAGGCCTTATGTTTCTCTTCTACTTTCCCTAATCCAACTCTTATAGAGATAGCATATATATTAACTTCCTAATACATAGCTAATATTTATGCTTTATTTACAAATGAGACCCCACTTCCAGTATATTTACACACATTGGCCTTGATTCACTAAGAGTTCAAAAAAAAATTCATGGTAGTAAAAAATTCAATTCATGAGAAAAAAGCCTGATAATGTCACTGTTAGTGAATCACCTGATAAAAAGACAATGAAAGTCAATGCCACTTTTTTACTACAGGTAAAAAGGGGTACAAAGCTCAATACTTTTCTCAGGAGTAAAAAAGTGCCTTTGACTTTCATTGTCTTCCTATCTGGTGATTCACTAACAGTAAAATTCTCAGGCTTTTTTCTGATGAATTGAATCTTTTACTACTATGAAATTTCTTTTCTACTCTTAGTGAATCAAGGCCATTATATTAAAAGTCAGACCAGCCTTCTGATTCCAACAGGGGGCATCCTGTTGCTATGTGCACAGAAGCCTCCACCTGCTATGCGGAACATTTTTGGGGAGAAAAACTCATATTTTTTAACACAATCCCATATAAATGGGATAATATAAATTGGGATGCTGTTGGGAAATCCCCCCCAAAATCCGGCAAATACTTACCTCCTTCATGGCACAGATATGGCTCTGCAGTCGTTTTCCATCTTGTGTTCTATGCGTGTCAGTCAGGCCTTGTTCTGCTAGCGGGAGTACACAGGAAAGAAGGGGTTATGCAGCAACTCCATGAGATCCTGAACATGGCGAGCCTGTGCTCAGATAGGGGCCATGGTGTTGCATTGGGACATGAAAGCAGTCATGTTATTAACCTTTGATCATTAAGAACTCACAAAATAACACAAGGAAAGTGTATGCTAACTCATCAGGATACAATCATGAAATAAATATTACTCCTATACAACATCATGCATTGTGAAGTCATTTTTTGCTTTCATGGGTGCAAAAATCAGCATAAATGTTGCTCATTCCTCGAGTCTCCAGTCTTTATGTGTAATCATCATACACACATACGTCTGATCCATTTAAGGAAATATTATCTTTCTATCTTTGCATCTGATTTTGCTGAAGTACTATCGCATTCTTTCTTTGTGTTCTCTTGTGTTTTAAACACAAGAAATACTGTTAGGCACAGTAAAACTTTGCCACCCAAGATGCCTTTGCTAGAGTTTGGTTCTAATTGGAGACTATACAGGTAAGAACTATGTTGTGGAGTAAACAGTTATGTGGTCCATGTTTCAGTCAGTATGTTTCAAGGTAAATTGACCCCCAAAATGTCACATTTGTATGGAAGAGAAAACATTGTCTGCAATGCAATGTTACTATCAGTGTCTATGTAGTGTTGTTTTCCCACTATATGGGCTATTTTGTCTCTGTATGTATTGTACAGTATATCCTTCTGGGATTGTTACCCTATACTATAGAACAGGTCTCTTCAACTGTTTTAAAACTAAAGCTAGAACAGTGACATACGTAATCTAGGTATCCGTTTCTGCTTTTTCATTTATTATCCAATGTAGCTTTAAAAACGTGGCTATTTCTCAGTTTTTATTTGCAATGACGGTGGCATAACAAGTTGAAGAGACTTATTCTATAAAGACTTACTGTTAAAGCCTAAGAAAGAACTGCTCATGCTGTGTGTATTTGCAAAAATATATTTTAAAATGTTTCTAAAACATCAAAGACTGTGAGAAAAAGATGCTGGTTTTCAGTTTAAGTTAGTATCACAGAGTGTGATATAAAAGTTTATTACACTTTTTTCGGGATGTGCATGACATTTATGTTTAATTTTTATTGTCAAGCCAATTTATATTAAATTATATTAAATATATGTATTTGCTATAAATAGTTAAAAAGAAAAAAGGAACAACTATGCATTTTATCATTTCCAGTACCATTAACTCGAGTATCCACCATTCTGTTTTATTTGCATTTATGTTGTTCAGACCACATTGACCATATTATGACATTTCTTTTGCCAGTTTTGGTCATTGACACCATGTGTTGTTGGATTATGTCTGTGGAACTAACCTAGAAATCACTTAAGTTAATAAAAAAAAAAACGTGTGTAAAAATGGTTAGGTTGTATTTTGTAGCCAGGCACTGGCCAAAGGAAGCACAAGGAGAATTCCCAGTGGGTCGCACTGCTTTGGCAGAAGACTTGGATCAGCTTTGCCATCTGCATGCAGTCCACCTCACCCTTAGAGCCTGTGCGGGGTTCCAACATTGCCTCCACTCTCCATTGCCTCCACTTTCTGCCTTCTCTGTACAAGGGGGTACAGAAAAGGCAGAGTGGCCAGCCCCACTGTACAACCCCTCTCACAAGCCAAGAGACCCCAGTCCATGTTCTGTTTCTGCAATGATATAGCCTCAGCATCATGGCTGTGGGTGGGGGCATGCCAACCCCTGTCATACTGTCTGCCCCTACAATGCCCCTACAATGCTAAAGCTTTGGTACCATTTCTTTAAGATTGCGGTAATGTTTTAGCCTTAGCTGATAAACATACTCATTGGCTGGGAAGTACACCGAGGTCAGGCTCAGCAGCTCATGGGCTGCTCTCGTGCTGGTCAGGGCTAGTAATATCCCAGGAAGATTTTTGGTCGCAGTCTGCTTTTGTTTGTAGCCTAGAGCTTAGGTTTGACCTCTGTTGAAAATTTGAGTGCATACTATAGCACCACATAGCATTTTGGTGTCCAACCAGATTGCCATTGGTTTGGTGTACTTCTTCAGTTTTTCCTTGTTTCTTGTATATCTTTGCTCATTGTGTAGAATATTGTAGTCATTTAGTCCAAAACGAAAGATCATATATAATTACTTTTCTCTGCTTATGAAATAGAAGAAACAGGACATTTTTAAATTCAAGCCTTCAATATTATTCATGATTCAAGATTAGTCAGACATGAGAGAAAAACACTTTACAAACCTTACCATGGCATGGGGGGAAGGTACACCAGATTTGTGATAGCCCCCCCCTGCACAGGAAATAGAGGTGTTTCACATACTAAAATAGCATGATCTAGAATATCTTTTGTACATGAAATGCACAAAAATGCAGACATTTTTTTTATTACCCTTTGAAGCTCGGGGAACGAATATGGTGTGGGCAGAATATTGATGGCAGCTTATCAGGTTGGGGAACAGGTCAGGCTATAGTCTTTTTGAGTACCACCTGATAGAATGTCTAGTGCTACCGGTGATACTACTATCACTTGTTAATCTAGACCATGGGGCAGGATCAAGTAAGAATTAGGTATACTGGGTATACTGGGATTTAGCTGTCTTTTTTTATGGGGGGGTCCTAATTGCAAGATTAATATGACCAAATTTCTGTAAATTCCAGTAAACAGAGAAATCGTCTCTGTTTTTATATTTTATCTGATCTGCAGTGTTTGTATTCTTTTTTACAATTGAAATCATATTTATATATATCAATATACTTACTATAACTCCCCAGCTGATTCACTCAGGTCAGCTTGTCTAGGACTAACCGGGTCAGGATATTAAAGGGATTGACTAATCAAACCACAAAGCAGGAAACAAAACCCATATTCCCCCTCCTCCACCGATTCCTCCCCCCAAACTGGACCCCAAATTGAGTCCTGAGAAGCTAGTTAAGTTGACACCCCTCCACAATGTCAATCAAGTCCTGCTCATTCCACATTGTGCTTGCATCACACAGCCCTGCCACTCCCATCACAGAGAACATGAGGAACATTGTCATGTGTTTCTTATACAATGGGAAAACATTTGAGTGTGTTTAAGGGCCTGTCTAATTCGGCATGTTAAAGCAAAGATTTGGGCTGCTAGGCAGCCTGAATGCCCACACTACTGAAGTATTTTCCCCTGGCAAGAATCTGGATTTGCTGCCTGAATACCCCCTGACAGCTGCTAAACTGCTGTACAATCCACGCAGCCATGGAAACAACAAGCCATATGTGCTCTGTATTTTTTGTATATAATTGTACATTTTTCTTACATTATGCATTACGTTACATACACGAACATAACCTTTTTTACCAGTCACCTTACTGGTACACTTGGTTAATGTTTTCACCCTCCCTAAATATGGGGACGTGGGTTCTCAATGAATGTTCCATATGTATATATTTTTTTATTTAAAATGTCATTTCTAAGCTGTATTTACAGATGACCTGATGAAGGGGAATGTAGCCCAAAAAGCTTGAAAAAATTACACAATAAAACAGAAACAGCATCTTACCTCTCCGAGCACAATGTGATTGGAGAGGTAAGTTTCTGTTAATCAAATGCTCAACCAGAGGGGCAGGAGGGCCAGGCAAGCTAGGTTTGAGGAGTTTTATTAACTCCCCAGACCTAAAATGTTCCTCTTTAACAATAGATAGCTATGTAAAAGCATTAAAAAGGGTTTAAACATTCAGATCCGCTAGACAGATCCAAGAACTAGTATCTAGGATTTGGTTTATGGCGATATATTTTTTGTCAGTTACAAATGTACAGTACATGTGCATTTTGTCCGCCTGTGACACACTGAAATTCATGCCTGCAGGATCTACATTGTAAGATAATAGCTGCTCAGCTTAACGTGTGGAAATGCTTTGTCTGTCCAACACATTTCATAACAGATTTACTATTTTTGATACAGATTTTGTGGATTACAGTGTGTTTGCTTGAGGTGTTTGCCTTCATAACATGCCTCCATAAGTGTGTTTGTATTGAGCTGGGTGCATTCATATGGCTGCAAATTGTCATAATGATTCTACATCTTATGCTGATAAAACATTAGTTTTTATGATTTCCTATCTAACATTGTATTCCTTTGTTTTCTTTTCTATTCCTCTTTCTCTTCTACCACTGGATGCAATGCACTGGCACTAGTGAACTACAGCCCTCCCTTGACAGGGCTCGAAGTGCTAGTACCAACTGCTTGAGGCCAGATACTAGTTTGCATTCACCAGAACGAGAAAGGTATAAACCAGACTTACTCATTTTTATCATGTGTGCCAGTGGTTTTATTTTTTACCTTCACATCACTTTTTATTCTCATTAAAGTTTATCATGCATTGTGTTGTGTTGATAGAGGCAGAGGTCACTGAAAGAAATATATAAATATTATAAATATAGAAAAATATAATATTTATTAAAGTGGATCAAAACCCACCTTGGAGTTTATGAGACTCCAGGGCAGGCATACTCCCTTCCCCCTGGGCATCCAGATTCAGGATGCCCCACTGTGTAAAACATCCCAGGTTGCCCAGTTAACTCACCTTCTTGCCTGATCGAATGGCGCATGTGCAATTACATTTAGCATGGCGCACGCCAGGCATTTGTGGATGACCAGAGTTGGCCAGCTCCCTGTTAGATTGCAGCGGGGATGCGGCCTCTGGCATGATCGGTTCAGCTCGACTAGCCTCGACTGGAGCCAAGTTCTCAGATGAGCCTAGACAATTTTCTATCAGTGCAGTCGAACGCACTGTTTGGATGGGTGGCCACGCGTGTGACGTGGATCCGGGGAAAGGTGAGATGAAGTGAGCGACCTGCAGGGTTTCACACAGTGGGGAATCCCGGGTCAGGGGTGCCCGGGGGCAAGAAACAAAACCTGCAATAGTCAGAATCATGGGTCTTTATCTACTTTAAAAACTTATCAGACATTGAGAAAAGACTAATGTAGCCATGTTTTAGAAAATCCATTAACCTGCTTTTTACCTGTCTTGCTTTTTTGGGTGTTATTTACTAAAATGTAGCAAGCTCTTAACTGCTCATTTTGAGAGCTCTTCCCTTTTAAATGCCCCTATGTTGGTATTTACACTTCTGTTAAAATGAACATAATTGAAAATTGTCTGGACCCCACTCAGAGAACTTGTCATTCTCTAAACTCAATAAGATGTGTAGGACTGAAATCTGTTTGTTTTTTGCCTTGAAGCTCATTAAGCCTCAGTGAATACTGGGCAACTTGGGTGGTGAGCTTTCCCTTTTTAGTTAATAACCCCCAATGCAGGCCTGCTGACTATCTTACCCTGCCTGTTGAGCTGTATTTCACATATTTTGGTTAAGTGATGCTATGACAACCTTTACAGTGTCCTAAAATTACAGTTAGACGTTACCAACTGAGCCACCTGCCTGCACCACGGGCAACCATTCAGGATGTTATTCAAAATGTCTCCTTGTCAGCCTCAGGTATCTGTCATTGGTTACAGCCTACAGACTAAATATAATGCCCATAAGACATCATGTACCCTGTGCTATCCAGTCCACAATATACCACCAGTGGGATGCGTTTGTCCCTTCAATTACTTTAGAGCAACAGGGAAGCCTGCCATTCATCCACCAGTGCCTTCAAAGCAGAAGTCCAGTCTCTTCATAACCCCCTCACCTCAAGCTTACCTCACCTGGAATCCAGCACTGTTCTCCCAGCAATTCCAGTGCTAGGATGCAGCTCTGTGTAGCATCACTGTAGCCACTACCTGTGCACCAGCGATCCTGCATTGGATCCCAGGCGAGGTAAAGGTTTTTTATCCCCTGTTCTGCCTCAACAGGCCAGACTAGTCACCCACTTTAAGACTTTGGGCTGATATTGCTGCCCTGAATATAGGTCAGTGTCATGATCCTGAATAGAAAGTGGCTTACCTTGCTGGTAATTTGTTTAGCAAGTTACCAGTTGACATTTTGTTTTAGCCACAAACACACAAGAAAGAGCATCATCATTGAAAGAGAATCAATCGTCATTTTCATGTGGACCTGTCATAAAAATGTCCTGTGAAAAAACACAGCAGTTCAAGCCCTACCTGTGTTTGGCACTGCCTATTTGGGTGGCATCACAACAACTATATAAAGACAATAATTGGACAACGGCCCTCTATATAAAGACAATAATTGGACACCGGCTTGGAGAAAAAGGCATCATGGTATCACACTCAAAAAGCAGATTGGCTTTACTGAAAATGACTTTTAATTTTTAGTCCCTTCCGTTTCAGACACCACCATCAGCAACGCGGGGGTTAACCTCAACCTACCCTGATCCCTACATCATATGGTGCTGTTTGAGAAATCCTGTAAACAAGAGGTTAGACCAGCTTGTTCATCATGCATCATGGTGGGGTCGGCCATGTGGGCAAGGCTTGGATGATGTGGCAGAGAAGGCGCCTGTGGAATAGTGCTAAGCGATCTGCACTCCTTGGCAGGTACATTGTGCTGGCAATGGATGGACATGCTGCCTTTGGTGGCTAGGGGTCTAGCCCTGTTGGATCACCTTGCGACACACAGTCTGGTTGGAGCATTGATCGGCTCATGCTGTCTCCATGAAGAATCTTTCTGCCTTCCACTTCTCTGGGGGGGTCGCCTTGTCAGCAAACTTCGGAATGACCTGGTCAGGAAGGGGCTTGGGGGGAAGTCGTCGGGGCTTCCACAGAAGCAGAAACAGTGGGCCTTGTTTTGGAAGTCACATAATTTCGTCCCTGCTGCAGATGTTTGACAGATTTGAGCAGCCACAAGGGCAATTTAGGGAAGTGAAGCCACAGAGGAAACCCAATTCCCCATGGCTCAGCAGGCTCAAGCCCCCAGCCAAACCTTCCTAAGGTTGATGGGAAGTTGTCCCTTTCGAATGCTGACCCAGGCCTCCACACAGGTTTGTGGCATCCAAGCCTTCCTGAGCGGGAAGGGCGGCGGCTTGCGAAAACGCAATAACTCTCTTGCTGGACTGGGGAGTTGTAATACCTCTGCCCCCATCAGAGTGGGGCTGCAATTTTTACTCGATACTCTTCGTCATCCCCAAGAAGGATGGACTGTTTTGGCAGATCCTGGATCCCTGCCATTTGAACAGGAGGGTTCTCTGGCCACAGTGGACATAAATTTCCCCTTGTCACCATCAGTGTCTGCAATTGGCGGTGGGAACCTGTCATTTTCTGGGCATCGGCCAATGCCACTCTGAGACGTAAGGTGTTGCAGACAGTGGTGAACCCCTTGCCCAGGGTCTAGTCTTGAATTTTCAGTGCCACCTTTCCTGGTTATGTTGATGAGTCAGCTGGCTGCTGTTCTAGCATGGTCCCACCCCTTCCGAGGGTACTGCTTTGGTATGTGCCACACGTAGCTGATTGTGGTGCCCCGGAATGGAAGGGACAAGAAAAGAGAAATGTGTGTACTCACAGATAAATGTATTTTCTCGTTGTCTCACATTCCGGGGCATCACACCCACTCTACTGTTTTGTTGCAACTGCGTTGGTTGCTGTTGATGCCTTCTACAACATTAGAATTTTACGAAGTTTTGAAGAAAGTCCAAGGTTAAGGTAATACCATTTATTGGCTAATTAGCCATCAATGTAAGCAGGAAATCCAAAGTTGAGGTAATACCTTTTATTGGCTAAGCCCTAATTAGCCAATAAATGGTATTACCTTAACCTTGGATATCCTGC
Organism: Gastrophryne carolinensis; assembly: GCA_027917425.1. Classification (NCBI taxonomy): domain Eukaryota; kingdom Metazoa; phylum Chordata; class Amphibia; order Anura; family Microhylidae; genus Gastrophryne; species Gastrophryne carolinensis. Next base: position 225,304,503 of record CM051237.1, read on the forward strand.
TTACATCTATGGCTAACACGGTACTACAACTTACTAACATACGAAGTTTGAACAAAGTTAGGCGCTGTATGTGCAGGTAGCATTGCTCCCCTCCTGGGGCTGGGGCTCAACTAACTGAGTAGATCCTGCCACAGCCTGCCCTATATAGGCTGGGAGGAGCTTAGTTTGTTTATTTCAGTTCCCGCCTATGGCTGAGGCTAACTCACACGTTGCAGATGGTGGTGCCCGGGAATGGTAGAGGACGAAAAAGGAAATTTACTGGTGAGTACACAAATTTCCCGTTTTTCTTCCACTCCATATTTACATCAGTTTAGACTTATAATGTTAAAGTGACAGACATCCAGATGACAGTTATTTACAAGATCCCCCCCTGTAGACCTTACCAACACCCTATTCACTTTTTAAAATAAAATAATACATGGTGTAGGTATATCATCATAAGTTTAAAAACAAGACCACTTAATCAAAACTGCATAACTTTGAACATTTGGAATTACTGTTGTAATTTTATGTGTCATTTTGTCATTATATCTTTGAATCGGCTGGAGTGGATGGGTGTTAGAGGTTAGGAGAATAGGATAATACAATTGGATTTAAGCCTGTCAACTGAAATATAAAATTCATTTTAAAACAGAATATATTTACTTTATGCCTCACAGGCCTTTTTGTAAATTCTGGAGCAGGCACAGACCAGTGGGTTTTATTAATAAAAATTCTGAGCATAGTCTGAGCATATAAACAAACTATGCTTACCTCCCTACCCACATGCTCAATCCAACAGAGTGCTGTGGGCTTCAGCTCTGTTGCTGATAACGTGTATCTTGGCTGGTCATTTATCGCTCCAAGGGGTGCATGACATAAGTATCCACTGATATGCTTTTAGCAGTGGATGCTTATATGTGTGTGGATCTGATAGCTCTGAAACAAGATTTCTTCAGCACAAAGGACTACGGGGGACTGAGAATCCTAGTAGGGAAAGGGCTGAAAGCAGTCTATGGATATTGACATTATTTGTTAACCTGTTGAGTCTACACACTTTAAGGGGACTGCAATGACTTTCCGGTCAGCCTGTAGCTTTGATCCCACTGCAGGCTGGTATTTTAGTGCTGTTGACCGGTGCCAAACAAACCAACAGTGTGTTCCTTGTCTGGCCTCGGAGCAAGTCACAAGATGCCAGTTACAAGTTGGCAGGCTTCCTTATTGTTTGGACGCAGGAGACACTTCATGTAAACATCCACCGCTCATGACCTGAGTGCCACCACTGCGAAAGTGGTGGCCACTCAGATGTGTGCCGGAAACCAGCGTAGCTTCAGAGTTGATAGTGCTGCAACAGGACCAGCTCAGCCCGCAGCACAGCATGTTATTGAGCCTGCGGGCTGACATCTAGGTGCTCAACTAGCCTGGACTGAATCTTTAAAGTGGACCAACACCCAGGATTTTGACTATCCTGGGTCTTGGTCCACTTCGGTGGGGCACCCCCGATCGGGGTGCCCCGCTGTGTGAAACCCCCCCTAACCCCCCGAAAAACTCACCTCTCCCCGCTCCCAGCGCCGACGTACAAGAACGTCTAAGCGGCAGCCGCCGCCGCCGCCTCCCTCGCGTCACTTTGGGCGCGCGCGCCCCCGCCGGCCATTCGCAGACGGCCGGCGCGGGCACGCGCACGCCTACAGGAGCGCGAGGGAGGCGGCGGCGGCCGGCCGCCGCCGAAGATAAGGTAAGGAGTTTGGGGTGTTTGGGGGGGTTTCACCCCGCGGGACATCCCGATCTCGGATGTCCCGCGGGGTGGGGGGTGATCGGCCCGGGAATCTTATAGATTCCCGGGCCGATCACCCGTGGGTGTTGGTCCACTTTAACTAGTGAAGATTAGAGGATCTTTCTTGTTACAAATACATGCATAATGTTTATGTATTTGTTTAGCTTGAAATATGTATACATTATTATGTTGGGTATCCCAATCTACATTATTGTACAGCACATGTTAGGTGTTAGGCTGAATTACAGAATAAACTTTCACACAGTTTGAGAATTCAGCCTATTGCCCATAGGTGCTAGTGATGCACATGCAAAAATCAAAGAATAAGGATAATGGTAATTCATTACCCATAATAGCAATCATTTTCTGCTGCCAAAAATAAATCCTTTAAATTCGACTGGGCTTCAGCTGACATTTATATACTGAATGGGTCTAATAAACTCACTAGTTTTCATTGAACTATTATACTTAAACTATTTAACTGTTTCTTTTTTAAGTTCTTTTTAAGTTAGTCTTTAATAGTCTTACATTCACATTTTCTTCGTATGTGTTTCACTTGTTCACCTCTCAAAATGCTGTGTATGTATGTATGTATTTTTGTATGTAATCTCATCCCCATTGCTGTTTCTTTTGGTTCATTTCATTTCTGCTATGCTTTGTTTTCCTTTTGTTTGCCATTTCATCTCAGGCAGCCCAGAAAACTGGAAAGGTCTAGCAACCAAAAACAAAACAGAAAAAGCATGGGTTCTGAAGTAGAAAGGTAGGAAAGCTTTCTATGTGTATTCAGAGCAAAAGATGACCCATATGCAATTGTAAGTCATAGAGAAATTATTGTCTTAATAAAGAGGTATAAATGAGATGAAACCGGTTTAAGGTGGTATCCGGCCAGGAATGCTTAAAATACCTGTATATAAGACGGGCATGTCTTTATACTGTAGCATAGCTTACTTGTGCACCTGAGCCCATCTTACATACTTCTCTGTAATATTCAACTCTTCTATTTATCTGAGTTATTTGTTCACTTAAAGTGGACCAAACCTTGTGATATTCACTATCCCGGGTTTTGGTCCATACCCCTGGGGCATTCTGATTTGGCATGCCCCGCTGTGTGGAACCCTGCCAGGGGGCCATTATACGTACCTCGCTGGCAGACCCAGGTATGGCTTTCCTCCAATCAGCTTTCTATGTCACTTTTATGTCAGAGCAGCTTAATAAACTGAATGGGAGCTTAGCCACTGTAATCAGTGGCACATCTGAGCACGCACACACTAGGCGATTGCAGAAGATACCGATCTTGGCTGCCATGCATGCTCTGTGGGATTGCCGGAGAGGTATGTATACCCAGCGACCAGCAGAGTTTCACACAATGGGGAATCCCAAATCGGGATGCCCTATGGGTTGGTAATATACTGGACGTAGCATTTTATAAACAGTTTTGGTCTACTTTAAGCATTTAAACCAAACTAAGAATTAATTATATTTTACTAGCATTTTGTGTTGTACAAATATGTACTTATTTACCTCACTCCCATCTTTATCAGTGTTAATTTGAATTCTTTGTTATACATGTTTGAATTACTGCTCTGTTATACTATGCTATATAGGAAGCTTTTTTGCTTGATCTGTGTGCTTTTGTTATCTCAACCACCATATTGTTAATATTGTTATAATAGCTTGTTAAACTGTAGCACTATGTTGCTGGATATGAATGCTCTATACAAATATTATTAGTTATGTGTATTTTCTTTGGCATATAAAAATATATAGCATAGGAGGAAGACATTTTTACCAATTATATGAAGACTCATTGACTAATTTTCCTTCCTTCTCAAATAAGTCGTGTCCACAGTTTATTTTTACGTTTATTGAGCTGATTAATACTTTTACTACTTTGACTTTCCAGTCAGTATGATTCCATGGGGCAGTTTGGATGCCATGGTGTGAATCGCTGCCTAACCCTTGGACAAACCCCTGCACTTACTAAACCCTCTGATCCAGCCCTGTATTCAGATGCAGTACCAGCATCTCCTGCTTCCCTGCTGTGAAGTTGATGAGGGTCTGTTTGGGCACTTCCTGTGATGCAGACTGATCTGTATCCCAACAGTCTTTTCCATCTAAACTTTACCTAAGGAAAAGTGTTAAAGTGATAGAAACACTTCTTCCATGCATTTTTTTTTGTTTTGTCTATTTTTGATATGGAATTTGTCTATTTTTGATATGCTGACTGACAACTCATGACGACTACCCAGGTGGTATTTGAGATCCTTGGAAAAAATATAGTGATACAAGTTGGGAACCCCCGGTCTAGTCTAATTTGTTTTTGTTACTGGGCTATATTTTGGTGATACAGCTCTTTTTAAGTGGATATGTAGAACATATTTGATAGATAATTCGACTACCAGACATCCAAAAACTCTTCAGAATTACATTTTTGAATATCTTTCTATAAAATGCAGTAGAATATTAATATTATTATATTGCTAAATAAGCAATTTGTACACACCCATAAATCCACTATTTGTGCAGCATTGGTGCACGGACCCTTTGTCCATGTCCACAACTTGTAACAGTACACAACACACAACAGTTCTGTAAATCTATTTGAAAATTTAATAAGAATAAAGCATGCATAGCTGCTTCCAATGTGCAGTATAGATGCGATCAACCTGTTATTCTGTATGTCTAATTACTTTACATAAGGCTACAGTAAATAGTGGATTCTGTAAAATAAGATCAAAGTGGCTATTGACCCCTAGGCATCAAGCTAAGACTAGGCAGTAATACTCAATAATAGTCATAAGCAGTGCAATTAGCTATGGTCTATCGATTCACTGCATCCTGCATCAAATAATTTGTGTAAAAGTAGAAAATAACAATCTACCTAATCCTTTGGAATAAGGCAGTTGTGGCAACAGTGATTTAGGATGACATAACCGAAAACAATACTTGGTGCATAATTTATTTTATACATTGATAATGCTTCGATTTTTACTATGGTTTAAGCTGGTGTGCACTAAATATCCTTCACTTTGGTGTGATGCATTATAACTGTATACAGGGCTGGATTTTGAGGGGGCCGCACACCCCAGGGCCTCCACCACTTTTCCTGCAAAGGGAGCCTCCACCAACCTAGGGTTATGGTCTGGTCCAGGAGGCTTTTCAGTCTTTGGTGCAGCAGTGGGGGCCCCCGGTGCTTGGGCAAGCCTTTTTTTGTTTTTGCAAATATAAGTCACCACAGGGCAGGACAGGGAGTCTAGAGCAGCAAAGCTGCCATCAGCAATGCTACAGTGATGGGTGGGTGCAGAGCTGCCAACTGGCGGCTGCTCACTGCACATAAGCCAACAAGCACAGCCGCTGGCAGCTCAATGCAGGGGACTGTTTTCTGCTGGACCAGCTGGGCGATCCTCCCACCTGCCCAGAATAGCAAAGAAGGAGTTCCTGAGCAGCACACACTTGCACAAGGGTGGCACAAGGCACTTGATTATAAAGGAAAAAATACTGTATCTGGGACCTCCACCAGATTGTGTGCCCAGGGCCTTCACCACACCTAATCCAGCCTTGGCTGTATACCTGACACAGTGTAGTTGATGGTTTTATTGTCTTGTGTTTATGTTAAACTAGGAAGTCAGGCCCTTAGTCTAATCCCTGATCCAGGGATGAAGCTCCATGTAAAAATACTCTGTAGGTAAAATTGTCATCTTGATGATCTAGACATAATGCCAGAGCTCATTTATGTCTTATGAATATGATAAAAAAGTGAATTGACCTTTATTTCTAAATGTCAAAATCTAAATTTGTAACTCATGTCTTCACAAAAATGATTCATATTGGAACAATATGAAGCATTTTTTACACTAATGAGTTGACATTGCTGCCAGTCCACCAGGCCTGCTTTGCAAACCAGTCTACAAATTTCAGTTGCATGTATATTGGGTATATATAGGGTATATTGTTGTATGTAACTGTATGTGATGTACAAGTTCGACATTAAAAGCAATAAAAATCTGATTGCGGGCTAGATGTTTTTGCTTGTGCATATGCACAAGTCTTTTGTTTAAAAAACTTACACCAAAAAAAAAGATTTAGGGAATCTTCTGAAAATGAAGATGAGATTTATACTAAATGTTAACACTATATAGGACACTCCTCTCAATTCAAATATACTGTCTTTAGCGTGAAGTAAAAAAAATCAGACCTATTTTAACATTGTAAGCATCTTTTTCCTTCCACATATGTTATATTATTATAGATTTCTGAAATAACTTGTGTTTGTGAACTTACAGAAATCATCAACTAGGAAGCCAGTCGTCCATGGGGGAGTCTTCATTCAGTCGGAGAGGAAGGCAGCTGCCACAGGTCCCTGTAAGAAGCAACAGTGTAGAACAAGGTAGCCCAAGTGACCAAGAACACTTGCAAGTAGTGTTGTGTGCATTTGTTTGTTTGAGTTCTGGTGTGGCTTGGTGGATTACTGTTCAGTGCTTATCATCAAGTGTAAATCTTTATGCAAGATTTGTTGTCAAGTTGTTCTTGACATACTGTACTTGATGTTGTTTACAACAGGATTGTACTATTTGTTTTTGCGTTTTTTTTCGTGGCATTTAAAGCATGACCAAACCATGAATTTGATACAGAAGCAAAGCTGTTGGTATCACTGTTATATAGGAGTCTATAGGAGTACTTTTACTATTTGGTGATATAGTAATACCATGGTGTACTGTATAATAGGCAATGACACTGATTACGCGAGTCTGTAGTAACTGTAGTAAAATAATTTACGGAAAGTATAACAGGGCTGCTAAAACTTTATGAGGACAGTTCTTCATCCAAATGTTCACACTTTTTATTGCAGAGTATAATTTTAAACAGAAGATAATTTAATATGGATGAGTGCAGCATCAGTTTATTTTATATGTTACAACTGTGACACAACTTGACTCTGGAACTATATACTATTTTGAAGGTGTACTTTTTATGGGCCAAATGTGAATAGCAGAAATAACTATTTTCCTGGAAAACCTTTTTTTTATGTTGCTGCATGTGTGTGCGCTTACTGAAAATTAAGAAAATATATTTTGATACTATGTGGTTTATTAACAGTCAAAAAAGGGCACCTATTATTCTAGTTACAAAGTATGTATCAATATTAGTGTGGATATTTTAAACAAATTCTTTGTTCATTTCCTGTATGACATTTTCAGTCCTCATTAAAACTCCCCTGCCTTGGAAAGATAATAATAAGTCACATATACCCTATACGAAAATAAGCTGTAAAGTGTCTGCCTGTGTTATGTTTAATGCAGAGGTGGTATCCTTTGATATATGCAGTATGGCTATGGAATGTCATTTATAGATCAATGCAATGCAATTGAATGTTGAATGAACATTACAAGTATTGCAGTGTTAACATTAAACAGTGATACATGTAAAGAACGGGTTCTGAATATGTCTACATTTTGTGCTCTGGAAAAAGTTTACATTCAGATGAATAAGACATACAGCAATAATATTTCTAGGCGTTCAAAAAAACAAAGCTGCCTGAAAAACAACGTTAATATCACTACGCCAACTATGTTTGGCTGGAAAAGTTGTTTCGGATTGCTTCATACAAATAGTTTTTAAATCACAATTTGTTTCCAATATAGTGTTGCATTTTAAATATGTTGCAATGGTATGTTTCATAAATGCTAAAGAAATATGTAGTATGTCATACGGTGCATAATGATATGAATACTCATTTACATTCTGTTAAATATTTGGTTGCTCTATAATGTAGCTCATCGGTATGAAGCTGACAGTACATTACGTTACTTGAACTAGAACTCTGGTCAAAACCTTTTTCAGATTTCCCTTTACTTACTTTGAGCTCCATGGTTGTCCCTGAAAATCAGAGTTTTCTTTAAGGTGTTAGGTGTTACTATTGGTGGTATCAAGACAAAAATCAAGAAACTACCCCTAGGGGCTTGGAAATATTTTTCTTTAATTCTCTTAGCTATTAGTTGTGCCATAACTACCTGTTTAAGCCATGATTGTTACTGAAAGACAAGAGGTTGCTCCAATACCTGAGTGCAGCTTTTCATAATGTTGTGTTCACTATGTTGTGTTGATGCAAAGGGTGCTTGTAACTGTGTACAACTGTGCAGGAATTGAAAGTTACCTCAACAGCACTGATATTACTCGAATCCTGGCCTGAGGCTATACAGTATATTACTGTATATCACTCAATTTAAAACAAAAACACATTGATTCTGATTTAATTTATTTGAACTTTCTAAAACATCTAGACAATACCCATCAGACCATGTAGCTTTATACTATACTACTATTTTTGGCTTTTATCTTGTCTGGATGGTCATTTTAAAAGTTTGCAAACAGCAGTCTCATTATGATGGTGTCATCTTGGAATTTTTTTTTTGTTGTTGTAAAATATTATACCAACTTTATTAATACCACAGCCAGGACTATCGTAGCCAGGATCATCGTAAGCATAGAAATGCTTCTAAATTGTGTTAATTTCATGACGGAGTTTTCTTGAAGCTGTGGAATTAAGCACACAATAGCTTCACTGTACAATACCTTCAATGGAAACACATGTAGTATGTATGCCCTTCATAATGTAGACTTTATTTGAAATATACCATTTCTGGTAAGAGCATAATATTGGTGGTGGTATTACACAAATGGAATATTGACACACTTGGTGGATTCAGAAAAGAGTTGGAAGGACTTTAAAGAGGACTCAAAAATTCACTTGTAGCTCTGTGCTTTTTGCATTTTGTATTTGAAATATGATTACTGCTAAATATTTATCATCACTAGAAAAATTCCTTAGAGTATTTAAAACTGCGTCTTAAAGCCATGGCACTAGTTTATTCCAGTGAAGCTCCAGTTCAGCTAAACAGTTGTTCAACATTGTTTAAAAAAACTGGAATGAAAAAAAGAACTACAGTTTTACAGAGCATTGCTTTTTAGAAGGAAGAACAATTGATATTGACTAGGACAGCCATACTCAACGGGTGGACCGGGGTCCGAATGCGGACCTTGGCTCCAGATTTCCGGACCCCTGCCCTAACAGCCTGCACCCAGTTGCTTCTGTGTTGCTGTGCTCAGAGCTCCCTGGCACCCAGCATTGCAATATGAAGTACTGCATGGGCAGGAAGTGGCATTGCAAGGTACATTCATTCTCTTTGCGTCGCCCAATCCTTTCCCCCTTGCCTCAGTTCAGCCCCATCCATTCCTGTCCCCACTGCTTTGCCCCATCCAGCCAAGTCTCTCTGCCCCTTCCATTCTTGTCCTCCTATCTTTGCCCATCTATCCCTTCTCCCAGCTCTCTCTCTATCCCTCCCGGCCCTTCCTGTTCTGTCTATCCACCCCTCTTCCTTACAGCTTCTCTCCCATTCATACCTCTCGCCCATGTCCTATCTATCCATCCTGGTTACCAGATCTTATTGCCGGGGGGGAGGGGTGGGGGTTAAAGCAGTGTTCCATGGGCCAGAGCTGTAGGTTCTGTGGGGCAAAAAAAGCTGCTGCTTTTTCTCAGTGCCCAATATGATTTTAGGGGTGGTGTGGAGGGGGGCAGTCTTTTAGTTTTGCCTGAGGAATCTATTCTATCTAATCTATAGCCCCTATCCCAGTGTGCTGATTTCTAAATACCCCCCCCCCCCCATGTGACAGCTCTCCTCCCAGACCTTCACATCTCACTGTATGCCTTTAAATGGACCTTTACAAGAAGTGGTTGAGTACCCTTGGACTAGTACAATCGTTTTCTGAAATGTGTTGGCCTCTCATGGGAGCACTTGTTGAACCATGTGACCAACCTGGGATCTCAGACAGAATTCATAAAGTTTATCAATCTCTAACTACAAATATTCCCATACTTTCAAGTTAGCTAGTTCAGACAAATGGTTCTGGACTAGCATGATACCAAGAAAAAGATAGGACAAGGAGTCTATTGGAGGTGGATTGCGGTTGTCCTAGTGAAACTGATTAATGTTTGGTTAAATTCTCAGGCATCCAAATATTTATTCAAATACTTAAGGATACCAGTTCTGTACTTTCTTATAGTACTATGTCTGACAGAGCTCTCTTTCAAATTGATAGGCTGTTGCCTTTGCAGATGTCACAAAGCATGAGCTTATGCATCCTGAACCATTTGCCATTCTTAAGAATTAGTATCACTCATTTGAGTGTTAGTGATGTGTGTATCCCTGCTCAGGCTACACTACAGTGTAGTATTTAGGTAGGGTTTTTTAGTCACTTATATCTAACAATTAATATTGTTTCATGTATTTTTTGTGGCCATCTACTACACACAAAATATATACAATACAGAAATATTTTATTTATATGAAAAGGCAGAATTGGATTGTACCATAATATTTTAGTTCTACTTCAATGTTTTTATCTATTCATTCACATATATATATTTATACTGCAAAAACATTAAGCTTTGCGTTTTGTGAAGATAAGATAATTTATCATACTGATTTATTCCCCATTTACAAATGAGAAATCGCTAAAGTGACCGCAATTAAACGATAATCACTCTGTAGAAATGGTTGCTCAGATCAAATAATAAATGAAAATTGGTTTATCTGTCGCCCATCATATCGTTTTGGCTGACCAAAAATTTCTCGTTCATCGCTCGATCATTGGAATGTGGAAACAGGAGACTCCCAGAAAAAATGCGTTTTAGCTATGAGCATGAGTGACACGAGAGGTCGCTTTAGTGACCCATTAACTAGCCTCCATTCAATCCCAGAAGATTTGTATGTTCGTTCGCTCGATGAGCAAATGGTTAATTTATCTGCTCGTGTAAACCCAGCATTATCTTGACCATCTGATAAATGTTTATTGAAAATAATAGTGTATACTTAACCCTTTAAATGCCAAGCACGTAGTTTCTACGTGGTTGCTTCTCCTACCGTTAAGTGCCAAGCACGTAGAAACTACGTGCCTGGCATTTCCCCCAAACAGTTAAAAAATAGAAAAAAAAAATCACTTACCTCCGGTATCCTTGTGAAGCCTGGGGTCCCCTCTTCCTTGGGGGGGCATCCGATCGCCCCCCCGTCGTCCTCCGTCTTCAGGGGGGGGCCCGAAACCAGCCGCCCCCCCCCCCGTTTCCAGCGCTGATCGCCGATCGCCGCTGTAAAAAAAAAAAAAAAACTGTCATTTACTCACCTCCGCGCCCGAGCCTTCTGTCCGGGTCTCCTCTTCACCAGGGGGGGGTCCGATCCCCCCCCTGGGCTGCGCAGTCTTCAGGTGAGGACCCTCTTCCGGGTCCTCACCTCTTGTAATGGCGGCGACGGCCGCCGCCGCTTAGCCCCGCCCATTGTGGGAGGAGCGGGATGACGTCATCCCGCTCCTCCTATACCCCCTCCGAGCTCCGGCATCTGTCAGATGCCGGTGGTGATCGGAGCAGAGCGGGTGTCAGGTGAGGAGGCTCCGATCGGAGCCCCCTCGCCTGTCACCCGCCCTGCGCCGATCATCACCGGCATCTGTCAGTGACAGCGGCGAGGGACAGCGGCGAGGGACGTCGGATCGGAGGTGAGTATAGTGTAAAAAAGAAAAATAAAGATTTTTTTTTCTCTGTGTGTGTGTCATTTTTTTACTATTAACCCCTTGTGAACTGGTAAGGGGTCCATGACCCCTATACCAGTTCACAAGGCTGGGGAGATGGCAAGCCACCTGCGCTAGCGGGTGGCTTGCCATTAACCCCTGGCACCCCCATTACCTGCCTCCCCAAAGGCCAGGGGGGGGCAGAAGAGCCCGGGCCCACATGGGCTATGTGGGCTCGTAGGCTGCAGGGTGGGGGGGCCACATAAGCTGGCCCCCCCACTCTGTGCCTACAAGCCCCCATAGCTGGTCCCGGGCTGGTTACTGTGGGTAAGGGGGACCCCACGTCAATTTTTTTTTTGATTTTTAAGGGTTTTTAACCCTTAAAAATCAAAAAAAAATGGGGTCCGCCCCCCCTGGGAGGGGGGACCCTATGTCATTTTTTTTTTTTATTAACCCTTTGTAATCTGTCATCCAGCAGCTATAAAAGGCTTCTAGCAAGTGAGCAGAAGCCAGTGATCGCCGAGGGACAGAGTGCTCCAGGATGGATGGGAGGTGAGTATAGTGTAAAAAAAAAAAAAATTAATAAAATATTTTTTTCTTTATGTGTGTGTGTCATTATTTACTTTTAACCCCTTGTGAACTGGTAAGGGGTCCATGACCCCTATACCAGTTCACAAGGCTGGGGGGATGGCAAGCCACCTGCGCTAGCGGGTGGCTTGCCATTAACCCCCGGCACCCCCATTACCTGCCTCCCCAAAGGCCAGGGGGGGGCAGAAGAGCCCGGGCCCACATGGGCTATGTGGGCTCGTAGGCTGCAGGGTGGGGGGGCCACAAAAGCTGGCCCCCCCACTCTGTGCCTACAAGCCCCCATAGCTGGTCCCGGGCTGGTTACTTTGGGTAAGGGGGACCCCACGTCAATTTTTTTTTTGATTTTTAAGGGTTTTTAACCCTTAAAAATCAAAAAAAAATGGGGTCTCCCTCCCCTGGGAGGGGGGACCCTATGTCATTTTTTTTCCCGATTTAACCCTTTGTAGTGTGGATGGTTTTTGTATTTTTTTTGTGAATGTTATAAAATACTTGTTTCAGTTAGGGGGGTCTCCTGGGCAGGAACGGGGGGCTACCGATAAATATGTGGTACCGTTCTAATCGGTAGAAATGGGGCTTTCACATGCAATATGATTTTCCTTAATAAAATACATTTTTTATTTAAAATAAAGGAGTCAATTTTCTAAAAAAATGTTTTTATTTATTTATTTTTTTTTCACTTAATAATATTGTAAAAAAAAAAAAAAAAAAATACAAACAAGACATTTCATGTTAAAGTCTAAACTCTGCTGCAAAAAATATATATATAATTTTTCTGAAAGTTACAGCAAAAATGGCGCAAAACATGTCGCAAAACATGACGCAAAATGGGGAAAATGGCCTGTCAACAGAGGGTGACAAAATCTCAAGTAGGCTGGCAATTAAAAGGGTTAATAGTACCTCTGCATGTTGGGTATTGTTCTGTTCGGGGGACCTTGCGCTTTCAGACTTAGCTTGTTTTTTCTGGTTTGCATATTTATATTTTAGGAAAAGGTGTTTTTTATTCAGCTTTTTTATAAATTTTTTAGGGAAACCCTGCGCAACCAAAGAATTCTTTGAGGAATTAATTCCAGAAAGATGAGCCCACTAGAACAAGCTGGGTACCCTTAAAAAGCTTAACGTGTGTACTTTCAGGGAATATATGGTTTATGGGGGATATTCCAAATGTAAAGGGTTGTTTTGGTTGAAAAATCGCAAGGTGCGCACTTTGTCTGCAGAGCTGAAATTTTCAAGTAAAATTACCGTTATGCGCATGCTTTACTTTGGGGTGTTTGGCAACTCTTCCCTTGACAGAACCTATGCATGTTGGGTGTTGTTCTGTTCGGGGGATGTTGCGTTTTCAGATTAAACTTGTTTTTTCTTGTTTGTATATAGTTTTTTTAGGAAAATGTGGCTTTGATTCTGCTTTTTTATCCTTTTTTTAGGGAAACTCTTTGCAACCAATGATTACGTTGAGGGATTACTTCCAGAAAACTATGGCCACATCCACAAGCTTGGTACCCCTAGAAAGCCTGAGGTGTGTACTTCCAGAGAATATATAGTTTGTTGGGGGTATTTCAAATGTAAAGGGTTGTTTTTCTGGAAAAACCGCAAGGTGCGCATATTGCATAGCATAGTTGTATTTTATCTGAAAATCTCCTAAAGCATTGTTTCAGTTTGGGGGAGTCTCCTGGGCAGGAAAGGGTGTCTACCTATACATATGTGGTACCGCTGTAACCAGGAGAAATTGGGATTTCACACGCAATAAGATTTTATTGACAAACTTACATTTTTTATTCCAAAAAAAACTACAATATGTAAAAATTTTTTTTTTTTTTTTTTTTTTTGCACATATTTCACCCAAAAATATTAAGAATACACCTAACAAATGACAAACAAGACATTTCATGTTAAAGCCCAGACTCTGCTGAAAAACAATATATCATTTTCCTGGGAAATCCCTGGAAATCCCTTCAAAAATCACATTTGAACATGGGGAGCGCAAAATAGTGCAAAATGGTCTGGCAACAGAGTGTGACAAAAACTCCAGGTAGGCTGGCACTTAAAGGGTTAATTCCAGAACATTTTTAAACCTAGATGTATAATTACTTGAAGTGGTCCTAAAATCTAAATAAACCACCTAATAGTCTCTCTAGGGGGCACAACAGTTTCAAAATAAAAAGAGCAAGAACAGGCTAAAAAAATTTAGCCACCTCCAGGTCCAACAAAATGGCTGGACCACTGTCGTTACACCAGTGCTGCAGTGAGAGTTCATCTCATGCTTATCCTTTCTCCATGTTTGGCCTATTGGGTCACACATGAGAAGCACAGAAGCATAAGTGTTTTCTGACCTACATTATTGTAATGTAGGAAGATTCTTCACACTTCATTCCAGTTCTGCTTGCTTCAATAGCTGGTGCTTAATGGCATTTGAGTTGGCATTGGCTTGGCCTTTCTTGTGAAAGGGGTACCTGGTGCTTTTTTAGGGATTAGGCAGCTAAATTTGAAGCTAAATAAATAAGCATTTAAAAAATAACAGAAGCCTGTAAAATGCATCATGTAAAAGAAATAGGCAAATCACCTTTGAGACAATTCACACATTAGGGGTCAATACCATGTGCTAAATAACCAGGTGCAAAAAGTGGCTTACACCATTATTGGCTACCTAGAGGTGTGAATAGAGCACATCTATTTCATTTTTTTTACCTATAGTGCGCGTTTTGCACCTGGTGCTGTTGCAAACCCAATCAATTACTTATTTCAAGAGCTATTAACCCCTTAAGTGCCAGCCTACCTTCAGCGTTTGTCACCCTCTGTTGCCAGACCATGTTTCACTGTTTTGCGCTACACATCTTCAACTGTGATTTTTGAAAGGATTTCCAGGGATTTCCCAAGAAAATTATATATTGTTTTTTTCAACAGACTCTGGGCTTCAATATGAAATGTCTTGTTTGGCCTTTTTTTAGTGTATTCTCAATACTTTTTGGTGAAATATGTGCAAAACAAAATTTAAAAATCTATTTTTTGCAATTTGTAGTGTTTTTTTGTAATAAAAAATGTAAGTTTGTCAATAACATTTTATTGCGCGCGAAACCCCAATTTCTCCTGGTCCCAGCGGTACCTCATATGTATTGGTAGACACCCTTTCCTGCCCAGGAGACTCCCCCAAACTGAAACAGAGCTTTAGGAGATTTTCAGGTAAAATACAACTGCGCTTCCAGAAAAACAAACCTTTACATTTGAAATACCCCCACAAACTATATATTCTCTGGAAGTACACACCTCAAGCTTTCTAGGCGTACCAAGCTTGTTTATGTGGGCTTAGTTTTCTGGAAGTAATCCCTCAATGTATTCTTTGGTTGCACAAAGTTTATACTATATGCAAACAAGAAAAAACAAGTAAAATCTCAAAAAGCAACATGCCCCGAACAGAACGATACCCAACATGCATAGGTACTGTCAAGGGAAGAGTTGGCAAACGCCACAAAGTAAAGCTTGCGCATAACAGTAATTTTACTTGAAAATTTCAGCTCTGCAGACAAAATGTGCACCTTGCAATTTTTCAACCAAAACAACCCTTTACATTTGAAATATCCCCAATAAACCATATATTCCCTGAAAGTACACATGTTAAGCTTTCTAAGCGTACCCAGCTTGTTGTAGTAGGCTCACCTTCTGGAAGTAATCCCTCAAAGAATTCTTAGGTTGCACAGGGTTTCCCTAAAAAAATGAATAAAAAACTGAATAAATAACATGTTTTCCTAAAATATAAATATGCAAACAAGAAAAAACAAGCTAAATCTGAAAGAGCAAGGCCCCCGAGCAGAACAATACCCAACATACATAGGTACTATTAACCCTTTTAATTGCCAGCCTACTTGAAGTTTTGTCACCCTCTATTGACAGGTCATTTTTCCCCATTCTGCGCCATGTTTAACCGTGTTTCCAGGAAAATTATAGATATATATTTTGCAGCAGAGTTTAGGCTTTAACATGGAATGTCTTGTTTGCAATTTTTCTACAGTTTTTTAATATTTTTGTGTTAAAAAAATAATAATTTTTAGACAAATGTCTCCTTTGTTTTAATTAAACCATTTACTTTATTAGAGAAAACCATATTGCATGTGAAAGCCCAATTTCTCCCGATTACAACGGTACCACATATGTATCGGTAGCCCCCCCATTCTTGCCCAGGAGACCCCCCAAACTGAAAATAGCACTTTATAACATTTACAAATAAAATTCTACTACTATCCACACTATAAACATTAGGGGTTAATTTAAAAAAAAATGACATAGGGTCCCCCCTCCCAGGGGGGGACCCCATTTTTTTTAATTTTAAGGGTAAAAATCCTTCAAAATCCCCCCCCAAAAATGAAATGGGGTCCCCCTTACCCAGCATTACCAGCCCGGGACCAGCTATGGGGGCTTGTAGGAACCGACTGGAGGGGCCAACTTTTGTGGCCCCCCACCCTGCAGCCTACAAGCCCACATAGCCTATGTGGGCCCGGGCTCTTCTGCCTCCCCCCCCTGGGCTTTGGGGAGGCAGGTAATGGGGTGCCGGGGGTTAACGGCAAGTTACCCGCTAGCCGCAGGTGACTTGCCAGCCCCCAGCCTTGTGAACTGGTATAGGGGTCTCATGGATCCCTTACCAGTTCACAAGGGGTTAACAGAATAAATAAACACACACACACACAATAAACAAAAATGACATTTTTTTTTTTTTTTTACTTTTCTCACCTCCAATCCTCTGTCCCCCGGCGATCTCCGATGACAGCTGACAGTCTGCTCGGGTGTTTGGAGGAGAGAGCCTGGGGGGGGGGGCATCACAGCCCTCTCCCCCTCCCCACCTCTCTCCTCCAAGCACCCGAGCAGACTGATTCAGAGTCTCGGGTGCCGGTATTAAGAAGCCGGCTGCTGGTGACATCACAATGATGGGGGCGTGGCTAGCAGGCCCGATCCAGGAAGTGGGGGGGAGGGCGATTTCCTCCCTCTCCTCGCCACGGAAGAGCCTGGGGGGGCGATCAGAGGCCCCCCTAGTGAAGAGGAGACCCGTCGGGAGACAGCGTGGCCACAGGTGAGTAAATGTCATTTTTTATTTTTTTTACAGTTAGCAGCTGCTGCTGCCGAAGCGGGGGGGGGGGCTATTCTGGGGGCTCTCCTGGAGCCATCCGAGCCCCCACAGGGGATCGGATGGCACCAAATTAAAGAGGAGACCCGGCCGGATCCAACGAGGGGTCAGGTGAGTATTTTATTTTTTTTAGCTAGCAGGGGGGAAAGTCAGGCACGTAGATTCTACAGGCTTGGCACTTAATTGGAGTAGAAGCGAGCACGTAGAATCTACATGCTTGGCACTGAAAGGGTTAAAAGCATTTGATTTAATTAATCAAAAATGTTTGCCTACTTATTTAAAGTTTAAATCTTCTAGTGGATCTCTTTTTTGTTAGAGCTCATGTCTGATGTCCTGATTGTATACTTGCCATTTCTAGCTTATACATTTCCCAAACACATTTTATCTATTTTTACATGAAGTGAATAAAGGAATCTCTTCACTTGAACTTCTACAAATTAGGGAAATGCTATCTGGGCTCTGTTCAATGGTACACCTGTTCCTTCCAATAGGATTTTGGTCAATATGCATTCAGAAGTTGGTGGTTGGTGGGATTGGTGGGAAGTTGGTGGGATGAGAAAAAAAATCTTAACTTATTTGGAATGCTTTGTGGGTATAGAAATCTTCTAGATTTAGATTTCGCCTGCCACAGAAATGAAGCTAAATACAGGTTGTCTAGTTAGATTACATGTTAATGAAATTTGTAATTAAAACACATTTTAATCTGTAAACGGTAATGATTTTTTTAGATTTGCACTTATAAATCTTGTTTCTTTGCATTCATAACTTTAAGCAAATAGTATTCTAATTAGTTAGAAGCATATTTTTAAAATGTCTTACAAACCACAGTGACACTATTTGTCAACCTTAGAAGGTTATATATACTGCCTTTACTTGAAAAGGTTAATTTTTAATTTACAAAAATCATAATAAATTAGCTGGAATTTACCAGGAAAAGTTTGTTACTATAAAATCAGTTTCCCCATGTAAAGCTTCTCTCCAAAAGATATTCGGTCTCTGAAGCGATCATTGCTTGGGGTTCTGGACGTCTAAGCCACCACCACTAAAAATCAGAAGCTCCTGGTTGGTTTTGATAAGATGGAACCTCATCACGTTTTTGTGAATAATCCTACTATTCCCTCTTTTCTACTTATATTTACTTAATAAACCACCAAACCGAAACATGTTCAAACACTCATACTACAGCATGTAGATACTGTTCAGACTTTTGCCTCAATAATCTGTAATCATAAAATATATGTATCCTTCTTCTGCAGTACATTAATAAGCAACAACAATGATATATGTGGTGATCTTACTACACTGTTACCTTATTATTAGTTTCACTTCACTTGCATATGTAAATTCACACTTTTTCAGAAAGATAAAAAGTCATAAAATACATTTTATAGGATCATTTTATGTATGTGCATGTCCTGTTCTATCTTTTAGCATGCTCTTGTTGTCTTTTAAGACTCATGCTTAAATGGTATTATTTTATGAAGTGCAGCTAGTTGAAAGTTTTTTGTAGCTATTTATGTTTGTTTTGTTTTCAAAAAAGGTTTACCTTAATCAAACTGTTCCTCTAAAAACATAAAAAATGGAACATAAGTATTTAATTTGATAGCATTATTTTGATAGTACTGATAATTGTATTGCACTTTTTTTCTGCTTAAAAGGAAAACTACAACTTAAGCGCTTGGTGTAGAATAGCTAGACTGTCTGCAAACAAAACCCTACATGTCATGACCTAGAGCAGGGGTGTCAAACTAATTTTCACAATTGGGACACATTGGCATTCAGGTCGATGCAAACATAAGCATTCACATTTTTAGTTACATACATAGAATAATAATTATTGATGAAGAGAGCGAATTATTTTGCCTAGGACAGCCACACAATCCTTTTGCCTAGGACAGATGCAGATGCTGAATTATTTTGTCCAGGACAGCCACGGACGTATTCTGCCCAAGATAGCTGTAGGTGCTGAATTATTTTACACAGAATAGCCACAGAATATTTTGTCCAGTACAGATGAAGACACAAAATATTTTGCCCAGGACAGCCACTAAATCTTTTTGCCCCCCTTGTGTGGTGAGAGCTGTTTGCACAGAGACACAGAACAGTTGTAGACACCATTCTCTTCTCCCCAGAACATTAAAAATGCACCATCCACTTTTATAGACACCGCATCTGGGGGCAGGATTAGATGCAGTTCTGCACTCCACAATGGAGTGTAAGGTATCTGCACATCACTCGGCAGCTCACACACAAGCGCAAAGATGTGCTGCCTGTGTCAGCAGTCTTGAAGTGACCAGGTTGGCTAGAAGGGGCGCCACGCATCCTCTGTTGTCTGGCAACTGTCAGAGGGCCACATAAAAAGGAGGGCTGCACCCGGCATGTGGCCTAGAGTATTGTTAAAAATCAGTTGACTTGCAATGGCTGTAATTTAGAAAGTTTAAAGGTAGATTGCTCATTTACTAACTCTGGCGGTTATTCAGTAAAATCTGGTACGCTCTCTACCTCAGCAACTGTGTGGGATTAGACAAATACAAGTATTTTAGTGGTGTTTCAATGCGAAGAGCTAACAAAACATTAGTGAATACCAGCCAGCTACGGTGGTGACATCTCTTACAATGTAACTAATAACCCCTGATTTATGTTACTCTATTTACAGTTGTAGTTCTCCTTTACTCTTTGTTTTTCAAATTTTTCTGATTTTATTATCAATTTGCCATGTTTCATGTTCTATTATTCTGTATCTTATTGTGTTTTGTCATTTGTCTTTTGTAGCATGTATTGTCTAATGTATACTCTGCTGATTTCTTTCTTTTTATTTCTCATCATCCTATGCATTAAATCATTGAAGAACCAGAGAGTTATAGTTCATCTTCAACAGGTAAATATGAAACACTCTCGAATACCTTCAAGTTCAATGTTCTCCATTGGAGACCTCCTGATAACTGTCCTGTAAACTGGAAATGCCCATCTGAAAGTTGATGCTGTGATTAGTTTCAGTAGTAGATAATGAGTATAGAGAAACCAATCAGTACATTGTATATTAAAAACAGAAAAAAACATTAGCAAAACAGAAATTAGAAAGAACTAATCTTTAATCAAAACATTATGTTTAGAATTTAAATATTCCGTGTCATTTAAATGTAAAGCATGATGTGTTATGAGGTAATATAAAGAATTTTAGTTTTACACTTCCTGGTCATGGGGAAAAAAAGGGGTAACGGTTGCGACAAATATTTGAGTGTTCCTGGAAAATGTGTGGGTTTATTTGCAGGCTGATGGTGTTATTCGTCAGCAGAGAGCAGTAAGAGTTAGCTATCTGCTTTGAGCAAAACTGCAAATCCATTTTCACCCTGAAACTACAGGAGCCTTAAATTCAATTCATTTTTCTTGCCTTTATTTTTTCTCAGAGCTTTCTCCTCTAGTATGCAGTGCCTAATAGTGATGGAAGGGACCGTCTTTTGTGTAGGTTACAGTTTAAAACATTGCAGTGTTCTTCCAGCTGCCATTGGTTCTTATAGCCATTTTTTTGCTGGGCATTCTAGAATAGGTATGATCTATGGATAAACTTACCCCAAAGTCCACCTGATCAGTACTAGAACCAACATGTTTTTCTGAACTGTGCTTATCCTCTGATCTGTGAATTAACCTACCCCACCACAGACCTTTTATCTCTACAACAACCCATATCAAAGCTCCATTAACCATCTGATATGTGCCGTAGCCCACTTCTGAGTCATCTTTGTGCCGCAAAACATCCCCAAAAGCCCCTCTTATCTTTACTTCAACTGTTCCTGCAAGATGTATAATTAGTAAAGTGGTCCTGAAAAATGTATAGGCTTTTGGAACACCTAATAGTCTCCCTGGGGAGGCATATCAATTTAAAAATAAAAAGCTATAGCCTGAACAGACACAAAAAAGCATCCACCTTCAGGTGCAGCAGATTGGCTGTACCACTGCCATTAACTCGGTGTTGCATTGAATGTGCATTCCATGCTTACCCTTTCTGAACATGACCACAATTGGCCTATTAAGTCACACAGGGGAAGTCTTTTCAAACTTCAGAACCACATTAAATGTGGTAAACTTCGAGCTCAAATCATGAGAATAAGTGTTTTCTCTCAAATAAAGTAAAAAATATGGTGCTGAATCAACCCTAGTGTGCACTTTTTGCACCAGCTGCTGGATCAACCCCAATATATTAGTTCTTTCAAGCAGATGTTATAAGCATTACATTTAAGTTAAATACATTTTCTGCCAGTGTCCAAGAGCTTGAATGTGCAAGTACAGATATGCACTGGAAGTGACAGGATGGAAAGTGCAGTACAGTGTAGGTTTACAAACAAATGAGGGATTTGTCGCTTTGTTCCTTTTTCTTACAAATGAAGGAAAGAGGCCTAAAGAAATATATGAAAGAGTCAATGTTGTATGTGGTGATGATGCACCTTCCTTCTATCATGTAAAGTAGGGAATACATTGAAGATAGCCTGGCATTCAGGGCGAACTTTTGAAAATGGTTCAAAAATGGAGTCTGTGATTTTGATCGTTGGCTCAAAGTCTGATTTATAAATTAAGCATTTTAGTTGCCAGGTTCCAGTATCCTACATGATATTTTGATGTCAAAGGTCAGTTCCCAGTGGGTGCCATGAATGTTAACGCTTGCTGACAGCAGTTTAGCTATGTTAACGCTTGCTGACAGCAGTTTAGCTAACAGAATTTAGTCATGCATAGAGAAAATCCAGGAGACTTCTGTTCTCCAATTGTTATAGGCGATGAAACATTGGGTCCACCACCATGTGCAATCGTCATCTGGCTAAAAATGTGCCAGCTCACGAATCTCACCAATCACAAGCTGGTATCAGGGAATGCTTAGCCATCCACCCTACAGTCTAGACCTAGTTCCGAGTGATAACTTTCTTTTTCATAACCTGAAGAAATAACAGTTTGGGCAACAATTTCCTGATAATGCAGCCAAAAAGGCAGTAACAGGTTTCCTGTACAAACAAGAAGTCTCCTCTAATTCTGAGGGCATCTGATTACTTAAGGCAAAATGGAATACGTGTGTTGAAGTCAAAGGGGATTACACAGAAAATTAAGTTTTCTCAGAAAATGTTATCTACTTGTTATCTACTCAGAAACCTGTTACCCCTCAATTTTATCCCTACCAGAAGAAGAAAACCACAAGCTTGGTGAAAGTTTTGAGTTTGAGTGTATAAATGACCCCTCTCATTAGTCAAAGTGTTTATATTAATTTTTAATATTACACAATATTCTAAGTATACAGCACGTTCTGTTCCAGAAGATATTCCTTACACTTGGAATATACATCCAGTAGATGGCGCTGGACTGCAGAGACAGAAAAGTGGCTCCTCCCGGCCCCATATATACCAGGGACCTCCCACAGAATCCCCAGTTCTTCTCTGCAGTCCTGGCTGCGATGACTAGAAGATGGCTCTCTCTACTCGCAGGCGACCGGGGCTATTAGCCTGCTGCGGCCCTGTAGGACTATTCCCACCCGTTTCCTTTTACTGCCTCCCAGCTCAGGCTGCTCTGGTTCGGGTGAAGTTAGGCAGCACCGCTGTTAGGTGCTAAGGAGCGCTGCTCCAACCACAGTCCCCCACCAAAGGGTAGGCGGTATAGGCCCATGGTGAGCCTTATGGGATGCCCCTCCCGCATTTTATGCCCCTCACCCCCTGTCCCCGCAGTTGGCTCCCTTTAGGCTGGCCGTTGCTTCCCCTTGTAGATCTCGGGGGGGGGGGGGGGAGGGTGCATGTCTTTACTATATGTTGTGTGTGTGTTTTGATCCCTTTTGAATTGATTGCACTGGTTTCTTTTGCCACCACCGCACGTTTGTACTACGCTCCGCAGTCGGCATCGCCTCAGGCACTGCTGCTCCATCATTGGCTGGCCTTGTCAGGTAGGCACGTTTTTGCGCTCTTCGCGGGGGGCGGGCATTGCGGCTGATGCTTTCTGCATCACTGTCTCCGCGGCCTGCCCCTCGAGGTATATGCTGGCGCCATTTTAGTTCTCTGCTGCGTGTGCCTGGCGTCTCCATATCGCGGTCCGTAACTGCCCCTGCGGGCTGATTTATTTTATATATTCTCTGTATTGTATATCGCTTATGGGATCTATTGCTTATGTCTTACAGGCGGGTCAAACTTTGTGGTTTCTCCCAGTCCTATCCCCTCTATTTAGTGTAAACTCTTATTGGTGGGCTATTATATTCCATTACTCCCACTTCCCTGGCGGGCTATTGGGGCATCCCGGGTTGCTGTTATTAGCGTCAATCCCTATTGGCCTGTTGTGCCATGATAATCACCATATGGAGGCTTCTCAGGATAATGTGCTCGGGGTTCCTTCGGGACAAGCCTGGCTGTGTGTGGCGTGTGGGGTTTCCCCTATAAGTGATGATGTCAGGGTGTGTGTACCCTGCACCCAGCAGGTACTTGGGTTACCTGCGGCTAGGCCTAGTGCTGCGCCCCCTCTGGCTTCGCCTACCCCCCCATGCTTACATCTTACTCCTAGTGGGGTGCATACCAGTGGGGAGTCTCAACCTGATTTGGCTACCCGGGTAGCCAGCATTGAAAGGCATATTGCCGGGTCTGGTCCACGTAAGGCCCCTGCTAAGCGTCGGCATCTGGCACCCGGTGTTACTCTCTTTTCCTGTGGAAGCTGAGGAGTTTTTTGATATTACTGGATATACCCCCCTGGAAGAAGGGGAATCATTCTCTGATTCAGAATCATCTGAGGATCAGCCTAGGGGTTATGCTGAATCTGGATCTGACCCATGGGCTTCAGATGATACTGACAGACTTTTGGCTCACATTTTTGAAGTTCTCTGTATCTCTCCTCCTGCCGTGGCCCCGCGGCAGCAGGGGGAGCTGTTTCATACTGTTAAGCCACGTTTGGAGTTTCCTGAACAAACTCACTTTAATAATCTGATTCTCAAGGAGTGGGAACGGCCTAGCCGGCTTCCCGGGGTACCAAAGAGTTGGGATAAGAGGTATCCCTTTCCTGCTGAGATGATTAAACGTTGGTCATGTCCTCCAGAGGTGGATGCACCAGTTCTGGGTTTGTGTAACACATCTGTCATGCATTCACTTGACTCTACTACACTGAGGGATGGGGAGGACAGGCGCATGGATCAGCTGGCTTGCCATGCCTTTGCCTGTGTTGGGACCGCGCTCCGTCCGGTCTCTGCCTCTGCTATCACGGCTGTTGCTATTAAAAGCCAAAAGCCTGCTCAGGGGTCTCTTAGATGGGGCCCCTGATAATGCTGTTAGTGAAGAGTATAGAGCTCTTCTGCGTTGAGGAATTTGTTGCATATATTCTCTCTGCCCTGGATGATACCATTAGAATGTGTGACAGGGCATCTGCCTTGTTGGTGACGATACGCCGCTCGGTCTGGCTGCGCCAGTGGGCGGCTGACAATGCTGCCAAAAGGCTCTCACTGGGTTTCCCTTCAAGGGGCTGCGCCTCGTTGGGGAACGTTTGGACTTGTTTGCTAAAGGTGGCAAGTTACCTCAGCGTAGAAGGCAGCCCCGGTCCTTTCGGGGTTCAGGTGCCTTTTCTCCTTCCTTCAGGGGCTCCAGAATTGGACAGGGAGCTTCCTTTGCTGGAGCCCATGGAGATTTTTGGGGCAGGGGCAGAGGATGTGGCCGCCCTGGCCCCCCCTGGGGTCCCAAGACTAAGTCCTCCCCCAAGTCCTCTCAGGCATGAAGGGGTGCCCTCACCCATCCGGGTGGGGGGACGGCTTCGGCTCTTGGCTCACGTCTGGGGGTGTCATGTCTCAGACCGGTGGATTCAGGAGGTAGTATCCTCCGGTTACAAGATTTTGCAGCCTGGCCGCCCCCAAGATTCATCAAATCTTGGTTAGCTCAAAACCCCTTGTCAGCTCAGTGTCTCTCCCTGGCTGTCCAAGGCCTTCTAGACCTGGGTGCCCTTGAAGCAAGGGGCAAAGGCTATTATTCCAATCTTTTCATTGTGCCCAAAAAGGATGGGTCCATCAGACCTATCCTGGATTTAAAGCTTCTCAACAAGTTTGTCAGATTCAGACACTTTTGCATGGAGACTCTGCGCTCAGTTGTGACTTTCCTACGCCCAGGGGACTTCATGACCTCTGTAGACATCAAGGATGCTTACCTTCATGTACCTATCTTTCCAGGTCATCAGAGATTCCTCAGATTTGCTCTGGAGGATCAGCACTACCAATTTGTGGCCTTGCCCTTCTGCCTCACCCCGGGCCCCAAGGGTATTCACCGAGGTGCTGGCAGGAGTGATGGCCCTGCTGAGATCTCAGGGCATTCGCATTCTTCCCTACCTGGACGACATGCTTATCTCTTCTCAGTCCTTCCATCAGGCAGAGCTGGACACTCAGAGGGTGGTGTCCACACTGGAATCATTCGGCTGGGTGATCAATCACCCCAAATCTTCCCTGTCTCCTTCCATGGTGAAGTCTTTTCTGGGCATGATTCTGGATTCAGCTCAGGTCAAGATCTTTCTTCCTCAGCAGAAGGTGGAGTTCCTTCAAGAGAAAGTTCAGCTCCTGATGTGTTGTCCTAATCCATCCATCAGGCAGGGAATGCAGCTGGTGGGCCTGATGGTGTCCTGCTTCGAGGCGGTTCCATATGCTCAGTTCCACATGAGGCCTCTTCAGATTCACCTCTTGTCAGTATAGAATCGGGACCCTGTGTCCCTGGATCAGGTGTTTGTCTTGTCCCCTCAGGTCAAGCGGTCTCTAGTGTGGCTGGACTCAAGGAACCAGCTGGGGGGCAGGTCCTTTCTGGCCCCCTGCTGGGAGACTGTCACCACGGATGCCAGTCTGACAGGTTGGGGGGGGATTCTGGAAGTCCCTGAAATTCCAGGGTCAGTGGGGCCCTCAGGAGACCCATGCCCCTATCAACATTCTGGAATTGAGGGCAATCAGGTTGGTTCTCGCCCACCTAACCCCACACCTGAGGGGTCGGGCTGTTCAGGTCCGCTCGGACAACCAGACGGCGGTTGCCTACATCAATCATCAGGGAGGGACCCGGAGCAAGAGGGCCCTCAAGGAAGTGTCCGTGATACTGTCCTGGGCAGAGGAAAATGTTCCCTGCATCTCAGCTGTGTACATCCCGGGGGTGGAGAATCTGGAGGCAGACTCTCTGAGCAGGGAGACCTCTCGTCTGGGAGAGTGGTCCCTCAGCAGCAGGGTGTTTCGCTCCCTGTGCCACCGCTGGGGTCAGCCGGATGTGAATCTGTTTGCGTCCTGTCACAATCACAAGCATCCAGTCTTTGTCTCTCTGTCCCAGGATCCTCTGGCCTTGGCCACGGATGCCCTGGCAATGTCTTGGACGAGGTTCCAGCTCCTGTATGTGTTTCCCCCGTTTCCACTGCTGGGCAGGGTGCTGCGCAAGATAATTCAAGAAGGGGTGCCAACCATCTTGGTGGCCCCCTGTTGGCCAAGAAGAGTGTGGTTCGCAGTAGATCAGTACGCCCTGCCACGGGTTCCAGATCTGCTCACTCAGGGACACCTACGCCACCCCAATTTACAAATGCTGGCTTTGACGGCCTGGCTGTTGAAACCTCCATCTTGATGGAAAAAGGGCTGCCTGCCTTGATGGCGAATACCATGATCAGGGCTAGGAAGAGGTCCTCGTCTTCCATCTATTACAGGGTTTGGCGTACTTACATTGACTGGTGCGAGTCCTACTCGCTTCTCTGTCGTGTGTTTTCTATTCCTAGGATTCTGGAGTTTCTCCAACATGGTTTGGATCTGTGTCTTCAGCTCAGTACTCTGAAAGGCCATGTGTCTGCTTTGGCTATTTTTTCCAAAGATCCTTTGCTCAGCATCCCCTGGTCAAGACCTTTTTCCAGGGGGTTACTCTCGTGCGTCCCCAACGTAAGCCTATGTTACCAGTCTGGGACTTGAACTTGGTCTTATCTGCCCTGCAGGGGTCTCCTTTTGAGCCCTTGGAAGGGGCTCCTTTGTCCATTCTTACGCTTAAGGTGATCAAGCCTCCTTATTTTGAGAGACACCAGGACAAAGTGGTGTTTCGTTTTAAAACCAGATTTTCTACCTAGGGTTGTTTCTGCCTTTCATCTCAATCATGACATTGTTTTGCCTTCTCTGTGTCCTAATCCTAGTAACCCTAAGGAAAGGGTTTTGCATTCTTTGGACATAGTCAGAACTCTGAAGTTCTATTTGGTGACTACTGAATCCTTCTGGAAGACTGATGCTCTTTTTGTGCTTCCATCTGGACCTAAGAAAGGTCTGGCTCCGGCTAAGTCCATTATCAGCAAGTGGATACGTCAGGCTGTGATACAGGCCTACTCTGCTAAGGGGAAGGAGCCTCCCTTCCGCCTTACTGCTCATTCTACTTGTGCTATTGGTGCCTCTTGGGCTTTTCAGCACCAAGCTTCTGTTGAACAAGTTTGCAAGGCCGCTACTTGGTCTTCTGTTCATACTTTTTCAAAGTTTTACAAGGTTGATGTTAGGGCCTCAGCTGATGCTGCTTTTGGCTGCAAGGTTCTGCATGCGGCAGTGGTTTAAACTGTCTGCTGTTACTTTTGGGGATCCCACCCTACCTTACGGACACTGCTATTGGATGTACAAAGTGTAAGAAATATCTTCTGGAACAGGACGTGCTGTATACTTAGAATAATACAATTCTGTGATTACTCACCTGTAGAATTGGTATTATATGTATACAGCACGTCCTGTTCCACCCCACCCTTGTTATCATTATCTTTAGTTACCTCTTTATGGTGATTGTTCTTATGTTCAAATTTTCATATAATGATTATCGTTCTCCCTGTCTCATTTTAACTGCTTTTCAATACTGGAGATTTTGTGGGAGGTCCCTGGTATATATGGGGCCGGGAGGAGACACTTTTCTGTCTCTGCAGTCCAGCACCATCTAATGGATGTATATCCCAAGTGTAAGGAATATCTTCTGGAACAGGACGAGCTGTATACATATAATACTAATTCTACAGGTGAGTAATCACAGAATTGTATTTTTTTGATTCAGCTCCTTTAATTTCACTTCCATGGAGAGAACTAGCAAACAGTATGCCTGTTCAAGCATATGATTAAAAGGAACTTTACCTAAGGTACACCCTTTTCAAATACTAAGAAAGGCCTAAAGACCAAATGCCAGCAAGAGGATGATCAGCTAAAGCTCTTATCTGTTATATGGCCCAAACAAAATGTAGATACCGGACATACGTAAAATGGTTAGACATTCAAATGTGTCAAAGTGCTTAGAGGGGAAACTAGAATTACATTTTAATGGATTAGGGAACCAAGATAAGGGCCTTGTTCATCAGCATTTATCTCTAGCTTCTGGGGGGAGGGGCTTACTCCCTTTTTATTAGGTTAGTCAATCACTTCATCTATACTCCCTCCCCCTAATTTCGTTTTCTTTGCATCTGCTGCTCTTATTTCCTGTGTGTGAATTGTTATTTCATATAAACTGCTCTGTGCTAATGTTTGGTCACAAGTGCTCTGTAAATGCACATAGTAGATTTTTCTTTGTCCCTTCCTGTACCAATCCTGCAATGCTTATGCAATATATTCTTGCTACCTCTAATGTGAACTAAAAAATTAAAATTTTGGCTGACTACCTGTTCCTCTCCTGGGAATATCACTTTCGTCTTCTCCCACCCCAGCCGTGACTGCTGATGCTGCACAGATTGGCTTTTGGCTTGGATGGGCAATATCCCAGCATATCCCCCTGATCAGCAGGGGAATGGGCAGCCAGTGCTGGTAATGTAAACATTAGATTATGCAACCCGGGCTAGTGCCGGACGATCATCTGCAGGGCCATAAATGGTGAGTATAGCATTTTTAAATTTAATTTTGCCTATAGAATAAAAAATCAAATTTTGATGGAAATTGTGGAAAGTGTATTTTTTGTGTACCAAAATTATGTCCTGAAAGTTGTGAGCTTATGTAGTATTATTTTTTTATTATGTAAGCCATTTGTGTTTTATGAAATCAGTTTTCGCTATATGTAAATCAAGATTTACAAGAAGCGATACAGGCCTGTATACACAAAGCACTGCTTCTGGGCTCTCAATTCTCTCTTCTTGGTGTACAGACTTGGTATACAGTTGCCAATAAGAAAATGTTGGAGGTAGTGAAAAAACTGTTGCCATAAAACACACATTTGCTAACATAAGAAAAATGCTAGATCATCTCAGCACCATGAGAACATGTTTTTGGTACAAAAAATACATGCTTTCAAAAATGCAGACCAAATTGGACCTTCCCTTTAGGCTCCCATAACTTTCTCCTGTTGACTCTGGAGCATCTTCTCAGGAGCTGAGGGTCAAGCAAATCTCTTCTGCTTGGGGAGGATCAGTGTCAAACAGTCCTCCTCTACAGGAACAGAAGGTGACCTTGGTAATTGCCCGGTACAAGGGCAAGGTTGAGTTGGTATGTTATCGGGAAGGTTATGTCTCCCTTTTTCTTGAAAGAATGAGGCTTAACTGCTACCATTTTTCTCATCTCCTACAATTAACCAGATAACATGTAAATGCTGTCCTGGTTCTATGTTGGGGCCAGCCACTTGTTCCCTTGAGCCTTTCTGTGGTGAAAGGTCTATCATACCTTGCCTGGCAAGGTGTTTCCTCACGTAAAAGTTTTATCTAAATCATGTTATATATGCACTGATAGTCCAAGGTTTTACTTGTGTACTTTCAGTTGTGGGAGTTCTGACCTACTTTCCCTGGGAGGACTATACTAGTTGTATCTTCTTCTTTTAGACTTCCAGTTTGATTTGTATGTACATAGCAATACTGAATGACTGCTATATGTCCAGCAGTTTAGACTAAGTGGTGCCTCCTGTTGGCCTTGGTATTGTCAGTTGCACTGTCCTTGCCTCCTCTAACTTCGCTACTAAGCTGGAGAACTACTTTTGGATATCCCAATCATATTGATATTCTACAATGGCCACTCATTCCATGCAAGATTTTAACCACTTACTGATAGTTCAATTTCCTTGAGCAGATGGGGAGGTTCTAGGACATATGGTTTGAGTAGGAAGCATTTTTTGTCATTTACCTGCCTTTGAGCTGGGAAATGAGCTTTATCCTAGGTGGTCCTATGTATGAGATAATATGGGTATGATGGTCTTCTCCTTTTATCTTGACCTCCTGTATCTTCACTGCTGGGAACAAGTTCTATTAAGGGTCGGGGTCTATTGCATTTCTATAGTATCTGCCATTTGGCTGTGGCAGGCTCAGTTGTACTTAATTTATATTACAGAGCCTACAGATTACTGTATGTTAAAGTGGACCAAAACCCACACCCAAACAGCTCTGGAATCTGTAAGCTATAAGAATCGAGATGCCTCGCTGTGTGAAACCCCCCAGAAACTCATATTTTTTGCCGGTTCAACGGCGCATGCATAAGCAACGGGAGCATCCCCGTTATCCCTTTTTAGCAGGGCAGGGGCCCTAGGCAGACAATTTTCAAAGGCCAGCGCGGGTGCGCTCCCTGTTAGAGGGTAGCGGGGGATATGGCCCGCCAATGTACTCAGATCTGCCCACCTTAGAAGGGGCAGGAGTGCATCCGAGCGCGCTGATTGGACGCGAGTGTGCCATAGGACCGGGGAAGACCAAGTCAGATCCGGTGACCTATGGGTTTCACACATTGGGGCATACACTATTGGGATGCCCTGGGGGCAAGGGCCAAAACCCTGGGTAGTCAAAATCCTGTATTTTGTTCCACTTTAAGTGACCAAAATGCAATGTACTAAATTCAATACCTTGCCTCCCAGTCAGCTGACTGTACAGTTGTATTGTTGTATTGTTGATTTATTATCGCATGCTTTATAGTTATACCTGTGTCTCACAATGTGATGCAAGGGGGTGGGGGTTAGTACACCTTTAAGTCTAGTAAAGCTGAGGCATTGGCTATAAAAAGGGGGGCTAAAGGTCAGTAGCAACAGTCTAAATGTTAAACTATCTGACAGTGGACCAGCCTACATTTATTATATAATATTATATAAGTATGGCTGAAGATGTTGAACATTGTTTTCCCTGGACTTTCGATCAGGATTCAAATGTAATAATGCAGGATTTTCCCGTGTAATCTGTAGTCAGTCTGATTCAGAGCCTGCCCATAAATGATTGTTTTTTTTGGGGAAACAGATCTCGGTATCCGGTAAAGGCTCATAATTCAGAGCAGCATTCCCAGAAAAGTTAGTTCATGCGTAAGCGGCTGTATTTGCTTTGCGTACGCATACGGTTTAGCCAAGCATTTTGGTATTTGCAGCCGAAGTAGTCTCGAGTTTTTGACCTGTTTTGGGACTTAACTTGCTGTGGAGCCAATTGTTCTCGGTGTGCCATTTATGGCCATGTATTGTTTGTGTAATGCTTGGATATTGTTCTGTTTCACTGGCTTCACATCCACCTGATTCGTGCACCACTTCCGCCTCGGGTGGCCCCATCGCTGTGTATTTACCCTTTGATGAACCTGTAGGTACAGAGAAGCACAACACACCAGCACTTAGCAAACATGTTATTGGACTTTACATGAATCACAACCTTTTGGGATTTTGGCCTACCTGAGTGTGCAGGAGCTGTGGGCAGTTCCAAGCACAACACACCCTCCTGTTTAGTGGCCTCCATGGCTGGTTGTCATGGTGCTGCTTCTGAGGAGGAAGAGGATGTTGGGAGGGTTCAGGGCCGCCGCCTTACACCCACACCCTGTCTTCTTGGCCCCACTGGTCTGACCCCTTGCCTCTGGGTGGGCTTGGTCTGCAGCCAGAACTCCTCAGCTACAAAAGAAAATATAATCATTTTTAAACATGTAACCCATAACCCTGATAACTCACCTTCTCTTTTGTACATCCACTTACCTGGGAAGCTCTGGCTGTAGAACCTCTGCACCCAGGGCCACTTTCGCCGATTGAGGTCCGACCAGCTCCACATGCATGCCCCTGCCCCTTTAAGTAAATTTCTTGGACACTGCAACCACCAAAGCCTCCTATACGCTTCGCATGGCAATGTTGAGTAAGCCATCTCTCCCATCCCATAATAGTAGCAAATTGCAAGCGCAGACACACTTAGGCCAAACGGCACGCCTACCTCTCCTATCCGCGTCTACTGTAGGATAGGGCTTGCTGACTGTGGCCAGCAACAAGACGAAGCCTGCTCTCCCATCCCACAATAGTAGCGGATTGCAAGCGGAGGCTCACACTGTGACCAAAGGGTGTGCCTAACTTTCCACTCCGCTACTACTGTCAGATAAGGCTCGCTGACCACGGTTGCAACAAGCTGAAGCCATCTCTCCCACTCCACAATAGTAGAGGATTGCATAGAAATGTCAAACCTAAATCACTTAGGCACCCCTGTATCGCATACAAACATTTGGATGTCATCTATGTGACGCACCCATGTGCCAAGGCGCCCTGGCGGACCCAGGAGGTGTGCTTGCGTCCATACACACATGTTGCCTTTAGGTTGCTTGCACATTTGAGGGGCTGCTAAATAAACAAAATAGTTTCCAGTACAATTATCCACTCAATTAGGTATAAAGTAACACAGCTGGGGGTCAGATTTATTTGTCACTGCTGACTTAGGAGCTCACTATGCCACACCATAGGAGCCCCCAGAGGCAGGAACACTGGCAAGGACGAGGACCCGCTGTTCATTCCACAGGTACTCCCCTGCTGATACCTACACTAGCCACTCTGAGCGGGTCACCCACAGCAGTTTAAGGTATGAGCAGCACTCACCAGGGTTTCCAGGACTCCTGGCACAGCCCACCACTGACCAACCAATGGTCAGGACATCAGAGTACAATGTGGACCCCAAGACAGTCCCCAGTGCAGGCCCCACTGCTGAGTCTACAGCAGATCCCCATGCAGAGCCAACGGGGGAGCCGAAGGTTGAGTGGAGTTGCCATAGCCAGGCCTGCTCTTTCAATCTGTTCTGTGCATGGGAGTGGGCATAGTGACTCCCCCTTCAACCAAGACACCACCCAGCACACCACAGCATTGGCCACTCACCCTGGGCGCAAACTAACAAGGGGAAAGTTGAGTGGCCAATTTAATGATGCCCAGCTCAAGGTTCTGCTGGATGATGTTACCAAAAATTATGATTGGTTGGCTGGATCCCAGTCCCGCTTAACCCCCAATATGTTGCGGGAACAGTTATGGTTGGAGATAGCCCCCAACGCGATGGGGGTGGGGCCGGAACCCAAGGATAGTGCCCAGGCCAAGAAAAAATGGAGGACCTGAAGGTGGTGGTTCAGCGGAAATGCAGCACCAGATGGGCTGAGTGGTAAATGCTGAACATCCAGAGGGCTGCTTGTACAGGAAAACAACTCACTAAAGCCACCCTTTTCTTTGTTTTAATCTAGCTTGAAAACTGGTAGCAAACTCCACCAAAACTCTACCATTTGTTGGGGGGTGTTGGGCACCATGGACACCACTAAAGGGCAGGTGCCCACCAGTAGTAAGACTTGTTAGCAAATTGTAGCTTGGCACAGCTGGGAGTAGGCCAACTAAACACACCACCTGCCAACATTAGTTCCCACATGCACAGCCGACTTTGAGGGCTTGACTCTGCAACATATGTTGTGTGACTACACACACCAAGGGTATTAAGCTACCTTTATCATTTGTTGAAGGTATTTTTTTTAAAAGCTGCAAGATACGCGTAGCAGTAGTATTTTATCTGAAGATCTCCTAAAGTGCTGTGTCAGTTTGGGGGAGTCTCCTGGGCAGGAAAGTGTGTCTACCAATACATATGTGTTACCATTGGAACCGGGAGAAACTGGGATTTTACATGCAATAAGATTTTATTGAAACACTTTTTCATTACAAAAAAGCACTACAAATGGTAAAAAAACTGATTTGCTTTTGGTAGTCAACCCATTGTTTAGAGGGAAGACAAGATGCCTTTTGTTTTTATCATCAGGGCTGTGGGGTCGGAGTCAGAGCTAGTACCCGGCTTGGCATGGTCAGATATAATAAGTACAACAGTTCATCTTCCTTTATCAAAGCTAATATAATATAAATATAGAAGAACAATATATATATAAACGGGGACAGACTATGGGCAGCCACACTCTGATGAAGTGGCCTAATCACTGGCCACGCAACGCGTCAGTGCGGGTATGCTAAGTACAGGCGGAGCGGGACCTTAATACTGGGTAATGTACACTGTTCCTGTATTTTTTATACTTTTTTGTATTTTTTGTATTCTCGGCATTTTTTGATTATTGATATCAGTTACACACCAACTCATCTATTGTGTTCGCCAATACCAGCGGACATTGCTGAGATCACTCATTATTAAATATAGTATTGCTGAGACCCATGTCCGGGAACGTGATTTCTTTGTAGCACTATTATCTACAGCTTTATTTAGCACTTTCTCTTCTGCACCCTGTTGGTGCATTTATACACTGTTAGGACATTTTGTCCTCTTTTGCATGATTTTCACTTATGTCTTATGTTTTTCGTTTTTGCTTGTTTTCTGTCTTTTCCTCTCTTTGCACTATTTGCACAATTTTGCACTATTTTGCACAAGCACTATAGCACTTTATTCAAAGGCGTTCCCGTGTCATTAGGCCGGCAAACATATATATAGATATTATACAACCATATAGGCAAAGTGTACTTACCAATAGTCCTTTAGTAATAATAATATTTTTATACAGCATCATCCATACAGCAGGAGTTGATTAAGCTGAATTATTGTCATTAGAATTATTATAGTCCAATAGTCGCTCCGCCTTATGTTTTAATTATGTTTTAAATGTATGTCTGTGTTTTTTCGGCTTTAAATAAATATGTATTTCTGCCACATTCTGTAGAGCGGCGCATCGGTTTCAACAGGTGGGGGATCTAGTGGGCGGGACTGGCAGCTCACATTCTTCAGTACATTCATATACCCCGCATGTCGGGGCTAGACTTACCCCCAGCCAGCATCCAGAAGTAGACACAGTATTTTAGACAGTGCGGGACTTCTCCCCTCTTTTCAGCTCACAACAGTCCAGTAGGTGACTTAGTTCACCTAGCTGTCCCAGCACGTCCATCATGAATTTTGAAACATTAGAAAATGATTGGGCATCCCGTTTGGGGGAACTCAGGGATACACACAAGAGACAGCCCGATACCCAAAGGGGACTGCACTACACTGCCTCTCTTTATCATATCAAAAAGGCCAGGAGAAATTACCTTAGACTGTGGTGGAATATTCACAGTCTAGAAATTTACAAAGAGGAAAAACTCATCCCACGTGGTCTCCGTGTCCAAATTTTTCCCACTTGGGAAGTGACCGGAGACTTCAAAGTGGAATGGGAAGAACACCTCACACAGTGCTCTTTAGCACTAATAGACATGCTTATTCGCGAAGATAAAATCCTCCTCACTAAAGTCAAAAACGAACTGCAGGACTTGTATACAAATTTAGAATCCCAAACCTCCAAAGAGGACCTACAATCCTTCATTGATTCCATTGATAAGGATATGGATAAATATGAAAAAGAAATCTTTTCAAACAAAAAGCGTAAATTAGATAGGGATAGGGCCGATGCACTTAATAACCGTCTATACAGATGGAAACATCAAGGAAACCTTCGCGGGTATCCTAGGGGATCCCGGGACAATAGACATCATTGGGAACCCAATAGCTCCTCTCGACATTCATCCTTTAGCAGCATTAACTCAGACCATTCGACTCAGGAACATTTTTTAGATCCAAACCAGGAAACAGAAGAACCAGGAGGGGTAAGAAACAAAACAAAAACAAAAAGAGGTACACATTATGTGGAACAAAGGAATCTGGACAATTGGGAACACGGGAGACTCAGATCCCGGGAAAACAGACAGCAGAGACAGTCACCGCCGAGAAGGCCCAAGGCCCGGCTCCAACTAAGAAATTAAACAGTGGGGAATTAGAAGTGATCAACCTATCGGACAGCACATTCACGGAAACACAGCTATCATTGTTGAAGAAGGGTTTGAGCTTTGCACCCACAAATAAGCTCAATAAGTTTCTTACTATCAAAGATGTATATCTATTCTGTAGACAATTAGCTCTTAAAAAGTTTTTTGACAATCCACAGTCTATTTCTACTTTATCTGACTGGAATGAGAAGGATGCACAAGCTTTGACAGATCTTATGGACCTACTGGAAGAACAAGACCCGCCACGAGACACACAGAAGAAATACACTCTAAAGAAGCCCTCAACCTTCTTGCCACCGTGGAGCAGCAGTCCCGCGATCCAAACATTTTTCAATTTGGCCACCTTTCTAGACCTGGATATAACAATTGAAACCACCGGGGAGGTTACCACTAAACTATTCCGCAAAGAGACAGCCACAAACAGCCTACTGCATTTTTCCAGTTTCCACACACCAAGATGCAAGGAAGGCATCCCAGTAGGCCAAATGCTACGTGCTAGGAGAAACTGTTCCAGGGACGAAGACTTCAAAAAGGAAACCAAAGAAATGAAAAAACGCTTTAAGAAACGTGGATACCCTGACAGGATAATCCAACGAGCAATTAATAGAGCATCTCAGACCACCAGAGAGGACCTACTACACTACAAGGGTCGATCCACTAATAAACATAACATCGAAGAGATCCTATATACACCTCAATACATAAAGATGGGATCTGATGAAGACATCAACCGCAGGATTGTATCAAGTGACAGCTGGAGTGACCTTGATTGTCTACAGCAGAGGAAGACGTCGTCCTTTTGCCGCCGTTGACCCACCCCACAAGGATTGAGTGGACCTAATAGGAACCGCGGGAGGATTCCTCTCTCCCTTCTCTTGCCTTGAATGTTTTTGTTGATCCCATCATAAGTTTGAAGATACAAAGATGGGATTCGACATCACAGCAAGAACATTACTGTTTATCTCTGTACTTCTGTGAGGTTATTGGAGGGATAACCCGCAAGATGGAATCTGGAGAACTTACCGATTATAAGAATAAACCACGCGACTGCTGCAATGATCAAAATCATTCACATTAGAGGAAGACACCGTTTTGCCACCTCTGATCAATCCTAAAAGCATCTAGTGGATCCAACATGATGTGTGGGAGGATTTTTCTTTTCTGCTCTGACCGTTTTGGTCAGCAATAATTGGACTCACCTTGATGGGATTGGATG
This sequence comes from Gastrophryne carolinensis, assembly GCA_027917425.1. NCBI lineage: Eukaryota > Metazoa > Chordata > Amphibia > Anura > Microhylidae > Gastrophryne > Gastrophryne carolinensis. The sequence goes on from CM051237.1 coordinate 225,341,630, forward strand.
GCCATAAGCCCATTTGTCCGCTCTACTTTGCTCTGTTTCATTGATAACACGATTGGACAGAAAAAACGCCAATTTGAATCTGATCTATAATAGAGCGGCATCAGATGGAGCAGCATGGCCGGAATATGGCTATTAGAAGATGAACATGACTAATAGTCAAGCACTCCAGGACATTCCCAATATCACTGAACTGTTGCCAAGGACATATAACATTAAATGACCTAGGCCACCTATGGAGATGGTTCCCCCCCCCCCCCCCCCCGTACTTATACCAGGATAGATTATGTTGTATTCCATATTTTGGATGGAGCATTCTCTAGACAATATTTACAGTGTAGAGAATTTAGATATAGAACCTCATATGTGCTCCCAGAAATAGCCCAAATTACTTCTCCCTATATATCTTTAAGACTTGGAGATACAAGACAGTCTGTGATAAGGTTTCTCCTAGCACATGATTTCGTGAACCACAGAGGCAGGCTGTATGCAGCCCCTATGACACATTAATTCACATTAATAATAATCATGAGAATGCTTGGACTGGGGGAAAACGTGTGCAGATGGGTGGGAAATTGGCTTAGTGATCGGAAGCAGAGGGTGGTTATCAATGGTACACACTCAGATTGGGTCACTGTTACTAGTGGAGTACCACAAGGGTCAGTTCTGGGACCAATTCTCTTCAATATATATATAAATGACATTGGGTATGGATTAAACAGTAAAGTCTCAATCTTTGCAGATGATACTAAGCTGAGTAAAGTAATTAAAACAAAGGAGGACAACAGGCAACTACAAACAGATTTAGATAAATTGGAAGCATGGGCAGTTAAATGGCAAATGAAGTTTAACTCAGATAAATGTAAGGTTATGCACATGGGAAGGAGAAATATGTGTCATGATTACACACTAAATAAAGAAACACTTGGTAAAACAACAATGGAAAAGGATCTAGGGGTTTTAGTTGACAATAAGCTCAACTGTAGTAATCAATGCCAGGCAGCTGCTGCCAAGGCAAACAGGATCATGGGGTGCATCAGGAGGGGCATAGGTGCTCATGACCAGAGCATCATTTTACCCCTGTACAAGTCACTGGTCAGACCCCATATGGAATACTGTGTACAGTTCTGGGCACCGGTGCTTAAGAAGGACATATCAGAACTGGAGCACGTTCAAAGAAGGGCAACAAAGTTAATAAAAGGAGTGCGGGGGCTAGAGTACCCGGAAAGATTGTCCAAGTTAGGCTTATTTAGTCTAGAAAAAAGACGATTGAGGGGTGATCTAATAACTATGTATAAATATATTCGGGGTCAATACAAGGATCTGTCCCACAATCTATTTATACCCCGGAGTGTAACCATAACCCGGGGGCATCCACTAAGGTTAGAGGAAAGATGCTTTCTCCACCGGCATAGGAGGGGATTCTTCTCTGTAAGAGCAGTGAGACTATGGAACTCGCTGCCAGAGGAGGTAGTAATGAGGGATACATTAAAAATGTTCAAAAGTGGCCTTGATGCCTTCCTGGCATGTAATAACATTTCCGGCTATGGCTACTAGACCACTGGAAGGAGTTAAACAGGCTGAACTGGATGGACTAAAGTCTTTATTCAGCCTTACATACTATGTTACTATGTTACTATGTTACTATGTAAATAGTAGCCGTAGATAGTGTATGTTTATTGTTTTATTGGACATCGTCTGCTCCCGTTTGTATTGGGTCTCACCCTTCTCTTTACCTGATTCAGGAGGCGCTGACAGCTGTCAGTAGCTGTCATTCTCATGGCTGCGGCGTCTGCGCCCGTGCCTGCCTCGCCGGCCCGCGCATGCGCTGTGCGCGGCGGGTCGGGTGGCGAGACGGATGCGGTGCGCATGCGCAGTAGCTGTCAACATACGGCTTCAGCGCAGCGGAGGTGGCGTGGATAACAACACGCGCCTCAATACAGCTGGGCACATATCAGCATTGCGCACTGGCCGCACATGATCGGCGCCTTCAACATCAGGCCTTATATACCAGTAATCGCTAGATAATATTCTCCTTCACAAGTAGGGGCGGATATGACATGGATGTACCCACTTCCGCCCCCACTTCCGCCCTCAATCCAATCGAGAAGTTTTGGCGGTTTTTCAAAGGTATGATTTCTGGCTTTTAGAGATTGGTGGGGCTATATAAACGGGGACAGACTATGGGCAGCCACACTCTGATGAAGTGGCCTAATCACTGGCCACGCAACGCGTCAGTGCGGGTATGCTAAGTACAGGCGGAGCGGGACCTTAATACTGGGTAATGTACACTGTTCCTGTATTTTTTATACTTTTTTGTATTTTTTGTATTCTCGGCATTTTTTGATTATTGATATCAGTTACACACCAACTCATCTATTGTGTTCGCCAATACCAGCGGACATTGCTGAGATCACTCATTATTAAATATAGTATTGCTGAGACCCATGTCCGGGAACGTGATTTCTTTGTAGCACTATTATCTACAGCTTTATTTAGCACTTTCTCTTCTGCACCCTGTTGGTGCATTTATACACTGTTAGGACATTTTGTCCTCTTTTGCATGATTTTCACTTATGTCTTATGTTTTTCGTTTTTGCTTGTTTTCTGTCTTTTCCTCTCTTTGCACTATTTGCACAATTTTGCACTATTTTGCACAAGCACTATAGCACTTTATTCAAAGGCGTTCCCGTGTCATTAGGCCGGCAAACATATATATAGATATTATACAACCATATAGGCAAAGTGTACTTACCAATAGTCCTTTAGTAATAATAATATTTTTATACAGCATCATCCATACAGCAGGAGTTGATTAAGCTGAATTATTGTCATTAGAATTATTATAGTCCAATAGTCGCTCCGCCTTATGTTTTAATTATGTTTTAAATGTATGTCTGTGTTTTTTCGGCTTTAAATAAATATGTATTTCTGCCACATTCTGTAGAGCGGCGCATCTGTTTCAACAGGTGGGGGATCTAGTGGGCGGGACTGGCAGCTCACATTCTTCAGTACATATATATATATATATATATATTACAGGTCCTTCTCAAAAAATTAGCATATAGTGCTAAAGTTCATTATTTTCCATAATGAAATGATAAAAATTAAACTTTCATATATTTGAGATTCATTGCACACCAACTAAAATTTTTCAGGTCTTTTTTTGTTTTAATACTGATGATTTTGCCCTACAGCTCATGAAAACCCCAAAATCCTATCTCAAAAAATTAGCATATTTCATCCGACCAATAAAAGAAAAGTGTTTTTAATTAAAAAAAAGTCAACCTTCAAATAATTATGTTCAGTTATGCACTCAATACTTGGTCGGGAATCCTTTTGCAGAAATGACTGCTTCAATGCGGCGTGGCATGGAGACAATCAGCCTGTGTCACTGCTGAGGTGTTATGGAGGCCCATGATGCTTCGATAGCGGCCTTAAGCTCATCCAGAGTGTTGGGTCTTGCGTCTCTCAACTTTCTCTTCACAATATTCCACAGATTCTCTATGGGGTTCAGGTCAGGAGAGTTGGCAGGCCAATTGAGCACAGTAATACCATGGTCAGTAAACCATTTACCAGTGGTTTTGGCACTGTGAGCAGGTGCCAGGTCATGCTGAAAAATGAAAACTTCATCTCCATAAAGCTTTTCAGCCGATGGAAGCATGAAGTGCTCCAAAATCTCCTGATAGCTAGCTGCATTGACCCTGCCCTTTATAAAACACAGTCGACCAACACCAGCAGCTGACATGGCACCCCAGACCATCACTGACTGTGGGGACTTGACACTGGACTTCAGGCATTTTGGAATTTCCTTCTCCCCAGTCTTCCTCCAGACTCTGGCACCTTGATTTCCGAATGACATGCAAACAATGACATGTGGCCCAGGTCAAGCGCTTCTGCCGCTGTTTCTGGTTCAAAAGTGGCTTGACCTGGGGAATGCGGCACGGTGGCTCTGGATGTTTCTACTCCAGACTCAGTCCACTGCTTCCGCAGGTCCCCCAACGTCTGGAATCGGTCCTTCTCCACAATCCTCCTCAGGGTCCGGTCACCTCTTCTCGTTGTGCAGCGTTTTCTGCCACATTTTTTCCTTCCCACAGACTTCCCATTGAGGTGCCTTGATACAGCACTCTGGGAACAGCCTATTTGTTCAGAAATTTCTTTCTGGGTCTTACCCTCTTGCTTGAGGGTGTCAATGATGGCCTTCTGGACAGCAGTCAGGTTGGCAGTCTTACCCATAATGGCGGTTTGGAGTAATGAACCAGGCTGGGCTTTTTTTAAAAGCCTCAGGAATCTTTTGCAGGTGTTTATAGTTAACTAGTTGATTCAGATGATTAGGATAATAGCTCGTTTTCATGATATGCTAATTTTTTGAGATAGGATTTTGGGGTTTTCATGAGCTGTAGGGCAAAATCATCAGTATTAAAACAAAAAAAGACCTGAAAAATTTAAGTTGGTGTGCAATGAATCTCAAATATATGAAAGTTTAATTTTTATCATTTCATTATGGAAAAAAAATTTACTTTAGCACTATATGCTAATTTTTTGAGAAGGACCTGTATGAACTTCAACCGAGATACAGATTAAAGCATTTTAGCATTTTAAAGTGGACTAACCACATCCTATGGAAGGTTAAATAAATAAAAAAAAAAAAAACATTTATCAACTCCTTTTTGTGTCCTGGTAAGGGATTGGATAAAAATTCTCACAAACTATTTGGGCTTCAAAGGTAAAATTGAGGGAAAACTAAGGTATAATGAAATCCTTTTTTGGCTTTTAATCTAAGCTAAAATCACTATAACAGAAATACCAAGCAGCATTGAGTGCAGAAAACATCCAAACAGTAATGTACATGGGGTGGGGAAGCAAAATAGAGTTCTTTTGGGGGGGGGGGGGGGTCGGTCTGCTTTGTGGAAGAAAATTGCAATCTGGACTGCTTACAAAAAAGAAATGTCTGAAGGCTACTAGTAGTTGTGCTCAGTGCTCCAGTGAAGTCCTGCTGTAAATACTATGGTTAATTGAGGCTTCAGCCTTTTAGCTCATTATCCCTTCACACTTACAGCATGTCAACCCCCACATATATGCACACTAAATATTTTTTAAACTAAGCAAATCACTAACATTTCACATTTACTTTCTTTTATTATGAACCCAAATGGTTGTCCTAATAAATGGAAATGTGTTATAGTTGAGCTGACCTAAGATATACTGAGAACACCCCCCCAATCTATGGTGGGTCATGCTAATTAGTTGGTGAAGCAAGCTGCACTACCGTTGTGTCTTGTGCTGTGAATTGCAACCTGCATCTCTGTGAGCTTATTCATTTTAAGACACAAAAAAGCCCATAGGGGGCTGTTATTTGTAAACTTGAAAAGAAAATATTCTTACCTTATTGGAAACATGATGGACCTCATATGTAAAGATGCCCCATCTCAGCAAAAATATTTTATTGCATTTTCTTGTGCGCTGAAATGAAAAATGTTACCGATATGTGCACCATGCTTTACCAAATAATTAGCATGACCCTCTGTCCCCCTCTCCCAGGCATATTCAGACATACTTTATATTCAGAAAATATTTACCTGTGTGCCTTCAGCTTAACACTGTGAGCCTAGAACTGTAGTCTCGGCTTCCAGGTATCAATCAACTGAAGAACTTAAAGGGCAATTCCAGCCCCTTCCTGCAAGAAAACCTAACCCCCGCCCTGCTCCCTCCAAATAGCAATCCTGCTAATGTAATAAAAGAAACCTGATTCCAACCCCCTAAAGCCTGCTGCCATCTTCCTGAAGTCCCGACTGGCTGCTGGGAGCAGAAGCTCTCTGAATTGCGTGCACCACCCCAAGCAGCCTGCTGCAGCACCGCCGACTTTGGGGGCTCGATTAGGGGTGAAGGTGAGTGTTTTTTTCCTATTGCATGGTACGGCCTGCTCCCAGAAGTCCTTACATATGGGTTATTCCACCACAAGGTGTACTGCAGATTTGTGGCTCCTCCCGGTACCATATAAAAACGGAATCACCATAGTCTTATCCAGTGTTCTCTCTGCAGTGATTCTGCGAAGATAGAAGATGGCTCTCTATACTGCGCAGGTGAGCGGGGCAACCAATCCTGCGGCCCTGCATGGCTATTTCCACCCATTTCTGGACCCTCTGTGCCTCCTAGCCTCAGCTGACGGATCGGGTGAGGGTAGAGGAGCACTAGGGTCAAGTGCTCAAGGAGCGCTGCTCCAAGCCGCAGACCCTGTACCACAAAGGGTAGCCGGCCATAGGCTTTATGTTGAGCCTGCTAGGGATGCGGAGTTCCTGTCCTAGCTTCTGAGGGGGTGAGTGTTTTGGGAGACTGTTTACTTGTTTGGCGTTTTGGGGGTCCCCCCCATCCCTGGCTTGGGCTCTCGCCGCTGCTTGCTCGCCTTCCTCTCTCTCTCCCCGTCGTGTGCTCGGGGGAGGGGGGGCGGGTGGTAGCGGCGAGGGTGTTTTTTACGATTTTCAATCAGTTTTTTTTACTGTGTGTTTAACTGTTTTTCGCTGCCTCGCCGCTTTGTACTACGCTCCGCGGCGGGCGGCGAGGTCACGTGAGCGCCATTTTTGCACTCTTCGGGGTGGCGGGGCCGGAGGATGACACATATCGTGTCGTCCTCCCGCGGCCCGCCCCTAAAGGTTCCTCTGCCGGCGCCATTTTGATTCTGCTGCACGTCTGGGGCCCTTCTTCATCCCGGAGCTGTGGTGGTGATCCCTGTCTGTTGTTGCTTACTTCTGTGGTCTGGCGGCCGGTGCCCTTGCCCTGCTTGGTCCGTAAATCCGCTTCAGGGGGTTTTGGTTCCTTGGGGCATGTGCTGCGGGATGCTGATGTGTCTTTACTTATGTCTTTCAGGCGGGACAACTGTGGGTTGTGGTTTCTCCTGGTCCTACCCCTTAACATCCCTCATCTTCCCTTACTGGCTTCTGGGGGCATCCCTTGGGGGGGCATCCTGGGTGGCTCTTATTAGCCTTTACCCTGTGCTGGCCTGTTAATCACCATATGGAGGCTTCTGGGGATAGCGTGCTTGGGGGTCCTTCGTGGCAATCCCGGCTGTGTTCCATGTGTGGGGTATCCCCTGTGAGTAACAGTGTCACGGTGTGCGTGCCGTGCGCCCAAGGTATCCTTGCGGCCCAGGCTGGGCTGCCCGCTTCGCTTCCAAGCTCTGCGCCCCTTCGGCATCGCCTACCCCCCCACGCCTGCATTTAGCCCCAAGTGAGGGGGATACTAGCGGGGGGTTACAGTCTGATCTGGCACTGCGTGAGGACAGTATTGATAGGCAGCTTGCCAGGCCTGTTCCACGTAAGGCCTCCGGCAAGAAGCGGCACCTAGCTCCCGTGACATCCCTCTTTCCTGAGGAGGATGAGGGACCTGATACTTTTGTTGGTTTTTACCCCTTAGAGGAGGGGGAACTCTTTCAGGACTCTGACTCGGCAGTTACGGCAGTGACCCTGGGTCTGTGTCTGAGGAGGACTCATGGTTTCCTGAGGACACTGATAGCCTGTTAGCTCACATTTTTGAAATCTTGCACATTGTCCCCCCTGAGGTGGCTAAGAGGAAGCAGGGTGAGCTCTGTCGTCCTGATAAACAGCGCCTGGAGTTCCCTGAGCAGAGCCATTTCACTAATATGGTGCTCAAGGAGTGGGAACGTCCTAGTAGATTGCCGCGTTGCCCAAAGGGTGGGATAGGAGGTATCCTTTTCCTGCCGACCTGGTCAAGCGATGATCATGTCCCCCTGAGGTGAACGCTCCCGTGCTAGGGCTGTCCAACACCTCGGTAATGCCTTCCCCTGACACTACTACTCTGCGGGACAGCGAGGACCAGCGTATGGATCAGCTGGCCTGCCATGCTTTTACCTGTGTAGGGGCTGGGCTGCGTCCGGTCTGCGCTGCTGCCATTACAGCTATTGCCCTTAATAAACACGGCTACGGCTGGTAACGGGGGAGGATTATAGGTCCCTTTTGCTTTGCTCTGATTTTGTTGCCTTTGTCCTTACTGCCATGGATGATGTGGTACGGATGTGTGGTAGGGCCTCTGCCCTTTTGGTGGCTATGCGCCGCTCTGTTTGGCTGTATCAGTGGGCGGCTGCTGCTGCTGCTAAGAAGGCTCTCACTGGGCTCCCCTTTACGGGGCTGTGGCTCTTTGGTGAGCGTCTGGATGTTCTAGCCAAGGATGGTAGGCTGCCTCAACGTAGGAGGCAGCCTCTGCCTTTTTGGGGGCCCTCCTCTTCCCTCCCCTCTTTTCGTGCTCCCAGAGTGGGTCGTGGCTCCCTCTTCTCGGGTACCCGCAGGGATTCTTGGGACCGTGGCCGTCCCGTTCTATCATGGAGCCCCAAGCCCAAACCTTCCCCCAAGCCCCCTCAGGCATAAGGAGGCGACATCACCCATCTGGGTAGGGGGATGGCTTCGGCTCTTTGCTCACATCTGGAGGCTACGCGTCTCAGACCGGTGGATTCAGGAGGTGGTGTCCTCCAGTTACAAGATAGAGTTTGCACCCTGGCCACCCCCAAGATTCATCAGATCCCGGATGTCTCAAAACCCTCTGTCAGCTCAGGGTTTGCGCCTTGCGGTTCAATGTCTGTTGGAGTCAGGAGTCATTTGCCTGGTGCCTTCCCAGGAACGGGGTCGAGGGTTCTACTCCAATCTGTTCACGGGGCTCAAAAAAGACGGGTACCTGGGGCCCATCATGGACTTGAAGGGTCTCAACAAGTTTGTCAGGTTCAAGCATTTTCGCATGGAGACTCTACGCTCGGCGGTCAGTACCCTGCGCCCAGGCGACTTCATGACCTCAGTGGACATCAAGGATGCCTACCTTCACGTGGCAATCCTTCCAGGTCATCAGAGATTTCTCAGGTTCGCTCTAGAGGATCAGCATTACCAGTTTGTGTCCTTACTGTTCGGTATCACCTCGGCCCCTCGGGTGTTCACCAAGGTGCTGGCGGGCATGATGGCTCTGCTGCGGAATCAGGTCATTCGCATCCTCCCTTACCTGGACGCCATTGTGATTGCGGCTCAGTCTCTTCATCAGGCCGAGAAGGATACTCTGGTGGTGACCTCCACTCTCGAATCCTTCGGCTGTCTCCGTCTTTGGTGAGGTCCTTTCTGGGCATGACTCTGGATACCTCTCAGGTCAAGGTATTCCTGCCTCAGCAGAAGGTGGGGGGCCTTCAGAAGCAGGCACGGACTCCATCCGGCAAGGGATGCAGTTAGTGGGCCTGATGGTGTCCTGCTTCGAGGCGGTCCCCTTTGCTCAGTTTCACATGAGACCTCTTCAGTTGCAACTCTTGTCAGTTTGGGATCGGGACCCTGTGTCCCTGGATCAGGAGTTTGCTCTGTCCCCCCTGGCCAGACAGTCCCTCTCGTGGTGGCTGGACTCAGGGAACCTTCTAGTTGGCAGGACCTTTCTGCCCCCGTGCTGGGAGACTGTCACCACGGATGCCAGTCTGACCGGTTGGGGGGTTTTTGGAAGTCTCTGAAGTTCCAGGGTCTGGGGGGCCCCCAGGGGGCCCATGCTCCCATCAATGTCCTGGAACTGAGGGCGATCAGGTTGGTTCTGTCTCAGCTGACCACACACCTTCGAGGTCGGGCTGTTCAGATCCGCTCGGACAACCAGACGGTGGTTGCCTACATCAATCATCAGGGAGGGACTCGGAGCAAGCGAGCCCTCAAGGAAGTGTATCTGATACTGTCTTGGGCGGAAGAAAATGTCCCCTGCATCTCTGCGGTTTACATTCCGGGGGGTGGAGAACCAGGAGGAAGACCCCCTGAACAGGGGGACGTCTCGGCTGGGGAAATGGTCCCTCAGCAACAAGATTTTTCACTCCTTGTGTCACCGCTGGGGTCAGCCAGATGTGGACCTGTTTGCTTCCCGCCACAATCACAAGCTTCCCAGGTTTGTCTCCCTGTCACAGATCCCTCTGGCCATCGCCACGGATGCGCTAGCAGTGCCTTGGACAGAGTTTCGGCTCCTCTTTGTGTTCCCTCCATTCCCTCTGCTGGGCAGGGTGCTGCGCAAGATAGCCCAGGAAGGGGTACCAGCCATTCTGGTGGCCCCCTGTTGGCCAAGGAGGGTGTGGTTCGCAGACGTCGTGCAGTTGGCAGTAGATCAGTATGCCCTGCCCAAGGATCCAGATCTGTTCACTCAGGGACAATTGTGCCATCCCAATTTACAAACGCTGGCTTTAACGGCTTGGCTGCTGAAACCTCCATCTTGATGGATAAGGGTTTGCCGGCTTCTGTTGTTACTATGATTAGGGCTAGGAAGAAATCCTCATCCTTTATTTACTACAGGATCTGGCATGCTTACATTGCCCGGTGTAAGTCCAAGTCTCTTCCTTGTCGGGTGTTTTCTATCCCCAGGATTCTGGAATTTTTGCAACATGGTTTGGATTCGGGCCTTCAACTTAGTACCCTCAAGGGACAGGTGTCAGCTTTGCCAATCACCGGCTGGTTAAGACTTTTTTCCAGGGAGTTACTCATGTGCGTCCGCCACGTAAGCCTATGCTATCAGTTTGGGACCTGAATCTGGTGTTGTCTGCTCTGCAGGGTCCTCCCTTTGAGCCTATCCGTGGGGCTGCTTTGCCCATTCTGACTCTTAAGGTGGCCTTTTTGGTGGCCATTACTTCTGTCAGGCGAGTTTCTGAGCTGGCGGCGCTTTCCATCAAACCTCCTTATTTTGAAAGGCATCAGGATAAGGTGGTGTTTCGGCTTAAGCCGGATTTTTTGTCCAAGGTTGTGTCTGCTTTTCATCTCAATCAGGACATTGTTTTGCCTTCTTTGTGTCCTAACCCTGCTAATTCCAAGGAGCGGACCCTTCACTCTTTGGATGTTGTCAGGGCTCTGAAGTTTTATTTGGTTGCTACTGAGTCTTTCAGGAAGTCTGACTCTCTTTTTGTTATTCCTGCTGGACCAAGAAGGGTTTGCCTCCTGCTAAATCAGCGAGTGGATCCGTCAGGCGGTGGAGCAAGCCTATTCTGCCAGGGGGAAGGTTCCTCCTTTTAGCGTTACTGCTCATTCCACTCGTGCTATTTGTGTGTCTTGGGCTTTTCAGCACCAAGCTTCTGTTGAACAAGTTTGTAAGGCCGCAACTTGGTCTTCTGTTCATACTTTTTCCAAGTTTTACAAGGTTGATGTTAAGGCCTCAGCTGATGCTGCTTTTGGCTGCAAGGTACTTCAGGCGGTAGTGGTTTAAGCTGCCTGTTACTCTTTTGGGATCCCACCCTACCTTACGGACACTGCTGTTGGACGTCCCATACGTAAGGACTTCTGGAAGCAGGCCGTGCCATGCAATAGGAAAAAGACAGTTCTGTGAGTACTCACCTGTAGAATTGCTTTTACTATGCATGGCACAGCCTGCTTCACCCCACCCTTGTTATCGTTGTTCTTGGTTGCCTCTTTATGGTGATTGTTCCAAGTTAGTTGGGGTCGTTACCTTTTTTACTTTTATTATCTCCCGGTTTCTTGAATAACTGCTTGTCAACACTGGATAAGTCTATGGTGATTCCGTTTTTATATGGTACCGGGAGGAGCCACAACTCTTCTGCAGTACACTGCACCACCTTGTGGCGGAATAACCCATACGTAAAGACTTCAGCAGGCCGTGCCATGCATAGTAAAAGCAATTCTACAGGTGTTCACAGAATTGTTCACAGATTCACAGAATTGTTTTTTTGTTCTATTATTACATTAGCAGGATTGCTATTTGGAGGGGGCATGGTGGAGGTTATATTTTTATTGCAGGAACGGGCTGGAGTGGCCCTTTAAGTGACAGTTTATCACTTGCAGCAGCTGCTCCTCTTCTGTTGCAGTGAGATTATTACTCATGACTCCCAGTGATTTGTAGCTGGAGAGGCTAATGATACAGATTCACTTCCATTGACAGCTGGCAGCAGCAAGGTGCGATTTTATAGACTCCAGGTCCACCTTAATAAATTATTCCAAAATAATGTTATATTGCTTTGAAAAAAAAATAGATTACACATCTTTCAGTTTAAATTATTGTATGGTAAAATGGTTTACTTGTATTTTTCAGCTAATTTATTAGTGGAAGAACGAACAAGACAGCTCAAATTAAAGGTTCAACGGTTTAAACAAACGGCTGGATCCAGTTCCAGTCAAGAAATTGAGCGAGAGCAATATTCTAAGGTAAGGGTATTGCTTTAGAGTTTATAGTATTGTAGCATTATAGACATCTGTGAACCTTTTCCATTAAAGCAGCACAAAACCTATATTAGTCATCCCACCCTCCAATCTGCCCTCTTCACCTGATACCATAAGGTCCCCAATTGGCTTATCTCAAGAATGCTGGCTGATGAGACCAGTCCGCTCACCCCGTCCCTAGTTTCCCTTTAGACTATGGTAAACTCCTGTGTCCAACGTATCTGAATGGTTTGGCTTGGGAGCCCTCCACAGCTACAGTGAAGCCGCATATGCGGCTACAGGAACAGACAGTCTGGCGGGGCCCACCACTAAAGGTGAGTTTACCACTGGCCAGAGGGGATTACATACAGCACGCATCTGACTTATGCCCATGGGGCCACCCATCAAAGCTTTTGGACTACTTTAACTAGAGTATGCAAATTAATTTTTCTTTCAAGCAAAAACGTTATCACATATATATCCATGTTCCCATGATTATACTATAAATCATTTGGTGGCTGCCATTTTGTATTTTCCCTCTATACAAGAGAGCGATCCCACCCCATTTGAAAGGCTGAACGTGGGAGCATGCCACAGCTACATAAAAGCAGTGGATTCGGCTGGGAGCACAGACGGCATAGTGGGAGCTGCCGATAAAAGTGAGTTTGCTGGTGACCCAGGGGGTGTCACGGTGCAGAGTATCCTGATTACGGATGTCCCAGGGGTGGGCTACCGCTTTTGTGCCACTTTAAATAGCATATTTAGAAGAATTTGTCTTTCAAGCTAAAACTTTAAAATATGTCCATGTGATCCTATGATTTTAAATCATTTGGACATTGGTCTGTATATATATTTTTACAGACACATTAGAGTTGATTCAGAGCCCCTTAATCACCATTTCTTTACATAAAAAGTTCCGTTCTCAGCCATTTTTCCCCCTCGTCTGATTCAGCAGAGCCTTTTTTTCTGCGAGAATTTTTGTGTGAAATGTTTTCATTTATACATGATTTTTAGTTTGGTAGCAAGACCTCCAAAAAAACGATGAGAAAGGGGCTCTCAATCAACCCTATTGTTTTCATACCAATATGAAAACATCTAATATGTGGTTTTTTTGGATCAATTTTTGATATTGCTCTTTAATTTACAATGGAACATATTTATAATAGGATGCCCAAACTTTCTGATAGCAGGCTTTTTTTTCATATAGGCCAAATGTTTTCCGAATAATTACTTTCTGTACTGGTTGGCCTGCTAAGTAAAGGGATTTCATTGCCTTTATGAAAACTCACTTCAAATAATATTTAATTATGTATTAAAATATGATTATGTCAGAGAAGAACAAAAAAATCCAAATGCTTATATTATAGAAAATGTTACATATTAATCTATCAATATGCCAAATAATTCCATGTTTTGGTCTCATACAAAGCCCTCTCTCAAAGTAAATGTAATCAATAAGATCCCTTAGACAGGGAGGGTCATGCCAAATATTTGGTAAACCATGGTGCGCTAGCGATGTACCTTGTGATGTGATTTGCAACCTGCATCTTGGTGAGCTTTTTATATTAGCTTACAAGAAAGTGCAATGAAATGTTTTTGTTGTATTTTTTCACAATATATGACCTGTACTTGTGATTCTGAATTTTTCTAATGAGGTAAGAAGTCTGGCAGGACAGGGCCCTATGGGATATGAAATATAATTTGGCATTTTTTTCTGCATACCACATAGGGGCCTGTTGTCTTTAAATTCCATACCTCTGGTGCACCATGCTTTGCCATAATTAGCATGACCCCTACAGTCGGGAGCTGCGTCCAGTCCTGCAGGTATAAAAGCCCTTTACTGACAAGAGTGGTCTAAAATCTTTTAGGTTTCTGAGGTGGTAAAGGTACTATGGAAGCTTGCTCACATTCAAGTTGCCGGCATGACAGGAATATGTCTGGCATACATAAGCTTAGGGAAGCGGGTAGTTCTCAAGTTCTCAAGTAAACAGAAACTGGTAAATACTGGTGTTCAACACAATAATCGATATTTCATATATATTACATTTTAGGAGGTATTATAACTTTGGAAAGTTGTGGTTGAGACCAAATTTGCAATTAGGAAAAAATAAAATAAAACAATATCCATCACAAATTCATTAGGGCGGCTTAATTCCTTACCTCTTGAGCACCCAGGGTTAGAATGCCTACAAATGGCAGAAATTTTACACATCCCCTGTTTTGCTAGTGGCCAAAGCATACCTAGATACCAAATATTTCACTAATAAATGCCCAAGGTAGGCTACTATAAATGGAGGTTTGTTATATTGTTTTAAAGAAATCAGAGCATAACCAATAAAGAATGTTCTTTTATTCCAAATAAGATATTAAAATAATATATAGAAAACGTTATCACACAGTAATAGATGGCTTAAAACTTTGTGGGATACATATTACCTCAACAACCATTGTCTGTCAGATTCATCAGCTACAGGAGCAAGCGTCGGCAAAAGACAAGGTTGATAGTGGGAAAACACTGTGTCCCTGACACAGGTAGTGTAGCTCCTTTAATCACCTACTAATATAGCATCACTCAGTTAACATCACCCTTCCTATGGGAACTTGAATGGTAATGGTACCTTCTCCCTGGCACACAAGGTCCTTGTTACCCAAATGACAGCTTCTTTGTGGCACTCACACTCACACACCTGGGTGTACAGGTAATACCACTCTTTAATGGACTGAGCAGCAGCTATTGTTGAGTCACACGTCTTTACAAAGAAGCTAAGTATTACCTAAATCCCTCAGCAGGTCTTCCTGCTTAATGATTAGATAATAATCAAAGTTGCAAGATTTCTTGAAGAGAACACTCTCAACTGTGTCAGAGATTTGAGGGACAGATATATAGACAATGGGTAGACCTTCAGTGTCAAGGTTAACACACATCACAAGCCTATATCAACACATCTTTACAATAGGTAACAAACACACCTTGATGAACAATGGACTCAAAGTAAAAATAGAGTAAGCTTCTTCACCAGTGTGCAGTGTTATGCTGTGCACTTGCCCTTCATGTGTGCAGGTGAGGGTCTACTTCATTTTTCTAAAACTGTTTTGATGTCTGTGTGAGAGGAGCTTCTATGCCTGTCTTGGTGGTAAAAAGTGACCGATACTACATGTAGGCAGGGAAGGCTACAACAATGCCATACTAAGGTGACAGGCCCACCTCTG
The DNA here is from genome assembly GCA_027917425.1 of Gastrophryne carolinensis. Lineage (NCBI taxonomy): Eukaryota > Metazoa > Chordata > Amphibia > Anura > Microhylidae > Gastrophryne > Gastrophryne carolinensis. The sequence continues at coordinate 225,356,983 of CM051237.1, forward strand.
GATTCATTGTTCAATCTCTGGAGCATCAGGAGGTAAGCAGCCAGAAATATCATATGTATGTAATTTTAAAGGTGATTTTAGTTCTAAATATATTTTATCTTTAGTTCTGAATAAAGAGTGGAAAAGTTAAAAACGATAGATGTGTTTACTAAAAAAAATATCAGAACCAAATAGTGACTCCTCTGATCAGCAGCTTTAAAAAACCTATCCTTGGTCTTTATTCAAAAACCTTCCCTTAAATTATTAATTTAATATACATAAGTCATGATTCAAAAAGAGAGGAATTTTTGCATATCATTTGCACCTAAAACGGGTGAATCATTCCATTTGCTTTTTAAGGCTTATAATTACTGGATCTTTTTACACAAAAACAAGTGGCTTGATTCAGAGCCTCTCTCGCACACATTCCCATCAGTGGACATTCGGTCTCTTTTCCGTGTCAGGTGTTTCAGAGCCTTGTTTTGTGGCATTGCCCTTTTTGCAGGAATTTATGGTATGTGTACAGCAGACCTAGTGTTCACCGTATATATGTGGCTCAAGGCGTTCGTCCATCCATAATTTATACAGTTTTTGCCTGTGCTTTTGTATGATTCAAAGCCTTAATTTGTGGATTTTCAGACCTATAAAAGCTGTAGGTTTCTGGTTCAACCTTATGCCATCTTTTTGCTAGAGGGAGAACCGGGGTGGTCTTTTGTTACTAGTGAAAATACAGCCTACATTCTTCGCACCTATGATGGAGCCCCTTGACGAGTTCGATGAAGAGTACGAGCGTCTGCAGCAACGGCAGCTGTTAATTTTCCAGAGCTTAGGCATACGCACAGTTGCCCTGGATATCAATCAGATGACTGATCAACCAGTTTTCGAACTGACCCTACTGAACCGCCTTTCTCTTGAGAAGAAAGGGGCATGCAATTGGCGGTTTGACCAAATTGGTTGGCTGCCTCGAATCTTTAGCGAATGACTCCTTCCAGAGGCTAGGGGCACTGTCAGTTGGCATGTCCCAGACTTCGCTCAGCATCGCCCTCACTAAATTTCTCGATGGCATGGCTGTCCTGCCGGAAAAATACATATCTCTCTCTGACGGCACTGCAGCAAGAAATGCGGTGAGGTTGGGGTTTTTCAACATTGTGAATATGCCCTGGTTCCCCAAACTGCTCAGGATTATCTGTTCCGGTATGTTTAGGTCCACATAGCTCCTCCCTTGTAGCCCTCTCTTCTCTCTTGAGGCTAACCTAGCTTTCCCTCCCCCCAAACAGCTTTCCTGTCTCTCAGTCTGTTTAGGTCCACATAGCTCCTCCTTGTAGCCCACTCTCCTCTTCTGAGGCTAGCCTAGCCCCCCCAACAGCTTTCATGTGTCCTATTTGGCCATTGTTTTACTTTATTTTGGCTGTTCATTTGTTGTTGCCAGTCTAGTGACCCTTTTTTATTTGTTCCTTCTTTTCAGCAACCACAAGATGGGCCACTCCCTTAATGTCCAATTTGTCATGGGGCCAGATTTTTGGTTTTTCAGTGGCTCATCCCACAATGTATTTATATTGACAATTTCAGGTTTATACACCCGGTTTGAGAGTGGCAAGCTGACTGGCGGGTTGGCTTGTGGGTAAGTCTGTTTATTGCTGTAGTGGATCTGCCTGTTTATTGTTAAAATAGGATTTGCAATGTCTTTTTCAGTTCTGTTGTGCCCTGTTTTTTGTAATTGATCCAAGTTGTGTTGGTCCCCCTGCCCTCCATCACCTCCATGCTCATGCCCCTCTTTGAATGTCCCCTTCTCCCTGTTGCAGTTACAAATGTTTGGTTAAAGCATCCTGGCTTACCTTTTGGTTCTTTGGCCCTACTCTTTTGTGATACTTACAGTTTGGTCTTGGCTGTTTTGATGTTGCATTGCATGTTAGTAATTGTATTTACATTTTCAATTGTCTTTTAGCTGATTCAGGTTATCGGTTGCTACCCTGGCTCGCAAAGTCTTAAAGGAGCCACGGCACTCAACCCTGTTAGCTTGCAGACCAACCTACAATCTGTCTCTAAACTTGGTTAAAAACAGAGGACTCGGTCACACACATCTGCAGAAGTATACTTAAGCTGCATCACCAGAGTCAAGGTGCCTCTGTGGGGTGCAGTCCTAACTCTAATCTCTGAGAGCACCATTTCGGACACACAATGCAATAGATAAATTGGGAGCAGGCCCTGGCTCCTGATGCCCTTGCCAGACACCTGGCCAGGAGGTATAAAATGTGGCCCACCACCGCATGCAGGCTGTGGTATAGCGTGCCTTCAGGCTGCGGAAAATCAGATTTCACTGTCTGGACCGCACAGGGGGCGCCATTCATTACAAGTCCGAGAAGGTGGTTCAAATTATCATGACCTGCATCTGCCTCCATAACTTTGCCTTAAGCGAGAGGGTGTCAACATATTTGCTATTGTAAAGAGATTCCGGGGGCATCTGTATGCTGGCACCCAGAGCCGTGCAGGACAAACTATTCGCCAACATTTGGTCCACTTTTTTCTAATTTATTATTTGTTTTTCTACAATTATGTCCATTTTCATTTCTTATATCCCTTGCCTTGTCTGGGTGTAATTAAATGACTTCTTTTTTTGGTATTTATTCTTTAATTACATGTTAATGGTCACAAGTTGTTGGGTAACTAAAGTTTTGGGACCCCCCACAACCCAAAGTCTAGCATGGCAGGTTAGGGGGATGTAGCATGGCTTTGGGTGTTTGCAGCTTGCTGTGCCTCAAGTCTCTTCAACCTTTGATGGACATCTTGGTTGTCCTCCAGCCTTTGAAGGGCAACCTGGTTGTCCTCCAGCCTTTGAAGGGCAACCTGGTTGGCCTCCACCAGAGCCCCAACCAGCGTCTCCATCTGCTGGTGGTGGTGGTGCAACCACTGCAGCAAGGTCTTTACAGAGCAAACTGGCAGTCAGTCACACTACTTTAAAATATCTATTGGCATTTTGCCTAAAAGTGGTGCTGTTGGCCCTCCAATTTTCCTCCATGATTTGGCACCGCCTTACCAAAGACAGGTGACGTCTGGGGCTGTCTTGCTCTTGGGCGCTTTGTGGAGCTGTTGGGTCTGCTACTGGCAAAATGAAGCTGTAGTTGCAGGGAGGAGTGGTTATGGCTAGTGTCCGTGGTGCCAGCAGCTGGTGGAGGTTTCCAGATAATATTGGGGGTCTCATCCAGATGTTCAGAATGCCCTTCCTCTACTTCATTAATTTCATCTAGGAGAAGTTCCTTCTGTGTGTAGAGAAAGGTCAAAACACCCTAACACCTCTGGTAGGTGTTGGGGTGTCTTGGCTGAAGGGGGAGTCACTATAGCCACTACCAGATGGGAAGAATCCCAAGCTACTGGCCAGGGAAAGAGCGAGCCTGGCTGTGGCAACTCTGCTCAGCATTTGGCCCCCCCGTTGGCTCCTATGGGGCTCCGCTGTGGACTCCTGCTCCGTGGTGGGCTGTGCCAGGAGTCCCAGCAGCCCTAGTTTTCTGACTCCCGCTACTGATGCCTTAAACTGCTGCAAGTGACCCGCTCAGAGCGGCTAGTGTGGGTATTAAAAGGGAAGTGCCTGCGGGGCGAACAGCGGGGGCTGGGGCTGCAGTACCTTGGCCGGGTGCTGCCGGTTCCTCGGCCATGCCTGGGTTTCGAACTCTGGTGCCTATGCTGTGGCATAGTGAGATCCTAAGTCAGCCTGACTCTGATGCCTATACCATAGTGAGATCCTAAGACAGCAGTGACAAGCAAATCTGGCCTTCACCTGTGTTATTTTATACCTGTTCGAGTGGGTAATTGTATTGGAATCAATTTGGTTTAATAAACAGCTTATAGACGTTGCTTATGGGCGCCAGCACACTTTCGAGAACCGCCAGGACGCGTCGCCATTTCTGCACCTCAGCGCAGGAGTGAGTCACGAAGATGACATCCAACGTAAACCAACCTGGCACCCACCTTGTTCACACATGAGCAGCAGGAGGAAATAATTATAGTAAGTCACACTTTCATGCTTGGAATCGCCCACAGCTCCTGCACACTCTGGTAGGCCACACTCTGGTAGGCCAATACCCTAAAAAACACACAAGTTGTGCTGCATGTAAAGTCTAATAACATGTTTGCTAAGTGCCAGTGTTTTGCTTCTCTGCCCCTACAGATTTATCATTATCAGAGAGTGAGTATGCAGTGATGGGGCCACCCGAGACAGAAGCGGCACAAGAATCAGGTGGGTGGGAAGATGGTGAAGCAGAGCAATATCCAAGCATTACATAAACAACACATGGCCATAAATGGTAACTCATGTTCTTTCCCTCTACAGACCCTGAAGAAGGGATGGCGCCAGTGAGGATGGTGGCCCCTTTTATCTTTGCAGGTGCCCCAAATTATGTGACATTACCATTTAAAATTGTATATTTTATAAAAAAAAATACAAACTTAAAAGTTTTAACCAGAATTTTTTTTTACAATAAAATATTCGTTTTAAAGATATATGCTGTGTTGTGGCTGTTTTCTATGCAACTACATTAAGCAGATGCAAGGCAAACAACAGTGTAAAACATAAAACCAAAACAGAAAGTATGAGTTGAGTAACAGTGGGTAGAAGCAGACGACATGGCAACCAAGGTACAAAGGTAAGTATGTGCAAGGACATGCAGAATACATGGGATGGCCTAAATGGCAGCAAGGGGAAGAAAGGTAAGCATGGTGAAGGACATGCAGACTACATGGAATGCACTAGAGGGCAGCAAGGGGGAAGAAATATATAAGTATGTAGTATAAGTATGATGAAGGACATGTAGACTTCATGGGTACAGTGGCGGTGGACAGCGGGAAGCACCTTAAAAAAGCTGGAGATAACAAAAATAGGCGTGCACCAGAAAGCCACGCAAGCCCACTACTACAAGACTACTTCGGCTGCTAATTCCATAAAAGCTTGTATGTATACGCAAAACAAATACAGCCGCTTACACATGGACAAGCTTTTCTCAGAATGCGAGCATTCACAGGCTCTGAATCAGGCCCAAGGACTTGTAGGTAGCGCCTCCAATAAAATTTAAACAGTTAAAATTAGGAAACAATTGCAGCTATTATGTCAAATGTATCCTTTACACTTTAAAAACTACAGAACAATAGTCCAAAAAGTACTTCCACAGTATGCTGGCTTTTCTTATATTGTGCCATTTTACGTATTAGTATTACCTTCATTAAACACATCTATCATAGTGCAATTGTGTATAAAGTATAATCATAGTATAACATTTTCTGATACTTATTTGAGAAAGCATAACAAATAGTACATATTACTGTAGAAAGGTTCTTACCGCAATACCATTCCTGTGAACTGGGGCTGAAAGATTTAGGACCTACAACTAATTTTCAGTATAATGCCAAGTTCCCATGATTTTAATATTTGGGCTTTTGATATTTAAGTACTATGCAGAAGCTGTAGAAGCTCATCCTGTTATCCAACCCAAATTAATTTCTAATCAGCGGTGTATTGTCCATACCGGAAAATGCACTAAGCAATTTTCAAAACAGATTGTGGCCCCAGCAACCACACATTAAGAAGAATTACTAGGTCAGCACCAACTACCCCAATATATCACATGATTAACCAATTATAAAGTTATACATTTATTAAATTAAAAGAAGACATACAACATATACCTAATATCACATCTACAGCAGGAACATCACAGCCAAATCCACGCAACATCTAATTGCATAATCCATCTCAAAAAATTCAATATCATGTGTTAATTCCCCAGTAGTAAATATATATATATAAGACCAATGCTACCATAAAGTGCCCTGAATAGTGCAAATGAACTAAACAATATAGAAAGAGAAACTACAGCGTGCACAAATGAGTATCAACATGAAACAATTTCACCTATATGAAGGCTTTATAAGTCACCAGATCGGCGGGGACACCACTCAGCCATCACATAGGTGAAATTGTCGGCACATCATACCCATTCCTTATATATTCTTGGGGTGGTGCAGGAGCATCTTTTGTCTTATTGTAGAGAAAATACACTGAGGAAATGGGTTGGGCTCTCCGAATATTTGCCGATCCACCAATCAGCCCAAATAAATATTGGTCAGAGCTAATGAAAATAGGGAGAGGAGAGAGGCTCCCCACAATTTACAGCTCTGATTGATCAAACATTGGCATACATGTATGCCTGCATGCCCTCTACATATCAGGCAATCTTTCCACCTCAAGGTGGATCCAGTGCCACTGAGGGATACAACACATTTATGATGTCAAGACTAACAAACCTAGACCTCACGAACATGCAGGTGGCATCTACAGTAATATGTACTATTTTTTATTATGCTTATTATTTTGTAACAGGCTAACACATAAGACAATACAAACTGAAACTCCTTGACATTGGTTGATGTTAGTTGATGAATTAATGCTGAATTTCACGCATCTATCATCTCAATATGAGAATCTACAGTGAATTGCCACTCTTAGAGACAACTATTCTTTTAAGATTGGAGCTTTCCTTCATTTAAATTAGATATATGACCCTGGATCAGACTGGGACAAACCAGGCATTATTGTTAAACTAGATGCACTAGGCACTGTCAACTTGTGTGGTTTTGCCATGCAACAGTATCAGAAGTGTAAGGGATACTATGGCCGTTCTCATCAATGGAATAGTTCAGTGGAAGATGTAAAAATCATACCAGTAAACAGGTAGTGCATAGTTAAAGAAATGCTGTAGGCAAGCCATTAGATGCTTTGGTTATATCCCTCCAAGTTCCCAATCACTGTCATTTTGTCATATTAAAACAGTGCTGTCATTCATGAGAAATCTTTTTTATCTATCCTTGGTTTTTTTTTTTCATAGCTGAGCTCCCTAGAGGTGGATGTGGCTGCTTGCTCTTCTGCCAAGTCAAATGTCCGTTTTTATTATCATATGGGAAGGCTTATGCACATCCTGGTTAGCAAATTGTGTTTTACTGGAGTGCCTGTGTCTCCTGCTGCTACTAGGCAATACCTGACAAGAGGGAACCAGAAGGTTCTGGAGCACTACACAGACTCTGACTAACATGTATATTGTAATAAATTATAAATACAGGGATGGTAACCTGACCCATTCCTGCAGGTTGATGTTTCTCCAGTCCTGTACTTGATCATTGAATTGTCCAATTGACCAATTAATTTCACACACCTGGGCTCAGCAAATTACCTGCGTTGAATAGGGGTTCTAAATATCTAAGTCCAGGTGTGTTGAGGCAAATGGTCATTGTGAAGTGGAGAAAAACTTTGGCAAGTCCTGAAAAACAATAGAACGGAACAGGCATGAAAAGGGTTAGTGCAGAGTCCAGGCACAGGAGGGCAGGGCAGGAAAGGGTCGTGGCTGAAAGGGGCCTATCTGCACCTGGAGTCTGTGAGACTCCAGGGCACGCTTACTCCCTCCCCCGGGGGCATCCCGGTTCAGTACTCTGTATGAAGCCCCCCAAGGCACCCACTATTCTTAACTTTTGCCCAAGCCCATGGTGCTGGCATTACTTTCCTCCCTTCTCGGCAGTGCATGGCCCGGCCCACAGCAACTGAAGGTCTATGCAGGGTTCTGCACAGCTGAAGGGAGCCGAGTGATGTGCAGCATCACTCGTATGTAGGGCTAAAATTTCTTCCTGCAGCTTTAGCCACAGGGTAGGCTCGAGGAGAGGTGAGCAAGCTCTGCGACCTGGATGGTTTCACACAGTGGGGGGAATACTAAAATCTGTGATAATGAAAATGTCGGGTTTTGGTACTTAAGCAAATTTCATCCAAACCACATGCAAATACAATACTGTATAGCTGTAACAACATACAGTGACTAGTTCTGAAGTCATTGCTATCTAAGGAAAGCAGAAAGGCATGACTCCGGTAGAAAAAAGAGCACAATATTGAAAAACTGAGAAGTGAAAAAGCATAGCCTGGTGAGTAAATCCAGATTCCTCTTTGTGAGCACACTGATTTGAATTCAGAGTGGGATGCTCAGGGTTGGCCAGGAAGCACGCTAGAGCCAATAAGCTGACACCAAAGAGATTTAAGCTAACTGATGTTGACTTGTAATTTGACCACATTTATGTTGTAAAATATATATATATGTTTAAACAGTGTGTTTTCTTTCCACCGCAGTATAACATACATAAAGACCAATATCGAAGTTGTGACAACGTGTCAGCCAAATCATCAGACAGTGATGTCAGTGATGTGTCAGCCATTTCCCGTACCAGTAGTGCCTCACGCCTCAGCAGCACAAGCTTTATGTCCGAGCAATCTGAGCGGCCAAGCAGAAGGCTTTGGTAAGTGACAATTTTGTTTCTTTAAATGCAATCAACTACAGATGTCTATTGCAGTGTTTAAGACAGGGCTGTGGAGTCGGTAGATAAATGTTCCGACTCCGACTCCTCAGTTTTTTGTACTTCCGACTCCGACTCCTCTGTATTAATATGTGAATGTATTTTATACATTCCTTGAAGGAAAGAAAGGCAACATACATGTCATTACTTCTAGCAGAGAGAGGTAGTTGGGCAGAAGCTGCCTTCTCCTTTCTGTGTGCTGATCTTCTGCTGAAGATAGGGCAGTGGGAGGATCCAGAAAGGGGCCTTTATTATAAAACATGATTTCCCTAGTAGAATCCCATAGTCATGTTTAAAGTTTAAGCTAACAATCGAAGTTTACAAGTTTTTATAGCCTTTTGCTGAATGACAGCAATTTTTCCAATGGTACAGCTTCAGTCTTGAACTATTGATCCTCCATTCCCTTCACTTATACAAGAGTCTCTAGTCCTGCAATCCCTTATCAGTGAGAGGCTAGGTTACCCATGGGTTCCCTGTAACAGCAGAACACAACACTATGCAAAGTATAAGTATTGCCGCTTCTAATTGTGCGTTGCGTGCCCTATAGTGAAGCACATGAAAAGCATGCTTCTTCACGGTCACTTAACGTGTTCGTTTTGTGGTTACGTGAGGCACTGCATGCATTGGTCTTTATTCTTACAATAGAGAAGTCATTAATTATAACTTTTTGTGAATTGGGACATTTAAACTTGCTAAATCAAAATTTAGTAGGAGTCGGAGTCGGTGCATTGTTTGCCGACTCCGACTCCAGGTACCCAAAATTTCCTCCGACTCCACAGCCCTGGTTTAAGATGCCCCTAACAATAATTGGATATTTTATATACTATACAGTATATATTATTGCATATGGTGTACATTTAGTAACCATGCATATTATTCATGAGAAATGCCCCCTCTGACGCTCAATAAACAGACCATTGTGACTCCTGATCTTTGAGGAAGAGTAAAGTTGAGTAAAAACTGGAGAAATATGTAACCATACAAACGTGATATGCAGCATCATTCAAATGTTTAGACTGTTGTGAGACATTTTAAGCTCTGCTACATATTGAAGTTATGTTCCTGCAGGGCATTTTCAAAGATAAATAGCATTCAGGGCTCAGGAATAAAACAAATCTCCCCTACCATAGTAGCCAGTGCTACACACAATGGACCCAATGATTATTAATCACAGTGCCAGTGCCCCCCCAGACTTAAAGCGGTCCAACAGTCAAAAATGACTTAAACCAGATCAACACAACAAACAGTGCTCATATGTATCCCTCCCCAGGGCAATTTAGATTGCTGCACACCAGAATTCATTTACCATTTTCTAACTCCTGCTGTAGTAAATTTTAGAAACAAAATGGCAGCTCATGCATCTGCAGGCCACCTTGCAAGTAGGATGTGCTGCTGGGCTTCCTGTTACTGTGCATTGTCAGTTTTGTCAGTTAAATCCAGGCAGCAGCATGGCTGAGATGCTGGGAGAGAAAGCTGCAAAATGGCCGATACCTTTCTTTTCCATTTCATACTTCAGTCTGACCACACAGAGAGAGTAGGTTCACCCCCTGGGAGGAAAGTGGAAAGATCTTAAAAGCCCACCCCTTCCTGTCTACCTCAGTTCTTTGTGTTTCTCTCTGGGGGAACCACTGGACGGAGTGGTCTGAAGATGGTTAGTCGACAAAGGCCAGCACCTTTTAAGGGTTTTCCTACATGGGACTTATCCATTGTTTTGAAAGGTCTAATAGAACCTTCTTTTGAGCCACTGGATGAGGTCCGAGAGAAGTGGCTGTCTCTTAAGTTTTGTTTTTTGTTGGCCATTACTTCTGAAAGGAGAATCAGTAAACTGCAGGCACTGTCGTCTAAAGAGCCATATTGTTCAATACTCCCAGATAAAGTTATTTTGAGACCTGATCCTTCATTTATGCCAAAGATTGTGACTACAACTAATAGGACGCAGGAGATAGTTCTCCCGAAGCTACCAGTAGGAGCTGGGAAGGAGGAAGATCTCTCGCTATTGGACATTAGAAAAGCCTTGATTATTTATTTGGAAAGATCCAGAGACTGGAGGCGGAAGGAACAGCTGTTAATGTCTTTTAATGGAAAGAAGGAGGGTTTAGCAGCCTCCAAGTCCACTATAACTAGGTGGATAAAACAGATTATTGTACAGGCTTATGTTACTAAGGGGGCTTTTCCTCCAGAGGTGTCTGCCCATTCTATTCGAGCAATGTCAGCATTTTTGGCAGAAAAGACTGGGGCCTCGTTGGAAGAGATCTGCAAAGCAGCAATGTGGTCATCGCTCCACACCTTCCTCAAACATTATAGACTTATTACCTGCAAAGCATCAGGCCTTCAGCAGAAGGGTACTACTTGCAGCTTCCCACCCCTAAGGTACAAATTCTTGTCTAATCCTCTTCGTGTGGTCAGACTGAAGTATGAAATTGAAAAAACCCTGTTATACTTACCGGTAATGGCTTTTTCATGAATACTTCAGGCTGGCCACATATTACCCGCCCATAGTCCAAATGGTTATATGGTTTGAAGACTGAAGTAGATAGTAATGGGTGGGCTTTTAATCTCTGTCCAGTTTGTGTTTCCTCCCAGGGGGTGGAGCCTACTCTCTCCGTGTGGTCAGCCTGAAGTATTCATGAAAAAGCCGTTACCGGTAAGTCTAACTTTTTTTTTTTTGCAACTGTGCCAGGCTGTTGGTCCAGTTTAATTAATTTTATGGTGCAAGTGGATCACTCTAAAAAATGAATCAATGCACAATGAGGAAGGTGCAGCCTGTGCAGAATGCAAGTCTGTTAGTGTGCTATTTAACTTGGATACTACATTCTGCTCCCCATCACATGCATCTCAGTCAGGTGACATGGCCGTCACATGATCACTAGTCTGGACTGTGGTAGACGGGAATCAGAATGCAGGAGCTGGGGTGATTATTTCAGAATGCATCCCACCATACCCCTGCTCTTGTCAGTGCCAAGCCTCTCTTCCCCACACTCATTCTCCTAAAGGGAGGAGTAGGTACCCAGGGGGCACTCCGGTACAATGCAGGGGGTGCTGTACTCAGAGCCAGAAGACAAAACTAGCACCCAATGCCTTTCTGACACCCAGGGAGACGGCACAGCTTGCCGTGGCCTAGAAATCAACTTTTGTTCTTGTCTGTGTATAAACTACTATACGTGGACAGCACATATAGGTAAACACAAATTCTTAATATTTCCATGTCCATATTTACATGTCCAATAATGTGTTGAATGGTGACCAATGTCCTGACAAAACCAACACTGGTGAAATTAAAATATGTATTATGCATTTTAAATATAAACCAGAGATTAGAGATAAATCAGTAAATAGTTGTGGCCAAAACTGCAAATCAGTAATTTGCGAAAAGGAGCCTCTTTACAACCTCTTTATTATATTAACTATGTTTAACCCTTTAAGTGCCAGCCTACCTAGAGATTTTGTCACCCTCTCTGTTGCCATGAAAAAGCCGTTACCGGTAAGTCTATTCATTGAACTGGACCAACAGCCTTGCACAGTTGCAAATAACCCTGTTAGACTTACCGGTAACGGTTTATTCTAAGTATACAGCACGTACTGAAGATATTCCTTACTCTTGGGTAATACATCCAGTAGATGGCGCTGGACTGCAGAGACAGAAAAGTGGCTCCTCCCGGCACCATATATACCAGGGACCTCCCACAAATTCCGCAGTTCTTCTCTGCAGTCTGGGCTGCGATGACTAGAAGATAGCTCTTTCTACTCGCAGGTGATCGGGGCTTATTAGCCTGCGGCCCTGTAGGACTATTCCCACCCGTTCCTTTTCACTGCCTCCCAGCTTAGGCTGCGCTGGTCGGGTGATGGCAGGCAGCACCGCTGCCATGTGCTAAGGAGCGCTGCTCCGACTGCAGTCCCCCACCAAAGGGTAGGCGGTACAGGCCCGTGGTGAGCCTTATGGGATGCCCCTTCCGTGGCCGCGTGCCCTTTGCCCCTGCCCCCTCAGTTAGGCTCCTCTTAGGTCGTCTACTGCTTCCCCTTTGCTCCCCCTGGGTAGATCTCGGGGGGGGGGGGTGTACTATGTGTGTCATTGCTTTTACACTGGTTTTGATTATTGCCGCCGCCGTGCGCTTTTACTCCACTCCGCGGACGGCGGCGGCGGCACCGCCATTGCCTGGCCTTGTCACGGGGGCGCGTTTTCGTGCTCTTCGGGGGGGGGGCAGGCCTTGCGGATGAAGTTTTCCGCATCACTTCTCCGCGGCCCGCCCCTCGAGGTATATGCGAGCGCCATTTTGGAGCTCCTGTGCTGCATGTCTGGCGTCTCCCTATCGCGGTCCATAAGTGCCCCTGCAGGCTGGATTTTCTTTGTACCTTCATTGTATTATGATAACGGGTTCTTTGCTTTATGTCTTACAAACTTTTTTGTGGTTTCTCCCGGTCCTATCCCCTTTTAGCTTTAACTCCTTATTGGCGGGCTATTGTATTGTATATCTCCCACTTCCCTAGCGGGCTATTGGGACATCCAGGGTAGCCTTATTGGCGTCAATCCCGATTGGCCTATTGTGCCACAATAATCACCATATGGAGGCTTCTCAGGATAATGTGCTTGGGGTTCCTTCGAGACAAGCCCGGCTGTGTGTGTCGTGTGGGGTATCCCCTATAAGTGATGATGTCAGGGGGTGTGTGTACACTGCACCCAACAGACGCTTGCGCTGCAGTCTGGGTTACCGGTGGCTGGGCCTGCACCCCCTCGGGCTTTGCCTACCCCCCCACGCTTACATCTGACTCCTGCTTAGGTGTATACCAGTGGGGAGTCTCAAACTGATTTGGCTGCACGGGTGGCCAGCATTGAGAGACATATTGCTGGCTATGGCCCGTGTAAGGCTTCTGCTAAGAAGCGGCATTTTTAACCTGGTGTTTCCCTCTTTCCTATGGAGGCTGAGGAATTTTTTGACATTACCGTTTATACCTCCCTGGAAGAGGGGGAATTATTTTCTGATTCAGAATCATCTGAGGATCAGCCTAAGTCTTATGGTGCCGATTCTGGGTCAGACCCCTGGGCTTCAGATGATACTGACAGGCTTTTAGCTCACATTTTTGAAGTACTCTGTATCTCTCCTCCTGCCGTGGCTCCGCGACAGCAGGGGGAGCTGTTTCATTCTGTTAAACCACGCTTGGAGTTTCCTGAACAAACTCATTTTAATATTCTGGTGCTCAAAGAGTGGGAACAGCCTAGCCGGCTTCCCGGGGTGCCAAAGAGTTGGGATAAGAGGTATCCCTTTCCTGCTGAGATGGTTAAACAATGGTCATGTCCTCCCGAGGTGGATGCACCAGTTCTGGGGATGTCCAACACATGTGTCATGCATTCCCCTGACTCGACTACACTGAGGGATGGGGAGGACAGGCGCATAGATCAGCTGGCTTGCCATGCCTTTGCCTGTGTGGGGACCGCGCTGCGTCCGGTCTGTGCCTCTGCCATTACGGCTGTTGCTATTAAAAGCCTGCTCAGGGGTCTCTTAGATGGGGCCCCTGATGATGCAGGAAGTGAAGAGTTTAGAGCTCTTCTGCGTTGTGAGGAATTTGTTGCATATGTTCTTTCTGCCTTGGATGATACCATTAGGATGTGTGGCAGGGCATCTGCCTTGTTGGTGGCGATACGCCAATCGGTCTGGCTGCGCCAGTGGGCAGCTAACAACGCTGCTAAGAAGGCTCTCACTGGTTTTCCCTTCAAGGGGCTGCGCCTCTTTGGTGAACGTCTGGACTTGTTTGCTAAGGGAGGCAAGTTACCTCAGCGTAGAAGGGAGCCCCGGTCCTTTCAGGGTTCAGGTGCCTTTTTTCCTTCCTTCCGTGGCTCCAGGATTGGACGGGGATCTTCCTTTGCTGGAGCCGGCGGAGATTTTTGGGGCAGAGGATGCGGCCGCCCTGGCCCCTCCTGGGGTCCCAAGACTAACTCCCCCCCAAGCCCCCTCAGGCATGAAGGAGCGCCCTCACCCATCGGGGTGAGGGGACGGCTTCGGCTCTTGGCTCATGTCCGGAGGCGTCATGTCTCAGACCGGTGGATTCAGGAGGTAGTATCCTCTGGTTACAAGATAGAGTTTGCAGCCTGGCCGCCCCCAAGATTCATCAAATCCCGGTTAGCTCAAAACCTCGTCAGCTCAGGGTCTGTCCCTTGCTGTCCAAGGCCTTCTGGAATTGTGAGTCATCTGCCGGGTGGCCTTGAGGGAAAGGGGCAAAGGCTATTATTCCAATCTTTTCATTGTTCCCAAAAAGGATGGGTACATCAGACCTATCCTGGATTTAAAGCGCCTCAACAAATTTGTCAGATTCAGACACTTTCGCATGGAGACTCTGCGCTCCGCTGTGAATTCCCTACGCCCAGGGGGCTTCATGACCTCTGTAGACATCAAGGATGCTTACCTTCACATACTTATTTTTCCAGGTCATCAGAGATTCCTCAGGTTCGCTCTGGAGGATCAGCACTACCAATTTGTGGCCTTACCCTTCGGTCTCACCTTGGCTCCCAGGGTGTTCACCAAGGTGCTGGCAGGAGTGATGGCTCTGCTGAGATTTCAGGGCATTCGCATTCTTCCCTACTTGGACGACATGCTTATCGCTTCTTACTCCTTCCAACAGGCAGAGCTGGATGCTCAGCGGGTGGTGTCCACACTGGAGTCATTCGGCTGGGTGATCAACCACCCCAAATCTTCCCTGTCTCCTTCCATGGTGAAGTCTTTTCTGGGCATGATTCTGGATTCATCTCAGGTCAAGATCATTCTTCCTCAGCAGAAGGTGGAGAGTCTTCAAGAGGAAGCACAGCTCCTTCTGTCTTGTCCTCATCCGTCCATCAGGCAGGGAATTCAGCTGGTGGGCCTGATGGTGTCCTGCTTCGAGGCGGTTCCATATGCTCAGTTTCACATGAGGCCTCTTCAGCTTCACCTCTTGTCAGTATGGGATCGGGACCCCGTGTCCTAGGATCAGGTGTTTGTTCTCTACGACCATGCAAAAAATGTGGTCATAAAGCCACCCCTGCCCCTCAGCTGTCCTAGCATGAGCAAGCTACTTTGGTAGCGGTTGCCAGGCTAACTCATGTTGAGAGTGCTGTGGAACAGGGACTTTATTCAATCTTATTCAATCCTTTCACATATTCAAAGCTTTATATATCCATTTTTCCCCAGGCTGTACAATTTGTTATTTCCTGATATGTAACCATTTTTGTAATCTACCTTTGGACACATTCTGCTGCATTTGAATATTGTCTTTTTGTTGGTGATGTCTCCATTACTGTACACAGTGTTCTAGATGTTGCCTCACCAGTGCTCTGTACGGAGGTATCACAACCTTTTTTCCTATTGGCGATGCTTTGAGCTATAGAGCCATGCATCTTGCTTGCCCTCCCCACTGCCTAGCTACACTGTTCACTCATCATGAAGCTGAATTCAACGGCCTGGTTAACACAGTATTGCCCATGCAATGGATTTTTCTACCTAAGTGCATATTTTTACATTTACAGACTCTAAATTTGCAGCTGTTGCTGACCCTTATTATTTGTTGTTATGGACCACCCCTTCTACCTTAATGGGGCTACCTATTTACATTTGAACAAGAAACTATGTTTAGAAGACCGTCAAAACAATGTAAAGCAAGTTTGCTAATGTGACTTGTTTATTTGTGTCAAATGTTAGAATTAGTGAATTCTCTCTAAAATGTATCCTATTACCTCCTAGGATGCAAAGCCGAAGGATGGGATATTCAGGGAGAATAATTACCAAGAGCACAAGTGTAAGTGGAGAAATCTACAAGCTAGAGCACAATGATGGAAGCCAGTCTGATACAGCTGTGGGAACAGTTGGAATATGTGGAAAAAAACGAAGACCTAGTTTTAGTGCCAAAGTAGTCGCAATAGTATCAAGAAGAAGTAGAAGCACATCACAACTAAGCCAAACAGGTGAGTGGTATTTTATCTACACCATTATTCATTTCTGCTTTATTGACTCAATTGGCAGTTTGTTCTGATGCCCAGAACAGCCCTGGACTTTCTTTTGAATATGAGGAAACTGTTTCCAACTGCAGTGCTTATTCTTAAATGTATTTCTGCACTTATGGTTCTGGTTCCTCTGGTTTTTATCTGTTTTTACTTCAGCTTTGTTAAAGTTTTTAGTGGCAAAAGGATAACTGGATGCAATATACTGTATGTGCCTTTGTAGTATTTTGGGTTTCTTGTCCTCAGCTGGTCTTGCTTGGCCTTGTTACAGTTACAAAAAGCACCTTTGCCATGTATATTTTATAGTGGACAAGAAAGCCATATCATACACACATTATGACTTTTAGTCAGGTAGTAGAGCAGAGTCCATAAGCTGGATAAAAAATGTCACCAGGACTGTTACACATATTGGGCCATAGGCTGTTTGTTCATGAGCTATTGCAGGCTCTATAGTTGGATAGTATTTTGACAGTATTGCAGTGATACAATTTGACTCATGTGTACCATCACAATACTATTTTCACAAAAGTGCATACCTACAGCATACGTTTAACTTTAAATCCTTCATACTTTGGAAAGTACTTAGAAATAGGTATATTTCTATTTCATTTTTACTGTAAGGCATGTCAAAATCTACTCTGTATTTATCCCACAAATATTTGAGCAGTCACTCACCTACAGCATGTAATTCTAGAAGTTTTAGGTTTTTAATAAGCATTGTTTTTAATCAACTTAGCCATATTCTATACTATATACTCTAAACCCTGCTCAACACTATATTCACCTTACCTCTGCCACATTACCTAGCATCTTGTACATCTCTTCAATAAATATCAACCTTTCAGGTAATCTGGTCAGGGCTCCACACGTTTGCCCCTAGGTGTCCTACTTCAGACCTTGTCTGCTATAAGCAGAGCTATGGCTAGAACACCACCCCTTTTGACTTCACTGTAAGCTATAGTTGTCGAAGTCGTTGAAACATGAGGTTTTGTACAGTGCTGATATTTACAATACAGTAATATATATTGACTTGAGTATGAAATCTATTTAATCAGCTATCTGGCCTGTATATCGACATTATTGTCCTTCTAAGCACTGAGGTCTTGATTTAAAAAACACTATCTGCCAGTCTACGCCATCAGTGCAAATTAGAGAAGTCAGGAATAGCATTTTTTTTTTCAGCAGCTTGCTAATGTTTTAATAAATGTGTTTTTTTTAAGTGCAGCAACATGTGGCAATGTTGAAATTATTTTTTGCACCACTCAAATTTGCACTGATGTGATATAGTCTGGCAGATAGGGCTTGATAATTCAGGCCCTAAATGACATTGTCATTGACACCTTTTCCATATAAAGGTTTGTTTACAATCTCACACAAGTATATAAAATATGCAAAAAACTGAAAAAGTTCAGCTGAAAACTGAGGTGTATAAAGTCAGACAATTCAGCAGTGTGTTACATTTTACACCTTCCTAGAGCAGGTCTAAAAAGTTTTCTTCCATGAAAAATGCCAAAATGCAAATGCTATGCATGTTTTTTTTTCAATGTAAAACACATGCAGGAGCTTAACAAATTATTTTTTACAGACATCAACCAACTACTAAGGCATAGGGCTGGTAACAACAAAGGCTAAACAGCCAGCACCTATGCCATTTGGGGGCACCCGGAAAGAACACTGGCCCCATGCCAATGGCCACCGTGCTCTTGTTCATTCCCGCTGCCCACAATTGTAGAGGGGGGAATATGGAGTCTCCAATCCCCATAACCATTGTAGCTGTTTGCATTTTGTTTATTGGTACTATCAGCAATTATGATGGTGAGAGGGGGTTTGTGTAAAGACATGTTTTTTTATTAAACAATTAAAATATATTGTTTTAGGCTTTATTTACTAGAAATAATATTATTTGAATTTAAAAGTAGAAACGTTAAAACATTGTTAAAATCACAAGAAAATAAAAATCCACTGGAATCACTGCAGATTAAGAACAGTCAAGATTCTTCAATTTCTCAGCAAGATATTCATTAAAAGGCTCTATTTCTCCAAAAATGCAACTAAGACACACAAAAAAAGCATCAGCAGAACTATGGAAAGAATGCTCACACTAATTTCTATAGCAATTTTAATAGCCTGTTTCTAAGGTGAAATGTGGTCTTTGCAAGCGTGACCACATCTGTGAGAATTTTTGCACATAGGAGTACATAAAGTGATTGAGCACCCAATGAAAAAAAACAGTGTACTCACCATTTGTCCGGTGCAACTGATTTGTCCAAATCCGGCGATCAGCAGCTCACCTGATCGCTGGATCCCACGTTGCCCTGGGCCCAAACTACACTGACCGGCACTTCCGTGTCCAGATTACGCCCCCCTCTATCTGTTATAGGCCCTCTCCTTTCACTACAATGGAGGGGCAGTGTGAGGCCTCGACACACCCCCTCCATTGCAATTAATAGAGAGGGTGTAGTATTGTTCCTGTGACTGATGGCAGGTCACAGGCCCAGGGTGGCACGGGATTCACAGTTGCAAATAGCCTGACTCAGATCGATCAATTGCGCTGACAAAAGATTTGTACACTTGCTTGGACCTTAGCTTGTGTGCAAAAATAAACTTGCTCAATTTGCTGAATTGTGCAAGTGTGTGAGTGTTGTGAGTTGATTTGTATCACCTAAAACTGTGCTGAGTTGACCCTAAATGAATAGCTTTGAAACCTGTTGATGTGAGGTATACATACGTTTTCTAGTGAAGCATACTCATAAATTTTAATTTAAATTATTTCAACTTTTAGCATTTTTACATGTAAGTAGGAACATTTAAGTTTTTATGAATTCCAGACATATAATTACATCAAGATGAAAAGCAAATATATTTTCTAAAGACTCTTGGAAAAATTGGGTCAGTGAGTTTTAATTTAAGATTATGTAAGTTTCAATTCAAACATCTTAAAAGCTTGGTACAGTATGTCATTGCCTTAAGCGAATTGAAGTAGAATGAAGCTAAGTGGCCTCCTTTTTAAACTCTGAGATAGTAGTTGGCAACAAAGAAGAATGTTAGTCACGACTAGACAGCTAAGGAAAAGGTAGGACATTTTTTACATGCTTATTTAATCTTCGCGAGATCAATTTATGTAAAGATTTAAGTAGTTTAGTGTTTCTGAATGAATTTTGCATTATGGGCAATTTTTCATTATTAAATTTAGTAGATAAGCCTGAGCTCACAGTTTAGGGCATGGAATAGCCTTCCTTCATGCATTAAAACATGTTTATAGGGATACATTATTGGGTATGGTGTAATTTATCTGTAGAAAGATGGTAAACAATGATGGTCTTGCTTAGACCTAGACCTACATAAAAATGGACTACCTGCATTTTGTGCATTTGCCAGTGCATCAACTTCTTCCAACTGGGCAAAAGACAATAGTCCTTTTTTAACCTTCAATACAGGTAAGTTACCTTTTAAAAGTTTTTTTTATAACAGTACAGGAAATATTTTAGCAGCAACAAGCTTTCTGCTTTTATCCTATTAGAGCTACCAGATAAATGCCTGGCTGGTATCTAATGCTAAAATATATAGACACAGTATACCTGTGCACAGTATATCTATTTAACCTCAATGACAACACTGAAAGGGAACACTGTTTTCTACAAGGGAAGTAAAATTAGAAAAACATCATGAAAACCTTTTGAAATACATTACTTTTTATTATGGCTTTTATAGATGAAGTAAATGGACCATCTACAAATGGTTTCCGAATCTATACTTCTGTAATAGATGTAATCACATTTTGCAGTATGTCTTGCTTTGAATCTGGCAGTGAATGCTAGATTATGTATTTTGCATTGCACATTGTTATATCATAAATTTGTAGGCAGCTACAATAAAAACTATACACCAAAGCCTTGTGAATCATTTTGTAGGAAAATAGCATAGTTATTTCTGTGTCTGTCTGTATACTGCATATACATATTGAATTATTTTTCTTTTTAGAGAAATGTGCACATATATACTTTATTACTTCAAATTCTATACATTTTTCTTATGTTTGCTTGCAATTTACTTTATTCAGCATTCAAACCATTTTTTTAGTTTCTTTTTACTTACCTAAATAAGCGTGACATTAATGCTACAAAAAATTTTAATACTGGAAACCTACGACTACTAAAAGAACACTTCTAAACAAATCAAAATATATAAAAGCCAGCACTGATTTTATTAAATTTAACAGACTCATCAGTAGGGACATATAGGAAAACTCTAGCGGTTCATTTACTAAGAGGCCAATTCATTAATAGCGCCAGGTAGCGACAGATGAGCGACTGTAGCGTGATTTTTTCAGCGCCAGCCAGTATTCGCTGTGCTTGGCCGGCGTTAGCTTGATGACAGCGACTCAGTCGGTGTGCGGTAATGTTGAATACGGGCTGGGGGGTCGCTGTTTCACAGGTCCAGCGTTGTATGTGAGCGCCTGACAACGAATGGCCAGAGCGAACGGCTAGCTTCATATTCATCAACAAATCACGCTCCGAATGTGCTGTCGCTGTCCATTCCTTGTTTAAACCCCAGAGCGCTGGCGGCGATGTGTATTAACTAGTTTTTAACCCCTAAACAACCATATTTTTTGAATGTAACATTATACATGTTTTTAGAATCATTTTGTAATATGAATACATTAATCTCAGACCTGTTAGATCAATTCTGCACATATTTTTTTTAATTTTTTTTTTGACTTAAAAATAAATCCTAACATTGCAGAAGTGGTCTCCGATTTTTTGACATTAAAAAAAAAAAAAAAAATTAATACCAATTAATTATGATTAATTATAGATTGCTCCATTGAAATGCATTGGACATCGCCAGGGAGCGACAGCTCATACCTGGCGCTGTGAGGGAATTTGCAGCGGCGCTGTTCGGTCCAGGCGGCTTCATGATGAATGCCGCGCTAGCCGTCGCTCTCTCCGGCGCTCTCGCCGGCGCTAGCCTCATTTTGCTTGATAAATGCGTCATTGTGACCGCCGCCGGGCGTACTTGAGTCGGTAGTCGCCGTTAGCTGCCGCTACCTGGCGCTCGTCAGACACTACCTGGCGCTATCGCTTGATGAATAAGGGCCTAAATGCGGCCAAGCAAATTATCGCTCGGTACTGGAAACAGAAACAAGCACCATCTGTGAGGGACTGGCTCAGGGAGGTCCTATCCATCAAAGAGATGGCGGACATAACACTCTCCCTATAGAGACGAATAGTTTAGGGTCACGTGGCTCCCCTGGTTAATCTTTCAGGAGTCAGACGGCTTCCGGGAACTATTTGGCACCTGAGGTCATTGGGTGAGGCCCCGCCACGACCTACCATTGGAGACCACACTCAGTCCAAACTCACACTATCTCAGCAGATGGAGAACAACCAAGATAACTCCTGCTCCTACCTACCCCCCCGCCTCCCCTTGACGATATGGTGGACATCATACATAAATATTTGGCATGTTGAATCCTGTCGTACACCTGCTGTGCTAATTCGAAAGTGTGAAATTTTTCTCCCTGAATTTATCCTTTTCTTTTTTGTATTCCCTAAATAAAGAATATATATATATATATATATATATATATATATATATATATAAAACAAATATAAAAGGTCATTTGTGTTTATTTCTTCAGCTCCATGTCTACTAGTCACTAAGCAACCAGAATCTCTACAAAGGAATCTAGCAAGAATTGACATTTTAGTGTGGTCATCAAAGCAGTGAAAATTAAAATGTAAAAGACTACATAAACCATAGATGCAAGCGTGCAAAGAACAATGTAGAAACAAATAAGCAGTAGTGGGTCAATATGAACAAATAGGGACTTGGGACCTATAACACTAAAAATATGAAAATACAATTATTAAAATTTTTTTAAATGTTGCCTAATGGCAATAAGACTAATAATGATTCTGTTCACTGGTTATAGTCTCGCCCAGCAATGCCATCAAACTGCTGATAGCAAGACTAAAAGGGGGAAGAAACATACCAAAAGAAATGTAGGAGCTCAAACAAAAGGCAGCATCAATGATTATTAATCTTGACCGAACTGCTTATGTGGCCTGGATAGCCCAATCTCAGTAGTGGTATCGCCACCGTCCCAGTAGAGGGATGTTGGTGCAGTGGGTGGCTCTACTGTGCTCATGAAGCAGATGTTCAGCCTAGTTGAGTCTGCCTCCATTTTTTTCTTTAAAAAATGCTATTTCTCATCTCCATTACGGGGCACCACCAGTAGCAACGTGAGGGTTAGTCTAAGCTGTAGGCGGGGACTGCGCAGTAGAAAAAAGCTAGCTCCTCCCGGCCTATATAGGGCAGAATGTGGCAGGCTATCCTCAGTTATTTTCTTGCAGTCACAAGGGACTGTGAAGATGTCTGGATTTTTTTTTTAGTTGCAGTGCTGACTGGGTGCGGGGGTTCGACTCTGTCTGTCTCCCAGCCCCTCACCAGCTACAGCACTCTTGGGGACCCCCGATAGATGCCTGAAGTCAGTTCCTGAGCATGTGTGTCTGCCACTGAGCCCCGGTCCCTCTACTCCCTGGGTCATCGACCTCCATGACACCCTGCAAGAGACGCAGCCTGCCTTCCCCATGTCTGTCGGGTGAGGCCTAAGCTAGGTTGCCCGGCTCCCTGGAGTCAGTGTATTTGTGATTAATACTGCAGAAAGAACATTCAGAGCTTGACTGCCAGAGTTTGGAGGGGGAGGCGGCCTCATCGCTGGGGGGGGCATGGCCACCGGCCAGGAAGTGAGAAAGGGGACGGGCCAGCCACACCTGTGATGCCGGGGGTGTGTGGATGGGAGGAGAGACTCTTACTATCCGATGTCTGGGTTTGGGAGGTTGTTTTTTCTGAATACAAGATCGAGTTCGGGATCAGGGCTCCACACAGGTTTGTGGCGTCCAAGCCTTCACTCACCCCAAAAAGGCCAACTGCTCACGACAGCATGATAGAGCTCTTGCTGGACCAGAGAGTTGTAGTACCTGTGCCCCCCTCAAAGCAAGTATGTGGCTTCTACTCAATACTATTTGTCATCCCCAAGAAGGACGGGACCGTTCTGTGAATCCTAGATCTCCGGAACCTGAACAGTTACGCAGGCGCGGAAGTTCCACATGGAATCTCTAAGGTTGGTCATAATGACGCTGCAACAGGGAAATTTTAGACATAAAGGATGCTTATCTGCATGTCCTGATCTTCTCTGGTCACCAGCAATACCTGCGTTTTGTGGTGGGTGCTCGGCATTTCAAATTTGTGGCACTGCTGTTCAGACTGTCCACTGCCCTGCGAGTGTTCACCAAGGTCTTGGCAGTGGTGATGGCACTCCTGCTGAAGCAGGGTGTGCACATCACCCCATACCTGGACGACTTGCTCATCTGAGGCCCCATCTCTGGCAGAGGCACTGCGGGATGTTCAGACGGTCTTGTCCACACTGGAACTTTCAGGTGGGTGATCAACTACCCCAAGTCCCAGGTGGTTCCCTCCATGGTGGCAACCTATCTAGGTATGACATTGGATTCTTGATGGGTACGGGTTTTCAGGAGGCGGTGAGGTCGCTGCTGACAGCTGAATAATCCACACAGGGCATGCATCGCCTTGGCCTGATGGTGTCTACCATCAAGGCAGTTCCATATTCCATAGTTCCATTCCAGGCATCTCGGCAGTTCACATTCCGGGTGTGGAGAATCTGTAGGCTGATTGCTTGAGCAGGGAGACAGTGGAAGGAATGGAGGAATGGTCCCTTCACCAGGACATGTTTCAAGTCCTCTGCGACCGGTGGGGAGTGCCAGAGGTGGATGTCTTCGAATCTTGGCACAATCAGAAGGTCCAGAGGTTTGTGTCCAGGGTGCAATACCTCCTGGGTGTGGGGGTTGGCGCACTTGTCATTCCCTGGTCAGGATACAACCTGCTGTATAAATTCCTGTCACTGCCACTTCTGGGTTAAGTGTTAAAGAAGGTTGACTGCGAGCAGATTCCTATCATCCGGATCATCCCACAATGGCCCAAAAGGGTGTCTTTCGGGGATCTGGTCAGTCTGGTGGTGGAGCCCCCCGTGGCAACTTCCCAACTGGCCAGATCTTCTGCAACAAGGTTCTCTGCAGCCAATTTTCCAGTGCTGGCTTTAGTGACTTGGCTGTTGAGACCAGCATATTGGAGGATAGGGGGTTTGTCCACTGCGGTAATTTGGACCTTGATTCAAGCATGGAAACGGTCATCCTCTCGTATTTACTACAGGACTTGGAGGGCCTTTGTGTCTTGCTGCAAATCTAAGGGCCACTCCTGTAACAGTTTCCCGGTAACCAGAATTTTGGAGTTCCTCCAGCAAGGCATGCATGCTGGCCTACAGCTTAGCACCCTTAAGGCCAGGTTTTGTGACCCCACATCTAACTAGACAGGTTCAAAAGGAAAGAAAGATAGAAAGGGTTTACATTTTTAACATATATACAATAAGTGCAAATAATGTGTTTTATGTTTTCAAAAAATTTATAGAAGAGTGCTATGTGCAGTACTAGTTTGTTGCAGTCTCTCCACCTCATGTGTACAAGCGCACAGACCTACAGTGTGTGGAAAGCATGTTGGCCGGCATTTACAAAAGTTTGTTGAGTTCTCTGACTTAAAGAGGACCAAAATCCTTTGCGGCTGGCCTGTAGTCTAAAATATCTCTATGTCTGGGCCAACCCAGATTTGGGATGCCCCCTTGTGTGAAATCCCCCGGTATGGTCTTTAAACATTTTAAACATACCTTTCTTGTAATCACACGGCCTCATTCCCAGCATCTCACAACTGTTACGCTCTGGCACCCACCATTCAGATCCATGATCCCTGGGGGTTTCACTCATAGGGGCATTCCAAAAATGCCTCTGCAAAGGTAACACATGGGGGCATGGGGCAGCTCCCAATACAAAAGTGCTGCTGCAGAACGCTGATCACTGCAGAACGCTGATCAGTGGCTAGCTGTGAGCAGATGATTGTGTTTTTCATTTTTATTGCTTAAATCATGCTTAGCGTTAAAATAAGTGTGGGAGGGAGTTGTATTGTTTGCCAGAATCCTGCTTTAGTTCACTATTTGTTATCATGGGTTAGGATATCTAACCCTTACCCGGGTTTTGTCCAGAGTGCTGCTTACTGGATTATTGGAGAAACAGTAATGCAGGCAAATGGTACTACTTAAATGTATTTATTTGTTATAAAAATCCTATCAATATATTGTGTAAGTGTGTGTATAATAGTTTCTACTGTAGCTGTATTTCAGTATGTTGTATGTGATGACAGTAAATTTGTATATATATTTATATCATGTATATCTAACATAAATTGTTTTTTTGTCTCTTCGAAAAGCTTGTGGCCCTGATTTATCAAGCACTTCTGCTACAGTGCCACATTTATGCAAATTAGAGTAGTAAAAAACACTTGCGCATATTGCTGTACTACAAGAAGCACATTTACTAAAACATTAGCAGTGAAACAACATTCTGAAAAATGGACACATATTGACTTACAATTGAAACTTGCAAATAACCATCTCTTACAGACACATCAAGTTGTGAAAAGCTTTTTATCTTCCATCATATAGTTAAAATTGCTTTATCTGAGGGGGTGATGTATCAGTTCTTCCACAAAACTAGACTGTACCTTTTGTCTCCACTTCTCCAGTTTATAATATAACAATGTAACACCTGTCCCAGACCCAGTTTTAATTGTTTTCCATTTTATTTGGCAACGGCTGTTCCAAAAATCCAGTTTTAGATGCTAATAAGTTTGTTAAAAAGGACTATAGGCAGATAGACTTCAAAACAAGCCTAAGTACTTCATTAATCTCTAACAGACTGAAACCCCCTACTTGGTTAACCAAAGACAAACAAATGCTTGCTACTAGTTGCTACTAGTTCTAGCTCTGTCAAGAGATGCAAGCTAGTGCTGTATGTTTTTAGGCTCCAGAACAAACCTAAAGTTTAAACCAGACCAATACCTCCCCTGGGCAATCCAGATTGCTACACATAAAAATAAATATATATTTTTGTAACTTCTGTGATGGTCGATTTCCCCCCATCAGTTCTATGGACCTGCTAGTAGGCTGCAAAGAGGACAAGCCATTGGGTTTCCTACCTGCATTAATGATTATGTCGGCTAAATCCAGACAGCAGCCTTTCGGGTGCTCCAAGATGGCCAAACCCAGGAGAAAATCGGTGAGGCAGTGTTTCAGCTTTAAGTGGGTGCAGGAGCAAATGTAAGTGCTGACAATGATTCAGTATCATGTATGTAGCTGGGGCAAAGGCATTTTGGGGAGTTTTTATTTTCAATTGCTCAAGACTGTTGGTCCAGTTTAACTCTCCTCATCTGTGGATGTGTCACAGGGCTCCATCCTCAGCATCCTTTTTTTCAATCTAAACTTATAGACATAGCAAATAGCACTTTTAATGTGGATTGCACTCAGATATACCTCACTTTTCCAAATCCCTCTTTCCTGCTATCTTGCCTTCCTGTTCCTCTGATAGCTATCTCTTCTATGTCATTTTGCTACCTCAAACTGAACATAGACAAAACAGAACTGGTAATTTTCCACCATCCAATTACCCTTCTCTTTCTAGCACAACAAAACTTGTTAACAATTTTATAATAATTATTGTTTTTTTAAACACCATCATCTTCAGTGGCACTGTACAAGGTAGATGTTACAGGAGGGTTTAATTTACTTTAAATGGACCAACCACCCATACGCCCTGCATTAAGACAACCTTTACCAGGGCCCCCACACCGCGCTCGCCACTACAGCTGCATCACCGGCCTCCCTGTAGCTTAGGCTAGGCATTCGCCACACACTGAAGGGAGACCAGGGATGCATCCACGCCTGCTCCCTTATGCCAGGCTCTGTGTCTAATCAAAGGGGGAAAAGTTACCTGCCCCTTGGTGGGTGACTTGCTGTTAGCCCCCGCCCCATTACCAATATTCCCAAAGGCCAGGGGGGTATGGAAAGACCTGTGTTCACCCCTGGGGGAGCATCGATCCATCACTGAAGGGCATAGAGTCTGGTGTCCTGACATGGCCGGAGGCCCGGCATGCGGCCTGCAACCAATAGGGACCCCAGCCCCTATGCCTGGTTTGCCGCCTTGCAGCTTCGGGATGAGGGATCTGCACATCATTTTTTAACCAAACATAATCAGGAATATTTTCAAATAGCTCTGATTATGCAGGTACAGATCATTGTTTTTTTCATGTTAAACAAGACTGACAGCCTTGGCAATAGCTATACTCTGAGATCGCGATGCTATCTTGTGTGATGTGCATGTGCGTCATTCTTGCGCAGGTGTGCTATTCTTGTGCAGGTGGGCCATTCTTGCACATGGTGCCATGAATTGTGCACCAAGGCGCAAGTTTATTCACTTGCACATGGTTTTGGACTTTTTTGGTACACAGCCATGAATCGACCCTTAAGTGTTGTAACTCCATGCCCAGACTGACCATTTAACCACATGAATATAGACCTTATGATGGCTAGCTCTGGACTGAAGAGTGTCCTTTTTGGGTACCACCAAACTGTTTTAAATCGACCTACAACTCTCCTGAGTTTGGGATGGGAATCCCTGTTTTACTGCACCCCTCACATCTGTGACTCAGAACTGTGCCTGTGAAAGTTGGATGCATATAATCTGTCCAATCTAATTAAATGGACAAGGACTAAGGGGTTATTCAAATTATTTTCAGAACCTCTAGTGAGTTTTGAGTGACTGTGAGAGCATCTCACTCAGCATACGATAAATGGGAGAAAATAAATTAATATTATTTAGAAATCAAAATCCACAGCTCCTGTGAAGTAGTATCTATCCACAGCCAGGGCCATATGAATGTTTTTTTGTTTTGAATGTCTTATTCAGCTAAGCAGAGGGGAGGGGCAGGCTGGAGGGGGTTTTGTGGGCCTTCTCTCTGTGAATGAGAATGCCCTAGCCTGTCCAAAACTTGCTGAGTCTCTCAAAATGATATATATAAATCCCAATGTATGTGGATTGTCCTCACATGCTTGACAGCTACTGTAATAACAAACAGGTGAATAAAATGCTTACAAAATTTGGGCTCTGTAAGGTGACGGAAATAACACCAGTCTCTAAAAAAGTTTAGTAATGTATAGTAAAATTAGGATATTTATTTGAAAGTATTTGCTTTTATGCTTGAAAGACAGATTCTATGGCTTAGCGAATACATATTTGTGAAATCTAAATCAAATGTAAAGCACGTGTCCTTATATCAAAAGAAATGTTGTATCGTTGGGTATTGCAAAAAATAGAAAAAAAGGATGAATACTAGAGTAAAAAAAAAACATTATTCAACGATTAAAGGCATTCAGACCAATGTAGGCAAGAACAAGACAAGAACCTAGAACACCAATGTAATTTGGTATAAAATAGACACCCTTTACCGCTTAGAAAAATGGACACTTTCATGCATGTATACTCTTTAAACTAGCATCTGTTTTTTCAAAGATGTATTCTTAAATATACTTAAATCATGTGCCTTGGTTCACAAAAAATAATAAAGGTTTGTCTTCCAACCTGATAGTCTATTAGTTGAAGATGTCCAATATGGCCAGGATGTTTGGACTGCAAAGGTCCTGGGCATCACTCCTCACTCCTTTCTCACATTGTCATTTACTTTCATTTTCCACCTTGGGGCTGATTCAGAGCCAGGTGAAAATGTACACTTGTTAGACAATGAAAACAAATGGCAGTTTTCTCTTTTAAAAAATTCCACCAGGCTCTGAATCAACCCCTAGCTAGCTGATTTGGAATGGGTGATCTCTATTCGAACACAATACAGCACTCCAGGGCAAAATAATACATTCATATTGCACTAGGACACATCTCGCTGTTTTTGTCCAGTTTACATGCAAAGCTCTCCCTGAGTATCAACGTTCTTAGTTCAAAGTTTTCAGTCACATGGAATTGTGGTTATTATTGTTTATATATAAAGTGCCAACGTCTTCCATTGCACTGTACAATGTACTAATTACTGACAGGGTAAAAAAATAACTTCTAATACAAAGCACAAATACATTAGGAGTGTTTACAATCTAAATGGCTAAAACTTGCTTTTTGTGGTAATGGGTCAGTAGAAGTTAGCACAGGTAGAAAAGCCCAGTCTGGTGGGTCTATGACAGTTTGAGTGCTGGAAGTCTGCTTGTACAATCTAACGTATTCATGTCATGAATAACAATGCCTTAAACAGACAAGACCACCTTATACCTCAATTTTTTTTACCAAATATATATATATTTGTTACTGTACTTTTTTACTTGTTTCTAGATGTTTATCATTCAGATGCTGTGATGCAATGATTCTAACAAGTCATAGGTAGTATATTTCAACTTCTATATGATGGGTATAGCTAGGTGGGGGATTTATCTAGATAATGCTAGCAAAGAACTTTAGGAGGGTTAAGGCCCCAACTAGACTTTCGAGTTCAGGAGCAACCTATGACCAGTTACCCCAGTTGTGCAACCCTTACATGTGTCAATTTATTTAGTTGGTGCATGGTCAAGCATTATTCATATTTGGCTGGTTCTGGGCTTTAGGCGTCTCCCAGGCCTGGTAGACGCCAACCCCCCAACTAGACTTCCCAGAGCTGGTGAGTCAGAGCTGGACAGTTATTAGGACGATCAGGCTTGTCAGAACACCGTGAAAGCAGGAAACATAAAAATAAATGATGTCACCATTCTGAAGTTTGGTGGAACAGCAAAGAATGGACTAGCTGTGACAATAGGTACTATTGCACTGCCCTGTTCAAGACTACAGACTTCAGAGAATTATTCTCAGTGGCAATAACCTGCAGCTGTTAATAGTTCAGTAATGTAGCAGAGGGTGAAAAGAAAATGCCTGATGTCTAGATCAGGAGTTTGTTGGAGTCGAAGAGAGGTTGAAGCTGGTGTTCCGAAGGAGAAGGCAAGAATTAAAATGATTACAGGGGACCTGTGGAGAAACTTAGATTGTGAATTACAGGATCACCATCAAAGGTCCAACTGTACAGGGTCAAGCCTTTGGGCAAATGGCATCGTCAGAGGATCACTGCAGATGGCCCAAGTATTCAGGAATTCTGCTCTAGACTGTGTAGTGAAGCTATACTGTCTGCTTGTCCCTTTAATCTTCAATAAATGGCTAAAAATATTCATTATTTTCAATTATTAACAAACTATCATTGCTTCCCTGTAAACCATACCCGTAAACTAACCCTCCTCTTCAAGGGCCACCAACAGACCAGGTTTTGCAAATCTCCACCCAGATGCCTATGTATAGTAATTAGTTCTCAGTCTATAACTATTTTTTTTTTGTCTGAGCACTCATTACTTGACCTGTGCACGGAGCGGTTGCATCATACAGACTCTTACAGAGCAGATTCTAACTTTTTTGGCATTCATAAACTAAACACCCCTGAACTGTGAGATATCCAGGGCAAATCAAGAATCCTTTGTTGACATTAATGCAAAGCCAGCTTCTGCAGTAATTGTGAACATCTGATTTACTCCAGGATAGCTTAACGTGTTTCTTGTGGTGGTCAATGGCCCAATTTATTAAAGTGGATCAAAAACCAGGATTATCACTACCCGGGTTTTGATATGTCCCCCCTGGTGCATCCTGATTTGGGAAACCCCGCTGTGTGACACCCCACCAGTTACCTAACATATATAGCGGTGTTCCAACAGTGCAGGTGAAGCTCTCTTCCAATCAGTTATGACAGCCTGAAAAAGATGTGAGAGATGTGCCACCGACCATGCATGCTTCTGATGTATGCTAGGTCCGGTTTTGGTCCACTTTAAGGAAAGTGTTCCAGTCTATTTCAAACATCGATCAGACATCTACATTGAATTACAGTGATATTAACAAACATATTTATGACACTGTAACAAACAGAAAGCAGCTAATTTAACTACATCAACAGTACATGAACAATTGGAGGTGAATTATTTAGCCACTGAGGGGGATAATTTGTAGATGTAGATAAACATGTCTGCCCCATGTAAATTGCTCGCTCTCTATCTTATCCCACTTTTTTATACTGTACACCTTATAGTGGGTTGGTGTTCACTAATTTGTTGATATCTCTACCTTAGTGGAAATAAAAAGTAATTCACCAAGAGAACTTGGCAACATCAAAATTCTACTTGGTGCAGAGAACGCTACCAACATTTATTTTTAATATTGCTATTGAACATGTAATGAAAATAGATATCATATACTACATTCCTTGTTTCATTTAAACTATCTAGGTACAGTAGTGTGGGTTTATACTTTATAATAGTAGGTACTTAAACCGGACCAACACCCATTTTACATAAAATGCGTGTTTATCTACCGGTAATTTAAAAGATATGAAAGATGCTTTTATTAGCTGTGAGAATAACATACATTTAACATACATTTATTGACACAAAATGTACCAAGAAGAGGTTACTTATACCCACTGAATGAAAAGAAACTAATCCAAGCATGTTGTTTTTCTGTACTGGAAGAGAGAAAAAAAGTCCCATTCCACTTTTTTCAGAAAGAACTGCTTGTGCTCTGAGCCAGCCTAGTATCAACAGTAGCAGTATAACTATTTTAGTATCTTCCCAAAGCATCTAAGACACATCATAAGAATTGCAATATCAGTAACCAGTAATTTCACCACATTCTGGCTCAGCGTAATGGCTGTTAATATTAAAGAGTCCTCCCCTGTAAGAACAGAATTCACAGTCACCCCTATTATTCTGCCCTCCAGTAAAAAAAAAAAAAAAAAAAAAAACACCCATTCCACTTGCTGTCTGTTATATTTGTGGATCATATATTTTTTTAATCATTAGACTATTTTTTGTCAAAAAGCTGCTTTTTTAGAATGTTACACGTAAACATGCTTAGCCTTTTTCTTGTGTTATATATTTGGTATGTGTTCACATGTTTTGTTCCTGAACAACGGGAATGTGTCAGTTGTGTTGCTGTAGGAGAGTGATTATAAGCAAATGTTCTTTCTTTTTTCACTGTGGTTAAAGAATTCCCTGCCTTTTAATAGATCACAGACACAGTTTAATTCTACTTACTCATCTACAAAAAAAGATGACCTAATAAGGGCTAGTATTTTTAAACAAACCTTTCTGCGAGGATGAATGCATGGTGCATATTTGTCTTTTCTTTCCGGAGAAAAGGAAGTGTGCCCTCGTTCTCAGTGGATGTTTGGGATGTGAATGCCTCTGTTGTTGTTGTAGTCTCTGTTCCTTGGACTGCAGTCAGCACAAGTGAGTATAATTAACATCTAAAATCACAGTAGCATATGTATGTCAATTTCTTGCAAATCTGGGAGATTCTTTTATAGTCTAGATGTATTTATCTAGTCTAGGCTGTGCTGTGTAGGCCAGGGATGAATAATCTGTGACTTTCCAGGCTGGAGAACGATGAGTCTGAGTTTATGTTGCCTATTTCATGGCTTAAATTATCTTTAGAGTTGTGTACTCCAGATTGCCAATTCATAACCAAGGACTGCACTGTATTTATTTTGCATTATGTATCATTTTAATGTACTTTTCATTAAAAAAAAGTCTAGCATTATTAGATAATGCCAACTGTAGTATATAATGCTTACCAACTGTAGTAGTACTGTAAAACATAGGAGGACTAATTAAACTAACCTCTACCTCTGCAATTGTTGGAGGGGCTGAATTTTAAGGGACATGATCTTTTTTTTCATATTTTTTAAGAAACTCCCCCGCATCTACAAAGATGTTTTTAAGTAACATAGATTTTTAAACAGCAGCAGACACCTATGGGGGTATTCAAACTAATTCAGAGAAGTGTTTGAATATCACATGTATTTATTTCCAAATTTGTAATGCGCCTGAAAAACTGCCACGTCAAAATACCATTCAATTGAATTTTGCTAAAAAAAATTGTCCACATTGTTTTGAGCTTAATTGTAAAGCTTCTCCAGGAAAGCAGTAGTTTTACTGGTGTCTGAGGTGTCTAGATTGTTTTCTAAAAATATTAATTGTAAGTGAATTTATATACTGTAGGTACAGGAGCTTCTCGGTTGCGCCAGAGAGCTTCTCCACTTCAGTTTGCCAGCAATAAAAAAAAAACACGTAATCAGGTGCAACAAACCTTTTTTTAACTTATCTTGAAGTGGTGAAGTTCCAGATCTGGTATTTAATAAAGAATGAAGGAGACAGAGCGGTCTTCCTTCAAGGTGCAAAAACTCTGCTATGAGCTTCAACAAATACCATCTAAATCTAATCTGAAAAATATCTATGAAATAGACTGTAGTTATTATACAGAATTGTGGCTTTAGCAAGTTTTGGCTTACCCGTGCAACAGCAATGCCTGTATTAAGTTGTGTCACTGAATTATATTCATATATCCTATTTATTTAGTATTGTAAATATATTTTGCAACAACAAAAGTAGAAATCTATGGCTAATGGACAAGCGGAAATCCAAAGGAAGATTATGTACTATGGGACCACAAGTGGCCAGATATGGGGCCTAGTTTTACCAGGGGAGTGAGCAGTGGGTAAGAAATCCAGGGCTTGAGGGGTGTATGCACAAGGGCATTAACATTCAGGGTGCCCCCCTTGACGTGCGACGAACACCTATTTTGTTATTGAGTTAATGTCACACAGGAACTGATAAGCTGTTACGTTTCTGTTTTTATATTAAAGACATTTTTGGCAAATAAATGTAAAATGCTATACTCACATTGTGTCCCGCGCAGACCATCACTGCAGCTCTTACCTGATTGCTGGATCCAGGTCCCATGCTGTCTGTCCAATTGTCTCTTCCTGTGTCCACCAATTGGGAGATGCCTGCAATGGGAAGGGCGTGTTAGGGCTTCACATGCCCTTTTCCATTGCAGTGAATGGAGGGGGTGTGCCAGATAACAGTGACTGATGGTGGGGGCGTCTCCCCATCGCAGGAGACGTGATCAGGTAACAGCTGGAGCCCAGGACCAACAGTGATGGTCTGCATGCCTGAAAAACATCTTTCATTTTGTTTCATTTCACCAGTAATGTTAATTCATGCTGTGAAAAAAACAATGTGTAGTTATATGTTCTATAAGTTATATAACCCAGTATGTTCTGCCAGGGTTAGAGAGCCGAGCTTGCTTATGCAGGTTAGGATATGTATGGACATGCAACATAATAGCATTTCAGTCTGATGAAAGCAGTGTAAGTGATAAGATGGTGGTGCAGTACAGTGTGGATCTACAAATAAAGTGAGGGGTTTGAAGTTTCATTCCGTGGTTAAATTCCTTACAAAGGAAGAAAAGCAGCAAGTAATCCACGAAAGAATGATTGCTGTATATGGTGATGATCCAATTTCCTACTACCAAGTACATTTTTGGTCCAAGCTGTTTAAATGGGCATCCTGTTGCAGGATCTGCAGAGCAAAAGTGGAGGCCATAGATTTGAAAGATTGTCGGGTCAAAGTCAGAGTTATAAACTCATGACTTAGGCATTTTAAGTAACATGGTTTCCAGTTTTCTTCATGTTTTGATCATGTCAATGGCAAGTTCCCAGTGGGTGCCATTAATGTTGAAGTCTGAGCAAAAACACATTGCCAGCAATTTGATTGGGAGGGTTTAGACCTGCTTAGAGAAAATCCAGGAGACTTCTATCTTGAATGGTTACAGGTAATGAAACATACAGGAGACCATGCAAAAGAAGCACAAGGGCTCATCAACTCCAACAACAGAATTTGTTTAATTACTACTAGAATTCATGCCACACAATTACTGGGACATCTATGTTTCAGCAACGACCCTTTATATATAAACATGGGGAAAATAAGTTGATACACTGCCACGTTTGCAAGTTTTCTCTCCTACAAGTAATAGAGAGGTGTGTAATTTTTATTGTAGGTACACCTCAACTGTGAGAAACATAATCTAAATCTGATATCTGAATCCAAACAAATTCCAGACATATTGTATGATTTTTTTTTTTTGCATTTTATTGCATAAAATACGTTTATGATAAGCTAGAAAAACAGAACTTAATATTAGGTACAGAAACCTGTGTGATTTACCGCTCCCTCCAAAGTTTTTTATTAGGTTCAGGTCAGGAGACTAGGCTAGGTCACTCCAAGACCTTGAAATGCTTCTTACGGAGCCACTCCTTAGTTGCCCTGGCTGTGTGTTTCGAGCATTGTCATGCTGGATGACCCAGCCACAACCCATATTCAATGTTTTGTTCTGAGGGCAGGAGGTTGTTGTCCAAAATCTCCAATCCACCCTCTCTTCAATATGGTGCAGTCGTCTTGTCCCCTTTGCATAAAAGCAACCCAAAGTATGATGTTTGCACTTCACTGTTGGGACTGTGTTCTTTTTGATCTCATCTGCACTCATGCCTTCTCTGGATCATCCAGCTGGTCATTAGCAAACATCAAATGGGCCTGAACATGTACTGGCCTGATCAGGGGGACCTTGTGTACCCTGCAGGATTTTAATACATGACGGTGTAATGTGTTACTAACGACAATATTTCAGACTGTGGTCCTAACTCTCTTCCGGTCATTGACCAGGTTCTTCCATTTAGTTCTTTCTAATAATATTTTCTAATAATTGCACCAAACTGTGTTGCCTTCTCACCAAGCTGCTTGCCTGTTGTCCTGTAGCCCATCCTAGCCTCGTTAAGGTCTGCAATTTTGTCCCTGGTGTCCTTAGACAGCTCTTTGGTCTCGGCCATGGTGGAGAGGTTGGAGTGTGATTGAGTGAGTGCGTGTTTTTTTTTTATTAATACAGGTAATGAGGGTAATGAGTAGGAGGACTTCTTAAAGATAATTCAACAGGTCAGTGAGAGACAAAATTCTTGTTGGTTGGTACATGATCAAATACTTATTTTATGCAATACATTATTTAAAAATCAAACAATTGGATTTTCTGCATTTTTTTGAGATTCTGTCTCTCAGCTGAAGTGTACCAATAAAAATTACAGACCTCTTCATTCTTTGTTTGTGGGAAACCTGCAGTGTACCAAATATATAATGTATTAAGATTAGAAGACTCTGGAAATGAAGAGTGGCTTCAGAGTTTCAAAGGGGGGCTTTGAGCAGTATGGGTAGCAGTAGGGGTAGATAGGCTGCATCCTCTGAAATTATGTAGGCAGAGGAGTAAAGGAAGGGTGAACAGAAATGAGGGGGGTAGGTTAAAGGGTTGACTATTTGGCTGTATAGAAACCATAGTGACCATGCCCATTCTTGTTACCAGTTACAACATGCTCCTTTCTGTATGGCAAGCTTACAAAATGATTTCCCCATCTCCTGTGACATGTGCTTTTCCCCAGATGGTGGACCTGCTTTAGAAATATTAGGCACATCATTTTTTCTCCCCTATTAGATCCCTAAAGATCACCCCAAGGCAGCTGATAAAGCACAAGGAGTGCATAACAAATCCCTCTGATGAGGGTCTTTCCTAGTCTGTTGAGCAGTGAGGAAGGTAATAGACATATCAATCCATACTCCCTCAAAAAGGGAAAAAGTATACTTGTATTTATTATAATAATAATGTAGTTTTGATTAATGGGTGGATGTACATATTGTTTTGGTTTTATTCAAGTCTTAAAATTCATTTGCTTTCTTTGGGGCATTAAAGTTCGACCCGTGTTGCTGGGCACACAACAGCTGCCTGTCCCTTGCCATATTGGGTGACTCTTTTTAGCTTTACCCTGCAGGGCATCTCGATTTGGAAAGATGTTCACTGGACCGAAGTCTTTTTAAAGTTTTTTTTGTTTCAATATTTTTTTTCTTTTTTTATTGAAAATTTTCAACGATACAGTTATACAAAGCATACAGCATCATGCTGCCATCCCGCGCAGGGGAGGTATAAAGAAGAGTAAAAAAGGAAACAACTAGCAACATACGTTTTCATGGTATTGCAAGTTAGCCAAGCTAGTTTTTAACAATCTACAGTGTGATTGCAAATATGGTGAGGCAGGAGACATGCGCTTGTTACCATTAGCGCAATTTATACTATGCCATGGACTTTTCCTGGTCCGTGCGGGCCACGGAACCTCACGGTGTCCATGACCAGCACCAACGCCTGTACGCCCATTATCTCGTGCTTATTATATTAGGTCCACTGGGGCACGCCAGTGGATAGTCAGACACTGTCATGCGTTTGTACAGAGGGAAATCGTTATAAAAAACATTAAAACCATTATACTGCGGAGGGGAAAGGAAAGTGACCTAAAATGATGGGCAAAGTGTAAAGAGAGGAGGAAGAGAAAGAGGGAAGGGAGAGAAAGAGGGAGGGGGGGGGGTTGTCACTCCCGCGCTCCACCAGACACCACATATGATTATTATAGTGCCCACATAGATTTGCCAGGCCAGGCAAATCTTATCCAGGGTTCCCATATAGAGAGGAATTTGTCATTGGAGTCGGTCAGAATACTAGGTCTTTTTAAAGTTTAATGAAAGTGTAGTTACCCTATGAATGCTAACAAATGTTTTCCATGTTGTTGTTTTTAAAATGTTTATTTAAAGATATATTCAAAATTATTACATTTTCTCCTCTTAAATTTCCTATACCTATTAGTAGCTAGAGGATGACACAAGTACAGCTCCCTAAATATAGCATCCTATGGAGTAGGGAGAGGCAATTGTTTTTACAACAGGCTGTTAAGAAATGCTAAACAGAGCAGTAAAGAGATTATTTCTGTTGTAGTTAAAGCATGCCAGAAAAAATGCTGCAGGAGCAAAGGCTGCAAACTTCAAGCTGTAAAAGGCTACAAGCCAGTCTTTTATGACACTAAGAGAGATGCTCTCTTCTTTGGCTTGGGATCTGCCAAGAAATAAACCAGATCAGGTAAGTAAAAATAGATTACATTCAAAATGTATGAACGTAAGTGTGTCATACCAGATGAAGCAGCTTTTGCTGCTTTTACCGTTCATTACCATAAGATAGTTTTAACAGCAGAGGGGCATTTATCTCTGGCTGTTAAACATTTATGTAGATGTTGCTTACAAGGAGATATTACAGTCTAAATATAGGCAGAAATATTAGTAGCAGCTGCCTTCTTATGTCAGACAGTCCACTTACGCTAACAACTGTTCTTCTTACGTTCTGGTCTTACAGATACACGCAGTTCTCTGTGGAATGGTAAATAATCCCAGATATGTCACACTTCTGTGTTACTGTGCTGTGCAGTGTTCTTTTACATACAAGAAGTTACTCTAGTGGGGGATCTTAAAATATTTATGTGTCAAGATTATACTTGCTTCCCGTTTGTTTCCAGATATGTACACAGGCCATTAGTCTGTTTGAAACATTATTGGTAACCCCACAATATACTGTTGAATTGCTTTCAGTGCTACTCTTGCTTCCCCATTTGGAACACATTTGAAACAATGGGCAGTTTGGCCATTGGGAGAGGCACAGGAGAATTCCTGGTGGGCTGAGTTGCTTTGGGGGCGGCTGATCTGGATGTAGCCCCCAGCATACAGCCCCCCTTCTGGTGGTCTGTGTTGCTTTGGGGGCGGCTGATCTGGATGCAGCCCCCAGCATACAGCCCACCCTTCCTGGTGGTCTGTGTTGCTTTGGGGGCAGCTGATCTGGATGCAGCCCCCAGCATACAGCCCACCCTTCCTGGTGGTCTGTGTTGCTTTGGGGGCAGCTGATCTGGATGCAGCCCCCAGCATACAGCCCACCCTTCCTGGTGGTCTGTGTTGCTTTGGGGGCGGCTGATCTGGATGCAGCCCCAGGATACAGCCCACCTCACCCTGAGCCTGCACTGGAATATACTCTGTTTTATCAGTGTGCTGCTTCTAACACCCTCTCTATACCCTGCCTCTAGAGTCTCCCAACCAGCCCAACACCCTCATAACTGGCCCCATTTTACCTCCCAGCCCAGCCAATGTTTTGCCCCCCCCCCCTCCCCCCAGTGCTATAGCCCCAGAATCATGTCCAACTCTTGACACCTTATCTACAGTACTGAAGTTTAAGAGTGTCCATTTTTACCATGACCATGACCTATCTTTCTTTGCAATTATATAGCCTCTGTTGGGCTGGGAAGCGCATCAGAGGAAAACCTTTCCTTTTGTTTGAATGCCCATTTCATTGAAAATGGCACCCCAACTCTGCAAGCTGGCATTCAAGGTGACCACCATTCACAACAATGAAATCATTTAATTATTTAAAATGGAATGTTAAATCCCAAGTTTGTCATGGATGACCTGTCTCAGAAATTGTCACTGAAAAAATCAAAAAATGTATTAACCTCCCAAACCTTGTTAGGGCAAACAGTTTTTGTTTGTGTTGATGAAGCAACTTCTTGCTCTTACCCCTTGATAAGACTCATTCTGGATATGTTCTCCCTTTAGCTAACTTGTCCCTATCCCTATCTAGTCTTTACTCTCAGTGCTTTCCCTTTGCATGGAACCAAGGGCTGTATCTATAAGTTGTCACTGAATCAAGATCCTTGCTTTTGGAGGCAACAAAGGAGAGCAAGATGTTTATCATGCAGCCACTTAGCCCATTGTTCGAAATTGGTGTTTGCTGCTTAAATTGTCTTAAGAAGCTTAACTTTCTGCTTCTGCCCCAGAATCTGTCTAAACTCAGCAGTTATGGCGCCCCCCCCTGTTTTACTCCTGTACTTCTGTACATTTTGGGCACGTCTGTTTACAAAGAAGTTACCTACTTTAAGTCTAATTCCTTGATAATGTTTTCTAACTTTGTAAGTCACTTGCCATTGGGTTTGTTTTAGAGCTTGGTGAGAACTCCTTTTTTAGAGGAAAAAAATGCCATTCATGTTCATTGTCTACCTTGGGGCTGATTCAAAACAAGGTGAAAATGTACATCTGGTTGTTGAATCAGCCCCAATGTAGACAATGGAATTGAATGGCAGCTTTCTTAAAAAAAGGATAGAGTTTTCTCACCTGGTTCTCAATCGACCCCTGTATCTATCTGCACCCTTCTTATCACAAAACCTCTTAGGTTAACCAATGTCAACTTATCATTATATCCTCATGACAGAATTTTTGAAGGCAATGCCTCCTCTGATCTTATCCTCTGATCTTATCTGGTGTTGCATAACTGGCTACTACATTGCTGACCTTTTAGGTACTAGAAATAAATTTGGGTACCCCCCCTGGAATTGTTCCTCAGTTGGTACCCGAATTACTGCATCCTGCTGCAGCTGTGAAGTTACTATAAAGGTGCATTTGCCTGTGCCAGGTTTCTAAAAATGTTTGTGTAAAGCTATTGTACAGGCTGAAATGAATGGACTAAAATCTTTTCAGCCTTACGTACCATGTAAATATAACCAAAAGTTGATTAAGATGTGCAAGCTTACTGCATAGCAACACAATAAAACAACCCTTCATGGGTGAAAAGGAGTGTAGGTGGCAGTCCAGTTATTAATGAGTTTATGCTATCAGGTTTAAGGGGATTAACAGTTAATCCTTGATGCTATGGATGTTCCAGGAAATATTATGTTATTGGATCACTGCCTTCCTTCTAAATATATTGGTAGTGGAAAAGGATTTTGATACTGGCATAAATAGATGAAATGTTACTTTTACTGTGTTGTCATATAAATCTTGATGCATCCTATAAAGCCAATAAAGAAATCATCATCAATATATAGTCAAGTGATGTTCCTGTTTCAGGTTTATAGCACATTTTATAGCCATTTTTTCACTCGCCCCTTATTTACTTTGAAGATGACTTTATTTTAGTGCTATCTCCTGAATTCCTTTATAGTATCATTACCCTTAGTACATTATCACCCATAAATGACCCAACGAGTTATAGTTAAACATTATTATTGTTTATTTATAAAGCACCATCATCTTCCAAAGAGCCTTACAAGGTATAATTACAGACAAGGTAAAATATACTGTACAGAGTCCAAAACATAGATGCTACAAAGCTCAAACCAAATGATGTGAGAACAGGAGACAATAGAGGAGAGAAAGTCCTGCCCTTGTGAGCTTACAGTCTAAAGGATAGGGGGGGGGGAGACAAAAGGGAGGGATCACAAGTGGTAGAGC
Organism: Gastrophryne carolinensis; assembly: GCA_027917425.1. NCBI lineage: Eukaryota > Metazoa > Chordata > Amphibia > Anura > Microhylidae > Gastrophryne > Gastrophryne carolinensis. Next base: position 225,398,292 of record CM051237.1, read on the forward strand.
TTGGATTTGGCAACATGTGCCATGTGAAGGTTATAGGAGTTGCTTAAGCCAGGTTATATGCTTGTCTGAAGAGGTGAGTTTTGAGGGCACTTTTAAAGGCTTGGAGCGTTGGTGAGTGACAGATTGAGTGGAGGAGTGCGTTTCAGAGAAGTTTAGGGAGGTTTAGAAGTTTGAAATGAACCCTCTGAGAGACAGGTAACCAGTGGATGGATTGACTGAGAGGAACATCACTGGAGAAGTGTGAGAAGAGATGGATGAGGTGAGCAGCAGAGTTCAGAATATATTGGAGGGGTGCCAGTCTGTTTGTTGGTAGACTGCAAAGGAGGGTGTTGCAGTAGTCAAGTCGGGATATGACCAGGGCATGTACTAGAATTTTAGTGGTATAAGGTAAGAGGAAGGGGCAAATGCGGGAGACGTATTTAAGTTGGAGGCCACAGGAGGTGGCTAGGGAGTGAATGAGGTTTGAATGAGAGGGAGGGGTCCAGAATGACAGCCAGGCATCGAGCTTGATGAGTTGCAGTTATTGTAAGATTCTTTACAGAAATTGTGGTGTGGGAGTTGGGAGGGAAGTGAGATGGTGGACAAAAAAACAGAACTGCTCATTTACCCATGTTCAGTTTACGGGAGTGAGATGTCATAAAGGAAGAGATGGCTGTAAGACAGTCAGGAAGGTCAGAGAAGAGGGAAGAGAGATTGGGCCAGAGAGATATATCCAGAGAGGTTATTGGCCTGGACCATAAGTGTATATTGATAAAAGTAAGGGGTCCTAGGACTGAGCCTTGTGATACACAGTGGACAGGGAGAGGATCTCCCCCATCTATTTCAGTGTCAGGAGCAAATTGAGGGATCTTTCAATTTGATTCAGTGGTAGCAGCTTACTGTAATTCATTCCTTTAGACAGTCACTGTAAAATACTTTGAGCATGAATTTGTTATAACTAAGCATCTGAATCTGATGAAGTGCAGTTCTATTCAACTGTTGGTTCTAAAGGGTATTGTTATGTCTTGTTGATTCCTCTAAATCATTGAATAATTGTCATTTTTAAATGAGCTGGGACTGCCTGCTATGCTGGTGTCTGCTAAATTTCTTTCATGAATTCTTATGATAGCTGTATCATTGTGACAGCTGGAAACATTGGGTATTCTCTTGTGGATATAAAGGAAGCATTGTTATTCTGAATGTAAAAGTGGCTGAGAGTACTGTATACAGTACCTGCTTCCCAGCTCATTTTACTGGTATATATTTATTAACAGCTTGCTTACCTTTCCTCAGAGGAATTCTACCCCTCACTCCATGTTACACAAACTACACTGGTTTAGCTCATTATTTCTCTTTTACTTGTACAGGTAACACTGTAGCAGTAAGTCATCTGTTTTCAATAAGTAGTGTACACCTTATTTAAATAACATTAGGCAATTTATAATAGAATTTCTGTAATATAATACATTCTGTAATATTTGTGTGTTCCTATAAAATCTAATGTATTAATTTTCTGTAATATAAATTAAGTAAGTGTCCTGCAATAAGTTTCTAATATGCATTGGAGCACAGCTACTATATTTGGCATCACACTCAGTACAGCTTCTGTTGCCTATTTACTATTGCTATTATTTACTGCTATAAAGGGAGGGCTGGAGTTAGTCAGAAATGACCACTGTCATAAAGGTGCCACACCCTCCGTTACTGTACTGGACACTTCTCCCCTGGGAAAGGATTCCACTGCTTGTCACTCTCAGAAGAGGGGACCCAACTACATCAGAAGATGATGTTTTTATGAAATTCCCCACTAGTGTTATTAGTAAATTAGGCACAAAATGTGAAATATTCGAAGTGTGCCATATACTCCACTTCGGTCTTCATGACATCTGGGTAATCTCCAGTAGAGGGCGAACTTCTGCAGAGATGAATATGCAAAAAAGAAAGCCCCTCCCGGTCCATGTATACCGGGGACCTCCCACCAATTCCACAGTTTCTTCTCTGCAGAGAAGGCGACAAGACAGAAGATGAGGACTTCTTTACTTACAGGTAAGCCGGGCTCTCGCCCGGCCTTCTATTATCCCTATTACTGCCAGGACCCTTCTAAATTGCCCTATATTAGGGCTGCGTGTCCTGGTGAAGGTGGGTGCAGCAGGAGCACTGCTCCACCGTGAGACCTCACTATGGGGTAGGCGGTTTCCAGGTTTCTTGGTGATCCTGGTGTGGGATGCCCCGTCCCGTTAGGCTTATGGCTGGCTCCTGGCAGGATTCCCCCCCTTCCGGGTCCCTTATTCCCCTCCAGGGGGGGGGGGGAGCCTGGCCGATATTTTGTTTTACCCAGCCCTTGTCCCTTGCCGATATTTCGTTTTACCCAGCCCTTGTCCCTGTGTGCTGTATGTTTTACTTGTGTGTGTGAGGTGTTTGCTGCCTTACTGGCTTACTTGGGACTGCTTACAGCCTGGGGGAGCTTCTCCCCCTCAGGCTGCGTTCGAGAAGGGGGCGGGGGCGGGCTCTCGACGCGGCTGCGGTAGCCCCGCCCCCTTATTTGGCACGATTGCTGTGCTCGTTGTTTAGGGGTCCGAGTTGCTGCGGGGGCATGGCCCTCAGGCACGCTCTCCCTCCTCAGGCACGAGGCTGCATAGGGGCCATCTTTCCCTGGCAGGCCGCATAGCAATCGGTGTGGTAAGGGCCCGATGGCCATCTTCTTAGCTTGTGTGTGTGGGGGGGGGCCCTATTTACCGGAGGCCCCCACTGGTCTCAATCCTGTGTGTGTGGGTGTGCCTTAATCGCGCTGTCTGGCTGGGTTACCTGTATATTTACAATGGTGTGGCTGCAAGATCAATTGCTGTGGTTTTTTAAATGTAATTTTATGGCCATTTTTACACAGCTCAGCGCTTATGTTGCTTGTTTTTGTGTGTTACAGGTTGCCCTGTATATGTGCATATGTCCCTCCTGGGGTCCCTAGTATAAAATCCACCTAAAATCCTCCCACCGGGACTTTTAAGGGGCATCCCGGGTTGCTTATGCGTAATTCCATGCAGTCTTGCGACTGACCACAAAAATTCACCATATGGAGGCTCCGCAGGATACCGGGCCCGGGATCCCTTTGGGACATTCCGGGCCATGTGTGGGGTGCGGGGCATCCCTTACGGGGGAGAATGTGCTGATCTGTATACCATGCGCACAAAAGGCCATAATGCGGCAGTCTGGTACCCAGCCTTCTGGGTCGGCTCCTCCCGCTTCATCGCCCATTGCCTTCATCCCTTCCCCACCTTATCCGTACCCCAAGTGACATTGGTACCAGTGGGGAGTCGCTTTCTCATGTTTGGGCTCGGTTGGCCAGCATTGAGAAAATGATTGCTAGCTCGGTGGACAAGAAGGCCCAGGCTAAAAAGAGACATTTGTCGTTGGCCCAGCCATTGTGGGATATTGACGACGAGTCCGCTGATTTGTCCGATTATTCCCCGTTAGAGGAGGGGGAATTGTATCAGGAATCAGAGGCTGACTATGTTCAGCCTGGGAATTCCAATGTCGGGCAGGCGCTGGGGGATGCCGTAGATACGGCCACTGTTTTGTCACATTTATTGAAGGTGTTGGATATTGAACCGCCTGCGGCGCCCCCTCTTAAGAAGGGGGAATTTTTTGGGGCCTGCAAGCCCCATCTGGAATTCCCTACCCAGGGTCATTGGTGTGCCTCAGGGATGGGATAAGAAATATCCTTTTCCGGTGGAGGCGGTTAAGTGCTGGTCTCCTCTTCCCGAGGTCGACGCACCTGTTTTAGGTTTGACCAACTCTTCTGTGCTGAACACCCCTGACGCCACCTCCCTTAAGGATGGCGAGGATAAGCGCCTTGATCAGATGGCGTGCATTTGCCAACGTGGGCTCGGCCCTGCGGCCTGTTAGTGCATCTGCCCTGGTGTCGCTTGCTACCAGGTCTCTTATCAGGGACTGGCTGAATAACGCTCAGTTTGATCTAGCTGGCGCTGAGTTCGCTATCCTTAAGAAGTGCGAATTGTTCATGGATTTGGTCATGGCTGCGATGGAAGACTCTATTGTCGTGTGTAGTAGGACGTCAGCCTTACTGGTGGCCATGCGCAGATTGGTCTGGCTCCGTCAGTGGACAGCGGACGTTGGAGCCAAGAAGTCGCTCACAGCTCTTCCCTTCTTCGGTGCGCGGCTGTTTGGCGATAAATTGGATGCTGTTGCTAAAGGAGGTAAGTTACCTCAGCGGAGGAAACAGCGCCGCCCCTTTCGGGGGGCGGGCTCGTTCACTCTTTCCTTTCGAGGGGCCAGAGCGTCTAGGGGTCTGGCCTACTCAGGTGTCAGGGGCTCGTCCTGGAACAGAGGCAGAGATCGGGCACGTCCCGCGGCTGCCTGGGGTTCCAAGCCCAAGCCTGACGTTAAACCGGCTCAGCAATGAAGGGGCGCCCTCACCCGAAAGGCTGCGGCTCTTCTTCCAGGTCTGGGCCCGGGAGGTCACAGACAATTGGCTCTTGGAAGTGGTCTCCTCCGGGTACAAACTGGAGTTCGAGTTCTGGCCGCCCCCAAGATTCTTAAGGTCTCGGGTGCCCTCGGACCCTCAGGCTGCACAGGGGCTCCTGTTAGCAGTAAAAAACCTTCTGGACATGGGGGTTATATGCCCGGTGCCTCTGGCGGAGAGAGGCAGGGGTTTCTACTCCAGCCTTTTCACGGTTCCCAAAAAGGAGGGTTCGGTGAGACCCATTCTAGATCTCAAGGTTCTCAACAGATTTCTCAGAGCCAAAAAGTTCTGCATGGAGACTCTGCGCTTGGCCAAGGGGATTTTATGACATCCATAGACATCAAGGATGCGTATCTGCATGTTCCGATCTTTCAGGCACATCAGAGATTCCTCCGATTTGCGGTGGAGGATCAACATTATCAGTTTGTAGCTCTTCCCTTCGGTCTGACCTCGGCACCGAGGGTCTTCACCAAGGTTTTGGCGGGAATAATGGCTCTGCTCAGAGCTCAGATCTCAGGGCATTCGCATTGTGCCTCATCTGGACGATCTGTTGATATCAGCTTCTTCCCTTCATCAGGCGGAACTGGACACCCACCAGGTGGTGTCGACCCTGGAGAGGTTCGGGTGGGTGATCAACCGCACCAAGTCTTCTCTCTCCCCGTCTCGTGTGATTTCATTTCTGGGCATGAATCTGGATACCAGTCGGGCCAGAGTGTTTCTGCCCCAGACCAAGGTGCAGGGGATTCAGGACCTGATCTGTCTTCTTCTGGCCAGTTCTTGTCCCTCTATCCGACAGAGGATGAAACTGGTGGGTCTGATGGTATCCTCCTTCGAGGCGGTGCCGTTTGCACAATTTCACATGAGATCTCTTCAACTTCACCTATCGACGTATTGGGACAGGTGGCCACAATCATTGGATCAACCTTTCAGGATGTCTCCCAGGGTTCGGCAGTCCTTTCGGTGGTGGCTGGACTCGAGCAATCTGGTGAAGGGCAGATCCTTTCTGGTCCCTTGTTGGGCCCTGTCGGGCTGGGAAGGTTATTGGAAGAGTCATCAGTTCAGCGGGGTGTGGGGTCCCCAGGAGGCTCACACCCCCATCAATGTATTGGAGCTCAGAGCCATTCGACCGGTTCTGGCTCGGCTGACCCCACATTTACGGGGTCTTCCAGTGCAGGTTCGTTCGGACAACCGAACGGCAGTAGCTTACATCAATCATCAAGGAGGGACTCGCAGCAGGAGTGCCCTCAGGGAAGTTTCTCTGATCCTGCACTGAGCGGAGAGCAATGTTCCTTGCCTTTCGGCACTCTACATTCCGGGAGTGGAGAATACAGAGGCGGATTCCCTGAGCAGGGGATCCTCTCGCCACGTAGAGTGGTCTCTTAACCCCATGTTTTTTTCTGGATCTTTGCCGCAAGTGGGGGACTCCGGAGGTGGATCTTTTTGCCTCGAGGCACAATCACAAACTTCCGGCCTTTGTGTCTCTTTCTCAGGATCCTCTGTCTCTGGCAGTGGATGCCTTGTCACTGGCTTGGAAGGACCTGGGTTTTCTGTCCACCTGTCTCCATGCTGGGCAAGGTAGTACGCAAACTGGTTCTAGAAGGGGAGGATCAACATTATCAGTTTGTAGCTCTTCCCTTCGGTCTGACCTCGGCACCGAGGGTCTTCACCAAGGTTTTGGCGGGAATAATGGCTCTGCTCAGATCTCAGAGCTCAGATCTCAGGGCATTCGCATTGTGCCTTATCTGGACGATCGGTTGATATCAGCTTCTTCCCTTCATCAGGCGGAACTGGACACCCACCAGGTGGTGTCGACCCTGGAGAGGTTCGGGTGGGTGATCAACCGCACCAAGTCTTCTCTCTCCCCGTCTCGTGTGATTTCATTTCTGGGCATGAATCTGGATACCAGTCGGGCCAGAGTGTTTCTGCCCCAGACCAAGGTGCAGGGGATTCAGGGCCTGATCTGTCTTCTTCTGGCCAGTTCTTGTCCCTCTATCCGACAGAGGATGAAACTGGTGGGTCTGATGGTATCCTCCTTCGAGGCGGTGCCATTTGCACAATTTCACATGAGATCTCTTCAACTTCACCTATCGACGTATTGGGACAGGTGGCCACAATCATTGGATCAACCTTTCAGGATGTCTCCCAGGGTTCGGCAGTCCTTTCGGTGGTGGCTGGACTCGAGCAATCTGGTGAAGGGCAGATCCTTTCTGGTCCCTTGTTGGGCCCTGTCGGGCTGGGAAGGTTATTGGAAGAGTCATCAGTTCAGCGGGGTGTGGGGTCCCCAGGAGGCTCACACCCCCATCAATGTATTGGAGCTCAGAGCCATTCGACTGGTTCTGGCTCGGCTGACCCCACATTTACGGGGTCTTCCAGTGCAGGTTCGTTCGGACAACCGAACGGCAGTAGCTTACATCAATCATCAAGGAGGGACTCGCAGCAGGAGTGCCCTCAGGGAAGTCTCTCTGATCCTGCACTGGGCGGAGAGCAATGTTCCTTGCCTTTCGGCACTCTACATTCCGGGAGTGGAGAATACAGAGGCGGATTCCCTGAGCAGGGGATCCTCTCGCCACGTAGAGTGGTCTCTTAACCCCATGTTTTTTTCTGGATCTTTGCCGCAAGTGGGGGACTCCGGAGGTGGATCTCTTTGCCTCGAGGCACAATCACAAACTTCCGGCCTTTGTGTCTCTTTCTCAGGATCCCCTGTCTCTGGCAGTGGATGCCTTGTCACTGGCTTGGAAGGACCTGGGTTTTCTGTCCACCTGTCTCCATGCTGGGCAAGGTAGTACGCAAACTGGTTCTAGAAGGGGCACCAGCGATTCTGGTGGCTCCAAGGTGGCCAAGAAGGGTTTGGTACACAGATGTTGTAAGGATGGCCGTAGACCAGTACCGGCTTCCCTTGCTGCCGGACCTGCTATCTCAGGGTCATCTACTTTACCCCAATTTACAAACGCTGGCTTTGACGGCTTGGCTGCTGAAACCTTCATCTTGAAAGAGGAAGGTTTGTCTGAGGCTGTTGTTCAGACCCTGATTAGGGCTAGGAACGGTCCTCTTCTGGTATTTACTATAGGACTTGGAGGTCCTATATTGATTGGTGTGAGGCTAGGGCCTTGCCTTGCAGGGTTTTTTCTATACCCAGGATTTTGGAGTTTTTTCAGCATAATCTGGATCTTGGGTTCCAGCTTAGTACTTTGAAAGGACATGTTTCTGCTCTGTCGGTTTTCTTTTGCTTTACACCCGCTGGTTAAGACCTTTTTCCAAGGGGTCGCGCATGTGCCGCCCCCTCGGAAGGCTGTAGTTCCTGTTTGGGATTTGAATTTGGTTCTTTCGGCTCTGCAGGGTCCTCCTTTTGAGCCGTTACAGGATATTGCTCTTTCGGTTCTCACTCAGAAGGTTGCTTTCTTGGTGGCTATTGCCTCTGTCCGGCATGTCTCTGAGTTGGCGGCCCTATCGATTCAGGCCCCTTACTTTGAGAGACACCAGGATAAGGTGGTTTTTCGTTTTAAGCCGGATTTTCTTCCTAAGGTGGTGTCTGCTTTCCACCTCAATCAGGACATTGTTCTCCCTTCCTTGTGTCCTAGACCCAACAATGACAAGGAGAGGGTTCTGCACAATTTGGATGTTGTTCGCTATGTGAAGTACTATTTGGTGACTACTTCTTCCTTCCGCAAGACGGACGCCTTTTTCGTGGTGCCCTGCGGGCCCAGGAAAGGTTTGGCGCCTGCTAAGTCTACGATTAGCAAATGGATTCGTCAGGCCATTGTTGGGGCCTATTCTGCTAAGGGGAGGACTCCCCCTTTTAGGGTCACTGCGCACTCTACTCGTGCTGTTGGTGCATCCTGGGCTTTTCAGCACCAGGCTTCTGTTGAACAAGTTTGTAAGGCTGCTACTTGGTCTTCCGTTCATACTTTTTCCAAGTTTTACAAGGTTGATGTGTGGGCTTCAGCGGATGCTGTTTTTGGCCGCAAAGTTCTGCAAGCTGCAGTGGTTTGAGTTGGTACATTATTTGCTGTTTCTGGTTCCCACCCATGACGGACACTGCTATTGGATGTCCCAGATGTCATGAAGACCGAAGTGGAGTGTATGGCACACTTAGAATAATACCGTTTTGTGAGTACTCACCTTTAAAACGGGTATTATGAGTGTGCCATACACTCCACTTTGCCCCACCCCTTTTTTTCTGGTATTCTGTGGCTTTTATATGGTGAACCATTGGTTTTGATTTTTAAGGTTATATTTGGTTCTTCCTGGTCCCTTTACTGCTTTTATACACTGGGGAATTGGTGGGAGGTCCCAGGTATATATGGACCGGGAGAGGCTTTCTTTTTTGCATATTCATCTCTGCAGAAGTTCGCCCTCTACTGGAGTTTACCCAGATGTCATGAAGATCGAAGTGGAGTGTATGGCACACTCATAATACCCGTTTTTAAAGGTGAGTACTTACAAAACGGTATTATTGTGGGGCCAGCCTTATGGGTTGTCTGTGCGACTGGGTTCACACTGCTACTATCGCATTGTGAGCAAATGCACTTGCACTCATTGTTTGCTATAGAGCAACCGCTGGCACGATCACTCCCAACGTTGTTCATGCAAAATTATATTTAATCGCCCTGCAAATGCAATCGCCGATGTGAATGGCTCCATAGAAAGCCTTTCAGAGCGTTTTGCAGGGTAATAACTGGGTGATTGAAATCCCATTGCTATCGCCCCACAACAAAGTGCAGAATGCATCAGAGTGCACCAGACATAAAGATGACTAGTGAAACATCTAGAATATCAAGCCCAGATGCCTTTATTTATTCTTACAGATTCTCTCTCTCTCTTATATATTGTTCTTCAGCAGCTTATTCAGTCATCTTGCCTTTCTTACATCTTGCTTTTGAATTTTGTACTGGAATAAAATATGTATGTAATTGTTACAAAGCTTGTTATTATTGTCTACTCCTAATAAATATAAATGGAAAAAAAGGAAATTCCTCACTCCAAACTGTTTTTTGTTATTGCATTTCTATTATCAGAGAAGGCAGCAGCTGCATTTTTGAGTCTGTGCAGGAGGGGGCTGCAAAACAACTTTCAGCACTTACTATTCTTGGATTCATTGTATGAAGTTCTGACAAGTTATTGTCTCCTTAGTGATTTTTTCTTTCATAGTTTTTTCGCTTTACTTATTTTAGTTATGCTATGTTTATGGTTCCCTATTTGAAGTAATTATTTCAATAGATGTTTTTAATTAAGTATCGTATGTTTGTTGGATTTTTGCTAATTAGTAGACATTGTTATCTAGTTCTTACATACATAAATTCATGCAATATAAATATAAATATGCACTCTTCTATTTGCCAACAATCATCTACGTCTATATTCATCTGATATATGTTACACTCCTAGGCCAATACATCTCATCACTCTCCTTTGCTGCTATGGTGCCTTCTTATTTTTTTATGTCCTGTCCATCCTTTGCTTGCTATAGTCCTATTTTGCTTCTGAGATGTATGTTAATATGGTGTCTAGGATGTTCTTTTTCCTATTAGTCTTCCTCAAGTGACTAATTCACCCTACTATGGTATTGTGTTCTTTCTTCTTTGTGTCTGCTTTATCTTGTTTGATTTCTGATGTCACCTTTATGAAGTCTCTGTCTCTATACATGCTGACTCTGACATTGTAATACCTGCATACCTGCATAATGTACTATTGTTAGATAGTAACTTTTAAAATGCACTAAAACCCTCACTGGCAAATGATGTCTTCAAGGTGCTGAGCTTTTTTTAAATGATGTTAGCAAATGTGTGTTTTCCCTCCAATCTCAAGCTGTTGGCAACCATTCACTAAGTCTGTGCACCAAGATGTACAAAAAAGATAGGGATAAGCCCTGTACACAGAACACTGCTCATATGGCCACTGCTTAGGTGAGGAAACTCTTTCACACTTACATATGTCCCACAGCAGTGTTCTCTGCATATAGGTCTCGCTTCTATCTTCACATAAATCTTGGTGTACAGACTTGGCGTACAGTTGGCAATAGGAACAGATTGCAGGTAGTGAAAACTGCTTCCATTAAATACACATTTGCTAACATTAGAGAAAAATTCAAAAACAAATACTAGATAAGCTCAGCACCTTGAGAACATTATTTTGGCACACAAAAATATACACTTTCAAAATTGGCATTGAAAGTAGACATTCCTTTTAATGTATGGAATACTCACCTTTTGCTCAAGGAGCACTGTATGACAAGGGACCAGAAAGCAGTGGCACGCTGCAGTACTACATGCGTTCTATTGGGTGGAACTTGGTAAGGGTGAGAGTGCTTCAGCTATACCATAAAATACACATTTATTCAATCAAATATAAATCTGCAAACTGTGTGCCCCCAAGGTTCCCCTGAGTAACGCGTTTCGGGGGATCACCCCCTTATGCAGGTCACTGAGGATCGGTGTAAGTTAGGTTAGTTTTGTGGACCTGTGGACCAGGACCCACCCTGGCACAGAATTGCAATGCAGTGTTTAGGTCTAACTTTAGGTTCAACTGATGTTATTAGCAGAATGTGAAGTTACAGTGTGATTAAATGGCAATACCCTGCTATGCTTCTTTATTAATTCTTCCTGGCACTCAGCTTGAATTTAAAAGCAGTAGATGGAGGTTAGTTTTGATTAGATTATCTAATCTTTAGAAGATGCCCTATTCTACAGCTGAAAATATCTGCATTATATTTCTTGTTGCAGCTGTTTATACCTCATCAACATCCAAAACATTAACATAAATGGAAATCAATCAGTATTTACTTTACCTCCTACTTGGGACGTTATTCAGTGTGATACCCCCATCCTACCACATAAATAGCTTGTGCATGGCTTTGGCATGGCAAATCGCTCTGCTCTATCCCTCAGTGAGCCATTGAGGGATCACATGACCAGGAGAATATACAGTGGGTCAAGGGGGTTCATGCTGTGGGGCTCCTTGATTTGGGATGCTTTATAAGGTAGGGTTTAACCCTTTTAGTCTGTATTAATAACAGTAAAGGTTTCAGGGACAAGAGAGGATATGTCTTACAGCTTCTGAAGTGCTGTGCATTTTGTTTATTTCCCTTGGACAAATGAATGTAAGATTCTGTTTCAATGAATTTTTTTTACAGCTCCCTCTCTTAATAAATTATCTTCCCTCTTTTTATTGAGTATAATGACTGTATGCTAATCTATCCCAAATGCTTGTAGTTCACCTGTATACTATCTTTGCTACAGTATATACTTTACTGTATGCTATACTATCTGTGGTTTTTACATCAAAAATCTGTTTAACTCTTTATCGCATAACAGTATATGCCAGTGCTTCTTCAGTGTTTTGTGCTGTGGGGATGTCATTATAAATGGAGAAGTTACTTTAAATGAAAGTCATATAGAATTCTCAACACATGTGATGTGTTCTTAATGTTGGGTTGCAGTTGGTCCAACAGTTGTAAGTAGACTGCCATTCAAGGCAGCAGTGTGACAGTCCCTAGGAAATTATTTCCTTTTTGTATTTGATACTGACATTTCTTACCTGAGTGGCACATTTCCAGGCCTTCAGTTTTGTTGGTATCCAATAAGGCTAAACAGTGCCACAGGCTCAGTCTGCATAGTCTGACCTTATATATGGCAGTTCTAAATGGGATGTATCCTGGTGACATATTTTCCATGGTAAAGCTACTTTTTCTGTGTCTGAGCATGAGGTAATCCTACCTGAGCTATGCAGGGAAATAATTTCACACTAATACTTGTAGATGTCCTCCCATCTGACCTTTACATTTTCCTCAAAGGCTGGGGGTTCCCTGTTCACTCTCCTCATCAGGGAAGTCGGGAAATGAAGGGACACTTGGCCCTTTGATTATCATGTGATGTGGAGGATGCTGTAGTCATCTCCTCTACTTCCTCAAACCGCTGGTCTGTTACAGCTAGAAGTTTCTTTTGATGGATCTGCTTTCTCATCTAGCTAATATACTTACTATTTGCTTTTAATGTTTAATGTCTTTTCTATAAGAATTAGTTGTAGGACTTAGGGCTTAGGGCTTAGGCTTGACCATAGAGGCAGTGTGTTTGTCTGGCATCACAGAGATGTGAGGGTTATGTACAGAATAAAAATATATTGTGTTTAGTTTCCTCTTGTGTGCTTGCGCTCACCTAAGAATGTGTGCACACGTAGGGATGTGTGCTCTGCATTTAACTCATCTGTGTACTAAATACAAACACAAACACAGCAGTCAATTGTACCAAAGAACATTGAGTGCATACATGCCTAGAGCAGTGGGCTGCCACAAATACAGTGCCTGGGGAGCAGTTGGGGCTTTAGGTGCCTTACTCACTTCAGTCATGTTCCAGCCTTGAAATTAAACCTCCCACCCTTCAGTCACAAGACCATGTTGGGGATGGTTACCGAGGGATAATGACTAAAGAACTTTTCTTATTTAGATCACAAGGGTCTCTTTTTCTCACTGTCTCTCCTTTTTCAGTCTTCCCGTGTGTTTTTCTATTTTCTCCATTTCTTCATTGAATATCATTATTGATGCACTGAGTTTTGGGGTGCCATTCTGTGTCATGTGGTATTTTGATTTCAGTCTTCTTTCTTTCCACCCCTTTCATGATGCCTAGTCATTTGCTACTAAAAACAAAATCAAAAAGTAAAGTTGTCTGGAAAATTAATCGCCTTGCGATGGTGGTGGAGAGCCCACAGGGGTACCAAAATGCATGTGGACTGAAGCTTACAGGAAGAATTACCGCAAGCCTTCTAACTCGAATACTAGCTATGATAGTCTGCTGGCAAGTTCGCCATGAAACTTTTGAAAGCCTGACTGTCATATTGGTGACTTATCTTTGGGGTATAAATCAATGTAAAATTAGGTAATGGATGTCTTAAGCATACTAGCAGTTTTATATTGGATTAAGTTAATCCTTGAGACAAATTATGAGCCCATTACGAGGAACACCCATCCATCCCAATGGGCGTGCACTGCCCCCCCCCCCTGCCATGCCGGCTTTTTATAACAGGGTTGCAGGTGACACATGCCTGAGGTAACGTCTTATCTGAGGTCTGTGGAGTAGTCCATGGAAGTAAACCTACCCTTTAAGTGTATAGTTGCCATCATGAGTGCTTTCCCGCTGAGTTTACTGGATTATTGGGGTGCCCTTCCAGTTTCATTGTTTAGAATAATTTAAATGATAATTGTGGTAACTAGTGGTAGTATGTGGGTGTCAGATGTGATTGTGTATCTGTACTGGAAGCAGCCCCCACATATCACAGATTGTTCTATTAAACAGATACGAACAATCAATTGAAGATCTGCCCTGAATAGTGTCCAACTAGTGTCCTCTCCAATCAAAACTACTTTTGTCTACTATTGTCAGTGAAACTGACCAACACTACCACATACTAAATAACCAACCAATAACCAATTTTACTGATTATTTTATATTTTGGTCTTTTTTAAACACAAGTGGCCCATCTCATTGCAGTGTAATGCAATCAGGCGGCATATATTTTTTCATTACAAAAAAGAATTGAAGGGACAAATTTCCCAAAGATAAGCTGGGATACATCCAATGTGAACTTCTGTCTGTGTGTCTTTCCTCTGTATTTCATAAATCTGTCATTTTGTTTTACAGTTCTAGCTACAGGTTTTTTTTCTTTGTGTGTAGAGAAACTTGACAACATTGTTTAAGGCAACAGATCAAACTGGAAACATCTCAATACATACAGGAAGAAAAGCAACACTTTATAGTTTAATGACAAAATGTTTTTTTGAGTCAATAGTTTAAAAAAAGAATTTCCAGCCTACTTGTTAATGTGTAAACCAAACGTTTTTCCTTTGTTTCCCGAGGGGGTGTTATTATGTAAGATTTTAATCCTTAGAATAATAATTTCCCTGATTTTCCCACAGCATAAATTCAAATAAATTATTTCTGTGGGAAGAGAAATATGATACCGAAAAGTCCCAGGGAACAGATTTGTCATTTGCCTTGTGACCAGAAAGGCAAGGGAAATAAAGATTACATATAATGTTATACAAATCCAATAGAATGTCATGTTATAACCATCTGAAGGAGCTGCTGAAATGAGCGATGGACCATCTTTAAAAATGCATAATGGCTTATCACTTTATTAATGTTCCTTGTTGACGTCTTTGCGGAATAACTTAAGTAAACAGAAAAAAAACTAAGAATAGAGTTTGGTCTGCAGAGCTCTTGAGATCTTATACTAAACACAACAATAATTAAAGAGGAAGTGTTCTCATTTCATTTTTCACATTGTAAGACTGTAAATGCCCTCAGCACATTGACTGTGAACTGCTCCACAGCATATAATGTATACAAATCTAAATTTACATTTTGGTGTATAGTTCTGATAAACCCCTCAAAAATAAACTTTAAACCAGTTACTACACATATTTTAAGTAAAACCATCCAAAACCATTTTCCTTAGTCTGTTTGTTTAATGTTTTTGGTTTAGTTTACCCTTGCTCCAAGCCCTTCAGTGACACTTATGCCCCTAACAGACTCAGAAATAATAGGTTTTTACATTTCAGAAACGACTTATTTCATATACCACTGAAGATATATTCTTTCTGCCCAGATTGTAACCATGACTCGACTTTATACAGAGCATCCTGTTGTTCAGGGACACCCATGGCTCAAAACTGGAAGTAAGGCTACATTGCCTAATAGGGATCCAGGAAGCAGTCATAACTGCAGAAATTCTGACTCTTACTCATGTTAGCCAAAAACTGAAATAAAAGGTTTTGACTAGATTTAGTATTTGCTACTGTATTAATTCATGGGAGTTGGTGTGTGTTTTCAAAACCGTGCTTACACTTTGTGTTTCCCAGGTACTTTTTATTAATCATATTATATCTGCATAGATACGGGAAATAAGAAATTCAAAAGTACAATACAAAGAAGCACAGAAACAGGAATGGCAGCTGAAATGAGGAGTCGTATGGTTCGGCAGCCAAGCAGAGAGTCAACAGATGGAAGTATTAACAGCTACAGCTCTGAAGGAAAGTAAGTACACATGCCCAACTTTTATTATATTCAGGAATTGGATGCTATTCTTTCAAACAAATGCAGATTTAAACTAGACCAACAAATCTGATTCTTGGCTTTGTGTAAACATTGAAACTTGTTGCAGTTTCCCTTGCATCAGGCTTGATATCTCTTGATCAATCTGACTTAATAATATTATTTATTTACACTGCCTGGCTAAAACAAAAAGGGGTCACCACCTGGATTTAACTAGGTAAATAGGTTAGATTCTCCAACCTGGATTTAACTAGGTAAATAGGTTAGATTCTCCAACTGGATAATTGCTGCATGTTTGATTATGTTTCAGCTGGCAAAAGTTACAACAGCCCTAAATGATGCAGTGAGTATCTTCTCATTTGTTAAGCAACCATGTTGAAGGACACATCCTGTGGTAGTGGGAAAGATGTTAATCTGTTTCAGAAGGGTTGAATTATTGGCATGCATCAAGCAAAGAAAACATCTAAGGAAATACCCGTAATGAAATCAGGATAAGAACAGTCTAACACATTATTAGATAGTGGTAGAACATTGAATCTTTGAGGAAGGAATGTGGTCTTGAATGACCATGATCAGCAAACACTTAATGGTTTGGTGAAATCAAATCATATTAAAACAGCAGAAATCAGTTTAATAGTAAAAGTAAGAGCATTTCCACACACATAATACAATGAGATGTTCCTCCAATGGAACATTAGAGTGTCTGACCTTTTTTAGCCAGGTAGTGTATATTCATATAATACATTTTAAGGATATATAGAGATGATAAAGCTACACTTACCCTTTGCTAAATAATTGTAGTGTAGACAACATGTCATGTCCATGACTGAAATCTACCATTCTTCCAAAATGCCTGTATTTGCTATTAATATTCTTGGTGATTATCATATATAACCTAATTTTTAACACTTAGGCTTTGATTGACTAAGAGTTGAAAAAAATTCTCATGGTAGTAAAAAAAATCAATTCATGAGAAAAAAGCCTGAAAATTCCACTGTTAGTGAATCACCAGATAGGAAACCAATGAAAGTCAATGGCAGAAGGGGTAAAAAGTTTCATTGGCTTTCATTGTCTTCCTATCCGGTGATTCACTAACAGTGACATTCTCAGACTTTTTTTCTCATGAATTGAATTTTTTACTACCATGAGAATTTTTTCCAAATCTTAGTGAATCAAGCTCCAAGTGTTATATTTAACAGGAACCTAAAGTAAAAAAATACAACATATGGTCCCTTTTAACACCCATACATAGGGCTTCCCAATTTGGAATGCTCCTCTGGTTAAAGACCCCTAAAGTAAAGAAAAAAACCCCAGTGAGTGGAAATAAAAATAAAATAGATTTAGGGTCATGGTAATTATGCTGAGCTTCAAGAAAATCTCCCCAAAAACTTTAAGTGACCCCACAAATGAATATGTACTAAAGTGTTTGTAACAAAAATAATAAATGTATTAACTATACAATATTCATGACAAACGTATAAAAACCTTTAAAAACAATGATAACATTAAAGCACCAGCAAGTACTGAATAGGTGCATAATCAGTAAAGTACGACTGGTCATCACATAGGTTAACGGTACACAGGTTATCTAGTATTTGCACTAATCCTAATTATAATGCCAGAATTAAAGAGGACCAAAACCCACATTTTTAACTAGCATCCCCTGAATTGTTCCCCCCATGAAGAGTACCTTTTGACAATTCTCACTGCCCCTACTTTACTCCGCCTCCTCCATCCATTGCCACTGTTGTGTGTGGCAATGATGTAATTGCCACACCAATGTAATGACTAATCTACTGCCATCTTACATGGATGGACAGCAAAAAAAAACAGTGTTCCAGGGTGATTAAAAAAGTGAATACGTCACTAGTTCTACACCCTAAGAGGGGAATATTAACAGTAGCTTTGACCAAATGTATTTCACAAGTTCAGTGGGTTTTGGTTTGCCTTAACGTATGAGTATATGAAAAAACAAGAGCACCATACCGAAATTGGAAGGTCAATATTATACCAGTGGAATTCTGATCACAAGCCTAAAGCCCTCGACATCTGGAGCACTTCGTAGACCACTGCTTCGAGGAATCGAAATACAAATATATTAGTACATATTGATTTGTGGAGCCGCTTAACGATTTATTGAGGATTTTGATCTGGTTAAAGATCCCTAGGAAGCCTAAAAGTGGGCAGGATTGCTCACCAGGTCTGCACTCCAGTACCTCTGTTGCATCCCCCATGACCTTTAGTGGCCAATGGTGTTTGCTGGAACTGTGTGCAAGGTACCATGCAAATTGTGTGCATTGTTCCTGTCCTTAATTAAATTACATAGGGGTCTTCCAGTTTTATCTTATTGGTCAGCTGGAGGCAGAGCTGTAATGTTTTTAAGGCACTGTTCAGTGGCTTCTGCATCTAGGCATGATAATAATTATCCCATCGCCCAATAAATGCAGGCCCTTAAAAAGCAGGCATCCCCTTACTTTGCCACATCCTGGGTCTTCACACTCTGATACTCAACTTTTCTGGTTAATGTCTTATGGCAGCTGGACACATGACCGCTGGAAGATAAACAAGTTAGCTGGCTGGCATTTGTATAGGAACGTGCATAGCCGCAGGGCAGGCCTGATTGGGTGATTGCAGTCATGTGGGTGGCAGGGGGTGCTGAAGTGATGAGTATCAGGGTGCTAGGATTCAGACTGTGGCATGCGAGGAGCAGTAAGACATCTTGAATAGGTATTCTCCCTTGCTATTAGTGCAAGGGGACCTTTGTTCACTTTTTCTAGGTTTTTCAAAGGAGTTTTCAGGAAATGTTTCATATTGTAGTAGACATTTTAGAACTACTTATGCTAATATATGTATATATTTTAAATATATGTATCAATGAATCTTGCTTTAATTCCCCAGCCTAATATTTCCAGGAGTAAGGCTTGGTGTTGACAGCCAGTTCAGTGACTTCTTAGACGGCCTTGGTCCTGCGCAGCTAGTGGGTCGGCAAACACTGGCAACCCCTGCAATGGGTAAGACATTTTTTTAATTTGTAACTTAAAGTGACCAAAACCTGGGATTTTCACTATCCTGGACTACGGTCTGTGTCCTGGGAGCATTCAGATGTGAAACCTTCTTTCCTTACCTGCAATTCCACGGGAACCACAAGCATGCTTTTTAAATTGTGAAGTGGTATTTTCAGTGCTAGCACCTTATTTGTACAACCCTGATTTTTTTTTGTTTTGTTGTCACATGATGATCACATCAGCATTAAATACTGAGGGTCATGCTAATTATTTGTTGAAACAAGCTTACCTTTGGGTGTATTTTGGGTGTGCTTTTTAGTGGCTTTTTTCTAAGGTGTAAAATTATGCTTTTGTTTTTCTCCCAAAACATCACCTCTACCTGCAATAGGGCAATAGGTTTTTTTTGCATTTATTTGTGTGTCAAGGTGAAAAAGCTCACTGAGAGGGAAGTCACAATTCTTACCCAACTGTGCACCCAAGTAATAGTTAAACTTGCTTCACCTAGTGATTAGCGTGACCCCGTTTGTGTTGCGTATATTTTACAGCCCCAAATAGCAAATAGCCTAGGAGGCAACTGCTTAGCTATAGACCTGTAAGATGATTCAAAGCACTTTAAAGCAGAAATTGTGCTTATTACTTAGCACCCAGAGTGTTAGGAGTCTGCCATATGGCATGTCTTTTAAAAATAGCTTAACAAGGCTTAATTTGCTACAGGACATTACAAGAACTTGTCTATCCAGACAGTCACTTAATTAGTTAGAATGATGTCAATAATTAGGTACCAGGAAGAAAATGAAGGAAGTAAACAGTGCCTTTAGATGAGCTTTGTTAGTAAAAATAAATCTGTTTAGATCCAAGCAGGTAAGTGTACAATACAAAAATAGCTACCATATTATTTCAGAACACAAAAAAAAATAATTTTTGCTTGCTGAAATCTAAAAGTAGTCCATACAAACACTGAAGATTTTTATTTTACATATTTATATATTTTTAGACACACTGCAGCACTTAGCAAATACAATTACTGTGGTTTTGGTAGATTTTGGTAGATCTTATTATCTGCCCCTAATACATCTCTGATATGTATGGTACTGCTGTGTACATTGTCCAGTTTTATTAAAGTGGCCCAAACCCTTCAGTAGGTAACCACCCAGATTGGAAGGCCCAGCAGTATTAAAGCCACCTAGTCCTGCTATCCTGCGGTGGTCATATTCAGAAATCAGCAGAGTGCTCTGCATTGCTGCAGCACCCCGATCCCTGCAAACTCAGTGCAAAGGTGGGCAGAACTAGGATTAGGTGAGTTTTACACTGGGAGGCATCCCAAGTTGGGGTCCCTCTTAGGGAAGGGTGAATGCAGGGCCTTATTTCATTTAGACTGCGCAGATTTGGTCTACTATAAAGTTATTTTAAATTGTACCACCAAAATAAGATTATATAATGATTGGATGGTCTAGGACAACTGTTTCTCACCAAGTACCAGTTCCCATTTTTTAATGATCTCAAGTACAAACTAAGTAGTTTGTATGGGTTGACAGTCACCTAAACCTGTGTTAGGAAGGCACCAAAAATATTTATAGTGTATGAAGTTTACAAAAACAGTTTTCTAGTTTTGGAGCAAATCAAGTTTGGTTAGATGGCAACAGGTCAGGTTGGTGTGAAGAACTGCAGCTTCACTGAGTACCCCCTGAAAGACACTCAAGTGCCACCAGTGCTACCTCACACCACTGATTGGGAACCCATGTACTTGGATATATATATACTATGGAAATTTAAGAAAACTCAAACTGATCCCCCACAGGCCATCAGTCCTGGGTGATCAGGCTAAACATAGATAAATATCTGATGTTATAGTTACTTATTAACTGTTATTTTTGGGCTTGGACCAACTTCAGCACCAACCAAAATATATGATATACATACATATACATAATATAGTATGACACGTACATGTTCAGCTAGAAAGAGGAACATGTACCCTTAAATAGTAGTACTATTAATAGTACGTCAGTAGTATTATTAATAGTACTTAAATAGTACGTCAGTCTTCCCAATAAATGGGTTGGGGCATATAATTTCTTCTTTGCTATGCAATCAACACTCTCAAAGCAGTCACATTGTAATACTTTCCTCTTTACAAACAAAATTACATTTTCATATTGTGAAATATTTCATCCAGTTATTGCCTGGCTGTTAGCATAGGATATTAGCAGAATAAATAAAAAGGGGAAAATCTCAGGCAGATTAAGTTACTGTAAAAACTTGCTGCAAGTCTTAAAGGTCTGAATCTTAAACACTATACTGTAAAATACAGTGAAAAGGCTACAAACCGGGATATTCCAATTTACTGTACCTGCAAACCCTGGGGATGCCAAAGCAGGGTAAAATGGAAGGATTTGCCTGATAAATGCTAGAGAGATGTGTGTGTTGATTTAAAAATCATCCAAGGGGCATGTCCCTGACCCTCCAGTCTCCAAATACATATAGAGAGGGGAACATTATTGAACCTCTCTAATACCAATATTTTAAAGATTCCAGGGCCGACCGCTGGCCTTCCCCTGCTGCATCCAAAATCAGGATGCCCCACTGTGCAAAACACTCCAGGGGTGCCACAGATCTCACCATTTCAGATTGGCCGGGCGATAGTGTGCCTGCTGCTGAGGATGCTCCCGGTCCTGATTGCTGTAAACAAAGCCGCTTCCTGAACATTAAATATGCACGGCAAATGGCTCTGATTGGGAGAGAGCCTGCGTATGCACCTTAGGACCGTGAAAAAGGGAGTTTGCATGGCTGATCTGGGGGGTTTCACACAATGGGGCATCCCAAATCGCAATGGAGTTGAGGAACATAACCCAGGATTTAAGTTCCTTGTTAAATAGACAGGAGGTCCTCTAAATGTGGCTGCACATGGCTCCTCAGGAAACCTTAAACCATGCAGTCGTTACTTACCATTTTCGCTATTGGCAGCTATACACATGATTTCCGTCAGGCAACTGCTTTCACCAAGCTGGTGGTCGCAAATATGCACAAAATCAAAATAGGCTGCTGAGAGTGATGTAGGCGCATAAAACCACACTGGAATTAAGGAGAGGTAAGTGGCAGTTACCTGGACCCAGGCTTCTTGAAAGGGGATTTTTTTATTGTATGTTCTCTTTACTTAATATAGTTATGTTATATTATATAATTATAGATTTAGCCATATTTATTATTATTTGTAGGATGCTACAATAGACCAGGATGATAATGCGGTATATTGTTTTTTTTTCAGGTGATATACAAATTGGGATGGTGGATAAAAAAGGGCAGCTAGAAGTTGAAGTAATAAGGGCCCGAGGTCTGATACAAAAGCCTGGTTCAAAATCCACACCAGGTAAGTACACATAGAAACATAGATGCATAGAAGGTTGATGGCAGAAAGAGACCATATGGTCCATCTAGTCTGCCCTTATGTGTGTATGTTCTCCTTATCTTAGGATAGATGCGTGCTTATCTCAGGCATATTTAAATTAATGTGATGTTGCTTTTACAACTACCTCTGCTGGACATCTGTTCCAAGCATCTACTACTCTTTCTGTAAAATTATATTTTCTAATGTTGCTCCTGATCTTCCCCCCCGACTAGCTTCAGGTTGTGCCCCCTTATTCTATCATGAAGTTTCTTCCTAATATGTACAGTCTAGAAGAAAAGGGAGATAGGGCACATGATTGAGACCTTTAAATATGGGATATGATTAAATAAGGTTCAGGAGGGGAGTGTTTTTAAGTTCTTTAGACTGGACCAACAGCCTGGCAGAGCTGGAAAAGAAAGGTAGTGGACATTTTGGAGCTTCCCCTTCCAACTGACATAACTGACAATACACAGTAACAGGAAGCCCAGCATCACTTCCTGATTGCAGGCTGCCTGAAAATGCATGAACCGCCATCTTGTTTTTAAAATTGACCCCAGAAGGAATCAGAAAGAGGTAAATTCATTTTTATGTGCAGCAATCTAAATGGCCCAGGGGAGGGATGTATATGAGCACTGTCTGTTTTATTGGTCGGGTTTTGACTGTTCGTCCACTTTAAGTCTAGCCTGAAGTTTTAAATTTAAGTCCTTTCACCATTTTTGTTGCCTGTCTTTGGACCTGTTTTAGCTGAATAAGGAATTGTAGGAACTGCACACAGTATTCTAGCCTCACCAGGGCTCTATCCAGTTACATCACAACCTCCCTCTTCCTACAGGTGGTGCCTCGCGCTACGCAGCCGAGCATCCTGCTTGTTTTCCTACTGCCAGGATACGTTGTCCACTCATATTGCAGCTTTTAGTAATCAATAATCCACAAATCTCTCTCTTCCAAAGTTCTGGCTTACATGCAACTGCCCATATATGCCCACATAGGCCCACGATACTCCAGTTTTCAGGAATAATTCTGTTCCTCCTATCTTTCTCGGTGTGTAGCAATAAAATTGAAATAAAATGTCATTGTAAATGTAAAATTGTACTACTTCATCAGTTATTAATACAACATTAATATAAACCATTAACACACTGTCATTTATTTTCAGCTCCATATGTCAAAGTGTACCTTTTAGAAAATGGAGCATGTATAGCCAAGAAGAAGACAAGAATTGCACGTAAAACTCTTGATCCCCTTTATCAGCAGATCTTGGTCTTCGAAGAAAGTCCCCATGCAAAGGTCCTTCAGGTAAAACTGTTGAAGTTCATATGAGCTAAACTGTGTTTTTATTATTTCTAACATAAGCATACTGTTCATTTTACCTGTTGTGGACATCTTGAAATTTAAAATTAGTTTACACAGAATATCTGCTTCACCTAGGCCCATATGGTAACAGCGCCCCTGTGAAACCTTTGTACAGAATAACACGCAAAACAGTCAAAAACACATAAAGACAATTAGCCACCAGGGGCTTTTGGGCTTTTGGCTATTATTCCTTTTTTTTATCTCAGTCTTTATTTATTTAAATGTTTCCAATATACAAAAACATTCCATATATACATGTCATTATACATAAATTACTTATATCTTTATGCATTAATTATTGATTCCATATCATGTACCTTGGTTTTTCTATGTTAAAGCTTCCTTATATAGTTTTTAAAGGTTGTGGGAATGGTCATTCATCCCTTTCCTCAGACCCTTATATTCTTGGTGTGCCACACACCCCGCTTCACTTCTTAAATCTTCATCCATTAATGGGTTAATCCACCGCCAGGTGACGTAGTGCAGAGAGGAAGTCTTGTAACGAGCCCCCTTCCGGCCTATATATACCTGGTACCTCCCTTCAATCACCAGTATTTTTTCTCTCTGCTTGTTGACAAGTCAGAAGATGGAAGTCTCCTGCTTACAGGTAGGCCGGGGTATTCTTACCCCGCCACCCCCCTTTTGGTCTATTTCTGCCCGGTTTGAGTTTGTATACCTTTATGGTGGAATGGAAGCCTCCCAGCCTAGGCTGCTCACCGGGCAAATGGTAGATGGCACTTTAAGTGCCTAGGAGCTTATCTCCTACCGCTCGACCTCATGCGTGGGGCAATGCGGCTATCCGGCATGGTGATCCGGAAATGGGATGCCCCTGTCCCGAGGGTCCCCGTAGCCCCTTTCTCTCCCGTTACGGTCCCTTCTCCCTTCACTAGGGGGGGGGGTGTGAGGGTGTGCTTTAAGTATGTGTGTTTCACTTGTATCACTTCATTTCAACATGTGTGTGTGTTCATGATTATGCATTCACTGTATTCAGCATGTGTATACTTTTGGTTTTGGTCTGCTTGAAGGGCAGGCTGCGCTGGGTAGGGGCTGGCCACTTTTCTTTGCAGACTGTTGCTTTATGGCCCCCTCCCCCCTCCCCTTTTTCCCCGCCTGGCATTTTATGTTTTCCTTAGGCTGCGCCATGCGGTCTTTATCCTCCCCCCTCCGCCGCCTGGGCGCACGTGTAGTGGCCCAGCTGAGAGTGATTTCCAGCTGATCGGCGTAGGGGGGGCGGGTCCCGCTGACGCGGTGTCGGGGGCGCGGCGCCGACCTCATGCGGCGCCTTGCGGCGGGCCCAGCGTTTACTTCCTTTTAAAAGCAGGAAGTCGCGTGGGCGCGCGGCCGCACTCAGTCTTCCGTGCTGGCTGCTGGCTGCAGTCTTGCTCCGGCTGCTGCCTTCGCTGACCAGGTAAGCGGCCCCACCCGTTGGGGCCGTTAAGTGGGGAATGCATTTCCTTGCAGTGATATAGTGGGGAGTCACTTTGTATTAAGGGGGCGTGATTTGGCTCTTATTTAAAGGCACTTTGGTGCCATGCTTATATGTTTTTTTATACACATGTGAGGATCTGATGGTTTTTCTTTTCCTTGCAGATCCTGGGATCCCTGCTTATGGTGGACCTCCGGCTCTATGTGCCTGGCTAATTATGGGGATATCTATTTAATGTATATATACATAGACTATATATAAATATATATATATAGTTTATTAAAGGGGACCTTAATTTAAAAAAAAAAAAAATATTTAAAAAAAAAAAAAAAAAATCCTCCCTTCCGGGACATTACTAATAAAGGGGCATCCCGGGTTGGCTTATGCCTTAAAAGTCCCAGTATTGCGAATACCATAAATCACCATATGGAGGCTTCCGTAATTTCCGGAAACGGTTCTGCTGAGCCGTTCGGGGGGTGCGTAGGTTGTGGGGTTCCACTCCTAGCTGATGATGTCTTTATTTGCATCCCTTGTGCAAAACAGACTATTGCGCGCCAGTCCGTTGCTTCGGCTGCGGGTCCATCGCATCCTTCATCATCTCCTACCTCTCCCTCCCTATTCCGGACCCCGCATGACACTGTCAAAAGTGGGGATTCGCATTCCGAGGCGGCAGCACAGCCCAGCCCCCGGAAAGTAATGCCCGTTAAAGCAGCGTTAAAGGCCGCTGCAAAACGAAGGCACCTGACTCCGGTACCTTCGGCTCCACAGGACGAGTTTTGTGAACCTGTGGAATGGTCCGATGGATCCCCGGACGAGGATGAATTCCCGTCGGAGTCAGATGAGCCGACAGGTCAGCTTGTGGCTGATGAGATTGGCGATTGGTCAGAGGGGGTTGTTTTTGACACCCCCTCTATTCTGGCTCAAATGTTTAAAATTTTGAGTTTAGATACGCCTGAGGCGGCCGCCCCGCCAAAGGGTCAGTTGTTTAAAGAGCCTCAGCCGCGTTTGGTTTTTCCCAGACAACACCACTTTGAGAGGGTGGTTCTTAAGGAATGGGAACATCCCACGCGGTTATCTGGAATTCCTTCCAGTTGGGAAAAGCGTTATCCTTTTCCACCAGAATTGGTGAAGCTTTGGTCTGTCCCTCCTGACGTCGATACCCCTGTACTAGGGCTCTCCGGCTCGGCTATGGTACAATCTGCTGAGACCACTGTCCCTAAAGATGGGGAAGATCGTCGGATTGACCAATACGCTCGACATGGTTTTATCTATTCCGGGTCAGCGTTGCGCCCGGTATGTGCTTCAGCCCTTCTTCTATTGGCAATCAAGTCCTTAATTCAGGGGCTATATGAGGATCTTAATCCCGCTTGCAAACAGTTCACTGCGCTTAAGCAGTGTGAATCTTTTGTGGCTTATGTCCTGGCTGCTCAGGACGATGCGCTGACTATGAGTAGCAAGGCAGCAGCTATGCTGGTGGCTATGCGCAGGTCAGTATGGCTGCGTCAGTGGTCAGCGGACACGGCTTCCAAAAAGGTGCTCACAGCTCTCCCCTTTTTGGGGTTGCGTCTGTTCGGGGAGAAAATTGATTCAGTCGCAAAAGGTGGTAAGATGCCACAACGCAAGAGGCCTCGTGGTCCCTTCAGGGGGGCAGGAGGATTCAGAGCGGGCAGGGGTGCGTCCTTTCCCGCTACCAGTGGCGCAGGTTGGACTCGGGGGAGGGGCCGTGGCCGGCCCACTCAGTCCTGGGGCACCAAGCCCAAACCTGCTGATAAGCTCACTCAGCAATGAGGGGCTGCCCTCACCCGTGCGGGTGGGGGGACTATTGCAACACTTCTACCATTGGAACCAAGTGGTTCCAGGCAGATGGATCCAGGAGGTAGTGTCGCCCGGTTACGACCTGGAATTCGAGTCTCACCCTCCTTCACGGTCCATTCATGGGTCGGTTCATCCCGGCCTGAACTCTCATCAAGACGGAGTCTGTCTTTCTTTTGCCCAAATTCACACGAGAACGCTTCAGCTATTTCTGTTAGCGTGTTAGGACCAGCAACCTCAGTCGCTGGATCAGTCCTTCCAGTTGTCCTCCTGTGTACGGCAGTCCCTCCTGTGGTGCTTGGTCTCGACCAATCTTGTGTAGGGCAGGCCTTTCCTGACCCCCCTTTGGAAAATTGTCACCACGGACGCCAGTCTGTCGGGATGGGGCAGATTCTGGAAGGAGCTGCGGTTCCAGGGGCAGTGGAGACCTTAAAGGCCCCACTTACCCATCAATATTCTGAATCTGAGAACCATCCGTCAGGTGCTTGCTCTCCTGACTCAGTATGTTCTGGGCCTTCTGGTCCAGATGTGTTCAGACAATCGATCAGCGGTTGCTTACGTCGGTCTTCAGGGAAGGACACGCAGTCTGAGTACTCTCAGAGAAGTGGCCCTGATCCGGACCTGGGCAGTGTTCCATGTTCCCTGTCTCTTGGCGGTTTACGTTCCAGAGGTGATGAAACAGGTAGCGGGCCGGTTGAGCAAGGGCTCTCCCCGTCTGGAAGAATAGGCTCTCCATCCTCGGGTGGTTCGCTTACTGTGTCTCCAATGGGAGACCCCGGAGGTGGACCTGTTGGCCCCTCATCACTATCACAGGCTCCCGAGCTTCGTGTCGCTCTCCCAGGATCCTCTGGCTCTGGCAGTGGACACTATGTCCCTGAACTGGGGAGCTCTGGGATTTCTATACCTGTTTCCTCCGATGCCCATGCTGGGCAGGGTTCTTCAGAAGTTGGCTCTGGAAAAGGTGTACGCCGTTCTCGTGGCCCCAGGGTGGCCAAGACGAGTAAGGTTCGCAGGCATCGTTCGGCTGGCAGTGGACCAGTTCGTTCTGCCTCTTCGGCCCGATCTGCTCACTCAGGGTCAATTGTGTTACCCCAATTTACCAGCGCTGGGTTTGATGGCCTGGCTGCTGAAACCTCCATCCTGAAGGAGGAGGGTCTTTCTGATTCAGTCATTAAGACTCTGATCAGTGCCCGGAAGAAGTCTTCTTCCATCACCTACTATAGGACTTGGAAAGCCTATATCGCTTGGTGTGAGATAAGATCTTTTCCTTGTAGGGTCTTTTCGGTCTCCAGGATTCTGGAGTTTTTACAATCAGGGCTGGACTCTGGTCTCCAGCTAAGTACGTTGAAAGGGCAGGTCTCTGCCTTATCTATCTTTTTTCAGAAGCGTGTTGTGCTTAAACCTTTAGTTAAAACTTTTTTCCAGGGGGTTACGCATGTGCGGCCTCCCAGGAAACCATTACTCCCGGTTTGGGATTTGAATTTGGTTCTTTCTGCTCTTCAGGCTCCTCCTTTTGAGCCTTTGCAAGATATTGCTTTGTCTACCCTGACTCAGAAGATTGTCTTCTTGGTAGCTATCACTTCTGTCCGGCGTGTCTCGGAGTTGGCGGCCTTAACTATCCAGGCGCCCTACTTTGAGAGGCATCAGGATAAAGTGGTCTTTCGGTTCAAGCCAGACTTTCTTCCTAAGGTTGTTTCTGCTTTTCATTTGAACCAAGATATTGTTCTTCCCTCCTTGTGTCCTAATCCTAAGAATGACAAAGAGAGGGTTTTGCATTGTTTGGATGTAGTACGCTGTGTTAAGTACTACTTGATTATCACGTCTCCTTTTCGTAGGACGGATTCCTTTTTTGTTGTGCCCCATGGGCCTAAGAAGGGTTTGGCACCAGCCAAATCTGCCATTAGCAAGTGGATACGTCAGGCCGTTACTGCAGCCTATTCGGCTAAGGGAAGAGTTCCCCCTTTTCGTATCACTGCTCATTCCACTCGCGCTGTTGGGGCGTCTTGGGCATTTCAGCACCAAGCTTCTGTTGAACAGGTTTGTAAGGCCGCCACTTGGTCTTCTGTTCACACTTTTACAAAGTTGATGTGCGGGCCTCAGCGGATGCTGTTTTTGGCCGCAAAGTTCTGCAGACTGCAGTCATTTAAGTTATGCTTCACCTGGCCTTGAGATGCCCTTCCCTTGTGGACACTGCTTTTGGATGTCCCATTAATGGATGTGTGGCACACCAAGAATAATACCATTTTGTGAGTACTCACCTGAAAAATGGATATTGTTGGTGTGCCACACACCCCGCTTCACCCCCACCCTTTTCGGTATTACCGAAGCATTTATATGGTGAAGCCCTTTTTTATTTATATCAAGATTGATTTTTGAGGTTACCGGTGGAATACTGGTACCTTGTCTTTCTGCTTTTTTAATATACTGGTGATTGAAGGAAGGTACCAGGTATATATAGGCCGGAAGGGGGCTCGTTACAAGACTTCCTCTCTGCACTACGTCACCTGGCGGTGGATTAACCCATTAATGGATGAATATTTAAGAAGTGAAGCGGGGTGTGTGGCACACCAACAATATCCATTTTTCAGGTGAGTACTCACAAAATGGTATTTTTTTTATTATACTCTCAATTAGCCTTTATTAATCTAGTTTTATGTAAGTCAATACTTATCTAAAAAAACTATTTCCTATGCTTGTTATATAAAAGGGGGAGAGTCACTCGTCCCCTGCCATTGATTTTTATCCGTAAGCTTATCCCCGCCTCCACCAGAACTTTAGTCCAAATGAACCTTTTTATGTGGGTCGTTGAGCTGTATAAGAAGAGGAAAAAAAGACCCTGCTTTCTCTGCTCCCCTTCTCCGCCCCTAAGGTTATAAAAAATCCGGCCATCTCCCCCACACCTAGGAGTATAATTCCAAGGTATCTTCCCTGATTGCCAAGATCTCCTCCAGCTCCGCATCAAATCTCATTTGTTCCACCATCTCCTTGTCAGGGGCTACAGCTTTAGAGCACCAATTTCTGGCGATCCATGGTTTTGCTACATTTTTGTTCCAACTGCACACTGTGAACAATGCATTTGTTATTAAAAGTTTAGTCTACAGCACGTGTCAAACTCAAGGTCCAGGGGCCGGATGCTGCCCTCCAAGCCTTTTTATGTGGCCCTCTCACAGGTACCAGATGGTGTTTGGTGCCCCTTCTAGCTGGCCCAGTCACTCCAAGGATTTTGATACCGGCAGCATGTCCTTGCACCTCTGTTGCTCCGTCTGTTGGCCTGCCGAGTGATGCATAGGTCCACTGTGGAGCACAATACTGCTAGGCATGGTGCCTATAAAATGGCTATCATGCCTTTTTTACATTTTGGGCGAAGACGAGAGTATTTACTACAACTGTTCTGTGTCACTGTGAAACCAACTCTCACCACAAAAGGGGAGGGGCCCTAACCCACCAAACTAACCTCCACAGCAGACTATGCTACATCTGCTGCTAGCTATTACAAGGTAGGGGGTAATTATTGTCATTCTGCCCTCGGCAAAATAATTCTGCATCTCTCCTGGGCAATGTAATTAAACATTTGCATCTGTCCGGGACAAAATAATTCAATGTCTGTATCTGTCCTGAGCAAAATAATTCTGTGACTGTTTTTGATTAAGAGTCAGCATCTGTCCTGGGCAATATAATTCAGCCTTTGCATCTATCTGTCGCAAAAAATGTTGTGCCTATCCTGGGCAAATTAATTCTGCATCTGTCCTGGGCAAAATAATTATGTAGCTTTAATTGGCAAAATATTTGAGTGCATTACTGCATCTGTCCTGGGCAAAATCATTCTATGTCTTTAACCATTCATTTGCATGGTCATGTTTGCATTTTGTCGGTTATTAACCAGCCCTTTAAAGATGACCAGGATGCTGAATTGGCCCTCGCTGAAAATAAGTTTGCCACCCTGAAACGACTACACATAAAGGGAGTTGGAATCAAAATCCTTGTCAATTTTTACAAGATACCCGAGTAGGTGTAGAGGGAAAAAGGACTTCAGTATTTATTTGCTTCTATATTATTCTGTTAAAGATTATTTTTATCCAGTCTATTTGTATTCAGTTTATCCACTTGGTTGGTACCAATAAAACATTAAAATCATCTATAAGGCTTCTTAGAAAGTGTTAATTTTGAAATATGAAAGAAGAATGAAAAATTATATTTAGTCAGTTAAATAAGAACATTGACTTACACAACTGCAGATTTGCTGTATAAAAGAAAATGTAGCCATCCTAAAATAGAATCACTGCAATAGCCTTCACCCACTTCATCACTGGCTCCAGGGCTGCCATTAAAGCAGAACAGACAAGACTTCTGTATGGCACCTGGCTGTTGGGGGGCAGCTGCCACCCCCACTTTCGAGTAATCTGGGTGTTCCCTGTGTACTGCAACCCCCCCCCACTGTTCAGCCTCTTATTTTTGGGGGGGGGGGTGGTTATTAAAAAAGGTCCACTGAAGTTATTTCGAAAGACATTATCATTGTCATTATGACATTATGATAATTATCATATCTATAGAAACCAATAGAAGGGGATCCAAGCTACTATCTCTACTTTTGGTCCAGTTTAACTAGTCAGTCATTGGCATCTTTGCTTCTGCAATCTTTTAAATCTTTAAATGTTTACTTTAAAGTGCACTTTTAAAATACCGCATTTTTCGCCCTATAAGACACAATATTTTTTCCCCAAAAGTTGGGGGAAAATATCCGTGCGTCTTATCGGGCGAAGGTGGGCAAAAAAATAAATAAAAAGTTAACTCACCTTTCCATCGCTCGCGCTGTCCCTGAAGCGGCGGAGGCAGCCTTCTCTGCAGAGCCAGACACCCAGCCTGTTACAGTGGTGGGCGTGGCCGACACTCGAGCGTCGGCCACGCCCACCGCTATACCAAGCCGAGTGTTCACTCTATGCTGGCGCCGCAGAGAGGAGGCGATGGGAGCAGCTGTATCTGCCGCCTTCTCCGTAAGCTTCCGCCGCTTGCACTGTCCCTGCCACCTCTCCACGGTGCCAGCAGACAGACACCCGGACTTAAACAACAGTGGGCGTGGCCGACGCTCGAGCATCGGCAACGCCCATCGCTATTTTAAGCCAGTGTGTCTGTGTGAAGACGGCGAGGACAGCGGGGAGGATTGAAAGGTGAGTTTACTTTTTTTTTTCTCTTTTTTACTTTTGCCTATGGGGCACACTACCTATATGGGATGGGGAAGGGGGGATGAATGCCACACTACCTATATGGGATGGGGAGGGGGGATGAATGCCACACTACCTATATGGGATGGGTAGGGGGGATGAATGCCACACTACCTATATGGGATGGGGAGGGGGGATGAATGCCACACTACCTATATGGGGTGGGGAGGGGGGATGAATGCCACACTACCTATATGGGATGGGGAGGGGGGGATGAATGCCACACTACCTATATGGGATGGGGAGGGGGGGATGAATGCCACACTACCTATATGGGATGGGGAGGGGGGGATGAATGCCACACTACCTATATGGGATGGGGAGGGGGGGATGAATGCCACACTACCTATATGGGATGGGGAGGGGGGATAAATGCCACACTACCTATATGGGATGGGGAGGGGGGATGAATGCCACACTACCTATATGGGATGGGGAGGGGGGGATGAATGCCACACTACCTATATGGGATGGGGAGGGGGGGATGAATGCCACACTACCTATATGGGATGGGGAGGGGGGGATGAATGCCACACTACCTATATGGGATGGGGAGGGGGGGATGAATGCCACACTACCTATATGGGATGGGGAGGGGGGGATGAATGCCACACTACCTATATGGGATGGGGAGGGGGGGATGAATGCCACACTACCTATATGGGATGGGGAGGGGGGATGAATGCCACACTACCTATATGGGAGGGGGAGGGGGGGATGAATGCCACACTACCTTTATGGGATGGGGAGGGGGGGATGAATGCCACACTACCTATATGGGATGGGGAGGGGGGATGAATGCCACACTACCTATATGGGATGGGGAGGGGGGATGAATGCCACACTACCTATATGGGATGGGGAGGGGGGGATGAATGCCACACTACCTATATGGGATGGGGAGGGGGGGATGAATGCCACACTACCTATATGGGATGGGGAGGGGGGGATGAATGCCACACTACCTATATGGGATGGGGAGGGGGGGATGAATGCCACACTACCTATATGGGATGGGGAGGGGGGATAAATGCCACACTACCTATATGGGATGGGGAGGGGGGATGAATGCCACACTACCTATATGGGATGGGGAGGGGGGGATGAATGCCACACTACCTATATGGGATGGGGAGGGGGGGATGAATGCCACACTACCTATATGGGATGGGGAGGGGGGGATGAATGCCACACTACCTATATGGGATGGGGAGGGGGGGGATGAATGCCACACTACCTATATGGGATGGGGAGGGGGGGATGAATGCCACACTACCTATATGGGATGGGGAGGGGGGGATGAATGCCACACTACCTATATGGGATGGGGAGGGGGGATGAATGCCACACTACCTATATGGGAGGGGGGGATGAATGCCACACTACCTTTATGGGATGGGGAGGGGGGGATGAATGCCACACTACCTATATGGGATGGGTAGGGGGGATGAATGCCACACTACCTATATGGGGTGGGGAGGGGGGATGAATGCCACACTACCTATATGGGATGGGGAGGGGGGGATGAATGCCACACTACCTATATGGGATGGGGAGGGGGGGATGAATGCCACACTACCTATATGGGATGGGGAGGGGGGGATGAATGCCACACTACCTATATGGGATGGGGAGGGGGGGATGAATGCCACACTACCTATATGGGATGGGGAGGGGGGGATGAATGCCACACTACCTATATGGGATGGGGAGGGGGGGATGAATGCCACACTACCTATATGGGATGGGGAGGGGGGGATGAATGCCACACTACCTATATGGGATGGGGAGGGGGGATAAATGCCACACTACCTATATGGGATGGGGAGGGGGGATGAATGCCACACTACCTATATGGGATGGGGAGGGGGGGATGAATGCCACACTACCTATATGGGATGGGGAGGGGGGGATGAATGCCACACTACCTATATGGGATGGGGAGGGGGGGATGAATGCCACACTACCTATATGGGATGGGGAGGGGGGGATGAATGCCACACTACCTATATGGGATGGGGAGGGGGGGATGAATGCCACACTACCTATATGGGATGGGGAGGGGGGGATGAATGCCACACTACCTATATGGGATGGGGAGGGGGGATGAATGCCACACTACCTATATGGGAGGGGGAGGGGGGGATGAATGCCACACTACCTTTATGGGATGGGGAGGGGGGGATGAATGCCACACTACCTATATGGGATGGGTAGGGGGGATGAATGCCACACTACCTATATGGGATGGGGAGGGGGGATGAATGCCACACTACCTATATGGGATGGGGAGGGGGGGATGAATGCCACACTACCTATATGGGATGGGGAGGGGGGGATGAATGCCACACTACCTATATGGGATGGGGAGGGGGGGATGAATGCCACACTACCTATATGGGATGGGGAGGGGGGGATGAATGCCACACTACCTATATGGGATGGGGAGGGGGGATAAATGCCACACTACCTATATGGGATGGGGAGGGGGGATGAATGCCACACTACCTATATGGGATGGGGAGGGGGGGATGAATGCCACACTACCTATATGGGATGGGGAGGGGGGGATGAATGCCACACTACCTATATGGGATGGGGAGGGGGGGATGAATGCCACACTACCTATATGGGATGGGGAGGGGGGGGATGAATGCCACACTACCTATATGGGATGGGGAGGGGGGGATGAATGCCACACTACCTATATGGGATGGGGAGGGGGGGATGAATGCCACACTACCTATATGGGATGGGGAGGGGGGATGAATGCCACACTACCTATATGGGAGGGGGAGGGGGGGATGAATGCCACACTACCTTTATGGGATGGGGAGGGGGGGATGAATGCCACACTACCTATATGGGATGGGTAGGGGGGATGAATGCCACACTACCTATATGGGGTGGGGAGGGGGGATGAATGCCACACTACCTATATGGGATGGGGAGGGGGGGATGAATGCCACACTACCTATATGGGATGGGGAGGGGGGGATGAATGCCACACTACCTATATGGGATGGGGAGGGGGGGATGAATGCCACACTACCTATATGGGATGGGGAGGGGGGGATGAATGCCACACTACCTATATGGGATGGGGAGGGGGGGATGAATGCCACACTACCTATATGGGATGGGGAGGGGGGATGAATGCCACACTACCTATATGGGATGGGGAGGGGGGATGGAAATGCCACACTACCTATATGGGATGGGGAGGGGGGGATGAATGCCACACTACCTATATGGGATGGGGAGGGGGGGATGAATGCCACACTACCTATATGGGATGGGGAGGGGGGGATGAATTCCACACTACCTATATGGGATGGGGAGGGGAGGATGAATGCCACACTACCTATATGGGATGGGGAGGGGGGGATGAATGCCACACTACCTATATGGGATGGGGAGGGGGGGATGAATTCCACACTACCTATATGGGATGGGGAGGGGGGGATGAATGCCACATTACCTATATGGGATGGGGAGGGGGATGAATGCCACACTACCTATATGGGGAGGGGGGATGAATGCCACACTACCTATATGGGATGGGGAGGGGGGATGAATGCCACACTACCTATATGGGAGGGGGAGGGGGGGTGAATGCCACACTACCTTTATGGGATGGGGAGGGGGGGATGAATGCCACACTACCTATATGAGGAGGGGGGGATGAATGCCACACTACCTATATGAGGAGGGAGGGATGAATGCCACACTACCTATATGAGGAGGGGGCGGATGAATGCCACACTACCTATATGGGATGGGGGGGATGAATGCAGCACTACCTATATGGGATGGGGAGGGGGGATGAATGCCACACTACCTATATGGGATGGGGAGGGGGGATGAATGCCACACTACCTATATGGGATGGGGAGGGGGGATGAATGCCACACTACCTATATGGGAGGGGGAGGGGGGGATGAATGCCACACTACCTTTATGGGATGGGGAGGGGGGGATGAATGCCACACTACCTATATGAGGAGGGGGGGGTGAATGCCACACTACCTATATGAGGAGGGGGGGATGAATGCCACACTACCTATATGAGGAGGGGGCGGATGAATGCCACACTACCTATATGGGATGGGGGGGATGAATGCCGCACTACCTATATGGGATGGGGCGGCGGGGATGAATGCCACACTACCTATATGGGATGGGGGTGAATGCCACGCTACCTATATGGGATGGGGAGGGGGGATGAATGCCACACTACCTATATGGGATGGGGGAGGGGATGAATGCCACACCACCTATATGGGATGGGGAGGGGGGTGAATGCCACACTACCTATATGGGATGGGGGAGGGGATGAATGCCACACCACCTATATGGGATGGGGAGGGGGGTGAATGCCACACTACCTATATGGGATGGGGAGGGGGGATGAATGCCACACTACCTATATGGGATGGGGGGGAGGAATGCCACACTACCTATATGGGATGGGGAGGGGGGGATGAATGCCACACTACCTATATGGGATGGGGGAGGGGATGAATGCCACACCACCTATATGGGATGGGGGAGGGGATGAATGCCACACCACCTATATGGGATGGGGAGGGGGGGTGAATGCCACATTACCTATATTGGATGGGGAGGGGGGATGAATGGCACA
The DNA here is from genome assembly GCA_027917425.1 of Gastrophryne carolinensis. NCBI lineage: Eukaryota > Metazoa > Chordata > Amphibia > Anura > Microhylidae > Gastrophryne > Gastrophryne carolinensis. The sequence continues at coordinate 225,434,635 of CM051237.1, forward strand.
CTACCTATATGGGATGGGGAGGGGGGATGAATGCCACACTACCTATATGGGGAGGGGGGATGAATGCCACACTACCTATATGGGATGGGGAGGGGGGATGAATGCCACACTACCTATATGGGATGGGGAGGGGGGATGAATGCCACACTACCTATATGGGATGAGGAGGGGGATGAATGCCACACTACCTATATGAGGAGGGGGGGGATGAATGCCACACTACCTATATGAGGAGGGGGTGGATGAATGCCACACTACCTATATGGGATGGGGAGGGGGGGATGAATGCCGCACTACCTATATGTGAATGGGGGTGAATGCCACACTGCGTATGTGGGAATGGGAGGGTGGGATTCCACACTGCCTATATGGGAATACGGGGGGGGGTGCCACACTGCCTATATGGGAATTGGAGGGGGGAGTACCACGCTGCCTATATGGGGAATGGTATGGGGGAGTACCACACTGCCTATATGGGGAATGGGAGGGGGGAATTCCACACTGCTTATATGGGGAATGGGAGGGGGGTGCCACACTGCTTATATGGGGAATGGGAGGGGGGTGCCACACTGCCTATATGGAGAATAGGAAGGGGGGAATACCACACTGCCTATGGGAATGGGATGAAGGCATCCCACACTGTCTATGGGAATGGGATAGGGACATGCCACACTGCCTATGGGAATGGAATGGGGGCATGCCACACTGCCTATGGGAGGGGAGAATGCCACACTGTCCATTAGGAATGGGATGGGGGGATGCCACATTGCCTATGGGAATGGGATAGGGGTATGCCACACTGCCTGTAATGGGGTGTTTTAGCACAACATTTAGCTTAGAATATTTTTTTTCTTATTTTTCTCCTCCAAATCCTAGGTGCGTCTTATAGGGTGAAAATACGGTAAAGTAAAAGTAAAATAAGGTCAAATCAGTTTCACTTAAGATACTACTATACTGACTTGTTTATCTCTAAATAAAAATATATTGGAAAAAAATCAGTTTCTCTTACCTACAGAATATTCATAGAGTATAGTAAATACAGCCATCACTTTCAGTCTTGAGCTTCCCTGTTACACATACTTTGCACTAATTGTTTTAGTCTCTACTTTATTGTAATGGTTGTTTTGTTCTGCTTTCCTAGGTAATTGTCTGGGGAGACTATGGCCGAATGGATCACAAAAGCTTCATGGGTGTTGCACAGATTCTCCTGGAAGAACTTGATCTATCCAGTGTCGTGATTGGATGGTACAAGTTGTTTCCGCCTTCATCACTGGTGGATCCAACACTGACCCCTCTAACTCGCAGGGCTTCCCAGTCATCTCTCGAAAGCTCCACAGGTCCTCCTTCCATTAGGTCTTAATGAACTAGAAGGCAGTAAAGCCTGATGTAATTACAATGTTAATGCCCAATCAATGAATCAGAGTGATATATGTACATGATCAAAAGCATTGCTGGAAACAGACAATCATTTGTTTTTGCCTGTAGTAGTGATCCAAAAAATGATCTTATATTGACAAAGAAAAGAAAGAATATGAGTACTGTAAATGGATATGCAGTTCAGCACTACTGGGAGTCACACATGCTCAGTGGTTTAGTGAGGGTGACATTGAATTACAAACTGGAAGCTTTCACTCTGTTAGAAATGTTTGTTATACATTTTTACAGACCATAAGCAGTGTTATCATATTGGTATTTCCACCTATTTTATACTTGTTAATTCCATTATTTTTTTTATATATGATGTGTTAATCTGCCAGTTTCATAAAAAAAAGCGTTTGTGATAATTCTCACATAAGGCTTTTTTGTCCTTTTTTATTGATTTTGTGAAAGCTTAGCATTACAGGAGTGAAAATGGCTACAACTCTGTGTACTATTCCTTGCTGCCTGAAATACTGACAGTGACTTTGAGAAGCACTGCTATGTAGTGCTGTCCTATTATTAACACTGACCTTGCTTTTTCATGTAGTGTTACACAACTTGGAGCCACAGATGTATTTTCTGTATTATACTGCATGCTGCAATTTAATTGGAGCACAGCAACTGTCTGCACTAAACTCCCGCATTCTGGCACCAGGGGCTAGGACTTGATATGCAGATGCTGCAGTGCAGCAGTTGCATGATACACAATCCCCTCCGAGGTGCTACAAAATGCATCTATGTTCTTACAGAAATTGAATAACACTACACGATCAGTATGAATGCAAAAGCTTTCTTTCTAGCAAATTACCAGGTTGCCAATTTTTTCACTGTCAAAGAAAAAAAAATGCCAACTTGTTTGTGTTACTTTTCTGTTTTTCAATGAGTCTGTGAAATAAATGATAGCTTAAAAATACTCTTGACCAAAATAAAAGAAAAAAGAGGATATAATATATAATATATATGAAAAAAAAAATATTTCACTTTTATTTTGTAAATTTTGGATTGCAGTACAGAATATATTTTTTGTTTTGTTTTATTTTTTTCAGTTTTTTTTAAAGCATGGGAGGTTTGACTAAGCTTATCTGCAACCAATGCTGAGGTTAATGCAAACAGATTTCATAACTTTGGCATTAAAAAAAAACGATGTACTGTCTTTGCTGTTTTGTTCGCCATCAGCCAATCGCTGTACTTGTTTTTGTGTACAAAAAAAAAGTGTATTTGACATCTTGGATTACCGAGCAATGGTGGGAATGATGAGCATATGACACTTTGAGCTGTACTCAGGCCTCTATGATATGTGTCACTTTAGACACCCTTGTCTGTCCTGGGTAGAGCATGATATGAGCTGTTTCAAATTCACTGGAGATTCCAGTTGAAATCTTCTGCACTTACTAATATTTTTATTACATTTTCGTTTACATTTGTTTGAGATTGATGCAAGCACAAGGCTTGATTTTTTAACGCAAAATGATTTACTTTTTTGGATTAGTAAATCGTCCCCCTTTCCCCTTTCCATTTCAGTTAGCCGTTACTTTGTTCATACTCGGCATTGAAACTCCTTGTGAATTCTGTACATGTGCTAAAGAGCTGCAGACTGTGCAGGTGCATTGGTATGTCCCCCACCCTTACCTTTTTTGCGCCATTCAATTTTGTGATCACACAAGTAGAGCAGCATGACATCGAGTAATTCAGAGCTGCATGCACGTTTTTTTTTTCATAAAAAGAAAAAAGACAAAAAAGGTAATTCATTAAGGTGTGTTAGTTCCACCTAGGCCGGCTTGTTTGTTGCATGTACTTGTACAGTTTACCCGTAATTCTGATGACATAATCACAAACTCTAAGCCATCCATTTTTTCTTATAGACATTTTGCAGGTTTCTGCCAGGCTAGTTATGTTGGTCTGGTGCTAAATGCCTATAGATGGACATTATTTTTTACCCTATGGAAGCGTAATGTAGTACGGACCAAATTCCTTCTGATTAATATTTTGGTGTAGAATCCTACTGTGGGGCTGTAACACAGGTAGAAATTGTGTACACTCTAGATTTTGATTCCTAGATATACTGCCTGCACCAAGTGAACTCTTTCTTGTTACTATACAGGCCGAAACCATTATGCCCAGATTTCTGCGGGGCAACAATAGGTTACAGCTTGACCTGCTGAGCAGGGAGAACTGAAGCACTGGTGCACTAATAGATTATGTACTGTCTTAGTGGCCAAAACAAATGAATTATAATTGGGTAGTATCTTTCTATTTTGACCACTTGTCTTAACACCCCCCTGTGCTTTTAAATAAACTTCCAACTCATGTTCTGTAAACATGTTTAATAAAACTTACTTTTCATGTCCATTATTGTTGTGTTTTCTTTTCAAATATATGATGGCTTCCAGAAGACTGCCAGCCAGCCATTGTTATTAAATGGTGAGTACTAGAAAACCCTAAATGATTTTATTAAACACCTAAAGGTAAGTATTGTTTCAGGGCACATTTGAATATCCCCTGGGGAATTGGTATAATATGCAAAAGGAATACTCCTTCTTCAGTCTTCCACAGCTGGACATAGGAAATAACACAAAGACATTCCTATATGAGCTCTCATTTCAAAACCCAACATCAAGTTCTATTTTGTCAAGTCCCCCACTCAGAAACACATTAAAACTGCACTCTACCTTAAAAGTCACTGAAATTTGCATTACAAATCCAACCTCTCTTTTCTCCTTTCATTCCAGGGCTGCCCCCTGGGCTTTATGTCCCTAGCTGTAGCATTCTTTATATGTAATAGAAACAAGGATCGGGACCTGCCTAGGATAGTCGGACTGGGATTACATCAATGCCAGACATTGTTTAATCTTACAAACAACAAGGGCATTTAAGGTACACCATAAACGAATCCAGTAAGTTGAATTGAAAAAATGGAAAATTAAGATTCAGTAAAGTAGATTACAATACAAGCGGGCGATAATGAGTGAAGGAATTGTATCATATGGGCCTACTTTGATTGGGTATGGGGTCCTTGGATAACATGGGTGTGAAAGGGTTTAATCAGTCTAATTAGTAAGTTTTCCTTTACATTTTATATGTCAGACTGCCCTCTTGGAGTTGTGTCAGCCCCCCCCCCCCCCCCTTAATCCCCGCTTCATGTTCTCTTTGATATTTCACGTCTTCTGATTTGATCTACTGCCCTTTTTCACTCTGTGGTTTTACTTTGTATTTAGGTTTCTGGTAATCTCATATTACCTGTCCTAGTTTTCTCCCAAGAGGGTGTAGTGGCCCTCCTTGGGGAAGGCTTGAGTGTGATTTTATTTCTCTTGCTCATTAGCAGAATTCTGGATGAAATGCTGATTTGGGCGAGCCCTTGTAGGACTTACCCATGGGGATTACGTTTTATTATAGATGCAGCTTTCTTTAACACTCAGGTTGGTGCAATGGTGCATCATGCTGTCTTGAAATCTGCAATGCTTTTCAATGGCTGCTGAGCTGTAATTCTCGGTTAATGATTACTACACCTGTAGATTTTATAGATATGATACTTTTTAGTTATTTTTTATTTTCTTGTAATTATACCTTGTATACCAATACTTTCAGTAGAACAATATTGAAACATAAAACACAAATATTAAGGGGAGGAAATGTTCTTTCTCTTACATGAGATTATTCCACAAATAAAACACTCTGGGCTTAATTGATGATATGCTCCTGGTTCCAGGTTTTATTTGGCGATAGCGCCAGTTCCACAGCATCTGCATTTTTGCAATCTCTGGCACTGTGCTCTGCATTGGCGCTTAGAGACACTACACAGAACACTTCCAGTTTAGAGTTCATTGTTGCACTATGTAGTGCCCGGCCTATATCAGTGCCTGTTGTCCTAGCTGCTGATTAGCCCAGGACCGCTTAGTGCCAGCGATTGTGTCCTACTGGTGCTGCTTAGCGTTCCATCTTTACAGATTTTCAAGTTGTTAAATAGGGCGCTGAGTGGGTCTAACACTTCTTAAATAAGGCTCTCTGTGATCCTCGTATGTTTTTTCTTATCTGGTGTATTTTTTTCACTTGTGTGTAAACGCTCTTCAAACTTTATCAAATCCTTGCAATCTAAGGAAAATATTATAAGTCAGATTGTTCATACCACAGTATACAGTATCTGACCTAAATTTTAATCTATAGACTATAGTAGAGCAGACACAATTTTTTTATTTTGCAATGGTGTATCATGCTCTAAATGTTTTAGGCATAAAAATTTAATTTTAGATGTGACATATCACAAAGTTATCATTTAACTAACAAATTATGTAAATTTAGAAGACTAAGGAGGTTAACTTCACCCGCCTGCCAAAGGCCACCTTTGCCCTTTTCCACACCCGCTTCCACTGGACTATATGGTGCTGGGAGGTCCCGGGACTTGGTGGAACCTGCCTCATATGTGTTCGCACGTGATGTCATCCCACCGGGAAATATCTTAGTTATGTAGAAAGATTATGGGAATTAAAGGTATTTAGTCCTGGGAGGAAATGCTTGGGGGTAGAGGGGGCATTATTAACTCATATAAAAAAATCCTCTCTAATGACAAGGGGGCACTGCCTCCTTCTAAAGAAAAAAATTGACAATCCTTCTTTACCATAGACTATACATTTGTGGAATATAGTAGCCTCCCACATAAGCTTGTTATAGAAGCTGCTTAAAAAAGGATTAGATGCCATTAGCTGACATTAACTGTCACAGATTTATTTGCTCTACCCTGTCCCTTGGTTGAACCTGACGGACATTGTCCATTGATGTTTTTTTTCCATCGTATTAATTATGTAACACTTAGACCAGTCTCTTCAGGTACGTTCCATTTACTTGAGGATAACTCCACATCAGTCTGAGTCAGCAGTACACTTTACAAGCAGTAGTTGCAATAGCACAGCCATTGAACATTCTCAGTTCAGCAGTACCAGACCTTGGATCCCCTTTAGCAGCTCCTGCTAGAGCAGAACATCCTGGCTCACACAAGTTGGTATCTGGGCCTTCAGCTCCCTCATCAGGTCCACGGTGGTTGCCATCTGGTCTAATTCTTACCCTTGGATTCTCCAAGAAATCTAAGAACAATTATTCTTCCTATCTCTGCAGCTCAACTCAAACTGGTTCTAACTACTACAGACCCAGCTTTAGTCTCTGTTACTACCTATCTATAACTATAGCTATTCCTCATAAACCTCTCCTTTTTCACCAGCCAGCATGGCTAGTATATGAGCTGTTCCAAAATTCTCCAACTCAGAATATACTTGATTAATTCAGTACCTAAGTATTCTCTCTGCCTCTAGCTTCTACCTAACTACTTCTTTTCTTAACTATTCCTCTGACATTGTGGTTCCTGGGTTGGGGGGGGGGGGTATTCCTATAGGCTTGCTAGCATTGTCTAAATTCAGTGGTTTCCTCTTAACCCTACTCACTATATTGACTAAACAGGAACTTCTGCACAGCTAAACATAAGTTAGCTGAAGTTCCAAGATGATGCCTATGAAATCCTAATGTATTACACACACCGCATGGCAAAAGTATTTGAATACAAAGAAAACCACGCCCCTGTTAAACATTTTGATAACTATTATATTTGATTATCTTAACTGTGCTGTATGTCTGGCAGCAATGTTGCCTCCTCTCAAAGTTACAATAAAAGGAAATCCAATGTTGCTGGTGCACTCTTACAAATCCATTGTTAGTGGGTGCCAGGACCGCGGTGAGTGTATGTACGTATGTATAATGGGTGTATGTACGCCCCATGTCCATAAGATAACCACTACTAATGTGTGACAATGCAAGAAAATAAAGAAGATGGGGCTGTTACTACTTACCCGCCCTCGGGGCTCCAGATCCCGGGAGCTCCGCCACCGCCGCTCGCTGTACTGGCGGGTGGCGATTTCTCCGTCTGTCAGGGGTTTGCAGAGCGCTGGCAGCCGGGCAGCAAAACCTGCCCGGTAACCAGTGATGCGGCGGCAGCCGCGATCCTATTGGATCGCATCCGCCGTCTCAGCCACCGGCCCGTGAGACAGGCAGCGTCTATCCAGACGCCGCAGCTCCTATGAAGAAGCTGCGGCGTCGGTGGCGGAGCTCCCGGGGTCTGGAGCCCTGCCGGTTGAGGGTAAGTAGTAACAGCCCCATCTTCTTGATTTTCTTGCATTGTCACACATTAGTAGTGGTTATCTTATGGACATGGGGCGTACATACACCCCGCTGACGTCATTATGACGTCAGGCGGGAATTTTGAATGTGTCTGGCATGGTACATATAGATGTAGGACACCATGCACACCGGTTCACAGTCTGCCTTGATAAAGGGGGCTCCTGACCTCCGAAACGTTGGATGAATGTAAAAGACTGTCTTTTTGGCCATGATATGGATTGTATCTTCTGTTCCATGTTTGGTAATGGAACTATAACTGCTTTGACAGAATACAAGCATTTATACTCATTTATTGGAGTGCCGTTCCTATTGATTTACCTGAAAGTTACAATAAAACAGGTGGCCAGGACAGGTCAGTTGACACAGGGTAGTGGTCACGATGATCAAGTTACCTGCTTCCCAGTTCCTTGGTTGCCTGCTAAAGTAACACCGGCTCGGTCGCTGCGGCTCTTCTTCCCTGACTGTATCCCGGCTCCCCTAATCATGCCTGCAAATTTAGTTTTTTTAGTTTAGTTTTAGCCGCAGGCAGCATGCCCACAGGAGGCTTGTTTAAATGGGCCAATGAGCCCTAATGTAATTAGTATGGTGGTGTGGACTAATCAGCCCAAATCTCCCTCGGCCAATCCCCTCCACCATAGCACTATAAAGAGGTTTCCTTTTTACTCAGGCATTGCCTGTGATAGCATGCTGCTGGGTGCTATAGTTCCTCTGAAAGTTACTATTAACCGTTACCAATCTTGCTTTGCCTAACTACTGTTGACCGCCATCTGGACCAACTCCTGCCTTACTTACCCGTCTCATCCTCTGTACCACAGACCGACTGGCCACCCGGCTTACTTGGCTTGTCTCTTGGCTTGGCCCTGGACATTGCTTTTGATACTCCTTTTGGTGCCAAGTATTCTGAGGACTGTCCTTCTGTCCCCAGCTTGCTCGTCATTGCCAAGTTTGGGCTCCTTGTTCATCCACCTTCACCCGTAAGGCCACATCCTTTGTGCTATAAAAGACCTGGGGGCGAGGCATGTGAAGCGTCCTGGCAAACGAGGGCTTGTCTAAAGGCTGAAAACACGGTTATCACGGGCCCACTAATAGAAGATCTTGTGCAACAAGTGCAGGCCATGGCTATCGCCATAAACCAGCTCACTCATCATGTGGTGGCCCAGGAGAACTTTTTAAGGGTACCAGTGGAATACCTAGGGCACCCAAATAGTCCTGGGGTTCCCTTGGTTGAAGACCCACAATCCCGTTATTAACTTTGAGACTGGGGATTTGACAAAGGGGAGCCCATTTTGTCTTGATCATTGTTTGTGTACAGCCCTCAGGACAACACATCTCTCCTTTGAGGAGTTACCTCTGACATATGCCAACTGGGCTGTGTTCTCCGAAAAGTCAGCTGATTTGCTTCCTCCTCACAGGGTCTATGATTGTCCCATTGAGCTATTGCCGGGTACCATGCCCCCAGGGGTAAGATCTACAATTTTTCCCGGCCCGAGGAGTTAGCGATGAAAGAATTATTTCGGATAACTTACAAAAGGGCTTTGAGGCCGATTCATTAATAGCGCCAGGTAGCGACAGATGAGCGCCAGTAGCGTGATTTTCACAGCGCCAGCTAGTATTCGCTGTGCTTGGCCGGGGTTTGCTTGTTGACAGCGACTCAGTCGGTGTGCGGTAATGTTGAATACGGGGTTAGGGGTCGATGTTTCACAGGTTCCGCGTTGTATGGGTGCGCCTGACAGCGAATGGCCAGAGCGAACGGCTTGCTGCAGATTCATTAACAAATCACGCTCAAAAATTTCTCGCGCTGTGAATTCCTTGTTTAAACCCCAGAGCGCTGGCGGCGATGTGTGTAAAGTAGTTTTAACCCCCAAACAACCATTTTTTTTTAATGTAAAAATTATATAAGTTTTTCTAAACATTTTGTAATATGAATACATTAATATCAGACCTGTAATATCAATTCTGCACAATTTTTAATTTTTTTTTTTTTTACTTAAAAAAAAAACCTAACATTGCAGAATTGGTCACAGAATTTTTGACATTAAAAAAAACAAAAAAAACATTAATAGCAATTAATTATGATTATTTAAAGATTGCTCCATTGAAATGCATTGGACAACGCCAGGGAGCGCCAGGTCATACCTGTCGCTGTGATGGGATTAGCAGCGGCGCTGTTCGTTGCAGTCGGCTACATGATGAATCCCGCGCTAGCTGACGCTCTCGCCGGCGCTAGCCTCATTTAGCGTGATAAATGCGTCATTGTGACCGCCGCCGGGCGTACTTGAGTCGGTAGCCGCCGTTAGCTGGCGGTACCTGGCGCTCGTCAGACACTACCTGGCGCAAGCCCTTGATAAATAAACCCCTTTATCTGTCCCCCACCTCGCCAGTCAGAGAGGACTTCTTTCTCGAAAACAAGGATGGGGGGTTTATGACCTTGTATAGATTACCGAGGTCTAAACAAGATCATGGTAAAAAATATACCCCTTACCCCTATTGATGATCTCTTCAACAAGGTTATTGGTGCCCACATATTCACAAAGTTAGTCCTGAGGGGGGCTTGTAATCTCATTCGTATTCACCAAGGGGATAAATGGAAGACAGCCTGTAACATAAAAGACGGGCACTATGAATATTTCATTATTTCCCATCGGCTTGTGTAATGCCCTGGCAGTCTTTCAAGATTTTGATAATGATGTTTTTCGTGAATTTCTGGGTCAATTCGTGGTAATCTATTTAGATTGAATTCTCATTTTCTCCCAGTCAGTGAACACCGACAGCATGTTAAGGCGACGTTGAAAAAATTGAAGATCAGTCTGTACACCAAACTGTCCAAATGTGTGTTTGAGACCACCAAAGTCCCTTTCAGGGTCTGGTTATGAATCCCTCCAAAGTGTCTTAGAGTGGGAACAACCTAAAACTCTGAAAGCCTTACAGAGGTTCCTAGATTTCCCCAATTTTTACAAGTGTTTCATCAAGGGATTCTCTTCTGTTGTGGCTGGCCTAACAAACCTAACCCGGAAAGATGCCCTTGGCAGTGAAGGCCTTCCAGACCTCAGCTCCAGTACTAATCCATCCAGATGTAAACCACCTATTCTTTGTTGAGGTGGACGCTTCTGGACTTGGGGTAGGAGTTGTCCACTTGCAATATTCCCCGGAAAGACCACTTCCCTGTGCCTTCTTTTCGCGACAAAATTTGCCCAGCTGAGCAAAATTACAATGTGGGGAATCATGAACTGCTAGAGGGTAAGCTGGCCTTTAAGGAATGGAGCCATTAGTTGGAAGGTTTTATTGCACACTATTATTACTATTCACCGACCAAAGTCTCAAATACAGAACAATAAAATTCTTCATAACATTTGGACATTTCTTCTTAAATGTAAAAAGTTTTTATCCCAATTTACATGCGCCCTTTGTGTTCTCTGCATTTAGACTTTTATCTATAGTATGGTAAAATATCCTCAAGGTTACTCCACTGGAGGGAAAACCCACAAACTGAGGAAATATATCTACCTTTCTGCCAGTTAGGAGTGATTATACCCACATGAGAGGCCAAAATGCATAGCCATTTCCCTTCCATGAACTTTCATCAAAAAAGCACATAAGAATGTATTAAAAAGTCCTTCAATGAATTGCAGCTTTTTTTCCTCTTGAAATGTTTGCCTATAAAAGGCAGAAAGTTTTCATTCATTTATAATGCTTGACTTGGTGTGGGAAGATGCTTTATGGTGACACATCTTTCCTGTATATATCGGGGAGGTACGCAGAAGTGACTTTTATACATTTTCCATATGGCCAGCATCATACAACCTGACACCACTTCGAAACTTAAGATGTATATTGTTATGTCTAAAGGAAGAGTGGCATCAGAGAATGATGACTCTGGAACAGCAGCCAAGAAGCCATCAGGGGAGCAGGGAGAGAAGCTATACAAAGAACAGGTGGCATTTCTGCATATACTTGTAATGTCGGCATATGAAGAAGAACAGCAGACCTATTAGTAGTGCTGGCATTTTCTGAATATTCTAATCAGTAACTTGGCATACTTTCCATGTATACATTAAAGAGAGTTTTTTTTTCAAATTTGAGGTTGTTCTTCATCTAAAGTTATTTATAGACTTTTAAAAATATGTTTGCATAAAGCAGTGATTCCCAAAGGACCAAGGCAACTCTCCTCACATGCGACCTGAACTGTGGAAGTGGGGGGCAGGTTATTACGGGGTCAGGGTAAAGTTTTATTTTATAGTGGATTTAAGAATATATATATGCTATTTACAAATGCCCTAACCTCTTCTGGCTTACAGATGTGTCCCCTTTTACCATACCTCCAATATAAATTAAAGAGACGCTGTAAGCATTTTATTTTTCTGGTAAAACTGGCTAATTGATGCTGCGACTCCCTGGTGGCCAAAATCCAGTCTAGGCAATTCTGTGCTAGTGTAGTCTGGATTCTGCCATAGTTGTTTAGAATTGTTTATGCTAACAGAAAATGGCAGCAAACTTTGTCCTAATTCATTCAGCAGACAAATGCTGTAAGGCAGCAACTATCTTAGGTTGAGCACATTACTTGCAGAGCCTTCACTAACATTGAATGTTTTTTTATAAGAGACCAAATCTACCTTTATGATGATTATGAATTATTTAATTTAACATCGTAAAAGATGTCGGTGGAAAGTAATAATTTTGATTCTGTTGCTATATTGTTTTTTTGTAAGGCCTAGATTTTGCCTTATTTTGGGTAAGGGGTTTGAGGACAGGAAACATGGCATGTGCTGGGAGGAAGCAATCCCTATTACATGCAATACGATGAAAGTAAAAATGATTGGTAAAGCTAGAGCAGTCTTCCCCAACCCTTTCCTTTAGAGCCACCAACAAGTCATGTTTTGTGAATCTGCACACAGGGAGCTCTGTAGCTATCTGAACATTATTTACTTCACCTGTGAATTTGTGTGGAGATCTGCAAAACATGATCCATTGACGGCTCTCGAGGAAACAATCCAGCCTAATGATTGGTCAGATAAAAAGGTTGCATATATGGCTTATATGAGCTCATATGGCTCATATATAAACTCATATTTAAAGTGAACCAACACCCAGGATTTTGACTATCCTGGGTTTTGGTCCACTTCAGGGGGGCACCCCGATTAAGGGTGCCCCGCTGTTTGAAACCCCCCAGAAAGCCCCCAAAACTCACCTCACCACGCTCCCACGTGGCCGCGCTGACCAATCACCACCGACGGACAAGCGGGTGACAGCGGCGGACAACACAGCGCGTCCGCCGCCGCCTCCGCACGCCCCTCTGACAGTGCCCGCGCCCGCGCCGGCCATTCACAAACGGCCGGCGCGGGCGCGGGCACGTCTAGAGGGGCGCGCGGGAGGCAGCGGCCGACGCCTCCGAGGTAAGTTTTTTGGGGGTTTTGGGGGGGGTCCCTCACCGCGGGACATCCCATTCTCGGATGTCCCGCGGTGAGGTAGGTGATCGGCCCGGGAATCTTATAGATTCCCGGGCTGATCACCCCTGGGTGACGGTCCACTTTAAAGAGGAACAACACACAGAAATTCAGGGTATTAACACATCTCCTAAAAGTTGGGGCAGAGTTAACAAAATGCTGGAAAAGTAAGTGGTTCTAATGAAATCCAGCTCATTCGGTCACATGACTGTGTATAACAAGCACATGTTAAATATGATTTGCAGGCAAACATCATAAAAACGCTATAATTACCTTTTTTCCCCCGCAGACCATTGCTCCTAGTCCAGGGCTCCAGCTCTTTCCTAATAGCTGAATCTGTGTCCTGTGCCGCCCACCCAATTGCGCATTTCTTCCATGTATTTCCGACAGGGAGAAACCCCCCCCCCCCCCCCCCCCCCGCAATCAGTCACTGTGAGTGGACACGTCTCCTTCTATTCACTGCAATGGAAAGGCGCATGTGAAGACATAATACGTCTCTTTCCGTTGCTGTGAATGGAGGGGGACGTGCCAGCTCACAGTGACTGATGATGACAAGCATCTCCCTGTCAGAGAGCACAGAAGAGACATGTAATCTGACAGGCAGTGCAGGACATGGGTCCAGTGATCAGGTAAGAGCTGCATCCCCGGACTAGGGGTAATGGTCTGCAAGTGAGTATACCATTTTTGGGGGTTTTGCCTGAACATGAGGAACAAGAGTCTCTCAGGCAAAGTAAAAATACAAAAATTGTTCAGACAAATCTATAGAAATTCATCTGCATTAAGAACAAGGCTGATGGTCAATATTGGATACTCATGATCTATGGGCTCTAAGGCAGCACTGCATTAAAAAGAGAGATGAATTTGTAATGCAAATCACTGCATGGCCTCTGGATCACTTTCAGAAATCTTGGTCTGTGAACACAGTTCGCTATGCAATTCACAAATGCTGAATCATGCAAGGAAGGAGCCATATATGATCCAATGGTTTATAGTGATTAGGCAAGAATGAGCTATTGGGGCAGGTAAAAAGCACAAGTATACAGCTATACAGAATTTGAGCTTCATGAGCACTATTTGACAATCAGCTTCTCATGCAGCCCATTTTACTAGACACTTCCAGCTTAGATTGATCAAATAGTTTGCTCAGTGGATGTTGTCAGGAATCTCTTATAGCAGAATTTATTTGTTGTCATTTAAATTGAGCTTATAATAAAAGCTGATGGTCAGTTTTTTGTAAAGTTACAATGTAACTTTAAAGAGGTGCAACCACCAGCCTGAGTCTATAAGACTCTAGTGCCAGTGGTCTCCCTCCTTTTTGGGCATGTGTGAAATTCCTTTCTGGTGATCCCACAGCGCAACCCAGATGAGTGAATATCCCAGGTTTTGTTGCTCTTTAAAGACCCAAGTGTCTGAAAGGTTTCATTTACACCCCAGTAGGCTTCCCACAGACACTCAACAGAATGAACTAGATAACCATCTTGTGAGTATCACTAAAAAGAAAAGCTGGCCTTGCAACACACATTTAACAATATAACTAGCAAAGAGAAAAGCTAAGGATGGACACATCTGTATAAATAACATAAGACAGGCCGTGCTGTGCTTTAAGTGTATTTCTAACAAAGACAACTGAGGTGTGGCAGAGATGGCTTATGTAAACTTGGTTGATGTATAGTGGTGTTTAGGCAATAAATCTTTTTCAACAGTGTGTGTAGTGATTCAAATCACAAGCCATGCTATAAAGAAAGTGTGAGCACCACCAGAAGATAAAGATACAAGTTTAGGTATTGATAGGTAACTATGAATATTTATCTTGCTATTAATATCATATATATTCAGTAAAATCATGTTAAATCAATTTAGTCAAGGTGAGAAAACGATTCATTAAAAAAACAAAAATCAGACATACAGCTCTGTGTGGCAGAGGACAAGAAACCGCTGCACTCACACAGGGGTGGAATGAAATTAGTTTAATGTTGCTTTCTACTTGAATTTTACTGCCTTTCTGTGACTCCGGGGTTCAGGGAAAACACATCCTCTGGATATGGGTGAACAAAGATGTGAGTATAAATGTTACTCCCTGCGGTGGCTCAAGCAGACTATAGGGTTGATTCAGAGCCCCTTTCTCACCTTTTTTTTGCGTGAATATTTCCATTCTCGTTAATTTTTTCCCCTCGTCTGATTCAGCAAAGCCTTTTTTCTGCGAGAACTTTAGTGTGAAATGTTTTCATGTTTGCATGATTTTTCGTTTGGTAGCAAGACCTCCATAGAAATAATGAGAAAGGGGCTCTGAATCAACCCTTATGGCTGCAATCCAGAGTGAAGAGTGGCTTAAAACTACAAGTGAACTGGTAAGGTATCTCCAGGACACCTTATACAAGTTCAGAGAGTGTATGGCAAACCAATTGGCCGCCGTGGTAGACATCGTCCTCTCTGGATGTGCAGAAGGGCCCACTTTCCATTGCCCATTTTTGAAGGCATCCCTTGGTAGACAACTAAAGGGGCTGATATTCAGGGTGCCCGAAGGATGAACATGTAGCTCTAACAATGTTTTGTGAGAAGAGGACCCTACATTTTACATGGTTTGGCACTGCAAAATCATTCATTTAAGCTGGCACATGCTGGCTCAAATCAACAATTTCAGTATTGATTTTATTTGGTCCAAGTCTCATACATCTGACACGTGACAGAACTGCATAATCTTTAGCTAGTTACCTAAAACACACAAACCTGGTAATGTGTGTTTAGTTTGTAGATTCTGATTCAAGTGATGGACTGTCATCTCCCTATAATTGAAGTAATGAGCGGAGAACCACATTTACTTGGCAGTATTACTTACTGCCATAAAAGAAACAAGAGAGAGTCTTCCTAACTGTCATATCCCTGTTGGTTTGCAAGTAGGTGTTTGAAGTCCACTGAAGCACTAATTACCACAGAACATTTCATTTAAACTTGAAGTCAGCATGTGACTTTTTAAAATTGCTCCCCCACAGTAAGTCTGAGTGGTGCAGTTAAAAAAATGTACCTGCTCACACAGCTAGGATCTTCAGTGACCTTTAAGTCACCCAAGCACAGCAGCAGCGGCAGGACCTGGCAGTAGTGAAGTAGTGATGGGCGAACCCTAGCCACAAAGTTTGGGTTCATACAAAACTTTGCGAGTTCTGGATTCCAAACCCCAACATGAATTTCAACCAGAGCAGCCTATCAACCAGTGCAGGAAGCACTGCTGTAACCTACCTAAGCCCGCATTCCTCTTCCTGGTCTGCGGTGGCGTTTGAAATTGGCCCCAGGCAGGGCTAAAACAAGGTTACCACCGCCTCCCATGAGTGAGGACACTTCTAGTGCCAGCACTACCAGCTTTCTGTAACCCCAGCTGGGGCCAACTTTCTATGCTGTTGACCAGGAAGAGGATCGTGGGGCAGAAGTAAGTTAAAGCAGCACTTCCTCCTTCACACTCTGAGCTCCCTACCCCCCGCTACTGCCACCCCCCCCCAGGTCCCCATTGATTTCAATAGGGACAGGGTTCAAGTTTCCGAACATTTATTCAGCCATAAATGGCTGAACTTGCCGTACCCGAACTTTGGAGGGTTTGCTCATCCCTACCTGGCAGTTGACCAAAAGTCCTTGGAGCAGGCACAGTTTCATGATTACAGCATCATGAAGCAATACTGAAGCACACAAATAGCATAAAAAAACAATATATTTAAACAAGGAGCGCAAGTAGATTATAAAAAAAGAGCACTTCGTGAAGGGATTACGCCCTTCAGAGTAAATAATGGCACAAGAAGGCTGTTGAAGCAAAATTGTTAAAGTAGCAACCACTGTGACAGTTATAGTGCAAACGAGGAGGTGGGCCTAATAAAACTTGTATATCAAACTTGTCCCTTTTTGTGCATTAATTAAACATGTGTCCTCTTTTTTTATATGTGGGAGAAAAGGGGATATTAGAGAATATTAATCACTGCCTCTCAGCTAAGAATTAGCACCTTTGTCTCTGAACAATGATCTAATAGGGGGTGCCTGCATTACCAGAAATGCCCTGTTTTCATTTGTAAAACTTAGGCTACTGGTATTTTTCACTAAAGCATAAAATACGAAAAGTGAGACTAACCCCTGTGGGCCAGGGGCTGCTATGTGTGCAAGCCACCACAGGCCACTCCTGTTTTCAGCACAACATATAACCAGTAGTGCTGTCTTCTGCTTTTCCTTTTCTTACTTGGTCTTCTCCTGGTTCCTGTGCTTCACCCTGTTTTGGTGTCACAAACCAAACTGTAGGTTCTCTTAAAAAAAGATTTTATGAATCTATGTAAAAAACAGCCACAATAGGGCTCATGCAAAGTCCCAAAAATCTTTTCCACCCAGTTCACCTTCTGTGCATTTCGCTATGCCAAACGTATGTATTTCGATGCTAAAGGTGTCTGTCCACTTTCTCTCCAGTCTATTAGGCAGAGATCTACCAGCATTGCTCAGCTGGCTTCTCTATAGAAGGGGGACTAAAGCAGTCTGGCCTTTGTAGTGTGCAAAACAAACGTGGACTAAAAGCTTTAAAAGAAAAATATTTTAGTTATAAACACATATTTCTACTATTTCCTACTTTTGTTGGTGAACCTTTTTCTCTTTTATTCCCTCTATCATTATTAGGAATATTCTCCCAATATCCTTCCTTCGTGCATGTGTTCTGGATACAACTCTTGTTGTATCCATTGAAATTAATTGTGGCGGACCTCCACACACCTCAGTATATATAATATGAGTTCCCTAATTTAATTTGCATATATTACCATGCTGCGTCAATTTAAAATTTTACATAATACATAGCAAAAAGGCCAGGAGATGCTAAATTAATAACTATAAAACATATGTAACAAATATACAATAAATATTTAATAAAGTGTATCAAAGCAATTAAAAAAAAATGTTAATAAACTATAAATTATTTCTACAGGGCAACCTGCACTGATGCAGTATATTTTAAAACACGGGGATAAATTAAAAATTAAATTATGAGAATTTATCAGGGGTCACCACACTCCAAGTGTACATCAAACCTTTTGCTGTGTTTAGGGATGAGAGTCAAATTTGTATGTGCACCAAAAAAACATGGGACACACGAGCATGGGTGGAGTTTGTCTGGATACCAAAAAAGTGCAATGATATTTTTCCAAGTGCTTTTAAATATCCGATACCCTCTCAATTTTTTGTGTTGCTAAGTAACCTTTTAAACAGCAAGCTATTCCACAACCATTACAGAGCTTCCTCTTACTCATCATATGCGTGTCACATGTATTTTTGTTCGCTTGCTAGTCTCGGCAAACACGTTTTTGTTATAAAGGAACCCAAATCCTACAATTGCTAAGTGCATGATAGTCTTATGGTATAAGTAGATGGTTTGTCTGACACTAAAATATGAACTTTCTTGATTGGATGATCTTAATAATGTGTCATGTGAAATACTATCTTTACATACTTTTCTCCAGAAAAACTCCTAATTTAGATTAGGATATCTAGGACATTTACAAAAATAACAAATACAATTAGGTAATAAAAAACTCTGGATACGGGGCTTTTTTGCAATGAGTTTCTATTTATCAACAAACTAAAAAATAGTTGTAATTAGTCATATAATAATCATGTGGAGCAATCTTTATCAGTGATTTGATGGGTATTAAAGTGGACCAACACCCAGGATTTTCACTGTGTGAAACCCCCCAGAAAGCCCAAAAAAACTCACCTCACCCCGCTCCTACAGCGCATGCGCGAGCGCTCCGCCAATCAGCGTGGACGGGCAAGCTGGAATATGGAACGGACAAGAAGAGCTCGCCCACCGCCGCCTCTCGTGCTTCCCTCTAACAGGGAGCGCACCCGCCCCGGCCATTCACAAACGGCCGGCGTGGGTGCGTGCCCTGCTAGAGGGAAGCGCAAGAGGCAGCGGCGGCCCGCGCATGCGCCGTTGGAACTAGGAAAAGGTAGGATTTTTGGGGGTCCTGGGGGGTTTGAAACAGAGGGGCACCCCGATCGGCAGGGAGCTGATCGGCCCGGGAATCTTATAGATTCCCGGGCCGATCAGCAGTGGGTGTTGGTCCACTTTAAGTTAGTTCAGGCATTCTTAAAAATGTTAGCTATGACCAAGTTTTAAACATTTTTGTTTTGCTACTGAATTTAGTGTTTTTTATATTTGTTAACCAATATTGCTGTATTTGTTTTTGTATTAGTGGAATCAATTAAAATATGACCAATTCCTCCTAACTGGCAAGGAAATGAATTTTTGCTATAAACCACTGTATGTCCTTGGGGGTTTTCTAAAGCTTTGGTGCTCTAGAACTGGCTTGTATTCACCAAATATTTTATTTTTCCCAAGTTAACATAACATTTTTTTAATCATTTGGGAGTGTATTTGGTTAGTACTCAATTTTGTGAAATGAAAATGTAACCTACTTATAAATGTGACATGAAAATCTTATAAACCAGCATGTTCCATTTTTTATTAATTTAAAGTCTGCATCCTTGTTTTGTTACTCCGCTTACTTGTGTCTGTGTTGTGAAGTGAGGGATAAACGTTAGAGGTCTAAGGTCGGGACAAAGAGTTATGACTAACAGCAACTCGTAATTGTTTACAATGTTTGTGCCTGGCCTTTTATTAGGGGCATAAATATTCACCAGTGTAATATTCATGTTACTGTACACGTTTTTCCTTTTATATAAATGACATGTGCTTTATCATCTTTATATATCCCCTTGATCTATAATGGTAGCTTCTAATAAATCATTTCTCGCTTTCTCATTTTTACTTTATTAATGTGAATGTGCAATTCACATACTCTATGCATCTAGTGCATTGTTTGAATAAAAAGCGCAATCAGTTTGCTCGTGTTTAAGTCTTACTATCTTAGTGAGAGCTATCTGTTCTAATGGTTATGGGCATGGTGGCACATTGAACCCTAAATCAATATAGCCAGGGAAAATGATAATATATCCCCTCCCACTCCTCCACCATCAACACCTAGATTTGAACTCCACAAATATGCAACCATTCCATAAAATAGCAATCAACAAGTTGATCTAAATGTCCCACATATTTGACTAGTGTCCCAAGGTCAATGCAATCTCTATTCTTCTGCTCTGAATCAAGATCATAAACTCCAGTATCTATTCCATTTCCACTCCCCCAGTCATCATTTTTTTGCATATAAAAACAACCTAACATAGCGTTATTAACTAAAAATATCTTCCCCAACATTCACCATCCTCACAGTATACCAGTAAGACACTACAACATACCCAATAATATTAAAGTATACATTGATTTGAAATCAAGTTCTGAATTTTAGACCCAAAGAGTGGGGAGGTTTTGGACCTAAACCCTGCTTATTTAACCTAAGCAGAGGGGGCAAATGGCAGCTTCTGAATTCAGAAATCAATGCCATGCATGAGATGAAAAGAGGTGTTACCCCCCCATAGCCGCACCGTCATGACAAATGTTCAGGGCAAGTCACAACATACCGAGCTGAGTTTTCTGAACTAGCTAGTGACAGACTAACACATTATTATTCATTAACTATGTAACTATGTACTGCCAACAGCCAACAGCCCAAGTGCCGTCATTTTGTAGATCTGTATTGTGTAAAGTGTCCTATGTGACTGCTTGTCACCAATTAGGTTTACCAGGACCCTGCCGATTATGTGGGCTACTTGATTCAACTGAGCATCCAGGAAAAATAAGAATGATTATAATGCCTATTATCGCCTAGCCAACTGGATACTTATATTACTGGTCTAGGGCCAAATGCAAGGGTACTGGATTAGAAAAATAAATTAAAGAGTGTGCAGTTCTCCAAGGAGCCTTTGGATGTATATGGGGATGTCTGATTAACACTTACACTTTTAAAAATTAAATTGTAACACCTTATTCTATTGCAGCACCTTATCTATTGTTGCAGACTCCAGCTCTTCTATGGTTCCTCCAGTCTTCTACTTAGGTCATTGTTTTCATGATTACATGTAGTACATGTAGTATTGTCTTATGAGTGAAGTCATTTATTAATGTATTTCATTTTCAAATATGGTTAAGGTGCATTTTTGGTTGGGTTGTGCTGTCATCCAGAGGCTCTGCACACTCTTTAATTTCTTTTTTATGTGTGTTTTTTATGCCTCTGTGGATTAGCATCCCATACGGGTTCCAAGGGAACTGAATTAATAGCATTCGTTATGGGTATCTTTAAAGTAGAAGTAAAACATTAAACTTTAGCCCCATAAATGTTAAGACTTTTATATAAAAAGAACTTCCAGGTACAACTATAAAATTTAACAGCATTAACTGGATGGCATCTTCAAAATGATTCAACATGTTTTATAAATATTTAAGGGAAGAATAAAGCATTATCATGAAATTATTAAAAATAATGTTTTAATTTTATAACTAGAACTTAAAAAGGTTTTGTTGAGCTACAGCATATTATTATTAGAAAGTTAACATGGTGGGATTCTTAAATCATCTTAGAGAACTTTTCAATGCTGATGGATGCCCCCCATGTTGATGGACGCCGATGTCCGACGATGAAGGATCTCACCTCACCGCGGTCCTACGGCGCATGCGCGGCCGCTCCTCCAATCAGCGCACTCTGAACCACCGAGCAATGGGCGTCTAAGCAACGTCTAATCTCAGCAGCTCCGAGCGCACTGGCGGCCGCATCTCGCGGCACACGCACAGACGGGAAAGAAGTGAGTTTATGGGCGACCTGGGGGGTTTCACACAGCAGGGCATCCTGATTTTGGATGCCCCGTGGGAAGGGGATGGATCGGCCCGGGAATCCAGCAGGGTTTTGGTCCACTTTAAAGGCATCCAGTGAGAGGTGAATGTCTGGGTGGAGGGCTGTCGCAGGGGGTGGATAGTAAGAAATCAGCACACTGGGGGAGGGGCTATATAATCCCCAGGCAAAACTAAAAAAGGCTGTTTGCCCCCCCCATCCTACAAATCCTATTGTTGAGCACTGAGAAAAAACAGGATTTTTTTTGGCCCCACAGAACCTACAGCTCTGGCCCATGGCACGCTGCTTTAACCCCTTCCCCTTGCATTCTGTGCAGGCCACGTATAGGGGTGGACTAGGGCCCAAAATGTTACTGGCAATAAGGTCTGGTAACAAGGATAGATAGATAGAGCTCAGGGTGAGAGGAATGAATGGGGGAGAAGCTGTAATGAATGGATAGACAGAACAGGAAGGGTAGGGAGGGATAGAGAGAGAGCTGGGAGAAGGGATAGATGGGCAGAACTAGAAGTACAGGAATGAATGGCAGAGCTGGGGGGGGGGGGGGTAGCTGGCCAGAGCTGGAACAAAGGGTAATGGATTGGAAAAGCTGGGAGGCTAGGGATTGGATGGGCTAAACTGGGAGGATAGGAATGGATGTCAAAATGTCATAGCTTAGAATACATAAGGTATTTATATATAATTGGAGATTTTGAGATGGTTCATTTGACATCCATAGTGTCCCCATGGGGAAGAATCTTCTGATTTATTGGAAAAATAGCTACATGGTGGATGGGCTTTTCCAAGTAAGGAGAGAAATGCTATCTTGTATTTTTTTTACATGTATTTATTGTGTTAGCTAATTACATCAAACTCACTGTTAGAGGGTAAGTAACATAAATTGAATTGAATGGGACTGTATTTAATTAAACAGAAATCTAGGAATGTTTCAATTCATAACTGTGGATCATAAAAAATGTTAATTAAAAGGTATGCAGAAGTTAAGTGCCTAAACTTGTAGCAGAATGAATAGCTAATGAAAACCTACTTTTTTTTTTCCTCTCTTGTGTCTTTGCATTTCAGCGAACTCCAGCCGAGCCACTTCACATCTACAATTAAATTTCTGGAAACCTTTATATAACAGTATGAGGCAACTAGGATGTACGCCAGTGTTAATAATTGCCAAATTTTGTTTTCTTTACTACTGTATGGCTCTGTTTTTCACTTGCCTCCCGAGGCCACATTAGAGCTGCAAAGTGCTCTTGTTCTGATTAGCTGAACCACCCTGGGCCATTCACTCTTTGTACGGTTTCCTTTTAAGAAAAACACTAAAGTCAATTGCAGAGTACACAGAGGTGCTAGCCATCTGCTGGTACGGCAATTGTCAATGGTTAGACTGTCACTTCAGTCAATCAATGCTTGATAAAACCACACGGAAGATTGTGCAGCTAGCAGGCGATAGCTGAAACCTATTCATTCTCTGAAAATGCATCAATACACAAAATGAAGCAGTCAATAGTTTTTACTTCACCTGTTTTATGTTCAAAATCAAAATCAGCCTCAGTGGATTTGCTACTTAAACATGAGCACAACACAGCATTTGCTTTAAACCAGACGAACAACCCTTACAAGAAAAGGTGCTTATGTGTAGAGATGAGCAAACTGATTTGTTTGAATACACTCTGAATGTCAGGGAAATATTGATTTGCCATGAATCCAAATCTCATGCTGATCACATTTTTCCCTGAAATTGGTTAAAAAACAAATATGCTGCCTGATATCCAGCACCAGGCCTTAAATTATAGATAATAAATAATATATATAGTGAATCCAAGGGTCCCATTCGTCCCTTTTGTCCTGGCACCACCTGCTCCTTCCAACTGTGATGAATGTTGCTTTCCACCAGCCCGCCGAAAAGCCAGCCAGAGTCTACCAGCTTCACTTCTGAGATGCTGACCAGTTGTCCCTCGCCTGGCCACCCCCCAGTCCACTGAGGAGCTGTCTGCCTGCCGAGAAGTTCTCCAGAGACCTCCAGCCTCCCTGCCAAGAAGCCATCCAGAGCCCCCTCACCTGCCAAGAAGCATAAAATGGGTGTAGACCAAAACTCACGCCCATTCCGGGGGACGATCGATTCCCTCCCCCAGGGGCATCTAAAATCCGGATGCTCCACTGTGTGAAACCCCCCAGGTCACTCATACATTTACATTTTTTCTGGTCCAACGGCACATGCGCGAGCTGCCGCTGCATCCCCGCTATCCCTTTAGCAGGGCTCGTGCCCACGTCAGGCATTTGTGAATGGCCGGTACGGGAATGCTCCCTGTTAGAGGGTAGCTGGAGATGCTGGTGTCAGTTCGCTCGGAGTCGCTTGCCTTAGAAGAAGGCTTAGACGAAGGGACGAAGTGGATCCGAGCACACTGATTGAATGAGCAGCCGCGCATGCACCGTAGGATCGGGAAGAGGTGAGTTTGTTTGGCAAACCTGGAGGGGGTTTCACACAGCGGGGCACGGACCGAAACTCAGGATAGTCAAAATCCTGGGTTTTGGTCCACTTTGACCCCGGAGCAAGTTAACGTCCATTTATGTAAAATTGTTGGTTGGTTTGAATTTCTTCTATTTTTTTGCTACCTAAAGTGCACTTTTTGTATCTGTTGCTGAATCAGCTACTAAGTAACAGCTTTACACATTTGTTTTATTCTATTTGGAATCTCATGCCCAGTCCTGTGTCTCCAATGCATATTTGTTTTTTCTCTCTATTTTGTCTCCATCTGCACCACCTCCACCCAATAATATATTAGCTCAAACCTCTAGAAAAAAAGGAGTTCAAGGGGTGCAGACCAAAGATAAGATCAAAGAAAGAGAGAGAGAGAAATGGGGAGCATCATCAGAAGCCTCATTGGCACTTTTTATGGAGAAGTTCAGTTATTTGCAAGGCAGCACTGAAGTAACCCTTCTGACTATGTAGAATCTGAGGCGCACTTATTGCATCCCTGGATTTGGGTCTGTCATTATTGGTACCAGTTGGTAGGTGACCCACTAATTGATTTTCACTAATTAAATTACTGTGGTAGTTAAACACAGTAAATGTGACCACACTATATTAAACAAATTGATACATATTGCAATAATTACTTATCTAACCAATAACTTCTGTTGAGAAAGCAGTGAGTCTCTAAGGAAGGATGTTCTGAGCAATAACTGGATGTGGTTACACTTGCTTTACTTTCTAACAATTTAAAAGACCAGTCATATCAGATAAGAACACATATGCTTAAGCATATTTTATAATTCACAGTTTGGCTGAAGGTTGAAATATGAGATTTTTTTTTTCATGTAACTTGAGCAAAATAAAAAACGAGCCCTTGGGACATATATGATTTATAATGCTTCATGCTGGAAAATGCTGTGGCTGATGCAACATTTCCTAAAATAGAACAACTATTCGAGATATTTATCTTGACAGTACACATACAAAACATTTAAAAGGAACACCATTTTATTTGTTTTATAGATAAGTCAAAAAGAGCACTGGCCTTTTCATCTACCTTATTGACCTTAAGACCTATAGTGCATGATGCTAAAAAGATTTTCTTATAAAAGTATTTTAATTGGACCAAAACCCAGGATTTTGACTATCCCAGGTATTGGTCCATGCCCGGGGGGCACCCGATGTGGGATGCCCCGTTGTGTGAAACTCCATCGGTAGCCCACTGCAACTTACCTTTCCCTGGTCTTATGCATAGCCTATGATCCAATCAGCGCGTTCAACTGCGTTGACGTGACCTCATGTATGCTCCTCTAAGTACTCAGCACCAGCTGAGTCCAGCCAAGTCTAGCCAAGTGAAGCCGAGTGTGCTGTCGACCGCATCCATGCTAGCCTTTAACAGGGAGTGTGCCCGTCTAGCTATTCACAAATGCCTGGCGTGGGTGTGCACCCTGCTAAAGGTATAGCAGGATTCGAATGAATAAAGGGGGGTGGGAGTAGCTCCATCACTATTATTTATACAAAATTATTATTATTATTCAGGGCCTGGGAACTAATTTACCACCCAGTTTAACCCTCTCATCATCTAAATATCAAGAAACAAACATGTCTAGCTATGTGGAAAGACAGAGATTAGGTTGCAGAGTGCCTTGTCGGGGTGGTGTGGCTTCCACATGTATCTGCAGATATGTGCAACCAAATCTCTGTCTTTCTAGGGCAGACTAGATGGACCGTATGGTCTCCTTCTGCCGTCAACCTTCTATGTTTCTATGTTTCTATGTCGACCGCATCCATGCTAGCCTTTAACAGGGAGTGTGCCCGTCTAGCTATTCACAAATGCCTGGCGTGGGTGTGCACCCTGCTAAAGGTATAGCAGGATTCGAATGAATAAAGGGGGGTGGGAGTAGCTCCATCACTATTATTTATACAAAATTATTATTATTATTCAGGGCCTGGGAACTAATTTACCACCCAGTTTAACCCTCTCATCATCTAAATATCAAGAAACAAACATGTCTAGCTATGTGGAAAGACAGAGATTAGGTTGCAGAGTGCCTTGTCGGGGTGGTGTGGCTTCCACATGTATCTGCAGATATGTGCAACCAAATCTCTGTCTTTCTAGGGCAGACTAGATGGACCGTATGGTCTCCTTCTGCCATCAACCTTCTATGTTTCTATGTTTCTATGTCGACCGCATCCATGCTAGCCTTTAACAGGGAGTGTGCCCGTCTAGCTATTCACAAATGCCTGGCGTGGGTGTGCACCCTGCTAAAGGTATAGCAGGATTCGAATGAATAAAGGGGGGTGGGAGTAGCTCCATCACTATTATTTATACAAAATTATTATTATTATTCAGGGCCTGGGAACTAATTTACCACCCAGTTTAACCCTCTCATCATCTAAATATCAAGAAACAAACATGTCTAGCTATGTGGAAAGACAGAGATTAGGTTGCAGAGTGCCTTGTCGGGGTGGTGTGGCTTCCACATGTATCTGCAGATATGTGCAACCAAATCTCTGTCTTTCTAGGGCAGACTAGATGGACCGTATGGTCTCCTTCTGCCGTCAACCTTCTATGTTTCTATGTTTCTATGTTTCCACATAGCTAGACATGTTTGTTGCTTGATACTTGGATGATGAGAGGGTTAAACTGGGTGGTAAATTGGTTCCCAGGCCCTGAATAATAATGATGATGATTTTATATAAATAATAGTGATGGAGCTACTCCCAACCCCTTTGCTCAGTTTGAATTGCCATGAACACACACAGGGAGGAATTCAGTCAATATGGATCTCTCCCTATGGAGTGTTCTAAAGGGAGGCTGGCAGCTTCCCAGGTGAGTAGCTCTGGCTGCATTGCATGTCCCAAAAATAAGAGTAGGGACCACACTCAACACAGAGTGCCTTGCCGGGGCAGTGTGGCTTCCACATGTATCTGCAGGTATGTGCAACCAAATCTCTGTCCTTCCACATAGCTAGATATGTTTGGTGCTTAATACTTGGATGATGAGAGGGTTAAACTGGGCGGTAAATTGGTTCCCAGGCCCTGAATAATAATGATGATGATTTTGTATAAATAGTGATGAAGCTACTCCCATCCCCCTTTGCTCAGTATAGCAGGATTCGGGCGCTGCTCGTGCATGTGTTGTTGGATCGGGGAGAAGATGAGTTTACCATGTGACCTGGTTGGTTCCACACAGCAGGGCATCCTAAATCTGGATGCCCCTGGGGGAGGGAATCAAGCGGCCCTGAAATCTTACAGATTCCACAATGTCAGGCCTGGGTTTTGGTCCACTTTAATAAGTGGAAAATCTCTTGCGCAACTTTGGAGCGTTTGACTGCACCAGCACGTTCTCAGCTTGTCTAAGGAGCCGAGTCTAACCGAGTGGTGCCGAGTGCAGCTGTTACCGGGAGCATGCCCGTGCCGGCCATTAACAAACGCCTGGCATGGGCATGTGCCCTACTAAAGGGATGGTGGGGAAGGCCCCCGGGGGGAGGGAATCAAGCTTCCCGGGAATCTATAAGATCTTTGTGGGTTTTGGTCCACTTTAAAGAATCTCTATTCAAGTCTGTTGGGTGCAGGATGTTCAAAGTCAGGACTCCATGGCCAAGCCATACATGTGCCATGGGATTGAGGAAAGAGGCAAGATTATAGGGACGCTGGCGGAATAACCTGGCCCTGGGGTCTTTTAAACTCCAGAGCCAGACATTACCACCTGTGGTCCTCTTTAAACAAAAATGGACAAGTTACCCTTCTAGGAGGTGGAGGTAATTAGTAGCCAGTTATGCTGTATTGTAAGACCATAGGGTCGATTCAGAGAAACATGTAAAAGCTTTGTTTTTGTTGCCGATCATGGTATTTTTTCCGAACGCTCGTGCACTCGTATGAACTTGCGAGCGATTCTATACACTAATCCGTTTCCTATCGTAAAATGCCCGTCCGTTCGTATGCTATCTTCCGACCTTGGCTCAGTCATTTTCCATCGTAAATTATAGGTTGATTGATCTATTGTAGCGATGGCAGCATGTGTTTTTTCCCTTCTTCCATCGTCCACCTCTACGAATTCCTGGCATTTCCCGATGGGTTAGAATGGTTTTTAACCTCTAATATTCGTTCGTTCGGAAATGTAGAAGATCTTGTGCATGCGCAATACAAGCTACACTCCTCAAACAAATGTGCCCCATATCTTACACTACCAAGCTCACCCCAACTACTTTGCTCCAGTCTAACACTTACCTTTATTAACCCTTAAACTTACCCGAACCCCTTTCCGATTCCATTCTTCTTCATTTTCCAGACCCTAAAACTTACCCAAACCCCTTTCCGGTTGCATTCTTCTTCATTTTCCTGACCCTAAAACTTACCCAAACCCCTTTCCGGTTGCATTTCTTCTTCATTCAAACGGGTCTTCAAAACTCCAAAGGCCCTCTCAACCACAGCCCTGGTCTTGCAGTGCGCTCAGTTGTATGCTTCCTGAGAGGCATCCTGGGGCCGGAGCACAGGCGTCCTGAGCCACGGAAGCAGTGGGTAACCAGAGTCCCCTTAACAAAACCAATTAAAAACACAATTAAGCAAGGAAAGGCATCCCAAAAAAAATTATTAGTAGATAGCACAATTATGTCAGCTAAAGAAACAAACATTTCACCCAGGGCCAATGATATAAATGACTAATGTAACAGATGTGTGCCATAAAGAAAAATGCAGCATAAGGGAAAAACAGACTGATAACACATCTGCTATGACAAGTGTGCTGGGAAAGATGTTTGTATTGTAGGGTTCAGAAATGTACGATTTATGATGCTGCTGAGGGGCCCCAAACATTCAAAAAAAAAATGCACTGTATGCAGTTCTACTCTAGTTTGTCAGTTACAGTCAAATACAAAAAAAGGGCCATAAACTAGCAGCTACTTCTGGTCAATCTGCTATACGAGGGAGTTTGAGAAATGGAAGTAACAGACGTCGGCCAAAAATCTAACAAATGATGAAGGACAAAGTGAGTCCACCGCTTGTTTGTTTGACAAAACTTTAACTATTATGTTGCAACAGTTGCAAAATGTTGTTTAAGGTTAACCACAAACCAGAAAAAGTCCAACAATCAATTTAAAAAAAAATTGGGCCAAAAACACCCAAAAAAAATGTTGGTCACTTACCAAGTAATCTGCCCTCAGACATCCGGATCAAATCAATGCCAAACAGCATTAGGCCTTGATGTTCCTCGAACTCACTCCTCTCCATCCTAATCCCGAGGCCAAAAAGGTGCCGGAAAAGATTTCCCAACTCAACAATTAAATGTGCTTCGAAACACTTAGCAATCAGCTCTCTGAATTGCTCGCAAGTCCATGTCAATAACGGAAAAATTCGGAACGAACGAAAAAAATACGATTTGGACGGGAAACAAACACGAACTAACGCAAATAATACAATTGACGTCCGAAAATCGAATGAACATATACGTCTATGCCCGAACGTTCGTGCAAATCCGAAATGGCCAAAAAAAAAGGAAAAAATGACTAACACCCACCCAAACTTCCGAATCCCGATACGAAATCAATTAACTTTTGGATTTAGAATCGACCCTCATGTTTCAAACATGTGCTATATGGTAAGTGTGAGGAATAGGGCAAATATTATATGTCACTTCATTGCTGATGCCTGGCTTCCCCCTTTAAGATTCTCTGTTCTTAGCAAATGTTACCCTTTATCTTCCCCTGTAGCATTAAGGCTTTCTAGCCATAAACTTGCACCAGACCTAATCTCTGCAGGGCGGAGAATTAGCATCGGCCTGGCTCAGATCACCGACTCCCTGCTGATTCTCTCACACCTCTGGGCTGAGAACTCCCCACTGAGTCTAAAGCAGAGGTGATCCCCTGGAGATAGTTCCCTCGCATCTCGCATCAAACACTTTGGTCAGACAGCGAGGGGCCAGAATCCTCCTTTGCTGGGCAGGTGTAATAGCATATGGTGCTTCAAATGAATTGCTCAGGACCTGTGATTGAGCTTAAACCGGATCTTCACCATGATTTATTGAAAAGCCCAAACCCTTAAAAAACGATTCCCCAGCATCTAAAATGAATATATTTTAAGTTTTTAGTCACTTATTATTCTTTCCCCCACTGGGCTGCAACTCTGTTAAGGATTTTAGGATATGGACGCCGCCATCTTGACTCAGAAGCATCACACTTACTGAGGGGAGGAGAGTGGGATAAAGTACAGGGGGGCGAGTTATAGCTGTGCTTTGACAGAGCAGAGCTGGGGTCAGGAAAAGGTCAGCAGTCCCATAATGCAGAGCAGCACAGTCAGAAGGCACTTCCTGTTTGCAGGCTGCCTGATGGTTCCATAAGCCGCCATCTTGGATGTTTAAAGGCCCATAACATGCAGTAGATACAGGTAGGATGATTTTAATGTGAGCAATCTGTTTGTGCAGGGTGTGGGAAACATAAGATAGACTCTTATTCAGAGTGAAGGACTGCTTTAAAGGCAGGCCAGGTAGACAAGAACACTGTAATTCTCTGGAGGGAGGTCGTGCTGCATGCGTGCTGGAGGTGCCTGTATCATCTATAAGCTCTTGACATATCCCCTTGTGGGAGCTCATCATCATCACTACTATACATTTGCATTTTAAGGTAACTCTGACTGTTGTATCTTTGTGTGTAAGTCACTGTAACCTGTAATCCACTTCTCAGAATGGCATTTGTATTCATTCCACCATAGTCAAATGTTTGTTATCACTGCCTAGTGTGCTTATAGCATTAAAACCTGTATTTAACTTGAGCAATCTTTTTGCCTTAGCAAAGAATCTGGGTTTTCGGGGCAGTGCTGGGTAGTCCCGCTAGGCGGGTGATCGGACGGTGCTTTGGGATTCGGGCTTTGTGATCGGAGGTCCTTGATCGTTAGTTAGATCACATGATCCGCGGTTCCCTGGCAGTAAGCATGCAGTTCTATATGCGTATTAATGTTCTATCAAAATTGAGGTCAGAGAATGAGTTAAGAATAAATGTTGATGTGCCCTGTCGTGACAGTGGTGTTATTCCCAGTCGCTATGTTGAAGCTCTCTCACTGGAGAGGTCATTTCCTACATCATTTACTTTAAATGAAAAAGTAACTAGAGCTGCAAATTGTTGATGGAAAGACTCCAAAGAGGTCAAATGCCCCCTTGTGCACTCCCTCATCTGGATCTATATAAGGTCAGGTAATAAAGCTGGCACTTGACAAAGTTAACCTTTACTGTACAATGGCTGTGATACGGACTAATGGTTTGTTTGCATGCTTACTTCATTTAATCATTTAACTTGTATTAGGCCTTTAGTGCTGTATGTTAGGAGATGGTAGCATTTACAGTAGGCTGTAATTTGTGCCGGGGGTATAGCAAAACTTACATTTTCTCTGATGTACAGTGTAATGTTATAAATGTATCTAATATTTTAATATACTCACCACCATCCTCAGAAGAGGGATGTTTTCCAGTGCAGGGGTAGAGGGGTGCAGCCCTTTGGCAGAGAGGTAGACATCAGGGTCTGCCTGTAAAGTAAAGGGAGCTGATTTTGTCAGCATCATCTTCCTTGATAGGATGCTGCTCCTGTTCCCTGATTGGTTGATTACAAGATAAAGGTGTGTCAGAGCTCATGTAGACACAGAGGAGAAAGGTGGACCAGTCTGGAGGTCTTAGTTGAAAGTTGTACATTTAAAGAACATTCATGGAGCCTAATTGTAAACAATACCATTAATAATAGTTTCTGGCCAAAAATGTTTTTTAAAGTGGACCCAACATCCTCACCAGAAACAGTGCTCGTATGCATTTCTCCCCAGGGCAATTTTGATTGCTGCACATAAAAACAATTTACCTTTTTCAATTTTCGTACCTCCTGCTGCAGTTAATTTCACCCCCAAAGTGGCTTGCAAAGAAGTGCTGATGGGTTTCCTGCAGCTTTGCATTGTGGGTTATATTGGTCCAGCCAGCAGCACTGATGGGATGCTGGGAAAGGAAGAAGCTCTCAGATGGTTGTGACCAGGAGAAAATCTGACAATGGTTCAATATCACACATGCATATAAGGCAAGTGAGTTTTGAGCTTCCGCGATGCTGAGAACAACAGTGCTACATCCCCGGCTTCCATGTAGCTGTGCGTGTTCTCCACACCTAGCCTGTCTGGATGGCTGGATGGAGGAGGGGGTGCGCCCAGCGTGAGAGCCGGTGATACGGCCAGCTGAAGTTAGTGCGTCACCTGGGCACAGTGCGGGTCCACCTCAGCCAATGCACAATCTTTCATGGTGCCAGGTGGGCGTGGCCTCGGTGGTTGAAACTCCATTAAAAAAAAAATGGGCCACTGCCAGGTTGGCAGCATCGCCCGGCTGCATGGACACACAGGGGGATTGCAGCAGGATCGACGGAGCACCCAAAATGGATTTGGCCCAAACCCATTTCTGGCCAGATTGGCCAAAAACTCTTAAATCAGCACTCCTCATCATTCCTCTAACACCAAATGTTGAAAACAACACTATATGGTAGCTAACATTTTCTGTCTCAGGCTGCTGAATACTGGAGAATGGCCCCTCACTTTACAGGACACAATCACAACCTTGAAATAATTTACTTAGCATGAGAAACTCTGATGTTCTCCATAAACCTCTTTTGATTTGCCATTACTATCAGAAGCAGCTTAGAACTCACCTGAAAGCAAATGCATAACATATTCGGCACTGTGCAGGTCCTATAGCAGTACCAAGATTTTTTCAGCTTCCCAGCGTCTCAGAAAATTACTCATCTGTTTCA